>CM056589.1:31445232-34443982 GCA_029721435.1 Gymnothorax reevesii
GGGAAAGTATGTAGGTTCTTTTGGATATGGTCTGCAGTATTTACACGAGCCGCACATTCTACACTACGCCTACACAGACCCATTTTACGTGGACTCCACATAACCGTAGAATAACCCTCAGACAAAGTCATTACACTTGCAAATTAGAAAAATTCCGCTCAAACATCTGAAGTGTTCTGTACTCTCCTTCGTGCTGGGACAAGAAATGGTTGAAAGATACCGTATCAAAATTCTATTTTTTTTTCCCCTCTGTAGATATCATTCAATATTTCCCCAGATTTTTTCTCTTTCACATTATATCTTGAGCTGATATGCTCCATGCACTGTGGGCACAGCGCGCCGAGTCGATGATTGCGCATGCCGCCCTTAAAGTTTGTGACTTATAGATCTTCGAACAAACCTCAGAGCTTCGCTGCCTCCTTTTGAAGAGGAATATAAATTATGCATCAGCACTTCCCATTGAATATTGATTCCCATCGAATCTTCTTCAGACTGACAAAATGGCATCTCATATATAGCTTTTGCCTGTGCATTATCTCACGAGATGCCCGTATAAACATATTCAAAATAACTACTGAAGCTCTTTGACTGCCAGCAGCAATCAAATTTCCGGGGATGATCTTCTGTGTTTCACGGTACTTCCAAGTGTTCAGAGAATGATGAATGTCTCGATATGAGCAAAATATGATCTCAGACAGCAAGTATAATAGCCTTATATTCACCTCCAGAGTTGTAGACTTCAGGGCTGTGCAGTGTTACCAATTATGCATTTTTATCCTTCTCTCTAGTGAATTTGTATGCTAATTGTATGTTTGCGCACGCATTTCGGTTATGCGCTAGCATGCAGCAGAGTGCATATAGATTTCTGTTTAGCCTCTGAAGCGCCCTTTCATCCGTCCTGTGTAGTTTTGAAAGACTTGCTTTAGTGAAGTGTCCGTGGTACCTGGGGAATCATGAAAGATTGATCAATTGTATGAAATATGGCGCGGTTTGGGTTTGGGGTGCTAATGCAGGCTGGTACGCGCTCGATCATCCCCTCTTCAATGACAGTGGTTGGAGCCGTGTTTTCACGCGAGACTAACGAGGTCTCTGGCCTCCATTATGGCTCCAGCTGTCGCTAAACCAGTCCCAACCCCCATTGCCCACCCACAGATTTTTCAGCTCTAGGCGTAGGGTGTGGGGTGAACGCTGCGCTTTAGCATTGATCAGCTGTGAACAAGCAGGGAGATATGGTGTGATGTGGAGGTGTAAAGCTGGTGTGTGGGTGCGAGTGTGGTTTAGGGGTGGTGTGGAAGGGGGGGTTGGGTTGTTGACCAGTATGTGAGAGACCAGGTTAGTTAGTCATATGGAGGCTACTTCAGTTACTTCTGCTACACCACCATAGGACTGGAATTAACCCATTCAACCCCTTGTTCTGCTTGACTGTAATGCCTTGCGGCTAATACAAAGGAAATGGGTATACAGATCAGCGGTGACAGTCAGAAAGACTGAGTGATTTAGTGCCTGGCTTGAGATGGATGTGCAGAGTGTCCATTTGATTAAATTTTTACTGGCTGTTTCAGGTTCCTGTGTAGACTCTGCTTCACATAGCTCTTCATTGTTGGTACAGACCAAAAATCCACATGGAGCATTTCATACAACTGCTTTTCAGCTGGACTTCTCCGCTTGAGGATTGGAATGTTCCAGAACAATGAAATGCACCTCTAGTTTAATTGGAACCCCCCCTCTCTCTCTCTCTCTCTCTCTCTCTCTCTCTCTCTCCCTCCCTCCCACTGTCTCTCTCCATCTGTCCCCGTGGTCATTATCAGAGGATCCCATGTTCATGCTACAGACTACCATTGTTGAAATGCCAGACCACCTCTTGGCCTGTCTAACAGTGTCATTTAATAATTAGATGTTCATCTCAAATTACCTCATTTTTGCATGAAAAATATTAAACTATATATAAATAAGTTGGATACTTTTTTAGGGTGATCTTAGTGGCGGAATCTTGGAGAGCATTTCACCAGTGCAGTTACTGTGTTTAGTATGCAGACGTACAAGTACATGTGTATAATTAGACAACAAAATTGTCGAACAAAGCTTCAGCATTGCCATTCTGCATGACGCACTACATAATTTATATAAATTATTTGAGAATTTTTAAAATATTCTTTGAATTGTGTTATTGTAGTTGCCAGAAATGTCATTTAGCCACAGATTTTTAATACTTTGCGTTGTGTTCTAATTCCCATGGCATTACTTTGAATGGTTTAATGCGGTTTTAAGGGAACACATATTTTTTGAAGTATACTTAACATTGTTCGGCTGCTGTACACTTGAGAGAAGTTATAGATGCAGTAAAACAGCTCTTGGGATTATTGTTGGGCAATAAAATTAAGGAAACAATGTGCATAAATAATTCAGCGGGTAAATGGCACTTTTAGCCTCCTTCTTTCACATCGCCAAATGAAAATACATTTTACGAGCCGACAAAGAACTATTTGGGCGGCTTGCAGCTGTCTTATTTGTGAGTGTAAACATTACTGGAATTGAGTGGTAATTGTATTTTTCTGTTGTTTATGTGCAAGTAAATGTGGGTGTACTTTGTGGATTTGCTACCTGAGTGTGATGTGGAAGAATGGTCTGACCGGGCCTGATCACCACTGTCCTGTGAGTGAGTAAGGGGGAGGGGCCTTGTTGGGGGGGGGGGGGGGGGGGTGGAAGAGGGGAGGGGTCATGTAGGGGGCGGATGGAATGGGGGGAGTCAGGTCTTCCCCTATTGGACACATCAGCAGGGGTCGGGGCCCGTATGGGGCTGTGTAACAGTTCAGGGGGGAGCTGTAAGCTCTTTGAAAGTGTGTTCAGAGCTGTCTGCCTCTCTTCAGAAACACCCCAGCTCACATGCGCTCTTCAACCAGTACGGAAGGAGCTGCTGAGAGACCGAGAGAGAGAGAAAGAGAGAGAGAGAGAGAGAAAGCAGGAGAGAGATAGAGAAAAACATGGGGAGAGGTGGGATGGAGAAAGAGAGATCGAGAGAGTAAGTGTGAAAGAGAGAGGGGGAGAGAAAAAGGGGGGAGATACAGAGAGAAGGAGAGGAGGGAGAGAGAGAGACAGAGGGAGAGATACAGAGAGAGGGAGAGAGTGTGACAGAGAAAGAGAAAAGGGAGTGTGTGAGAGAGAGAGAGAGAGAGAGAGAGAGCGAGAGAGAGCAGCTCCTCGCCTCTACCTGACGACTCCTGGTCCTCTCTGTCTCCAGCCCCAGACTCGCTCCTCTCTGCTCCGTCAGCAGCACCAGCGCTCAGAAGCACACACCAGCTGTGGGACCTCACGCAAATACATCTCTCCCTCCTTCTCCATCTTGGGTTGTTTGATTTTTTTTCTGTCATGCCGGCACGCAAGCTTTCTTTGGTCCGTCCTGGATAATCTCGTCCCTGCTCTAGAGAGCGTTTCTCTGATTTTGGACTGAGTTTGACCTGTTCCGTTTCGTCAACACTGATTTGCATCTACAAGCCGACACCTGCAATTAGCCTCATGCTGAGGTGAGGATAGATCAAACGACTGGTGGAATCCTCTGGGAATAGCTCGGACTCGTCTGGATACTGGGAAGATTTGGTTCTGCTGAATTTTGGGGAAAAAAAAAAAAAAAACTACGGATACAAAACTTGAAGTTGCGATTGGGCAGTTAGTGTCGGAGTCTCGACTTGCTGTTTTGCGTCACTGATGATGTCTGCAGTAATTTCATGACACAACACCTCTGTGCTGGGATCACAATTATAATCTCACCGGTAAGTCAACAAATCCCCTTTTTTTTGAGTTGTGTGGGAATAGGTGAAGAGAGCTTAGCGCGCTGGTGAAAGCTTAACATAGTTTGCTGTGATGATTGTGTTATAAAAACTCCTGCATTGTGGCTCCTGTGCTGTGTTGGTTGTGAGTCAGTCAGTCGTGTTGTGAAAAGCCGGCCACATGCCTGCTGAGACGAGCGAGTCAAAGGTCAGCTCGGTGAGTCACGAATGAGCACAGCGATGTCCCCGCTCCGGGCCCTTTCCATTTCCTTATAAAGCTTTCGCTCCCAGACGGCCAGAAACCTGGCGGTCGTAATGCGCCGCGGCCCACACTCCCTATCCAATAGAAACGGCTCCATCAGCTCCCAAACCTTTCAGTAAAACTTAAAATGCAATCAGCATCTGGGAAGGTGTGACAGGGCAAAGTTACTGAAGGGGAAATAAGCTCTCTCTGCTTTTATTGCAGTGATAAGCAGGAAGTAAGAGGGGGTTGGGGAGGGGGGGAGTGGTCTAGCCCTCCATACCTTTCCTTTCACACCGTTGCCACGCCGACGATAAAGGAACGCTCGGCTCTCAGTAAATATTTTCACCGGCAAAGTCAGGGAGGGCAGCTAACGTGCTCACCTCAATCGCCGTTCTGTCGGTGACTTTCGAGACACAATCGCCCTCAGCCCCCAAAAAAACCCCCTACCCCCATCCCCTCATCCTCCCCCAGATCCCCAAATCCTATAAAAAGCAGCTGATGTGCCTCATTTGCTCAGTACACGGGAAGAGACATCAGGGTGCCTTCGAAAGCCTGAAGTGCTACGTAAACGCAGTCCGGTAATCTCATACCCTGAGTCCCACGAAATTTATCGCTCGCATTTCTTCATTTGGAGACGTCCAATCCTGTAGCTGGGGCTTATTTTATTGTTCCTTGGCAGCGACGCACAAAGCAGTTAGTGCTTGGATGTCCTACAGGGAAGGGGGAAGAGAGTGAAACAAAAAAAGACACGGCTTAAATCACGGCCCCCTAACGGTTCAGTCCCGGCCGCCTGCTGTGTGTGTGTGTGCGTGAGTTTGTGTGTGTGTTTGTGTGCGTGTGTGTATAAAATCTCTTGAACAATTTACACTTGAGGCAGTTAGCAGATGCTTGTATCCGAACTGACGTACACAGATTGCTTTCTTTGTACACGCAATCCACTTCTACAGCTGGATATTTACTGAGGCAATTCAGGTTAAGATTCCCCTCAAGGGTTTGAGCGCAGCATCCCAGCTGGCTATCAAACGGACCACCTTGGTGCGGTGAGCTTTACTTCCATTACCGAAGAGCCACGCTTCCACCACAGCTAAGGCGGCTAAACTTCTTTTATTTTATTCCTCTGAATAATTTTTACTCGCAATGAGCTTGGCTTGCTCAATATTCCACGGATGTGGTTGTTTTGGTGACAAAGTGCCTGCTAATTTCGGGATTTAGGATGCCTCAGATTCCAGCTGTCAGTTTTAATTTCATCAGTTGGAAAAGTTTAGCTTTTTATAAAGGAATCATTTGTCATACTGATCATTAACGAAAATTGGATCAGCTGTTGTTGATTGATCTTGCTGATTAAAAAATCCTTTGCAAAGATGGAGCAGTCTTCCTTTAATGCTTGAATCTTCATGCGTGGCACGATGAGGTGCCGCTATTAAGTGTAATTTGGAAGAGCGTTAACTTTTTGTTGAGGGTCACGCTTTGCATTCATAGTTTGTATGAGAACCAGCGTCCTTGGTAGCTGGAGTCTGCAGGTTGAGAAGTTCTCTGAAATTGATGGTCTGTGCTCACAGGTGAACCTCTTTCTGGAGAGAGGTCAGGTGTGCTTTTGTTTCCGGGCTTTTCCGCACATTGTAATGGTTCCATTATTAACTCCTCCCGATGGGTGCGACCTTAATTATGCGCATGTTTACAGCTCACAGACGCACAATGGCTGGCGGCTACTCAAGCATAACCGAAGCAGAACAGGAAAAATAGTGTTTAGTGAAGCGGGCAGAAAGTGGTGTTAGCGTTTCCATTTTATTTATACTGAGCTCTTTGCTTCAGGCCACACGCTGAAAAGATTGTGAATTTCAGGTTTTTATAAGGCTATGAAATGTATTCTAACTCTACTTGGGAGCTGGTTTTATTGGCCAAGGATCCTTAATGTGTATTATCATGCAGAAGCATACACAAGCAGGGCTTTTTTTTTGGGAAATGCTGCAAAAAAAAATGTCTCCTCCTTGGCTTACTATGGAACCAACCAAGATGGCTGTTCTGGAATCGATTTAATCTGCATTTTTTTATGCTGTGATACACAGAAAGTACTGCTGTTCTGGGAATAATTGCAATGACACGTGCAGACATCATGCTGATTCTGATTTGATTGTTTTTGTTTTTGGACTGAAGGTGACGCCAGGCATGCTGTGATATTTACTTTGGCTACACTCACTATTAGCTTAACATCGACGAGAAAAAATTACAAAAAAGGAAGTTACACAGTTAATTTGCGAATTCCAGCCAATTTTATTTTAACAAAAACCACCTACTGGCGCAGATATTACCAGTATGTATGTTATTATGTTTGATCAGGCACTTTGAAATGTTACCTTTCTGAGCTGTGTCATGCAGAATCCGTTGAATTAGAGAAAGTAGCGGACACCAAAGTTTGTATGGGATGTCCATGTAAATAGTCATTCAAAAAGGGTAACCTTCTTTCTTTTCAATACATGAAAGCAACACCAGAGCAGAGTGCTTGACTGTGCCAGGTGTTCCTTCAGTCATACAACACCCATACAGCCCTGACAACACTAAGTACAACTCTGAAGCTGTGAATGAAATTCACTGACAAACACTTGGCGTCAACACTGATTTCGTTTTTATTTCGGCACGATTGTATAGTCGTTTCATGGCAATTTCAACACAATACAACATGTATCATGTATCATGACCGAAAGGGTCGCGGGAGAAGCGAAATCGCTTGTCCAACAAATGCGACAAATTACTTTTTTGAAAGTAATAACCAAACCCCAAAAACTTTAGTCATTATTGTTTCATTTATGATTTATGAAGAGTATATTTATGAAGAATGTTTTCAAAATGAAAGCAGAGCGCATTAGTACTTGTAGTCGGACATCATTGTAGTACTATATCAACATTGTGTAGTGCTATTACAGTATTTTATGACTATAGTCTGTGGCAAAACGGAATGCAAATGCAGTCATTCCCATCCATGAAAAAAATTAAAAAGAAAACAAATGTTTTGCAAAATGGCCCCAGAAATTCCCTTATGGCTTTACCTTCCATTTGTTTGTGTCTTTGAAGATCTACACTGGCTCCTTATGTCAATATAAATGTTACATAGAGAGTAATTGTGGCCCCTCTGGAAAATCATGTACGTTGTTTATGATTTATCTTATTCCCTTGAAAATGCATTGCTGGCCTTTCAGTTTCACTGAAAAAAAAAAACAACTTCATTTAAGATTAATATACAAATAAACACTGCATGTGTCACATAGGTACAAGCCCTAGCATATCATTTTCAGTTCTATTTGAAAAGCTCCATCCAGTGATTAATGTCAGTCTTTTATCATTTTCACTACCGGCCAAAAGTTTTGGGCCACCCTCAGATTTAAAAAAAAAAAGGCAATGACCCCAAATATTCTTCAAAGCTTTTCCAGAACTACAAAACCCAAAACCAGTGAAGTTGGCACGTTATGTAAATCGTAGATAAAAACAGAATACAATGATTTGCAAATCCTTTTCAACTTGTATTCAATTGAATACACTGCAAAAACAAGATATTTAATGTTCAAACTGAGAAACTTCATTTTTTTTTTTGCAAATAATAATTAACTTAGAATTTAATGGCAGCAACACATTGCAAAAAAGTGGCACAGGGGCCTTTTTACCACTGTGTTACATCGCCTTTCCTTTTAACGACACTCAGTAAACGTTTGGGAACTGAGGAGACCCATTTTTGAAGCTTTTCAGGTGGAACTCTTTCCCATTGTTGCTTGATGTACAGCTTAAGTTGTTCAACAGTTCGGGGTCTCCGTTGTCATATTTTACGCTTCATAATGCGCCACACATTTTCAATGGGAGACAGGTCTGGACTACAGGCAGGCCAGTCAAGTACCCACACTCTTTTACTACGGAGCCATGCTGTTGTAACACATGCAGAATGTGGCTTGGCATTGTCTTGCTGAAATAAGCAGGGGCGTTCATAAAAAAGACGTTGCTTGGATGGCAACATATGTTGCTCCAAAACCTGTATGTACCTTTCAGCATTAATGGTGCCTTCACATATGTGTAATTTGCCCATGCCTTGGGCACTAATACACCCCCATACCATCTCAGATGCTGGCTTTTGAACTTTGCGCCTATAACAGTCCGGATGGTTCTTTTCCTCTTTGGTCCGGAGGACACGACGTCTACAGTATCCGAAAACAATTTGAAATGTGGACTCGTCAGACCACAGAACACTTTTCCACTTTGCATCAGTCCATCTTAGATGAGTTCGGGCCCAGCGAAGCTGGCAGCGTTTCTGGGTGCTGTTGATAAATGGCTTTCGCTTTGCATTGTAGAGTTTTAACTTGCACTTGCAGATGTAGCGACGAACTGTAGTTACTGACAGTGGTTTTCTGAAGTGTTCCTGAGCCCATGTGGTGATGTCCTTTACACACTGATGTCGGTTTTTGATGCAGTACCGCCTGAGGGATCGAAGGTCACGGGCATTCAATGTTGGTTTTCGGCCTTGTCGCTTACGTGCAGTGATTTCTCCAGATTCTCTGAACCTTTTGACGATATTACGGACCGTAGATGATGAAATCCCTAAATTTCTTGCAATAGCTCGTTGAGGAATGTTGTTTTTAAACTATTTGACAATCAGCTCACGCATTTGTTCACTAAGTGGTGACCCTCGCCCCATCCTTGTTTGTGAATGACTGAGCATTTCAGGGAAGCTGCTTTTATACCCAATCATGGCACCCACCTGTTCCCAATTAGCCCGTTCCCCTGTGGGATGTTCCAAATAAGTGTTTGATGAGCATTCCTCAACTCTCTGTCTTTTTTGCCACTTGTGCCAGCTTTTTTGAAACATGTTGCAGGCATCAAATTCCAAATGAGCTAATATTTGCAAAAAATGACAAAGTTTACCTGTTCGAACATTAAGTAACTTGTCTTTGCAGTGTATTCAATTGAATATAAGTTGAAAAGGATTTGCAAATCATTGTATTCTGTTTTTATTTACGATTTACACGTGCCAACTTCACTGGTTTTGGGGTTTGTACATTCATTCAAATGAGGAGCAGAATGTCTCAAGAAACATGATTTGGCAACCACAGTCTCCAGACCTTTCTCTTATTGAACTGTCCTGGGATGAACTTGATAGGCAGGTCCGGTGCTCCAACCCTGGCAACGAAAAACAGTTGTTTGAACACTTAATCTGCATGGGAATCACTGCCAGCACCATACTTCGAGAAACTGCTGCATCGCATGCCAAGAGTTTGTGACGCAGTGATCAAGGCTAAGCGTGGCTATTTTGATGAATCTAAAGTCAGAGCAAAGTCTCACACAAATTTCTTGTTCAGCTTGAGTCCTTGCTGGAAATGTGACTGTATGATGTATTGAAACGGTCTTGGCCCCTTAAATCACAATAAACTGAAATGAAATGCAGAACATGGTGTTTTTGATTTGACTTTTTGATGAATCTGAGGATGACCTTTTGGCCTGTAGTGTGGTTCCTAATGGTTACTTATTTAAGCCTAAGCATTTTTAGTGATTGTTTACAATGAGAAATTATTTCACTTTTCACTAAGCCGAATAGAGTACCCATCTAAAACCAACAACAACTGCTATACTACTACTACTGCAACTACCTCCACTGCAATTACGACTACTACCACTACTTCTACCATTAGTTTAGATCATGGGTGTGGGAAGATGTCTTGATGTTCTGCTGTTGACGAACATACAAAATTGTGACGTCACAATTTAAATATTAGATTGGTTGTATTTTTTTTTTTTTTTGAACAAGCAATCATCGGCTTGGACCTGGATAATTCTCTATAATTTTTTACGTTTACACATGATCACATATGCAAATAAAGAACTGATTTAGGCTACATACGGTTTGCGCTAAAGCGATCCATACCACTCTTCCTCAATGAAAAATATCGATATGAATTTGCAAAGCTGAAAAGCCATGACTTTTGCTGTTTATTACTTTGCCTCGACTCAGTGATACTGTTGTCTGCCACTATAACTGAATAGCTAGCTTTAAGTAAAAGGAACTATCAAAATAACTTTAAATTTACACTCATTATTGGCTGTATCCTATCCGTAAAGCTTATCTACTCAGAAAAGCTTCAAGTGAACCACATGAAACTCCCACTTATGCTGCCACAAGCTCGTTTTACTTGTAAATAAATCACTGATGGCAGATTCTACCACCAGCTGCTCAACAACCTCAGCTGTTGCATTTCAAGAGATTACTACACGCATAGCTAAAGTACTCACACACTTCTGGGACATGGTGATTGTTGACACCTGCCACTCACTTAAGGAAATACATTTCATAATACATCAAATGAGCAGCCGTGTCAACCTACGTCACAAAACCACATCAGTTGAACAGATTCCGCGCAGTAGTGAATAATCACGTCTTTACGGTCTTGCATATACTCACAAAGCCCCCAAAAACACACACCAACATATTTTCTTAAAATGTCGAAAATTAGAATTTGTTTCAGCAACATCTATTATATATTTGTTTGTAACACAAGCATCGCTTTGAGCGCAATTGAAATGTTCAGAATTGATTGACAGCCATTTCATTTTCTGCATATTCCGACCCTCATTATTGAAGTAGGCTAGCAACCAGCAGGGGGTGCTGCAGCTCTCTCTCTCGAATTCCCACGGCTGTGCTACAACTACCACCGCTTTTATTTTAGCTGCTGCTGCTATTACTTTTACTTCTGTTGCAATTATTGCAACTACTACAACTACTACTACGGAAACTACTTCTACTGCAAGAATTACTACTACTACTACTAATAATACTATGACTTAGTTGTAATAGTGTGCAAAATTATTATTTTCTCTGGTCTGACCACTTTACTTGTCTGAGTAGTGTTGACCAGAGAATTGAATGCTGGAGGGAAACCCAGTTTAATTTTGCTCTTGGGTAAGAGCTTAGTTTACCTCACACAGCTGGGTCCCTCTTACTATGCATTACATGAATTATTTGTGCAGAGAGTCCCCACTTCAGGGGTGTGAAGTGAGAACAGTAGGCAGAGGATGGAAAAATGTCTGCATCAAAGACTTGGGAGTCTGCTGTGTTCTGATTATTCAGACATTTTCATACACAGGACAGCAAAGACTTTGGATTTATGTTCTGGATTTGTATTGTTGCGCTTATGAATGCATATTCATAATTTTTATTCTTCTTCTTTTTTTTCTATCGCAGCACGCAAACTGATAACATGGTCTTTGGTTTGAGTGTTGCAAAGTGTGGTCACTCGTTTACTCAGTCACTCTATCACAATCACCCTATCTCTGACTCACTCACTCGATCACAATCACTCTATCACTCACTCAAACTATCTCTCACTTTCACTCACTCTCTCTCACTCACTCAAACTTTTACTAGCACTCTCACCCACTCACTCACTCACTCACTCACTCAAACTATCTCTTACTCACCCACTCAAACTATCTCACACTCACTCTCACTTGCTTTACCGCTCATTCAATCTCTAACTCACTATCTCTCACTCGCTCTCTCTCTCAATCAAACTATCTCTCTCACTCACTCACTCTCTCTCACTCAAACTATCGCTCTCTCTCTCAATCACTCGCTTTATCGCACACTCTCTCACTCATTCGTGGATGTTATTAGGAATGTTAGTAGGGGTGTTTAGTTGAATGCATTTGCGTTACGCACTGTGGGTCTGCGTGCATGAAATCTGCCTTTGCAACTGAATTTAATCAGTATAATCAGTTTAAGTATAGTATAATCCTCTCCTGGTATTTTTTTATTCTGATTTTTTTTTTTATTCTGGTTTCCTTTTCTTGTAGTTGGAGTGGGTAATGCAAAAAATAAATAAATAAATAAATAAAATATCTTACTGACAATATTTATTTATGTACAGTACATGTTTTATGGGCAGTATAACAACTGTATCATCCATTGAAATAAATGACCCTTGCTAGCTGAGGGTCTTTTTTTTTTTTTAGCAGCTCAGCTCAGGCCTCTAGCAAGGACACTCCCTCTGTCACTGGTTATAATCAAAATGCACACCATTGTGGAGATTGTGTGCGTGCGCGCGTGTGTTTGTGTGTGTGTTTGTGTGTGTGTGTGTGTGTGTGTGTGGGTGCACATGCATGTGTGCTGTTATGCTGCAATAGAGCATTGGAATAGCCTGCACGAGGAGATGTACTGATCTGTCGCACACATCTTACTTAAAAGATATTGCACATGAAGTAATGAGGCAACTATTTCCACAAGTTCCTTTTGTACAAGGACAACAGCTGGAAATTACTCATGGCTGAGATGGTTAGCTGGTAAAAGGGTTTTTTTGTGTTGCTTTACTGAAACCCAGGTTTATTAAGACATCTTTTTTTTTCTAGCATGGCCACTAAAAAAAGCCATTTCTGTTGACACTAAACGCTGAATCATCCCCTGGTTGAACTAATATGACTGCCTTCTAATTATAATAATTGATGTCAGCAAAGTTAATATCTGCATTATCAGAACTTCTCAAGCAAAAACTGAACTGCTTGTTCAGTAGACCATTATTTTAAAAAAAAGTGGTTCAGACTGCTTTTGTGCTTAAATGAACAGCTTCATGACAAGGGAATTGCTGTCTAATCAGAAAATGAAGCTGTTGGTTTATTGTTCTGTTCAGACAATTTGCTGCTGGCACATAAAGTTGGCTGTGTCGGAAAAAGCTCGTAATTTGTACTAACTTCTTGCGGCTTGCTTATACAATCAATGGACTCACTGGCCAACTGAAGATGGCACAAACCTGGAAATAATGTGCGACACATTTTCAAGGATCTGATTCTGTAAAATTTGCGAGAATTATGGTGAAACAAACAAAAACGGTGATAACTACCTGTGCAGTCCAGAAAAAAAGCCATTTAATTGCATTGTTAAACACACTAACAGCGGCTTTGAGTGTCCCCTCTTCGATAAGTCTGGTACATAATATAGTTTGCATCTCCTTTAAGTTTATTTAAGCTCACAGTCCAATCAGTATTTGCTCATTAAGTCCATTTGCATCTCTGCTCTTACCCTTTTCTAGTCTCGTAATTTTTAGGTCCACCAAATGAGCATGCTTATGTTCTGTGTCCCTTCCTTTGCTTTGCAAATATCCTACAGTAATGTTATTTTTTTTTTGTAACCTAAGACATTTGCCTCTTTGCAAAATTGGGCATTAAAATCCATTATGTAGCTTCTTGGACAGGCGAAAAGAATGAGATGAAATGCATGTAATTTTACCCCCCCTCACCTGAAGGATGATGGCAAGGGGTATTGTTTTTGGTTTGGTTTGTTTCTCTGTTTGTGTGTTTGTTTGTTTGTTAACACTCTAGCGGCAAAACTAATGGGCACATTCACCCCAAATTGGGTGTAAGGATTGCCACTGACCCAGAATAGATCCCTTTTTAATTTCGAACAAGTAGGTGAAAGTATCTGCGAGGGGCGGGGTTTGTTGTACCTGGCACCACTTGTTGTTCTTGGCGTGCTGAGTACAGCAATGATTTTAGACAATGTCCATAATTTTTATACATTCCCTTTGCCTCTTGTTAGCTTTTATTAATTTACAGTTTTAATGTCATTATGCAGGAAGTCTTTATCCGCAGGAAGTTTATTATCAACAATTGACCATTCATTTCAAGTTGTGAGTTCATTTTCTATTTTGATCATCTAGTGCTTCTGACATACAATTTAAGGTTGATTCACATATAAACGCTTTTGTTCTTCCTGCAGTTTGGTTATATATTGGACTCTTGTCTCAGTCCATTGTGTGTTGATTGATGCAGCGCCCTCCATAATAATTGGCACCCCTGCGTAAGATGTGTTTAAAAGCCTTAAAATAAATTCAATTTTTATTGCAGAAGCTTACTCTCGCACTGAAAATTGTAGAAAAATGCAACCTTCAACTCAAGTGAATTTTATCAAGGGGAAAAAAATCCCTAAGTAATAAATAATTATTTTTCATAAAATCACCTGTTCCACAATTATTGGCACCTCTAACAATTCTTAGGGAGGTATTTCTGTCATTTCTACAGTAGTTTACAAAGTTGATCAGAGTATCTAGGAACATTTAATTAGTAAATCATCACTTCCTGTTTCTCTGCGGTATAAATATAATGTGACACAGAGGCCATTTCTCTTTTCCACTCTTCAACATGGGAAAAACAAAGGAACACACCATTCAAGTAAGGCAGATGTGTGTCGACCTTCACAAGTCAGGCAATGGCTACAAGAAAATAGCCACTCGCCTGCACCTGCCCATATCTACTGTCAGAGGAATCATTAAGAAGTATACAACAATTGGAACAGTAGTAAACAAGCCTGGACGAGGACGCAAGGTTATTTTGCCACCACGTACAGTGAGGAGGATGATAAGAGAAATAAAAAGTTCTCCAAAGCTCACTGTTGAAGAATTGCAACAAATGATAGCATCTTGGGGTCACAAAGTCTCCAAAACAACCATCAGGCGCTATCTACATGGCAACAAGCTGTTTGGGAGGCATGCACGGAAAAAAACCTTTTCTCACAATCATGAACGCAAATGTCTTGAGTTCGCTAAGCGGTGCTGGAACTTCAACTGGGACCATATGCTTTGGTCAGATGAGACCAAGATAGAGCTTTTTGGCAACAAACACTCTAAGTGGGTCTGGCGGAACACTAAAGATGAGTATGCAGAAAAGCACCTCATGCCCACTGTGAAGTACGGAGGAGGATCGGTGATGCTGTGGGCCTGTTTCTCTTCCAGAGGCCCTGGGAACCTTGTTAGGGTGCATGGCATCATGAACACTTTGAAATACCAGGACATTTTAAATCAAAATCTGGTGGCCTCACATGATTTGATGTAAAATAATAATTCCTTAATGTGGGATTTTTTTCCCTCTGAATAAATGCACTTGAATTAAAGGTTGGATTTTTCTCTTTTTTTCCTCCAGAATTTGACTCTGGAGAAAAATGCCCCTGAGATGGGATTCAACATCTAATTTTTTTAATTGGGGGAAAAATATATATATATTTTTTTCTCAACGGGCAATGTCTTTGCATTCATAAAATTCTCCCCCATATGCTTTCCTTAGGGGGTTGAGCCCTGTGTTAACAGTACATGATTTGTATCCAGGACTAGAGAGCTAGCGATAGGCTGTGTCTGATTCAAATGCAAAACGTTGTTGGCTGCCTCTAAACAGCCTTCTTTCTGCAAACATGTTAATGCTGGTTGATGCACTCCTTTTAGATAGCCTCAGTATAATTCCGGGATTTGGACTGTACACCCTTGCAGCCGCAACTGGATTGAGGCCTGGCAACTGAAATAGCCCTTGCAGAATGTTGATTTTGTTGTCACAGAACCGTTTTTTTTTTGTTTTTTTTTTTTTTTGTTTATCTTGAGGTATACATTGGGTCATTGTCTTGTTGGAAAGTCTACCTATTGGCAAGAGTATTGCTTTTGCATTGCCAGTTAGAGGTGCTAGCGATTCTGGAACCCACTGCAGGTCATCAAATTTGGGCCTGGAGACTGTTTTCTGGTGAATAGCCCACGGGAATTAGGGGAGCGTGAATTCCTATGCATTGATGGAAGTTAGTAACCTGACTTTGAGATCATCCCTCTGAGACAGCAGATTGCAGAAGGGAAAATACCTTTATTACAGTAAATAGCACTGTTTTGTTGTCGTTTTACTGCCTGGTAAATTTTCTCCCTTACTCTGTATTTCAAATTGCCCTCATCCATCTGGCACCGTAAATGAAATGGTTTCCACCCGGAACATTCGAATGAATCCCTACAACAGTAAATATCGAATCCATCTGAGTCGTCCTCTCGGCAAATAAAAGATGCTTTATCGCCAATATGGCTTTGAGTGTATTTTGAATGGAGCACTGATTCAATGAATGAAAACAAACGGAACAAATGCCTCGGTGGTGGAACAAACACTTTATTTTCAGATTTATCCCCAGCATCAAATAGACGGTTGAATTGTATTAGATATTCTGATGTGCTTCTAAAACTGATTTAGCTCTGTGTAAATTATTATTATGTCTGATTCAAATGAGATTAAATTGCGCATTTTATGGGACGCAGCGTGATATTTGGTATTTGAATCTTACAATTGAATTCACACCGCCTGCATAATCCTGTGTTTTCTATGACACAAAATTAAACTATTCTATGAAATGGAGGAGGTGCAATCAATTTGCTTTGCATTCGGTGGGAGTGATTACCATATTTCTCCAAATGCTTCCCGTGAGCCTAGACCCTGCAGAACAGATGAAGCTTTGTGATATTATCTTCCATGAATCATGCGGACTCTGTGGTCTTGCAGTATTTTAAAAAAGTCACAAAGACAACTGAAAAATGTGCCTCATTGAATGCACCTAACATCAGGAGGATTACTCTTCATAGCATCCTATCCACTTGTGAAGGTACCCGTCAACCTGTTATAGTAGGAGTATATATTGCTCATTTGAGTGTCTTAGACAATATACTACGTACCGCATCACATTTGCATTCATCTCGTTTTAGCGATTCTTCAATACTGCCACATTCTACTAACTCCTGCTTATCTCGTTGTTGATTGAATGGATGTTCCTGAATGGAAACATATGAAATGCACTGTCAGCAAAATCTAGTAGTTTACATTAATATATATTTCTTTTTTTTTTTGATACTGAATTAAACCCCTGTGAGCTGCCTTTCCTGCTTCCATGCGAGCATATGAGCATTTTATTCTTGCTCTAATCACAAGCTGACAAGCACATCTGTAGGTCGAGAGTCAAGCGTCACGTGTTGAAAATAACTGAGCAGGTTCCTACTGGGAATATTACGGAGTAAAAATGGAAGCGAAGTGCGGCAGTCCCGCATCACCAGCAGGAGCGAACTCGCTGGAGTGGCGGTAACAGCCGCGATGGGGGGAGCGTAATGAGGCAAAAGGAGATTCTTTAACGTCCCAATCGCCCCGACCATTGCAGCGATCCCCCTCCTCTTACCTGTTAATGCGATCATTCTACCTGAAAGCAGGGCTATTTGTGTGTATCTGCGGCTATTTAGTCAAGCATCGCTGTGGTTTATTTCGTTATTAGATCAGCGCGATTCTCCGGAGATGTGCCGACAGCTAATTAAGGCACGCGAGAGGTAAGGAAAGTGGGTCAGCTTCGATATCACCGTGGGCCAGTGATGTGAGTGCTCCTTAAATGAAGGAACACATTTGTGCATAAACTGATGAGAGGCCAATTTATGTGTCCATTACAATTATTCAACCAATTAGTCATCCCCGCACTGGGCTGGGACCTCAGCATGTGCCGATGGAGATTATCCATCCATATTTTCACGTTGCCTGTCGTTTATGTTATGCGCTGAGCGCGAAACGATGCTGCTGTGCTTCTCTGTGAATCTATGTCATCTAATCGTAACATTTTGGAACAGCGGCCTGTTTAAGATTGTGCCCAATTTTTCAGGAATAATGGGTTCATTTTCAGGTTGTGCATGATAATTAAGAAACCCTGCTCCTCTTGGAAATGTTCTTTAAAGGTTCACCCTGTTTTTGGCTATTTTTCAAAGAAATTGATCATATGTAGCAAATGAATATGCATCACACATTTGAAAATGCTTTCTGTCACTTTTTATCATTATTTGAAAAGTAAAATTTGGCTGGTTTGTATAGTCCAAAGCCCCACCCCTCAAAAAAGTTGTTGCACGGACCTCGTAGTCATATGACATGCGACTGTGAGAAATAAACTGCAAACCTTCCCAGCTGATCGACCAGTGGTTTGTTCTGTACTGAGAATTGATTTTGCCTTGATCCACCCTTGATTTTGTTTATTTTGAGATAACATTCATCAGTGTGACAGTTGAAGGGTCCTGTCACTGGAAATGTCTCGTAATAAGTACACGTCTTGGCTACCTTACCAACGAGCCTGGCTCTTTGGCGACGTGGTCCAGACGGGAGTCTGGAGGTTCAAGTCCCCGCCCGGGGCCTCCTTCGGCCTGCTACATCAGCTTGCCAAATAGGTGTGTAGCGGTATGATGTAACAACAAGACTCCATACATGGTGTGAGTTTACTTCGCTTCCCAAAAGGAGATGCCAAGTCTCACACATTGGGTAGAGTCTCTCGTCTCTTAGTGGCATTCGCCTTCCTGTGCCGTAGTCCGCAATTTTTCAATCAACGCGCATTGGAGAAATTCACTTGCAGAATTGAGGTCATTGTGCATCAAGTTAGTCAGTTTCACGTGCATTACGTTGGATTTCCCCACCAGTGACACGGAAATCGATCATGACTCGGGAATTCTCACGCTTGTCTTTACTGAAGGATTGAAAGCAATGGAATTGTTGAAAGACCTTTCAATTTGGTCTTGTTTCATGAAAACAATTTACGAGAAGTCTGGAGTCATAATCGCTTTCCATGTTGCTTGTGATGAGGTCCACCTTTACGCAAGTGAAACTGAAACTTCAATGCGCAAGCATTTTAATTCCGCGTGAGAATCTCATTATTAAGCTTTCATTGAATAATTGCGGACTATGGTGAATAAGCCTGAAAAATGCGTAGGAACTACATCGAATGCGTGAGACTTGCCATCTCTGAGATCCGTTCTTGTGCTTACACTCCACTTGCTCAGCTGCTACACCCCTGAGCCCGGCGCGGGTAGCCCACGGCCCAGCCCCGCTGTACGGCTTCGGTGTTAATGTCTATGTAAGAGTGCTGTGAAGACGAGCTGACAAGTGAGCTTGTGTTTACGTTGCTCTATTGTTGATAATAACAGTATCGTCGATCATTTTCGTTGACGATGACATTCTAATTTTGCATTTGTTTGTTTCTGAAACACTGGCCATATCGTGATCCTAGTCACCGGGGACTAGTAGGACTTCGGTACGGCACATATCCGAAAGCGAAACCCAAACATCAACACAAGCGACCGGTCTATGCGAGTATGAAGTTGCCGTGTTTCTCAGTCGCTTCTATGTTTCGAAGTCCAATATTTGCACTCATTTTGTGTAGTATACAATGCAAGAACGCGTAAAACGACTGTACTCGTGTTTACGACCAATGCAAACTTATAATTTTGCAATCCCAGATGAGATCAGAGCTTTGTTCACGGAAAAGTTAAAAACCCACAAAATCTGGACATTTTCTGTCAAATCAATTCATTGAGTATGTAGAAAATGTATTGATAAGAATATCCGTCCCAAATAATATAACTATAGCTTGTCTTTCTTTCACAAATTGGCTGTTGAAATGATGAGTCAAACAAGCCATTTTGTTCACAAGCTTCGGTGCAACTTACTTCTCACACGTGGCAGCTGATTAGCCAGTCGCTGGTGAGTTTTAAGGAGAGGTCTAAAGTGTCTAGTTTCTTCATTTTTTTTTTTTGCCATTATGACTTACAATTACAAAAGTTATATGCTGGATTCATGATTTACAGGCAATAATGCAGGTATACAGTGTTTTTTTTCTAACTCAGTAGACCCTTAAGGGAGATATGTCTATTGGTGGCTCTCAAGCAGAGGGAGAATCCTCCTAGCTCTCCAAATGGAGGGGCTGTCGGCCCCTGTGGAACCTCTGCTCTTATGTTAGTCACTGGCCGGCTCTTTGTCCAGTATGGCTTCAAGCTAAGAAAGAATTCCTCGATCAATTGTGCTTATGTTGGATATAAAAAGCTTTTGAGGACTGTTTCATGACTCCGCGTTTTTAAATAATATGGTCTTTTCAATGTAATTGGAAATGATTGAAAGTAAATTTTGGTGGTCTGTGGAGACAGGGTGTGTAATGGGGAATGGAGCTGCATGACTTGCTCAAATGCCCCACCCCCCCACCCCAGGGTGTGGTTACCACCAACAGGTAAATAAATAACAATTACCTAAACAATGGCCTGTGGCAAGGGGTACTCAACACTCCTGTGGGTGGGCTGGGGGAGGGGTGCATTCCACCAGGCTTTAAGAGCTCTGCTCATGCTGCTGTTCATTCAAATCATTACCTAAAGTTTAATTAAGAATTAATAAAATGGACGATTCTCATGTTAGCGCAGTTCACCTCCATGCATGGACTAAATTTACTGTAGTTATGTTATTCCTCTGAGTAAGGCAGAGCCACACTTGTTTCAGGGGGAGGGATCTTTGCTATTGCCCTGCATGTTTTAGATTTTTCTCTCCTCTAACACCCCTCATTCAACTGATTGTCCAGTTGTCTAATTTTCAAGCCCTTGATTAGCTATAATCCTTTGAGTTAGGTATATTAGGGTAGAGAGTCATTGAAAACACGCAAGGTTACCTATCCTTGTGGAGTTAGCTTAATCTGATTCATAAATTTTAAGAGTATAAACCTTGCAACCCACTGTGTAAAATACTGTGTTAAACACATTGAGTGGCCATTGGGAACAGAGATTAAAGCAGGAATGACCATGCATATGCCACTTAACCACCACCTGAATTATCCCCATTCAAACAATGGGCCCTTGGAATCGATGCAAAAATGAAGAGGACTGACTAATTTATTCATCGAGGAAGCTGTGAAGTTAATGTCCTCTTCTGGAATTGCTGTAATAACTGGTCTAGTTTCAGGCATACCACTGTTTTATTCTCCCTAAACACACCCTTGAGGAGTAAACGCGCCATACATGGTCAGTGCATACTCTCCTGCTACTTTACCTGTTACTTACTAGATTCTGAAGCATGAAAAGCTTCAGTTCAGGTAGTTTAGCAAATATTATATTTTTAATTTACCTGCTGATCACTACTGATGGCTATTCCACATGCAGAATGTGGGCTTGTACATGTATTAAGGCAATATGCTATCATCGCATTACCTTGCCGACAAGAAGTTTTAGTCTTCTGGCTTTCTCGGGATTTCCTTGGTATCCTTGTATAGCGAAGGTGTCAGAGAATGATGTGATTAGTGCTGCCAGGATTTTGTACATGCCATTTAAACTTCAGATGGATTAAACTCTAGAAACCTCGACTAAAATGCAGCTTGAATGACACGCATGGTGATTTAAATGGCATTAATTACACGGCCACTCTTGATTAGAAAACACCTTAAAATATGCATAGGAGAATGATTTAACATGTATCACTAGTACAACGTGTGTTGATGGTCCCACATACAGCTCAAGCATGTATCATGTGCGAGATGCATGTGCCCATTTCGTCTGCTGAAAACTGCGGAATGAATAATGCCTTCACTTGTGCCTGATAAGCGATTCCATTAAACTCAGAGTAGAGAAATGCCAAAGATTTTTCCGGAACTGGCCATCCGGCATCATTATTTTCTGTTGTGGATATCCAGAATTCCATCTGATAAATGCCATTTTCACTTCCCTGAGCCTTCAGGCTTGATGCTGTTAATGAAAAACGGTAACTTTGTGCGGCGTGAATCTCATAAATGCATTGTAACCACTGGAAAGCAAGTGCACCTTTTCGTAGGTGATAATTTCTAATTGCAAATGGAGTTTCAATGGCATTTCACGTGTGAACGCACTTGTAGATGTCTCAAATCCATGAATTTCACGTGTGGCTGAACACGTCTTGGTGCTTCATTAAAAATGTTATGCATTGTGATACGAGTTGTCATCAACTGTAATAAAACAATGAAAAATAACTGTGGCCACTAATGACTCGAGTGCCTTGTTCTGAAAAAATGGACAAACCGCGAATTGTATGAGAGAGAGATTTACATGCAATGAAGTTTCTATTTGTACTGTCGGAAATGTGTCTGTAATGTGGCAGATGAATTATTTATTTATTTCCCATGCTAATGCACTTGTCTGCTTGTAGACAAAACAATGTTCTTCTTATAGTCCAGGACTTTTGAGGTCAGTCTTCATGATCACTGGCAGAGTTTGTATGAAAATTAAAAATAAATTAGTCTGAAGTAATGGTGGAATTCTGTTCCGGTTGAAATAATTGCGCTCCCGTACGAATCTGAAAGGCGGTTTTGGGCGTCCATTGTTGGACCCCCATGTAAAAATCCACCTATTGGACTTCAGGCTTTAATTGATCAGCCGCTGCATAATGGCAGGGAACACAAGCCCTTTCACAGAAGCATTAGATTAGGCTGAAAAGCCACCACAAAAGCCCTCTTTCCCGCTGTTTAATGCTCTCTGTTTCCTTTGTGTTGCCCGGACTTGCAGGAATAGCTCCCTGCAAGTCTCTGCAACACCCCCGCCACGTCTGACAGCGGAGACGACGGACCAGCGCTGGGTCCACTCAATATTACCCGCCGCCGAGTATGTGTAGGAACATTTCTTCGAGTGTGTTCTGATAACTGAGTGTCTTTTGGACTTCAGAAACCTCCTGTGAGTTACACGTTTTTGGAAGGCTTCCTCTGATGGCTTCCCTGTGACTCGAAAGTCACTATTTTGGATTTTTTCAGAAGTTATTTTTCCCTGATGGACTTTCTATTAAAGGTCACGCTTAATTGCAGGCCTGGCTGGAGAGCGAAGTGTTGGAGTGAGTCGCCTTTAGAGACCCGACCCCCTCCATGCGTCACAGGCCTGGCTGCTAGTGTTTGAACAACATGCATGTATTTTTATCTGGATTAGCTTGTATAATGTCACTTTAAGAAGATAAAAGGTGAGGACACATGAAAACCCTCTGAGCTTCAAAGCTAAAAGTCTGTGTTGTTTGGTCTATATACATCTGCATGCAATGCTGAAGAAGTTTGAAGTGTATGTGTTCTTTAAGTGAAATTTATTGCTGTAGAGGTTGAGGTAAGAGGGCAAGGTACAACGCCGAGGTTTTATTGGTGTGTTACACACACATTGTTATGTTTGTTTCATGCGTCATTCTTGTTACACTTGTGGCTTGAATAACAGAATATTCTGCACAGTGAAAGAAGTCTTTGTTGTCCAATATTATGGGCAAGGCTTATGGCCATTGCCAATGAAAAGGTACTAAGCTTAAATGCACAATACTGTGAAAAAATTCCCTGAAATCAGCACTGTGTGTGTGTGTGTGTGTGTGTGTGTGTTTGTATTGTCATATGCTGAGTGTGTCCCATGGCCTGGACTCTAGATGAATGATTGGTGGAGGAATCATTACGACATACATTTACAAATGTGAAATCAACCAATGAAAAACTCAAACTGACAAAAAATCCCAATGAAATATAAAAAAGGAGAGATTGCATGGCATTCCTGGCAGCACTTATCAGCAGCACGCTATTCCTGTAACCTCCACTTTGATAAGCATGTGGTGTCCCCTTAAACGGGTAATTTTAGCTCTTTCCCAGTACTGCTCACACACGGTGAAGAGAAACACATCTCACGTAATCCATTTAAGGTGTATCTTGTGGTCTGAACTACAGCCAAATGAAACCCTTCCCTTCCCAAGAGATTCCAGGCTTTGCGGTGCTGCTCATAGTGCAGGGTGGCTTAGTCTGGGGTTCGAACCCAGCCGTGAAGCCCCCTGTCCATGTAGCAGAACAGAGTCTCTCCGAGTCTACATCCCCTCTTTCTCCTCTTAGTAAGTAAGCAACTAACTTCATTTTTATTTTTCTCATCTGTCTTTTACAGACTGAGAGCCCCTGAGAAATCTCAACTTCTGCGCAGTTCCCCAAAATTGCTTGTGGAAAACATTCAGGAAGAACCCCGGTGAGTATCTGTAGTCTATAATGCTGTGGCGATGTGTATAGTGAGCATCCATACATCCCATAATTAACATGCGCTTGTTCTTGTTCTGCTCATTACATACAGTTTTATATGTGTATTTCACATTTCAACTGAAACTGTACCATGAAATAATGCTTTGCTGCAGATTCATGTTCAGGCTCAGTTTTATCATATCCTGAATGCACGGATTTCTTCACTGCATATAAAACAACACTGACGAAGCACTGGCAAAAGCATTTTATGAAAATAAAATTTGTTCACATCGGTAGATAAGCACTGAATCATAATGAACATCAAATCTGCTGATTTGTTTGTCTCCGTTTCTACCATGTAAACGCAATACAAGTAAACATAGAGACTTCTGTCTCCCTCGGCAATCATGGCAAACTCCTCAGTTATCATGAGCGTCTGAGTTTTTAATGAATTTTATCTGCTTTATTGGTAACCCTCTGACACCTTCGTTCCACATTCTTCGTAGCATAAAATAATCTGTGAATTTTGAACACGTGCAGCGGCATAAATACCCTCTTAGGTGGTAACTGCACGATGTTGGGCTGCTTGGGATAGATACTCTCACTTTGCTCTTCTTCTAGCAAAAAATGACAGCAAAATACCCGCAGTGGCTGTTTTTACACAAAGGGAATGACAGGGAATAGATGGAAGCCATGGGGTGTCTTGTGAGAGTCTTAAGTGACGTGGTCGATGAAATCGCGAGAAGAATCTCATCGCATAATCTTTTCTTCTTTACCGATCTCCCATGTTGCGCATTATCAGTCGTTCGCTTCGTAATGAAGCGATGACAGCAGATCGTCTTTCCGAGGGAGAAAAGTGCGTGAAGGAATTGTGAGGCAACATCTAAGATTGTAGCTCAGGGAACCTGCGGTGAACAGGCTTCACCTTTTGCCTGAGGATGAAGCTATTCTATCATAGCACTGACCCGTGCCGAGGTCTTGTTTTCACAAAACACTTCCTCCCTGTTCCTTTACTTGAAATGAAGCGTGAAAGGGATGTCCTTCTCTGGAACAACAAGTTTTTTGGCCTGTAGGGACGAGAAAACTTTTGAACCATTGACAGTCCAGGCAACCAAAGCTACAGGGAGATTTCAGTACTGCAGCAGAGGGCAAAGGCACTCATTAAGGTCATTTTAAATAAATCATCTCTCTAAGATGGAGGAATAATGTGTTGGACAGTGTTGCTGTCACAGCCTGAAGCTCAGGGAGTGTTTTATTGCTGTAATTAGGTTCCTGTGCATTTTGAAAGATCATCCTGGATGAGATACTGTACATCAATATAGAAATATGCTGCTTTATGTTCACAACGTGCGGTCCAAGGGCCATTTCATGGCGTTTAATCTGTTGAGCATTACGACCAGCTTAACCCTTTCGCACCTGCACAAGGAAATTTACATGATTTGCTGACTCACCTGTCCCAGGACTGATTTTTTTTTCATGTTTTTTGTTTGCACTCGATACTGAAAATGTGCTATATTTTGCTCCAAATAATTGGATCCAACTTGTGCTGGAATTTATAAGCAACATTTAATTTAAAAAAAATAAAGAAGTAACTTTGAGCATATCTGATTTGAAAGCTGTTATGTTTAATTTTGTAAAAGCTGGGTCTAAATGGGTTAAGTATCGAGTCAAATGATTAGCATTGCAATGGCTGGCTCCACCTGATTATGCTGTTCAATCCCCGCAGCCTTCTGATGGTTTTTTCATGGATTACCTCACTTTCAGTCAGGGTACTGGCATACAACAGTCAGGATGGATGTAAGAGGAGAAGCAGAATACAATTTGTTGAATCATTTGGCCACTGATTGGTTTTTGACACGCATTTATATGTCGCTTAATTCACTTAACACCAATGAAAAAGGGAAGAAAAAAAAAACTGTCCGTAGAATCTCCTAATCACGGTCCTATTGGCTCCGTGAAAAACTTTCTCTCTTTCTAAGCACGATATTTTGTCTCCAGGACATACATTGATGTCGAAGTCATTGCCCCCGTCACAGACTTAAAGGAAACAGGTGCTCAGCTAAGCCCTTTGTCCTTTTCCCTGACAGTGAAATATAATTTAGGGTAAGTTTTTTTTTTTTTTTTATCCTTTTACTGAAGCGGATAAGTTCTGAAGATATGTAGTCAGAAATCCAGTTTTTTATTACAACGCTCCTCAAAGTGCCCTCCAGAAAAAATATAGATTGCTAACATCTTTGATCCAGCTATTGACCCCTGAACTAGAACTCAAGCAAACCGTGTAAAATCGTTCTGTACAACAGATTATTATTGTTGGACATCTTGAGAGCATCGTGCAGGTTATTGTCTGTGTTCTCCGCTCTGTTTTTGGCAGTTTAGGTCTCTATTAGTGTCATACAAAGCAATATAATGCTTTGCTTACTTCTGCCGAGAGAGAATGTTGCTGGAGTACATTTATGCACGATGGGCAGAATCTTGTGTTTTCATGGAGTAAAGTGGCTTTATCTGATAGACTTTCTGCATTACGGAGATTAATTGCCTGATTATGAACTGAGGACAAAAATGATAGTATAAGTGATAAAGTAAGCTGTCTTTCGGACTTAATGGGAGTAAAGTACATTATTTATTGGTAAATTGTTTAATGGATTTTTAGGGACAGATCCAGTCACAGAGTGTTTTATTGTAGGTTAACATGCACGGAAAGCCGTGGTCCTTTTCAGTCGGCATAAAGCATCCTAGAAGCATATGGAACCATTATCCCATCGTACACTACCTGAAAGCTGAAAGTGTGCCCTGTTTTTAAATTAACTTTCAATTAAATTAGGGTTAAAGCAACAGCGACCCTCAGGTCAATGCCCGCGATTAAATAAACAAACACAAGCATACCCATTAAACTCTTTATAGCCCTGCAGTAGCTAATTTAACCAGCGGCACGAATGTTTTCGAATTGGGGTCAAAGTGATGAGCTATTGGCTTCTAGGGCTTTGCTGCAAATCATTCTAACCTTTTTAAAGGGATTAAATTTCATTAAATTTCTAATGTATCAATAGAACATGCTCCTCAGGACAAGATGGCCCATTTGGAGATGATTACCAGTGCCAGTCGTCTTTTTAGAGCACAGTATATATTTCCATGTACTTCCATATGAAGTGTGAAACGTACGTTGTTGATTATGTTTTAATCTTATATGTTAACTTAAATACCATGGAACAAGTTCAAATGAACCAATGCATTTCAGATAAACATGCATCATGTGGCTATTGTGAATTTTGAGTCCAGAAAATAGTGAGTAATAGTAAAAATAACTATCACTTTTTTGATGCTCTTCAATCAAATGTATTAACGTGACAGAATATCAATTCTAAGGTCAGAACATGAAGTTGTTCTTTGGTTTAAATTGTTTGGTAAATGCATTTAATTTGGTCAGACCGATTGGCTTGTTCTCTTTCCAATGAGTGGAACCCAAAATAAATTCTGCCATGAGCTGAGAATGACAGAGCAGAGTGCAAAAGCATTATTGACCGCTTTTACCCATGAAGCTTCAAACGCTCCACAGGCTCTCCCAGCTCCCTCCTCACCGTGGAGAGTCTGGCAAGGTCCCTAACAGAGTTTTTAAAAACTTAATTTTATCATCATTGTTTTTATTTTTTAATTCAAAAAAAGTTACTTGTACTCTCTACCAGACTGCCTTAATTAACAAAGTGAGGTCGAAGGTAGGCCCCCCCCCCCCAAGTATTTTTCTTAATCTCAAATTAATCCTTAAATTGCTGAAAAATATTCCAGCGTTATATTGTCAGTCGGCTGATCCCTGTCACCTTGAGAGTTTTTTTTTTTTTTAATGGAGAGACTATCACTTATTCATGGACAAATAATTAATGTCTCATAGTTGACTTTATGTGCCCACGCAGGGCAGGACCTTGGACAAGCAGCAATACATTGATTGACTCCTTATATAGATGCACTCTTGAGTGTCTGTTCTTGTGTGGAACTACTTTGGTGTGTTCACGTATGTATCTGTCAGTCCCTTAAGTATCCGGATTCAATTGAGCTTTTATTTGCTGCATAAATGAGCCTGAAGCAGAACTGAACCTCAGGTCCTCCCTCTCCAAATGCCTGCTGACCGGAGCCCTGCAGTTCTGTGGCTCTGTAGCCTGGCCAGTTTGTGGCCCGTTTCCAGTCATTGCGCTTTTCAAAATGTTTCAAGCATTTTATTTAACTGGGGAATTTCCATTGGGAACATTTTTCTCTTTTTTCCAATAATGCCTTAGGAGAAATGCTGGATAGAACAGTTGTAGGTGAGGAGGAATGGAGAGAAACAGGGGTGAAGCAGTTTTGGGGTTGAGGGCCTTGCTCAACGGCCCAACAGCAGATTTCTTCCCAACTTCATCTTTTAAGATTCAGTCAGAATCCCGAGCCCACCATGGGCTCGAACCTGCAACTCTTCAGCCACCAGTCAAGACATCTTCCACCAGGCCGCCCTTCCACCCCACTTGGCTACCCTGCCACCTTCCTCTTGCTAAAGTGGGAGGAGAGTCTATCATTCTAGACCAATGAGAACACTTGATCTTGGGTGACTGACACTTCTTCTGAGATTTCACTGGTTGGTTAGGCTTGGTATCCGTCTAATCAGTGATGTGCAGTCGAAGGTTAGTTTGGTGAGGCAGAAACCTTCCCTTTGCTTGATTAGCAATCAGACGATTAACTAGTTTCGTAAGATTATTCGGCAGAATGATGGGCCATTTTAAGTTTCCGCGGTGTTATTACTCAGTAGGCTACATCAAACTTGAAATGCTCACGAAACTGCAGATTTGCGAGTATTTGCTTACAGGAAGCCAGAGACGTGCGGTGAGGTGAGGCAGTGACCCAAACTTTAATCACAGGATTTTGTGAACCTGTTCCCAAGTACTATCCCTGATTGACAATGAAAACAATTAAGACCAAGCCTTATGGAAGACTGTTACTGATAGAGGAGATAATAATAACTTCATTCACTTATACGCTGCAATTCGAGACTGCAAGGATGGAAATCTGAATAATCAATCAGGAAAAATTCTCGGCTCTCGGTAATTCTGTATATCATTTAAACATTTTGTTAATCGGATTACGAAAGAAGACTGAAAATAAGCGCCCGCTTTTTGTTTGGTTGTAGCAGCGCTTATTTAAAGGAGAATACATTATAGGCTATTGATTAAGCATTGTATTCTGCATAAGTCGAACTGCATTAATATTTTTTGATGACATTGCTTCGGCTTCCTGGAAGCAAGTATGCGCAAATCTGCTGTTGAGCCTTTCAGGTTCGATGTACTGAGTAATAACGCCGCGGAAACTTAAACTGGCCCGTCATTCTGCCGAATAGTCTTACTAAACTAGTTAATCGTCTGATTGCTAATCAAGCAAAGGAGAGGTTTGTGCCTCACCAAACCAACCTCCACCGCACGTCACTGTGTCTAATGTACGAGTTATAGTACAGTGTCTTGATGATTTGCTCATTTTGGGTCTTTACCGTTCAATATTCAGATGACCACGGCCAATTCAAAAGCCAGTCATTGGTTTTTAGTCATTATACAGTGTCCAAAGTGATTTTAACATGAGAAGGAATAATTCCTTGTTTGGACTTATTTTTTATGGTCTTTTCTTTTCTTTTTATGATTTTAATTTCCATAATTATTTTTCTTATTAAGTGCTTACAGCTGTGTCTATGCTGTGATGAAATAGTTTACTTTGTTCTTGCACCTGTCTTTCAGAGAAAAATGACTGCAAGTACGACTTGTCCTGGAACAATCTATTGATTTTAATTGGATAACTAATGGAAAAATTGTAAGAATGTGCATGATGAGTGCATTGGATACCTCGTATAAATTGGTACACGCGATCGATTCTCTCCGATGAAAAGTGACAACAGGAAATTTGCTGCGGCCAAGCGGAAAAGTAATGAATCTATTTTGTTAAGACGACTGGACAAAATCTATTTTGTTAAGATTTTTGTTAAAATAATGAATCGAATTCTGTTGCATCAACAAATTAATTATTTATATCCCCGAACGCCGAATGATGTTCTGGGGATATTATGTTTTTGGTCCGACCGCCGCCGCTGCACTACTTGTTAACGTGATAACAGTAATATTTCAATCAGAAATTCCAAGTTTTGCATATAAGTAAGTATCATAAAGAGGATGAACTGATTCGATTTTGGACAATTTACAATTTCTAGATTGGCCACCAGGGGCCAAAAACTGAAAAAATCACTGTTTTTAATCATATCTCTGGAAATATTTGTCCGATTGACCTCAAATCAAGTGCAAATGAAAGGTCATGACCTGAGGATGTGTCCCACTATGACATTATACCTGTTTGGTTCAAGATTTTGACACAAGGTGGAGCTTTGTCACATAAAATTCACCATTTTCCCCATATCTTTGGAGCTATTTGTCCAATTGACATGAAACTATGTGCAACTGCAAGGTGATGACCTCAAAACGTGTCACATGATGACATCATACCTGTATGGTTCAATATTTTGCCACCAGGTGGCGCTTTGTGATGAAAAATTACCATTTTGGCCATATCTTCAGAACCATTTGTCCGATTGACCTGAAATTAAGTTAAAATGAAAGTCTATTCAAGGATTAGGGATTTGGAGGATTGGGGGCGTTTGGGAATATACCCCCAGCCGTCGCCTCGGACGGCATAAGCCTAGTTTGTTACAAAAGTGTAACAAATTTGTTTTTCTTAAATTTTAACAAAATTATATTTTGAGTGCGTCATCAATAGGCTACATGAGAAAATCAAAAGCATAAATGACACTGTTCAGGAGCCATATTTTAAACGCAGTGTCTAGAGACACGGCAGTTTTTATTGGTACGGCAGTCGGTTTCAAGTGATTAGGATAAGGATTTGGGATTATGGTTCAGGGAAGGGTTAGGGGTTGGGGTTAAGGTTAGGGTAAGGTTAGTGCAGGGCTTGAAATAGGGACTGCCATACCTCTCCACATTGAAATGCATTGAAAAACGTCCGTACCCGTAGCAACTGCCTGTTTTAAACGCGCCTGAGAGAGTAACTCGTTCACTAACAATGCTGTTTACCAACACCAGTTTCATGCGAGACTTATTGCGATACACATGTTTAGGCTACTTGTCGGGCCTATTACATTTCCTATTTACGTGACTCGTAAATTTACGCTGCGTTGCGATTTTCTTGTATAACCTCGCATAGAAATGGCACTGTCTGCTGGCCTGTACGGTATACATTCAAAAAATGCTTTTGACTCTACTGCGCCTCAGAAGTGTCATTGGTAAATATTGTCTGTTTAGCACTATTACAGACTGAATAATTGCAGTGGATAGTTATAGAGATAACCCTTTCAAAGGAATAGGATCAGTTGAGTTTTGGAAGGGGCACCATTATTGTGTATTCACTGTGTACTCATACATTGACTGTACTGATGATCTCTTTTGTTCTGGACACATAATCTTTTTGGAATCAAAAATATCCTCCCAGGTGGGGTTTTTAAATGTGGAAATTGTCCTGCTGTTTAATTGATCGTTTATGAGTAAAATCATGCCCAAAGTCCGCCGGTCCCCCTGTTCTGTGTTTTTGTAACTCTATAAAATGGTCAGCCCATTCATGCTTTTTTAAAAATTCTTTTTCTGTCATCAGAGCGACAGTTGATCAACCAAGGCATTATACAGCTGTGAATGGAATTACAGCAAGATTCTTTTGTCATGAATTTTTATAGCTCAGTATAAATGAGCTGCTACTGGTTTACTGGGAAATTACAACCGGGAAATAAAATTAAGCATTTATTCACTGTTCCATTTCAATTCTGCGGCACTGATTGAAAGCATCTCGTAAATAAAAGGAATTGGATCCATCTCAATTTTGGTTCTCAATTTCTACGACAATCTTGTGACGGGCCTAGTCGGCACCACCCACGCCAGAACTCGACAAGATTCTTCTGATAAGAATAGCCTCGTCTTCCCGAGTCGTCGTATGTAGAGCACAGAGACTGGCAGTGCACCAGAATGCCAAGGGAATGGAAATGAGGTCATTTTGATTGGCTGTGATTGCAGCGCAACCGCCAATAATATATACAGCCTTGTTCGGTCTGTTTTGCAACTGCGTTGTACACTTATATTGTGTTCTCTTTGTTTCTGGTCATAAAAGTACAGATATTCAGTAGCCATGGCCAGTGTGCCTGAATGCTGGACTACGCCCATGCGCTAAGCCACACTGATTCCGTTGAACAGAACCATTGAAATCTGCTCTTTTGATTGCGTCAACCTCAGTTCTCCTGGGCCCTTCGTCCCACATTTTCCACCTGTCTGTCATGCCTCTTATTCTCCGATCCTTGAACAACCGCATAACCTGTATCAGGAATGCAGTGCGATCAGGAACTTAAGTTGGCGAAATAATTCAGAGTAACTCATTGTGTATGACATGCTGTGTAATGTTTGTGTATGCATGCACATGCATGACTTTTAGTGGCCGTGATCATTAATGAGTTCTCCCGGCTACTCGTAAGAGCGGAAGCGTCTTGGAAATATGCAAATTAATCCGCGGGATTGAATTGTGAATTTATTCCAGCAAACTCGTCAGACTCCCTGGCTCGGGGACATGATATTCTGTGTGTCACGATCAGACCGAGAGCCATAATTAATTTCTCCTAAGGTGGTACAAAGCTGGCCTCCCCCTTTTCGACAGCTGTGTAAGGGAGTGATTCCAGGTCTATTCTGATATGCTGGCGGGGTGAGTCAGAGTATGGGGATCTGTTACAGCTTGTCTACCTGAGGCCATCAGGGAACATTCCGCCAGCCTTCCCCTCCACTCATTCATCCTCTACAGGCAGAATTTTCAGTGACCTGGGCAATGCATGGGTCAGACAAGGGGGAAGGGGTCATTTCAGAAGTGCAGGGGCCAGAAGTATCATCAACAGGCTGTGTGAAGCACGCAACAGGGTACTGTCATGCTGATAAAAATGCTTAAAGTTTTCGTACAACAATCAATGTTTTAGCAGGGCATTTATAGTTCTTGTTTGATCGAATTGTAAACGTGTCATTGAAAACATTTTATTGGAACAATAAACTGAAACAATATTTAGCCCTGACATGGAGAGAATTTGTATAAAAATGACTGTCATTTTTTGATGTTGAAATAAAAGCAGGATGGGCAATTCCAGTCCTGGAGGCTCCGTTTGTTTGCAGCTTTTTATTCCCATAGATTTTACTGACTATCTAGCTGAATAAGCAAGCTATGGGTTTACTCAGAGATTGGAATACAGTAAAATGTGTAATTTAGGAACAAAAGAACAGTTTTTATGGTCATTCAAGTGCTTTTCACCAATTGCAGCTAAAATGTGAGATTTCATTAATGGTTTGGCTAATTAAGTAATGATATGGAAAGGTTAGTAGTGAAAACGTGGTACAGATACAGCCCTCATTGGCCACCTCTGCTTTGAGTCATCATAACTGTGGTTCACAGTATTATTTCAGTGTTTTCGCAATCGGCATTTTTTTTCATTTTTTTGTTTGGTTTTTGTTTACATGTTGTATTAAACTTCTTGGGCGGAACACACTCAGCAGAATTCAAATATCTATTCAGATTCGAGCCAGGGATTCCCTTATCGTTGTCCATGCGCTTGGTCATTGCTTTGTTTGAGGAATATGAATCATCCAAACTCTTAACATCCAAGATAAATATTTAAAATTTTACATTTTGCCCACCAGCAATGTGTCTGGCTTTTTTTAGTTGTGTTTTGATGGTCTTCTTTCTCAGAATGTGCCAGCTCGGGATTATCTTGGAGGAAGATAAACCTCAACGTGATAATTTATGGCTTTGTTTTGAATTGAATTTAATTGAAATGACTCATATGTATTTTGAAAACAAATGACCTTGTGACCAGCATTGACCAATCTACTGCTGGCTCCAACATGACTGTCAAAGAGCACTTTCAAATAATTTACAAATGTAAAAATTGAGGGGTACCTAGGGAATAAAGAGATATATGAATTTGTCATAAGTTATGTCGTGCTTAACTACATTTCTTAGCTAACATTTGACGAAAGCAGCTGTGCTACTTTTTCAAGAATTAGTCCTGCTTGACTGCATCAGCCCAGAGACACTGGAGAAGGAGCCTCTTATTTCCCTGATAGTTTTCAGTGCGATAGTGAACTCCATATCCTCCAGCTTCACTCAAAATAAACCTAACAAGTGGTAAAAACTGTCAGACTCCATTATTCTCTCAAAGTGGGCTTAGGAAATTATAGAGGATTACATTTGTGACTCTGCCATAGACTATGAGTCTCAGATGTTTGTGTTGGTTCTGATCTGTGGGTAATCTTCGCCCCTGAAATGTTCTTGAATGCCCTGCTGTGGCTTTTAAGGCCCAGTAGTTCACACCCCCGGTGCCCTCTGACGCTTGAAAGCCTTTGTCACATTCACAGACTCGGTTGGAAGTGGCTCAGTGTGAGGCAGAGGACAGGAGTGCGTTTAAAAGCCAAATAAATCTGTGTGTGGGTCATCCACATTGCTTTTGCAACTGGCTGAGCTGGTCAACTGTTGTGTCCTGTGTGGCCTGTTAAGAGAGGGGAGTCGTCATCATCATCTTCTTCTTCATCATTATCACCTGCAGTCGAGTCACGAGGGTGCCAGCTACACCTCGGCTAGTGGATCTTTCACCCGTCTTACATCAGCTATTGCCCAAAAGCCATTTGGCAGATTTGAATGTTGTTGTTCTCCAGGGTGCTGTAAAAGCCCTCTAACAATCCATAAGTGGGGCTCGCCATCATCGATAAGAACATTTGCACATTTCCGCCGGCAACACAGGAAACATTCTCTGCATCGATTTAACCTGCAGGTAATCTTTGTTGCATAAATTAGAGTAGTTTTTGACCTCTCGGATAACCGGGTTGACTGTTACATTTTTCTAATCCATAATTAAGCGGTTTCTCTCCGAGTCAGTGGACTCTCACCCGCTCGCACACGACGTCCTAAAGAGCATCGGCCCGAGCCATCGTGCCGCAGACGCACCGTGACGGAGAGATGCTAATGACCGCTTGTCGAGATTCATGTTAAATTCCCCGAGCCGACTCAGGCTAACGGGTATGGGTGAGCGGGTGAAGCCACGGGAAACGCGCTCGTGCGACGGGGCATGTGCCTCCGCGGGATGGCACGGGCGATGTATCGTGCGAGGAAGATCAGAGCAGCGCAGCGGACGGGCTCCTCTCGTTCCTGTGGCTCTCGGCACGCCACAGGTTTCACGGAAATTAAATCCGCCTACGCTCCTGCCCAACTGCGAGGATCCGATTTTCATTCTAACTCGCTGCTATTCCCGAAGGGCCAGCGCACCCAGAGAACTCACACAGTCAGCTGTTCAGAGAATGGAGAGCGGAGCCTGAGTGTAGGCGGATTTGTAGTTTGCTGCTGTCACTGGATCAATAGCTAGTATCAAAAAAACAACAGCAGTCTTGTTGTTGTAAGACCCCCTTGCACCAGTAACCACAGGTACAAGATGGAGGTCGATGATCCGAGCATTCCAGGTGTGCTGTGCTGGAATGTTTGCGACACGACTCTGGAATTTTAGCAGCGTTTTATCAATGTCTCTCTCCAAGGAATGCCTCCAGGGGTGTGTTGAAGGGACAGGTGCCATGGTAACTCTAGACACAGAAAGCTTTCCATGCTTTGTTTGTGGAAGAATATCTTGTTTCATTGTCACTACATTTCACTGGATTTGCAGGGGCAGGGGAAAGGGAGTGACCTCTGGTATGGAACTCCAAGGCGCTAATCCTCTAAATCTGGAGAGGCGGCTCGCGTCAGTTTTCGCCGAGCGTGCGCTTCGCGCCTTTGCTCCAGTCGCGGTCGGGGTCCGCCTCGCGGTGACCTGCGGGACTTAGACGAAAGCCTCGCGTTCAGCCCTGACCGCTCCGCTTCGTCTCTCCTGTAAAACACAGGTGGCATTGTGGAGCGCAGTAATGAGATCACAGCGGCTTGTTCGCCGCGTTTGTGCTCGGAAGCTTCTCCAGTTTCTCCGTGACAAAGCCATATTTTGTGTGCGGGATTAGAGCCCAGGAATGCTTTCAGAATTTTCATGTGAATTCTCTCTGAAGAAATTTACGCTGCCTGATAACTCTCACTTCAGTCTATTCTCAGAATACACTTGTTACAAATTCACTCTCGGCCTGACTTATTCACATAGCTGCTATTTGTTGCCTTTTAAATTATTTTTATATTTACTTTTCCCCTCGGTTTATGCTTTATTCTTATTTAAATGGCAGGTGTGACGGAGTGTATCAGATTTACAGTCTGGTTTACGCGCCCAGCCCCCTCTTTTTCATTAAAATGAGCGCTCCCGTTAATCATTTCTGGAGGAGGTCACATTGTAGCAGAGCAGAAGTAGAAGCAGACTCTCGTCTGACCTTGCGGCGAGCTCCGGAGACGGGTCGCATTCCTTCCCCGGGAACCTGCTCTCAAAGTTCGGCTCCTGCCCTTTGTCACGGACGGATAATGATTTGCGAGATCGTGCCCCCACCATCTGCCTGTAGCTGCAAGACATGAAGAAAAGAACAACTAGAGGTGGAGGGGGGGGGAGAAAGGAGGGAGTAGCAGTGAAATGGGAGAGTGGTGGACGGGGGAGTGCGGTTAGCCGTCGTGTTTACCGAGAGAGAGTTGGAAGTTTCTTGTCAGTCTGGGGAAAGTCACTGGAGGACAAGGAGAAGCCAGAACCTGTAAGGCTAAAGGGGTGTTTTTTTTTTTGCTAGAGAGAAAGTTGTTTGACAAAAGAAATGAGGAACAGCGAGGGGGTTGGGAAACTGGTGTGATTGTCGCGCGACTGTGTGACGAAACCGTTTTGTTTTCAAACGCGACAGAGCGAGTTTTCCAAATCGACCGGCAGCGGTGCTCACGGGAGAGAACGGAAACAGGAAATGAACAGGTAGGGCTGACCAGGTACTGGCAGCACAGTCTTGTCTTTCTGAAAGTCTGTGCGCTGGTAACTCAGGGTTTTTCATATCCAATTTTAGCTCTTCGCCTGTCGGACACATCACAGATTACTGTTAAAATCAGGGGTTTTCCCACAAATCTTTTCTTTCCTTGTTGTTGCTTCAGTTTTTGGTTTTTCTGTCCGCATGGCTCTGTGACCTGCATGTGTGCGTTCATGTAATGTATGAAATCACTTTGCCCCGCTGCACTCTGGGTGTTTTGCAAGACTTAGTGCTGTTAATGTGTGACCCCGGACTCTCAGTGTGTCAGGATAGCACAGATAAACGCATCTCGAGCAAGTTGTGATCGATAAAAGGAGACTTTGTGACCTGAGGTGAGCGCAGTGCACTTTCACCAAAGCAGCGCTTTTGCCGCCCAATTCGTCTGCTGGCTTTTTCAACTTTTCCTCACATTACAAATGATATTTCTACCATCCAAGAGCGAAAAATGCAGCATTGATTTTTCTAGTGCGGTGAGAGCGCAGTTAAGGTGGTTGACACAGCTCCCGATGGGTTGCTGCTGCAGAACCTTTGAACTTAAAATGTTTGATTTTGTTGAATCACTGATTGGGCCCCATGCCTGTAGCTACAGCCCCTGCCTGAGCCTCGTTGATCCCTGTTGCATTCTTACACTGCGAGGCTAAACACAGGAAAGAGAAAAATCTCTGTTATCCAGGAGTTTATACTTCGGCATCAAGCGGCTCTTGAGGCTTTAGACGATCACGGATTCGCAAGATCAAAAATAACCCAGGCGATAATTAGACGAGCACGTCAAAGACAAAAACTTGTTCTGCTCGAGCGAACGCTTGCGTTTTCTCCCCCAAGCGCTTAAAAGATGTAATTCCTTAGAAAGATTTGTTCCTGTGATTTTGCTTTGAAATTAAGCCTTATTGAAACTTCCTTCTGAGTGTTGTTCCTGTCAGATCTTACCTCATTTGACAGGATTTTTATTTTTTCAATAGGTTATTAGAGACGTGATAAGACTCTCGTGCGCACTGTAGATAAACTCGGTACATTCATTTGGATGGGCATACCAATCATATATACGGCTGCGCTGACAGGGCCACAATTGATATATTTGGAATATTGCAAATTCCAAAAAAGAGAAATCGACCTGTATTTATGCGCGTGATGAATGGATGAGGTGAACAATCGATCATACTGAACAGAACAGCTCCCATAAATCGTTTATGAGAGTATACGCGATACAAGTCTCCTTTTGGAATTAAATATTGAGCTGAAGCAATCTTATTCCTTTCCGTGAAAGATGAGGGAACCTCTGTGTTGTCTTTATTCCCTGGATGTCACCAGTAGGACGAAGTTGAATCCCTCTGGAGGAGGTTGGGTTCAACACGGGTCTCTTTGAGTTAATTCATCACTGCCCCCTAGCTAATAGTTAATGCCTCTACAGGCTAATGCTCATTAAATTAGTGATTTGATTGCCTAAGGCAGTGTTTTCCAGCAGTATCCTTAGAGAGCGTCAGATCTAGGTATTTGTTGTGTTCCTCCTAAAACACACCTCTTGCAGCTGCTCATGGGCTTGTACGCATAACACACACCTGGATCCAGCTGCTGAATCTTTAGGAGAGGGCTGGGAATCATGCTTCCTGATTTCCAGGGGAACACTGCTGGATTTATCAAGAGGAAAACTGCCGCAGTCACACATACTTATGCGTCATAAATACTACAGTTCTCAAAGCATCGATCCCACTGGCACTGCGCAGCATCAGAATGGATATTTTTGGAAAGAAAGTGACTCCTCGGAACAGGGTGGAATGGATTTGTTTTCCATTTTGTAGAGTAGATTTACAGCGCAGAATCAGACTAATATTGTGTTGCCTGTGCGGTATACAACAACTATCATTCATTAATCCATCATTTATGCCCAGTTAGCCAATTCAGGGTTCCTCTCCCAGCATGCATTGGGTGCAAGGCATGAGTAACTTGGTACCAGTTCAGAAAAGCAACACATTTTTTAATTTGAAGTATTAGTGTCAGATTAATTGGGTATTTGATATTGGCAGGCCCAAGAGGGGTGCTCAAACTGGGAGGGATATGTGTCATTAATATCAATGAATAATACTAAGAAAATTTGGCAGTGAGGCATTCAGAAAGTAAGTGGTAAACTTGCTGGCAGTGAAACACCAAGAAAATATTGCAGCCTACTGGCTGTGCTGATCGAGTATAATTTTTCAGCTATTTACCAGCCCTTTGACCAACCCAAGTGCAGTCTTCACCCCCATTCATGGTTCAGTGAACACAGCATGAACATGCTCTGAGTTAGCCTGCACCAGACAGAGAGTTTTATGTGACTGGTCCAGAAAGACTGAGGATAATACTGATATATTTATAATACTGAGTTCAAAGGGTGAAATTCTACATGCGGGCAAAATATTGCCGTAGCTTGAAGGATGTTCATCTTCGCACTGCTCTGCATTTTGTGCTGAGTGTTTTAAAAAGCAAATATCCTTTTACCTTGTGCGACTAGGGTAGGAGAAATTTAAGGCAAGGCTAGATTTAACAAATAGTGCAAGAAAAATGCAGTGCTTTCAATTTAAAGAGTGTATGTAGTGCATGTCATGACTGCTAAAAAACAGCAAGTATTGAGAAATGGGGAAGGGAAGGGGGGGGGGGGGTAGAGAATGAATCTTTGTAGAATGGACTGCTTTTCTGAACAAATATATCACAGCCCTCTGTGGCATTATCTAATTGAATCCATTTGTCATCTATTCAATAATTGTTTTTGTGTGAATATATTGTACACATCTCCATAGTAGATAAAAAATGTAGTGGCGGTTGCCAAAAATATCATCAGCTTCAATGACAAATATTTTTCATTGAGATTTACTCATGGGGATAATGTCTGCGAGTGCATGTCATGCTAACGTTCTCGCATCATCTCCATGAATTCGGATAAAGAAGTGATATGCTGTGGATAAATATTCTTCTACTGCGCACATTTTCTCAACTTCGGTTGATGTCTTGACTTAATTTCTACTCCGTCTGATTGATTTTCTTATGAAAAACCTTTGAATAACAGCACGTTCTGCCCGAGCTCTGTGCTGTGCGTTTAATGCTGGTTGGAATCATGTTGAATCGGTGGCTGCAGCCAATTTTATTATGCAATGAAAATTCAAATCAACATCCAATGGGGTTTTTAAAATTAAGTACTTCATAATGAATATGAAAGGCTTTGTTTCTTGTTAATCATTTATTCTGAAAATAATTTTTCTTTGAAGTAATTGCTTGTTGGTGCTGCTCGTAATGGCCAAGGCACACTTAAGACAATTTAGAGTTAAAATATTACCCAAGTTGTGTTAATGGGTTTATGAGAATTGCTCAGTCGATAAAATGCTGCTGTAGGTTTGCTAATTTAACTACCTTGTTCGGTTCTCAATAGCTCGTATAAGACCGATAAAAATCCCTTCCCTCTACGTGTATTTGTAAACCCAGCCTTTCTGCTAATTACTGAAAAGCACTGCCTCAGACTAGATTGACACTCAGAGGAAAAGGAAGTTCCTTGTCTCAAGTGAAGCTTGAAATAATATTTGGGCTCTTTTATCAGTCAGCTATAATCAGGAGTCCACAGGATACAGTTCCCTACGGTATTAATATGCCTGGGTTATTCTGGCTGCATAATAAATAATGGTCAGTATATCTTTTTTTTTAGTTGCAGTCTTTGTTTTCTCCAAAAGGAGCACTGCTAGCGAGAGTAGAAAGAATCTTCAATTATGACTTTGGTTTGCTTTGAAGTTCTCTGCTTTGATGTAACAGTCAGTCCAAGTCATTGTATTTATTCTCCTCTGATTAGAACAAATGGCTCTGCAATTTATTGACTTCACAGCAGTGACCGGAGGGGGAAAAAAGGGACTTAATAGCACTGGCTCTGCAGCATGTAGAACATATTTTAAACAACCGCTCTGCAGGCAATGAGTGCAGTGTCCTTAACTGTGAAGCCAGATTTGAACTCTATTTGCCTTCTGTTTTGGAGGTAAGGCATTGAGTGATGTCTGCCAACTCTCGCTTAAGGAAGCCCGGCTGTGACTGCTCTCTGTCTTCAAATTCACCAAGTGTTGCTTTTACTGGAGCGATCCGTCAGATAATGGTGCTTTTCACTCAGTGTCAGAATCTTTGTCATTTGACATTTAAAGGGCTTCTTAGTAACCTTTGCTGGTCCACTATGATCTCAGCTGGACTGTTGCCTCTGTAGTTAGTCCATGAAAAAAATCTCTCTTCATAGAAGGGAGGTGTGTACGAGAGTAACAGTGATAATAATTCCTTACAGAACCTAGGATCTTTAGCTCAGGACTTCATTCCCGGATCCTGTCCTCTCCAAAAAATACAGTATACAGCTAAGCAATGGATATGGCCTCCCAAAGCAGGCTTTATGTGCAAACCATCCTCTGCACAGTGCAGTGCATCTCACAGATGCACTTATGGTCGGTTGTCCCAGGAGCCCTTGGGTAATGCGTGGCTTTGAGTGCGTCTCCTGTAAATTTGGGCATGACTCAGCTCCCTTAGCCGTTGCATCCAGATGACGCGTCACACTGCGCTGAGTGAATTAATAGGCGCGCTGATCGCTTTAGTCTTCTCACTGGGCAAGCATAACAGATGGTAAAAACCCACAAGTTTCTCAACCAGGGACTTTTCGCAGTTTTCAGAACTCTGTCATATTGCTGCGTTGTCCCTTATAACATTGTTTAACTTTTTTGTACTTAAAAAATGAAATAAAGAATTAACTTTTCTGATCCTCCGCTGTGCTGAAACTGATAAAAAGAGGACATACTGCTGTGATTAGTAATTTTGCCTTTTGTTTGGTTGGCAAAATAATTGGAGCCTTCTTTCTAAAAAATCACTTCCTGGATCCATTATGTTTTACTCTTTCTGTAGGAAAAGCATTTCAGTCGCACAGTGGGCACTCTATGGTGGATTCTAACCATTTTATCTTATATTTTGAGGAGCCACCCTGGATTACACCGGGCAGGTTTCCGGATTCTTTTCTTATCTAAAATGGACTCACAATTGTTCACTGTGAACCTCAACAGGAATCGGAAAAATACCGTAAGAGTACTATCCGCTTTACTCATTTAAGTGGCACGGAATGGCTGTCGGCTGTGTCGTTTGACGCTGGAACGAAGCAGCGCTTTCGTTAACACTTTATCGATGCACAGCGGCAGGTGTAAATGGCAGTGTTTGTTAAACTTTGCGCACAGAACCAGGCCATGAAGTTTTGAACACTGCCTTTTAGAAGGTCAGTCGCTGATCACCTGACATGCTCGGCTAGCGGCAGCCTCCTACACGCGGCTGTTTTTAGCTACACCTGGCATGTTTCTGTACCCTGTATTTTTTCTCACCGTTGGGAGAGGTAATGACTGTTATATGACTTAGTTATATGGCCACGTCCTCCTTTGTCGATAAAGCATCTTTAGTTCTATCCATTATGAGTGGGCCACTGACGTTTGTGACAAATTTACAGACATTTAACACAGTGATGCATGAATAGACTCTACAACTCTCTGTAGAATTCAGCATGCAGTTGAAGTTAATGAAAGAGAGATTCTTCCTAAAGACACATACGGTACTCACTGACTACAAATCCCCATCAATAAGAGGTACGTTCCTTCTCTGTAGTTCAATATAGATTATTTAGCGCCAGCTATTTAGTAATGCACTACAAGCAGATGCATTGGAGAAGTGTACACATATCATTTGGGTATATATGACTGGCCTCGCTGCAGCAGGCAGACCTTGTGATTTCAATGTGTGGTATTAAAAAAAATGAAAGGAAGAAACATTTTTGAAGGAAAGAAATAGCCAAATAAGTGTCTTTATTCCTGCGAAACTGCACATTACCTTGCACTGGGTACATCATTGACCCCATTCCACTCACAGCCATATCAAACCACTTTTCGGCTTCAGTAGCTTGGATTATATTTTACTTTTGGCAGCTGTGTAGCCGAATATTTCTGGTGTTCTTTTGTTTTCGTTTGAATTGATTGACGCAAAGGCTGCATTTGAATTCTCTTCAATGGGTCGTCTTTTTCCTTTCCTCTCTACTTTTTCCTTGACCTCGCTAAACTATTGCACACAGCTGAACGGAAAGTTGCAAAGAGATTTTAAAGGTACGTCGAGCATGTTTGAGAAAAATCAGATGTCCTTTCCTTCAATATGTCATGAGCTTATCGGCCAAGATGGCTTTTGCTATTCATTAGAAAACTTTGGGAGGCAAATGACGTATCCAGGTGCTACCGCTGCAATAGTTTGTGGTCCATAATCGATCTCCCCTTTCATGTCAGGTTGGTCCGTCCTATGTTTTCTTGCCAGAAAGAAGAGCTAAGGAGCTAATCGCCACCTTTCCTTCATGAAGTAGACGATTTGGATGCTCCTTGTCCTGGCTACTAGCCAAAGTATTTCCAGTGCATGTCTGTTATCTAGGAAGCATCCTTGTTCTTTAGAGAATTTGGATGCACCCAATTTTCAAAAAGTACCAAAGAAAGGCACTGTGGGTATTTAAGAGGAGACCAGTTAATGTAAATATCAGAGGAAGAGGGGCACCAGGGAATGTAAATAGAAGAAGAAGAGGGGCGGAGGGGGACCTTAGACCTGTTATGGTCATGTTTTTGTCAGCACCGCCATCTGCTCGAACTGGACTGACTTGGAGCCACAGAGTTCAGCCTGTCTGCGTGTTTCCGGCCTGTTAGCAGAACCTCTGGCATCAGATTACCGTTCTGAGCCTCTACAGTGGCCTCGTTAAAAACAGATTAGCGACAGGCCCCGAGTCCTGCCCTTATTAGTGTTCTTACTGCACTGATTTTGATGTCATATGAATTATTATGCGCTCATGGTGCATTCATTGTGTCCCCAGAATTTTCTGGGTTCGGAAATGACTTCATGGACTCTAGTACATCAGCTTCAGCTCAGCACTTGTGCTTGTTTAATTTGTATTTGGTGCATGCAAACAGATTAGGGGTAACGCCTGAGGAGATTAATTTGGTTAAGTACACAGCAAGCCCTATCATCCCCTGCTCTGTTTTCTGTGAATTGAAAACACTGCTGAAAAACCGGCGAGGGGATTTGAGAGGTTGACCGTCTCTGAGGCGCAATGAAATTGAATATGTAGAAAGCTTTGGCCAGCCAAATTTTTCCCAGTGTTGGCGTGTGCTTGGTTTCTTTGTTCTGATTGACATTTTGGAAGATTGAAGTAGATTTCTGGGTGTCTGAAAAAGTAGTAGGGGTAGATTAGCCTGGGTTTGCTGTGGAAAGGACAAGTGGACGATGTTTGAGCGAGATAAAGACCAGACATTGTTTGGCGGTTTGAAGATAGCGGCTGCGAGTGGAGCTGCTGTCACGCTCTGGGATAAACTTAGAGCTGAGATTTATCTCGTATGCCTTGTGAAAGAGTGAGTGTGAGAGAGAGAATCAAACCTTGAGTTAGCCTTCATCTAACTTTGGCCATTTAAAAAACATTAGTTGGTTAGCATCTCCGCACGCCCCAGTAAAACTGTCCCGCCTCTTGATTTTTCTCACTTTTTGTTTTGAAACAATCTGTTAAGATGGCGCCAAAAACAACGAGAGGAAAATGTTCAGAATCCTTAACAATGCAGTTGACAATCTGTCTGGCTTTCAATCACAGTGCCTCGTACTTGGGTGAGTATGTATGATGTTAATACTTGGATTTGTTGCGCTGTTTTCTTCTCAAACTCATACTATAAAAAAGGAAAAAAGAAAAAACTTCCCACCTAACATGGTCTTTGTGATGTAGCTAGTCATTTGTAACTCAAATTCTTACTGTTGCACTGACTTGTCCTTTTCTCTAGTCTAAACCCTTCCAACATTCCTCACTGATATTATTATAGGCTGCACATCTTACCTGTGTGCATCTGTGCTTCTGTTAGACGGCGTTAACCTATAATTAGGCGGCACTGTGGGTTGTGTCTTAGCCACATAATGGTGAACATAGACGCACCCAACCTCCAACAGTAACAAAGCGCCTCAGTGAAAGGACTTCTAACTGAATGTAAAATGTCTGCTTACCTAAACTCCGCAGAGGACAATTCAAGCTGTCACTAGCACTTTCCGATCCAACCGATTTCACACAAAAAAAAAACATTGCCATAATTTATTGCTCAATTTCAGTGGCATCCGCAATTTCTCGCCAGTAATCAGGTTTCAGTGAGACAAGGATAAGTGTTTCCTGATCGAGTATTTATTCTCCCCTACTTTATGAATGGATTGGAAACACTACTCTCAAGGTCAAACCAGAAAGAAGTTCATTATCTCAAACTTGGTTATCAGAAGCTGCATTAATGGGGGAAGTGTGCGGGTGATTATTTTTTAATCAGTGAAATCTTTGCCTCTGATTAATGGCTTGCTGAAAAGGTAAGGTCTGCATTTAAAGGGATGAGGCGCCAAGAAAGCTTGGCCTGGACAATTAAAATGATTTGTCGCCTCTTTAATTTCCCAGCAAAAGGATTTGTGGAATCGGGTCACATTAGCAACCGTTATTCTAAATAGCTTGACTTCAATTCAGAGTCTTGACAGTATAGGTCTTCGTTTTACATTGAATTTTGTCTCATCTTGCGAGATCAGGTTCCCTGGCGAAAAAACAACAGCCCGGGAGATAAAAATCGATTTTTCTCCCTGAATGGCATGTTGTTTTTCAGATAAAAAGTGTTAAGGATTTAACATTCCTTAGTAATTCCTCCTCTCAGGGCAATCTCTGTGCACCCAACTCAGTGAAAGCCAGAATTTTTATCTTTATAGAGATGCATTGTTTGAATTCACAGTTCTTATGCGCCTCAAAAACATGACTGGCGATTTCTCCAGCTTATCGACGTAATGCAAATCTAGCATCCGTTTCAGATACTGCTCGATATTGTTGAATTTGTTGCTTATATTTTTCTACAAATAGAGGAATTACTGATTCGTGGCTGTAATCCTTCTGAAATAATCTTTATGAAATCTTTCATCATCTTCTCTTTGTTGTCACGTCAGTCATATCTGTCATCAGTGACTGGTGCTTCATTATGTTTTTTTTTTTTTTTTTTTGTGAAACTTCTCAATGCTGTGAGTGCATCTAACCGATTTTGAGAATCTGGAGAGTGATCTCGCAGTTTATCTCGAGGCTGTCAAATAAACGGTCCATTGGCGTTACTTTTCCACTGCTGCACTGTTTATACCCTTTATAGCTGGAGCCTGATGTTCATGGAGTATAATTGCGTCGTCTCTTTGGGGGCGCGCCGAGACAGGCCAGGATCACGAGACACCGAGAAATAAAGGGGTGGGGAAATACCTGACAAGGATCAAGGGAAGAGCAAAAATATCTTTTCTTTACGTGCGCCCTATTGTCAGGTACATGAAGAATTTTCTGTGATTATGCCGAAGAACTGCTTTACCTGCAGGAATGGAGATTGTCTGTTTAAACGACTTTTTTTTTTTTTAAATCAGAGTGTTCAAAGCCGGATTATTTCATTGTTATTTGCGTGTATGATCAAGGGAGGGGGAATGCTAGAGGCGTGGTCTGCTTCAATGATAACGTGACGATGACATTTGTGATCACTATCAATATCACTCATGTAGAACGGGAATAAATCGTCAATGATGCTTAGCATGCCTGGAAACAGGGTGTAATATTACAGTGCACACTACAGTATGCAGGGTACCCTACTGAGATATGAACGTAAGGCTACAGGCTTATAAGATCAGGCCATTAAACCCATCCGGGCACGTCAATTTGCCTAGAGTCTGGAAAGTACCGAGCACTCTGCCAAGATTTGTGTTGAGCATTTCAAAGGTTTCCATTTCCACGACTGTAAACGATGTGGAAAGCCATTCCGTGCATTAACGGTTCTGTGCTCGGAGACGCACCGTGATAGAGGAGGAGCAGTAGGTCGCTGGGAGTTGGTTTTAATGGGTGTAAAAGTGAACATGAATCAGGCTTTATCGCTGCTCCGTTGTTGGAGCCCATTTTCAAAGCTGTGATTTTAGCTGGTCGTTTCATTAAGCTTTCTGACCTCGGCAGCGGGGAGGGAAAGCGCATTTGATTGTAACTGTTGTTCGGTTTCACCACTGAAAAGGCAAATCAGCCGGTTGTTTGGGTTAAATATCATTTGCTTGCCATTTGATTACCAAATGGCACAGTGCAGAGTCCTTAACCTCTGCAGGCTACATGTTGTGTATTTTCCAGTCGGCTATTCATTAGTGAAATACGGGTGAAGCTCATTTCAGGGGCGTGAGGAACAATGTCAGTACCGGGACATGACCTGAAATTACAGCAACAAGTAAAATGCAGAAATGATTTCAGCACTGAATTCCCATTTGTGAGTAAATGAAGTGATGTCAAACTGCCATGACGGTTTTGAAGGGACCATTCAAAAGCTGGTCCTCAGAACTACAATCACCAATAGCACATCACACTAATTCTAAATGCAAATGACTAACATTGACACTCTAGCTTGTGCTCAGTGTTGTCGACCTACAAAGAGCACATGAGAAGGGCGTAGACATCTAAAACTCCTCCCGATTTTGTCTATTTGTTGTTGTGTTCGGCATATTTTTGCTGATCGCGCACCTGAGTTGTTTGTGCACCGGCTGAATTTTTCACCGCTCATTGGGATTGGGTTTCCATGCCCCGTGGCTCAGAATAATTGGGTATTCAGCTTGTCTCATGTGATAAAGGGCACAGGCGCTGTTCCATTTAAATTTATACATGCTGGAACAAGGCGCTAGCAAACCGCTCTCATTGCTAACCTATGCTGACGTGGTCCCATGATTAGCAGGCTCAGGTATGACTGAGCATGCCCACAGAGCGGCTCCTGGTCTGTGCATGTTTGATAAGTACATCGACTGCTCCCTGATATGTGATAAAATAAAGAATTTGGCTGAGCTGGAGCCCAGAGTCAAAAATTAACACTTTTTATCCCCCACCGCATGTTTAGCACGAAGCGGGGGATATAGTATTCAGCTCAGTCCGTACGTACATACTTTCGTCCGTCCGTACCGAACATTGTCAGCGCTATCTCAAGAAGGAGTCAACCTATTTCAATTCTTTTTGGTACCAACCTTCCTACTGGTAATGCACAGACACCAGTCGGTTTTGGTGACCTAACGGCGGGGGATATAGTCACTTTAGTGACAGACTCTTGTTTTTTTAAGTTACCAGCCACAACAGCGTGGGCTGGTTTTCTTTTTTTTTTATCTTGTGAGTCTGTGTGTATGTGTGTGTGTGTTTTCATGGGAAAATGTGGTCCCGGATACACATATTGTAATGGAAAACTACCACGAAAATAGGTTTGAGTATTTTCCCAGGTATGTCTGTTTGCCTCTATGTGGAAAGATTTTTTTCATTGTGTCAGCATCACAGCTGCGCAAGACGTAGTCCTGAAACTTCGTGGGTTTGTATTGAGCTCAAGACGAAGGTCCAATTTGAAGATGGATTTGGTCTGAGCAAGAGTGCCAGAAGTTAAGGGGTAGGAAACAGGGGCTCACGTGATTTTATTCTTAGATGGTCTTTATATATTTTGTTTATTTTGAGTACCTGTTGTGTTATTGGCGACAGCTGAACGTCTGGAGGTTGCAGAAGCATGGTCATTCTCGTGGCATTGATATGATGAATAGATAGCCAGCTACCACATCTTTCTCCTGTCTTCTTCTGTCAATCAGGGCTGGGCTTTACGTTGATGTGGGTTTTATGTTCTCTACCTCTGAAGGACTGACATGGAGTCATACAGACTATGTGCAACCATTGGGGTACGTTTGTGAGGAGACCTCAAGGTACGAACAACTGCTGCTCTTTGTAGGTCCCTGTGTGGTTAGTTACTCCATTTGCACTGTGCAAAAGAAAAAAAAAACCCCACTAAGGCCCACTAACATCTGGCGTTTGTCTTCAGTGAGAAAGAGTACCAGCAGGATTAATTTCTGGGTGAAATGCTTCATGGGTATTTATCAGCTCCGGCACAGATCGTCAGCGATGGAAACATGACATCTGGGTGGATATGCCAGTTTTCGTGTTTTTAGCATTTTAGCAATTTTGGATGCGTAATAACCTTGGATACCCTTGACATTCGACCACTACCGCTAACGAGCCTAATGACCTCACATCATGGTGTAGCATATGGCTTGTAGCGGAATTTCAAACTGCACATTTTGAATACAGTTGCAAGTTCATCGAGTCAGTAGAAGGAAGTTATCGTGAAAAGCCAATCTTTGGTTTTTCGGTGACCTTGACCATGGCCCCATTGGGTCTGAAGTGTAATTATTTGATCCTTGGGCCGTTGCACGTCTTTCCTGAAAATATCTTGCAATTTGAGCAAACTGTCTTAGCGCTAGACTGCTTACGGATGCAAAGATTAATGTGCGCCTCTGAAAACCATACCCCCTCTCTCTTTGGGCGGGTAACGACTCAGCGGGTTAGGTTGCTGCCGGAGGTGCCATTTGTTGGCTCGGCACGAGGCTGCTCCGTCACCTCTGGGCCGGTGTTGTTATTGCGGCGCCATCTTTTGGGAGGGATGAATGAACACAGGTGTAAATGTCACAATCACACCCTTCCTTCAAAGCGGAACTGGAGGTGACAGCAAGGACAAGCTGTTATTATGAATTTGGTTGAAGACACAGCTGGTAAGAAATTGAGCAGTCATTGGACAGAGACCTGTATAAAACAGAAGGTACAAAGCCTGACTCAATAAAAGGTCTTTTTTTACGCATGTTATTCACTCTTCATACCCAGCCTTTGAGCATTAGAGATCCCAGCACTCCAAACATTCATAATTCTCTAATATTCTACCTGCAAAAGGCAAAGTCTATCCTGAGCTCAAGTGGCTCATCAGGCTGGTGCTTAACTCTGGTTTCTGTTGCATGAAGCGAATCGGAGTGTTGCTGCTCCCCCTGGATGGGATGCTAGTCCGTCACAGGTTACCCCCCAGCTCTTTGTCAGGGTTCCCTGACTATTTATACGGTACCCAGTTATAGCCCTGGGTGGAGTGACGCACCGTGGGAGTGAAGTGTTTTGCCTAAGAACGCACTGCGAAAGCTGTGGCAAGGACTTGAACTCAGAACCTTTCGATCCTTGGACAAGCACACTTAACCACTGCACCACCCCAGTATTCTACCTGCGCCATCAGCAAATACATTTCTTGTACAGATTTTAAAACATGTCATGATCCGGTGTATTCACAAGACAATTTTTCACATGACAGATGGTTCAAGGGTAAAACATATACCCTTTATTTGTTTCTGACTCGCAGAACGTTCTACCTTTTTTTTTTTTTTTTTTTTTTTGGAGACCAATGACTCCAGTCTCCAACAGAGGAATTAATGTTCTGGTTTTAAGAGGTAATTTACTCATGATTACCCAAAACATCTGTTTTGCATTTTAAAATCATTTAGAACAACCTAGGTATTTGGCATCTTATTGATGAATTACATGTGCCTGTTGCTGTGTAAAAACTCACCTTGTTACCAGGCCTACCCTCCAGACTGCTCTCCCCCCTCCTCTGTCCTGTTCTTTCACCTCTCGAGGCTTAAAAAAGCATCTCCCCCTTGACACGCATTACTACATTTCTGGAAGTTTCTTTTCCAGCGACACTCGGTGGAAGCAGGGCTGTGTGCCAGCCGGGCCCTTCTGGTGTGTGTCGTTTGAATCTGGTCCAGATTTCACCAGCAGAGGCTCTCAAACTAATTGCACTGACAAAGAAAGACAAAGCGAAGGAATAAATTAGGCATTACCCTGTGTGCACGCCGTGGGCAAGCAGTCAGAAAGGGCAACGTACGTGGAGGCAACCTGTAACCTTGCTTTGATCTGGACGGTTTGTAGCGTATAATAGTCAATATCATTACAAATGTTTCACAACAGTGGGGAGTATCACATTGTCCGTTTTGATGAAATTTTGTATTAAGGTCCCGTGAATGCATGACTATAATATCGGCTTTTACTAATTTTATTTGAGATAAATTAACCCCCAGAGAGCTAAATGTAGCTATCATTGCTCAGTGATGTCAAAATCAAAGCTGTTAAAAACCTATCATGTGGCCACTTGTTTAAAAGCGCTCCCGCAGGGAACAGCGCCTGTGCCTTTTTTTGTGTATACATGTGCGCGTGTGTGTGCGTGCCTGTGTGCATGTAGGCGTGTATTTGTGTGCGTGCAAGTGTGTGTGTATGTGTGACTTTCCGTCTGACCGTCTGTCCGTGCATAACCGAGGGCTTTGTGGTAGGTGCTGCACAGTTTTCAGTTGTTCAGCTCAATTCTGGTCAACTGCACTCACAGAAACCAAAAAACACTACATGCTAGCTAGCCAGGGCTTCCATTCTGAGGCGGTAGAAATTGAAGCTGACCTTTCTGAACCCCTGCTCTGCCTCTCGCCGTGTTCTAGCTGTTCTTCACCAGCAGTTTCACCTCTAAGCCGTTGCCCATAGTCACAGATCACTGCCTCCCACCTGGCCATTTTCCCTCACCCCAGATTTGTGCTGCGCCGATATCAGCGGCAGTCAGGAGCACATACCGCGATCTGGTGCCGGCCTGCCGGAGATTAGGCGCTGTGCTGCCATTTCCTCGGTATGCAAACACCCGCTACCATTTTACAGAATCAGCTGGCACGCTCACCTTGGCAACCGAGAGTGAGGGTGAAATGAGTGTTTTCAGAACATTTCCGAGTCATTGGTTTCGCTGAAAATAAATTCTGTGCCGCGGTGGAATTATGCATGCAATCAATTTGATTCTTCATTAGCGCGGCACTCGCGTGAACTGTTTTGATATGTCGTGAGGGAACCTATTTAAAATCAGGGTGAGTGGTTTTGAATAAATATTTTCCAAGGTCAGAAATGCACTATTGATGCAGAGCTTGCATAGTGTATTATGGGGCGTAGCAAATTTCAGGCAGACACCTTGAGTCATGTGCTGGTTCTCATAAACACTCCCATGAATACAGCACTGCACTTGCCGCTGCTCTTCCGCTCCGTAGGGCAGTTTGTGTTACCTGCTCAGCCTTCGCTGCAAAGTGCCTTTGCCTGTTGCTGCTCTGCATGACTCTCCACTGCTGCCAGTAATCATTTCTGTTGCATCACTCTTTTCCTGCTGATAGTTAACATTGAACATTCTTTGTCCAGTTGTGGGCTTTGAATATTTCCTCGGAGGACATTCTGACGCTCCCTGTTCTCTTCTTTTCAAGCTCAATTGGCCGCAGGATGTGGCGGGGATAGAGCCAAAACACCAATCTATTTCATTGTATCTCTTTATGCACGCTGCAGTCGGCCAGTTGGCTGCCTGAAATACGTTCGGTTACAACAAGTCGGAGTCCCAACAATGAAGAGATATTTTCTTGTAGAAATGCTCCTGGACAACACTGTAGTCTCTCTAATATTAGGTCAGCACAAAGACGGTAGATCATTTTTATCATTGAAATACGCGCAATAACACTCGTGCACCAGGAGAGGGAAAGATATATGGCGAAAGAGGGGCCTGTGACAGTTTTGCAGACTTTGAGAAGTTGTACTCTATAAATTAATTCCGGACTTGGAGCAAGTTTTGCCTACAAAGTAAACTCTGCCTCCCTCCCTCAGGCCCCGTGGAGGTAACGGTGATGGTGTCCTGGAGAGACAGTTAACTCTGGAGCCATTCAGTGACCTGCACCAGGATTTTAGGGCATGTGGTTATTCAGTCCATTTCCCCCTGCCGACTATTATCACTTCCTTAGCTGCAGGCCATCCCCGGGGTGACATTTAGCACCTCACGCTTTGAAGCACAGAGCCTGGATTAAAATGCGAAACTTTCCCGGCTGTCGATGGAGTAGGTTGAATGGTGGATAATATCAGGATTGCGTGGAGATGCCCGCAGAGGGTCTGCCCACCATCTATCCGAATGAGAGGGTGGAACAGACAGTGTGTCACTGGATGTCGTCAACAAGTATTTAATGCAGTCTGAGCGCTGGCAGATATGGCAAACATAGCCCTTTTACATGCTGGAATTTAATTTGCTTGTTCTGCCAAGCAGTAGGGCATTTGAATTTCAGGCGACGGCCTTTTAGATTCAGTCGGGCAATTATCGACTGCTCCCTCTAATTAAAATGTTATCCTTGTAACCACCGCTCTGCAGTAAACACTGTTATATAGCCAGTCAGCGGACGCTTTTAAGAATTCATCAGTGATAAGCCTACAAGGTTTCTCACTTTAGAAATGTGCTGAATATACTGCAGGTGGGCTGTCGACGGGGGGGAAAAAAACGAAAGTGTATGCGTTCTATTTTTTTTTATTTTCTGGTTTCTTTTTCTAAAAGGAAAAAAATACTGTCTAGCACTTATGACGAAAGGACCCTATAAATATTGACCGGTCTTTGAAGAGTTAGCAGGGAGGTTACACACTGCCAAATGAAAACATTGTCAGGTGGTAATGGCGCTGGGACCCTGTTGCCGCGGACTGGCATCTGAAGTGCTATTGGCGCGGCGAGGTAGGGCTGTGACATGATGGTAAATGCCAGCTCATAATTGCCAGCTCGTCGCTGGGCTCAGATGTGACTCCTCGGATTAGAATGAGGTGTTCGGTCATGCATGAGTGGACGCGGGGCGGGGGATGGGGGTAAAGGTGCCGAGGGCTTAACGCTCTGCTGTCTTTCTACATGCCTGCTTATCACCGCGCTCCTTGAAGAGGCCCCTCTTATTGTTCGAGGATATTGAAAAAATGCGAGGGAGAAAGTTTCATGCGGGCCTTATCCCCGAGGAAATGTGGAAGCATTGGAGAAAGAATTTGTCATTGGGATTTTTTTTTTTTGCATCCATCTGTGAATCCAAGTAAAACCTGGTTTTGCACAAAAATCTTCATTTTTGGGCAAGTGCTACCATAATGTATTCTGTTCAAGAGCATGTCTTACGGCAGTATGGTCTATGGCAGGGATACTCACTCTTTTCCAGAATGAGCCGCAGTGGGTGCAGGCTTTCATTCTAACCATGCAGTCTCACACCTGATTCTACTTATCAAGGGTCTATGGCAAAAGCTTTAAGGGTTCATTAGTACAATCAGGTGTGGGACAGGTTGGATAGAGCGAAAGCCTGCACCCACTGTGGCTCATTCTGGAAAAGAATGAGTATCCCTGGTCTATGGGGAGTATGAGAGGGACCGTACTGCCCCACACACTACTATTAAGCACTCTAATCATTAAATTACATCGGCGCTGAAATGCCTTTTCGACATGCATTCACGTCTCCGTGTTGTCTTGATGGCTTTCCATAGTTTTCCTCTTTGGTAAGGACTAATTTCAATGTCCTGTGGCGTCATCGTGGTTTTCTGTTTGAAGAGGCACGGCAGAGGATTTATCTAAGAGCTAAACTGTAATAGTCCCGGCCGTCTGGAGTATTTTATCCTGATTGTATTAGGCCACACATTTAAGGTGATGCTGTTTTAAACACAAGACCATCAGACAAATGCATCTGACATTAAAAGACAGCTGTATACTCTGTACGTAACTTTGCAGTGGCAGTCTTTTGTATGCTGTGTACGCTGCAAACAAACATTTGAGCTAAACTCTTCCTCCCTGGGTGCATAAATCTCCAACCCAGCGTTCCTTCAACCAACCCAGGTCACTCCAACAGCTCTTTAGTTAAAAATAACGTTCTTACAACAGTTTAAGGTGTGTTTTCAAGTATGAAAAGTTAAGAAATCACATTCACATTTCCCATTAAAAGGACCTGGTTTGAAGACCTTAATAAGAAATAAATAGCAGCACTGCCCACATACTATGCTGTACTTCACGATATATAACCTGTCCTGTAGGGGGCACTGCTAAGGTCAGGTAGTATTTAGTTGAGGTTGAAAAGACGTGTGTTATGTGCAATGCTGCTGAGCCTCCCTGTACATGTCATCTGACTTACCCTGGGCTTCTGGTGATTTATAGCGCGGTGACATTAAGCTTTTATGGGTGCATTAAGTTGTCTCCAGAGTAGTTTGTTTAATATTTATAACAACTTCGCACGCCAGGCGAAATGTAATGTTTGGGCTGTGTATTTAAATGTGTTTTATGCACACACTGTATGTCTGATGAGGTTAATATTAATGTGAGCTCTCTCAAACGCAATAAAATGTTATAATCTATCAAAAAGTGATTTTTTTTTTTTTTTTTGCAGATTGTTTTGTGATGTTTATGTGCGAATGTGTAACCGCTCTCTCTCTGTCTGTTTTTTTTTTTTTCCCTGTTTCTCCTCCAGCCGATGATAGAATGCCGTTGCTAGTCAGGGTGGGACTAAACCCCACCTGAATACCGTCCCGCCCCTCACACCCCCACCTTCCCACAATGCCCTGTCCCTGCCGTGCGAAGCTGAAGCTCTTGGTTGCATCGGTGACTTTCGTGTTGCTTCTGACGTGGCTGTATCTAATCGTGGGGAACTTGGAGAGTGAGTATCGCTGCGCCTTGCCGCTTCAGCCTGCTGTACTGCACATAAACGTTATGGGAAATTTTTCCCTGGTTTTACTGGCTCGTCCTCATCAAGAGCGATAAATATAACGACAACTGTAAATGCATTGTTTAAATAAATCTTTCACACACACAAGTGTATGGCATGCACTTCTGCGACTATAATGACGGGGACTAACAAAATTATTTGGATTATTTTGAGGGCAATTTTTAAAGCTCCATGAACAATGGAATAACTGACAAGTAATCAAAATATGTCCAAATTTTTTGGGCATTATGCTTAAGAATTGCAGGTGACTTAGCTGCAGGACAGTTACAGAGCAATATCATTCATTAGTATGGATACTCCTGTCCTTGTTCTAATTATCATTGTGGTTATAGTTCTTCGTGTGGACGGGCTGTGTAAGGCCCTATCATGATTGTAGGGTTGTCCTGCTGCAGTTATTTTGGCACGGGGTGTGTCCTCTAAATGCTCAGGTTGTGTCCTCATGATTATCCAGGCAGTGGCTGCTTTCTTTATCGCTACATTAAATCATTTTGACCTGAGCAAAGGACTAAGCTGTGCAAGAAGACTACACAACTACTCCGGACACACGCACCCAGAAAACCGAGGCGCCGAAAGTTTTGGGGACAAACAAGTACTTTTGTCAAATCCTTTCCAGACATGTCAGACTTTATGTTGAAGCCACTGTATAAAATATCAGCGCATAAAAAGGATTAAAATATATTAAGATTATTAAAGATGTATTAAAACATAGCGCATATTGGCATATTCACTGGTGTCTTTCCCGTAGTTAACTGTTAAAGTCAGTGTAGTGCGGTAGTCATGGTGGCCTAATTGGATTATCAGTTTAACAGTACTTACTGTGTGAAGTAAATCAGTTCATTGCAATGCAGTACATTCAGCTGGTTGGGGAATCCAGCTGATTAGATGGCAAAACTTATTCATTTACTTTTATTTTCCTACTTAATATAGTCTGTCCTTTCCAAGCCGGTGTAAATAAATGTGTCACAGTTATCCTGCACAATTCATACTGTCATGCTGGAAACTGTTTGCTATTCATGGGGTAGTTTATCAAAGCATTTCATGACGATTTTATGGAGCACAGTAAAATGTTCAGCACTGAAATGGTAAGCCGAAGATGATGTATAAAGCCATGATGAAGAGGCACTGTTTGACACTGAGCAGGATGAAAGACAGGTTATGGACTCCCTGACCTCCACAGGGCCACCTTAACCTTACTAGCTCATTTTTCAAAGGTTTCCACACTGTGTATTACTCATTTTGTCCTGAGCCCGGGGTCGAGGCCGACTGATTGAAGTCCGGCTCCCCTGTGCTTCACATCAAAAGGCTTTGGCTTTTCAAAGTTTTTATTTGTTTATTTATTTTCCACTGTGAGTGGAGCTATTTCACCCAGATGGCACTGCCCTCTGTGTCGTCATTTTATACTTATCAGGTGTTTTGGACATAATACCAGATTCTGTCTTTCTCAGTCTCTGAGGATCAAAAGCGAACTGTTTTTGCCAGCGGAGAGTCATTAGAAAAGGAGGTTTGCTCCTAAACCGAAAACCTAAGATGACCAAATATCTGCCTCAAGATGAAAAGCCAGGCCCAGATCAAACCAAATAACGTCAGTCTGCCTGGATATTTTGAAGGGAAATGAAAAGGAACAACTAACCGAGGGGTAATTTTGAAATTTGTGCCTGTGTGCATTCGCATTAAAGCGGAGATGACCTTTCCTAAAGTGAATCAGGATTGGCCTAAGGCGAGGACTGTTGCCTATTGAAGCTCAGTCAATAGAGTCCTCATTGTCAGAGACAGTCTAGCTATTTTTCTTACTTTAGTGTGCAGTGAGAGTCAAAAAGGAAGCATAGGTAGCTATCATAAATCATTGGAAAAAATTCAAAGCTTTGTATGTTTAAATTCAACACTTTCACTTGGGTGAAATGTTCGGTTGTTCTCCACCGCCCATCTGCCTTACCTTTTTAAGAATGGCATAAGAGCTTATCACAATGCTTGCCTCTTTTCATTGGCAGTCAGTCAGTTTATGATGCACCTTAAAACTCCTTAGCCAGATACTATTGATGATTAATAGCGCACAGAAAAGGTGCACTAAATCCTTGCTGGAAACACTGAGACTAAGGATAAGCATTACCCGTTCAATTAAAGTTTAACAGTAAGGGTACCTTATTACTGCGTTAACTAATATTAACTAAGCATTAATTTTCAGTGAATTAATAGTCAATTAATGCCAAATAAGCATTATGTAACCATATTTAACCATTTATTTCATGCTTTTTAATTCCTTTTTTGTATAATTGAAAACATCCCTAATAAATAACAAACAAGTATCTAACAAGTAACATGGCAAACTTTTAAGCTAGTCAGTAAAGTATAAATTGATATCTTAGTTAGCCTGAACATCACTAAATGATTACTGCACGCATTAGTTCACTGTTAATTAACTATTTGTAAACGCTTATTACTGCATTAATGTGAATTAATGTGCCCTTGTTGTAAAGTGTCTTCTTTAAAATTAAGAGAGTGAAATAAGGAATAACTGTGTGTTTGGGCTGTAGATGGACGTTCCCTGCTGTTGTCCCCGTGCCTCGTGGATCAGTCCGAGCCGCGGTACCTGGATCGGTACGTGTTGGAGTCGCGGGTGCGGGAAGTCGAGGAGGAGAATCTAATGTTGCGGCAACAGCTCAGCCAATCACCAGCAGCGGTGGCAGCAGGGCCCGCCCAGGAAGGTAACTACGGCAACCAGCAGTGGGTGGCGTCGGCGGATACGGGGCCAGAGGACGGAGAGAACACGGCAGAGGAGGGGTCCAACCACACGGAGTGTGTGCGGCAGCCTGTGGTGGAGAGGTGTGAGGTAAGCGTGTTTTCGTCCACCTGTTCTGCAGATACCTTGTTTCTACCATTGTTAATTTGTCAGGGAAACTTACCCATCGCTGCTTCTGGGCTTATAAACTGTGAAATTATTCCTGACAGTAGAGCTTGGCAGGCTTGGTTAACTGCTAAACTGCTGAAATGTATCACGCAGAGATGTGTTTGTGGAGAATAAATAAAAAAACTTTGTTTTTATTGAGATTCTAATTGAATAAAAATCTGCTGAAATCTTAACAGCACATGATATTATATCTGCTGATATGTCCTCAGTATAGCACAGTGCAATGGTTTGCATGGCCTGGTGGTGCAGTTATTAGCAATGTTGCCTCGCAATATGCAGGTTCCGGATTTGAGCCTTGGCTGGCCAGGACCTGTCTGTTCTCCTCGTGTTCATGTGGGTTTCCTCCAGATTCTCTGGTTCTCCCACCCTGAAAAACATGTTCTTTCGGAACAGTCATACCTTTGCCCCTGACCAAGGCTCTGGCTTTAGAACTGGAGCTGGTTCCAAGTGCTGCTCTGTGCCTGCTCACTGCTCCTATGTAACTAGCCCTACTAGCACCTAAAAACCCAGGAAGTGCACCTTTAGAAATTCCGATAAAAACTTAGAATACTCCGAGGTGTACTGAGTATTGAGGCCAACTTGGTTAACCACGGAAAAATTTTACCGAGGTCTCCGGAAGTCTGTCCAGTGTACTTAAGTTTGGAAAACACCTCAATAAACCTCGGTTAAATTTTCCCGAAACACACCGAGGACTGTCCGGTCCACTGAAGCTCAGAGACCACATCGGTATTCCTCAGCAAAATTTCACCGAGGTAGACCGAAGTTTGTGCGTTAGGCCTATGCTCACACCAGAACAAAGGGGAGGTGTGAAGACAGCCAAAACGCATGCCTCGTTAAAGACCTCCCTCCAGTACTGCAGTCCAAACACCAATTAATTTTGCAAATTATCAGTACTACCTATTCAACGTGGTGAAGGGTAATTAAGCCAGCCCCTAGATGCAGTCTAGATGAAGTACAAGCTTACACTACTGACCGTTCCAAAGTTCCCCAATCCGAAATTCGCCAAATTTTCAGTGATAATTTGTTCTGCAAATTTTCCTGAATTTTTTTCGGCGATCAAATTTTTTAATGGAAAACTATCCGAAAATAGTTTTGTGACGTACAGCATCACTGCCATTTGTTCTTCTCTGCAAATCCTGATCAGACACGGAGACTCGTGTGTCTCGGATCAGTGCACCACTGTACACAGCCACTGAAATGAACAGGCTGTATTTTTTGAACTGTGACGTAAACATAAGATAAGAATACATTGTGCAGGAATTGTGTCTCAAAGATATGGATACTGTGCATATATGATTGTAAATGGCATTAAGTGCAGGCTTAGAGTACTGGCCATTCCAAAGTATACAGAGTTGGCCTCAAATCTTTAGTCAACCTCGGTGTATTCTAATTTTTGTGGGAATTTCTCTGAAAAAGGTGCACTTTCTCGGTTTTTAGGTGCTGGAAGTGTACGATGGGTCAAATGCAGTGCCGAGACCGAGAATGTCAGTGATGACGTGACCCTGACCTTTTCCCTTTCTCTCTCCCTCCCCAGCTGATTCACGTGGCGTGCGTCTGCGCTGGTCACAATGCCAGTCGAGATGTGGTCACGTTGGTGAAGTCCATTCTGTTCCACAGGTAGACATGCAGGCTTTCCCCGAGGACCACATTGAAAGCAACACCAAACTTCCTTCCGATCCTGAAATTACAGCGCTACCTTTCAGTGTTGTTGGGGTTTTAAAGACCCCCTCGCGCTGAGTCCTGCCATTGAAACTGCCCATAATGAAACTAAGACCCAGTTTTACCAGTTAGACTGCCCGTATTGTAACTAACTCCCAGTATTACCTCTGAAACTGTCCGTAATGTAACAAACTCTCAGTATTACCATTGGAACTGTCTGTAATGTAACAAACTCTCAGTATTACCATTGGAACTGTCTGTAATGTAACTAACTCCCAGTGTTACCAGTGAGGCTGCCAGTACTGTAACTAATTTCCAGTATTACCATTGAAACTGCCCACATTGTAATGAACTCTCAGTATTACCAGTTAAACTGCTCGTAATGTAAATGGTCATGTCGTCCCGCTCTGATCGTTTCTGCCACATTCCCAGGCGAAACCCGCTCCACTTCCACTTCATCACAGATGCCGTGGCCAATCAGATACTCAGCTCCCTTTTCCAATCTTGGATGGTCCCCTCGGTGCAGGTCAGCTTCTACGACGCGGATGAGCTGAAGGTAACTGCCTGCTCTTCATTAACACCTCGTTAGAGCTTTCATGAGGTGTGGACCGGCGGAATTCGCCCTTGCAAATCCGCTACGGATCTCAAATTAACGGCGTAGATTCATTCCAATTAGCAGAGTTGAACTAAGTTGAAGAACGCTCACCTGCTGCGGCTTTCTGCTGAGGGGATGAAAGAGAGGGTAGGACTTTTTTGTCGAAGTACTCGAATGCTAATTATGTGTATATTTGCCGCATGCCATAAAACAAATGTGATTAAATGGTATTAGTGAGGGTATTTTTCTGCAGTGATGGAGCTGTCTGGAAGCAGCTTTTGTTCTTTCTAGCTTAAAGAAAATGGAACATGGCTTTGTGCCCGGTACAAAGTTCTAAGCTTTACTTCCACGGGCACGACAAAGGTTATTCTTTGTTCAGCAATGTTTAATCTTGAGAAGTCAAACTCTGGATGTGAACTGCCAAGTTCTGATGATGGTCTCTTTTCATTTGCAGTCGGAGGTAGCCTGGATCCCTAATAAGCACTACTCTGGGATATACGGCTTAATGAAGCTGACCCTGACCAAAGCACTCCCATCTGACCTTACCAAGGTCATCGTGCTGGACACAGACATCACCTTTGCCACTGATATTGCTGAGCTGTGGGCAATTTTCAGGAAGTTCACAGGTGCGATTGGATAATGAGTCTGACTGCTCCATACCCCTCAATAGGGAGTGAAGTATTCATTTATCAACCATTGTTTTCCATTTTGCAAATGGCTTCTGCAGAGCTAAGCTCAAAACTTACTTTTGTAGAAGGACTTAATATTTTAGACTTTTGCTTTGTTTGCGAAACTGTCTTTACGGAACATTCTCTTTATTTTTTTTTTATTTGTAAATTTCAAATAATTCATTTTCCCTGTCTATTTATGTATTTTGAATGTTGTATTCCATATAAAGGTATCCTTGACTGTGGGATTCTACAAAAGTATTTGCATGACATATGATTTGCTGATTAAGTGCCATGGTTCTTCATCTAAGAAAATGTTCTGGTTCCAGACAAACAAGTTATTGGGCTGGTGGAGAACCAGAGCGACTGGTATCTGGGGAACCTCTGGAAGAACCACAAACCTTGGCCAGCCTTAGGACGAGGATTTAACACAGGTCTGTGCTTGAATGGGATCGAATACTGTATAATAAGAATAAAATGACATTCATGGTGAAAAATAGACTATGCCCATTGCATTGGATGCAGCTGTACCTCAGTCTGAAGGCAGTTTAATTCTGAATATTTCACATGAAAAAAACTCCCTGTCGCAGGTGTAATCCTGCTTCTCCTGGAGAGATTGCGCAGGATTGGCTGGGAGCAGATGTGGAGGTTGACTGCTGAGAGAGAGCTTATGAGCATGCTCTCCACCTCATTGGCCGACCAGGTCAGTTACTTCACCATGGCAACAAAAGGTAGCATACGTTTTAGGCCCAGTGCATTGGTGAATCCTTCTTCGATGGCACGAACCATTTAAGTCACTGTGGACTTCACCATTCATGATCTCAGAATATGGACATCACTGACTCGTCATGCTTCAATGGAGATAGTGAAATATATCTCAATATAAGTAGTACGGTATGGGTGCTTTGTTTGTCCGTTGGTTGACTCTTGTGATTTTTCGGCAGGATATCTTTAATGCATTCATTAAGCAGAACCCTGTTCTCGTCCACCAACTGCCCTGTTTCTGGAACGTTCAGCTGTCTGACCACACCCGCTCCGAGCAGTGCTACACCGAGGTGTCTGATCTGAAGGTAGGTCCTAGGGGCCTACAGTGCACGATGGCAGTCAGATATTCAGGCTCACTTCAAGCCAAGATGGTCAAGATGGAATATATCATAACTCACTCCATCGATTAGATTCAAAGTATTAAGTGACTTTAGTAAATGTTGGAGGGAGTGGGGTAGCCATGGCAACCAGAAGTCAAGTCCCTGCACTTCTGAGTGGAATTCTAGATCAAATTTCTTCTCAAAAGCTCGGCAAACTTGTAAAAAAAAAAAAGATGTATAAGCAGTAATCATCGGAAGATCAAACACGGAGGCTAAAGTCCTCTGATATCTAGTTTGATGTCGTCCTTCATCGCTGGTTTTTTTTTTTTCTTTTTTTTTACTCTCTGAATTCAGGTCATCCACTGGAATTCCCCGAAGAAACTTAGGGTGAAAAACAAGCACGTGGAGTTTTTCCGGAACCTGTACCTGACTTTCCTGGAGTACGACGGCAACCTCCTGCGCCGGGAGCTGTTTGGCTGCCCGAGTCAGCCCAGCGCCGAGAGCGTCAGGGTGAGCACCTCTGCATGCCAGGAGCAGCGAATGCCATTTTGTGTTGTCCAGTTCCCCGTCGTCAATGCTGAACAAGGCTAGCACTACATGCTGAACTTTTCACTGAATCCTAGAGAGGCTATCACAAAATCAGAGAGAAAGCAGCTTAGCACCAGAAGTGCACATTCCAGGGGTCCGAAAGTGAAAGTCCTGCCTTGTTTTACCTCTACCCATGAGCTCTGACTGCTGATTCTAATCAATACTGGAGTACTAGTACACCTAGCAGTTTTATTGAGCAAATCCATGTGGTTTCACTTAAACACTAGTGAGGACTTTTATGTCTGAACCTGTATCGTCCACTCTGGTCTATCACCACTGAATGACACAAAACAGATTTATAATGTGCATATTTCTGTGGCGCATTCAACTATTTTCACATTCTGTTCCAGATAATCTTGGATATGTCCATGATATATTGAGGCAGTCATACTTATTGCCAGCAGAGGGTATAAATGCAATTTAGAATACAGCTGCTTAATTATTATTCAAATTTAGGTAGGAGATTTAAACTTGGCTTTGAGAACCTTTCGGCTCCTCATGTTGAATCCTTCTCAACCATTGTATTGTAATTACATTCATTAAAAGATTAAAGTCCTTCAATGGGAGCGACTGAATATATTTGCATTTTGAAAATTTAAAAACTCGCATTTATTTTCGATGAGCATTGTTTCGTGGGATCAACATTTGAATATCAAAACAAGTGCTGGTGTTTGTTCAGCATATTTATTGAAATACTGTTGCCATTCGGCTGGATTGTGTTCTCGAACAGAATTGAAAATGTAATTAGGTTTGACCGAGGTTTGGTTGGGTTTTTAGTGCTGTTAAGAGGGGAAATTGAAAAAAAAAAAGCTGCACTTGCCGATTTTAGAAATTAGAGACAAACTGTGCAAATTAGAGGCAAACCTGATAGCATAAATCATCTCAATACAACAGACGCATGTAAGCAGATGTGCATACCAGCTTCTGAAAATTCAAGCCAGCAATTTACCCATCTACCCCCTTCCCTCTTCTGTATCCCCAGCTACAGGAAGCCCTTGAAGACCTCGACGAGGATGACCAGTGCTACGATTTTCGGCGTGAGCGGATTACCGTGCACCGGATGCACCTCTACTTCCTGCAGTACGAGTACACACCCACAGAGGACGACAGTGACGTGACCCTGGTCGCTCAGCTCTCCATGGACAGGTTGTGCACGAAAGCCCTCCCACGGTACTCCAGATAAGCACCACAAAAAGGAAGGAGTCACACTTTCAAGCGTGCACTCTCACTATGAATTAAACCCCCAAATAAGGCTCTGTTTTTTTTTTTTTTTTTTTTTTTTTTCCTTGCTCGGGTTTCAGAGAGTTGTGTCTAGTGCTTTAGGATGTCCAGAGGCAGCAATCTCCAGGTCTCATTATGGAAAGGCCATGGCTCATCAGTCTGTGATCTTGGGCAGTAATTAGATTGGTTCCACCGGGGTAAGCCCCTGGGTCCTTCTTACTTGGGTTGGAGGGTTCACGTGCTCAAAAAAAGAAAATATCCAATCGGAGTTGTACCGATGTTGCATAAAATCCTCTTGGGAAATTCTCATGCAGAGGAGAGCAAATGGCTCAGGTCTCCACCAATGACAAATAGCACAGATTTGTTTTTAATCCAGCAGTCAGTAGCTGGAACTCAACTTAAAGGCTTTGTTATGCACGAATAGAGCGTACTTTTGAGTAAAAGACTAAATAAGTGAATATTTTTTTGAGGACTGAATTATATTTATCCATATTATAAATATAAATTTGAAAGCATGTCTCATGAACCAAACTCAAAGTGCCGAGTGCTGTTTTAGCTGAGCTATCAGAATCACAACTTCTGAATTGTATCATTGGCTGGCTGTTTGTGAACTCTCGGCTAAAGTATACACAGGAGTACTCCGATCACTAAGCTCTTTGGTCACCGCAGTTTTCTGTTATTGAATCATTTTCCATGAGGAAAATATCCTCGTCTACAAAAGCTGTGTGACTACTTTTGTTTTTACATTTTTTTTTAAACTTTATTTCACCAGAGGATGTTCCCTTGAGAGCATGTTTCACTTTTTCAAGGATGCCCTGAGAAAAATACCACATAGAACCGCTGCAAGTGAAGAGGGATAGAGAGAATCAGGGGTAAAGCCCCTGGAGCAGTCTTTGGGTTAAGAGCCTCGTTCAAAGGCGCAATGGCAGAGTTTTTCTAAATCTCATCTCTCCAGATGCAAGTCAGAGTTCCAACCCCATCGGAGGCTTGAAACCAGCTACTCAACAGACTCCAGTCAAGCAAACTGCCACTTTGCCACCCTGCCATGCCATTATTGGCCGCACTGCCCCTTAAAAGCATTATATTTTAATGGCCTCCATCAGTTGAACTAGACGGATATCACTGCTCCCTTTAAACTAGTGAAGAGCGGTAATGCTTTATAATGCTCTCATGCTCTATACATCTGAACACAGTCTCCTGCAATAAACAGGAATACTCATCCATGCAGTCACAATAATCAATGATTTTCTGTTTATACTATAAGACCCAGACATTAAGCAGAGAACTCTCTTGCCTGGAATTAGCCATTATGCTTTCAAAGTCCCCTCTGCCTGGACCACTCTGGTTACTGAATACGTTCCTGTTCTATTTCCACATCATGGCTCTTTTGATAGAATGAGAAAAGGTCAGCAGTGTTGCTTTTATGTGTTTTTTTTGAGAGAGACTGGCATGTCAATTGAAGAGGAAAGTCTATTTTTAATGTTGTTTTTTTTTTTTTTTTCAGGCTGCAGATGCTGGAGGCGATCTGTAACCATTGGGAGGGCCCAATCAGCCTGGCTCTCTACATGTCGGACGCTGAAGCCCAGCAGTTTCTGCGCTATGCCCAGGCTTCCGAGGTCCTGAAGAACCGCAAGAACGTGGGCTACCACATCGTCTACAAGGAGGGGCAGTTCTACCCCGTCAACCTGCTGCGGAACGTAGCCCTTCGTCACGCTAACACCCCGTACGTGTTCCTGACCGACGTGGACTTCCTACCCATGTACGGCCTCTACGATTACCTCAGGTGAGGTCTTCTTCAAAGGCTGTGCCTTGTAAGGTTGTCTGCTCCAGTCAGAAACACCAAGACAACCAGGGATGTTCGCCAGACAGTTTTGGCCACTTATCATGAGAGCAATACAGATTATTTACAGAAGCAAAAAACTGTCACCACCCATCAACATTGCTGCTCAATGCAGCGCTCAATGCAGCTATTTTGGATCATTGACGTAAGATATCGAAATAAAGCAGGTTTGCTCTTTTAAATAAGTCGCCACATGATAGGTTTTCAACACCAAGAAAATTAACTTCATATTTAAAAAAAAATTATTTCAGCGCTCTAAGGGTTAATTATAGAATGGCAGTTGGGAATGAGAGATTAGAGAACTATTTCATTCCAAGAGATACCATTCATTAAGGTTGATGGCTGTACTTGTGTGGTGGTAGCTGGTCTGAGTTAACACGTCTCGCCTAATTTCAAATAACATGTTTGGCCTATTTCCATGCCATCACATCTTTGAAAATGGCCCTCTAATTGGGAGATACAGGGTTCAAATTGACTCTGTTGAACCCTGAATGCATTTACCATATTTCTGGCATCCGCTTCATTTTTTTTTTATGGAAATAAACATTTTACTTTTCACTTAAATCATAATTGTGCCATTTTTTCTTAGCAACTGGAATTTTTCCTGACAGTTTTGACTTCTCACTGAGCGAATGCAGCTTAGTTTGGTTCCTCAGTTCTTCTCTGAGCAGCACAGAAGGTCACTGCGCCCATCGTAGAGTCTGACTCCTTCCCTGTCTTATATATAATCTCACCACCCCTCCATCGCTTCGGGGCCAGAAGGAAGTGTTTTAACGATTCTCTGTTGTATAATTTAGAATTTCAGGCCGACTGAGAAAGTTGTTAATTGAATTTCGTGCTCGGAATAGACGTCAAAGTTCTCATCCTCCAGTCCTGCGGGAAGCAACAAAATGCTTTTTTTAAAGAGGAAAGTACTTTGCCTTGTCTTCTAAAACGCATTTCATTAAACACAAGCGTTTCACTGAACCTGAAGGTGTTATAAAGGGAATGGAATAACAGCGTGACTGTTTCTCTCCACACAGGAGACGGCTTTGAAAAGTTGCATCTCTAAAAGGAACAGACTGCACTTTGTCCGTTCTCGAGTAGTTTATTATCAATCTATCCAAAGTACGGTATTGCATTTATAACAAGTCCAAGCATGCCCGAGGAGGGTTCAGCAAAATTAAGACCAGAAAGGATACTCCATTCACAAAAGCCTCACGCTATTAGTAGCACATTGAAGGCAATTTTACCTCATTTATTCAGATCTTAAGTGATGCCTGATAAAGCAGCATAAGATGAATTTATTAATAATATCAAGGCCTCCGCATTGGCAGCATCTGGGAGCAACTGACCACAAGAGCTCCTAACATTATTGGAACACAACCTGCTATATCGTAGTTTTTTTTTTTTTTTTTTGAAAATGGAACTAAACTTTCCTTGATGAATTGCTTCTAGTGGGCCGAGCTGGCTTCATTTAGAGCTGGTTGGCAGCAGGCGATATTGGGCGAGACTGTAACATGTACCATAAGGCTGGCCGTTTGTCGTGAAAAATACTGGCTGAAGTAACAGAGCAGTCATGAGAAAGTTGTTGAAAATCACAGCAAACCGACTAAGGCAGCCAGTATTGCAGAAGTGCTGTTCGCTGTGAGGTCTGAGTCTTTGATGGAAAACTGAATGTCACTGACAAGGTCACTGTTATGAGAGAGAGAGAGAGAGAGAGAGAAAGTTTGGCATCAGCTCTGTTGACAGAGGCTGTCAAGCATCAGAGCAACACAGCTGACAGAGATGGAGTGGTTGATCTCAGCGCATTTCAGAGTACTGTATGAGAATACTGTCCTGCGGTTTGTTTTTCTCTGCATTTGGCAGTATGGATAAAATGCGCTGGCCAACTGCATCAAACAAATTGGAAAAAAGAATGCATTCTCCTCCTCTTATGTGTTTGATTTTTGTCTTTTCGCTTGAGTAATGCAAGGCATTTCCAAAACTGTTCCATTCATTTAATGTTATAGTTGATTAACCCTTAGATCGTTAAATGTAGCTATTGCTGGTCATTAATGTAAGATATCAAAATCGAAGCGGTTGAAAAGGTATGGTGTGGTGACTTGTTTAAACAAGTCGCTACATGATAGGTTTTCAACAGCTGAAGATAAATTTTTCAGAAATGCTAATTTAATTATTTCAGAATTCTGATAGAGGGTTAAAAAATTGCATTTTTTGGGTTAAAAAAATGGCATTTGTCGATTACAAATTCAGTGTCGCCCCTTTGTACCGTTAGCATCACAGCGAGAGACTCGAAGCACTGACACAATATCTGCTCATTACTTCCTCATTGCATTCATTGAGCATGAAGTCTGAGTTAACTGTTCTCCTATTATGTTTTGCATGATTTTTTTGTTTTACCTCAGTTGTTGATAAATGTGGATACAGCCTGATGATGCTGGGACTTGATTATCATTTTGATATTGTCAACTCATTGCCTGCAGTTATTTTCATTTTAGGCTGCTTGAGCAAATCACATAATTCAGCTATTAATATTCCAATGAAATCTTATCATCAGCGTCAAATTTGTGAAAAATGTACATGCCCTTAACTAAGTTTCTCCAATTTGGCACAATGCACTTATGCTGGAACACTGCAATAAATTTCAAGCTGTTTAAACTCGGAAAGGTTCATCGGCTGCCTGAAAAATGTGTGTTAATGCAACTAAATGTGAGTGAACTCAGCTTGAAGATAAGCTTGGTCTCAACTCACAGTTTGTCGAGACGATGGATTACTTTAAACATTTGAAAATATATGTGTGTATCCTTAGACCGCGGAAATAAATAAAAAAAATATAAATTTAGTTATCGTGTGCTGTTGAAAACCTATCATGTGGTAACTTTTTTTTAAAAGAGCTTCCGTGCGGGAACTCTTTTAAACAAGTTGCCACACGATAGGTTTTCAACAGCTTTGGTTTTGATATCTTGCATCGTTGAGCAGGAGTAGCTGCATTTAGTGCTCTACGGACTTTAATATCTTATCTTTATCTTAAGTTTAATATCTTAAGATAAAGAGAATAAATAAGCTCATGCAACATAATGAGGCCACCGCGTTTAGAGTGTAGTTATTTGTGATTGACGTGTGTATATTGTGGTCTCCTCTGTAGAAAATCCATAATGCAGCAGGACATGGCTGACAGTAAGAAGGCCCTGGTGGTGCCAGCCTTTGAGACCCTGCGTTACCGCCTGTCCTTCCCTAAATCCAAAGCAGAGCTTCTTTCCATGCTGGACATGGGGACCCTCTATACCTTCAGGTTGGTGACCCCAACTTTTCCACCTCACGTCCACGGTTTACTCTGTACAAGCAGTACTGCACAGAACAGAACACTGCTTCATTCATCCAAGCATATGCTCACTTATAGACTAGTTACAGACGGTAAAAAAACGTTCACAGTTCACTACTCAAAATTTCAGCATAGTCTTTGTGATAACACTTAATACATTAAGGGACAGTGCATACAGTATTGACATAATTAGCATGGCTTACCCTGGCTTCTAGTCTGCGTTGGTGTTAGCCTTGACGTTGGCGTTAGCATCACGCTTTCTTATGCGCACAAGATCTCTGCCACCTCTTGGCATGATGGCTTTTTGGCATGTATTCGCACTGATGTCTTGCTGCGCATCCACCATGGTGGATTGACTCGGGGTCAAAGGTCAAGGTCACTGGACATGACAATATTTTATTTTGTGTGGATGTGTACTCCGGTACCTCTTGGCATACTGGCCTCTGACTTTCGGGATGTGTTTATGCCAATCTCTAGTTGTGATTCCACTATGTTAGGTTCACCTGGGTCAAAGGTCACAGGATGAATGGTCCCACTTCAGCCAACCATTCTTTGCTCTGCAAAAAAAGATTTTCTATGTATTATTTGGTATTTTTACGTATTTGCAGTGTCTAACACACACTATTGATAGTCAGTCAAGCATATTTTCTTGTCTTGCTCATCATGTGATTGCCCTTTTAAACAATAATCTCTCCCTAAGATTCATCATTTATTCAGTGATGAGTGTGCCAGATTTTACTGTTTGTGAATTCATTTTAATGAGGAAATGGATAAGGAAAGAATGAATGCTAATAATACTGAAAAAGGCTGCTTTTTTACACCATTAAGCCTGTTTTGAACCATTGATTCTATGATCTTTTGATTTTCTTATTTAAAGCATGGGGTATTAATGTTATGCTTTTAGCTGGATGAGCTCAAATGGCACCTTAGACGCAATATAAATGCACATATATTTCACCACTAGTTAGAGCCAGTTATTTCAGTGTCAGATCAAAAAAACTTCAAATCAGTAGCACTTCAACCTTTTATTGCGTATTAAATAGCTGCGCCCATTTACTGCCTTGGAGGATAAATTAAGAACTAGAAAACAAGTCTAATTAGTCTTGTAGTATGCATTTTGTAGCCACGTCCCTGATGAATACTTGTTTTCGAAGCTGCTGCTCTGAAAATAAACTTGATTTACATCAAATACAGCTCCGCACAAGCCATACAACTCAAGTCGCATGTGCTGTCTCCCATTTTCCTCCTTATTTCTTGATGTATTTGAATGCTTCGGGTCTCCTTTGTCAGTGCAAACCCAATTAAGATCTGAGGTGAAAAATCCAGGTTCAGAAAGCTTCTCCGCATTTAGTTCCAATCACCTCAATTTTCACACTTCCGCAGGAAAGAGGCAGAACTAATCAGTGAGATCTGACGGTTGAGTTGGATAAGAGGAGGTGCATGGAAGGGCTCTTGCTGTCTCACCCACTTTCCACCTCTGATTGAATTATACTCCCTGCATGGCTGTGAGGAGGTGCGGCTCGTTAGAGCCGTCACATTACCCGTTCCTGCTGAAATTCAGACTCTTCACCATCCAGCCTTCTCCCCCAGTGCTGACCATTCTACACCGTGGACAACATCCAGTTGATGGGACCACCTCAGTCCTACGCCCAAGTGCTGACTAGTCTACACCATCGACAACGTCCAGTTTATGGGACCACCTCGGTCCTACGTCCAAGTGCTATCTAGTCTACCCCATTGACAACGTCCAGTTTATGGGACCACCTCAGTTCTACGCCCAAGTGCTGACTAGTCTACACCATCAACAACGTCCAGTTTATGGGACCACTTCGGTCCTACGCCCAAGTGCTGACAAGTCTACACCATTGACAACGTCCAGTTTATGGGACCACTTCGGTCCTACGCCCAAGTGCTATCTAGTCTACACCATTGACAATGTCCAGTATATGGGACCGCCTCAGTCCTACGCCTAAGTGCTATCTAGTCTACACCATCAACAACGTCCAGTTTATGGGACCACTTCGGTCCTACGCCCAAGTGCTATCTAGTCTACACCATCAACAACGTCCAGTTTATGGGACCACTTCGGTCCTACGCCCAAGTGCTATCTAGTCTACACCATCAACAACGTCCAGTTTATGGGACCACCTCGGTCCCACGTCCAAGTGCTGCACGGTCTACACCATCAACACTGCCCCACCTAGTCAGGCGCCCTACCCAGGGCTGTAAATTTTAACTGACTTATTGACCATGTTGGTCCTCATGAAGGCATACTCTGAGCCAGACAGAAGTGGATGGGTTAACCCCTCTTAAGGCTGGTTCCTCCCAATGTTATTTCCAATCTGTTTTCATGGGGAGTTCCGTGAGGTAGCGAACTGGAACCAAATGCACGGACAAGGGATTGCAAAAATAAGGAGCTTTATTGAGCAAGGGGGGTAACCCTCGCTGGGCAGTGGGCAACAGTACAGAGTCCGCAATCCAAAAATCAAATTCCAATGGGACAGAGTAGAGTTCGTAACCAGGGCAGCAATCACAGAAATCGTAGTGGGCAAAAACAGATCCGGTACACAGGCAAAGGTTTGTGGGAGAAGCAAACTCATAAGCCAGAAGACAGTCCGAATCGGTAACAGGGCAGCAATCCACAAAATCAAGGTCGGGCAGAAAAAGGTCAAAACACACAGATGCAACTAGTAATCCAAAAGGGCAAACCAAAAATCAGAAGTTGGGCAATCCAGTCAGAAGCAGAACTCAATGAATACAAGGCGATAAGAATAGCAGCACGGGAAACGATCCAACAGAGAATGGCTGTGAAGAGTCACCTAATATACACTTCAGGGAAGATCACATGGTGAGAGACACAGGTGCAAACAGTCAGACTGACTACAAGGGAACAGCACATGAGGGAGAACCTAACCACATGCAATTTGGCAGAAGCCGAAACGCGGACAGGGATCACGGGACAAACCTATACAAAGACATACAGCTCCAGTTAACCCCTTTCTGCAGATGTAGATGCCCGCGTCTATAGACCTGCAAATTGGAAGTACGCTGTTACTGTACTCGATCACTAGATAGCACCCCCGGATCAGTTATTGAATGTTCACAAGCAAGCACACCTCGAACGCGGTTCTGAATACGGTGAAGTTCACTCCACTCCCTGTTTTTCGAGAGCTGCATGAATTAAACTCCTCAGCTAAGCCTGATGTGCAAACTGGTCAGTATCCTTGCCCATAGTGTCGATTCAGCAGTTTGAAAAAACGATATCTTGACACAGAAAAAATCGTTATCCTTTGTAGCAACCAGTTTAGCCACAGTGAGCTAACAGTATTCCATTTAGTAGTTCATAAAAATCAGTTTTCTGAGGCAAAAAAATCGACATGGTATTAATTCTCTCACATTCTATTGCCTATTACAGTTGTCCCATACAAAAAAAATTGTAGTTCCCTACCGTGGATTTACGCGTAGATTCCTTCATTGCCAAATCCAGCGCTTCCTTATATCCACCCGAGTACTGGCGTTGATAGCCAATCACTCAACCAAACACTCAAGCTCTTCTGCGTAATTGTAGAGTTACACTTCATGGCCTCCTGAAGTTTCCCTGATAACAATGTATTGAATGGCTCGTTTCTTATCCAATTCCCGAGTGTTTAAACATTTTAGAGTAAGTGAAACACATTGATTGGACAAACAGAGAGCATACAAACCAATGCGTATCAGCATGCGCTGTTGTATCCTGTCTACGTTATGCACATTACGCGGCTAAAATAGACGCGATTTACAGAAAATCGGTTCGCAAAACTGGCCTTGAAGTGTTCAGTTACATTACAGGATTGAAATGAGAACGATATGCTCTATTGGAATTATTTCGAATGAAACAGGACCGGAGGGTTCTTGTTACTGGATACATCGCTCTCTATTTTATACAGTCAATGTCTCTGGAGGAGGGATTCACGAAAAAGGTCAGGCTGCTATTTTTGTTTGTTTTTTTTTTCTGTTTCGGAATGTATATGTACTCAACTAAGTCGAATGTCGAGGTTTTTTTCCTGTTTAAAACGCGAACTGCCCGTGCATTTTGGTGTGGACCCCCGGTACGTTCATTGCACGTTTCTTTTGAATCGGGAGACGCAATGGATTTGATATTCCCTGAAAGTGGAGTGTCTGTTCAGTTAAAATAAGGTATATTTCAGAATTCAGATATTACTGTGTTAGTGAGGTGTACTTGCTCCTTATAAGTGTTGAAATGGGTTCGTGAGCTTCGAAGAGGGGACTGGTAGCTTTCATTACAGGGTGAATGTTCTGACCGTTTAATTAGCAGTTTATTTAATGCGTGTTTGTGCTGGCTTTGAAGAAAAATGGCCAAAACTCTAAACTTTATTATGGAGAAAAGGCACGTTCATATTTGGAGAGGTTACTGGTGACCATTGGTATTCAACTGCACTGATATTGATAAATTCATACTAAACTCAACCAGAAAATCATTCGTTCATATTAAATTTCATGCCTTAAAGCTTTAATTGTGTTAAATACATGATTTTTTTAATGATTTGACAGCAAATCATTTTGAGACTTTGGGGAGACACTTGGGTAGCTGTATAATTTGGCTAATAGCATGTAGGTAATCTAGAATGTAATTTTGAAGATGAATTCTACTTGTGCTCAAGGAGTTTATGATACCATAAATGTATAGTTTTAAGCCCCAGCAGTTTTTCAATCGTCAGAATTATTTTTTTTGCAATTTCAATGGTGAATTCTCATGAAGATTTTTTATGTTTGCTGCTCATTTTCTCGACCAAAATCATGAAAATAAACTGAAATACAATGTAATTCTAAATGCTGTAAGTGTCTTTCCTGAATTGAGCCACATTTTTCCTCTTTGTGAAGCTTAAATCTTGAATTATACAGCATTAAAGTGGGTAACCCATAAATAGCCAAATTTGGCTTCTGCACAAAGGGGTTAAGGAGTTCTATCGTGCATAGATACGTAAAGTAGGACAGCGTGATAAGACGTGGAGCTTCCACGGAAAATGCAGCAAAGGTAAACAGGGAGAGACAAGAGGCGTAGACTAGAACAGGGCGAGTGCTGAGAGCTTGTTAATCAATTAGTAAGTGAAACTATACAATCCCTTGGTGCTTGTTAGTAAGTTAGAATTATATACAATGTTAGTTGGTGTAAGTAACTTCTAGCGAAAATGGCGAACTGTTAGTATGCTTAGTAAGAAGGAAAAGTAAGGGGAAGTAAGAAAACGAGATCGGAAGGAAGGTTGAAATCCAGAATCCAATAAATCACCGGAAGAGTAACACGCAGGACTGGAGCTGTGAGCAATGTCAAGACAAGAGACCAGACGGGGGAGACAGAGTGCAGTGCAAGATGGAAAACATGAACCGGAATGAGACTAAGGCAAAACGCAAAACATGGAAAAGTAAACTAAGACAAAACATGACAAATCAAAGTTACCAAATCACAATACATAATATAAAGATAGTCAGACATGGCAAAGAGTCAGGAAAACAATGAAACAAATATCAAAACATGGCATGGACAAGGCAGACATGGCAGAATCATAACAGGTTCTTCCTTACCACTGTCGCTGTATGCTTGTTTTTGAGGAGGTTCAGGTCAGGGTTTGGCTGTTAAGCACATCGTGATAAATGTTTCTGAAATGTGCTATAGAAATATATAAAAGTAGATTTGATTTGATATCATATTTGCTAGGTACCATGTTTGGACCAAAGGACATGCCCCGACAAACTACGCCAAGTGGAGGACGGCCACCACGCCGTACAGGGTGGAGTGGGAATCTGACTTCGAGCCCTACGTGGTGGTGAAACGGGACTGTCCCGAATATGACCAGAGGTTTGTGGGATTTGGCTGGAACAAAGTGTCTCACATCATGGAGCTAGATGCACAGGTAAGCATTTCTGAAGACTTTATGGAAGAATCTCATCGTCCAATCTGTGTCAGCCGAGCTATTTGTTGTGCTTGAGTCGCATAGCATGTGCACTGTAATACATTTAAAGCTGGATAAACTTAGAAACAAAAGTTCTCTGGCTGCCTTAAAAATGTGGGTTAAAACTCAATTAAATCTGAGTGAACTGAAGCTCTGTTTCTTCTCATTATTGGCCAGGACAATGAATAATTTTAACTGCTGAAATCCTAATTGAGTTCAATATCTAAGACTTGTCATGAGAAGTGTTAAAGTGAGTTAAAGAGAATAACTATGTTTGCATAACTTTATGTGGCTTTCATGTTTTACAGTGGATTAGTGAGAAGAAAACATGATTTGTTCTGTGGTTACACTTTACATGAAGTGTAGCTCATAAAGTCTTTATACAGCATGTATAATGCCTTCATAAATGAGATATAATGTCTTCATAAATCATACGGAAGCAAATGTCATGCTTTATAAAGGGCGAAATAACACCTCCTTATTCAGCATGTGATGCCAGGTGTAACAATGACAATGTCACCTTGCTGATAATGTTACCCTTTATAGTATTTAGCCACTCGCTAAGTGACACTGTCAGTTCTATGACATCTGGCATCACATGCCAAATAAGGATGTGTGATTTCACCCTTTACAAATCATGACATTTGCTTATGTATGATTTATGAAGGCATTATGTATCATTTATGAAGGCATTATACATGCTGTATAAAGCCTTTATGAGCAACACTTCATCTAAAGTGTGACCTGTTCGGTTTCTGTTCCGCTTAGGAATATGACCTGATGGTCCTACCCAATGCCTTTATGGTCCACATGCCCCACGCTCCCAGCTTTGATATCTCCAAGTTCCGGTCCAGTTCCAGCTACAGGTACTGTCTCACCACGCTCAAAGAGGAGTTTCACCAGGACCTCTCCCGAAAGTACGGTGCCGCGGCCCTAAAATACCTCACAGCCGAGAGGAACATGTGAAACAGGGCATGGCCGAGAGGAAAACAGTGATTCAGAACTGCCAGACACTGGCAGGCTTGGAGTTTGACCGCTGAATTCTCCTTATTCCTCAAGCTACTTTTTAGAACAAAGAAAAACTGAGGATTTTGAGGAAGATTGCCGCGATTTGTGACCAAACTGTCCAGACGTGAAATTTTATTTAAAAGCTGAAAGTGTTGGATCCTTTCATTCCCTCGAGCCATTCTGCTTTCGGAATGTGGAGTGAAAAAGATATCTTTTTTTGACAATCGGGAGCTTTTTTTTTCATCCTACTGAACTGAATTCACCCGCGTTGATGAAGACTGCTGAAAGTATGCAGGTTAACAGCCTCTTCTCATGAACCTGTGCAGAACCTGGGGATGGTTAAGTGCATTAAACTCATTCTCAGACGTTTCAGTGAAAAATCAGAGGAGCTGGGGTAAAAATCTAGGCCAATTGTCTGATTTTCTTGATATTTAAAATATTTAAAGCATTTTCTTTTGGTGTAAATGATAAATGAGAAGAAAAAAAAAACATTTTTGATTATGCTGTTGCATACAAATTGCATTATTTTTATTTGTATTATATTTTTGCCCTTCTGTGGAATTAAATTTTATGGGTCATATTTAATAGAGTGTTTGTGAGAAACGTTGGGAGATTTTAAAAAAAGCTTTGTGGCACATTCTACCCTCTGTTGTGAATCTACGTGTGGAGGAACTCGGATCCCCTCATTCTACTGATAACGTCAACATCAACAGGTTCTCATCTCTGATTTACCGAGAAATCAGAGCTCTGGCTTTCATGACATAAATTAGTCCTGTTTGTCTCTTCATGAATATACAGAACATGCATAAAGGCCTGAAAAGGATTGTGTGCCCTGCTGCCATATCATTTTTTGTGTGCCATCAGTGTGATCTCCACTTTACACCTTCCCCTGTTGTCCTCTGGTGGCCACCGTACCGCCTTGGAATTACTAAGCAGGCTGCCATCTGGAAGAGGATGATTGCAGATGCGGAGATGATATACTAGAAGAGCGTATCCTCTGTTACTTTCAGATTTTGCTCTTGTGTGGTCAGGTTAATGGACAGACAAGCGTTACCCCTCTGCTCTATGTAATCCTGATGACCTCCGTAATATCATGAGACACCATACTCCTCAGCACCTCCTCTTATTCAGCTTCTCCATCAGATCCATCTCCCCCTGTCCTGCCTGTGCGGTCAATGCTAGTGCCTTCGCTGTATTGTGAAACTGGGTAATGATTGTACCACTATACATCACTGACAGGGCCTGGGATATGACAGACTCTCTATTTATTATTGTCAATTTAAATCAATCATATTTTTATATATTGGGGAAAACTGCTTTAAATAAATCTGCCCATTTTGTACATGTCTTTGTTTTTTTTTTTCTTTATATGCGGAGATATGAACAAAAACTCAGAATGAAGATATGACAAGGTGATGCCACCTACTGCCACTACTTACATTCTATTGCAAGAAAAGACGCAGAACTTCCTCTTGTCTCAGTTTTTATGTGGAAAAAGTACTTCAACAATACAGAACATGAAAGCCAAGTTCCAAAAGAGTTGTCACATCATGGAAAATGCAAATAAAATGGGCCAAAATGTTTTCAAATCACTCCTTTTGGATTTTATAAAAATTTTCATTATGTGCAAACTCTGGAATTGGGGTAGTATTTTGAAAAATAAATTGAGAAAAAACATCAAGATGGTTTTTAACATCGTATTCAGGAAATGTAACGTTAAGGTAGAGACCACTCAGAGGTATTTTAATCACTGTTGCTCCTCTTTCAAAACATTCTGCCCTCCCAAAATTTTTAGCATATTCCTTCTCTTTATGGTTTTCCCATTAGATTAATGAACATAGAGTAGTTGCAAGGCTATTTTTCATTTCATTAGGCTTTTGTTATTGTCCCTCATGACTGTAGAAGATGAAAATGGGTTCGCATTTATTTCATAATTGTGGGTGCAAATGCGCAAACACAGCCTGACACGAAAAGCACATTAATTACCATCACTCTGGAGTAGAGTGCACTCAAGCTCCATCTGCATTAGGCTGAAGCCCTCTCACAGGAAGCTCATGCTAATGGAACCTGTCCCTCGCTGAGCAATGTTATGACTTGGCCTGCATCAGAAAGGTGAACCGCTGGCCACGTTTTGTACCATCAAGGTCAGAATTTGGTTCCAGACCATGACATAGCCAAACTCGGTCTCCTGCAGAATCTGAGAGCTATACGTTTGGAATGTCCTGTTTATGTAGGTCAGGATTTGTCATACGTCTGTTTCAAATGTACTCTAAAATCACTCGTATTGGTTGGTTTTTTTAACCCTATTTGAATTTAAAGGCCTTGATCCTCGAGGTGAATGTCCATTGGGGTGAATTCTTAAGGCAAAGCAGGCTTTTAATCATACCGGAGCGGTCTGTGCCCCACTGGGTGTCACTTGAGGTTGTTGAGCTCCTCAAAGAAAACAGAAAGTACAACATATTCACTCATTTGTTTTCAGTTATGATAGAACCATTTAAAATAAATTACATTCGTAAGAACAAGAAAATTGAATTTCCTATTATCAAACTATTGAGTGTTATAAGGGTGGAATTGCCTGTCGAGCTGCTTTTGTTACATTAGGAAAGAAAATTGGAACGCTTATTCTCAGCATGTCTGATGTCATTTCCTCTTGGTTTTCCCAGTGAGTAACCAAAATATAATTACTCTTCACTGTATGGGGGGAAATGTACATGATGTGACCAATTTTAAGATGTAAAACCAATACCAGTTCCTTTTCAGCTTTAAAAAAAACACTTCACTGACCCATCTGCATAGACGGATCACTTTATGTGGTGACGGAACAATCACTGCATTTTTCAGGCTCGTTTTGAAAATGATGGATGGAGATTCTGATTGGTCTCGGCACTTTTATAACATATAATCCTCCCTGTAGGTCTCTGGGCGCTGTCCATTGAGAATGATTGATTTTTATAATTGGATGAAAATTCTGTCGGTGACCTTTTAGCTTTCCCTGGCGTCCCCAAATTTGCCGAATGCCGCAATCCTTCTCAATAACTTCACGCGCCGAGTGTCTGGGAGACGAACCCCATTTGGCTTTGTTGCGCTTAAGCTTCTGGTGTCTGTGCTGCATTATTTAGCCCCAGATGCCTCCAGCATGTCAGAGTGCTTTGGCACTGCGCAGCTGTGCATGTGGCTGACACTCTTCTCTTTGATGTCACACTGGCTGCATCCCTCGGCTGCTCTGTCGGTCGATAGCATTAATAATCAAGAGCTCTTGACACGCTGTTAGCTAACCCATGAGGCTACTGTATCGTTCGTCTTGCTAAGACAATCTGCTGCAGTGCGAATGTGCCTGGGTGTTTCGAATTGAATCTTAAACCCATAAGTGCCCTCTGTTGCCAGCTACATAGCTGGGTAATGCATTATTTGCTATGGCAAGACCAGCAGGCCATCTACTACATCAGTACAAACAGCACACTTTGCCAATGCATCGCTGGCTCGAGCGTTGTGGAATGAAGGTGACCACTGCACACCCAAGCTGAAATTATATTTCCACAAAGAACTTCCTCAGATTTACACAGAAATCACAATATACCAGATATGAAGCACGACTCAGACCTATCTTGTCACTAACTAACAAACCAACTGACTGGCTGACTGACTGCCATACTCATTCGCTCACTCGCTGTACTCATTGGCTGTAAATCTCCACAAGGGGGAGCTATTAGCACTAATGGTCCTCTTCATTAATGGAATTGTGTGTCCTTGGTTAGACAAGGTTAGCATGGAAATGAGAGTTGGCATCGTTTGCCGGCAGTATAATGCCTGCACGTAATCATGACAAATAAAGAAACCACTCCTGAGAAGTTGACGGCACTAATCAGAGCGTGCTTGTCTTTTGTCCTTGACTTTGTTCTTTCTGAAAATGGAAAGGACTCTTGGCCTCTGTTGCACTCAGCATATTAAGACCCTGCCTTCTCCTCTGAGCCCGTGAAGTAATAAAGAGATTATGTTCAGTTTTGACCCAAAGCTCAGGGAATCGGTGCACTTAGTCACTTACTGGCGCTACTCAGGAATGCCAAGTGTGAGTCTACCCCTGTGGAAGATAGTGAGGGGGAAAGTGTCAACTATCCAAGATAAGGTTTTGTTTGATAGCTCACATTTATAGCCCGCAACTGACTCTAATTCGAGACTATTCTTCCATGCCAGGGTGCTTTACTGCATTATGTAGGTATTCATAGTCTGACAGAATCCATAGCTACATTTATGAACGCATCACAGATTTTGGCTTAGTTTTGAAAATGCTGAAATAGAAGACAACAGATACAACAATCTGCATTCATGTGGTTGCATATAAAACGCACAAAAAAATGTTTTGTTGTGGAATTTGTCATATCATAAAATTATGTAAATTCAAGATCAACATGATTGTGCAGATTTATAAACCAAGGCAAGATATGTGGATTGGAAACAATCTGAGAATTTCACCCCTAGCCTGTTTCCGTTTAAATCACCAGAGTCCGAGGGGACCTGGAGTCCATTTCAATCGCGCAATATGAGTGATCTGTGGTGAGTCAGCCTCCCTTATTGAGCCACTGCCTGAATGAGCTGCAGCCAACACGCTAAGCGACAAAGACCCAAACACAGGAGCCGCTAAATCTGCTGCAGGATGGTTAGCGTCCTCCGCTACAGAGTTAGCATCCTCGCTACAACTGGCTGTGGCTCACAGGACTACAACATGGGAGTCCTCTTTTCAATCTTCGCGTTTCAAAATAAAAATTTCAGGATCGAACATACAAAAAAAGGTAATTACAGTTCAATTTTCTTGCAGCCCATTCAGTCTTAGCTACTTTTGAAGCCATCAAAGCGGTTGAGATCACATGACCTGCAATAGAGAGCTAGTATAAATGGAACAATAAAGGGTGTAATAAGTTTTTTTTAAATTTTTTTTTAGCTTCTTCAGGCCGATGCACCAATAGCTTATGTATCCACATTTTTCTCACTGGCTTTCCTGTAGCCCTAGCTATTGTCTTTTTCCCTGAACTAGAGAGATATTTGCTTTCGCCAAGGTCTGGGCTCATCTAGTATTACCAGGCACCGAGTGTTTTTCTTAACACAGCTCAGCTGTGATCTTAATCTGCCAGGACTGCTTTGATAGAAAAGTGATGGAGTATTTACCTGGATTGGCCTATAAGAGCATGAGCTTAAATCAATGGAGTTCCATCCTGGCTTTCAAGCACCTCTGAGATCAACCTCAGCGTCTTGTCATCTTGGAGTGGAGTCTCCTGTCAAATGTGAAATGTTCCAGTTTCATACAAGACCCTCACTCATAATCTTGTGTAGACAGAAAAAAAAATCTTCTCAGAGAGTAATGGATTCCTGGAAAAACATATTATGCAAAGGCTCAGAATTTCTGACCGACTGTGACCTCAAAACCATGACATCCCAGCTTTTAATGAATCGAAGGACAGCTCCCCCCTGCAATTTGCCTTCCTTTTTGAAGGGATTAATTGAAGGAATAATTGAAATCATTTTAATTTAAATGTGAATTCACCTGTCAGAATTTGTCCATTTAAGCTCTCGTTTCGCATTTTGTGCTCTTGGGAACACAGAGAATGCTTTCAGTCAGACACCAAACAAATATTGCAATTATAGTTTGAGCAGTTTTCATAAAGTGCTGTTGAGAAAACCACTTTCTGAACCAAGCACTTATCATACAGTGTAATAACTCCACCGCATTGGAGTGCATGGATTTCACATTTAATTTGCAAACAGGCTTTCACTGGTGTAAAAAACAATGGTACCACAAAAACAGGCGCATGATGTACAATGCAAATAAAATCAAAACAGAGAAATTTGAGAAGTCCATTCAGCCTATGGTATACTGACAACCATATTACAAAGCATTATTTGATGCATTCACTCATGAATTTAATGGTTATTTGAAGAGATTCACGTATTTCAAATCTGATGACTGCAACACGCTGTAAAAAAGCTGGTGCAGGGGACATTTTGGACTAATAATTTAGGATTTGTGGCATTTTACCGTCCACAGTGTATAATATAATCGTTAGTTGGAAGTTGGAGGGAATCTGGTCAAATCTCGATGCATAAGAGCGAGGCCAATTACCTCCTCTGAACTTGCATGACCTCCAATCCCTTAGACGTCAGGATGCCGAGATTCGTCATGCAACTGCAATGGATATCATGAGATTGGCTGGGAAATACTTTGATTAACTTTGGTCAGTCAACACCATTTGCCTCTGCATCTACAGATGCAAGTTAAAGCTTTACTGTGCAACATTAAAGCCATTCATTCGCACTGTCCTAAAGGGCCACCCACTTCTCTGGGCTTGGTTTCTTTGGAAATGGATAGTTGCACAGTTTAAGCATTATTTGCGGTCTGACAATGAATTAGTTCAAATGGCTTTTGGAAAAAAATTGCTGCGGTGTTCTGCAGCTAATGACAACAACCTATGTTGATATCAGCATAAGATCAAGCTGCTTTCACCATCTGTCATGGTATGGGGTTGTGTCACTGCACATGGCCTGGATGACTTTCATATCTGTGAGGGCACCATCTATCCAAGATATATATACGAAGTTTGGAGCAACACAAGCCGCCATTTATTTCATGGACATCCCTGCGTTTTCCAGAAACTGTAATGATGGCAATGGCATGCCTCAAATCAATGTCAACTTCAATTTCAACAGGCTGACAACTCAACAGAGCACAAATGACACGTCTCTCTTATGGACAAGTAGGGGTCAAGCAAATTGATGTGACATTTTAAGAAAATATTATCAACTGATATCCTTAACCCTTCTCATGGTCACCCTCATAAAATCCAGGACGCTGAAAAATGTGTATGAAGGGCCGAAAAAATCCCTGCAAATCATTGTTTGTACAAAGCAATAAAAAAAAATAAAACGGGCTCCGATGTTTCAAAACTAAAATCTACGAGTGGCAGCCTGTGGAGAGTAATTTATGCACCATGATCAGTAAATGGACTGATGTTTCATTGCTTTTCAACTAGCCAGTTATTACAGTCAGCACAGAACAAACTTTCATGATTCTTTTCCCAAACCATTTCCCAGAATTGCTCAGAAAGGACACATGGGCTTTTACCACTCTCAGAACTGTGTGAAACATATTTGTCATTCGTGCGAAAATGTTGCATATTCAACTGATATGAACTGTACATAAATCAGGGAGTTTTTTTTTTTAACTTTAAACTTTTTCCAAACTGATTTATGGTTCCTGATGAAATTTGACCTTTGCACAAGCTGCCATGGGAAAGTAGCTGGATATCTCTGATTTTGAAAGTTCTCTTACCAGCAGCCTCACTTCGCTGAATTTGAGCCCGATTTTCAAATGCCGCTGGTCGTCACTTGACATTTGTGATGATAGGGACAAAGTCTGTGATATAAACATCACCTTTCGTTGAAGTGGGCCTATATTCAGGGCTTCAGTGGAAATAAATATTTTATTTATTCTCCTGTACTATTCTCCTTGAATTCTGTTTACAGCCATTCAGTTGCTCTTTATACGTTGTTTTCAATATTTTCCACATTCTGCTCTTCATTGGCAGGGGGAAATGCACTTTCAATTTATTGACTTTCGCCCAGCTAAAACTTGAAATGATTCTATGCCTGCTGTTGTGTTGTCGATCTTACTGCATGAAACGCACGATAAACCCTTGAAAATTAACGACTGAGGGATTTTGAACATTATATTGTACAATGAGCTTCTGCATGTACATTTTTCCCAACTTCTTGAGCAGTTGATTGATATCAAACATCAATGTGGTAAGAAGGTTACAACTCAAGATTTTTTGTCTCATTTTTTTTGGTAAAATTACAGTCATTAGAATGAATTTCATTTCACTGTGACAAAAGGCTGCATTGGCTCGTATTTAATTTGTACTAAAAGGACACCAGACCAAGACAGGCCATCTGTGTCCCATTTCAAGACACGCTGGGGGCAGATCGCGGAAGAATATTCTGGAACACATTCGCAATCCGCCACTCAAACTTTATGCTCAGCTGGGCTCATTTGATCCACATCCCCCTCGAGTTCTGAATCCTGTTATTTAGAGCAGGGATCGTCAAATCTGGACGTCAAATCCAATTCTAGTCCAGGTTGACGTTCTTCCCCTGTAATTAACTGAACAATTACTGATTTTATGCTCTTTGCTAGATCCCCAGGTAAAGGGAGGGTGGAACAGCAGCAGTTCTCAGTCTCCGAGGACTGTCATTAGATGATCCCTCATTTACAGCCTTCTTATTTCAGAGGTGGGAAAAAACTGGTCCCATTCTCTACTTTTGTGACTACTTGGATGATTGTAAGCACAAATGGTTCCACCTGGACTGGAGTCACATCTGTACTCTCTTAGGTGTCAACTCGATGTCGTACTGCTAGTTTATGAATAAACAGGGGTATAATGAATTCAGAGTGCATATTGCGTGAGATTACTTCATTCATAGGGGCTCCTGGGGATTGTTTTCATCATATCAACCAGTGGAAGACCCTTTGCTGTAACACTGCTGGGGATTAATCATATTATATTTATATTTGATTTGGCTGAAAGCGTGATACTGTTACATGTGTGTTATCTGTCTCAAAGTTCCTTTGAGCATGAGTAAGCCCACATATCTCATTAGTGAAGAATGGATAGTACATGCTGTTGGGTTTTAATGAAAAACATCTCATGGAAGCTAATGGAGAACTATGTGAGCAAATTCAAGGAGATTTTACTGTTGCTATGGGAGATATGAGACAATTTGTTTCAGAAGGACTGCGGAATAATTAAATTATTTCAGATATTTTTAGATAAGTGCACACCTTAATGTTGATATTGGAAGGCTGCGCATGCCAGCCATCCTGTTTTTGATTTTACATATTTCAATGCTTCATCACAAACAAAATATCATGCCTAACCATTAGTGCCATACAATTTCTGTTTAGAAAATTGTGGATAGAAAATATTTTGATTATGAGCACATACAAACTCTTCTTACATACTGTCATGCATTCATCGACTTAAATTGCAGCTGCCCTGAAGTCTGCTATCCATCAATTCTAAAGGAAGGAAAATCGAGGGGAATATATTGGCAGTGACGCAGTATCATTCATTCACAGTGGCCCAGAAGGACAGCGCAGATTATGTGTTCAGCACTTCGAAAGTTGAGGCCTGAATCGCAACCAAATCACAGTTATTTTATCTCTTCAGGTCCCATCAAGAAAGGCCTGAATTATAACTATGGGTCGGGAATGGGGACAGAGCAGACCCTGCTTTTCTGAGATTGGAGTACTGAAAAGATTTTTAACCCTATAATGCCCAGACACAGACATCATTGTAGGAAAAATATGACCTAGTAATATTTTTCAAGTATTGAGGGGTAGTATTCAGATCCACTGTTCATCAGTAGGTTTTGTGACAGCAAAATATACATTGCTGAACAGAACAACTTCTAATTCCAGGAGTATCATATCTGATACAGCCAAAAATCAGCACTCCTCCAGAACTCAACACTCGAAATTTCAAATTATTTATATGCTCTCTACTATCTATAACGTGTGTAAGGATAATTTTTTGTGTAATATTTACCTTGGAATGCCGAACTTCACTGCGAAAGTCAAAGGAAATTCATGAATTCCCGTTCACATGGGAGCTACTACCTTGAAGTGAGTGACTAGGGGAGAGATACTCCTGTAATATCACTTCTTCCTTCCAGGTGGCAGCACTGTGTATCAGATATGATACAGTGAGCAGTCGTGGTTGTGTTACTTCTTACCAGGTGGACATGATCCTTCAAATTTGGTGTATCACATATTATACAGGGGGCATTATAGGGTTATAAGTGCGAACGACCAAAAAGGCTTCTCAGCAGGTACTGGATTGAGGATAAATCACATAAAAAATGTCCCCATTAGTTTGGTCTTAGTTCTCATGTGGCAGCAATAGCAGATGTACTGCAATAGTGGCTGATTTCAAATTCATATTTTGGGAAACCACCCCGGCCACATTTACGTGATATTCTTGGTCCATAAACTGAGATTTAACTGGACCACTTATCTTACTGTTCCTGCCTCACTGGACAGCAAACCAGCACCGTCAGGTAAAGCACACAATCGCCCAATAGCACGTCACCATTCTGACGAGAGGAAAATATTTTATGGCGACTCTGAAGTTGTCCTCGAAATAAAGTGACAGGGAAGTCAAAAGATGACACACACTTTTATCTCTGCTGCTGTTAAGGCTAAGAGCCGTATAACCACACTGGAGACAGCTGCTGACGAGGATAAAAGCTTGTAAAAAGCTATATTTATATGATGGATACTTCTGCACTCGGGCTGAAGAATTTAAAAATAATGATGTTTAGGGATTGAATTTTGTGGGCTGAGTGAGTCATGGAAACTGTGGATCAATGACTGATGTTGATATCAGCATGAAGGAACTGCCACGTTGTTCTGCTTTTTTACCCCCATTTCTACAAAAATATCCACCATCAATTAATTATTAATGCTGAATTCATTTCTTATTGTCAGCAAGCCGAAGCAGAAATGCAAAAATGACCCCATAAAGGCACAAATAACAGCCTGACGGATCTGCCTGTGTCTATTGTTAGACACACATTTGCATATTTCACAGTACCCCCCCCCCACTCGACAAACCTGTCTCACTTGTCTTGTTAATTCTCACCGATGTCTCATCGCTTGAATAACTAAATTCTTTCACTGGTAACTTATATTGATTCCTTGTACACTACCGCTCAGAAGTTTGGGATCACTTGGAAATTTTCTTGTTTTCCATGGAAACGCACATGAAATTAGTCTGAATAGGAAATATAGCAAATGAACAGAACATGCTGACATTGTCTGAGTTAAAAATAATGATTTTAATGGAAAATGATGAATATGTACTTCAAACTTTGCCTTCATCAAAAAAAAAAACCCCACCTTCGCTGTTGATACTGAAACTGGTGTTTGACGGGAACTATTTAGCGCAGCTGCTAGTTGACAACCTGTGAGGCGTCTTTGTCTTAAACTACACTCTCAGATATTTGTCTTCTTGCATAGTTGTGCATCGGGGCCTCCCACTCCTTTTTTCTGTCCTTGTTAGTGCCAGTTTGTGCTACTCTAGTAGTTGACAGCTTGGTAAGAGATTTTAAGTTTTCAATTTCTTGCATTGAATAACCTTCTTTTCGAAGCACAACAATAGACTGACAGGTCTATTAAGGAAGTTCTTTCTGGCTATTTTGAGCCTGTAAACAAACAAACAACTGCTGATTTTTCAGGTACTAAACCAACCTCAAGAATGCCATGCTCCCTTTTTTGTCTGCTTATTAGTTCAACGGTTTTCAGCTGTGCAACACATTTGCAGAAGAGTTTTCTAATAATCAATTAGCCTTATAAAATGCTTCACTTGAATTAGCAGCCATACCAGGAGATAGATGCAGAGGACTGACAGTTGCTGATAGTAGGCCTCTATGCAAAAATGTAGATCATTCTTTGAAAATCATCTGATTAATTTTAATTGTTTGTGAAATGGATAAAAATGTTTGTGAAATGCATGAAAATTTATTTTTCTTTGGAAAACAAAGAAATTTGCAAGTGATCCCAAACATTTGAGCAGTAGTTTATCTACTTTTTTTTAGCTTGTGTAACGAGGTTACACTTAATTCTTTTGGTGATAATCTCCTTAATTCTCTTAAAACCCCAATGTACGCATTATAAAATGTGCTTGATTTGTTTGTTCAAGGATATGCATTCTATTATCATCTAAGCCTTATTATTAAAACATTTATATGTATGTTTGAATACCCTGTGAGTCTATGAGGAGACTTTTAAGAAATACCAATCTTGGAGCAGCAAATTCAGGTGCCACCGTAATCATGCCATTACGGTAACTTAATACAAACTGAACCTATGAATGGATCTGTCTTCAACAGCAAGGTCTGGAGAAACCAATCAGCAAAGGAGGAGCGGACCTGCTGGCTCCAGTCAATGTGTCTCTGTGAGAAGTCAGTTACATCCCCAGTTAATTTCTTCAAAATAACCAACGAAAGCTGCCCATTTGTCAATTGCTGATTCCAACCATCATTTAACCGATTCCTTTATGAAGCAGAGTACACGGATTACGTTCAGTATATGATCGGTCCTATGCAGAAAGCTGTTGTGAGCAATATTTAACGGATACAAACTGTAATCTGTCTATGAAGAGTGTAAACAGGAAAAAATTCTCGGTATCCTGGCCCCAGCTGACCCTGCAGGTTTGCATTGGCAGACTTTCACAAGGCATGCATTTGTGTGAGAGAACTGCGTTATTTTTAAAGGCCCCTGTCCAACAACTAAAAATTCACTGTGACCTAGAGATGGATTTTCAGTGTGTTAAATGAGTGAGTTCTGCACAGCGGGGAAACAGCCATGTTGTTTACACTTAGTCCTCATTATTAGTAGCTGTCAAATTCAATAGCTTTGCGCTGTGTTTGAGATCCATTTTCCAAGAAAATCAAGGAATGATGATTCAATTGAGAATCCGATAACGAGACACTTCCGCCTGGGAATTTACATCTATTATGGAAATAAGGTAAGGGGCCTTAAAAGCCAAAACTCATCTTGTAGATAATGTCCAATGTTTGTCTGTGTGCCATCATTAAATGACCATAAATTAGCCACAGCCACAGCAGCTGTTTTGGCATCTTTACTGAGTGATTTTCTACAGGACAACATTTCAGTTTTTTAAGGCTGATGATTGTGTCGCTATTCATAAAATTCGGCAATAATTTGTTTGGCTGCAAATTGTTTGTTATTGGTGCTGTTGTACATTTATATATGCTCTTGCCAGTTGGCTGAATCCAACTGTGGTTATAAAAACACTGGTGGCTGATAAAAGTAATGTTGTAATCATTTCTACTGTGTCAAGCAAATGTCACATTTAAAATGCCACAAGATAAAAAGGCAATCCAGATCCCACTTTTTTCAAAACTGTAGAGTGATTTCTTGGTTCAAGGTCATCCCAATTCATGGTTCACATTCCTGGTTAAGGGGTGTTTATTCAGAATACTGAATAGATTTTTATATTACCAAAATTGTTGTTGAATGGACTGAATCATATAGTTTTGAATTCATCAATACTCTATACCCACTGCAAATAAACAAGTGATTAGTCCAGATTGAAAAGAAAAGGCATGTTTCTTTCTTTAGCGCAGGGGTCCCCAATCTTTCCCAGAAAGGGCCGGTGTGGGTGCAGGCTTTCATGGCAACCAAACAATTACACACCTGATACTACTAATTAACCCCTGGACTCTTTGCTAATAACCTTGATTAGTAGCATCAGGCATGTAGCTGCTTGGTTGCAATGAAAGCCTGAACCCACACCGGCCCATTCTGGGAAAGATTGGGGACCCCTGCTTTAGCGCATTGATATTGCTGATTGCATCCTCTTAATGAATTGTCAGATAATTTCATTGAAGGGTGCTGGGCTGACCAGCAGGAGGTGCTTGAGCGACAAACAATGCTAACCCAGACGAGCTGTATCCCTCCCATATCCCAGCAGGGTAACGCCAATTGTGCGTTGCTCTGAAAAGGCTACTGGCACTGCTTGAATTCAACGTTGGGCCGTGATGGTTATTACTGTTCCGCAATGCAGCGCCGTAGCTGAGTGTGAACCAGTAAGAATTAATGTATTAATGCAATAAAAGTGGATATGGAAGGGTTTAACAAAAAGGAAACTCTCTAAATAATCACAAGGACAAGGAACATTCACCAGTTAATGTTAATATTTGGAAAGGTATTTCCTTTAAAATATCATTCAAAAACATTTCATCAGAACCAATTTCATCAATAAAACAGACAGTCAGAAATCAGGATCCAAATTAAAATTGGAATTTGATGATGTTATTGGCATTGGACATACAGTATGTCTTGGAAATTAGAATCGCAGCAAAAGAATTATCTAGAATTATCTATTACTAAAGTAGAATTAGTGCATTTTCAGGATACTCCGCAAAGGGAACTTAAAATCATAAGACTAAGGCTAAAAATATTTTGAAGCTTTAAGTTATTCTAAATCAGGCATAATTTTTCCACGAAAAATATTCTTAGAGGAGTCTCAGAACTGAAATCTGAGATGTTTTTAATGAAGGCACCATTCCCAAACTCCTTCTCTCAGCTCGTTAGTCTGTAAATTAAAATCAGAGACTGAGATAAAGAAAGTGGATAAGTGGGCAGGTTCCTCATCGGTTTAATACAAAAAGATAAGCCGACCAAGGAAAAGTAATTAGCTGGCTAAAACCCTTGAGCTTCTTATTCAGTTCATCATTGATAATGTCTCTGCTTGATAATGTTCTAATTGATTAAAAAGAATATAAAATTCACACATACTGTTCCCTACCACGCATCTGAGCGCTCTGCCAACCTGAAATAATGCTGAATATTATGCCAGCTACCTCTATTTTACATCTATGCATCTATTCAGTGTGCTGTGCCAGTGGGTTGTGCCAGTAATTTGAAGGGAGAATGTTATAAGGAATTACACATCCTGTTTCCCCTCATATAAGAGAACATTATCGATAATATGACAAACCACTCACTGCGTTGGCTCAATACATTGGCTGGCCTCTGATAATGAGATGGGTCAGTGTGAGGGACTGGTGGGAATAGATATCGCCATGTGTTGAACAATTACACAATAGTTAGCAATGCTAAATTGGCAGGTAAAGAATATAAACCTGTATACCACATTAAAGGGGGTATAATTTCAACATGGAAGAGCCTATGTCATTTTACATCATGCTAACGTGTCTCCTCGCTTCCATAACTTACGTTTCTTTGTCGTATCTTAGCTCCTCCCAGTGAGGATCTGAGAGAGATGCAACAGCTGCAAGGAAATTGGAGCCAAAAGCTGCCAAATGAGAATTCCTTCATCCCATTAAGCGATGTCACATGTGGATGTACGGCATTTCAACGTCACACCTCGAGATAAAAGTTTTCCGTGTAGGATACGCCTGAATATCCTCGCTTTAAGGTCCTCCTGAAGCCTCCTCGCTCCACGTTGACCTAAAGTGCATTTAAGGGATTGGATCATCTTCCATGATGGCAGAGGGGCAATGATTTCAAGGTCACGAAAGAAAAGAGGACGTGAGGAAGCTGAAGTTGGCGGAGCAAAAAGCTTCCTTAGTCTAATGGTAAGCACATCACAAAGTAGACTGCCCTCCAGCCTGTTCCTTATCGAGAGGGGGATGAAATTGAAGACCCTAGTTATAAAAGTACTTAAGTCACAAAATGTCTATTTTGAGAAAAAAGGGGTCTGTATAGATAATGGATTCATAAAATCTGCTAATTGAAGACCCCAATGCAGAAAGCACTGAAGTCACTTGAAGTTCATTTTGTGAAAATTGAGAAGATGAAATTGTATAACCATAAAAGGTGTTTTTTCATTCTTGCATCACAGTGTGTGAAAATGTGACTTCAGTACTTTTAGCACTAGGCAACAGCATGGAAAATACTACCCTAACCTCAACATGATAGAGCTTCATGCATTTAATACAACACTTGTGTCATCTTTAAATAGAGGTCCATCATCAGGTCAAAAACATTCATTACATCCCTAAATAGAAGTACCTGTGAAATGTGGCCTTTTCATTGAAGATAAATCTCAATCTCAATTATGAATGTGATATTTTCTGGATATTCCTTTTCCATGCGAATGGAAATGCACACGTACAGGGTGCAGAAATGAAAGTTGGTCAAACTGAGTCATTTGCATTTCCACCTTTTCGGTTATTGCTGACTTCAAAATGCGAAGTAGTATTTTCACATTTTCACATTTTATTCACATGAAAACAAAACACATATTTTGAACAATCTTATATTTCATTTTTCTACTCATTTTGTTGACAGGGTTATTTTTTATAGTTCCGTAGGCACTATTCACTTCAGGGGTCTGAACATATGCGGCTTTTGATCATGTGATTTTTCTTGAGCGATGCCATGGGGCCGAGGATGGTATTTCTTCAGGTTTATTTGTGAGCATGCTCAGTGTTGTCAGGTATAGCCGTAAACATCTCAGGGCCTCACATTTAGTCTAAGCTCAGGTCCATCAATCACACCCTAATCCCATTCCTGACTCCCGGAGCGGAGGATATTAATGCTGTTTGGAAAGACCACAGACGCAAATCGAAGCCCCCTCACCTTACCTGACTCAGATTTCTGTGGCATGGAATTAAAAATGTATTTATGCCTTTTTGGAGATTGCAGCAAAGTATCAAATATATGTGGAAATCCACGACAGAAACAAATAATGGAATTGAACATTAATGCATTGAAATGTTTAATTGTCTTTTTTCAGCTATATTGTCTGCAAAACCCTTTTTATGAGTAATGCATTCTGAGTTTCACAACCTTTATGTACAGAGCAGAACATTCATATAAAACTGACTTTTATTCTTCGATAATGTCATTCATATTTCGTCCTTTGACAATGATTCAATGCCGTCTCTGTTCAACTGCCCGACACTATACGTGCAAACTCAGGCAAGCTTTATATCCAAGTGGCTCCATGTTTGCCTCCATTTCAGGATGCACCTGACCACAGGAGAGAGAGGTGCACCGTAAACATTGAGTAACACTGATGAATCTTGTGGAAATAATAAAACCTCAGCGATTATTGGTGGAGTGCAGAGGGAGAGTTCAGATTGCATTAGGTGTTGTAAATAAGCCTCAAGTCTGAGGCCGTTCCATTACTCTCCACGGTTTCGTTCGTGTTCTCAGACTACACGAGGCAGCCACAGTTTCTCAGCAGCGGTTAGGGACTAGCCTAAACGTTAGCCAGCCTTTTATGTAAATGGCGCTGTTCGGTTTTTATGTCGTTCATAAAAGCCTCCTCACTCCAGAAGACGTCTGTATCCCTGAGCAGCCCTTAACATGAGCATACTAGGCTGGGTTTGAGACAGTCTCCTATTGGCCGGTGCTGCTTCTGAGCAAGGCTGCTGTGATCTGAGGGCCCTGGTTTGTCAGCTCAGAAGATATGAGTCCTGCCTTCAGGTAGGAACCTCAGGCAAATGTGGAGGGGCTACCCACTGGAGAACTGGTGCCGCTTCGAAGAGAGCTTGCGCCCTGTTACATAGTTCAAAGAATTTTGCGATTTCCACCTGCAGTCAATTTAATATCATCTCATGTGCCTTCAGAGAGAAGTGCTCAAAATTTACTTGAAACGGTTAGAGAATTGATATCGCCCTGGCCATGACCACGGTGTTCTCATTTTTGACTGATTTAATTTAACTTTATTCGGAAATTAATCAGCAGGCGCAGACAAGGCGAACAATCGCAAAGAGGCGGAGATGCCGGGACGGCGAAATGCCACACAGCGTGAAGCAGGATATTTACGCCATGGATTTCGGTATTTATCTCCAAGGAAACAGACGTCTGGGATTTCCGGAATAAATGCATTATTCGATTCCCATTTCGCTCCCTGCCACTCCCGTCCAGGATCCTCATAATTTCATACCGTTCATTGCGAGATGGCAAATTCATCCCCCTTCTGAAAAATGAAATGTGCAGTCATATCAGAGTGCGCATTCTAAATTGCGGAGCAAACATTTGCACACACAGCACATAACTTAGACCGGTATGTTTAATCGTTGCATTAATCACTGGCAGATCTCTATGGCGTTTCAGTGTCAGTGCAGAGGTGATTCACAAGCACCAATGGAGGGTCTTGCTATTAGGCCTGGCTTATTGGATTAGATCAGGAATACCCACTCTTTTCCAGAATGATCCGGTGTGGGTGCTGGCTTTCATTTTAACCATGCAGTTTCGCACCTGATTCTACAAATCAAGGGTCAAAAGCTTTATGGGTTGATTAGTAAAATCAGGTGTGTGACTGGTTGGTTAGAATCAAAACCTGCATTCACACCGGCTCATTCTGGAAAAGAGTGAGTATCCCTAGATTAGAGCGTTGGTGATGCCAATTTCAAATATGCTGCTGCTTAAAACTAAAATTATCCAGTCCAGTCCAGTCCAGTCCAGTCTGTGCTCTTGTGATAGTGCTGTCAGGGAAGGGACTGGGACAGTAATGCTGCATTGCCCAACCTGCGAAACATCGCCATGGTGATTTTTTTTTTTTTTTTTTTTTTTTGCTTGTTGTTTAAATCCCCAAATCTGAATTACACATTTGCAGGATTTTTTTTTGTTGCATTCAAAGGTGAATATGAACAATCGGTCAAAAGAAAATTTATCTGGGCAGAAAAAAAGAAATTAGAACGGACTGAATTTGTTGTGTAAATGTGGATTTTGGCTTTGCTTCCGATTCCTGAAAGAACAAATGAAAATGCGGTTTGGTAGACAGCGTAATTACAGAGTGCCCACGTTTCCCCACATTAACACGGCGGGATTTGAGACGTGAAGCAAATAAACAAAACTTAAAACCATCCAAATATCTGCACTGCTGACAGTTGAATTGTTGAAGCATCTAAAGCCTTGTAGCTCTCAATAATGGGGTTTTACACTGGGTCTGTGGAAAGTATAATGCACTTCATTTTTCTTTTTACCATCCTTCTCTACTTTGCTAAAGAGGGTCAAGAAGCCGATTCATTTGTATTAATGTATCTCCACTCTGCCAGTCAGAGTTGTGTGAGGCTGCCTAGAGATCATTCATAAGCCTAAAAGGTTTCTTCTCTTGCCTTTCTCAGTTGAAATTCGATTACAGTCAGACACGTGAGGCGACTCTTTCCAGCGTTATGGCCATGGAGAGGCGCCATGCCCGGGGGAAGTAGCAGTTGGCAAGTAATCCACCATTTCCTTTCTCCTTCTGACATTTTAAAAATGGTCTTCGAGCCATTCGGCTGCTCACAGCTCTACCTGCTGATGCATTAAGTGAGTCTGTCTGGGAAATCTGGCAGATGAGAGGATATGCAGTGAAGCAAATGATGTGCACAGGGCTTTTTATACCTCTGTTAGGAGGTTTGTATGTTTTCTCTGGCATTTGTTTGTTCATTCGTCTCTTGACGGGACATCTCCAAAAGTAATAGATGAATGTCAATGAAATTTTGTTTGTTGGTCGTTTCGATGCTAAGGAGGAAGTGATTAAATTTTGGCGATGATCCGATTAATATTTTTGATCCACAAGCTGAAAAATTTTCTATACACAATAAGATGGCGCTGACGAGACTTGTTCAACGCTCACGTTCAATGATAATTCCTCCATCGGTGAATTGCAACACGGACAACCCGAAAGAATTTCCATGCGCGCTAACCAGGCTCGTTTAACTCTCGCGTTCAATGATAATTTCTCTGTCAACGAATTGCAATATGGCGTTGGTAAGACATTCTTTGAGTGTCTTACCAAACTGTTTATTACAATACAACAACCTGCTCTCATCGACTCAAGGGTCGGAAGCCATCGCACGATTCCTTCAACGTGTGACGACTAAACCTTGCTTCTTTTACGCGGTATAAGTGCACCGCCAGTCACACCCTGCTTATGCCGTGGGCTGATTACGCAGTCAGTCTACAGTCAACTCATGCAGCTGAGTGCCCCTGGCTGACCAGGAGAGGCCGCTAGAGAGCAATCAGTCTGAGGAATTTAACCGACTTAACCCCCATCACCCCTCGGTGAGGCTGGGCCAATTGCTGTCTCATCAATGCTGACCATTGCCAGTCATGGCATGGCCGGGATTTGCAGACCCAACCAGACAAACGTCTTTGCCATGAGCAGCATGAGGGCTGAGCTCAGGGTTTTTCTGGAGCTTTCTTCAGGCTCGGCTGGCAGTCAATACAAATGGATTTAAATCATCATAGCTAATAATAAGATTATATGCCTTCAAAATGTAATTGCTATGGGAAGAAAGGAAATATTTTATTGTGCATTTATTGAAATTCATTGCTGATATTACAGATTGACCTTTGAATACAGTAGACAGGATTACATACAGAATTCAATAACTGTGTGTTGAGGGCAGTGGGAGGTTGGCGGCAAAATGATTGCACTTTGTCTGAACTGTGATAAGAATTGTTACTGGTTGATTGGGAAAGATTATTTTTGATTTAGCAGTGTATTGCAATCAATTCACTACTTCAGAGAATCACATTCCTCTGGCTTGTTATTTGACCAGCTGCTGTTATTTGCTGAAATGTGTTCGCTGTGGTGCCCTTCAATGAACAAATACAAGAAATACAAGGAATTTCCCGCTAATTCTCTCCTTTATTGATGAAATGTATGTGTAGCATTTGAAAGCTTCAGGGACATAAGGTAATAAATCACTCAATGCGTGGGGTATATCAGATACTGAGAGGCATATGGCCTTTTTAAGCTGAGAATTCTATCAGTTTCAATGCAGAAACAGCACACTGTACAGCATGTGCACTGTATAATCGATTACATCTCAACTCTCAAATTTGACTTGCGAGTACAATAGCGCTTTTAAATTAGTGGACTGAAGAATAACCATTAGATACCGAAGCTCACTCTAAAGACTAGTGAGCATTCTTTTAATACATTTTCACAATCTATGCTGCCATCAGTTGGAACTGTATGATGATAGTTTGGGGTTTGGCTAGTAATCTTGGCCTATGTATGAACTACAATACAGAACAGGAAATATATTTTGTTTGTAATGCTTCGTGTACATTTCTGATCACAATTTGAGTAAAATCATCCTCAATAACAGAGAAAACAAAACTACATTCTCTATGTATTCACAGACAGACTCTGGTCTGGGTTTACTCTGATTGTCACTGATATTCAAACTGGATAATGCTACATTTTTTGACTTGCAATAATTGTCCTCGGCGAGCCATGGGGTAGTTTGTCCTCAGCATTTACTGCTCATCTTAGTAACTTAGGAACAGTGGGCTTTCACAGTGCAGCACCTGGGACCGCCTTCAGGTCTATAGTCTCGGTCAGGCGCTGGTAAGGGTGCTACTGCAGTTCTTGTCTTTTGAGCTGATTGTGCAAGAAAGCTCAAATAATATCAACAACTGGATCAGTATGGAATTAGCAAACTGAAAGAAGCTAGTTGCATCTGAAGAGTCTATCATAGTTGCCTGTGCAGAAATTGTATGTGCTCCAATTCCCCAAAAGGACTTCATGGTCCCCTATTATGTCACCAGGTGCACAGCCAGTTAGTTATTGCTAGCCATTTCAAAATCTTTTCCCTCTTGACATCACATGGGGAAGTAACCAACCAGAGGCAAGAAGATCTGATCAACTTCAGCCAAGCAGTCAATCAGATTTCATCATTCTGGGTGGCCACTCCCCCTTGTGATGTCAGAAAGGGGAGATTTTTAACTGGCTAATAATGGCTAATTAGCTGTGCACCTGGTGTCATAATAGGCGACCTTTAAATGGAGTCTTCATTATTTCCATTTTTGTGATTAGCCATCACTCTCTCAGGAGGTTAAAGATGAATAGACAAACAGGTAATCCTTACAGATTATCACTGCATTCATCAGCTCTTCCATTCATTATGTAGCCAACTTTTTCCTGGGTCCTGGTCACGGTTGAGGTGCTTCAGGTTATCCCAGCATGCAGTGGGCCAGGAGCAGGAGTAGATCCTGGACTGACAGCTTGCCAATTAACTAATGGATAACGCACCGTTCACTCACATGCTCGAACCTACGGGAAATTTAAAGTCTCCAATTACCCTGCCATGGATGTTGTCGAATTGTGGCAGGAGAGTACCCAGAGGAACATGCACACTCCACACAGAAAGGCCCCAGGCTTGATTTGAGCCCATGAATTCCTTGCTGCGAGGCAAAAATGTAACCACAATGTGCCACCCTGTTGCCCACAGCATCCTTTAGCAGGAAAACTGCCAAACGGATTTTGACTTGTGTATCATGACAGCTTGTGCAATGCTGCATTGATGATAACCTAAATAATTTGATATAAGCTAATACTTTGGCAGAAAACATTTTTTGGCAATATTAAGCAGCTGAGAGATCATCATGATGATGATGATGATGATGATGATGATAATAATAAATTAGGAAGAGAAAAGGAATAAATATTTATCCATTCATTTTTTATAAATTCCTGCTGCCTCCAGGACTGCATATTTTGAGTCTGACCACCTTTATCCAGGAAGACTTAGAGTGCTTACAGATTCAAAGAGCCCCAGGGCAGCGCTACAAGCTGTTACCCACAGCAGTCTCACTTCGGCTTCTGGGAAGCATATCTCTGCTGACACAGGTTATTATTTCTGAGGGATTGTGGAGACAAATCGTACCGAAAACTCACAGAGGAGCAGCTAAGGTGATTCCCCTCGAAATTTCAATCAACCACTCTTCAACTGTAAGTGCAATTTAATTAAATGAGAAATAATAGTAACAGGATTCAATAACACAAAACTGATACAAGGATGAGATTTATGGCTAGAAGGACTGGCAATCTATGAAATTGGAAAAGTTATGGGCCCAAAATTATGGGATTCATTTGCAGTTTTTTTTTTTTTAAACAGCAAATTAACTTCTGAACAAATGACTGCTTTGTCAGTCTGCAATTGTAAAATGCTTGTGTCTGTTTTTTTTTTTTTTTTACATTTAGCACAAAATGACTTACACATATCCCAGGAATAATGTGACATATGCCAATTTTCAGGAATCATAAACTGCCTTTATAATTCTGTTGACACGCTCGTGTCAGCAAGAGTGAATAAAATTTGCTCAGAAAGGCATCTGTCTGTCTGTGTCTGTCAGAGGTTTGGTGCTGAAACAGTTAGATCAAATTACACAAAATTCTCAGGAGAGGTGTGCCCATGGTCATAATTGGACCTAACTGGGTCAAGGTCACAGAAAAGCCAGAAAACATTTTTTCACACACGATGGCGCCCTGAAATCAACTCCGATCAATTTCAGGCTGCATTCAAGATGTGAATTTTTCAATTCCACTCATAAATACAGTGCCTAATGAAATTATTAGACCACCACCCAATGTAAGGTTTATGCCACAGCTGCCCTAAATTAACAGTATTGGTAATAACCAAAATAATTTTTTTATGTTTCTGTAATGGTTAATCCACCAGTATGCACAAGCTCTATAAAACTATATTTTTAATGCTAAAATATAATTATTGTTGTTACCCATGAATTTTCGAATTCACTGTTTTACAAAAAAGCAGAAAAAATAGTCAAGCACGTTATTATTTTTTGATTAAGATGCCAAATAACTGTTATGTACACGCATTCCTGAACATAAAAATTAGTTTAAGTGGTTGAATGCAAGAATGCAAGCTGCAATCACGGTTAAAGGAGGCCATTCAAAATATTAAGGTTTTTATGAGTGAATAAGGGCTGATTTAGTCATTTCAGTTTGGAATTTGTTGGTATAACAAATATTAAATCTGATAAATTTGTTCAGCCCTGTATATATGGCACTGTGTCATGGAATCATTTGGGTCATTAGTGGTTAAGTTTCAAATGCCAGGGAATCCCTGGTTGTTAGACACCGAAGGCACTAAAAGTCTACTTCCGGTGGGTTATGTCATGCCTGGTACCAATAGCCTTTTTTTTTTTGTTTGTTTAAAAATTGTCTCATAGACAGAGGCCAGCCCCATGAAATAGTCCTGATTGGACGGAGGGTGTGACTCAGCCCATTTTCCCCAGCCATGGAAATCATGAACTGGCAGAGAGGAAACAGGCTAAGAGGAAATGATTTTTTACAGCCTATCAGGAAGTGGTCCTTCCTTCAGAGAGCCACACCTGTGCCATCTGAGAGGTGAGAGGTTCTCCTGTTGAAGCCTCCATGATGGAGATAAATGATTAAACGAGCTTTTGACAAGGTTATAGCAGACTACTTTCAAGGTTACAGGTGTGTGCTCTGAGCATTGTGGGATAGCCTGCAGATCCCAGATGTCATATTCCTCCTGGCGGGGAGTTAAAGCATTAACAATAATACTATCAGAGACTGAAATGAAGAGGCCCCTGGAAGAAAGCAAAGGCCCCCTTATAACTTGGCATACAATGAAATTCATGTACTCCGAGTCTTATTGTATACTGCTAGATCCAGAATATAGCAGGGGGCTCAGTTTAGGGCTGCAATAGGGTTAGATAAATTAATAAAAATATAGAATTGTTTTCCACGCACGCACACAAACACACACACACACACACACACACACACGCAGGCAGGCAGGTGCACACACACGCGCGCACACACACACACACACACACACACACACACACACAAACACACACAAACAAATGTACATACACACGCACGCACGCATACACACGCGCGCACACACACACACACACACACATGTACACACACACACATCAATCCTTGTTCTTATATCTTTGTGAGGACATTCCATTGACTTCCATTCATTCTTCCTGTGTCTCCACAGACTTTCCCTAATCTTAACAATAAGCAATGTATGCCTAACCCAAACCCTTACTCTATCGTTGACCTATCCCTAATTCTAACCTCACCCCTAACCTGAACTAATAAGTTGCAATTTGCCTTTGTAGTTGTGAGAGCCGGCCAAAATCTCCTCACTTCCCAAAAAATACTTCACTTTTTTTGGTTAAAAACTCATTCCGGTCCTCAGTACGTCACAAGTACAAGAACACACACATTCACAATGACATGTTGAAAGCTTTTGTCCAGAGTCACTTTGTTTGCAGTCATTTGCACTTGTGAGTGTGTTCTCCATGTCAGTCTAATGTTTAATTTGACTCAGTTGCAGAGTGGTTAAAAATGGCCTTCCTCTCTTGCAGAGTTTGTGCCATTTGGGATTGGCCATAAAATTCTGAGCTGCCAATTACAAAAAAAACGGGATCAAGCAGCGCGGAGGAGAACAACATCATAATAAATCATGGCTCACCTTATGCTCCCATGTCTCAGGGAGTGAAAAATGGCCTTGAATTTCAGTTTGCTAATGATACAACTCCCAGGAAGGTCCTGTTCCAGCTCCCCCAGCATCCATTCCCCACTGACTCATCTCCACTTGCTGATTACAGGACATCCATTTGCCCCTAGATAATTGCACAAACATATAGAGCCCTCACATGACATCATACACTAATGCATAAGACTCACATTACAAGAATAAGTAGAGCCTGGAAAGAAATTAACTCTTAAATATTCTGCAGTTTTACAGTATTATACTGTATATTGACTATAAATGGTCTTCGCTCGGCCCAGGTGGATCATGGGATTTTATGGTGTTTATTTATTAATTTATTAAACACCAGAGATGCTGCTCATCTGTATGATGCATTGGCTCTCTTCACAAGTATAACTGGCAACTTTGCTTTAATTTTCGTCAATTATTTTCACTTGCATGGTTAAATCTGATGGTTTGTGTGATATATCATGCAGCCAAGTTGGGCGGCGCAGTGGTGCTGTGGGTATCACTGCAACCCCACAGCAAAAAGGTTGTGGCCTGGGGCCTTTCTGTGCGGAGTGTGTATGTCCTCCCGGTGTTCATGTGGGATTTGTCCAAGTACAGCAGTTTTCCACCCACAGTCCAAAGACATGCGTACAAGGCTTTAAATGGCTAATTGACTTTGCGCCTAATCACATATCTTGGGACCTTTATAATAACTTCAGTTAATGGATTTTTTGTCTTCTTTTTTGATGCTATATATATATATATATATTTTGCTTTTATGCTCATTTTATAAATTTTGGCAGCACTTTTCAACAAGAACTCTTCGAGCTTGGTGACATTAACGTTTTAAACGGCAAAATTTCTGCCTGTCAGTCATTTACTCCCATTGAAATCTATGGGAAAGGCACAAATCCGCGCCATTTCTGGCTACAAAGCAATTTCGCATATTCACATCGCAAAAAGTATAACCAAGTATGACCTACAAATTCTCGCTGTCCACCTGATGTCAGCTAACAGAAATTATAGCTGACAATGAAGTTCCCATCTCACGCTGGCCGACCTCTCATTGATCGCACCATGTCTTGTTTCACTGTAAAACCTCTAAACCTTGTTGGAAATTGATAAGCAGATGTGACTGGACTTTCACTTTGTCAAAAAAAAAAAATTTATCAAGCTGTGTTGAGCCTGAATTTTATTGCACTCTCAGAACACTGACTGCTTTCACTTTTGCAGGCTGGGGATACGGTGAGGCATTTTCCACTTTGGAGCCAACGTTTCTCTCACGGTATTAATGCACAAGATATCACCACAGGAGGATATGCATTTTTATGACACTTCTAAAATGGGTTGGAGAATGGAGACAAACCTCATTTCTGAACAACTGCCAAGGACAAGCAGCCATGCCTATGATACACTACCTTTTATAATAGATTTTTTATGGCTGAGTCGGTGTTTGTTTCCTTTCCTCTTTAGCCTAGCATGAGTGATAAGCCTCATTAGATACCCATTAGCATGTTCTCAACAGAGGCTTCCAAGCAGAGCTATAATGAGAGCATAATTCAGGGGTGTTCAACTGTGCAACATGAGGATCTAGAGATCTCGCCAGCACTCTCCCTCGTCAGGTCATGTGACCATCCGCTACGGCTTGTTTGTGTTGCACTTACAACGGTCAACTTTTACAATAATCCCCTATTTATTTCATTGCATCCAAATTGCAGGCAAGAACTGACAAACTTTACACTATTTTGATCCTGTAGATAATTTTTTTTTGTCATAGAGACTCGCAAACTTGTGACTTGTGTCGCTAATTTCAAATGCATTTACTTCATTGATCTTTTTTCAAGGCTTTGAATACAAGCATCTGCCAAATAATCGTAGTTTGCAGTTCAGAAAAATGAAGAAATGGACAATTACTTTCTCACATCCCTCAGAGTAAGTTGCTCCACGGCATGGTGACAGTTTTTGGAGTACGCTAGCTAGCTGTTAACGTCTTTGTCCAACATACCTATAATATTGTGTCGAAGCAAACAAAAAAATATCCACATTAAACATTTATTTCTCCACGGGGAAATAAAGCTGAATCTCACATATTGTAGAAAACATTCTCACACTTAGGCTGTGCAAATCCTGTCACAAGCCATTTACTCTAATTATCCCTGCTGAAATCTTAATGCAGTTCCATTTCTGCAGACAAGTATATTAGGTGGATCTCCAAGTAAATAAAGGTAGTTCAAACATGTATAACTCTTTGAAAGATAATGTATTAGTATAAGCTGTTTTTTCCAGGAAGTTAAAGAGGAGCTCTAATGCCAATGATTTAAAAGGGATGTTCCTTTTCATGCTCGCTTTGAAGAGAAAAGGTGTTTTTTTTCATTAATGGCAAGGTATCACAGTGATATTTTCTTTGAAGAATAATTCTCAAATGTAATTTCCATATGAAATGAACAGTTGATGAAACTATAAAGACCAGGTTTATAAGTAAACAGGATTAGCACTCCCTGTGAAGTAACTTTATGTTCAGGATTCATACACCTTTTCTTTTTTGAAGCCACAGTATTTGGACCAACATGTTTGCCAAGCAATTCAACGTGCTGCTCAACTCTTCCCGATTTTTTGATTTTCTCCACCCTCGACACTTCAGTTTTATCACATTTATCTTTCAGCTAAAAGGAATCGCTAGGGCAATAAGCCGCTTCTCCTTTTGTGAAGTATCTAAGAAAAACTTCCAAGGCCACGAGAGAGCTGGAGGAAGCTGCAAGAGTCAAGGTTCATCTGGTGAATGACAATAGGAGAATAGCTGGAGATTATCGGCGCATCTGCTCGTCGGTGCTGAGCCGTCCGCTATTCAGTTTCTTTGCACCTTTCTCCCGAATTCAGCTGCGTGGTCAAGGTCCGCTGATCTGAGGGCAGCTGTCGAATGCAAGCTTTTCTTTCCTCATCTTCAGTAGACAGAGCACACCCTCAGAATGTTCTTATACACACACACACGCGCACACTCATACCTCACTGGTTACCTCAACACACAAGGTAATCAATCAAGATTTCACTCGGCTTAAACTCCGTATAGAGGCTCCGACAATGGGACTGTCATGCAGAGTTTTGGATTGCAAAAATATGTCGGCCTTGAAAAGAGTGAGCCTTTGGAAAAATGTAGAAATAATGGCTGGGACTCCTCTTCTGCTAAAAAAAAAAAAAATAAGGACCCTCTCTCTCCTTTGTTTGTGATCCAATGCGTAAAATCCGTCTGATGCGTGAGTTTGAGAACAAAGGGATTAAAAAAAAAGGACTTTTAAAAAATTATTTTACTCAATGCACTGGGCACACACGTGCATCAGGAGGTTTAGTTGGCATGCGCCAGGCTAAAGTTGAGTTATCAAATTTACCATTACTACTGTATATAGTTTAACTTATAAAGCAATGTACAATATAATATGTTTGAATCTGTTCAGAATGTTGGTGGTAGTGTCACAACTGAGTTAAATTGTTTGCTTCCAAGAAAATATCTATAGTTCTCAGTGTATACGCTTATTTCCAGATTATTTTGGTTGATTCACCAAATATAATAAGAGAAACAGTGCATTGAATTTTCATCAGAAGCTGACGACAACTCAGTGAATCGGGAATATTTTCAGTGGTTATGTAGAGTACATAAAAGAGCCAACATGGAGGAGTCGAAATAATTCAAGAATTGAATCCATTCGTTTTCAAATTAATTATTGAGGTCTTATTTTTGAATAATTATATGTACTACAGAATTACTTTTTGGAACATCTTTGAACAGGGTCAGTTGTATAGGAGGGAGGGAGACAATGATTCAATGAACTTTGACAGTCATTTGTAATTAAAGAAGACTGCATTATGCTGGGCGATGAACTTTTGAAGGGGAAACAAATCAAAAATGAATGATTTGGGCAAGGATATTAATCAGTGTTCTGTTCAATAGTTCCTAATAGACACCTAGAATAAGTAACCATTCAAATAAGTTTAACCCTTAAATGCCCAACTATATTAAAAGTTGAAAGAAAAATCTATGTATTCTGTTAATATGTCCTGGGGAGGGGCTAATAACCACCCAACAGCAATTTGTAATTTTTGGTGACCTTTGACCTCATTTTTGTTTTGTGACATATGTCACTCTAAGTTTCTAGAATATAAAGAAAACTTTTGTCCATCATTGGTTTGGTAGTTGACATATAGCTGAAGTATTAGGCAAAGCTAATTTTTCATTAGCTGACCTGTTTGTCTACTTTATCCAGTGATGAATGGGCGCTGATCTATGGTGTGGATTCCACCACAGGGGTCGCCATGTTGAAAAGGTTAGCTGGTGCAGCCAGTGTAGTGTGAGTTACACTTTTATGCATCAGATGGCAGCACTGATGGTCTAAATATGTCACTATGGGCATTAGGTTGCAAAATTTATGTGGGGTCAGTGGTTTTGACAACTCCCAAAATGGTATGACAAATTGGTCACAGGGGGCATTTAAGGGTTAAAAAGTATAGGACACCTTATCACATTGGCTTTTAAATGTGTATTGGGCCTGCTAACACAATGAAATGTCTAATATGTAACCAAAATGATGCTACATCTGAAGACTTAAAATGTGTGAGGTGATGTGGAGAATAGTTTACATGATGGTTAATGCTCTGACTACAGCTGATTGAGTATATTTAGCTCTAACCAAACAATAATTGGTTGAATTAACGTCTGAATTCCCTCTACGTCAGATTTAGTACTGGCTATTTGGCTTGGTAAATATTCTTTGGCAGGAGAAGCACTGTTGAATCTACTGTGAAACCTTTTTATTGTTGTTTACATATTACTACAAGTAAATTAATACAACATACTTTCTAGTGAAATAGAGGTCTAAATTATCCATCTGAACTCCAGACATAATGGCCCCAGGTCAGATTCAATCCCATAATCTTTCTGCTGTGAGCCACCAGTGCTCCTTACTCCACCATTGTGACTAATTTCAAGATGTTTGAATTTACCAATCAACCACAGCACTCTGTGTCTTCATTTCAAACAAGCTGCTTTCACTCATACAGAAAAGTCAAATTACTGTTAAAATGCAGAGCAGTCCCCCCATGTTTGGTTGTCTTTTCAGGAAAACAAACTCAACTAAAAATTTAAGATAAGGAGCATGGCAACAGGTAAACAAACCTAAGAAGCCTGCAGTAAACAATCAGTTTCCAAACAGAGGTAACCTTTCCTCTCTCCTCTACAGCATTAATAAGCACGAAAAGGTGTCAAAAGCCTTCATTCATGCCAAAAGCATCAAATTAGCCTCTTTAATGATGAGATACCGCTACTCGAAAAATGTTTGAAAAGTGACTGAAATCAGCCCACGACAGTTTGAAAATGAAATTATGAAGGTTTCTGAAAATAATGAGCCGCACATTCTTGTGAGCAACTTCAGTTTGATATTTAATCCTTCAGGGGATAACGCACAAATGTGTTAGGGAAACACAACATAGCATGCCCAATCTTGTCTCCAGTTCTATGCCAAATCTAAACGCTTAAAATAACACATCAAATCTCATGAAACAAAAACCATCCGGTGATAGTAATAACAGGATAAATCCCATACCATATATGTGTTAGGCCATCTGATCCAGCCATAAATTCACAATCTCAACATAGTGGAGATGTATAAAACAGTTTAAAAAAAACACTCACTTCAAAAGGAAAACAAAAGTTTTTCTGACAAACAAGGAAGTGGTATCTTTTTTGTGTCTGGGGTATGTTTCAGGATAATGCTGTATTAAAGCTTTCAAGCCAATATCTTGGTTATAATGTTTGTTATGCTATTTTCTAGATGAAATAAAAGATGAATAAAAAAGCTTTTTTACAAAATCTGCTGGAAGCAATCATTTTCCATCTTTATTTCTGGAATCCAAGCTTGTACTTGGCAGCGGTTCGATAAATTAGCCACTCTGTAATCACAGCCAGTCTCCAGGCAATGTGTTTGCTCTTGGTTCATCTTTTTTGCCACAAATAATGTAATGTCAGGTTCAATAGCCCTGAATATTAACTGTAAAACAGAACACAATGAAATAACCTTGGTTACTGCTCTGAGGGAGAGTATGAGCACACACTCGGGTCAAATCATCAGTATTTTCACACAGAGACTTGGCTCAGTGGTACATGTCACTATAAGCCATGTCTAAGGCCTTGTTCAGACTGCCAGCCCAAATCTGTTTTGTTTTTTTTTTTGTTTTAAATCCAGATTGATTTTTGAAAGTCTGGACGGCAAGAAACCGCAGGAAATTCAATTTTCACAAATTGGATTCAAGCCACATTTGGAGGCGTTTGAAATGCGATCCCAATCAGATTGCATTTCCTCAAAAGCACCGCAGTGGAGACGCTCTGAAATCAGATTTAAAACTTTCTTCGGCGTCACTGCAGACGCAACACACCAAGTCAAATCCAGAGCGTGACGACGACAGGGTGATTAAAAAAATGATGGAGGAAAACATTAGCGCATGAAAATCCACTGAAACACTTATTGCTTGTGTTGTTCCTGAGCTTCCGCATTGGTAAAGTGTGTCACCAGCGTAAGCACTTATTAACCTCCGCCGAGGAGGTTTATGTTTTGGTGCTGTTTGTTACCTTCGCCAGCGACTTCGCTGACGAAGGTAATGTTTTGATCCCCGTGTATTTATTTGTTTGTGTGTCTGTCTGTCTGTCTGTGTGTATGTATGTGTATCGAATAACTCAAAAAGTACCAAACGGAATTTCATAAAATTTGGTGGGTTGATTTGGCATGACCTGAGGATCAATCGATTAGATTTTGGGAGTGATCGGGTCAAAGGTCAAGGTCAAGGCCACGAAAAGGTCAAAACCGACTTTCGGCCATATCTCGGTCAATTTTTATCCGATCGGCATGAAACCAACGCCAAAATGTGCAGAATTAAATACCCGATCCTGTGATGTGAAACACGGTACAATGAGGTCAATACCCTTCTTAGCGGTTGGGGGTCAAAGGTCAGGGGGGTCATTACCTTTCGAACTTAAAGGCGTATTGATGTAAAAAAAAATATATCGTACTCTTGTCATTCATCGATCATTTAAAAAAATAAAAATTAGTCGTCAGAGTTGTGTGGCGAGGGATTCAGTGGCGTCGGCGAAGGTATGCGCTCTATCGAGTGCCCGTTCTAGTTTGTTGGTTTGTTTGTTGGTTTGTTTGTTTGTGTACAAGGTAACTCAAGAACTGATGGCCGTATTTTTAGGAAATTTTCAGGGTAGATGGGTATTAGGTCAAGGAAGAGGTGATTAAATTTTGGCATATCTAGTCCAAAGTACTGCTGAGATATACTCCAAAGTTCAAGATTTCAAGTCTTTCCAATGGGCCAGAGTTCCAATTGCCGTGCTTTTGGCTTTGCTGCCCCCTGGCGGCGGAGGTTCTGCGCTCTCTGAGTGCTCTTCTAGTGTTTATGTTATTATCGCAGCAACCCACACAGATAGGTCACTGACTTCTAGGTGCGGAAATCTGATCTGTTCACTTGCAAATAATAGTGAGAACAGTTTATCCATTCCAATTTTGAATCCAGTTTGAAATTGGAGCAGTTTTATGGAAGTTACTGAGAAAAAACGATTTTAGGTTTTTGTCGACCTTGACTTAATTCGGTTCAAAATGTGATCAGGACCATTGCATACCTTCCCTGACAACTTAATGCATTTTGATCAAACTTTTCTGTGTTAAACTGCTGGCAGACACGCAGACGAACAGGCAGACAAATGTTGCTAAAAACAATACCTCTATCTCTTCGATCAGTAAACTGCAGCAGTATCTAAAAAAAAAAAAAACAATCAAAACATGGTTTTCAAGTATCCAGTATCAAGAAAAATGTCATCAGAAAACACAAGAAATAGCTTAATTTTATGTCCCACGTGTGTGACATATTGGCTATCTCATTTAACTTAGAAATTGCTGCACCTTTGCGACAGACATCGGCCACTTTCAACCGGTGCTCTCACAAACTAATTATTCTTGGCTAATTTTTCGGAATCATTCGACTGGTATCAGAACTGCATAAATGTGATTACTTTGCTCACCTGCGAGTAACCTGTGTTAAGTTCGTGAAGCAGCAGAAAACATGACGGCAGCATGTGAATGGCAATTTGCTACCCAAGTTTTCAGATAATTTGAGTGTCACTTATTATAATTTCTGCGGGGTATTGTGGGTAGTACGGGGAAGAAAATTAACTCAAATACCTTTATTGTGGTTAGGTGATTGTGCTGCCTCCAAAGATCTTCCAAATTGATTGAAATTTTATGATGGGCAATAATGTGAGTGATTTGCATTAAGAATTACCGCAAACTTCACAAACCAGGAAAAAAAAAAACAAAACATCCCCCTTTTTTTTGCTTCTTGTTCTTTTATAACGGTTCAATGCCATGTTTCCTCTGGTTCCTCTTTCTTGAGAGATTCTCTCAAAACCCCGTACAACTGGCAGACTTGTTAACATAAACAATCTATCACTGTGCAGATGGGCGGAGATCTGTTTTTACTTCATGGCAACTACCAGTCGAATATGGCCAATGATTATTTGCTCTGACCTGCAGCAAGGTACTATTTTGCCCAGATTATTTTTTGACAAATCATTTCCTGTCATGTGCTTTTCTCTCAGCTGGTCAAACTATTGGTCTTTCTCCATCATTACCGAGGCACTAGTGTTAGTTGACTCCAAGGCACTAAAGTTATTGTATCAACTAAAATGACTCAATGACCTGTAAGTATAATTTCATTATAGTATTGTAAGATTTTCCTGTGCAATTCAACAGTCTTTCAATCATTTTACATCTTAAAAATTATTTAAGTAGGCCCTAATAATTGAAATAAATTAGTGCTTTCATGAAATCAGCGCTTTCATTTTCCAAAGTTAATTTTAGTTGCATATTGTCACCAACTGATGATTTTCAGGAATAAATGGTGCCTTGTCATTGCAGGAAACCCTAGTTCTCTTAGTGTGTTATATAAGACAGAAAGAAAAGAGTCATATTCTCAGTTATTGTCACTACATTGGTGTTTTACCATAATCGTCCTCTATTTCCCACATTGAACATGTCCAGTGCTGCATGACCTGTTGGCATATTGAGTTTGCGGAAAACTTAATGCTGTATTCTCGGCTCTCGAACGAAAATGAGGCACTGATGAGGCAGGATTGGTTTGTTTGAATGCTTATATCCCACCTCGAGGACCGCCCGCAGTGACAAACACTTCTCAGGTGTACTGCAGCCAATCAACCGAATGCTAATGCAGAAGCATTTTTCAGGGAAGCATTTATTCCTCTTCATATGTAAATAGCTTACAGCCATTCAGCAGATTAGACACACAAACGCACGCACGCACGGACGCATGCACGCACGCACGCACGCACGCGCAGACACACACACACAAAATTTTGTGCACCCTTTGAAACAAATAGCCATTGTCATCATAGTCACTATCCACAGGGCCGTATTCTGTGTTGGGAAAAAAGGCTTAAGGGCTCACTCATACCCTTGTCTACGTCTGTTGTACCGGGAGGTCATTGGTTAATTCCAAGATGTACTTTTGGGTTCCAAATTCAGACTTTTTTCTTGAATTTCCCTTCATTGGTTCCAAGTCAGGGGGGAAGAAAACATTATTCCATATTGTAGGACAATGTTATGCACATACTCTGCATGTGCTGGTTGTTGGGGCTTCACTGAAGCCATGTCACACGCACAATGAGTGAAATATTCAAACCTCAGATGCCATGTTTTTATGGCCACAGCGTTACATCAATATCTTGATCTTACGCATCATTTTGTACACATTTCCCTGTAATTCAGCAGGACATATTTGTTATCATTGTAAACCTTCGGATCTCCACTAGAATTTAAAATAGGAATAAAATTCCACAGGTTTGAATAAAGCAGCTGCATTTGACAAACACACTAATGGGATTGCAGAGTTGAAGAGGTTAGAATATTGCTAAAGAGGAAAGTTTGTCTGAGTTGCAAAGAGGGGTGTATCTGTACACCCAGGTACCTGTGAGGTGTGAAAACAGAACAGTCAATGGAAGATCCACCTCCTCAGTATCAGGGCTCACACGCAGCCATGGAGATTCGCAATAATTAATTTCATATCCTGTGAACTTGTCAAAATAGTTACTTCAAATTTTAACATAATGACGTGGTGCATGTTCTTCGAAGCTTGTTGATAAGGACAGCTTCACTTAATCCCAGCAGAGAGTAGTTTTCCTGAGGCATTTCTTTTAATCCCTTTCTGAAATGGTTTCTTGCACTATTAACCGGAACATCGCTATTGAAACCGCGTTTCTATTGTCACAGACCTATCAAATACGACGTTATCAGTGACAATACAGAATTTCATTGCAGATTTTCATTTAAAAGTGTATAATGTCAATGACACATAAGTAAAAAAAATAGAAGAGTTAGAACTGTAACATTGAATTGGCCCTTTAATATTCCTTCAGGATTTGACCCGAAAAGTGCTTTACATTGACATGCCTGTATTGAACATTTATCCATTGAAGTGGTGTTGATAAAGGTGCATTGTATGAGATACAATAAGATAAGAGAAGAGAAATATAGCCTGTGGACTCGGGGCCTGATTTACTCAGACCTATAGCACATGCAAAATCTTTTTGCCTGTGCAAAACCAGTAACATTGACACTGATAGGCCAGGGTACTTGCCTTGTACCAATCATGGCCAAATGTGCAAAAGGTCTTAGTAATCAGGCCCTAGGAGTATTACTACTACCCCTGGATGGGATGCCAGTCCATCGCAGGTACTCTCCCAGCTCTTAGTCAAGTTTCCCAGACCAGAAGAGGCCCTCTTCCTTGCTCAAGTACGGTCGCTTCCACATTTGTTACGAGTACAGATGACCCGTGCCCGAAACCACCTCTTCCAAATGAACTCGTGTACCGTGCCCGAGCAAGGTGTCAGTAAGCTTGTGTTCACACTTACCAAATGAACGGGACTTCGAAGTCAAGTGCACTAGGTTCCGCGCCCGAGTCTCTAGTGTGAAAGCACCCTCTGGAGTGATTGTGTTGTTTAGAAAAATGACTGAGAAAAAGTCAGGAATGGTAATTGGTGTAAAGGAATGTTCTGTGCCCTCCCAATTTTTGGCTCTGGCTCCACCACTGATATACCGGTATACTGCTCATCCATAACATGCGAGAGGAGCTTTCAGGGGAGCATTGTTTGAATAAACACAAACAGAAGTCTACCATTCACAATTAGACTCGCTGTTGGGCCTCTATCCCGGTAATTATGCAGCAACCTACAAATGACAACAAGGAGTAATCGCTTGTAAGTTAATTGCCTGGCCCCTGTCTGCTGTTTCCTTGGGAGCCATGTGACTAATTATTCGGACAAGTTTGTTTTCTCCGAAGGCAAACTGAATTAGGCTAAACTCAACCAATCTCTCAGGGGCTCCTTCGCTGCCCCGGACAATACGAAACCATTAAAAAAAAAACATGTGCCTGGTTGAGATTTGGGGGGGATAAAATTTGACTTTTTTCTCAAGCAAAGAGGAAGATTTGAAAATACATTTGATTTGGATGCATTTTAATGAAATAGGCACATGTGCTGCGGATAATTTTTCTCAAACAAAGAGCCGCAAATGAAAATTCCTTCATTATTTCCGCCCAGCCAGATCAGAAATTTGCATGTGGTGAACCAGACATTTTCCCATGCGATTACCAGATTACCGGTTTCATTTCCAGTGCCAAGAGGACTCTTGCAGCTTTGACCGCTCACACTAACAATGAATAAAGATTTGTCAAAAAAAATATCAGAGAGTTAAAACTGGAGAAGAAAGAATTGAACACATATATGAATCCTTGGAACACAGTTCCAATTTTAAATGTATGTAAAATGCACAGTTCCTCATTTGTGAAACAAAAATGTAGCAAGAAATCGGTACCTTTTTTCTGACTGCTGTAGCTGTTATACACTGCATGTGTCATTTGACAGATGCTATATTTGATGCAAAAAGTGAGAGATCAGGAGTAACTGCGGTTGTTTATTTTGAAACTTTTCATGCCAGACTGAATCAAAACGAACTCTTTCCCATACAAGCAGCACCTACTCTATGTACATCAGTTTTCAGAAGGACAAGATCAGGCGACATCAAACAATACGCCCGTAATAGCACCAAATAAACAAATAAATGTGACTGATTCCAGGCTTAAGGGTGATTCCAAGATATTACGCAGAAATAGTGCCAGAGTTTCTTTTATAAACTGCAGTAATAAGCGCAGCTGCAGTGTCCAGATTTGACCCTTTGGAGCCTGGCAGCACTCCTCCATTAGCCTTCCTCAGGCAGAGATGGACTCAGAGGCCAGGCGAGAGGCCCTCTCCTCTTTCACCATCTCTGCCCTTCCTTAGCTCAGGTTATACATTCTGCTCACCATCTGCAGCCAGTTACTCAGGGGATACGGCCACACAGGAATCAGTGACTCTCCCTCCCTCCCCTTTATTGTTTAAATGATTACCTCCAACTCATTGCCTACACGGTACATTCCGATGAGTATTGGGCTGTTCATTTGTAGAAACTGCACGTCCGCCTCTTTAATAGACTCCTGTTGCGGCGGCATCGATCGGCTGTCTTCGCCAGGATCCCCGCTTACTGTATCATTCAGGTCCCTGGAGATGACCGCGCTAGAGCTCGTATTCCCCAGCACATCTCATTTCCCGCCTTTGTAAACAACTTTCTGAAATAAATTGTACAACTTTTACTCTGGATGGGAGCACGTTACGTGCTGCAGACATGTTTTGCAATGCCTTAATAAAACAAGTAATGTATAAAAGTGGTTATTAATTAATTAATTAGGCTGTTGTCCGTTTTTCTGTTAATTCTCTTTTGCAGTAGGACTGAGTGCGAATCAGTGCGAGTCAGCTGATGGATATCAACAATTTTATCATCAGTTTCCCACTATTTATCTGGCCTCTTAAGGTGAAGATGTTAGACCCATACGAGACTCTCTGGCTTACATTCATGCCAGTGCTTTATTACTTCCAATATTGGTAACATAGAGTTATATAGAAATCCTAGAGAGCTGAGCCGAGCGAGCCCCGTGCTGGCCTGGAGATCGTCCGCCATTACTGAACCTGGCAACTCACCCAGCATGCACTGTGCAATTTATATACATTTGAATGCAGACACAAACGTCAAGTCAAACTTCTGTTTGGTATTGAAACAAGCATCAACATGCCGGAATCCTGTGCCGCTGTAGGTTGTAACAACCGAAGAAAAAAGGGTAGTGGTGTTTCCTTTCATAAGTAAGTATTTCACACTGCATTTTAAGCCATGTAACATAAAAAATGACAAACTTGGGTCTTCGATTTCTAATGTAAGCCCGGGAATGTAAGACCCTTAGGGCCGTACTCGCTCAGTAAAACTACGGCTACGTTTGAACGGTTTACTGTTAGCATCCAAGATACAACATGTTTTTATGATTGCTGATACATCATTTCATGACCAAAAGCCAATATGAAAACTATAGGGGAAAAAAAGTGAACTTGAGCCAGACTTTACAATCGCAAAGCATGGTTCCTGAGTTGATGTTAAAGTAAATATTTTGATTATTTATTGCATAAAATGAAAAATAACTACTATTCCAGCTGCTCTGTAGTCGACTTGCTGTTGTGTTCATCAACTTTGTTTGTTTACACGGCGATTGTGCAATAACATCCGAGTCTTTCGCGTTCAAGTTGCCCGGTTCGGTAATGGCAGGCTAGTCTCCATGGTGGCGCAGTGCTGTTATGTACGGCGCTATTACGAGTCGGTTCTCTAGTTGTTCTATATAGCTCTATGATTGGTAACCATTGCATTACCTTAAGAATACCTGGCATTGACTCTGTAAATCTTTACAGAAGGTCAGTGGTGACTGTATTAAGAGAGAGCCTCAAATCTCAGCTGAATTCCTGAATATTATCCTAGCCTGTTTGAAGAACATGATACCTATCCTCATGTTTGGAAAGAGTGTTTCACTCAAAGCCTTCCTTTGCCATTGATCCTCTCTCTTGTGTTGTTCTGTTCCATCTCACTCCAGGTGCAGCAAAAGGCTCTGAGCTGTGAAATTGCTGATTTATGTATAATCCTTTTGTTTATATTGGTTTCTAAGGTTAGTGCCATTTTAAACACTAAAACCTGAGTGCAATCAACCCTCAGTGAAGAAAAAAATTCCTCTGGCTAATGTATCGATTGCCAAATGTTTTTGATTTGATTGGTTAGGTAGTCAGATCGAACTTAAATAAGAAATACTCTAAATTTGTCTTTTCTTGAAAGTAAAAATAATATACAGATAGGCTATTTTACTGGAGAAGCTGTATACATTTGAATTAATTCATCTCATTGATTTTATTCTTCCTCGGAAGTAGAGTAACAGAAGACGCAAGCTATGCAGTTCTCAAACTGTACCTGAAACTCAATAGTTTGGAATCATGTGAGATTTTCACTCAGATTACACGGGAGAAAACGACCCAAAACATGAATCTAAACTCTGCTGGGAATTTCAGGAGAATAAATTACAACACATGATATGCCCAGCTCAGTCACCTGATTTTAACCCATGGAGCTGCTGGGGGATCACCAGGTTTGTGAAGTTTGTGAAGTGTGCCCATCTTTAAAGAAACACCCATGGGAAATATTGCAGTAAATGGAGAAATCCATTGAGAGTGATACCACAGAAAAATGAATGTCCCAAATGCCTAAAATTTGCACAGCAGTGATTAAAATTCAGAAGGGGCACTTTGATGGGAAATCACCCCCCCAAAAAAAAGACAGAGAACTGTTAGCCATCATATATAAACTGTTCCGTTGCCAAACTCTTGAAACATTGATTAAGACATCATAAATGAAACTTCGGCATACATTTCATTTACATCACAATTATACAAACTATTTTTAAGCGAAATTGCGAGAACTACTTTCATGACAAATTATTCAAACTTTTGTGTGTTGGTGTGCTCATGCATGCAATTCTGAATTAAATAGTGTAGCGGACAATTTTGTTAAATATATATATATTTTTATTTCAATCTACATTTAAATTCCAGAGGCCTCTTCCATTTGTGAGCTTTATAATCCAGCCAATCTCTGTTATTGGCACAGTTGCTGCATGCAGAGTAATTGAAGACCCCAGTGCTAAAAGTAATTAAGTCACACAATGTCCATTTTGAGAAAATTCAGAAAATTGACCGGGATATCTGTAGGGCAGGTTTTGCCTCCTTACCTCCCCGTGTGTGAATCTGTGACAAAAAAAAAAACTTTTAGGATTACGCTCTTCAATGACATTATTTTGTTTTTCATATTTACTTCCCTGGATCAGTTTGTGTACCATCACAGTGGATGGTACAATAAGCCATGGCCCTCCATATGGAGCATTTGCATAATGTCAATTTGTTTATTGTCTCACAGTCAGAATGTAAACAGTTACAGTTGTTAAGTGGCTAAGTGGAATGTAGCATGCGGAGCGTCAAAATGAACAGTTACATGTTCAATGACATCACCACAGGCTCTCTTCAAAACCCAGTGGTCATAATGGGATGACATTATGGGCCCAAGTGACAAAATTGTACAATTTAATTGCTCAGACGTACTTACCCAAGATACATGGGTCCTTATGTTCCATTCAAAGGGCATATGTTTTACTCTAGTGCCAAGTCACATGGCTTGTGAATTAAGGCCTATTCAGTTTTCAAAGTGACAGTTAGGCCTGTGGCAGAGTTGCAGGACTGGTTGATAAAAGTAATTATCTGCGGATCTAGTGAGATTTTGTTTTGTAAAAGTCAATCCAAACAGTTTTTTTATTATTATTATTTTAAATGAAGTACATAATAGGGCTGCACTGAACTGTAATTTTCATGAATTATGCTTCCCAAAAATTTATAGCGGGCAGCTGGAAGATAACTTGCGGTTTAGATGAAGTCAAAATATAGTTTGGTTCCTGCATATTATTGTTAGGTACATACACAGTTTATATTTCCTCAGTAATAAATATCTCTGTACACATAACCAAAATAAGACCATGGGAATAGGCATTACATTCTGCTGCAGCACTTCTGCCCATTGAAATGTCTTCTTGAGGCAGAAACTGTTATGATTGGTTGAATCAGCCGACCAATCAAAACAGAGCAGAGGTGGGCTAATTTGAAGCTTCCACCAGACTGTATAGCGAGCAGTGCTGGCATTATCAAAGACTGAAGTAAGTACTTTCCTGTTAAACGGTGAGGCAAATGCTCAGAAAACTTCTGCCTGTCACGTTTCACGCCTGTCACGTTGGTCCACCACCTCTCTCTTTTTTTAATTGGTGACGTGATTGAACCAGTCATAACAGTTTCTGCCATGAGAAGATGTTCAGTGCTAGGCTAACAACTGTCACGGTATCTGATACACCAGTCAAGCCTTACCTGGGCACTTGGCTAACTCTAAATGTCAGTGTGGTATGTCCCCAAGAGCAGCAAACAAAACACTCGAGAGACCATTATTTGGAGAGGAACTCAGAATACTGTATGTGAACTCTGTACTGTAAAACAGAACTCTATCAACAGATCTTGAAAGACATGCTTGTACAATAAGTCCAATCAAACTTGTGCAACAGGAATATATTCAAAAAAAAAAAGAGCGCCCCGGTGGCTCTTCGGTCTAAGTGCGCGCACCATAAAGGCTGTGTCCTTCTTGTGGTAACCCGGGTTCGATTCTAGCTCGGATCATTTGTCGCATGTCTTCCCCATTCGTCTCCCCAACTTTCCTGTCTCTCTCCACCATATAACTGTCAAATAAAGAAAAAATCTCCTAAAAAAAAATCTTTAAAAAAAGTTAAATAATCGTGATGTTTATGAGCACCTAAAATGAACTTAATGATGTTCAGCTCTGAGAATGATTTGCTGCTGGACGCCAAGGGGCCCTGACACAACGTATTATGTTAGCCTAAACTCATGCATTTCTGCTGCAAAGTCAATTATGTAGTAGAATACTATGGTTCTCTTACCATACACATTACTGTACACATCACCACTCATTAGTTTTCAGCGCACTAAAAAAAAAAAAAGTAGTTTTTGCTACACATTGGTGTAGGCATACAGAAATCTGGTCGCTATCTAATTAATGTGTTGTCATAACAAGGATTCCCGGAGGCATTACCCACCATAATGAACAAATTGTAGTCGCATACAAATTATAGTTTCTGTCTATTAGCCATCCAATACTATTAAAGATTCCTCAGAAAACAGTCAGGCAACTGAACCACTGGAAGGCTGACTGACCTGGTGGAAGGAAACCTGGTGGATCCAGAAATAGTGTTTCATTTTTATGTTTTAATTGTACCCTCACATTAATCATGAAATGATGCTGCCTGTGTCGTTTATATCATTTATATGATGCATCCAGTAGGATGTCATGGCTTGGTTGAGTCAGTAAAAATGTGCACAGACACACATACACGAAAACGGATTACTGCGCATGGAATCCAGAGCTGAATCGTGTGGCGAAATGCGTGCTGAAATATTTGGGTTGCATGGGAAGCTAGCTTTGGTACCTGCAGCCAGTTTAGTTACATGTCGATGCTTATCATTAGCACTAGCTCAGTGTGCTCAAAAATTAGCTTTGAAGGCCCGTCTACTTTCAGTGATTGCAAGATAGACAAATAATTTCTTGCTCATATAAGGAATTTTATTGTTTGGGGTAAACTTTTTCTGTGCTGAAGGAGATGATGTCTGTGCAAGTAACACATTTATCTGTATATGTGACTTCTTGACGGATCTCAGAGGGGGGTATGTGAAAATAGCCTTATGTAATTGCATATTTGCATTCAGTACAACGGTCATCTGTGTGAAGGTAAAGCTGCCTACATTCAATGAAACACAAAGCGTTAGTTAACATTTCAGCCAGAGGAATGCAAACTAATTATGACAGACTAAACTTGAATAGTGTGATGAGTTTTATATCGACACAACCACCTTTGACTCAACTAGCCTTTGTTGACTCAAGTACTTTTCTTGCAGACCAATAGATTTCTAAACCAAGGTGAAAATTGTTTCTATTTTGTGCAAATGAAAATAAGCCAGTCCTCCAGTTACCAGGCAAAAAACAAAAAACTTTACTTTACTGCAGCGCCTACAGTGCTATCAGCGTAATGAAATTTTTGCAAATGCCCATATTTTCATTTTTACCTTTTGCATTGTAATGCCACAATACAAATAGTATGTTGTAGTCTGTTGAATGTATATAGTAATACTTGTTGTTACCTGTCACATATTGCCAATCATAAATGGTATTGGTTTATCCATATTTATAAAAAGCTGAAAGCACTTTCTCATATAAAGAGTGTTTGCTGAAAACAGACAGCCGGTTTAAAAAAAAAAAAAAAAATCTGCATTACACAGGGTCTACCAGTGTCTGAATTCACCAAAAGCGAAAGTGTGTCATTTTCCCGCTAAAATAAATTAACTCATGCTTAATTGATGGTCACAAAAACACATCATTTATCATTTGACAATATCCCATAAATGCTCGATTGGATTCACATCTGGTGTCAGAGCTCAGCAATCTTGAAAATACACCTCTCCACAGGACAGAATCTCATCTGCGGGGAGTAAAGATGATAATCCAGCACCATTAGATAATGAGAGGCATCAATCTCGCCTTCGAAGCTGTGACTGTGCCCAAACTGTGGCAGGAAAATGAGCTTCATCAAAACAATTTTGTGGAAGTTGTGGCTTTAGAGAACCTTTACTCAGATTTTTTGAGCGAGCTTGTATGAGAAAAGACCTTCGAGTGAACCCAGAATTGACATAATATTTTCTGGTGCATTGCACTGCATTTTAAATCCAGTGATCAAAATGAAAAAAAAAACCCCCTGAAATTATGAGGATTATTTGATGTTTGAAGAGTCATCTGACGCTAGAAAATTAGTCTTTCAGCAGTAAAAAATAAAGATAAAAGCAATTCATGTATTTTAATGCTAGCTGTGAAGGAAGAATGGGCATTTGGATCCGATGTGCTCAGGGGGAAGAACAGGGCGTTGTTTAATTCAGGGCACTGCATCAATTCTGTTTAATTTCCTTAATTCATTCTGCCTCATGCCTGTTATTTTATTTGATTTTTTTTGCAGCTCAGAGGACACTAATGTGCTCAAGATTCAAACAGCTCACTGAAGAATTAGACTAAGGAACATCCATATTAACCTGGAGTAACGTCTATCTCTCCAGATGGTTTTGCAGATGTTTTATCTGTGTTCGAGATACCCGCCACAGCTCACGCTGTTATAACAAACCTTACCAAGTTTGTAGTTTTTGTGGGCGCACAGCACTGACATTGCTGTAGAACAACTCCATCCATCCATCCATCCATCCATCCATTCTCTGTACCGCGTCTTCCTCACTAGGGTGGTTGGGGAGCTGAGGCCTATCCCAGCTGACTATGGGTGACAATGAGACACACCCTAGACAGCTCACCAATCCATCTCAGGGCGCACAGACCATTCACTCACCTTTCCAATTAGCCTGATGTGGGAGTAAGCCGAAGCTCCCAGAGGAAACCCACGCAAACACATGGAGAACATACAAACTCTGGCCGGAACCGAACCCACGAGCCTCTTGCTGCAAGGCAACAACAGTGCTAACCACTGCACCACCGTGCACGATTTCTTATCAACAAATCGCACGATTGCTAATAAGCAGCTTGGATTAAAGAAGCTAGGTTGACAAAGAGCACGAAGGATCTCAAAATATTTCATTCACAGGAGGCGAGTCGAACACGTTCTCGCATAAATTCAGCAAAATCAAACAAAATGACTGGACGTTCTTGTTCCCACCGATTGACACGACTGATTTGTGTTAATTGAACCGGCTAACCTGCATCAGTCACATCTTCATTAGAACAAGCAGTTCCAGTGTCATAAGGTCATTGACTTTATCATTCCCAAAATGTTATCACTTAATCTCTTAAGCCTGCAGTCTCATTTGAGTCTTATTTCTTTGTTTCTTTTAACTGCACCTGATGATACCTATTTAACTGGCAGTTAAACGCATTACTTCTTGTCTTATGACTTTCACATCACTGTCACAGCATTGCAGTGGATTTTATGCAAGCTTTCATGGATTTAAATGACAAATGAATTTGCCTTCTGACACAGTATTACTGCCAAATATTTAATTAAGCTCCTCTGATAGATTTCATTTGCCCGTAGCCCCAAGACACATACGGAAACACAGGGATTTGGGGAAAAAAACATGAAAGCTTTGATTTGTCTGTGAATATTTATCAATAAAACATCGGCACACTTTGATCTCAAGATTACACCTTATTTAAACACAAGAGACCAAGAATACCGAAAAAGGATTGCGGCTGTTACGGGTCTATTAGTCCTTACTAATGACTTCATATCCTGATACTCTCTGTTATTACTCATTGGTATGACTAATTCTTTCCCTTAGTGTGTGTATGTTTGTGTGTGTGTGTGTGCGTGTGTGTGTGCGTGTGTGTGTGCGTGTGTGTGTGTGTGTGTGTGTGTGTGTGTTTGTGTGTGTGTATATGCATGTGTGCATGCGTATGTGTGTAGATGTGCATAACGGTGAGTTTTCTGAGGAAAGGCAGAAAAAAAGGTCGATCTTAGCTGCTGCCAACATTTAAAACCGAGCATCTGTCACGGTACGGGGGTGTGTTAGTGGCCATTACATGACTTGTACATTTGTGCCGGTACCATTTGCACAGAAATTTTGCCAAGTGTATAGCCTACTGCCTGAACCCTCAGAAGGATAGATTTTTCTCGTACTTTTAAAAATTGCTTAATGGTCTGCCACCTTAGATGGCAAACAGCTTCCTGCAATTAAATGAAAACACGACGGCGGTAATCCTCTTTGGTCTACCTAGCTCCATCTCTAGGCTGAGCAGTAGTCTTGGCCCCCTGGGTGCAAACCTTCATCCGATGGTCAAAAACCTGAGTTTCTAGCTAGACAGCTCGCTTAATCTAAATAAGCAGGTCAGCAGTGTGGTGAATGGAAGTTTTTATCAGTTATCATTCATGTCTTCATCACATCCAGATTAGATTACTGCAACTCATTATACCCCGTGCTCGCTCAATCCAATATCGCAAGACTGCAGATGGTACAAAATGCTGCTGGCCGTCTTTAAATCGGCACCAAAAAGACGGAGCACATCTCACATGTCCCGACACAACTTCATTGGCTGCCCGTGAAATTCAGAATTGATTTTAAGATTTTATTGTTTTTTTTCAAGGCTCGCCCCCCAATCCCCAGATTTCTGATATGTCAACCCCTTACTCCTCATCCCGGTCACTCAGATCTGCTTCCCAACATCATCTCTTTGTCCCCAACTCACGTCTCAAGACGAGGGGTCAAATCCAAACTTAAGACCCATCTCTACTCCCTTGCTTTAACCTTTTTGCGGTTTTTATTCTTATTACCTTTTAGATCGCTTATTTCTTTTATCTTTATTATTTGTATTATGTGGCTGCACTTCTTTATCTCATTGTGTGTACTGTTGAGTCTAATGTTGCACTTTATTCTGTTTCTGCCTCTGGCCTCCTTAAATTTTTATTTTTTTTTGATACACTAATTAGAGTCTTATAATGCACTTTTCTCGGCTTTGACTATTTCCCGACCATCTCTGTAGTCTGTACCGTGCCTGGGTTGTGTAACTTTTGTGAGGCACTTGGGGGGGGGCATCTATTTGTAAAGCACTTTGGGTCAGCATCTGTTGTTTTTAAATGTGATATATACATAAATATGACTTGACTTGACTTGACCTTCTGTAGGTGTTACAACAGTGCGACGCTGTGACCGCTGAGTGCCGATGCTGCGCTGGCCTGCCTGTCGTCCCGATGTGTCTCCCGTTGATAAATATTGGGCACATTATGAAGCCCAAAATCTGACAATTAAGACCCCAGAATATTGAGCTGCAGAAGAGGAAGAGTGGAGAAAAACAATCCACATTCAGAATTACTACAGTTAGTGCCCTCTGTTCTCAAAAAAATTAAAAACAAAAAACACTGCAGTGAGGGTTAAAAGGAATGGTGACAGAACAGAGTAGCAGCAAAGCCCTGTTGCAGTATTTTTGGAAACTCTCTCAGGCATCATTTGAAAGTGCAAAAAGTTACATTTGCAGGCTATGTGCATTTTGCAATTCAAATGCAGGTCACGGATGATCACCAAATCACTTGTCTTCATCGACCGCCATTTTCCGTACTGTCCCAACTTTTTTGAATATGAGGATATATTTAAAACCTTACCCCTTCCCATTAGAAAATGCATGAATAATAAATCGGGAAAAAATAAATATTCATTGTTGTTTCAAGCCCTTCTAAAGGGATTCAAATTGTGAAAGATTAATGGATTAACTTGGATGACCCAGCAGTAAAGGGGCAGGATTATGCAAAACAAACAAAGTTTTGCAAAGTTCTCTGCTGTCCATAAAAATAACAAATTTACTTAAAAAAAGTTTATCAAACACAAGCTGATGGATTCTGCCAGTAGCTTATCAATTTGCCAGAAGCCAAGTGTGTGTCCATTCTTCTAATGAATCCACATCTGAGTATCTCTTGGTGAAATGCTTCGAAGTATACTTCTGTTTTTCCATATTTCATTTAGACATGCTCAGGGGTTTTCATGAGACAATACTGATCCTTCATTGCCAATAATGAAGATATCCTCTGAAACACATGGTGTCAGCGGTCAACTCACAGCCATGCTTTCTCAGAGTTACAGAACCGTTTTGCCATACAGTATATGGACAACTGCCAGACCAGTAGGTGTCAGTATAAAGCAATGAAGCACAATCCCCAAACTTGTTATTTTGTAGGGAGGAAAGAAAAGATTTGACTGGTTGAAAAATTGCTCATGTAGGAAAGGGTTCCACTGGTAATCACACACTGGAAGCTCTTCCCAAACCAAGAACGGGTTCAGAGTGTTTCTAACTAGCTATAAGTCAAAGGCATTAATTAGGTTTTAATTCATTTTTATTTTCTATATACAGCTCATTCCCTTCAAACATTTAAAATGCTTTCTGACTAAACCAAACCAAAAATATACAATGTGCCACAAAATTTTATAAATTATAAAATTTCTTTACTGTTTAATTCACAGATTAATCAGAGAGAAAATAAAATACATAAATTTAAAGGAGAGTGGACATAGCAAAGCAACAGTTCATCAAAGACTGAAAAAGCTGATGCTTTTTGCGAACCACAGCACTATCATGTTCAATGTACTGGTTACATGGCCAACTATGAATCAATTGCATTGTAAAGAACTATAGGCTGTGACCTGCAATTCTATGGGTACATCTGTGATGCATGAGACATACAGGACAATTTAATTTTCTTTCATTCATTTTAGAGCATCTTGCAGGGAACGGGTCAAGGTTCCAGAGAGAGAATTTCCACAGCCATGAGGGTGATTATGTGATGATTTGATGAGTCTCACATTCAAGATGCAAACCGTAGATCAATGTCCTCATAACTCCCTGAATCTTTAGAAGCATTAAGAGACAGGCCAGTTGCTAACTGAAAGAATGCAATAATAAAATTCAATACCCTCACAATTTTAGAGCGCTAAAACATCTGGCTGTTCAAAGGCGGGCTCATAAATACTCTAACCGGCAGTTATTATGGAATAAATATTTTACGTGGTGTTGGTAATACATACAAGTGCTGCACCACTTACTTTCGAGCACTAATATAATTTCAAACCATTTCCCCAATGAAATGAGAAAGACAGGCGGAATCATCTGACAGAGAACCTGCAAACTGAGTTCTGCTTCAATTTCAGGGAGATCTTCGCTGGTTCCGACATCCTTGCTTGCCTAGGTGCTAATGTATCATTTATATTGTTTCGTACTATTGGAGCCGAATGGTGTGGAATGGATTACCCATTTTAATATGCTCCATGCCTCTTAATTACAGTTTTTTGTATGAGTGCCATATTTTTCACTTGAACGGCTTTGGCCTTCTCGTCTGCCAAATTAAGAGTATCTTAGAGCGGCTGAAATTTTTTACATGGTGAATGCATCCAGATCTCACACAGCCCTTTCTGAAATGCACTTTCTGAAAATACTTTTTGTCAATTATGTATTGAATAAATGCGGAGGAATAGTAATTTAGTTTCCTAAGATATTCATTCCAAATCTGCATATTTGTATTCATTCCAAGTAGCTACTCTGTTCTAACAAGCGTGACTCATGCAATCTGTCCTATTAGAGCAGATTAGGGGGTGTAAGTGTGAATAAAGATGCTCTCTCTCTTGAAAAAATTTTATTTTCTCAATGTGCAATTTGAACAGTAACTATTTTTGAAAATAGTGGTGGTGCATGGAAATTTCATGCACTGATCTGATATGGCTTTCAGACGACTGTATTAATCATAACAAAATACAAACCACAAGTGCTGAAGCAATTTTACATTTGGTAAAATCACTCTCCTTGTACTGCAATTGAGCTAACTACATTCATATACAGTAAATCATTACGTTAAATAAGCAGAGAACCAAAACTCCTCCACGCTATTTTTCTACATGGGTAAAGCACATGCCACTTATTTAACAGCTTCAAAGCCTGTTAAACCATTTTCATTAAGAGTTTAGCTCTGAGTGAATTTGATGAACAACAAAAAAGGCACGATATTAATTTGTTCTGCTGCTGCATACTACTGAGAAATCACAGTCTATTCCATCAAAAGTGACATTTTTTTATTTGACAGCTTACATTGCTTTCTGCTGGTTATTTATTAAGGACTGGATGCAGTCTGTCTTTAATTCCATAACTGGGAACATAATGGATGCTTGAATAAGGAAACTTGTGTAGAGCTCAACCCTGTAAGGGCGACGCATGAGCAAAGAATACAGTGTATTCTTCTTGATGTCCGTGACTCTGCTGTAATTGACTGTTCTGTCAGGTACCTCGCTGTTCAGTGTTAATTCCAGGCCTTCGATAGGGTAGAAAGGCATGGAACATACACCCTGAGGTGAAACGGTGCTGCTGTACTTTCAAGTGCACACTGTCATAAACTGCCTGAATGCTACAGTTAAATTAACGCATCGTTTCCTGGTTATTTCTACGGTAAGTTGAGTCTTGCATGCATTTAACTGTGGTTTACACTTAACATACATGGAACTCTGTTGTAAACTTATTGTAAAATTACAGTTAAAATAACTGGAAAGAAGGGTGGCAGTTAAATTAACAGGCAAAAAAGGTGCAAGTTTATAACAGTGCACGCAGTTCAGATGTGGAGTGAGATATGTAATTGTTCATATGTGTCCATCCCCATGGACCAAGAAACGCCGGCAGTGACTCTGGTGGTATTGGACACGATGAGTCACCCCAAGGGGCTAATTATTATCAGTAAATTATTAGCAAGAAAATGCTTAGGCAAAAGCTCAGTCTTCTGAATTCTAATCGTGCATGAGGAAGACTTACTTCCATCTTTTCAGCTCATTCAGAAGTTAACTTAAATGTTTAATCAAAAAGTCTTAAAATGTGTTTGCATATATATATAGCGCCCCCCATAATTATTGGCACCCCTGGTTAAGATGTGTTCTTTAGCTTCTAATTAATTCAGTTTTTTAATAATATAGGACCACAATGGAAAAAAAAGGAAAATCCAACCTTTAATTCAAGTGCATTTATTCAGTGGGAAAAAAAATCCCACATTAAGAAATAATTCTTTTACATCAAATCATGTGTGCCACAATTATTAGTACCCTGTCCTGGTATTTCAAAGCATTTATGATGCCATGTACCCTAACAAGGTTCCCAGGTCCTCTGGAAGAGAAACAGGCCCACAGCATCACCGATCCTCCCCCATACTTCACAGTGGGCATGAGGTGCTTTTCTGCATACTCATCTTTTGTGTTCCGCCAGACCCACTTAGAGTGTTTGTTACCAAAAAGCTCTATCTTGGTCTCATCTGACCAGAGCACACGGTCCCAGTTGAAGTCCCAGTACCGCTTAGCGAACTCCAGACGTTTGCGTTTATGATTGTGAGTGAGAAAAGGTTTTTTCCGTGCATGCCTCCCAAACAGCTTGTTGGCATGTGGATAGCACCTGATGGTTGTTTTGGAGACTTTGTGACCCCAAGATGCTACCATTTGTTGCAATTCTTTAACAGTGTGCTTTGGAGAACTTTTTTTATTTCTCTTACCATCCTCCTCACTGTGCGTGGTGACAGAATAACCTTGTGTCCTCGTCCAGGCTTGTTTACCACTGTTCCAGTTGTTTTAAACTTCTTAATGATTCCTCTGACAGTGGATATGGGCAGGTGCAGGCGAGTGGCTATTTTCTTGTAGCCATTGCCTGACTTGTAAAGGTCGACACACATCTGCCTTACTTGAATGGTGTGTTCCTTTGTCTTTCCCATGAGAAATGGCCTCTGTGTCATGTCATATTTATACCCCAGGGAAACAGAAAGTGATGATTTACTTTTTAATTGTTCCTAGATACTCTGATCAACTTTGTAAACTACTGTAGAAATGACTGAAATACTTGGATTACATTTAATTCCTAGGAATTGTTAGGGGTGCCAATAATTGTGGAACAGGTGATTTTATGAAAAATAATTATTTCTTAGTCAGGCATTTTTTTCCCTTAAAATTCACTTGAGTTGAAGGTTACATTTTTCTTCAATTTTCAGTGTGAGAGTATGCTTCTGCAATAAAAATTGAATTTATTTTCAGACTTTTAACACATCTTAACCAGAGGTGCCAGTAATTACGGAGGGCGCTGTGTAAGCTCTGATTGATAGTTTTGAAGATACTGAATGCTGATAAAATATAGATATGCCTCAAGGTTATGCTTCATTTTCGTTTCAACCTACAGGAAAACTGCGCTCCGTATTTCAACACACAGACTTATTCTCCTCCCTTTCCCCCTCCCTCCCCCTCTTTCACTCTTCCCCCCCTCTTTCCCTCTCGCTCTCTCTAACAAACACATGCATATTCTACTAATCGATTTTATATCTTTAGTTACACATTATTATGGCTGGCTGATCCTCCTCTTCAAGTTGAAGTCAAATAATCCTCAGCATGGTATATATTCTACAACTATTTAGCATTGTAATTTCCTTTGGGACTCAACTCATTTTTGTGTGTTTGATGGCACGTTTGGATTCTTGAACAATTTACTGCGTCGTGCTCACACGATTTTCAAGTTTATATCAGCATATAGGCAGCCATAATAAACTTTGACGGCCACATATTTTTTTATTCGCGTAAAGCAGTTTGAACCCTGTGAATCCATCCCACGTTTGTTCACATCAATGTCTAACTGCCCAAAAGAGAATTATGTTGTGTTCAATATGACCGTTTTCCAATACGACGCCGAAAAATTAATGTCGTCGCTGCGTAGCGATTTGTATGTTACCTTTAGCTTGCTGATGTTAGCTAGACCAGTTTTTCATTGGTAGTATTTCACAGTTTGCTGAAAAATAACTATACAGTGTGAGTTAACTTGAGTACATTTTAAATCCAGTTTGCATGAACAAACCTTTATTTCTGGTAATTTAAATATCCAATATTCAATCAGAGTGAACCGATTGGGACTCAGAACATAACATCAGCAATGTCCACCTCCATGGCCTCTCTCACAAACATTTGACTACAGGTGCGAACCAATATTAATAAAAATATTCCTATCTTTCCCTCGTTCCTCCCGCACGGTTTGAGTATCTACGACCAAAACACTTGCTACACCCTCACCCAACCTGCTCCCTCCAGCCGCGTGTTGTTGCGCAAGAGACCGTCATGGTGAAGTCTGTCCCAATACAATTAGTGGTGAAAGGGAGTGGACTGTAAACTTCCACAACAGAGAAGGTGCTTTTCATTATGCTAAATTAAGCTTTGTAGCGTGCTCTCTCCTCCTGTGACTAAAATGCACCTCCAGGATACGAGGCACAAGGGGAAAGGAGCTTAGAGCAAGTAAACACAGATGTATCCAGCGCTGAAACCTTTTATCAAGTTGTGTTGACGTTTAAAAGCCGAGGGAAATTTTCATTTGGTATGTGTTGACTCCTCTTTCCTCGCTGGGAGGACCTAAGACTCAAGGAAGAGACCTGAGTGAGGGAAACGAGGAGAGACACAAGCATAATGAAAAATGGCCAAAGCCCATGGAAGACCAAAAAAAAAAAAAAAAAAAAAAAACTACTGAAAAAAAAGGACAAGTGGATGCACTTTGTCAGACAAGCAGGAGTCTGGTGTGCCTCCGCCAATCATCTTTAAATTGCAGAAAGTCTGTAAGTCTCCTGTCTTAGAATATAATAAATAAACAAATCTGAGTCAAAAGAAACTCAAAGATTACATCAGACAGCTCTTAACTAAAGAGGTGTCGAGCACAGCTGGGAGCGCACAGGATTGGGAGATTCAAACGGACCAAATGACAGTCAACAGCGACTCCTGAAACGAGGCTTTTAAAGAGCATCACAGTTATTTCAGGCATGTAATTAGCTTATGTTCCACAAGAGGAGAGAGAGAAAAAGCATCACACTCAATCAGTTCTCAAAGTCCTTCTTTCCTTTCCTTTCCTTTCCTTTCCTTTCCTTTCCTTTCCTTTCCAAGGTCCTAGCTCCTCCAGTTGGGGAGACAAGAAAAAGACAGGAGAATAGGAAGAGAAGACAAGACCATCAAACAAAATTTCAGTTAAAGAAATAGAAAGTCGTTGCTCCCTTAAATATCAATTCGAAGCCATATCAGTCAGTCATGAGAGATGGAAAGATGGAAAATAATAATGATAATACTCATCATCATCAAAATTGTTATTAATCATGCTTGTTAATATTAAAAATAATTTATTTTTTTTAATGTTAATATCCATTTTATTGTTATTATTGCAATGATGCTTTGGCAATATGTATTTAAAAATATGTCATGCCAATAGAGTAAATTGCCATTGAAAATTGAAAAGATGGAGATTCACAGGTCAATCATTTATGCAAAAAAAATCTTCTGTAAAGGATGGTCTGGTCTTCCATTGCTCACACAGAGAGTGTTCGCAGTGTGGAGCTCGCACAGAGAGAGCTCAAGTGTGGAGCTCGCCCGGAGAGAGGTCACAGTGTGGAGCTCACACAGAGAGAGGTCACAGTGTGGAGCTCACACAGAGAGAGGTCACAGTGTGGAGCTCACACAGAGAGTGTTCACAGTGTGGAGCTCACACAGAGAGAGTTCACAGTGTGGAGCTCACACAGAGAGAGGTCACAGTGTGGAGCTCACACAGAGAGAGGTCACAGTGTGGAGCTCACACAGAGAGAGGTCACAGTGTGGAGTTCACACAGAGAGAGGTCACAGTGTGGAGCTCACACAGAGAGAGGTCACAGTGTGGAGCTCACACAGAGAGAGGTCACAGTGTGGAGCTCACACAGAGAGAGGTCACAGTGTGGAGCTCACACAGAGAGAGGTCACAGTGTGGAGCTCACACAGAGAAAGGTCACAGTGTGGAGCTCACGCAGATAGAGGTCACAGTGTGGAGTTCACACAGAGAGAGGTCACAGTGTGGAGCTCACACAGAGAGAGTTCACAGTGTGGAGCTCACACAGAGAGAGGTCACAGTGCGGAGCTCACACAGAGAGAGGTCACAGTGCGGAGTTCACACAGAGAGAGGTCACAGTGTGGAGCTCACACAGAGAGAGGTCACAGTGTGGAGCTCACACAGAGAGAGGTCACAGTGTGGAGCTCACACAGAGAGAGGTCACAGTGTGGAGCTCACACAGAGAGAGGTCACAGTGTGGAGCTCACACAGAGAGAGGTCACAGTGTGGAGCTCACACAGAGAGAGGTCACAGTGTGGAGCTCACGCAGATAGAGGTCACAGTGTGGAGCTCACGCAGATAGAGGTCACAGTGTGGAGCTCACGCAGAGAGAGGTCACAGTGTGGAGCTCACGCAGAGAGAGGTCACAGTGTGGAATATCTTCCGAGGACATGCAGTGGAAGCAGAGTTTTCTCCAAGACCCCATCATAAGTATAACTCATAAGTATTCAGAAAGTTAAGTGCATGCCAGGGCTACCAAAATGGAGAGCCTTGCTAGGTTGAAAGGTCTGTTCTTGGCACTCGTGTTATGTTGAGGCATTTTTGGGACGCTTCTAATTTTTATGTCCAAACTCTAGACCGAGAGCAAGACATGAAGGAAATATGCAAAAAAATAATAGATTCCTTGAAAGTATAGCTCTCGCTTCCTCAATGATCAATATCAATATAATGCTGTGTGTGTGCGTGTGTGTGTGTGTGTTTTTTTTTTTATCTCTCTTTGTGTGTCACTGCCGGTACACAAGTTGAAATGCTCAGCTTTGATTAAGACATTTGATAAACATGAGTCTCATCATGTCTATTATATTTCTTACATTAAATATTTTTGAAAATTCCTTTTCTTTATGGTGCAGAAAAGTGTGAGATCAAGCCATTATAAAATAATTTCTTCACAAAGTCAGTCAAAATACCAGAAAATATACTCAGTTGGGTGTAGACCTCCACCAGGGATGCAAAAAAGGTGTTTGATCTGATGTAATCAACTCTTCCTCGGCTCAGGACCAAACTTTTTACACAGCTTCATGTAAATCCATTGAGACCTTTTTGTAATGTCTAGATGACAGACAGACAGACAGACAGATAGACAGACAAAGAGAACAGAACCCCAGCCACCACTCAGCTAAAGGTAGGTAATGATATCACGTACCGTGAGCAGCCTGCGAGCATTATGTTCTTTCCTTCAAAGAATGAATCCCATAATATAATTGGCAACTCCAGACTGGAGTCAGTAATTATACATTTCGATTGCACGCAAATTTAATGTACTGTATATTTGGATATGCAGTGCCAATTCCCAATTTTATTCTTACTACACCTCTGGGATTGCTATAAATGTTGTAGAGTTTTACCTTTGTAGATGTACTGAATTGTAGTGTCTATCTGGGATTAGACAATTGAGAGTGAAAGCTGATGAATTAATTTGTGCAAATCTGCATTTTATTTGTACTTCACAGCATCACATCCTCACCAGCAAATCACGAAAGATGTTCTGTAAGATCCAGCTCTCCTAAGGATTTGATGGCTGATTTGTGTTATGTCTCGTGAACTAAACAGCTTATGTCTCCTCTTGAAATTTATGTTATTTTCTCTCATTCCTCATGTAATGTGTTCTATCTTGGGCAATTATTATTACATGGGCAAATCATAAATTCTGATGTCAGTTACTACAATAGTTTTCAAATTTACAGGGCCCAAATTGCTTTCAAGAAACTGTTCCTGTTGCATATCAGGGGTTTAGGGAGTGAAAGCTATGTTTCATGCATAAATTTTAGTTGAATCTTCTGAGAAATTCAGCGGGGACCAAACGGATACTCATCTTGACAAGGAAATTTTTAAACTCTGGCTCTCAGTGTCGAAGTCAAGCTCAATTAATCGCGAAAGTTTCTTGAGTTTCATTTTTAGGTCAAATAAATGCCTGGTGCACTGAAACAACATTGTTGCTGGAATAAATCAAAATTACTCTTCTGGGCGTGAAAGGCAAAAAATGGTAGGAAATTAGAAATGACAATCAGGTAATGTTGAAAGTGTAAATACCAGCAAACATATACACTAGCTTAATTAGCTTGAAATGAACAATGTAGCAACAGTCTAACAATGAGTCATAATTTCAAATCGTTTTCCATTCATTTATCTTTTCATGCCCAGAGGGGTGTTTCTGGTTTATTTCAGCAAAATTTTTGTTAAAATGCAGTCGAGATGCTGTCATTTCTGGACTTTTGACACCAAAAGGATTAAACCCAAAATGAACACAGCAAGTATTATCTCAAAGAATGAAACACAAGATGATTTTATTTAAATGCTGAATATTAAAACCCTGTAGTCACACAATAGATGACTCACTTTACAGTTGGTTGATGAGCAGCACCCTGCGGTGTCATGTTTTTAACCCTCAGAGGGCTCTAGGCAACTATAGTTGCCTACAAAGATATCAAAATCAGATTCCGTTGAAAATCTTTTAAGCTCTTTTAAACAAGTTGTCACATGATAGATTTTCAATAACTTAGGATAATGACATTTTTAATTCTTGGAAAATAAATTCCCCGCTCAAAGGGTTAATGGCATACGATTGCTCAATGAGTTTCATATTAAGCCAACGGTCTGTCCTGAGCCTGTAATAACATGAACGATTCACATATTCAGGGATAATTAAAGACTGATTAATGGTGGGGTTTTCAGGTTTCTGAGCAGAGCTCGACAGATGCTATCTCAGGTGTTATCTGTGGTGATGGGTCTTCTGAGAGCATTTAGAGACAATTTCATTGTTGCAGACAAATTTCCAATATCGGAGTAAAATCATGCAAGCTTTGGTCGAACCCTTAGGTGCAAGCTGGTCTTTAACCTTGGTCTTTTTTTCATCTTGACATTCCGATAAAATCAATAATGTTCAATATTACAAGCGGTCTAAAAAGAGAATTCCTGGGTGAAATTATCTTGGGGTGTATTGATGGTCATACAAAAGAAAGGACAGACAAAAAAGTTTTTTTTTCCACAAACAGCATTAAGGGGTTCATTCTAAACAGAATTAATACTACTTCAGAGTAAGAGTAAAGAATCAGAGTTAGCTATATGCATCACAATGTTGATTGGAAAAAAAAAACTCAATCCACTAGATTTCCAAAACTTTTTTGAAGCCCTTCCATTTAGATTGTATGATACCAACAATGCTGAATTTGCGCCAAAAAGCCATTCATGTCTACAAAAACCAGTTTTTTTATTTTTTAAATTTTAATTCAGCATTAGATATTCAGAAATTAAGTGGGTATCCACAGAGAAGGCTACATTAGTTATGAACATGATTAAATGAGCAGACAATCCTGAGCGACAGTACAGCTGAAAATCAAACAACAAAAGACCAAGTTACAGGCCAATCTGATCTTCATTACTGTACAATACAGCCATTTGAACTTCCAATCCAATTTACTGTGTCTATGATGTCAAGGCTATCTTCTCCAACTATATGAAACCTCATCAAACATTATCAGGACTTAGGTGTATACCCTGGAGACAATGTGATTGCTGTGTGGAATTCATGAATCAATGGGATGTGAGATGAAATAGTGGTGTGAGAACTTTGAAAATGCTTAGGTAGTTTATTAAAAAAGTCTTTTTAAGCAAACACTACTTTGAGGTAGTTTCCAGTCGCCTCCTTCTTGAAAGTCACGCCAAGTTGATTGATAAGCACAAACGAATAAGATGGATCGAGGAACAGATTGCAATCTATTCGTTTGTGCTCGTCAATCGGCTTATCATGACTTTCAAGACGGAGGCGACTGGAAACTACCTCAAGGTACTGATTTCTTTGCGTAGCAACGGTATGCCCAATTCACTAACATTGTAAGCCTGTTGGGAGCTTCGGCTAAAAAGCCATGTATTTCAAAATGTTGCATCCGTACGGAGGTGGGGTATTCGACAAAAGTTAATACTTGTTAGTACATGTTTCAATACACCCCAAATCAATTTCACACCAGAATTCTCCTTTAAGCCTTGGCTCATCCAAATAGTTAAGTTTAATGGCATGAACATTGTCAACAACTAATAAGTGCTTTCTGCAAAATGTTTTAGTTTGTGAGTAAAAACTGACTTCATGATGCAATTGGATGTGAGAGAGTGTTGTACATTAATGTTTTGAAAGTCTTCACGCATGGTAGGTATTGGACAATTCAATTAGCTATCCCAGCATGAAGTGCATGAACTTGTCTCTGATTGGTGTGTGTTAAGGTGTAACAGCATGCAGATTTTCGTATTTTGCAAGTTAGCTGGATGGAAACAATCGGCAAGGGACAGGACTCCTCTGAGTGACTACAAATGTTAACTCATATGAAAGACCCCACAATATGGTGCGCCTGCCCTAATGAACTCTAATTAACAAAGTGGGGGTCGAGAAAGAGGGGCACATATTAACTTCATCAAGCATCTGTTTTGTTTACACAGCCTGTTTAGAGATCCATATCTCATTGCAGAGCAATTACAGCAGCTGATGCTTGTTCATTATGATCTTTTTTTAATTTGTCAAAGGACCCAGTATTACCGGGATAACTAAATCATGTGCTGGGGGGATTTGGGGAATTCACCACTCTAATTAGGGCATTTAAAGTAATTATTTGTGTGCTTTCAGCCATGCAACAATTAAAACTTTCTTATAAGTAAAACGATTAGTTAAAACAACAGCCTATACACGCTTTCCACAGCACGTGCACTTCGCATTTGTCATACAATGTTTCCCTATAGTAAGTGTCATGAGTGTCGGATAACTTGCACAATTAAATCATGATTTTTCCCAAGATTCTGTTTCCACCCAGATTAGATCAAAGATAACCTCAGGGAGTCACAGCAGGGAATATGCAAGCAGAATCACTGTATAAGTTAGCCAAAACATAGTTGTGTTGTCCAGTGCGGCTTAAGAATTTAGCTCATGTAATCAGATAAGCCTGAAATACTCCAGGAACGCAACAAACATACCAAGTTGCAATAGTCCGCAGCGCGGCTCATAGGGCATGCTGGGATACAGGAGTGAGTGCCACGGTCTTAGATTGATAGTTTCTGCACCAAAACATCTGTGGTTGGTAGCACCCACAGAGTGAGAAGTTATCAGAGGATTGCATCACCCAGGGTGTGTCAGAGAACAATTAGTTAGTGGCGCTTATTTGGGTGATTTTCGAACTGAGTACCACTGAACTGAGCCCCGTGTACAATTAATATACATTCAAATGTATCTCAATTTCTGGCATGTCTGTCAAAACTCACTCTAGTTCTATTGAAAAGTAACATAACAGGGGTAAGTTTCAACATACATTCCAGGAACTGAGGTACCCTTTAATAGATCTAAATGTACCCTGGGTGCAGTTTGACGTTGTCCAGGTTGAACACAACGTTATTTGTGTTAATGACTCATGTTCTTTTCGCTGCTCAGAAGAGTGAAGACTGCATGTTAGACCCCTTTCCCCAACTGGAGGTGTGTGTCCGCTGTTTGAAAAGAAGTTTTGGTGGAGAACCATACTTTTTCCCTCCGAAATTGGCAGTCAGGAATTGTTCATGAACATTCCCACGAAATGTCATTGGACATTCTGTCATGGTTTGGGCCCGCCTGCAGAAGACAATAAGCCGGTGGGCACTGGGACCATGTACCCACACAAAACAAAGGGACCCAAACGCACAGGCTGAAAAAAATAGAAATAAATATTTAATTTAAATCATAAAAAACAGAGAGGAGAGCAGGGGCAATCAACAGGGCTCCATCACAGAGTAAAACAGAATGCAGCTGCATTGCCAGTTTGGCAGTGCAGCTCTTGTATACTCTTAACAGCACCTCCACCTCAATGAGCAACAGATGTGGCTCGGTGAGGTGGAGGTGCAGACAGCAGGCAGGGGGAGGGACTGCAGGGCAGGACCATCACACATTCAGAATCCCAAGGCATGATCATCAAACATATTGATCCTCAGTTGAGAAAAAAAATAACCATTTCAGAATAATATTAATACTAAAAAACAGCTTCACTGAACCAAGGCTTTTTTCCAAATTAAATATTTTACTTTTAACCGTCAGCAATTATTTGAGTGTTTTTCTGAACTTCGACTGATTTTTAAAAAAATTATTATTTTGTTTAAAGGTACATCTCCTTGGCCATGTCTAAATCTGCCTCCATCCAGCTGCACAAGAATTTTGCGACTGACCAAGATACCATTTTGGTATCTGAAGTGTGCTGCATTATTCAAAGCTTATTAATTTGACTGGTGTGGCACCGAACCCTGCTGGTATTTCACATTGAGAACCGGAGAGCCTGAAAGTGCTTCACGATCTTCTTCACCCTGCATTTGCGTTAGTTCATAAGGCTCAGTTTTAAAAAAGCAATAATTACTTTGAGCTTAAAAATAAACTGAAAGTGCTTTGCAATCTTCTTCGCCCTGCATTTGCGGTAGTTCATAAGGCTCAGTTTTAAAAAAGCAATAATTACTTTGAGCTTAAAAATAAACTGAAAGTGCTTTACGATCTTCTTCGCCCTGCATTTGCGTTAGTTCATAAGGCTCAGTTTTAAAAAAGCAATAATTACTTTGAGCTTAAAAATAAATAATAATAATAAATAATAATAATAATAATAATAATAACTACTACCACTACTGCTACTACTACTGCACATTCTCAGCTTTCGTACAAAGGCGTTTGTATTATTTTGTTTTGATGTGCATGACATGAACAGCATTTTTGTCTTGCTCATAGCCCCCCAATTAAAGGGCACCAAAATATGAGGGACAAATTCATGGGATTGAAAGCAATTATTTCTGATTGAATGTTACATGCACCATGTATTCTTTACATGCAAAGACCACTTGAAAAAACAAACAGAACATATTGTGCCACTTGATGGTCATAAAAAAGGAAGGACAGACAAAAAAGTTTTTTTTTTTCACAAACGGCATGAAGGGGTTCATTCTAAACAGTAATAATACTACTTCAGAGTAAGAGTAAAGAGTCAGAGTTAGTTATATGCATCACAGTGTTGATTGGAAAAAAAATTATGTGCTGACAATAGTGAGAAAAAAAAAACTCAATCTCGCTAGATTGTCAAAACTTTCTTGAAGCCCTTCCATTTAGATTGGATGATGGCAACAATGCTGAATTTGTGCCAAAAAGCCATTCATGTCTACAAAAACCAGTTTTTAAAAAAATTTTAATTCAGCATTAGATATTCCGAAATTAAGTGGGTACCCACAGGGAAGGCTACATTAGTTATGAACATAATTAAATGAGCAGACAATCCTGAGCGACAGCACAGCTGAAAATCAAACAACAAAAGACCAAGTTACAGGCCAATCTGATCATCATTACTGTACAATACAGCCATTTGTACTTCCAATCCAATTTACTGTGTCTATGATGTCGAGGCAATCTTCTCCAACTATATTAAACCTCATCAAACGTTATCAGGACTTAGGTGTATACCCTGGAGAAAATGTGATTGCTGTGTGGAATTCATGAATTCACATCAATGGGATGTGAGATGAAATAATGGTGTGAATCAATCAATTCAAGATAATTAATTTTTATCATAAAGATTATGGATAGCAGTTCAGAACGACCAATTAATCTGTATTTAAACTTATGTAAATCGTTAGTTATTCCATATTGTCATAATCGCAAAATCATATTCCTATGTGAGGGGGAAAGTTTCATAGACTTTGCCTGCAACTGTATAAACTAAAAACCATTGATGCTCAAGGTTAAGGACAATTTATACATATTTTCGCTCCTCTGGTTGAGACCCGCGCATTATGGCCATAAAGTGCGCTCACTTTCTCTCCCCGATGTACTTAAACCGTTTTCTGTGAGATGAGGAAATCTGGATGCTTCGCAGGTGTGTTTCATTTGAGCACAGATCCTGCAGTTCTGCACCCTCTCCTCCCAACTTTATTAAAGATTGAAAAATAAAATCCAGTATGCACGGGGTTTCGATTTTCAGGTTTGAAGAATAACTAAAACATGGGGCTTATTAAGGACAGACTCAATTAAATGTTATCATGAGAGGTAAACAGTTAAAACATTTCCATCTGGTAAGAAATTGTAATTTTTTTTTGATAAAAAAATCTGATGAATGTGTCTGAATGAATGAAGTAAATATATAAATACTTAATTTTGATCAGCTAGGTGGAAAGTCATTCTTGTTTCTCCATTCTTGGATGTGTCTGCTATCTCCAAAACACCTAGAGGCTTTTCACTCTGGGCTCTACAATTAAAAAACTTTATTTATCCCTCACGGGGCAATTCTTTACAAGCAGATAAAAATGCAAAAAGACAAGACACCCACAAGTCAAAATGGAGCGATGCTAATAAGCAGTGTGAAACAATAAATGCATAAAAAGAACAAAATGTGAGGATTCCTCAAAGTAAAGGTTGAGATGCCTGTGAAATGCTGTTATGTTACTGGATGAGAAGACATCATCGTCATCATAACCATTATTTAACTAGGAAATCGCATTCAGATTACAATCTCAATTACAAGAGAGACCTAGTAAGACAGGGTTAAATAGCTGCAACAAACACGAAACAGAACAAACATCAAATTGTAATATTTACAAAATAAATACAAAAATACACTAAAAGTACATCGCGTACAAAATGAAACAATTTGTTTGATTAATTATTAATAACAGTTGCAACTAGACGTAACCACTTCCCTTAATCTGTGCTTGAAGTCTTTTAAAGAGATGAGGGTCTCGAGTTTGAGCTTGGCTCGAAGATTATTCCAAGACCAAGGACCATAAAAGCACAGGCTGGATTTGCTAGCCTGAAAAAAGGTACCCTAAACAGAAGCCATCTTTGCCATCTGGGATTATGACTGTTTGGCAAGAACACTGTCTGGCCTGGCTATTCAAGATCCAAACAGTGCAGAGTTGCACACGGTTTGTAAAGGAACGTCTTTTCTTTCAGCAGTATTTTTTGGTGAAAGGGGGATATATCATCCATGATCAGGTTCATCAATGGAGGCCCACTACTCCTATATACTGATCATGGCCATAGTAGATACTGCTCTTTCTTTTGAGAAGAGCTCAAAATCATGCAATGTCCAAGTCTGCTATGGCCACAGACTCTAATAACAGGATATCTAAAAACAGCAATAGGCTATAGCAATTAATGGTGTAAACAACACGTACCTGTGCCAAAAAAAACTGTGCCTTTGATGGTAACCATAAAAAATATACTGCAGCTTGAGTCTTTAGTGGTATTGGACAAACTCTTTGCCTCGCTCATGACTTTCTGTCACCATCAAGTCCACAAGAGGAGAGCATCTCTTGAACGTAGCACAACATTGTTTCCTGTATGTATAACTGGTTGAATTTTTCTGTTCTACCATCATAGTCACCACGCCCCCAGAGATCTATTGAACCCCCTCCGCCATGTACTGTATATTGCATGTGTGCAAATTTTTGATATGTTACACTTTGTATATCCAAACTTATTGACTCAATAGTGAGTCACCATTAGCCAAAAATTCCTCCCTAAAAGAAATAACTTATATTTTTATATTCGTCAAGTTTCCACTTTAAATTCTGGGAACTCCCTTAAGGAAACTCCGGAAAATTATGGACATGATGTTCTAATTCAACTCGTAATTACCGTGCCCACTGAAAGACTCTGGAATATAATTGAATGTGCCAGTGCTTTTAAATTAAACAGGCGTTTAGTGATGAGCCAATGGTTAGATAGATTTCTTCCATCTGTTTTTAAATGAAAAAGCAGGAAGAATTACGGCTGCGGCAGTAACGGGCACAAGCCGTGCATGAAGGCAGGCCGCGACTGCGTCCCAGAGAAATGCTCATGAGGGGTCAAGCCATGGTGGAGTCCATTATCTCAATGCTACTTATGTGCGTATATGGATTTAAATGAGAGAAGATATGTGTCTTTTTAGGAATGCAATGTCCCATTTGGGTAGAAAGCCTGTGAACACTATGATGCCAGATAATTCATTTAGAGATTTTGATAATTAAGTTATATTTTGCACTTGTGAATTCTGGCACACTGCACAGTCCAGTCTTGTTTCACACATCAGCTAAGTAATGACATTTAGATCCTGTTGTTCTTGATCGTTCTTTTCCTGGTTTATTTGAAAATGTTGGCACATTTATTCTGAAATCTGTTATGGATGTTGCGTCTAAATACAGGAAATGCCTCATTAAAAGATGATGGCAAATTTAAAAAAAGTATTGTAATATACTGAATATTTGGAACAAAAAAAGACAATAGATACTGTAAACACACCATGTTCTTCCTCACCAGAGAAAGAGAACTAGAGAAAGAAAGAGTGAGAGAGATTGAGAGAGAGAGAGAGAAAGCGAGTTGAGCTACAGCAGAATTGCTTTTACTCTGTTACTGTAGCTAAATCCTTGCACCCTTCTCCACAATCAATAACAAGGAAAGAAAACATTCTTGGGACATGACTGAGGCACACTTAGGGGTACGTCGATGTATACAAATTATTGTGCAATACCCAGTAAAGTGGTCTGTCAGTGTAAGTCAGCGTTATGTCTTTGTAAAATATTCCAGACATCTCCCAGAGTGTCAGCTATGCATTTCGACATGTGCCAGCACTTCGACGAGCAGGCATCTATCACCGGAAAATACCTGACAGGGTGAAAGCGCTTCAAGCTGGACGCGATGCCCAAATTCATAATTTGGCGACCATAAATCCCCTACTGTCGTTCCGTCACGTCTTTCTGACATGTCATCATAATCAGGTACACAAACTTATGATGTCATGTATTTTCAGGGTAACGTCCACATGACAAAATAGCAAAAATGATGATTTGTTAGATTTTTTTTTCTCCTGTTTTTGTTGAAAGTCGGTCAATAGAATGAAATAGTTATTATGATTGTTTTGGGTTAAAAGAATTCAGATTTTTTTTCATTATCATTTGTGTTGAAAGAATAATACCCCCCTCCCCCAGTAACTAAATAAAAAACAAACTGACTAATCTGTTTACGCAGAGACAGAGGGTGAACAGTGCCAGTAATGAACGCCACATCTGCAAGTGCTAAACAAACGCACGACTGTGCATTAAAAACAGCAGGAACCGCCATAAAAACAATCTGTTTATCTGGGGTTAGAGATATTACATTACAGTGTAAAGGCTGGCATTAGGACTACAGCTTTTACAAAATTCATCAAACCTCACAAGACTTCGAAAGAGATCCAAGAGCAATTAGGCTGAATTGCTTTTGGGGATGGCTGTCCACTCAAAAGGCAACATGAGACCATGATGCGTGTGCCATATTATGGCTGAGATGGACGTTTCGTTCTGAGTGACTGGTATGCAGGAACACTCAGCTCTAACAGGAACAGACCACAGGGGGCTTTAAGTAATGACTGGCTCCTTAATTCAATGGTGAAACCCAAGGAAACCATTGGTTAAAATTTCTTTCTAGAGGAGGAGTTAGATAGGACTTAGAACTGATGAGGTGACAGTCTTCGGTGACAATCTCAAAATCACATCTGCCTGTTTCAGATATTTGCAATTGGTGCAATGGGACCTGTCTGGCAGAGACCAATCCAATTCTCTTTGCAGATGCTGAGAGGCCTACCACACTTCTATCTGCAGTTCAGTATCCTCACTGGTCAGAGAAGTTTTCAAATATTGCCTGTATATTTTGGCTGAGAGTCATCAGAAAAGCCAAGCCTCCAGAATCTTCAAAAGTCATTTCACTCTTCTATTTGCAGTCTTATCAGCACTAAAAAAAAAAACAAGCTCGACATTTCCCTCTATGGTAAACGACCGCTGCAATCGAGCGATACCGCACAGGTAACAGAAAGAGAATATTCAATTTATAATGAGGAATGCTCAACACTCGAAAACAAAGAGTAGGGTTACTGCTGCTGGCAGCAGGAAAGACTCTTTTAATTTACTCGAGATGACTGTCATTGCATTCACTTGAATCCCCACAGCCTATGGTCACGGTCCCAGCTTGACTCATTAACAAAAGAGAAAAGCTTGGTTACCTTCGATAAGCTAGAGACAAACATAAATCACTCAACTTTCCTGCAAGAAAGAAGAAAGGTAATTGTCTACTGGCGTGTTCTTTCAACATCATTAGATGCAGGAGTTGAACAAAGTTTTGAAAGTGTCACTGAAAAATAGCTTTAACTATGTATCTAAAGCATTTATGCTGGTATTTTATACTAATTTGAATGCCAATTAGCTGCATATACCAACATAAAAAGAAGAAATACTAGCAGGACTGTGTCCAAAGCAAGATGAGGCTTAGTAACTCAGTCCCAAAATAGTTGCACAAATATTGATATATCTTTTAACAGTAGAAATGGCTTGATAGCATTATTATTGGCATGCTTGTTGGCATTCCGACATTACAGTTTTTGAATATTTGTTTAGAGTTCAGCCTATATGGCTCCAGACTTTGTATTCCCATCATAGCAGACACACATAAGCATGCCAGTGACCAGATATTAACATTAGCAATAACTTATTAGCATTATCATTAGCATGCTAACATTAGCATGTTAACATTCTTTAACTTTAACATTACTGCTTTTGCATAGTCATTTAGAATTTAGCCTCACAGATTCTGTATTCACATCATAGCAGACACATATAAGTGTACCAGTGATCAGATATAAATATCAGTGTGACAGTTGATGGGTCCTGTCACTAGAAATGCCTCCTAATAAGTACACGCCCTGGCTACCTTGCCAATGAGCCTGGCTCTGTGGCGATGTGGTCAGCGCTTGTGACTCTCTCCCAGGAGTCTAGGGTTCAATCCCCCGCCTAAGCTCGCCTTCGCCCTGCCACATTCTTGTGTAATCGGCAGGATTCAGGGAATCCCAATGGTTAGCAGCAGGGGTAAAGCATGGAGCGTGAGAACACACTCCCTAAAGAGGAGGAGAGATGTGACAGTTGATGGGTTTTGTCACTGGAAATGCCTCCTAATAAGTACGTGTCCTGACTACCTAGCCAATGAGCCTGGTTCTTTTGTGATGTGGTCAGCGTGTGTGACTCTTACCCGGGAGTTTGGGTTTCAATTCCCCACCCGGGCCCTCCCTCGGCCTGCCACATTCGCAATTGCATGTTGGCATAAGCATTAGCTTACTAACATTTGCATTAGTTGTTAGCATTCCAACATTAACATCTGCATATTTATTTTGAGTTCAGATTCTATGGCATGTGATCTTGCATTCCAATCATAGCAGACACACATAACCATGCCTGTGACCAGATATTAACATTAGCAATAGCTTGTTAGCATTAGCATGCTAACTTTAACATGTTAGCAATTTAACATTAACATTACTGTTTTTGCATATTTATTTTGACTTGAGCCTCTATGGTTCTGATCTTGTATTCCCATCACAGTAGACACGTATAAACAAGCCAGTGATCAGACGTTAACGTAACCAATAGGTTGATAGCAGTAGCATTAGCTTGCGAACATTAACGTTAGTTTGTTAGTGTTCTAACATTAACATTAATGCTTTTGCATATTCATTTTGAGTTTAGCCTTCATGGTTCTGATCCTGTATTCCCATCATTACAGGCATACATAAGTATGCCAATGATCAGATATTAACATTAGCAATAGCTTGTTATCATTAGCATTAGCTTGATAACATTATCATTACTATGTTAGCATTCCAGCATTGACTTTACTTCTTTTGCATATTTATTTGCGTTTAGCCTTTATGGTATCTGCTCTTATATTGCCATCATAGCAGGCACACATAAGCATGCCGGTGACCTGATAATAACATTCAAAATCGCTTGCTATCATTAGCATTAGCTTGCTCACATTATCATGACTATGTTAGCATCCTAACATCAACAGTTCTGATTTTGCATATTTATTTTGAGTTCAGATTCTATGGCATCTGATTTTGCATTCCCATCATAGCAAACACATATAAGCATGCCAGTGATCAGATACTAAGGCGGTCAACTCCTCTCAATTTTATTTGTATGATGCTTTACATTGAAAGATTTACACTGAGTTAAAAATGGGCAGTGCCTGGCCCAATCTCCAAAATAGCAAGAGGAAAAAAAAAACTCCCTGAATGGAGAAAAATTTACAATAGGTTTTGTGAAAAACACTCACTAGAGGGAAGTAATATTAGGACGAACCCGGCTATGGTAGGGGAGCCCTTTAAATTCTGATAAGAAGCAGTAGTGTCTGTAGCTCCAGGATGCGGTCAGACTAGGGATTGGGGTCGAACCGGATCAGGACCGCAGCAGCCAGCACCCACACGGTGAGGGACAGGGTTTGATCGGGCCATAGATTCAGGGTAAGAGAGGGGAAGGATCCCCAGAGAAAGACACACAGAAGAAAGTTATGCACTGTATAAATCAACTGCACACGGAATAAAATGTGTCAAGTCCTATGTCAAGCTCCAACTTGCACTTAAGAGTTATGACTCTGGAGCCACTAGTCATAATCATTCAGTGCAGAAGCAGTCGACCCTCCTCCATCCACTGATTGTACCTCAGAGCCCAGCACTTACTTCAAGCTGTATCTTTGATGTGTCTGTAGTTCACTTCACACTAAAAGGTAGTATTGTATACTTAAAGGAGCATTGTCACAGTCAAGGATGCTTAGTGGATACTCACTGGTTATCAGAGGGATTGCTCAGCTGTCTGCAATCTTGGTTTTAGTATGTGACTGTAAACACCATGCAACTAGGCCAAGGATGGTCCTAGCTGAGGCGGAAGGTCTCAGCGTGTTTGCCTTAACAGCCAGGAAAAAGAAAGTCTTAACGGTCTGCATTATAATAATGGGGTCTGGCTACAGCGTCAGCGCTAGACCCCTGCGTCAGGCCAAACGTGATGACGTCTGTCATGTTCTGCTTTTAAGTATAAATGGCCTGAAACTTGTCTAGCGGATGCTGTAGTCGGTTACAATTCATCTGACTCAATATTAAAATTAGGATATAAAATTTAGTTGAACCCAATCTTGGTTACCATGCGTTTGCATAAATATTGATTTGACTCCAATTTATGAATTTAGGGCTATGTTGTGCTTTGGACCCAGAACTGGTCTATACCTTACTCAGCCAGACTAAAACATCTATACTACCCAATGCAATGAATTAATTCAGAGGCTGGCGGTATTATTAAGCGCGATAATTTGACATAGAAAATAGCTATGACTCGGGATTACCGGGGCCCAAGCGAGTAACTCCAAAGTTTAATGGACGCCGTTCAGGGACTTGGGGGTTAGAATTCTAAGATTACTGTTCCAGGACTGAGATGGTAACAAACATCGCCCCAACCGCTCAGTATAATGGATTCTCCCCGAGGCCTTTCAAAATAACACTCATCACAGCGTGGAAAATCCACCTTATAACGCAGACCAAGCATGTTGATCAGGCATGCGATTACAGTCCTACGTTACTCAATTAGGAGACAGGACTCGGAAACTGGAAGGAAAAATGTTCGTTCAGAGCCAGAAACCCACAACAAAATGCAAATATCAATATATTTCACCAGGCAGGCAAAAGCTTAAATTAGAAACCAAATTATACCTGTTACAGAGAATATAGAGAAGAAGTCAAATCATACCTGGTGCAGTTCACAACTACAAATATACACAAAGTGTACCATGCGGGAAGAATGAATACCAGCCTCCATAGCAATATCATTCCGCACACGGCTCCGAGACCATGCATGGGAAATCACCTTCCATGACTAGATTAAGGCTGACTACGGCACACAGATGGGCGTGTGGGAAGTCGTCCTCGTTCTTCCATAATTGCTATTGGCTACCCACGGCACATAGATGCACGTGTGGGAACCCTGGGTGCGGTCTTCCCCGAATCCTTTGTTTCCCTACCTTTTAAGCCCAAGCTCCAGGAGGCACTTCCTACAGCAGGGTCATAAATCATTTGGGTACTCAGGAAGGCAACCCCTCCTCAGAGGGAATTACGGGGGTGGACATTACCGCGAGGAATGGAAGTGTATTTCTTTACATACTTATTGAATGAGGGTTTAGTACAATTTTAATCCCTTCAAAATATGCGCCATGCGATTTTGGAATCTTAGTGGAGTAAAATGTTATCAACAGATAGGCTTGCACTACAGTTTGCCATGAAATGTCAGCTACAGTCCAGAATTACAAAGATAACTGGTATTAATGTTAATAATCAGCTTATGTCCTGTACCAAAAATACACATTAGATTTGCAACATTACAGGAGGTAATGTGAATCATTTTGCTGGTGAAATCTCTGAAAAGTCCAGCTTATGGCACTGCGGCATTCTCTCTGCCAAAGTTGTCTCAGCCATTTTCGGGGTGCTTGCAAGACGTTCAATGCTGACCTTTACCCCAGAGATTGTCCATTAACCCCGAGGCTGGGGGCCGCTCCAGCTGTCATGAATGAAGCTGGTGCCATACAGACCCTAAGTGAACTGCTTCCATGACTCAGGAGGGGCTCTGCAGGATGCAGATGGCTTTAAGGCAATAGGAGTAAAACTACCAGTCCTGCGTCTGTGAGAACAGCACAGAAGTGTTTTTGTCAGGAAACAAGCGCATTTAAGATAAGGCTACCAGAGCCATGGTCTGTGCTAAGGGGCACACAGTCCTTCCTGCCTTCCCAGCGCGGCTTAAATGACTTTTGTCTGTTGCAATGTGCCATAGAATGTAATGCCTTGGAATACTTGTGATTTCTTTATGTCCAGCTTCCCTTTGTTTATTTTCTAACATACCGCAAGTAATGTAATATTATGCACTGTGAAGTCGGTTGAGATTGTGTGAGGCTATGACGGTGTGCCTTCAACACTTGCCAACAGTACCATGTGGACCTCCCCGTTGACTAAAGCTGTAACAACTGACTAGGTATTAGGAGTAGCGTCAAATATGACAACTTGTGCCAAGCACTAAAAAACAGCAATAGCATGAAAGAACTGTAGCTCCAAGTCTAGTGACAGACAGACAGAATGACAGACACTTGATTAGATAGTTACAAAAGACCATAGAACTACAGCTTTCCCCACAGAATTGAATCAATTCATATCTTAACCTGTCTTATCAAAAAGATTGTATCGTCGCTTTACAAAGCTGGTATTTTTGGCAGCTTTTCCACTGATAAATATGATGTCTCACTATTGCTTTATTTAGTCCTCACGGGAGCCTTTAATTGTGACCTTCGAATGAAGTGAACGGCTGCTATCGTTTAAAGTCAACACTAAATGCATTTTAAAACATACTAAATGTTAAAACTTAACGCCCTCAGCGGGACCAATTACCATGTTTAGCTCAATGTGAATGAGGAAGATGTCGACCATAAGAAAAATAAGTTATGTTGAAACGAAAAAAAAGGAAAATTTTAACTTTTAGTTCCCCTTAGCCATCATATTTATGAAAACCAGGGTTTAAAAGAGCACATGGAGACAGAAGGTTATCAATTCCACTACATTCTTGCTTCCGTTGGTTGTCTCAGTTCAGGTCCCTCCTTTCCATATTATGGCCAACAACTTCTTATTGAGACAGTAATGTTTTCCTCTCATACAAAGATGGTACAATACTTTCAGTTTGATCTCACTTCAAAAGGTGCCACTGAAAGCTTTGAATTATGATGTTATTGGTAACCACAAATATTACTCACCAAAACAGTGCCCCAAGTTCACCACTACTTTTTTCCCCCACATGTACCCGCCAGCAGTAAGTTCACAAATTGGCTGCATTTGAAATGCTTATTTAAATGCTTACAGTTTCCGTCCCCTGATCATTTTGCTTGATGATGGAAGATTGAATATTAGAGCTAAGCTCTGATGAATTTTGACAGTGATGTTCAGACACAATAACTGTACTAAATTTGGTTTGATTATTTAGAATAGGACACATGAGACAGTATTAAGAATTTTGTGGGCTGTGCACTTGTTTAACCATGCATGCATGAAGGCATAATCATTTCTCTTTGAGACAGTTGAATATGCTGTATTTTAAATTATGAACATTTAAGTAACATTCAACTTGAAGAGAAATTATTACATTGAAATCATTTGGGGAACTCAGAGTCCCCACTTAGCCTAACATGCATGTCTTTGGGAGGAAACTGGAACACCAGGTGGAAACCAACAAAGAACACGGAGAGAAAATTTATACTCCACACAGAAAGGCCCCAGGCTGGAATCAAACCCACAACCTTTTTGCTGTTGGACAACAGCGTTACCCACTATGCTAACTTGCCACTCGGGGTGAGCGTTATAATTTACCTCATAACCATGCAGCTGGGGTGGCCTTAAAAAACTGCAAATAGTTAATAATATGCTTAGTTTTCAATATATTAGGTTTGTAATCCATTTACCAGCAAAGTCATTAAATATTTTGACAAATTTATGATTCATCATGTAGTCTGCGCTATGTGCCTGCAGAAGCAGTGCACGATATTTCCCATCCAGAACTGAGGAGTAATTAACGATAGTAAGACCATGCATCATCCCGAAAAACTTTAAAATGATATGCGAGAGTTTTCTGCTCAAGGACAAACACCATATATAAAGTGCATTACGCTGTCCATCTGCTGCCTTGGTTCTGACCCTAGATACTCTGTGTTATCAGTTCTGATGATCTGGTGTTTAATTTATACTTTATGCAAAGCAGCAAGCTGTGGCCCACATTTCTGTCAAAGCTGTTTAAAAATGCATATAATTTGTGACTAATTTAATCAACTTTCTTTCCCCTGGAATATCTGTACATACTGTTCTCTATATCTGGAATGGCATCCTGCTGCCGCTTGGGCCGGTCTTTTCTCGGCTGACAGATGATTCCTAACAAGTCCCCATTTCACCTCAGTGTAAGTTTGTTTATATTTCTAGCCAAATGTTATCTGCTCTGTGTGATTAATATTTATATCTGAAGGTGTGCAAGGTAAACTTGTGTGTTCAGACTCTAATCTGTGAACAACGCGTGGGAACAAAATATCTCTCAATAATACATTGACTATTTTACATTTTTAATAAATAACAGTCAGCTGAAACTGGGTAGTACATTGATTTTACGGGGATCATTAGTTAACTGGATGTTGTGAATTAACGTAAGGATTTTACTGACAGACCAGGGTTATACCACCAACTCTATCTAAATTACAAGTTATTTAATTACCTCTGTTCAGCCTCTGTCATGAAATAAATATTTCTTATAACACATTGTCTGCTTGACTGGGATTGGTGCGTTGACTTTTACGAATGGGATAACAAGCACATCTTATTCCTTTTTTCTGGAATTTTCCATTCAAAGTATTAACTTGTTAGCTTTTATCAGGGACATAGGTAGAATGGACCATCCATACAATTCGCTTGAATTCTTTTTCTGCAAATCTTATCACACGTTGGCACATTTTTAATGTCAACGCTTTAAGTCCGCTAATGCCTCGGCTCTTTTCATTTGTTTATTTGATTTATTTTTTGGCTTTCAACTGTAATATTTAGAACTCTAGCTGGAAACAATTCATAATCAATTGTTTTTGCAAGAAGCATGTCCCAAGGTTTGGTGTCTAAACCGCTGGCTTGTCTGACTCATCATTGTATCATGATCCCATTTGCAACGAGTCAAAAAAGTATGCTCCCAAAAACGTTGTTTTATTTGCCAACTTCCTGGAGTTTAGGAATACATGAAGCCCCGATGCTCACTCTGCACCTATCTACAATCAGGCAAAAGAAAGAGGCCTTCGGTGATCAAATTCGACAGGATCAAATGAACCGGGTGTCCAGAGACCTTCATTTGTGACCTGACTGCTGGAGCATTTAATCTTCGGCTCTGCTGTTGTACTGCAAAAAAGTTGCTTATGTTGCTATCCTCACTAAAATAGATTGCCTAAGAAAATGACATACTGTGGTGAATACTGAAGGGTATTGGTACTGGTGTTAGTCCTGTGTTGGATACTGCAAGTAATAAATGCTTCAAAGTAGATCCTACTTTCCTCAAAATATTTGATGATTTCTGTCATAGACTTAGTGTTCACCCATTAATGAAATAGAAATTACAAAATATAAAATGTTCTTCTCTTAAAAGTTGCTAAAGAGGCCACAGCTGAGCCATGCTTAAAGGATGGACTTTTATCCAACTTTTTACCTATTTAATTATGAAGACATGTTTTCTTGTTCTGATATGGTCAATCATTTATCCCTTATTAACTTTGTTTTGTAATTATCAATTATATTCCATTTTTAACCGATCATTTCTGGGCCACTACGCCCCACCCCTAGACAATGTACCAAGGCCTAAATGCCTGAAATTACTGCACTGCTCACCCAGAATGGACTTAAACACCCTCTGGTTTGGATGCTAACGGCACTTAACTGTACCTCAGACCAAATACTTATAGATTGCAAGGTACACATACAGATGGGTGACAAATTTAAAGAATAAACCTGAATAAATGCACGGGCAAACAGAAGGCCTGCAGAATTTTCTGTTCATTTTCCTGGGATGGTGTGGATCTGCATGTCCCCTTAAAGGTTAAAGGATCCCCGCACTCTCAGAAATAGGGGTACAGCAGGAGTCCATTTCTGTTCCCCAAGGTATGATGTACCCTTTGGAGCTAATTATAGGACCCCAAGGCACCTGTGTGAATCTTTTTAGGGTCAAAAAGGTACTTTTATGTTCCAAAACAGATAAAAACCCACTTCTAAGGCACAACAGCAGTACCTTTGAGGGTACTGTCCCGGTGACGAGCCTTGGTGCGCAGGGGCAAGGAGTGGTGTGGAGCGCGGTGAAGTCAGATCTGAAACTGATCTGCTTGCTGGGAACATATATAGGGCAGGGGCACGGACAAACACAGGTACTGAAACTTAATATAATTAACAAGGGGTGGAACATGAGCGAAACCTAATTACATGAAACAGATAAACATTAACACACAGACGAGGATCACAGGACACTTCCCAAAGGAGGGATAAATAAACTGAATAAATATTTCACAGTGCATAGAGTGAGAAGCAGGACAGGTAAGATAAATGCAGAGGGTCTGCAGAAAGCACTGCAAAGCAAGTTAAACAAAAGCAAGAGGCGGAGACTAGAACAGGGCGACTGCTGAGAGATCGTTAGTCAATCAGTAAGTGCAGCTGTACAATCCCGGGTGCTCGTTAGTACGTTAGTCTAATATACACAGTGTTAGTTTGGTTAGTAAATTCTAGAAAACAACAAACTGTTAGTACGGGTTAATAAGATAGCAAAAGCAAGGGGAAGCAAGCAAACGAGAACGGAAGGAAGACTGAAACCCAGAATCCATTAAATCACTCGAAATAGTGTCACCATCAATTAAGACAAAAACTGCACGAACTAATGACGCGACCGGGGAGAATGCAAAGACCGTACATGGGTAAGACGTGGACTGGAATAACACGGGAGAGATTCGAAATGTGAAACACTAAGACATAAGACTACAAAGCCGACATCACCAAAATAATAAAAACCTAAAATTGACTAACCAAACACACGGAGACCCACAGAACATAACAAAATGAGGGAATATGTTTTGGAGGAAAGGTGCTCCTTTCCTCTAGTACACTTTACACTTGTAGACTCTATCAAGCTGGCAGCTTGTGGAAGCCCAACACCTGACATAAATTTATGCTGATTTTACAATTAATTTGTCACTCATCTCTTGTGAAGGCTTGTGATCATGTCAGCCTCTGTGCTGTGGTCCTATTCCAAACAGTCTATGGGCACAGTTAGTTAAATAGACAATTCAATAACTCTCTTTCAGAAATCTGAAATCAATAAAGAACTTTACACTAAATGAGATGCCTGGAAAAAAACCTGATGGAACATCTCTTTCAATAAATCATCTCAAAAAATCATAGTAAGCATTTTGCTCTCAAGCAGTTTTACAGCAGAAAAGAATGGCTTATGTAGTGTTTTTTTTACATAATCTCTCCTCTTGTCTCTGCCTCTTTAACGGTCCATCAGCAAACCCTGGATGCACTGGTGTCAGCACCAGTGGGGTCTGGTATCTTCAGTATTTGGCTGTGGACGAACCCTTCCCAACAATCAGCCTGTCCATGTAATTCGCCCGGCTTAACTTTATTACCAAAACCCTAATCACTTTTCAGCAGATGCCATTTAATTTTCACTTCAGCAACCAAAGCCCTCCCCTGAAGCCACTTTTGAGTTTAGCTGTGGTTCCTGGGGTGGATCTAAAAGTCTGGTTATGGTTATGGCACACATGTCGTGTCTGTCTCCTTCTGTTGAAGCAGACGCTAAAATCTTCCCTCAAAGCCAACACTCAATCCTTTTGTCCTTTCAACACCTCTTACCCCCACAAAAGCCCCTCAGACATCACAACTTGGCTCAGTTTTGCGTCTGTAGCTGTAAGAACGCGTCATAATTCCAACAGCCAGTGTATGGAAATATCTAGCCTTCAGGAAAGTGAATATTTTCATAATTATAATCACCGTCCTGTCAAAGGCATAATCATAAATGTCAGAATTCCTTTGACGGCTATCCTTGTGTATAGTCTCTGACTGAGAGGGTACCTTTTCAGACATCAGGGAAAGTGCAGGTTAAGGTGACCCTCAGATTGAGCAGATGAGCTAAACTGTGTTTATTCCAGTGTCTAAACTCCCACCACCCCCTACACAATCCTATTTTCTTTCCCCTCTCTTCACACTGACCCTTTGCTGCAATGTTTTGTCCATGTTTGAACTCTATAGCCTCTAAGGAACCGTTGAAAATGACAGTTTCCTCAAATGCACTTACAAAAGGTAAGGTAAAGACTCTCCACCTCACACGACTGTATATTCTGTCCCTGTACTGCCGCTCAGTCAGCTCGACCCTGTTTATTTCATGCGCAGTGCACTTATACATTGAATGAATGCACAATTCATTTTCAATATAAAACAGGATTTCTCTCATAATTACCATTGGGGAATCAAATTTTAATGGCCTGGGGAATTTAACTGATTGAGGGTAAGAACATATTTTGTGTATCAGCCATCATTTCATGTGAAATCAGCATTTATAATAGATAAACAAAGATGAAGCATTCACATGAAATATACTTAGCTGTTTCCATTGACCTTACGGAGGCAAGGTTTTCATCCTGTAATTAGATCAGTGTCCTTGAAGATTCTAGGAGAATTGCCTTAATTTTCCTCTTCATTAATGCAAATAGCAGATAAAATATGAGGCCTGAAATCTTCATTATTTTCACGAAAGTGTCATGGCCTTCTGTTTCTATTCCCACCTTGCATTCAAATATCTCAACATTCCTCTGGGATTTTGATCCATACTGAATCAACAGCATTGTGAAGTTTCTACATTACATACATGTTTCAAACTTTCTGTATCACCTCATCCCACTATGGTGCTCAGTTGAATTGAGACCTGTATCTTTGCATGCTTTTCTTGTAAAAAAATATTTCACTGACATGTATGCATCGTTTTCAATCTATGTCACAGCAACTATGCAAATTAGCCAAATTTGCATTCCACCATGTTGGTTGATATACAAATGCTCTTAACCCCAAGTCATGCTGCATGGCTTACGCTCTTGTGCTATGATAATGCCTGTTTTATGCTCTGTTTATGGCTGTGGTCATAATGCTACTTGAGACAAAAAATATAGTTTCTTTCAGATCCCAAGCATTATCACTAATTGAGGCAATGAAACTTATAGAATGTTAAAAAAACACTGAGAAAAATGAATATCTAGCTTGCTGACTTCGCAGAGAAGATAAAACATGCTTGAGTATGCAGCATTCATTTTAATAGAGATAAGTCATAAATCCTTTTTGAAAACTTCTAAAACTGCTTTAATATACAGATATAAACTTCAGAAAGAATTCCATATCCAACCTCCACTTTGTTCGACTTTTTATTTGCCAGAACGATTTTAAAGGGGTTCGGAAATGGTTTGAGAATTTAGCATTAATATTTAATATTACAAATACGTACGAACCCGGCGTGTCATCAGTAACGTGGCTGCCTCCATTACATGCCATTACCATGTATAACAGCATTAGAAATTAAGCTCTAAATTTTCTTCACTGGATGTGCCCTTGACATTTTTACACACCCAAATGTTTCTCTGAGTATCTAAACATCAAGATAATCTAAAAAAAATACTGATTTCATTCAATATTGGTGGAGGTTGAACATGGAATTCTTTCCCAAACTAGAATTACACACATGCTTCGTTATACTTGAACTCTACTGCATGTACAGCTACATTGCTAGGCTTCGACTGTTGTTGTCAGTTGAATGTTTACTTGTTGTGGTGCTTTGTTAATCAACAAACGTGGCGGCGATAAATGACGTTATTGATTTTAACCATGCATCATTGAATACAAAGAATGGAACTAGCTTTTGAAGATGTATGCTGTCACATGATACATTATACTACTAGCAGTAGTGATTTGGAGAATAGACTGATCGTTGGGTGATGTGCTTAACAATGCTTTGGTGGGCAGTCATGGTCGACTGATGTTTAGTTAGTATTAAACGGCCTAATGGGCGCTATAAAAGTGTTCCTCCACACCACAACACCACGTAAACCACCTGCAATATTGGCCGAAAGTAAGATGGATCCAGGAGCACACTCTTTATACTTAAAAACCTGACACAACAATCAACATTACACAAAAAAATCAATCGATCTGGCCTGACCTCCTGCTGCATTTGCCTATTGGTGTAAAGTCTGATCATTGTATGTTGTGAATGCTGTCAACACATCGCCATTATAAAAGGCAGTTTTTTTTTACATTTGTGAAATTTTCCTCGGACCCTTCCATCTTAAACGTGGTGAAATCCCTCCAGGATTACAGGGTCTGAAAATTCCAGACAGTCTCTCACATGCTGGATTCATCATGTCAGGCACCTTCAATCATACCAAGTATTGTAGATCATGCATCCTGCCCATTATAAAATTTGGACTGTCAAAAATAACCGCTGACTCACGCGCACATGATTTTAACATTGACCTGCGCAATGGCTATACAGTGCTGGTAAGTAATGTGACTGTGCAAGTGTACTTCATAAAGTGATCACTGAGTGCATATGTCCTGTGCTGTCATTGCTAACAAGCTGCTCACGACTCTATAGAGGCCAAATATGGCATTGTTTTTCATTTTATTCTAATCTTAGAAATACCACAGCCCTGCTCTCCAAATTAAATTACCTTCAGTAAAATCTGACTCCCTTCCTGTTCTGATTATAAACCTTTGTTACAGTGATTATTTTAAGAAAATGGAGTATAAATTTTCATTTGCTTGAAAACATTTTGCTCACACGGTGTGGCAGCGCACTTTATCACTGACATTTTGAAGTTGAAACATAACAGGGTGGTTTCACATTGAACGATGGTAGTGTTTATTGGACACTACAGTTTTATGACATTTCTGTCCCATAGGTCGTTCACTCAGGGTCAGATGAAAGATGATAGATTTTTATGATTAGTGAGAAATACGATTTAAATTCTGAGCAGTTCAGTTGTCAGCATTATTGTGTCCTCAAAAGCACTGAATGGGGAGATTCCTTCAAATCACCACTTAGCTGTGATAGAGAGAGAAAGACCTGTCCAAGTTCAGTTTGTCTATAAGCTTGTCGTCATGCCCGTCAAAGCTTGTGCTAATGGAGAGAGTGACCTTTAGAGTGCTAAATGCAGTGAGTCTGTTAAAATTACAGTGTTTTTTGTAGCATTGAAAATCTTTGCCTTTGATTCCTCTCTAGCTCCTCCTGTGCTCCTCATCACTGTCCCCCCTTTTGTGTCTCCTGCCTCCGGTGCCCTGTGTTTAACCTGTTCCTGCCCTTTCCCTGCCTTTGATTTTGGACTCTCACCTGTCTGTTTGACTGCACGTGGTCCTGCCTACATTGGCCCATTTCCTCAAGTACTGGAACTGGACTGTTTATTGAAGAGCATGATCATTGTTATACCCAGGTCTGTTTGTGCATGCTGATAGTACGCCAAGTTGTCCTTTGGAATATTCAAAAATATTGAATTGTTAAGGATGTTATTTTTCTTAAAGCTGGAACTGTTGCTCAGGGGTTCATTGATTAACACTGGAAAAGCTCATCTTACGCCAGATAATAACTATGACAATGCTCTATTTAACTGCCGCTAAAAATACAATTGCTGAGGACTCCTGTTGCTCCTTGTTATCCCACTGGCATATAATGCGGGGGGATATAATCATGGGTGCGGTTGTCCATTCAGCTGTCTGTCTGTGAACATTTTGTTTCTGAAGCATTACTTGCAAATTGTTTGATATTTCCTTACAAAACTTGGTGTGCACTTTACTTATGATCTTTTGCTACTCCAAAGTTGATGTGGAGCCAGGGGTATATACCATCTCCTGATGGCTCTTGTTTGTATTTGATATTTGTGAACAAGGACCTTTTATGTATCAATGTATTTTGATTATATTTGATTGCTAGCAGCTATTACTGACAGGCTAGTTAGCTTGACAGCCTGTTTACATTAACAATGTTAGCCTAATTAAAATAAGTTGCTCTCTTTTCAGAGACTTGCTACCTACAGCTACACAGTGAAAACTGACTATATGATTTACTTATAAGAAAAGTGTGCAGTGAAAAAACTCAAAAGTGCATTTCTTTTTCTTTCAGATTATTTGTTAGCATTTCACCAGGATTTACTATATTGGCTTTTCAATGAGAAAAGGCTTTGGTTTCCTAGTGAGGCCCGAAAATTGAAATTTGCTAGAATTTTCACACTGAAATATCACCACTGCAAACCTGATGAAAGACAGTCTAACCATGAACATTCAATCAATATCCACAAATAGTCAGTCAAAAAAACCTTCACATTTGATCTTGTTTCTAATCACTTCTCAGCGGTGACCATAAGATGTCTTCAAACATCTTTTCAACTGAAAAATACTCACTGGGTTCATCCTAGGATTATTACAAATTTGCCTGAATATAGCAACTCAGCAAAGAACTGTGAGCTGAAAATGTTTTCAAAACAGTGTGAACTGATATCAATTTATGGGAATCATTTGGTTGTTTTTTGTGGTGTAACCAGTTAAGTTAAAGATGACAATTACATTTTGATGTGGGCAGGACCTACTATATGAAAATTACACTTTGCATTTACTCAGTTCCCCATCGTTAAAAATATCACCTTTTGTCTCATGAAGACTTTCAATGTGACAAATGTGTAATCGCCGAAAAAAACCTGGAAAGTGGCAAACACTCTTCCATGCCACTATAGCAAGAGAGCAACAAAACTTAAAAAAAAAATTGTGTTATTTTCATTTTTCATTACAAAAGTAAAGTATTTAGTTTTACTCTGGAAATCATTATTTTTCTCTCCAATATTTTTTTCAGTTGTGTATTGCCAATGACGACTGGCCCAGGGGGAAATATGGGAGAGTTTACAGTAGGTGTTTACTTGCTTTAATATAACCCACATTCTTCATATGTAATTTCAAGGAGATCACTTCATTTGTTCACTGGGAAGAAGGCTCACCTACTTATGCAGAACTGAATATTGTACCATCCCTGTACAAACACACAGAGGACCGCACTGTTGCCTTATGGGGACAGGGACTAATACTTTCAATTATAGCATCTTAAATTTTAAGCTGCTGTTTTTCCCATTATCGGCTGTTTAATGAATTTTAAAGTTTTATAGGGAGAGCTTACTAAATCTGCTAACCCTAATAACTTTTTTATTGTGACAATAAAGCTTCTGCAGTGAAGTGAGAATACAAATGCTCTTTCTTTCAAAAAAAAAAAAATAGACATAAGTCATTTAAATGGAATAAATGTCTAATATTATTAGGAATAATATTAGAATAATGATAACAATGACACTGGAGTCTCAGAAAAGGTAGGCAAAAAACTGGCTGGTATACTATAGAAAGGTAGAGAAGGCCTGAATACATTTGTTTCAATTCTTTGGTTGATCCAGAAGAAAGGAGAGATGAGTTTGAAATGAATGAACTCATAATTTTTCATCAGATTTATCCTATCTATTAAATATAAGTGAAGATTCAGTCAAAAATCTTGGCTCCACAGCAATACATGGTGACATTCTTGCACACACAGATTTACAATGATAATAATTTAATTGGTGAAAAATGCACAGAGCAAATAATCAGACGTTTCGACTCACAGGTCTTTTTCAACGTAAAAACAGGAAATATGTACATCCCTTAAAAAGGGCTGTCAATATACAATAGAATTGTGACCAGATGTAGTGAATCACCATATCAGACTTAACAATATAGAGACAATGAGGGAACAATTAGCCACAGCAATAGACATTTACAGAAAAAAATTTGATCAATGCTCTTCATTCATGCCCTTAGGAAATTTGGTTTGAAGAATTTTGCACGCTTCAGGGGAGGAGGGGCACCTCAGAGGTCAGGCAGGGGGAAGAGGGTGGGACTTTGGAGGGAGGCGGAGCTGTTCACGTTCAAATTTCTACTAATTGCTGTGCCACATGCCAGAAAGGTAAGAATAGCTTTAAGTCATTTCATTTGGGGTCCTCATTGCTCCTTCTTTCTTCTGGCAAAATAAAGAAAGAAATAAAAAGGTCTGTTACCATTGTCTGCTCATTGTCAATGCAAAGACAAAATGGATATTTTAGCTGTTAGGAAGCAGAATTTTTTTAATCAAAGCTATAAATGAACATAGAAATCCTTTTCGACCGCACCACTGAGTCGTACATTGAGGTTTTCAGGAAAATGTCGCACAAGATGAGAATAGGCATTTTCATGCTGAGTATGAAACAAAATATTTATCAGAAATGCCAAGGCTTACATCTTAGGCGTGAGTTTCTCCTCTTAGTGGCATTCAAGTTTCTGTGCCGCAGTCAGCAATAATTCAATCAAAGCGCACTGAAGAAATTCACTCACGGATTTTAAGTCATTGTGCATCAAGTTAATCATTTTCACGTGCATTATGCTGGATTTCCCCACTAATGACACGGAAATCGATTGTGACTCGGGAATTCTCTTTACTTTTTCCATGGTCTTATTTCGTTAAAACAATTTCAACAATCTTGAAACAAATGCATTGTTTCCAATTCCTGAGTAAAGAGAAGCACGGGATGTGTGGCGTCAAAATTGCTTTCCATGTTACTAGTGATAAGGTCCACCTTTACACAAGTGAAACGAAAACTTCAATGCACAAGCATTTTAATTCCGCATGAGAATCTCATTAAGCATTCAATGAATAATTAGAGACTACAGTGAATAAGCCAAAAAAAAAAAATGCGTAAGACCTACGCCGAATGCGTGAGACACGGCATCTCTGATTTTTTTATATAGAATTTCAAAGGAATCAAAATCATTTTGGCAGGGGTTCCCTAACTCGTTTTACTACAGTTCAGTCAGTCAACTCACATGAAAGTAGTTAATTACAATATTAACTGAGATATAATAATAGTTTGGCATCCATGCTCTGACTCCGACGTGTATTGCGGCTTCTGAGCTTGAGGAGAGAGCAGAGAGTGTCCGGATATTAACCCCCCCCCCTCCTCACCCCAGGGGCACATTCAGAGCCCACGGGTGAATGCTGGGGTGAAGGAGGGATGTTAACTCGCAGAAGGCAAGATAGATACAGCAGCAGGCTATTTCAATTCAGTTGAATTTATTTGTATGGCACTTTTCACAGATTGACTGTCTCAAAGATGCCATGTTACCAGCAGTAGCAGATATTGATGCAGTGCAGCGGCAGGCGGAGGCATGTTTTTGCAGCAGAGGCAGAGCTGGCAAGCAGCTTGCATGGCCGTCTTCCAGAAGAGCTGGAGCAGTGGAAGACATGAATAAAAGTGCCTATAAGAATGAGAGAATTCCTCCAGGTGCCTGCCTAAACAAGCTCCGTAAGCTGCCCTCCATTATTGTATATTGTACACCTACTCTTCCAGAAAAAAAGCTTTTTTTATGTTCCATTATCAAAAGAGTGTATTAGTAAATCTTGTACAGCAACCTTCGTAATTTTATGTAACTTCATTGCTTAAGCAACGATGTGTGAATATCTGTGAATATGCTTCTGAAATTTTAAATTGGATTCAAGGCATTTTAATGGAAGAGTGAGTAATGTCATTATCAGAAACGCTCTTTGAAGCGTATCAGGGAACCACAATACTGAAGACTTTGAAAAAGGAATCAGCAAACTGCCAGAGATTAGGAGAGGCACAGGAGGTTGTAATTCACACTTGCAAAAATCCGAGTGCAGTCCAAGAGATAGAAGGTGATGCACAAATGCCCAGCTCTTCATCCATCTAACTATTTCTGCATTAAAAAAAAATCCAAAGACTCAATCAAAATACACATTGATTGAATGATGAGAAATAAATTGGAATTACATGTGGCAGGCCGAAAGAGGGCCCGGATGGGGAATTGAACCCCAGGCACCTCAGAACCAGGCTCTTTGGTGATGTGGTCAGCGCGTTTGACTCTTACCCGGGAGTCTGGGTTTCAATTCCCTACCCGGGCCCCTCCTTCGACCTGCCACGCTCTGGCGTTATCGGCAGAATGTGGGGGATCCGAATGTATGGCAGCATGCGTAAAGCATTGAGCATGAGGACACGCTCCCGAAAGAGGGGGAGAGATGTGACAGTTGAAGAGTCCTGTCACTAGAAATGTCTCCTAATAAGTACGCGCCCTGGCTACCTTGCCAACGAGCCAGCCTCTTTGATGATGTGGTCAGCGAGTTCGACTCTTAACCGGGAGTCTGGGGTTCAATTCCACGCCTGGGCCCTCCTTCGGTCAGCCGCATACAGATAGATGCCACTTTATTTCTCAGGACTGACAGGTGCATAACATGCACTCTAGGGTACATGCAGGTTTTGTCTGGTTTGTTTTTTTCCATTTATTTTATTTGCCTAATTTGCCAATAGTATTTCGAAGCTTGTTAGTCTTGAACTTCCCTTACTAAGCTTTCCGCAAGGTCACTTATCTCTTTTTAGGGAAAATCAGGACACCTTAACATGCATTGGCATTTCTGATGATTCCATGATGATTCTGTGCTTCCAACAGATTGGGAACCTGTGGACAGCAACCCGCTTTTCAATGTTATTCTCAAAGGATGTGCATGTTGATAGACTTGCTTGGCAGTCACAGACTGCATTATACATCCTTCTTACTGGGAATAGCATCTGAATTTTTGCTTTTGTTTTAATTTTTTTGGTTCTGATTGACATAGAAAGAAACATAGCCAGACGGCACCCTTGCGTTTGATTTTCTTAATAACCATCCACTAGGTTTAGGCATTCTCTAACGCAACCTATACCCGTCCTCCACCATACGCCCAAATAGATTGTTTACCCTGACTTGCATCCCAGAGGAGCATTGCCTAAATTAGTGCCCCAACTGGCAGCAGGAGTACAGTTGAAGTTAGGGCTAGGGTAAGAGTTAGAGTTAGTGTAAGGATTAGGCTTAGTTTAAGGATTAAGTGATGGCGACCCTGACGATAGAAACCAGATTGCCGTAATTTAAACGACCGCTAGAAGTCGCAAAATTCTTTACCGCAACTTAAGGTTGTAATAAGCTGCTAGTACAAATGACCTTTGAGGACAAGCTCAACGCAACAGTGCTCCAATCAGACTCACTGAAGCAATTTATTACCTGCAGGAAACAAAAAAATGCTGTAACTTCTAGAAGGGAGTGGCTCATTTGAAGAGATTAAATGAAAAACTTACAATAAAAGAATTGCTGGTGGATTCAAATTTGAAAGAACAGTTTGACACACTTCATTTGATTCTGTTTAATTTCATTAATGTGCATTGTTGGCAGTCACTCAAATCCTCAGAGTCTGTGCTTCTACACACGGTTGCGGGAAAATGGGTTATTAAAATAGATTTGCCACCTGTTAACTTGACACTGCAATGGCAGGCTTGCTCATAAAAACAGACCTCCACAAGAGCTGAAGAATGCAATCTTTCCCATGTTTTTTTTGTGGCAAAAACCTGTGCCAATATTTTAATGATGGGTAGTAGACATGGCTCTTTTATGGTGAATAAATGGTGCAGAGTATAATAGATTCTGGTTTGTCTTGTACTCCATAAGAAAGAGCATGAACCCATCCCCCCCCCCCCCCCCCGCGCACAAGAAGTTTATTATATTTGGATGCATATAATTTGTTCAAATATTGTTGACCTTGCCCTGTGTTCCATATTAATGAGAACAGTATTCTTACATCACATACTGTGATGTGACCCAGAAAGGCTGTACTTAATTCTTCTACCATATATCTTTTTTAAAAAATGCATCTTAAAACCATGCTGCGGCAGTGAGGCCAAGTTCCCTTGTTTGTAGGGAGATGTGGAATTGCTTAAGGTTCACTGGGGCTTTTTAAACATGGATATTCAAGCAGTACAAAAAGAAAAACCTTGAAGCTGTTGCTTGCATATTTACATGTCATTTTTTTCTTTATGGCATTTTTAAAGTCAGCACAGTAATAAAAATAAACAAACATAGCCAGCCTAGATGTGTGTTGCATGCAAAAAAAAAAAAAAAACTGTAATTGCTAACAGCTTCTGACTGGTGATAAGACATTAAAATGGAATTCATTATGATTCACAATTAAACACATGACAGTAGTTGACAAGTAACATAACAAAAACATAGAAGATCCATTTCGTTATAGTTCTGCAAAATGGTTACCTATTTTGGGCAGGAAAAGGGGGAGTGCATAGTTACAAAACATAGAATAATGCAGAGCATTACCTCGAAAAAATTGAGCTCCTGAATTGACCACACGCTCTGTAATTCATGCTCAGTGTTCTTGGTTTCTCCCGCATTGGCTAACAAATTAATTTTTATCATACTCCCTTCCTGATTGGTTTGTGTTTGGCTGGTGCAGCAGTGACAGGTCTGTTGTCTTGCAGACAATAAGTAAGAACATTCCAAGCAGGCTGGAAATGATTGCAGGGTCAGCATATGCAAACCAACAGACACTGATGTTTACAAGCCTGTAAATACTCACCTCGCACAGGCAAAGCCACTCAGTCAAGTGGTGACAGTCCATAACAACCTCAATCTTCTCAAGCTCATTCTACTGGCTCAGCATCTCAACTGTCATTTTTATTTGCTGGTTAATAAGGTGTTGACAAATTGGTTCTGCGCGTATTCCTTGGTTTTTGTTTTAGTATTTTGTATTGGAACATGCCTCTTAAATTTAAGCTATTATTCACCTAAATGTGATACCCATGAACCACAAAGCAGTGAGTAAAAACAAACAAAATAAAATAGGAGTTTGAGTACGTCAGGCTTCTTTTGATTCTTTCATTTGCTCCTACTTTTTGTCTCGCAGGGAATGCAAAATATGGCTGTCAAAGAAACTAGTTAATCTGACCCGAGGCTTTGTTTGAAAAAGTTGCCAGAATTTTTATTTTGATTCTAAAAAGTCCTCAGAAAAAGTGCTTTGTTTCTTGATTGCTAGTCGCATGGAATTTCACTTGCAGATTGCATTAAAAGAAGGTTCCATGAAAATGTCTCGCGTAAAATCACAGATAAAATTGCAATTACTACAGGGTTCATGGGCAGAAAAGACTCTCTTGTAAGTATGAAATTTAATTTAATTTTACTGTTACACAGTTATGCTTCAGAGAGAATCTTTGTTGCGATTGTGCACGCCCATCAGGTAACCTGTGAGATAGACGGTGGACATGAGGCAATTTATATAATTTTTCATATAAGCCTTTTCTGGAACTTTAAGCATAAAATTTAGATTCTGGTCCAAAACTTTATATCCTAAAGGGGTAGGGTTTAAGCATTTCTCTTCTGAAAAAAAAAGGATACTGTTAGAGCACTAGCTGGACTGTGTAATCAGCGGTGATAGGATGCCAGGTGCACATATATGCCGCATATAGTCCAAATTCAGGTACATATATGTGCTTATAGAGGGCATATAGGTCTCCTATATAGCTGACATACACAGTAGCAGGTTTTGTTTGGGTAACACTTTATTTTAAGGGGTCACTGTTCCTGTGTATCTACCTAATTAATTACAGTGTAATTACCTATGTAACTATATGTAATGACATGTACTTACATTGTAAATACATAGTGTATTTTGGTGTACTCAAAGGTCCTTGTTACACTTGTAATAAGAAATGCTTGTTACAATACATTGTCAAAGTGGCCTCTCTCTTTGGGAAGGGGTACACCTGCAAGAAAAATGGGTGAAACCACAACCCATGTTGCCTGGGCAAACTTTTCCATCAATCTTCCTCCTGCCTCTTGAGTCTTGGAACATGTATGCTGTTACACAACTTAGTATATGTAACAGTTGTATTTCAGTTGTAATACACCTTTGTTACTCCTTGATACAGTGGAATGAGCACATTAAAATACAATGTACCTGCTGGGATACGGATACCACAGCTCTTACACATTAACTGTCATAACGGCATGTTCTCTGTAAACCAGTTATTATTAACTTTGGCAAGTGAGAGGAGAGAAAAAGCTATGATATCAACACAAATATCTAACACTATTTGTTACATTTTTTTTCCTGAAACATTAACAATAACAAGGTCATCAATTCTTTCTTGACCATACTTATTTCCATTCTATGAAGATTGAGTTGTGTATTGTGGAAGAGAAGGAAATGTATAAAAACAAAATGGTTTGATTGTGTTTATTTCATCAATTTTTTCAAGTTTAAGTCACTGCCAGATTCACCACATTGAATAAAATTGGATTCACATTATTACAGCTCATACATATCCAGTGAAAGGTTATGCACTACACTGTTACATCCACCGAATGCAATGTTTTCTATCTTGTCTGTCATGCAGTTTCTACTTTTGTAGATGAATATGGTTCGGAGGTGCTTAATCTAAATGTAGCAAAACAAAACAAAAATAACAAAATATAAAAGTACACAGAAGAGCATACATTCAAGTAAAGGTGCCTTTCAAAAGTCATTTTCATACCCACATCTATTTGAGCATTTCACTGTGGTAAATGAATTTAAAGACAAAGTCTACATATCCGTTCACAGTTTTAATGAATAGACATTTGTCTTTTATTTGAGATGCTTGTATAGCAACTAAAGGTCCCAGACTTTCTCCTACAGGGATAAAATAACAAGGATTCTTAAATTCCCACACAGAAAGAACCTATATAAACATATAGGTTTTAATCTACGCCTTGTATCAACCAGTAGTGGTCGGAAGCTCTTTTCAGAAGTAGCGCGCAATTAGCCAATGCGCTACAGGGATGCAAGTGCCTGCTGGGAAGGGTTATGTAGATTACAGCTCCCCTAGGCCCCTCCTGTTGCCTAGACGGGCGCTCATATGTGAGATTCTGACCAAGTGAGTATTTAACTATCCTCCACCCTCGTTCTGAGCTTGCAAAGTTTTTCCCAGCCAATATATAGAAAACAATCCAAACAAACAACCATGTGGTTCCTCACCAGGACTGGGATCTGACCTTAAGGCCCCCCGTACATCAGACTCAATGTCCCACTGAACAGGTGCCACAATCTGATCAGTCAGAATAACCAGTTCCGGCATAGGGGCCTGACCAGAGCTGTCGTAAATCCGCGACAAGGCGTCAGGCTTGGTGTTTTTAGACCCCGGGTGGTAGGTTAACGTAAAGTTAGAGATTAAAAAATAATGACCATTGCGCCTGCCGGGAATTACCTCACTTAGTCTGTTTAATGTATTGGAGATTTTTGTGGTCTCTCCAAACCACAAACGGATGCTCAGCCCCTTCCAACCAATGGCGCCATTCCTCTAATGCCAGCTCAACAGCTAGCAACTCTTGGTCACCAACACTGTAATTCCGTTCGGTCGCCGACAATGACGGGGAGAAGTAGGTGCACGGTTGTAGCTTTTTGTCTCGAAGGGGGCGCAACCCAAAAGGAGACAAACCCAAAAGAGGTAAAAACCTCCGGAAAAGGCTTGCGCTTCCAAGAACAAATAGAAGTCTGCGACGCGGAAGCAGTGTGAGAAAATTTAAGCAACAAGAGAGAAAATTTCCAAAAGAAGCAATTCCGAATAATAAAGGGAATATTACAAATCACTAGGAAGATTTAACAAGAGATTTTCTCCGGCCGAAGTGCTAGAAACAAACAGACACTCTAGCAATAGGCGTGGCGAACCTCTGGGCATATATATAGACTCCGGAAAGCTCCGCCCCAGCTCAATCAGACAGCTGAGCCTGAAATTCGATGGACAAGAACTCCAATATCGTCCCGGACGATAGAACAAAGAAAGGTCCAAGAAACAAGCGCTGGCCTGAACCATGACAGACTGTGACTGCAATTGGAACTGTATATGACAGTACTGATTCACTCATTGATTGAATCAGTGTAAACTGCCTCGAACAGGGACCTAATGTCCACAGTGTTCCACTATCATTCATGCACTTACCAGGACTTGTAGCTTATATGTCAATTTGCAGAAATATTATGGCTAATTGAGCTACTGACACCAAAAGCTGGCATGAAAATCAGAAGCAGATGCAGTCCTAGTTGTCCTTCCTGGGATAGGCCTTTACATCTCGGTGAATCAGTACAGTAATGACAGCTCTATGCATTTAAATACTGATATTACTCACATTCTTCAATACTGGGATCGAGTAAACTCTGACTTATGGACTGCGTGTCTCCTAAAAGTCCTTGGTGCAAGTGGTGTACCACAAATAAATTAGATGGTTTCAAATGACATTTTTATATTACATCATGCAATTCAAATTTAATCTGACTACAAGATGAATTTTTCCACCTCCTGCCATAACCTTGGTTTCATAGCAGGCCCATGTAGAGATGCGTACATTTATGATCATTGTATCTTCCCACTAGCTTTGCGAAGAGCAGTCTTAATTTGGGAGTTATTGTTTGTCCACATATAAATTTGTACATCAAATTTTGATCCACCAGGGATAAGATGCACTAAATTTTTTTTTTTTATTGAACCTCGTGGAGTAATTCTTCCTCTGCCTTTCACTCATCGTAGTTACTTAGGAGCAGTGGGCAGCTACAGTGCAGCACCTGGGACCAGCTCCAGCTCCACAGCTAGCGCCTTGGTCAGGGGCGTGTTCCTATAGAGCATGTGTTACAGGGAGAGGGAAGCTGTAATACGCAGAGAAAGCCCACACATCCATGGGAGAGCATGCAAACCCCACACAGAGGGATCCAGGCCGGCCAGGGCTTCAACCTGGAACCTCCGTATTGTGAGAAAGCAGTGCTCACCACTGTACCAACCCCCACCCCCACCTTCTGTTTATCACCCCTGCTCATAAAAGGCAAATGTGATTTGTGCTGTGGTACCTGTCATTGTTTTCGGTGGATTTTTTTTTTTTTTGGTCATCATTTATCATGGAAATAAAGGCCTAAGAAATTACTTTTAACAATTTTTTTTATTGTATTTTGAATAACCCACAGATAGCACAGCAACATACACTCAATATCATCTTTTTTTCGTTAGCACCTTACAACAACTGACAGTTCAAAACCAAAACCCCGAACAAGGCAGCAGGATGAGATTGACAAGCCGCACCAAAGCGCTTTGCGACGAGCGAGCATGGGATGCAGTTCTCATTAACACGCAAAATCCTCCAAAAACGGAGGGGAAAGGCTGTTGAATGCAGCAGATATCTGTGAAGCAAGCACCAGCTGACACTGTTCCCCTGAGGAGAAGAATGAATCAAACCCAATGCAGGATAAGCCGTTATTGGCATAAACACACAGAGCAATGCACACACAGTCCTGGGGTCATGGCTATATTATCAAGCCCGGTAACACTTCACTTGGATATTCAGTGTCAGATAGCTCATAAAATATTTGTAAAGTTTCAACAATAGTTCAAACATAAGTTACATATTAACTGAACACGAGTTGAACATTAGGATGTTCAACCCAATACAATTTTTTAATGACTTTTTGTTGAATGTTTTTACGTACACTGTTGAACATTTGTACTGCATAGGTTGAGTGAGTAGGTCATGGGCAATTAAAATAATTCTGAAAATACACAGGTGCACTGATGAATCGTCACATACACATATACTCTATTGATTATTTGTTGATATCTGCTGACAAAGTGAGAAAGTTAAATTCTTGAATGTCAAATAATAAGCTGCTGAAACATGATACTCTATGGGAATATTGATGAATCGCCAGATATACTTTGTTGATAATAGAACATCTATAGACAAAGTGAAAGAGTTGAACAGTCAAATATCAACTAATAAGCTGTTGAAATGTAACAAATACTTTATAAACTATCTGTAGCTGAATGTTACCTTATGCTCCAAAAGGGCTCATGTTTTTCTGCTTGTCTCCATGCTTCTCTAGATAAGTGGAGAAGATCTGAACCCAATCTCAGACACACCTATGAAAGGGCTCTGGTTCACCTGAGGGGAAGGAGGCGAGTCTGAGGCAGCCATCTTGCCAGTCCAGGGATTGGTTCATTCATGTTTGGTTTCTATAGCAGTCTTATTTCTCTCAGTTTGCGTTCATTCATTGATTTAAGAAAGCACCTTAAATTAGCCATTTCTTGAGTTTTGTTTCTTATGTATGCAGCATCTCTTGTTGTGAACCATATTGTATGTGCCATTGATGGTGGGCAACATTGTGCCGCCCTGTTTGTTGACTTATCCAAGGCCTTTGATACTGTCGATCATTCACTCTTACTTGGCAGACCTGGCTCATTAGACCTAGATCAGAATGGTTTTCACGTTATCTGGTCACACTTTATTTGAAGTGTTGCTCATAAAGGCTTTATAGACCATGTATAATGCCTTCATAAATGAGACATAATGTCTTCATAAATCATACATAAGCAAGCGTCATGCTTTGTTAAGGGCGAAATAACACATCCTTCTTCAGCATGCGATAACAGATGGGATATAAGTGACAATGTCACTTAGCTAGTGGCTAATTGCGATAAAGGGTGACATTGCCAGCTAAGTGACATTGTCATTGTCACATCTGGCATCACATGTGTAATAAAGATGTGTTATTTCACCCTTTATAAAGCATGACATTCGCTTATGAATGATTTTTGAGGACATTACCTCTCATTTATGAAGGCATTATACATGCTGTATAAAGCCTTTATGAGCAACACTTCAAATAAAGTGTGACCAGTTATCTTTCAAATAGAATACAATCTCTTATTGTAGACTCTACTCAAAAAAACTTTTTGGGGGTCACCAAAGGGATAGCACAGGGCTCGATTCTAGGAACCTTACTTTTTACTGTATATTAATATGATCTCTTTTGATAATGGCTGTAAGGTGCGTTTCTATATACTGACGATACAGTGCTTTATACTTCTGCGTCTCCATTGGATGAGGCGTTATGTGCATTGCAAAGAGCCTTTGTTTCATTTCAGCATTCACTTCTAGAGCTCAAATTAATTTTTAAGGTGGCAAAAACAAAATGTATGCTTTTCTCTAGATCTCGTTTTTTGAGGGATTGTTCATTTAGAATTCGCACCTTGGATGACTCTGAAATCAAGCAAATGTCTTGGTACAAATAACTTGGGTTATTTATCGATGATAAATCAATATCTTTTAAAGTAGACCTTGATGACCTGACAAAAAAGTTAAGAAATAAAATTGCGTTTTTTACAGAAACAGCTTTTGTTTCTCTCAAGATAATAGGATGCTTTGAATTCAGTTAATCTTCTTGTCAGTGTTAGATTATGGTGACATCATCTACATGCACGCTGCCCCAATGACCTTGAAAAAACTTGATGCTGTCTGTCAGGCTGCACATTGTTTCATTACCAGAGATCATTTTAGAAAGCATCATTGTTCTATGTATAAAGCTGTGGGTTGGGCATCATTAGCTACTTGGAGACGGCAGAACTGGTTGATCTTCATTTATAAAGCAATTCTACACAGATTACTCAGTCAGCAGTGCTGTAAGGGGGGGAGGGTAACCATGGACAATTATAGGGGCCTAGCACTCACAGGGGCCCCATTGAGGATAATGTTGTTATTATTATTATGAACATTTTTAAATAAAATATATGGACACTTTAATTTTATATTTTAACTTTTGTAATAACTTGATTGATTTAAAATGAACCTGTTGTTTGTTTCTCAATTTTAAACTTTTGAAGAATAATCTTAGCACATGGGCCCCCCCTCTTTCTATTAATCATTTTGCACGGCCCAAGTTATGCTAGGCCTGAAGTGGCTGCAAAATTTTTTTCTGCAGGTCAGTTGATTCCATTACGTACATCAGCCAATCACAGATCAATTCTGGTACCATTGTATGTGCCATCAGCCAATCGCCGCTCGGCTGTACTCATGCATCGATGAGAATGGCAACGCATTCGACATTGTATCTGTCAGCTGAGTTGTGCACGAGGCTAATTTGTAAATGCTCGTCTTACAATAACAATGTAAGTGCTCCACATTATGCGAAATTACAAGTAGACTAGCTGGTCTGCTGCAGAAGTGAAGTAGCCTATTTATTAGCCTTGGCTTCAGTGACTAATACTGCAGATCGGAAAGCAAATTTCGTGATATCAGGCTATGTGTTGTGTTGCGATCCGGAACCAGATGCAAGAACCAGGAAATGCAGTAGAGTTTGTTTAATTGGTAAAGGGGGGTGACCCCCGCAGAGCAAAAGGCAACATTACGAAGTCCACGATCCAAAAGTCGAAATCCAGTTGGGCAAAAATAGTATCAAAAACCAGGGCGGCAATCACAATAATCGTAATGGGACAGAAATGGGTCTGGTACACAGGAATAGTACTATCAGAGAGACAAGCCAGAATCCACAGGACGTAATCCGAATCGTTACCAGGGCAACAAACAGAGATCTGGTTGTCGGGCAGAAAAATGGTCAAAACACACAGATGCAACAGTAAATCCAAAAACACAAAGGCAAAAATCAAAAGTCGGGCAATCCAGTCAGAAAGATAAACACTGAGAAATTGAGGCGAGAAACGTAGCACAAGAAAACTAGGGAGAACAATCTGACAAGAGAGTGAACCAAACAGACATCTTATATACACATCCGGGGTAAACACATCACCAGGGAGAACAGGTGCAATCAATTGTAACAATGATCAGGGAGAGACACATGAGGAATAAACTAATTACATGAATTTGGCTGTAGCCAAAATGCAGACAGGGATCACAAGACAATCCTATGAACAAACAACAGCTCCGATTAAGGAGTACTAAAGTGTACAGTCTAAAGAAAAGGGAAAGCCTGAGATATACGTGGAAACTGCAGTAGAGATATTTATTGATAGGCAAGGAGGGCGGAGATACAGATTGGGCGAATGCTGAGAGATCGTTAGTCTATTAGTATGTGCAGCTATACAATCCCGAGTGCAAGTTAGTGAGTTAGTAGAAATATACAATGTTAATCTTGGTTAGTTATCTATCAAAAATAATAAACTGTTAGTAGGGTTAGTAGACAGTAAAAGAGAGAGGAAGGAAGCACACGAGATAATGAAGGAAGATTGAAAACCCAGAAACCAATAAATCACCCGAATGAGTGGCACGCAAGACCAGGGACCGTGAGCAAAGACCTACACAAGACATGGCAGGGTAGACGTAGTGCAATACAAGGAAATGGAAACATGGCATGGCTGAAAATAACTGTGAACATGAAAAATAATAAACAAGAATCTAACTCACCAAAACACAATACGTTATCCTAAGAATGGTCATAAGGCAGGCAGTGGTCACTAAACACAAAAAGCATACATGGCTAAGCCAGGCACAGAACTTAAACATGACAGCAGAATGCAGAATCACAACGCTATGTTTTCATTACCAATTTTTTATTTCGTTATTTAGATTTTGCGCTTTTCTAAGGGTATTAAATGGAAACGCACCTTGAGAGTGAGGACGATGTCCAAAGTTGTTAGCCCACAAAGCACAGTCTGCTTCGTAACCGTAGACTGTTCGTGACACAGACATTGCAGTGATAAGCATATGGTAGTCGCGATAGTACGTTGGGAAGGCGTTACCAATTGCATTCTGAATCAGTATTTTGAACATTTGCGGCAATCGACAAAATTAAATTCTACTGACCGCTGGCCAATTATCGGAACCCCAAAGAAAACAGACTATCCATATGAAGCGCAGCTTTTCTCATCTTTATTGTACTCTCATGAAAATAAATCATCTTGCCTGGGGGGGAGCAAATCGATTTCCAGTCATGGGGCCCAAAATTGCCAGCGGAACCCCTGTACCCAGTTATCTTACAACTTTTATTTCAAGGCGTCACAGCAATTACCAGGCAAGATCTCAGGACTGGTTGGTCCAGAAGTCCCCAGAGTTAAAACGGAGCGTGTTAAAACTGCTTTTAGTTGCTGTGCTCCTAGGGAATGGAACAATTTTCAAGAAGCTTTTAAACTGGATAAATTAATTTTATTAGAGAATTTCAAAAAAGTGATGTAGGATTTACTTGTAGAGATTGGGGATTGTGTATGTTTTGAATAACATTACTATAATTTTCTCATTTACATGTATTGCATGCACTCCTGTATGATCATTTTTATTGTATATCATTCTCCTTTATACAACGATAAGATATTGCACTATATTGTGCTTTGTATTGTTAACAGGGCACCATCACAAATGAGACTGAGGTCTCAATGGGTTCCTCTGTATAAGTAAAGGTCAAATAAAATAAAATAAAATAAAAAATGTAGCTATTAGCCAGGCTGATTGTGACAATCTGTAAAAAATAAATAAGAGAAGCACGTGCGAGGCGTGGAATGCTGCATCAATTCTAATGGTTTTGTGCGGCGTCTTCTGTGCACATTCTGAGCCCAGTTATTCCGCCATCATAACCAGAACATTCACTCCTGGTTGGCTGGGCCCTGTGTAATTATGAGTACATACTAGAGATAGCACAGACACCTAAAAAGTAGGATGTTTCCACTGGGAAAAATACTTCTATTCTCACACGGCAGTAGAAATAGGTCAGCACATAGATGAACCCTTTTGGCTTCACAGTAGGGAATTTTCCTTTTTATCCCCCCAAGACTAATTTATACCGGCAGAACCCCCGGATCTCTATGGAAAACTGCACGCTTACACTGACGTAACCGGCTCTATAACAGAAATAAAATAAATTTCGAATGCAAATGCAAGAAGGGCACAGTCTGTTGATTACATGCCGGCTGATGTACAATATGCAGTGAATCACGCCACCCAGTCCAATATGAGGAAAAGAATACCGCCAAGTCATTGCCAAAGGTAACATCATCTCTGTTACAACCTAAACCACCAGGGGAAAAATTTCACAACGCAAATTTCCATTTTGTGGGCCTCCGCAAAAAAAAAAAAAAAAAAAAAAATTAAATAAAAGAAACTACATGGCAAAGTAAGGAGAGGAGAAAAACAGGAAATCTGTGACTACAATTCATTAAAAGTGCATGAACACATACACACACAGAAGAATAATATCGCTCTCCCCTCCCACACACTTCTCTAAACCCCTCGCCCATGCCAAGGCTGCACAGGTAAATTCACCGTCAATATCCCTCTCGCAGTTCTCATGCTGGCACCCTCAAAAGCACAGCGGATATGAATTTTGCATGAACACCTTCACATCCCGAATCACTGTCAAGGAAACTTCGTGACCTTGGTCACGAGGCGGCTAGTGCCTCGACTACACTCCCTCCGTTGGGGAACCCCTTCCACTCCCTACGCTGGAGATACAAGGATTACAGAGGACGATTGATCTGTCGAAGCACGCAACTATAAACAAACTGGCACACATGCACACGCGCGTGCACACACACACACACACACATTCAGGGATTGTACAAAAACATACACACAAGCACACACGCGCACGCACGTGTGCACACACACACAAACACACACGCACATCCAAAAACAAAATAAAAAATGTATTAATTAAATATATGTGAGTACAGGATTTCGCCTGCAGCACTTTGCTATATTTCAGCGCATCCAAAATCCAAAATAAGAATGAGAACTCCGGTCTGCTCCCCACAAACTCTCCCACTCCACCCCCAGCTGCACTGAGAGAGCCGCGGCTGACAGCTCTCCAAACCACACTCTGGCAGCAGAAAGCACACTCCTGTTAGCCCACAAGCGCCCATCAAACTCCTGCGCCCATGGTTGCCAGGCCAACTTAAACCCCTTCCTGCTGCTAATCGTGTTATTTATTTTTTTCCCCTGCAACCAGGTTCACTATCCTCACCCTCTCAAGACCCACTGGGTGGAGAACAGGTAAAATAACCGATAGTCTCTCACACACTAAGCCAAACCACTCCAAGTTTAGACAAAAACCACAAAATACTTTTCCCCAAAATACTCCCAGTAATGACTGATTAGCTATTAGCACCGATTCTGTTTTTCAGTTTTCATTTCCCAAACTAATTATGGAGCTGGCTCTTCCTTACTACAGCCTGTCAGTGCACAAAATACCTCCCCCACAAGGGACCCAGAGGCGATTGGCTTGTGGATATTGTTTATTGGCCATAAGATCAAAATATGCCACAAAAAAGCCTCCATTTTAATTTCATTTTGAAGGTCCATTCAATGTGGTGCTTCACATCAGTTTAAAAGTGATAAAATGTTTATAAATGGTTGGAGTGCTTCACTGTGCTGTTCGATAAATGAGAGTACTGTGGATACAAGGGTTATGCACTTTTGAAAGGTCATCACCTGGAATTGTCAAGCTGTCAAACCTCATTGGCTGATTTAAAACTAAAAACACTAATCTTGTTACTAACAAGCCCTGGTGTTTGCTGTAGGCACTGTAGTTTTCACTGTTTGGCTGCCAATAACGTCCCCTTGACAATTTAGCTACACATTTAGCTACACCTCGTGGTACGAGGACGGCATAGAGTTTGCAATCATTTGTTACGCACAAATTATCTGCCTGATTAAGCCAATGATTGTTGTAATTGAGCCAATAAAGCTTTCCTTTGCAGCCCTCTGAGTGTTTGTCAATAACAGAAGCTGCAGAAGCATTCTGGACCTTTACCAAACTCAATCTTTTATAATATTTAGTGGGCAATTCCATTTTATGCAAATTGCATCATTTCATTTTTTCAAATTACATTGTGTCACAGTGATGGATTGACGGCTGTGTTCTTTTCACTATGCTTAAAGGTGCACGTTTGGCTTCGCAAAAAGGTCCATCGAAACTGGCCGTACTCTGCCAATATCGACCGGTGAGGAGCAGAGTATTGAATATGTGCTGAAAAAGTCTAGCCACACAGCCGAAACCTTGCCTGGTTAAGAAAGAAATAATTTGGTAAGAATAATCAGTGTAACTGTAACATTGTTTGAGGATGTGTCCTTGGAATATCTTGGGGAACGAACACAGGAGATGTGATACAGATCGAGCGCACTCCAAAAGACCGATACGAGGCTGTTTGTGGTTTTGAATATAAATGGTCTAAGGTTACCTGAACCTGAAGATTAAAGGCTTGGACTCCAGTCAAGCCTGTGGAAAACTGCAAACAGGGTGCAGGGCAAAGCTCTCTCTCTCTCTCTCAGGAGACTGCAGTACAAGTTTATATCCTGTGCTCAGCTCCAACAGATCACAGGCTGTAAACAGCTAACAACTTCCATCGACTTGAAAATCGACTGAGGTTTATCCTGGAGGGGTAAAATAATCAAAATCCCACTCATACTAGCATTTCTGAATACATTTCTCAGGTCAGAGAATATTTAAAGCACCTGATGAGTGAGCCCACAGATATAGAAATAAAACCTTCAGCTGTAGTAAAATGTGTTTTTTTCTAAGCAGAGCCTGAGCTGTATATTGATCATTATGGAGTTCTTGCATAGGTTAGTGAACCAGACCATGCCTAAAAACGTCACTCCATTCATCCATGTCCAAACCAACCAACCAACCAACCAACCAATCCACCCATTTATACCCCCTTCATTCTATAATCCTTGTCTGTCTTGTTCGACATCTCTCTCTCTCTCGTTCCTTTCAGTTCATTTCTCACCCCATCACTCTAAAGGAGCCCCAGAGGACTTGAAAAAGCCTATATGACCCCAAGAAAGGACACGACCCCCGCCCTGTCTTGTCGCCTTGGACTTCCCATTATCCCACACTGGTCTCCACCTACTCAACTCTATTCTGTCCTTCATCAGTATGAATTCCCATGCTTATTCAATTCAATTAATATCGATAGCAACTATTTTAGGTGTGGTCTGGAATTCATTAACTGTTCTAATAGCAACATCCAGATTCAGCCCAGGAATGCTCTCCCTTTGCGATATAGCATAATCTTGACTTGAATCTCGCATATGCATCGCTATTTTTGGCATAAAGAGGCTTGCGAGGAATAAGAAGCACTCTAAACATGGGAAGCATCAAGAAAATCTAGTCTTGTTGCAGTTCTGCAATTCAAATTACGGTTACAACCAAAAGCAACTCACTGCATGAGTTTTTAAAAAAGACTAATTTGCATTTGCTTATTTTTAGGTTGCAGACGGTCTACAAGTCCACAACTAACAGATGCTTTAAGGTGAATTTGACAAAAACTTTAAGCTAAGGTAATAAAAAAAATGGAAAACTACATAAATAAATAAACAAACAAACACGTTAGGGTATATTGACTTTGAATATTTGCTGGAGAAAATTCAAGTTTAATTATGAAACCTTGTGACAATAAATTAATATTAAAAATATTAATTCTTTTTAAGTCTAAAAAGTGTCTTTAAAAGTAAAAAAAAACTTTTATTGTTTATTTATACTCATCATTCAATACATCATTCACTTAAGAATTATGCAAAGTTGCAAAAAACTTCGTGTTTTTACGACAAAAAATTTTTTTAAAGCTTTTACATTAAAATTTTTAAAGGTTTTTTAAACCTGAAAAGACATTTTTAGACTTTCAAAACTTCTAAAATAGCCGCTAGGTTAGCTCACTCAGATAAGGCGCCGCATTTGCAGAGCAATAGTGACTACCACAGTGCTGGTATGATCCCTGGTCGTACCAACCGCCTGTGATCGGCAGCTTTTTCAGAGCAGTACATGATTGGCTAAAGCACTGTGGGAACGCAAATTGGGATGGGACTGCCAGGAAGGGATATTGTTTGATATGCATTTTTTATTTCTCTTTGCTATTTGGGCTTATTGGAACCTAATAAGTATAAAAACTGGGCGCATATACAGTATGCTAGCATATTAACATTTTTAACAAAGTCCCTCTGGACACATACGTGTACATCGTGTTTAGCAACATACAAGATCTTTACATTTACCAATTTTTTGTCAAATTTGCATGTCATGGCAGAGTTACAATGCTTTTATGCATATCTTAATAAACCATGAAATATGATTGGACTTCTTACCTTGTCAATAATTCGGTTTGAAGTGGCCACCTGAACTTTCACCTGTGCTTGCCACCATTTTGAATTTTTTCTGTAGTGTGGTGTACTCTTCGGACCCCACTAGATGGTAGTGTAATGGTGCGTTCTAGGCAGGCTTTTGAACTCATAACCAAGACTTCAAGTCATGACTTCCGACTTTGTAGCGTTCCAGGAAAGTTACGATAAACTGCCAGTTAACTGCAAAACTTCCTGTTTACCGTTGCGTTCCAGGCAGGCTTTTCATCGTTGAACATGGCGAACTGTATGGGCTGCGATATTGTTTCCTGGATAATGTGATGTCAGAGGTTGGAACTGGGAGAACATCGATTTGGAGTTCATGGGTAGGAAGTTACAGGTTGGACTGCCATTCCAGTGCATTTTCACGTGTCACAGGTTGGAAAACATGAGTTATGGGTTGCCTGGAACGTACTTTAAGTGTCCACACATGTGATCATAAGGCCCCAGTTAAGCAGAATTAACTACTGATGTAATATTACCCAAAATGTGACATCCACGCATGTGGACGCCAGGTTTTAAGAGGTTTAAACTGATTGCCTTGTTCATTACTCAAGCACCTCCTGTTGGCCAGCCGGGCACTCGTCAGTGAGATTCTAAGCTTGTTCATGTTTGGGTATTCTCCGCCCTCATTCTGAACTTGCAATGGTTTTGACCAATGAGTGTAAAGATGCAAGGCTGACAGGCACTTGCTTCAAAGTAGAGCCACAAACTGTCTCTCTCTCCTGAGCTGGCAACAGTGGGTTTCATACGAGCAAGCCTCGTATATAGTTGTTGGATTCGGCATTCCAGATTTGCGTGGGATTAGAGATGCCAAATTTATTTTTTAAAAAAAACTTCAAAAAAATTTTTTAAAGTAGTTATTTATTATTGCAAGGTTTCATCATTAAATGTACACCAAAATCTCATAAAATTCAAGTTGTTGTGTTTATTGTTTTGCGATTGATTTTATATGTTATTTTATCCTTATGCGACTAAAAACAAAAATAAAATGTCTATTTAGCACAAATAGACACAGATCCAGTGTAGCTGACTGGACCTTAGCACGATCACTCTCCACATTTACATTTATCAGAAAAAAACTATCATGTATTGTTGAATGGGTGTCAATATACTTTGTGTGCAGAATTTACCTGGAATTTATTTTCACCCCTGTGCCTTTGCTCCGGTGCAGTTCATTTATAACAATACATTTGATGCCTCGAACAAAATATTGCAAAATATTGCAAACCATTACAGAATTTTGTGAAGCCACTCATTATTCTTCCTGTACAGCTTTATAGTGCTGTGGAAAAAGTAATCGCAAGCCCGGGCACATCAGGGGAAATTCTCCAGGGGCAGAGCTTCAGAAATGGAACAGCTCATTTTATACTTGGATAAGTAAATTACTTTGCCAGTAAGATAGAGGAGTACAGTATGTGGTTACATCCGAGAATGAAGAGCTAATTTTTTATCAGTGGAATGACTCAACCTTTTCAGTGAGGACTCCCTAAGGGGTGTGAAAAAGGAATTGTCAGCATGGTGTGTACTTCTTTTTCCAGAAACCACCATGCAGGGCCTAATGGAACACCGCAATGAGTTATTGCAGGACACAGCCGGGATAGTCTCCGCTTTATAGTCACTGAAGTAAGTGTTTTACCTACTCAAGACATAGCCTCCAGTAAAGCGCTCAAAAACTGCTTGCATACATCAAGTGTGTGAGTAAAAATGCACCGTTCCATGAAACTTTCCTCAGATTTGGTCATATCCAATCGTTGCCAAGTTGCATTCAGCAATATGCTCACAACAATTAAACAAGTGACCTCCATTGATTAAACATTTTTCATATAAAATGTAATTTTTTTAGCATATGTTATCAGTGTAAGATGACAAACACAGTGTGAGGTATCTGGGTCAACAGTACATCCCATTGTATAAAAATATAGTAAAGAACGAAACCACTGCATGAAATAGACCTTAATGAAATTTAACACATCAAACAATGTTTGTCTTCTGTATAATAGCATTTAGACTAATTAAGATCAGTGGGAATTATGTCAGAAGTAACAGTACAATTGCGTCCTACAACCTCTCAAGCTAAGCGGGTGACAATCCTTGGCCTTTTGATTCCAGCAATCTTCTATACGTTCAGGATTGGAGCGCATACCGCATTAAAAGTGTATATATTTCATGAATGTGATATTTTGTCTAATAATAACGAAAATTTACAAACATCAAAGCAAAGAGAAAATGAATCCAATTACCCATCTCCAGCCTTTTCTTCTTACTGAATCAGAGCATAATACTGTTATCCATGCAAACAGATGATGAAATATTGACAGGTCCTTTAGTTACAGATTATTGAAAATATATGGAAAATCCCAGCCCACTGTCACTCACTTTTAATCTCCTAAGGCGATCGCTATTTGTAGCAGAAATGGTTGTTTAAAGAGTAGAGTTATTTTAATATAAAGTAATAAGTCTTGTATCAGTTGTGGCAGTTCCTGAGACGGAGAGTAAATTTCCCTCAGGGTTTTTCTTGTTGAAACAAATAAACAGTGATTATTAGTAAAACCCCAGCCTCCAAACCATGAATCATAAATCTCCCACTGGAGGAGTTTGCGTTCGATATATACAGTTTCAGCCATAAATGCTCACATTCTTGCACTGAGCTAGGCTTACCTTTACACTAAAGAATGCAGTAAGTGTGACTAATTGTTTTATTATTCTTATTTCTTATTATTCTTAACTGAAATGTTCACTTTCCCCTGAGCTCTCCTTTGGCCATATGTTGAAGGTAGTCCAGCTTGAACAGTAAGGTTGTCAATTAAAATAGTCTCTGCTATTACATTAATACAGTAGAAATATAAGCAGTGTTACACTGTTGTTTGGGAGTACTACAGCCGTACAAATAAAGCCCCTTCTGTGTACTGTTTTTGTAGTTTAATCAGTGCTCACATCAAACATGTCCATTGATGGTCATCTGAACTTAACGCCCTGAGCCGGCCGTGGAGGTTTGTGTCTGGGTCCTCCTCAGGTTTCTGCTCGTCTTCCATTTAGGAGTTTTTCCTTGCCACTGAAGCTTTACACTTGGTTTTGAGGAGGTTAGGCCAGGGTTCCTTGTGACGCCTGTTTTAATTTTTTTTTTTTTTTTGAGAAATAAGTAACATAAATAAAATTGGATTGACTGACAGCTGGACTCAGCCTCTATTGATCTTTGTAGGAACACTCAATGGGTCTCATTCATGTAACCTGAGCAAATTTGTGCGTAGATTTGCACATAAAAGCCTACGCAACTAAAAACCTACTGCGGATTCCTGAACACCGCGGGAAACTCAGATCTGATGATAAACACGTGTGCATGATCATGAATGCCAATCCATCATAAACTGACAGCGCGCTCCCGGTGATCGGATACTAGCATAAATCCCGCCCATGAATTGCCAATGATCACCATATAAGGACGTTTAGATGAATCCAGTCGACGTGTCAGTCATGGCGGAAAGCAAGAAAGAGAGAGAAAGAAAAAAGAATTATTCCGAAGCGGAGATAGAAATTATTTTGGGTGGAGTGGAGTTAAGAAAAAACATTTTATTTTCATCTGATAGCAGTGGTGTGACAGGGACAGGCAAAGGGAAGGCCTGGAGGGGGGAGACAGATGCTGTTAATGTTGTCTCTGTAGTCCAAAGAACAATGTCCGAGGTGAAGCGGAAATGGTTTGACATGTAACAGGAGGAAAATAAACACATGAGTGCACGTAAAAAATATATACATCAGCCACAGGAGGAGGAGGCGCACAGTCACAACTCGTACCAGGAATAACAAAAGGTCACAAGTGACATTCCTGATTAAACCTGTTTTTCTGCACCATGAAGTAGCCTACTAATTTTGTGATGCAGAAAAACAGGTTTCATCAGGAATGTCACTTGCGACCTTTTGTTACTCATGAGATGAACTATTAACTGCAGACGAGCGCATCGCTGGCATAATTGGAAAGACCTCTCAGTCAGGAATTATACCTGACGGAGACAGCGACATGCCTCCACTTTTATTTTTTTTAATCATCATTGAACATGTAGAAATAACCTATAATCTATAGAGTCGATTCACATAGATAATTTACAATCATAAACCTAATCTGGATCTTAAACCAGCCAATTGCCTACTAATTTAACGAAATATGTTATATTTTTAATAGTTTGTCATGTTTAGGCTATATTACGTGTTTCAAAGGCATCTGTATATTGTGTGCATAACAGAGCGCAATATGAATTAAAATTGTAATTATCAATAGTGACAAGCATTATGTGCATTCTCAAATTTACACAAGCACTACGCGTGGTCAGCAGCATGTGTAGATTTTGTTAGGAGCTACGAAAAGATCGGAACTAGGCCTACTAAAATACTGATGAATGCAGAGATGCACGTAAATTTCCGTCTGCGAACAGTTTACGCATAAATTCGTTCTGCTCATGTTTCATGAATGAGACCCATTGTTTGTAATGTTAAACAAAAAAGAAATGAAAAAAATGTAAATTTTATGTTACGTCTGGCATATTAATAAATCAAGAGTGAACCTGAATTTCATTTTGTAAAAGCAAATTTGGCAAAGCTTAAAATTTATATCATGATAAAAACACTTGATGATATTCCATGCAATCTAAAACAATGCTTCTCTGTATTATTCTGTTGTTGTTATGATCCTGATCTGCCCGACCATGTTTCTGTTTTGATCCTGTCCTGCCTGACCATGTATTGATTATGAATTCTGCCTTGTCTGACTATGCTCTGTATTTTGTATTGTGTTTTGGGATTCCATGCCATGTTTTGTTTTTGCCTTGTCTTTGTCTGTTTGCTATTTTCCACCATTGCAGTTATATTCTGGTCCTTGTTTTGTGTCATACCATGCATTGCACTTTGTCTCCCCCTTTCTGGTCCTTTGTCATGTGATCGCTCACTCCCCCAGTATTGTGTGCCACACTTTCGGGTGATTTCATGGTTTCTGGGATTTCATTTCCTCAAATCTTGTTTACTTCCTTCTCCTTGCTTTTTTATATTACTAACAATACTAACAGTTTGTTGTTTTAAGTAAACTTACTAATCAAAATTAACATTGTTTATAGTACTAACTTACTAACTAGCACGAGGGATTGTATAGCTGCACATTACTAATTGAGTAACGAGCCCTCAGCACTCGTTCTGCTCTAGTCTTCGCCCTTGCCTTCACTCAATTTACTTTGCTGTGCTTCAGCAGATTTTCTGCACCTGGCTAATCACTGTTCTGCCCATCACTCTGTGCACGATAGCACTCCCTAACCGGAGCCGTATGTTTGTCACTAGGCTGTCTCTGTGATCCCTGTCCGCGTTTTGGCTTTTGCCAATTTCTTGTAATCAGGAACCTCCTCATGTTTATTCCTTCGTAATTAGTCTGATCCATATCATCTGCCTCCCCTTTGTAGCATGTGACTTCCCCTATGTGTATTTAAGCAGTCATTTCATTCACAGCTCTTGTCAGAACATTTTCTCTGTGCTGCGATTGTTTATGCCTTGTACTCTTAGTGTTATACTTCTGACTGGAATGTCCTGGATTCTGATTTTGGCTTTACCTATATTCTTGTGCCCGTGTACCATACCTGTTTTGCCCGACTCAGAGTTTTGCGTTTGCAGCCCTGTTAACGGTTCGGATTACGCCCACTGGATTTTGGCTTTTGATTTTCTGACAAACCCATGCCAGTGTACCGAACCTGTTTTGCCCGACTACGAGTACTGTGATTGGTGCCCTGGTTACGACTCGGATTTCACCCTCTGGATTTTGACTTTTGGATTGTGGACTCTGTACTTGCCTCCTGCTCAGCGGGGGTTCTCCCCCTTCCTTAATAAAATCCAGTTTTACTGCACTGCTTGGTTCTTGCGACTGGTTTCTGAACGATACATCACAGTTGTACAACTAAAATACTTTGAGTTGGCCCTCACAACATTTCATAAGGCTGTCACATTACCAATCTGGTCTAGCAGTTAAGTTTCTTTCATATGCCACTTTCACAAAGAATCTGTCTGACAAGAAGTAATGGGGTGAAACATTACTTGTCCTGCATGGATAATTCCATCAGAATCAACAGTTTGTGATGAATATGAAACAAGTCTGCATGCTGGGGTGAAACAAGTAAATGGCAGTAGAAAAAGTCTAAATATTTTAAAGCAGTCCATTTGGAACCCGCTCTTTATTGCTCACATTGTTTAGGACTGATTGTTGTTGGAGTTCACTGATCTGTAAGAGTCTTTGGAAGAAATATACCTCTGTACCCATCTGCCTCCCACCAAGTAAAGTATAATATTCAATGAAAAGTTCCTATTTTCAGGTTTATTTATTTGGGTGAGGGGAAGGTGGAGAGTGTGAGGGGATATGTATTGTTTTGACTGAACTTTACCACTAGTTTCAAAATGCTGCCTTTTACATATATATGTACAGGGCATTTCGGAATGTTTGTAAACAATATGCGCCAAGATGCTTCCAGGTGGCAGAACGCGAGGGGCTTCCCACTGACCTTAAGATATCCAGCCGGGAAAGTCTTTCTTTAATAAGTTAGGGGTTTATGATTTGAAATTTTGTAAAATGAGGCGAGAAATGTTGACTGTTAAATCTGATAACATAGGTTTTGTTACCAGATAATACATCTGTGGTGATATACGATGTATCTACCAGCCACCCACCTGCATTAGTAACCATCTACTGACAAAGTGCTGTTACGAGCCGAGCTTGCATTGCCTATCGGCGGCAAGTGCAACCTATCTTTGCCCTATGGCTTTTGCAGCTAATGTGACACCATAAATAGAGTAATAAAGTGATTATTTTTTGATGAGGCATATTAAAAACATACAGAGGAGGGTTGAAATGGCCCTTTAATAATAACATTGGGCTCTAAATTCTCAGACCAGACGCAGGCGCGGCGAATGGGCGGTGCGCCGCGTCAACAGGGTGTGTCCAGGCGTATGTTGCAATGTTGTGCCCGGCGTAGCCTGGCGCAAGTACTTGTCTGTCCCGCCTCTGTCCCTCCTTCCAGCGCAAGTTGGCAAAGAAGGCGTGTTTGGGTATAACATAGCCGAGTCAAATCTTCACCAATCAAATGAGCTCCTCTCCTCACCTTTAATGTGTTGGAATATAGAAGCCTCGGTCCTATATCTGCATGATGCGTTAATGTTGCATTTTACTTTGCTGCTTCAGGCATGTTTTTTGCACCGCTTACGTCTATATTAAGCATTACGAATATGAGTTAGCTGGCTAGCTAGGGCATTCGCGAATTATTACCATTAGCGAACTTGAAAGGAATTTCAAAATGAAACTACGTCAGATCATTCAAACTTATGAAGTTGGAATGAAATACGACGGTTGCTCATTGGCAAGAGAAACGATGGATAGCGTGTTCCTATTATTACAGCCTGTTGCTGCTTAAAATTTTGGGATTAACATGCATGGACAACAATGCAAGATACGTTACACATTCATTTTCAATATGTGATCTTAACTCATCATAGCAATCAGGCTGTATTCCTTTCCCCCACTAAAAACGACCTAAGTGACAATAATAGTAGAGCATTGCGAAACGAATTTTCCACATGACGGATTGCGTTGAACGCAGTGTCTCTTGTCCGAAAGTCTGACAGGTTTTAAATATATCTCTGTGTCCGACAGTCTATTATTGTTTTTAATTTCTTCAAATCTACTGATTCTTTTTGATGTTAAACGTGAATGTTTTGATTAGAGGGCTCAGTTCTTCAATATGAGTACCGAGAATTTCAATCAGTGTTGCTGTTTAAGCTCTGCTCAATAGAGTGTTTAAGCTCTGCTCAATAGAGTGAGTCGACATGGGTGTAGGACAATGTACAATGCCTCCGTGTCTGACCGCCAAAAAAAGAGGACGATTAGAACAGATTGATAACGAAATAAAGAATAAAAATAAAGATTTTAACAACAGAACATCCGATGAACACTGCGATTTATTTATTGGCGGGTAATCTTTGTTGGATGCCCCGTTTGTTGGTGATTTATTTCTATTCTTTATTTCGTTATAAATCTGTTCTCATATCAATACTTTTACTTTTTGCTGGCTGCTGGACCTGGAGTATTTTGCATTTTGCATCGGACATTCTTGATCCTGCACGTGATCATTTATTCACACTGTCAGTGGTCATGGAATTGATTTGCTCACGCAATATTTTATCTCTGCTGTGGAAATAAAGCGTGAATCTGTTCGATCCATCCGACTAATTTTCAAAAGAAAGACCAAATAAAGACTTTTGTCTATCTTCAACGGAAGAAAACAGACGAATAGGCTAAAAAGACCAAGAAAAGTCGATAGCTATCAATTTGCATTTTGTGAAAGTCGAACACAAACATAGCCAAGTTTGCACGTCTAATAATTCCTGGAATACTCTGAAAAATTAGAACTTTAGAAATTAGAACTAGAATTTATGACTTTCGGACACGGAGCTACATTAAAACCCTGTCCGACTATCGCATCTTTGCATTGACTTTGTCTGTAATCAGTCGTGCTAAAAATTCATTTTGCGTCCAGTGTGCAAGCGGCTTTAATAAGCATAGAATACAAGCATGCAGTTTGTGGTTGGCTGAGAAAGATGTGAAGTCGTTAGTTTGCATCACAGATTCAGCTGCGTTGATTAAGCCAGGTCAAGTTTCCATTACACGGGGCAACCGCCTTTAATCTAACATCAGGACAATCGATAAAGATATAATGATTTATGTCCTTATTCAGATATTTACATTAAATAGTGCTTCCTGTAATTATTTCTTGCATTGAAATGTGCCTGACATTCTTGAAAACTGCCTGTCAGGTTTCAGTGACGTGTGCGCACTGTGCGCCGGTCAGCCAAATTACCACTGCACAGAAAGTAAACCAGTTTGGAGATGGCAAGCTTTCTGCGCAACTCCAGTGGAGACATTATTTCCGAAATTGTCACTGCGTCTTGATGAATATGTGGCACCTCCCCCTACTACGCCGCCACACCCATCTCGGTGCACGTGTGTCTACCAAATTGCCAAAGTGGCTGCGCACAGTGTTGCACCGGACAAAATTACCATCGCATGGGCTGCGCCAAGAAATTAGAGCCCATTGTTTCAATGTATAATGCAATGCATACATAAAGTTGAATCAATGTTGATGCAATTCTCCATTCCTTCAATGTTGAACATATCATTGTTGAATCAAAGTTAATTCATTGTCAGAATTAATTGGAAATTCAATATTATTTCCATGTTGATCATAGCGAGCACTTTCAATGTTCTATTCAATATCTGACAATAATGTTGACTGCAGTCTTCTGCCTGACAATATCCCAATGTTGATTCAATCACTTTTTGCTATCTGGGTCGGCTTTTGTCACCCGGAAGAACGTCTATTACTGCTGAGACGTCATGGTAAATTGTTGTATTACAGATCTACTGAAAGGACTTTATGTAACTGATGCACCCTCAGCCATACACACTGCTGTCAAAAAAGCTGCTAAATTGAAATGTAAATTGGAGGAAGATATTAAAACTCTAAGATGAGCGAGCTAAACAAATGAGTCATTTCATGAATGGACGATCACAAAAGAAAAAGAGAAAAATATTCAACGGCAAAAAATTAATTTAGATATTCTCACAGTAACCTCCAAAATTCCATAGCTGTTTCCAAAGTAGGCGCAAAAAAAATCTGTGAGAAATACTTATTGACTTAATTTACATTTGTTGCAGTAGCAAACCTCTCACCATTTAAAATTTTCTTTTTAAACTCCAATTAATCAAAATTGTTCTTGTTGTACATGGCAGTGGTAAATAATTTTGATTAAAAGTTCTCTATCCTGTCGAGAAAATTGGACTCAACTTGCGTAAACACATGAAGAATTACTGCTTGCCTTGTAAAAGCTCTCAGGGGTTAAACAAGAGAGTCTCGTGGCTCAGTTTGAGCGGATTTAATGTAAAACCATACCCTTCTCTCAAGTATTATTTTCAGACTGTTCTCAGCTTTTAGTGCCCCAATGCGCTTCGGGGGAGCTGTGGATCAGTAATTCCAGGTTTCCTTGGATACGGAGTAAAATAGCAGTTAGCTTACTAGCATTGTACGTTTGTAGATCAGTATTCCATATGCACTCATTCTTGCGCTCATGCCAGCCATCGCCATGCATAGACATTAACAAACTTGGGTCTGCATGTAAACACACAATTTATTAAGGTGCTTGTTTTCCTACTTAGGCTTTAGCTGTGACAGGCAAATGGTAAGCTGCCATTTCTAACTCCAGACCATTATGTCAGACCTGATATATGAAGCCTTTCTTTTGTCATTTCATTGATTGGATATGCCAAGGAAAGTCTGAGGGCATTTATTTTGCATTCTTCATAAATGCGTCTGGCCATGCGGCGTAATGCTAAAAGGCAGGCTATCCTGTTGTAAGCATGAGCCAACCAATCAATTTTTGTCCCATTTTCCCTTTATAAGACAACCAATTAAATGAGCATCTTCACCCTAATCCTCTTATATAGTTTTCGAATTCAGCAAAACTGTCAGTATGCAGTTGGTTTTGGAACAGACATAGTAATGCAGGGAGGATATCATTCTGTATGACACTAACACTGACACAATCCACAATCGTATCCATTTGTTCAGATACATCTAACCGGAAACTGAAATTAAATGTCACAAGAAAGATAACAAGAGAAAAAAGCAAGAAGGTATTTTCTCAAAGTATCTGTGATGGGATGATATTGGACTCGCACTCAGAGCCGATATCTTGTCACAGATCCCTCATTTGTTACACAGCGACATCACAGGTGCTGCCATCTTCACAGAAATGACCTGTGCCATCAGAGATTTATTTGTACAGGTTTAAAACATTGCCAGCACATGAAGACAAAGTGTTGCTTTTATTAACTGTGACATTTTCTGGGGTTACAGAGTTCTTTCAGCTTTTTTGCAAGCCAAGGAAGGCTGCTGAGGCAATGTGTCATGCAGATGAAATGTCGATTAACCATCATCTTGCAGATGATGGAAATCAAGTAGGACTGATTAGGATAATGACTGTCAAATTGGCACTGCATGTAAATGAACCAGACAGATGCAAAGGTGCTCTGTTCCTCCTGCATCACATCAGGCTCCTCAGTAAATATGAATGTTTTATGAATGAGTCAGGGACTACACTAAGACTGAGTGTACTTCACAAAAGGCTCAAGTGAAACATGATTCAAGGCTTATTTTATTAAAAGATGGCTGCTATCTGACGCACTGATATACTGAGACATATGCACATTTGTATTGTTATTTCTATTATCCATTTAATTATTCCCAACTTTTAATCATTTTTGAACCATTATTGAACCTGCTTGTTCCTGGCCAGCATAAGAGTAATTTGGAGCCATTGGGAGGAACGATCTGATCTGTACCCGAGTGCTATTTTGGTTTTATATTCCTGAGCTGAGTGTGGTTTGGCCATATCAAACACCATTTTCGATCATAAGGGTGTTCATAACAGATGCTCGTTTTTCAAAGAGGGGAAGCTCATTTTTGGCTTACATCATAAGATACAGTATGTTCACTTAATTATATGTAAATACTGTCCTCCGTTCCTTCTCAAGAAAGTGGTCTGTGACACTGTCCTACCAATTGGGCGTCGTTTCCAAGGACTTGACCCGTGTCCTCTCAATGACCAGCAGAGCTAGGTTGCTTAAAGGAACAGTCCACCGTACTTTCATAATGAAATATGTTTTTCTATGAAATGAGACGAGATGATACGTACCTCTCCGAGCTTTGAGCGACCACCCAGTCAGCCAGACGCGCTGCCACTCCTGTTAGCATTTGTAGCTAGACTCATTGTGGTCAACGGTATTTTTCGGGGCTGTAGTTAGATACAACCAAAGTCTTCCACGTTTTTCCTGTTTACATAAGTTTATATGACCAGTGACATGAGTTCGGGATCGGGTACGCTAATCCAAACGTGGCTTTTTCTATGCTGTGGGAAGTGCGTACTATAATGACAGGCGTAGTAACACCTTCTGCGCGCTTCGACAGCGCATTGTTGCTGACATGCCTGTTGCTTTGCATGGATATTGGATCCAGTGCCCTTGGACTGGTAGACAAGAGCAGTGGTCGCCATTTTTCAAAAGAGGGGATTGAAAGGTTTGTTCCAACAATCAGGGATCACAATGCTGGACCTTCCAGGGAAAGCTCACGGCAGGGTGCAGGAAAGATGACTCCATCCAATCATGGAACCTAAGATCAGGAGGACCTAAGCGGGTCTCATTCTGGTCGTGGAGAGGACCAGCTTTTTACACTTTCACAGATGCTACAAGGGTGGTGGGATTTTTCCTATTTAGTCTACATGTTTTGTGGAAAAACAGCACAAAGCCAAAAAAAGTGATGCTCTCTATTTAACTGCTGATCTATGGTTAAATCCTCACCTATGGTCTCGAGCTTTGGGTTGTGACCGAAAGGATAAGACTGAATACAAGCGGCTGAAATGAGTCTTCTCTGCAGGTTGGCTTGGAGATGGCTCCAAATGGAGCCAGCTGAGGAGGTTCAAGCATCTGGTCAGGGAGTCTTCTGGAGTCCTCCCTTTAGAGGTTTTCACACACGGCCTGAGAATGGCTTGGGGTCCCCCAGGAAAAGTTGGAGAAAGTAGCTATAGGACGGGGGATGGTTGGGCTTCTTTGCTGAGTCTGTAACACTCATGACCCGGTGGAAAATGGGCAGATGGATGGAAAGCTGGATGGATTATCTGCATTATCTACTGTTAAATGTACTATGTAGCTTGCATTATGGAAAAAGAGCAACTGGCTCAAACACTCTACGGCACCCGACAAGCATGCTAAATAATAACCCTATTTGACATGGGCTCATTTTTGCTAAGAAGTACAGTAAGTAGGACACGAATGTCTGTAATTAGTAACAAAGGCTTTGCTATTATGTTCAAATGCTTACCATGCAGACAGTCGGTTTAGAAGTGTGGAAATTTACAAAAAATGCGGGAACCACAGCATTTTTTTTGCACAGTCCCTAATTTTTGTTACATTTCATAGTTAAATGCTAACGTTGTTGCGGTCTAGAGACATACCCTTACTAATGTACTACTGACTGCTGGACCCACAAGTGATGTTCTTTTTTGGATTGGCTCCTGTTCAGCCGATGCAATATTCCTGCCTACGCCATTCCCCTATATCACAATACATAACATACTGTCAGGGTGTATCAATAAAACAAATACACCTCAGAGTTATTCTCCCATATCATTGTGTTAATGATCACACTGGAGCCACCTCTGTGGTTGATGTTACATTGTTTTCTTTCTCTAAGTAATTTATATTGCATCCCCAGCTCATTAACTTTGACCCATACAAGACAACCATTGATTAGATATCCTCTCTTGCACTACAGTGAAACTATATGAAATAATTAGGACTGAAAATGTGTCTGAATATTTGAACCATGGTTGCTGAATTTAGTTGCACTGGTGTGATTGTAAAACAGTCTATTCAATGCAGTATTCTGGATGATTGCACCATTACTGAATTATCAACGTTGAAACAGAGTATATTTTACAGCATGCTTTGAAATGTCTGTTATGTAGCTTGTATTTTGTGGTGATGATGGTGTGTAATTATATTTATTTATATTTTTTTACCTTAAATTTGATTAAGCTGTAGCCATAGAAAATGACTTAATTCCCTTGACAGCCCCTGTAGATTCATGCATGGTATTTCCAGCTGGTAGCTGTTTAGAGAATAAAGCCTGTACACTGAAGGGGCAGGTAATTTTTGTTGTTTTTTCTGACTGGAAACTTTGACAGATTTATCCATCTTATAATATTTGGAATCTTGCTCCTCCCCTAATGGAGGGAGCTCTATGCATATGCAGAAAAAAGATGAGAACATTCCCTGACTCCTCACTCAGTGACTCATGAAGCTCATTGGTAATGTTGTTTGCAAATGCTGTTAAAATGCTTACTTAAAATTTTGCCCAGTGCCCAATACCTAATTTAAAAAATAATTCTATTAAGGTTGGGTTTATGCAACCCAGTATCACAAGATTTCCTGCTATAGGCGCAAAATGTAATCTATGGAATATACAGTTGCAATCAAAATTATTCAACCCCTGTTGCAAAGTACGTTTACTGGCAAAATTTACAAACTTTCAGTTGTTTGCAAAGAACAGATCAAACAAGAACCATTTAAATTGCTCAGCAGAACAAATATTATGAGTGGCTCCTCCAAATTCGACACAAAATGACACTTTTAGTGACTACTGTCGGGTCAAAATTATTCAACCCCTTCATGACAAGCATCTTTAATACGTAGTAGAAAACCCATTTGCTGCTTTGACCTGCTGGAAATGTGATGCATAGGCAGATAACAGCTTCTGGCAGCATTCCCAAGGAATTTAGTCCAGTCCGAATGGACAATGGCCTCCAGTTCACTAATATTCTAGAGATAGCATGCTGCAACTGTGTTCTTCAAATCCCACCAGAGATTTTTTATGGGGTTCAAGTGAGGTGACCGTGATGGGCACTCGAATCTTCCCAAACTTCTTCTGAAACCATGCCTGGATGTTGAGGTATGCTTAGGATCATTGTCCTTTTGGAAGGTCCAATAATGCCCTGACGTCAGCTTCCCTACAGACGGCATGACATTTTCTCCTTGGATATCCTGGTACTTGTCTGAATCCGTCTTGCCCTCCACACTTTGCAGGTCTCCAGTGCCAGAGGAAGCAAAGCAGTCGCAGAGCATCAAAAAGCCCCCACAATTCTTCACTGTAGGCAGGGTGTACTTTTCAGCATATGCTTCTTTATTCCTCCTGTAGACATACCACTGATTCATAATATTCCAGTTTTGTTTCATTCCTCCACAGAATAATATCCCCAAACATTTGTGGGTTATTTATGCGGTTTTGTGCATATTGGAGCTTGTGCTTTTGGATCAGTTGGGGTCTATGTCTTCAATGTTTAGTATGCACCCTACTGTGCAAACTGAAACCTCAGTGCCTCCTGCTTCCAAGTCTTGCTGCGGGTCTCCTGCAGTCACTCGAGGGTTTTTGACCACCCGTCTCCTCAGGAATCTGGTGAGAGCCATTGACAGCTTCCTCTTTCTGCTACATCCTGGTACTGTAGCCACTCTTCTTTTAACTCTGAACTTGTGATCTATGCTTCCAACTGTATCTTTACGAAAATTCAGTGCCTGTGCTACCTTTTCATGTCTTTTTCCCTGTTTGTGCCAGACAATGATCTCCTCTATTAGCTTTTTGGACAATTCTTTTGACAGCTATATTTCTAACAGGCAATCAAATGTCACTGTCAACAAAACCCTAGTGAGTGCAAGTATTTGATGTGTTCTATCTTAGGCAAACCTGATGCAACTTATTAAACTCTTGATTAGCTCCATTAGGTGTGCTTGAGACAATACCTGACTTGCAAATATGCTCCTATGATGGATTCTGTTCAGGGGGTTGAATAATTTTGAGAGTGCAATAGTCATTAAAAGTGGCATTTTGAATTAAACTTGGAAAAACCACTTGTGATATTCGTTGTGTTGAGCTATTTATAATGTTCTTGTTTAATCTGTTTATCACAAACAGCTGAACGTTTGTACATTTTGCTATTAACCCTAATTTCCAATGGGGGTTGAATAATTTTGATTGCAACTGTATGCCCTAGTGAGCCCAGTCGCATCAAAGAGTAACGCTACCAGACCAAGTGTGGATATAGAATGCAAAAGGAGGCTTTTGGCCTCCTTATTTGATGGCAGTTTAAAACAAACCCTACCCCCTAACCCTAGACCCTTCACCCGTACCCTAACCGTAAGCCTCAATTAAGGAAGCTAACAGCTTCCTTTTGTGTCATCTGTCGACGCTCGGTCAGGTAGTGTCACTATAGGCCTATGACGGGTCGGAGAGAGAATGTGTTGCCCTGGTGCATCATGCAATCTGGACTTCAAGAATAGACTATCTAATTGATTAATAGCTATCTACAAAAGGCAGTAGAACTTACCGGGCACTGTTAAATTACATTTGGAAAATGTTGACCATTGTACCTGCAATTAATTGTGCTGTGAAGTTCTGTTCTGTATTGTCCTCTGAATTTAATTGTTGGCAATGGAGTGAAGGGCTGTGCTGTGTTCTTAGAAGATTCTTCTCCAGAGTTACTGTACAAGACTGCATTAGCACCTCACACCTCTCTCCTTCCTCAGACAGTTGAGGAAGAGGAGTATGATGGTGCTGGCTCAAGCACCTCAAAACCGGATGAAGACAGTGACATGCCGTTGGAGGTCAGTTAAGCGAGGCAGGATCCTCACCGTTAAACGTACAATAACTCCCCATTACTTTGCTTGATTAGCAATAAAAGGATTGATAAACTAATTTACTAAGACTTATCAGCAGAGTGACAGGCAAATTTTATTTTCCACAGCATTATTGCTTAGAGCATTGAACTTGAAATGCAAATTTGCTCATATTTGCTTACAGGAAGCTAACGCAATTCCATTGACAGATATTAAAACCTTTCTTATGCCGCAATCATTGCTTGGTTGATATGTTTACGATAATATTTTCCTCCATCTTGAAAGTCATGATAAGTCGATCGATGAGCACTAACGAATTGATTGCAATCTGTTTCTTTATCCTTCCTATTCGTTCATGCTCATCAATCGACTTATCATGACTTTCAAAGTTCTCAATGCCTCGTTTTAAATGGCAGGGCCCTCGGAATTCTACCAATGAAGTGTGGAGCTACTTTGAGCCTTGTTAATGATGAAAAAAATAGCAATTTCTTTGCATGGCAACGCTATGCCCAATTTACTACCATTGTAAGCCTGTTGGGAGCTTCGGCTAAAAAGCTATGCATGTATTTTGAAATGTTGCGTGTGCACGGAGATGGGGTAATTGACAAAAGTTAGTACTTGTTATCATGTTTCAATACACCCCATGTCAATTTCACACTGGAATTCTCCTTTAACCCATCATACAGATATAGGACAGGGGCTTCTTTATCTCAACACTTTAAAGGTGAGGAGAGGAGCTATTTCATTGGTGAAGAGTTGACTCGGCTCTTAAACCCACGTAAGCCTTTTCTCCTCCCTCTTTGCCTCTTGCGATGGCAGGAGGGACAGGGGTGGGACAGAGGAGTACTTGCGCCAGGCTACGCCGGGCACGAAATTGCAACATACGCCTGGACACACCCCGTTGGCGCAGCGATCCCCCTATTCGCCACGCCTGCGCCTGGTTTACGAATTTAGAATTGTTGTTGCTGACTGGCAGCAAGGTTACCTATTGTTACATTGCACAGCTGTCCATAGGTGATGAAAGGCCTAATTTAATAAGCCTAACACAAATCACAAGGAGTATTGCATAAATATACAAAGGCACCGTCTTTTAGAGTACCCAGACAAGTGCTAAATCTTCTGGAGTGTATTGCATTTTTGGCTTGTGATTGAATAGGATCTCATAATAACTAAGCTTGATGAATGGCTTTGCCCACAACAAAGACAGTAATTCTTGATGTATTCAAGCCTCAAATTACATAATTTCCAGGAAAAACATGATGCCATGTGGAAGCAAAGCTGTGAAGCCACTTTCCAGGGAAGATAAAAAGAAAGGTTTAAGTATGAAAATCACAATGCCGCATCTTTGAATATATACACTGTGGGACATCAAGCATGAGGGTTTTATTGCAGTTATGCAAGGTTTGTTTGTAAAACAACTCTTACTGAATTGTTAGGACATAATGCATTGTGTTCAAACACAATGCTGATGAATGAATGCAGATGTGCAGTAAATGTTATGGTGCTAGTTTGGCCACTGTGCCTTGTTCTAAATGGGAATTTTAACAGGAGATAGAGCCTTTTCAAAAATGTATGACACTTCCGAGCTTGACATGTGGCTTACAGATCAGTTTTTAAAACTCTTCAATCACATGACCAGATGACTTTTATCCCAACAAAAACTAAGAAACAAAAAAAAAATCTTTGAACATCAGAGAAGTGTGAGTGCTTCTTGAAAGTTTATGGGATTGTCGCTTCATAGAAGCGCGTGTTGCTGACGAACATTTGTGTCACGTCCGTTGTCTCTCTAAATTAGTTTCATGTGTTTTTAGCTGCTTGTGTGTTTGTTGGATTCTTCCATTTGTTGCTTTTGATAATTCAGTTATCATTTTGAAATCACCCCTGTTCCCCATTTGCATTCCACTCTCCCTGTCCTGCACCTGTGTCCCATTGTTGCTCATAGTTTACATGTGAATCAGCCAGTGTTTTTCAGCTCTTCATTGCCAGATTGTCTAGGGCCTTCATTATGCTCTCTTGCCATTTGAATTCCTCGTTCCTTTTCTCTGCACATCCCAGTTGTCTGGCTCTGACCTGGAACTCTTGGCTTAGATTTAAGTTTCCAAGTTTTTGTTCCATTTGAGTCTGCGTGTAATTCCCGTTTGGTGTGTTTCTGAAAATGTTTGTGACATACATTCTTACGCTAGCTAGTTAAACAGATAACATATGCAGGTAGATATGGAAATATTTTGAAATATTTAATATAGTTTATCAATGATGAAAAATCTGTGTGGTACAATCCATGAGTTAAATTTTTGGTATTACTCACAGGTATAAAACAACTTTCTTGCATCGCGATTGGTCACATTTTGGTCATTGGCAAACACGATAAAGTTACCAATCCTCCTGCTGGTAACAATAACCTTTGCTAGCATTCATTTCTAGTTTGCAGTTTATTTAAGCCAATGGGCTGAATAATTCACTAACTAGCATGCTAGTGCCTTCTGCCATTAAAATAATATACTATCCAAGTAACTGCTATCGTAGACTTGAATTTATCAATTTAATGGCGAAAAGAGTTAGCATGCTAGTTAGCTAATTATTCATCCCATTCACTTTAATAGACAGCAAAGAAGAAGCTAACACTATTCTTTAATTTTCCATATAATACAACGCTGATACTTGTGGGATAAATAGAATCTCAAATTTGTGAGCCTGAGATATCAAATTTCTGAAACTCGTGCGGTAATATTTGTTTATTCCTCGCCGAAGGCTACACATTACAGACATATGTTACAGAGAGTTCTGTAATATAAATATACAATTGCGCGGATGCAAAAAATACCGACAGTTACTTCAGTAGGAACAGTATACAGGCTGTTACAAGATTATGAAATGTGATGTAAAACATCCTTGATGTGAAGACATATGAGATCTAAACATGCCATTGATTCCCGTGGAGAGTGGTGGTCGCACAGCAGGTTGTGTTGATGCTGCCACAAATTTCGCTGCTGATTGGCAGCCATGTTGGCTCTGTACTGATCTCATCTCTGAGCTAATGTTCTGTTTTTTTTAATGTGTCTACCAAATAACTGCCATCTCATCAAAGGTTATAGAGACGAAGGAGAACCAATTGAAATAGAAGAATCCTGATACTCTATTATTTTTTGAGGAAAACACTTGAAACAAAGAGACAGAACATCATTTTAAATACAATTACTGTAGAATAGAAAATAGCCACTGAATAATTCCAACAGCATAGTACCAAAAATAAGTTGCCCAATACTTACTAACATTTGCCTTTAACACCTAAAATAATAGAAGTATGCAAACAAAGAGGCACAGACTGAAAGGGATACTTGAATGACTGACATTTTTACTAGGGCAACTTAGACGTATAACTAGCATTTAAGTAGTTTTGGGTAACACTTGTTATCATCCATTAATTGGAAATAGCCTACATCAATTGCATCGTTCCAGGTTATTTCCTCAAATAATTGGCACTAGAGCTCTAGTTTCAATATGAAAACTTCATGACTGTTCTTTCTGTACTGATGACAGTCAAAACTTGTCAAAAATGTACATGTCTTCACCTCCTCCCGTCTACCAATGCAGTGGATTTAATATTTGAGTTCACGAGTGAGTTCTTCCCTCAAATAACAATGAGTTAAACCATGGTAATGTATGAATTCATTAATGAAGGAGGGAGTTTCTGATTTCTGACAGACAAATGATTTTACAATTAACACAGCCAAATACATAAAACTGTAATATTCTGCCGCAAATCACCCTGCAAACATTAATAAACAAATTGCTATAAGCTGATTCTTTAAAAAATAGTTTTACATTTAACCCATCAATAAAATACTGACAATCCAAATATCCTGGAATATTGTTTTTTGGTTCATAAACAAATGACCATGTTTATCTTTATATGTGTTTTACTATCAATTATGGTGGGAATCCAAACTGTAATAGTGATATTGATAAGGAACAGCAGTTATTTCAAAGCTATCAAAATTGTTTCATGATTTGCTGAAAAAAAGAGTCCCAGTTCCTTTCACTGAAGTCTACAAAATTCAATGTAAAAAAAAAAAAAAAAAAAAAAAAAAAAAGAATCAACAAAACCAACACCAGCCTTTAAATCAGGAGGAAAAGGAAAATAAAAAAAAAATCAAACCCATAAAAGAAACCAAACCGCCAATATCCCATACTGCCTTTCCTCTCACTGAGGGCTGGGAGGTAGGCCTTTTATATTGCTGTAGTGAAGGCAATGGACTGCAGCTGAGGTGATTGGAATTCATTGCAGCTGTGGCCCTGCCAGTGTGTGGGCTGACTGCTTCCCTCTGGTGGGCTATACCCTTAACTGCTCCTTCTTGACTGCCATAGCGGTTAGCCTTCCTCGTTATATATAGAAGGTTGAATTTTTTCCTGCAACACATACAGCATCATAACCAAAATATTTTTTGCTTTGTGGTGCTTTTCCCTTTCTTCATCACCATGTAATTAGCCACCCCAGCCGCTATCCATTTGCAACTGGGATGCTGCATAGAAATAGCAGCTTACAAATTAAAAATATGAGGATGAAAATTCTGCCAAAGACATTATTATTGTGTTATAACTTGGAAAAATCACAACAAAGAAAACTGGCAAGTACAACTAAAACAAATTTATTCCAAAAAAAAAGTTGTACAAAAAAAATGATCCACTACTTAATTCCTAATAACACTCTGCCACTATTTAACTGTTGCCAAAACAAAACTCTGGTCTGCTCTCTTCTGCTGTCTGCTCTCTTTGTTGTCTGTCTCTGCTGTGCTTAAAATCACAGCCTTTTTATAGTCTAGCAACCTTCCAGAAAGATCCACAGGATTCTAGGGAAATCCCGCCCCCTCCAAGCAGGAAAGTGCCAGAAGCTTCGAGAAATTACTAGACTTTTCTTAATGATTTTACAAGTACGCCACCAGATGGTGCCAATGAACAAAATAAATATAGCTGACCAGCAGGGCAGCAAAACAGCATGTAACAAATCTTCATTTACAAATGGAATATAAAATGCTGTACAAAAATTGATCATACATGACACCTCCCCTCTTTAAGAAAAGAAAGGTTTGCTAAAAGCTTTCTTTTGTTAAAATTAACACAGTTTTATAATCAGAACAATCTTGAACTTTACACAAACGTATTATTGATCATGATAACAATCATATACATAACCAGTGCAAGTCTCACAATCAAATAGAAAAGTAAAATTACATTTTTCACAATCAAAAAAAAGAAATAAAATTACATGCGGGAAAGTGTATCTGGGATTACATTATCTTTTCCCTTGATGTGAGAAATATCCAAATCATACTCTTGCAAAAGTAAACTCCATCTCAGTAATCTTTGATTCTTGTTTCTGATCTTGTGCAAGAATGTGAGGGGATTGTGATCACTGAAGACCTTGATGGAAGTAGCTGAACAAGTCAAATCGACTTCAAAATGTTGTAAAGCCAAAACAAGTGCCAAACATTCTTTTTCAATTGTTGAGTAGTTTTTCTGATGTTTATCAAACTTTTTGGAAAAGTAACAAACAGGATGATCTACTCCATCAGTGTCTTCTTGCAGTAAAACTGCACCTGCACCAATGTCACTGGCATCAACTGCCAACTTGAACTCCTTTTTGAAATTGGGAGATAAGAGAACTGGTACATTTTTGAGAATCGCTTTCAGCTGGTCAAATGAATTTTGACATTTTTCATCCCAAACAAATTTTGCATTTTTCTTCAGTAAATTTGTCAAAGGTTCAGAGATGATGGAGAAATTTTTACAGAATTTTCTGTAGTAGCCAGCCATCCCTAGAAATCTCATGAGCTGTCTTTTAGTTGTTGGCTCAGGAAATTCAGTGATAACTTTGACTTTTGCATCATCTTGTAGGATGACATCATGGTAAACCAAATCAGTCCTTGATGGAACGTCAGGGAATATGTGACTATTTTCAAATATGAGCTGCTTTAGCTGCTGTTGTTGAAAAGGGTCCAGGTGGGACAACTTGCTGTCAATATTTTCAAGAATGTCTGAATTTTCAAGTTTGACTGGACCAGGTTCATTTTCTAAGGGGCAGTCACAATCTTCGGAATTTTCCAGTTCAACTGTATTTACCACATTGACTGGCTTTTGCTGTGTGTCTCTATCAATGTATTCTTTCAGCATGTTGATGTGACACATTTGTTTTTGTTTCCTCCTTCCAGGAGTTGAAATTATGTAATTTAGATCACTGACCTTTTTGAGGACAGTGTAAGGGCCGAAATATGGGGCTCTTAGAGGGTTTCCAGGAACTGGCAAAAGTGCAAGAACTTTGTCACCAGTTTTAAAACTTCTATCTTTTGAATGAAGGTCATATCTGGCTTTCATTTTGCCCTGAGCTTCTTTGAGATTAGACTTAGCAAAGTCACAGGCTTTAGAGAGACGATTACGGAAGTCAGAGACATACCAAAGCAAGTTCATTGGGACATCATCTTCAGCGAGCAACTTTTCCTTCAGTAGCTTCAGAGGTCCACGGACTGTATGCCCAAAAATGAGCTCAAAAGGACTGAACCCAAGAGACTCCTGAACAGCTTCACGGGCAGCAAACAGAAGAAGATGAACACCTTCATCCCAATCTTTCTCTGTGTCAAGGCAGTAGGTCCTTATCATGTTCTTCAGGGTTTGATGGAACCTCTCCAAAGCACCTTGACTCTCAGGATGGTAAGCTGATGACCTGTATTGTTTAATACCAAGGTCATGCATAACTTGTTGAAATATGCCAGACATGAAATTTGATCCTTGATCAGACTGAATAGACTTAGGAAGACCAACTAAGCAGAAAAACTTGGTTAGAGCCTTGATGATAGTCTTCGCCTTGATATTACGAAGTGGAATTGCCTCAGGAAACCGAGTGGAAGCACACATGATAGTCAGTAAGTACTCACAACCAGACCTAGTCTTCGGCAATGGTCCAACACAGTCAATGATGATCCGACTGAAAGGTTCTTCAAAAGCGGGAATGGGCTTAAGTCGAGCCTTTGGAATATTCTGGTTCGGCTTCCCAACCATTTGACAAGTATGACAGGATTTGCAGTACTCCTGCACATCAGACCTCATAGAAGGCCAGAAGAAATGATTCCTGACACGTTGAAGGGTCTTCTTGATTCCCAAATGACCTGACATAGGATTGTCATGGGCCAGATTAAGAGTTTCTTGATGGTACGGCTTTGGAAGAACAATTTGATGGGTGATCATCCACTCTTCATCTGCAGGAACATCGGGTGGACGCCACTTTCTCATAAGCACACCATTTTTGTCGTAAAAACAGACAGGAACTTGAGTAGCCTCTTGTTCACTTGCAGCCTGTGGTAGAAGATGCGCTAGATCACGAGCTTGTTGTTGCTCATGAATAAGTTGTTTACGAGACAAAATGTCATTAGAATGACCTGACAAGGACAAGTCTGAAGATTTCCCAGACATCTCAGGACTGGAAGGTTCCTGATGAAAAGACTGCCCAATGAAGGTGTCAGCCAGGTTAAAGTCCAGATCAGCATCATCTTGAATAGCCTTTTTGGCCATAGAACGAGTAACTGCACATGAAGGATAGAGGTCTGGAATTTCCTCCTCTATAGAGTCAGATTCTTGATGAATCAAAGGAGTGTCAGTTACAATAGGGTAGGGCACAACCTTATCCCCAGCAAGATCATTACCAAGAAGCAAATGAATGCCTTTGAAAGGAAGAGAAGACCTAACACCAACAGTAACAGGCCCAGAGACCAAGTCTGATTTGAGATGAACATTATGGAGAGGTACACTTGTAAAACCACATTCTACTCCTTGAATAAGGACATTAGCCTGAGTAGACGATTTGTCCGAGAAAGGCAGAATATCTGCAAGAATAAGAGATTGGGAAGACCCAGTATCCCTTAGAATTCGAACAGGAGCAGATGAGGAAAAATCATGTGAAAGTGAGACAGAACCATCAGTGATGAATGGCTCAAAACCCTCCATAACCGGATCAGACACAGAAGGTAGAAGATCAGGTGAACTGACCATTGATACAAGAGATTCTCTCTTTGTCAAAGCAGTTGGCTTGGTTTCTTCTCGTTGTTGTTTTTTCTTGAGAGCATAACACTCAGAAATAAGGTGACCTTGCTTTTTGCAGTAATGGCAAGACACAGAGGGTAAAAAATCAGAGGATTGCTTCTCACTGGAAGGTTTCCTTTCAGAAGTGGCCTTAGAATCATTAGAAGTGTTATTAGAAGAAGTCTTGGACTGAAACTTGCTTTGAAATTTAGAAAAAGTGGATTTTTGCACAAAAGAAGACTTGTGAGTCAATGCATAACTATCAGCTAGCGTAGAAACATCTTGCAAAGTAATGGCTTGTTTTTCTTCAAGGAAAGTCTTAATATCAGGCTGGACACACCTTTTGAATTCCTCAACCAGAATAAGTTGCCTCATTCTATCAAAATCTTTTTCAACATTCATGGAATTACACCACTGATCAAACAACTGTTCCTTTAACCTGCCAAATTCAACATGAGTTTGACTGGCTTCCTTGCAAGAATTCCTAAATTTTTGCCTGTAAGCCTCAGGGACTAATTCATAACCCTTCAGAATGGCAGATTTGACAAAATCATAATCAGCACACTGTTGGACAGATAACTGGTTATAGATTTTTCTAGCTTTACCAGTAAGAACACTTTGTAACATCATTGTCCAATGCTCTTTTGGCCATTTCAAATTTTCAGCAATTTTTTCAAAATGGGTAAAGTATTGGTCAACATCATTTTCTAAGAAAGGAGGAACAAGTCTGATGTTTAAACCACATCAAAATGATCAGAAAGTCCAAATGATTTTGGAACAGTACCTGCTTCTATTCTCTTCATTTCCAATTCGTACTGCATTCTTTTTTCTTCTAGTTCTTTCTCCAATCTTCTTTCTTCCATTTCTTTCTCCAACCTTCTTTCCTCCATTTCTCTTTCCTTCTCCCTCTCCAACCTTCTCTCTTCCAGCTCTAGTTGTTTTTGGCGCAGCTGGAATTCAAGCCTTTGCAGCTCCGTTGCAGGCACTTCCACAGCTTTAATTAATTCTGCTGCTTCTTCCCCAAAGATATCTTCATCGATGAAGTGTTGCACCAAAATGTTGATTATTTCTTGTTTCTTCATTGATGACTTCACATCAGATAATCCAAGGGTTGAGGCTATTTGTAGCAAGTCCTTCTTCTTTGCCAACAAAATTAATTCCTGGGTTGGAGTTTTCAAAAAACTTTCCACATCAAAAGTCATGATTGCTGGTTTTTAAACTAGTCAAAAGATTTAAAATAATAATCTTCGGTGAATCCAATCTCGGTGGAACCTCCAATTTGTTATAACTTGGAAAAATCACAACAAAGAAAACTGGCAAGTACAACTAAAACAAATTTATTCCAAAAAAAAAGTTGTACAAAAAAATGATCCACTACTTAATTCCTAATAACACTCTGCCACTATTTAACTGTTGCCAAAACAAAACTCTGGTCTGCTCTCTTCTGCTGTCTGCTCTCTTTGTTGTCTGTCTCTGCTGTGCTTAAAATCACAGCCTTTTTATAGTCTAGCAACCTTCCAGAAAGATCCACAGGATTCTAGGGAAATCCCGCCCCCTCCAAGCAGGAAAGTGCCAGAAGCTTCGAGAAATTACTAGACTTTTCTTAATGATTTTACAAGTACGCCACCAGATGGTGCCAATGAACAAAATAAATATAGCTGACCAGCAGGGCAGCAAAACAGCATGTAACAAATCTTCATTTACAAATGGAATATAAAATGCTGTACAAAAATTGATCATACATGACAATTGTGAGGCCATCAAGCTTTTTACAGTCCTTTTTAATTCAGTCATGATTGCTCTTAATTGCTGGTCACATCAAGGCATGCAATGATATGTCCATCACACACAATTTGTATCCACAAGTAAATGAATAAGTTAATAAGCGGACCAATAAATAAATGCATTCATGCATGAATAAATAAAGTTATAAAAACCGATCAAAAGACTTACCGTAACACATTTATGGGCAGTCAGGCTCCCCAATAGTATCACACAAATGAAACCACTGGGATTTATGAGACAAAATAAACCACATCATATTCAACGACGCATTACTGACATTCTTGCTGAAGTGGCTCTCAATTTTGGCCTTGGAAACTAAACAGTGCAATTTTAATTATGTCTGAGCTTCAATTAAAGCAGTTTAAGTTATTGAGGTAACTCTGCGCATTAAATTTAAGTCATATACAAGTACGTGCTAGGTTTGGGCCAGGGAATGCGATTATCGTTGTTTATTTACCAACTGGATACTGGATAGGACTATTGACACACCTCATTGCAGGGTTCAATTTTGAACGATTATTAAGGCATGAAAAAATATGGGAGTCGGGGAGCACTATCTGCCAAGATTGTGTGTGTCAATAGGGTAATGAGACGCACACAGATGCTAGAATATTCCTCCATTACTCTCATTATTACTGGAGTCTGCTGTACTCCACCTAATGATGTGGATATTCTGCTGGAACGTGTTGCCATTGTTTTCAAGCTCCTTGTTTAATCAGCTGTGGAGCTGTAATACAGACAAACAGCAAAGGCCCAGAAGGCAGCCAAAGGGAGGCAGAGAATCTGGTGGGGGGGGGGGTGGGGCACAGACACATCCCTTTATGACTACACTTAGTCCTGGCTAGTTCTCAATCATTTTTCTTTATTGACACGTTTTCCAATTATTGTAATTGGAAACTGAGTACAAAGTTTCTCTCCATATGCATTGAAACAGCGATGAAATCATGGGGTAAATTCCGTAAAAATGAGAATTGGGGTGGACAAAACATCCGTTTTAAACAATTATTAGTCCTGACCTGTTTTCAGCCATTTTCATAATTAACAAAATGTTCAGTCCGAGAGCACTCCGCACTTAACAGGTGCTGCTAGTTCTCCCCGATTAGGTAAGACGACAATCATTCATCTGGACGCGTTTTCTTAATTTAAATCAACATTATTCAAAATTACTCTCGGTATTGAGTGAAAATAAGGGGCATTTGGCAGTGAAATAGGCTATAAAAAGCATAGAGCTCAAGCTATTTGACGTTGATTTAAATTAACCAAACGCATCCAGATGAATGATTGTCGTCCTACCTAATTGGGGAGAACAAGCAGCACCTGAAAAGTGAGGAGCGCTCTCGGGTTGAACCTTTTGTTAATCATGAAAATGACTGAGAACACGTCAGGACTAATAATTGTTTAAAATAGATGTTTTGTCCACCCCAATTCTCAGTTCTATTCAAATGTAACAACATTCCACAACTGCGATAAACCACACGTCCAATGCATATCTGCAGCTTTTAATGTAACAGTCTTGCTTGCATGACACAAATGTAATACCAGTTACCAGCTACAAACATAGCAAATCCCCACGAATGCCAGTTATTACATATGAGGGGTAAGTGAATATTACAGTATGTTTGTTGGTAGCCACTGGTTTTATGTTTGCGGGACCATTTCAATGAGAGCAACAGTTTGTGGTTTATCATGTTCATGGGACATTATTGTATTTGTGGGAGGAACTAGGTTCATAGTGGCAGCTATTAAACAAGGCAAATGCTACCGCAGTACCATCAGGTGAGAGAAGGCCTGTTCACTTTACTCATTGATTAACTGAATTAACGTGTATTGATCTTTCACAGGCAAGACTAAGCTAGGTGAACTTTGCAAAAGTGTATTTCAAATGTGACATAATTTACTGACCAGAATTGGCTTTAGGGTCCCTTTCCATGATAGAGAACCTTGACTCAGGGCGAATACATCAGTCCTCACATCATGGATGTACAGCAAGACAACTGCGTGGATAAGAAAGATACCTCATAATAATCATAAATATTTGAAAAATGACATAATTAAATTGCTCCAACAATATGGACATGAATATCAATGAATTCTCCTGCTTCAAACCCAATGTGCTGGAGTCAGCTGCTATGAAGCTCAAAAGAAGTGTCATTGTTCAAAAGTTTACACACCTCTGTTTATAAAGGAGATTTCTGAGCCAGCCTTCATTAAAATGCTGCATGTTCAGACACTTTCCTTGGGGACAGAACTGGTTCCAGGTGGTTGGTGTTTGCAGGTGACAGAGAGTCTGTGCCAGTGGTTTTTCTGAAACCGATTTTCAACATGAACAGACTCAAAGCAGGGATTTGAATACACATGCCTTTAATGCATGTCCCAACTGACAAATGAAGGCTTTTACCGTTTCATCGCATAAAAATTCAGGATTAAATTTTGGTTTAAAAGGCCTTGAAGTGCATCTATAAACTACAGGTATATCAACCAGAGAAGTACCTGCGAGATTCATTTGTTTAGAAGTGTGAACCTTGAGTTTGCAAATTTGTACTGCTGCACGACCAAATCCATCCTCGCTGTCTTTGAAAGTACTGCTTTAAGACAATAAATAACTTATTAATTGTTACTAAGCCACTGTTTTGGCCATTAAAGCTGCTTTCTCACCGGACGCGAAACAAATTTTTCGCACGACTGATTACACTCAAAGTTATATTTTCCTTTGCCTTGATTGATCATTTACACATTGGCCTATAACATGACTGTTAACACAGGAATAACACGAACATACCAGAGTTCTAGATCGATAAACTTATAATAGTTCGTACTATTCATAATAATGATCACTGTTATTCTATGCACATATTATTTAATAAATTATTGTGATTTTTCTTGTGCAAATTCCAGTTACAGTAAATTGCTACTTTTGAGACCCCCTAATTAAAGCAAGCAAGCATTTTCATTTGTCAAACTGTAATGTAAAACCACAAGGCACTTCCATGCTCGCCTGAAGAACATTACATTCCCCACTGTTCAGGTCCATTGAATTGCAAACAGCCACTGTTTACACTTGGCAGCCATATCAATAGCTAATCAGCTAAACTTTGAACCATGCACTGGTTTGGGATTAAAGGCTGTCTAATGGTCCATTTACACTTCTGATTTGTCTGTTCAGAACCGTCTGTGGCAGCAGGTCCCTGAGGCATTGTGTGCTTAAGAATGGTGCCCACTGCTGCGCTCTACCCCAGGTCTCCATCATTCAGTAACACCAAAACATTGGCTTTTAGTCGAACGATATTTGAATACTTTGGCTCTGTATAGTGTAAGAAAAAAGAGAGAGAGAGAGAGAGAGAGTTGGAGACTGCTTTTCTGTCCTTCATATAGTGGCTTTTTTTAACATAATGGACTGAATATTAGTGCTCAACCCATTTGCACCATGCCTGTTTCTCATTAATAGACTCATCAGTGGGCCAGCATTGATAATTAATGTAGCTTTCGGTGCTGGATAGGATCCCTTATGAGTTGTAATACAGCATTGACTACTTGAAAATGTAGGCATTATTACGTGAATAAATGTATGGATGAGACAAAGAACATTTTTTACAGCACAAATGGAGGAAAAGAGTATTGAAAAGGAAAAAACTACTCATGATCTGAAGCATATCCCCTCATCTGTGACCCGTGGTCATGTGTGGGCATGAGTAGCTGCCAGTGCTTTTATCGATGATGTTATTGCTGATGTAGCTGAGGGACGAATTCTGAATTGTAGAGGGCTGTGTTAGTTAAATGCTTCAAAACCCATGGCACATCTGGGATTCAAACAACCAGAAGGCTCCAGAGTATGTTTCTATCCGAAATATGGGAGACTTTCGGGTGGTGTAGGGGAAAAAATAATATTGTTTGGCAAAGTGCTGGAATGTTCTTCAATGGTTAAGTCACCTGATCTGATTCCAACAGAGGATACATTTCCCTTACTGAGGGCAAAACACTCAAAGAGCCTGCAGGAACTGAAAACAGCTGCAAGACAGGCTTGGCAGAGCATCACCAGGGAGTTTACCTAATGTCTGATGATGTCTCTGGTCTACACACTTCAGGTGGTCATTGACTGCAAATCAAGTATTGTAAACGACAATTAAAATTGTAATTTTTAGTTTATCCAAATACTTTTGAAGGAAACAAAGTGAATCAAGTTTTTTTTTTTCCCCTGAACAGTTTAAGCCTTTGTTGCATGACGCTTTTCCTCTTTGGTGGGCAGGTTTGGTTACCTTAGTAACCACTGTGCAAAAAAGGCTTAAGCAGTGGAATCAAAACCTAATGTTTTCTGAATGAAAATCCACAAACACTTAAATGAGCTCATACATAGGAAAAAGCTCTCCAACATGCCTCAGTAGAATAATTACACATATTCCTCTAATAAGCACTTGGAGGGTCCAGAGTGTCTTCGAGCTCATGCAGAAATTAAGACGGATGACACACACTTGACTTAAGTGAAGTGATCTCCATAAAGACAGACAATTAGCTCCTGTTAACATCCAGCTCGCTCTGATTAATTACAAGCCTGTTATAACCTTAACACGCCACGCTCACTGTGGGCCTGTGGCCAATATGGACCTACACCAAGAGAATCCTTCATGGTATGAATAACTAATTTAGTAATTAATACCATCATTTTCTCCTCACATTTCCCCTCAATATTCCCACTTTGTCAAAGGATGAGGCAGAAGCTCATAGGAAAGAATCTTGTCCAGCTTTAATTACCACCCTTTGTTGCAATACATTGGGGGTTATTGAAGAAATCCTTTGATTAACACATTTTAATAGCATTTTTGCCGTAGTGTTTCGAATACTTGCAAGGGGAAATCGTATATTTCGTAATTAACGTGAAAATTATTTTAATATTATGCGATTTCAGCTATGGCAAGTCTGGATTTGAATTGAAATATGCTCTCATGACATCAGCCAGAAAATACACCATCTGGGAACTACAATTAGTGTTTTTTATTGTATACACACCCAGAAAACATTATGCCAAACCCATTAAATATGAGCTCTGGGATAGTATAACTTATGTCACTAAAATAAACATTACAAAGGCCAAAATTTAGTACTACACGGACATTTGCAAGCGTCTTTCACTTGAAATCAATCACCAGCGTGAACCTCCTGACACTGTGAAACATGGATGATTAAATGCAGTTTGAATCTGTCATCTGATCACTACGCACACGTCCCGAAGTAGCGTAAAGAAAATTATCAAGGGTAGAAAACATTTCAAGATTACAGCCTTTGATTATGACTCCCACTGAAGAGATGGAGACAAGCGTTTAAATTTCTTGAACTGTGATAGTTTTGCTTTTCTTTTTCCTTTGAAAATTGTCCCTGTTGAAAAGTTTGAAATCAGGGCCACACCGCATGTATTCCCCTGGACAGTGTAAGCAGGCCACTTGAGTTTTTCATAACCTTGTCAGAATGATATGCAGTATTATGTATGTAATGTATTACAGCATCTGAATGTCAATTCAAGCTACAATAATGTTTCAAATGGGATTCTATTTAATGTTTTTTGTCCAATTCATGCCTCAAATAAAATAAAATGCCCCAATTATATACTCAGGTGGTTACCTTTTCATTTCATATGCACTCAGTACTAAAATACTCTTGATTGAATCAAGGATTACTTGAAAAAAATGCAGCTTGCCAGTGCAAATAAACTACTCTACATCTCTGCAGATAAACCATTTTCTCCACCCGACACTTCTCCCAAGGTGGAATGGTTCAATACAAAATAAAAATATTTCTGTATGACTTTTATTTTTACATTATAGCACAGCATACAAAGGCATCTGTTGGAGAAATAATTGCTTAAGCAGTCTAAGGCCACCTCAAGGTCATCACATTATTATCAGAACCTGAAACATCTTGATCCTGAACCACACAGTATTTTTTTTCTTGAATTCTTAAATTATGCCTTGATACAGTTCAAATGATATTTTAGCTGCACATTATGAGGGAAAGGGCTGGTTTTCTAGCTCCCTGTAAGTCCACTGGGCACGGCTGACACACCAATGGTTCTGCTTAGCTGAATACATTTCTCCATCATCGCAGTCTATTGGATCGTGAAATATCAATTCTGTATATTCGCCCAAGCGGATTACACTCGAGACAATCCTCTTTAAACGACAAAAGGGCAACATACATTAATGGGTGGATGAGCGATATTTCATTTTATCTTCCCTCGTCAACCACATGTGAAGAAGGCTTGCATTTACTCTCAGATTTTATAATCTAGAATTTTATTATCTCCTGCATCCTCCAATCAACACAGAGGAACTGCTAATAATCTGGGGCGGCATGGCTCAGGAGCTAGAGCGGCTAGGCTAGGAATCGGAAGGTTCCTAATTCGATCCCCGGCTCCTATAGAGAACGTGTCGAAGTTTGCTTGAGCAAGACAATGAACTCCACGCTGCTCCTGATGTGCAGGTTGGTGCCTTTGCATGGCAGCCTCTGCCATCAGGGTGAATGAGAGGCATAATTTTAAAGCGCTTTGTGTCATCCGACTGGAAAGGCGCTATATAAATGCAGTCCATTTAATTCCCGCCCATAATGCTTCGAGCTATGCAACTATAAGCAGTAAGAAGATTGGCACGGTAGAATGCAAATTATGCTGCAAATGCTATACAGGACTGTGAAATGCAAATTATGCTGCTAGAACTATACTGGATCTTTATAAATCTTTTTCCACCTGTTTTTCTATCATGCATGCATCCAGCGCATAATGAAATAAGTTATCTGGCTGTCCCAGCAATAAAAGTGCGAGAAGAAACCGCTACTAGTTGAGTTTCATGGGAATTCTGGGACCTCCATTTTCCCGGCCAATCATCTTTTCTTTAATTTAAGATTTAACGGTCATAAAAGATTCAGTAATTTATGTAAATACACTTTCAATTTTATGAAAGTTATTGTAAGCACACACAGACAAGTAAGCTTATTTCTGTTGTTCAATTTGTGTTAATAAGAGGAATACATAGCTTGGACTCACTGGAGAAGATAACAACATTAACCATGAATTGAAAAGGTTTGTGTCACACTGGAAAAACTTTGTCAACTATGTCACGCCACATAGGGCAGCATTTTTTTCCCCAAATCAAGAATAATATGGTAACGATAAGATCACTCCCTCACTGAGCATAGTTTTCACTGCTTTCTTTTTATCCTGCCTCTCGAAGAGGGCAAGATGTAGTGTTTTCGGTGCCTTTTGGTTCTGAGTGTCCGTCAGCAGTGTAGTGCAAAAATGGCTGAGTTTTCATGAAAGGTGTGTAATGGTTAGAGGATCACCTGACTAAATTTTGGACCATATTGTAAGGAATCGCTAGAGTGCACAATATTCAGACGAAAAGCTAAGACACGAAGACCTGAACCACTAAAGTCTCGGAGGAGACGAACAGGAAGGGACCAATCCCTAAAATTATGTAACTCAAAAAGGTACACTCCTGTGGGAAAATCCCAACGCAAAAGAAAATCAAATAACTGAGGCTTCAGGAGTAAACCTACTACCAGCCCCTAAGAAAGAAAGGGCTAGAAGAGAAATACTAAAACACAAATGAAGCTCGGGGAAAAAAAAAAATTCCGCGAGCAAATATAAAGAATACAGCACAAGATAAGACACTGCTTAAAAACTCTAGGCTAATACTAACCGCACATTGGCGGACAAAACCTCTGCCTAAACTGAAGCAGTGCAAGATGACACCAACGCAAAGAAATGCTGGAGCCCTGGGTAATATATAGACTTCACACACCAGAGACCAATTACTAATCAGCCACACAAGCAGTCAGCAGAAAGGAAAAGATAGCCGATTAGCAAAAGGAACGTAGTTAACTCCTCAATGATAGTAAAAAAGAAACAGCCAGGATCAAAGATGTGAGAAACCCAACAACTAAGACCAAACCAGCCCTGTCAGTAAAGAAAAATACCCAGAAGCTGAAAGCAGCTCTGATTAAAGCGGAAAAAATTCAAAGGGAAAACCTGTAACATGACACAGATAGGTCAAGGCCACCAAAAGAACAAAAATTTGTCAAGTGGGGTACTGTTGTGCCTGGCACCACATTGTAGATGAATATGAATGAATGATGTATGCATATAATACTTGAAACTCATTTTATGAAAATTTGTTCAAAGCTAAAAATAAAGAAAAATACACTTAAAGATGCATAAGTTTTGTACAGGCCCTCTGAAATAGCATAAATGTCACTTCACTTCCTGTATATTGTGCCCATGTTGGAATCTAAAGAGGGAGCAGGTTCTCTGCAGACACGGCTTTCTTGAGCCCGAGGTATGTTCTGAGTGAAAGCAGGTGAAACAAACACCTGTAGCAATGAGGTGCCAGCCAAAGAAAACAAACATGATAATAGCAGAAGTAGCTGCACACTCGTAGCTCCGATGCCAACATTTTTTGAGACAAATCCAACATTTCATCTAAAGTCCTGCCTTTATCAGGGTTAATCTACCAGAAGTTTTGTAAAGCACTGGTACAGAGGTTGAGGAAATCAGGTCAAATCTACCAGAACACAAGTTTGACGGAATTTAAAGGCTGTGGTGCACAGTTGCAGGCAACCTACATTACCAGACTGATCACCGGAAAGCTTTCGGTTTTGTAGACGTCTCAATGAATTTTCGCAACAGCGTTATGAGTGTGGGGCTCATTCACCAGCCTTACCCAAGGTTTATTCTGCCACTTTCACCAAGTGAGACTTTATTTTCTTAATCGAATCAATAAGCCATTCAGTTGGACTGCTTGGCCCCTGCTGTTTGAGAGGTTGCCTCAAAAAAAAAAACCATCACGCACTGAACAAAATGGATATTTACCCCCTCCTGCTGTTAATCAGCGATATAGAAGATGGAGAGAATTGTGTACAAAGAGACAGACAATCACCAATGACAAGTCCAACTGCGATGAGTCAATTCCTGTGAATATTTGCTTCTGGGTAACGGATGAGTGGTCTGGGATATTAGAAAAGAGCTTTAAATTGTCTGCATGATGATTATTATAGCTTCCCCGGATGTAGATATTTATTTAGTTTATTGCTCTCCGTGGTAACCCCGAGTCAGTTTCAGAAGAACAGTAGTGGATGTACAGTAAGAATAGAAGCCACGGAATCTGGATGAAGATAAAGGCTGTTTCTGAAGCTCCTCTGTGACGTGCGTCTCTTTTAAATGCAGCCAGCAATCGATGAAGTCAGCAGGAAGAAACTACTAAAGAAACTCAGCAATATCGATTCGATAAACCAGCTATGGGTGCTCACAAGGACTTCTGGAAAAAAAAAAAAGAAGCCGCATAGAACTCCACCATATTCTTACTCAGTTCAACAGGAAAACTCTGCCAACACGGACCATCCATGCGTAATCAGAAAATGATTTATGATTGTTTGGAATTCTGTTCTCCCCACCACTTGAGGGTCAAGGTCACTGAGTTAGTCATAGTCATATGCTCGCCGATTACAATGAAGGGCCTAATTGTGGCCTGTTTGTGATTAATCTGAATTTCCATGGATGTGCTTGTATCCCCTATGAGAACCCTGGCTTGGTGAGGAGTCACACTGTAGACAAGGAGTGTCCCATTTAGTTCTTTGTCACTCCTGGGGCTTTAGACTAATAATGAAGTTTTACAACACAGCCTGCCCAGAAACGTTGAATAAGTATGGGCAAACCCACAGGCCATATGAAATACACTTAAATTGATCATGTGCAATCAATGAAAAATGGTTTTGTACACGGTATTATGTTTCAATCTGGTTAAACTTAGGAATGAAAGTTCATCATAAAAAGGTGAGTTAACTTGAAGATAACATTTCTTTCAAGTCACAAATCATCAAGACGATCAGTAACTTCAAGTAAAATTTTTTAGAACGTATGAATAATTCAATATCTAAAACTTGCCATGACAAGTGGAGTCAAAGAGAAGAAGTAAATTTACAAAATTAATGGAGCTATCATGTTTTATAGTGAATGGTTTTACTAATAAAATGAGTTCAGCTACAATGTAACTTAATTTGTACAATTTATCGAGAGAGAGAGAGAGAGAGAGAGAAAATATTGATTTTTCACGATAAAATGTGAAAATACATTACATTAACTAGAGTGCCAAGGGCCCTGAAGGTTGCTGGAAGTTGTAGCTTCAACAGAAAAAAGTTACTAGTATCAGTCCGCGGATTCAACAGCAAGCCAACACGAATTCTTGCTAAAGCAATACATTGTCTTCACGATATTGGCGTTAAAAAGCTCCAGCTTGGACATCTGCGAAAAATTTAAACCTGTTTAATTTTTTTGCGGATTTTGGCGGTTTTGGCGAATGGTCCCGTACCACCCTATTCACAGTTCTTCGAATCAATTCTCTGCGAAAGAAGAGAACTGTTTCATCTGCACACTTCTACGGGCTAACGCAGCTTAGTGAGAAAGGGGATTTAGTTACCATTATCGGGCAACTCGACTGAGCAGTCACATATTTTCATGAGTGACAGACAGCAACATTTCTGCCATTTAGCAAAAATATCATAAGTCTACATGGTAACACTTTACTTGAAGGTATTGTCATAAGAGTGACATGACACTGTCATAAACGTGTCATAAACATTATGTTAATGTCATAAACATTGTCATTAAGTGTCATTCGGTTTTTGAGATGACAATTTGACATTGTTAGGGTTGTCTTGATTATGACAACTTCGTCATAATAGTGACATGACACTGTCATAACTGTTACATGACATGTAACAGTTATGACAGTGTCATGTCACTCTTATGACGGTACCTTCAAGTAAAGTGTAACCAAGTCCTTTAATATTGGCTTTACATCTTCGGAATGTATTGGATACTAATGACAAATCAAGTATGCTGATCAAACACACCATATTGGATTTGACTGTGGTCTTCAAGGTCAAGGTCATGTGACAAAATCAATCTATTTATTTCCTTGTTTAATAATGTCTTTAGAAATTAGTATGTATTAGGCACTAACCATATATTTTAAAAATTTTTACGGGCATTGGAACTGCATGGTTGACCTTTTTTCACGTTCAATTGCGGCAATAGTAACTGGTCAAAACCCATTTTTGGATGTTTGTTCCTATTAGCATCATGGAATAGAAAGAATAATACTAATTAGACCCACTCGGTGAACCAGAAGTGAAATGAAAAGATGGCGCCCTTCTCAAATTGACAGCAGACGACAGTGAAAGTTCAGGTTAGAAAAAAATCTAATCGGATTTCATAATGTTTATGACACTTTTATGACAGTGTCATGTCACTCTTATGACGATACCTTCAAGTAAAGTGTTACCAAGGACTTTTAGGCCGTTTTGTCATTACCTGGACCTTGTTGCCCAAGATCAAATCCAAAATGTTGAAAACAAGCAGCATACATGATTTGCTATTAGTGCCCAATACATATCTAAGCTCTACAAACAATATTAAACAAATATGCGCCATTTTTGTCAAGTGACCTTGACCTTGAGGCCCAACATCAAATTTGACCGACTGCCTAAGAATGTTCAGCAGACATGGTTTCCTATAGATACTCCAAACATACCTGGGCTCTAATTGCCATATTAAGCAAGTTATAGCAATTATTGCCATTTGATCTTGACGCCCAATGTCATATTCAACTGGCAGAGAATGTTTGGCTGACATGATTCCCTATAGGTGCCTCACACATACCTAAGCTCTAAATGCCACATAGAGCTGTTATAACACATTTTTTTCATTTGACCTTCACCTTCAAGATCAAGGTAAAATTCAAACAACCGAGAATGAGAATGGCACAAATGATTCCCTTTAGGTGCCTCATACATATCTAAGCTCTAAATGTCATATTTAGCAAGTTATAGAACATTATCCTTTTGGCCTTGATCTTGACGCCCAATGGCATATTACCTGATTCCCTATAGGTGCCTCAAACATAGTACCTAAGCTCTAAATGCTATATTAAGAGAGTTATAGCACATTTTTGCCCTTTGTCCTTTACCTTGAGGCCCAAGGTCAAATGTGACTGACTCAATCTTCAGCATACCTGATTCCCTGGAGGTGCCTCATACATACCTGAGCTCTAAATACTATATTAAGAGAGTTATAGCATATTTTTGCCATTTGACCTTGACCTGGAGCCCCAAGGTCAAATGTAACTGACTCACAATGTTCGCCATATCTGATTACCTATAGATGCCTCATACATAGCTATGCTCTAAATGCTGTATTAAGAGAGATATAACACAAAACACCCCGAAAAATGATGAAGCTCAGACAGGTTTTCTAGGTGGCGCTAGGAAGGAGCGATTCAATTAAAAAAAAAATTGCACTCAAGTGCCAAAAATGGGCATTTTCAACACTAAAATGGCCGCCAAGTCTAAACAAACGATTCAATCAAAAAAATTTTTGGTCATGCATTAACTCGATGACCAATTTAATCACATCCCCAAATTTACAAAAAAATTCATCAGACTGTTTTAGATATACGGCTTTAAACGGACGCCGTCCACGGACGCAAAGTGACGACAATAGGTTACTGGCCTTGGGCCGGCAACCTAAAAATGTTCAACCCTCTCAGAAAAAAAAATTCAGATCAATGTCAAGGCTAGTGTATAGTATTGATAGTCACAGATAGTGTGCTATTGCCATTTTAGGTCATTCCTCTCCACCCAAATTTATTTCAGAACTGCCCTTTGGTTGGGAAACTAGAACTAAGGCCGACCCGGGGAAACATTCCCTCTTCCTCTTCAGAAACAGTGTCGTGGGTGCCCAGATGGCAAGTACCTCTGCTCTGGTTCGGGCCCAGAGGTGGGCCAGATATGGAATGGGGGTGCTTGCTATCTGGGTGGGATAGGCCTGGAACAGAAACAGGCCAAAGGACAGAGCTCTGAATCTTATTCAAAAGCAGCAGTACAAAGCTGAAAAAGCCAAGGATGATCGCTTAGTGAGGCCAAATTTCCAGTAATTGGGCATTTAAAAAAATGACAGCATGATGTTAACAAACTTTAAATGAGAGAATTATGAGATAAGCGCACTTTAGAGAGCAACTGCCAATTACAAGTGGGCGGCCCTGCGATTTCCCCTCCAGATCAGCCCATTTGATTCAGAAAAATTTCAAAGCGAGGGGATTTATACTCAACAGGCGTGATGACAGAAGATGGTAATCAAAATGTGTAAAGAAAAAATTGAGCAGTAAAAAGGAAATTGATGTAAACAGTCACTGTGAGAGGAAACCTTGCCAAGTGTTACCATTTCCCAACAAGGGCATCTTTCCTGCAATGGTTCAATTTTTTTTATTAAACCTAAAATTTTTTTCTTTACAACTTTTTAAATTCATCCACTGATAACTAGTTACCATCGACCTGCAGGTGATTCTGAATGCACTTTCCTTGCTGGACTGGAGTAACTGCATGTGTTGCTAAACTCACGACTGACTGGCGGGGCTGACGCCAGGCACCGAGCCTAATGTATGCTGGAAGAGCCCAGTAGTGAGGAAGGCGCGAGCAGCTGTAACTTTTACAGCGACTGGGGGGGAACAGGGACCAGTTGGGGGTCCCTCCAGGTCTGTGGCAACCAGCTGGCGGACCTCAGCCACAATTTCCCGGGAGAGATGCAGCTTCTCGCACTCCTGATTGCCATGTGGAGATACAGACGTGGGCTGTACCTCCACCAATGTGTCCTGGCAATGGGTTACCCTTTTTCCTATAGTGACAAAAATATAGTAACTGTAATTTTATATGAAACAGGGTGATAGTTGGCTACATCATAATTTGACGGCATGATTGCCTCAACTCACAGAATTATTTTGTGCTCTTATGTAGCCTGTCACGTCCTATGACATGTGCCTATTTAAATCATGTGGATTTTGTGAAGGCAAACCCAGAGAGCTTAAATAGGCATGTTCCTTAGGCTGACAGTTGCATTACAGGCTGACAGTTGCATCACATTTTCCGCATTAGGCAGGCTTTTCCGTGCATTGTGATGCACATCGAGTCATTGTCATCCTCACAATGACCGCAAGTATAAAGCTGTAATAGGTTGTTGTGATTACCTGATTAAAGTGTTGCATGTTAATTATCATTTGCTGAATGCTTCTTTTCAAAATGGGGTGATATACAATATGTGATATGCAACATAAACCCTACAGTGTGTTTATTTAAGAAAAAGAAGTCTAAGTGTTGCTTATAAAGGCTTCATAAATTAGACATAATATCTTCATAAACCCTACATAAGCAAATGTAAAGCTTTTTAACGGGTGAGATAACACATTCGTATTCAGCATGTGATATAACTGACAATGTCACTTAACTAGTGGCTAAATACTATAAACGGTGACATTGTCAGCTAAGTGACATTGTCATTGTCACATCTGGCATCACTTGCTAAATAAGGATGTGTTATTTCACCCTTTACAAACATAACATTTGCTCATGTATGATTTATATAGACATTATGTCTCATTTATGAAGGACTTATACATGCATAAATCCTTGATGAACAACCCAATCAAAGGTGTGACCAAACACAGATAATGCTATATTTGAGCTGAAGTACTGTATTATGCACCTTTCACACGGTTACTTATTTTCAGAGAGGGCAATTCAGTGGAGTAGCAAATTAGATTGAACACACATAAGAACACATAAAAGTAAGTGATTAAGAAATTCTCATTTTTCCCTCATACCTTAAAATAAAGTATCATTTGCTGACCCTGATCAAGGACTTCTGCAGATAGGAATGCTTTAATTATGTTTTTTATAAAAACTGTTTAAAATAAATCCCTCTATTTCTCCTATCATGTCATTTCAGAACAGACACATACCCGATTGAAATGTCACATTAATACAGAGAGTGCGCTTATATATTTTCATGGCTTTCATTCACTGGTACTCCTGGCTGTGGTTGGTATCACATGACACCTTACAGAGGAGAGCTGGGAGAAATATGGCTGCCTGATATCTTCTCTTCCCTCAAACTAACGGGCCCGGTGTCCCTGTTGCTTTAGTGGGTTGAATGGAGAAAGCCGGTTTCTACAAATGCTTGTGGAGTATTCAGTGTCTTAACGCACATTATGTGTAATATAGGTCATATGGTATATGGTCCTCCAAATAAAAAATTGTACAGCATGTATTAATGTAAAATTATGATTTTAGATCGGATTTGGCAAATAGAACAGCCAATTGCCATTGTGCCTTGGAAATGACTATATGAGCATCTAGCATTTAATGAATATTTTTTTGTTTGGTCTTTTACATAAAAAAATAAAGGATGCTCAGTTTCCATGGATTCTTACAAGTGTAGAATTGAGTGTATGATTCACCCCAGTGTTGGGAATTCACAAACATGAGGTCTTCTGCATCAGGGGCGGATCCAGGAATTTTTTCTGGGGGGGGCGCAGCAAGGAGGGGGGTCTGGGGATTATTATTATTATTATTATTATTATATTTACATGAATGAATGTGAAAAAGAAATGTGACTTTAAGGCCATTTATAATTTTTTCAATGAGACCATTGAACAATTTGGATTAACTCATACATAACCTTTTTAAAATAATGTTACATATCTTACTCACAGACTATTTCACAGTTCATTTGAGGAATCATGAGTTTCCCTTTGCGCTTATTTTTAGTATTCTACAGTTACTATGTTTGTTGATTTGCCTTCATTTTCTTCCAAAACTTTCATATGAAACTTGTCACATGCTCCAACTCCACACCTTTCAGGTAGATTTTCTGCCCGTGAATCTTGCACTTCTCACGGAATGATGAAGGGGACAGGCATAAGGAAAATAATGCGCACAATAACTCATGCTTTAGAAAACAGCCAGCAGCCTGACAATTGTTTAGTGTGACCATGGAGCGTCTCCCTCAAATGTTTTCCCCCCTCTCACTTCTCAAGCAGGCACATTTTTCTCCAGATAGGCGCCCAGGTAGCTTCCTGTCACGTAACGCAATAATCCCCCGTGGTGAGTGGCTAAAGTGTTTTTTTTTTTTTTTTCTGTACCTCAAGCAGCTCGGTGTCAGACAGCTCAGTTCCTAGACACCCCAGTTTCCAGCAGCTGATAACAGCCTCTCAGAAAGCTAAATCCCCTAAGTGCGTTTTTTTTCCGGGTTGGTGGAGATACGTGGCAGCACTGGCATTTTATGATGCAGCGCATTGAAGCTCCTCTGGCTTTGATGGAGCGGCGTGACTGATCCTGAGACCTGGCATCCCTCTGCCCTGCTGCTTATTTTTAAAGGGTAGTGAAGCCACTCAGAATGCAGACAGGAAACTGGAACAGGGTGGACTTGTGATCTCGCTCTGACACCAGTTAAAGTGGACCTACTAAAGGTTAACAGACACCAGTTAACCTTGTTAATATGTCCACTTTAGCACAGGCACCAGTTAACCTTCAATCTAGGTCCACTTTAACCCCAAAACACACCAATTAACCTCTGTTTAGGTCTACTTAAACACATATACCCCTGTCAAACTTCTGTCCTTGTCCACTTTTAACACAGAGACATCACCTAACCTTTCTATTGGGTCCACTTTAATACAGATACCAGTTAAGTTTTATCTTGGTATGGCGTAACTCAATAAAGCAGATCACATAGTAACAAAGCCAAAACAGAAATGCCAAAGAGATGTCCTTTTGACAGAGAAGACACTTATGTATGGGTTGATGAATGCGCGGTGATAAACTGCGTAAAGAGCTTGGCTGTGCTGTATAAAGCCTCCAAGCTGCTTGGTATTTGATAAGCAGATGCAAGACTTCAGTAACTGAATACTTCACCACCTGTTAATGTGCGCCAACTATATTGCACTAATGAACAAAGACACTATCAGACAAAGACCACACAAACAGCACTGAGCAGAGTATAAAAATAAAAATGCTTAAAACCTAACATTCTGTGTGGATATTTTATTTCCACAGCCTTTGGCAGATTATATACGGCACATTTCCTTTTCCTCTGAGGATAATGCATATGATACAGTCCTCTCACTGCTGTTCCCAATGACATTACAGGAAATAACACTGCCAGACTGCACATATTGCAGATATACCCAACTGCACCATGGAAATTCACTTACGCAGGAGAATCAGTTCGAGTCCACTGGATTTATGCATCAGATTTAAAATGTATGATCTCTTAATCTCACTGTGCGACCTCACATAGAACTTAAGTAGACATGTGTCTACTTTATAAGGTTTGTGATGCAAACGCAAAAGAAAGTTACAGATACATTAAAAATCAGGGGCCGTGATAATGATGTCTGAGATGTTCAGCTAATGCAGCTCAATTTCTGTTCATCTTACTAAATTTTTGAATATAAAGCAGTCTGAAGAGGGAAAAAAAGAGTCTTAAATGATGCTGTGGGCGGTTTGAAGAACCACTACAAGTCCCTGAACCTTAAATTAGACAGACGAGTTTGGAATTCATATGGAAGGTAATTTCCGCTTAGCTTAACATAATACACTGGTCCCCCAAACCTTCCCATTAGAGGAAAGCATTAACAGGAAATACTGTATGTTTGCTAAATTACGATTGATGAGCAGTAGCAGAATTGGGTGAGGATACTCATCAACTCTTTACAAAATAAATACACACAGAAAGTGGGTTCAAATTGGGCTAATACTGACTGTAAAATGAACATGAGCATAGTTGAGGATCAGGAGAGAAGCTGTTCAATGGTCTTCCATCAAATGTGCATGTGAATCACCTGGGCATCGCCATATGGGTCTATGATCCAAATACAATTTCAGTGTTTATTGTGATAGGAACTAGGTTCCAATCTTTGCATTGTTGACATATTGCAACTTGTGGTGGAAAATTGTTATTGCTCAGTTGTTTTCTGTGTGAACTGTTCAAGCTCACAGTGGGTTGTTTTGTGTTCTGCTTGAGACATTGTATTCAGTTTAATGGAGAAGAATTTAGGATTCAGACGATCTTCTTATCAGTGGAAGATACTGAGAGGTAGAGATCAAGCGTCACAATGAAGGTTTGTGAGCGTGCGTATGTGGTGCTTATTTACAAAGAGGGAAAGTAAACGTCTGGGAAAGTGCTTCGGGTGGGAGTCTTTCTGATTTATTAGTGAGTCGGGTGACGGTCTCCATTCTTTATTAGATTGCTGCAATATTTAATAAGGTCTTAAAAGATATCCGTTATGTTTTCATGCTCTGTCAGAGCACCCTAATTTTTCCCTAACAAACTTTAATACAATTGGTCTCACTTAATTTTAAGTGTTGCTCATAAAGGCTTTACAGAGCATGTATAATGCCTTTATAAATGAGACATAATGTCTTCATAAATCATACATAAGCAAACGTCATGCTTTGTAAAGGGCGAAATAACACATCCTTCTTCAGCATATGATGCCAAATGTGATATAACTGATGATGTCACTAAGCTAGTGGCTATTTGCCATAAAGGGTGACATTGTCAGCTAAGTGACATTGTCATTGTCACATCTGGCATCACATGTTGAATAAGGATGTGTTATTTCACCCTTCACAAAGCATAACATTCGCTTATGAATGATTTATGAAGACATTACGTCTCATTTATGAAGGCATTATACATGCTCTATAAAGCCTTTATGAGCAACACTTCAAATTAAGTGTGACCATACAATTATACCATTTATAAAATAGAAATTTTCAACTTCACGATGTCGGGTTCAGTGATACTCTCATGTACAAAAATATGCTGGTACCCATTCGACAGAGTAGCTGAGTGGTGGGTTGCTTGACCCGGAATGAAGTTGGGAAGAACCATACTGTTGACCTTCTTAGTGAGGCCCATGACCTCCGAATTGCTCCAAGGGCTGTACCTCTCTTTCTCTCAACCCATCCTCACTTATAAATGTTCTGTTTGGCATTTCTCCCAGGCCATACTTGAAAAAGAGACACCTGTTCTCAATGGAGCTATCCGAGGTTAAGAAAAATGCCTGTTTCAGCATTGTGCTAAAAATCCCTTAATCCCTTAATTTGTCTTAAAATTTTGCTTCAACAAATTAACACCTTGAACAATCAAACTTGACAAGACTCCAGCTAGAAGTTTGAATGTTCAATACCATCCCCTCTTCAGCTTAAATAAATTTCAGTGAATAGTGGAGCAATTGAGGGGCTTAGAACTAGAGCGGTCTAACCAACAGAACATTGTATGTGAGATAATAAATGTTTAACAAATATATACATTTTTTTAATATTACTCTTTCGTTCAAAAGTATAATACACATCATGACACCAATTTTGCGTGATGAATTTTATCAACATCTGTCACGATGTGATCCAAGCTCTAATTTTAATTTTTTGGGTTTAGAGCACTCTGTTTCTCAACCCTCCGATTGTTTTGTCCTCGAAAAGCAGAAGTAGACTCTGGGCAGCTTCAGACGCCACATTTGTAGAAATGCTTATTTTATGTCACATCTCACTGTAATGTAATTACTACTCCAAATGTGGAAAAGTTGGAATGGTATATTCAATTAAAATTAAAATGGAATGCAGCGATTCGTAAATTATCTGCGATGTGTCTTACATTGAAAACAATACAACTGCACAATATTTGAGGTTTCACCATGTACATTTTAATTATTTTTCAAAATAAACCTTTCAATTTGGATTATTGCCACATATTTCACAATAATTCAGGACATTGTGTGCTACTTCTTAATTTTCACATTTCTTTTCACAACTCTAAATTAACATTTATTTTATGGAAATTGATTTGATAGGGAGTTAACTTGTACTATTCTCCTGTGAAACAATTTCAACCCAAATTTTGACTGCACAGCAATTTATTTATTTATTTATTTTTATCATTTAGTTTTTTTTTCCCCGTAAAGTTAACACGATTGTAAGCTATGCTCTCACCGGCACACTGTTAATCGTTATTATCGAAGCAGAGGATGTTTTCCGGATCTGTTTCACCCTCATAAGTTGCCACAGAAACCGCTCTCTAATAACCTTTCTCTTTGAATGGAAAATATATGAGGAAAAAAAGTTATAATTTATAAATGGAATAATTCATAACATTGCAAATGTTAGCGTACTCAGCGGAGATTTTATTTTTACTTTTTTACCTTTACACCATGTATTAAATATGAATTAAATAAAACAAAATGCGCCATAAAATTTGTATATTTAATCTGGATAAAATATGAGCGTTTGGCACCATTGTATCCATTTCAATCTGCAAATTAAAGTATATTAGTATATTATACTCGTATATTACAGTACTATACTGTAGTGATGTCCCCCTGACCCTTTTTCTGTGGGAATATGAGGAGCTGCGGTTTACCCCATGTATGTTCATTCTGCTCAGACATGCCTTTATTACAGTACAACTGCAATAATTGCTCTTTGATGATAGTTCAAGGATCTTTGACAGGAAAGTTGAAAGTTTCAGCTTCGACTGCGTGAATAAGCTTTGAATGTCAAGGACACATTGTAACTGAATACAAGAGGAAAATTAGTCTTCATGCCATGTCTTTGCAATGTTTAGAGAAATAAAGTTTGCTGGAGCGTAAACAGAAAAGGCAAACTTGCACTGAAAAGAGGAGCTGAAGTACTGTGCTTATTTTCTGATAAATTTTAAATAGAAGTGCAAAGGTGCAGAAATGGATTAAAACACAGAAATGAACTGCTGACAGCCATTGATTTTTGTACAAATCTCATTATAAAACCCATAACGGCTCCATGAGAGGCTGGTTGCAGTCGGCCATTTGTTTACACTGGTCCAGCGAAAGAACACTAATGTAACATACCTTTTATCCTTGATGTGTAAACACCCAAGTGACTGATTTTAAAGGGAGCTGGTGCCAATAACATGACTAATCTGCCCAATGGCTCATCAGACTGAACTGAAATGACCTGATATCCTTCAATTCTGACTTTCGAGGCTTTTTGTTCGCCTTCAAATATCTGCGATTTAAAAAACAAGCGCAGTTCATTTTGGAGCCCATACTTGGCTTTGTGTACCTTAAGATCATCATCATTTGTGGCAAGACCAAACCACTAGGAGAGCGATTACTCAAGTGAAATTTTTATGTCACTGTAATTATTTCATTGATTTTGCTTTAACAAGCTGACTCGAGATTTCCTCTAGTTTCCTCGGTGTGCTGATATATGTACCATTTCCCTTTACATTGCTCGCTTTCATGGATATTTGTGCGTGTATAAGCTTGAAATGAGAAGTGACTGTATTGTGTGTGTGTGTGTGTGCGTGTGTGCATGTGTGCGTGTGTGTGTGTGTGCATGTGTGTGCGTGTGTGTGTGTGTGTGTGTGTGTGTGTGTGTGTGTGTGTACTAAAAAAAAATCCCTCTCACCATGAAGTATCCTCAGTCAATTCCCTCTTTCCCAGTAATGTTTTCCATTACTCACAGATCAATACAACATACGGATACCAACAAAAATCTGATTTCTCATGTCAACCTTTGGTTCTGTGTTGGCAGCTGTCCTAAGACTGAAGCATTTTTCATTTAAATTTTTACATTCTTTAAAATTTTAGGGGTTACTGAGGGCATGCCTTATGACTTCAGTTTTTTTTCTCAGCTCCACATCCTCTGAATTCACAGCTAAACAAATTTTTCCTAATATTTCTCTGGACTAAAATGTCCATATATTCCAGGTAAATGCATGATGACCCTGCTTTGTGTACCATAGATAGTTCCCTATCATGTCATGAGGTGCTCAGCCAATTAGCCATAACAAAATTTGTTCTGACATCTAAAGCACCTGATTAAGAAAAATAACATCTTGAATGTAAACATTCTGGATTAGAATTTTGTGGTTAGAACAAAAGCTGTGCTGGCTTTTGTTCTAACCAGCATTTGAGAAGCACAGGTGTAGAGGACAGGTGCAACATACATGGCTTGTTTATTAGGTTTGCGAGAGTTTTTAACAGATGGTTCAGCATTACATTAATGGAAAACTAAATTGAAATGAAATTTTAAAACAGTTGCAAACCACAAAATAGGGGGCAATAATCTTCATTTCAAAGAGGTGATGCAATCACGAGTTTATGCTTTGGTCAAGGTTTGCCTTCCAATGAGAAACTTAATGCATAAGCAGAACACTTTATTGGAACTATACTGCTTAATGAAGAAAGGTCAACTTCCTTGACTCTGTTCATTGATTAAAGAAGGAAGGTTGCTGCCACTGATTACAGGCAGAGAATCATTTGCTGGACAGAGAGACAGTGATTAATTAGCAGACATTAATGATTGCACTGCCTTCACTTTCAGATGAGTCTTGTTTTCAGTGAATCTGTTTAGTACTCTGCTACAAGCTAAGGGTGCAGCAGTTTATAAACCAAAGCAGGGACTGGCGACACCAGTCAAATGCATCGCTTTGAGCACTAGGAGTCATTTATTTGATGAGCAACGGAAGTCTCAGTTAAAACTTGCCAGTACTGGACTGTTGAATAGCTTCGGTTATAGCACCATGCTAATGCGCATATACAGGCCAGGTTGTCAGACAGTTCACAGTGCCAACTGTAGCTGTGTTCGAAATTGTCCACTCATTCACTCACTCCCTATTCCCTACATCATGTATATGCTATAGTGCACTACATAGGAAATGACCGAAGGAGATTTTGGTCACTGGAATTTTCTAAACATGGTCACGTCAGCAGCTGCGCTGGATTCTCCTGTGATGTAAGCAGATGCACCAAGCATCATGTAAAGAAACCAGACACTCAAGAGAACATTTGAGGGTGTAATTCTGCAGGGCAGAGCCATCTTGCGCTTCTCCTCCTTCTCCGGCAGATCACGATCGCAGTGCATTGTGGGTATTTTATAGTCCACTATATAGTGGATGAAATTAACCATGATGAATTCGAACAACACTACAAAATGGCCAACACACTATATAGTGCACTATATCTGTGATAGGGGGCGATTTCGAACACAGCTTGTGACTGGATTGCATCTTTAAGGGTGAGTGAGGATCTTTGTTTTACAGGTAGCCTGGTTCCTCCCGGTCTGGTAATCCCCTCTCTGGTAGACTGGAGGCCCAGAGTTTGGATGCAAAAGCCCGCCGTGAACCAGTGCTGTCCTCTCACTGCTCTGAGAGCATAGCTGTTGTCAGTAGAGTGAAAGAATCAGGTGATTTTGTGTGTTAATTTTCTCTGGGATGGGAGCAAAGAAAAGGAGAACTGAGGATGGCCAATTTCTCCTTGTGGGGTTTACAGCCTTTTGACATTCCAATCTGGAGAGGTAACTGGAGATGTTCAACCTCACATTGAGTGCCAAATTTACAAAATAAAACACACTGTGGTACTGCTGTGACTAACTACAACTCATTGGGAAGAATGAAAATGTTCCATCCATAAAATAAGGGGAGTTAATTATCAACAAATGCCTTGTCAATTACAGACAAAATACAGCCTGTATTGAGCCCCGGTTTTCAAATCAACGTTTTCAATGGCCGAGTTCTGCTGGTGTTCCACCCTCTCTTTACCTGGGAGTCAAGTGTGATACAGTCAGATTTCAAAATGTTTTGTTGACTATCTGGGAGGAAAACCAAGGCTGAATTTCAGATCCTGTACTGAGGATCCTTGGTAAAGGTCTCGGCTATGATTTTGACTGGCCAAAAGCTTTTACTATGATATCATCCCCACATACAGGCCTCAAGCAGACAACCCACAAATTAAGAGTTTCGTAAATTCTCAAATCTTGGCCTTCAAAACTGAGCTAAAGTGAATTCCACAAATGGTCTACAAACTAACGAATCTCCACTTAATTCCTAAAAAGATCAGTATTCCTCTTAGCCGTTTTCTTTCTAAGCCATAAGAACAAACACAACCAAAGGTGGGATAAAAATGAGGACTGAGTCTTGCCTCCTGCTTCTAAAACAACAGGAAGGGCACCACCCTGCAAAAAGTGACTGTCTTAACCACAGAACTAAAGAAAACACTAGAGTGGACAACGTGATTGGCTGAACCAACCAGAAAAAGTGACAAGCGTCTGCCATCTTATGTGAGGAATTGGCAGGGGAATTGCGCAATCAGACCCTGTACACGTGCATATGTGACTAGATAAAATGAAAAAAAAAAACACTTAATTTCTTTCACAGTGAAAAATATGATGTATGATAAGTAATACTACAATTAACAGATGTATCATCAGTATCAAGTTCACTTTCGGGTCCATTTTTCACATTTTTTTTACTCTGATGGAATAAATCAGTTTGTTAGGGCCTCTGTTTTTTTATTTCCAAGCAGCTAAAGTGCTGAAAATTTTTTTAATATAGCCTACAATTAAAGTGGTGTATTGTTTTCAGGTAGGACCTCTTTCAGGCTGTGAAAATGTGCTGATATTTTGGGACTGTTCACAACAGTGAATTGCATAAATCTCCGCCTAGCACTATGTGCTGGTGCGGCTAACTGGGGGAGAGCAGGGAGCTTTCTACTGCATCTAATGTACGTAGTGGCAATTTGTAGCTCATACAACTCCACTTCAAAAAAAATGACCTATCCCTTTAAGCCACTATGTGATTGACAAGTGCAATTTTCTTCTCCCATTGGCACATCTAGAAATAAATCAAAATACTTTCACCTCATTGGCAAATTTTTGTGTAATTGAGAAAAAAGGTGATAGAATTAAGTATTTAAGTCTTAATAGATGATTAAAGTGCTTGGTAAGATGGACATAATTTTCTTTTTTTTTTTTTGCAGTGCATAACTCCCTGACTAGACTAGGGGGGATGCAAATATCCACAATGACCAATTAAGCGGCACTCCCCTCTCTGCTGACAGGTGATCAACCAGCCTTTTGAAAAAGGATTTTTGAATTGGCTGAATAAAAAAAGAAAAACCCTGAAAATAAGCGAAAACAAAACTTATGCATTTAAGGAAATTTCCAATGAAAATTCCACCATTTTAAGTAATGTGGTCACAGAAATTAGGCCAACTGTATACTACATGATGCTGCAAGATCATTGATTATACAGTGACAAATAAAATGAGAGATAATGAACAAACAGTATATGGAGAAAATAATCTAAAGACAGTGACTGAATGCAATGCTAATAAAAATAGGGGGATTAGCCTTCCAGATGCTGTACAGTGACTTGGTAAACTTATTGTTTCAAAAACCCGAGATGGGTTCACCAAACAACTTCTTCAGTTGTGTTGTGATTACCTTCTGTCTTCTAAGTCAGGAAGGAGTTATGGCACTTTGGATCACTTTGAGAAAAAAAAAAAAAAAAACCCAGCGCTGTATTGGCTTCAGATCCCCACGGAATTGTTGAATGCTCTCTTGCGAAAGACACTTTTAACCTCAAACTCTGGAAATTAATTTATTTTCCTGTAGGACACAGAAACCTCTGGTCTCTCTCAAAACAATATATTCGGTGATGTGGAAGCCAATACTGTAAGCGATATTTGATAAAATACATTTTGAAGTAAACATTTCTGAAAATGTATTTGCCAGTAGCCTGCGTCATCCAAGACACATCGATGACCTTGCAAGAAACAATTTTTTTATGCAGCATGTCAGAAGGTCATGTTTGTGAATACAATTTAATTTGAGTGTTAAATTAATACTTGCCAAAATATAAAATCTGCATAGAAAGGTCTCATTTGCTTCTGAAGCAGGAAGAATATTGTCTTGTTGGCTGTCAATTTCTCGCCAGCTTCTCACTCTTGTTTCGTTTTATAAAGCAAAAAAGAAGCAGAGAAAAAAAATCACCCCATATCGACTGTCCATTCACCATTCATAAACTCAAAATAATTTCTTATTGTTTGTAATGTCAATATCTCGACCAATGGGGGGCAGAGTTTTTAAGGGTCAATAGCTTTAATGAATGGAGAGGCACCACAGTACCAAACATACATGTCCGGGTAACTGAATGTTGCAGCACAGCTAAGTGACAGGAAGAAATGCAATTAATTTTGTTTGTGTTAGTAGAATTCAACAGTTTATCCTATTGGGTAAAGCAAAAATTTCATGGTGAAAAATTACATTTTACTCCGCTTTGAGTGGAGAAAAAATAAATTCAGGAGTGCCTTTAACCCTTTAACTTCCTGTTAAACGGCTTGATTGAGCAAATTTTGAGTCACTGTATCTAATTAAAAGATGTGATGAACTTAACCCAACCTGAAAGCTAACACTCGGTAAAGGTTTGTTGCACTGAAAAAAATCCAATCAGTCAAGTGCAACACGTCTTTCAATTAGATATAGCAAGTCAGAATGTGCACAACAAAATATGTTGAACAGGCAGTTAAAGGGTTAAGATGCCAATGTCCCTGCGTTTGGCACCTTCGCAATGAGTGAACATTGTCATTAAGTTCAAAACAAGCTATTCTACTTCAGGTTAATAATTTTCCAATTAATTCCCTCCATGGGCTAAAGGAAGCCTGTTCAACATTATCCTGACAGGTCTAGTGAGAGTGCAGGCTATCGTTCCAACCATCTTAGTTACCCACCCAAAACTAATAATCAAGGTCTTCTTAGGAAAGCCTCACATTGTTGATTAGCTCAATCAAGTGTGTATCTACATGGCTGGACTGAACTCACACCGGCCCTTTCTTAATACCGCTGAATACCCCTGGGCCAAGGGGTGAACACTGCATGATCCCCTGAATTTTACTGCACAACCCACAGGATGGGTCCTGGTTTCTCATTAAGAGGGATTGTCTTCCATTCTTATTTTTATCATCTATATGTTACAAACTCATTTACAGACATTGAGCTGATTATTAGCCTTTAAAAAGTAAGCCCAATTTAATTACGGAGTTCACTTTCGTAACTTATAATTATGTATAGTTATCTAGAAAGTGTAATCATGGACTGTTTCTACCAGTCTAGTCTGTTCTGTCACATTACAGAAACACCCACACAGTATAGGCTTCAATAAAGTTTTGTTTGGAAAGTCTGGCTGTAGCTTTCTCATATTTGTGCGGATTTATGCATGTCAAAATGTAGATATTCATTTCGAAGAAATAACACAGGTCTTTTTATTATTGGTGGATGACTCAGGGGCTTTTCAGAACAGACCTAACATGGGCAAACAACTGTCATGATTTTTTTTTTTAAAAACATGCTGGATGAGAAATATAATGAGTTCATCTCACCATCTCATCTAATGCATGAATGAATGAAAATCCTGAGCAGATCTTGATTTGATGCGGAAAGACAAAAACACATTGTGTTCTTAGAGGAGAAACACTGGGAAATGAAAATACTCGGTAAAGAAAGAAAAAGGCAAAATAATGCTAATAATAAATAAATAAATAAATAAAAGCCAAGATGGAGGCTGGGAATTATTTTCCTACTCGCAGCTGTTCATTTTAAGATGAATGATGACAGTCAGAATACCACGCAAACTTGAGATGTAATGGGTTCCTCTGCCACAATAGGATGCCTTGTATACAAGCAGAAATCGCTCAGAGAGAGCATGAAAGCTATTGTTTATTGTTTCTGATATGCATATGAGCAGGTATGGAGAAATGCTTTATTTGCCCCTCTGTGGGTCCCTGCTGAAATTTTCATAGACAGCGCCAGCTTTCTCCTGAGGAAAAGAATCAGCTCCTTTGTTTTTGCTGGGAGGTAAAATTAAGGGCGATAATAATGCAGACAAACATTGTGTAAGCATCCTTCCCTCCACAGTGTTTTTATCTCATTTCAGTAATAATACACCAGCATTGTTTTACACCTAGCATAACAGCGTTCATCCTGCTCCAGCCTAATGGCTGAAGCTAAGCAGGTCTGCCCTTATGAAAATATTCTGCAGTTATTTCTTAGTCATATTATTTTTTTTATAGTTTTCATAGTATAACTAGAGTGGTACTATAGCCATCACATCATATCTATAGTCTTACCACAGCCAACAGTACCATCATATTACTTTATTCAACACAACTGTATTTGCGATGGTTTGAGTAAATATATAGTATCACTGTAGTAATACTACTCAATGGTGGCAAAAAATACCTTCCATTTACCATAGAATAAACCTTCCTTGGAACTGATTATTTTTCATGAGGGCGGGCTTGGTCAGGTCTTGGATAGGAAACCATCCAAGAAACAGCGATGGAAGTGGTGTTGGTGGGTAAGTTGGGGGTGGTCTGCTGTCAGGTCCAGTACACCACAATTCTTGAGTGTATTGATGGGAACGCTGTGCAGCAGGAGATGCAGTCTTTGAAGTGAGATGTTAAACTGAGGTCGTGACTCACTGTGGTTACTACAGATCCCATATTCTTCTCTATGAGCAGGGGGTTCCTCAATATCCAACCTGCCATTGAATTATCCCCTGATTAATGGCAACTGGCAGAAGTCAGATGTGAAGCTAGCCTGATATATCAGCAGTGCTAATTGATTAGGAAATTACAAGCAAATTGCTTTGGATTTGAGGCCCAGATTTCAGGATCCCTGGTGTAGAGTTTAATCATTATTCGTTTTCCCGCTATGACTACTGTTGACAATTCCACTCACTGAAACGCTGTATTTGAACCACACACTAAGACAAAGTTACTCATTGGTCTTCTAGGGTTTGCATCACGTGTTGTAAACCATCCAAAAACCAGTGTACATATGTTAAACATATACATTTAAGACTAGAAAAGCACTCAGAGAGCGCAGACCTTCGCCTGGGCGCAGCAAAACCCAAAAGCACGGCGATTGGAACTCCGGCCCATTGGAAAGGCTTGAAATTGTGAACTTTGGCGTAAATCTCAGCTGTACTTTGGCCTAGATATGCCAAAATTTAATCACCTGTTCCTTTACTCCAGGAGCATCTTCACCTTCACCTTCTCTGAAAATTTCATTGAAATCGGTGCAGGAAATGATGGAGCTCAGCAGCTGCATGCTCTTCTGCCCGAGTCAAAATGAGGAGGCTTCACTACAGAGTGTTCACACACAAACAAATGAACAAAAACTTCATTTAATTTCCTAATTACAATAAACCACTTATGATGGTAGGCTTTTGGTCATGTGTCATTTCAACCTCTAGTTGATCATGGATGACACAGAAGAAATTTGAGTGTTTTTTTTTTTTTTTAATCTGTGTGCAAATTTACCTAATTTTATTTATGCTTTCTTACAGCACGAGTCCTTCTTTTATCTTCAGATAGAAGAAAAGCATTGACCAACCTGATGGGAATATTTGGGAGATGAGATAACTGGAGTTATCAATAATGGAGAAATTATTATTAGAGTACTTCTTCAGGAACCCAATATTTTTATTTAACTTAAGTCAATATTTCCAAGATTGTATGATTAAATTTAGTTGTGCTGGCATTTACTTTTTGCAATACTATGTCAGTTAAGAGTTGAAATTACAGTCTGTAGATTGTGTCTGCCATATGACCACTGGGATTTGAACTGCAATTTCTGTGACTACCTGGCCAGGGTTTCCAAAGGAACCTCTCAGCACAGTAAGATACAAAGTCAGTGATCTCATTGAAGAAGGCTAATCTGATCTGCCTCTTGCTATAGAAAGATATTGATTAGAATCTGTGAATAGCCTTTAGTTTGAGCAAGGTCTAGCTGCACAAAGAACGGAGAAATCTATATTTAAAAAACAATTATTTAATTTACTTTAAGGAAAGAATAATGCACGAAAGTGCACAATGATCCATCCATCCATTATCTATACTGCTTCTTCCACATCAGCGTGGTGGGAGAGCTGGAGCTGGAGCCTATCCCAGCTGACTATGTGTGAAAGGCAGGGACCAGGGTGAGGGTCAATTCCGGAATTGGAATTGGAAATGGAATTGAAGTGGAACTAAAGTTGATAAAACAGAATCGACCCCAATTCTTGCAGGGACACACATCGTACAGCTTGCTAATCCATCACAGAGAGCACACACCACTCACACACATACACACACACACTCAACACACCATTGTGACTCACACTCATACCTGCAGACAATTTAGATTCCTCAGTTAACCTGATATGCATGTGTGTTTTTTACTGTGGGAGGAAACTAGAGCACTCAAAGAAACTCACGCAAACCTTCAATACATGCTCCACACAGGAAGGCCCCAGATTGGATTTGCGCCACAACCTTCTTGCTTACTATGATCTTAGTTTAAATGATTAAATGACTAGAGACAGTAAGCAGTAGTTCATTTAAATCATACATATTTTTTAGCCGAGTCTCTTTTTGCAAGTTTTTTAACAGAGGTTTAAAGAAGGATGTGCATGTCAGTCATCTAACATGAGTGTCACTTGTAATCGCTGCGGGCAATAATCATCTGTGTTAAATAGGAACCAATTACATTATCAACTAAGGTAATTAAGGGGGAGCAAATAGGATAATTGTATGAATAGAAGATAAGACCTCTGGTTTGCAGGGAACTAAAATATATGGTGAGGCAGAGACCATCAGCTGGCCCTGTTGTGCTTGATTTATCATTCTTATTGTTAGATCAATGCATTTCTTTGTCTACATTAATATTGTTACAAAGAAAAAAAAACAATTTACAGAGACCTGGAGGTTGCATGGACAATTGTGTTTTTTTTTTTGTCAACATTTTAGATTACTGTGGCCACAAGATACAATTAAACACAACATTCTAAGGTAAGCTAATGATTTGCTTTCTTGTGAGCTAAACTTGGTTCACCAAACTTTCAATGAAAGAAACTGAAGGCACAATATAGGTTAAGGATTAAAAATGAAGCTAGCAAAATCCTTTGGAGTGCTCACATTGTACTTTTTCTTGCTGTCAGTGTGCTATGTCGACCTCCTGAAATAAAACAAGAAATTGTGCACAGCGCGATTTGTGATCTCCTCTAAAAACAATAGTCTAGGTTTTTACCAGCTTTGTGCTGTATTTTCAAACTCAGTCCTGGGGACCACTGTGAGCATTGGTTTTTGGTCTAACTGCAAAGATATTCTATATTTTTTTTCTTTCGTAATTTCTTTTAATTTCTTAATCTGCATCATGGCAGGCATAACTGCATGGTCTGTTAAAAATAATAGTCTGAGGCTCATCTGGTGTTTTCTTTTTCCCCTGTAGCAAAGAGGCAACATATTATAACTGAATACAGCTACAGCAAATCAATACATCGCTAACGGCTATGATCATAATGCTTTTCCTTGAAATTACAGAAAAGAATAACACAAAACCACCAATTTCATCAATTGGGGCTCAATCGTTCCTTAAATTTCATGTTTTGCAGTTTTTCCCTCAATGTACACAATTAAAAAGTTATTTCTAATTTAGCACAGTGTAAGCCTGCTTTTACACCGAAAGCAAAACAAATTTTTCGCACGATAGATTACATTCAATGTTAATGCAAAGACGTTTTTGCGTTGACTTTGAATGTGATCTGTCGAGCGAAAAATTCGTTTCGCGTCCGGTGTAAAAGAGGCTTAAATATTTAACTTTTTTCTCAATGGCACACTTACAATTTCTACAACTTTATAGCACGTAACGAGGCTTAAAATGGTGAATAATGGTAAGAAAAATGAATTGTACACTTAACAAAAAAAAAAAAAAAAGTTGGAATTTTGTGATAGCTGTAGTGTTTTGAACTAAAACCAGCATATACAGCATACACAGATCTCATCGCTTCACTTGAGAACCACATGGGACTCCCAGCCGCTGGTATCATGCAATTTCGACTGCAACTCTAAATCCAGACCTGATTTTATTTTCTTCCTGGTAATTTATTGAACTATTTGTGTTTTTGGTAGCCAGTCTGTCTTCAGATCTGACATCTAGGTAAAATTGGGGTGGAAAATCAACAGTTGTAAGACCTTGAGGACCATGATTTGATGATTCCGGCCCTATACCAAGGCCACAAGCCCCATGGAACTTGCTGCTACCTTTTAAGGTTTTTGTCTATTTATTGTATATCAGATGCACTCCAATAACCTCTGATTTTGTTCAATGAATTTGCATTCCATAATTTTGCCCTGAGGGCTCATTCAGGAATAATTAATTGACTTCTTGTAAGAAGAGAGGGTACAAGGTTTATCACTGACTGCTGCTATGCAGTTGCTTGAATGTGTGTGTGTGTGTGTGTGGGTGTGTGCACGCGCGCCTGTGTGTAAGCATAATCAAATATTTCTAATAGCACAAAATTCTCTGAAGAAAATTGATAAAATCTGAATGCCTCTAGAGTAGCGCGTCTCTGTTGTGCTCGTCCTTGGAAAAGATTTGCCCCACGGTCAAACATGTAAAGCTGTCATGCATTAGCAAGCTTCAGGGTGTCGCCCCATGGGATAATGAGCAACTGGCCTTATTGTCAGAATCAGCATATAAACCAGATGCCAGGCCCAGAGAGGCAATACATCAAGTGTGCTGTTTTTCCACAAATACTGTTTCTAAACAAGCACTATCATCTATCTCTGTGTCATATGGGACCACTGAGCATGAAAACATGAGCACACACGCATTCCCATATACACACAGTAAAACTAATACATGCAAAAATACGCAGGCGCACACACACACACGCACACACACATACTCTCTCTGACACACACTTATACTATAACCAAGTAACTAGCATCACTGTCAAAGATGATATATAAATTCTTGGCAAAATAAAAACATGAATTGCTCATTTGGGATCTCGGCAGTCCATAACAGCGGTTTTGCACATACCATTTAGTGAGAAAGCGAGAGAGAGAGAGAGAGAGAGAGAAATGAGAAATGCATTTATTAATTATTTTTAAAAAAAGGAACTACTGAATTGAAAGGGCACTCAGTGCTCACGCCTCTGCCAAGGGCAATAGCCAACTCTACTAATTTTTTTTTTTTTCATTTACTTTTTAACATATACTGGATGTTAAAAAGGCACTTATGGCACTTATTCCGCGAAATCCCACATGCTATATCTTGCAATGTAAACAAGGGTGAGAAATAATTAGTGAATCAAATCCCGTCCAAAATTGAACGGCCTCTTTGTTGCCCCGTGCAATACCCTTTCACTAGGTTTCGTAAAAATCGGGCCGGTAGTAGTTCCATTAACTTGCTGAAACGCAGACCGTTTAACAAATAAACAAATGAATCGGTCACATAAACCGAGGGCTTGCCAAATTCTGCTAGCCTTGACCAGTGTCCAATTGAGACTGGAGTATCTCCTGAATTGTGGTTTGAGTAAACAACACTTTGACTCCCTTTCAAAAAAGTCAATAGTTTTGTATTCTGCACAACTGTATATTTAATTGTATAGTTTTGTGAGGATTGGCATTGAGCTGATTGCTTTCTCATATTCACTGTATAGCTAACAACCAAACAAATGTGACAGAACGATACACTTGTGAACCAGTCCCAAAACAGAACTTCCATGGCAGGGGCTATCCTTTCAATATCCAGGTTAACGTGCTATTTCTCATTTTAAATCAATCTGCTGAGAGGAATGGGCAGACAAACTTTAAGTGATGGTGGAAAGAAAATGTGATTTTAAATTAAATTCAGTACTGAGAGTTGCACATTGTTAGTTTGAAGTGACCGAGCAAGCTTCAGAGAGAAAACTTTTATGTGCGTATATAAAAGAAGATGGTGACTGAGTATCCGTCAGGTTTAATGTCACAGAGCACTTTATTGAACATCTTAAGAGTGATAGATTCTGTTCTGCCTGACAAACCACTGTGAAATCAAGTAATAAATGTTGCCATTTCTATTTTATTCCCTTTTTTTAATGCCACTTCTGGAGGTTGAAGGTATCTAGCCCTTATGTTCTGTTAAAATTGGCTTTACATCAATATTGTTTGGGCTCCAAGAGACCCCAAAACTGTGCATATTATTATTATTATTATTATACACTTTTTTCCCCACTGAAATAGTTTCCCCCTTTCTTAGGATTAAACTGAAGCCCGTTATTGTGAAATTAAATCACTGCTATTATACGAGATAATGAAACAGTGATTACATTCAAGGGACAGCATCGGAACAGAGCTACGGGCGATGAAAATTCAATTATATCCTTGGATGAGTGGACCCTCTCAGGTGTTGCCATCTCAAACTCTTTGTGACCGTAGCCCCTAAATATTCAAGTCAACTGCATGTACAGTTTCGGTCAAAGGTTTCAACGCACTTAAATTTTTCAGCCAATCAATAAAAAAAAAAAATAAAACCTTTTGATATCATAACACAAATCTCGATGTGAACCGTAAATCCATCAAGTGAACCACCTTAAGCGATACGTTTTGTTGAGTATTCTCTGATATATATATTTTTTTTCACAACTGTGGTCATGTATGGGAGCTCCCACCAAAAAGGCTAAAATAGAGCAAAAAATAGAGTAATGTAGCACAAGTGAAGTGCATCCTAACTTCTAACTGGTACTGGAACCTACCAGGTTTGAATAATGATCTAGCCATAGTAAAAACTCCTGTGAATCTCAACACAGTGTTTTGCCACCTTTACCAGATCAAGCACTCAGACAGCACCCAGCAAGGATCTTAAATTTACTTTTCGCCGGGTGATGACGGGCGTGTCATGGGTGAGATGGGCTTCACGAGAGACACAGGAGGTTAAACAGCAGGAAAACTCTACCCTAAAACCTTGTGCTCCTGGTCCTATCTACCGAGAACAGAAGTTTACCTGAATAGTTCTGTGCTAGCATTTCATTTGATTGACAGTACCTTAGAAATAACACAAAATGACACAAAAAGCATTGGGCAAGGACAGGTCAATGAATTTTGTGCTGGTGATAATTTTCCCTTCTTTGCCAACATTCATTCCTGAGTCCCAGATTTGAATTGTGCAGTATGTTGACTTGTAAAATTCCAATCATCAGTTTAACAAGTGGAGGTGTGTCTCTGTTGTGTACGGCAGTGCAGGAGTCGATATCTTTTGATGGAGTTGGATAAGCTGCGACAGCAGATCTGCTGATGAATGTGCACTCTGCACAGCTGTCTGAGGCCATCAATCTGAAGCCTGGCTTCTTTTGTATGACGTTTCACTCTTGATTGACCTGAATAGCAAAGATGTCTTGGCAGGTGCCAGCGACTGGCTTCGCTTAGAACTCCAGCGCATACCTGTGGAGAGAATATCAAATACAAAAGGTTACTGAAAAGCAGCTTTACATGGAAGGGATTTCATTTGCTTGGAGTCACAAGTGCATGGTGTATGCGATATGGGATTGTTTAGGCTAACCATAGATAATTACCTCCGCCAAACGAAGTTGGCAGGAGGTTCTGTGATCGATGCCGTTTGTTACTTGCCAAAATCGGAACTTCGGCAAGTATGTTGGTCGGTTCCGTTAGTCTGTTTGTCTGTCCGTCCATCTGTTTGTAACAAACGTGATTTTTTTCTTAAACTCTTGGCTATATTTAAATCTCTTTTTCAGCTTTTCAATCTCCTATGACCTTGAAAGAAGCCTATAGATTTTCGTTAAAATAACTTCAAGGTCAATGTGATGCAAAATGTCAAAAACACATTTTGGTTAATAACTTTGTTTGTATTTGAGATAACAGCTTGAATTCAATGCCATTTTTTTACCATACATAGCCCATTTTAGCAGTTATGGGCCCCGAAGATGATCCTCCGGACAAAGTACGTCAAAATGACGTCACAAAATGACGTCATAAAATGACAAAAATACTAATTTTACTAAATTTCCTCATTTCATCGTATAGCCCATTGGTCAAGTACCTCACCCATCAAATTTGAGCTCAATCGGTCAAACAGTTACGACAAAATCGCATTTCACAAAAATGACCATAATTTTTGTCCATTTCGCTATTGAACCAATTCCATTGTGTAAAGACTAAATATTTTGAAACTGTTGACATCAGGGATATAATATAAGTCACTGTAAGAAATTAGAAGTTGCTTTCTTCAAAGTCAAGGTCATGATCACGATCAAGGTGAAAATCACGATTTGACTAATAACGTCAGTTGTATTATGATATTATTTCCATTTCAATGCTATTTTGTGCATTGTGGAACGTGCTCTTAGCAGTTTGCTGTCAAATTTCACATTTGATATCATTATGAGTAAGTCAAAATGATATAAACTTTCAAGTTTTGATTTTGCTGAATTTTTCACTTTCATCGGAGAGCCCATGGATCAAATACCTCACACACTAAATTTGAGCACGGTGACATAATTGACGTTTTTCTGATTTGTTTGTCTGTCTGTTTGTTAGAAACATGCTTTTTTACCCTTTCAATATCGCTTATGTTCATGAAACTTCACCATGTGATATAGGAGGTTAGTCGCCTGACACCTGTACTTTGTTTAGTCCCTAGGTCAAAGGTCAAGGTCAAGGTCACCAAAAACATTAAACCACATTTTGGTTCATAGGTTTGCTACTATTATAGCTGGAGACTTGAAACCAACTCCATTTGATTCATTCTGTTCCAGAGATCTCTGCAATTATTTCAGCAAGTCGTCATTCCATGAATGACCTTTCATTTGTCAGTTTGTTTGTGAACAAGATAACTCAAAAGGTAATAGACGGATATGTCTCAAATTTTGAGGGTGGGTTGCTATTACATCAGGGATGGACTCTATTGATTCTTACTGCGATTGGTTGAACAATATGGCCGCCACGACAGCCATCTTGAAATTCTATTGCCCCAGCCTTGGCAGAGGTTTTCACTTTTGGAAAAGTGCCTTTAGTTGCTACTGTTTGGGGCATGGCCACTTGTTGCGTGTGTTAGAGCATCTTTTATGCTGTTAAAGTAACTTGTATACGAGTCTATCTGCATGTTTGTGTGTATGTGAGTGATTGTAGGAGGCGGAGTGTGTGTGATGGTCGTGTATACTGGCAGGTTTTTGAAGCAGACCTAAGGTTTGTGGCCAGATTGAAATAGAGAGGTAATGGGTGTAATAATGGATCATAACAGGGTAGCCCCAGGGTAGAGGAATTGGGAAACAAGAGTAACCTATAACATTCTCCCAGTGTTCCTCTAAATATTGGCCCCAGACTATTTGAATGGGTAATTACCAAATGCAAAGTTACTCTGCAATTCCTGAGTGTGCACTGGCTTTTTATTTCGCAGAAAACTCGGCCAGACTGCTGCTTTGAGCAGCCCAATATCAGGCTGTTTCCAGACAGCATGAAAACCTCTCTCTGGTGACTGTGGGAGAGACGGAAGTCTGGGGTCTGGGGTTATTTGTGTCAGTAAGGTTTTTTTCTTGATAGTTTATTCAAACTTTAATTAGAAAGTTGTTGATTTTAATCTCTTGTGTGACTAGAGATTGGCAAATTATATTTCAAATGCATTGCTGTACTTGCGCAAAATTATGTATCCTTGAAATTAGCCGTGCACTGTGAATTGATGAGATTGAAGATATAACTATGCATATATGTTTGATGAAATTGCTGTTCTAAAAAACACTGTTATTGCAGTAATGGAACACATTTTTTGCATATTATTCTTTATTTGCATCATGATTGCAGAACAGCACGCACACGGGCATGCGAGTATTTGCACACGCAGTCACACACTCATTCTCTGCTATGACTCACTTCCCATGAGTCCTCTTCAGGGGCTGGAGAAATATCAGTGCCAGGATTGAGATCTTCAATGTGCTTTTGCTGCGTTGCTAAACGCGAAGCACTCATCAGAATCACGGCCTAGTGACGCTATATGTTGCCATGGCCATAGGCAAGTCTCTCATAACCACTCTCATCTTTACCAAGATTAAAGAGCTACAACAAGAAAGCAAAGGGCTTTGAAATTAAATGTTTAGCTTTTCTGTAACATAATATAAAACTCACATTATCAAACCAATTTTTTCTCAGCATATAAAACTTTTCTTTAAATTCTTTATTGATTTTGACCTCAAGATAAAATGTAGGTTTGCTAAATTCTACCGGCCAGAACTATTGAACTGCATGATAACCATAATTCAAAATTTAAAGTCTACTACTTGTACTACGCACTAAGAAACTGTGTATTCATGCAGTTAATCGCGGTTCTGTTATTATGAGTCTTCAACATTTTTCACTGGCATGGTATGGAAGTCTAAAGAGATGCTTTAATTGATTTCGGTTTTCAGTTAGACCAAGGCCATCAATTTCATCTCTAGCGATCAGTGGAATTGCAACGTAACTTTGTCATTTAATGTTTCATAGCACTGTATACATCCCATCTTCAGCATCACTCTGTGGCAGAGCAGATAATCAGTTCCTTCCACAGCATACCAAAACAGTTATGGCAATCCTTTATTATAATAAGCTGAGATTTAGCATGACTTCGTTGCTCATTATCAATGGAATGCTGTATGTCTTACTGAAGCGCGCTTGGCTGCCAAGTTTCCATTATACCTTCCTAAGCCAGGCAGATGGGCAGTGTACGTGTGTGTGTGTGTGTGTGTGTGTGTGTGTGTGTGTGTGTGTGTGCCTGCAGGTGCATGTTTTTGTGTGTGTTTTGTGTGTGGCCTTCATGCTTTGCTCTGCCATCTCTTCATTACAAGAAAATCTTGATCTTATCTGTCTCACCTGACCTTTTACAAAACTCAGCAAATGCTTCGAAAAAGACTTCCTAACAAAATTTACCATCAACGCAGTACATTTTTGGAAAAAACAATGGTTTGGATATCTGAGTTTGAGTTTGTGAAGTTGTGCGTGGACAGAAATGACTAAGACACCTACACTCAGCTCCTGAAAAGTGGTCTGTAATCTATCAGACTGATGTTTTTTGGCTTTTCTTCAGTCCACCATCTGTGCTTCAGCCACGTCCTGTAGAAGCATTCATAACCTACTGTAGAATTTGCTGAAGCTGTCTTCTCAAAGATGCTTCAAATAGCTGATTTTTGTAAATCCCTTGTCTTGTCTGTATCTCTGACTATTTTCCTTAGCGCAAAGCTGGAGAAAACTGCATTATCGGTGACTGAAATTACAAGGTTACTCTGACATAGTATACACACTGCAGTTTTGGTCCTGTTGGCACGGCAATAAAAGGCATGATTAGTTTTGCGTGGGAGCTCATAAATGTTTTACGTCCATCACTGAGAGGGCACAAAGGATACTACAGCAGGAAACTGACCTTGGAACAGTGCAGATGAAAGCCCTCTGAAAAGATCATTGAAATGATCCACTGTCAATGCTGCCTCACTAATGAATTGAATTTGAGCCAAGCGGCCTGTTCACATCAGTATATTAGGGAGGTAAACCGAAAAGATCAATCTCAATAGCAAGCTAAGCTACCGTTGTCATACACAACTCAAACTGAAGATCAACAGATGCTTAATATAGACAAGTTAAACGAGTAAATTTTACATGATTGATACTTGGTCATGTCCAATGTCTAGTCCACATATATCAATGTATTTTTAAAAACAAGGTCTTCCACATCATTTTCCAAAGCAAATAAGATGTAAAAATACGATTAAAGCGCAGTCAAAAAGATACCAAAACACCGGACAGCAATTTAATTTAAGACCAGATAAGCCAATCGTAAGCCTTAAAAACTCACTATAAGGCACACGCTCTTTGACGTCACAAGTCAAAAATTGCTTTCCCTATCCACCCGTAAACAGTGAAGGTGGAGTTTCTAGAAATTTAAATCCTGAAAGGCATTTAAAAAAAGTTAGTTATCAGAGATCGAGAACTCTGTTTGCGTTTGGATGAAAGGCTGAAATGCATAGAAAATGCTACGTTTTCAAATCCATGCACATGAAAAGATGGCCTATTTTATTTATTTGTTTACTCGACCAAACTGCTGTGCAGTTTACGACCTCATCAAATATACAGTTGACAGGTCTGTTTTCATGACTGATTTCTAATGTATAAATTTGATTTTCTTCCATTTTGTTGAACTGAGCTGCTAGTTTCAGTGAATCCTTTGGAGACACAGGGGTCTTTTGTCTGCAAGGGACAAACGGAATGTTTGAGTGGAGCCACAGTTTCACAAGAACTGTTAGATACAATCGCTGTTATTCTCTGCAGCAGACTTTTGGGGGGTAAAAATTTTGGTAAACAAGACCATATTTAATTTCCCCAGCCATTTAACTATTTATCTGAGCTGCTTAATTGACCATTAACAAAGAACAATTTCATTTTAAATCCTTTTAATGAAAACATGCTGTTTTGACATTGTTCAGTGTTAGATGACATCACTTTGTTCTCAGAGACCAGGAAGACCTATACTGATCTTTTTTGCTGAGCGAGCTACACTATCCTTTGGTAATTTATCCTCCAAGTATAGCACCATCACTTCTCAATTTAGGAGAAAAAAAAAGTCTTATCTTTTTGAGAGAATTACAAAAATATACCATTTTCTTTGTCATTATCTTGTTCTCTGAAACTACTCAAATCCCCAAACTCACTCTCAAACAAACACATGCTGTGCCACCACTTATCCATTTTCTGTCATGAACCCTCATCAACTCCAACAATATATTAGCAGCTCCTGACCCTAAGCCAATGGATACATCCCAGGCAGTACCAGAGACCCCATTTTACACACAGCCTCATGTCCAGAGATTGTGTGAGCATACAGAACTGCGCAAAAGTCTTCGGAGCATTTAAGGCTATTTCAAGAGCAATGGGCAAATATGCTCGCAAAAATGATGACATTTAGTTTCTAATAGCAAACAAATGTACTACACAGCTGTAAACTGTTTAAAACTATATCAAACTGATATTTGGTGTTACTACCTTTTGCCAAAAAAAATCTAGAACACTGTCCAGTTGTGCTATAGTTTATAAGATGATCGGCTTTTTGCTTGTTCCAAGCAGAGCGGAAAACGCGTCCCTGTTCTTCTGCAGACCAACTGCCTCACTTGCGTCTATCCCTCCAAGTAATTGCAGTCAGCCATAATGATGTTGACCTCAGGGCTCTATCAAGGCTGTATTATCTTAATTAGCTGTTTTTAATGAAATAAAAACATTTTATTTTTAAAACTTTTCTTTAAATTAGCATTTGGAACTTCAAATTTACTTCTTATCTTCAGCAACTTATCTTCATTATTTCAGAAATGGGTAGTTCCTTCCTTCTTCCATCTGCTGCTTTTTTGTTCTGTAATTTTAAGGAGAGGAAAATGGAGGCAGGCAAATAAAAAAAAAGATGGGGTATAAGAATCATTATTCATTTATCACCAAAGACAGGAAGCATATTCTGTTAACTGGGAGAGACTTGGAAACTGGAGCCGTTCGGTCTTTGTGAGTAAATGTCATGGTTTTGGAGGCTGGCAGTGGCTTTGGGAGCTTTCTTTGTTGCTCTTGTCCGGGACGACATCGTTTTGCCCACAATCGGATTCTTGGGCCAGCTGGCATCAATTGGGGGCGGCGCCCAACTCTATTTAAGCCCAAGTTCCGCCTGACTGCTAGACTTGCTAGAGTGTCAGTGTTTTGTTTGCACTATAGCCGGTAAGGTCTCTAGTTAGAGAGTTGTTGAGGAATTAGCTACAAAAGAGGAAAGTGCTAGTTAGCAAAAGAATCTTTCTTTTTTCCTCTTTCTGGGCACCGTTCGGTGCTAAATCTCGGTTTCCGAGATTTTTCCCTTTCATTTCGTTCAGTTGAGCTTGCGTAGCTTCCTTATTGTTACTCAGACTGTGACAGTGCTTTCAGGAACCACACGCAAGAGAGGGAAATCCAAAAAACGTATGCCTGTAATGGGGTCCGAGTCAAAGCCAAAATACACAGGAATTGCCAAGCCACAATACGAAATCCAAAAACAGTATCGACTAGACAGACAGGGTTCAGAACCAATAAGATGGGCAGAGGTACAAAAACGTTGTAGTCGATGGGCAAAGCCAATGGTCATACACAGGGCATCCAAACACAGAACTCGTGGTCATACAAAATAGGTCAAAATCCAGAAAGACGAAAACAGTACAAAAAGGGCAATGGCAAGAATCAAGATCGGACAATCCAGTAGAAGCGAAACAATATTCAATGGCATACAAGGCGCTCAGCAGAAAGAAGTATTGATCAACGTTCTGACAAGAGCTGTGAGTGAAAAGACTCCTAATATACACTCAGGGAAGGTCACATGCTATACAGAGACGGGTGTAGGGAATGGAGCTAATTACATCGGGAGAATCACACGAGGGAAGCCCTAACCACGAAAATTGGCGAAAGACAAAGTACAAAGAGAAATCACACAAACAGCCTATGACATTTAAACAGCTCCGGTCCAGGAGTTCTACGTGCACAGATAACAAGCACAGGAGAGTGAATAAGCACATACGAAAGATCTCACTGAAGCTCAGGAGAGGACAGCAACAGACAAGGGGCGGAGAATAGAACAGGGCGATTGCGGAGAGCTATCTAGTCTATTAGTAGCAGTGCAACTTTACAAATTAAACTAGAGTGCTCATTAGTAAGTTATTAATCTTATACAGTATATACATGGATTAGTTGTGTTAGTAGACTATAATACAAAATACAAATGTTAGTCTTGTTAGTAATCAGAAGAGAAGGGTGAAGAAAGAAAAGGAGATTCGAAGGAATATTTTAAACACCGGGATTCATTTAAATCACCCGAAGTCTGTGAGCACGCAGACAGGGAAGACGGACTGAACCAACTAGATCACAAGACAGGGGAGACAAGTGCAATGGAACTGAGACATGGAATGAACCAAAACCTGAGCCTAACAACAACCAAAAAGAATAAATAAAAGAGAATAATGAACACAGAACAAGAACATGAGCATGACCAAAAACCATAACCATGACACAGACTGGATCTAGGTCCTTTGGAAGCGCGAGTCTCCCTCTCATATTTTGTCGGTGTTTGTCTCTTATTTTGCAATACTTCCTTTCGTTCCGGCCGCAGCATTTGGTGTCTTGAAAAAACCAACCATTACAGTAAAGTTAAACCCAGTTTTGTCTTCAGTGCATTATGGGATCACGTCACTGAAATAATGTACCAAAATAATGCTATTATAATGTAGCTGTGTACATCTCTATCTGGCATACTGGTATATTCTGTGTTGCACCAATTGCGACTAACTGAACAAAGCCTGAGTGCAAATTTCAAACCAAATCCCTCACATATAAAAGCAGGGGGAAAAAATTAAACAGCTGTCCAGTCAGGGTTTTTCCTTTTAAAAGGTAACTGTTTTTTCAGAATGAGCATGAGGGCCTGTAATTATCTTTTGAAAGTCTGGACTCAATTTTTGTAAAATCATTTCATGCCTTGAACTGCCATTCAAAAAGTAGTCCATGATGGAAAAAAAGAAAAGTAAACACTTTTTTTTTTTTAAAGTAGCACCTTTTGCCACTGTAACTGCTAAGCATATCAATGGCATTCTTTTTGGCAGGGACAGTCACACGGCCCAACACTACAGTGGAAGTCCCCATGCATGTGCTGAACTTGAGAGCTTCTGGTAACACTTAGGAATGAGAAAGCATAAATTAACATTAGTTAATGCAGCAATAAGCATTAACTAAAGGTTAATTAACACTTGACTTATGTGTCTAGTAATCATTTAGTAATGATGTTCATGTTAATTTATTTATTGTATTAAATTAAGTATTATTGCTTAGTTTAATGAGTTGAAGTGTTGCTTTTGGGATATTTAACCCTTTCACCCCCAGTAGTGCCATATGGCACTCTTGCAGGACTGGCATTTTTTTCCCCACAGTGCCATTTAGCACTTTTTTTGTTATGTTTCTTTTAACAATCAGGAATAATCTCTGCACTTTGCACCAAAAACTTTTGCACTTTGTACATCACTTTGGAGAAGGGCGTCAGCGAAGTATATGTAATGTAATAAGAGCAAACAGCCAGTTAGAATGTCAACAATGGCCACGGGGAGAAATGGCAGTGAGAACTGAGCACTGGTGTGGGTGAAAGGGTTAATGGATGTTTTGAACTACACAATAAGAGTGATAAAGAGCACAAAGAAATGGTGAAATATAGTTATATAAGGCTCATTCAAGACTGTTGCATTGGTTAAACTTCTCTCTATTCACGTCTTACCCTTTTCCATTTGCGATCATTTACATCAGTTAATGCCAATATATTGCAACGGATACAAACAAAAACACAAGCAACTTGAACAAAAAATTGCAACCGGTAGGGCATATTGATAGTTGCAGGGCAGTTGTATTATCAGATGAAGTGCAGCTCATTTGACAGAATCTGGACATTGAATAGGAGCACAGAAAGATAAAGCAAAACACTCAATCAGGTAAAATAAAAAGTCAAAGAGCACTTCTTACCCAGACTATTGGCTGCTGATGGTCAGTGCTGAATCTGCAACAATTCCTTGCACCAAAATGAAATCAGATATTCATTCTAAAGTTAATTTTTTTTATTTCTATGGCAACAAGTGAAAAAATAATTACACAATTCTCCTGAAAGGGTAATGAGTACTCCCTCACACACAGCTGTGGGAATGAAAGTACTGTGTAAAGTGGTCACTGATTATCATTATCTCCTCTATATCAGAAGCTTTCATACAACAATCGTTCTCACTGGGAAATTTGTGGTCAAACTTATTGAAAGAAGTCAAAACATTGAAATAAAAATACACAACATCAATGCTTTGTTCAACTGACTGTTTCAGGCGGGCGGTTTCAACAGAAACAAGATATGAAAAGCATGCGGCTCGTGGGAGAGGACAGACACACCTCAGGAGAAGCTGAAAGCACCAGTAATGAAAGACGGCAGAAGGCAGCTCGAAAAGAGGATCTGACACTCTTGTTGTGGAAATTGTAGGGCTTGTTATTAATATTCCAGTAATCTACAGCATCTTATAGCTCATTACCTCTCTAGTCTGACATTTACAAAGGATGAATCAAAACCAAGGCATGTTGTGCACTCTTCAACTTACACTATTCAGCGCAATATTTCCCGGCTCCTCTTGAGATGTCAGATCTACTGTAAATAAGCCGTCAGATTGTTATAATTTCCATTCTTTTCATGCAACAACATTAAGCAGAAATACAAGGGAAAATGGCACTGTTTAAATAAAGGAACTGGAGTAGAATTTTGAAATTTTTTTTTTATTGCAGTAAATTGTTTGCAGATATTGTGAAATTGCAATTCCTCTTTTCTGCCTGACTGAATTCCAGCAGAACCAGAACATGCTGGATCAACAATCCGCCCCCATTTCATATTGGCACCAACTTTTCATTATTATCCCCCCGGCATATAATGAGGGGGGATATAGCGATCAGTGTGTCCGTCCGTCCGTCCGTCCGTCTGTAATAAAATCGTTTCCGGACCAGAACTCGAAAACTATACCACTTACAAACACCAAATTTGGTATAGAGCTTCTCCTTATGGTCTAGTTGTGCCTTTTGGGGGTTTTGGTCCGTCCGTCTGTCCACACAACCTGTAGGTTACACAACCTACAGCCGGGGGATCCGCCATTGCCAGGCTCTTGTTATAAAAGCAGTGATATTCAGTGGGACAGGGCTGATGCCATGAGTAATCGTGAAGCTATATTACCAATAAAACATTAAAAACATTAAAACAAGTATGCACAACCGAAACGAGCAGAAGCTGATAATACTTTCAGAAATCTGTTATTGTCAGAAAGGCTCAGGCTCATTCAGAAAGTTTACTCGGGAGAAATAAATTAATGATGGGAAGCTTATATCCACTAAAACTTTTTAAAATTTTAAATGCTCTTGCATTTGAAGTAAAAGGAAAACAGTGGCAAACTATTTTGATGATAGTTTCAGGACACTTGGGGGCATTTTGATTGGACCCAGGACCTAATAATCAAGAGAGTATATGAAATAATAACCATGACTTTTTTTTTCTTTTTTTTTGCTTTTTAAAAAGTTATCCTCATCTTCTCATTATGCAGAACCCCCAGATTAGTCTCAAAGTTGAAATCTTATATCAGTTCTGCACTGGTCGGCCATTTGGCAGGTTGCACATCAGAAAGTGGTCGTTTCTGAGCAATTCTGATCCGCGGATCTGTAAATTAATATAGAAATATCATGGGTACATTCCATGCGATCCATTTAATCAATTTATTCTTTGCTGAAATCCATGATGCTAAAGTAAAGCAAATTAGTCTTCCCCTTAATGAATTTTAAATTCATAATTGGATAAGCTTTCAAAGTGCTTTTTTTTTCATTTCACTCAAATACCAATTGAGGGGAACTGTTTCATATGAATGAATGTCCTTGATTGGTTCTGCTTCCAAATTTTATCCTCAGGAATCAGTTTAGTAAGACAATTCTGGAAGACAATGTTCCTTTGCATGTTATACTGTAAAACACAAATCACAGAATTTCATTCGTCAGTTTCCACTTGGTTTGTGCATACTGTATGTAACCTCCAGTCATGTGGCATAGAAGCGGTTATCTGCAACGAAAAATACATTTAAAAAGGTTGATAACTTCAATAATCTAAGAAACTGGCTTCAGGCAGCGGCTGAATGATAATGTAATATTTTTGTATAAAAACTGGCCTTTCTTCCGATAAACATATTGAAAACCAAGTCAAATTACCGGCTGGTTCCAAAGATTGCCGGGTTTAAAGCTGCTCAATTTATCTGTTCAGTGTCGCCTGTCAAGTGCAACACATAACTAGGATGTACTGGGCGTGGTGCCACTTCTTGGGTACTCTGGTCCTTCAAATGAATTGTGGACTACAACAATTCAAGTGATTTGGGGTCAAAAATCAGCAATTTGGAGCAGCCTTGTCATTCTTCTTTATTTCAGGAGACACAGAGTGAATCAGATGGTGCCCTTAATTTTACACCTTACCAGTTTGAACCTTGTGTCCTTTGAAGACCAAATTCAAAATTCACGGCAAAATGAACAGTCTATATACGTGGATATGCTTGGTAATACAGACTAATAGGTCAATTCTCTTGGACATTATTAAAACAGTTTCAGCACATTAGAATCTTTGGTTTTATCTAAGCTAAATAAACGACTCGTGCCAGTGATGATTTACTATAACATGCAGGCCTCAAGTGTTTCACTGCTTTTAAACAACAGTATTGATTTTATAGTAAAAGTTTAATGGTTTTACCTCAAATAAAACACTGCGATAAAGATGTGATTAATGGTTTCAATTGCTCTGCGAAAAGAATCGTTCCACAAACACACATAGGCCTCTTGCACTTTGACAGCAACAGTGTAGAAGGGTGAATCTCACTGTTTAGCATAAATTTGTTGCCACAATATATTGAAATTATCTGCTTAGTTGCATAAATGATGGAAATGTACAACATACTTAAAAAATACGTCCATTATTCAACTTCTTATGAAATATACCTCACAGTGAGAGCAAATCTTTGAAGAGGAAGCTGAAAAATAATTTTAATATCAAATATCAATGTCCAAGATGAATCACTGTACTGCCCATCCATCCATCCATCCATCCATCCATCATCTTACTCAGTTGTTCCTGTTCAGGGTCACAGGGGGTGGGGGGTCAGCCAATTCCAGCACACAGTCTGCAGGAGTCAGGAACACACTGTGGACAGTTAGCCAGTCCATTACATAATCACAAACCATTAGTTTGCATGTTTTTGGACTGTGGGAGGAAGCTGGAGCGCCTGGAGTAAGCCCAGCATAGACACAGGGAACAGGCCAACTCCACACGGAAAGACCCCAGGTCAGATTCACACCCATGACCTTTTTGCTGTGAGATCAGAACCATACAGAATGTTTAAAACTTCCAGTCCATTGCCTGAACCATTTGTGCAATGACAAAAATACGCATGTTTATTCTTCCAGGTTTATTCAGTAGTACCGTGCTATGCTAATGATACCTATCATTTATTCACCAGTTTGTAATTTTGTATTAGCCTTTCTATTGCATTCCCAATCACTATCAATATTTGGGTCAAGATTTTTTGAAGTTTTGCCCTTGTGAAATTTAATGAATTTCCGTCCCATGGACACTGTGATCAATCTGAATCAATAACCGCAAAAGTGGTTGGGTTCCATCCAGGTCTGTGGCAACCAGCCAGCTGACTTTATCTACCATCACCCGGGAGAGATGCGCCTTCTCCTCACAATCTCTGTCGTTAAGGACACTCAAGGGTGATACAGACCTGGGCTGGGCTGTGCCGCTGCCGACGTCTCCTGGCATTGATATATGAACCGAGGCCTGCGTCTGGATACACAAGCACACCCCCTGGCCAGAGAAATCTAACTTTTTAAATGAGGTGCCAATACGACCGCCTACATTTCCACGAAAGTCATCAAACCAAAAGCCAAAGAATGGAATTGCACCTGCCTCCACAATGCCAGTGGCTTTTGAGTTCATGAAGCAGCCAAAAATCAATAATGCATTTGAGCTCAGTGTTCATTTCATTCACTAATTTCCATGCGCCAAGAAGCAAGAGAGCAAACTGACCTCAAACGCGAAAGTAAGAAATTAAAAAAAGGAAAAATAAATGCATAATGCCCATGGCAAAGTAACATCTGCTAAATACAGCAAATGGTGTCAACTTATTCCTGCTTTGGCACTGAAGTCAGCAATTCTTTATTTGTAATAAAATGACTCATATGGTTGACTTGTGTAGATAAAGTGATAATTCTCTGCCTGTGTCTGAAACTACAGCACATTAATGATGAGAATCCTGCTGCTGATTCACAGGAGGAGTGTGACTTCCTCTCTCCCTGTCAATTTCTCAGCAGCCTCTTTTCACGCCACAGACTACAGTGATACTGGCACAGCTCAGAGTCAGTGATGCTGCTCTCATGTTCAGCCTTTGCCCAGAGTAAGGAGCACCAGAACCCTAATCGAGTAAACACTCTTATAGTCTGGGCAATGCAGTCACCAAAGGCCAGGAATCTCCATACAGCTACCACTCGTAGGAAAAATGTGTTTCTCAATCTCGTCTCTTGAGATGAATTTGAGCTTCTCATATTTGTATCATTCTGTGATCATTTGTTTCTGAGTTACTTCTCCTAAAGGTCCCTTAGGAGCAAAAGGTAAGCTAAACAGAGACAAGACATCACTGAGACAAAGGAGGTTGTGTTGAGATGACCATTTGAGTAATACTGGAGAAATGGGATAAACAGAGGAGATCTCATTATTGTATGACCCTGATCTTGATTATGTCCTGGTTATTTTGAAGGAGAATTAAAGAGAACAACTAAAAAAAAAAAAAACCTTCAAAATCCTCCAAGCAGTGGGATGCAGAATTATGTTTTTTGGGGAAACTTTTATTCGGTTTTGCCTGTGATTACCGTAGTAATCTTTTTTTTTATTGTTTTGTTTAATTCTCCTTCAAAATAACCATGACATAATTAAGATCAGGGGCATACAATTATAAGATCTCCTCTGTTTATTCCACTTCTCAAGTATTGCTCAAATGGTTATCTCAACTCAACCTCCTTTGTCTCAGTGATGTCTTTTCTCTTTTTAGCTTATCTCTTGCCCTTAAGGGACCCTTAGGAGAAGCAACTTAGAAACAAATGATCACAGAATGATACAGATATGAGAAGCTCAAATTCCTCTCAAGAGACGAGATTGAGTAACAGATGAGCAAGACACTTCTCCTATGGGCAGTCCCATTTGGTACTGATTAGGCCCATATCTGACCTGAGGTCAAAGGGCTCATCTAAGCATTAAACCTCTTCACATTGGCAAGTTCAACTATAGTATAAGAATAATTTGAAAAACTAACATTGTGTATTAAAAGCAATTTTTTTTTGATAGAATTATGAAGAAAAAAAAAGAAAAACAAGTGCATTTAGCCATTTGATTTTGTTGTGTGAGCGCAATGATATAAAAATATGGAATGGCGGCATTCATGAACTTGTGCTAATGAGCCGCATTTCAGTGGCTTAACGTTTGATAACTCGGTACATTAAAAAAAAATCACAAAAATTCACAATTATGGAATGAGAAGAACGTGTACTTTTATTGGGTAAGAGCTGAAAGAAATGTTTTCTTTCCCTGTATCATCAATTTTTTGTCAAAAATGGCAGCTCCCTTTCTCTTCGTCCACAAGACAAGATACCACTAATGAGAATCCGTTTGGTGGTACTTGAAATTTTGATCCAAATCTACATTGAAAGGTGTGATTATGGCAACTGGCTGAAATCCTTAAACAAGAAAGGCTGCCCACAGCAAAAATGACCCTGTAGAGGTGGTGACTACAGCTCTTGAATAGCAGCAAAACAAAACAGATCTAGCAACCGCACTTTCGGATTCTGCTGCTTTCGCTATATTCAATCAACAAAAGTTCATTTATGCAGGAAAAAGTAAACAATTTTTGGGACTAAATGTGAAATAGACACATTCATCTAAACTCGATGAGCATGTGCGGCAGCTGCAATACAAGAGCATTATACAGTAAATGCCCACTTCCGGTCTGCCATTTCCTAATCTGAATAAACACAGATAATTTCTCATCCAAACAGCCACGGATATAGGTAGTTTCTCCTCGGCACAGGACTGCTGGAGACACAATGGGAAATACATTTAAAGATGCCCCAGAGAGATCAGTCAATAATTGAGGAGAAGTATGTGAGTTGCAATTTTCAATTCATGGTCCTATTGCTTCCAGCCATGAAGCCTGGCTCATTCTGACTGCAGACCACAGAGTGCGCTTCAAGTCATGACTGCAGAGCTGGGGCAGCAGTTCTTGAATCATCATTTATAAATAATGTTTAGTCTTGGAAGAGCATGAGGGAGGAATAAATAAATTGCCGTAGATCTCCGCCTTGGGCGGGTTGACCTTTTCTGCCGCTCTGTCCCAGGTTGTAGCGAAAGAACACGGTAAACAGACGCCGGTGCGCTCAAATGAGACATTGTTTGTTCAAGAGTATAAATCTTGTAACAAAAAGCTGGTACTCTCAGCACCACTATTTTCCAGCAGGCCTCTTCAGTTCATGATTTAATCATGTCACAGACCACTGCAATTTTAGATCTGAGATGCACCCTGTTTAAAATGACCATCTGATCTTATGTCTTAATGAAAAAAGTGTGTTCACATGAAAAAGGACAGACCAAAGGATTGTGATTCCGCGCAAAGAAAGGGCTTAATCAAAGCCATCTACTATCACACCTACAAAGGCCATAGAATCAAACAAACATAATGGCCCCCAAACACATATTTGCAGCTTTAAATGAAATTAACCCATAAACAGAATACACTTCATACAAACAAAATACCAGTCTCTGAACACAAACGTAATACTATGCAATATTACGTTATACCATCAACGTAATACGTGATTCTTAAATGTACAGTAAAAGGGATTAAATTTGCGGTAAGCAACTGGTTTTCAACTGATAAGCAACATTACCCATTTTTGTCTGGATGTTTCCTGAGATTCTAAAGACGAGCATCAGGACGCTGAGTATTGAGGATACAGAATGTCCAATGCTTGCGGTTGAGCGCATTATTTATGAACATGGTTACAAGCCTGTTAAGCTTACAGACCACATAAGATGTATTACCAATTTATTTTGGTTTATATTTTTTATGTTGTCCATCAAAAATACATTCTGATTTACAATCTATGTAGGACACATCAGTTGATTCCTGGTAGAAACATGAAACTTCCCCATTGCAATCTCAAGCTCTTATTCTTACTATATTTTTTGATGAAAACTTTTGCTAGAAGTATAAAGTGGACAGAAACAGAGCAGCATGGTGCGGTTCAGAATAAGAGAGCTGAGGCGTAATCCAAAGATGAGCTGTGGGTCAAAACCCAAGCAGACAGAACACAGCAAACAAATCAAGAGGCAGAAAATTATCTAAAAATCATGTAAAGAGTGATTGAGGCAGTCTATTCAGAAACCAGGGAAACAAACCCAAACACTGGCAATCAAACGCAGAAGGAAAAGGCTTGAAGGACACAGCAAAGCAACAGGCACAAATTCATGAAGAAAGCGAGACAGGTGGGAGAATATTAGGTGTGTCTTCATCAAAACGAAGTTAAACTAGCCAGCTATTTTGCAGTTAGGGAAATTAGCCCGATAGTACAAATTTGCGTTTCCATTAGCCCGAAAGCCCTCCACTCGAGAAGTGAAGACGCCACAGAAATAGCTGGATATTTTTCGAGCTAGACCAAGATTTATTGGGAAAATTTCGCAATCAAATTAGCAAGCTATTGGCGTCTTCACTACAGAATAGCCAGCAAATTTGACATTAGGCTTTTTTCAAAACCGCAAAGTAACTAGCTAATTTAAACTTTGTTCTATTGAAGACACACCTATAGAGACTAAAACTAAATGGGGAAATGAGACACAGCTGGGAAGGGAGGCGTCAAGGAGGTGGGTTTCCAAACGCGACTGTAATGCACTTAACAACACAGGAGAGGGGTGACGTGACACGCAGAAGTGAAAGGTAGACATGTGGAGACACCAGATAATGGATAAACATGGAAACGAAAAGACAATAGAGAATATAAAACCGAAAACAAGATTTAAAAATACACAGCAACACCCACCAGCACTGTCCGTTCCTGTATTGCATGGAAAGAAAGGCTCTGCCTCAAAGCACAGCCATGTCAGTTAACCTCAGCTGGCAACTCTGAAGATAGTGGTATAGTTGAATAAAGTAATTAAAGAACTTTTAATGACACTGTAATATCAACGCTGAAGACTGAGGTTATTTATTGTTCACTAATGAGGTCCGCACAGCATAAAACCTTGTAAACCTTGGATCACTGAACTTATTTATTTGCATTTTTGGCATGCGCATGCCTGGATGTTTGCACACAGCCCCCAGTATGGACTAGCTGTTAATATCATTATCATTAATCGTAGCAGTAGTAGTATTCTACATTTCTCCTTCTCTCTCTGACAAGCTGTGTGCTGCCACTCAAAGCTCAAACTGCCTTGACCCATTTGCCACATCTTCCTGTGCGAACTGACGCTTGACAGACAGCGGTACGGCACATCTGACAATGTGTCCACAGGGCAGCTGATCTGCAGACCCCATCTTTGCAGGTCATTCCTCATACAGGAATCCGTTTGACCAGCACTAGAGCTTTACCCAGAAAAGAGGAGACCACTCGCCACTCTATAAATGAATTAAACACAGAGCACGACCAACAGAGTGACTGAGAACAGCTGTCCAAAGAACAAATGCCACGTCCCCTTTTTATGTGCTACTTCAAGTGGAAGTAATTTATTGGCTAAGTTATAGAAATTAGCAGTTGTATTTGGTGAATTTGTTGATTGTAACCAGTGAATGGAGTGTCCATAATGGAATTCAAGTCGAATTCAAGAATGTCAGGTCAACAATATTTGAGCGATTTGCTAGTTCATTTTATGCACTTTTAAATAGTTGTGAAAGGTCAATAATCGAATTATGCATTTTATTGAAAACATAGCCAAGAGGATATTGATAATATTTCAGCCAGTAAACTATTTATTTTATTTCTGACAATACTTTTAGAATGTGCTCGTCAATGAATGTATGCTATGTTATCTTAGCTGCTAATAGTGGTTCTGGATTTCAGGATGAAGGAGAGGCTAATCAGGGAGAAGATCCAGGGGTTTAATACAGGGGTAGGGAACCTTGCTCCTGAAGACCATAGCTCTGCATCTTAAATGTTTCTGTACTCTAAAATGCACAATTCAAATGACTGTAGCTTGCACAGAGCTCAATAAGGAGGTAACCATTACAATCAAACAAAAATAACTAAGGCCCTATACATCCGTAAACAGGTATTAATGCAAACATAGCTTTCGGTGTGCTTGGATCTTTCGGTTGATGAAAACTGACCTTTTGGTGTACACCCTCCAGGTTGATGATTTCTAGAAACTCGTTATTTTCTTCTGGACAGGGAAAACTGAGTTTTTTTTTGACGTGACATCATTAAGTGAGTGTGCTTTATAGTGAGCTGAGGTTTGTGATTGGCCTATATGGTTTCACATTAACTTACATGACTGCCGCCTCTTGCTTTTGCATGCCCTTGACAGCGCCTTAATCACAATTTTGTTTTTGCATTTTTATATGGACAATTAATTTTTTTTTTTTTTTTCACTAAGGAGGAAAGACTGTTTTCAAAAATACACATGTATGTGTGGACCAGGCCAAAAATATGCAGAGCTGTGCTTTTGCAAGAGCAGGATTCCGTACCCCTGGCATAATCCCTGTACAGTGTGCTGCATAAATTATAGCTGTAAATTCAATCTGTAGTGTCTTGATTTCAGTCTGTAAAATGGAAATTGGCAATTGAGCTGAGTCGCTGAAACAAACTTGAAAACGAGCTAATGATCTTCAAAAAATATTTTTTATCTCCAGGCACCGAACACCCACACAAGACATACAAATTTCATCTCCTGGTATTATTGTTCATTTGAAGTGAAACACTGCCTTGCGCTTTTGATTAACAGTAGGCCGACTTGTATTCATTCAAAGCATAACCACCTCCAGATCATCGTGACTGGCAGGCATTGACACTTTTTAAGTAACAACTTAAATTGTTCTTTGTCATTTATTTTTAGCACTTATCTGCTAAGTAACTTTATAAATTGCACTGGCAGCATGCATGAGTATTAGTACTAATCAGAACAGTTAACCCCTTAGTGACGAGGTGCGAGTGCGAGTGCAGTAGTGTAGCCAGAACTGAAAATTGGTGGGGCCTCATATATCCCTTTACAACAATTATCAGGCCTGGCTTGTTCTCAGTCATTTTCCTTCATTAACACGTTTTGCAATTATAATAATTATTCATTGGCAATCAAAATCATGACTTCTCTCTCTATGCGATCTCTTGGCAAATAAATAATTGGCTAATTCAGAACAGAAAAATAATTTACTCAAAAACAGGCCGATGCTTTACGAAAGAAAAATGGCTCTTAAACTTCTGCGCTACCTTTTCCACACATCAGGTGATTTAACTTGCGCTTCATGATCCTTTAAATTGTTTAAATTAGATAAAAGACCACTTGAAATGTCTTAATGTAATTTCATAGCTTCCAAGCCTTGAGGAAAGGGAAGCGTGAGAAGTCAGGAGTCGGTTTCCATGTTCCTAGTGGTGATATCTACTGTAACGCACATGAAACTGAAAAATTGCCGTGCACAAGGACTTCAGTTCCACATCAGAATCTCTCAAATACGTGTTGATTTCATAAAGATTGATTTGTGTTCCATGAAATCTCGCCTTTCATTCTCGGTACAGCATGGATTGATCAAAAAGTGGGACTCGGCAATTAAATATAATTTTGTTTGCCAAATGAAAATTTTCAATCTTCACTTTTGTAATCAAGTGTAAGATTGCTGACTACAGCATGAGAACAATATGCCTCTAAACAGCGTGAGACTCAAGCCATATGCTTCAGAGTCGACAGGTATGCAATTTTGAACAACAGTGATTTAAATGCAACCAACATGTCCAAATGTATGATTGCTGTCTTACCTAAATGGGGACAACTAGCAACTCCTGACAGTGTGGAGTGTTCTTGGAGTGAATCTATTGTTAATGATGAAAATGAGTGAGAACGAGTCAGGACTAATAATTGTTTTAAAGTGATGCTCTGTACCCCACCACATTTTCAGTTCTCGCTACACCACTGTACGAGTGCCAAGTATACTGAATAATTCTGGATCACTAGCTCATCAGCCAGGAAATGCATATATGCGGGAACAAATACAAGTTCGGTTTTCTCCTGTAGCGCACCAGGCAAAGATTAAATAACACCGTCTGCTGCGTGTACTCTGTGACCAGCACCACTGCCTGCGTATTGTAGGCAAAGATTAAATAACACCGTCTGCTGCGTGTACTCTGGGACCAGCACCACTGCCTGCGTATTGCGGTTCTCGTCACCAGGGGGGTTAAACGCTTGACTTTGGCATGTCTGACAGCAGTCTGAACATTAAATAGACCAGGGATGCGTTTTTTGAAAGCATAGTTGCTTATAAGTTAGCAGCTTACATAGTTCGGCCATTCACAGTCAATGAGCCCAACAACGTAAGTTAGCATCCGTGCCTTCGGGCACCGCGCCCCAGGATGGTCGATTTGATCGCCTGTGTTCAGCAATGTGGAGACCGGCTCTTAAGAGTTAATAGAAAGTAGCTATGGCGATTCCCCTGTGCCCAGACTGTGTATGGCAACACCAATCAGTTGGGTGTTAAGCATGGGTGGAAAAATCCAGGTTCAGTAAGTAAAAATCCGCTCCAGTGTTTTGTCCCAGTCGCCTCAAGCTGTCGTTCAGCACAGGACGTAATTTGAGAGATCAGCTGGACGAGTACGTGGGTGGAAGAAGAACACTGCAGGATTTTCACTCTCTGACCTCTGGATTTTTCCATCTCTGGTTCTATGAAGCAAGGATTTGCAGACCTGAGGGGTGCGATACGAGGAAAGCTCGACATTAGTCAGATTTTCTTTCATGAGCTGGCTTGGCAAACCCTAAACTCACATTCTGATACCACCAGTTACCGTGGCAGGTTAAAAGAAAGCCACTTTCATGACATTGAAAACCCCAGCTTTAAGTTCAAAATACCTCAACTAAACCACTAATCTCACTTTACAACACAACCTTCTGTTGTTTTTTTTTTTTTCTGATCTTACCACCTATTGCGGAAGTATAGTTCTCTTGGTTAATGTGAAAGGCTGCGATGAGAACACAGATTTTTTACTGCACTTTTTTCCCTTTTTTTTTCTTTTTGCAATAACACAGATTTTCCTGTTATTTGTTGGCTTTTTACGGGAGTTGACTTGGGCTTAATTTGGAGGGTCAGCTGTCCTTGAGGGTTAGTTGGACCTCATCCCAGAACTTCTTGTCTAATCAAAATCAGGGCTCTTGACCTGCAGATTATTGTTGTTTTTTATTTACTTAAACAGTGAAAAGTGAGAATATTTTATTTTTATATATATAGTTTATTTATTATTTGAAGGCGACTTATTTCCCTATTTTGTTGTACTTTTGTATGTGGTTTGGGATGGATTTCTGTTCTCCCTGATCTGTACCAGCAGGAGGATTATGACAGTCAGCTTTAATGTCCCAAATTTAAAATCACTTTTCTCATTCTGTTGGAACCTCAGGTGACCATCTGGGTATCTGTGCGTAGCCCAGTAAAATATTAACAGGGGAAAATATTTGAGCGGACTGAGAGTGATTTGTCTGTTTGGATTAAGGTTTTAGTTTGCTTCCCGTGGCAAAGTGCATCGATTAAAGATGGCTGTTGTACTTCTCCTAACAGCATAATTCTCATGTATATAACTGAGTGAGGAGCAGAACTTCTCCGGCTTTCTGACTAGATAAATGCAAAATAAATACTAAGCCAAAAAAGTTTAGCAACATACGGATATCATTGCTTAAAAATTGAATATTGGATAAAACTTTGTGACATTTACTTGCATGACCACTGGACACTTGTTTGACCCATGTGCAATGAAAAATTGAAAATCTCACGCATTTTACCCTGCCTGACATGACCATCACGTGAAACACATTTTTTGGCTGCCTATGGCCATAAAAAGGTCTTGTGGTCTTTTTGAACTGTCATTCCCCTTCAGACAATCTCAAGGAAGGTGAATACGTTCAAAAAATGCAGACGAGGCATGTCTGAGAACCAGCGCCATGAAGCAAACGGCAGACTAGCAGCTGGACAAACCAGTCAAGAGGTAGCGCGCCATTTTAATGTGCACAGGAGCACGATTTCCCGTCTCAGGACACGTGTGCAACAGGTGAAGTCAAAGATCGACCACGGTCCGGGAGGCCACGAGCGACAACACCCAGAAGAGATCGCTTTTTGGAGACGTCATCACGACGTCACAGGTTTGCCAGCGCCCCCGACTTGGCAAGAGAATTGCAACCGGCAACAGGAACCACTGTTCACCCGTAGACAGTCAGGAACCGCCTGCATGCTCGTCGTCCTGTGGTCACAGTGCCATTAATTCAACTTCACCGACAGGAACATCTGCGATGGGCACAGATTCACCAACGTAGGCGTTGTACTGATTGGAACTAGACTTGGTTTAGGGATGAATCACGTTTCTATGTTGAATTTTCAGATGGGAGACGCAGAGTATGGCAGCGAAAGGGTGAACGTTACGACGGGAATGACGTCATTCAGCGTGACCATTATGGAGGAGGCAGTACACAGCGAAATGTTCAGTGCTGAATCAACACTTAAAGAGTCTATTTCGATCCACGCGGATCTGCGTGGATCCAAATATGCTATATATATATATATATATATATATATATATAGCAAAGTGCAGGTCGACATATACACAACAAAGTGCTGCTCGACCACACACCCCCCCCCCCCCCCCACCACCACCACCACCACTTAAGCCTTGGAATTAGGATTCTGTGGAGCTCTTATGATATGGTTATGGGGATTTCCATTACAAAATCAATGAAGCAAAGATTTCAATCATTACAAGTTTGCTGAAATCCTTGAACAAGAATCTATATTTCTGTATGACTGTCAATATGGAATACAGATGGGTATTAGTCGTTGCATTTATCCCCATCAATTCATTAATTCCCCCGAAGAACGCAAAACACGTTCTGTGATGCTATAATGAGCATTTGATAAATATACAATGCATTTTTTAATTAACTTTATAGGCTTAATTATTTTTATGCTGGGTATCAGAAAGATATACATTTAAATACACATTCACAACTGAAAATATATTGTGTTAATATATGGCATTTAAAAATACCATTTCAAAATTTGATACTAATATTTATTTTCTCATGGAGTGCCAGAGACCAATTTTTTGCCAGCTACTTACACAAGAGGGGCTCCATGCAACAGAAAAGTAACAAAAAATAAATAAATAAATAAAAATCAGCCCACATACAATATCTGTGCATTCAGTCAATAATGATGTTGGGAATGCCAGTACTTTGACCACTTCGGGGGGTCGAGATTGAAGGCTGCATCGGTGATATTTTGATGACGCTGGAACACTTGATTGTTTTTCAATCATACTAGGACTCTAAAATGTATCTCAACTCCCTGAGCCAAGGGAGTCTGACTTCCTGCCTGTCAACCTCTGCGAACATCATTTCTCTTTTCAAGAAGGACCAAATCTTCAAGTCATTTTGTTTAACATCATTGTATGGTGAGCGCAAGCAATTGTCATTTCATAATGATCAGCTAATATAGAATAACTGACGGTGCCCCTCTGTTAAGAGATGTGGTAGCCATGTAAATGATACTTTATGATGAGCTAATAAAATATATGTATGGGAGGTATTATGAACAATAAAAGAAACTCTTCCTCTGTAATGGGAATTCGGCAGAGTAATTACTCATGGCATGGTGGTTTTACAAAGGGCTTTCAGTTTATTATCCCACCACCAGATCTGGCTCATGCACTTCAGTTAGATAAAAGATTTCTCCTGCCTTAGAGACAGTTCAGACTGTAGGCATACTCTGCTTCCAAGTTTCTGTAATTGAATTCCAAGCAAGTTTCAACTTTCACTCTATGCTTTTATACCTATAGAAGTTCAAAAATGAAAGCATACACTCCTGGGCACAAAAAATGCAGTGAACTGTTTGGGGAAAAATCTGGAAACTGCTTCACCTTGAAGTAGAGCTGCTTCACTGTGAAAGGTCAATTAATGCTTTAGAGTACAGGAGAATATTGCAGAAAGGCTTGCATCCCACAACTGACAAGTCAGTTTCTGAGGAGAAACAATCAGTTACTTCCCAACTCTTCTTTATGTTCAAAGCCTTACCCACATTGCTTAAACATTTAAAGAAATCAACAGAAAAAGCTATCCCTCAGAATATTACTTTATGTATTCATTCAGATCTTTCCAATTCTGACTGATTATTTGGTAAGACCATTAAAAACTTCATTATTTTCCATTTTAGGCTTGACCCATTCTTTCCTAGCCTGTACAGTTAAAAATCTTTATATAATTTGCACCTTTCTGGACTTTTTTTTTTAACTCAGCTGTCAGCCAACTTATCCAGAAACTTCATTTGTGGAAGTTTTTGTATGCCGTTTGGACAGGTTATCTTCTAGCATTGAGCCGTGCTTTATTCTCATATATTTTTCAATACTTTCATGACAGAGAAAGCATACTTCTCATACTCTTAATAGGAACCAGGATTGGGATAGTGTTCCTGTTAATCTGTCTGTTCCTCTTAGCCAGTTTAGTAGGGACACCTCCCAGACCTTTGTCGGTCTGTAGGATTGGGTTTTCATTCCTGCTAAAGTTCTTGTAATGAAGCGGCCCTGCTTTGGTGGGGGAATTCGTTTCCAGGCTTCAGCAGCAGGATGGCCACTGGCTAGGCATGGACACGCCCCCACTCTTTAGAGTCATGACCAACCAAGACGGAATGCCCTCCTACTGTTCAGGATTGGGTCTCACCATTACCACTACTGTTTTCCTATCAGCAAATGCTCACCTTTGGATTGTACAGTATCTGCATCTGGTTCCTTGACTGGATAATAAGAAGCATCTAATATAGTGACAGCAGAGTAGTTTGACTGACTGATTATGTATTATCTAACAACACTTTCAGCAAATTTTCAGCTTGCTCATGTGGACATAGAATGCATCCATGCCAATGCATGTCTTAGGACTGAGGGAAGAAACCGGAGTACCTGGAGGAAACCCATGTGAACACAGACAGAACATGCAAACTGTACAAAGAGGGGCCCTGGGCCAGATTCAGTCTTGCATCCCTCTTGCTGTGAGATGGCAGTTTTACCCAGTAATAGTTATCAAACAAACAAACAAACAAACAAACAAAAAAATTCTGTTCATGGATGTAGTGTGGGTATTGAGACACGCCTAGAGTTCCACGCCACCAGCTGTCTTTTTGATTAGCCCCCAGGAAACACCCCCCCCCCCCCCCCCACACAATTTTCGCCCATCATTCCAACAGCGCACCCCTGTGGACAGAGAGCAAACTGCAAAAGACAAGCAGTTAGTGATGTGGCATTATAAAAATTTGTTTTCAATTTTTAAATAAAAAAAGTGTCATTCCGGAGAACAAGGTATGGCAGTTGGCATTTTGCTAGAGTTTTCCAGTGACGTATCACCCAAATGGCCTAAAGCTAGGGAAATATTCCACGAGTGAGCACTGATACTGTGTCTGTGCTTCATTTTAAGGATTGCCATGGGGGCTATCCATAATCTTCATAGCCCATCACTACGTCCTAGTTGTAATCAGAGTGATTTAATGCTGATAAGAAGACTGAGGATTGTGTTTAAATGAAAGGAAAGGCCCATTTGGAGTAGAGAGGAAATAATTTATCACCGGTCTGCTCTATATCTGAATGAAGTATCTGTAAGCTACCATTTTTAACAGAAATGTCTGGTGGGGCCAATGCGAATTCACTGTAGAATGGGGAAAAAGTGATGGTCAGAGAGCAAGCAGAAAGAATGAAATAATGACTTTGTGATTCACCTCCTATTTATGTTTTACTGTGATAATAGAGGATTACATTTTTTTTTTGTTAGTGAATGATATTCATTTTGCTACTAACTTGTTGCATCCTGTTTTATGGGGCAGTTTGTTCATTTATGATAATAGCATTTATAATTGTTGAACACTCATTTTCTTGGCACCTGGTGTGTTTCAGGTTCACTCCACGTCCTTTTTAATCATAATCATTTACGACACAAAAGTTGTTTAGATTAGCACTGCCACTTAGACTCATTCAGCAGTGTAGGCAGCTCCAATGATGTGTTATGGCAACAAAGCAGATTAAGAGAAGCACATTAAAGAAAATTAAACCAGCTGTTCTAGAGGTAAAAGCGCTTTCAAAAAATTGGTCCTTCCTCCTGCCTCATTGGGACTGCATTCCAATCTCAGCACCCGGAGGTTTAGATTGAAATAAAATTGAGACTTGCTCCAAGCTTTCTCAATTTCAGTATCAAATTATTAATTTCTGCTTGCAAATTCAATGCTCGTGCAAGTAATGTGACCCGATTAATTTTAATTTCAAAACCAAATACAAGACAGTTTAAATGCACGAGCACTAAATAAAGAGCAATCCTTCGCATTAAAAAAGGAATAAATGTCCACACTCTGAATGGGTTTAATTGAGTATTAGAGATGTTACCGGTGATAAACACAGATTGCAGTAATTTGTTAATGCCCCTGAAGTGCACCTATCGAAATTGGCCGTAATGAACACTTAGTCTCCACGACGCTACCAGCTTATCATTCGACTCCACAATCAATAAAGCTGACAGCGAATAAGCTGACTTATTCAGACTTCAGTTGCTAAGCATTTGGTGTTGTCCAATTATATTTGATTTGCCCAATGTTTGTTTCTTCTGAAATGGGCAAATAGTAGTTCACTCCTGCAGACTCAAAGTAACCTTACTGAGGCTCATAAATATTGCCAGATGGGAACAGTGGGAGGTATTATCAATGAAAACAGAGTCACTATCTGGCTCAAAATGGAATCACAATTTATTTTGTAATTGTTCTATCAGGACGTTGACCAGCTTTGGACAGGAAATTAGATTTTACTTTATATATCACTTATGAGAGCCTCAAATTCAAGAAACACTTCCATGGGCTAAATACTTATTTATCTAATTCGGTTACAATTTTTCAATCTGGCTAAGCAGAATCAATTAAAGAGTTGTAATCAAATAACCCCAAATACATGGGAATGATACTTTCTGTTGCAATGTAGCATGGGTGTTTCAAAGTTCAGTACCATTAATTTCATCATAAAATTGTTATTTTTATCAATTTTTAAAAAATGTATACATTTCAATTGTATCTATCATTTTTTAAATACCAATCCTAATAATGTGAAAAAATTGAGGCAGGTATACATCCAGAGACTGATCAGTCCTTCTTGTCTCTGGCTGGTCATTTCCTTATATGATGTCACAAACAAACAGATTTTGAAATGGCTAGTAATGACTGACTGTCTCTGCACCTGTTGATGGGATAGGGGACCTTTAACGAAAAAGTAATGCGGTCCATTGACGTAAAACAACCAGCGATAATGTCCCAAATATATCTGCACTTCAAAACACTCAGTCTTTTGGTGTTACTGAACACCAAGAACTTTGAAAGCACTTTGATATTAATCATACTAAGATACAGTAATGTTTAAGAAGCCAATTGCTAATTTTGAAGCAATTGCTGACTCTTAAAGTAATGTCCAATGACATATAGAGGATGATTGTTATAAACGGATTGCTTTGTGAATGCGTGAATGTCCCATAATAATCTATACAAATTCAGACGGAATCACTAACAGAAAGATATTACACTGCTCCCAAATCACTTACAAAATTGAAAAAACAGATTTGCTGGGTTGCAGCATGTTAAGAAGTAGCTAAAATGGCTCAGAAGAATTCTGAAAATAAGTCTTGCGAACATGCGACTAAGATGGATGCCAGACCAGACCACTATTTTTACAGAATTCAAGCGTTTGCATTCTGCAGATCGACAGGTCTTGAGCAGACAGTGAGTGTCTTGTTTATACCTTCCTACTGAGGTGTTTCTGATCTGCAGAATATTTTTCTAGGGGTTTTTTGTGATTGTGGTACATTTTTTATTTTTTTTTGGTCTCAACAACAAATGTTCTCCCTGCCTTGCCAGGCCCTTTGCATTTACCAAGCTCAACAGGGTTCTCACCCATACCGGAAACTGCTGATTAAATTAATCAGCGATCGAAGGTGGGGCCTACAGGCAGTAACTGAATGTACTCCTGGAAGGCTTAATTAGATGCAATCACATGTGTGATTAGAATATTATCAACAGAACATTCAGAGCCGGCTGCAACAATCTCTGAGTTCTAGAGCAGTGAAGAATTCTGGGGGAAAAGTATTCAAAGGCTTGATCATAAAATCCTGTGAGGACATTTATCCCAAACATAATAGTCCAGTGAAATGTGGGAGAAATTTGTGTAGAAAGTATCGTTACCAAAACCAATATGAATGACATTCTATTATATTCCTCTTTTTGCTTTTATGGATTAGCAATGTCACAAAATGCACTTATTAGACCATTTTCCATATGTCTCTCCTGGTGCTTTCAACCCTTATTACAGAAATTCACCTCTTTTAAAAGCATAACAGTTAGTCTTACAATATCACCATCATGAATATTGCAAGTAGTTATGTTATGCCACGAACAGTATAATGATCGTATCATTGCTGTCTGCACCAATGCAGAGAGAGGACTGCAATTAAGACAGATTTCACCTCACCTTCCATCCCTCTGAGTCCGATAAGGTTCCGGAGACAAACAACGATCGAGTGCTGAAGAGGCAAAAATGCCTTTATCGATCCTCATCCTGTAAGTATAGATTTCTCCGTTTCATTCACACTAATTTGATTTTAGATTATGTGTTTTGCTGGTAAATATTCTTGCCTCCATGCAAAGACAACATTGTTGACATCATAAATAAAACGGTCAATATTTAGTTAAGTTTTCATTTGCCCACTGAAAATGGTCTTGGTGGTAAACTTATGCTTTTCATCCATACAAACCTGCTTTTTATTTCCATTCCTTATAACTATTTTATAGCATCGCTGCACAAATGAATTCAATATTTCTCCTCTTTTATTCATATTTTCTCCAGTTCTCCCCCTGGAGACAGACAACACTTCTCAGGTTTCGTCAGTCCTGCAGGCCAAACCCTCAAGGAGTGCATTCTTAGGTCAGTAGATTTGTGCTTCAAGGCCGTTTCACATATTTTACATCTAAGTACCCCCAAGCAGTGCACTTTGGATCATGAGCGTTCACGTTGCCTAGTGTGTGAGTTCATGGAGAAGATGTCTTGCAGTGTAAGATTTTTCATGGCAATGGGAAATATGGGGGCATTATGGGTTATCTAGATAAAATATCCACATAATGCTAACAGAAAATTTCTCAGAAGACTATGCACCCAATGCTTTTATAGCCAGAATGTGTGATAACATTAAACATACCGCTCTGTATCAAATGACCCACAGCAAACATCACTGGTTTGCTCAATATGTTCCATCAAAACAGGCTTTGCACTTCTGCGCTTTGATTATATCTCAGTACACCACTTGCAAACTGATGTGCTCATTATTTTTCTGGACTCATCTGAATCAAGCAAAATTTGAATTTTTATTGAAAAAATGTTTTTTTTTTTCATATCCCTCATCGAGGGGCAAGAACATGCACTTTGCACACAGTAACTGAGGTGAAGTGCGCTGTGTACAGAGTAGTGAGATTGGAAATGCATTCACACATTATAAAGAGATGCAGTCAGAATTAGCCTGCGCCCATAACTAAATTATGTGAAAGGGAGATTTAAAAATAGCTTTTACAGTATGGTGTTTAGGACAGCCTGCGCGCTGTTGCTATGAGATACATTCACTGCCGGATTTTACTGTTGTCACAAGACAACACTTTCTTGTTCAGGTTTCCTCAAAAAATTTTCAATTGTCCATTGTGATGCTCAGAAATACTGTATATTGGTTCATGTAAAGAAGTGTTCTAGTTTCGTTTCTGTGTTTTTCCGTGTTTTGACATACAATTTGCTTTGTTTGCAGTTTCAGAACATTAACAGGAAGACTAGTCAACCACAATGAAAATAATTATTTTATTTTACTATATATTTTTTAACATTGCATTGTTGTCACTGAGTTGGCTTTAGATGTCTTGCAAAAAAATGTGATTAATAATGACAAGAAAGAGAAGAAAGAAAGGTCATCACCATAAGTGTGATGCTTCTTCCCTGCAGTCCCTCCCCCTCCGGCTGTCATAGCTCCACTACAACGAGCCACATCTGTTGCTTGTTGAAGTGGAGGTGAAGTTTAGAGTATATAAGAGCTGCAGCTTCATCCTGTTGTTTGCCCCGGTGTTTTGTGTTGCTGCTGCTGCTCCCCTATGCTTTTATGGAAGGTTTCTTTATTTTTGTGAATATTCATTAAAAAAACCTTTTACTTTTTTCCAGTCTGTGCGAGTGGGTCCTTTTTTCCTGTTTTTGGGCCCATGGTCCCAGTGACCAATCCATGACAATAAGTGATCGACTGATCAGACCCTAAACTCTAGGTATGCATATAACCTGTAAAATTAATGGTTTTTCTGATTTACTGAACATCTAAACTCATGCCAGAAACACTTTAAACTTTTACTATTGAGATCGATTGGGCCTGGAGGTTAGCAGTCTAATGGCTGTTGCCCATAATGACTTAATGGGCAGGGTGTGTGTCAAGTGCAGTTTGTCTTTGTGCTGAAAGTGCTTTATCCAATAAAAAACACAGTTCCTTTTTCTGATCTCCATTTTGATAATTCAGCACCAGCTGATGGTGTGCAGCGGCTAAATTTAAACTGAACAGGCCTTAATATCACAGGTTTGATCAATTCTGTGACCAGACCAATGGAGATAACAGGGTTGTTTTTTCTCCCTGTTGGAATGGAGGCCAAATCACTTGATGCTATTACACAGGTTTTCCTCTGAATAAGCAGAATTATACACAACCCTACATCCACATTTGATTAAATTAAATCCTTCCAACAATGCTTTCTGTCAGCAACTTCTCAAAAAAGCCGTACAAGTCAATAACAGGATGGTGCCTCACTGATAGCAGCCTCTATTACATAATGGATAAACAAGCAAGTTGAGGTGGTTCAGGGATACTGCGTATGCAACATTATATTCATTAGCAATGTTAATGCAACATGGTACGTAAACTAATGCCCTGTGGTATTTAGATGTCAAGTTTGCAGATGAGGTAGATTTGGGCAAGATTTTGTAAGAGTCCCTCTTACAAAGCTGGTATACTCATTGTTCAGAACCTTCACCATCTTTCTAGGTTACATGTTGACCCTAAAAACATTTTTACGTCAGAAACATTGCAGAAAGATGTTCCTTCAACTTTCATTTTTGCCTATCTGAGAGTTATACTTACAAGTTTACACCATAACCTGTGGAAATTTTTTGCAGGTTTAGTTGTGCATGAGGGAACTGGGTCACACAAATGAAGTGTTGCTCATAAAGGTTTTACACAGCATGTATAATCCCTTCATAAATTAGACATAATGTCTTCATAAATCATATTTAAGCAAATGTCATGCTTTGCAAAGGGTGAAATACCACATCCTTATTTAGCATGTGATGCCAGATGTGACAAAGACAATGACACTTAGCTGACAATGTTACCCTTTATAGTATTTAGCTACTAGCTAGGTGACACTAGCTAGGTGACATCAGTTCTATGACCTCTCGCATCACATGCTGAAAAAGGATGTGTTATTTCACCTTTTACAAAGCATTACATTTGCTTATGTATGATTTATGAAGACATTATGTCTCATTTATACATGCAGTATAAAACCTTTATGAGCAACACTTCATCCAAAGTGTGACTGGAAACAGTTGTTTATTCATTTCTTTCCACCAACTTTATAAGGTCCCACGATGATGTGGCACCGATACAAACAGAACATGCCTGTTGATGGTCACATTTACCGACAGAAGGGGTAGTGCGTATTATGGCGGTATTTTTGTGCATTTTTCTGATGACAGTCTGGTGAAAAAATTATCCGCTGAAATTACATGCAGTTTTAACCTGGAATCAGCCTGGATGCAGGTCAAGGTCTCTGAAAAATGTAAAATCATTTTTTTATGATAACATCTTTAAATCTACTTCAATTTCTAATTGGATTCAAAACTTGCCTTTTTTCAGTTTTGTTTCCAGTCGTGTGCTACACTATGGTGTGAAGTCATCGCAGTCGGGGGTCATGTCAGGGTGGTCCCAGGGTATTCAACAATTAAAGAATTTTTTCAGGCTTGGTATGTTACACCTGGCAACACTTGACTCTCTAGATAGGTTACCACTGTGATTCTTGATCATTTCCTATCCAGTTAGAGGCCTCAGCTGTGGTTTGCCGTGCGAATGAGATGCCCGCCATTCACACCTCCCATCCAACTGCTGCTAATAAAGCAGAATGGATGATTCCCTCCACAATTATGCAGCGAACTGATCCAAGTGGAGTGCCTGCCAGTTCCTGATGACCACTGATCGCACATATCCCATCTCTGCTAATCAGCCAACAGCATTAGCAAGGCCGCAGTCCACACACTAATAGGAAAATGCGCTGATATTTCCTGATTTGGAGGCTGCATTAAACACAAGGACCCATTCTTGCTTTTTTTGCCAAGATCTGAAGAGATGTATTTTATTTGATTACAGGCATTCATTTTCCCTGAATTGATAATCAGAAAATGTGACAGATTGTGAGGAATTGGGTCAATTTTAAAAAATGGTGGCTTTAAAGAAACACAAATCGCATGTATACAGTCTCTTTTTGAAAGTGCTTCCAAGCAACCTCATAGCCATCTTGAAAGTATTGACTTCTCAATTAACCATTCTCTTTAAATTTCACTGAGTATATTACTTCTTGTCAAGCTTATTTTCAATGCGTAACATATTGTAAACCTCAAGGGAAAGGAATTATTGCAAGAAGGAAACTGGGCCTCTTGTCTTACAGTGGCGTGAGCAGTAGTACTCCTTTTGTCAGGCCAAATAAACTTGGCAATTTACTGCTGAGTGATAATTTGCATGACCTCTGGGCCATTGTGGCCCTGATGTTTAAAGCCAGTTGCACATACGACTGCAAAACAGGGATTATCACTTTGGGTTTTGCAGTTTGATATCGGACTGCTTAAAGCCTGAATGAAGATTATGGCATCTTTGTTTCAGTCTTATATCGTAATTTTGATTTCCTTCCTAAATAAGGGCATTTTGGACAGAAGATGAGCATTTTATTCCTCTGAATTTTTAACATAGTATTTTTGCAAGGAAAGTTAATTAGAAAACCAGCTAAATTAATTTCTCTATTGACTGCCATCGCTTGTTGAACATGTGCATTTGTGTTGAGCAATGCGCCGAAAACTTGTGGCAGATTCTTTCCTTGTGATATTCTCCATTTAATCTGAATATTTTCCCTTGATCTAATTTTGCATACTTCATTCATAATCTATCGGTTAGATTCAACAGTAATACTTTCCAATAAGGGAACGTTAATTGACATGTTATGCAGCAATGAGCATTAAAGTGGTAATCCGTAAGATTTCTGTCTTGTTACTAGTCAGTGTCTATCAGAGAGGAGGGATAGAACAACGGTGATTGGGTCTATGACCCACAGAGGAAGGCACTTATATTTCATTCTTTGCCAGGTAAACCGATCAGTGTGTCTGTGGCGATATTCCCGGCTTGCGCTATATTCAAACACAGGCGCGCATCTAGTGATGCTTTTTACGTCAGTAAGCTGTGTTTGGTCTGTCCTAGAAGGTAGGAGGAGCCGTAAGCTAGCCTGAAGGAAGTAAGGAACCCCGGGAGAAGCCATGGCAAGGTAGACGTCAGAAGGGATCCAGTAGCGGTACTTTTCCTAGCCTGAACCTTGGCTCTATCCCCTAACACTAAGGGTGCATTTGAGCGCATCTGCAAGTAAGCCGGCTGCAGCTATCGTGGGGTTTGGAGGGCTTCTTGTGCAACTTCGGCCAGATTCTCGTGTAGTTTTTTGGGAATCTCGCACAGCCGACTTACTTGCAGATACGCTCGAACGCACCCTAAATCTATCTTGTACACTATATGTCAGTTTTATGGATGGAATTAAGGGAGGACCATGAAAAATGCAGCCTTCCAAGAAGCGGAAAGTACCTCTACTGGATCCCTTCTGACGTCTACCCAATGGCAAAGTTAAAAACACCATGTTGTGTAGCTATACTGTGCACAGTAGAAACAAACGTTAGCTGAGTCTCTGTTGAGGCTACTTCTGAAACATGAATTATAACGTAATTTCAGGAAGCAAACGGGAAAAAGCAAACAAATTGCTTTATATATATAAATATATACAAATTATTTATATATATATATATATATATATATATATATATATATATATATATATATATATACATATATATATAAATTATAACGTTACCTGTTAACCAACCTCCGTTTTCATTATTTACACAGGGCACTCAACTTTCACATATTGGGCTTGAGTTTAAATGACATTCACATTCCTGTGCCATAGTCAGAAATTATTCTATCAGACAGTTTGTAGAGATTCTCAGGTGAAATTGAAATCCTTGTGCATTGAAGTTTTTCAGTTTCACTTTATCCATTACGGTGGATTTTGCCACTAGTAATATGAGAACAATTATGATTCCAGAATTGTCACGATTTTCTTCACGCAGGGGTTGGAAGCAGTGGAATTGCATAAAAATGTTTCAAATGGACTTATTTCATCTAAACAATTTGAACAATCATTGAACAGACGCATTTCATTGATCGAATAATTACTGACTACAACATGGGAAGGTGAATAAAGCACAAATTCTGACAGCGAATGCGTGAGAGTTGGCAGCCCTTTAAAGGGGATCTATAATGCTGATCCTTCTTTCAATACATATTAGTAATGTTATAATGTTAAGTGGCCATACTCAACTGCTGAAAAGTTTCTAAACATAAGATACAGGGGTTTTGCCGTGATCCAAGAACGTGATTTTGTGAACGTGATTTCTTCTCTGAACAGCTCCTCCCGAGATCTTCGCAAGATCTGGGCAAAACCTGACGTCAGGTTGTGCCATCCAATTAGTACAAACCAAGCCAGAGCCAATCACAGCGCTGGACCTGCCCACACCGGAAACTATTCTAGCAGGCACTAACAATGGCAGATCATACTATGCCTTAGTAGCGTCTACACTTTTGGAAATACAAAAGAAGAACATTTGAGGTGCAGTTTTGTCAGTATCTCTCCCAAAGCTGCATGTCCATTTACTTTTGGACGTGAAGAAAAACACCAATTTCTCCTTCAAAAGAGGAGGCCACCAGAAATCAGTGGGTAGCTTTTTTTGTTTGCTGGCAGCAAACAGCCACGGCCAAAGGGAACGTTAGCTGTTTGTGCTCAGCATTTCACCAAAGACAGCTTTATCAGTAACGGATAATTCGAGAGAGGATAAGCCTTTCAGCTGCTTCTCTATCCTGAAGCAATTGCATCGATCAAGCGCTCGGAGCCACAAGCTGTAAGTAACGACATAACAGCAAATAATGCAAGTGAAGCAAACGTGTTACGGGTGGCTAGCAAGACCGCTAGCGATAGTTAGCACTTAAAACTGGCCTCAAACGCAGGCTTTGTAAAATATCTGAAGATAAAGCCTGTATTGGTTGCGACTGTCCATGACTCACAGTCACAGAAGCTGTAAGTTACTTATGCTGCATAAGCCAACCTGACGTGATAGCCAGTTGATTGTGGCTGTAGCACAGCGGCTAATGTAGCCAAGTTACTGCAGCTAATGTTTGTGTCCTAAATATGCAAGAGTGGTATCAGGGGAAATTCTACAGAAGGTTTGTGAACATAAACCTAATTTGAAGCTAACTTTTAATGCTTGTTTGTTATTTGGATGCCTGGTACAACTGTTCACAGTAACCGAACTTGCTTTCTGTAAAACCTGTATTGCAAGGGTTTGTCTCTGTGGTTCTGACCGCTCGGTTACCAGCTACTGCATATTAGTTTGGGTGTCGTGCTAATTAAAAATGGTCCTGATTAACATATTTGCAGTAGTTCTGATCGGTATGCTTGTGTTATTTCGGTAAGCATCAATGTGGCAGTTTCATGATAACGTTGCCCGATTGTAGCCACTACAGTTAGTGATCGCTTCACTTATCCATGAACAGGATCAGCCGAATACTTCACAAATGTCTGGGCAAGCTCTCTGGTGCCTCCGTGAAAGCAATCCGAAACGCAGAAGCTGTACCATGTCTGGTATAACAAATGATTCCTCTGCACTACCATGACATAATTTCATCCCCCTTTAGAAATTGTTGCGGCTAATAAAAAGAGATTAAATTCTTTCCTGTAGAAGTGATCGATTCGATAGCTCGGCGCTAGCGAATCAATCAACTTGTCCACGCTAACGGAACTTACGGTCTGCAAAACCTGTATTATCTTCATAACATAACCGACCTCTCTCTAGCTGTTGCGTACTATCCATAAAGCTGCTTTCACATTGGACACGAAGCGATTTTTTGTGGGACAGCTTAGCCTACATTCAAAGTCAATGCAAAGATGCGAATACATGCGTTATGGGCATGTCAAGCCACGTTCACACTGGACGCGAAACAAATTTTTCATGCGACAGGTTACATTCAAAGTCAATGAAAAGACGCGGATACACGCGTTATGTGCGCGTTAAGCAGCTTTCACACTAGACGCGAAACGAATTTTTCGTATGGCAGATTACATTTAAAGTCATGACCACTTATCAGCTACTGCATGTTAGTTCGCCTGCTCTGCTAATTAAAAATGCTCCTGGTTACCTTGTATGCAGCGATTATGATCAGTATGCTTGTGTTACTCTGGTAAGGATCAATGTGACAGTTTCATTATAACGTTGCCTGATTGGAGCCACTACGGTTGAAGCTAACTGGAGAGGTGCAGTTAGACCAGACGTTGGTTTCGCAAAGCTTGGTATGCGTTTGGGTGCTTGTGAAACGGTCGCTTTACTTATCTATGAACTGGGTCAGCCTGATACATCTTCAATGGCTGGGTAAGCTCTCTGATTCTACCGGTGAAAGCAATAGGGAAGCGCACAGGCTATAATGTGTCCGGTATAACAAACGATTTCTCCACATTGCCATCGATTGAATAGTAAATTTTTTCATGTAATAATGATTGATTCGCTATCTCCACATAAGCAACAGTTCACGCAAATGCAATTTAAGGTCTGTAAAACCTGTATTATGCTCATAACAAAACCAGAGCTCTATCTAGCTCTTGCGCAATATCCATAACTCGCCCATTTTCCGCGTCCGAAAAGGGCACTTATCCTGGAGCTTTCGCCCCTTCGTCATACACCAGCGCAGAAGCTGTTTGTTACTCCACGCTAACAACACACCACAGCTATTTACATGAACCTGCAGGTCCTAATACACACCGAAGCAGTCCATAAGTTGTTGGTCTACTTTTAGCTGCTCCTCACTGTCCGTGTTTCCCTCTAAAGTCAGACCCACTGGATTTCTATGATCTCCGGTCTACACTTGGGTTTGTTGACCCGTTCCACAAATGTGTCTATATGGGATGGATTCCAGCTTTCTTTCAATCCTAGCTAGTGTAGAAACACAGGTGTACCCATCATAGTAGCCATAGTTAGACATCAAATTCGAGCTTGACCTGCCAGGCATTCGCAGTGCGTCCTCCACTTTCGTCATTGCGTTTCTTAGAACAAGTTAATTTCATCAGATCTATACACACGAACTGGGTTTGATTGCCAAATACGCCCATAAATTCCTTCAGTAGATGCGTCAGTTTCACTTTCAGGAGCCGGACGAGGAAAACTGCGTTCTGCCTCGTCCCGCCTAGATCCGCCCTCCACAGAGCTGGCCAGTCAGAAGAAAGTGGGCACATGGGAAGTGGGGGCCATAGCGGAAGAGCCACCCCAATGAGGCATTTCAGACAGAGACTACTATGGACTACAAATGGGGTTTTTTGAGGATGGCAGTATTGAGCAAAGTAAGTACCCCTTTTTTTTTTTTTACTAAGGACCAAAATATAAACTTGGAAAAATAGCATAGTAGGTCACCTTTCAGTTAATCGATTTATCATTATAGCCTAACATGTTATTGGAATGAAATGACTCTAATGGATGAGGAATGTCACATAATTTTTACTTTTATTGTGTTCAATTGCCGTGTCAAAGAGCATCTTTCCCTTCTGCATGAGAGTTGAGGAGGTGTAGAACAGGTAAGTTCAATCAGGGTTGCGACACTCCCATTTACTCTCGTTCAAAAAATGGCGGCACACTTCCGGGTCTGGGAACTTCCTATAGTTCCAAAGCAGGATTCTCGCTGCTTCGTACCGATTCACTTCCATTAAGACAACATTGACGGTAAGTAATAAAATATTGAGGTCTTATGATTCACGAAATGTATAAGCTGTATCACATGTATGTGATATGTGGTCATGTATCATTTATAATCTCCAGTTGTGTATGATCGGCACGACAATACAGTATATATAAATTTTAAGTCTGAAGAGATTGTGATAATTTAAGCTCATGTTCTTTGCTTCTCGTTTAGCTTGGTCAGCTGTGGGAATTCAGTCATGAACTCTATGGAGTTTCGATTTATATTTCTCACAAAACCGATATAAATTACGATGGTAAATGATGGGATGAGGTGCCTGTGACTGGTTAAAAAAAGTTCTTAATTTATTTTAAAGTTAGCTTTCACGATTTTGACATGCTCTTACAAGCCAAATATATAATCTCCAGTTGTGTATGATCGGCACGACGATATATATATATTTTAAGTCTGAAGAGGTTGTGATAACTTAAGTTCATGTTCTTTGCTTCTAGTTTAGCTCGGTCAGCTGTGGGAATTCAGTTATGAACTCTATGGAGTTTCTATTTCTATTTCTCTCAAAACCGATATAAATTACGATGGTAAATGATGGGATAAGGTGCCTGTGACTGGTTAAAAAAAGTTTTAAATTTATTTTAAAGTTAGCTTTCACAATTTTGACATGCTCTTACAAGCCTAGCTTGATCAGCTGTTTTAAGTTTGATTACAAACATTCGCGGAGTTTATAACTCAGTTTTACTCTCAAGTAAACTCATTTACTCTCATTTTGAATGAAAACCACTGGTTACTCATAAAATTGGATGAAACCACAAGTTAGGACTTTGACGACCTAAGTATCACCCATCATGTTTTAGCTAGCTATTATGAAAGTGGATCTGTGAGTGTGAGAAGGTGGGGTCTTCCCTTCTCAGTTTGGTACGGATTGGATTTTGACAAATATAAGCGATCTCATTGGTTATCAATCAGAGGGAAATCCCCGCTGTACGAGCTTGTTTGCCAAAGCACAAATGCTACCTGTGATATTGCGGGGTACTTCTCGAAAATGCAAATGAGGAGTGTATTTTAATTTTCCATTTGTAATAAAAATTGCATACATGGACTTAAAAATGAAAATGCAAAGTGGAGGATTACATTTGCATTTTAATTATGATGCAAATAATGCGCTTGTATCTTGAAAGTGAAAATGGATTCCTGACATTGCATTTTCATTTTAATTTTGTTAACTTTATGCTTCCATAGTCTCTTTGCATAGAAGGCTTAATAAAACCTACAAAGTCCACCCTCGCTCCTGAGTCAGCACCACCATTTCCTGTCCTCTGTGCCCGTCACATGGGTACGTAACTCAAGACCTTACATTAACTAATGTTTCGGAGTGCTGAATAAGCATTATGTCATGACAAATAGCCCCCTATCACTGCTTGTCACTATTATTGTTGAAAATAAGTTGAAAAAAAAAAAAAAATATTGAAAATATTGTTGAAGGTTGAAAATAACCCTCAAGTAATGTTTCAAACTACAACCCCAATTCCAAAATAGTTGGGACAAAGTGTAAATTGTGAATTAAAAAACGCAATGACTTTAATCACACTAGCCAGTATATTATTCACAATAGAACAAAAATTACAGCAGATTTTGAAACTGAGAAATTTTACAATTTTATCCACAAAATAAGCTCATTTCAAGTTTGATGGCTGCTACAGGTCTCAAAAAAGTTGGGACACAGGCAAAAAATGGCTGAAAAAGCTATTAATAAATAAGAGAATCAGCTGAAAGAACATTTAGCAAGTAATTAAGTTAACTGGCATCAGGTGTGCAACATGATTGGCTATTAAAGGGATGTCTTAGAGAGTCTCTCAGAAGTAAAGATGGCCAGAGGCTCTCAAACCTGTGAAGGCTTGCGTAAAAAAATTGTGGAATACTTTAAAACCTCAAATGTTCCTCACTGTCAAATTGCAAAGGCTGAAGGTCTTATCATTGACAATGCATAATATAATCAAAAGTTTCAGAGAAACTGTAAAAATCTCTGCGTAAGGGACAAGGCCGAAGACCTTTACTGGATGCCTGTGATCTTCGGGCCCTCAGACGCCACTGCATCACTCACTGGCATGATTCTGTCATTGCCATTATTAAATGGGCACAGGAATACTTCAAGAAACCAATGTCTTTAAACACAGTCTGCCATGCCATCCACAGATGCCTCCTAAAAAAGGAAGCCATTGTTGAGCATGATCCAGAAGCCCTGCCGTGTTCTGGGGGGCAAGGCTCATTTAAAATAGACTGTAGCAAAGTGGCAAAGTGTCTTGTGGTCAGACGAGTCCAAATTTGACATTCTTGCTGGAAATTATGGGCGTCGTGTCCTTCGAGCTAAAGAGGAAAAAGACCAGCCCTCCTGTTATCAGCGTTCAGTTCAAAACCCAGCATCTCTGATGGTAAGGGGATGCATTAGTGCATATGGTGTGGGACACTTGTATGTTTTAAAAAGCACCATGAATGGTAAATGGTATATACAGGTTTTAGAGCAACATACGCTCCCCTCCAGATAACATCTATTCCAGGGAAGGCCTTGGGTATTTCAGCAGGACAATGCAAAACGACATACTGCAGCTATTGCAACGGCATGGCATTCGTTGTAGTAGAGTCCGTATGCTGAACTGGCCTGCCTGCAGTCCTGATCTTTCACCGATTGAGAATATCTGGTGTATAATTAAACAAAAAGTCCATCAAAGGAGACCAAAAACTCTCCAGCAGCTGGAAGCCTGTATTAAACAAGAGTGGGATGAAATTCCATTGGCTAAACTCAAGAAACTTGTCTTCTCAATGCCCAGACGCCTTCACTCTAATTAAAAAGAAGAGGGGAAGTTGCGCCATGGTAAACAGGCCCCTTTCCTTACTTTTTTGAAACCTGTAGCAGCCATCAAATTTGAAATGAGCTCATTTTGTGGATAAAATTGTAAAATTTCTCGGTTTCAACATTTGCTATGTTATCTATGCTGTGTTTTATTTTGAATAAAATACTAGCTGGTGTGATTTGAAAGTCATTGCGTTTTGATTTTATTCACAAAATTTGTCCTATTTCGGAATTGCGGTTGTATTAAACTATTGTATTATGAATGAATGAATAGCTTAATTGACATAAACCCCACAATTACAACTAAACATATCAGTTAACCATAAAATGACAGTCAGGTAATGCTTATGGTTGGATTATGGTTAATCAATGTGCCCTCCCTGTAAACAGTTACTGCTTCAACTAGTAAAAAAAAAAGAAAAAAGATAAAGGTGCAAAGAATTGTGAATATCCTATGTGTATGGTTCAGATGTTAAAGATTTTCATCTAAACTCAAAGATGGTGAAAAAAACCTATAGAGTTTGGCGGGGCAAACAATCGCTTCACAGCCAGCCCAATACTGAAGCAAGAGATCAGGCAAAATGTGGAGTGAAACCACCCACACTCCTCAATCCTGTTTTTCTTTTTTTACTTTCCATATGTGGTGAAAAAGCATTAGTGGTTGTGACAGATGTCATGTGGATGGAATTATGATTATTTTTAATGACAAAGGCAGAGATGTGATTTATGATTACCTGTCACTCTTAATGATTTGACTTTTTCCATCCACTTCAACCATATGGTGTTCTTTAATAAGGGTGACAGGTGAAACAGACAGATAATTATCAAACCCCTTTCAATACAAATGAGTCGGTATCTTTGCGAGGGTAATTTAATGCCCAAACATAGTACAGACTCTCAGAAAACCATTTAAAATTTCTAAAGTTACTCAGACTTGTATTTTATCGCAGACAGTATGATGGCAAGATATTTAATGTTTTTTCCAGTAAAAATGTTTTTTTTTTTGAATGCGCATAAATTTATTCCATTCAGGCCTGCAACGCATTCCAATTAATAAATAAAATTTTAAAGGGGGGGTGGGGGGGGGGGGGTGGGTGACAGGTAGGGAATGGCTGGGTGTTTATTGATTTTTATGGGTTAATTTTTTTATTTTATTTGCGGAGAGATTGTTGCACACAGTGAAGTTAATTGTATTTCCTCTCAGCTGTTAGATGAGGACGTCTCTCTTGGTCCTGGAACAGACCCCTCCTGTCTCCAGGCTCTGGTTAGGTATTCTGCTCTGCACTCCAGTGCTCCTCTCCTCCTCTACATGCTTGTGCTAATGGCCGGGCCCAAGCCCGCACGGAGTGCACTTGAGTGCGTCCTCTCCAGCATCCTTACTCGCCCTGGAGAGCCACAGTCCTGCCCATTACTCTCAAGTGCTAATCATAGTGTTCAAGCATGCAGCATTGTCTAAATGATTAGGCCCTAGATTAATAAATGAGGAAATAAAAAAAATCAACTACTATGTAACTTTTGAATGAACTTGTGTTCAATCCTCTGAGGAGAGCCATGGACCAGGGTTGCAGGCCTAGGAGATCCAGGACCAGTTGGATAAAGTCAAACCGTGTCACTGCTGGGTCAATCAGACTGAGTCGAAGAGGCAAGACAAAGGCAGGATAATCAAAGTTTCTGGAAGTTCCGGCGCCCTGTTAATGATCAAAAATAGTCTCATTTCATGCCTTTATAAAAGAAAGGACGCAATATGTCTGATAGCAGTGTGATTTCTGGGAGGAAGGGGCAGTCTTAGGAAGGCATCAAAAACAGATTCCCTGTGGAAAAGGGATTAACCCATTTGCGCAGATATAGATGCCAGCATCCATAAATTCTGAAATTAAATTCCCAAATAATTCAGGAATTGAATATCTTAATGTTTTCCTTCATTGGAATAATTTTCCAGAGGCAAAAGTGGCAGAAATACTGAGTTGTAAAGCCTTAATAGGCTCAGGCATAACAGGAAAAATGGAATTATTTGTATTTTCCGCAAAGGGGTTAATATTCATGTGGTCTGAATTTAAACCTGTCTGAAATATTACAATTACCCACCAGGGGTTGCAGTGCATTTTTCTTTCATGGGAGAAATGAGCCGCCCCTCTTATTCGAGCAGTTTCAGTGAACTCAGACAAACACCACATGGAGAGAAGATGGGATGTACATTTTCAAAGAATGCACCATTATTTGATCTTTATTGGCAATATCAAAAGGAAAATCTGGGATTCCCCAAGAAGTATGGCGGAGAGAATCATACATATGGATGAGCTACCTACTACTGTATAAGTCGACTAAAATGAAAGATTTGATGGACAGGGGACACTGGACTACTTGTCAAACATCCGTTCCCTCAATTTGAGCCCTGCTCACATACCATTAGGCACAAACTGTGGCAGAAAAAAGCATTACAGCTGACATTTGCTGTGTGTCTGTTTGCTTTACATTTAGCTGGCAACTTGAAGCATTCACTTTCACAGAAGTAAAAGGAAATGTGTATAAGTGCTAGCTATTTTAGGTACTTAGTGCACTTATCTGAGATACATGTAAAGACTGTCTAAATATTTCAAAGAAAAATGCATTACATTTTGATAGGACTACTGTCTTTTTTTGCTGTAATCTTTATGGCATTTTGGTGCAGCTATCAAATTAGACTCAAAGCTGCCCATAGCTTTGTCATGGTTTAATCCCATAATAATGTCATTTCTGCTGGATGGTCCTTCCTTTTCCACACACTGATGCGTCAGCGTGAAAATAAAATGCTTTATAATCCGTCCCCAAAGACCAAATGCCCCATTTGTATTCCTCTTATCTCCTTCATGGCTACCTGACAGAGCATTTGATTACCACTAAATGACCCCTGTACTAGAATCTCTCATTTATGCTACATAAGCATTATAATAATAAAAAAAGACATTAGAGTGCATTTCTTACTGTTATTTTTGATTCAGAGCCTAGAAATACAGGAATCTCCATTTTCGTAATATTATACTCTGCAAGTTTGAGAGTTTAAGGTTTGACAGTTATAGTTTGGGCACTATACTTTTCATGCATTCACATTGACTGTGTTAAACGTGTGGTCTGGCTAACTGTACTTTATATATACTTGTTTGGAGTGTTTTTTGATTGGGGTATAGGTGAATAGCGCTTCTTTTGAGGCCGGATTCAGGCATCCAAAAAGAAGAAAAATCCCCACTTGCCCCTTTCTGCGCCTGGGAGATTGATAATTCCCCCACGTTATGGTATTGCTGTCATCGTCTCCTCAGGTTCGTCTTTAGCCAGGAGCTAATTGCCCAGCTAATTAACTTTAGTTTTGCGGGTTGTTGAAAAGAAGGTTCTTCTATCAATCCTGCTCTTCTTTAGAAGCTTGCGCATCCCCATATCAAAGTTATGATTGTGATCATGCATTTCAATCACTCAAAATTGATGTCTTATCAACATCAAGAAAATCTGGCAGAACCGAATCCCATTGTTCTTGAATCAAAGTGACAGACTAGCATAAAATCAAAGTTAGATCTTTTTTCCAAAGCAAAAAATTATTATATGTCAGCATAACAACATGAGGGGAAAAGATTCACGGCACGCAACGTTTTATAATGTAATTTGTGCTTGAAGGGTGTCTATATGATTCTATACCTTGATGTGAGGGAGTATGGAAAGCTGTGTGTAATATTGCATAAGCTTTTCATCTTCTCTACAGAAGTGAACAGAAAAACAGTATTCAGAATGCAATGGCTTGTTTACAGTACATTATTTGATAAAATTTGAATTCTTATTGAATAACATTCAATAGCAATGATAATTGTTTAATTACCATCTTTTTGGATCAAAGACAATTGAACTGCGTAGCTGCATAGCTGCTGAAAAATCTGCAGTTTAACAGTAAAATTGTAATGTAATCATATTTACAAAATACATACATGGTCATCAGGCAAAAGAAAAAAAATAGATTCACGTAATGTATTTATTTTCTATGCATCTCTTCACCGAAGACATTCTTACAGGAAACAAATTACTGTTTCATCATTCACATATTTACTCTGGCATTTAAAAAACTGATTGAGGAAATTATGTTCATGTTTTGTAGTTGTATTTTAAGAGCAATGATATGTTCCACGATTCATTCTGAAGTGGCCGTTACGCCTCAATTAAAATCAACCATGGCAATGAAGCGGTGGTCATATATATTCCACTTTTTATGGCCTTCCATAAAATGTTGTAATATGAAGAAATTGTTTATTCTGAGTACGTGGTCAGTATTTTACATGAGCAGCAAATTCATTTTCTGTGATCCTCATGTCATAATATTGAACAGAGACACTAACAACTCTGCATCTGTCAATGATTACAACTCTAACAGGAAATTGTATACATTATCATCATGTCAGGAATACTTTTCCCCAGATATCTGCTGTGCTGATGTACGGTTCAGGAAATGGATAGGATAGGTGTATTATAAAAGCTATTTTTAGAGTAACTTTACTGGTAATAATGATGTAATTCTGAAGAATATGTGAGAGTCATTTAAGACTAGGGAAAAAGCAGTAGCCTAGCTCATATCTCAAGGGGTTTGGGATGAGCAATGGAACTGAATTCGATTACTTCGCTGTGAAAAGGGCTTTTTGACTACAGTCTAAGGGCTTTCTTTCCATACCTGTTAATATTCTGAAATATAAATAAAAAAAGTGTATTAAATGTAGACTGTGCATGTGCATACTTATTTTCTTACCCCCTGCAGGGAGCTCTCTCCCTGCGAGCAATAGAATTCCCAATTTCTTAATCCTCTTGGGACCATTTTCCAGTCCCTACAAGGTAACAGAACTAGCTTAGGAGATAGAGCCTGAAATTAGGCTCCAAAATGATCAAAATTACACCCTCAACTAGAAAAGCAAAAAAAAAAATAAAAAAAAATCTCATAGGGGCCTAAAAAGACCAGCATTTCTGCCAGAGAATGTCTACTGAGATTAGATGAGGAGGAAGGATCAAAATAACCTGGGATGCACCATTCGTCAACCTCTCTTAAGCCTCAAATAAGGCCACGCCCTGATTGGCGGAGGGGAGAATGCATCAAGCTGCTCTCTGTTACCAGTTAAGAGCTGGTCACCCACACTGATTAACACAGGTTAACAGATTAACAGTCCCAATTACTACCAATCTACTCACCAGCTGAGGAAGGAATGGAATTTCAAATGAACTGATCATGAATTTGAGGGAAACCCTCAGAATGAGCGAAAATAATGAAGGAGATTAATAAAGAAATGCAGTGCACAGTTTAGTGCATTGGCTTTTAGTAGGAATGTAAAGAAATCAAACGGATTTTTTTTTTTTTTTTTTTTGAAATTGGTATTCCAAAATATTTTCCGAAGCTACACACATACTGCATTATTGAAACATTACCTATTTTCATCAGGTTAAATAAGTATTTTCAATTGATACGCTCCTTTACCGCATGTAAACAAAGCACTTTCCCTATAATGAATTAGATTTCTGGCGTGACAGAGTTCTGCATTACTGCAAAAAATAACCTGAGAATCAGCACTTTCACAGAATCAGTGCAACACCATCTGCTCCTTCCTTTTAATATACACCTTCTTCTTTATAGTCAGGATTTAAGTCAGCGGACGCCTGCAGTTTATCACAAGAAAAATATAGTACACATTTCCCAACAGGCTTGGGGTCAGTCAACCATGGCTCTGATTTTATGCAATTTATGAACTGATGCACCAGCACTGGGGTTCTTCCCTCCATTATCCATTGTTCAATGTGCACTGAGTTGCTCCCACTATACATTATTCTGTGGAAGCAGTTGTCATGGGAAACCTGCATCCCTACTGGACAAATAAAACACAGCAGCAATGCACAGAGCAGTCAAAATGCTTTCGGACAGTCTAGATTTTGCATGCCTTTGTTTAACGTGCTCCTAAACTTTAGATTTGAAATTAAGTATTGAATGTGAAGATAAATTGCAGTCATCTTTAACTACTGAGTTTAATGCCCATGTCCAGTGAAACATAGAGGCATAACAGTCCTATTTCTACAAAATCGCCCCATTTTATGCCGCAAAATGTAATTGGAAAAATTGACCATCGAAACAAAGTCATTATATTTAACTTTGGATTTGGTTACAAATTATTTGCACACATCCCATTCACATCACCAGATGCTGGGCCTCTTTCCTGCCAGGCTTGTACAGCAGCCATATCTAGTTTGTCTGTCTTCCATCTCCGTTTGGTACGTGAAAAGCATGTTCACTGGATACGGGCTGGGAGATTGACTTTGGCCAGTCATGAATATTCCATTTTCTGGCCCGGAAAAACTTAGTGGTGCCTGTTTCCTGCTGTTATGTAAATGTGAACAATGGCCCAATGAGTTTTTAAGAATCTGGGCCAGTGCAGAAACAGTGAGCGCCATAATTGACATTCCATGGTCATCTAATCTGCATGAGAGAAATTGTATCAGGAAAACAGTTTTCTCATTCGCTCTAATGTTTTCATCTGATATGGCTGCTCTGTTCCTGAAGCTAACATGCTATGCAGAGAGACCTCAAAGTTTATGCTACAATAATTTACTCATTTTTTGAGCGTTTTTTAAAGATTCAAGCTTTTCACACCTACGGCCACAGAACAGGCAACAAACCTCACGCTTCTTTCACTGGCCTGTTCTCATCAAAGTGTATAAAGTTTCCTCTGACATTTTCCCAAGATACTTGGAAATAAAGAGGTGCTTACAAGTGTTTCTGCAAAGAGAAGAAAACTGTGGTGAATTAGGAATTGCGCTCCTCAAATCTTTTGCATTGAACTGCTATTCAAATCAAGTAACTTTTTTTTCTTTTTTGATAAAACGAATTGTGTCACAGATAGCAGAACCGAACCAACTGCGTGGTAATGAATGTGCCAAAATTGGCCTTTATTGACAAAACTGAACAAGAACACAGAATGGCTTTCTGAGCTGGCCTGTAAGCCCCGGATGGTCCGTGGTCAGGTGGGAGCGAACAGGAATATGTTGAGTTGGACAGCATGTAGTCGGAAAGACTGTTCCGTGGTCAGTGACTGGGATGCCAAGCTGAATAAACTGGGGTACACTGGGTGGAGCTAGAGATGGAGGAACTGGACGCATCAATCTCTGAGATCGCAGAGTCTGGGAAGTGATCTCCCAAATGAATAGACTCGTGGATTTCATGAATATTTCACCAAAGACAGAAGACGCTTGACACAAGATGCAATGAAACAATCCAGCAAAGAGAACACAAGAACCAGGAACCTGCTAATGACAGCCTTGGCCTCCCAATTACTGATCTCTCTTCTTCCAAATCTCTTCAAGAATAAAATTAATATGTAAATAAACATTTTTAAATAAAAAAGTAATAATAACTAAAGGTACTCCTAGAGTGCAAACTTCCGCAAAGTCAGCACGGTCCAAATCTTGCTGAGTGCGAGCAAAGTTCAGCTATCGCGTGTCGTAGGATTTCATGATGGCTGCCGTGGCTGTCGTATTGTTTGACTGATCACGGTCAAAATCAATAGGGTCCATGCCTGATGTAATAGCGGCCCACCCTGAAAATTTCAGAGATATCTGTTCATTACTTTTTGAGTTATCTTGTTTACAAACAAACAAACAAACGGCACTGGTCACATAACCTCCCACCAACTTCGTTTGGCGGATGTAACAAATGACGCAAAGCTGAGAAGTGGTTTTCTTTCAGATTTCCGCTTTAAACATCAATTAAATCAGTCCATCTGGCAAAATATGGCCTGGTCATGTTCTCCTGCACTACTATCAAAGTAAGTTAGAAGCAGAGGCTTGTGACACTAAAATCTCTCTTCCAGACAACACAGGAAAGGAATCCATAAAGATTCGCAGTTGCTAGAGAAGCTGCCATTAATGTGATGTATTCCAGCAGATTTAACAGAGGCTGCCATCTGGAAGACAGAAGATGACCTTTTTCTCCCACCTGGGGTCTTCCGTTAAATCCAAAATACTTATTTTTAAATTAAGCTGAATTGAGCATTAAATTATTTCCCCCTTCATCCACACAATAAATCCAAATCCACAAATACATTTGTGGTGAGGTAGTTTCGAGCATATGAAAATGATTTCTATTTATCAACGACCATTGAATTTAAGATCAAAATATCCAATTTTATTGATGCTATTTCTAGTGCATGTGTCCATCTCAAAACTCAGCCTTGATCTTTAAAATGTATGCAAGCAAAAAAAAAAAAAAAAAAAATTAATAAATAAAAACTATCTATGTATTGCAAAGTTTGGACATTTATATAATTCTAAAAACAATGCATGTTAACAGTAAATTTGTGGCTATTATAGTTTTGCTAATGATCAAAAAACTCCAGTTGCTTTATTTATTTATTTATTTTTCATAACAAAATCAGCTTACTGGCTTTGTATCCTTGTTAAAGTCCCTCTTTGGTCTTTTGCGGTGTAAGCGACTTGCCACATTCTATTAGTCATGCTCATGATAAGGCTTTTCACTCGGTCCTGTTTGGTGAGCAAAGAACCAAAAGATTTTCTCTTCAGTGCTGTTTTCATAATGATCGTAGATTTTAAAATTAGTGGGTATAGTATCTAATTTGAAGAATCAGCATTAGTACATGCACTATTTCCCTGAATCTTTTAAGATTTAAGAAGATGAGCTTGGGCTTGGTACTTCATGTAATGTTTTTCAGCTATCAAATTGACACAGATCTTACCCTTATCATTTTATAAAGTTCACATCAATTATGTATTTATATCCCTGAAAGTGAGTTTTCAGACATATTATGGATTCACCATCGACACTGTTGCCGCATCAGATCATTTGTGTTAGTGCAGTGACAAGAACCTTCTGTATGGGAATTACACGAACCTTCTTGTGTTCACCACCAGGTCAAACGTGACATTTCTAGTGCATTAACTCAAGCAGTTTTGATGGAAATTAAGTCACACTTCTTGTGGTAGTTCCTGGAGAATAAAGAGGGGCTAGATTTTAGCCACCTAATTACTTTTTTATAGCACCACCTCAGGGCTAAACTATTATTTATTAATTTATTGAAATCACTTAATCAACTTTGATAGGGATCATATCAAATCTGCTGTCACCATTCCTGGTCTATAGAGGGGGAAGTTATTGATTGTGGTGGCTCCGAGATAATTCCTGTAGCGCCCCCTGCAGGCCATGTTTAACATAAAAGATGAGCACTCGGTAAAGCGCATACCCCCATCATGCCATATGTAAGTAAAATTGGTTCTGAATCCTCAAGAATAGTATCCAGATTACCAACAATTACAATCAATTCTACATTAGTGTAGATTCTATTTAACGCTGAAATTTAATGAAAATCTGTTCATTATATAAGGGACAGTTATTCTACTCAGGTATATTTTTACTTCCTCCAGATCTAGAATCCAGGGTACATTCCGGATCACTTCCAAAAATAAATCAACTCATTCTTGGACTACCACCTGCCATCCTCCCAAATTTCGTGCCAAACCTTTCATAAGTTTTGAGTTATCCTCCTAACAGACAGAAAAACAAATACACACGGGTGAAAAAAAAAACGTCCTTAGCAGAGGTAATAAAGCTAGAAAGCAACTCAGGCTCTTCAGTATAATTTATCTGTCATGCAAATCTCTTAAAAGGCATAACAGTAAAATTCAGTGTAGTTAATTAAACGCCCCGTGAATCTCAGAATGATTGCTAATGTTTGTAAAGTCATACATTTTTTAAACAAGATGTTGGCTGTTTGGAGATAGCTTTGTGAATCAATATTGCCTAATCAATGAAGGACAACACCTTTGAAAATACCAGAGTCCTGCCACTGACCAGTGACTAATTTTAACCTGAGACCTGTGATTTCAGCTCACATCCCAATATGAAGAGCACAAATTCTAAATTTACCGACAGTTTACTTACATTTTTAACCCCGTAAAACCTATGGACACATAAAGTGAAATCCAACTGCAGTATTTAAACCTGTGGAACTTCAGGCCTATTTTAAATTCTACTGGAGATTGCGGCTCCAATTGTACGTGCTAATTAGACGTGGCAACTTTGCAAGAGAATCAGATCTCACCAGACAGACTTTGGAAGCTTATTTTTGTAAAGTCATGAACAATTAAAAAGCTCTAACAGAGCTAAATGTGGGCGGTGTCAGTAATTTGAGGACAAAATAAGATGAGACTACTGTGCACTTTATTCAAATCTTACACCAGCATAACTTCTATGAACGTGTGCGTATGGTATCAGCAGAGCTGCAGCTTCAAGCCCAGCCTAACTCCAGGGAGCATCCAGACCTATTACCAATGAAGTGTACATTATTTTGCTATATAAAGTGTTTTTCCAAAGTCAGTGTTTCAGCATCTAACCTTTCTCACTTTGTTTTTCGTTGTGGGAGCCAGGCACATCATATTTGAGTGACTTCTTGGGAGTGGTTATTAACTCTTTTGGAAGGAAACAGTCGAGGAAGATTTATTTCAGTAAGCTACATCCATTTTCTATACTATTTCTTCCTCACTACGGTCATGGGGGAGCTGGAGCCTGTCCCAGCTGACTATGGGCGAAAGGCAGGAATCAATCCTAGACAGCTCACCAATCCATCCCTGGGCAGACACACAGTTACCACATGCACTCTAGCCTATGGGCAAACTTATAATTTGGTAGTGTTTTTTATTATTTTCTATATGCATGTTATAGGGTTTAGAGTTACCGTATATATCACCCCAAAACTACGACAAATTTGATATCCGTGTTTATGTTCAGCACCTACAGATTTAACTTCATTTAGAAGACTCCAGCTCTCTTTGTGAACCCTCTAATTTCACATGTTACCACAAGTTCTGAGGATTTTTATTTTATTTTATTTTTTTTCAATATGTGAATGCATCAAGTGAAAATGGACACTTTGTGTCATGACACTTTGTGATTCTGAGATAAAGGCAGGTAAAGTTGGGTATTTTTTACTTGATCTACAATAACGCTTTGATTCTTACGTTTGCACATGATTGCATTGAAACTAAGGGGTGAACACTTAAATATTTTGACATCAAATACTTTATAGGTAGATACAACAAACTTCAGCAAAAAGTCAAAAAGTTTAAGTGTCATGAAATGCCGATTTTTACTTGATGCATTCACTTGCTTAGATACGTCAAAAGAAATGTTAGGAGAAATCAAACATTCAATGTGAAGAACTGTTCTGCATGAGAATGAGTTCTAAAAGAAATTTTTGACTGGTGTTCCTTCACCGCCGTGTTGGAATTTCTGCATCTCAAGCACGGATCTCTGTGTCTCAGGTGCAAGGAAAGTGTCAGTTTTTCATCCAGTAGAGATGATGAGACGTCAGAACGAACACTTCTAAGGATTTGATGACGAAGACTTTTCCTTTAATGTCTTCAAAAATATTTTAGCTTTAGGTGCCTGTTATGACTAACAAACAGCAGGTAGGGTACAAAGAAATGATTTTTTTTTTCCTTTTCAACTTTCATACATCAAAAAAAAGTTACAAAAATCTATCAATAAGTTACATAGGTTAAAGGTTACCGAGAAGAAAAAGATTCATGAGGCTGCTGAAAAAGGGACTTGAAGACTTTTATTCGTCCGTACCTCAATGATGGAAGGAGGAGGATGTGGAACCCAAAATCCAAACCAGGACGCCTCGTTTCTGAGACATGGTAGCGGTGTTTGCTCCAGTAATGCCGCTGGTACTGGCTTGTCCTCATTTATGCTGAAATAGCAGGATTGGAATAAATTTAAAAGTGTACAAGAGCATCTGTACTACTTCAGTCCAACCAAATATCTCACCAGACTTGGTGAATGGAATTTCATCCCCTATAAGAATGATCACCAACACTGTCAAGCAACAGAAGAGTTTATCAACGCCACAAACTGAAAGATTCTTATTTCAGAGAGCCATATTGGCTTTATCTGAAGGTGCATTTTTGCTTGCTAAAGAGAAAATAAAAATTAAAGATACAGGAAGAATAAAGTGGAGACAGAGAAATTTGAACCAAAATTACTTTGGCGCACCTTCAGTTTTTCGTGATGTCAGTTATGGACATGACAGTGGTTCGGCTGGTTGGGCAAAGTGGATCTGCTGGTTGATCCTTTATACATCACGCATCTCGCTAAGAAGGGACTTAAGGTGCCCAGTCTCATCCCGACACGTCATTTGGTGACGCTACCTGACCAAGCGTCGATATACGACACCAAAGGCGGCTTTTGCAGTCCTTATTTGACACCAGTTAAAAACAAACCCTTCCCCCTAACCCCCAACCCTAACCATAAACGTGAAATAAACAAATTAAAGCCTCCTTTTGAGTCGTATATCGAAGCTTGGTCAGGTAGTGTCACTATATGACGAGTCGGAGTGAGAATGTGCTGCCTCAAGACACCTGGGAAATCCTTTCATTCCTGTTTCGTAATTCCTTATCGACACACAGGACTGGAATCTCTCTAATGATGGGTGACCTCTCTAAAATTCAGGGTTCAACACAAGAGAAAGGGAGGAGGTGAAAAATAAGCACCTGGAAGAAACACTTTTTTTTGTAGAAAATGGTTCTTAGCTCTTCCTGTCCCGTCATTTACAGTATTGGCTAAAAGGTGCTCATTTGCACAAAACGGACACATTGTTTCTCCTCTACTTCTCCTTGTAAAGACCTCCCTGTTCCATCAGTCAGACTCCGAAGCCCACAAATTTTCACTCAATAACATTACGTATTCATGCTCTTCCTTAGGGCTTTTCACAAACCGAGACAGTTTCCTACTGAGCTACAACCGGGCCCAGCTCAGAGATCTTATTGTGGTCATCTTAAATAATGAACAGGCTGGAAGAGATTACCTCTCGCCCCCCCATCACAAATCAATGTAACAGGTATAATGGAGGTATTCATATAGGCTTTATCTCAAGTATCGGTGGTTTTGTTGCATCATGTTAAATATCGTATTTCAGTCCGTGAGAACACGGCCGCTCGCGGACGGAAAGGCCGCAGAGAGCCTGCAGCGTTTTATCCGCTCTTCTGTGCAGTGTTTATCTTCCATGGGAAATGTGATTAGTGAGGCTTGAAATCCTCGCTGAAGTCTGAGGTGTGTTATCATTCGGCTATTGTAACCTACAGTTATACAAACCTCAACTCCCCTACGACTCCCTCAGTCTCGAATGTGTAAGATTTTAAGTGTGGGGCATGCCGATATATGTACTTGCTCTTAACATGGTTGTATGCAATTCCCAGATGATAACAGAATCAAAAATGGGTTTCCACGGTGCTTACCCCACAGAAACGCTCCATTGCCCATGACTCTGTAATCTGGGATAATGTTGAACATGATAAGATGTAAGACGAAATGTGTCGAACCTGCACTGCTGAGTTTCTGTCCTCGAATGACTCACATTTCCCCATTATTTTGACTGAAGAATAAATGAAAGAAATGTTTTTTTTTCTTTCCTTTGGCAAGTTGTTCTTGGTCATCTTGGTGAAGTTTAATCTAATAATTCTGACATATATTAAAAATGAAGAGTAACTGGCAGTCAGTGTTTAGGACTGTATAGCCCTATTTCCAGTGATCCTGATGTTCCAAAGTTTTGCAGCAAAATCCAGCCAAACTTTGGTTCTGTACATTTATTTAGGAATTTTAATTTATTCATTTATTTATACGCACACACACATATACGTGTGTGTGTGTTTCTGTGTGTCTTATTTTGGGCAACTTTTACTTGTCTGCTTTAAATCCATTAATCATGCGTAGATTTTCGACTGATAGAGTCTCCCTTGGCTAATACCTCCAAACGGTGGCAAGAAAATCAAAATGACTCTGAAAATGCAGTAATAATCATGTGTGATCCTTCTATCGATAGAGGGGAACAGCCTTTAATAAATCTCAGCCCCATTAGTCCATTAATGGACCCCCTCTGAGCGTCTAATACTTTAATACTCAGCCGTGCCAGGTGTCTTCAGTATATCAGAGTCTCTCAGAACTGAAGCAGTGGTGGATGATGGCAACCCTCTTGCACAGCAGGCATCTCCACTGCTGCTCTTAGAAGCTCTTAGAATATCCATCTCAAATAAAACCCCCCTCTACCGCTCTATAGCGAACTCCCCCAGGACTCCCTGCACACGTTTGTGTCGCCTGTAATGGGTTTTCAGTGTTTCGATGGGGGCTGTGCGTTTATCAATCACGGCCTAGGCAAGAGAAGCAGTCAACTGTACGATTATTTTGCCAGTTTTTTTTTTTTTTTTTTGTCGTTGTTTTTTTTCTCTCACCCTCCTCGCTGTTGAGCAATGACTCTTTGGCCGATTTATCAAGGGCCCGTGGGGCCCGGAAGCCGTCATTGCCTGAAGAACTGAATTATTCTATTAAAGTGGCACATTTTAGCAGCGGTCAGATGAGCATAAACCACAGCAAGGGCCATTTTGTGAGTTTGTTTTTTATGAATTTTTAAGGCTGCAAAAAAGGGTAAAGAGGAATTATAATGTGGATATTATAAGTTGTACAGCTCTTTCAAGGGGTATATGGCGTGATGTACCCTGCCTCTGAATCTATGTTCCCCAAGGCGAAGCCGCGGGACTTTTTTGTATTTTGGGGGATCACTATTGTGCGTTTCTCAAGAATGTCGTCATCTGTGTGACTAGCGAAACGTTTCGATGCCATTTTGACAGCTGTCAAAAGCAGACGAAACGCGGTAAACAATTCAGATTTACGTTCCGTTACATCGGCAAACAAGCGGTTGAATCGAATTCAAGGAATTCAAAATCATAATCTCACGGGGTACATGGAAAAGAATTAAACGTCTGTCAGCCAATCAAAATAAAGGATTTTAACGTTAGGTAAGATAAAAGCCATTATATCTGACTTATGCATGTTGTAGCATCTTTGATTCCAGCCAACATTTACTGTGACTGGAGGGCACAGATGCAAACAGACGTCAGCCATAACTGGCTTTTGACAGTGAGTATATCGACTTTCTTTGTAAGTGTAAGGCCACGCTGTTACACAAGCCTGTGAGCAAATTCAGTGAATGAGGAGTTTGTTTCCAAAATGCAGTTAGTGCCAAAAATACAACCCCAATTCCGAAATAGTTGGGACGAAGTGTAAACTGCGAGAAAAATCAAAATGCAATGACTTTCAGATCACATGAGCCAATATGTTATTTACAATAGAACATATACTGAACAACAAAAGAAATGCAAATTAGCTAGTTAGTTCATGTACTCTTATGGTTACTCAGTCAAACTGACCGTAAAATAAAGAAAAATTTGATGAAACGAGTGTAAATGTGCACACGCTAGTAACAAATTAGATTTTCTAAAATAATTACGTGCAAACTTATTTTACTGTCTGCCTTTAATTAACTTGCGTTTCTTTTGTTGTTCAGTATAGATAACATTTCAAATGTTGAAACTGAGACATTTTAAATTTTTATCCACAAAATGAGCTTATTTCAAATTTTCTGGCTGCAACAGGTCTCAAAAAAGTTGGGACACGGGCAAAAAAGGGCTGAAAAAGCAATTAATATATAAGAGAATTAGCTGAAAGAACATTTAGCAAGTAATTACATTAACTGGCATCAGTTGTGTTACATGATTAGCTATAAAAGGGATGTCTTACAGAGGCTGAGTCTCTCAGAAGTAAAGATGTCCAGAGGCTCTCCAACCTGTGAAGGCTTGCGTAAAAACATTGTGGAATACTTTAAAAACAATGTTCCTCAATGTCAAATTGCAAAGGCTTTGAAGGTCTCATCATCGACAGTGCATAACATCATCAAAAGATTCAGAGAAACTGGAAAAATGTCTAAGCATAAGGGACAAGGCCGAAGACCTTTACTGGATGCCCGTGATCTTCGGGCCCTCAGACGCCACTGCATCACTCCCTGGCATGATTCTGTCATTGACATTACTAAGTGGGCCCAGGAATACTTCAAAAAACCAATGTCTGTAAACACAGGCTGCCGTGCCATCCACAGATGCCACCTAAAACTCTATCATGCAAAAAGGAATCCATTTTTGAGCATGATGCAGAAGCGCCGCCATGTTCTTTGGGCCAAGGCTCCTTTGAAATGGACTGTAGCAAAGTGGTAAAGTGTCCTGTGGTCAGATGAGTCCAAATTTGGCATTCTTGTTGGAAATCATGGGCATTGTGTCCAGACCAGCCCTCCTGTTATCAGCGTTCAGCTCAAAACCCAGCATCTTTGAGGGTACGGGGATGCATTAGTGCATGTGGTGTGGCACACTTGCATGTTTTAAAATGCACCATGAATGCTGAAAGGTATATAAAGGTTTTAGAGCAAAATATGCTCCCCTCCAGACGACATCTATTCCAGGGAAGGCCTTGCGTATTTCAGCAAGACAATGCAAAACCACATACTGCAGCTTTTACAACGGCATGGCTTCGTAGTAGTAGACTCCATGTGCTGAACTGGCCTGCCTGCAGTCCTGATCTTTCACTGATTGAGAACATTTGGCGCATAATTAAACGAAAAATCTTTCAAAGGAGACCCAAAACTCTCCAGCAGCTGGAAACCTGTATTAAACAAGAGTGGGATCAAATTCCAATGGCTAAACTCAAGAAACTTGTCTCCTCAATGCCCACACGCCTCCACTCTGCATTAAAAAGAAGAGGGAATGCTACACCATTGTAAACAGGCCCCTGTGCCAACTTTTTTGAGACCTGTAGCAGCCATCAAATTTGAAATGAGCTCATTTTGTGGATACAATAGTAAAATTTCTCAGTCTCAACATTTGCTATGTTATCTCTGTTCTATTGTGAATAAAATACTGGCTGGTGTGATTTGGAAATCATTGTGTTTTGATTTATTCACAATTTACACTTTGTCCCAACTATTTCAGAATAGGGGTTGGACAAAAATTGAGATAATACCATGGAGTGATAACCCTGTACTTCTTACACATGGTACAAAAATCAACTTTATAGAAATTCATACTATAAGGTGTATTTTTTTCATGGTCAAAGTTTGTGTTTTTCTAAAATATGCAGTAGGCGCCAACATAGAAAAAGCTGATCTATTAAAAATGAGTAAAATGGATATATTGCGTTTTGGAATCAAACTCTTCAGATATAGCATGTACACATATCAGCAATGAGGAAGAATGCACTGACAGCCTTTTTGGTAAGTTATGCCAAAGTTAGAATACATTACATCCAATGATTGCAAGTATATTAGCCAAAGGTCTGTTATGTATTGCTGTTCAAATGTATGTACAGCTGTGGGTGCGTTAAATAAAACATATACCCCACAAAATGAAAATCAATAATAGCAGAGAGATGTAAATTGGTCCTTGGTCCATTATTCATGCAATGTTTGGATGAATGTCTGCAAATGAAATGCAAATATTAATTAGTTTAGGAATTAATTTTCTGAACAGTTTAGAAAATCAGTTATTTTCCTCTTGGCCAAGTTAATTCATTCTACTTTCTGGTCACAAAACTGCTTGAGAAAAAATAATTGCTTGTTCATTGTTTGTAAATTAAAGCCAGGGAAATTGTATGGAGGGCATGGCTTTGTGCACCAACATTATCAATTAATTTATTCACTGGGGCACACCTGGGGCAGCACATGACACAAGGATTTTCCAACTCCAGGGATGTGCATGACAGAACTCTGTGTTGACTTGCCCTTAAACACACTAAATTTGGTTGTAAACAGCTTAATTTTGGGAAAATGGGCTTTGTCAGTACCTGCCTATATATGGACAGTTTCAAATCGACTGGCCAACTGATAAAGAGGAAAAGTGGATCCAGACAGTTTTTTTTTAAATTTATAGTAGGATTTATAAATTCATTCATTTATTATTATACCCCCCGCAACGAAGTTTAGGGGGGTATACTGGATTAGCTTTGTCTGTCCGTGTGTGCGTGTGTCTGTGCATGTGTCTGTGTGTGTGTGCATCCGGACCTAGATCTCATAACCTACTCATCCGATTCTGAAAATTTCTTTTCTTGGTTGAAGGTCTATTGAATGTAGTACTGCCCGACTACTTGTTGCGGGGGGTATCCTGTAAGCCATGCTTACTGACTAAATCTAGTTTATAACTTGGTTATTTCTGCGTACTGTTCACCACATCTACCTTGTCAATTGCATTTATCAAAGAATAAATATGCAGGTGTACTGATCTGGCATCTCGTTGGGTTCTTTATCCAGTGTATGAATCTCAATGTCTTGGCCTCTGTCAGAATGAAGGGAGCTGATATTTTGGGAAAAGGGCAGGTTAAGCTGCTGCCCATCAGTAATAAAACCTCACCCTGCTTGGTCTGAGCAAAGTATCGCTCAGTGTGGTACAGACTGCATTTGTTTTGATATTAGTTTTATGGTAAATATGGGTGAAAATGTTTGGGAAATGGAGTGATCTACTGCTTGTTAGTCAGTATTATTGATATGGGATCAGTAAGACGTCAGATGCGGGGAGATGGGAATGAGGATTTATTTCAAAACAAAACAAAACAGGCACGAGGGCCAACGAAAAACTTGGCCCAAAGGGTTGCAAAAAACAAACTAAGGTAAGCTACACAGAGCAAAGAACTAAAGATCTAAAAAGGCAAAAACAAAAAACCACTGGAAACTCCAGGGAGATAAGCAAGAACAGAAATAATCAACGATACTAAGGCTATATACAAAAACGAGAACAAGGCTTGGGAACGTGAGCGTGAACTAGAGAACAAAACTTGCACATGGAACGAGACTTGGAAACAAGAACTTGAACATGGAGCGAGACTCGAGACACTGTCTGCCAGCCAACTTCCACCGCATCCAGATAAAGGCTTAGAAATCATGACACATGAAGGGCAACACCTGGAGAAGGAGAAACAAGAGGCAGGGCAAGATCAAGACATGGACAGAGATTGGATGACAAGACTTGCTCATTAAGAGAATGAGCGTGCTCAGCTTAAGTACCAATTAAGTATGCAGCTTGGAAGCAAGCATGAATGTTAAGAACAGAAAAGCACAGCAAGATCTTGAAATAGCAAAGCAGGAATCATGACAATAACTCCCTGTCTAAATTAGTAGTATTAGTAATGTGCCTATCTAAGAATTACACCACCCAGTGAGTGTTAGTAAATGTTAGTAACTTAAAAACAGTTAATTGTCAATTAAGCTTAGAAAGGCCCGAATCCAGCACAGCACAGAAGGAAGGGGAAATACCAAAGCCAACCAGAGCTCTGAAATGTGCAACAACGAAGGCATGGGGCGGAACGCAGACAAGCGGTGGAGTGGCTTGGCAGACCTGGCATGAAACAAAACATGGAAAAGTAAAAACATGGACTATAAATGTGAAACATGAAATGCAAAAACCTGGTACAAGAAACTGTTAAAACTATGACATGAACTATGAGATCTTGAACATGAAACTGCTAAAACCATAAATGCTGTCCTGGCCAAAGGCCAGGACCCCAGAACACAACAATTATAACCATAGGTGATCGAATCAGGCTTATCTTGGCACAGAGCTGATAAACCTCTGTAAATCAGTGGAGTTCACTAAAATGACCAACCTCCTGATTTACTTCTTTTATAAACAAAGGCCATGCTTTGTTTCAATGGGCGGTATTCATTTTTATGTCATGACGCACATACGTGACCCATGCACATGTTGTTTCTTAGCGCCTGGCTGTTAATCGGGTTATGGGGTTATGACGATAAGGGAACTTCCCTCCCACTTCAAGGGCTGTTACTGACTTTACTGACCTCATATGAACCACTTTTCCCTTTCTGAGCCTCCTGACGCTGTCTAGCAAGGGAGGAAAAGGAAGTTAGATTAACTATAGTCTCTCCTGTCAGCGCGATCCAAATGTAATTATAGAGCGAGTGTCACTTTTGTTTCCCTTTCATTACTGACATTCTCATTTGTTAGAGAAATCTGATTTGCTGGGAGAATTTGATCAGTCACGCTTGAGTTTTTCTCTCTCGCAGCTCTGTTGGCAGTTGGAGAGCAGACATTACTTCGCGTTTATCGCTGAGCTAAGCAGAAGCGAGATCTCCAGTAACTGAGGTGGCACTGTACTCATCTCTGGTGCCAGACACACTACACTTCCTTAAATGCACTCCGGCATGTTTGCTCTTATGGAGCTGAACGGCTCTCAGTCGAGACGCAGGCCATGTTTGCGTTCTGCCTCATGTCACGGGCGGATAATCCTTCGCCAGATTACATTCCCATAAGACTCCTGACCCAGCCATCCCCATTCTCCCCTCTCCCAGGAAGACAGGCGCATAATACACAAAATGAGTGCAAGGAAAGAAAGGGACGACTGGAACAAAATGCTGACACTGAAATCGGAGAGTTTCTGAATGGGGTGCGCGCACTGATCTGTCGAGCTAACTGAGGAGTCAGGAGGCAGTTTTTTTCTGTTGGGTTTCATTTGTTTACTGACTTATTTATTATTTAACTTTTGAGAGTGTGAATAAAAGCCTGAGAGGAGTTTGGGGTGCGGTTTGCAGATTTGTCAAGAATAGCTGGAGTTTTTCTCCGAAAGACAATGTATTGATTTTACTCATTTTGAGTAAATCAGCTTTTTTATGTTGGCGCCTATTGCATTTTATTGAAAAACACAAACTTTGACCATGAAAAAATACACCTTATAGTATAAATTTCTAAAAAATGTATTTTTGCACCATGTGTAAGCAGCACAGGGCTATCGCTCTATGGTATGATCTCAATTTTTGTAATTTTGGCACTTACTGTGTTTCGGAAACCAACTCTTCAACTGGACTTCAGAATCAAATCTGTATTTGGCGAGGAGTAGGGTCGCAAATTTGCATCACCAGTATCGAATGAATGAACATTGCATTTATGTAGCGCTTTTCCCATTGGCACTCAAAGTGCTTTACAGTAATATCGAAGAATCTCACCTCACCACCACCAATGTGCAGCACCCACCGGGGACGTGCGACAGCAGCCATTTTGCGCCAGAATGCTCATCACGCGTCAGCTGAGGAGAAGAGGGAGAGAATATTTTCAAAGTCAATTAAATTAGGGGATGATTAGGTAGCAGGTTGACAGAGCTTGGCTGGGAATTTACCGAGGACACTGGGAAAACCCTACTCTTAAATGGCTTAGTTCATGTTTCGTAAAACGGAGGGAGTCTTCCCCGCATATATAGTCCGGAAAATCTCTCTCTTAACAAAAAATTTCTCTCTCTAATTTTTGGCGCGTGACCATGTATCAAACGCGAAAATTATCTGCGAGGTATGCAGCTATAATATTTTCATGCACTCCTATTTCCACTGGGTGGTCCATTGTCTCCTTGCTGTGCATGAAGATAATTTAACCACACACCTTGTTGGGAATTATCCCTGGCATGATAAATACCTCAGGGGCTAACAAACAAAAATGTGCCTCCTTGGCTATACAAAAAAAAAAAAAGATCTCTGTGCTCGGTAGTGTGTTTATACACCATTTTTGTCCAAAGATATTCTATGTTGATGTCACTTTTACTTTTATCCTCTGAAGATCTTTTTCTTCTCTCAGTGATTACAGGTGGAAAGTGAGTCACAGGGCACAAGAGCATTTCATCGCCCTCCACAACTGTAAACCATGTATTTCCAAAACACTTACAGCACAGTGGAAACACTTTCAGGACAGCCCTGTGTTTACAAGTACCAATGCAATTTCTCCCCACGCCTGTGAATACACTTTTGCCAGCTATTATGGGTTCTCTCTATCCTTAAATGACTGTCCTCAATGCCACTGTCACTTAGAGCCTCGATGTCCATTCTACATTGCTTTGGCCTGCTTCATTAGCTCCCAGCGTGTTTCCTGTCACGCGAGCCCACTCTCATCCCAACTTGTCAAGTAGTCACGCTACCTGACTAAGGCTGGGCTGCCTAACACCAGCTCATGGTGGAGCTTTGAGTGCAGACTGTGGGCGATCTCTCCCAGCTTGTTCTGCTAATTCAGTCAGAAAACCTGGTTTTGCACTCCACGTTCATGCTCTGGGTCATAATCGCGCATGGTGAAGGCAGCCAACCACTGTCAGAGTGCGTCACAGAGGCAGTGCCACCCAGCTAGCAGACGCACTCCCGCTAGCGTGAGCACAGGATTTGGGTCAGCTTATTGTGTAGAAGGGTGAGAGTGTGTATAAGGGTTGCTTGTTAAACAGTGACGGCTAGACAGGCAGTGCCAGGAAAGGCCATGGAACAGGAGGAGGTCGACCTCATTTGTGTCTCGTTTCCATCAAATTTCCATCTAACGCCATCACAAGATCCGAAGCCTCGCTGCTTTCTTGAAAAGGTCAGACAGGGGCGTGCAACCATTCAGTGCTAACCTAGCATTGATATTACCACCACGTAATCGTCAACCTGTCTGCTTATCTGCACATTTGTGTAAATTTTATCCGCGGTATTCCCAGCTGTTGGTTATAAAGGGAGTCGATATGATGCTCGCGGATGGCATGGTCGAGTTGCTGTTTTAAAGCTTACCTTTTTGATGAATTTTTATTGAGGAAATGCCTTATTTCCAGGGAGTGGTGTTGTTTTTTCTCCAGACAATATCCCTACAGCTTTTCTTCTGCTTAGAGCACTAATGTGTTGTCCTTGAGCAGTATATTTCATGGACACTGCCTGGCTTAAAATTCAATGGTATTAGGCCAAGAGAGAGAAATATGTCACAACACATCTTGCGCTGTGTAATGCAGATCTAGGATGTGCTACGACCACTGGCATGGTCTTTGTCCGCGTGTCCCTGTAAAAGAGGAGGGACCTCTACATATTAGCGCAGAGTTATTCTGCGTGATCACCTTTATCTCCTACGATGAAGCATTGCTGCTATGATGGGAGGAGTCTCTTCAGGGATGACTTTGGCCAAAACCCCACAGGGCGCAAGGGCTCGCAGAATGATTTCATGAGTATGAAAATAATCCAAATCATATGCCACCACCTTCACAGTCACCAGATCTCAATCTAACTTCACTTATACGGAACATTTTGGAACGACGTATTAGCACTCTCTGTCATCATCATCAAAACACCAAATGAGGGGATATCTCTTTGAAGAAAGGTGCTCCACTCCTCCAGTAAAGTTTCACACTTGCACACTCTATGCCAAGGTTTGTTCAATCAGATCTGGGCATTTGTGGAGACCCAACACCTTACTGAGACTGTTTACATTGGTTTTTCTATTAATTTGTCACCCTTCTATTTATCTTAGGAATGGACCCACACCCTTATCTCTGTTCTAGAGTCCCAGGCTGGAGAATAAATAATGGGAGTGACCTGGACTGGCCCATTTTACAAGTTCAATTACCTTTGTCACAACTCTTATCAGTGAGGGTGGGTACGTGGTGGCGATTGCACGTCGCTGTGATAAGTTTTGAAACGGCACCAGCGAGCACAGGAAACAGACGGTGGGTAATTGGGCGTTTGATATTCAGAGACCTCGGAGGCTCTGAAGACTTGCGCGTTTTATTAAATTTACAGGAAGGACCGACGTATCAGGAGATCAAACGGTAAAAAGGTAGAACCACCAGCCTCCTTCACATTCATTACTGCTCAGGCCTTTATATTACCCACCCAAAATTGCAACACAAAAATGCAATTTATTGCTGATTTACAAGCCAGTCAGCATGGGCAGGTTTTCAACTGGAATTCGGACAAATTGAAAGCCGCACAGTACAGGACTTGGGGCTTGTATTCTGATAATGAAAAACGAGGCTGGTGTGGAGGAGGGTGGATGGACGGAAGAGAAGAGAGGAGAGAAAGAAGGTGGGGGGGGGGGATTGTCTGACATCCTGCATTATCTGAGGTCCACTCATTCAGATAATGTCACTGACATCTTACGCCTTGACCTTTCGGATTCATGCTGTATATCTTCGATGGGAAATGTCAATGAATTATCGTGGGGTTCTGCGAGCGTGCGTGTGTGCGTGCGCACAGATGTTTTTGTGTGACTTCAAATTACGATGAGATTAAATTTATCTCTGTGTTTGATTAATAACAAATCACCATTGTGTTCACTTCTCCATTTAACCACCGCTTCCTAAAGTTTGCAAGGATGAGGTCTTCAGACGAACTCCAGACAGTCCTCTCCGACAGCAGATGTGTCACCGTTAGTCCCGCCACCTTTGTTATTTGGCCTTTTTTCAGTGTTTGGCCTCTTTTACAGATCCTGTCACTTTCCTGGCCAGGAGGTGACCGCCAGCGCTGAGGGACTCCTCATCCGCACAGACAGTCGAGAGGAAAATGGACTCCTCGGCGAGGACCTGGAAAGTGGCCAAGATTGTTTTTCTTTTATCCCCCAGACGCTGTCCGACACAGAAACGCAGGTCCTTCCAGGGTGATCCCTCCACTAAGGGTCAGTCTTACGAGTCCAATAAGAAACTGGTCAGCTGGCTGCTGAGATTACAGAGAACGTTTCTATCAGCGCTGCACTCAAACTCACCTCTGGACTCACCGCTAGTGCACAACGCCTTTACAGGAAACCAGTGTTCTTACAGCTTTTAGTTTTCACAAGGAATATTAATGGTGTTTCTTGTCATGGCATGGTTATTATAATGGTTGACGTAATATGTGTGCAAAGTGCCACTGTCTGAATATTACTTTTCTAAACAGACTCTTCTACCTTTTGTTTCTTTTAATCATCATTTGTACCTGAGATTGAACACGATGCTCCATGTCACTTGAGATTCTTTTCAGATGAAATTAAGATTCTCTTTCTGTAGTAGTGAGTATCAGTGATCAATATTATTTTCTAACGCTACTTTTTTGATATAAAATTAAAACGCAAAAATACTTTTATTCAATAGTTTTTACACTTTATCGTGAAAGTGGGGTATTACCTGGAAAAAAGGCCTTCTAATCCCAGAGATTTTGGATAGTGGAAATGGAGCTGGGAGAGCAGTGGGATGAGATAAGAGCGGTTTTTATAGCAGAAAGACGGAGTGGATCATGAGAAAGTTTGATAAATATCGCGGCAGACTCAATTCGGAGATTACGGCGGCTGTCTGCTACTCTTGGGGTTGAACATAGATTTAGATTTGACCTGAGATTACCACTCTCTCTGGCACCTCACTGACAGAAACAATATCAGCCTGGTTCTTTCTTAAGGGCAGCAGTGCGGCAGGTTTTGAACTGGTCTCATTTCCCCAGAATCAGTCCTGCTATTGTAAAAGGGAGGTGAAAATAGGGTTCGTAAATAAAGAATGGCTGAATGAGACTTGGTTTCCTGTGCAAATTTCCCGTGTGTGTTTTTTGTCTGGGATATGCGCAGAGGTGTGGTTACTGCAACCTCTGAGTAGGTGCAGTGAGACACTGAGTGTGTGACGCAATGTTCTTACGGCAGTTTTGCACAGTAATGTTAACACTTTTGTGTGCAGGTTCACCATTCAGGCAATGAGATAGATTCAGGCAACTCATTGAGATAATTACGCAATCAACCTTTATTGAGTGAAGCACAGTATATGAATGAAGTATATACCTTTTGGATCATTTAGGCGTCACACTTTAGATGAAGTATTGCTCATAAAGGCTTTATTCAGCATGTATAATGCCTTCATGAATGAGACATAATGTCTTCATAAATCATACATCATAAAATATCATGCTTCGTAAAGGGTGAAATAACACATCTTTATTCAGCGTGTGATGCCAGATATGACAATGACAATGTCACTCAGCTGACACTGTCACCCTTTATAGTATTTAGCTACTAGCTAAGTGACATTGTCACTTATATCACATCTGGCATCACATGCTAAATAAGGATGTGTTATTTCATCCTTTACAAAACATGACATTTACTTATGTATGATTTATTAAGACATTATGTATGATTTATGAAGGCATTATACATGCTGTATAAAGCCTTTATGAGCAAAACTTCATCTAAAGTGTGACCCATTTAGGCTTAGATACATAACTCTTATTTTCACTGTCCAGCATTATCAAAGACTCACAGAATCTCTTTACCATTTGTTTTACATTTAATTGCTGGTTTGGATATGAACATTCCAGAATAGAATGAGGTTAAATATTTGACAACTTGGTGAATTACAATACTGGAACTAGCCATTTTCTGCAGAGCTCATGCACTAAAATAAGTCAGAACTCAGTGAAATCTGTGACAGGAATGAGGACATATGAGGGTCAAATATTGTCCTCAGCGGAAAATGCTCACTTTCTCCATTAACTTTCCATTGACCTTAAAGTTATTTTCCAAGTGCAGTGTAGTAATGGAACGAAAAGTAAAGCTACTAGAAAAAATAAAATGGCAGTAGTTCTCACACATTATGAAACACTAGCTCTTTCAAAGAAGTTGTAGTTTCTTGCAGAGGATGGCAATCGTCTGATAATGCCTAAGAAAGGAAGCTGCTGACAGACCGTCACAATTTTGTACGTCAAAACAATCTGCGAAAGCTCACGCTTCCGTTACTACTGTACTACAAACTGGAGTACGATGCGTGCGCAGACTCTCACTTAGACGCTGAGATGCAGTAGGTATGATTAAAGCACCCTGTGTATCTTGAAAAGTGATGCGGCGCATTACAAGTGAACCACATGCTGCGATGAACAGGTGTTTCTCTGAAAGCCTGAATTTATTAGGGTGTCAGTCATATGAGCACCAAGAGTCTCCCTCATTGTGTTTGTCTTTTTTCTGAGGCAGGCAAGGCTGATACGGAGATATTTGCACAGAAATGCTTACTGTATGGAGGCCTTTCAGGCAGACACAGACTTGGGGTGTGGTGTTTAGCCCATTTGGCTTGCTGGTATTTTGACCTTTCATTCATATTTATTTATTTCCTAGAAATTTGGCATCTCCATCCCATCCAAATCTGGAATGTCCAATTGAGGACCTACGTACAAGGCTTGCTCGTATGCGACCCCCTGTTGCCAATTCAGGGGAGAGGGATGGTCCATGGCTCTCCTCCGAAGCAAGTACCCATCAATAGTGCTTCTTTACACTCATTGGTTGAATCCTCGCAAGCTCAGGACGAGGGCGGAGGATACCCGAACATTAACAAGCTTAAAATCTTCCTGACGAGCACCCGGCTGGCCAACAGGAGGCGCTTGCGCAACGAACAAAGCAACCATTTTATATTTCCCTTCCCAGAAACCCCTTCCGAATTTGCACCCCTGTAGCACAATGGGCAATTGTGCGCTACTTCTGAAAAAGCTGCCGACCACTGCCGGTTGGTACGACCGGGGCTCGAACCCGCACCGTGATAGTCACTTCTGCTCTGCAATGCGGTGCTTTAACCGAGTGAGCTCTCTGGCAGCTATGACTTCTGATTCTTGAATTTTATGCGGCTGCGCGTTTTCAAAAGAAGCAAGAGGATGAGAATGCATGACGTTTACTACAGTTGAAACAGGTGAAATAAAAGGCTTTATATTATCAGTATTAGCTTGGTGCATTGCTAATCATTATGGCACAGCTAATATTTAGTATTGTGTTGTTCAAGGCTGTGGAAATGAAACAAGCCTCGCTTTGAACAGTCGCTCATGACTAAACTGTGTTCTAAAATCAAAGCAACCTAGCAAATTCACATATGTTAATTACTTTGCGTTGCATGCGCAAGATTCAATATTTTCAGTTCTCTAGTGAGCCCATATAAACACACAAACACACCCACCCACCCACACACACACACACACACACACACACACACACTCCTCCTGCATACCTGCTCTTTTGAAAGCAGTTTCTTTTTTCTACCTGCAGTACAGTTCGATCAAATATGGTTAAAGCTAACTGTGAAATTAATTAATTGGATTAAGTGAATTAAGAAAACAGACGTTCACTCAATATTAAAGTAGGCAAGATGAGCACATTTTATTTACTTCTTCCTGCAGCTAGTCAGCTGACTGCATTAAACATATGGCCAAACAAAGCTGTTGGATTGCAACTACAGTGTGTGTTTACTATGATCAAATCTGTTAGCATTAGCCACAGTCTGTACTGCATTTATCATACCAGGGATAATCGCTGTTGTTCCCAAATAACTGATTTGCATGTGAGCTAACAGTACTAGAGGCTGCCCTCTATCAGCCATTTTAGCAGTCAGGCCCAGCACTGCCCTTACACTAAAATGTGAAGGGTTCATAAATGGAGATTAAATTAACAAGACTTATGGATCAAAACACTCAGCAAAACCAATGTCTGTCTTTGTCGACCATGATTTTTCGCAGTGGTCTCAAACTGGCTCGAAATAAGGTCCACAGGGCTAATATCCAACCAAGTAGACGCACACTTGATACAACTAATCAACTGTGCAGGCTGAGAACAGTTGATTAATTTAGTTGTATCAGGTGTGCTTTTCCTTAATTGGATTGAAAACCTGCAGCCCCTTGGCCCTTTCACAGATCAGTTTGAAACCCCTAATTTTTTGCCTTTGCTCATTTCTGTCTCTATTGACTTTTATAGTCTATTTATGGTGAATTATGGTGAAAGTCGAATTTTTAACAGTGTGATATTTTGCTTTTTGTACAGACCGTGGATTAATATATCACTCTCCAATAACTGAAATAGAGGCTGTGCATCTCCACTGGTGCGTTTATTCCCAAGATGTGTCGCTTAGTAATGCCTGGCAGGGTGTTTTTGTGCTATCCAACTTTTTAAATCAAGTTTAGCAGAAATAAATTGCATATTACAACACAAAGCATGTCTGAAGTCGAGAGGTTTTAATTAAAATTACTTGGCCTACATTCTAAAATGGGCAGCAAGACAGATAAAGTAGCAGTTGCGAAATTGTAGAGATAATGTGTCACCGTCAACCTGTCTGGCTGATCTCCTGTGGTTTTTTTTTTTTTTTTTTCGTACAACAGATTAGTTTACCCTGAGAAAGGTTGCATTGTCACAAAAATGTGTGATTTTCTGCTGCCCCAGAGAATGTATCCTTATTTGAATGAAGTTTAGAATATCCGACTTTTTTTCGCCAGCGCCTCCTTGCTTTGCAATCTGTCAATGGGGTTTTTGCCTTGACCCCATTGAAAAAAAATGGGGAGGAAGCTACGCTCAACCCCCCCTCCCCGTTTACAGTGCTCCAGTGCACCTGTGCCATTAGACGGACAGAGAGACAGCCATTTGTTTTGTCCAAATGACTAATCTGTTGAAAAATGATTGCCAAGAGACATGACCATAATAGATTATAAATAAAATAAATTATAAAGCTTTTTTTGAGGCCAGTGGGAGGAATGCAACTATCCAGATAATTGTTTTTAAGTTTTATGAATAGATACTGCTACAAAGTGGTACTGGTGAACAATATGCACTGCTCAAAAAATGATTAATGTCTGGGATCTATATTTGTCTGCTGAGCAATGCGAAGCTACTAATGAATGAAAGACAAACTTGACTGAAGTGAACGGAAGAGATGATATCAGGTAAACATCTAGAGTTGACATGTCTTCACTAGTGAAAAGGCTATGTGGAGTGCAGGATGTTAAAATCTGTGTATGCGTGCGTGTGTGCGTGTGTGTGTGTGTGTGTGTGTGTGTGTGTGCGCGCACGTGTGTGAGCTACAGTTACAGTTAGGGTTAGGTTAAAGTGTGGTTATGGTTAGGTATAATTTGGTTAGGGTTTTTCGAAGGCTGTACAGAATGGTCATAACTCAATGCAATGTCCTCACAAGTTTTGCTGTGCAAATGTGTGTGTGTGTGTGTGTGTGTGTGTTCTTGTACTTGCAGCACAGTGAGGACTAAAAATGTTTTTTTTTTCTTTTCCTTTGGAGTGGGGACACTGTTGGGAATTGAGGAGCTGTCCTCACCGCTAAAAAGAAAAATTGTGACTTATTACTTGCGGCTAGTGGTTATGTTAGAATTAGGAATAGCTGAAGGCTAGGGTAAGGGTTTTGGTTAGGCTTGAGTTATTTTTATGGTTACAGAAAAGCTGTAGAGACCCGCAAAGATAGAATGGAAGTCAATGTAATGTCCTCAGAAAAATAGAAGTACGGGTGTGTGTGTTTGTGTGAGTGTGTGCGTGTGTGTGTGTGTGTTGGGGGGGATCTCATGTCTTCTGCATGTACAAAATTTCATCATATCAAATTTCCACTGAAATATATTCCGCTTCTAATACAGTATTTCTAATTAATAGATAAGTCATTTCAAACTGAGTAATTTTTCTTTGCGCAGAATTGTCTGACCATCAAGTCGCTCCCTCCCGATGGTTCCTATAATCCTAGAAAACTAAACTAAAATTATTGAGTTTTTGGAATAGGAAAAAACAATTGGGGAAAAAAAACGTTATTCTATGCATGCAAATGCCTCTTTGAATCTGCAGCGAGGTTCAGAGGTGAGCAACATCCCTCAGTGTACAAGGATGACCTTTGCCCATCGTGCTCAGTACGGAAAAAGAACATGAAATAATAAATCAATTCTGTACAGAGAGTATGAAAGACACTCTGTTCGCAAAAGCTCCTTTTATATAGTCAGCACGAGATCAGCCCACATTTCAAACAGAGTCCTGAAAAAGCCCACTCATATCAGCTTTTATTAGCAGGATCATTGCTCAAGGTGACATTGGGCATGCAGTCATTACATCGGAGAGTCACACTAATTGGAAATATGATGCCAGTAGAGAAGAGACACGTATTGACTGATGCGCCAACGGTAGTATATCCAAATCCTGTATCTTAATGGTTGGACCCTGGCCCAGGCTTTCAGCAAATGTAGCAGCATAGTCCAGCAAAACTGAAATGTTTTCTTTTTATTTTTCTAAAGGCTCCCCTATCCTCAGCTGAACTTGATCAGATCTTGCAGGGTCATTAAATCATTTTCAATTTCTTTTTTTCTCTGTATCAGCCTCTGCATCTTTTAGTGTTCGCTGCCCTTCTCACATTACCATTTGGAGTGTATATGCAATAGGCCCACAGTTTAAGTAACACTGGGCATTTCTGTGATGACCTGATTGAGAGATGAGAGATATTATACAAAAAATACTAAAACCTGAAGGAGTGATTGATTGATTTCATTAGTAGTTTTGTTAATACTTGTATTCCTCAGTTTTATCTACAGGGTTCAGCTTCTATCTCTGCTTACATCAGGCTCTTGGAATGCTCCAGTCCTCTAAGGCTCTCAGCACTTTTGTATCAACTGATGCTCTGTGTATTGCACATCACTCTGGATAAGAGTATCTGCTAAATGCCTATAATGTACTGCAGTGCATTGCTTGGTGGATGGATTGACTTTGTAACTGATTAACTGGTCCTCTGCTAAGGGCCTATCTCCACTTGATAACACCCGAAGACCAGTGGATGTATTTCTGAAGCAGTCCCGGGTGAAATGCTTGGCACGGGGGCACCTTTGCATATAACTCAAATTGACTGCAGTGTACTTTCATCAACAGTCATCAGGCTACAGTTTTACAAAGCTCAGTGTCGTGGATTTGAATCGCAAGCTCTTGTTAACGTGATTGAAACGTATTGAACAGGGAAAAGGGAGAGAAGCCAAACGAGGTCAAGGAAATTGGAAGGCGTTAGCATTAGCGCCGCCGCGCCTCGGTAGCGAAGAAACAGAGCGTGCCCAGTTCACGCCGTGATCACACCATGCTGAAATGGAAATGGTATTGGCAGGCCAGTGCGCCCTTAGGGTCTGGTCTGAGCTGTGGTTGGCCGTGTCTGAGGACCGCGTCACGGATCAATATCCCCCAGCTGCCTGTCTCTCTCCCCGCAGACTTGCTGCTCAGTCACCCGAAAACCTCAGACTGCAGCTCTTCTAGTGATCGAGGGAGGTGAGCTGGCTCTGCCTAACTTAATATCAAAGGGCTTGATAGCCTAATCCTACAGGGTGCATAGAGCCTCCATCTTTACTGTGAGTTCAGTCATTCAAATGTCAGGGCTAATGGTAGCAGCTAAAATATGCATGACTGACCCACAGTAATGCTGCACTGCTCTGCAGTGGCTGGGACTGTTATAATGGAAGGAACCTAGAGTATAAAGTAAGGACAAGAGTCAAATGCAAGACATACTGTATGTAATGCACTGTTTCACATTCATATACCCACTTCTGTGGCTTTCATAAATGAACTAGAAAATGTACGCGCTGACCTCGGGCAACCTGACTTGAGAAATGTCTTCTTTTGGCTTGGATGTAGGAAATGGCCTCTCCTTTTGAATTTTTAATCTCTTGAGCAAAGACCGGATGCTCTCCTCTTACACAATATCACTAACAATGAAAGCGACCATTTCAGTGCTGTTGCATTTGATGAAAAGTTATTACTTTGTTCCCACATTTTGTGTGACTCAAATGCCAATATATGTACGCACACACACACACACACACACACACATACACATACACCACCTGTCTTCTTCCTTTGAATCTCCCAGGTGACCATTTTGCTCGAGGCAAATAAAAATGACTTCTCTGAATGGTTTCTGTAATGTGTGTCTTTCTATTCTATTTCATAAAGTAAGGTTAGCAGAATTGGTAAGAGGCAGTTTAAAGGCTGGCTGTCCTTCCCAGTCTAAGAGAGTAAGGTTTGATGTCCTTTTTTTTTACCTTTTGGGGGATTCTGGCAGGAATGTGATGGATCACTATCTTGAAAATGGAGAAACCATCCTGCCCTCCATATTGGTACGGTAAGTTGATGTCTGATTGCTACACAACGACACAGAGGCAATGAGATAAATGAGCCAATGTGCTGGAAGCTTGAACTTTGTCCCCTCCCTCTATCCCTTCGCCAGAGTTAGCTGATAGCAGCCGCCTCACTCATCTCTATTGGAGATCACGCAGCAAACCCAGATAATGTCTACAGTATTGCCTCAAAAAACTGTTAGTCAACTTAACGATCATGTGATCACACCACTTAAAAACATGGTAAAATAACTTTTCAAAATATACACTTTTTTTTTGAATGACCACCCACACAAGGCAATTTAGTAAGCATTTTTTGAGGTTATTGGTTTCCTCAAAAAGGTTTAGTGCACTGCTCTATCCGGGTTTACAGTGCTAAATACGAATGCCGCAAAGTGGCTGGCAGTGAACCGATAGCGATAAAAAGGGGTCGTCCTCTTTCAAAGAGGGTCACATTAGAGGTGAGATAGCTAACAGGGTTAAGGCGCCAGTATGCGTTGTCCAGAATTAGAGCTGTTTCTGCTGAAAAAATACAGTTAACACAATAGAAGCATGGGCATTAGTATTTATTATTTGCCAGCTAAAAAGTGAAAATATGATTTGAAATGTTAAGGGCTCAATACTATATCCTTGTATACTCATTCTGTTGTCATTTTGGTCTCTTGCTTACAACCAGAGTTGTGGCTCATTCAGATCTCAGGAACAGGTGACCGAGCTGTATCATAATCTTCAGGCGAAAATAACGTCTGTCACACCACTTTGGACTTGCATAGTCATGGTCCCAAACAATACAGTCCCTGCACAAATCAGACTGCAAAAAATTCAATAAAAATAGGGCCTCCGTAATGCGGCGGTAGAAATTGCGCCAGTGTATTCCATTCCAGCTGAAGTGCTCTGTTGGGCAAAAACAAGGTATCAGTCGAGGAGAGCCATTCCAGCATCATTTTGAGGTCCTTTTGAGCTGAGAGGAGCTGACGCACAAGTATACAAGGACAGCGAATTTAAAAATCTAGCGAAAGTAAAGCTATTCCACTGCTGTCCATCTCCTCGCATCAGTACTCAGGGCTCAATCTTTCCTATCACAGGCACTTCTGTATGCTGTCCCCACGAGTCTCCAACAGCTACCAAACCTTTAAAGATGCACTTTTTCCAAGCGTGTGCTCACTGCTCCGAGACTGAGCTGCTGTGTCCTCAGACCACCTTTCGGTCTCGACACTCGAGGTGCGCAATATTCTCCAATAAACATAGGAGGCGAACAGCAGGCGAGCATGCTGTCCCTAAAGGTGGACATGCAGATGTTGGTTGCGTGTTTTAACCTGCTGATTAAACCATATCAGGAAGTGAACCTTAAAAGAAGTACAAATGAATTATATTAGTTATCTGACTGGCAAAATATACAGAAAAAGAATATTGATAAAGTTTTTTTCGTCCATTTTGGTGGAAAATTTATTATTGCTCAGTTGTTTTCTGTGTGAACTGTGCAAGATCACAGTGGGTTGTTTTGTGTTCTGCCTGAGAGATTGTATTTTATTCAATGGAGAAGCATTATCAGTGGAAGATACTGAGAGGTAGAGATCAAGCGTCACAATGAGGGTATGTGCGCGTGTGTATGCGGTGCTTGTTTACGAGGAGGGAAAGTAAACATCTGGGACATACACTGCAGAGTGAAGGCACAGAGGATCTTGTGGCTAAGATAAAGAGACCTGGCATCAGCTTTTAGACAGATAATGAGGAACTGGACAATGAGCATGTAACAAACAACGTCCCGCCACCCCACCCCCTAGGGTATTTAAGCAAGCTGGAAAAATGCTTTGGTGAGAGAGTCTGTCTGATTTCTTTGTGAGTCGGGTGACACTCTCAATTTTTATTGCGTTGATGCGTTTATGTTTTCCTGCTCTGCTTAAATGTCCTAATTTTTCCCCAACAGTAAACTTGGCGCTGTGCGCAGGTCTCTACCCTGGGATTTCTCATCTTCCGGATTGACCCCACGGACTCGTCTCCAACGAGGTGCTGTAATAGAGAACAGTGGGAGGGCCCAGCCCCAGCCGTGAGAGGCAGAGGAATTCGTAAGGGAGGCAGTCCTGGTGGGCACTCATCTGCGAGTTCCTGGTAAGAGACTAACGAACTATAAGGTCTACAGGGGTTGGACACTGCAGGACTGCAGGATAAGGGTAGTCGACTACAGCACAAAGGAGTTCGGGCAATCTGAAATAAGGGTGAGTAAGACTGAACCATAGTATGAAGCTTCTCATTTTTAGGTACCATAAAAGACAAACAAGAGGAACAATAAAGGAAGACCTCTACTGTTAATAATACAGGTTAATAACAGTACACAAGTTTCCAGGATTTCATAAAGTTTAACTATAACATACAAAGTTCTGGACATCTCAAACAATTTATCAATACAGCACACAAATTTCTGGGTATTTCGTAAGATCGAACAATACCACATACAGTTCTGGGTATGAACCAGCTGCTGAGGACGGACCAGCTGCTTAAATGGCGGCCATCTGATTAAAAAGGGGTTTTGAGTCTTTTCCCCTCATCTAGGCAGCAGTGAGGAGGTTTTTAGCTTGGGCCCCAAGTCGAGAAGATCATTGCTTACTAAGATTATTACTTCTATGGCAGCAAAATGTTCACTTGGCCCAAAGTAGTTACATTTGCACAGCTCCACTTGTTAATGTTGAAGAAGCTGCCAGAAGAATGTAAGCTAAAGGTTGAAGCTATTTTAGATGTGTTCAGCACTTATGTGTTAATCACTTAGCAGTTCTTTGCAGATTACACGGAGGTGACAATCCTGGCTGCAGCCATGTGTATAGCAGCTCACAGCTTGATCAATGTCCAGTAGTAAGTAGGAGGACATTATAGTCCTTGCATGCCAGGAGTCTAGATGCGATCACACAGAGAATTTTGCAACAAAGTTATTCCACTCGAGTATAACATGGACGTTCACAAATTTCCACCTGAGCCTGCGCCAAAAGGGAGCTATAAATGGAAAATAGGGTTCATGAGTCCCTACTCCACTCCCCCTTTCCAAAAAAAAAGAAATGTTACCTATCTTCTGACTTCCGCTGTTCAATTCATCACTGAGAGGCTAATGCCACCCTGACACTTGCACGATTTTTGTTCCCGCAATGCCACTCAATGCGTTGTGACAATGTTTAAAGTCTTTGGTAACGAGCGTGAGGAGTGTGTGAAGGGTGCGGGGGGGGGGGCATGCCATGTTGTAGAAAGAATTTTGAAATGTTCAAAAATTCAGCACACATTCAGCAAGTAATGTTCGTGCCATGTGTGTGCAGGTGGCAATTGCCTGAACACTACGTGAACTCGGCGCGAACACTGCCGATGGTGTGTGTCGATGCGTGCCGTGTTAGGGTGTTGTCAAGAGTTGTTCACGTGATCACGGTACGCCCAGCTCACACATAGTTCGCGCGCATCACGAACCATTCTCCCTTGGCAGGAACTTCTCACAAAGTGTTCACGCATTGTTCGCGCATAGTTCAAATTTTTGGCTGCGCATTGCGTAGACAGTGCGTCACTTATGCGTGTGCAGTGCGCGAACGGGGCGCAAATAAGGCTCCGTTGAGTACCACCGAAATGGCACACCTTACCACGACGCATTGCGCGGACAAAAATCGTGCAAGTGTTAGGGTGCCATAACTTTTCATGATCAGTTTAACATATTGGGGATACAATAGCAGAATCTGTGATGGACGTCATGTCCTCATGGAAATGCATCAGTACTGTGTTTCTCACACTAATGTGTTGAAAATCTGCTCAAAACTTCTGAGCAGCAAGTCAAGTCTGAATTGCTAAATGGACACTCTTAAACTATCAAAACTAATTAACACACATATTAGCCTCATCAATGAAAAATGAATTAATTATAATGACGTGATCAGCAATGAACATCTTACGTTGGGGACATGCAATTATGGGTGCTATGTTTGGGTGCATATAACAGTTTATTTCTCCACTGATATGCATCAGACATAATGTGTGTAAAATGTAAACAAGTCAAACACATCTCATAGTTCCGTAATCTGCTCGTGAACATGTTTAATTTAAATGGAACTTAAACAAAATGTGAAGAAGCATGTGTAAATGTTTATTTTTAAAACTCATCTCTAATGAAAACTGCTGAGGTTTTTATTATTTTTTTATTACAACCCAGGATCAGCTAACCTGTGTCCCTATTTTCACACCGAGGTCAATGAAGGTCATGAGTAGGGTCGTGGACCCAGGTCCAATGACATTTCGCACCTGTGGTGAACATGACACGTTAGCGTGTTTTTGTTTCTGTGCTGTAAGGGGGTTTATTTAAGGTCAAGCATGGCGACGTGTGAAACTGTGGTGTTTTTGTACAATAGATTTGAATGATAAGGTGGAACTCCATGAAGGACAATCGGGCAGTTGGGTGACTGTTTTGTTATCTCAAATACCTGTTGAGCATGGTAATGTTCGGAGCAGATTAAAGCATTTTTGCCAATTATCAATTAATCTCCCTCTACTAATCTACGAATGTTGCTGTTTCAGGAGTGGGTTTTCTGTTATCTTTAGGCATTCCCTCCATTAAAGATTGAGAATTTTGATTGGTAGAACTGTTCAGGGGTTGCAGTTGTGTCCTTTATCAGTGCACTTGCCTTGTTTTGCATTCCAATGCAGCGCACTCGCCGAATCGTGAGCCCCCTCCCCCCGATGCACTTGGTTGTGAGACAGTGCCTATTTCACACCCCAAGCTCCATGCAACACTTAAGCCGAGAGCTACTGCTGGCCGGATGTGAACTTGCGCCTCTACGTGCTCAAGATTCCACGATGACTTTTACTCTTCCTGCTCACGGCCATGCAATGAAGGTGAACTGAACAATGGGGGGAGAAAAAAACCTCAGAGGGCAAAGACGTCCAGAAACACGATGGGTCACGAATGCTGCCGAAACTATTCAATGCGGCTACCAGCCATGTCAAGCCCCATCCCCACCTCCGGACGAGTCTCCACCAATGCTTTGTGACTAAGGAGCCGCTGAGGCTACGTCAGGCCCCTTGCCGCGAGACATGATCGCTGATGCCATGCCAGCACTGGGTGTGCTGAGTAAGTCGACCGGAGTCCCAGCCAGTGGCCCAGTTCCAGGGCTGCGCTCCAAATAAACCCTTTGCTCCCACTTCATTATTCATAGGCTGGGTTTGTTTAGCACTGGCTCCTCCATAAATCAGCTGCGCGTGCCCTGTCATTGAAATGCGTTACACACAGTGGCCACATCGGCCCGAGCACACGACCGGAGAGGAGAGCCGTAGCCAAATGCTAATCCTACGCGGTAGGGCTGTAAACAGTGGTATGAAACCCCATTTGACTGTAACCTTCTAAAATTGGTTTGAGTTTGAATAGTACTGAATATCATTTGAATTAATATGCGTATTTATTGGGCAGTAATTGTAATGATGCGGACTGGCGCTTTCTGTAATATGGGCCTACACATTAGCATCCGCAAGGGTGCTAAAACTAACGAGATTGAGAGCATCGATAAAAGTAATATGTTTGTTTGTTTTACATTATGCAGTCGCGGATCATATAAGTTCAATTATGCAAACAAACAGAAACTGACCAAAAAATTCAACAAATTTAGCCAATCCAATGAAAAAAAAATTAGTCAGTGTTTGTGAGATAGCATCGCATTTTATAATCTGACTATAGGTAGGGACTTTTAAGTTGATTTGTTTGTTTTTCTTTCTTTTTTTGGGGAGGGGGGGGGGTGTTTATAAAGAATTCAATGAAACTCAAAGTCAGGTGAGCGTTTCATTTGCAAAGTTCTGTGGCCTGTGTGCCTCTATGGGCCAGTTATATTGGCAAAGCTTTTTCCTGTGTGGAAAGGTAATATTGTCAAAATTGTGTTATTTATTTATTTGTTCTTCTGTATTGTGTTTTAATACAAAACACAAGGCAACCACGTTCGTATCTGGAGGAATCTGTATCCAGACTGACCCATCCATTCAACCGAGGGCTCACTCTAATCACGTGCACTACTGCTCAAAAGCTTGGAAACACAATGTCATTCATGGTTCTTGCAGTTTTATTTAATATTAAATTGTTTTAAGCAGACACAAAAATGCATGTGAAGATGTTTTATTTTGTATTTCCAGTATTTGGGGGCAAAAAAAGCATTTCTAATGATTAATAATGCAGTTGTCTATTTTTGAGAATTCTTATCTCATCTCCTGTGAAATTTTAGCTTTGCAAATTATCAGCTTTTTAGGTATTAATTTTACTTGGGGATGTCTCTCAGTGGATTTCCACTTGGACTGCAATATTTCTCATGGATGTTACTTTGATGACAGGCACACTTCACATACTTTATAATCCAGGTGATCCCGTGACAGCTGTATGGGGTTTAAAGTGATTGAGCCGGTCATTACACATTTCAAAGGTAATTTCCTTTCCTGAAAGTCCCTTCAGAGTTTGGATTTATGTTAATTATTTTTGTTTTTTTTTTGGGGGGGGGGGGGGGGGGGAGTGAGAGAGAACATAGCATTTATTGATTTATTGCTTTCTTCTTAGGGGCTCAAAGCGCTTCGCAGTCGTATGGCTGACTGTCAACCTCAGTACCACCAGCGCGTAACTCCCACCTGTGCGATGCGTGGCGGCCATTTTGCGCCCGAATGCTCATCGCACGTCAGCTGTGGTGGACAGGGAGAGGAAATTTTCAAAGTCAATTAAATCAGGGGATGATTAGGTGGCAGGTTGAAAAAGCCAGATTGGTACATCAGCCAGCACACCAGGGGGCCCCCTACTTTTAGTGACGAGTGTCGTGATATTTAATGACCAAAGTGAGTCAGGACCTCGGTTTAATATCTCATCTAGAATGCAGGTTTTGGGCCGTTATCTTGCTGTTTCGCAAGTTTTCCTCCTTTTAATTCAAACGTCTGAGCAGATGAATGTGTTTTCCTTCCATCTCTGCTGGCTCAGAAACCTATCAATGTCTGCTGCAATCTAGTAGCTGTTCCTCCAAGGAGCAAGTAGCAGGGAGCGAAGGGTTTCCTGAGATATCTGGACTGATCAAACACCTGAGCATCTTTTGTGGAGGTAAATTTCAGTCCTGCGTGACGTATAGGCGATTAACCTATGAACACACCTCTTCCCATCTGCCACTGTGTCTTCCACATCTGGGGCTCGCGCATTGTTAGACAAGCTTTGCAAGGACCTGTCGTTTTCATAATTTGACATTTTCCTGTTTCCTGGTCTTCCATTCCTTTCCTCTCCTCCTGTGTTTGCCTCCTTGGTGCAGCTCGGGGCGAGGACAAAACTCAAGGAGAGGAAGGGAGAAAAGTGAAGTGTTTGGAAAGTGCCCCAGGTACATCACACAGAGGCTGCTTTCACCAGTATACATGAAGGAGAACTGACAGGCAGTGCACCATGATCTAGAACAAAGGTGGGCAGCGAGGGCCGTATCTGTCCCTGGTTTTCACACCAACGTCTGGTCTTTAATTAGTTGATTGTCTCAATTAGCCAAACTATTTATGAAATCTGACGTTTCATGCTCATTTCTTTAAATTATCATGAAACTACAAAGACTAGTCTTGTCTCCCTTCATAAAACATTTTCCTTTGATCGAATCATTGCGAAAATCTATATTTGTGCATGCAATCAATTAACTCAATTAGTCAGGGTATTTGATAGGAATAAAAACCTGCATACACACCGGCCCTCCAGGACCGTGATTGCCCACCCCTGATCTAGAACCTTCAACCAGAGGCTGTATGCAAACTAGTGTTTATTAAGGCATAGCCATCCCATGCACTTCTAAAGTACAGAATAATTTAAACAACAAAACTGCTCCACCCTCAAACATGGAAATAGAACAGCATTTTGTGCTGTGTGTCTTTGTGTTTGCCAGCAGTTCAGCGGAAAAATGGCTTGATCAAATGACACAAAATTTTGAGGAAATATAATAATTTCATTAAATTTTGGACCCAATTTGGTCAAGGTCATGTCATTGGATCGATATCTTTGGAAAGCTGAAAATTGTTAAATGCATCGTCGACATCGTCTCTGCTTAAATTTTAGTCAGCATGTTTGCATTACATTTAAAAAAACGAATTAATAATAATAATAATAATAATAATAATAATAATGAAGTTATGTTTCATCACGCTATTTCAGTTCTCCACACAGCGCACAGACCGTCAGGGTTATTCCTTACAACACAGGGAGCCCCATCATTCACTGCATGACACCCTATTAAAAACAGAGAGGAACACAGATGTACAGAAATCACAGGGCTTCATCTTCTCTCTCCATTACCCATAAACCCTGAGTGGATACTTTGCTGTGGGTCACTGTTTGACTGCTGTGGTCTGGACTGTGCCTGGCGTCCCTCGAGAACCCTGATGCTGCCGAGCGAGTGTGTGGAGGTCCGCTGGTATACTTCAGTCTGACCCTCCTGCCACGCGCCTCCTCCACGCACACAACCTCACCCGGACAGACAGCCTGAAAGCTTTGTTATGCAGCTCTGCTGTACCACTGCTTTAACAACGAAACTTCATTGTTCAGGGATATCACTTCGCCTCATGATTGTTTACATATTAATAACAGCCAACTCATGAGGACTGCGTGCGAAGAGAGAAACTGTACTTCACTATGCAAATGTAACAAAAAATGAGTTTATTTTGGAAACCTCTGTCACCATGGGCCCAAATGGCTCAAACATAGGTCAGCTTCAATGTTGAATTATTAGTACTGATATTAATATTACACAGACCTGTACACTATGACACAATGCTGATGTAGGCAAACTACAGTCAGCTTTTTGTCCGCAAAAGGATGACTTTGATTGGAGAACAACTTCATAATTTAGTGAATCCGGGAGAGAGGTAGGGGTGTTCAATCAGGTTAAACTCAGGTGAAACAAAAGTTCTACTGTCTGCTTTAAAAATGTGAGTCAACTCAAAAGAATGAGAGTTTACTCAACTTGAATATGAGCTTTGTTTCAACTCACAATTAGTTAAGACAATGCATAACTTTAAGATAAACTTTTGAAAACTTATGAAATTGAATTCAGTATCTAAAACTTGTCATGACAAGTGGAGTTATTGAGAAGAAACAAGTCCACAAAACTTAATCGGACTCTCATGTTTTACAGTGCTGATAAAAATGTCCTATTTTCAAATGCCAGCTTAAATCACAGACTGGCACAGATACAATAATGTGAAACTCCATTTATTATTATTATTTTTTTTAATTTATTGCTATTTAATTATTATTATTAGTAGTATTTTCTATAGGGAATTTCTGTTTTGAACCAGAGATCCGTGTTTCGGCAATGGATCCATTATGTGTCAGGTTCAAGGCGTATGGCACTCCCAGCCACAGTACTGCATAAAGGAAAACATGTTAAATGCCCCGGGTGCGGTACTTTATATAGTTCCTTCGGGGCTTGACAATTATAGCTTCTTTGTTTCTTTGACCTTCTAATGGCGCGAAAGTCTTTGGTCTTTTGTGTGCTCAAAGCATTCATTACATTCATAGTATTCTTTTCACGGGCATTGAAATGGTGTTAAAAATATAGGCCATTTATTAGTCACGCATTTTGCATTATTTCAATTAACTTGAATTAAGAGTGTTTAAATGAGATGCCGTGTAACACAGTCAGCCTATTGTATACATTTAGCGAGAATACGCTCGGAGGTCTTTTATCTATGATTGCATGTTGTAGATCACTGTCCTCTTATGTTACGGACAGGTTCCTTTTATCTTGCTGAGAGCACTGTGACTGGCTGATCGTCTGTGGACCAGCCATGTCCATCTCATATCATATGGAAAACAGTAGTCTGTCTCCTTCATTTTGAACCTTATAAGCATGGGATTTTTTGCCCCAAATAAAACTGCTTTCATGAAGCACCCATATCAGGGGGATCTGTATAGTTTCTGTAACAGAAATTCAGTTAAGCAACCCATTGTTTTGTGTTGCGCCTGAATAGTACATTGACAAAATTTTTATGAATTCAGTGTAACGTGGCAGCAGTGACATTTCATTTCTGCAGTCATGTTCTTTGTGACTCTTTGGTCTCAAAGAGTTGACCATCTACTGTCCAACAGTACAAGGCAAAGCAAGGTTTTTGAAAGCTTTGAAAGTAAGGACGTCATGCTGTTTACTGTAAGTTAGTAAGCCTGTCGCCTGTATGTACATCACAGGGGTACTGAGGTCATGTTGTTAACTATATATAAAAAGTCTTTCAGCGGTGTGTTCACTGCAGTGTACTTTACCCAAGATCCACTGTCCTACTTGACAAGGCAAATTGCAGCTAAAATTATTCCTGTTTATTATACTTTAGTGCCCTGGTCCTCAAATCACGGTCCCCGAGGTCCAAGAACTTCTGGTTTTCCACCCTCCCTTTACCTGGGAGTCAGGTTTTAACACAGTCTGGCCAATCAGGGGCGCTAAATGTTCATTCACCCACCTGGAAAATAAAAATAAAATAAAATAAAACCCGGACTGAACTTGGATTCGAGGTTCAGATTTGAAGATCCCTGCTTTAGTGTGTCTTTTACTTGTATATGCACTGCAATGCACTTTGCTCAGGATTGACCAAAACCAGCACAACAACCAAACTTGACCGTGCTGGGATGTTTCGGAGAAGGTGCGCCAAAAAAAAATAAAAAAAGAAAAAATCAGACAGCATTACATAACACCCAGTTACTGTAAATAATAAATGTTTTACTAAAGCAAATGAATGAAAATCTATAACAGTAGCAATCTCATGAATCTGTTCCTCATGGATTCAAGTGTTGCAAAAAATGTAACCGCGACATTCATTGATCCCGCGCCCTCTTAGGCGGTAAATGAAGAGTCTGTAATTCTGCACTGTAGTAAACACTCCCGTCTCAAAACCCAAGCAGCTGCAGGCCGTCTACTAGTACGATGCTGAAGCCTGAAGTCTAGCTTCCTGAGACTTTAAAAAAAAGGGGCACATTGTTGGACACATGGAGAAATAGGAGCAGGGATGAGTTAGAATTCCTTAAACTGGCAGCCATTTTCCTTTCTTCTCTACTTTTCCCTGACCTCAATAGAAAATGTCACAGGGGTGAAGGGAACTACCTCCCTTTCTTCATGAAATAGACAGGAGTCGCATTCTCCCAGTCACAGCTACAAGCCAAGCTATTTTCAGTTCATGTCCATTATCAAGGAAGGTTCCAGGCTCCTTGGAGAATTCAAATGCACCCCAGGTGTTAGGGTACACGTTGCCCCCTTGAGCTACACAACTACTCACACCAGTTCTACTGAATCCTACAGCTGAATTGCAGAAAAGGTCTCCATTCCCCTGACCCTCTGGTCCTTCACTGTCATCTCTGTCCATGACAGTTTGAAAGTCTTTCAAATGGTGATGGCTTAAGGACAACTTGGCACCTATCCACTGCCTCAATACAATGTCCTGCTGGCTTCATTGACTAAATTGGTTGTATTGCTTACCATTACGTCACCCACAAACATCTATCAACTCATATTTGTATTAATGAAAGACACTGTACATAAATAAAGCAGCACTGCTAATTCAGCAGCTATTTTCAGTCCAACGATATTTATTGGTACTGACATGCTACTTATCCGATTATGACATTGATGAAAAAAATCCTTGCCTGAGAAATGATCCAACTCAAGGAAGCACAGTTCCTCACTCAACAATATGTAAACTTTGTCTCCACCTAGTGGGGAACCCATGATAAGACGGAGGCACGTGAGAGGGAATGCGGTCTGGTTTACGCTGGTGCCGGCTTATTTTTATGGAGGACAACTCCGCTCCAGTAAATATGATAAGGAATTTATTCAAGTAAAAGGAAAGTATAAAGGCAGCTTATTATAAGGCCCAAAGTGGCTGCTCATTAACCCACACAAATCCATAAATATTATGGTTCCTGAGTTCAGCACACCTAGTGTCAGACAAACACACAGGAAACATTGTGGTCATTTATATTTTTTCACTCAAGCCTGGAGCCTATAGATTAATTGCATGAATATAGTATCTGCATATCAATAGCATGACATTATCTCAACTGGGCTAATCCTAATCTGGTTCCTGAAACAGTGCAAGATAAGAATCAGACAATAGTAGTCAATAGTCCCCACAGACACAGAAGTCTGTCTACAATGTTACCCCAAAACGACTTGGCAATTTACCATGTGGCAATCTAACAAAACATTTGGCAATCCAGAGCAATAAAAACAAGATTTGTTTAATGACACAACCTAATAAACTCATACAGCATGCTATTGGAATCATAAAAATATAACAACAGAGCTCTTGGCAGTGAGAACAGGAAACAAGCCAGGATGCAGACTGTGTAAAATGACTTCACAGTTAAATCAGCCCGTGCTTCGGCTGCTAAAGCCCCAGTCATGTGTTCATTCCACCTCACTGAGCCCAGCACAGACGAGTATAGACTGGGATAAATCCCATCACTCTTAGGCTGGTTTAAACTTGAGGCGAGCTGTAACAGGTAGCCTACGACACTGAGGTGGGGTAGGGTGTGACGTCACCATGACGTCACCCCCACCCCACCCCGAGCATGTACCTTCAAAATAAGCAAAATAAATAAATAAAATAGATAAATAAATTCTCACAGGACTACCCAGCCGCACGAGGCAAAAAAAAAAGTTATCCATACGTGATAGTGGATGCAGTCTCACAGCTGAGCCAACGGGGGGCCCCTCCGCAGGGGAAATCACAGGTGCTACGCCAGCCTTGAAAGTTACTTCCCTTCGTTTCACCACTTCCAACCACGCGCTTTTTCACCGGAAAAACAACATAACCCACGAGTCCTTTTCAAACTCAAGCTGCAAATCCGCAAGAACCATGCCAAGAAAAAAACCACAACGAAGACACAATGAACTTTTACTTTTCTTCTGTGCTGTATAAGACAGGAGGTCTAATTTGCATGATCTAATAAAAATCATTCTCTCTTTGAACTCAAGGTTGGAAAATTTTGTTGTTGATTTTTGATGAGACTTTTACATTTTGGATATTTTCTCAGTTGATCTTGGGGTAGATCTACTGTTGAGCTGAATGGGTACTTGGTTTAAAAGGCATTCCTGTTGGTAATTAGAGACATTTTAACATGATTTATTTTGGTTGAAATTGGATGTAGAATGCCTGGAAATGGTTTGATTTTTGCCTCAGAAATTGCTAGAATGCTGGATTTTTCGGGGGCTTCGTCCCCTGAGTCCCCACAGGGGCTCTGCCCCTTGATCCCACCAGAGGGCCTATGTGGCCCCCTGGACCACCGCCAGGAAACCCCCCCTCAAAACTCATTTGATCCGGCCCTGAAGAGCATAGTGCTTAAAGTACTTAAGTCACATTGTCATGCAGTGGGAGGTAAGGCTTAGATAGTGTTTTTTTATACTTACCTAAGCCCACTGCCTTGATTTTCTCAAAATGAAAATGTAGTGACTTCAGTACTTTCAGCGCTGGGGTCTTCATTTATTGCTTTGGCTTAACAAACACAACATGTTTTCATGCTGAACTTGACTTGTCCAAAATGTGCCTTACATACTTTTAGTACAAGGCTCTTCAGTTGCTCCAAATTGTCTCCCAATGGGTAGAGTGCCCTAGAGGTGGGAAGCATTTTAATTCTTAGAGCAAATCTTTGCAGTATTTGAGCCTGATAACTTGACATTAGCACAACAGGGCATTATACTCACATGCTCTCCTTTGAGATAATACTCTACTGCAGGGGTCTTTAGGATCCTGCAGGTAGTCACTCCAACACGTACAGAGCATAGCTCACTCTAAAACTATAGATTTCATTTAGCTGCTAATTGGTAAAGTCATGTGAGCGAAATTAAGGTTACAATGAGAACATGGAGGTTGTTAGATCTCCGAGAGCAGGGATGGTGATCTCAGCTCCAATCATTTCCGAAATCCAAAGCTGCACAACATCTGGGCTACTATCAGTTCCTGAAGAGAGGAGAGGGATTTTTCTAGCGTTACCAGACCAGAAATCAGAGTAGACAGAGGCAAGAAGGTAATTTTGTGAAAAGTAGCGAGAGTGAACTTGAACACTGTCCAGGGTGAAAATTATTCCGGATAAGTGGGTTCAAAAATAATAAAACTGCTAAAATTCATGAGAGGATGTTCAAAGTTGGGTTTTAAATCACAGACATTTCTTTCACGAAGTCATTACCCTGAAAAAGCAAATTTCTTTTAGGAAATTAGACCCTCATAAGCAAAGGAGAGACTAGACTAGACTCCCCAAACAACTATTTCCACTGAGAACCAACGTCGGTAAACTTTGCGGAAAAAAAGGGTTAAGTCATGTGCAGCATTTCCTTGTTAACATGCAAACAAAGTAGATGTCTTCTTCATATAGTCATTATTCTGTCACTGACAGTTTGTGCAAATGCTGTGCTCGTAAACACCGGGACATAGTGACAGTTATTGATAAATATTTGCCTATATAAGTCCTTCAGTGGTCAAAGGGCCACAGCTTTTTCCTGCTGCAAGTTGGCTAGTTCCGTCTCAGTCCTTTTTGCTTCACAAAGGGAAGAGGGAATCGGCCCGTCTCCTTAGACTGTCATTGAGAAGGCCTTATCCTGAATAAGGGCGATTTAGCAGCAATCGTGATCCAAATTATTAAGCAGGTTTTTTTTTTATGCGCTGTCATGCTCATACTGGGGGGGGGGCAAAGAGTCACATGGCTCTACAGCATTTCTACTACACACACACACACACACACAGCTGATGCAAAAGTCTGATTATCACTGGCAACAATGCATCTAACATATTTTCAGTCTGTTTCTAATCTTCTAGAGATTTAACTCATTCCCTACGGCAAGCCTCTGCCAACATCGCGGCGAATTCTACCATTCCCAACGTTAAGCCGGTGCCAGAGGGGTGGATGACCATTCGCAGTCCAATGAAAACAAGAAATCAGTTGACGATCGCGGTCATGGGCCACCTGTACTTCAGTACTTTCTATTGTGTAATTTTCGGGAAATATATTCAGTACAAACGCGGCAATTTTATATAAAATATTCCGTAGGGAATGAATTAACTACCTTTCCTGATTCAATGCGATGCAACTGGGTAGAAGAACACTCATACAACCAGGAATTTTTGAAAATATTATGGTTTATGTCTAAACCGGTGACATCGGCACAGGCAGAAAAGATACCAATGACACTGCAGGATTTGAGATACATCAAATCTCCATATTACCACCATTATAACAGGACTGTAATCGTGAAGTAGTCAGTACAAAATTATCCATATTACAAACCTGTTTGTTAATAATTACTGTACATAGCTTATAAGCTGAGATAATTGGTTCTTTCACAAGAAGCAAATTACTTGGGTGGGGGGGGGGGTTCTATTTTGCGCAGTTAAATAATCAAACTTTCTGAATTCTTTGGAGTCTGAGGAAATTATAATCTACAACTACTGGGGGTTGGGTTCATCCACCTCACAGAAATCGAGATCTCTTGAGTATTTCTGGAATCAATCTCAGCAGACAAATCCGGAAGTTTAGGAAAGTACTTTATGTTCCCAAAAATGCACAAAAACAATGCACTGCTAGTGTGAGCTGTAATTATATTAAATGATCTCCTAAAAATAAGGGCTGCTGTTCTTCAGAAAACAGTTCAGTTTTTCTAGTTTGAAAGAAGCAGTGCTGTAGGCAGAAGACAGCGCTGTGGCAGTTAGAAGATCACTCAGATACACATATCACACAAAACTGCTTCTCAGCTGCGTTAACAAACAACTTTTGATGCAGAAAAAATATATTCATCTAAAGATATTCTGCTTTTTCAATGGAGAAAATAGACACTTCGGCAGTAGTTTTAAAGGTCACATTGAAATAAGCACGAAAAGGAGGAGTCTCTTTCATGTAAAACATCCAGTAAGCCACTGTTTTTGTTTTCAAAACACTGAATTACTGAACATCTTAAATGTAAACATTTTTTTATTACGGCAACCTTTAAATGTCAATATTTTGACAAACGTAGAGGACTAGCTACCATTTTTTAGATCATGTCTAAATAGAGAGACATTCACCTTGTTTTCAATGTTCAAAGGAAGATTCAAGTCCTGATGTATTTAAAATATTACTTTTTTGATTTTTAAAAAAAAAATGCGAATTGAAATTTTCACCACCCTTAACGTACCCTATTAAAATATAGGAACTGCGAGTGTTAATGTGCTTAGTCCAAACCCAAGAAAATGAGATCAAACTCCATCATGCCCAAACTTCAGAAGATCCCATCTTCCCCACCATTATTTAAGTTTTGTATAGGTTACCTGGAATGAGGCATAATGTCGACACTCACAGACGCACTCTTTCGCCCACTTGAGCATAAACGCATAAACACCATCCCAATAAAATGTCATCTTATTTTCGTGGCATTTGTGGACAAACGATCGCCCTAGCTAAGAAAGAAAACAATGTTAGTCCTGTCACTCAGAAACGTCACATAGGCACAACCGTTACAGGGTGAAAATAACATTATCTACGGCGATGCTCGGCGCTAGCACTAGAAGATTCCGGGCAGTAGCCTGTACGGTACGGCGTCGGTGTAGCGCTTCCAGTCCTTGCCGTACTTGCTCTGGCAGCGATGCTCGTCGCGCACGCAGCGGTGCACCAGGAGGATGGTCATGTACACGATGTAGAAGTAGGGCAGGAGATGCCCCGCCCCACAGGCCATACAGTAGGCCAGCGAGCCCATCAGGTCGCCCGTGTAGTTCAGGTGTCGGGCAACGCCCCAGAAGCCCGATATCATCAGCTTGCTGTGGTGCGTCAGGCCGTCCACAGAGCTGTACGTGCACTCGATGTAGGCCGGCTTTCGGCCCCAGATGGTACAGTTGCCCTCTGTCCGTCGGAACAGGTCCTTCTGGTGGTTGGTCATGCGGAACACATAGTACCCCACCAGGCCCAGGAGGAGGACCCCCGCAGCATTCACTGTGGACAGCTGGACCGGATGGTACACCAGGTACAGGCCCTAAGAAAGACACCAAAATTAAGCCATATGCTGGAGAAAACTGAAAACTTCACAGTTACACAAAGGGAGGCTGTAAGGGCAAAGTCACTCTCAGGATTTCTCAGTTAGGTTGGTCTCAACTACTTCAATACCCCTAACTTTTACGCCACTAAGCAAGTCAGCTACTTGTCAATAAAAGGCATGCAGAACAAGGTTCAACTCAAGGCAAAGTACTGTTTCCGATGACTCTGCCTGTCATAGCTTCATTAAGGTGAAAGGTAATCTTCAGCCCCTATATACAACTGACCTTATGACCTCAACTTGTCCTTTGACTCAAAGACCTTTAAAACCCAATTGATTTGGCTTCCCTCTGTGGGGAGTTATCGTGTTTGATTTGATGAAAATCAGATAAAGCAACGATAAGGTAAGGCAAAGATATCTACACAGTTGGACAACTAGAAAATGGCATGCTTCCCGCTCACTATTTAGGCAAAGGTAAAATAACAGAAGATGTCATGTATTCTACGTTAAGTTGTAAACTTTAGCATTGAATCGGCATTGGCGCATAGAGCCAGTAATCAAGTTTAGCCAATAAATAAAAAATAAAAAATAAATAGACACTGCAGTGCTCGAGAAGCAAAATTATACACCCTTGCTCTACCTGTTCACCAGCTATACATTCAGCTGTCTAAACTTGTTTTAATCAGGCCGGCCAACAGATGGCAGCATTCACAATACCTGTTATTTTTAACCCTTTCTTTACACTGTATCAGGAACGCCATTCTGAACTGAGTGGACAAACAGCTCTGGAGACTACCTGCAGGGTGTAGAGGTAGGGCAGCCAAACACAGTCTCCCCAGCCCAGGTACCAGCCGAAGTGGTCATGGCAGATATCGATGGTCTTCAGGTACCATGCCTCATTCCAGAAGAAATCCAGCACATAGATCCCCTGGGGAAGATTTTCAAAAACAATTCTCAGGAAGAGCAATTAATTACACGACTAAAACGCAAGGACTACAAACCAGTTATGATGACCACATTTAGGTGGCTCCATGACAATGGAGAAACTAACTGGAGATGAGTAACTAAGATGGATTTTTCTTAAGTAAAAAAACAGGCCATTCAGCCCTACTAGGCTCTCCATAGCTTTCGCTGATTAGAAGTAACGACGTAGCCACATCTTGGCACACACTGCTCATTGAGTGCAGGAATCTGTGTGTTTTCTAACTGATTTCATAACTCTGTCAAACTCACCAATTACTGATAAGTTTTAATAGCACCTATACAGCTGGATTCACTGATACGATTTTAGACGTGACTAGTGAAATGCCTTGGAGAGCAAGGACTTTGGACAGTCCATCTTTACCACAGTAATATAACAAAGGGCACCAGAGGAATATTAGAAGCTGGGATGTCAGGATCTTCAAATACCTGAAGTACGTTCACCAGTACCATAGAGTTCGTCACTTCACCATAGAGCTCCTGCTGCTTGGCTGCGTATGATAGGTTAATAAGCGTCCAGGCCACAATGCCCGGCCTCCCATTGAAGAAGAGCTTGAAATCGAACCACTTCCCAATGCGAGGGTTGAACTCGATTCCCATCATGTAGTTGTAGAAAAAATTTCCAGTGAATTTGCTGAAAAAGAAATCCCCACAAAACAAAAATTGAAAAAGAGAATAGCTCATCTTGATAAGAAAATGTTAATCGTCCGAGTATATTAAACCAGTACATGTGCCGCATCATTCATGCACAAGTAGCAACCCTGGAAAGCAAAAAATATTGCACAGTGAAATAAAATCATGAATTGCCATAAAAAAGGCTCACAAATTCACACTGAAATAAAGCCATTAAGACTGTTTTTTGGCCCTAAAGTGTTGAATGGGGTCTAATTTGATTTAATTTGACCTCCGGTATACATAAGAGTTAAATGAATTTTTTGGCAAGGAGAGCGAACACACCAGTCCTCAGCGTTAGTGGGAAACATGTGGGCCTTGAGGAATGCAAACGTGGACACAGCATAACCGAGGATGTTGGTGCACCACAGCAGGGGGATCCAGTTATCGAAGATGATGGTGGGGGAGAACCAGTGGAGGTAGTAGGCATTGGCGAACCACAAGGCATGGGTGATGAGCCAAGACTGCAGGCCATTAATCTGGTACTTGTTAATAAGCCCTGCAAGGAAATCGACGCCAAGGTGCTCAGTTTTATACTGTTTTCAATACTCTTAGCATTATTTAGAGGCAGGACGAATTAACAAATTGTATGAGTCAAATTAAGTTCCCATAATTTTAACCTGCGAAAGAACCTCTTGTCCTCCTTAACCCATGGTAGCAATTTCTGTTTTCTCACTGTGAAAATCGTTATGTGCCACCGATCAGAGAACTGTCCTTTGGAGCAGCTTAGTCAATTAATTAGTTCTGCAGCTAAAATGAAGACGCGTGTCCTCCAAACATGGTCGCTTAGAACAAACACTCATTTACCTGCAGGAGTTCGAGCCCCATCCTGGACTCCTCCCACATACCCCGGCAGGATCTTGTGAGTGACATCTGGAACGCACATGTAGAGCGCCACCTGGTGGAAAAAAAATTGTGCAAGAGCAATAGTGAATCCCTCCTGTTGGGGATGTCTCAAACACAGGTTATGGATATACTGGCACAGCAGTTTCATGACAAAGCTGAGAAAAACCGCGACTCACAGCTCCATTCAAAGGTCATTTTAGAATACAGCCACATAAGGTCAAACAACTCACCTGCAGTCAACACAATTAATCGGTCTCAAAGGCTTCCAGCTCTTGCACGTTGTACAAAAGTAATAATATGCAATATAGCTATAGGGCAAGGCGACCCAGGCCCTGTTTTTGTACCTGGAACGACACCCAGATAGCGTAGATCTTTGCAGCTGCCCAGGTGAAGGACGGAGCACGGTTCCAGATGGACAGGACGGTGGCCCTGCCAGCGTAGAGGTCCAGGAGGGGCTCGGTGACAGAGCACTGGTACTGATCACAGGCCATGATGAAGAAGAAAACGATAAAGGGTGCAAAGCAGAGAAGCAGGACCACACCAATCAGGGAAAACCAGTCGACTTCCCTGGGAGGAGCCAAGGAGAAACCATCCAATCAGACGCAGAGAATCTCACCATGTTTTCCTTACGGTGCAATCCAGTGGTTCCCAACCCCATTGGTTTTCACTAGAACCCTGACAAAGCTCACCTCATTCAACATTTAGAGCAGGAGCCAAACCCTGTTCCTGGAGATCTACCATCCTCTAGGTTTTCACTCCGATCCTAACAAAGCACACGTCACTCAACAGCCAGAAATCTCACTGAACTGCTCATTAGCACAATCAGATTAGCTGAATTAGGGCTGGATAGAGCCTGCTGGATGGCATATTTCCAGGAACCGAATTAAGGACCGCTGGTATTGTCTATGTACCTCAACATCATTGAACACTAAATGACAATCCACTTAACAGAAGGGACGTCAGGAGTAAATCAAACACATTCTTTGCCACCTGACTACCATGGAAAAACTTGCACTTGGATATTCAAATCAGACTGATTTTTCTCCAGTCAGCATGAACCATAGACTGTATTAAAACATGGTAGCAGCACTCGGGTCTAAAAAGTGAGGCCAATGTGGAAATCTCTAAAAACTGCCTTCTATTTAATGGCCAGCAAATGGCGACATCGGTGGTTGCAGAGGGAGGTTCAATGTTATAGAAGTCCATGAGAAAATGACCCTACTTTACCATCTGATTAATTATTTCAATAATGATTTTCCACATTATTTTATGATATCCATATATATTGTTATGTTCATTTTTGTAAATTATGGTCTCTAATAGACTGGAATAAAGCATAAAGCCAGAATATGCTTTAGGGGCGTGGCTATCTTCGGGTCCTCGTCAGATACGGTCAGATCCACCCCTCGCTCCTCCCTGGAGCTTCTATTTATGCTCTCGTCCAATAGTAATCACATCCGGTGTCAAAATGACAAAATGGCGCTGTTCAAACTGCCAAAATCAAGGCTTCCGAAATGGTATGCTGAATTCAACGAGTGACGTCAAGGTTGCTTTGTCAATCTTTTTATACAGTCTATGATATGAACATGGCCACTCAAACCAACTGAAACCAGGAAACATAGCATGGAACGTTCTGGAATGTTCTATGCCTCACCAAGCTCTCCCCCACTGGCCACGGCTCTCGCCATGGCTTGGTCCCTCTCCATTGGTGTTAGCTTTGGGATGTCTCTGTGTGAGAACTGTGGGCTCCACACCAGTCATTGTGCCTGCCAGAAACAGTCAAAAGCACATCTTGCTTACATGAGGCGTACCAGATAAAATAATAACACAAATAAATGAGCAGCCTTGAAGGCACTTGTCCTTGAAATACCCCAGGAGAGAGAGACCTTAGTACACAATTCCAGAAGGCCAACCAAAAGTTAATCAGAGTGTTGCTGTTTAGGGGGGGCTCAAGAGCAGGCTATATCACTGCATGTAATGCTTAGAGGACTGTGACTCTGGGTCCACTGTGCAACATAGTGGTGGTGCCCGAGAAATTAGCTTTTGTATGCGATAATGCTTTTCCCAACATCCAGGGAAAGTCAGTGATTGACGTCTCGGTAACTTGGTCCACAATTTTACACAGTTTATGGTCTGACTCAGACATTAAGAATGGGGCTCTTGAAGTTATTCTCTCAGTGTGACTCCAGCAAGCATTCAATTATCTTATCAACTTGAACGACGGGAAATTTGGGAGCTTGAATCCTGTATACACCTTTCCATTATCAATTATTACCCCGGCTAAACAAGCTAAGTGGCAGCGTACCACAACATTAGTGAACTCTTGGATTTAATCACATTAAACCTATCCCATATTGACACAAGTACAGTCATTAGGTGTTTTTCAAAACATGCATCTTAAAACGCCGTAATTAGGACCAGATGTAGGCATACAGCCAAGCAACAGATACCTTCCAGCCTTGTCCACCTCAGTATGACTTTATTTATCTGTGTACAACACAAGTTTACAATGTTAAGGCACATTTGACTTATCAATTTAGCTAAATATCAACAGGGTAAATACTTTACTCAGGTGTGGTCAAAAAGACTATGGGCTGGTTTCACAGACACACATTAAGTTTAATCTTAGACTAAATTCAATTTTCAACATAAAATATCTATACAAAACTCTGCTTAGTCCAGGGCTTAAACGCTACGCTTAAACCTATCTATGAAATCGCCTCTATGTGTGCCAAAAAAAAAAAAAAAAAAAATGGCAGAGCCTAATAACTAAAGAAAAAAAAAAGGCAAAAATCATTAACAAATCCTATAGCCTGGTTCATAAAAGTCAATGATTTATGGCACTCAGTACAGTGCAGCCTTCTTTCCAATTTCTTCCATTTTTTGCTTATTTGTCATATTTTGTTTCAGATCATCCGACTGATTTTAATATAAGATAAGGCACCGCGAGTGAACAAAAAATGAAGCTTCAAAATCATCATTCTGTTTCTTGAAAATAAAAAGCTAATAAAGACCTATATCACCCAAGTGAATGGCCATTGGCTCTCCCCTCAATCTAATCACTAGTTGTGCCTCCCTTGATGGCAACAACTGCAGTCAAATATCTGTGATAACAAGCGATCAGTCCTTAACATCACTGTGGAGGTTTTGTGGCCTAGTCTTCTTAGCAGAATTATTCTAATTCCAGGGCTCGAATTTCGACGGCAATGGCCGTCGATGCCCTACCTGTTTGCCGTGCTGCCCACCTTTAAAAGCCCCAGTTCATGGCAGTAGAATGCCATACCCTTTCCCCGCATTGCTGTAAGAGCCCCTCGGCCAAAACACCTACCCAAAATAAATGAATCACATGGCATTTCCCATTTTCTCCAGTGGAGGTTCGTCGGCCGTTACAAAGAGAAGCCAAAACCTCGCCCTTCAAAGCTTAATGACTTAAACATTTCACAGTTTACTTTTATTGATCAGCAGTTGCTCATACAAATTGGTAGAAGGACAGTCAAATTTATTTTCGATAGTGCATGATGCAAATTATCAATACATCTCTATAAATTAATTTGCGAGGCTTCTTTCGCAAGAAGCCACAACAATTTGTTTTCTACCATCTTAATATAGAAGTAAAGAATGCAATGTTACACAACTTATTTCTTAATGAGCCTCACTAATCAATTTGCGAATCTATGCCGTTTCATGAGCTACTTGAGTGCGGAATTTATAAAGACCTGGGCCTATGGTAATTTATGTCATAATTTATGTGTGAATGAAAAACCCCTCATAATTTTGTGGTGCAATGTATAACAATTGTAAAAGCCCACAAAACAATACCAAAAAAAAAACAGCCGGGGCCGAAGGCTTTACGTGTTTTTTTGATTGGCGTTAACTCGAGTGACCTCCTGGCTGTTGTGATTCACAATAAAATGGATCTATTTTCTCCGTTCAAAGAACAAGGTACAAAAGCACAACGGTTACAATTAATCTGACTCCATAATACATTTAGAATACCAAATTTAGTTATACCTTTGTTAAATATCTGACTCCAAATTAAAATTAGAAATTATTGTTTAAGGACAACATGCATGAATCTCGGGGCAGCTACGCCACCAGACTCGTCCGTGAAAACCAGTTACTCAACCAACGTCCCTGGGTAATAACGCAGTCGCCGGAACTTAGTTCGGTGATAGTTACAGAGGATGGAAGAAATTACCACGATAGTAGCATCTAGGCATAAACATTGTAGCACTGAGCATAAACATATCATGAACCCAGGTTTATGTACACCAAAGGCCCCATTAAGGGGATCGACCAGGCACCAGCTTATAAGCCCAAGGGCGCCCTTAAGTCCGAATCCCCAGGACCGGTACTACATAAACCCTTTAGGGGTAGACCGTAATTTGCAATCCAACTTAAAACCCATCACTACCTATAAACATCAGCTAGCTAGTCTGGAATGGAAAGGAATCGCCCCCTAAGTACCGGTCGTAACATGGCTAGAAAGAATAAAAGGATTAGGAGTCACTGAGACCACGCAAGCTAAAAGGAATAACAATAATTTATTCAAAATCAACGTTAAGCCAATTACAAGTTACAGACAATTTAGAAAGAGAGAATAAAGTCATACCTGGAGGAAAGCTACACAAGCACTAACATGCGCCGGGAGAGACCGGATACGATCTTCCATAATCAAAGGACTACTCACGCCCTTACCTGCACGGAGAGGAATCGGATACGATTCTCCTAGAATGGCTATCTTCTCTTTCCTTTAAGTCAAACCACATCTTTGATCCAGGTGGCATGGGCATAAACAACCTGGAAGGGGGGTCGAATCTGGTTTTTGGGTTTCTACCATTTGGAGGATGTAATAAAACGATTTAGCTGAGAGAGGAAAATAGGGCGATTACCCAAGAGGATTCTGACCAATTTTCAGCAGTTTCCAAAAGGGAATGAACCATAATTTCAATGGGAATGAAACATACTCCATTCAACTCCTTGGATTCCCCCAAGAATAACAAGACCAAACATGATATGAATATGTACAAATATGATGCAGTTGTCATGAGAAAGCCTTAAGGTGAATTATTATACAGTTAAATTGGGGTCTAAGCATATAAGTGATTTCTCGGCAGGATGTTGAGCATAAGAATACTGTGAAGTTCTCATAGATTTAGATTATTTTAAACAGATAAGACTGGGAACAGTAATAGAACTCCCTCAGGGACTGTGTATCAGCCAGGGCTTTGCACCTACCCCCCCGTACAGAGTAAAACAAGACACACTTACGGACCATGGACACCTTCCACTGGTAGGCTAAGGGAGCATCCCAGGGGAAGGCCATCAAAGTTTTGGCTTAACTGCCATTTGTCGCTTACATTTCCAGATTCTACACAATGCTATCGAAAATAAATTTGACTCAATTGACTGTCCTTTTAACAATTCATATGAGCAACTGCTAATCAAGAAAAGTAAACTGCGAAAGGTTTAAGTCATTAAGCTTTGAAGGGTGTGGTAGGAATTCCCTTTGTCACGGACGACGACCCGCCACTAGTTTCTATAGCTGTCTTTTTCGCCCTTTTCTGGTGATCATGGGCGTAGAATTATTCTGGAATAACTTATGTATCTCCTCCATTTTTAACTCCGATCACGATGCCGACAGGTGAAAGGAACAAAAAAATCAAAAAATGCCGAATTACAGTCGGCAGCCGCAAAGTGTGGCAAATTGACGAAGTTATGGAGGTACTGAAATTCTCTTAGGTTGCGTTATGTGTGTTTACAAAGCTTGGGAAGTGGTCTTTATAGCCAGGATCTAGTGCTGTTGTCAGTGTTTAGAATGACAGGGGAAAGTCTGAATTTCACGGGTGGCAGAAGATGGACAAAATAGCTTGATATGATTATTTTTTCAATGACCCGACGTTTGATTGGAATGTCCTTTGCTTGTACTTGCATTATAGCAGTGCCCAAACGATGTCCCAGTGCAATACTGAGCCAACTTGCAAGACAGCAAGCAGGGAAAATTACGGGAAACGTTTTCTCTCAAGAATGGTTTTGATTTGCATAGCGCACGCTGATTGGTCACTTTTTGTGAGGAAGATTTGAGACTACGGACCTTGACTTTTTATCAGCTGGAGTGATGAACTAAAGCTCCAAGGTGGATTTGCTGCTGTGCCCCCAAGGTAGTGGCAGACTTTGCAGTGGTGCACCTTATATGGAGGCACATTTGCCAAAATGCCCTTTTATTTTCAGCATGGACCATGGCAAATTTTGCTGTGCCCCTTATCACCAGTAGTTTGAGGCCTGTAATTCAGCCACATTAGAGGGTTTTCCAGAATGAACTGCCTGCTTAAGGTCATGCCACAGCTTCCCAATCAGATTCAGGACTTGACTTGGCCGCTTCAAATCCTTCATTAAGCTTCTTTTAAGAGACATTCTGAGGTGGACTTGCTTGCATGCTTTAAATCATTGTCCTGCCGCATAATCTAACTGTGCTTGAGCTTTAGGTCACAAACTGACGGCCAGACATGCTCCTTCACGAGTTTCCAGTTGATAGCAGAATTCATGGCTCCAACAATTATAGCAAATCACTCACGTCCTGAAGCACTAATCTAGCCTCACATCATCATACCGCCACCACCGAGCTTGACTGTTGGAACAGTGTAATTAGCTTTATGCCAGATGTCATGGGACCCAAGTTTTCCAAAAAGCTCTGACTCATCAGTCCACAGAATATTAAGTCAAATGTCTTGGAAGTCATCAAGATGTTTTTTGGCAAATGTGAGGAAGGGGCAAATACTTTTTCACAGCGCTTTAGCTACTAAACCCACAACCCGTTAAACCTAAGATTTAACACCAGAATTTCAGTCTTATGTTTTGATCTTTGGGCACAACTGTTTGTTCATGAATTGAAAGATGTAGTCATATTAGCTATATCTTCAGTCCCATATCACTGTTTTGAGAGACTCCAGCAGGTATTAATCCCCCCCAAATATGGGTAAAAGGCAAGAACACACCCCGAGGTCAGCCATTCTATTGTGACTCGTGAGACATTTTCACTAGATTTTCTGATAAAACAGCTTGTGAATTTTTATGGAATGGTATCAAGAGTTGATTAACATGGAATATTTATTTTGTTATAAGTATATATGACATTTGATGTGAAGAAAGTTAGTCTGTTGTAGATAGTTGGTGAGAAATAATCACTTAAAAAGTGACTCACATGATCGGCTTCTTTTCAAGTATTACCACTCCTGGGGTGCGTTTCCAAAAAGCGTAGCTGCAAAGTAAGTTAGCAAGTTACGTATTTTGAACTATCAAGTTGCGACGCCAGTGTTTCCCAAAACAATCGTTCGAACTATGAAGGTAACTTACGAAGTGCGAACCATCGTTACACGACGCAGGTGTTCCCCAAAACCATAGTTTGAACCAACGTTCGCAACTACTGTCGTTAAGTTGTGTAGTTCCAACTACTGCTCCCCAGCAGTAGTTAGAAGCTTAGTTCCGGGTGATTGCATCGGAAAATGCAGTCCACGAAAGGTAAACATAAGGTCAGTAGCTGAAAATGCTCGATGTACAAACATATATAACATCAACACAGTGATTTGAAAATGTAGCTACTCAAGAAAAACTCTGTTAATGAGTGGGCCTATGGTTGGATCTCTGAAATTATATCTCTTGTAGCCTTCACATGCGTTAGCGAAGAAACTTTAATGTTCGGCAGCGATTAACTACGCTAGTCTAGTAATTCAATACTTGTTTTTTTCCCGCTGTCATTAGAGCGGGAGGTGGTTAATTAGCCTACTTAACGAGATCATGGTTCAAGACGGTAGTATAGTTGAGTAAATCTGTGAAGCTTGTGACTTCGTGTTGCTATTCATAGGAAGAGCATATGATCTCGCTGTTTACCTATGTATTTTTATGTATCGATTGTAGAGGATGCTGTTAGCTCACTTGCAACTGTGAATATGGTAGAAATCATATACATATATGACAGTGGAAAGGAAAGTGTTGATTAAAAAAAAGGGGGTTGGGTGGAGATGGAGGTCTTTTTGCATAACATTTGTCATTCCTTGTGGTCTGTGGAATGCACGGTCATCTTCAGCATCATTTACAGAGCTGGACATTTGCTGTGACGGCCATGCTATGCAGGACATAGATGAACTGCCAGTTTGAGAGGATTCTGGAGACTCAGGGGAAAGAGCGGCCCTGACACACAGAAGGCAATGCCAGAGGGGGCCCGATGTGGAGTAGCCCAGTGAGAGAAAGGCCAATGTTGAGGGGCCCTGCGTGTGGGTGCCCAATGTTGGGGGGCCCTAGGAATCAAACTGCAAGGGGCAAGCAAAAGTGGTCTTATGCCATTTTTATTATCTTGCCAAAAGCGGAGCATTTTGAAAGATATGTTGATCGGAATGTTTGTTAATTGTTTGTAATCATTTTTCTTGGACACTTTTCTTTGCAGTGCGCGTTGCCTGCTCCTTGTCATCTCTTGTGCAGTTGCCTACCAATAACTCATCACGATTCCCATCACTCGGGGGACTCCATCAAGGTCAAGGTCATAGGTCAAGGTCAATTTTTGGTCAGTTTGAGGGGTTGACGAAACCCTTGTTTTTGAGTAGCTTTGATCGGATCGACTTTCTAACTTGATGTGAATGTAGTGTATGGTCAGGTGCTTAGCTGGTTGGTTTTTGGTGGTGATCAGCCTTCACCTTCATGGTTCTCGCTGAAAAAAACACGACCCTTTTGGCAATACACCGTTCAACCTACGGTTGACATCCATCATTTGTTCTTTGATTCAATGAAATAGTTTTTAAGTTGGGAAAAAGAAATAAAAATATTTCCTTTTTATATTCCATTTTTGTCTATGTGTATTTCTATGCCCATGGATAAGGTGGGTGACCTTAAATAAATATTTACTACATATATCAAAAGAGACAAAGTGACACGCAAATCGTCTAAATTTATTGATCACTTGTTCATCGGAGCACACGTTGCCATGAATAAAAAGACAACGTGGAAAAAAAATAAATAAATCGCTGTCTCTCTCTGCGGGAATCGAACCCTCTGTCTATAAAGGTTGTGCAATTACATGTAGTTGGCTATATCCACTACAACACAGAATTTAGTATGCATAAATAACTGTTAAGAATGTTAATGATTAATGAATTTTAAAACATTCTACTCACTGGTGGAGCTCATCTCATTAAATGCACTGAAATGGCAAATCGTTCTTTAGATTCTTTTTTCTTCCAAAGAATCATTGCTTAAAGTGTATTTTCATTTAAATGGTAAATTGTATTGTAGCTAGTTTGTATATGATCACCGAATAATATGCCAAAACGACAAATTAGTATTGTAATATCAATCACAACTGCTGTATTTAGGCACAAATACCAAGTTTTTAAGCTTCCCGCGGTGAAAATCAGACCGGAGTGCTCCTGGTAACATTGTTGTTCAAACCAACATGGTTCAGACTACTGTGGTACGCACAAGGTACGAAGGTTTTAGGAAACCATCGTTCTTCTGATGTTCGTTAGTTGAACGACGCATCTTACTGTGTTAGTTCAAAGCTAACTTCCGTCGTTGTTCGGGAAACGTACCCCTGCTCAGTATTGCCCAGTTTCGTAGAAAGTCATTTTCTACATCTCAACTGTACATTTTGATGTTGGAACATAATAAACACTCAAATAATAAGATGAACTTACTCCAACTGAATTGGTCAGTGTCACAGTTGAGGTGTGAATATATGTGACTCTCGTGACAGGCAAACGTAACTCGCGTGACGCAGTAGAAATTACTTTCGTAGTTTCAAGTAAAAACTTGATATGGTTGAATTGCCCACACTGCAAAAAATGGTAAGATAAAAATACTAGGTAAGATGAATTTACTTATTTTAAGACTTAAAACACTTATTTCCATCACTATTTTTCTTAGTAAGACAAAAAAAAATGTATTGTTTTGAGGTAATTTTTACTAGCTTGCCAGTGGGGTAAGTAAATTTCACTTGTCAAGTCAAATATTAACTTGTATTAAGAAAAAGAAAAAAAAAAAACTTAAAACAAGTTACTATTTGACTTGACAAGTGAAATTTACTTTCCCCACTGGCAAGCTAGTAAAAATTACCTCAAAACGAGAATTTTTTTTGTCTTACTAAGAAAAATGGTGATGGTAATAAGTGTTTTAAGTCTTAAAATAAGTAAATTCATCTTACCTAGTATTTTTATCTTATCATTTTTGCAGTGCACAGAACTATAACAGATTTATATTCAATGGTCATTTATTGACAGTAATTAGCTCACTCAAAACACAAACTAGTGAAACTTTTACACTAGTGAGGTAGAACATAACAACAACAAAAAAAAATTACTTTATTAAAACAAGGGCATGCAGGGTGAAACACCTGCCATGCCTGTACCAGCCTGCAGACATCTCAAGCCTTTCCAGAACACTGCTTGAAATTGAATGGCTGCAAATAAAGTCCTTAGTGTCACAATCTCTTCACCAGAACAGTCTTGAAATATATTTGGCATTATTTAATTAAGAACTGAATCACAACTAACAAGAATTACATCAAAAAACTGAGAATGAAAAATGAATGTCTCCCTTCAGAAAAGCCTTGATTCATCTTCAAAAGTTCAGAAGAAGTTTTCCATTCCACAGCTGGGCCAAAAAAGTCACCCTGAAAAGCCTTCAACATGTTCAAAGCCAAAGTAAACCGGGTTATAAAATTAAAATGACTAGCGAATAACAAGGCTGGTATGTCCAATTCACAAAGAGGACTTTCCCTGTGACCACAGCCGGTCGATCATGACCACAGCTGTTCGATCCTAACCTTACGGTTATTACCCAACCGTTTAATGCAAATGTTGTAAGCGTCCCACTTCCAACACAATTGTGCATATTGTGGTTTTTCACCATTGCTGCCATACTTGTTGTGACAGACTTGGTCCCAGGCAAAGAGGCTGGGACACTTTTTTGGCCCAATATGTATAGGCCTCTGTCTGCATGGCACTTTATCGATTCACAGGAAAGTGTGACAAGACTAATTTGGGCACTTAAATAATCATTTTGATTTCACATGGAAACATAAAACAAATAGTGTGACTCGCGTGACACAGTAAATGGTGTGACTCGCGTGACATTTAAGAGGTAGTATTTCCCAGCCAGGCTAATGACTTGCATGAGAATGGATGATGCACTACTTGCAGTGGAACTGTCCAATGTCTCAAAGTGCCCTTTTTTGGCTTTTGGGGGAACCTAAAATCATGAACTGTTCAATGTGTGCCCTGGGCTAACTAGAAAAGGTAACTTTGCTGTATTTGATCTTTATGTCATTTAGATACCCCTCTTCCCAAAACTAACAATAAAGGGCACAGTTGTAAACTTAATATTTTTATTATGATGTACCCATTTACATGAAATGGCTGGGGTGCATTTCCCAAAAGCGTAGTTGCTTACTAAGTTAGCAACTTACATAGTTTGTCCATTCACAGTCAATGGTTCCAGCTGTAAGTTAGTGGTGATTTTGGGAAACACACCCCCTAGACAGCTCACAAACTCATTGCAGGGAACAGACAGCATTTAATCACACACTCATGCCTGCGGGAAATTTAGTCTCTCCAGTTAGCCTAGCATGCATGTTTTGGGCTGTGATCAGAAACCCACACAAACATGAACATTTTCTACACCAAAAGACCATAGGCCAAAACTGAACTCACGACCTTCTCGCTGCGAAGCAAAAGCACTGCTCACAGCGCAACTGTGCTACCCACCTGATGAAGCAGTTTCAATAAACTGCGTATTCAGTTACAGTAACTTGAGTCCCTTGCATTGTACTATCAAAGCACGCACAGCAGCAGCGCAACTACTTGAGTAAATACCCATAACCTCACATCCGCAGATGAAAGCGTGACTTAACAATGATTAATTATAACCTAGCAGCAAGATTAGCCCACATAATCCTATGCAACATGCACTTTTATTGTAATTACACAGAGGAGTGCAGCCTAACTTGGAATGTTACCATTGTGAAACATCTGCATGACTTAGTTCTTATTTAAACTGTTACTCCACAATTCCTCCTTGTGTCATTCAAGCACAAACTGGGAAATTATTCTATCAGTTTTAAATACCAGGGGAATGACGTGATCAAGAGACCAGACAAGCAGCAATTATCGATGTAACCATTTCCAGCTGTAGCGCATTCGTATATCATTCAGCTTCAAATAAACAAAAGAATGGTCAGGACGCCCCTAGGGAACTTGTTGCGACTACATAACGCAATGCGCATATTGAAGTGAGAGATCTGGAAACAGTATAGGCGGAGAATCATTTCAGAGGGACATTAGCTAAAGCAGGCTAACTGTCATCTCCATTTTCAGCATTTCTGAACGATGCAAATGCGATTAAACCACTTTTAGCAACATTTTGGCAATCTTGGAGAATGCATAACACTCCCGCTGTACGATGGGAGGATCTTGATCGCTAAAATACTGTTGAACGTCATGCTTCCGTTACATATCAACCATATGAAAGATGTGCTGACATTACGGGGCATAACACTACCAAAGAATAGATTTTGTACATTCGCATAAACATTGAACCCCAAGGCGGGATACTGTCAAACTGCTGCCTGATACTTAGGATATTGGACTTCCACCCACTGACTCATCTTCCAGCTTCACCAATGGAAAAAAACAGAAATGATGTTTTGGCAGGGCACAACATTAGCTGAGGATCCCGTGAACTCGTTCAATTCCAGCTGCGTGCACCTTACGCTGCATCAACAGCCAAGTCACAATTTCACACTTATTTCAACATGTTACGTAGCTGGGCCCGTAGAGAAAGCATGGAAAATACGGTAACGGTAAATATGCGAGTTGCATCGCAGAGCCAGCATCAAGATCACCGGTAAAATTCGTAAGTACAATGCGTCCACGCAATTTAATTCCTCGGGAAAAAAACTGCAATCGAATATTATCTCGGATGAACGGTTACTCACTTGTATATCTTACAGAAACGTAGAATTTCGTCTGTAACGTCAGTTCCACATTGTATCTTCCAAAGCTCTTATGAAACGGATCATAAGAGGCTCAATCTCCCCGCCTATCTCATGCATATGTTAATTACATGCTGGCGTCTAACCAGTGCCGTCTGAGATCATCCGGCACCATACAGCGTCGCTTCTGGATTGGACAAATGGTATCAAGCCATTGGCCTTTGGTATTACAAGTCTCTACCTTTCGCCGGCGAACCATTTATCGTCAGTGAAGGTAGGGCAACAAGGTTATAAATTCGGAGATGAGCACCGCCAATTCCAGAGCAAGTCGCGATGAGTCCTGAACTGTAGAGAAGAGACAATACAGTACATATTAGTCAGAGGCATTATAGCGCACTTGATTTTTTTTTTTCTTTACGCCACAATCAGGGTGGCACAGAATATGCCCAGAATATCCCAGAATTTATCACATTTTCATGGGATCATTAAATCCAGATTTATTGAGGAAGTGTTATAGCTGTTATTCTCATCACGATCTTTATTAAGTAAACATAGGCTATAAATGACAGAAAATGTAATTAAATGCATAAGCATGAATTTCAAATGCATCTTCAGAATAATGATTTCCCATTCATCATGGCTTGCAGTAACTGACATGAACAGCTCAAAATATGGACACAAATGAAACACGCTATTCACTCCAGCATACAAATAAATAAATAAGTAAATAATAATAATAATAATACATGGATTAATAAATACTTAAATAAATATTCTAAATGATTTCTCCTGTACAGTCTGCTTTTTTTCTTTTTTTTAATCTAACAATAGATTGATTAAAATAAGAATTATTTTATTTCTTCCTAACCGCGTGTTACTTTATGCATCGGCACTCTGTTCATGGAAAATTCAAATCTAACATAAAGACTCCATTTAAACCTGAAAAACATCTTCAGCAGATGTTGAGCATTCTATTTGCAATTATTTTGTGAGAAATGAAATAGACGGGCTTGTTTCCCGACAAATATTTGAACTGCGTCACTGTTAAGAAGTAAATTCCCCCATATATATATATATATACACCATGGTCGGGTGAATACTTTTCTCATTTTCTCATTGGCTGGCAGGTATGCATTAAAACCGTGGAACCGCACAGATAGTTCGGCTGCGGTCGTTTCACCATTCGAAATTCATCCACTAGCCAACTTTTAACCATAGCAACGTTCGACGCGGTATTCGGCTGGGTACAACGGAAACCTAGTTGCTCATTTATCTCCAGTAAATTTAGCGGCGTCATACAAGTTGCGTCCAGCGGGGCGGTAAACTATAGGTACTCGAGCGATAATGACGGGAAATATTACAGCAGCGAAGTAATCAGGCTTTATTCATTTAACGATTGTAATTGTGTACGGTTACAAAGGAAGCTAACGTGTTCACTTCATGTGTCAGCAACTGCTGACAGTTCGCTAGCTACGTGCTATGCTAGCAGACTAATTTCAGCTCGCTGACTGCTGAAGCCGTCATAAGTTCATTGTAATTGTGGGTAGCAAGTTAGCTACAGTCTGCATAATCGAACATAATGCCGTGTTATGCATAATCTCAATTTCAGCTGGAATCTGTTATCAAATCAGCTGGTAAACGGATGTAAGCGAGAGCAAAAAAAATTTCTCTCCATGAGCGTAAGATGAACTAAGATAGCTGGTTCAATTTAACTCGGCTTATAGTAGGCTATTGGGTATGAGAAGGCGCAGCGCTTCTTTAATGATTACCAGCTGGTTTTTTTTTTTTTTTTTTTAGCGCAAAACTTTCACAAAAATTTCTGAATGCTGCGATTTGATATTGCTGGCAAATGACCATGGTATAAGCGGAATAATCAACTCGAAGGTGTGCATTCCACGGTTTTAATGCACGACGCGGAAGCAAATAACCACCCGACGCAAAGCGTTAATTATCCCTTACACACACACACACACACACATATATATATATATATATATATATATATATATATATGTATAATATATATAATTTTTTTTTTTTTTTTTTAAAGAGGAACGCTGACATTACCACAGGGGTTTACGCTAATAAATTTTGAGAAACATATTTTATTTATTACACTTGCCTGTTGCCTGAAACACAAAGCCCATCCTTCAGTCAGAGAAGTAATAAATCTGTCGAAGGACCAAAGTTCTTAACCAGATCGTCGATGCATATGGCCCATCATTTTTGGGCTGGGCCGAGCAGCGGCCAGGCCCTTACAAACGCGAATGTCGTTGAGTGAGTGAGCGAGTGAATGAGTGAGTGATCAAGTTCAATGATTGGCTGGCCGACGGGGAAGAAGTTCAGCGATTGGTCGGCCGGCGGGAAGAACTTAAACGATTGGTTGGCCCACGATTGGCTGGCCGGCGGGGAAGTTGTTCAGCGATTGGTCGGCTGGTGAGGAAGAACTTCAACGATTGGGATTGGTCTTTGTTGCATGTACGGCTGTCAGAATTGATATTTCATTGGTGGACTCAAGCTTTACAGGATTCCGAGAGGATCACATCGGTAAAACGCCCACTGGCCGCAAGCAAAGCATAAAGTCAAACTCCAAACATTGCCTTGATACTTTTAAACGCCCACTGAAAGCGTCAGACGCATCTACATTGACAGCTGTCAACAGGAACGAGAAGCCATGAGTGTCACTCTCAAAATATTCAACAAGATAACTTTTAATTTTGAAAACACCTACCGATAAAGCTTATTTTAAGTGATGGAAAAGTGCGATGTTCAGGTTTCTGCGCACTATGTTATATACAGGCATAATTTTCCTCCTAAATTTAGCTGTCTAGTAAATTAAGATTATGATTGACTTTACCCAGTAGCAAATGAGCTAACTAGCTAACTTAGCAGTGTTAAATTCTTATCAGTACCTTGAGTTAGGTTCTGTCTAACTGTAGATCGCTTGATAACTTAAATGCGCGCAAAATAATGGATTTCCTCTCAAAACCCCGACTTGGTTAAAAAGCGGCTATATCGGTTTCGAAAACTGCATGTGAGGTTTCCTTGTGTGCCACCAACCATGACAAGGCAAAATACTAGTTAAATAGCTAACCTAAAAGACAAATGTGTTTCTATTGAGTTGACGCTCAATAAATTGAGCAATGACGAAAAGTAAAAATCTGACGGCTGTCACACGCTGCCAGTGGGCTTTGCTCCATTGAAATTAATGTAACCAGTTTTTCGACACGCCTCTCAGGGTTACAGACATTAAATTAAATATGTGAAATAATGGTAAACCGAAGCAGATTTCATGTTTGCGTGACAACTACACAGTTAAACTCGCTAGCTTTCTGTTTATTTATTTATTTTTATTATAACCCATGCATCATACACGGCGGTTTTATGCCCTTGTGTTTGACTAGGAAGGACCTCTGATTTCGAGACACTAAACTCCAATTCTCGTGGTATTTAGCATTCTGCTTATGGCCGCAGATAACATAGTCATAAGCATCCAGTGACTTGTATGCTCATAGTTCCTCCCGGTTTCTCGATCAAATGAATATATATATATATATCAGACCACAGAATACTGGGCCACTAACTAACGTCATCTACCCACTCACTGATACCATACTGATCTGGAAATTGGTTGCCATTTGTCAAAGTTGATTTGTTTAGGTAGAATTCGCGATCTTTGATGGCTAATGCCCTCGCATAGCTTGACAAGCTATTATGATCCGCCATACTTCCGTTGTCAAGCTGCGCGCGCAGCCTGTTTTGTTTGCAAACAGTAAATGTGACTGTATGTTACCTTGCAGTTCTGTGCTTGCGCAAACCTGAAATCTCGGGCTGTTTCCTCGATCATATCTTAAATATCTTCAAAAATCATGAAAATAGATTAATTTTCAGTGCGCATTTCGACCTGTAAGTGTACATATTGTAACGTATAGCCTGAGCGATGTATTTCTGAGTAGTTTCAGTGGCAATTAACTACATATAGAAGCATGAAGTTACTTTCAGGCCCGGTTGGCGACGACACGTTCAGTTTAAAAGGGTTAAACAAATACAAATTCTCAAAAATACGTTTTTTTTTTTTTTGTTTTGGCAAGGTAGTCTGTGTATGGGGAATTGAAGTTTCATTGAATTATGCGTAATGTCCAAATCCAACAGTTTTAACAGTTAGATGCCCTTATTTAACATTCAGCAGTCTGAAAGCTAAACACAAGTGCTTCAGCTGTTAAAACCCCTCACTTATTCAACTTGTAATACTAATTTATTCAATTTATCAATTACCTCCAAAGATATTAATTACCAAATAAATTGCTAAATTCATTGATAGGCAGAACAATCTGTTGAATCAACCTTTATCAAAAGCACAACTCAGAGTTAGATTCAAAAGTAGGACATTTTAATAAAAGTTGCAACAGAATATACAATGTCTATGTCTACTACCTTGAAGAATTAAAAAGACATGAACAATCAAAGAAGAAGAAAAAGAAAGAAAACACCAAACCAAAGCTTGTACCTCCTGAAATTGTCCTAAGTAGGCCATAATCTAAGTTTCAGAAACATAAGAGCAAAATATTCTGATAGAAAAGGCAAATAACAATTCCAAATCCAATGCATGGATGTTAAAAGTCTGGGCCAAAAAGCCCCTGTGGGGTGGGGGAATCTCCCCTCTTGGTGATGAAAGCAGACTGTGCTGATTAATGGAGCAGCGGATGTCTGTAGGTGTGAGAAATGGTAAATTGTTTCACATTAAACTGGCCATTCGTGTATTAAAATGCCCTTACGTTGTTAGGAGCAGAGCTACACAATATGGAATCTTAATAAAGAGATTCATGGATTTAGTTTCTTTCTATTGAGGCCAAACATGAACATTGAAGGAGGTAATAAAGCTCAGTTATAAAATACCTCTGAATCGTTTTACTACTACTCCTAAGAACACAAGAGATATGGGCAAATATTGGGCGGTCTTCAGGTGTACAAAACAAAAACTAAATAAACATAAAAAAAAATTTTGAAAATATAAAAGGGAAAATCAAATAAAAATGGGACATGCTCTTATCTTGTTGGAGGTTATAAGGCTGTAACAATAGTGTTCTCTGTTGTCTAAGGAATTGCAAGGGTGTACACCCATTGTTTATGACCCTCTGCTTGACTCTCATGGCTCTAAAAGGGTCATCTTTGGAATGTACGCATGAGGGCCAGAGATTTAACAGACTAAATTCCTATAGTTAAGGGGGGGACAGGACCCATCACCAGGGAATGCACAAGTGATGACCAATCAATTATTCTGTCTATCTCTGAGGTTTAGTCAAAACCTCCAAAACTAAACACTGTTATAAATTGACTGAATTTAACAGTTAAATTAACACATTGCTTCCCTATAATTGTAACTGTGAGTCCTGTGGGCATTTAACTGTGGTTTACTGTTCACATACATGGAACTCTGTTATAAATCTATTGTAAAATTACAGTTAAAATAACTGGCAAAGGAGGTGCCAGTTTATAAGAGTGTAAGGACATTAATGCATTATGATGAACAGCTATACTCAACCACATGAGCGATCAGCACACATTTTAGATTTTTTTTCAAACTCAGTCCTAGAGAACCACTGTGTTCTCTGATTTGTGACATGGCTGTGCAATGGGTGGCCCCATTGCCTCACAGCAAGAAGGTTGTGGGATTGAATCTGACCAGGGGCCTTTCTGTGTAGAGTTTGCATGTTCTCCCCATGTTTACGTGGGTTTTCTCTCGGTATTCTGAAATCCTCCCACAGCCAAAAAAACATGCATGCTCAGTTAATAAGAGACTCAAAATTGCTGATTTGTGTGAGTGCATCAGTGAATTTTGTATGATTCCCATGATGGACTAGCGAGCTGTCCAGGATGTGTTCCTGCCTTTCGCCCATTGTCAGCTGGAATAGGTTTCAGCTCCCCCGCAACTCTGAACAGGAAGATGAGATAATGGATGGATGGATTATTTAAGATGGTGGTATGTTGGCTTGCCTCGGAGCAGACGGTTGTGGGCACTGATCTTCAGCAGTTGCTTTAGGACTTTATGGACTGGCCTGCAGAGGCCGTGTCCACTTCCTTATAGTCATAAAGGAAATTAGTGCAAAGAACTGGTCCGCAGACCTGAAAAAATACACAGCATCCATACAGAATTACTGCTGAATTACTGAATAGCAAGTAGCATATGGTGATAAGATCCAATAATGTTAAACTGTGGGCATGCTAAATTGCATGCAGTTATTACTATCAGTGGCCTCCACTTATATTGGCACTACCATCTACTAACTAAATATCTAATATCTAGTAACTAAATATTAGTTAAAAAGGCCATTATTTTTGAACATCCTTTTTTCAAATTTTTCACAAAAATCTAACACTGAATTAAAAGAAGATGAGAATTTTGCATAGGTGCACATTCTGTTAATTCTGTATATTTTTTTACGTCAAGTTTTTTTTTTTTTTTATAAATCCAACGTCCGCATGGAAAATGGTGCACGTATCATTTCTGAGCCTATGCACTGTTTATAGATGTGACCCCTGATCTCCACCATAGTCTGTATAAAAAGATGGACGAAGCAACCGTGACGTTTCAGCATACCATTAAGGAAGCCTTGATTTTGGCAAATTAAAGAGCCCCATTTTGTCATTTTGAAACCAGATGTGATTCCTATTGGACGAGATTCAGGGAGGAGCAAGGGGTGGATCTATGGGTGGATCTGACCATATCTGATGAGGACCAGAGGATAGCCACACCCCCAAAGCATATCTGCCTTTTTCCTTTATTCTAGTCCATTAGGGATCATGACTGATAAAAATGGACATCATGATATATCGAAGGAGCCTAGAAACTTGCGATAGATACCATTAAATAATGTGGAAAATCATTATTGAAATAATAATTGAGCTGCTGGATTAGCTCACTTGGTTAAGGTCCCGCATTTGCAGAGCAGTGGGGACTACCACGGCGCGGGTTCGATCCCCGGTCATACCAACCGGCAGTGGTCGGCAGCTTTTTCAGAACAGCGCATGATTGGCTAAAAGCGCTGTAGGGATGCAAATTGGGAAGGGACTGCCGGGAAGGGAAATTGAAAATAGTTGCCTTGTTCTTGCTCAAGTGCCTCCTGTTGGCCAGCCGGGTGCTCGTCAGTAAGATTCTAAGCTTGCTTGCGGTATCTTCCGCCCTCGTTCTGAACTTTCGATAGTTTCGACCAATGAGTGTAAAGTTGCAGGGGCTGACAGACACGCGCTTTGGAGGAAAGATGCGAACTGTCTCTCCTTCCTGAGCTGGCAATAAGGGGTTGCATACGAGCAATTTTTGTACATAGCTCTCCAATTGGGCCTTCCAGATTCGGGTGGGATTTAAGATGCCAATTTTTTATTTTTTTTTTCAAAGTAATAAATCAGTTGGAAAAGAGCACCAGGGTCATTTTCTCATCGATCTTTATAGCACTGAACTTATTTCTGCAACCGCCCACGTCGGCATCTTCTGGCAATTAAATAGAATGCAAGTTTAGGAGATTTCCGCATTGGCTTCACTTTTCAGATCAGGGTGCTGCATCCATCTTTTTATACAGTCTATGATCTCCACATGCATTAAGAATTGTAGTTTGATATCTAACCACCGAGGGACAGTATGAAGAATGACGGTAATAGGGGAATAACAGAATCATTCATCCATCAATTATCAAACCCGCTTTTTCATGGTAAGGATGGATAGATGTGGAGGGGTGGTGACCTAGTGCCTACCTCTGCATGCAAGGGATGAGGGGCAGGATGCTAAACCATCACAAGAATGACATACTGTACATATCCACGGCAATTTATAGACTCCAATTAGCCTACGATGCATGTCTTTGTGAGAAACCCAAAGTGCCCAGAGGAAACCCAGTTTGAGCCGCCCCGTCCGTCACTGCATCAGGGAACTCAAAAAAGTCAGTCAGCTTTCTGTATAAATCGAGCGTAACTTCACAATGGCTAAACTAATATGCCTATGGGATGTGCTTGAGAGATTTTATTCAAAACATTGCCAACATTCAGGGAGTTCAATAATGTTCAAATCATTCACAATGTTTCAGAACATTAAGTATATTGGATGCATCCCTCCTGGCTATTAAGCGTTGAGCCCATGGAACAGTTTGTCAAGTTATTTATGATGAGATTAGCCACGGAAATATTAGCTAATAAACATGCAGTGGCTTTCAAGATGTTGCTGCTGATAAACCTGTCAGATAAGCAATCATAAGGAGAAAACTTTGACATGCCAGGATACTGCACTACTGTTGTGCTGGAGTACAGCCAGGAAGTGTGGCAAAATGTGAGCGTAAAATAGTGAAAACTGAACCCCTGGGCAATGTGGGATCTTCAAACAAAGCTAACAGGATCTCAGGCATACCCGCATCTTGTAGTAAAACACTCTAGTTTGAACGCGTCCCGTGAAACAGGTTTTACTGTCTTAAACACATTATATTACAGCACATAGCAAGCATTAACGTCCTCTATCAAAAGACTATGCAGCTCTGGACCAATTAGAAAACTCAAAAAATAGCACAGGGGCAGTGTAGCTCATCTGCATCGTCCAAATTACAGTTGAATCTGAGCAGCAATTATTGACAAATGGGTCAACATGGCATTAAATTTTGGTATCGTCATTGGTTGGAAGATGCCTACAAAGATTAATATTCATTGGTGAAGGAATATTAAAAAATATTTTTTGTGTATTTATGAAATTTAGAGGCATGGTCTGATGTCACGGGTTATATCAAGGTTAGAATGCACTGAACAGGATAAAACAATATACTGTATGAGTTGAGTCATGCTGCATAGTACCTACATAACCAAATTTCCAATGAACTGCTGTATAAATGACTGGCAATAGGGTTACAATGGGATTTTTAAGATGGGCGCAGTCATGGCCGTATGTAAAAATGGATCGCAATTATTTTTGTAATTTTTGCCGTCCTCATTGGTTGGAAGCAGTCTCTTAAGTTTCAGCTTCATTGACCCAACATTTTTGGAGAAGAGGGTCCTTTCAAACGTCTACGGCAAAGATGATGGACATGCAAGTCATGACAAAAATCCGCCGGATAGTTGCCATCTGGCCTGACGTTTTTAGCGGAGTATAGTCTCACAGCTAATATTTGGTTGTAGCTTTACTGGGGAGCACCACAGCAATAACAACATTAGCCTATTGACTCCGGCCAAGTGGAGTGGGGAGGGAGGCATTAGAACTTTTAAAGTCACAGACATACAATTAAATAATTGTACAGTATAGCAATAATAATTATTTTCACCCTCGGCCAAGAATTCAAATAAGTTTGAGATGACTACCTGCATAACTTCAGTACAGGGCAGTAATCTCCATTCTTGGCCCGGGACAGCTGTAGTGTCCGTTGGTTTCTGTTGATATGCAGCATTTAATTGATCAATTATAGAGATCACTCACCTCACTTGGTCCGAACTGATTGTTATTATCGAAGCAAAATCGAACACTAGCTGGTCCCGCTGCCCTCCCGGACTGGAAGTGAATTCCACTGCCATAGAGGGACAAAACGAAAAAGGCTATAGGATATTTGAGTTCAGAATAGGATAGTTGCATTTTAAATCAGGGTTGACAAACTTTGTTTCAGGGTAAGCTTAGAATTACTGCGTGTCTGTCTGTCTGTACATTTAAAGGAGCAATATGTAAGAAAAGTATGTTGATTAATCATGAAATGGCCCTGATATATCACCAGACATTAAGGAATGATGTTAGTTTCAAATACTTATATCACTGACAACAGAAGTCCAGCCAGAATATTCTCATCACAAAACCAAAGTTGCAGCCCACAACTAATGTTTATGTTTTCATTTTGTGTTTTGGCCGGTTACGCCACCCTGCAACTACCTACCAATCACGAAGTCAGTAGCGTTTCGGCATCCAGGTTGCCAGTTACCAACTGAGCTGCAGCAACCAGCATTTCAGTGCGCAAATGTCTGACGTTACTAAACCCAAAAGGCCTCGTTATGATTCCGAAACACGTCATGACAAAGTCAGAAACAAAACCAGGATCTGTATAGGACATGCCTTTGAAAGATGGAGGCTGAAAGCTGAGAAGAATTGGAAGACCGTCGCCGAAGTTGCTAATTTTCTCCTGGGCAGGTAAGATTCAGCTCAGTTTGGCTAACTTAAATCTATTTAATGAAGGCACGAATATTTCAAACATTCTCAACAGTCGAATAACGTTATGCATGTTCGTTCATGGTACATTAGTGCGTATGCAGGTGGCCGTGGGTCATCGGACTGACTAACGTTAGGTAACAGATTGTTTGAGAAATAAAAACTGTGGCTCTTCATTGCTGACATTAGCAATGCATTCTTAGTCCGTTTCTCTGGCATTATGCTGAGACGCTGTGGAAACCGTTCCAACATTAGCACAGTCATTATGGCAATATGAAATGTAATTGAGACAGTACATCGGTCAAATGAGTCCTCATTCATTCTATACACATTTTACAGTATGGACTTTAGTGGGCTATCCACTCAGATGAGTGATGAGCAAGTTGAACAATATGACCATTGCTAAAGTTAGTTAGTCATTAGCTTCTATCTTTTCTGGACTGAACTGAACACAACCCTGTGAGAGCAAATCATTGATGATATTGAAACGTAGCCATGGTAGCTCCGTGTAGTAGATATTCTTGCTGGATCCGGCAACCTAGCTGGCAACCACTCGTCTGGGGGAGAGGAGGAGGGGATCTGCGCTCTGCACTATTTTGAATGTGACTGCACTACCAGTTTTGGCCACGAACTTACACATAGCTCCTTTAAATAAATACAAAGTAGCTAACACTTTGACACTAGATTTTGTGTTTGAACTCTTCACTCCACTATGACGTATGCAAAAAAACCATTAAAGTATATGGAAAATGTGTTTTCACAGTTCAGCCCACCTGTACAGGGGTCTTCACTGTATGCAACAGCCCAGCCCAGAGAAAGTTGACTTTGAAGACCCCCCAGTTTAACCATTATACCCCCCTTTTCCACTTTGTGTTTGAAACATGCTATTCAAATTTCCCACTACTTTCTACACCACAAACAGACCTGCTCTGTATGATTTACACCTACTGGCTCTGTCTGTGTGCCCTGCTCTCTCCAATAGCCTTACTCGACCGCCCCATCTGTCTGTCACTCATAGCACAAATGTTACAAATGCTTCCGTTTCATGTTTTGGTCCATTGGCCTGCCAATCAAAGTAGAGCTTATTGTCATAAAGGGGATGCCCACTCTAAACAGCCTGCTTTTCAGAGGGAATGACAGGCAGCGAATGGGCCGGAATTAGTATTATTATTATTTTGCTATAAAGTTTATAAGGCTCTGTTTTTGACATCAAAGGATATAATAACTAGGAAACAATATAAGTACATTATCGCAGTATAATGTCAGACCTTTCATATGTGTCATTAAAAGTGCAGAGAGTCAGTTTCATGGACATAAGATTATCATGCATTTAGTTTATTTAATTTATTTGACAGGGAAAATGTTGATTGAAAACAGAAATCTTTGATTTTGATGCATTGTACTTCAGAGCTGGCACACAAGCTCATTCATATCTTCAGTTTCTGAGTAGTTGAACATTAGTAATAATAATAAATTAATAAATACGTCATTTTAAAAAACCAAACCATCTGAATAGACATAGTAACAAGAGACATGTAAGACATTACACTGCAGATCAAACTCCAGACATTAAACCATTAAGCACAATAAAGTGTACATTAAACCATTAAGCCACAAGTGTACACCAAACAAAAATATGTTACAAACATAATCCAGAAGAGAGTCATAACTCACTGTATTCAATCACTGCCAAATTTAAGTGTGCAGGTCATAGAACTTGTCAGATCCTGTTTTGATATTACTGCTGTTGCACAGATATCCCTGTGCTGTAGCCAGTTTTACCTTCTACTTCTATTTTTCTGAGGCCTTTACCTTTTCAGTCTTGTCCCCAGTAGCTAAAGAATGTGTTTCACTGGTAGTGTTTGTGACATGCATTGTATCCAGTCAAGAACACTGCACTGTTTGACTCACTGTTTGATTGCTTTTGCTGAGTTTTGGGTCATTCTCCTGCAACAAAGGTGAAACAGTATCCAGAACGTTTTGAGAGATTTCACTGGATGCAAACAGATAAGCAGTTTGATTGCAATCTAGTATTTACTCTACTAATCCTGTCAGCAGTCATATAATCAGTGAAGACAAGTCAGACCCAGTGACAGCCATACATGCCCACGCCAAAAACCTACATTATGCATCGATGAGGCATTAAGAGTAGGCTCAACAGAAACTCCTCAACACTTTCCTCCTAACATTACCACAAAACAAAGTGATCACAAGCTGACGTACAATCATGAGAACAAGAAAGTAGCCCCACTTCCAGTTCTATGGCTTTATGTGTCAGGACATTTAAATAAATAAATAAATAAATAAAATTTAAAAAAATCAGCTGGTCCTCATCAGGTCGTGAAATTCGGTAAGTTCAACCTCAGGAGCAAAACACACAGATTCAGCTGCGCCATTATTTATTAAACCAAAATGCAGAAGTCTATTGTGAAAATCTAAGTTCACCCCATGATTCAATAGCTTGTGGAACCAACTTTAGCAGCAATCACCTGAACTAATAGTTTACTGTATGATTTTATCAGTTTCTCACATCTTTGTGGAGGAATTTACTTGGCCCACTCACCTTCACAACATTGCTTCAGTTCATTGATGTTTGTGGGCACTGGTTTGTGAACAGCTCTCTTAAGGTCCTGCCACAGCATTTCAATCAGGTAGAGGTCTGGACTTTGACTTGACCATTGCAACACCTTGACTTTTTTCCAGCTGCTCTGTCGTAGATTTGCCGGTGTGCTCAGGATCATTATCTTGCTGCATGACCCAACTGTGTCCAAGCTTGTGCTGTTATACACATTTGAGTCTAAAATACTTTAGAACACAGAGGGGCTCATGGTAGACTCAATGACTGCAAAGTCCCCAGGTCCTGCGGCTGCAAAACAAGCCCAAATCATCACCCCTCCCCCTCCACGCTTGAGAGTGGGTATGAGGTGTTGTGTTGATACGCTGAGTTTGATTTGCGCCAAACGTGGCGCTGTGCATTATGGTCAAACAACTCCACTTTTGTCTTCCCAGTCCAGAAGACATTGTTCCAAAAGCCTTGTGGTTTTGTCAGATGCAACTTTGCAGACCTAAGCCGTGCTGCCATGTTCTTTATGGAGAGAAGAGCCTTTCTCCTGGCAACTCCTCCAAAGAAGACATACTTGTTCAGTCTTTTTCAAATTGTACTGTGATTAATATGCTAACAGTAGTGATGACCAAACAGGGCTTTATGACGCTTCGGACCCTTTTGGACCATGGTATTGAAAATTGGTTCACTGCTCAAAGCTTCATTCATTGAGCACGTGGGTGACATCTGCTGGCACAGAGGTTGTTGTACAGCCTTGCAAAGGTGACACTGGCGCACCTTGCCTGTGGACTTATTGTCTTGAGAAAAATACCTAAATAAAGCTGAAATCTAACTTCGTTTTACACGTGTCTGTTGTTTTTCTTCCTGACCTTAATAATTCATATTATAATATCATTAATTACATCCACCTCATCTACCTAAATATTTACTCAGTCTGAAAAACATTTATTAAGCCCTGTGTTTTTTTGATTGTGCTTGGTGTACACTGGGTGTGCTTGTGCGACTTGGGCATTATTATTTTTGAATAAAAATGCCTAAAAGATTGCTTTTTTATCCATATTAAATACATTTAAAACGCGCCAATGTTTCAAAGCTCCGCCTATCGAACCAAACCAGTCAGCTGTTTCAGTCTGAATGAAACAGTGAAGTGGTTCGAACGTCATCAGTCACGTGGTTTTTCCTGATATGAAACAAGCTCCGGCACAGTGCTTCAAAAAAATACCCTGTTGAGTTTGGAGCACGCGTTTCGGAGCCTCGGTATCAGGGATAGCATCACTAGCTAACAGCAGCCTGCAGAGCCTAGATGTAGTTCTTGGGTTTTGGGCAATTTATCTGAGCATTGCAGTCTGAACTTGGGGTGAATTTGCTGGGTAGTTCACTCTTGGGAAGATTGGCAAATGTCTTGAATGTTTTCCACTTGTGTATGATCTTCCTCACTGTAGAAAGATGGATTTCAAATTGTTTGGAAATGGCCTTATATCCTCTCCCAGATTGATGGGCAGCTCCAACTGCTTCCCGAAGATGATTGCTGATGTTTTTTCCCTCTTGGCATTGTGTTGACCCACACCTAAATGCTACACAGCAGCAAAGTGCCAACAACACCTCTGCTTTTATAGAGGTGGTCACATTTGCTCATGATCAATTAATCAAGAGTATTTGATCAGCAACACCTGGCTGCTAATTACCCTCTTAATCTCAAGGAAGCAGTTAGGGTGTACACAGTTTTTCACACATGGCTTCTGCATTTTGGCTGAATTTTTGTTAAATAAATAATTGGTGGAGTCTTTTGTGTATTGTTGATATGCCTACATCATTTTAGGATCTGATAAGGACCAGCTGATTTTTTTTTATTATTATGTCCTTATATGTAAAACTATAAAACTGAAAGAGGCTGTCCTTTCCTCTTCCAATGACTGTATTACTTTTGCATATCACTATGCATGGTTTATGAATGTATACAAAGGCAGGGATTCGAGCACAGACGTAAACACATTTTTTTTCTTACCCAGTGCACTGAAGTACATGAACAAAACAACAAAAATTACCTCAGTACCTTTGCATTTGTGTGTGTGTGCGTGTGTGCGCGTGTGCATGTATGAATTCACCTTGGAAAAAATTAAGTTTTCCCACTGAATGACTTAGTTTAGAGAAAAAAATATGTTGGAGAAAATGATATTGCCAATAGTTTTTTTCAGCCAACTCTTGTTGCAATGGATCATAATATTCATCCATGACTCATTTCCCCAGTGTCTTCTGTGTTCTGGTTGACACCTCTCTAGAAGCCAGCGCAAGGCAGCTGAATCACAGGAAATGGCAGAGGTTGCTGACAGGAGATTTTGGGACTGTTCTTATGGGGGAAATCAGGACAATAAACTGAACTGCACTCTGCCTGCGGAAGGACTTCTATCATCGAGACAAACCTGGTGTAACAGTGAATCATTTTCAACCCTGAATCATGTGCAAATAACAGCACATAACCCCCCCCCCAATTTATCCAAACAGAAAGATTAGCTATTCATACACTGACAGTAGCAGTTTCTTTGACACAAAAAGTATGTCTGTTAAGTTTGTGTATGCCTGCATGTGCTTGTGTGCATATATGTGTGTGTGTGAGTGAGAGAGAGAGAGAGAGAGAGGGGTGGGGGGTTATCATATAACCATATTTCCTCATTCAGTAAAAGTTTCTTTTCAATTTAATTTATTTAACTTAAGCGCCATTATATAGCCAGGTTTACGTTCAGTTCTACGTAATAATGGAATTTGCCTCAACAATTTGATTTAAGAATGACTTCATAGCTACTGTACTAAATTACCACTCAGCGCACTGATTACTGTAATCATCGCGAAGTAAGTAGCAATAACGCTGAAATAGTGTTTTCAGTCTAGTCTTAAACTACACGCCCAGTCTTCAGATTACATTCAGGTTGGTCCTCGATTCGAGGAACCGGTTTGCCGACATAGATTTGAAGTGTGTCTACGCGCCAGCATTCCCACTTTATCTCACCGAACCAACACATTCTTCTCAGTTTGCTACTGCATACTCAAGTCTGGAGTGTCAGGTAAATATGAAACTCGTGCCATTCAAGTTTTAGAGCACTCAAACTTTTAGAGCACTCAAACTATCTCACCGCATGAAATGTTTCGGCGTCTTCGTGGCAGAGAGGGAAACTGCAAGTAGCCAACGCTTTACTCTAGAACTGTGATCACCGTCGAAAAGTTGCAAGGTCGACAAACTCATCGAACGACATTTCTTTTTGACAATACGTTGTTTCTACTTTTTTTTCCTGAATGGAAACGGAACCACTGCTCTCTGGAAATACTGACCGAAGAACGGCGGACTACGGCTTCAATTCTAGTAACCCTCCGAGGGCAAGACGGCTGTCACACTCGGCTTCAGAGCAGTCCTGCTGTGTTGACCAGGGTAAGAAAGCGCTTCGTGTTGCCCCCTCACGTTCTGTCGGAAATGCATTTGGCAATCATATTGACGGACTTTATTTAGTAGGCTAGTGCCTTATACACAGGGGTGCTCAGATTGCTTTTCTTTGAAGAGAAGAAATAAAAATGAAAAAGTTGAAAGTAAACAAGCTGGAAAACATATTGCCGCGCATTGAAAAGAAAGTGAGCTGTTATAAAACACGAACTACACATGGCTACATGAGGGATTGCTTGTAGAAGAAAGATGACAATAAACATTACAAGACGACAGAAAACCCGTCTTTGGAAAAAGCGAAAGCTATGCTAGGCTTCCATGCCGGAGTATTTACTCAGGTGAGCTAGGGAATGAGGGTGGTTCGTGTACCTGCGACGTCACATGTCAGTCTTCCATATGCACAGGTAATGTTTTAGCGTTCAGTCCCCCCTTATGGAAATATTCTATAGTTATTACCGCCATAGTAATTCTACAATATGGTGGCGAAAATACCATCAGTTTACTGTAGGTTAACTATAGCTTGGAACTTTAGAAATTTTTCATGAGGGCACAGAAAGTTGTGAAGATCTCCCTGGCTGTAACATTGGCCTATCCGAATTAATTGTAATCACAGACCGCTGTGACTTTGCGACCAGATGACTAAGAAAACTGGACTTTTGGTAGTGAGAAATTGAACTGAGACCCTCCTCACCTTATCGGTATAGTAGTGCAGTGGTTTCCCGCGTCGCCTTACGCATCTTTGATGCATTAAAAACAGGAATTTATTAACCGCATATATATCATACATGTATAATTATACAATACATAAGATGACGTTTACATGCATTATCCACTATCTTATTCAACGAGTTAAAAAGGTTTGGCTATTGCATTTTTATCTGCATACAAGTATTGAAACATGTCTAAACTTTCTGTGAATTGGTCAGTGCAGAATATGTTGCAAAGAAAAGTGTTAAACAAAAGAAACTGCTCTCTTGTCTTAATTACTTAATTTTAATTATCTTGATCAAATGCTGTGTGTGTGTGTGTGTGTGTGTGTGTGTGTGTGTGCGCGCTTGCGTGCGTGCGTGCGCGAGCGCGCGTGTGTGTGTGTGTCATAGAGCAAATAAAATCTTATCACAAATGCCATACTGTTCCAGGTGCAGTGGCACAATACCATCTCCTATTGAAAGGTTAATTTTCCAGCCATGGGTGACACTCAGAAGGAAAGCTTGAACCTCATTCAACTTTCAAATGTGCATCTATCACACATCTTTACATGTCTGTCTGACAAGGAGAAAAATACAGCTATTGGATCTGAGGAACAATTTGCTGACAGTTAAATCTGTCTGTCATTAGAGGGTAAACAGCCTGCATGATTTGTATTGTTTCTGTTTTAAAGTCTATTTTGATGCTCATTTACTAATTTGTAAGCCAATATCCTCTTTCCATGTAAAGAAGATGAGGGACTCCAAATCCAGCAAGCTGCTGTTTTCATTGAAGATGCCATACAGGTACTTCTGTCATTATCACTATTGCTGTTACTACTGCTGCTGAGGCTATAGCTATTACCACTACTAATATTACTACTACTTCTAATACCATTATTATTACTTCTACTATTATTACCAGTAGTTATTGGCACTGGGAATACACACATACTGTATAAGCATTGCAGAATGGCTATGGCTAATTTATGAGGTACTGCAGTGAAAAATGAAATATTGGTTTGTGAGTTATCCTCTTCGATGTATAAATTCCAAAATCTAAATCTTGCATCAGCATGGTACAGTTGTAATTGAGAATTAGTCAGCAGGCCTCATTTTTTTTTTTTTTCAATTTTAAGGCCTCTTGTTTCGGCAGCCATGTGCCCACTGTGCCTTCAACCTCGTGTTGAAAGATCACAATACTGGAACCCCACTTGGGTGTCCTGCCACTGGTATGATGTGCTTGTGCATTCAGGGATTCCCTCTGGTCAGCAGTGTTGTTAATGTTACTGTTGTTACTGGACCACCAGTTGCTTTCCTGCAGACATGAATCAGTCTGCCCATTCTGCAGCCTCTCAGACCAATTAGAAACTGCTGCTCTGTACTGTTGTGCATCAAATTCTGAATCTGGCAGTTTGAGATACAGGAACAACTCATCTGGCTGTTGCATAGATCAGACATTTACATGAATGAGTGAGCGATCATTATGCAGCACTGTTGGTCGGTCAAGTGTTGGGGTTTCCCCATTGAGCGTTGCCATCAGGGTCATTCCATGTCAATTCAACAAATGCCTCCCCCCTGACCATCTCAGATTTGTCTAAAAAAATTATGACAGAAAGGTAATATACTTAATAGGATGTGTGCCAAATTTCAGTTGAATATGTCTATTAGTTTTGGCAGAAAAAAATAATAACAATGGTAGTGTTCTGCGAATTTTCACACTCGTTTTTGCAACGTCAAATAAAAGGGAGTTTTTAGGAGGCAATATCTCCTGTAATGCCATTGCCTCAAAATTGTCCACAGTGTAGCATTTAGGCCCAGTAAACTAGGTAAGCACATTTTCAATGGCTTTTCTCTTACAAGGTGTTACTAAAAAATTCATAACTATTTATTGAAGAGTTGCACCACAACCACCTTTCAAACAAAGATAGCCAAGAATGTAAGCTTTAAGATGGTGAAGATTTCAAGAATTTACAGGTTGTCACAACTTGGCAATTTGATGTCAAATTTCAGGAAATTTTGGCTTTTTTAGGATTTGCTGTGTATTTTCTGGACAACTATAAAATTGACATGCATGCTGTTTATTCTACCAATAGCACTATGTGAGGAGAGCTTGCCCAGAAAAAAATCAGCCTTCAGGCCATAATTGGCCTTCAAATTTGGTGTCACCGACAACTTCGAAAAATAATTTAGGTTTATGCCGTTGTAGACGACGGCTTGGTGTGTATTACCGAACGCCCCCAATCCTCCAATTCCCCAATCCTTGAATGGACCCAATAAGATATAAAGCCCCTCAGGTCATGACCTTTCATTTGAACTGAATTTCAGGTCAGTTGGACAAATGGTTCGGAAGATATGGCCAAAATGGTAATTTTTCCATCACAAAGCGCCACCTGGTGGCAAAATATTGAACCATACAGGTATGTTGTCATCCTGTGACACGTTGTGAGGTCATGACCTTGCAGTTGCACATAGTTTTATGTCAATTGGACAAATAGTTCGAAAAATATGGCAAAAATGGTGAATTTTATGTGACAAAGCTCCACCTTGTGTCAAAACTTTGAACCAAGCAGGTATAATGTCATCGTGGGACACATCCTCAGGTCACGACCTTTCATGTGCACTTTATTTGAGGTGAATTGGACAAATATTTCCAGAGATATGATAAAAACAGTGATTTCTTCAGTTTTTGGCCCCTGGTGGCCAATCTAGAAATTGTAAATTGTCCAAAATCAAATCAGTTCTTCCTCTTTATGATACTTACTTATATGCAAAACTTGGAATTCGTAATTGAAATATTACTGAAGTTATTGCGTTAACGCGTAAATCAGTTTTTGGCCCCTGGTGGCCAATCTAGAAATCATGAATTGTCCAAAATCGAATCAGTTATTCCTCTGTATGATACTTATATGCAAAACTTGAAATTTCTAATTTAAACATTACTGAAGTTATTGCGTTAACACGTAGGGCGGGGCGGCGGTCAGACCAAAAACATAATATCCCCGGAACACCATTCGGCGCTCGGGGATATAATTAGCAATTTCAAACAGCCACAGCTCCCTTATAAAAACATATTTGCCATTGAACGTGTGTTTCGCAAGTGTACTGGGCATAGATGCTACACTGTGGAAATTCTTGAGCCCGTGGCATTGCTATAACTGAAGATATTGCCTCCTAAAAATCCACTTTTATTTGACTTTGTAAAAAGGAGTGCGAAAATCAGCAAAACGTTGCCATCTTTATTAATTTTTTTTGTCAAAACTAAAGAAGATATTTAACTGAAATGTTGCAATATCCTATCAAGTATATGGCCTTGGTGCGAGAATTTTTTTTTTAGATAAATCTGAGATGGTCAGGTGGGGAAAATTTCAGAAATTTGTTGAATTGACATGGAATGAGCCATCATCAATTACAAAGAGAGGCTTTTACGGCAAACTACGGAGTAACATTGTCAACTTGTTTCACCAACTAATAAATAAATTTAATTGATTTGAACACGATGCATGAACATGGTAAACCCACCCCCCACAGATTCACAGCTTGAAATACAAGTCAGTCAATTCGATCAGGATTGAGAGCTGCTCTTTTTTGTGTGCAATACTTTGAAGCCGATATTAACCGCTGTAGATTAATGCAGCTACCATGTGTTTTAACATTAGTCTGACTATCAAGCTAATAAGGTGACCGGTAACTGAATCTTGCTTAGCTGATCCCACTGTCCCAATGTTAGTGTTGCTGCTAACACTACTATATGCTACATTTAGAGTGGTAAGCATTTTACTGTTGATTTTCGTGGAATTTTTGAAATCACTATGGGCTTTACTCAATTGCACTGGGACCCGACAACATGAGCATGCGTAATCTGGGAGAAAGAGAGCCATTGCCCATTTTCCCTTTAAGTGAACTGTTATGTTGCGACTCCATTTTCTGCCTGTCCTGATATATTTCCTCACGGTCCAGCCATATACTGGGTTTTATCCTGGTCTTGCGTTACAGCCATGTATGTATTTTGTTGTTTTGAGGTGCAGGCTATTCGAGTAAAAGGAGAGATTTACCAAATCAGGTGGGCATTGGGTGTATGTAATCATATAAATAGTTTAATTTTGCATGTCAGGTTTACGTGACTCCCTCCCCCTTCTCTTCTCAGTATCGATCCATCAACCATCGAGTGGATTCCAGATCCCTGTGGCTTTACAGATGGTACTACTCCAGGATCTACCAGTGGTACGATGCATAAGTTGACCATAGTTGCTGTCATTTACAAACCTCAAATTTGTACAATTTTGTGATATAAGCAACTGCTTCCAAGAAACTGATGTGCAGGACAAAGTCAAGAGTTTCCACTCATTGGATGTGTAGCATTTGAATCAGTGGTCATTGCATCTAAGGTGAAACATATTTCAACACTTTCATTATTTTTCCTGAAATATCTAACACTATCTATCTATCTATGGGGGCCTTTCCGTGTGGAGTTTGCATGTTCTCCCCATGTCTGCGGGGGTTTCCACCGGGTACTCCGGTTTCTGCCCACAGTATAAAGACATGCATATCAGCCTAACTGGAAACGTTAGTGGTGCGTCAATGGTGCGTGGACAACGGATTGTCCCTGTCTTTCTCCCATAGTGAGCTGGGATAGGCTCCAGGTCCCGCTGCGAGACGCGGTAGCACAGTGGTTAAGTGTGCTTGACTAGAGATCAAAAGGTCCTGAGTTCAAGTGCTTACCACGGCCTTCGCGGTGTGTTCTTGGGCAAAAACACTTCACTCCCACACTTCTCTCACTCCATCCAGGGGTATAAATGGGTACCACCAAGTTGTCAGGGAAATCTGACTAAGAGCTGGGGTGTAACCTGTGATGGACTGGCATCCCGTCCTGGGGGAGCAGCAACACTCCTAGTTGCTGCAGGCCACAGAAACCGGGGTTGGGCACCAGCCTGATGGGCACCAGCCTCGGAACAGACTTAGGGTAGAGAGTAGAAAATGGATGGCGGTTTATCATGGTGGCTGTCAGTAAGTCATCGACTCAAAGGTGTAATGTTTTGACAATCATGTTTCTCCTTACACTTTGTTCCTACTTAACATCTGATGAAACATATTGTCCCAGCCATGTAAGAAATCATGTGCTTGAATCACCCATTTCAATCCTCTGTCCCTATTGGCATCACAAAGGGGGTTAATTTGCATAGTATTGTCCATCACTGACCAAACAAAGCAGAACCACATTTTCCCTGACTCATCACCCTCTTGAAACAGTGCACAGTTAAAGAGATGACTGTTTGGCTGCAGACTAGCTACAGACAACAAGATATCGTCTTGAAGATTAGTAGAATGTGGGACCTTTTAAGAGAGGTGGTTTTTCTCCATTTCCAGGGGCCTGGGTACAGTTATTGCCATCATCCTGGCCTTGGCCTTCATCGAGAGGCCCTCTTCCCTCACTGCCACGTCCGACCTTCGGTACAAACAGCCCCATTGGGAGCCTGTGTGCGGCCTCACGGAGAGCATTGAGATCGTTTGCTTCATGATCTTCGCTCTTGACCTCACTCTGAAGGTACCCACCCCCACCGAGAAGCCCAAAAAAATTACATTACATCAGCCTTTACGGACAGAATTCAGGAATAATGTGTTTTACACAATGTGGTACACGTCACCCTTTACTCATTGGTTCTCAGCACAGGATAACTGTAGGTGAGCACTTGCAACGGACCTGTTCAGATTAGCTTCATACAGAACTCATTGGTGAAATATGATATTTACCCTGTAAATCAAATCACTTTTATGCTCAAAGAGTCTTTTAAAACAAGATTAGAAGTATTACATGTTTTTGGGTAATTACTCAGATTAGAGTTTAAATAGTCCTTTGTCAACTACAGTCTCGTTTCCATGAGTTTTGAATGTGACCTTTCTAAAACGACTTTGTTTAAAACTACTCAACTACCTGGAGGAACTGCAGGCAGGTGTCATTATTCTATTATATGCCGTTCTCTCTGACATAGTGCCAGTATCATATTCAGTGGCAAATGATCGATTTTAATAATTAATCCTCCGCTGCAGGGTTATCTGATTGGCTGGGATGAGTTCCGGAAGAACAAATGGTTAATTGGCTACATGGTCATCCTCGCAGCTTCAGTCATTGATTGGACATTGTCACTTAGCATGGTTTGCGAAGAGGTGAGTAAGCTGCTGTTTTTCATGTAATTTAGATTAATTTTTAGGCAGATTCAGGCAAGGTTACATTCTTTACAGTAAAGCAATGAATTGTTAATGCGCATTCTATGTGTTTTATGAGCGCAATTTCACCTGATTTACTGTGCTCTGCAGTACATTTGTAGAAGTATATGCCTGAGGGGATAATGCGTGTTTGTAATTGGATAGTTGCCATCACTGTGTAATGACTTTGTCGCTCAAACCATGTTTCTAATGCGATTTCCAGCATTTGAGAATTAGAAGGCTGTTCCGTCCCTTCTATCTCCTTCAAAATTCATCACTGATGAAGAAAACCTTGAAATGCATCAAAAGGACTTTGCCAGAAATTGCGAGGTACTTACTGGGATGTTCCTAATCCTCACTTTATCAGTAATTTCTTTACTAGGACCATGCAGATTTGTTAATGGTTTCAAAACAATATGGAAGGTGTTTGGATATTTTGTTTTGGATTGTCATCATTGTACTCACTGAATTGTGTTAGGAGAACGAGGAAATTCTTGATCAAATGTTTAATATAGAGGAAGTGAAGCTTAATAGTTATGGGTGCCACCTTAATAGAAAAGGGACTACTTCCTTAAACAAGAATTAAATACATGAACAATTACAGCAAAAAGGATGAAAGAGAACAGGGAACCAAAGCTTCTATCTCCCGCAACTGTCCCAGTGAAAACCGAAATTTAAGTTTCGGAATCTAAAGACAGTCAGATCTTTTTTTTTTTTTTAAAGCCCGCCACCACCCCCCCTCTTTTGGAGGACAACTTTGTTTTTATTTTCAGCTGAGAAACTGCAAATTAAACACCAGAATGAGGTTTGTAAAGAAAAAGGAAAAAATATAGATATATGGTACATTCAGGAAAAAAAGAAAACAAAAAGAAAAATATTTAACATTGGTGACTGAGGTAGGTAGGAAATGTGGGGGATAAGGGCCTGTGTCAATGGCAGATGTGTAGATGTTTCTTGTGTGAGGCGCGGGCTTTTACATTAACATAAAGGACACATAAATAAACTGACAGACAGATGAAATGACAAACAGAAGTTGATAACTAAGTGTAAATGTTATGTATGTTTGTTTGTGTGTGTGTGTGTGCGTGAGAGATTTGTGTGTGTGCACATATGAGTGTGTTTGTTGGGGGACAATAGTCAGTAAATTGTTTTAGGGCGAGATAGAAAGAGAAATGCATGGGCCAGTATTAGGTGCAGGGGTCAGGATTAGATAACGATTGGTTCTCAGGAATAGAAGGGCAGAAAATGCTGTTGTATTGAGAGGGATGGCTGAATCAGGTTTGTAGGAAGTTAATGATTGGTGACCAGATGGAGTGGGGTTCAATAGTGGGGTGTTGTGTATGATGTTCCAAAGAAATGTAATCTAAGAATAAGTTTTTCCATTGACCAATATTTGTATTGTTTTTTGATTTCCAGTTCATGAGGATGGTTTTCTTGGCGATAGTTAGGGCAGTGAGGAGTAACCTATTGTTTGTTTTCGTTAAATTTGTGTTAGACGTGTCACCAAGTAAGCAGAGTGATGGGGATAAAGGGATACTGGCGCCCAAGAGAACTGAGAGTGATTTAGTGACATCCCTCTAGAACCGCTGAACCGGTGTACAATACCAAATAGCGTGAATGTAGGTGTCTGAGATGTTTTGTGTGCAGTTCGTACAAATGCCTGGAGAGAACCCCATTTTAAACATTTTGTGCCCAGTGTAGTGAGTTCTATGGAGTACCTTGTATTGAATTAGTTGTAGATTTGCATTTTTTGACATGATATAGATATTTTTGCAGATTTAGCTCCAGAAGTCGGCATCAGGAGCAATTGACAGGTCTTTTTCCCATTTTGTGGTAGGAAGTGATAATGAGTTATCAGACTGCGAAATTATTCTGTATATTTTAGAAAGGAGTTTTTTGACTGAACAAATATTGATGAGGTCTGAGCATGCTGCTGGGAGGTCGAGGTTGGCGGTTGTGATTTTGCTTGCGGCATGAATTGATGATTTAAGCTGTAAATATTCCAAAAATTGATTGCTCCTGATGCCGTACTCCTGGACCAGGTGGGTAAATGGGACAAGAGTATTATTCTGGAAAATGTGTCTCAAGTGAGTGATTCTTTTATCAGACCATGTGCGAAAGTAGAGCGGTTTCTTATTGCTGAGAAAGACAGGGTTGTACCAGATTGGAGTGAGTTTAGATGGACCTAGTGTAGAGTTTGTGATATTATGGAATTTCCACCAGGCTATCAGGGTCGTGGATATTGTCAGTGTTTGGAAAACAGGGGTGGGTTTCAATGGATTGACTCAGAAATGGTAAATCAGAAGTGAAAATACTGTTACAAAGTGTCTGTTCTAGGTCTAACCACATAGTGTCTGATTGCTGGGGATGGATCCATTTGAATATGTATTGTAGTTGATTTGATAGATAGTAATGATGAAAATTTGGTGCTGCAAGACCTCCTTGTGTCTTGCAGATCTTCTGACGGAAGCAGTAGATGACAACTTAAGTCCACGTAACAAATGCTATTTCTCCATTTTCTGTGTGTCAAAAAGCCTTCCGCTTAGTGCAGGCCCACTCCTTCAGGAGGGCAAAGAAGTAAGAGGGAAAACGCATTTCCCTTTTTCAAGAGGGTGTCGTGCTGATTGATGAACCTATGGGTGGGTGAAGGTGTGAGAAATGGTTGGAACTGAACTGTTTCCCTTGAAACGGGCTATTCCTGAATTAAAATTTCATTATGTTATTAGTTGCAAGGCTGAGCATCATGGAATTTTTATGAACATAATGGTTTTAGTGTATTTAGTGTATTTATCAGACCCAACATGAATATTGCTGGAGGTGACGGAGCTTAGTTCTCAAACACATCCCAAACTTTTCCTCTTGCTTTTAATAGCATTAAATATCGCAGACAAACTGTGGGGGAGGGAATTCTGATTAAGGAAAACAAATAAGGTTACAGACATAAACGGGGACATGCTCATGTTTTGTTTTGGTCACATAAGGCTGTTACAATGGTGTTGTTTTTGTCTCAAAAAGATGTGCTACTCTTGGGGGAGGGGAGAACTCACAGGATACCAAAAGGTTATGACCCTCAGTTTAGGTTTAATGACCCTAAAAAAAAAGGTCTTCCTGCAGAGGAAGGACAAAACAGGCAGTATTCCCATACTGGGGGTCAGGAACCGTTATCACATATAGAGAAATGAACAAGTCATACCTTTGAGATTATTATCCCCCGCCAACACAAAGTGGGAGGGGGATATAGGTTTGACCGTCCGTCCGTGCGTGTATGCGTCAGTCCGTCCGTCCGTCCGTCTGTCCAAGAGAAAGGGGACAACTTTTCTCAGAAACTGTTTCAGATAGGACAACCAGATTTGGTGTGTAGCTTCAGACCATAAAGGCCTTGATGGAGTTCGAAAATAAGAAGCACACGATTGGCGGGGGTTGTCGTAGACCACGTCGACTTGGTCTGCCTGCCTTTCTTAGGTTTGGTCAAGACTAACAGAACTGAACACTTGTTGCCCTCAAGTTATCTACCTGAAATAAAGCTATAGAAATAGACATGAACAGTAACAGACACAATTAACAAAAACAATACGCCCAAGCTGGCCTCTCCCAAAATGGTCCCAGATCAAAGTTTGAAATCATTAAGACCTAAAGACACCCAAAAGAACAAATCGACAGATATCAGTCGTCTCGATGTCCACCCCAATGGTTGTGGAGCCCTGTATTTTTGTGTGGTTGCAAAACGGAGGCTCGCCCCTTATGCGTGCTCAGACAGAGAGTGCTGACAGTGAAAACTGTGAACAGTGTGGAAAGAATACGGTCTTTGTTATGGCGGCATGGCTTTTGATCTCAAGAGGCCTGTGTCCGGCGTTTTCTCTAGATGTTTTTTGAGAGTTAAAACCCTTCGAACACCCGAAGTTTATGACTCTCTCTGAGGTTCTAATGACCAGGCGGAGGTCTGTTTTGATGTCTGTGCGGTTCTAATGACCAGAAGCATGTCTCCCTTAATGTGTCTGTGGTACTAATGACCAGAAAGAGGTCTGCTTTGATATTTGTTGAGATGCGAGCAGAAATGGTGACTGAACTGACTCTTTTTTTATGGTTAAGGGGTGGCCCTGCGACTTTGTCATAGGACAAATGAACAACTGTGTCATTTCACTGTATTTTATCTCTCTCTGTGGTTACTTGAATGATAAGAACTAGACTAGCCTAACATCTGTCATATTTTTGGCAATGTTTTGTGGCATTGTGGTGGGTGTGTTCCCCAAATTGTCATAATTTGGTGTTTCTTGCACTAGATCTTATTCCCAAAAGCAAAATCTTTTCTGAGAGGCTCTCCTTTCTTATAAGGGAGTGATGTGTTTTCCATAAAGATCTCATTGAATCACTCTCTCTTTCTTTCTCTCTGTCTCTCTTTCTCTCTCTCTCTTTCTGTCCTCGAGCTGCTGTTTCCTTTGCTTCAGTTTTTTTTCTTCCCCTTCTGTTATTCCTTCCCCTCTCTCCTCTTGGTCTCCTCTTTTTCCTTTGGTGTTGTGGTTTGTGATGTAACATAAGTTTTGTGCATGAATAATGTCCAAATAAAGTGGGCTTTTAAATCTTAAAATATCTCTCTCTCTCTCTCTCTCTCTCTCCCTCTCTCTCTCTCTCTCTCTCTCTCTCTCCCTCTCTCCCTCTCTCCCTCTCTCTCTCTCTCTCTCTCTCTCTCTCTCTCTCTCTCCCTCCTCCAGTGTCATCCTCCTCTTGGCCCTGCACTTGTGTCTCTTCACCATGATTGGCGTGTTGCTGTTCACCAGAGGAGAGGTGATGGTCATTCCATTTGACACATGAAAATGTTGTATTGACCCTTGTTAAATAAATGGTGTACTGCAACCTTGCTGAAATGTTGTATTGTCGGATACTTGAAGTGTATTAAATTCAAATCTGTTTGCAAGTATTCTGAGGTATCCCTTTTTCTCTGGAAAAAAGCAATTTTCATTCTTACAAAGTTGGTCTAAAAATTGCTTTAGAATGAGCTGAGAGTTAGCTGTTGTTTTTGTGCACGGATTAGATTTTATATTGCTATCGTGACGCCCTCTTGTGGTGAATGTGGTGTTGTAATTTTGTTGCACTTGGCAGGGTTTTGAAGTTAGTGTAGAGAAATTTCAGTGGGACATTTACAGGCTGAGTGATACTTAAATCGCAAATTAAGTGAATTACTTAATTAAGTTTTTGTCTAAATGTATTGGCAGCCGAGCACTATTTATTTATTTGTGTTTGTTTTAGGATCCGAAAAAGAATGAGGAATGGAGACTGTATTTCAGAAACTTTCCTCACTCTCTGACGTCTTTGCTTGTGCTTCTGACCACTGCGAATAATCCTGATGGTATGTGCATTTCGGTTTGGTTTCGTAAGTGTGTGGTCTCTTGTGTTGAAACTCCATCGTGCCTTACAGTGGTGATAATTGCTCCTTAATATTTTGTTTCACAAGTGTTTTTCTTTGTGTTCTTTGCTCTGAACAGTGATGATACCAGCCTACTCTCTGAACAGGACATATTCCATCTTCTTCATCTGTTTCAGTGGGTTTGGTAAGAGCTATGACCTGCACCTTTAACGCACGTCATTCCAATTACATTTTGTGGTTCTCATATATACTGTATTTCATTACTGCTAAAGTACTTGCATATCAACTGAATGCTTTGTAGACAGTGTGTTGCCGTTTGCTGATAATTTAAATGTGTATATTTTTACGTCACACATCAATAAAATGCACATTCTCCTCTGCTATTGATTGGGTGTAAATCTTCGGTCAAGAAAAAGGTTATTGTCATTATTTGGAACGAATGAAGGAATAGTGATGACCCTGTAACAGCACTCGTTCAAACTTGTCCTGGAATCCTTGTGAAATCATGGCCTCTAGTTCATCACTTAACAATGTCTTGTTTTTCCCGCAGGAACCTATTTCCTAATGAACCTACTCACTGCTATCATATACAACCAGTTTCGAGGATACTTGCTGGTGAGTTAGGGGTTTGAAAGATTTTCACTGACTTTATGAGCATATTGCTTGAAATTAACTGTTGTCCATCACTGCAATAATCTTTGAATATTTCCAAGTTTGAAGAACCTGTTCAACTGGTGATGTCAGTATTTTAATCACAGTTTTTTTAAGCTGTGTTAAATTGTATTTGTTGTAAGATTGTATATTAAAATTAAAATAGAGGTTGCACTGTAGTGCTATGTTTGTAGGCCAAAGATTTCAGTAATAAACTGTGTGCCTACCCAGAGAATGGGTTCACCACTTTATCCGTGTATTTGTGATTTATGAAAACAAACTTGTTTAAACGTGCGCGCAGACTTCCGTGTGTACGTGCTAAAAGGAGTGCGTGGAAACAATGTGCACAATGTTGTCAAGGTATGTGCACCTTGTTTTTCCATGGCTGCTTCTAGTAGTTCTGGTTCAGCCTTTGGTTCCTTTGTAAAATCTATACACTCCAGCTCTCAGTGATGTCCTTGATAGTTTAGTGAGTCCAACGGGTTGTGTATGGTGCTTTGCTGTTACAGCCTGACACTGTCTCCTATGACAGAGTGAGGTCCATTTGTGGTGTGTCAAGATTGATGTAGATCAACTTGATTTGCCTGAACCCCATCAAACACAATTGGATCAATTGGAGGGCCATCTTTTGCCAAGACCTGATTGCTTATTTTCACTGACTGATCTCACTAACGCCTCCCAGGCTGGAATAGAGGCAAAGGTCTGCTGCAGTGCTCTAATATCTTATGGAACAACCTCCGAGCGGAGCGTAAATAGTTGTCCAGTAAAGGAGGGCTGATGTCCATATTAATGCCTGCGATTTCTGGACAGACAAATTGTCTGAAGTTGACATACTCTTGTCCATGTAGTGCATGGAGATGTTTTCATTATCAGCATCTCTCCACGACATGGTCGTTCAGTTCGAACAGTGCGTAAGCTCCGCCGTTCTTCCTCTTGCGCTCCAGATGTCCGTCCAGACCTCCATCCTCAGGAGGAGGCTCGGGATCCGAGCTGCGTTCGAGGTGCTGTCCTCCACACCTCAGGGAGCTTCCAGCATAGAGGAGAATGTGTAAGATGGACCATGTTCTACAGACGTACCCCTCTGCTACTTCAGCATTCAGAGTGCAGGCTGAGCGAAATGATGTGGATCTGCAGTCCTAAAATATTAATGTACTGGGAGTACACTGCGGTGTGTTTCTCAGTGTAGGGCACCAGGAATGGTTAATAATGTGCAAGTCACAAATTTGTAGTTATCGCACCTGTGTTCTGTTTTTGTTTTTATGAGATCTTCAATGTGCACTGACTGCACTTCGCTTTGGTTGAAATTGATGTCCAAATGCCAGTAATGGTGACTGATGAGCTGAATACCTTGCAGGCCTAAAGTTTGGAAGCAAGATCAAATTTGCAAAAAAAAAAAAAAATCATAGATTCATTGGCATACTTTGCGACTAAATAAACGTGATTATTATATAAAAAGTCACTCATGAGAACACATTTTTACTTAAATCATCAGGCCCATATTACTAGGCCCATGGTCCTAGTGCCCGCTGGATTGCCATTGGCATCCAGTGGGCTGTAAACCGTGACAAAGTGAATAATGCAAACTGTGATTTGTTTTTTACTTTTTCACTGAAGTTGTGACTCTTGCAAATCTTCTCAGCCCAAAAACTAGGCCCCTCCTTTCTTTTGTTAACATGCATTCAGCAATGGTCTGGTAAAATCAAAGCATACAGCACCTACAGGTAAATGGAGGAAACTGGTGCGTATCAATGAAAGAATGCAGTAAATACATCCCAAAATCCATAGATTTCATACTGGTTTTTAAGACAGGCATTGTGAACAGAAACTTGGGTAACACTTTACTTGAAGGTATCGTCATAAGAGTGACATGACACTGTCATTAACGTGTCATAAACATTATGTCAATGTCATAAATGTTGTCTTTATGTGTCATTTGGTTTTCGAGATGTCAAGTTGACATTGTTTGGGTTGTCTTGATTATGACAACTTCGTCATAAGAGTGACATGACACTGTCATAAATGTTACGTGACACATGTAACAGTTATGACAGTGTCATGTCACTCTTATGACGGTACCTTCAAGTAAAGTGTAACCGAAAGTTGAAGTTGTTTCCAAATTTTTGACCTGTATTGGCCTTGCTTCCAAACTTCTGGGCTGTAGTGTATATGGTACACATAGAAGAGGAGTATCCATAACTGAATAACGTCGACTGAAACGCAATTTCCATTTGGACTGATGCGTTTTATTCCTCGTCTTTCTTTAATGAGGAGAACTGGCCACACCTGACTGAGTTGAACATTGTCAGACTTCACGTTATGTTAACCCATAGAGCACAGAAATAAATTAGTAAAAAATATAAATTAAATTATCTTGTACTGTTGAAAACCTATCATGTGGCGACTTGTGGGGAGCTCTTTTAATCAAGCCGCCACGATACGTTTTCCACAGCTTTGATTTTGATATGTAGCATCATTGAGCAACAATAGCTGCATTTAGTACTCTAAGGGTCTATTTCAAGAAACGATTGAAAATGGCTGAAAACCAAACATCTTCTAAAAAGAACGTGACCACATTTTAGCTCTTGTAAAGCACACGGGTGATGTGAATGACTAATGTAGCGCTCTGGCTCTCATGTGTGTGCAGTAAAGGTGTGAAGGTGGGGACAGTCCTGCAGGTGATGCGGATGGTGCAGATGAAGTCCTATTACAGACAGGCTGTTGTGATGGTGAGCAGGGCCTGGCAGACCTCCTCTGAAAATAATCCCGGAGATCGCGGCTGTATCCTCACTTCCTGTTCTCGTCTCTCTCTCTCTCTCTCTCTCTCCCTCTCTCCCTCCCTCCTACTCGGCTTCAGAAAGCCCAGCAGCTCTCGGCCGGCTGCATCTCCCGGGAGGACTTCCAGATACTGTTTGACGAGCTGGACAAAGACAGGATTAAAGAGGTTAGGGGCCTGTCACTGTGCCGTATTTCAGTAGTATGTTTCTCGCCATCCATCCCTGCCTGTTTATCAGAGCTCTGTGTGTCATACGATGGGTCTTTATCACTTTCCTAACTCACTGTTCATCACTGTCACACTTCATTTCTCTCCCCGCAGGTTATGACTTATGGGGGGAGGCAGATGCATAGTGTTTTCGGCTTGGTTTCCGTCGGCGATCCCAAAGTGTTTGTGAACCATAAGTCTGAAACCGCTCGGTTTACTGGGATAGATGCTTGTGCTCACTGTACGCTCAACACACCTGACCACTATTTCCATGCACTTTGGCTCTGCCCATCAGTACAATTCCTCTGGAGAGAAAAAACCCACTGAATTACCACTGTTCTTTGAGTGCCCCATCCCCCTGAGTCCATCACTGTGTGTACCAGGAGACTTTAGCATACTTAACACCTCAGAAAAACAAATCCAACACCTTTGCTAGTAGCCCTAAATAATGCCAAGAAAACTATCTTATTAAACTGGAAAAACAGAAACCAACTCAATATCTCACAATGGTTGAATTATTTAACAGAACACTTATCACTAGAACAAATCTCAGCCACATTGAAATGTTCAGATTGTTTGTTTCTATCAAAGATATTCAAAACTTCTTAAATCTCTTATGCTGCCAGTGAGCTAGTGCCCTCTTAACATAAACAGCATTCATGTACATGAATGAATGAATGAATGAAATTTTATTTTCGTGTCATGCCATGATGTTGGCCCATCCCATGTGGGATTATAAGACACATTAATCGCGCAAAATAATAATTACAACATTTCCTCCAATTCACAACAACAACAACTCTCTTTGTTATAATAGTGGTCTTCATATCCAGCTCTCACCATGATGTCAAACATATCAGTCGCCCATGCACCCTTTATCAAGATATCCCACTCAACGACCTTTCTTGCTATTCTATTGGGGTTTAACCCTAGAATTCTATTCCACAGGCGAGCCATGTGCAAACTTCAACGTACTTCGTTGGGTTCCCACCCAATATCTCCCATGATAGCCAGGGTTGGCGTGAACTTGTGCACAACTTGTGTACAGTTCCTTCTTTTCTTTTGCTTTTGCGTAATGACTTCTTGAAATTTCTGTCTTCTCTCATTTGTTTATATTCATTTATTTCTTATCTTATTCTTCCTCTGATTTTTTTGTTTAATATTTTCTCCTGACTGTCCTTTAGTTTGTAGGTACTGTTCCTGCTGCTGCGAATATCATCAAGGATTCAAGGATTTTTATGGCAAAATGCATTCCACACAGCTGTGTCTCCTCACGTCTTATATGTACCTTACTTCTGCCGTTAATTCCTTGACTTCCGTACTATACATGGTTATATCTACCCCTGTCTTCCCACCTCTGCATTATCTCCGTTCTTTGCCAGAACAAAAACATATGCATTGTCTTGTATATTGTGTCTTATGTTGTCCTTCTGTGTTCTGTTTTGTCCTAATCCTGTGTCGACTGTTCCTTGCCCTTCTATTTCTTTTTTTTCCCTACTTTTCACCTGACTCTGAGTCGATTTAACGGTTTCCTTTACTTGTGTCTTTTTGTTTTCCATATATGCTTAAGGCACCTGTCCTCCCTTCCATTTTTACTTTCCATGCTATTTTCAATAATGAACTCATCCTCCAAAGTGGAGGGGGGGCTAGGAAAAAAAAAAGAAACTGCTCAGTTTTTTTTGTCAAATTTTGTTGCCGCATTGATCAGTTACTAAACTGGTTCCTTTTTTGGTTGGGGTGGGGTGGGGTAGACAGTTGTTTTTACAAGCAAAAATTCTCTATTTGAAAGGAAAATAAATAGCAGACTTTCTGAATAGCTATCAACATTACAGTAAACCATTATCAAGCGCACAGTGTATCCTTGGGTCTATTTTGGAGGGAGGTGTGCTAGAAATCATTGAGCTTATGAATGTCTAGATTATCCATACAGAATTAAATGTAGGGCGGTGGCTTGATAGTATTGTTCTGAGTTGAAGCAGAGATGAAGTCAGGGAGAACTCTGCCGTCGGGCGAGACGGCTCTGTTTCTCTGCTTGCTGCTGTTCTCTGTAGCATTTTTCTCTGAGTGTCCTTGGAGTGTTTTCTATGAAGTGTGAAATGTTTACAAAGCTGTTGAACAACATAATTCGAATTCACCGCCCTGCATGAAATTTGCTGAGTAAGAGCTGATACCTGATTTTAAGTCATTTTGGGGCGCTGAATCCAAATATCACATGAGTTTTTGGCTATCACGTCAGGTTTTTGCACAAATCACTGCTCTTGGTATAACAAGAATCCGCTTCAAGCATAGTAAGTCCCTGCTGTTTCTCATGAATTAAATGCTCCAAATCACCTCCACGAAGTATTGCATCATCATGGAAAATAACCACACCCAAAGTAGCCTATGCCAATCCCCTTTTCGCCTTTTGCCTGTTGCACGATGGTGGATTACTGTTAGTGCCTACAGAGAGACTACCCCGAACAAAATTATTCCCGTAAATCAAAGAAAAGGAAATTTAACCCTTAGGAAAGCTGCATTTTCTTTTATTACATCTTGCAGAGTGCTTAAAATTTAACTGCGTCATTCTGCTTTCATTTATCATCGGTTATTCTTAGATATATCAGTATGAAGAAAAGAATTCCTGATTTGTCAAAAAACCTGCTATGATACACAGATTTTTAGGGCAAATTTGAAATCGGTGCCTTCGAATTATATAAAAATCAACACGTTTTATCAAATCAGCAGAGAAAAAGTTTTAAAAATGCAGGGCGGTGTTATGTGAGCACATCCAGTAAAGACTGACATTTCATGATGCTTTGCGATTTTTAGATAAAGGCTGTTAAAGTTGGGCACCTTTTTACTTGATGTGCAATAGCGGTTTACCTCTTGAAGCTAATAGATGTATCACTATTAATTTTTTGACATCAAATACTTTATAGGTCCATGCAACAAACAATAGCAAAAAATTAAAAAAAAAGTCCAAGTGTCACAAAATGTCAGTTTTTACTTGATGCGTTCATATATTCATATACATATACAAATTTGCTGTAAAAATAGTTATGATTTTATGTTTTTTCTCCAGCATCCCCCACTGCCTGAGTACCAGTCTCCTTGCCTGCGGAGACTCCAGTTTGTCTTCAGCCATTACTATGTGACAGTGGCAGGGAACATTCTGGCCCTGGTCAACATGCTGTGTATTTGTGTAAGGTAACCCCCGCTGGGCACATTCAAGTGCACACAAGCATTAGCCACACCACACGGTCATTACCTGACAGCACTGGGTACATCTCAGTTCTCTTAACTGCATCCACATTCACTTCACTTCAGACTTTTCCTTGCGTCTTCGCCCCTCCCCCTGCAAAACCATGCAAAGAGAGAAGACAAAAGCAAATTTGTTTTTGCGGTAATGAGATGTTGTTTCCTCTGAAAGTTCACGTGAAGAGATGTTCGTTTCTCGTGACGCCGCACAGCCGGCTCTGCTGCCAGTGTCTGTCGTTTCCGTTTGACGTCGCAGCTTTCAGCTGAAAGCGCTCTGGGAAGTCTGCTCTCATGTAACCTCGTTCATGGCTCCTCAGAGTTCCCTCCTACCTACTCGCTCCTCTCTCCTCTTGGCAGAAATAAACAGTTTGAGACAGCCTGCGAGGTGGCAGACTTGGAACAGCTTTTGGTTCAAGCTAATCGAGAAGCGAGGAGGTATTAAATTAGATAATTGAGATGCGCCCGTTGTGTGCCTGGAGCCCTTGAGCTTTCATCAAAGCAAATACTAAGCTGTAGTCAGGTCTGCAATGACACCTAGTCCTCAGGAGGTCACAATAGTGACAAACTAGGTTTGCTTGCAGATGGGCAGTAGAAACTTACTGTATGTTAACTGCACAGCGCTCTGGTGCTTTGTTCGCTCTTTGACTCTTCTAAAGAAGCATCATCTCTCCCACTGATTGAAACTAACCAGGGAATCACCCTTCATCAAAAATGTTACCACCCTGAAAACTTCCAGAAAGAGAGATTCTGATATTCACAGCCCCAGACAAATACTGGAAAGCTTTGCAAAACAAACTGCGATACCAGTCCTAACACAAACCCTCCAGTTTAGCATTCTGCTGTTGAAGAACCTTGATCTACCATCACAATATTTTGCTGTCGAAGTTCTATTCACTCCTGCTGTTAATATTTCAGTGGGGGAAATTTGGTCCGAAAAGTCAGTTATTCTGCTTGAAGTTAAATTATGCTGCCTTAGCACTCTCAAGTGCCCTGTTGAGCATACTGTACTAATAAACATCACCGGATAACATACAGGTCGTTAGATTAAGGGTAAGGTGGACAGTAAGGCTCTCACTCGACTTCGAGAAAAATCTCCCATCACCTACTCACGGCCTTCACCGTGTTATCGAATAGCTGCAGTTCGGGGTATGAATGTATTAATTCGTCCTTGTGTTCCCTTTCAGATCTTGCTTTTGTTGGAGTCGGATAAGCCTGTCTCAGAGCGAGACGATTATGCTTTCGAGGTAAACTGTAGCTCACGCCTCTCATCAATACTACACTTCATTTCCATAAATATCTAATTAAGTGTAGTGACTTTATTATGAAAAGAGTAATTAAAAAAAATTACTGCTGACAACTTCCTGCTGCAAATGCAAGTTTGTGAACTGGTGATAGTGGCACTGTTTTGGAGAATATTAACCCTTTGAGTGCTGAAGTTAATTTTTAAAAATATATACATTTAATTACCTTTTGCTGTTGAAAACCTATCATGCGGCGACTTATTTAAGGGAGCTCTTTTAAACAAATTGCCACATGATAGGTTTTCAACAGCTTTGATTTTGATATCTTACATCATTGAGAAACCTTAGTTGCATTTACCACTCTTGGGGTTAACTTTCATAACAGTGTATAACAACGGTCCTGCATTTATCTGCGTCTCCCTGGCTGCCAGAAGTAAATTCTCACTTAATTCTACAGTCATGTAAACCTGTTATCTGGCATCCAGCTGTCCCTGATGAATGTTGCTCTATTAATCTGTCTTCTTTCCTAGTTGATTTCAACTAGAAATCTTTTGCACTTTGTGCAGGTGGTAAACTGTTTCTTCATCATGCTGTATCTGATTGAGATGGTAATGAAGATATTTGCATTTGGATGGAGGGGTTACATCTCCCACAAAAGTAATATATTTGATGGACTCATGACGATACTCCTTCTGGTAAGTGAATCACACCACATTCACAGTAGTGCATGCACCCACAGGGGAGCTCTTTTAAACAAGTTGTCACTTGATAGGTTTTCAACAGCTCGGGATAATTACAGTACCAGTCAAAAGTTTGGACGTGCCCATATTTTTCTTACAATATATGTTAAATCAAGAAATAAGCTCCCTGTATTTTGCAAAAAATAAAAGTTCTAATTCATAAATCCATCAAACTAACCAGCACTTGTTGTCATATTTGCTGAGTGTGGTCATATTTATTTTTGTTTACTAGGGCAGCCTAATGGTTATAATGAGTTTGTAGCTGAGCGGCCGTCAAAGTTTCCAAATATGTGCTGCACTTGGGGTTTGCTTTTCATTGATTTTTTTGCCCAATAAGACCCGAACGAGTTTGACTTTATGTCAGCCGTTGGAAAATGGAAGGAGCTTGTTTGTCTGTTTACTTTGCAAAATTTCGCTTTTTTGACTATTCCAAAATTTTGCACACTATTCAAACAAGTAAATTCTTCTCTTAACTTCTGACTGTTTGCCTCTTACCAAATCCCATTTGAGATTATATAGTGAAGTAGAGCTGTTTAAATTTCTCAAGAAACAAAGTGCTGTGACATTAGCAAAGTGTGTCCAAACTTTTGACTGGTACTGTACATTTTATTTCCTTGAAAATTTACTTACCACTCTACAGGTTAAATAATGACGGAAGGACCGTTTTATTTGCATTTCAGTGTAAGAGATTATTTTCAAATGGCTTTCACTGATACTAGCCTTGTCATTTCTTTCTTGAAACATAAAGGCTCTCCAGATCTCCATATTTGCCACATACAAATTTCCGTATCCTCACTGGTAAGCAGTTTTGTTTATTTTGATACCAGTTATTTCAATTACCTTGCAAACAAGACCAGGTCAGACATCACAGGAGTGTAGTTTAATGGAAGTGCTGCATGCAGCTGTTGTAAATCAGTTAACCTGTTAGCGATCATTAGCCTGGAGATGCTAACCTGTTTTACTCTGCCGATCCTATATGTGGGTTCATCATGTGAAGCTGCTGTATGCCAACCTTTTGGAACTGGAGATCTATTTATATCCCCGAACGCGGAATGCCGTTTCGGGGATATTATGTTTTTGGTCCGACCGCCACCGCGCCGCCCTGCATGTTAACGCGATAACTTCAGTAATATTTCAATTAGAAATTTGATGTTTTGCATATATGTAAGTATCATCAAGAGGAAGAACTGATTCGATTTTGGACAATTTGCAATTTCTAGATTGGCCACCAGGGGCCAAAAACTGAAAAATCACTGTTTTTATCATGTCTCTGGAAATATTTGTCCAATTCACCTCAAATCAAGTGCAAATGAAAGGTCATGACCTGAGGATGTGTCGCATCATGACATTATACCTGTTTAGTTCAAAGTTTTGACACAAGGTGGAGCTTTGTCACATAAAATTCACAATTTTTGCCATATCTTTGGAACCATTTGTCCAATTTACATGAAACTATGTGCAACTGCAAGGTCATGACCTCACAACATGTCACATGATGACATCATACCTGTATGGTTCAATATTTTGCCACTAGGTGGCGCTTTGTGATGGAAAATTACCATTTTGGCCATATCTTCAGAACCATTTGTCCGATTGACCTGAAATTAAGTTCTAATGAAAGTCTATACAAGGTCTATTCAAGGATTGGGGAATTGGAGGATTGGGGCGTTCGGGCCTTCGCCTCCTACAGCATAAGCCTAGTTTAAATTCTAGTGTAGATCTCACACTGCAAAAAAATGAAAGATGAAAATATACTCAGCAACAAAAGTTTCTGTGACACCAATATTGTTAATTATTTTTCATAACGCAATTATGAAATTTTCATACATGGTGATATCAGACTGAAACAGTACACGTAAACACAACATTGAAATGGAAATCATGAAAATGCGAGAAAATGACTTTGCACGTGAAAATGTGCGTAAATCATGCTTGTGGATGGCAATAAAAGAGGAGAATTTTTGGAATGTTCACATTGTGCCTGATGAACGACGGAAGCATCACTTATCAAAAACACAGCCATTTCGGATCAGGAACTCTACCCTCTAAATGCCAAGACTGTCTGAAAATGATCGGTGGAGGGCCATTGGGATGATTGAATCCGGAACCTCGCAGAGGGAAGTTGCTCTTCGCCTGAATGTCCACCGAAACACCATTTGGAACTTATGGCAGCGTCATTAGCAGACAAGACATGTCAGAGACCGTCCTCGCAGCGGCCGTCCACGAGTAACCACTCCCAGACAGGACAACTGGATTCGAACAACCCATCTCCGAAATCGATTCCAACCTGCAACCATAACTGCAAGAATGATACCTGGTTTGAGGCGACTGTCTGCACAGACAATCCGTCGCCGTCTCCGTCATTTTGGCATTGTCCCACGTCGGCCAGCAAGACGTCCAATACTCACAGTACAACACCGACGACTGCGTCTACAGTGGGCACAACAACATCGACGGTGGATCCAACGTCAGTGGGATCTTGTACTCTTCACTGATGAATCAAGATTCATGCTTAACCGATGTGATGGTCGTTTACGTGTATACCGTCGACGTGGAGAACGTTATGCCAACAACTGTGTTCAGGAATTTGATCGTTTTGGAGGTGGTAGTGTCATGATTTGGGGAGGGATCACGGCTAGAAACAGAACAGATTTGCTTGTTATTGATGGAAATCTGACAGGTCAAAGATATCGCGATGAAGTGCTACGGCCATTGGTGGTACCGTTTTTGATGCAACATGGTCCCGGAATAACGCTGCAACATGATAACGCCAGACCACACGTTGCAAGGATTGTACAGCAGTATCTGATGCAACAACATGTCAATGTCCTGCCATGGCCAGCCAGATCCCCAGACATGTCCCCAATCGAGCATCTTTGGGACGAGATGGATCGACGTTTGCGGCGGGTGGATAACCCGCCAGCTACACTCCAGGAATTGCGACAACGTCTATGTCAGATTTGGAATGAAATCCACAGCAATTTCTGGCACATCTGATTCGGTCCATGCGCCGGAGATGCATTGCTTGCATCATGGCACGAGGAAGTCACACCCGGTATTGAAGTGTGAAGGTCACAATTGGTTAGACGTCAGACAAGTGCTTCATGACGCATGAAAATGACATTTTTCGTTTTGAGTGACGTTGGCACTGAAAAGTCAGTGTTTCTCCTGTTAAATAAACATATTGATTGCATTGAGATCTTTGCGTGTCATTTATAACATACACATAAATGGTGTCACAGAAACTTTTGTTGCTGAGTATATTTGGTAAGATGAATTTACTTATTTTAAGACTTAAAACACTAATTTCTACCACCATTTTTCTTAGTAAGACGAAAATTTGTCCTTAATTTGAGGTAATTTTGACTAGCTTGCCAGTGGAATAAGAAATTTTCACTTGTCAAGTAAATAGTAACTTATTTTAAGTTGCTTTTTGACTTGACAAGTGAAAATTTTCTTATTCCATTGGCACGCTAGTCAAAATGACCCCAAATGATGGACAGATTTTTGTCTTATTAAGAAAAATGGTAAATAAATTATTAATAAAAATAAGTCCTTTAACCCTCTCCAGGCTCATGTTGCAAATTTGCAACAATAAATCAATTGATGACTGACTATAAAATATAAAGACCACGTGCGAAATGGTTTGATAAAGTTACCCTTCCAGCTCAGTATTGCAAAAATACAACGTTAGTTCCCCCGGCTGCCACTAGTGTAACTTTTCTCCACGAATGAAATATTTTTCATATCTCAAAATAATAAATTGGGCTGGAGAGGGTTAAGACTTTAAATAAGTAAATTCATCTTACCTAGTATTTTCATCTTTCATTTTTTGCAGTGCAGGGTTTCCAAAGATCACACACCTCCTGCTGAATTACTGGGAAACGTGTTTATAATGATGCCCAAGATTTCGATATTTTCCTTTTGCTGTAATGCTGCAGCCATAAAAACATGCCTGGGTTTGTATATTTCACCCAACACAAGTTCAAAGTTCAAAATTAATTTTATTGTCATTCATGGTACAGGTACTAGAACGAAATTACATTTTGTAAAGGCAAAAAATGACAGAAACATCGCTAAGAACTCGCTGACCAATTATATCATTCAATATACTAAAAAGTTACGATAATAAATACTATCTAAAAAATTACAATATACAGTGTCTATATATGTATATGTATTTATATTGCACATATGCCTGTGTACTTCCAAAAGTGCATTTCTTCGAGAGTTTAAAAGTCTGACGGCTGTGGGATAAAAACTGTTCTTCGGCCTGGCTGATGGGTCATGCAGCTTCAGTGAAGTGCTGTAACCGGCAGATCAGAATGTGTATGTGACATTGTACTTCATGACGTAAAAAATGCCTTTTGTGATGTTGAACCTATTTAAGGGGAAATTCAGGGAAAATCAGAATATAAGCTGGTTATTCTGTGTTCTGTCACAGGCTGTCGCTGTGGGAGATGGTTCGCCTGATCAACATGCTCATCATCTTCCGCTTCTTGCGGGTCATCCCCAACATCAAGGTGCTCATTTACCCTCACATTCAACTCAACTCAACTCAAGCTTTATTTATAAAGCACATTTAAAACAACCAAGGTTGACCGAAGTGCTGTACAGGTCAGTAAGGAACTGTGAAATACATTGCACACTAATGCAGTACAATAAAATGCTATGCAAACACAGCACAATACAAGAATTACGGTTAAAAAGTCATTGGGAGTCCAGCTCAGCCTGAATTAAATGTTTGGGGAAAAAAGGTGAAACTTGAAAATCTCAAGGATCTGGGAAGATCTAATGTGCCAGGGGAGACTGTTCTAGAGCCGGGGGGCAGCCGGGCAGCTGTCCCAAAGGCTCGGTCGTCTCCAGCCTTTAACCTCGACACAGAGACTTCCAGCAACAGCTGGCCTGCTGACCTCAGTGCTCTGGCTGCATTCGCTCATTCACAGATGTGCCTTCAGTCTCCTGTGACTTTAACCCACCCCACTTCCACATAGTTCATTTCTCAGATCAGCAGAGACAGAAAAGTTCACGCACAGCATGCAGAAGTCCTCCATCTTGTTTTTAGGTTCCAGTCTCCTGATTTATTTCCACATTTCTATGCCAGGTAGCAATAATAATTTGTGACAAACTGCTTGAGTTTGTGGATGAGGACGGGGTTGCACTTTCGGACCTCTGGACCTCGCACCTGTGCAGTCAGACCCCGATCCTCTGATGGACACATTGCTGAACTATTATGTCATTTTTCAGTTTTGTCCTCTGGAAAACTGTGCGGTTTCGTGTGAGCCTGAGTTACCTAGCCAAGTTTCTGTGAGGACTTTGGCGCCATCCTGTGGGGGAAACTTAACTCATGTCTCTCTAAGGTGGCTTTGCCTTAAAATGAGTTCTTTAAACAATAGCTTGATATGTGTGTCTTGGTATTCAGTCAACATTAATCTACTACTTCCAGTCTGCGTAGTATGTTTCTTCTTTTACCCAATACATAATTTGCAATATTATGTCTTTTTTTCTACAGCTGATGGCTCTTGTAGCCAGCACTGTTTTGGATCTGGTGAAGAATCTCAGAGCTTTCGCTGGAATTTTGGTGGTGAGCAGCTTATTCATTCCTTATGAGAACATTCAAACCCATCGCATTTTGACTTCCTATATGTTGAGCACATGGGATCATTTTGGGGTATGTCTGTCTCGTAGTTCCACAGTAACCCTTGCACTCTTCTTCTTCCCTCCTGTCTGAAGGTGGTGTACTATGTGTACGCTGTCCTGGGCATTTGGCTGTTTCAGGGAGCCATCCCAGCTCCGGGGAATCACAGGTCTGTCTCTGTCTGCCACTGGGCGGAATTAAAATTGAACTTCCAGCTTGTCTTTACATCATGAAAATAGCTGAATCTGTGTTACAGGTTATTGGGATTTTAGTTTGCCTTCCTCTGCAGTTGCAGTCTATATTCTGTCATACATTAGAAACGTTTTAGTGAGGGTTAATTGTGGGTTTTTGGTTCCAGTTTCGGAGTGACTGATCTCCCTTCAGTGTGCGAGCTCACATAGGGACTCCCTGGAGTCAGCGTCACTTCATTTAGCGACCATGTGATTCATATTCTTCATTTCCCCAATATAATCTCATCTCTGCAAATTTTGGCCATATTTTCGCCTCATGCATTGATAGATCGGTATTGGAAATGCCCTGACTTTTAGGTCATTATGAACTTATTGTCAGGTCCTGATTTTAAAAATATCCACATTTTGTAGTTTGGAAATAGCATTTAAAAACCTGTCTGTTAAATATCTTATTGCAAGAACTTGGCTATTAATGAAGAGCAGGTAGACACCTGTTCTGTAAACCTCACTAAACTGAAATTCTGGACATTATTTATAATATTTCGACACCTGTTGATCAATTGTCTATAAATAAAAAAATCACATTCTTTAATACAGAGTTTGTCCCTGTTTTGCTGCTATTAGTGCTTATATAACTGCTACTATTACTACTAGATGTTAGAACTCTGCAGGAGATTAATCCTAGATAAAGAATCTGTGGTGAGGTCCAGCAGTGACGCTAGGCGATCAGGCCTGACTCAGAGTTTGCCATCCGATGGCGGATCCCAGTTTCGTTTCATTAGGTAGAGCTCTGGGCCCTTTGCAGGCCAGTGAAATTCGTCTGTACCAATCTGAATAAGTTATCTGTGAGCCTCGGTCTGTGGTGTGGGTAGTGGGCACTGTAATACTGAAACAGGAAATGAGCCTAACGCTGACTTTGTAAAGCACAGAATCATCTTGTACATCACCGCATGTCGTGGCTTTAGCATGTTCCTTTGTGGAGTTGAGAGGCCTCGGCCAGTGAGATGCCGCCCCAGATTACAGTGTTTATTTTCACATTGGCCCTTCTGTATATGTAAAGCTGTAATATCTGTGTCGTTTTTTGAAATGGGACGAGCATGCGTTTCACTGAGAGAAGGAGTCGAGCTCCTCTAAATGTGGTCTTGTGCTTTTCTCCCTGTAGCTTGGTCACCACTTCGAACAAGAGCCTCGAATGTGGGACTTACGAACAGCTGGGATACTGGCCTAACAACTTTGATGACTTTGCTGTGAGTACAAACAAATACCGCACTTCTCTGACGAAACTGTATTGCTCTTTTTCCCATGACCGTTTTATTCAAGGTAATGTATAGTTGATTAGACTTCTTAAGGGGTCAATCCCCCACGCGCCAAACAACAAATTACTGTTTGCAACATATAAAGCCTTTCCCGTTTCAGGTTTGCGTATAAGTTTACAACTTTACAGTGACTGTTCTGTGACAATAACCCTAAGAACACTAAACTATTGTTCCTCAATGAGGTAGTTATCAAAATTGAAGCTGTTGAAAACCTATCATGTGGTGACCTGTTCATAAGAGGTTCCCTCCACAAGTCGCCACATGATAGATTTTCAACAGTGCAAGATTATTACATTTATATTTTTAGTTTTTTGAGCATTTATTTCAGTGCTTTAAGGGTTAACCAATATTTTGTCCAACAAGCATCCAGCCATAATTATTGTTAAGTGACTAAATGTGTGCTGTTCTTGCTGGAGAGCTTTATAATGAAATAATTGTAAACATTCTCTCTGCATCTTCGATGTCTCAGTCTCCGATGCACCTTTATTTACATCTGCTCTGTAGAAATGGATACTGGATTGAAGGTTTTGCAGATTTAACATCAGCGCCTGTGTGTGTGTCCTCTCCTTACTGTGTGTATACAGTCCACTCTGGTGCTCCTCTACAACATCATGGTGGTGAATAACTGGCAGGTTTTCCTGGAGGTCTATTCCAGATACACTACTGGGTAAGCTGAGGGCGACAGACTTTTACCCAACTCGGTGATTTTACTGAATGTGGACATTCATTTACGGTGTTGCTGTTTGTTTGTCATTCAGTGTTTGTAATGTTTGGGGTTCCACACGAAACCCTTTCAATGGCCATTTTTTGTTGTAGTTATTGTGCAGAGTAGCCGAACATGGACTCGTGCCAGGCTGCGCACTTACTGTAAGATTCTGCAATCCCTCTACGCCAGAGGTGGGCAGGGAGGGCCGTATCTGTCCCTGGTTTTCACACCAACGTCTGGTCTTTAATTAGTTGATTGTCTCAATTAGCCAAACCATTTGTGAAATCTGACGTTTCATGCACATTTCTTTAAATTATCATGAAACTACAAAGACTAGTCTTGTCTCCCTTCATAAAACATTTTCCTTTGATCGAATCATTGTAAAAATCTATATTTGTGCATGCAATCAATTAACTCAATTAGTCAGGGTAATTGATTGGAATAAAAACCTGCATACACACCGGCCCGCCAGGACCGTGATTGCCCACCCCTGCTCTACGCGCTCAGTTCAGGTTCATTGCTAACTCTATATAAAACCCATTAAACGTATGTTATAAAAACGTAGGCACGTCAACAGGCCATATTCATGCATAAAAATAGCATAGAAAGAGCCTCAGACAGCACAGAGTAATACAGTGCACAGCATGATGCACTAAACAGGTACATCTGCTCTCCTGAATATAGGTTCCACGTACAATAATTGTGCTGCCATTCCGTAAACATAAAACTTTATTTATAAGCACTTCACATAAATGTTGGGCACAATCTACTGGGCACACTTGAATACAGGATGATTGGAGATAATTTGGATTTTTCCTGAGCTCTTGAGCATCAGGTCTTTGAGTTCTAGTCTTTTTCCTATTCCTTTTTGCTGTTTTTGCTCAATCGACTAAGTTCGGGCAACTATCAAAGATAAAATACTGCAAAATTCTTCATTTTTATGCTGCAGCCATTATGCTGTCGTGGTATTTTATGTACTTCTATTCAATAACGATTTGTTGAGCATAATGCTCATGAGGTGGCACTAGAGAGCACTGTAACACTCATGTACGATGTTTCCCACCGTACAAAACCGCCGCCTGTCACACACAGCTGATTTGTGTAGCCTGACGTACGCACTCTCAGAACTGGAATGGCTTGTTAAAGTGCGGCCGTTTAAGAGGGTGTCTATGCGGTAATGATGGGTGCAGAGGTTTGTCAAAACCTGTTCCCTTCATCTCAAAGGCTGGGATATCCTGTTTGAAGGCACACGGCCAACAGCAGATTAATGTCAATCCTTTTGTGGAAGGCAGTTAGGTCCTCCAGAGGTCAATCATGTTGGAAAACTGAATCTTCTGAGGGTCAATCAATCTCGGACTGTCCTCCTTAAGTCTGAGATAAAATAACTTATTTTTTAGTCTAAATACTACTCAGTTTGTAATGCTGTTTGTAAAGTATTACACGTGATTTCACAGCATTAATAACACCCCTGTATGGAATACAATGGTTATGCTTTTTTCATTCTTAATAGAAATATCAATGGTGCGTCGGTTTCTTGTTGTCTGCAGGTGGTCAAAGCTGTACTTTGTGTCCTGGTGGCTTACCTCATCAGTCATGTGGGTGAACCTCTTTGTGGCCATAATCCTGGAGGTAGGTTTGTTTACAGCCTGGAAACCCAATTCTGTATGGAAGAGCTGCGACCGTGTGTTCGGTGTACGTCCATAAAAAAAGATACATACCCAGTCTTCTTCTCCAACACAGAACTTCATCTATAAGTGGGACCATGCAAGCTCTGCCTTAGAGTCGGGGAACACCAGGATACAGACCACAGTCCAGCTGATGTTCAGGTAGGAGAATGTGACAATATTTATTTGTGTTGGTTGGGATGGCATTGCTTCTGAGTTTGGATTTGGCCTCTGCTGTTGCTTTGCTTGTTGACCTCAGTTACGGTTAGCTCATGTTTGGACCTCAGAGATACCCTGCTGTTTCTCTGGTGTTTGGCTGATGTCTACTGTTGCAGTGAGCTGTTGCATTGCCCTTTGCACCTATGGTCGCCTCCCGTCTTCCCGGAGAGCTACCTACCTGTATGTTTTCACCAAAACCCTTACAAGGCACATCTCATTCAATCGCGAGAGCAGGACTGTCCAACCATGTTCCTGGAGATCTACCATCCTGTATGTTTTCACTCCAACCCTAACTAGGCACACCTCATTGAACAGCTTGGGAAGGGCTGCCCACTCATGTTCTTGAGATCTACCGTCCTGTAGATTTTTGCTCCAGTCCTAGAGTTCTGCTTTGGACTGCTCATTCTGGTGCAACACAGTAGGGTTGGAGTGAAAGCCAACAGGGCTTCTGCAGTAATATGGTTGGTGACGTCTGCTTTGGACTTTGATTTTTTTTTTATCTTCCGCCGCGTGATTAGCGCAGAACGGGGGATATAGCATTGGGGTCCGTCCGTACATCCGCACGGACACATAAAATTGAGGCGGCGGGGGATATTGCCATGTTAGTAGCAAACACTTGTTTAATGTGTTATTGTGGTTCTGCTTGGCCCTGTGTTTTCCTCTATCTTCTTTGCATTGTTTCTCGATGAATACCTGTGCTGCTGCAAACTGCATGCGCATGTGTTGCGGGACGAACAGAAGTACAGCGGCTTGGCGTTTAGCTGCAAAGATTTCTTCGGGAATGGAACATTCCGGGCATTGTTAATGCAAGCGATGTTCCTCATGTACGTTACATGACATTCTTCTTCTCTTGTTTCTGTCGGCACTACAGGGAACACATACAGGAACCCACAGAGGAAGAGCTTTGGTCTCAGCTCCAGCAGCACCCCCACCTAAGCCTGAGCCAATGACAGGGTCTGTACACATGCCGAGCCAGCCAATCACTGTCCGTCTCTGTTCTAAGCTGCTGCCCCGCTCATAATGGAGGGAGAGGCTGTTTAGCGGAGAGGGGCAGCAGAGTGATCATGACTGTGTGCGCGGTCGGCAGCTGGACATACATCGGATTTTCCGCAGATCATCTGGCTTCGTAACCTGTGGACCAGAGGCGAAGATTGCAATAGCAGTTCTCTAACGCACTTTATTATTTTAAGTGGTCTTTTTAATCAAATCTGTTGTCAGGTGTCATAATGTACACCAGTTTGGTAATACTTGATATTTAACTGGGCTCCAAGCCAAAGCCTGGGACGCATTTAAGAGAAAATGCTTTGGTGCAGAGATAGGGCGAGTCACTGCTGATTCAGTGACATATTTTCAGGCACCATGTTCCTCTTCTTCTGCTTTCTTGAGATAAGTGCGCATTTTCTCCTCTCTCTTAGATGTTAACTCGGTGACTTGGCTTCAGTGGCTGCTAAATTTTGCTTGGGACCTCTAGGGTTAAGGACAAATGTTTACTGAATCCCAGCTATATTGTGTTTTATGATATTACTTTGCATAGCTCCAAAGTTCTTTGAATGTCAGGCTGGCTCGAGTCAGTACGCTTTATATTGTTTGTCATTGTTTTATTCACTTAAATATTTTGGATAATGTGGATGTTTTAACGACGCTAAGCCTTTTTTTTTAAGATTAGGTCACATTCCTTTAAGAAGGGATGGTTTTAAGAAGGGGAAGATGTGGCAGTTCTGTTTGTTACGTTTTTATTGTGTTTCTCTGCCTTTTATCATATTTTTTCTTCGTTCTTATAAACTGGGGAGTGGATTCAAATGTTTTCAGTCAGGTGAAATGTGCGTAAATTTATTGTACTTTTCCCGCCTGTGTGTTCATTAAGTCGTGTGCCTTCTACTTGACATTTTACTGAGCGTCCTGGTTGTGCCCTGGGCTCCAATTAAAGAAAAATAATTTTTATGGACTCTTTAGCTTCAGTTATTTATTTCTGTGATGTCCTTTATTGCTGGATGCTGGGGTTGGGAGTAGTTGATGCAGGAGGTTTAATTGTATGCATTCCCCGCCGCCCATTGATGGAAATATGCCTGGAATGAAAAGGATAGTTTAGACGCATTTGGAGAGAGTGACGGCTCGTTGCGACGAACAGCGATGTTGAGCTTCGTGCGTCAGGTGACTGAGCTGACTTCTCTGGACGGCTTTGGCTCATTATTTGTCTCTCTCAAAATGACTGCCAGAAAGGCTGAGGTACAACAGCGATTCCCGGTGCCGCAATAGACCGATATCAGCATCTGTCAGTGTCAGCGCAGTCTGACTCGCTCCAGAAGCTTTAATCAAATGATGCCATCACTTACTGCTTTCACTCGATACATGTTTTGTTTTGTAGTGACACTGCGTATATTATTTTCAGAAAGCACTGATGATGGATCATGGAATCCAAATTACATTTATACACATATCGAGAGTTAATAAAAACAATCCTCCATATTCTTTTGTTCTTTGGTTTTTATGTAGAAATCATCCACTGCATGCATCAAAACCTTGGTGTTTTATTGTGTTTAGTCCCGATAATGTGACTCAAGCTGTAATCTACAGCTGAGATTGCACGATCAATTCAGCTTCAGTGGCGACAGTTGGAAACCAGTGGCGAAATCCGATAATTCCATCCCTGAGAAGTATGTATGGATGCCCATTTCATTTCCTGCTAGAACAGGTTAGTCAGCATTCATGGGAATTGTCAATGGTGTTCACTGTCCCCCTTCACCTTCTAAGAGAGCGCAATTCATACCTCACATTTCTTGACAGAGTTATCGTATGATAATGGTATCCTTTCTCCAATCTGTAGGCCATAATCTTTTGCCCATGGACAGGTGTCACGCTGGTGAGTTATTGTGAGCACAGTACTTAACGGCTGCTTTTCAGCCATGTGTTGTGTCTGGGCGAACTAATCAGTTGTGCCATTCTCTTGAGTGTCAGAGCAGTTTGACTGTTGGTCTCAATCTCGCATTCCTCTGAATGTGTGACTGCGTGTGTGTGGGTTTGTGTGTGTGTGTGTGTGTGTGTGCGTGTGTGTGTTTTGAGCAGAGTGTAGATTCTGCGGACTGGACAAACAAATACAGCAGCTGTAAGGAGCTCGTTCACACCAAACAGCCTGAGCTCAGACTTAAGCGTCGAGGGTCGTGCTGGAAATCTAAGGCTGTCCTCCGCTGTTCATTTGCCCTTCAGTCCAGGGAACGCCCCTCTCTTTTAGTCTAAGTTAGGCTCCACCCACAACAGCACTCGCCAACCACTCAAGGCCTCAAAAAGATCTGTCCTTCTGATGAACATCGGAGCTGCTGCGGGTCAGTTTAGATGTATCACGATCCTATAGACCGCTGTGAGATGACGCAAGGTGCTTGGTCTGTTTCTTGTAGGAACTTACCAAATTTTGACCCACTTCTCTCTTTTTACCTCTGCCAAGGTGATTGTTTTTGCCGGCGATGGTTTGTCTCTCTGTGTGTTTGTGTACCAGATAACTCAAAAAGTAAGGAACAGATATCTGTGAAATTTTGTGGGTGGGTTAGTATTACATCAGGGATGGACCTTAGGATCGCAATCGGTCAAACAATATATGAGCAATGTTCACTCAGCAACATTTTGACTGTGCTGCCTTGGTGGAGGTTTGCACTGGCAGAGTGCGTCTTGTTATTTCTAGCAATAGTTTAAAAATTTGGCTCAGTTGGCTGTGTCGGATTTTTATGGGGTGGCACAATGGCGTAGTGGGTAGCCCTGGGTTAGCGTGCGTTTCCACGAGCTTCTCTGGTTTCTGACCACAGTCCAAAACCATATATATCAGGCTAATTGCAGACTCTAAATTGCCTGCGGGTGTGAGTGTATGAGCGAATGGTGTGTACGCCCTGTGATGGATCGGCGAGCTGTTCAGGGTGCGTCCCTGCCTTTCGCTCATAGTCAAGCTAGGATCGGCTCCAGCTCCCCCGCGCCTCTCGGGAGGAAGAAGAGGTATAATGGTTGGATGATTAATTATCAATTATCAGTTAGCTCAGACAAATATGGTTGAACAACATCCTTTATTGAGGTTAAAGTCAGCCATAACATGAGCTACTTTACAGTAAACCCACTTTATATGGATAGTAGTTCTGTCTCATCTGTCATTGTCCCTTAGTTTCAGTTTGAGTGGGATGAGTCAGATATTTGTGTTGATCTGACATCAAAGTTTTGGAAGTCATTAATCAAATTTATTATCCAGCTCCACCTGATTAAACTGGCAATATTGCTTGTCTCTTGGGTGGATTATTTATTTAGAACAACTGCCAGTGAGAGAGACTTGTTTGAGATAAGTTTGTTTCATGCAAAAAAATGATGGCAGCTTCAGTTTAATTAGAAGCAAAATAGTTAGGACAGCATTGCAGTTATCCATAATGGGTTTGAGTGTCACATTTGAGAACAAATGATTTGTAATCAGCATTAAACAGTGAAAGCGGGCTTTGCTGATTGACCACCCACATTACCGGCCTGGCTGAGTGATGCCACTTTGCTTCTTTAGGTCTGTAACGTGCCGCCGGAATGCCAAAAATGACAGCCACGGCGATGGTGTCAACACACCAGTGGCACGACAGCAATGCGGCAACTTTCCCACCCATAAGCTCTGTGCACACGCATCCGTGCGCTGGTTCTGTCAGGCCATACGTGATGAGGCTTAAATCTTCCCGGCTCATGTTCTGTGAAAGGGGGTGAAATAAAGTGAGGAATTTGCGAACGAATGCAGAGAGCATCTAAGGTATTAGCCGCCCACGGAATTCTTGTCACGTCAGGGAAGTGCTTCTATTCACTGTGAAGAGGCCAACAGTCTCTCTGATGAGGCCCCGTTTCCATATTTGGCGTTTTTCTCAAATTATTCGGCACGCTTGTGTAAAAGCCTACTCCCGAAGCATTAGGTAACTCTGCACCATCATGTAATGGCTGTTGACTTCCGGCAGCTCATTATTCTCCAGGTAGAAATCGGCGTTCCAGGCCTCATGACAGTTGCCTAACAAGTACAATCAACGACATTCCTTCACAAATGGAATTGACTCAATAAAACTGAGAATCACACAGACTGTAATTTTTAACACAGGCTGCCAATTTTCTCTATATTTATCTTGCTTTAATACTGGATGGGCTGGGGAAGGGTAAGTTCGAAAATTTCAGTCATCAGGTTAGCAGGCAAGTGCCTGCATTTCTCCATTTCCATGGAGATGTGTCGAGTCATGGGCTTTAGAGATTTGTAGAGTCATGGGCTGTAGAGATGTGTAGAGTCATGTGCTGTAGGGATGTGTAGAGTCATACACTGTGGAGGTGTGATAAGATATGCATTGTAGAGATGTGTAGAGTCAAACACTGTAGAGATGTGAAGAGTCCTGCTCTGTAGAGGTAAGTACAGTCATACGCTGTAGAGGTGTGTAGAGTCATGCGCTGTAGCGGTGTGTAGAGTCATGTACAGTAGAGGTGTGCAGAGTCATGCACTGTAAAGGTGTGTAGAGTCATGCTCTGTACCGGTGTGTAGAGTCATGCTCTGTAGAGGTGTGTAGAGTCATGCACTGTAAAGGTGTGTAGAGTCATGCTCTGTAGAGGTGTGTAGAGTCATGCTTTGCAGAGATAGGTACAGTCATGTGCTGTAGCGGTGTGTAGAGTCTTGCACTGTAGAGGTAAGTACAGTCATGCGCTGTAGCAGTGTGTAGAGTTATGCACAATAGAGGTAAGTACAGTCATACGCAGTAGAGATGTTTAGAGTCATGCACTGTAGCGGTGTGTAGAGTCATGCACTGTAGAGACAAATACAGTCATGCGCTGTAGCGGTGTGTAGAGTCCTGCACTGTGGATGTAAGTACAGTCATGCACTGTTGAGGTGTGTAGAGTCATGCACTCATGAGGTATGTAGAGTCATGCACTGTAGAGGTGTGTAGAGTCATGCCCTGTAGCGGTATGTAGAGTCATGCTCTGTAGAGGTGTGTAGAGTCATGTACTGTAGAGGTAAGTACAGTCATACGCTGTAGAGATGTTTAGAGTCATGCGCCGTAGCGGTGTTTAGAGTCCTGCACTGTGGAGGTAAGTACAGTCATGCACTGTGGAGGTGTGTAGAGTCATGTGCTCATGAGGTATGTAGAGTCATGCGCTCATGAGGTATGTAGGGTCATGATATGTAGAGGTGTGTAGAGTCATGCTCTAGAGGTGTGTTGAGTCATGCACTCATGAGGTATGTAGAGTCATGCACTGTAGAGGTGTGTAGAGTCATGCGCTGTAGCAGTGAGTAGAGTCATGTGCTGTAGCGGTGTATTGAGTCATGCACTGTAAAGGTGTGTAGAGTCATGCTCTGTAGAGGTAAGTACAGTTATGCGCTGTAGCGGTGTGTTCAGTCATGTGCTGTAGCGGTGTATAGAGTCATGCACTGTAAAGGTGTGTAGAGTCATGCTCTGTAGAGGTAAGTACAGTTATGTGCTGTAGAGGTGTGTAGAGTCATGCACTGTAGAGGTAAGTACAGTCATACGCTGTAGAGATGGTTAGAGTCATGCGCTGTAGCGGTGTGTAGAGTCATGCGCTCATGAGGTATGTAGAGTCATGCACTGTGAGGTGTGTAGAGTCATGCACTGTGGCGGTATGTAGAGTCTTGCACTATAAAGGTTTGTAGAGTCATGCACCATAGAGGTGTGTAGGGTCATGCACTGTAGAGGTAAGTACAGTCATACGCTGTAGTGGTGTGTTCAGTCATGCACTGTAGAGGTGTGTACAGTCATGTGCTGTAGCGGTGTATAGAGTCCTGCACTGTAAAGGTGTGTAGAGTCACGCTCTGTAGAGGTAAGTACAGTTATGCGCTGTAGAGGTGTGTAGAGTCTTGCTTTGTAGAGGTGTGTAGAGTCATGCTCTGTAGAGGTAAGTACAGTTATACGCTGTAGAGGTGTGTAGAGTCTTGCTTTGTAGAGGTGTGTAGAGTCATGCTCTGTAGAGGTGTGTAGAGTCATGCGCTGTAGAGGTGTGTAGAGTCATGCGCTCATGAGGTAGTAGAGTCAGGCACTGTAGAGGTAAGTACAGTCATGCTCTGTAGAGGTGTGTAGAGTCATGCGCTGTAGAGGTGTGTAGAGTCATGCGCTCATGAGGTATTAGAGTCAGGCACTGTAGAGGTAAGTACAGTCATGCGCTGTAGAGGTGTGTAGAGTCATGCGCTGTAGAGGTGTGTAGAGTCATGCGCTCATGAGGTATTAGAGTCAGGCACTGTAGAGGTAAGTACAGTCATGCGCTGTAGAGGTGTGTAGAGTCATGCGCTGATGAGGTATGTAGAGTCATGCGCTAGCCGCTGACCCAGCTGAGGTGCAGCTGCTTGTGTTTCCCCTAGCGACGGGGCTGGGCTCGGAATCTCCCCTCCGGCTTTGGCTTATCGGTTATGGCCGGCGTCGGTATGCCGTTCACTGGAAGCAGCTGCTGCCATAACTCTAAGAGAGTGTACACAGAGGGACAGCTGAGAGGCTGGCGTTTCTCAATCTCTGACACTCCTGCCCTCCTCCTCTCCGCGGAGTGTGAGAGACTGATAACCCGCGGGAATCCTACCCCTCTGAAGTCAGGTGTCACTTCTGTGACCTTCTCCTTTTGGCCTGCCTGGAGTGACAGGACTCGGATACGTTGATCTTGTTCTCTTGTTTTTATAGCCATTTATCTTATTTTCTTATTTTGCATGTAGGTCTGAGCTTTGTTTGCCCATTTCCAGTAAAGTCAGCTTCAGTTGCTGTAAGTCTTGGGAAGCCTTCAGTTTTTTTGTTTTTTTTTTAATGCAAGCAATCAGGATAAATTTTCATGTACATTTCTGCACTTGGGAGGCACTTTTTAGACATGGTAGTTTTTTTACATACCATACATTAATGTAGTTGAATATTTTATTGAGGCAGTTCTCATTAAGCATCTATCTTAATGGTGCAATAACAGGGTCTAACCTGGGACGTGACTCCACCATCTTTGAGTATCCAAGACTTTATCCTATTCCGCCTCGCCAGGACTTCTTAAATCCTGATCTGAATTTACTCAGTAATATAATAATAATAATAATAATAATAATAATTCCCATTACTGCAGGCTCATACTTTTACAATTATGAGAACAGTGGTGCAAAGAACTCCTAACTTCAGAATAAATTCTGACTTTGTTTCTGTGAGATGTTAGGAGTTTAGTGCTTGTAATGTCACACTGTTTGCTCCCCTGTGGTTTGTGCTGTATGATGCGGTTACCCTGGCTTTGTCCGCACCATGGCTTTTCCCAGCATGTCTTTTAAAGCCTGTAAACCAAGACAATATGTGCTCCACTGGCCCTCCCAATTTTAAAGCCTGTCGAGATGTATGGTTTTGTTGTTTTATTGAAATCTGTCCATATTGCCTGGCCCGGGATGTCCACTGCGCACACAGGCCAGGCTGTCTCTGGTCTCTGTTCTCCTCTCGGCTCTTTGAAAAGCGCTGAATCGCAGCCTGATCTTAAGTTTCAGGCTCGGAATATGGGGATTTGAGTTGCAGATAATTAGAGGGCCGGCGTGTAAGAGACACCTCGCGGTGTGAGGAAAATAGGCGGGTCGGGTTCTGGAGGTGGGTGTCGGGACCTCGGCTTTCTGACGGAGGTGGAGGAGAATAGAGGCAGGGGAAGGTGCAAGGGCCCGACAGAAGGCCGGCGGAGAATGGAAGCTCCTGTCAGCTGCCCGACCCACCTCTCTGGCCCTCGGTCCCCGACGTCACGACGGTAATTACCCTCCCCGGCCCCGGCTGCTTGCCCTTTTCTACCGCCGTAATTCAATCGTGGAGATGGAAGCCCAGAGTGGTCACACCAACCTGCACCTGTCCTCGGGGCCGGCCCATTTCTCCTGTAAAAAAAAAAAAAAAACCGGGAGGGACGAAGGGTGGGCGGTGACAGAGATAGGGAACCGTGCCGTTAATCCGCGAGCCGCGGTCCACGGCCCGTACTTCCCCCTGCACCTGTCGGCCAGGTGGGGCTTTATCAGCGAGCTCCAGCCCACTCCGTTTGTTGGTTTTGTTGAGAGGTGTCAGGATAAGGACTTAGGGCCCACCCCACCCACCTGCACCCTGCTGCTACACCTTGTGTATCGCTGCTTACGCTAGGCATCTGGAGCCAGGGCAACACAGGCTGTACTGAGGAGGCCAGGGGGTTCGAACAGGGGAGTTAAGGGTGGTTAGGGTGGCCCATAGGCTAGTGGATGAAGACAAGGCTGGGACCGGGAGGGTTGGTGGTTCGCGTCCCACTGTAGCCGCCTTAAGATCAGAGGAACTGCTGGGCCATTTTGACGCTTAATCCCACACTTCTCCAGGGGGGACTGGCCACTGGTTAGTCTAATCCACTGCGTGCTGCTTGGCGGTACACGCACCAGCCAAATACATGTAATGTTATGTTAATCGAGTGGTGGGGAAGAATGGTCAGGCTTATGAGGTTGAAGGATACCAGAGTTTTGTTAAAGATGTGACAGGATACGAGGGTGAATCAAAAGTGCATAATCTGTCATCTTATCAGGAACAAGTGAATGATGTTTAACTCTGCTTTGTTCCCGTGTTGGACTAAAATTATGACCAGGATGCAGCTATTATGCTGTTACAATTGAGTGCTGAACATGTGGTAAATCATATTACATGCATCATATTATTGTACATAAGAATATTGTCGTTTTGTGGAGTATTGATTTCATACCTTTGGATCATGAGTGACTTTAAGGAAACACAGAGGTGTTATGGAGGTCCTTCTGCTGTACGAGATGGGGTTACTAATTCGCAGTTTTTCCAAAAAGGAAACTTTATATAAAACAGAATAGTACTTGACATTTGGGTTAGCGTTCATTTGTTTCCACAGCTAGATTTTAATTGATAGAAAATGTTATCTATTTTACCGATATGAAAAAAAAAGATATCTCCTGAAATGAACAGCTCACCAGTCTTCTCATTTAAAATAATCATCTTAAAACATGCGTGCTGAGCATAGCTTTTAGTCTCCAAAGGAGAAAGGAATTTAAAGGCTGACCAACGCTTATCGGGAATATTTATCTGAAGAGGTTATTCTCGGATAAGCCTTTCACAAAACCATTCAGGCAAGGTCTCGGCTCATGTGTGCTGTTTAATTGTGGTACTGAACATACATTTTAATTTTTGGCATTCGGCTCTGTCCTGGTGGTCCCGAGAATACGTCCACTTTCACAAACAAGGGTGCGCGAGTCCAAAGAGGCTGCGGCCAACGCTGAATGATTTTCAGGGAAGCGGCGGCAGTTCAAAGCACCGCCAGCCGGCTGGAGCGAATGAAAGGGATCTTTAACAAACGTCCTCAAAAAAACCACCCTCCAGTTCCCCTGTAAAAATTAACTTGTGGCCAAAGTACAATAAACGGTCTGTGGATAGGAAGCCCTAATAACATCCCGCTTCCAACAAATGCACCCCTCCCAGATTAATGAGTGTAAGAATGGGCCATTTGCATACAGGTGAGAAGAAGAAAGCGAGGGAGCCGGGTCTGGGTAGAATGTAGAGTGTGTGGGGTGGGGGGTGGGAGGTGGGGGAGGAGGGTTGGGGGGAGGTGGGGGCGCTTTGAGAGCGAGTGTCGCTGGAGGAGTTGAAGTGAGTTTTTGAAAAGGTTCAGGTCAATATTGGTATTTGAAGACCTCCCAGCAGCTGTCCCCGTCTCTCTGTAATTACCTGAGAGGCGTGGATTAGTCCTTGCCCTGACATTGGTCAAGTTTACACTGCAGGCTGGCACTGAAGTGTCCACTAGATGGCGGTAATGTGTCCTTTTTGCTGATTACAGGAATGCGCTTTGTATGAGGGGAGGAAGTCTAAAGAGATATGGTGAGTGAGAAGTGTGGTCTTGGAGGTATGTAGTCGATTTTAAGTAATAGGACAGGGTGAAATTATTTTTATTTTTATGTGCATCTTTTTCATGCAGGGGAATATTACTTTGCGAGGAAATATACACTGTGAAAAATGACTTGTTCACTCAAGTTGAATAAGTCAAATCATCTTGTTGCTTTGACTGAGTTAAGTTTTGTGAATGTAAACAGTGGTGATAACGTACATGCCACCTGTACCGCTTTTGGCAGAAGACTACATCTTTTGTGGCATTTTATTTATTTTTTTTAAAGAATGAAACGCCCCGAAAGCGGTAGTCTACCGCCAAAAGCGGTAGAGTTGGCATGTATGTGATAAACATGAGTTATTACATTCACAGAACTTAACTCACTCAAAAAAATGAGAGAAGTTTGTCAAGTTGGATGAACAAATAATTTTTACAGGGAATCTCTCAAAGGGCTATTGGTCCACACACAAAACACTACGATGAAAAACACCATTACGAGCCAAAAAACAGCCACTAGTCATTTCGTTCTTTATGTATTCTTTATTTTTATCTTCTTTCTCTCTCTTTGTATTAGGGCTATACAACTCCTGTTCGGGCAAATACATCATCCTCAAGGATTTCATTCTTAACTCTGAGTTGGTGCACCCAATTTTGATCATTAGCAGCTCAAGTTCTCCAGCTGTTGAATAGATTTGACGGCGGTGGATCTCTTGTAACAGCCTTATGAGCCCTGCTCTTTATAACTGGAGTATTTGGTGTCCTTAATAATAACTTCTTTTTAAATTGGTTAAACATGTGGCATATTTACCATTTTTAAAATCTCTGACCCTTGTTTTAGATGTTGAAATGGAGAAACTGCTTTCTTATGCTTGGACCTTTTTTTTAGGTCCAGGAAAACCTAAATTGTCACCGGTACTACCACAGAACTGGGGTCTAACATGGTTTCCAGATCAAAAATATACATGTTCCTCAAAATGCATGTTCTTAGCATATATTGTTGCTCAACCAACATGTGTCCTATTTAAAAACAACTCTTTATCTTCTTCGTGGTTATGTGTTCAAATCTAAACCTTGCCATCATGTGACCAGGACAACGAGTCCATATTCAGAGAACCAATGCTGTGCGATAAGGGAAGGGCTTGATTATAGTTGACTTTAATCCTAGTTGTCACTCAAGGGGCGTAGTTTTAGAGGCTAAATTCGGGGATACTAATGGCCAAAACATGTTTAAAATCGGACAGCGCTTGTGTTTGTTAATGCATGTTGAGTTTATCACGGGCACAACTTCCTGTAACAGGAATGTGTTTGGGTGGGCTGAGTTGGGGTATTGGATTTTGTGGCTGGGCCTGGCTTCACGGCGGCGCTGCTCCTAGAGGACACAGTGCTTCCGGAAGCTTCTGCTGCTCTTCCCTGGCTCTCCTTTTTCTTAAAAAAAACTCTGCTGCTGGTGTTCTCCTCCTTTTGCTGATATCACCCTGGCAGACGGCGGAGCCCAGATTGGTACATATTTCTGCTCAAGCAACAAAAGTGAGACGTGTCACTGATACCGCATCTTAAGTTTCTAGGTAATCGCTCTTGAAGGAAGTATTCATACTTTCCCACAGCGCCGGGACAATGCGCCCAGTCTTGGACTATGGAACACAGTTACCTGTAGTCATTTTTTTTAAAAAGACTTTTTGGATCCGAGGTCGATCCAACATATTTTCTCCTGTCACGTGACCAGTCTTGCTCTGAACGCGCACGTGATGTAGCTCGGCTCGGTCGATATGCGAGATATGCATTCGTGGGAAGTGTGGGCGTAAATGCGGGTGTAAACAGAAAAATGTAACCCACCCCGAATATAAATGCCACTCACCTGCAATAACTGTAACAGCTTGATGGATCTTAAAAAAAGCTGAAACTTCATTTTGCAGGGGGCTGCTGTTTCTTTTTTTATTTTTTGATTAGAGCTGCTCCTTTTTATCAAAAGAAATCAGGTTAAATTTATTCAGTGTTTTCTCTTCTCACCGATTCCTCGGCGTTCCCATGAACATTCCAAGCATGTCCGTTTTCCTTGTGTGTTCCCTAATCTGTTTCCCGCTGAGTGCTTTCGCGATTGCGTGAAGGGCAAGTCCTCTAACTGTAACGCTTCTCGTCCTTGGCTCGGACCACAGTGCTGTACGCGCGTATATATTTTATACTCCATCTGACCGTGCCTCACACCTGAGGTGGATTGGTTTTTCGTCAGGATAAATTCATATCATTTTTCCCACGGTTTTGAGAACTGCAACCATCGCTATGCGTTGCAAATTATGGTTGCTCGCTCCTTTGCTCGCTGATTCGCTCACTCACTCACTCACTCACTCACTCACTCACTCTCATTTAGGGACATTTATTGGGAAGCATGTGCATTGCCTGCCCTGATTTGTGCAATTTTGTGCTTGTAGTCAGGCCAAGAATGAGTAAAACCGCTTTCTTTTAGGGTATTTGCTTGATACTGAGTAACAAAATGAGTACTTTTAAAAAAATGTTTTAATTTGGCGTCTCCGATCCCACCCGCATCTGCAACGTCAAACTGGGGAACCATCGACATACGCTGGCTCGTATGCAACTCTTGCTGCCATCTCGGGAGAGCGAAGACAGTTAGAGGATCTCCTCTGAAGCGCACACCTGACAGCCACTGCCTCTTTACACTCATTGCTTGAAACTTTGAAAGCTAAGAACGAGGGCAGAAGATACCCGAACATGTGCAGGCTTAGAATTTTACTAACCAGCCCCCGGCTAGCCAATAGGAGGCTCTTGAGCAACAAACTGTGCCACCCCGAACTAGCTGTATCTATTCCATATCCCAGCAGCACAAAGCCAATTATGTGCTGCTCTGAAAAGGCCACAGCTGGTGCTGGCACAGCTCGAATTCGAACGTGCACCGAGGTGGTCCTTACTGTTCAAATATAAGTACCATTAAAGAAACTCTGATTTTCAGTTAGCACAGTTATATGAATGCTGATTTTGAAGACATTGTGTTTATTATTTATCAATAATGAGCTACTCGCTCCCGTTTAAACAAAGTACAGTATAACATGACACTATCACACAGTTCTGAAAATAGAACATAAAACTGTCCCTGAGTGCTGTGATTGTTGATCACTGCCAGCATTTGCAACCTCCTTGCAACCCACATCATGTTGTTTTGTCATGTTTTAATTAGTTAGTGATACAGAATGAACTCAACCCATGCTTCCCCTTGACACTTAGTCTTTATTTTTTGTGTGAAGTTCAGGTTTTTCACCATAACAAACTCAAAGGTCGTTTTTCTCACAATTCGTACCGCCTTTGGTCCTAGTATGAAACACATTTTTTGCAATCAACATAATGACCACTGTTCGATGTAATAGAATTTTCTAATTTGGGTCGCATCAGCATCCTGAAAAACAGCCCAGTGACACAGTGGTTAGTGCTCCTACCTCGCAATGGGGGGGGGGACTAGGAACTCTGTGCAGAATTGGCATGATCTCCCTGTGAACGTGTGGGTTTCGTTTGAGTGCTCCGGTTTCCCCAACCCTGAAAGACATTCTCGATTGGCCCACGCCTCCCAATGCTCCTGACCAAGGCTCTGGCTTTAGTACTGGAGCTGGTCCTCAGGTGCTGCAATATGGCTGCCCACTGCTCTGAAGTAGGATGGGTCTAATGCAAAGAAAAAATGACCTAATCTGGTTCAGTAAACTCTATCTTAAAAGTACACATAATCTCTCTTCCTGATGTCTTTTATTTTCTCCACATTGTATTCTATTTGAGTAAACTTTGTATTCTCCAGGCCTGACAGTTATCAAGCCAGGGGCTTTCTATTCCAATTTAACTCAATTATTAATGAGTACATTAGGTGTCTGAGTAAGTAATAAGGCAATTACTTTTTTCACAAAGCACAGAACCAATTGGAGTTCAGCAATTTCTTTGTTTTAATGAATTGAATGACGACTAATAAACTGTATTTTGTGTTCATGCAGGTTGTCTTTGTGTTATTCCACATTTTACAAACTTCTGCTCTTTCTCACTAGACCTTTCATTCAGCTTCCCAGCCTATGAGTTGAGACTTCTTCTACCTGCTCTCAGAGGATGTGGGTAACTTTATTCACTAGTACATTCGCCCCCTCCTGGAGGCCTGGAGTACTGCAGCCCCAGCCTTAATATGCCACACATGGAGCATCCTGTGTTCTGCAGCCTCATCAGACGCGGCAGCTAAACCCTTGCATTCCTCTGGCACGGCCCGAGTCCGACACGCAGGTGCTGGCCAAGGTCACGGCTCTGGGGAGGCAGCCGGGGGAGGAGGGCAGCGTAAAACGCGCACGGCCGCCCTTTCAGCACCGTCCCTTTGAAAGCTCGCCCGGCTGAGGCAAGCGTGTGGAGAGGCCGAGAACCCAGCCTCGGCTCTGACCTCAAGCCCTGCAAATACACCCTGGAGTCAGCGCTCAACTTCCTGTCTGAGGGGCGATTCAGACCCAGTGCTGAAAACCCGGCGGCAAGTTTTTGAGTTAAACTTAGGATATGAAACAGCAAAAAAAAAAAATCTCTTTGGTTTAAAAAAGAAGCCTGGTGCATTGTTATAAAGCTCTGACACGAGGGGAGGGAGAGAGGGGAGGAGGGTGGTGGGGGGGTGGATTGTGGGGTAGGTTTGGGAAAGTGATTTTTTTCCCCACTCCATTAGTGCTACCAGTATTTTTGTGCCACGGAAAAACCCGCACCTCGCGCGGTTGCCATCGTCAACAACCTGTCAAGCGGCCTCTTGTGCTGCGCAGCGCTGCCTTTGTGCTGGGGTGGCCAGTGAGCCTTGCAGCTGTCGCTGGGCCTGGCCTGGCAGCCTCTGATCAGCCAGGCATGAAATCTGCCCTGAACACCTCCGCATTCAGCGCTTCAATGAGCCCTTGCTCCCCCCACCCCCTCTCTCTGGCACTAAATCTTACCCCGGCATGTGGGGATCGCCAGCCCCTGGCGCCAGTTATTCCTCCGTGCCCCTTACCCCCCCCCCCCCCTTTCCACGCTCTCGTGTCTCCTCCTGAATAAATCAGGAACCCCCATTTTCACCCCTCGGAAAAAGGGGAAACGCGTACAGTGCACCGTCGCCCGTTACAGCCCGTTCTGTTCAAATCACCGCCGAGAGAAATGTGAACTTTTTTTTACTTTCACCGAGGAGGTTATGTTTTCAACCGTTTGTTTGCTTGTCAGTCTGTCCATCTGTCTGTCTCTCTGTCTCTTAAAAGGATAACTCAAAAAGTTCTGAACGGTTTGGCACGAAATTTCGTAGGATGATAGGTGGTAGTCCAAGGATGAGTTGATTCAATTTTGGAAGTCATCCGGAACATATTCTGGATCCGGAAGAATTGCTATAAAATATATCAGTCTCACGCAGGTCTGTGTGATATTTCTGCCTGGATTACTCAAAAAGTTGAATGGTTTGGCAAAAAATTTGAGAGGAGAGGTGGTGGTCCAAGGAAGAGTTGATTTACTTTTGGAAGTGATGTGGAACATATTATGTCACCAAAAGAATCAATATATGGTGTAAGGGAGGTATACGCTCTACCGAGTGCCCTCTTGTTATCTCTTGCTCTTGTGTAAAAACTGTTATAGGTAATCATGATGCAAAATTCTTAATGAACTATTTTTTAATCATTGCAAATACAGAGCATGTTTTCCTGGCATTTGCACTTATTGAATTGAATATAAGATAAATACTAAAAAAGTAAAAGTATTTTACTTAAGTACTTGGTTTTGTTGAGGCTTCCTCAAGTTCCCAAAATACGCAAAAGCCCCACCGAGGCACCAGTGCAGGAATGTTCCTGGAAGATGACACAGACTCTGGACTAACGCCGGTGCCAATGCATCATTGGCCCCTGGTTTGTGTTAGGCAGGAGGACTGGTAGGTAGAGTGTCCTTCGTCCCTTTTCTCACAAGCCTTCCATGTTCCTGAAGCACCCGCCTGAGATGGCTGTGATGTGAGAGGGAAGTGATGAGCTGAAGGCAGTCACTCTGCAGGTCAAGCTTGGTAATGTAGCTCTCCAGAAACATGGGTTAACGCTGCAGAAATGGACAGGGGCCCTGTTGTGCAGTCAATCCATACTGGGCAGAGGGGAATTTCTCAGTAAAACCCCTCAAAGATTTTGGGGAACTAAAATAAGTACTGCACAGTGAGGAATTTACATGTGTACCATTTCATTGGGCCATTCAGGAAGTTTATCAGCCACTACAGCATTCCCCTCCATAACAATGTTATATTCTATAAAGGCCCATTCTGCCACAGCAATTTCCTGTAATCCAGCAAATTTGCCAGATTTGATTGATAGGATGAACGGCGATTAGCGATGTCTGAACTTCCTGATCTCACGTAAAACGGAGAACCCTAGCCCCTGCATGGGGACTCTGGGGTCTTCCCCAAACAGCCTGGGTTAAAGCCGTGCCCTTGTCCTTCGTTGCCGTAGACAATAATGAACAACGTCCACAAATTAACGGTGAGCTGTATTGACAATGATGGCGATTCACAGATTTTATGGTCCTCTTTCTTAATTCAATTAATTGTTCCCTAAAAATGACGGGTATGTTATTGTGTGATATCGTCCGTCTGCGATGAAGTTTGCCAAGAAGATTTTCTCATTTAGATAAGATCGAATAGTATGCTATAAAGTTAATACGTGGAACAATTTATCACAATCACCCTAATTTGTATAATACATTTAGCCATCATTTCACGTGGGGTAAATTTACTCAATGATGTGCATTCTGAATGCATCCAAAACCAGAAATAATTGTCATCATGTTTCCACCAGAAATTAAACATCATCCTGCATTAGTAATGTACCATACGGACTATATTAGAAATAAAGCAAATCTTGGAAAATATGACACTGTGTAAAAAATGAAGAGTTCATTTGCAAAAACAGATAAAGGTCATTCTTATAAATGGATAAACTATTGCAGTTTGATGAATATTCCTCAGACTACACAATCACAAAACACAATTTGGAAAGAGCAAAACATTTTGCGATATTTTACTGAAGTAACCCAATATTAATTTGATTGATATTCCCCGGAGTGCACAATTTAAAAATTTGATTTAGGAAAATAAATCAAAATGCACATAACCTTTTTTGCAAATGAACCCCTCAGACCATCATTGAGGGGTACAACATGTTGATGGATGTAGATGTATGATGTAAACACAGATATCCTTTGTAAATACAGATATCCTAGTTTTATTCGGTCAATGCCGTACTAACTGGTGACAAACTTGCACCAGCTCAGTGTCTGTGTTTCCCATTGTTCGAGGGACCTAAGGATGTGCATGGTGATCAAAGCATGTGCCTCAGTTCCTCTGTGCCAGTATAAATTATTTTGGGAGGACAAAGACGCGGCATTGGCCCATGAAAGACTGTACGGCGATGGACGGCTCGATGATGAGGCGAAGAGTCTGGGAGATAATGCCCACGACTAGATAATACCGGGCGAATAATGACATCACGCCCTGCCTTTGTGCTGGATGTCACTCATTGTCACGTTGCATTGTCCATGGAGATAAGCCTGACCCGGCCGATGATGTATCTGTGTTCCCGTGTGTGTGGCCAGCCGGCCTGCAGGATTGTGGGAACTGATTCGTGCGCTGTCCTCGATTTGAACGCTTATGACAGACTGTAGCGGCGTATTGATGAGCCCGGTGGGAAAGGAGGATCCCGAAGGACTGGCCGGAGAGCTCCTGCGTAGCGTGGCTAATCGGGACGCTCTCAGACTCTTCTTCCGTCGCCCCGCCACCGCTAGAATGACAGGTCGGTGTTGCTATGGTGATGGTCTTGGAAATGAAGGTGTGTTGAAGACACACTCAGAAACAGACCAGCTCATTTTCCATTTTATTGAAATCAAATGGCCCAAATAAGATAGTAATTGTTAAAGCACTTTGTTCGGGAAGGGTTTGGAAGCTAAATATTATTGCCCTGCCCAGTGGAAAAAGGCACTCAACATTTACGTACGCAGAAAAAAGTCAAAGTCTGGGGGGACAGTGGCACTGCATTGTTTTGTCTTGTAAGACGGCTCCATGTAATATTGTGGATTAGAAATAAAACAGTAAATGCGTCAGTATGTTTGAGTGCACGCTGTCAGTCGATTTGGGATATTCTCTTCCATAATGGCCAAAGCACATCAGAATTACAACAGCTTCCTGGAACTTTTTTATGATTGATTCCCCATTTTACAAGGGTTAAGAGAAAAAAAAAAAAGAAACATGAAGTTACAGAAGAATATTGATTTTAGCTGGAAATTATGTTTTCAGTCTCCATGTTTTGTGCTCAAATGAAAATCTGTTGTATATAATGAGTGCCTGGATTCTGCAGCCCACAGGCATTATGGGCCACAGACTATTTTCCTTGGTGATGATCTGCCTGCCTTGTTATGTAGCTGTATCCAGTGTTTTAAGCATTTTGCTAGAGGCTTTGTCCACAGTGAAGGAGATTCAAGCTGAATTTGATTCCGGTCAGGATATTGCTGCATGGTCAATGGTCACTGAAGAATATTCCACTTTTTGGCCTGGACAAACATTGTGTTTTGGGTCAGAGCCATTGCAAGTAGGTAAGGGATGATGACAAATCTCTGGGCCCACAGCTGGGGGAAATGGGGGGGGGGGGGGGGGCACAGCTGGATGCAGAAAGATGGGGACTGAGCATTGGGGGTTGGGGGGGGGCTCACACCTCACAGCTACAGCTCACACCCATGCTCCAGAAATTTCTGAAAAAATCATATTCACTTATTGAGAAGTGGAAAATTATTTTGAAATGTTTCTGAACACCTGAATTTGCTTTCAACCTATAAAAATGATGCAGTACTTTCAAGGACAGTCTTTTTTTCTTTATGGCACACATGGATACTTTAGTCAAAAATAGGCTGAAGACATTACAACCTGCTTAAAACATGAAATGCGCCAAATTCAGAAAAACAAATGGCTTATTACAATTCCGCAATAGCAATTGTGGTTGGAATGAAATCCAACACACACAGGAGTGCCCCAGCACTGAGTTTGCCAATTACTGCTCTAGACCATTTTATTTAACCATTATTTTACCTGCTGAGATTGAAATCTCTTTTTAAAGGAAGGCTTGGGGAGTTGAGGACAAATTGCACAGCCAATTAGATCACGGGATGATAAGATGGCAGGTTGGGAATTTAGCCATGACACCGGGGAACACTTGGGGTCTTTAATGACCACAGTTAGTCAGGACCTTGGTTTAGCATCACAGCTGAAAGATGGGGATCCCTTCAGTACAGTGTCCTTGTCACTGCACTGGGGCATTAGGGATTTTTCCACCAGAGGGAAGGTCGCAACCCACTGGCACCAAGACCTCTTCCAGCAGAAACTTTGTTTTCCCTGGTGGTCTCCCATCCAAGTTCTAACCAGGCCCACACCTGCTTAGCTTCAGCCACACAGCTGGAGCAGATTGAGTAATGGTATGGCTTCTGGCAGACCAGCTATTGTACAGGCCAGGCTATTGCCTGAGAAAAATCAGGCAGCACTGACTGAGCAAGCTGTGGCAGGAAATACTCCTTGCTTCTACTTCCTTGAAGCTCACTCACTAATTTTGACCATTTTTTTTTCACCCCAGAGAAGGCAGAATGCCTTGTGGCAACTGTTGGCGCAATCCATCCCTTCAGTGTCCTGTCACTTTTGTTGGGCCGTGCACAAGAATGAGCCATTTTTCATAGTGATAATGTTGACTGTCCTGGAGTGCTGTGCTGCTAATGCAAATGGACAGGTGGACTGCAGGCACTCTATTCCGCTGCCCTCGCTCAATTCGAAAGCTGTCTACATGTTATCCAGGATAGTGTTGAGTCACGTCTCACACAACACAAGGGCTTACACTTCCACTACTTAATCCCAAGAATTGTTCAAAGCCAGTGACTTGCAGTCACAGGTGTGGAAGTCCTTCAGTAACCTCACCTTTTAACAGAGTAACCTCAACCCAGAAGTTCACCTCATTAACAATCAAGCATTTTATTCACAGAATACAGAAAACAAATATACTTAGCGGCATTAAAAATGCACCGGAGAAATATGTACTGTATTTGTCGCAAATTGAAGAATCGATCGGCTTTTATTGCTTTTCCAGTGAGATACGAGTGGAAATAGAGAAAAGGGCGTGGTGTGGTAATCCCGACGCGTGCCACATGAACACGCGGAGCACTTCAGTAATGATAAACATTGAGTTGTTAGTGATGTGAACAGTAACGCTTGACTTGTTCTTTTGGGTGTGGGCAATAGCCCTCAATTTGCGACAGATACAGAACATACCTCAACAGTGCATTTTTAATGGTGCTAAGTATATATAACCCATTATGATTAAGACATTATTAATCAAGAAATGGGAGTGCCCCTAGGCTAGAATAGGCTACATGTGATATTGTAAAAATGGCAGTAATATGAATAATTTAAAACTTTTACTGATTTCCATAACCCATTTTAGCATTTTTTGAAAAATGCAATTTATTTCAAAACAGCTCTAAACTTATTCAAAATGTTGTCAGTGCATAATGCATTTAAAACTGAAAACATCGTCTTAGGCATATGGAAAAATAATCAACATTGACACTAAAAGGCTTCATTTATAGCAACGCTGACAAATTTATAGATTTTGGCCGTTCAATGAGATGATGTCAGAATATTCAAAAGACATATTCATGTTTTATATCATATTCAATAATGCCAGCAAAAAACAAATTGGCAAGTCATAGCACTGATTATTGCGACAGAACAAATCGATGTTTGGTTGCTAATCTGGAGGAGTAAATGGAACTGGTTTGGAGTAATCATGAGTTAAAAGAGCTTATTTTTGACTGAAATGTGTACCAAATGGCTTTTATACCTCCACTGGCACAACACTGTTCAAAGTGCATGTGAAATTATTCTGCGAAAAAAAATTCCAGCCTTTTGTTTTGTTATTGTACCTGTCAAATGTGCTGAAATCAGGAAATATTCAAGACCAGAATTTGCTAAATTATGCGATTGTTTAGGATCAAATAGTTTTCTATGACTTACTGAGCTTGTCTGGTGTATTGCAACCTATTAAATAATAATTTTTGTATCTACTGTGCTTACGCAAGTACACACTTCGCTATCAAGCTGTAAGACAGTAAATCCTTAAATCCGTGAGCAAAACTTCTCAGCCTGAACTACCAATCCGCAGTAGACACGTACTCATCGAGTACCAATTCTTAAAAAATGTAATGCAGCTCCTTACCCGCTTGGCTGGCTCAATTGCGCAAATTTAAATCTAGCACAGACCAGTGTTTTAATGCAAAGCAATTACGCAATTGACCCAGATGTTCTCTATGCAGGCAGTCCACTGAGTCAATATAACTCATTCTCAGGATCTGTTGATCGTCAATCACTGAAGGTCTTTGATGAGCAAGGGATGCCATATGGGAACCACATATTTTATGAAGGTTCAATCATAATGTATAGCACTTGATTATTTTTTTCTTCAGGGCAAAAGACAGTAGCTGATGGTAGAAGTATAATATGTTAACTGCTATGTTAAAAAAAATATATATATATATCTGAAAAAAAAAACAAGTTTTTACTCATTGATGGCCTACAGTTTGAATAGACAAATTTATGTTAGAGACCAAATATTCTGGTGAAAATATGATGCCAGCTGCATGGTGTGGGGCCTCTTTTCAATCACAACCTGCAGGTCATTTACTGGAACAACAGAAAGGGCTAGATTGGCTCCGACTTCAAAGAAAACCCAGGGATTTAACTTGTTTCTGGTTGCACATTCTATAATTCCCATAGCAGATTACCTTTACTCAGGGGCTGTGGAATAACGTGAGAGCTCCACAGTTGGCCTCAGGCAAGGCCTTCAGCACTCTCTACACCTCAGAGCCTGATCCTGTTGCACTGGTCTCAGAAGACTGACCCTGGGTTGTCAGAGCTCCCCCCGAATGAGTGGGGTGCGCCCATTCTGCTATTTATTTATTATCAACTTCCACCCCCATGTCTTGGCATAACCCACTTCCTGCCCTTTGGCCCTTTTGGTCAGGAGAGCTCTGTATCTTCCCTGTCAACGGCATAGATCCCAGGCTTACTCTCACTTTCTGACATTGGAGAACAGGCTGTCTGTGTGTTAGCATGTGGTTCACCTCAAGCTTATTGAGGTCAAATGGGCACTTTGAAAGGCTAGGGCTTATGGTCAGTCCCAGATTTGCTAAGAGATACAGTGAGCATATGACAGAAGTAACATGGGGGAATGGGTCCTATTACATTGTTTATTTGCTTAGTATCAGGGACACTTTGAATAGGCTACCCCACTTTTACCAGTTTATAATCAATCTGTCTTTATATTGGGGCTTAGGGGTCCCTCAAGGGTCAGTATTAGGAGATTTCCTAGTGAAAGTGGGCTAAGCATGAGGTATGTATATACGCTGTTGTGATCTGTCAATTTGTGTTTACATCTAAGCCCACATACATGTGAATATCCCAGAACTCTCAATAGAGTTTCATTGTGTCAGTGACACAAACACCATCCATTACATTTGTGTAGCAGTCACTTATGTTTAGAATGGCTTTGATGCCATATTTTTGCCATAGTATCTATTTACACATGTGGATTAACACTAATGAAATTCAGTTTGAGCAATTTGGTCATTAATACTATGGCAGAGTTTGTCACAGAATTGACCGTAAAAACTGAAAGCCCACTCCCTTACCCATCATACAATGCTGCTACCCATCCTTACCAACAAATCATCCTTTCCAGAATTAAATTCCGAGCCATACTGTCTGCTATGTAAAGTTTTTTGTCGATATCTTTCATGCTAAATAAATGTCATCGTGGTTTTTGCGAGTTGTGTTGGGCAAGCAAGCAGAAGCTAAACTAAATTGCTGGGAATTGAATGTAGGAACCTGAGTAGTTACAAAATTACGAAATGTAATTTGTTGTTGGCTCTTGTGAAGACAATTTAAGGTTCAGCCCTTTGAAATGACTGATCTTGTGTCATAAAGTTTAAAACTGATATCTAATAATTACTGTGCTTGAGGAGTTCATTTTCCAGCTATCCTGACACTAATATGAGGTTTACTAGCAGTAAAATGCAATGACAAACAAAATTTAAGGACAAACAGAACTGTAGAAAATATGACCAGTCTTCCATGTGTTCTGAGCCACATGCATGAAGAAGGACACTAGTTGAACACTTTGTAAAAGGGGTGGGTCTCAGTGTTGGCTGTTATCTGTTCCCTACACTGGACAAAATATAGAGCTTTTTTAAGAAAAAATAAAAAAGCATATCTGAGCGTTCCAGGGCAAACTCTACCCCTACATGTGGTCTTGCTCTTGCCCTTTGTAGCAAAAAGAAGGCCTATAATGAGAGACTGAGAGCAGGAGGGAGAGAGAGAGAGAAGGGAGGCAATTTTGGGAACAGCTGCTCCTGTAGCTGTTTGAGATTACGTCACTGCTGTTGAGGAAAGAGAAGAGAGAGAGAGAGAAAGAGAAAGAGAGAGAGACAGAGAGAGGGTACAATCCACAGATTGGGCCAGGGTTTATGGACTTTCCTCCTTCTGAAGTGCTTTTCACAAAGCTGTCATTGTTAGCAGGCTGGAGAGCGCGAGCCGTTCTTGAATAAAAACCCCCCTCCCAACCCCCAACACCACCACCACTGCACTGTACACGGCCCTGGTCTGTCAGCTGTACACTGTGGATCACATCCTCCCCGCCCCCCCGCCCCCCCCAGCACCTTACAGTCCCAAAACTACCAGCTGCCTAGGGTCTGCTTGGGGCACAATCGAGGGAGACGGAGAGAGAAATACTGGGTTTGTTAAAAAAAAAAAAACCCAAATACAAAGAGAGGAGTCCTTAAAGTATGCTCTTTTTAGTTTTGGCACAATTACGTTGTACTAGTGCTGTGCGCGTGAGGCAGGTTGTGTTTTGTTTTATTGGCTGAAGCCTGGTTGCTCAGCACATCCAAAAGGCGAACTCTAGAATTAGGGTCTCGAAGTGCTAGAATTAGAGACTCTACTGTCTGTTTGTGACAGTCTAAATAATTGGCAAATGTTTTTTGTAAATGAGCGAGTATGTGAGAGTCTTTGCGTGTATATCCCTTAAACAGGGCAGTTGAAAGCAAATTTATGTCCTAAGAAAGCACACCTCAAAGATAAATTGCACCCATCAGAAACAGTGGGCTCCAATCACATTTATTTGAGGCCACATTATTTGCTAGCTGGTGAATCCATTCTGCTAGGTTTACGTTCTGAAATTCATGCAGGATTTGTTGCAGCACATGTGCTTCTTCTGACCATAAGTGGTGATATTCAAACCGAAAAACTTTATTCAGTTTGTCAGTTTTTTCCCTTTACCTTCATGGTTTTTCATTACCAAAAGTAAAAATGGAAATGCTGGGTTGGCAGTTTTATTTTGGATTCTCTGTGAGTGCTACTTCATTTCTGCTAAAATTTCATTTCACATGTTCATGCAAATTGCAGCTTGTGGAAAGACTTTCCCAGAGAAAGCTCTGGTAAATTGCCAGACTTTTTTCAGTACTGTTATTTCCAAAATGTTGGGGGGGGGGGGGTTCAGTGTAAATGTCTATGTAAAGGCATAGGGCTCTCATTTACATAATGGCGGCATTACTCTGTTAAACGTAAAAGGAAAAGACATGCTCAATGATTTATTGCGTTTTCGTTTTCATGCTTTTCGTGATCATGTAAACTGAAACAATATATTTAGAATTTCAATCTGGTGCGACACATACACACAATGAACTTATAGAAAATCATATATTTACATTTTATTTTCGCGAGCTAATATTTCCATGTCAAAAAAATAGTTTCAATAATAAAATATTAGCTACTTCTCGGTTAGCAAGTCCCTGTCCTTTGGTTATTAAAAGGGTGCCGTTTGATTTGACGGCTCGGGCCGGAAATGTTCAGTGGAGCAGATGTGATGACCTTCTGTTCCGATCGGGAAATCTCATGCCGCCAGGAACCCTTTGGCGGTTTAGTTTGTGGTTTCCATTTGTTTATTGCCCCCCAAAGTCAAGGCCTACTCTATAAGTACCCCCAGGGGGCAGAATATCTCGCATCGTAGACAAGGAAGGAGGGAGGAGGTGTTGGCACAGTGGAACGCAGAAATAAATGGACACGTTTCATCTGGGTTGTAAGAACTGGAGGCCCAGATATCCATTTGTTTATAAACACAAGCTGGGGCAGTGAGGGAAGACCCATTAATTAACCCCCCCCCCCCCCCACAGGAGGTCATTGTTTTCCCCACCTTCTGTCTCTGAATGCACAGGAACTTCCTCTTCGACTACAGCCAACGGCACTTTGAGCTCTGTTTAGACGTGACACGACAGTTGATCGATGTGAGCGCGGACCAGGCCTGGATTTGTGTGCGTGACCCCTCAGTAAATGTCAACCTGTCCGGATAACTCAGCTCTTCAGGGAAGAAATGTTTCAGGATTGCTGTTTGAACATGTACACACGATTCCACTCAAGCTGCACTGGGGTTGACACCGATGCGCTTTTGGATTTTTTTTAAATGTAACCCATTAAGAATGGATGCTCTGTGCTCACACGAGCCTAATGTCACACCGATGGGCTTCCAGTATGAAAACTGTGATGTACGAAGCAGATTGGTACATTACATCCCTGTTTTATCCCAAATCAGCCTGAATGTTACTGTATGTCAACATGTAAGCAGAGGTATTTAGCCCATTTATCATTATTTACCTATAAAATACTGTGATCATCAGTGGATAAAAATTTTTTCAGAAGCCAATAAGTACCTGATTAAGAATAATAACTTGTTGATGTTCAGAGGTCGCAATTATCCGTTACAAAAAACCACTATCGGAATAGCATATAATTTACCACCAAAAACTACAGTATTACTGTAGTAATTGCATGGTTTTTTGGAATGCACTATAGAGATTTTAGTGTTACTATTGAAATATTGTAGGGCTACCATAGCTAATAAAATAGCACTACAGGAAAAACTATTGTAATACTATAGCTGGTGAAATGTACTATAGAACACCACAACCACACTTTAGAACACTATAAAATTCTTATAGAATACTATAGAAACTTTTAAATTCATTTTCATAAGGGATGGTAAGAGGAGAGCAGACGTAGTGAGTGCACAGGTTTGAGCAAAAAAAAAAGAAGCTTTGCTGCAGGCTACACCAGGACCCGATCGATTTCTCCCCTTCTGTTTGGTCTGGCTTGGATCAGCCCCTCTTCCCGCCGGGCGGCGTCGCGTCAGGTCTGGACGGCCCAGTTCAGGTTGCAGCCCGGCTTTCCCAGCATCTGGGATTCCAGAGGCTTGTGGATGTGACAGAGAGCAGCTGACACGCCGGTGTCACCGGTCCTGTTTACAGAGTTTACAGAGCGCCGAGTCCCCACAAGCGGAGGTGAGAGACCGAGAAAGGGGGTGAGGGGGTGAGTTGGGGGGGTTTTATGGAGGTTTGGGGTTGGGGGGTGGGAGGGGTCACAGTCTTCAGGCCTGGCCAACATCCTCATGCCATCAGAGGCCGCCTCTCATTCATCATGGCTGTCAAAATAGCTCCCTCACAAAGAGCTTACTGTGAGAACAGTGTGGCGACCCTGATTATGGCATTCCTGTCCATTAAAGATCACAGAAAGGAAATGAATGCAAACACATCGGTGCGATAAGCAGGGCCACATATGGCAACCCCTTGTCATAACAAATGGCCTGTTGCCTTTTGTTGGATCGTAATATAACCAGAATACGGCACTGCAGGTAATACACGGCACGTGTTTAAAGTTGAAGGCATTTTCTATGCTTTTAAAAAGACTGCACCACAAATCTGCATGTTTCATCATTCATGCATTTTTAAAATACAAACTGAACTGCAAAATGTGACTTTTAAAATAAACAAATTGGAAAAATTTTCACGATATAAACATTTTTGCTTGGCTAACTTTTGCTTTGAAACAATTATAATAGAGTATTTTTTTTTCTTTTTCTGGCAAAATTAATTGAATTTAACAAAGTGCAGCTTAACAGTTGCCCATGTACCAATTTAAAAATGTCCCATAATGCAGTTTTGTATTTAAGTGATCTGCTTATACGTATAATTACCCATTGATTTGGTGTTGGATAACAGTGTTAATAGCTGTAGCTTGTATTTGACTGTTTATGTAATTTTCTGTGACAGGAAGATTGTTCTTCCTTATTCTCACTTCCTTTTTACTTCCTGAAAACCTGCTTTTACATGTAAAGCATGGAGCAGCACTGTCACATTTATTGCACGTTGGCTTTAGAGATGAGCTCGACCTGGTGGACACTGAACGACTAAGCTAGGTGGAGAGGTCAAGAAATGTGATGGGGTCCAGGCAGCATTAAAGGCCGGAGACCCTTCGCGGAGAAAAAACGGCGGCTTAATGAACGTTGCATGCCTTTAAACGGCGGGTGATGATTACGAGACCCCTCAACCCTAATGGTCCTTACAACTGCTGGTAGATAAAGGTGATGTCCCGCGGTTAGACTTCCTGCTGTGAGGCTTGAGCTGTATTCCAGTCCTGCGACATAACTCCGGGGGTACAGGCTCTTTCCCACCCCCCCAACCTAACCCTCCTCCCCCACCCCAAATAAAACAGCCGCTTCCATCCTTGTAAAAAATAACAGGCCTGTCAAAAAAGGCAAGGGGTAATGTTCCGGTAATGCATGAATTTGAATGGGCGATTGACGCACTGTAGATTATGTATATGTGGACCCGTCTCAAGCTTTGCGGCTTCAGTTATGCTCAGCTAGTTTCCATACTCGTTAGCTATGCATGCCTTAGTCGTCTATGGCATCTTTAGATTGTGGGAAACTGCAAGTAACAGGGTGAGAGTCTCTCAATGCTAAAATGCTAACAGCGCTGCACAGAATATGACCTGTTTCAATTGGAAAATTTAAGGAGCACATTCACTCGAAGAGCAGAGAGCATTATACACGATGACATCGCATTACAATATGTTTGATGAAACACATAAACAAGAGTGCTCTAAGTAGAGTTCAAATCTCTGCTGTACCCTGTGAACAGATACACACATGGACACACAAACACATACACACACACACACACATGCAACCAAACCCATAATTTCCTCCAGGTGTATGCGTGTTTGAAATAAAAAGGATGGCTAATCAGTAATACATTGTTAAGAATGGGGAGATGTCACTCTAGGGTGGCAAAACTACATGAGTTTTGGTTTCTGTTGCATTTGCCTTGTCTCCTGTTTATGACTCCTTGATGTCCCCTTTTCCACGCTGCGATTGGTTCATTCGTCTGCATATTTCAGTAGAAAGTTCAGCTCAGTACTTTTTCATGCTGCACCTCTTATGACCTGAGAAAAATGTTAATGCGAGACGAACCAAACTACTGCAACTGGCATGACCATCATCCCCACAGCAGCTGACCAAACTCATCGGCTCCGACTCCCTTGAACCTCAGCTTGAAGTCATGTTTTGTCACCTCGTTTGGCCGTAAAAGCTTCTGACGCTCAGTGCCAGCCTGAGATGGGCTGGACAGATCCCGGGGGCTGTCGTGGGGGGGTGGGTGGTCGAGGGCGATGAGTATAGATTCTCTCGCTGTAATGAGACTGTGTCCTGCGGGGTTAAAGGAAGTCGCCGTGATGGGAAGCCAGTCTCCAGTCAAGGGTTACGCAGCGGGTCAGCCAGGATACCGAGGCCTTTAAAAACAGCAATAAAACTTACTGCGTCTAATGGGACCACACAGAGCAATCAGTTACAAGAAATGAGCCACAGTCCAGGCCCCCACCCCCCCCACACTCTCTCGCTCTGAGTCATGGAGAGAGCTGAGAAACGCACACTTCTCTCCTGGTCTCAGCTGAAAGTGCAAGTGATACCGAGGTAACTCTATGGGCCAGGCCGTAATAAAATTCAGCCCTCCTTAAATGGCAATTCATCACATTCTTTTTTTATTTTCAAAAGGCGGTTTCATCCATAGTGACCCTGTCCCTGCTGTTTTATGCAACAGCATGATAAAGGTCATCTATCAAAATACTTAGAACACGGTGACAAGTGATTTTATCACTCAACTTGTTGAGTCCTCTCATTGCTTCAACTGAGTTAAGTTTTTTAAATATAAAGAGTCAAGTTCATCACTTGTGACTTGATATAGTCAAGTTGAGTGGACAACTCTTTAATATCTTTATTTATAACTACCTTCTGTAGTTATTAATCTGTTTCCCCTTTCTGGTTATTATTCTTATTTAATTTTTTATTTTAATGATTACATATTTTTAATTTTTGATTGCTTATTTTATGAGTGCCCCCTAGCCCAGTGTGCATTATTGTGGTAGACGGGGGATTAAGTATATATACTCCGCTCAGCAGATTTATTTTCTATCATTTGTCCAGATGAGAAGCCTCCCTGTGTTCAGTCTCAGTTGGACGAGCTACAGGCAGGCAGTCTCCCTCCAGACCTCCGAAAAACCTCCCACTAATGAAATGCGGCGATACAGAGGGAGTGATACAGAGAGGGCGAGCAGAACAGCGCCATCGTCTCAGCGTCTTTCGCCCGTGTCGCCTCGACCCTATCAGCTGGCGAGAGCTGGGGTAGCTGGCCTATCGAGACTTCAAAGCGGATCTTCGGTGGCTGCAAACGACCCCGAGTCAAATCAAAGAGCCAATATCAGAGGGGTGATTCTTATGATGGGGTTTAGGGAGGTGTCTGTGAGACCCTGGGGTGTGGCGTGGTTTGGTTTTTTTCCAATGAGATGCATGATGTGCTGAACTGTGGGAATACCCCATACACTTCATAGTCACTTGGGTCTCTCTCTTCACCCTGTCTGTAAGGCTGTGCTCAAAAAAGCTCACTCATTCACTCGTCACTGTATGTTGTGGTTTTCATTCGAACATATTTTCGTATCATGAGGTTCCCCCATCCTCAAGCAGTTGGAGAGAGACAGATTCTTCAGAGAATCAGGTTTTATTGAGGCATATTGGTAAATGTAAAGCCGAGTTCTTTTTGCACAAGAAGATCTGATTTCTTACTTTTCAAACCCAGTTTTTACACCTTCTTCACAGGAAATATCTTCCAAATATGCTTTTTCCAAATTCTCATTCTCGCACTGCAATTGGGCAGGCAAACCGAAACACAGCTAGCTAATCCTTCAGGAATTCACAGTAAAGATAAGCTGCACATTACTACAAAGGACTGGAACATTACAAGACAGGAAAGTAGAGACAAAGGAAAAATACATTTAGATGAATAGGATACATGTGGATACATAAGTGAATCAATTGATAATGCTTTCAGTAACAACTAATGAGTTTACTGAACAAATACAGATCAAAGCTACAGAAATCAAATACATCCTCTTATTATGTTTTTGAATCAACTAAACAGAAGCCTGCTTACTAATCAAAGCTACAGAAGCGTGCTGCTTATATGTGTGTGAGCTGCTCATGCATGTGGGAATTGAATTGCTTGTATGTGTGTCTGTCTGTGTGTGAACTGTTTGTCTGTGTGTGTGTTTTATGTGTATGTGTATTTGTACCGCTCATACCGTCCCTATGCGTATGTGAACCACTTCTATGTGTGTGTGTTATGTTATGTGTGTGTGTGTGTTACTGCTGCCTACATAATATGGTTATTGATTATGATTATTGATTATGGTTATTCAACATGGCAATTGATCTACTGATGAATATGATGAGAAATATTGAAGTATAATCCTCAACATGTATTGTGTTTGCCATATGGTGAACTACACAGTAGGAGGACCGAAAGAAGGAAGTTTCGGACTCTACCGAGAAATCATCGCATGAACCCAACTCAATTCTGTAACATAAACAAAACGTGCTTTCACTATTGGTTTCCTGTCTTCTTCAGGGAGACGTGCGCCTTTGTGTCAAGTATAGTTAGTTCAGGCCTTTTCAGACTGCTTGAGATCGTTGAAGTAAAATTATGCCGACAGAATATAATCGTAGGCAAATCCTCATAGAGGCATGAAAATGAGATTCTCAGTACAGTGCACTCGCTGCGTTAACAGTGCACCACTGAGAAAAGAAGTTCCTTGATTTGACATGGAATATATGAAGTTTGTTTCTAAAACGTAACATTTCCATTTTATTAATTTTAAGTAAATCAGCATTATCTATGTGGCTGCCTATTGCATCATCATACTATAATTTGAGGAACGTTTGTCTGTTTGTCTGTCTGTTTGTTCCCCTACTCCTCCGAGGTCTTCTGACGGATCTTCACCAAACTTGGTGGGTCTATGTAGCTTGTCCCTGGAATTGTCCTTGAGAAGTTAGTTTTTTGAAAGGTCAAGGTCACTGGGGTCAAAGGTCAATTTTTCGCATCTCCCATCTCCCTGGACAGATTTTCATGAAAGTTGGTACGTGGACGTAGGTCGTCACAAGAAATGACCACGAGAGGTCCGTTCCGTCAAAGGTCAAGGTCACGAGGGTCAAAGGTCACCGTATTCATGAAAGTTGGTATGTGGACGTAGGTCGTCACAAGAAATTATTCTCGCCACGGGTAATTCACTAGTTTTATAGAAAAACAGAAACTCATGAAAAAATACCTTATAGTATAAATTTCTGAAAACAGATTTTTGCAGCGTGTGGAAGAAGTGCAGGGCCATCACTTTATAGTACAGTATTATCTCCATTTTTGTAATTCTGGCACATTTTGGAACAAACTCTTCATATACTGAAGAAAATGTGATGTTGAAATGCCATAATTCAAAGTCACTGTAACTTAAAAGCATTATTATTACTGTAATTCAGAAATAGCCAGATGACAGCACACCCTGTGCGTATAGTGTGAATACCTGACGTGTCAGTGTAGAAATGAAGCCTGCAGTTTCTCAAATCTGAATTTACAGTCCTGTACCTTCCAGATACCTTCAGGAGTCACCTGTTCCAGCATTTTTCTTTACAATCTTTCACCAGCTGCTCATGAGCTCAAATTTGAGAAGCTCAGCATTTGAATTCTGAAATATTTCCCCTGCAGTAAACTCCTCCTTCATCCGTACGTCAGGCCACATTGATGCAACACTATTCAACACAAGTCACTCCAGCATCAGACTGCTAAATATTAATGAGGGAATAAAGAATAAAGGCGAATTCTGAATAATGCGAGGCCTCGTGCTTTGAGTGTGGTACTGACCCTGTGGGGTTGCAGGTATCGGTGGCGCAGAACAGGTCAGTGTTTGGCCTTCCTGCTTAGAAACGGAAACACAGACTGGAGGGGGGCGTGGGGGCGTTTCTGTGTCCCCAAGTTCCTCGAGAATGTAGGGTAGTGTGAGCCGAACACACATACACATACACACACACGCAGACAGCCACACACACACACACACGCTCGCACGCACTCATTCGTTTCCTGTTTTCCCCGTGTCAACCATGAGTGCTGTTTTACCGACCTCGATCGCCCTGCCGACATGCGGGCCTTTTGTTGTCCCGACACACGTAGGGAAAGCCAACAGCTTTCACTGCACTGTAAGAGCAGTGGGCCACGAGTCCGGCGCGGCTCTGTTTTATAATGGAGGTCGGGCCACGTCAGGTCAGGGCACCGAAGCGGTCGAAACGAAAGCAGCGGCGGGTGTGCAGGGGAGCTCGCCGCAGATATGGCCGCTCCTCGGCTGCCGAGAAGCAGGAATGCAGCCGGGGCAGTGTCTGTGGGAGAGCGCTGGCCCTCTCCCTCTCACCGCCACCGAGGCTCTATTTTCTCACTGCCAGGAAATGATGTTAGCTTTTATAGCGGCACTAGGACTTTGGGAAGAGATTGGATTTCAGTGTTTGCTTGTTCATAACCGAGATCGCATGGAAAAGGCTCAAGAGGGAACCTCTCTGTTCTCCTCGTATATTTTTATGAATGAGGATTCCTTTCCTGGGGTACAGAGAGAAGTTCCCCTTTTCATACGGAAGAGCCGGGCTGAATTAATGTTGAGGGGAGGCGTGTTTATTTTACCTGAACTGCTTCCTGCTCCAGTTGTCAGTTTGCGCAAAGGTTAGTGCTTTCGCTCGCGGGGCCGGGTTTGGCCCACCAAATCACTTCCACGTGGTCACACCTGAGAGTCTTGCTCCACTTAATTCAGTTACAAAACAATTTCATGCACTTTAGTGCTGGTTTCAGTGAAGAGACAAACTCTGACCTACTCACTAACATGCTTGTGTAAATCTTCAGGTAGCTCTGAAACGTTTATCACTCGTTAAACTCAGTTACTCAGCCACACTACATAGCCAAGTCATTCCAAACAGTGTTAAAATACAAACACTTATAGACAAGCCTGGATGCAGGGCTGATTTTATTTCTCACCTCTTTTAATTTCCGTATGAGGTTGAATACACCACAGTGACTGCACTTAATAAAAACAGTATTAGATTTCACAGATATTTAAATGTTTACTTTTTAAGATGTTTGACATAAAGTTATTTAAATTGTTAATAATGGAATTGCATACTGTCTGAATTTTACATTTTGAGGGTACGAGTGAGTAGAGCTGGGATATTGTGTCCAAAGGACCTCGGTTCCTGGCACTTTAAAACCATGCAGCCGGGGTGTGATTACTGCGTAGAACTAGAAAGTACTCAGAGAGCGCATGCCTCCCCCAACGTTTGTCACCAAGAGCTGAACATTTGTGGCCGCGGGGTCCATATTTGAATTTGAATCCCAAAAATCTAATCAATTGTTGGCCCATACGTCATTTCAATTGATCGCAAAATTTGAGAAATATTGTATGAACAAACAAACAAACAAACAGGCAGACAAACCCAGAGACGTGGGTGAATAAATAACCTTCGTCCAGCGCCATTGGCGGAGGTAGTGATTCGCTAATTGTTGTTGTTCGTTGTTGTGTCGGACGCCTGCAGTGCTATCCATCACAGAACAGCTGAAATCTTTGACAGTAATTAGATTCCTCTGATCTGTTGACCAGCGAGTATTGGAACAGGCATTAACGGTATTTGATTAGTATTTGATTTCCCGTGTCTTTGAACCCTTCGGTTTTAGAGGGACACAGTACAGGCTGCCGCCTGGGGAGCGCATGCAGTAGGAAGCTCCGGAAAAGAGAGGTGGACGCGTGGAAACCGAAGCTTTCGGCCTGCTGTTTCAGATTAACGTGAGGACAGCGATGGGGGCCCAAACCGCGGAGACCCAGAGAGAGAGAGGCCGAGGAGGAAGCCATAATGACCGCCCCTCCCCCCTCCCCTCCTCCCTTCCTGCGCTCGTTCTTTTAATAGCACCTCCGCCGCCTTTTGTGGCCCCTTCAGACCGATGCACAGTGACAAAGAGGAGCGTTTATTGTTATTGTTTTATTTGTTCCGCAGAGTTCCTCCGAGCCTGCCAAGGAACGGCTGCTATACTCATGCTAACAAGCTTCCCTCACAGCCCTGTCTGGAGCTCTTAGCTTGACGGCTGTAGGGGTCGAGAGGGGGCCGCGATAGCGAAAAGGTGATATTCTGAAAGTCCATGGGAACAGAAATCATCAGTTCTCTTTTATCTCTCCCGTGTAGACTTTGGGGTTATTCAGTATGCATACCCAAAGGCATAAGAGGATGACTATTTTTCCCTAAAAAGATTTAGAAATCTAAAGTTTTTTTTCCTTTCCTTGATGCTGAATTAAGACTGGGTGTGAATCTTTTCATCTCGAGGTGACATCACGTCGTATTCAATTAATGAGCCTAATTTCATCAGTTTGGAGCTCAAACAATCACAGAGTTAGTGCAAATCACCCCCTCCTCCTGAAAGATTTATTACGGCCATGATGATACTGTCCGCAAGAAAGCATTTCATCATATGTACAGCACCAGTAAAACATTTTGACACACTTTGCTAATGTCACAGCACTCTGCTTTTAGAGAAATTTAACCAGCTGAACCTTAACCAGAAGTTAAAAGAGAATAATTTACTTGTTTGAATAGTGTCCAAAATATTTGAATTCTCAAAGAAGCCATATTTTGCAAAGTAAGCAGACAAATAAGCTCTTTCCACTTTCCAACAGCCAAATTAAGGACAAGCTGCTATGGAAAATATTGGGCAAAAAACTCAATTAAATGCAAACAAAAAGTGCAGCACATCTTTGGGAACTTTGATGGCTGATGGCAAAATAAACAGTGCCTATTTCTTTATTTAACATGTACTGTAAGAAAAAAAGTGGGTATGTCCAAACTTTTGACTGGTACTGCGTGTCATTTTTTTCCATTTAAACTTTGGTGATGGCCTCAGAACAAAGTTAAAGTTGATACATAACATAACATGAATGGCGAGAACAGGCAGTTCAGCCCAACTACGCTCGCCAGTTTCTTTATACAATTGTGAATATATCCCTTCAGACACTCAATGACTCAATGGTATCTAGCTTTAAGCCAAGCCTGCTCTTGAAAACCCCCAAGGTCTCTGCCTCAACAATATGATCAGGCAAGCTATTCCACATTGAAATTACTCTTTGGGTGAAGAAATATTTCCAAATATCAGTGCTAAATTTACCTTTGGTCAACTTCCATTTGTGACCCCAAGTTCTACTAACAACACTTGGTCGAAGGAATCCTACATAATTCACTTTCACATATTTAAAGACCTCAATCAAATCACCCCTTAGTCTCCTTTTCCTAAGACTAAAGAGATTAAGGATCTTCAGCCACTTCTCATAACTTTCATCTTTTATACCTCTAAAGCCTCTATATCTTTCTTAAAGTATGGTCCCCAGAACTGTACACAATACTCCAGATGTGGTCTGACAAATGTGTTGTACAAAAAAAGCGTCACCTCCTTAGATTTGTACTCAATACTTTTGACAATATTTCCCAGCATCCAATTAGCTTTTTTAACTGCTATGGCACACTGGCTAGAGCCTGTGAGGGTTTGGTCAACAATCACTCCCAGATCTTTCTCGTGTGGAGCACATTCCAGTTTAAAACCTCCCATGAAATAATCCTATCTAATGTTTTTATTACCTACATGTACAACTTTACATTTCACTACATTTAATTTCATTTGCCACATTTCTGCCCAATTCTGGATTCTATCCAAATCATCCTGAATCACTTTAGTGGACTTTAAATTATTTGCCAAACCCCCCAATTTAGTATCATCTGCAAATTTAACTAATCTGCTCTCAATATTCCTATCAAGGTCATTAATGCAGATGAGGAACAGCAGGGGTCCCAACATCGATCCCTGGGGGACGCCGCTCCCCAACATACCTAGCTCAGATGAGATACCACTGACCACCACTCTTTGTGTTCTGTCCTGTAACCAGTTTTGAATCTACTCCAGAATACCTCCTGTAACTCCAATGGAACTCATTTTAAAAATGAGTTTCTTATGCGGTACTGTATAAAATACTTTCTGAAAATCCAAGTATATGATGTCATAAGCCCTGCTCTGGTCGCAAGTCTTGGTGGCCTCTTCAAAAAATTCCGGAAGGTTTGTCAGGCATGACCTTCCCTTACAGAAACCATGTTGGCTATCCCTCAAGATACTGTTACGTTCAAGAAATAAGTCCAGCTCATCTTTTATGATAGATTCCAATATTTTGCACGCAATGCAAGTTAAACTGACTAGCCTGTAATTTCCTGGCTCGGTACGGTCCCCTTTCTTATATATTGGTATTACAAAATATTACCCTGTTTCCAATCATTTGGTATTTCTCCAGTTTCTAAAGACCGTCTGAAGATGGCGGATAGCGGCTTAAAGATGATCTCACCAACATCCCTGAGCACTCTAGGATATGAGCCATCAGGACCCGCCGCCTTATCTGCCTTTAGTTTACGCAACTTGCCTAATACTTGTTATCCCTAACCTCAATTTCCGCTAAATAATCTTGAGCATTTAACATGCCCTCTGGCCAAATAAAGACCCACTCTAAGGTAAAATTCATGTAATCAATTTTAACGTTGATTCTGTAGTTTCAGGGACCATAAGGCACAATGGTGGAGCAGGAAAGGTGAAGCATACACGCTTATGCAAAGGGCACAGGGAGTTACTCTTCTGTTAAATTAACACTGTTAGATGCTCTCAACACCATTAATAAATTAAAGTCTTTATCGATTTCAGTTTCGAAGGGTGGGGTAATATGTTGGGCACCACGCCATCACTGATTGAGTAACTGTTTGTGCTCAGTTCTGCAGGGTGCTTTGATGCCAGCATATTTTGGACATATTTCTGTGTGTGTGTGTGTGCGTGTGTGTGTGCGTGTGTATATGCCCCTCCTCACTGTTCTTCAGTATTGAGCAGACCTGCTTCTAACACTGGTAGACATTATCGAATGACCACCAAGAGCCCAGTTGTTGCCATAAATGAGACATATAGCATTCAGGAAGCCCTACTAATGAAAGGCTCCAGGCCATTGTTTCGAATTTAACTGCCACTTGCATTTAGTTATGCAATACAGGCACGGCAAACATCAGATCTGTATGCCAACTATGCGGTAAGATTGCCTGAATGTCTTAGGCCTTTCCACACGCAAGCATCGGGCTCGTAATGAATGGGAAAAAACGACACACAGGTGAAAGTTACTGCTCTTTATTTAACCAGTAATAACATCTCTCCAGCCTTCCTCTGTGATTCCTGCCTTTGGGAAGGAGAACCACTTCTCCTTTTCAGCGCGGAACAAAAGCCAATTGTCACGTGGCGAAGCTGCGGTAAATATAGCCACCACTTTCCCTTCTTAGCACTGACCTTTCAAAGTATCAAAGGCGCTGAACCAGTGTATCTGTCTGGTCCGTCCATTTCGCCTAATTCTCATCCATTCAGCAAGTACACAGGACTGCGCTGTGATCGGCTGTAAGAGGGCGGGTGAACATCACATACTTGTGCAAATAGACCCCCGAGTCTGTCCCAACCTATTTAGGGTTTAAAAGCTTGTGTTTTCTTGCATATACATCTAGATGCTTGCATTTTGTGAATAAGTAATAGCCTTGCATTGTACGACGGGCTTTCCCGTACTGATTGCCTGTCCACTTGGATTAGGCTGACTCAATTGTTTCGGAGCCTTTCTGTTAGCTGTGTTCTAGCCGCGCGGGGCTTGTCCTGTGTTTTACGTCTTTCACAAGGGGGTTGTCATTAGTTTTGTGGCGATACAGTATTGTCCTGCATTCAAGAAACAGAAAAAGAAAGTATGGAGGTTTACATAAACAGCGGTGAGAAGCGCGTATAGGTCCTTCACTATAGCGCTTATTACTTTTTCGCATTAGACTAGCGTGTATGAATGGTATGAGCTAAGAGCTGAAGCCAATTTAAGATCCTATTATATAGAGGAAAAATATGCACTGCATGAAGAGAAAGGTTGCGTTGTCTTGTTTTTCGAATCCTTTACCATGAAGGAGAGAGGGAGACTAAATACTGCTTTTGAATTATCAAAAGTTTTATGCTTGGAATAGGTTTCTTGACGATTTTGGGAGGGTTTGTTTTTTATTTATATTAACTATTCAATGGGCACTGTTGAGTTTTTTGGGGCTTTTTTTTTTTGGATGCCGGAATGCTACGGCAAAGAACGCAATCGCTGCCATCGGAGGGCGCTAGTTTATAAATGAATACTTCCCCTAACGTTCACCTTCAACAGGGATTTGATGCTTCATATCTCCCTCTTTACTGCTTCTATTTCACTTTCGATTTGTCTGCTTTTGCACAATTATCGCAGAGGTGACCTTAGCAATGTCACTACCTGCAGTTGTTGGGTTGTTTGAGTCACCAGGGCTCTTGAGGTCGAAGAGAAAGATCCAGAGGGGAACACGCTCAGACTTTTTCCCACAGGAACTCAAGTTTATTTAATGATGTTTGTCACCTTCACTGGTGTCACAGAGTGAAACTGCGGGTCCCGTACTGTGAACTGGTGCAAGCCAGTCTGTCTCCTCTGCTGAACATAAAAAATAATCAGACTTCAGCATAGAAATCCACATCAAATACATACAATGCGTATGAAGAGCCGAAATGCAAAACCCACAAAGTCCACTCGACCTCTTTTGTTTTAAATTGAGTTTTTTTTTTACTCAACATATTTAAAACAAAAGAGGTTGTGTGGACTTTGAGGGTTTCGCATTCCAACTCTTCATACGTGCACGCACACTTATACGGGGCAGAATGTAATTATATTCATTCTTGCGATACCAGATTTTTGAAGGCGCCCTATATTGATACCTAGCGGTATTCTGCCAGGGCTCAGTGCACTATATCAGCATCTACCTGGTTTATTTCAACTGAAAATGACTGAACACATTGCCAACCTTATCAAAGAAGCCGCGAGCGATAGCTTTTAACGCGTCTTCCAAAATAAATACGCGTGCCCTCCAGTGGGGTGGCTACGCCGCCAACGGCGAACTCAAACTGGCGCCTGTCTGTTTTGTGGGTGTCTGTGGGTGCTCAGCTCGTTTTCTTTGGAACACGGTGCGCGACGTGACCCCGCCCTTGTTGCCACGGTGACTACGCATTATCTGCCGGGTCACCGCACCTCGGCTGTCGCACGCTGACCAGGAGCTTTGAAGCACATGAGTCAGTGAGAGCAGTTTGACCACTGGAACTGAGAGCTTTGAGGGTGTAGGCCAGCCTCTGTACCCACCCACGGTGCAGTGTCTCCCCTGTACACTGCCTGATTCTACCCTGAGAATCTCACTGTCTGCTCCGCTATAGCTGCACAGTAGTAGTGCTTCAGGAACGAGTTCTACTGCTGCTCCCACACTTGGCTATTTATTGCAATTATTAACATTTGATTCGGCTGAAGAATGCGCCCGGACTTTACGACTACTTTACAACTGTCATTGTCTCCACTACTTCTTGTCATGTTGTTTTGATCATGCTCTCTTTTGCTGTCCTGTCTATCATTGATCTTGCTGTTGTGTATTGAGCTTGGAAAAAATGTTAAAATTAGTCATTATATAAACCTCAATCTTTTTTGTTTTGAAGTGTCATTTTAAAATGAAAACATATTATTGTGGACGTAGCCAAACTCAATTTGCTAGAACTCCAGTGCTCATAGTTTTCAGTGGTCATCGTTCCACCAGACAAAAACCTTCTTCATTTAATTCTTCGTGAAATATTGTAGTCGCATAATAAATTCTTCAGAGAGGAGCATTTTGATCCCATATTTTTGATCTTACTCTTTAAAGGGTTAAATGTACAGTATGAGAATAAAACAAGTGGCCCCTTCATTGGGAAGCTGCAGTGCGGTGGATTCTTCCACTGTTGGTCATCATGATAAATTGCTCAGTCATTTCCCTGGCAACAAAATAGCTACAGGCTGAGACCAGAGTGCAGGCCTTGCCGACAAAATAACTGCGCATGTGAATACAAGAAACTGCCAAGTTCTTCCCTGCGGCACGAGCACAAACTCTTCGCTTGTCTTTTCTAGTGTTATGAGGATTTGGATCTAATGGCAGAAATAGAGGGATTTCCCTAGCAGTCCCAGTTTAGACTTTGCGCATCAGTCTATGGAAGCCGACAGACAGAACAGGCTTGCTGCTAAGCGGTCGGAGGGCTCTGAATAGGCTGATCCCAGTGCGTTATCGGTTATTCAAATGCCTCAGCGCTGTGGACGCAAGTGCCTGGATGATCTCCTTTCACTTGTTGCTTGAGGCGTACGGCAGCTGCTCGATGTCCGGGGCGAGATTCCCCAATGGCGGGAAGCGTCCCCGCGCACAACGCGCCTGAAATCTGATTAAGGCGGAACGGCTGAGACCTCGAAAAAAAAGTGGCAATCGCGGCATTCTAGAAATGCAGGCCTCGGCTTCAGCCTTGGAGGCAGGTCGTAAACACACGAGTTCTTCATCCGCGAGAATAGCTCCAATCCTTTTTTACAGTTCTCTACAGGCACCGAGCCGCGCCTGATTTATGTCCGCACGTGTACGGAGGAAATCCGCGGGATTAGCCGGCCGTTTAGAGAAGCAGCCGTCGTTGTTATCGATGGCGCCGTACGAAAATGTGCAAAAAATCTCGAATTTTCAGGCAAACCCCAGAAGAGCACTGCGTTGGCCTCAATGGGAAACAATTAGATTAAAAATTTAGCTTGAAAAACAGCGAAAGGCGGTAAATTTCAGTGGCACATCAAACAGAAGAGCTTTCAGTGGCTAAGCTAGCACAGCTGTCAGTAACACGCTCATGTCAAAACACTGGTCCATCTGTTTCGACCCTCATGCTGTCGAACTTGGCACGGGCCGCGGAAAATGACACCTGTACGCTCCCCTCAAAACCAACGAGGATGGAGGCCCCTCCATCCCGGGCAAAATAATGAACACTCGAGTGTTCCCCTTCGCCAGCAGATTGCAGCAACACAGTGTCAAACACTGCCACGGAGTGACCCCAGCGCTGACAATGGGCACAGTTTGTTACTGTCCTCCTCGTTAGCAGAAGGGACAGGGCGGGAGGGTGAATAGACGCATGTATGCGCCCGGGGTGGAGGAAGGTGACGAGACGAGAGTTCGGGAGACTTTTTTTTTTGCCGCGCACAAAAAGCGGAGCAGATGTAGAGCCGCATGCTCCCAACATCCCAGTGGAGCTGCCCCGGGGCGTGCAGTGGACCCCGGGGGACCCAGGCCCTCTCCGCTCGATTGGGAACAGGGGGCGGAATTAACAACGGGGGTCTTGTGGCCGGCGCGTGGCACGGATGAGTGGTAGCTGTGGCTAAATTTATCGCGGAGTGTGGTGAAGCCGGGGTACAATGTATTTGGCAGGTGCTTCTTTTGTCTCTCTGTAAATGGACCCAGACAATGACCATCCTGCTGCTGCTAATGAAGATGAGTCTGTTTTTTTTTTGTTATTTTTTTGTGAGGGGGCAGTGCAGACGTGCGGTGGGCCGACAGAAGGGGTCAGCCCTCTGTCCTGTGGACGCCTGACTGGACAGGACCATCGTAGATCTGGACTTGACCCCTTTTCAGAGCCCCCCTGCTGACCATACTTTGCCTTCAGAATCAGGGCTTCCTCGCCCAGGACCGAAGAACCAGGCCACTGCAGCTGTGTTTACACCAGTTATTGCTCATTTCCATGGCCCACCAGCCCTGTTGGGCTCCAGGGCCTGGTCACCTCACCAGGGCTGGAGGTAAGGCCTGGGAGAGGAGCCAGAAGATGTGAAAATGTAACCACCTACAGCCACTGTCCTCATAATTGCCTGTCAGTTTTAGGAGTGTTCAGAGCACGACATTGCTTTGTTCTCTAATTGCATTTTACACAGGCTGGCACAATATTAACATTTAAGCACTTCTTTCTTTTTTTTTTGCTGGGGGACAGCTATTGCAGGGCACCTGATTTGCGCCATAAAAATGTACTTAGGTCTCTTCTGTCTCGTCCTTGCAAACTATCAGGGGAAGGCTGGCTGAGCGCTCTTCTGAGGCTTTCCTTGATTGCTGAATTAAATGACCTGTGATTATAGAATGCCATATATCTATAAACCTTAGAATGAATAATGAATTATTTGGAGTTTGACGTTTCTTTTAATGAGAAGGCAGAATTGTGCATGTGTGCGAATGTATGCGTGCATGTGTGTGAGGCGGCTGCTGAGCTTAAAATAGTCTAGGTAAAAAAATCGCTCTTAAGTGATTATGAGTCTTTACCTTTTCTCAATCATTTTCCTCAATTAACAATGCTTTAACTCTAATCACACTCAACACAGCCAGATGTAGCTGGTCCTCTTTGTTATGGCGAGACGAGAAATAGAACTTCTTATTTGCACACATTATACTCAAAATTGTTCAAAATTGTGAGTACGTACGAGGATCAGATAGCCTGCATTGCAGGATATTCTGCATGCCAACGCGGAAAATATGCAGAATTGATTATCTTTTTACTCCTTGTAAATAAAGTAGCATCTATTTTGAATTGCATTTATTGTTATATCTCCCAGACATTGCATTCAAATAGAATCATACCAGCAAATGCATTATTCTAATTATCAGAAAACTTGTGAGGATGACTGAAAACGTATCATCAGTTTAAAGGGTTTTTTTTTGTTCCTCTTCTATTTTCAGCTCATCTGCTGCCACTGGTCTGCATGTAAAGGTCAAAAATTCCTCCAACTTCCAGCCACAGGCTGTATCAGTTCTCATTCCCTGTTAAAACAAATTCTTGTCATGCTGAAATGCCTATCATTCTTCTCAAATGATTTCGCTGTAAAGATGATTGAACGTTTCTCTTGTACCCATACAGTATGCCGCGTCACACCTCGATGAACTCATGGGAGCTGATCATCTGAGCAGCCATGACTGATCCTTTGCAAAATCAAGAAAATCAAAAGAATCTAGCATTGATTTTATTAAGCTCAGCAAATTTGCCAAAATAATCAGCACTTTTGACTAGTTTGAAGCCAAAATTCTGATCCAACATCAAAGACGTACCTGGGAGCTCAAACCTGTCAGACTGATCCGCACTTTCCGAGCTTGGCTGTGAAGAATGTGCTGACTGAGGTTTAAACTTGAGATCTTTCTCCATATGAGTAACCTGGGGGGAACCTCATTGTGCTTGTTTTTTTTGTTAAACTCAATTACTTGTGAGTGATTATCAAATAATTCATCAGCAGTCGCTTCTACTGAAAACTATTGCTACCCCACACCTTAGCCTGAATTTGTTATTCTTCAAATTTTGTAAAACAGATCGAACCTCAGTAATCATTACATAGTTTTATTTATGCTCCAAAATTAATTCAAACATTAGAACATTTTCAGTGATCGCATTTATGCAGTATATCCCTATATATTGCCATAAATTGGGACTGTCAGTGAGAGCTTCCCAGATTGTGTCCCCAGACCAAGACTGGGCGCATCTGTGTAACTGGATAGATGTCAGGAGACATTAAGAGAGCAAAATAAAGGGACACTGTATCTTTTCTGATTTGGGGAAACCACTATTCCCCTCCATCCGTCCTTCCATGAACTTTCACCCCCTTCTTTCTTTGGCCTGTCCTCTGACGAGTTTGCTGTGTAGCTGTTATGGCAGCAACACGGTTGGGGTGTAGGTGGGTGGGGAAGAGGGTGTCTCAGGCCCAGCCTCTCAATTCTGTTGCCTGTTGAGTCTGCAGAGCCCTCAATAGACACAATTATTGATTATGCTGTGTGCTGCCTACTTGGCCAGGTCACAATTGTAGAAGAGATTTTATCTCAATTGTCTATCTGGTTAAATAAAGGTAATTAATTAATTAATTAATTAATTAATTATTCCGCCATGTAACTGCCTCAATTTCCTTCCTATATGGGACAATCATCAGCTACCTCTTACCCACCTCGTCTAGCATCGCTGTACAGAGATGAAGTTTGGGCAGAAGGGAATGAAGGCAGGGGGGCGGGGGCGGTTATACTTCAACTGCCTTTGTTGCGTCCGGTCATCAGCCGGCCCCCTGAACGTCCCAGAGGAGATGCGATGGATTGTTTCGGATGGCCCCCCCATCGCTGTTTTTCATGTGTCCACGTGCGTCCGATGCAGCCGCCAGTTGAAACAATAAACAACAGGCACTCGTTTCGCATGGAAAATTTGTCTCGGTAGCCTGCTGAATTTGTAGCCATGTATGATGGAGTGGTTGGAATATTTGTAGAACAGGGCCGTGTGTCCTATGTGAATTCAATTCATTCTGTGTGAAAGATAGTCCTAATTTAATCTCAACCACTGAGCTGGGCCGCCAAGATATGCATTTGAATATAAAGACATTCTTGTCATTATTTGCGGACCCACTTTCTCGCCTGTCAAGCTTTCGCAAATTTTGGAAGAGAAGTATAATTAGTGGTCTTACTGTACATCGATGTTCAACTTCAGATCGAATGCAATAGATTTTCAGGATGTTTTTCTGGAGTTGTGGAATTCCGTATACCTAGCGAGCAAAAGTCGGAATCTCAATGTCTGGCAGGGTGTTGCTTTGAGGGAGGGGTGTCTTGTTTGAAGCATTTTTTTAAAATGTAAAACTAGATAGAATAACTCTTGTGTCACTCTCAGTTTTAGACAGACATAGCCTAGCTGCTTAATATTCGATGAGAAAACATGCACTTCTTCACCCAACATAGCTAGATTTACACCTGAAAGCCTGGGTGGTGTTTCACAAGATTTTCAGCAGTGCCATTTCATCTCACTCTTGACTACCTCACAGAATCTGCACTGGCCAGTTCAAGCCAAAGTTGCCACAGTGGTAAACCTGTCATAAAAGCATTCAGTTTTCATACAGGTTCTCCAGTTAACCACAGTCTGCATATCACCTTCATACTTGCTTACTCTTACCCTTCCTCAGAATTTCACGAGTGACTATAGCCAGACTAGATCAAAACAGGATTCCTTCAAGATGTGCTGTCTTGATTCCTCGTCGATGTGACAAACTTCGAGACCAGTTCCATATTGTTAAATGTTAAGACCTTCGATGAACTCACCCTTTAATACATGATTGTTTTCAAGCTGTGTCCATTTAAGTTTGCCTGTTTAACAATCAAACAATATATTTTCTCAATAACAAAGAACACAACATGACCTATTACGATTAAGAAATGATAATGAGACAGTGATTTCTTATTGGCTACGTTCATATAATAGGTGTGATATTGTAAGAATAGTATTCAATCTGAATACTTCCCCTCTCATGTCGTGGCATTTTTTCAACAGTGTAATCAATCATAATTTGGCACCTGATTTCTTCAGAATTTCATGAGCATTCAAAAGATTAACTCTGAGGAGGAAGAAATCTAAGGGCGGATCGGATCATACCAAACTTTTAGGTGAAAGGCTTTTAATTGCAATTAAGTCTCGTAAACAGAGTTACGCAATCTGTGCCATTTCATAAGCTAAATGGGTTCAAAATCAAATCAACAGTTTACATTACCATCTATTTGAAGGGGGAAACACCTCATAACTTGATGCAATGGATGATCATGCTATCGAAATAAATTAAACAGTTATCTTAACAATTGGCCACCTTAATGCTATCTACCATCTCCATTTTTTACATTTTCAATGATGTTTAGACACTTGGAAAGGGGAGTAATTAGTCTTTATTTTAAAATTATATCTGCTAGGATTATGACCTATTTCTCTGCATTTCAGGTCCATTTCGTGTTTTCTCTGGATATTTTTATAGAGAGCGAGTCCCTTCCTGGTCTTACTCCATTCTATCCATTGAAGTTGCCGCAAGTGAAGTTCTTGCTAAAGTTCTTGCACTGCGGGTTTTTTGGGATCTGCTCGGTTTTCCTCTCATGTTAATTCTGGAAGCCAACATATAAGTAAAAAACTCTTGACACCCCCCCCCCCCAGGTCTTTCTTACGCAATTAAATGCTATTTGCAGTCAAATTATAAATGTTCTTGTGAGAGCACCATGCTGAATACAAGGCAAGGAAAAAGAGAAGACTATTAAAGAAAATATACAATATCTAGCCCCTAAGCAGAAGCAGGATTTGAGGTTTAATTGGATATAGTGCGACATAGAACTCTGCAAAACCCCCGCCATTGATGTGTTTTCAAATTAAATAGTCCACGAATATCAAAGTAACGTAAAGTTTAGCTCAAGACATTTATTTTTGGTCTCTTTTACAGAAGAGCATTCTTAAAGGCAAAAATCAAAAAGAAGACCTAAAAGATGTACACTCCTTGGACAGTGGACAGAATGGCACTAATACAAAGTTCCCCGAAGTTTCGGAAAATGCTATTTTCAAGTGACAATTTTTCAATTCCTTAAAAATCCTCAATCCGCCTCAACTAAGTTGAATTTCATAGTGAAGTAAGAACACATTTACAGTTAACTTCTAAATATTAGATGTGGGTGATGAAGGACAGACAAGCTTCATTTATCAAAACCAGAAATGTATAACAGCACTGAGATTACGAATTAATCTTAGCAACAGTTGCTAATCAAGCGAAGTAAACTGGTTTAGTTGGTTAAACATTGAAAGGTCATTGATACTGCCACTGTTCAGGCCTGTTTCAAAGCCAACACCTTGCCTTAAGGAACAAAGCAATAAATAAAGAGTAAAGCATCAGTCAACAGTTTGGAAAGAAAGGGGATTTAAAAACAACCTTTGTTGCACTCGATTAAATATACAAATCATCAATGCTATCTTTACTGTCTCATCCATATTAATCGCACTGACACAAGAGTATGAACTAACTACGATGACAAAAGTTTTATGTGTACAGTGATGGCACATCAGCCTGACTACCTTTCATTTCTGCTGTGCATGTTTTCTATCTCTTTAATAATCATGGAGCTTCAGAAGTAACAAATAAAGGTATTTTGAAACACAAAAATGCATTTAAATTTGGTAAGCAGTAGCTAACTTACGCACAGTCCAGTAATACACAAGAGAAAGAAGGGATATCTTAAACCCATCAAGACTATCCTTACAGGCTATTTATTCCCGATTAGGTTTAGTTTAGGGACAAGAGGCCGACCCAAAGGTATAATCCCATTTTCAATTTTTGTTTTTACAGTAGCACCTGAACCAATTTTACTGGCAATTTCACTGGAAATCAGCAAGGAGTGAAGTTATGAGTGACCATACAGTTTTGTGTCCGTCCACCATCGTGCCCCTGTAGATAGCAGGCTAAGCCTGGGTAAGAGCTGATTCAGGAGGGAATTGTTGTAACCAGCACTGATTCATGTGGACATTCACATCTACTTCAGTAAAAGAGGTGTGTAATATTTACGCCCAACTTTCATCTTATCAATGTCAAAGATAAAATATGTTCTTAGATGCTTTAAAAAGTACCCAATATAAGAGTTATTCTGGTAAGCTTGACAGGGTGAAGAGGTCTATTATAAAATCCGCTATGGGAATACCATTAAAAATTACTAGCAAAAACTATCAGTATTTCTGAAGTAATGTACGTTTTTTTTTTGGAACGTACCAAGGAGAGTTTTTTATTACTATTGAAATATTGTAGGGCTACCGTAGCTAATAAAATAACACTACAGAAAAAACTTTGGTAATACCATAGCTGATGAAATGTACTAAAGAACACGACAACCCAGAGGTGTATTATCCAGGTTCAGAAAGTAAAAGTCCATCCCAGAATATTGTTCCAGCCACAAAAGACCTGTCAGTTGGCACTATTCTTCAGCTGGGAGGTAAAACTAACAAGTGAAATCTGCTGGCAGGAGTTTACAGGTGGATGAAAACATGGTAGGATTTTTACTTTCTGAACCCTGGATTATGCACCTCTGCTACAACCACACTAAAGAACACAATACAATTCTTATAGTATACTACAGTAACCGTTCGGTTCATATTTGTGAGGGATATGTGCTAGAACCAGGTTTTGGAATAGAAACTGAGGCCTGGAAAGGTTTCGGCTGAACCAAAGTCTGCGGATACTTAAGGGGCAGTCAGCCAGCACTGGCAAACAGCAGCCCTCCCCACCAACTCGTATGATTTCAGAGGCTCGGTTTCGTTTTAAGTCATAATAACCGCAATCTTCGCCTACACTGGATTTTAAAGCTTTCCTCCCACTCATACATTCCTGGCTCTTTTTTATTGCTTTTATCATTTTCTCAGTTTGATCCTGTCTTACGGTGAATTTCTCAATATACCTAACTTGCATTTTCCTTTCAACCTTTTACAGGGATAAGTAAGTAAGGCTTAAACAACAGGACTGAGATTGACCTGAGCTGTCTGAGGTTGTCTTGAGCGAGAGCTAAAATCAAACACAAGGCTTTGTTGACATTGCCTTGGGAAATTTTAGTCAGGACATTAGCTTTATATTAGCATGAATACCTTCTGTCAATAATGATAATAAGGATCAAAAATTTACTACTTTTGGTCTGTAGTTATCTGTGGGAAATTCTGCCTTGAACAGTTGATGGAGTATAATTGATTCTTTCAAAGAGTCATTTGACTTTCAAAACAAGTTGTCTCGCTATACTGGGCTTATGTTAGCCAAACTGGTAGCTTAGCCTCCTGCTGTCTGTCCACTGATGGCCATTACTGTCAACAACAAACTGAATAATCGCAATATAGCTGTCACTTGCTCTCCCAGTGCGGTTAGCACCAGCCGTAGCCCTTGGACTCCTCACTAAAGAGGTTATTATGTAAGAGCAGCTTTACCGGACAGCCACAACAATGGCAAAACAAAGACATGTTTCTAAATGTCAAGAGCAGCGCACATATGCTCCAGTCAAGCTGGTGAAGTAGCGCAGCGCACACAAACAAACGTTCTCACCCCCCCCCCTGCCTGAACCCCGGCCACACCTTCAAATAAAGGTTACAAGGACCTCTTTATGTCATAACAATTGTCAGCCTGCTGTACAGTTCAGGCCAACAATGGGAATCAAAGCTGGAGAGGACAAATGCTCATGAGGCTCTGGCACAGTAGGTGGGAAGAGGAGCACGTCACTGCAGGGAGAAACAGATGGGAGATGGGGGCAAGATGTCCGCCTGGTCCAGACGCCCCTGTGGCCAAAGAGGGCAGGGAGGCAATCGGGGGGGGGGCCCGGTTAAACAGTGGATCAAACCCAATTTTCTCCAAGATATTAGCATGAAAGCACCCATATAAAAGCACTAATCCCTGGGGAACAGATGCCCGGCTGCTCATGTTCCACAGCTTTAATAAGAGGCACGCGCTGCACGCATGTCCACGCGTGGATACCTTCAAAAGTAGATGATTTGTAATTGCTCAATCAGTCAGAGGTCCTTCTGCCTCTGCTTTTGGACCCCTGACCTGCTGGACCCACTCATGTCACGGTACAGAGCAACCATGGGGATAAAGGAGATGTCAGCTGAGATTTTATGCGAGATAATTTGTTTTATTGCTGCACTTGAGCCAAATTTGTCGGGATTCCTAGACTGAAATATTTCTTCTCTAAAGCACTTCTACTTAGTGTGAAAAATAGCAATCAAGACACCTAAGTGTCTGACTAATGTATTCATTTTTTTCTAGCAAGAAATAAAAAACATTTAAACTAATTTTTTTTTGCTCCTGATTGCTTTCAGTTTTACTTAGCTGCAGATTCAGATTAATAAATGTTTAATTTTTGGAGCACCAGTATTTTGCCAGAAGCATGCGAGTGTTTTGGACTTAAGTCTGCAGTGTCCACCATGCAGTGTTTTAACATGGTGCCTTCAATATCCGCTACTTTAGTTGGAAGTTATGAGAGTCTTGCTGAGAAGCCAGTTTCTAGGATCTGGTAAATGAAGAATTATAGGAATGATCCGTCTGCCCTGAAGGCGAATCACTGGAGCCCACATCAAGGTCATTGCCCAAGTGAATATTCACTCCTTTCCAGCGAGTCCATAAATTAGAAGAATCATCTGTGTGATTTAAGATAGAGGCCTTAAGGCTAATTTTTCGTAGGGCTGAGACTGAACAGGCCAGGGCTTCAGTTATCCACTGTCTCTGATTATTTACTTCATATTTGCACCCATTTAAGGAATTTTTATTATCGGGGCTTTCAACAGAAAAAAACAGAAGGGTGAGATTGTGGAGATACACCACATCACAGGAAGCAAAAACAGAAGTGAGTGCCAGCACTGCGAATGACGAAAGATAGCAAGTCACTCTTCTGAATGTATCTGTATTGTACAACGGCTTGGATCTTCGCCCAAAAAGACGACCCATTGACTGTCGAACAATGAAATTCCTCAGCTCCTTTATACATCATAAACTGTAACCCTCACCCCGTGTATTGTTTTTCTCAACAGTCTTTTTCTCTTATTTTTTTCCAATCATGGACATAGACTCAGATGTAGGACTTTTGTCTTGCGTTGATCAAGAAGCCTGGTTAGAAACTCTCCACTCCTCCCAAAAAAAAAAAAATCTAAGTTCGTTGGCCCCACTTTTGGGGCCTCCCCCCCCCCAGACCAAAGCTTGGACATGGGGGCTCCCCGCGGTCATGTCCTCATCGTGGCAGAAGCGTACGTGGACACTGGGCATTGTCCTCCTGCAAACCGCAGCGGTAATCAGTTTGACAGGCCTTTATTTGCAGAGAGGGCCCAGCCACCAACAGATCGCCATTGTTCACTAATATCTGTCCGCTCTGCATTGTTTGGGACATCTGAGGTGCATGTGGCCCAATCGATGCCCCCTTGCATCTGCAGCGGGACCAGAGCAGGCCGGCCCGGAGGTCAGCAGGAGCGAGGGAGCGAGGGAGCACCAGGCGCGAAGCTGGCCTCGTTACCTCAAGATAAGATTCGCCTTTGTGATGTATGCGCGGACTCTCATGATGGAGTACCGCCTGCAGGGCGAACAAGCCCCATTAATTACACTCACTGGGATTATAAGTAGTTAATTCAACTTTGATCAAATTTATCCAAAACTTGAGGCAGCAGTTTCGTTTCTGCCATTGGTGCTGGAGGCCTGTCGCTTGACTGTCTTGTCTGAGATGAGCTTTTGAGAGCAACTGGAACGGCTATGGGGGGAATTACTAAGACTCTACTTCATAGAGTGCTATTTAACACATTAAATTCTCAAATTTACTGACATAAAACAATGAAGTTACAGTGCTGGTTACATCTAGAAAGTGAAAGGTGTTCTGTGTTTCATATCTTAATCTGATAGGCCTGCATATCAACTTTGTGGATTTGGCCAGTTGACTAAATGCCAGCCTGTTTTAAATTGAATTGCAGAAAGGCACTGATGTAAGTCCTCTATATTATCCCTTTAAACAGAAGGCTTTCAGACTGACTGATGAAGTAGCGCCATTGGTCAGCCAGCCGAGTGTTCTTTCTCATTAGCTGTTGCTCCTCAAGACTGATTTGGCATAAAAAATTTCTATTACATCAATGAGAGTGGATCCATATGGATATGCTTTGACAAAAAATCTTTATTACAACCAATACAGAAAGTTCTATAACATGTAAAATACAGGAATGAACATTATAGAGCATACCACTGACTATTCCTGCAATGAATTGCCCACAAGTTTGCACACACCATAATAAAAGTTTTGACCAAGTCTTGTTTACCAAAATTGCTGTGCTGTTTTAGAACTCTGACGGTTCAAAGAGCTATTTTTCTTTTCTTTTTTTTTACATTCTACATCAGTGCTCTGGACCTCACAAGCATTGATAATAATGTCAGCCTCATTCTGTGGAAATCCTACCCAGATCTTAGAAATCTTAGAAATGGCCGATGGCCGTGATTGATGCAACTGTGTTGTAGAAATACACAAGTTCATGCTCACATTGCCTATTGGTATGTTTTCAAAAAATGGTTCCCAGAGGAACTTAAAAAGTAACCGTTGTCAACGGGTTTTTACAAAGGCGACACACTGTACAGAAGTCTGTTTACAGAAGTGAAGACAAATTTCCACAAAGCAAAGCACTGTGTGCACATCCGCTGCCTATGCAAAGCTAACATCCACACAAATCGCACCGCAATGGTAAATGCAAATTAGAATACTCCCTTTTCACATACCGCAGAGTGTGACAATGCCTAAGTATACTTCCTCCGGTACGCAAGACCAATATTTACTCAGCATATTGTCCAAATAACTGGTATAGCGGTTAAATTGAATTAATAACTTCCTTTTGTGGAGATATCTACCAGCTGTGACATCGCAAACAGGTGAGGTGTCGTCGGTTTGTGTTAAGTACACAGTGGAAATATTAAGATAGTGGCTGCACTTGGCTTCATCCCTGGACCGTTCTCATATCCGTATACATCCAAAAATGCCCTTAATCATGACATGATATATTTAAATAGCTTTTGAATGATGTGGACAGATAATACTTTTTATTCTTATTAATTGGGAATTGTGCTATATATGAGGTTTCACAGCCTGTGACTCATGCTTGTGTAAGATAGGTAGATAAACTGTCATTACAAGCCATTACAAAGAAGGAGTGTCTCCTTTTGCATTTGTGCGTGGTATTTTTGTGTTTGGTTTTGATGGAGTTTGGACATACCCTGATCTCCTCGATCCCTGTCCTCATACTGCTCAGCCCGACCTGAGCTGCTGTCCTCTACAATTTGGCGATGACATGACATTTTTCCGAGACGAAAATCTGCGTTCAAAGCCCAAGCATTCAGATAAATTTCACCTGTGTTTCTTGGTCCAGATCGGGTCAAAACAAGTGGGTCTCTCTTACCAGGGGACCCCAGGTCCTCGGGGGAGCGAATAGCTCTTTGTCAGTCATGCCATCTACAGCAGTCAGTCATCTCATTGAGGTGGACATCTTTGGACTGCTGAGATCTTTCTGTAGCTACCGGTGTGATTACTTCCATGACTTCCCCATAGGGAAATGGACAATGCAGTGCATGTAAAGCCTGAGCATTTGTCATCATCAAGAGGAGGCAAGCGATATGAGGTTCGTGCTGAGTGTGATTTCATTAAGAGTCAGATCAGATCCCTGGCTGAATGAAGATAATTATTTGAAGATACTAAGCGCCTTTTGTCTGACTGTTCTGGAGAAAACATGACTCATCAAATCGCCCTTTGACTGAGAAACAGTCGGAATTTTCATAAAACTGATCCTTAAATCCTGATAAAGAACTGGTTATCAGAAGATTATACGGTACATAGTTTATTCATCGCTTCATTTCCATGGAATTGTGTACCCACGCTTGTGCTCTGAGGGAGAGCATGCTCCTGTATCGCTATTTCAAAACATTCTGCACATGCTCAGCAGGAGGATAGGTGATCATAGCCATGCAAACGTGCAGAAAGCCGCCTGCCCCTCAGTTATATTACAATCTGAGGAAAGTGAGAAATTCCAGAGGTGATGCGATCAGAGAGCCAGCAGTTCTAAAGTTGGAATTAGCAGGAAACGCATTAACCGGCTAACAGCAGAGGAAGCCCATCCCTCAAATGGAAAGCAGAAAAAAAAGTGAAAGACTCAGGCCTCTTCCTGTTGGGCTGCAGCATCGCATTGTGGCTTGCGCTGAGGCACGCTTTTAAAAATAATTTGTTATTGTGATACAAGGACACTGTCACTTACTCTCTGTACGCCGTATGACATATTCTTCCCTTTGCCAAGCAAGGTCTTATTTTTAGCAACCTAACTTTGTTTTCTTACATGGTTTATGCTTCTACTGCAACATTTAGCAGCATGCTAATAATGGCTCAAAATTTTAGTTAATATGAGATCATGGGTTTTCTAGGTCAACCATTATTTTTCTGTTAATAACAGCAACCCTTTTGGTTTAATTCATTCTTCCTTTTTTGCAAGTATCTTGATTGTCATATCTGTCTGTCTATCTGTGAGCTCTCTGCTGTCAGCGATACTTGAAATATTGACGCAAAATGAGCGATTTTGTTCATTTGTCTGTCTGACAGGCTGTTTGTTTGCGCCCGATCTAGCATCCATAATCAAGCAACCAACGCCAAAATGTTCAGTCTTGTCTTGTGTTTCAAGTTTTTGCAAGTAGCTCAATGATAAATTTAAATTTGTCTATCTGTTTGTCAGTTTAATCATTCTCACCCTAGAACATACAATTCTTGGGCTATAGACTTGAAAATAAAACATGAGGCCATATGTCCAAGGGCAAATGGGGTTTGATGAAAGCTGAAGGTCTAGGTCAAGGTTGTTGAAAAGGTCAAAAACATGGTTTTGCTGATAGAGGCATAGGACCAATGCTAAAATCAGTCTCGTCTCGTGTTTCTGGGTTTTTTCAAGCGATGCTCTATGAGCAATTTAATCTGTTTGTCTGTTTGTTTGTTTGTGCTCAGTCTAGAATCCACAATTCTTGAAGTATTGACTTGAAGTTTATATCACAAGAAGCCATATGCCCAAGAAAGAGGGGATTCAATTTGAGAAGTTCAAGGTCGAGGTCATGGTTCTCAAAAAGGACAACAACTCCCCTCCTCCACTGTAAACAGCGTTGGCAGGGCACTGCTTTCTCCTTCTGAGGCGCCGGACGGTTTGCCAGAATCTCCTTCATGGCCTCCCCAAACTTTTCCCATACCCAAGTTTTTGCTTCCGCCACCGCCCGGGCTGCAGCACGCTTAGCCTGCCTGTACCTGTCAGCTGCCTCAGGAGTCCCATGAGCTAACCAAGCTCGATAGGACTCCTTCTTCAGCTTGACAGGATCCCTTACTTCCGGTGTCCACCACCGGGTTCGGGGGTTGCCGCCGCGACAGGTGCCGGAAACCTTACGGCCACAGCTCTGAAAGGCCACATCAATAATGGAGATGGGAGAATATGGTCCATTCAGACTCAATGTCACCAGCCTCCCTTGGGATCTGCTCAAAGGGTTTCGACAGACGTTCCCAACAGACCCTCATAACACGTTTGGGTCTGCCAAGTCTGTCCAGCTTCCTCCTCCGCCAGCGGATCCAACTCACCATCAGGTGGTGATCAGTGGACAGCTCAACCCCTCTCTTCACCCGAGTGTCCAAGACATAAAGCAGATGGGCAGATGACATGACCACAAAGTCAATCATTGACCTTTGGCCTTGGGCGTCCTCGTGCCACGTGCACTGATGGACGCCCTTATGTTTGACCATGGTGTTTGTTATGGACAAGCTTTGTCTAGCACAGAAGTCCAATAACAGAACACCACTCGAGTTCAGATCGGGGAGGTCGTTCCTCCCAATCACGCCCCTACAGGTAACACTCATTGCCCAAGTGGGCGTTGAAGTCTCCCGGCAGAACGATGGAGTCTTCAGTTGGAGCACTTTCCAGTACCCCTCCCAGGGACTCCAAGAAGGCCGGGTACTCTCCAACCCATGGCAGCTAAGCTGGGGGGCTATAAGCAAACCCACACCAGCCCGCCGCCTCTCACCACGGGTAACTCTAGAATAGAAGAGAGTGCAGCCTCTCTCGAGGAGTTGGGTTCCAGAGCCCAGGCTGTGCGTGGAGGTGAGCCTGACCCTGACTATCTCTAGCCGGTACCACTCGACCTCCCGCAGAAGCTCAGGCTCCTTCCCCCCCAGTGAGGTGACATTCCATGTCCTGAGAACCAGATTCAGCGTCCAGGGATTGGGTCGTTGGGGCCCCCGCCCATGACTGCCACCCAAAACACAAGGCATCGACCCCTTTTGAACCCTCCCGCGGGTGATGGGCCTACGTGAAGGCGGGCCCATGTTGCTCGTTCGGGCTGTGCCCGGCCGGGTCCTGTGGGTGGAGATGCCAATTCGGGCAACGTGAACGTCCTTGATTTGCATTCATTCATTAGGGGTGGTGGAACCGCACTTACTCTGACCTGGCACCTAGGACCAGTTTGCCCTGGGAGATCCTACCAGGGGCAATAAGCCCCAGACCACATAGCTCCCTGGATCATCCAGGTGCTCAAACCTCTCCAACACGATAAATTTGCGATTCAAGGGGAGGTAGTTTGGAGCCCGATGAGGGTTACTTTCTCAGCATGTTACACGATAACTTAAGCTGTTAAAGCTAACGTTATCTGAAGCAGGTTATAGATAGCTAACAGAGCTTGGGCCATTCAGCAGTAAGTGATGTCCATATATTGTCTGATGTAAGGAATGGGGTTCCCTGTCCCTCCTCCAGCTCGAGGACAAAGGAAGCATGGACAGGAACTTTCAATAACTGTGCAAAACTTACATGTACTGTGAGGTCTGAAATGCTCATAGTGAAACATCCATCCATCCATTTTCTATACCCGCTTATTCCTCACTAGGGTCACGGGGCGAGCTGGAGCCTATCCCAGCTGACTACGGGCAAAGGCAGGGACTCACCCTGAACAGCTTGCCAATCCATCGCAGGGCGCACACAGCAGTCACACACCATTCACTCTCACACTCATACCTATGGGCAATTTGGCGTCTCCAATTAGCCTGATATGCATGTCTTTGGACTGTGGGAGGAAACCGGAGTACCCGGTGAAAACCCACGCAACACGGGGAGAACATGCAAACTCCACACAGAAAGGCCCCAGGCCGGATTCGAACCCACGACCTTCTTGCTGTGAGGCAGCAATGCTAACCACTGTGTGAACCATAGTGAAACATTTAGTAAAAATAATTTAGGGTGATTCTTTTCAGTCACTTTGATTACACAATCAGTCTGTTTGATTGAGAATGTTATTTTTTGTTACATTTAAATACCAGACTGTACACCGAAATGCCGTGTGCACATTTCGGTGTACATTGTTTTGTCATTTCAGTTTTGATAAGATGTACCATTGAATTTTTCTTTCTTTTTGAGTTATCATTGGGTAGTGATGGCTTCAAACACGTTTGTCACTTCTGGTGTCAAAACGGATTTACAACGCTGTTTCGAAAATTCAGTCACGTGACCCCAAAACATTCATTCCAGAAAAAGACCGTTACCCAGCACTAGAAGGTTCGAATGCTTTGTTAAGCTTTTATGGCACTATTGCTTGATAGAGACAAGCTGTGATTAGCGATTAAATTTGAAAGACTTATTTTTCATTCACTTAGTTAAACAGATAAGCTGAATAAACATACAGGTAGGTTTAGCTAGATAGATATATATGCATTGGCTATGTGTATACACATGTAAGCTTTATTAAATCGCCTATTTCCATTGGTGCACTTGTCCAAAGACTTTCGTCCAATTAGAGATTGGAGACATTAGAGAAATTATCATCTCCCGGAGCTGAACTTCCCATATTACGAAAACAACTTCACCACGCTTTATTTTGGAGTGGATTTTTCAAAACTTGTTTAGGTTGCACCTCATCATGTCCTCTCTCCGAGCACAGTAGCAGTTTTAAACAACTGATTTATCATCCGATTGCTCCCATAAAATAGCAGCAAAATTAAACCACTGCAATGTGGCAGTTGTTCAGTGAATAAGAGAGTTTGTTTGCTGACCTGACGGGCAATTGAACTAAAATCAAAATAGCCTACATTGTGTTTCTTTGTAAATAATATTATTATTAATTATTGTAGTAAAAACCATCAAAAATAGCAATTTGTTGTTGAGACTCATCTGCAATTATCTGTGCTTTTTCAGTTCAGAACATTTATAACAGCAGCAGTAAAGGTTCCTGCCTGTAGGCTTTGCACTACTGGTAAAATCGCGGTTTCGTAACGTTAGTGCTGTTACCGTTGATACCAAGGCTTCGAAGCCTGTATCAAAAATGTGAAGCACTTCCTAACGGAGCTTCGTATCGAGGCTTGTATCACCTCAGCGAAATGACGTCAGTCAGTCAGTCGACTATAAAATCTCCCAGTTCTCTTCTGCAGCTCGTGGGTTGTTAGTTGGTGCGGTTTGCGATTTTGTGTCATTGCGTGCGATGGAGCCAGCAAGAAAGAGAAAGTTGTTTCCCGTTCGGGAATACTTTGATTTGATATCACTGGATAAGGTTACTTAGTGAGGCTATTAGGCCAAATTGTTTGACTATTATGTGATGTCATATTTTCAAACCTTTTCAGATAATTTCCAATACATAATAAATTCCCTTCATTTGATAGTTTTTCTTTTTATTATTAGAGGAAACGCTTATTATTTTTGAACAAAAATACAAGGCTCTTTGTTTCACATGCACATTCACTGCCCTCTGTCCAGTCCCCGAAAGCATCTTTTAGTTTCGTTATGACATAAAATGTGGTCAAAATACTTCATTTTATTTTGCATTTATTGATCTGCCACTTTCGTGATGAAGGCTCATGCTTGCCTACCATTTCCAACGAAGCACAACTCGTATGTGTTTTTATTGACCAATAGGGGTCTCTAGAGTGCATTCGAAACATCAAGAAATGAACCACACTTCAACACATCTGGCTAGAGAGCTTCAACGCTTCATGAAGCTTCATCTCACCAGCACTACGTAACATTTCAAGAAGTTTTGAAACGGTGTTTGATTCAAGAGTTTTGAAACAGTTTCAAAGATTTCAAAGAAATTGCCATCTTGGGTCAGTCCTCCTTCCTGGTTCAGCCAAAAGCTGTAGCAGGGGGTGGAGCCCATTTAAATACTGAAGCCCAGGAAATGGACCAGACCAAGAGAGGTATCTACATAGGGGGAATGGTGTTTCTTTAAACTGAGTTATGGTTCAGGTCAATGTTGTTTTTCCCCTGCTCGTTTGTAGTGGTCTGATCAGCCAGTATATATGTCTCCCTTTTGCCAGGTAAGTTGAGTTAAGGTCTCTAACAGTAATTTTTTGAGTTGAGGCTCGTTCAGTCAACCTTTTTTTACGGGCTGAGTAATTTATGAAACCTGTTTTTTTATATGCATTTAAATGTATGCATTGGGGGAGCATAAATGCTTTTTTGAAGAGTAAACCTGTGTCTGTTGCCCCTCAGCTACTTATTCCCTGACTGGGAATAATGAACGGATTTAAAAGTGTTGTGGAGCCAATAAAACATTTAAAAACAGATCCTGCCCTAAAATCAGAAGACTTACCAGAGACATTGTCAATAACATATGTTTTGGAATACAAAATTATTATAATAAACTGTATTATTATTAGACATTGGTCTTTTTGCCATGTAATCGATAAATCATTGACCTACAATGTCGAAGGGGTACTGTGACAGCCTCTTTCAGAGATATGAAATGGGAACTTCTTCGCTATAAAAAAGGTGAAAACCTTCAGCACACAAAATATTTCTTACCACAAATTAATTAAAAGAAGGCGCATCTTTGCTATTAACTTTGCTGGTTTCTTTCAGTTTGCTACGGTTTGTTCTAGTTCCATCATTTTCACTTAGTCTTTCTTTTGTCACTTGATCTATTAGCACTTTAACTTGTCTCCTTTTAGCACTTTTGCACCAAACTTTTGCAATTTGTATGTCACTCTGGAGAGGAGTGTCAGCTATAAACATGTAATGTATCTTCGGTCATAAATACATTAAGTTATGCATTAAAAAGGTGCAAAGAACTGTACTTGTGTGTTGACACAATCAGCAATTTATTTATTAATTTCTTTCATTTTTTATTTTCACCAGTATGCCTCTCTTGCTTTGTGGCAGCTGGGGTATAGTCCTTCGCTGTGATTTTATTATATCATATATCAGATTTTATATCATTCATATTCTTCTATAATAATCTGCTGCTTCTCCGCATCAAAATCTGAGTCTTACTTTGTCCATTTTGATAGGCTGATGGCTGCACGTGGTGCGATTTTACTGTATGTGCATGCGCCCGATTGGTAAGCGCATAAACCTACCGCATACTCCGCATACCCGGCGGACAGAGTGCAAAACTTCATTACTTAAGTAAAAGTATATATTACTCAAGTTCAAGTAAAAGTTCTACGGTTAGATTTTCACTTTTACAGATTAAGTATAAGTACTGGAGGACTTATTTTTAAAAATACTAAAGTAACAAAAGTAAAAGTAAATTTTCTAAATATCGTGTTCTTACTGCCACAGTGCTTACCTTTACCTATAGAAACCTACGGGATGGAGCTTTTAGATACTTTAAAGAGATTGTTCACTCATCTTGAAATTGAAGGAATCAATAAAAATATCCACCCCAATTATTATAACAGCATTTTGCTTTTGGTTCAACTCTACATCGCCAATTTAACATTTAACAAGTGGTATCTGTACTTTTACTTAAGTAATGAAGTTGTGTACTCTGTCCACCTCTGTGTATAACCAGTGTCGCACACCTACTTGACCGTGACTACATTAAGCTGCTTTTACACCGGACGTGAAACTAATTTTTCGCACGACAGATTAAATTCAAAGTCAATGCAAAGACGCAAATACGCGCGTTGCTAAAAAAAATTCGATTCGCATCCGGTGTGAAAGCAGCTTTAGCTTGGTTTCGGTGAAGCTGGAAGTTAGTTTACAGCTTGAGTTTATTAAACGCGTCGTCATTTTGCCGGCATCTGGTTCACGACTTCTGTTTTTGTTTTGCTGTTACTGCCTTTTATCTCATGACCCCGTCACACCGGATTGACGGTGCCACTGCGGTGCTTGTACGGCATAAACCGCAGTGGCACCGCCATGATCTCCATGATGTTCAAAACTTCCGCAGTGCCACCGCAGGTTGGACCAATCGCCGTGGCACCGCCATGGAGCCGTACAAGGACCTCAGTAGCGCCTCCATCATCGTCGTGCCTCCGAAGTGCAACCGCCGTGCAATCGCCAAAAAAGTAGACTGGCGACCCTACAGCTATGCCGCGGTGGTTATGGCGGCGTTAAGACGGACCTACCAAGGGAGCACTGTGGGTATGGGGTGCTACTTCGAAGTCATTTTTAACTCTTGTACCACATTTCCGTAGCATCACTATAGGAATAAATCATCAGCAGACAAAATATTACAACGAATTTCGAACGAAAACCATCTCTCATTTATAGCTGACACGGAGCCTACCTGCTGCCGCAGCACGACCGCCGTAGCACCTCAGTAATATCTCCATCCCCGCAGTAGCACCTCACTGGCGTATCAACGCTGCCGCCAACACCGCAATACTGCCGCCAATAATCGCCGTGGCATCGCCATCAAATCGTAGTGGCAACTCAATGGGATCGCCATGTCCTCAGTGACCCCACCGTAATTCTGCCCTGGTTTCCCAGTTGCACCACGAAGAAAAACACATGTTTGACGGGTAGGGGAAAACTATGAAAACTCTACTGGCGGTGTCACTGCGGTGATGACGATTTTGACAAAAATCCGCAGTGGCACCTCCAATCCGGTGTGACGGGGGTATTACTGATCATTATCCAGTATGTGACCCCACGCAAGGGTGTGTAGCTTCAATGTGCAATTAGTCCGGAACAGGATGTATGATAAAAGAAAAGGGTGTGAGAGGTGGATGATTATGCTAGAAATTGGCTGCAGTTGCATCTTCCATATTTCTCTCACTAATTTATCTTTTCCAACCTGCTGCATTTTTAAAGGGCACACGTGCCCATCCCAGTTTATCAAAATCCCCTGCAGTCTTTCTTTAGCATTTCTATCATTAAATAATTATGTAATGCTGCATTTGAATAGCGCCAGGAAAAGCTTTACGTAATTTTCTCTGCTCTGAGAGAAGCAGCATTCTTTTATTTCAACACTTTTATACTCATGTCGGCCTATTCAATTGTTGAAACTTTTGGCAACCTCTGTTTTTTTAAATTTTTTTATTTTTTTGCTTCATTTTTAAAGTTGAAACAATACACATCATCCCCGTAGAGAGACTGTGTGCGTGCTGTAACAGAGTGTTTCAACTCTTGTGTCTGACCTAGGGTTATGGTGGTCTGTTTTCATTTAAGTATGCCAAACATTACAATATTATAAAACACATGACTCGTATTTCTCTCCAATGGGCATGTTTAAACAGAAATCATTGACATCTCAGACTTCTGTAAATGTTACATTTTTTTCTATCTCTTATTGTATATAGTGTCACTTCAAGGCAAGCGCAGAAGGTGTGCACTGGAGGGCACATATGACTGGAATTGGGTGCAGGCGCAGAACAAGGTCATTAAACCTCTAAAAAAGTGATAGATATCTACATAATGGTTCTTCCTGACAGACAGAATGTGCAGTGTTTCAGAAACCCAGGGGCCTGTTCCACAAAACAGGATTTCTGTTTTAGCCAGATAACTGCCCAAAGTAAAACCTGAAACAACTGTTTTGGCTTCTGTCTGTGATCCAGATTTGAGAGGTTTCTAGGCTTTACTCGCAATAATCCATCTGTTTAATCTTGCTTTGTGGAACTGGCCTCAGATCTTCATCAGGAAAAGGTTTACATTTGCTCACGATTTCTCCCAAAGCTGTAAGTTATTTTCAGTCGGGACAACGTGTCTTGACTCTGTCTCTTTGGTTCGCGGCGTCTTCCAGGTCCGTGTTGTTGTGTTATGCGGTGAATTGGAAGCATTGATAAGGTCATTATCTTCGAGTTGCAGCTTATGGTCTGCGTTCTCCACCTACATCAGAAGCCTGAGGCAGCCTGGAGAGCGGGTCACACAATAGGCCGAACTATTGATAACCAGCTTTGGCAAACGGGAGGAGGAGGTGGCGGTTGATTGAAGAACACTTGCCTCCAATCGGGTTATCACGCAGACGTGTCTCCTGAGCGCTATCTGTGTTTGTACTGACACTGAGATGACCTCTTCTTTACTTGGGTGGGGTTTGCAGTGGAAGAGGAGGAATCTGTTCAGTCATTTGTAGTTTAGGTGCTTAAAGTAGCTCTAAAACTAATAGGTGCACACTGGCACTTGTACCCACCGCTCCACGCCTGTCCCTTTTATATAATCGTTGAACATAGATTGCATATTCATATTGTATGAATTGTACCTCGCTTGATCTGTTAAGTAGCTTTTACAATCACTTTATTCTTTGCACTTATTGCATTGGATAAAAGCGTCCACCAATAAATGTAATGTACCTCATTGTTTGAGTGCCTGCATGAGTGTATGTCCGAAATGTTGAGCTCACATTTGCTTGAGGTGCTGGATACAGTGTGAAAAGCTGCAGAAGGCCCTATAATACCCTAAATGGGCACATATTCAGGATATGTGGAGGTCCATAGGTACTCTCTGGCATCTATGCATGTTTATGTTTTGAAATGTCACACTTTTCATCCTTATTTCATCATCTGTGAATTCCTTTCACGGGTGGAAATGTTTGATATTTGTAAATATGACTCACATTTCTTCTAAAGCTCTCATTCCAAATGCATTTCAGCTTAGTATAGTGATGAGAACTCTCTCCCAGCATGCCTTGCTGAGAAACACCTGACACCTCTCATTTTTCCCACCCTGGCGGACTTCGACTTTGCCCGGTATTCAGTCAGGTGCTCGCCTGGCTATCAAAATGTTAATTTTCAATCCTAAAAAAAGGTGAAATGGCCCGTATCAAATTGAGTCTTAAAAAAAAGTGGAATATTCTGTCCGAGGAGAACGCTCGCGACACGGCGTCGTACGAGCTGTACTTTCAGAAGTGGCTGTGGGAGACAGTGGGAGAACAACACCTCAGCTCTGCTTCTTCCTGTCCTGGCGTCCGAGGCTGCTGACAGCTTGATCTTAGCGAGGGTCATGAAACCGCAGTCGCCGGCTGCCTTTTAATCATTCACCACAGGAATGTCTTCCCGGCGCGAGCCCCCGATTCTGGCCAGTTCCCAGCCTCTTAGACCCTCACACTGCCTCTTTCTCTCCTTCACCTGGAGAGTGAATTCCTGGCTGAACAAACAAGGGCCGCGCTTTCTCTTTGAGCTCGGGGAGCTGGCCGCTCTTTTATCACCCTTCCGTGTCCGCTGCCCTCCTTCACCGAGAGCCGTGGCTTGTTGATGTTGTATATTATGTTGGCATTTAGTCCTCGCTGAAGTTGGCACCTACCCTTTCATCTCGCGGCGTACGCCGCCTCCTTCCTCTCTTTTTTTCATTCCGTGGGAAACGTGGTCATGTGTTAGATAACCGTGTCAGGTGACGCTTGATTACAAGCTGCGGCCCTTTTTAGGTGGAAACCTTGGACCGGGGCTCAGTGCTGTACATCTGACATTCTGCTATACAATGTGCATAGGTTTGAATTTTGTCTCAAGCAGAGCTGTACGTCTTCAAGCATACTTTGGAAAAAAAATTGCTGTGACAAAAACATTATGCCAGAATTATCCGAGCAGTAATCGATATAGCCTCTAATTGGAGTTGTTTGCATGTAAATTGTAAAAACATGGGCGCGGGAAGACATGCTGATGTCTCAATTATACGCCTGTTTTCTCACAAGCAGTTCCTGTAAACGGCTGCAGTGTTTGCCGGCCCGCTGCCCCAGCCTGACACGTGCGTCTTAAACTTGCTGACTCACAAGTCCCTTCTGAACCAACGAGTCAATGCTGGACTGGAGGTCTTAAATCTGCAAATCTTGCGCGTCTGCTCTGCTGTGAGCAGTAAAGTGGACAGCAGTGACTTGGAGCACAGAGCACTTCAGCCTATCGCGACCCGGACGAACCTCGAGCGCGCTATATTCCACAGCCGACCGCGCCGTAGGGTCGCCACATTGGCGCGCAGAGCAGAAATAATGCCCTTGCTGTGTTTGCCCGAATCAGGTCATATCTTGAGAACCGACTCTTTCTCAGGCTCAAAACAAACAGGAGTTATTTAAACACTCACCGTTGGTATTTCGAGCCGAAAAAACAGCGAGTGTTTTGAGTTCCATTGTTTGAATTCCTGCATGACTCAGAAAGGAAGGTGGTAATGTGTTATTGGTGGTAGAAATGAATCATGTTTTTAAATTAGAAAGTGCTCCGTGCAACCTGAAATAAAGTGATCATATTTAGCACCTATTTAATGCTCATTTGCAAGACTTTTGTTTTCAACGGCTGCCTGAGCTCTGGCGTCCACAGATGTCTTCAGACACAGGGTATCTCCCCCGGTGATGCTCTGCATGGCCAGCACTTTTTAACTTTTTTTTCTGGTCAATAAATGGACTCTCTTTTTTTAAGCACCGAACTAAGAAAACTCAAAGTAAAATGCAGTAGAGTTCATCCAGTACAACTAGAAAACTGCATGCAATCAAAAGAAAGGTCATTTTCCTGGTTGAGAGGCTCCATTTTTGGTCCTTTTTTTAATTGTTTGTTTTTAGATAATCAGCACACCAATACTGAATGACAGACAGATTTTTTTTTTTTTTTTAAGTATTGCACCATAAATGTCATAATTTTTAATATACATTGTAATCACATTTGAAGAAATCCCTAGGTGACTTATTTCAGTCGGTAGCATTGTCAGTAAAATTGCCTGCAATATTGTTTGTGTTCATTTTAACCTTTATAGGCTTATTAAGGTTTATTTGCTCATTTAATTTTCCGCTGTGATGGGCACTCACAGTACCTCATCGCAGAAACAGGTGGCAACAGGTTTTATGTCAACTTCCTGCAAATACATAAACTCAGCAGCACAGTGATATTCGCTTACACTTCACTTAGTTGCTGAAATAGCAGAGAACTTGTACAGATTATTCCTCGACAATGAATTCTGGCCTTCGCCATTGTTTATGTCATGGCTTGGGTATGAATGGAACAATGTGAATGGAAAAAGGCTTGTGTAACATCCGGTACAGTCGTCCCGGTGATAGGATATCTTACTTTTTGTTTCAATATTATACCTCTAATCCTCTGGCAGTTTGAAACTTCAGCCGCGTTTGCTGCCGTACCTGAAGACTGGCCTTTATGTAAGGGCAATTTCCAGACTCTCGCCGATATCTGTCAGCTGTTAAGATTAACTTATCTCACTATAAATACCTTTGAAGTTTTTTTTATGCGTTTAGAGGTCGCCTTTGTGGAATGATTAACTGATTGTGTTGTTGAGCCACAAGTGTAATTGATTGACAGCTCAGAACTGGGAGAAATATCCAGACAAGCTTTTACATCTCCTCACTCACAGTCTTTTACTTGTGGAAGTGGAAATTCTTGCCTCCATACCGCTAGTTGTTCGCTGAAGCACTGCTAATGAGCACTGCGTCATCGCAGGCAGCACTTGTACGCTGTTTATGGCATGCAGAATAATATATATCTTAAAATTTAAAGTATGAACCAAATTGATGAATTAAGGTACGAGATCTTGTGGTTTTTTGCATCGATCTGATCAGCAGTCACAGTTTTAAAAATTATTCTTTTTTTTATTTTATTTTTTTTATTACAAATACCCTTATCCCTGGAATATAATAATGGCAAGCACAACTCGATGAATTAGTTTTACGAGCAAATATGTTGATTTTTGTGATTAATTTATTCTGTGATGTGACTGGATGGGAAATCCATCTTTCACACACACCGCACATTTTAGAGGGGGGTCTTTGAGCTGGACGGAGCAGTTGATGTATGCTACAGGAGCTGACGGGGCCTGCACGAGGAGCCAGCTCTTCCCCTGAGGCGGGCGCACATCTCTCCTCCTGGCTCCTGTCAGTCAGCGGGAGGTGAATGCCACCGAGCGCCAGCGCTGCCCTTTGGCCCGGGCCTGATAGCCGCAGTCTTTCATCCTCCTACGCACAGATACAGTGACCCTGCGTCTCGCACGCCGAGGCCCTTCCAACGAGCAGGTGACTCGGCAAAAGTCAGCGTCTCTCAAACAGAACAATGCGTGGAGGGAGGCAATAACCTTTACTCAATGGACCCCGGTTTCCCATCAAAACACGATGAGGCAAGTAAACTCACGTCTCTTTCCAGCTGACCAGGAGCAAAGGTCTCCGTTACGCCCTCTCCTCTGCTAAATTACCACTGTTGGTGACACTGATTCCACCGAGAGGTGCCCCCAAATCACCATCTCACCAAATCACCAAGTGCAGTAAATTGGGCATAACTGTCCATTTTTATTTTATATTTATCTACTCGTTGTGGGGGGATTGACAGAAATAATCCGTAGTTTACTCTGCTGTCATCTTATTTGAATGGTTATATCCACTAGGAAGTTGATCTTTTAAAATAAAGATCATCAGGGCATATTTGTACCTGTTGTACTTGGCCACTGGCTCACAAGCTATCTAATCTCGGCGCAGTTCCTCGAGAAGAAAAGGTGTCTGTGAGCAGCAGACAGGCTTCATAGCTGAGGTCCCGAATGCTGGTGCTTGGTGATTGAGATGCCATTTAACGCACCAGTGCCTCTGAAGAAGCTGAGACCTGCGGTCAGGAAGTGCCAGTGCGTCTACAGCAGCAAAGCAGTCCTACAGGTGTTTTCTGTTAAGCGGAGGAGTCTGCGATGCTGTGTGTGTGTGTGTTAGTTGGGGGGGGGAGGGGGGGAAAACTTACTGGCTGGGTGGGCTGGGAATTGAGAGAAAGCAGAGCTCCCCTCCCCATTGGGGGGGCAAAGGGAAGGGGGGGGGGGGGGGCAGGGATCAAGGGGGCCCCGGACATACTGGGGGGTCAACGCTAAAACTCCCTGTCTTACATGGCAACCCTCCAGGAATGTTCTCACGGAACACAGAAGGGAAGTGAGGAGGCCTGGACTATTGGAGGAGAGTTAATATTGGCCTTCCGGGTCAAAGGTTAAATGTGGGGAGGTCAGCGTGGAGTGCTGGAATGAGCGGGCCTCTGAGGACCGGAGCTCAATCCCTGTTGTCGGCAGAGAGACTTTCTTCATGAAGGAAATAATGGTGCAGAACCGGACCGGTCCGGGATTCAGAACTGACGCCACCCTCGTATAGTGCTGCCAGTGGAGTGAAGTAAGAACATACAGTCATTTGGGTATAACTGTATTTTTCCCTGTATATTGTGGTGGGACTAATGTTGAATGAAACAAATATTGTGTCTATTTTCATAGGATTTAATATTTACGTATGTAAGCAACTTTTATCTCTTTCTTTCGTTGCATGGAGCTCTTCTTTGCCCAAGGGAAATATCTACCGCTCATTCTCTGTCCTGCAAAATTAATTTTCAATTGAAAATCAAACATACCAAAAATTACACGGAACTTAATTCTTTCATTCATTCATTTGTTAAAAAACTGGTTAATTATTAATGGAAATATCAAACCTTTCATTGATTTCTACCCATAACATTGACATGCTGTTCTATACCTGGAGTAACACAGACTGGGGTTAATGGTCATGCAGCCCATGTAGCTTCCCGTCACGGCTGGTGAATGAAGTTTTGGGTTGGAGCTTCAACTGGACATTTCCAGGAAGCAAACAGTATGGGCGGTATTCACTCTGTGGTTAGTCACAAAATATTAGGCAAATTCTTATTTTAGGAATTACTGTCGACACAAAATGTGTCAATCAACTGTTATTGAAAAAACCTTATTGAACTCAATGACTGTCAACTTAGAGACTCTCCCTTCATGATATGATCTCCAGGAATTTATCAGCCATAACATTGCCTACAGATTAGTGAACTGCACATAAATAAAACATGGAATTACACAGTTTTGCTGATGAGAATAGGTGGATAACTAATGTCCCAGTGATGTGGAGGGACACTGTTCCGCCGGAGGTTGAGTCCGATAGCCTGCTGTGAGTGTAAGGTAACTGGAGCCCTCACCTCAGGTAGTGTGAGGTGAGATTTCAGGTGCGCTGCTCAGCGTTACTCCCTATCAGCACGTCATTATTATCAATGGGCTGAAATAACATATTATTGTTCCAAACACAGAGCTGGAATGTTGGGCATGAATGGGCACCAGCTTGGCTAGGAGGTGGCTTGTCTCTATCGGAGCCGTCCATTCACAAATATTTATGCAGAAGTCACCTGACCTCGGCATGGGCGCTGGAGGTTCCATTGTTCAAACACAGGCGGGAACCTAGCTGGGCTAGCCATGACATTCAAACGAAACAGCACTATCAGTATTGACTCATGAATCATATGTTGCCCTGATTATCTTTCTTGAAACTAAGCTCTCGAATGTAACTTCACTTTTTCTCAGACGGGCACATTGTTTTGTTCAGTATGTATTGAGATAACTCTGATGTGTATGATCAAACTAACCAAAGAAGGAAGATTCAGGTATTCCCATGTCTTGTGAACAGATTGTGAGAGATAGTGACCTTTGGACTGGGCGAATTCTTCTGAATGGGATGATTCCAGGGATGCAGGGAAAATGAAGCATTCTCACAATTTGTCTAATTTTCGTGATTAGAAAACTTTTTTTTTCTGCTGTCGGCCTGCTGTTCAGCTATTTGAGTGAAATCCTACCGTAAAATTAGAAGCTGTCCCTCCATTCATCCACCCTTTCGTCTGACTCCATTTTTCTTCTCTACCGGTAGGCCAATAGATCTGACACTACACAAGGACATTGAACATTGGCATAGGCAGGGAATGACTTAGTTTCCCAAAATTTAAGCTGCTTATGAGAATTTACCATGTTTTGGAGGATTTTGGGCAAGTCTGTGCAAAGTTGTGGCGCACGCATTCCTGGAAGTCTACCTGCCGCTGTGGTGTGCACAGCTCTGGGTGTGGGGAAGTTTATGCGTCATTTCCAGGATAGTCTGAGTGAGAGGTGTCTTTGTCGAATAGCATATGTAATGGCCCTCCTTAACTGAAAAGAAATACTAGCCTGAGGCTAAACTCACTGATGTTTATTGAGAAAGCAGATATAAGGCCCCAGCACAGGTCCTCAGTCAACCTGTATGTGGCATTTTTACATGGGCTGTCAGTGATAGAATGCTTCCTAATGGCAATATGAGGCCCAATTTAACTCTGTCCAAGCTTAGGGATACGAGATCCTGTGTTTAATGGTGTCAAAGGCGGGGCTGTAATTCAGCTACTGTAGGTAAGTGAAGATGTTGACTGATGCACACACAGTCTTTCTTTTTTTTATGTCATGTCATTGATCAATCTTCTTCATTTTGCATATTTACCTGTTTTTTTTAATTATCCAAAACCGTATATTTGTGCTGCGTTCGTCCAAAAATAAGCGTGGGATTGAGATATGATAAGAATGCAAAAATATGCAATAATCATGCATGTGATGATAGCCCTACTTATCGATCTAATACCAGAGAAAATTGAACATGGACATGCATTGCAATTTATATTTTTGCATTATGCCTCTCTGTATGAATATTGTATGTGAACTTAATTCAAGTCCATGCTTGTAAAGGATTTTGCGACTTAACTGTCAAAAAAACAAGATTTTATTTATTTCCTGAACAATGGCGTTTTTGTGAGAAGGAATGTTTTACTTTTGGGTGTGTTCACATAACCTCCATTTCATTATCCACCTTAAGTGACAGTCCACCTCCTAAGTCAACTTTAAGCAGTACTAGATGAAAATGCAATCCTGCATTTCCGTTGCTTTGGCAAGACAGTGGTTTCTTTCACTTCTACGGTAAAGATATCAAGTTTCACAAGAGGATTAGTTTTTCTCAGAAGGAGAGGTCCTGTTGGAAGCACCCGGAAGCTGCTCTGTGTCCATGCGATGAGAAACAGTGTTTTTGGCACCGAAAGTGTGTGCTCAGGTAAGACTTTCAGAAGAATGGGGTGAGATCTTCCCTGAGTCTACTTCCACTGGACAGTTTCCTCTGGTTGTTGCTTAAAGTTGTGCAGAAGAAGGGGAGAGGTTAAATACTGTCTGACTGAACTAACCTGTGGAATCCAAGCTCCATTTACCTCCCAATTTCATCATCCAGAACAATGCGGGTGATGGATACAGGAGCTGAGCTGCCGCCCACCCACAACCTCCACCATCCCCCAGGAGAGATTATTACTCCTGATTTTACACACACACACACACACACACACACACGCCCTGCACACAACCCACCTCCCCACCCCCATTGCTCTGGAGAGTGGCCCAAACTTCGGCCAATCAGCTTGTGCCATGTCATAAAACCAGGGTGCAAACCAGCACCGTGTGCCACCACTCCCCCCCTCCCCCACCCCCCCACTCCATCCAGTAGTTCAGGCTCTAACAGGAAAGACTTTGTTGCGTTACTGCGAGCAGCGGTAAACGGTAAATCAAACCCACTCCTGTTCAGTGAAAGCGTTTCCTCACACAGACTCACCCCACCAAGGGGTCTACAGCAGTACACTGAGCCCACGGTAATATTTTCCATAATTTATAAAAACCTGGAAACAAGCCCACACATGTTTATAACTTTCTAAAACTCGTTGAGAGACAAGACCCTGCCCTCATTAATGGGAACCTTAGCTGTGGGCCACTAGGATCTGTATTTGAAGGGTTGTAATAAAAAAAAAAAACGACCATGTGAATTTGAGCCATAATGTAATTATGGTCAATACAAGTACATGGTAAATGAATATGGGTTTGGAGAATAAACCTAGGAAATGGGACACTGGAGATTTCTATTTCCTTTTTTTGTTTGTGTGGATCAAAACAAAGGGGACTTGTGTCCTGGGAAATGCAGTGCATGCATTGTTCATTTTTTAGGCAATAAATACTATGCACAACAGGGACTGAGAAAAATATATATGTTTTGTCAAAAATTCTACAAAAAATTGCATCACAGCAATACAGGATTAATAGAGTAATTCTTTTTGAATATTAATGATTTTCTCAAATTGATGTCCATAAATAAATAAATATTCAGTGTCAGGCTGAAAATAAAAATTCATACTCTCACTTTCTGCTGCAAAATAATAAAACAAATTATAATGGTGTAAAGACCTTTTCCTATTTGGTTATTTGGCTTTTCTTTAGAAAGCAGCACTCATTCTGCCCTGTGCTACCAATGTAAATACAGAAAATCAATGAAAACAGTCCCTGTGCACCAATATAATGCTATACATCATAAATATTTAAATAATAATTTTATATCATAATTGCCTGTGTACTAAGGAGGGAATGCTGGGCAGCACCTGAACCAATAATGGAATTATGCAACAAATACTCAGTGTTAGTTCTAATGAAAGAAATTTGATTCAAGATTTCAGGATATTCTTGACAAAGGTATATACTTTCATGCATCATCAGAATCATTTGTTGGCTTTACATTTGTCTTCTGCAACTAAGTACCTGGAGAAAAAATAAACTTTGCGAGTTTCAAAATTTGTAACTATACAAAAAAATAACATAATTTTGAATGCAGTATGATTGATTGTAATAGCCGCATTGAAGAGTGAATTCATAAATATTCATATCTGTGTATTCACACGTGTAGTACTTTTTGTCCTCGTACACACGGTCATTATATGCAATATCCCTCCTATTGTGTCATCAGGATGCACCACATATTTTACATATATATGTATGGCTTCTGACTCAAATCCCTCTGGGACTCCCCTTAGAGCAAGTGCTAGTTCCTGCTTCACTTGCCCCGGGGTACAATGTCACCGGGGCAGTACCTTCAAAGGTACTGCTGTTGTACCTTAGACGCGGGATTTTGATTTGTTTTGGAACATAAAAGTACCTTTTAGACCCTAATAAGGTTCACACAGGTACCTCGAGGTGCTATAATTAGCCCTAAAGGGTACATAATACCTTGGGGAACAGAAATGGACTCCTGCTGTACCCCTATTTCTGAGAGTGCACACTATCAATAATTGCATTTTGGTTTCATATTGTGAGGTTATTATCAAAATCAAAAGTATGCATCAAGTATTTTGAAAAGGCAAATAACAATGCTTTCAGATCATTACCTTCGCCCAGAAAAAATAAAAAACATGCTGTCAGTTGACTGTCGTATTTATTTTCAAGTTTTTGAACCTTCACTGTAAATTTGTAGTCTTTTCCTTTCTTTGTTCAATATTACTTGTTTTCCTGTACACCATAATACAGCCCTACAACCTTCATACAGTGCTGGCAAAATTTACATCAATCCACACTGCATCAGGGAGACTTTTATTAAAAGGATTCTTATAGACAGTTATTCCCTTGTTGTGTTCTCCAAAATGATCAAAAAGATCTCCAAAAAGACCAAAGATCCTCTGAAATTAACCACAATCATCCAGCAAACTAGGAGAACAAAATTTGGAAGCATGAAGGAGCTGTTGTAGAGAGTGAAAGTGCTGCCAATGAACAATCAAGACAAACCCCAAGCAGTGAAATGAGTCTTGTTTAGCTGTAGATAGCCAGGATGCTAATCATCTGTAGTTCTGAGATCCTGCCTCTAGGGGGAGCATGTGGGTCAGCCTCACTGCCATTCACAAAAAAAGAGCCGCAGCTCGTCATTGTGTGTGTGTGCAGGGGAGAAATATTCTCCAACATTAATGCGATCAGCAGCGACTGTAAATAACCCTGGCGTTTCCTCTGAAGAGGCAGCCCTGAGAGATTGGCGTACTGTGGCCACAGAGGGGGAAGCGCAGATTTTCATACAGAAACAGAACGTGCCGACAGATCAGATTTCACGTGACAGGGATATCGGTCTCTCGGACAGAGTCTCTTCCTCTGAGAACCAGGCTTTCCTGAACTCATGTTACCTCTGCAGGAATTCGGGACTCCTCGGGGATTCGTTCGCTTGGTTGGCCCCCCCTGTTTCTCTCTTGGACCCCCACACACCCTTCTTCCGAGAAGTTATAACTCGGGATTCTCTTCTCATTGTAGTCTAAAGAAATGACCTGCAGGCCCAAACAACATCTAGAGCTGCGGTAAAGACTCCTGTTTCCACCTGACTCTTAGTCTAGTTTCCCAGTCTAGTTTTAGCCCACGTGCTGATTTCCCCGATAGCCCAACTCCATCTGAGCAGTCCTCGAGCAGCTGAACAGAACTGACCAACCAGCCCGAGAGTTAAAACAGGCATAGGGCTTCAACAGCGATATCATGGTGTCCCAGGGTCAGTTAAGAATCAGCGTGGGCACAATGTTTGCATAGTTCTCTCGGAATCATGCTTAGAAGTGCTATCGCTTTTCATCCGCAGTCAGAAACTGCCAGACAGGTTTAAACGATCACTTTTTAGCTGAGCAGTCCGGCACAATGCTGCCAGTAATCTGATATTTTAGCATCGTTTTTGACAGGAAATGAACAATTATTTCTGCCGAAAGATTCTATTATATAGTATATATTCCGTATATAATTTCCTCCCTTCACATAATGACAAGGGCTGAGTTTGGCCAAAGATTTTCAGGTCTCGCTTTTCAAGTGCGTGAACATAGTCAAGCTATTATCTACTGTACAGATCTGTTTGTTTTGAAATGTTCACCCCTTTGGTGAGTTCCTCACGCTCGTGTTATCGAGGACATGCTTTTGTCATCATGCCGTAGCTACCCTCATGCAGACAAGTTTCGTGTTTTGTCTACTCCTCTCCAATTACTTTGACCGGACTTCGATTTTTCAGCAATACCACCCAAAAGGGGGCAGGAATTCCACTCTGTCTGCGTTCCACCTGAGGGATTTGGTTTGTGCCGACAGAACTGCATTTTTTTCCCCCCAGAGGCCACTCCCAAGTGAATTCCAGCCATTTTGTTTTTGCTCCATTGATTGACTTAATTTCAGGCAAAATGGGTTTAATCTCAGTCAGACCTGTTCGCTCCTGGCAACGAGGGGATTTAAACTGTCATGCAGATGAGAGCAGATTCGGATAAAGTTACACCTGCGGTTTCTGGGTCTTCTGATGCCCTGCTCTGAATATCACTCGGGTTAAATACAGCACATTAATGATTTCCTGTGTCGGTGTGATTGGTCCACCAGACGGATTCACTTAAGCAGTCTTAAATGTGCTCTCACATTCACTCGCTGCACTTTTCACTTAGTCTTGTCTTTCCTTGTCTCACATTTTTTGCTGAAATTTCCTTGTCTTTTGCCGAAAGTGTGTTTTTCTATCTTTCTAATGGAGCACTCATACAATTATCAGTTTTTTGTGCTCCTTGTCCTGTCTTTGGTCAAATCAAGACTTGATTACAGTATAGTTCACTCTCTATTGTCCTTTAATCTCACAAAGAAAATTCCTTAGCATTCTTTAGCTCCATTCTCCTGCCACTGTGAGCCCCATATTGTTGTTCAAATTTACTAATGATCCTTTGGTTTTAGTTTTCACCCGGTTCATCATTCATTTTCATCATGCGTACAGCATTACCTACTGTCGATGCTATCACTGCGTGTCAATTTCAACAAATGGTAATATACGCTAGTCTTCAAAAGAATAATTTACATGAAGGCGCAATGGAAATTCAACAGCTGCGTTTAGGGATTTTTATCATTCTGTTACTATTAAGGTACGCTCTGCGAAGACATAGATTATGTGTTGATAACAGTTTTTATTTTTTTTAAAAACTGTGATATTCTGGGGTAGACTTGAATGGAGAATACTGCATGCAAATGGCAAAAGGTTGAGGTTATCCTCCGCACAGCAAAGTGGAAGTTATCTGCATTTGCATACATCTGTTTCAACTCGTTGCATTCTCGGTTCCTTATTCCGAAAAAATTGTTAGCACACCCAGCATACACTATTTCATATATGCACTGTTTGGATGCAACCCTTTTGATCTTAGTGATGGTGGGAGGTGGGCACATTTTCTACTTGAGATCTGCTCCCATTGGTCAGTTGGAGGGGGGAGCGGGGTCTCCCTGTGCTGTTGCTATGTGGAGTGGGTTAATCTCCACGAGAATGGTGTCATGTCTTACTTCCGGTTCCTGAGTTTAGACAGCCAGTGATGCTGGTCTTTCCTGTATGATCACTCAGACTGTTGCAGGCCTTCGAGCAGGCTGCCACAACTGACCTCTAAAATAAAACAAAATACTCTGGATTTTCATTTGCCTACATACTGAGGCCTAATATATAAGCTTGCCGTAAAACAATCACAAACGTCGGTTGTTTGTCGGTAGAAGCCTGGTTATAGCTTAGATTTTACTGTGAAGGGTAAATAAAGCAATGATTGGAATTCCTCATCCATTTTTTTCACGGGAGGTGTCTCCCGAGGGCCGAAGAGACATGCAGAAACGCAATGAAATATGTAGGATATGATCTCTGGCAGGCTGGAAATGCGCAGCGCCGTAGGTGTGAGATCTGGGGCCAATGCTAACTCTTGAATAGTCCGGCTCGCAAGGTCCTGCAGAAGACAAACAAGCTGGCTTTACTGTTTCCAATGCCTCTTCCAATGCAACTGGCAATACTCCTACATACCCCTGACACAACACATGGTTAAACCTTTGTTCATACTGAGATCGCATGCATTCATGAAGCCGAAAATCTGAGGCAACGCTGCTTGAGCAGGAGATTGATTTCCCTGGAGTTGAGGAGGTAAAGGATACTCGTGTAAAGTTTTTAAAGTTGTATTAAGGTTGTCTCATGTAGTGCCACTTACAATGCAAGAAATCATGCTTCCTTAAAAAAGGATGCCTGCATTTTCACTTGAGGAAAATCCTTGGCTCTCCCTCTATTGTCCCTTTGTCTCTACCTGCAGGAGTGAACCTCATGTTCCAGCACATCTGCACCCCCATTCGCAAAGGCCGGCCAATCAGACGAGCAGCCAGCCCACCGCATTCCCCCCAGCACACTCACACCAGCGGGGGAGGCCGTCGGCTGTCAGGTTACTGCTTTACAGGATGGAGACCCAAGAATGTGTTTGATTATGGCTTTATGACGTGTAACTCCTTTACTTCATTCAACTGCAAATATTTTTGTAATTGTAATTGTAATTGGTCATTATTAAAGAAAGTTTTTATTTCTTTATTTGGAGACAAACTTTTGAGTTAAAGGGGATGCCACACAGCAGTAATTGTACACCAGTGTCACCGCTGAGCATCTAGCCATTGATGGAACTGTCCCTTTAAAGCCAATTGTATTGGTTACCCATGGCTGACGCTAGCATCCAATTCATTTTCTGAATTGAAGAAACTGCATATAGCCTGCCCAATCAATCTGTCAACTCAGTTTTTCTCACTATAAAAAATTACTTTTATGTAAATAAAGTAGACAAATGCTGTTGGTGGATGACAGCAGGGTCTATCCCCAAAACAACAGTATTCTCCCCATAGGGAAAGTCCATAGTATGGTTGTGTTCATAGTAAGGTTGGGCAACAGGAAAATGATCCAAGAAATCAACAGGAGAACCACTCTGGGCTCCAGGAATGTTCACAGCAAACATTTGGTCAACTTCCCTATGCACCAGAAACAATCACAAAAAACACAACACGATTCCCATTGAAACTGTTTGAACTATTGCATTTGGAGATGCTCAATCTGATCAAGTTATGGTGTTACAGGAAGCATGGCAGAGCCACCAGAATCAATGACTGCCCCCTCTATGTACCAGCAATGATAAAAGCAGTTTTGACATGATTCACCTTAAAGCTGTTAAGAGTTATGTCAAGGAGTTATATCCATTTTTAATAATGAAAGGTTTGATCTGGGGGTTACACTACAGCAAAGGGCAACCAGGATCAATTACAAGCTTCTCTCTGTCACAGAAACAATCACAAGAAGTCTGACAAGCTTCTCATGAAAACAGTTTGAGTCATTACAATTGGAAATGTAACATTTGACCTTGTAGTGCTGCTATAGGAAAGGTCGCAGAGTCACACAGAACAATAGGGTTCGTCCTTTTGCATCGGGAAGGAGAAGCAAAAAGTTTCATGTGATCCCCTTAAAAATCTATCTAGTTATTGAAATGATAAAAAATGAAGTTTGGCTTGGTTGAAGGCACCAAAGCAAGGTCGCTGGGTGAACAACATCAATAACAACCGTCTTTCTGCACTGTAAACAATCACAAGAAGAGAAGTGATTCTGACCAAAACCGTTTGAGTAATTGTATTTGGAAACATAAAGTTTGACCTGTGGCACTATAGGACAGGTCGCAGGGTCTCAAAAACAATAGGGCTAATCTTTTGTGCACCAGGAATGAACACGAAGGATCTTTAGCAGCGTGACAGTGCGGGTGCGGGTGCCAACAGCAGTGACAACCAAGGCGGAAACATAACATTCCCAAACACTTCGTTTTGAGGATATAATAAGCATATATTTAAGCTATTCTCTTCATCAGCGTGCCAAAGGTGGTTAAACTGATTTTGCCAATTTAGTGTTAGCTGAACTGTCATCGGTTTAGGTTCCGTTGATTTGTTGTAGGCCTATAGCCCAAGTTTATTTAATTTGCTAACAAAATAATAATAACTAATTAATGCTAAGGTTAACACCCTTTTATTAATAATAGCTAGGGAATGCTTCTGTGATATCGCGAACATAGTGACGCTTCACAAAGTTCATCCAAAGTAGTCCATGTTGCTATCATTTTTCTGAAGTGAGATATTGAACAAAATGTGTCTTTGGCCTTTTTAACAATCTTGACATTGGCTTTTGACCCAGACCTTTCAAAATTTAACCTTTCCTTTCTAGGAAACCTTTCCTTTCATATGACCACTTATGTATAAATTTTGCGTCAATACCTCAAAAAATGTGGACGCTAGAGTGAGCAGAAACAGACGGACAGACCGACATGATGGTCTACATATTTGCAAACACAAGATTTCACGATTAATAAATAGCTAAATAGCTGCACTTGCATACTTTTGCATGATGATCATTATCTTAAAGATGAAGTAGACAACAAATTTGCCAGCTGTAGCCAGTAGACATTAGGTGGACACGACACTGATGGCAACGTAATGCTAATAGTTGCTACATGGCCTCCAAGTAAGATTTTGAGTTTGTTTGTTTTTCTCCAATCAGTTACAGTCACCTGAAGACAAGCAAATGAAAAACTTGCATTTCTCCTTCCTGGGAAAGCTAGCAAATCCAAATAAAAATTTGCATCAAGGAAATTTGTGTGATTTAGTGCAAGAATTTGGTTGGTAATTCCACCCAAGCACTGGGCAGACGATGTAGGGGAAATGCAGTGCTTTGATATACAAAGTACATTGCATCAGTCTCTTTAACATTGCTTTAAATATAAAGGCTGATCCCTGTAACATAAATGTATTCGGTTTTAATGTTGCATTGTGGGAAATTAGGTTTGGCTGAATCGCCCGCATGATGTTTCTATTTTTTTCTGCTATTTGGTCCCTAGTTAAATCTGCCTTCCACCTTTTCTGGTACAACCATCTTTAGTTCAACTCATTCCCTGATGTTGTCTTCTCTTGAAGTTCAACACATCAAATTCTTTCTGCTGTACACATCTCTACACAAACTTTCCATGGAAAATTAAATCAGAAGCTGTCAGAAGTGTATGACTCAAACTGTGATTACCTTTGGTTTACTGGGCAGAGACCTGCCGAAAAAGCATGAATGCAAACAAGAAGATTCATGAAGTTGACAGTGTTTTGTTTTTCGTTTTTGATGCCACACGTGAGATGTAGGGGGCATTGTGGGATGTGTCCGGGCCAGATGTAGAGGACCTTTTGGGGTCTGAGAATGATTACATTTCTAACGTCCGCCACTGCCTGTCATTTTGACCTCATTGAAAGACAGGCTTGAGGGAGGGGTTGTGTTGGTTGCTTCTGTCCCACCGGACCGAGGACCACACGCATGGCGGCAGTCATGTAGGCGAATCCCCCGGCAATGCCACACAACCGGAGCGGTCAGAAGTCTTGCTAATCTCTTCAAAAAAATGAAGCTCTGCAGACAAGGTAAGAATCTGCTCCCTTATGATTACCTTTTGAGATCGATTGCCGACTCCACTGGGGCTATCCCTGCCTCGCAGAGGAAAAGGAAACCGGGAGATAAGATGGTAAAGAAGAAACACAGATGGACACGGTGATGGAAAATACCACAAAGCTTTGGGAAGTGACCACAGCCTTTTTTTTTTTTTTTTTTTTTTAGCTCGCAGCTCTCTATTGCATGAAATGATTACTGAAGCCAAGACTTCAAAGGTGACTTGGCAAGCTGCAGTTATGCTTTCCAGTGGAGCACGAGAAAGATATTTGCCGCGGAAGCGCTCCGTCAGGCTTCCCGGGATTAGGAAGTCCCCTCTCCCCTCCGCGCGCTGATGATTTGACCACTCGTTAACCTCCCAAAGTAAATGTGTCTGCGTGATTCACTGAGTCATGAGGAAAGACTGCGCTTTCGTTTTTTAAAGGAAATGTTCCCTCCCTGTTTTGAAAAGGCAGTTTCTGAAATGTTTCTGGCAAGAAAAAAGAAAAGAAAAGCTGCTTGATATCTGCATGTGACTGGAACAGAAAAGTTCCTATTCCACGTTTCTGCCGTCTTAAAGCCGATACAAGGTCCTCTAGCCGCCTCTCTGCGTTGCACATCAAACACTCCAGGACACCCACAGCATGCGATACAAATCAACAATCTGCATTGCTGTGGCTTTTGATGGTTGTTTCACCGCTACTGTTATTTAGATGCATCGGACGACCTCACATTAGGCTTTTTCCGTGAGCGCACACTGTTTCATTATTGTGTTCTAGGCACAGGACAGAGGATATCAGCAATAAACAGCCGTTCAGTCCGTGTACAGAGAGAGACGGGTCTGGTTGGTGATGTGCTTCTATCACATATTGAGTCAAAGCACCAGACTCGAGGCTGTTCAGACTAATAGGGCGTCAGGTCCCTGAGTTCCAGTCTAGAAGGACAGGGCCTGCTTCTGAGAAGCAGCCACATCTGTGCACACATGCAGCGGAAGTGTGTGTCTCCCAACACTTCACCTTTCACACTCTGGCATGTGGGGATTTATGGGACAAATCTGATCAAATATCAAACTACACCCAGCGAGGCTGGCCGCTCCGTCAGAAGCATTGATACGGATTGAGTTCCCCCGGGATTTCCGCTGCATTCCTCCCATTTAGTTCCTGCTCCTCAAAGATGACTAGCACCAGCAATAAGCCAGGATGTAACGTCAATACCACCGCTGCTTCCAGGAATGCAATCATGCAGCTGTCAGTTCTGATCCAGTTCTTATCCTGCGTGCCTTTTCATGATTTGAAACCCATGGCAGCAGCAGCTAGTCATGGTCTTTCATTTTCCATTGGGGCTTGTTTTATGATGTCATCATGAACCGACAGTGGAACAGTAAGAGCACTTAGTTGAAGTAGCTCTCACTGCAGCATAAAATCAATGAAGTCTTCCCACCTTGCTTACATATTCAAATTTAGCTTAATGGTTAGCTATCCAGTTAGTGCATTAGATTGCTATTTATTTAGTTGGCAATGCATTTCTTCAATTAGTTAGCTAATCAACCAGTTAGTTTTTCGGGTTAGTTTTTATGCTAGTTCGTTGCAGGAAGCTGACTGGTTTCTTGGCTTCATGCTGCCAGAGCAGTGCACAGGCTAGTGTTGGAGGCGGGTGGTCAGGCCGCATACACGCATTGTGACTCACCTCTCTCAGCAGCTATCGGACATTTCCGGTGCTTTCCAGCAGCAGTGCCGCTGAGGTTGGCCTTGCCTGAGACAGGCTGTGAAACGTGCTTCCCATCTAAAATAAACATTTCACTATTATTATTATTATAATTATAAACCGCTGCAAACTATCACTGTGATTCAGAGTCATTGTATCTTGTTGCCATGAAGTTAACACACCATAACTCAAGGAAAATCATTGTTAAAAAAAAAAAAAGAAAAGAAAGAAAAACGAAACTGATGTGTGAGAGGTTTTGAAAGGTTAATGGATTCAATTTTACATTTTTGTGTTATTACTATTCTAAGCTGAAAAATGCATCTTATCCTGGAAAATCATGTCAAAAATATAACATTATAAGCTCAGGTATAATGTATTATATCAGACAAGTCGATAATTTGTTTTTTGTTCCATAAGCAATACGCTCTCCTGAATCCACTATTAACCAATACAGGCAGGACTTTGGCTATTGCCTCATGTGGTCGAGGTAAAAACCTTTGAAGCATGTAGCATGTTGTGTTCCCAGTCTGTTGGGGCTGTTTTCCACTTGATCATCCATCTGGTATTTTACAAGGGGATAATTCGCTAACCATGCACATGAGTAGTAGCAGAGCACACATTAACATGTAGCTTCTCTGTCTGATTCCATGAGGACTGATGATTTTTAGCTTTATATGGCCTTGAACACAGCTAGCTATGCTGGGCCCTGCCTCTGTCGCTTGCTTCTTTGATTGCTCTGCGTTTGAACTTCACGAAATTTTCCAATGATCTCTGAATGCCATTACAGATGGTTGCTGAAGCCAGGCCCGGCGCTAGAACAGGGTGTTGGAGCGGCACAGACACATCCCTTTATGACAATTAGGATAGTCCTGGCTAGTTCTCAATTATTTTCCTTTATTAACCCATTTTCTAATTATTGTAATTGGCAGCTGAAGACTGAAGTTTCTCTCCATGTGCGATCTAACAGCGATGAAATCGTGGGGTAAATTCAGCATAACTGAGAATTGGGGTGGACAAAACATCCGTTTTAAACAATTATTACTTCTGACCTGTTCTCAGTCATTTTCATGCTTAACAAAAGTTTCACTCCGAGAGCACTCCTCACTTAACAGGTGCTGCTTGTTCTCCGCGATTAGGTAAGACGACAATCATTCATCTGGACGCGTATTTGCTGAATTTAAATCAACATTATTCAAAATTGCACACCTGCGCAAATTGCTTGAGCAGCATGCTTTTTATAGCCTATTTCACTGGCGAGTGCCACTTTTTTTCACTCAATGCTGAGGGTAATTTTGAATGCGTTGGAAAACGCGTCAATAAAGGAAAATGATTGACAATTAGCCAGGACTATCCTAAATGTCATAAAGGGACATGTCTCTGCCCCCCCAGTTCCCTGTCCTAGCGCCGGGCCTGGCTACAGCAGATAAATAACGGTCAGAAGACCCAGCACAAGCAGTTGATTTGTTTCAATGTCTTTTCTACGAGCCAAGAAATTCCTGAGAGAAACCGTGCTAGTTAGGTACAAGATTAGTTATTCATTAAAGAGGTCATATTATGCTTTTCCATTTTCCCCTTTCCTTTCGTGTGTTATATAATTTTTATGCCAGTAAAATGTCCCAAAATCCGAGCAGAAAACACAGCTCCAGAACTGTCTGAAAAGCCTCGTTTGTAATTCAGCCTTTTCTTCTGTAACTTGTCCATGCCACAATATAGCACATTTGCTTAATTCCAGACCAATGGCTGGTTTGGCACAACTAAGCTAGGAAGAGTTTGGTAAGTGTGATCCTCCTCTGTCGAGAAGACAATGTATTATTTTCATCGCTGAGGCAAATTCCCTTTGTTTGGACTTCGAAACAAAGAAGATGTGAGGATTCACTGTTTAAAATAAATTTTCACCACTATTCCTCAAGCCCCTGTCACACTGTGTTGACTATTGTGGCGAATCCCCGCAAACTGGGGGGATTATTTTTGTCGTTGTCATTCCCCTGTCTGGGGCCCTGTCTGGACCTATACACGAATGCCCTAAGATTGTGGTATGCATGCTGTAGGTATTTTGTAAGATTGCCGTAGGTATGTCGGCGACGGGAGTAAGACTGCAGTGAGAATGAACAAGAATCATTACGCATGTAGTACGAATCACGTACAAACTTTGTACGAAGCTAGAAGACTGGAGTAGGAATCATGAAGAATCACGATAAATGTATACGATCGCAGTTCGAACTCACTACGCTTGAGTACGAGCGCAGTAGGATTGACCGAGATTGCAGTACAAACGCAGTAGGATTGAGTACGAATGTAGGAAATGTGGACGTGCTGAAATGTACGACTTTTTTTATGGGATCATGACGTCACAGGGGTCAATTTCTGGAGAGAGCCAGGGTACGACCCCCAAAGAGTATTCAAGAATATATGCGAATCGCCATGACTGGCTCCAAGGATGCAGTAGGAATGCAGTACAATGAAAAATAAATTGCGCTTTGACCGAGAATGTTTTGAACATTTCAAAGCAGTTGTAGCCCCTCTGAGACTGGCCAAGAATGCCAGCAAATGAGGGAGAATCCACCACGAGCCCAATACGAATTGCTAAGATTTTTTCACTTTTTCTAGATCACAGGGATTTTCCCTCCTAAGTTGCCACAGTGTGACAGGGGCTTCAGCAGGACAGCCCCAACCTTTCATTGTTTCCCCTTAATTTTATGGAGGACTACTCCCAGAATTGTAGTTGGCCGATCAGAACAGACTGGGCTTCAAGGGAGGAGAGCCTTAAAGAAACAGGAGCCAAAACAGCCCATTTCAGGCTGAATGAGTCTGAGGTGCTGCACACACAGCCTGTACAGCTGTGACCAGGTGCTTTTTATGACCATAAAAACTCTTGTTTGGAAATAGATCATGAAAATGAAAATATTAAAGTGGGACATGGGTGTAAGGTGGCCCTTCAAATCATGCCAAATGGTGACACACGATGCTGCCATGTCAGCAAATTTCATTTAAAAGGAACTAATGTCATACAATGCTCAAATTCCCAAATAAAGCTTTAGCGTTAATGTAGTTAGGCATGGAAGACAGGTCTAGTCTCAAGCCCCTTTCTGTCCAATTATTGTTCACTTCAGTATCTCCCACCCAGTTATTGACCTTTTACATCTGAGGTAGCATTCATTCATTTCTCTGGCTCCTGACCCTCTACACCGCTCCAACACTGGCCCACTAAAATTCTGCATTTCATCACCCCCACTGCACCAGCCTCCTCCCGTATAAATAACATTGTTCAATGTAAGCAGCATCTGTTTATGTCATGTTTAATTTAAACTTAAAGAATCTCAGACTCTCCTAACGGGTTTGTGATCTCAGGGCCTGTCTGTGTCACGCTGGCTCAGACTGTTCCAGGACATCACTCGAGCACAGTCACTGCCAAACTGAAAAGCATGTTGTCCTGTAAAAAATGGTTAAATTTGACAAAAGTGTCCTGACTAAATGGAGAGTCATAACATCCAGTCACTCAGAAATTATAAGAATCTTGTATAGACACCCTCCTCAGCCCTCAATGTATTGTATTACCCAATACAAACACTCAACTGCCAAAGGTGCCTTTGCAATTGCTTCTCATTATTTCTGAGCACACCGTGCAGCTCAAGGCAAATATTTTCATTTCCTCTCATTCTGCATCCTGCCATCAGTGAGTCTGTTCTTCGGTCCTGCTTTAAAGGCTACGGAGTGAAGCCCATGTAGGCATATTAAGTATATATGTTGCAGCCAGGATCCTGGAAAACGCCAGCGAGAGATAATGAGTGACTACCAGTACAGTAATCATATTTACTCACCAAGAAGTCATTTTACATAGCCCAAATAATTGGAAACATAATCAGACATGTCACACTATGTTCTTAGAAATCAATTAAAAAATATTTTCAACTACACTTCTTTAATTAAATAATGCATACCACTGCACAATAAAGTGAATATTCTGTTGAATTTATGTTTAAATAAATATACTGAGTGGACGTAAGAAAGTATGAGCATTTGCAGACTCAGGATTAAATAGCTCTCAGGGGAAAGGCCAAAGAAAGACTGTTTTTAGCAGCAGGAAATGTAATTTGATCACTTCCAGGAGAGTCTTGTGGTGTTTTGCTGCTCCTAGATGTAATATTTCAGTCAAAGATCACCCTTTTATTAAACGCCCTAGCAGGGGGTTGACTTCACTATTTTTGTTGTTGACTGTGCAGCTGTGGGCACAGCTACTGTACTGCTTTGACTGTGATGTGGATTTTCCATTAAATCAATCATTTCGTGTTTATGACAGGATACTAGTGGTAGGAGTGACTGCTTCCACATGGAAGGCAAATCCTGTTTTTGTTTTCAGACTGAATCACTTCAGAGGATGTGATGTAATGATGCTTCCTGTTGGTCAAGGCTGTAATTTTGCTTGATGTTTTGTCTTGTCATGGCAATGGCAAGATTCTGAGAGATTAAAATTCATAAAAAGAACTTGAGCAACTACTAGAAATGTGTTACTTTGTGCATGACCAGTAACTGCCAGGGCTACACCTAATGAATATACAGTATGTCATGCGCTGAATTTGTGCTTATTAAAAACATAATTCTTCAATGCAGTTATTTTCATAAATTCAAATGGCCGGCAGCTTTTGTTTTACTTCAATTTGCATTAAATCCAAATTACTTTCAAGGTTTCGGTTTTAATTCTGCTGCTCTGTCAATTCAGACACTCAAAACTGTGGTCTTGGGGAAGGGTAAATGAGGGACAATAACCTCGCTTCGGTGACAAAAATACCTTTGTGTCGTTAAACCCCAGAAGGAAATCACATGAGGCCGTTAATGGGAACCAACGACAGACTCGTCGAGGGAATTGACACCAAGAGGAAGTCCAAGAACCAAAGTACTCAGTGGAGGAAGGGACCGCAACCACTTCATGTCAGGGACGCTTATGAATGAGCACGTTCCCATTCATCTTTATACACGCAGGTCATTCCGAGTCATTCACACTCACTGCAGTGTAAACTACCAGCTACCAGCTCATTTTGCAACCAGCTCAAATCATCTAAGATTATCTAGGAACTGGAATAAATGCTAATACATTCAGATCCTGTTCCTATGCAGACACAGGGCGAGGAAACTTTATGCTGTAGGGAGTGACTAACAGCAATGTATTTTCTTGTTTCTAATTGGTCTGACACTTTGATAAACATGGAAACTCCTTCAATCAAATTCTGCTTCAATTCCGTGAACATTTCTGTGTAATGAAAGGCCAGGAAGACTTTGCTCATTAGAGATCAGCAAAGGAAATGTGGACTAAGTGCCGCTTGTGAGAAATTATAGCTTATCTTGTCCTGGAATTTATAGTGGTTTCCAGACCATTGGATTCCCTTCTGATTTCAGAAATGCTACTGGGGGGAAAAAAAGAACAACAAACCAGCTCCTTTGAACCGCAAATTAGTACCTACTGTTTTCAGTCATCATGTACAATTATACAATTGCGGTGAGTTTTTTCGTCACAGTGATTTAGAAGTGGACATGACTGAGTTCACAGACTGTCAGTCACAGGAATGGAACGCATCGGCTTCTTGTGTTCAGTTCCAGCCAGGCCAAAAGACGAAAAGCAGGCGAACAGTCGCACCGGATATCTGAGGCAATTTAAAACAAAGCTGCTAGAGTTTACCTTTCTGACAGCTTTGCAAATATCACATGGAAGCCCCCCCCCCAAAAAAAATCTTTTTGCATCACTGAGCATGGTGTCCTGGAGAGCTGCTGCAGTATTAGTCACTGAATTCAGTTTATTAGGGACGCACTGGTGTCCATGACTAAATAAAGGCTTATCATGCAATATCACACATTTCATGACATCATCAATGCCACTGAACGAGGCCACATTGCAATGCAGCTCTCCAGCTCTTTGGCTATCAGTTTTTTTCTCTCTCCCTTCTGACGGCAGGAGACATTGAAACGTCCAAACTGCTCTGCTGGTACAAGCCCAGGGAAAATGTAACATTCTCAGAGCAGTTATTGAGCTGCAAACAGCTGTTTGATTTCATTTGTGCCAATCAACTCTGTTAGTGAAGGAATTCCTCCATTTCAAAGGAGACCTTTCAATTTGGCCCCAGGGTGATCCTGAGGTCTGCAAAACTGTGTTCCTCTCTTACATTCCTGCCCCGCCATTTCAGCACTGCTGTGCTCATAATGCGAGGAATAGTCTGGAGTCACTTGGCTGGATTCGATTCCGTATTTACCCACTTGCTTCCAACTAAAACGATGTGAACTGTGTTAGTGGTGGAGGTCAAAAACCTGCACGATATACTTGACACTTTTTTGGGCTCATTTTTATATTGAAGACAAATGTTAGGTTACGCACATTTTTTTTTTTTAATCGGCATTGTGACGGTTTGCATTGGTGAGGTGATTGAGATTCTATGATTCGTTCGTGCTGCAGAAATGGACGGTATCTCACACATCACTCAGTTTATGGGCTGTCTGCTGCCACTGGGCCACCAGACTGGTTGGGCCCCCTACTGGTTCGGAAATATAAATATTTTTATTAAAAAAGATGGATGCAGATGTGCATTTAACGCCTGATGGCCATTTTCAAAACACCCCTGACTTTCATGCCTAAGAGCTTTTTGAAACACTGCCGACGGTGAAAGGCCTCTCGTTTACGCAAAGTCTCCCATTGAGCTTTATGGGGTGCTGGTCAGTATGAGTGAACGACATCTTACAAGGATAAATGTTTTAATGTATATACAGAGTGTTTTTTCAAAGGAGCAGGAATCACCGCCACTAATGCTGGCACCGTCTGTGGGGTCCATTGCAGTGGGAATTTTCCATCATGCAAGAGCTTTTTTTTTTTTTTTTAGCAGTTTGAAATGCATGAATCCCTGGTAATGCAGCATATTCATCAAGCAAACCTTGGAACTGCCTGTAATCAGGGTCAGGTTAGTCATCATGCACCTCTCTGGACTTGATTTGACCTACGTTTTCTACTGTCTAGTGCTTCTTAAGAAAGGCAACATTTTGAACGTGGCATGTGTGAAGGCTCAGAACCTGGTCAAGTCTTCGGCATCACGGCTAAAAACAACAGGCATAGCATTTACAGATCCCCAAAATCTCTCAAACTCGCTGAGATAAAGAATAACTAATACACTACATGCCTCACTGGTTTAATGGTGATTTGGATGTTGAGATTAAACATTTCAGGTTTCATGTTATTTTTTTCACAGTCCATTGTAAAATATATTTAATTTTGCTAAGTGTGTAAGAGCTTTGTCAAGGGAGCTAGGACTCATTCATCAACCATTCTTAAGAACAAATTCCCTTGTAAAACCTGCTTACATAGATTCTGACATTCACTGGTGTTCTCTTCTTTGGGATTTATTCTTTGGTAAGAGCACTGTCAACGCATATGCACATATGCAAGAGCACACTTACACACAATTTGAGCAATCGTCAATATGAAAAAAAAAAAAAAACGCCCTGATGTTGCAGTCACCCGCCATTTTCCAATGCTTTATTGGATACTTCGGCAGCCAAGTCATTTCTAGTCTCGTGGAGCTGAGGAAATTTACTTTAGCGTCCGTAGTTACAGATACTTGGCCGTACAATATCAAGCGTAGAAGCCATATGAAGAAGCTGTCAGCAGGGGAAATTTTCTCGACGCTTCGGGAAGGGTCTTCCATCGCGATATTCAGGTGATTGATATAATTTCCAGTATAATTTTTGGTGTTGCCGTCAACAATCACAGATGATGCAGATCAGTGCTTCTCAAACCTTTCCTGAAGTACCTCCGGTCCCACATGTTTTAGATCTCTCCCCACAAGCATGGATAATTGTAATGATTTGCTTATGATCAAGCGTCCTCATGGGTAATGAGCAGATCATTTGACTCACCTGTGCTGGAGCAGACAGAGCTCGAAAACATGCAGGAGAAGTTGTACTCCAGGAAAGGTTTGAAAAGCGCTGATGTAGATGAAAAGAGTGCTGTCGTTCAATGTTATTATGCGCATGCAATAGACCTAAGCACTAGCAAGCTGCGCACCGGAAGTGTAGTGATCTAGGGAGTGTAAGAAATGCCCGTGTATAAGTAAGATCCGGCTATTTTTTTGTGAATTGACGATTGCTTGAATTGAGAGTAGATCTGTTTGTGCCAAATACTCCACTTCAGGCCTCTTTTTTTTAAGAGTCCAGCTATCCACCCTCGTTAAATTTTCATTTAGGTAGTTTTGACTTCCCTCAACTTGATCAATTTCTGTGCGCGATTTCTCTGTACGGCCCCTCACTCACATGCCCTTCTATGGTGATTAGTGAAGCGTTTTCCTATGCTAGTTAGGATCAACTGGCATGTGCTTTCAATGTACAAAAACAATGGAATTCGTTGTTATTAGAACAAATGTACAAACTGTTCCTTAATTTAAGAATGAATCATGAATGTGACAGGCATTTCCAAGGACCTCACTCAAGGTAAATTTTAGAAAATATTGGTGAATGAGACTCAACATTATCGAACACACGCAATCTCATCAGGGGAATTATACCAACTCAATCCAACTTAAGAGTATGGACTTTTTTTTCAGAGTTCCTTCAATAAAGGTGCAAATTATAATATTTTATCCTTTATTTCAAGCATTTGTCCCACATGAAAAGTAGTGGACGGAGAGTGTGACAATTAGTGGGCTATAAATATTTCCGCAACTCCATCCTCCCCATGTTTTGCGGGTTTTTGACCCGTAAGTAAGAATAAGAACATGAATCTTGACTCTAAACCGAAGAGTTAAAGGTACTGCATGTGGCAGTGTGCCGACAGAATCGCATACCTTCATGTCTGCCCGGGTCGAGATCCAAACAGTGTCATGGGTCAACATTCAAATTCTATGCAAAGCTATGCAAATCTGTGAAAATAAAAATTCCATTACTCGCACGAAATGCCGCAGCATTGTCAGCGTTTAACCATTTCCTCCCAGTTTCCAGTCTCTCACTGATTGTTGAACAAGTTTAATAAGATAATCGCGAATCACACCCTGAGGATGGGCGTTAATGGCGAATGGCTGCGGGTTAGCGTGTGTTCCCACGGGACGGGAGGGTTGGTTTTGGAGATATTTCTGATGCCTGAACACATCAGGACATGCACAGCTGCAGTGAACTATTTTCTGTTATGTTACAGAACCATGCGATATAGAGTAGAAGGCTTTTTTTTTTTTTTTACTTGCGTCTCGTGGTAAAAGTGGCTGCCACTTGCGCGAAGATAAGCATTGAAGGTTTGAATGACTAATGAATGTCAATGTGTAGCAGTTAGAGGCTTCAACAGATGATTTATGAATAAGTCCAGCTGTGGGCTTTGTCACTATTTTTTCATTGAATGCAATATCTTTGAAATTTGTAATACTGTTCTTTTCATGTTAAGGTTATGAGGTTATTTACTGTGTCAGGTCACCTGCCTGAGGTGAGAACAATGATGTTGCGTATACTGTAATTTGCCCAAAGCAGCAGTTCATGTATATTGTGTTTGCTTAGCTTCCACAGGGTAATGTTCTCTGTACTTTTATTGCACAAAGCTTTTGAAAGGGCAGGTGCATAACTATACACTAATAGAGCCTTAATCATTCAGATCACCAGTGCTAAAATCCAGCTGCTTTGAGAATTAAACTCCAAATTGTAAAAACTGCACAATGCGACTGTCAAAGCATATCTAGAGTTTATCCTTCCAAAACAGGACTCGGCCAATCCAAAATGATCAGGATCCTCTGTTGGTTCTTGTAAAGGAAGCAATCTAGGAGTATCTGAGTGCAAAGAAAATGTACGGATACATTAGCAAAGTGGAAAGAGCCTACGAAAGGGAATAGGGTAACTCCATTATTGTGCTGCATTATTTTGTGTTCAATTGCTTTTCTTCAATTGCTTGCAGAGTGTAAGGCAATCTTAAGCCAGGTTTAATTATGGCAGGAGCGGTATTTCGTTTTTTTGAAGCTTGCCGCAAGTAAAGCGTTGTTGTGCGTGAGGCTAATTGCGCCCTCTCTGCATCTGCGGGGTGAGGAATTCGAAGGGGACGGACCGGAGGTCCTGGGTGAAAGGGTTAGATTAGCTCGATGTAATTGGAGCCTGATTGAATCTGCCAGGGCTTCAGCTCACAGCCACTGCTTTGCATGGCGCTCACCCCACCCCTAAACCCAACAGGCTTATCGCCCCCATATCTCTGAAGTTTAAAGAGCAGGTTGGGCCTGTTGTACATAGACGTGGGAGTTTGTGCGCAAATCCAGCCATTCCTTGCCCGACAAAGTGCTTCTTAGCACAGGTCTTTTTAAAAAAAATTTTTTTTTAAATATGCTGCTGTGGATATATTTGAGAAAGTTAAGGTTGTGCCACAGTGTGGGAGAACCCCGTCGCTCTGATTACTCATGTCTGTATCTCAGATGGGTGTCCTCAGTTTCAGAACAGGGGTGTTCTGGGGTCAGATACTCACAAACGCCCTTACAAAAGTGTGGCTAATGAGGGAGGGGAAAACGCTGGAATTCGGATGTTTACATACCAGTCATTAGGATAGTAATCCCCCGTCAGTTCTCGATTATTTATCCAAGCTTTTTTTATTCGATTCATTTTATATCTGAGCATGCTAACAATCTCCTCGGAAAAGCCCTGTGCATTCCTGATGGGTTCGCAATGCTCTAATGTGCTCCAGATAAAAACGTCTGCCAAAACAAGAGATGAAAATATAAACATTCGGTGCCCCACATATGACAAATTATGAAACGCACCAGAAACGCGAGTCCGATGTGGAATAAATCTAACATGGATCTCATGTGTAATTCCCCTGTAGTCAAAGCTGGGGTTTAATTTCTGCCATGTGTATAACTGCTGATCAGCCTGCATGGGATTGATTTTGTTTTCTAATTAACCAAATGTAAAAAAAAAAAAAAAAAAAGGTACTGGATTAGCCTTTCAAATGCTTGGTTCATTGAGAAAAATCAATATCATGGGAACGATCAGGTTAAAAATAGACTAACAGAGTTAAGCAGAGACAAGATCAACGTCATGAGCAAATTTAACCCCTCCTTGTCCGAGAGGCACCAGCGCGAGCCCCTGCTGATCCTCGGGAGTTTTTTTTATATCCAAATCCCTAAAACATTTTCAGCTGTCGGAGATGTATCTGTAAACTATATTATAAATACAGGAAAGCAGATTTAATGGCAGGTTCCCGTGGACCACCAGTCGCTCTGGCAGAGCTTCATTCATCTCTGTCCATGTGTGGGAGTCGCTCAGGCCCTTATTCTTGTGCCATGTACCCCCTGCCGAATACTGCTGCCACCCAGAGAGCTGCCATCACAGGGCCAAGGAACACGAACAGGATCCCTGCTTGCATTAACCAGCTGTAGCCTGGTTCCTCGCCGCTTTTTTCCCTTTCCCTCTATTGATTCTCTAAGAACAGGACGTGCGACTGTTGTTCCAGCAATTAGCAATAGCATTAGCCTTTGTTCTGTTTTGTTCCTTTTTCCCCAGTGAATTTGGCTTCTGCAATTGCGAGAGAACAGAAGAGCCGTTTGCTCTGGCATCCCAGTCGAGTTCCTGCTCAAAATTGTTCTGAAACTTATAATTGCGTAATTATAATCTTCCCCATTATTCTCATTGGTCACTCAAACCTATGCATTCTCCTCCCATTTTGTTTACCCAGTTGTCCCTGAAATGGAACTGAGGTGTTGTCAGGTGACAAACCAGGTAAAATAGAATATTTTGGAGAAAAATACACTGCCCGGCCAAAAAAAAAGTCTTACACTGAAATATTTAGTTGGAACCCCTGTAGCTTTGATTACAGTGCATATTCTTCTTGTCATTGTTTTAACATCTATATGCAATGCCAGAACATTTATTTTAGATCAGAAATGCCATAATTTTTTGGCCGAGATCTTGTCTTCTCGACATAATGGTTGAACCACTCTGTGGTCTTTCTTGAGCACATCCCAATAACTTTTAATGTGTTTAAGGTCAGGATTTTGTGGTGGCAAATTTGTTTGTGAAAATGATTCCTCATACTTGTTTTTGTCATTCATGGTTTTCTTTGCTAAATACAGGCCGATAACTTGCCGGTTCTGAAATATTATTTTCCACCATCAGGGGATGTGTCTTCCAACATGATTTTTTAAGAAATGAGTAGTGACGCGCTTCATCAGTCAGGGTAAAATGATTATTGCCAGCTGAAACATATTAATGATATTAATGACCACAATAATGATCCAATTATAGAATTTGTTTGTTAATTTCCAAATGGTGACTTTTTTTTTCGCCGGGCAGTGTAAGTAAAAAATACATGGTATAGGAGAAAAACCTAAATGTAGACCAGAGGACTACTTTTGCCTGACACACCTGTTGCCAGTTCATGTGCCTCTCCAGTTTTCCTAATGCAAAGAAAACCTTTGTGGGTCTGTGTGCCAATGAAATTTTTCGGTGAAACCAAAGTTATGCTTCATCCACTAACATTTATGGAATGTGTCTTAGATAAAAATAAAAAAAACACTCAAGCCCTCATTCCACCCGGAAGATCTAAAGTTAAGGATACTGGCAGTCCAGGGTGCACTTTCAGAATGCCAATGAGCGGGCGGCCTTTGCGCTAATGGCCCGCTAATGAATTTGCTAGCGGTGACATTGAAGGGAAGTATGAACTTAACGCACTGTTTTACAGACTGTCGCGGCCTGAATGGCCCTCTGCACGTGTCCCCCCAGTGTAAACCTCGCCGCCCTTTGATGGCGCGACTCGCATCAGTCAATTACATGTAATGTGGAATAATTGCCCCGAGAGGCCGGGCCTCGCTGCGGCCAGACAGTGGAGGCCTGGGTGGCGGTGCGTGGCGGGGCCTGTGCGCGATCGGAGGGGCTGTAATTACGAGTGCCATGTGCCCATTAAGTTGTTCACCTCCTTTTTTTGAGCCCTGGATTTGTGTCAGGAGAGAAGAAAAATGGGGTGGACTGCAGAAAACCTTTCTTTCTGTCTTTCATTCTCCCTATCTCTGCTCTCACTCACTCTCTCTCTCCCTCTTTCTCTTCACTCTCCCCCCCTCCCCTTTCTCTCTCCTCTTGTTTGTGATCACACTTTGCCACCCATGCTGACAGCTGCTCGGCTGGCAAGAGGTTTGGCATGTGGTAATGGGGGGGGAATGGAGGGATAGAGGTGGAGTGGAGGGGTAGAGGGGTGGAGTGGGGGGGTGATGGAGGGGTGGAGGGGTACAGGGGGGCATTGGCTCCAGCTGGCACTTCCTTATCTAACAGGCCGGTCTTTGTACAGGCAGACAGCTGCACAGGGAGAAGTTGGCGGTCTGTGTGGGTGCGTGTGTGTGTGTGTGTGTGTGCGCGCGTGTGTGTGTGTGTCAGAGAGATTTGTCAGGTCACTGGCGACCCGTGAGCTCCACTTCTGGCTTTTTCTCTCCTCCACATGAACTACTGGATGAGGTGATGATGAAAGTAACGGGACGGTGTGTCCCTTGTTGCCGGGGTGACCGTGACGAATGGGAGGGGTTTCTGCGGAGATTAATTCCACACCTTGAGAGATCTCTTGTACCTTGTAGGACTGGTGAGTCTCATCCAAGTAACCCACCTGTTTCTACCAACCTGCTCTTCAGTTTCTTCACTGCAACCTGCAGTCCGTAACAAGTATTATCTTCTAAGGCCCCTCTACCTGATGACTGTCCAGAAAATTTCCTCAAACTGTGACCGCCAAGTCCGCAGAATCATTTCATGAAGGGGATGCTTAAAAATGGCGGAAATGACTAAAATACTGAGGAAGAATGCACTCTAATCTATGTTTCTCTCAGTGTAAGGACCATAGCTCATATTTTTTAAACAGCTCACTGCAGTGACTCAGATAGAGCAGAAATCCGGTGAGGATGTTTACTACAGAGACGGCCATAAAGTCCCAGAGTGTTGTGCCATCAGATGACTAAGAAGATTAACAAGCTTTTGGGCATTTTCTTTTTTAATCGTTTTGTTGTTTACTGACAATGCACGTGTGGAAGAAGCGCAAATACGTGTGGCACGATGACAGTTTTTCACACGGAGACACGCCCGGAGGATGGTCGTCACTCGTTATCGTCGCAAGATAAAGAGCGGGGGGACCGTGTGATGTGGCGGAAAGGCATGCCTACCGCAATGGGGCTGCTCTTCCCCCAGTGTGTGGTGGGGGGTGGGGATAAGATAGATTTGTGCAGGGGAATAGGCTGACGTTGCACCAAACGGCAGCATGTGGCAGCTGGTCGCTCGTTGGGCTGATTCCCCAGTTCCCCGCCCTGCAGTCTACTCAAACCCTGCATTGAAACACTTGAGAGACTTTGACCCGCTCGGACAATCCTGATAGTGTGAAGGTCCTCACCCGCTGCCAGTGCTGGAACAGAGAGGCGTTTGCGGTTTCACAGCATGTCGGTTTGAAAGGGAAGGGCGAGCTTTAAATCAACCCATAATGGTGCTGGTGAGTCTCCACCAATAAAAAACCACGGGGTCAGGGGGGATACGTGATAACAACCACTTCTTTCTTCTAACAGCGTCACTGTTATTTTTTTAAGTCATCTCTTCGGTGGTTTTTCTACCATTGGCGATGAACTTTGGGCTGTTTCAAACGAGCTGTTCGTCACCGCAGTCTAAAACGCTGCCGTTGCCCGGGATGTAAATCGCCGGCCGCTGTCAAAGGGCCGCCCGTGGCGTTTGATAATATGTGTGTGCCACGGCTCTCGCTCAAACGAAAGAAGCGCGAGCCACGTGCACGGCTGAGACCGCGAGAGTAAATTACCGCCTCGGGAAGGGTGGGAACGTTTCCACAAAGGCCAAAGGCCCCGCTTGTTTACTCACCCACATATAAGTCACTCTTATGTACAGGGGCCACAGTCAGAGGGCCCAACAGTGCCCCATAATGCAGAAATGTGACCGCGCGCATCGCCGGGGCCGATGGTCAGTCCTGGGGAGGCTGGAAGCCATCAATGGAGCTTGCACAGATATCACCTTCTTGTCTTTTAATTCTTATGTGCTCTCCTGCAATCTCTCTGCTAAGTAAAATATCCCACCATTAAGGCAAGGTGATTGCAATTTTCCAGAGCTATCCTTTTCCTCTGTTTGCTGTGACCTTTAACACGACCCGTGAACCCTGACTTTTCTCCAACCGTAAGGAGATGATTGGGGCTGACTTTGGAAACTGTGGCGTTTTTAAAGTAGATCTATCCCTTGAAGTTCGCTGCAGAACCATCTAAAGAACTGATTGCCTTCAGTCGGCTATGTAAATCACACTCGTAAGAATTTCTACAATGCCCTTTTTGTTACACAGTGTATGTGCCAGTAAATAGCGTCATGACCATTTCAGAAAAGTATCTGCTCACAAAAGCTGCTGAATTCTGAGCCAGTCCTGCCTGTATTTGTTGCAGTTCCTCCTCTTTGAGCTCTTGGAAATAGACCATTGTAGTTCTTTAATAGGTCCAATAAAACCATCTCTTTATAATCTATGAACGGATTTAATGGCATGATAACAGGATGATGAAAGGAAGGCGCCATCCTTCCTTCTCTCCCTCCCTCCCTCTCTCTCTCTCTCTCTCTCTCTCTCTCTCAATCTGACATGTCAGCGATATGGTTTTTCAGTTTTACATAAGCAGGAGTTGTGCCTGTGAAAATATTTCTAATATTTTAAGCATTGCCTCAGTAAGTCATCGATCGCTCCGGCTGTAACACTGTAAATGCCGCACTTGCACTGACAAGCTTACCTGCAACATAAAAAAATGACTTCTTTACCTCCACTGCCTCATTTGGTTAGTAGGTTCTATCTCAAACATAGATTCATAGACCTTAGGATGTTTGAATTTGCTGTAGATTACAATTCATCAGTAATCTCTCCCCAAAATGAGCAAAATAAGTTTATTTCAAATATGCAGGGAATAATCTGATGCTCCATTACGCATATTTCATTTCCAGGTTGCGCATTCTGTATATTGCAGCGGAGTTCAGATTTTTTCCAGTGAATGCATACTGTCTTTACTCTGTTTTTAATGTGCAGTAAATGACGAGTCTGACTAACCCCATGATGTATTTTTAATACTTTAATACTCGTTCTGAAGTCTCCCCCTTTTTCACCACAAAAAAAAATACACAAATAAGACCACTCAGTAAGGCTATTTCTCTTACTCTGTGTAAATGGGTTCATGAGAACATCCAGAACTTCTAATGCGGAACAAAAGCATGCGGGATTGCCGGGCTCTCTCCGGATCAGAATGAGGAATAAAAAAAACAGAGCAGGCAGGCGAGCACGGCATGGCGGGGTACGGGCGAGCGCGAGTGATTGATGGCTGCGATTGTGGCCCCGGGCTCGGCGCGGCGTGCAGGGGGGCATTCATCCCCACTTCCTGGGGCTTTTGTGTGGAGGGTGGGGGGTGGTGGGGGGGGGCGGCTGACCTGGAATGCTGGCACGGTGCAGGGCTGAAAGGACCACTGCCATCTGCCGCAATAATTCAGCGCTCGGATGCCAGAGCAGCGCGGCACTTACGTAATGCATTCAGGCCCGCACAATGCACAGAAACAAATAACACAAGCTCACTTGTAAAAAAGAGGAGGCGCTTTTTTTCTGCAGAGCTGAGCTACAGCGCCCCTCCTGGGCCGATACTGAACTTCAGTGCCCCCCACGTCATACTGGACCAGACCAGAAAACTCCACTGCCCATAATAATTTGGTTTTGGTTTTTGAGTTATGGGCAGATTTCGCTTTTTTCGCTTACTCTCGTAGTGATACTTTTTACTGGATGGCTGCAAAATCTTACTGATTTATTGGCCAACCCCCTGCCCCACCTTCCAGTTACATTCAAGAGTCATATTCTTCTTCAGCCACGCGGACAATCATACATCATTAATCCAGTTGTGTATGATATCAACCTGCGCAATGGAGGACTTGTCTTCTGAAGGGTAGAGATCATAATTGTAAAAATAAAAGTGCACTGTATGTGGAGTGATGACAACCCCCCAGGGTGACATGGGTGAGAGAAATATACATACTTCGATGTGGGAGACATTCAGTTCATTTAGAGCTGTCTGTAAGTAATCTAAACTTCTGGCAAGTTGCACGACTCGAAAAGCAAACTGCATAACTGTCCTCAGGAGGTTCCGAGCAAAGTTGGCAGAAGTCCCGACGCACACTTGCGCACTTCACCCCGCATGAGCTAACGCGCTCGCTAACGCTCCACACCCGCCGAGCTACTCGCCTGCCGACGCCGTCGCTGGAGGAAGTGGCAGACATTCCTGGATCCCCCGGTGGAGATTTGCGGCCAAATCTCCCACAAACCAATGCCTGCCAACGTAAGCGGAGCCGTGCCAGGGCTCGTGTGGGACACTGAGGCCAAAGCACCCCTCTGGAGAGGAATTGGGGGGGGGGCAGGGGACCAGAGAAAATGGCACCCGCTCTTGTTGGAGGCGGCAGGGTGGTGGGTGGGGTTGTGACGGGATCGTTATGGCGTCTGACGCAGGCCCATGCAGATGGAGGAACGTACCGCTGTCCGAATGCAGCCTTGAATGCCCCTGTTTTTCACATCTAGACTGGAAACCTTTTAAATAGGCTAGCTGTCCTGACTGTCCCAACCATTATGGCACCACCATACCTGCCTTCCATGTTTTTACATTCAGTATTTTCTTCATGGAAGTTTTTAGGAAGGTATACAGAGTATTTGTGTTTGTTTGTTGAGCATTTGAGTATGTTAAACTTTGGCCTCCTTAGTTTCCCAGCTGCAATAGAGGGCAAGATCAAGGAATTGGATCTGGAACAAGAATTCGCACTCCACCCTAGATCCTGGAACTCATGAACATTTTTTTGTTTGTTTGTTGTATCTCTTTTTCCAGTTGCCATTAAAATGTGCCCATAAAATATTTTTACTGTCTCTTGATCTTCATCGCAATGGCATCAACACCTGAAGCCCGGAAATGCAAAGATGCCCCAAGTCAGTCGAGCTTTGTTCTGCAAATATTTGTTCTATATTTAAATAAATTATAGCTCGCAGAGTGCAAAACTCTTACTGAGGTATATTTGACCATTCATCTCACTGAGGTAAATGCACTAAACTAAAATGGTGGGGGATCAAAACGAACCAGCCTTTCTGACAGGCCGCGTCCCTAGACCTTTATTGTATTATCTGCAATCTGAAAAGCATCAGCGCTGTTTTAGCTTCCGATCTGAGGACTGGACGGGAAATCTGATCCCCCAGTACCTCCTGGTAATTTACATCAACCTCTGCACCATGCAGAAATTACACCCTGATGTTCAATTTCTTTTTTTGGGGGGGGGTGGGGGGGAAAGTATTTGTGACAGGGGGCTCCTAAAGAGAAACATATGTATCTCAGCGCCCACCCTATTTTACCAGGCCACGGTCACTTCTGCGGCACCCAATGGGGAGAGACCGAACATTAGTCATGTGATCTATTTGAAATATGATCATATTATGTTGTCATATTCCTACATTTTTTTTATTTCATTATTGAAGCACCTGCAATCCTATGGGTTTCGCAACTCTATCTACATTTCCGAGACTAGAGAACTGGTCTATGCACATCCGTTCAAACAAATCTATTCAAAACACGAAAGGTACAGCCCTCTCCAGGCTTAAGCTGACACTGTAATGCCTTGGAGAACCGTGTGAATTCACAAATTTAATTTCAAACTCCGTTGACTCACATTTACATGCATGTGTGAGATTTATCAACCGAGAGGCACCATGAAAATGTTTGAAAATTTGGATTGATTGATTTATTGATTCTCTTTTGTTTAACGACACTTTCAGCAGTTTATCGGCTCTCTCATGTCAACGCGTAGGAATCTGAGCGTTCATTCATACCAATTGACAATTTAGCGTTTAGCCTAGCATGCATGTCCTCAAAAAGTGGCAGAAATCCACAGTACCTGGAGGAAACTCCCATGAACACAACATGCAAACTCCACACAGAAAGGCCCCAGGCTGGATTCAAACCCACAATCTTATTTCTGTGTGAGCACTGCCCGCTTCACAAGGATTGTGTTGTGGGCCATTAGCAATGCAGATGAGCAGACATTTGTCAATCATTAATTTTATAATTTATTTAAATTGAATGCATTTTTTTCCATTTAAAAATTGTCAAAATAAGTATATCATTCAATGTTGTATGCCTTAAAATCGTATTAGCTGATACATATTTCCAACAAGGTAAGTTATATTTTAAAATAGGTTGTGTCCATTAAAGTTGTGATTTACATTTTGATAAGTTTCGATTTAAAGAAATCCTCTCTGTACATTTTTGACAAATATATTTTCTTCTGCATGGTCAATCCTGGAAGTGAAAATTCATGAAATTGATGTTCTTGATCTGGTGACACAAGTGGTCTGGCAATGTTTAGATGCACCCCCCTCATCCGACCCCTGGTCTATAACTGCAATCCCACCTTCCAGTGCAAACAAGAGTGCAACCAGCCATTTCAGGGTCTTGCATATTTGCTGCTCATATATGGGGACCTATGGTATGTATGTTTTGAAAAGGAGGTTGCACTTTGACAGTTGGTTTCTCAGTGGAGTGCTAAACCCAAAATTTAATGAGAGTTTACGCTCTGATGAAGGCTTGGTGCCGAAACGCGTAATTGTTAGTTTTTTGTGGCGTTTGATTTTTGTGATGTGAGCCAAATAAATAAGTGAAATGTGAGTATTTTTGTCCTCCTTGATTTGAAAAATTGAGATGTGCTACCTTTTTTATTTTTTATTTTTTTGAATATGCTATCTGTGTTTCGTCAGAATTGTCCATGCATTCTTCATCAGACGTGTAGCCCCACTGTTTCTCGTCAACAGGGTCTGTGTCGACCCCTGCCTTTTAATCTGCTGCTTGGCTAATTCCACACAATTGCGATTGTGTGACATTTGACAGTGCCTAAAATAGCGCATATGCAGCACTAATTTCTGAACATGATTGATGATTGCAGCACTTGGGTCAGTTAAGAAACAACTCAGCTAGTCATCACTCTTGCATATGCAAGAATAAGGATCCATAGGCTAGTTTGGGATGCTGTGCTTGATTACCCATGATGCAGTTCTATGGCCCTGAGCAGTCTGGGAGCTGCCTCTGGTCCATGAGAAGACCTGATGGCTTTCCCTGGCAGTCTCCGGGGCCCAACAGTGGCTGCATGCATCTGGTTAATATTATCGCATGATAAGATTAGTTTGAGAAGTAAACGATCAAAAGGTACGGCACTGTTCCACGCGTTCAGAGCAGTACAGTCACACGAAGTCCAGCACCTTGAGAAGTTTGCGGAAAAGTTCAGTAGCCAAGCCTAACGTTTAGCTCCTCCTGCGGTCCTGACAATGACCATATTAGGCTGAGAATGATTTCCGATCCGAGTTGGTTTCAGTTTGGCTATATTCTTTGGGTAAATATATGTCCCATCCTGCAACAAATCCTCACCCACGCGCTAAATGCGTTTATATTTCAGGGCGTATAAGATAACATTGCCGCTCTTTATGGTGCCGATAGTCTTTGACCCTGGTAAATCAGTTATCGCCACAGATATCACAAAGATTTAAATCTGAATCATGCAGTAGATGATTTCCTTGAAACCTCTTGTCTTGACGGAAACCGCATCTGGGTTATTTATGTTTATTTACATAACAAAATTATGCTACTTCACTGTTTCAATTTCCCTGGTCTTGAATTGGTTAAATACAATCACTATTTGAAAGAGGATTTTACACACATATGTCCTAAGAATTGTGTTTATAATGTAGCCTGTGATGGACTTGGATGGTTATTATACACAGTATATTAGAATAAAAAAAAGTATATTTCTTAATGGGACCATAGGCTCTTGTCGACTGAGGGAATTTGCATGAGATGTCAGTATGTTGAATTAAGCATGTGGAGGGCATGTTTGCAAAAACATTAAACTTTTCGTCTGCTAGACAGTGGACGCTTTCGTTAGCAGTGTTGTAGATTTGTTTTTTGATCTCCTGTGGACAATAACTATCAAAAAACAGCGACGTGTTTCTGGAAGTCCAACGGCAAAACGTTTCATTTCTTTGCATGTGAACACCTGTAATTTTCTTTCCTCAATGCTCAACTACCTGCCGGTCCTTTGTGGAGATGGCATTTGTATTATAATGTAATTCACAGCAGATCCACCCTTTCCCTATCTAGGTTACCTGATCTTAAGAGCGTGGTAAGTGAGTTCATGTGAGCGTTTTCATACCAAACTACACCCACGCAACTCCCATCAGACCTCCTTCATTTTCTTTTGTCTTCTCAGGCCGCAACGCCTCAGTATGTTTCTTTGAGCGGGATGAGATGTCAGTCCTCTCAATATGAAGGCCGTTAGCATAGCAAACATTCCCAATATGTCACAGGTGCGCGTGCTTGGATTCAAATGCAGTCTATATATCCACCCTCTCAGGCACCTGCACCTACAGTGCAAACATGCATATGTGCACACACATAGACACACACCCATATGCATGCCTTGTTTTCAGCATAATAAAATTATATTTGTAAGCTGTGCAGGGTTGCCAAGATCATTTGGAACAAGATGGTTGCGTGGGAGACTGACATCTGTCACTGCAGTCCTCTGAGCAGAGCAGTTCAAAGTACCCAGATCCGCCCCTGACTTTTGACCCAGCCGTCCACCAAAACATTTCACTCAAATTGTTCAGACTCAGTAGTGTAGTGTCAGAATGTTCAAACAGGCTTTGCCACCTTGCTGATAATAATAATAATAATAATAATAATAATAATAGTACTGTAATAATAATGCACTCACATTGTGCATAGTAACTTAAATCAGTCCCGTGCATTGACTGCGCAGTCACAGGTAAGCTCCAACACTGTGTGTGGTTGAAACTGTGAGAGAGACAGAAAGAGAGGGAGGGAGAGAGAGAGAGAGAGAGAGAGAGAGAGAGAGAGAGAGAAAGAGGGTGTGCGAGGGTCATCCTCGTCTCTTTTGTTAAGGCAAATCCGGAAAAGGACATTTTCTGTCCTCAGCCTGAGGAGATAAGAGGCACACAACGAGATGGAATTTAGCCGAGCTCCTGGTCCTGCAGCTCTGCTCCGGGATTCGGTGGCCATGACCCTTGACCCCCACACACATGTGCATTCATGCAGGACCACCTGCCCTGTGTGATCACTGGCCATTCTCCTTAAGGAGAACATGCATCAAAAACTCAAAAATCAGGTTTGATTAAGTATGTTGCTCAATAATTCCAAGTAATATGACATCCTTGTTTGTCTGTCAACAGTTTTGTTTTTTTCCAAATACTAATACTAAAACTGGATAATCATCCAAGCATTGGCTCTATCCCAATTCAAATATTTACATTTTGAGTGGGATTAAGAGTGTGAAAACAAAATTTGGTGAAACCAGCAATGATGGTCATTGCTGAATCCTACTAAACTGAATAATTGAGGTCATGTTTAATCTTTTTGAGTCTCAGGACAGCTTTAAAGGTTCTGTACATGTCCGTGTTTGCGTCATGAAGGGCGACTTAATATTATTGTGCTCACCTTTGCTTTTGTTAAACAACATACAGTCTGAAAACACTACATATACAGCTGAAATGAATCAGAACTCTTCATGCATGGAGTCAGGCTGGGCATTGCTCAGAATAATCTGCTGTGAAGATGGGAAGATACGCCCTCGACCGCAGGGTATTTAACCCAATGGACCTTGTGTAGGGTCCGAGGACAGACCTACAAGATTCGAGAAAATATTTCCAAACCCTCACCCTTTTCGTTTGTCACAAAAGGGGTTACCTGAATGGTATTAATCCAGGATGGGGAATCGATTGCAAACTTCTGGCTTGGGGTCATTAAAAAAGTAAAACCTCCAAAAGTTTTATACATCTGCACAAAATCAATATGACAGGCAGCCAGAAGCAAGTTTTTTTTTTTTTTTTTTTTTTGAAATAATGTTTTTGCCTTCCTCCATGTGGAAGTCATGTTAGGGCCACATCTCCAGTTCCCCTTACACCTTCAGACCTGTCTAAAGCTGGCTTTAGTTACCTAATTGACCCCTGAAATTCAGGTCAGTTTTATTGGTACAACATGTTTTACATAGACGGTCATAAAGATGTTTTGCTGTTAAGCAGGACCAGTGTATCCCAGTATCAGGTCCTGAGAGGAAGGCCCAGTATTAAATTTACCGATGCTAACCATGTTGCCCTTTACCCAATGATCGACTTACCCCGAGTAAAGGTAAAGGTAAGTAAGTGAGTGGATAGATAGACTTTGTAGAACCCTATTAAGTCATTTTTCCTCTGCATTTGACCCATCCTAGATACTTAGGAGCAGTAGGCAGCCACAGTGCAGCACACAGGACTCAACTCTAGGCCTGAAGCCAGAGCCTTGGTCAAGGGCTTTCTGTCGTGTTTCTATCAAGCATGTCTTACAGGAAGAGTGAAGCTGGGGTACCCGGAGGAAAGTAACGCATACATGGGGAGATTTGGCCTGGGTTCGAACTCTGAACCCTTATTGTGAGGTAACAATGCTCACCACTGCACCACCCGCCCACCAGCTGCTGGCATGGCAGTCAGGCATGGATTGGGTATCTGGTGTAGTGGGCATTCCTCCAGTTAGCTGAAGCATCTCTGGGCCGGCAAGCTGCCACACTGTAATACAGTTCCTCTGAAACTCACCCTACCCCGCCCCCCCACCACTCCCCTTAGGTTCCCACCGCAATTGCTAGTGCAGGATTTTAACAAGCTGTTGATATGTATTCATTCGGTGCATTTATATTTTAATCCCCCTAAGCCACATTTGGACATATCTATACCTGCCATGAAGAATAAAAATTTCCCATCTACATTATTATATATTAGAAACAACTGCATAAACAGCAGCAGTGGAAAAAAAATAGCTAAACACTTAATCAAAGAATTCAAACATTAGGTTGCTTGCTGATGAAACCTTGGGCACATAGTCGCAAAAACTGACAATTTATTAAGCAAACAACCTGTTTTGTGTTAAGTTCAACCAGGAGAGACTCAAGTGAAATCAAGAAAATTTTTATTATCCTTTGAGCATGAAGCGGTAACATGCTTCTAATCGTATCAAGTCTTTGGCGCTTGGACTCTTTGGGAAGACTCGAAGATCAGGAGCATTGCCCGGAGCAGCCGCAGGAAATCCCCCGAAGAGTCCAGACACTGGTGGTGGTGGTGGCTGAAGATTGGCGAAGCTGGAGTGGCGGAACGGGAGGTCTGATGAGTAGGGTGGCGTTGGGGCGGAGGAGGGCCAGCGAGCGGCAGAATGGGTGAACTAGGGCAGAGAAAATAACATATTTAAAAAGACGGCAACTGAATGATCGGCTAGCGACGCGACTGAGGTGTGGCCTGGTTGGATAGAAGCAATCAGCTGCAATGCCAGCTGACTGCTCATTGACAGCCCCGGATATTGTCTGCGGATATTGTCAGCGGAGAATCAGGAGTGAACATGCATGAACAAAATAGACGGGGTTGACGATCGCGAAAGAGAGAGAGTCTTCCTGCCTGAACTTTCGCTAAGCTTCATTTCAGGCGGACAATTTTGAATGACAAGTGAACACTGTTCTTCAGTAATGTGGCTTAAGACGCAGAATAAAAGACGATCAATAACTGCTTAAACGTGAAATGCAGCTAATTAAGACAAATCAACTGTAATTTTAAATCCGACAATTGCAACTGTGGATGTCAAGCTGGATAAATGAAGAAAGGAAAGTTCCTCGCCTGCCTTAAAAATGTGAGTTAACTTAAATAATGAGAGTCAACTCAACTTGAAGATAAGCCTTGTTACAACTCACAATTAGTCAAGACAATGGATAACTTTGAATTGATCTTTCGAAAACTTATAAACTCGAGTCGAGTTCAAGACAAGAAATAAGTTAACATAACTTAATAAGGGTCTCATGTTTCACAGTGCTGTTCTCTTATTTATTTTTGGAGTCTTGGCTGACCCAGCCCACAGAGCAGGGACATATCAATTGATTAGCCCAGCGGTTGGTCACTATTCTGACACTCACCCAATCACATCATGCCATGCCATGGCCCACCCCCTTCGTCCCATATTCTCAGCAGATGCAGGCAGTTGAATGGCAGGATCTTAGCACAGTGAACCGGGCAGTGAACCTCCAGCACCTCCTCGAATAAGGCCATTTCACTGCACCCACAATCAGTCTCCCGCTGTCTCCGCTTACCTGCGGTTATTCCGTGACACGATCAGGGAGCGGGAGCAGAAGCACAACATCAAAATGCAAATGCCGCCATTTTTATTCACCTGTATTTTCATCTCATGGCGTTTCTGCGCCATTCAATCAAATGATCTCGAACACATCAAAAGCAGGCTTTTCTTGATTACCCTGAGAAAAAGGCGGTGGAAAAACACATTCACAAGGAAATCACCTGGATGATGAAAGGGAAGAAAATGGCTCCTTTCAAATGTAACCATGGGCTAGGAGAAATTATGTGGCGCACTGTATGCGTTAGCTGTTCATTAAGAACGCCCAATGGAGAGCAGTATCAGTGCGCACATGGATGTTCCACCAATGAGACACCAATAAAGTTCCACCTGAGAACTGAATCGTCACTGCCGTTCCAGGACAGACAATCACCAACGAAGCCAGACTTTAGATCTTTAATTATCATGGTTTGGTGGCTTTGAGAGCTTTCTTTGCTGCTGTCATCCGGGACGACATCGTTTTGCTCTCAATCGAATTCTTGGGCCAGCTGGCATTAATTGGGGGCGTTGCCCGGATTCTATTTAAGCCCTAGTTCCGCCTCAATTCCCTTGCTAGAGTGTCAGTGCTATGTTTCGCACGTAAGCCATTAAGGTCTCTAGTTAGAGAGCTCTTCGGGTTTAGCTGCATATTTGAGGAAGAGTTCTAGTTTGTAAGGGAATCTTTCTGTGTGTTCCTCTTTCTGTTCATCCTGTTGAGCTCGCTTTGGTTCCTTGCCTTGGACTACACCTTAGTTCGTTGGAAGCGCGATTCTCGCTCTCCTGTTTTGTTTGTTTGTCTTTCTCCCTTCTGCGTGTCCTCCTTTATTTCTGGCCACCGCGTTTGGCGTCTCAAACTCACCACCCATCACACTAATGATCCACAAGGCACTATTTCGAATTCGTTCTGGGTTAGAACATTTCTTAATAGCTCACAATTGCAAAGAGGCAAACCCTGTTCCCTGCCAGATTGATCTAGACAACAGAGAGAGAAAAAAGAATTTTATTGTCCGTGTCAGGTTTTGACACACTGTACTCTTCTCTAGCAGAGTAACCTTTTCAAGAAGCTAGGAACTTCTCTCCAGGTCTCAGGAATGGTTTGGCTTTCCATGTCCACGTACAGAAGATTTTGGTCTCTATAACACGCTTCTTATTCCCATTCTTGGTCCACAGTCATTGCTATTCTGTACTTTTGGCTGACTACCCTCAGAACCCAATATCACTGGTCGAAGGCAATATCAATAGAAACCAGGCCAGAAATAAATAAATGAATAAATAAATATCTGAATAAATGAATAACTGTGGTGAGAAGATGTGTGGACAAGTAATTAAATAGGGTTATGATGTCTACTTAATGGTTAAATCATCAGCAGTTCATTGAATGTGCTCTCTGTCTGGTATGGGAGTATTTATCAAAATCAGCTCAGCATAACAACCGTAATCTTTGCATCTTGCTTATGGCGGTAAGTTTATTTTAATTCGCTAAAGATAAATGACAAATCTGTATGGTGAAAACAGAAATAAATACTAATGTAAACATCTGTTCAATGATGTCACGCACAGGGACATGTTCCTACCATGTTAAGACTTTACATTGCTATGTAAAACTTTGGTGACTATATTACAGTTCTTAACACTTGATGAAAAAATGGTCGCACCTTACACTACATGTTCTCTTGTCTCATTGTCTACCCTGCCTGTATTTTGTCAGATGCACTTGATTTCATGTCGGGCACCATTTTATTGGAGAGTCACAGAAATCATGTGCCCGAATTTTAGTCATCCATAATAATATCAGCGTTTCCCTATCAAGTTCAATGGAGGGCAGTAAGTATGGAGGTTTTCATTCCAACCAATCACTACATCTGCTAATCTCACTAATGGTAATTCATTTCTCTCTCGCTGAAGGTGTATTAATTAGTGAACTTGCCAGGTGTAGTGTTTTAATGGGTTGACTAACTGCATGCATTCTGCCCTCCATAATGCTATCACATGATTGTGTGCCCCTGATTTATGAAGTTAAAGGGGACCTATTATGCTCCATTTCCATGTTTATATTTTGATCTTGGACTACCCCAGAGTACTCCTGATCATTCAAAGTCCAAAAAAGGGTCCTTATTTAGCTCATACTGCCATCCTCAAAAAAGCCCATTTGTAGTCCATTGCAGTCTCCACCTGAAACTCCTGTTTGGTCCGCCTCCCTTGTGTGAAACGTGAGACGCGTCTGCCATGTGATCCAAGGAATCAGTGGGGAAATTCAGCAATCAAACGCTGTACATGTGTATAGATGTAATGAAATGAACCTGTTCTAATAAACGCAGCAGCAAAAGTGGAGGACGCAGTGCGAAAGTTTGGCAGCTCAAGCTCGAATCTACCTACAATTTCTATGGTGAGTACATCGGTATTTCCACTCTATGGCTAGGATTCAGGAAAAGCTAGAATCCACCTCATGCAGACACTTTTGTATAACGAGTGGACATACCCAAGTGTAGACCAAAGAATGTAGAAATCCGATGGGTCTGAGTTTAGAGGGAAACATGGACAGTGAGGTGCAGCAAAAAGTGGACCGACAACTTATGGACTGCTTAGGTGTGTATTATAAGGACCTGTTGGTTGGTGTGCATAACTGTGGTGTGACGTTAGCGTGGAGTAATGAACAGCTTCTGCGCTGGTATATGCGCAGCTTCTGCGCTGACTGTGAGGCAAAAGCTCCAGGCTAAACATCCATTTCGGAAATTGCTGTGGTAATGGTTAACTACTTATTGCGTTGAAAATGACTAGCGTTTGCTTGCAGAAAATGGGTGCGATAAGCTGCTTTCACACCGGACTCGTAACTAATTTTTCGCACGACAGATTAAATTCAAAGTCAATGCAAAGACAATGCATTGACTCTGAATGTAATCTGTTGCGCAAAAAATTAGTTTCACGTCCGGTCTGAAAGCAGTTTAACGCACCCATAACGCATGGGTTATGTATTAGCATTGTATTAGCGTGATACTCTCGCACATGCAAATAAATACGGAATATAGATATACCTTTAATTGTAGGCAAACACTAAAAAAAGCGCTAATGCCTTTCGGCAGAATCAACCCTACGTCAGAGCATAAGAATGAATGAAACATGGCTAGAATATATAATTTCCACAGTGCACAAATCGCAGTTGCAAGCAATTATACAAATCCAACTCATTCAATCATTCCATTACTCAATCAGACCATATGTAGCAAAGTCACTCAGGTCCTTAACAGAACCTCAGTCCAAATTTGTAGATTCTCTCCTTAGGCCTTATGTCCAGTCTTTACCATCATATCTAAGAGGCACTAAACAAGTCTTGAATTGCATTAACAACTGTGTTTGAAATAGTAATTGTCTTCTTGTGAGCATGGATGTTATGAATCTATACAGCTGTATTCCACATGGATGTGCGCTGTCATCTGCAGCCTATTATTTATCCAATTGGGACCCTAAAATTTATCCTCCTAAAGAGTTCATATTGTAGTTGTTGGACCTTGTACTGAGTCAAAATTATATGGAATATGCTTGGCGTTGGTACATTCAGGAAAGCGGGACGGCAATGAGTACTCCCGTAGTGCCCTCCGTTGTTGGATTGGTAGTGGGACAGTGGGAAGAAAGTTTCATTTTAGATCCAAACGTGAACCCTTTCCATCCAAAAATACAATTATGGCAATGATATATAGATGACATACTGTTGTTTTGAGATGGGACACATGAGGAACTGATGGAATTTGTTTTTTAGGTTAATCAGAGATCGTCTTTTTTAAAGTTCACATGTGAGTCTAGCTGTAACACGATCACGTTTTTGGACCTTAGAATTAATAAGGATGCAACTGGTAAACTACATTCAACTATTTACCCTAAAGAGATGGAACGGAATTCTCTCTTACATGCTTCAAGCAATCATCCACAGCATTTGAAGAATAACATTCCTATTGCGCAGTTTCTGAGATTAAGACGTAATTGTTCTGTTCTAAATGACTTTGAGGATAAAAGCCTCGAAATGGCGGCTCACTTTAGGGAACGAGGTTATACCTTTCGATGTGTTACGCAAGCTCTTCACCGAGGACGGAACACCCCTAGAGATGTTCTGTTAACAGATAAGAATAAATCGAGTGGCTTCAAAAGTATTTGTTTCATAACTGAGGTTAACCATTGTTCCAGTAAAATTAAGAAAATCATTCCACAACACTGGCCAATTCTTAAGGTAGAACCATCTATGATGAATGTACCTCCACCAGTGTTCTCCTACTGAAGAGCACGAACCATAAAAAAAACGTCACGAGGACACAAGTTACGGTTAAATCTACTTGGCTCTCTCCTGTTAGAATGTATCGTTGCAACAATTGTGCTCAACACCGTCAATACAAAATCTTTTAATCATCCACTGACTGGATGCAAAATTCCTATTCATCAATTTATAAATTGCAAATCAACTCATGTTATCTACATGCTTACATGCCCTTGTGGTAAGATATATGTCCCAGATAGCACACTCCTCCGCTCCGGATCTGCCCCGGCTCCAGCTGATCCGGGGCAGATGTGCGGCAGATCCGGAGCAGAGGAGCTTGCTATCTGGGGTTGGTCAAACAAAGAGATGTTTAAAATTACGTGTTGCTGAACATAAAACTGCGATTCCTTCGGCCAATTTAGATTATGCATGGCGAAACACTATATTGAAGCCAATCATGGTTCCCCTTCATCTCTCAGATTCGTTGGGATCGAGAGAATCATTCCACGTCCAAGAGGTGATACTCTCTGGAAGTTAGCTCAAAGGGAAATGTATTGGATTTACACTTTAAAATAGATGACTCCTAGTGGTCTGAATGAAGACTTTGGCATTCATGTGTATCTAATACCTGAGTGACTTTGCTATATATGGTCTGATTGAGTAATGGAATGATGGAATGAGTTGGATTTGTTTGATAATTGCCTGCAACTGCAATTTGTGCACTGTGAAAATTATATATTCTAGCCATGTTTCATTCATTCTTATGCTCTGACAAAGGCTTGATTCAGCCGAAATGCGTTAGCGCTTTTTTAGTGTTTGCCTACAGTTGAAGGTATATCTATATTCCGTCTTGATTCGTTTATTGGGATGTGCGACCATTCTCTATGTTGAGAGTATCACAATCTTTGTTCTTCTTTGTGGTTGGCACTCCCTGTGGAATTCTTCTTTTTTTCTCCATTTTTTCAAGCTTGTATTAGCGTCTTTGCATTGACTTTGAATATAATCTGTCGTGTGGAAAATTCTACAACTTCACCGCCTCCAGTTAGCGTCTCCCACTCCGGCAACTTCCTCTGGCGAATGTAACACGCTCCAAATTAAAGGATTTAAATTGTCGAGGTTCACAAATTAAACCACTCTAGCAAGTAAGCCTTATGCATTTTTTATGAGGTTGCGAAGGATTTTACACAGAAAAACAGAGCTATTTGGCCTCTTTTTTGCAACGCTTCACCTAAAGCAATACTAAACAAGACTTCCTGGTTTACCATGTCCTCGTAAGGCTGACGTCTTTCGACTACCAGAAAACCATTAAAGCAACTGTCTGCAATTAAGGCGGGCTATTCCCATTCCGGAAGATTGCATCCAGCCACTTGTCATTTCCTTCAATTACTCTACTGAAGGAGAGAGAAAGAGAGAGAGAGAAAAAAAAAGGCAACTAAAACGTAATATTAGTTAGACGGTTTTGCTAATTGAGGTTATTTGGTAATTAGATTCCAGAAATCTCAAAGAAAGCCAAGAATACATATGGCACCATTATCTATCTCCACTAGTCATTCCTTCTACTAAGCTACTCTCCTGTGTTAGAATTCAGGCTATAGCTTGCAGCCTGCATCCTCAGTTATTCAGTTACTCAAACTAACATGCCTTCCTAGTTCCTAATAATGGACCATTGTTTGCTCACGCAATGAAAGAACGGACCTTAATTTCATCCACTGTTTTAACACCGTGAAACGATTTCAGTCCTGTTCCAGTGAAGCAACTGCCATACAGTGGCTTTGGCTCTTCACCACATTTCCTGCACCACTACAACATCATCAAGCAAAAAATTTATGACAATGATTCCAAAGCAACTGAACCATTGCTAATAGACCAAAGACAATCACTGCAAGCCCGTCGCCCACGACGTGACAAAGCCTCCACTGCCTGCAAGGCCACAGCTGGCTCCATTAGCCATCCCTCTTGTGGGGGACAGATTGTATGACCCCCTGTGTCCCTCTGTGTCTGACTTTCTCACATGATTTCAGCCTTGTTTTCATTCCTGTGTTCACAGGCATCACAAAATCCCCATGCACATACCTCCCTCCATCCCATCATCCCTTCTTCCACCCTCCCTTCAGCTGCCTCCAGCATCTGCTCAACCGTTCTCCATCATGGCTACAACCACAGCTCAACAGACCGATCAAGCAACACCAAGGGCCCCACCACAGGCTAATCAATTCGATGGCTCTCAACCTCCTCATTCTCTTCGTCAATAACTAAACTCTAGCCTCAGCGGTAGCACCTACCCAGCCAGCTTCACCTATACATCGCCATTCTCCTGTCTCTCTCGCATTACGCCTGTAGATTCTCTCTGGTGGTTACGTAGATTTAACCTAGCTCATTCATCCCTCCAACATCGACACTAGCCAGCCCAGGGAAATGCAGACTATTCTTGGTCCAGTTCAGCTCCGTCAGCCAAGGCAATTAATCATAGATCTATCTTCTCCTTATGGCTCACACGTTGCAAGCATAGACAGTCCTATTCCCAGCTGCTGCAGAAGCAGTCCCAAGATCTTTGATACACTCTCTGAAGCACTTTGCTGGATTCTAACTAACACCCTACAAACTTCCCCAAATACTCCATCTTGTCAAAGATTTTCTCGCAGTCAGTCCATTATCCTCACCTCCTTGTCTCGGGCTCTCTACTCTGACAAAAGCCTTCTCAGATCTCAGTGCTCCTCTTTCTAAAGAGAAACCTCAGGGCCCAGCACTTCCGCTGAGTTCCTCAGTATCACCCTTGACTCTCATTTTGGCATCTCTGCCATCTGAGAAGGTACAGCGCATCACTCTGCTGCTCGCAAACTATCTCCTCACAGACAGATACACAAAACTCCAGCTTTTTGCTCTCCTTGACCACCTCAATGATGCCATTTAATTTATCCCACAAGCAAAATCCTTTCTGTCAAATCTATGAACAGAAATGCTGCTGTTTCCTCTCTCTATAGCAGAGTTGCCCTGAATCAGACATGCAAAACTGTGATACGCACTTGGCAACGCTCCTGTCTTCTTAGAATGGTATTTCATTCTTCCATGATGACTTTGTCACTCAACCTGAGGACATTTAGCTTTATACAGATGTAGGTCGTTCCTTAGGTTTTGGCAGCTACTACAGAAGTATATGGTTTACTTCCACAAGACCACCGAGTTCAAATCTCTTGACTAAGTCCCTCTCCCCTTCATCCGCACTTCATGAGCTGTTCCCCATAGTCGTAGCTGCCATTCTTTGGGGGCATGAATGGTCCAAAAAGTCTATACTTATCCACCCTGATAACACCTCAGTGATAGAAATAATAAATAAAGGTCGATCCCATTCTCCAACAATCATGCAGTTCCTGCGCAGACTCACCCTAATCTCACCTCAACATCAGTTCGTCCTCAGGGCAGCCTACATTCCTGGTTATAATAACCGCATTGCCGACACATTTCATTTCTCATTCCACAAATTCAGACTCTTAGCTCCAGATTCAGGCAAGCATCCCACACCAGTTCCACTGTTTTCAGCCACAACCTTCACCTAACTCCACAATTCGAAAACCTCCGTAACGCTTCTCAAGAAGCGATTCTCGACAGCCTTGCTCCAAGTACTCTCTGAGCCTACCTGACTGGCTGGAACACATTCAAACTTATCATGCCACTTAGAATCTTTCATTTCCCTCCTTAGATGTTACGTCCATCTGCAATTTATCACCCATGCTCACTCTGTCCAAATTCCAGGCCTCCACCATCCGGACCTACTTAGCGTGCATTAATATTTTCATCAAACTAATCACTGACCTCCATTGTCCGTCTACCTCTAATCTCACAAAACAATGTTAATGAAAGCCTACAAGAACAAAAACTTACTCTCAAGCCCAGATGCTTGCCTCTCACCTCTGACAATCTCACCCTCTGCATCTGTACTCTTTCCCGAGATGTTCAAATTCACCCCAATGTCATCCCTCTACAATTCCTCCTGCCATCCCAGTCTATCTGACATAACTGTATACTTTCCTACCCACATCCCTTCTTCCTCATCCCTTCCTTACCTCATCCCTACCCACATCCCATCATCCTCTTCCCTTCCTTACCTCATCCCTACCCACATCCCTTCATCCTCTTCCCTTCCTTACCTCATCCCAGCCCACATCTTTTCATCTTCTTCCATTCATAATCATCCCTTCCTTACCTCATCCCTACCCACATCCCTTCATCCCCTTCCCTTCTCCACTCATTTCCTCCAGTTCAACTCGGGGAATACCTCTCCTGAGTCTCTTAGGTACAGTCGGGGGGGCTCGAGATCAGCTCGGGTGGATAAACGCCGAGATGAAACCCCCACACTGAGTCTCCCTCCTCCCAGTCTTCAGCATGTCCTCCCAGATGCCCTCAAAGACAACATCCCTCTTTCACCCCTATGCCTACTCTGACATTAAACCTTTAAACTACACTTTGTTGTGGCGTGGTCCTTGCTAGTGAAGGTGAGGATAGGTAATATTCTGCATTCAGTGAAGAAAATACTGTTCTCATGAAGAATACCTGATAGCATGCTAGCTGGCACAAAGATGGCATTAAATTTCACCCGATGTGAGCTGCTTTATCTTAAAGTATCATTACAATCACCACAGAAGACATTGTGAATTGAAATGGGCATCCAGTTGAGCAGGTACTCTGATTACACCAAAATTTGCACAAGCCTTATCTGGGTATTCATTCCTGAAATTTTCCACAACCTTTCACAAACCAAACCTCCTGTCTCTCTTCTTTTCATGCAGACAGAAAAAAAAACATTTCCTTTATGATGTGGCATTGCTGGGTAATGATAATAAAAATGTTTTGTTTTTGTTTTTTTTTTCCCCCCTTGGAGCTCCATTTGATTGGGCAGGACTAAATGAAATGCATAGATATTGTCAGCGAATTAGGTTCGCGAAACAAAATATAGTCACAGACATTAAGCTTTAAAGTAGTGGAGTGTGTCAGTCCATGCCATGTTTTACATTGAAATGCGCCCTGTACTTTTTCAGGCCAGGTACACTGAATAGTTCTTGTCATACCCATCCACAATTGGAGGTCACATTTTTCATTTTTGGTGAGAACTGTCCCGGATACCTTCCTACCTCTCACCCATTGCATGCTGGGAAAAGCACCTGCTCAGGTATGTGCAGGTTGGATAAAGCATTGATAGATGGAAATTATTGGACTTTATACTTTGAAGATGCATTTTAATGGAATATATCCGTATGCTTCTACATGCTTATTTACAATATGAAGAGACAGGCTGTGAACCAATTAGAACTGTCAATAAGTTCAGAAGAGCATGGCGAGTGAGAGTGGGATATTATAGGGAATAATTATGGGGAATAATTATATTATTATTCGCATTTTTCGAAGGATGTTAATGCTGAATTGCAAACAATGGATTTTGTGCTACTGAACCGCGATTGCTGATGATAATTCACATGCCTCTTACGTGGAGTAATTGGAGGCATTCTTTGCCTCTAAATTATAAAGTTACAGCTCCAACTAATGCAGTAACAGCTGCAGAAATATCAAAGGAATGTGTGATGACAGCTGACCGTTAGGGAGGAAAACTTATGCCGCTATATTTTACAAAGAGAGAACATGTTTTCAGAAATACAATAAATTAGGCTCCATTCAAAGATACTGAAAATGACACATTGAATATAAGTGCAATGATTAATAACTGAGTAGAAACATCTTTGGGGTGTAAAAATTGATGATCAGAAGTTTTCAACAGCTGACTGATGACTCTTATTTCACAGTATACTGTATACAGTATTTTCAAAGACAGGAGCTACACTGCATATTCATGTTGCTATACGACTTAAGTCATCATACATAATTCGCATCTCCACTTTGACCTATTAGACGCTTATTTGACAGGAATGTTTATTTTTAGATCTATGTTTATTACCACGTCGAATGAGCAGAAGTAAAGAAACGATCCCTGCAATGCAGATACATTCCATCCACTGTCATCCTCAGCCCCTTTGAGAGGGCAGGACGGTCAGTTGAAAGTCGCTATGGATGTTCTTTTATGGATTTTCTCTCCGGCCAATTAAGTACACATTCCTTCCCCGCTGGGAATCCCCTGTCACAAAGTGGAAATTCACATTCGCAGATAAAGCACGGCTCCCAGAACAGGGTCGAGCTCCATTGGCGCCGACTGCCCCTTTCTTCAATAATTGAGTCATTGCGCGAGCGTATTTGCGAGGTGCCATCTCAGCCTTGTGTAATCAAGGGTTTCCTGGTAAAACAGGAAGTGATTATGGCAGATTGGGGGGGGGGGGGGGCATCAATCTGGAAGCTGGGTTCCTCACTCAGTTGACAACCCCACTTGGATAATTCTGCTTTTCTCAAAGAATTTGAACTGACATTAGTGTGTCAAAGTGGCTGAGCAGAATCCTTGCTGCTTCTAGCAGAGTGGTATGGAGGACGACACCGAGAGCACAGAGAAGTTCTGTTCCTCGACTTAGCGGGATTGTTCCGGAAGTAGGCGCTGATATTTAGCGGCTGCAGTACCACACCTGCTCATTCAGAAGACAGCTGGAGCATGCTGGTCACTGTGCAGTAAATTACTGGACCATGCAGTCCCCGCATTTTTACAAAGGAGAATTGAGAATAAAATTTCTGGCTTTTCTTATTCAGTTTGAGTGTCTTCTGGAACATTCAAAAAGCTCGTATAATTGCTTTTGCAAGATTATTTGCTATCACTGCTCTCCGTTTCCTCATTCAATGGGAATATATTGGCCTTCCGACTCTATTTATCTTAATTGTCTGCTTAAATTCTGTATTTTTGTGACCTGGTAGTTGCTGAGGCACTGTTTAAACTGCAGGCTTATCAGATTTATTTTTACAATGAATCTTTAGGATAGGTTGCCTGCATATTATTTTCAGGCAAACAGATTAGATTTATTCACGATTTATATCACAAATCTGTCTACATGGAATGCTGTGGTGACAACGTAGCTGTCAATAGCCACATACTTTGGTGATGAGGCCTTCCGACGCAGAAACATAAGCAATGGAGATCCATTATCTCGCCCTACAGACAATCGCACTACAAGTCGCAGTACAAAACCTCCCTATGTTCTCAGTGCCGTCCGTTATATTGCTCTTGAAGTAACAGCATGGATTCCCCTCAGCTACTCAGATGCCTTTCCGTCATTCTTAATTTGATGTTGTCGTGTGTCGCCTTGGAAGAAACGCAAAAAACACTTTGAAATCCAATCTGAGAGGCGAAACGCAATGCTCACATTGCCAGGCTGAAGTGACTAAAATCTGATTTTTTGCCTTCATGTGATGCAAGTCTTATGGTATTAGGGCCGTATGGGGGCAGAAACCTAGTACATTCGACCTTCAACTCAGAATTGAGCCACTTTCATATGTGGTCCTAGACTGGGAGCAAATTTGATACGTGACCATATGACAAGAATGAAAATGGTCAGACCGGAATCCATGTGGCTTATTGCCTGTAGATAAGTGCTGAGAGTTGTTATAAACCTGAAAAGCTAGCCACCTGCCTTTTTTCCACCTTCTTCACCTCTGTTTGCTGTCCTCCAGGGCGAAATGTCATCCATTTGCTATCAGCACGTCCGTTTTCTGGGTTTGTTCGAACACCATGAGTACTCTCACAAATATGACGATGTTTGTTGTAAGGGACACAGATGACCGGTACAAAAACATATCAATGCGCGCATACCTGCCATTTTTGGAAGGCAGATGCATTCGCATTACAGATAGATACAGGTCACTTGTAATTATGAATGTAAACCGTCAAGATTTGATAAGAGCAATAAGCAAGCATGTGAATGTTCATCACACTGCATTTAACACAAAACAGGCAGCTCATGAATCCTGGAAACGGAAACTGACCATTTTTAGGACAAATAACTGAGCCAACTGCTGTGGAACCACGGGCTGGAATAGTATTCACGGTCCGAAGTGTTCCTGCTCCTGGGGAAATCGCTTCAGATGAATGAAAGATCGTATTGTTTCAATCGGCATGCAGATACTTTCAAAAAGATAAAATCATGTTCTGCTTGAACAGGAAAAAGAATTATAATCTCGGATCCTCATGTGATAAATTTCAGTGTTCACATTAGGGGTTGTCTGGTCTCAGATTTACACGCTGCCAAACAAAGTTAGACAGATCCATGGACTTTTATTGTTTCCATTTAAAAAGTAAGCTATATCAGCCACCAATTCATTAATCGCACTGAAAATATGACTGCTGCATGTATACATTACTTTTCAATTTAAACATAGGCTACACTAAAAAATTAAAACCTTTGGATCCAGGTGAAAATATTGCATCAGTTTACATAGTTTTAAGCTTTCTCGGCTGAATGTTTTTTGACAAATTTTTGTCTTTTTTTTTAAGAAAGTGCAGTAACCTAATTTAATTTGGTTAGATTAAATAGGATTCTCTTTTCACATCAATGTGATAAGTTTTTTTCAGTGTAAACAATTTTCATTCAAGATGATTGCACTTTGTCGGACACTAGGGTTGATTGTGACCGGCTAATTGGGAATATGTCGCTCTAGCATTGATTACTCTACATATCCTTAGAAATCAATGTTAAAATCAGCATCACAGAGACTGGACATCTGTCTTCCTATTTTTTTTGGCTATAGCAATTAATTCTTGTGCAGTTGCCCTCCAAACCTAGTCCACGGAAGTAACTTACTCAACATTCTTGAGCACAGAAACGTGATTTTATACATTTAATGCCGCTCATCTATCTTACTGTGTTTAATTATTTAGTTTTCATTTAGACTTGGCGTAACAGTTACCATCAGTGTAGCATGTATTGAGCAGACCTTAATTCATAGTTGCCTTGTTGAATCCTTGAAAAGAAGGCTTGATGATGTACCAGTAGAAATCATCGTATGAAAAAATTGAATGTATTTTGTCAGATAATCTTGCAAAGCAAGATTTTGCAGGCAGTGAAACATTGTGTTCAAGTTGCCCTATGATCAAGATGAGAAATACATCATGTGTGCGTATTTGAAAATGTAATTCAGAGGCGTTTTTTTTTTTTTTAATACCGCTCAAACTGCCACTGTGGCTTTTGCAATATGCGTTGCTAATTACGGCTACTCACTCTCTCACTTGCTCACTCGCATTTAGCAAGGACACTTAAAATGGACGTTTAGTGGGACGTATGTGTATGACGTGGAGTTGTTCTGTGGGATTTCATGTCTGTAATTACATAAACAACGCTGGACAAATCAATGTGTAGAAACATATCAGCTCACTGCGTATGAAGCTGAAACACGGGCACATAACCCTCTATATTCTGCTCTGTCTCAGTAAGTTCAGAATCAGCTGTACTGATACAAGACAGAAATTGACTGTATTTTTATCAGGTCATCCTGTGTGGCTTTATGTTCTGTTATGCATCCAAAACTTGCCCCAAAAAGTGACCAAAAAGATGATCAGTTTGGACAGTTATTGGTTGATGCAACGGCTTCAGTCCCTGTGTAACTGGAAATTCAAGTTGCACTGTAATGCAGTTTTGGGTATAATGATTGACTTTCCTTGGTTAAACAAATTTAACAGCCAATTTTACGACCTTTTTTCCACTTTTCTCATGTCAGGACCCTGAACTCAAATGAGTGCATAATTTTTCCATAAAATTAAGGTTGCATGGAGTGACACAGTTTGGTGTAAAAAGGTGGTCCTCAAATGGGTTATCCCCGCCTGTCATAATCACAGCCCCTTAATTTTGAACATCAGTTTCTGCTGAAGTCGTTGTCAATTACGATTCATGTTTTGGATTATATCCCACATTGTGAAACACTATGATGGAAATTCATCATTTATGAAGGCAATGTATAACGCATCATATTACCTTATTGCTTTCAGTTAGCAGGCAGATGAGATGGGTACATTAATTGATTAATTAACTAATTGATATACTGATTAAACACTGCAGCACATCAGTAGAATCAAAATGGCATAAATATGGACGCATGGTAACTAAAATTAACCATTAGGTCACTAATGAAGAATTCAAAGACTAATTATAATGAGCCAAAACTGGGTTGCGTTGGCTGTTTAAAGGGAGAAATATAGTAGAATATTTTTTAATCTTCTCCATGATAAATTGCCCTCCAGTTTGAGATCTGCCTCTCCAGCACTTTCCAGGCTTGTTAAAGTGACTGTTTAAAATATTTAAAAGAAACTTACAAATTTTTCCACTTAGCCTGCAGGGTATTCATCATATCACTTACCATCATATGAAAATTGCCATTTCGATCCAGAACAGTGTTTTCGTGTTGGTTGTACCAATTTATTTGTTGAATTTTGTTCAAGCAAAGAATACTGCATGTGTAAAATATATCCTCTATTTTCAGCAACTGTGTAAAAATCACCTTGTATCTAATCCTGCTTTTTCTCTCCTTAATAATTATTCTGGTACCACTCTAAAGCAAATTCAGTTTAAACTGGTTTTTGCTGGGTTTACCTCTGCAAAGAAAACAAAAACAAAAAAACTGGTTTGATCCTGATACATATGATGAATTCTTTCCGGATACATAGCCTCATCAATATTGTCAATCTGGAACATACAACTGCACGATTCAATAAGGCTCAACCAAGGACTGTGGGCGCTTGGAGTGCTTTCTCTTCTAGAATAATCTCTTGGACTAGAACCAAGAACCAGAATAACACTTGATATTTGCCAATTTATTATTGCTTCAATGTAATGCTAATGTCAGTTAGTACAAATACAAGTACATGTATGTACTTGCTTTTCTTGTCATTTTTTCAGAATTTGAATGTATTTGAATATGTCTGTTACCTCCTCCTTCCCCCGTTTTTGAAAATAAAAATGTTGATTTAAAAAAAAAAATCACCTGTCCTCTGTTCACAGCAGAACTTTTTCTGAGCCCCAAAATGGTGCTCCTCATCTCTGTTAAATTCTGAAATGGCTAAAAACTTTTCCCTCACATATCACAGAGCTCACATTTATAAACCATGCCAGCATGGATGGATCCGCAGCTTCACCCTCAATGCAGTACCAGGATGGCTGTGTTTGATTGGCTCCTTGGATGTTTCACTTTGAGTGTAGGAAGTGCATGCGGCTTCCGGATAAACCCGGCGTCAACTCTGACGCCTTGAGTCCCCGCTGGCTTTAAAAAGGGGAGGAGTTAACTGTCGCATGTCCACCTCTCAGCCCCCAATGACCACCGGCATCCACGACGAGTGGCATCCTCTATAAACCCGTCGCAGGTGACGAACGCGCCAGTTCTGCACCGCTCGTCCCGGCGAGTCGTAAAGGCATTCGCATCTTCCTCCTTGCGGAAGTGTCCATAAGGACAGGTCTAGCACTATGGGGGGAAAGGAGGCTAAATTTAGCCTGCATCTTTTGTCTGTGAACTCCGCAACAACTCAGGAAGGAAGAACCCCCCCCCCCCCCCCCCCCCATCCGACAAATGGCCCCCCCCCCCGCCTCAGGACCGGTGGTCATCCTCGCGACCCTGGTTTGCAGCTCGGCGGCGGGTCAGGAGCGCACCTCCCTGCGCTCTGAGAAGGATATACGCCGCCCAACCGCCTGCGCACTGATCCCCCATCGTGCCGGGGACAGGCCCGACGGCCATTGTGCACTCTCCCCGAAGCCCTTTCCTGTTCGCTTCTTTATGATTCTCTGCTTTTTATGAGTCTCTTTGTTGAATTGTGCAGCTGCTAAAAGCTTACTGAACTGCTGCAATATTTTTAGGTTTTTTTAGGGAAGTGCACACAGTCATAATTTAGATTACGAGCTACATGAGAATATTAATCTAGAACTGGCTTGGAAATCACCCTTTTCTGAATGGGGTTGAAGAATAGTCAAATAGACAGGTGGCTACACCGCAATTTATGAGCCGGGCGCAAAAGAATACATTGTACTTATCAATAACGGCAGGGTCTTTCCAGGGAAAAGGAGTTCAACTCGGAGAACTCATTTACATGAAAAGCTGGTTTCTAATGATGGACAGGGGGAATTTCCATTTGTTGAAAACCGCAATGTTATTGAGAGCGATGCCTGTTAATCCAATTAATAGGTAATGCAAATGTCCTTGTTCGTGACTTTTTGTTGGTGAATGTGTCTTTCTTTGGTACACAGTCTCTACTTAACTATTGAGGCCAAACCCTTAAGACATTATTTCTAACACAAGTGATTGATTCATTCAGAGAGCTACTCAGGACATAAAATATGTCTCAAGCTTTTAATTGTGAGCCCATGTATTTTGTTTTGTTTCTCCTTATCTGTTGACATAGTTCCAGCTGACAAACGATTCGTTTGTTGTGGGGGTGAGGTGGAAAGCGTAATCAAACGGCAGGAAGCTTACATTTTTAGGATTTTATTATGACTGCTGGCATGACTGCGCACACATGTGACCGAGTCAAGTGCTCTATAATGAAAGGGATTGTGAGGAATTTGTGGAAGTGAAGATGATTCCAGGGACACGTTAGGCCGAGTTATATTACCCGGAATCAATGGCTTTCAGTTCATAACCTCTGGAGAAAACTTATATTTCATTTGACACAAACACATCCAAATCCATTTCCTTTCTTTTTGATTTATACTACAATGTATATTGTGTAAGTCGTTGCTGCACAGTTGAATTCTGTGAAATGAGACCATTTCTACAAGAACATATTTGTTGCTGAAAATTTTTGTGAGTTTTTATTGTTTTCTTTTTGGTTTTTTTTTTGTCATATTCCAACAGACAGAACTGAGAGCGATCCTAAACGCAGGCACACTTTTGTCTTGGCGCTTCCTTTGAAGAGCTGAAAGAGAACTTTGTCCCCCCCGTCTCGGAAAGGAACAGGATCGGGGAGATTGCGAGCCGCGAGCCCGGCGTCTCGATCGCCCCCTTTTTTTAGACGGACGCGGCGTTAGAGAGGGGGAATTCGCAAATACTTTTTTGTTGTTTTTGGCAAGTGGGGCAGCTGCGACAGACCAGTGACCCCGCGGTGCCACAGGCTCGTTAGAGAGACAGGCTGTAGGACAGAGAGAGAGAGGGAGAGAGAGAGAGAGAGAGAGAGAGAGAGAAACCCCCTCCCCCTGGCAAACCCCATTCCACAATAATCTCAATGGAACAAGGAGATTCTGCCTGTGGCCCTATTACCAATGCACGTTTCTGTGAGGCCGGCGGACAATACGCTCCCCCAGATGAAAGTGATGCCCGGGACCCTCTAAAGCATTGGGGTGCAGCCTGCCCAAATCGTCTACACTTGAACCGCGGCCATTCAGCTGAGGCCGCCTTTCATCCGCGCGCACACTGGGCAAGCTGCTCCGCGCCCTAAGTCCCCTGACCCCGATGCAGTCGGATATTGTCACCTAATCCCTCCTTTTTTTCAGCCGTCCGCATTCGCGGGGTTTGACTTCTTTCTCTCCGCGGATTTATTTTCCCTTCCCTTTTGGTCAACCCCCCCCAAACACACATATATATATACACACACACACACACACACACACACACACACGCACAAACACACACACACACACACACACCCGCCTTTCTGCCCAAACACTCCCAGTCCTTTAGTCATCCTCTCCTAACCCTTCCTTCTGCCCGTCTCCGTCTGTACATGTGTCTGTCTGTCCGTATGCCTGTTGCACTCCTTTCTCTCTGTCTCTCTCCTCCCTCTCTCTCTCACTTCCTCCCTCTCTCCTGCTCTCTCTCTCTGTCCCTTCGCACCACACAATGCGCTCCCAGTGTTAGGGGATTAGCCATTGAGGAGACAGCGGCGAGCTCCTGCAGCATAGCTGTGCGGAGAGTTGGCCTCGTGGAAGGGAAGCGATTGTGTGAGAAGAATTTGAGTTTGAGTATGGGGTGGTGGGGGGGGGGGGGGGGCGGACACAAGGGGCGTGTGTGTGTGTGTGGGGGGGGGGGGGGGGGGGTTTGTAGAGATGGGGGCTGAAGGTATGTATAGGTATCAAACCCCATAGGTTATAAATGTATTTTCTGTGACAGAGGAGCAGTGAGGAACTGACAAGAGCGTCACCCCTGCATCACATTATACCAGATTTGTCATCATTTTTGACACTGTTTCTGTAAACTCTTGCAGCATTTTTTAAATGGTCATTTGTTTTTTTGCATGAATATTAAGATCTATGATATATTTGTGCTACAAATATGTCTTGGTCCATGTGTATCCACATGAAGTATTTTACATGTAAGTACAGCAATCATACAGTCATTCCTTTGCCAGCATGTCTTTAACAGTTCTATAAGTTTATAATTGTATTTTGGTTCAATTTGGGGTACTAAACACCGTAAAATGCAATTTATCTGGATTGAAGGGTCCAAACTGCAAACTCAGCCAGAACATTTGGGTTGCACACCTCATTTTTAGCCTTGCCACCAGTCTGTAATATGAAATATCGTTAGATGTTCATAACCCCTGAAAACCACATTCTTTTAATCAGTGGAGACCAGAGAAATACATTAAATTCTCAAAGCAGAAAAACACATTGCCATAGTTGTTTAAAATTTCAGCATACACCCAAATAACCACTCTACCGTTTCATGTTCAATATAGAATGAGTCTCAGTCGCATCGAAGCTCTTTCTTGACAATCAATGCACTTTGCTTTTTGTCCCAAATATTATGTGTATCAACTCACCGCATAGACATGGGAGTTTCAAGCCAGAAATACCACATGACATAATGTACGGTATGTTTCAAGTGTAGGAGATGCCAATGTGAAGGTGTCCAGTGGTACATGACGGTACAGGCAGGGAGATCATGTGACCAGCAATCGAGCTGCTGCTACAAGCTCCTCTCTTTTATTCGTTCTTAGTTCTTCATGGTCGACTATGATCTGTGATTGCAGGAAAACGTCAAAAAGACTGGAAACTCAGAAAACCACATCTTCTTCCATCACATTACTAAATTGTACGTGAATAAAATCTAACTGAGCTCCTCTGACAGAGGCCTACGCAGTAGAAGTCATTACAGTGACATAAAGAAAACAGCAGTCCTCGCTAGAGATGGCTGTAATAGCATTTGTTGGTAAAGCCATCGATAGACGTCATATCTCAAAACTCAACACTTCAAATCTGACACAATCTGTAAACAATAGCACAAATGGCAGACAGCATGGCCGCCAACATGGAAAAGCTGAAACGAGACAGCCCTCGCAGAAGCTCATACAAAATATAGAGAGAAGGGCATCCAATTCTTTTTTTTTTTTTACCCCTATTGGGTGCCTTCTCATTGTTTTTCACTGGTCAAGAAGTCCAGCAAGTTCTGAACAGACTTCATGTATGCTGAACCAATCTGGATGAAAATTAAAGTTGTTTCCTCCTGAATTCATTCAGCTCGACAAAGTACGGTGACAAAGTTTCCGTGCCACAAACAAATCTGTCACTTGGTTGGATGATAAGCGGCTATCCCCGTCCCAAATGATTCAAAATTAGCTTGCCATAATTTGAGTTTTAAGTATTTTCGTCCAGCAGTAGGTCATTTGGTTTCGATCGACCAATGTACTTGACACTTTGTTTAGGCTACAGGGCAACAGACCTCTGATCACAAGCCATGTTGTTGAAAGTTTATTGTTTTTTTCTGGTCATTATTGGTCAAATACTGGTAATTGTCTCTGAATTGTGGCTGCCAGTAGATATTTGGCATGTTTTTTTCATGTTGCATCTAACCTATCACGTTGTACCAGGTCACTGAAATGTTATGATGCAATGTAATAATTACCTTTATTATAACGCCACGTGTGGTCAAATAGTCCCCATGTTTTTTTTTTACTCAACCTGTGGTCTCAAGGTGAAATAGATATTAACCAAAACCAGGAATGCTTTTTTTTTTTAATGCTAATAAATAACTAACACATTCAAAATGTTTTGAGGGGGAACAATTGGTGCTTTAGCCATTTAGCGATGGTTTTTCAATGTTGTGATGGGCAAAAATTAAAGGTTGAATCTTTGATTGAATCCTTTTCATGTCCAAAATGAATAGGATCGCCCTGTCAAATGTGGTACTCTCTGCCATTTGTAAAGACATGAGTAGCCTAACTATGATTGGTTTTGGCATTTCGGCAAGTCTCTACAGCCAACCAATGAACAAGCAAAGACCAACTGAGTCGGACTGTTGAATGGAAGAGAGCAGCGCAGGACACCCTGAACAAGATGAATGAACTGTTCTCAGAAACCCCAGTATCTACATCCGAATGAACAAGAGGACTTAACAAGACTCATTAAATGTGTCCTACATTTTTGGCCCTGGATGCTGCCAATTTACGCAACAGCATTTGAAGCTTTCTTAGTCTGTATTTATGTCGTATACTGAATTGATGTATTAAAATGACTATTTTTGCCCTCCTTAAATGTAAATTTATACATATTGTGGAGACTAAGCACCGGGCAGCTCTCATTAAACAAGCGCACACAAAAATTGAATGTCACTGAGAAACTAGCATCTTGGAGGCTGAGAGAACAGACTTACGGAGAAGTCTCAAATCTTTCTTGGGTTGGCGAGGGTGAAATGGCTTTGTTTGGTTTCACATTCAGGCAAGGATGGCAATATAAAGGGAATTTTCAAAGCTGGAGACATTATTTTTTAACTGAGTGACTTCTGAGTTTACCCTGACAAAAAAAGAAAGAAACTAGTCTTACTGTGTGACAAATTATACCAATCAGAAATGGTTTAGACTGATGGGTTCATTATTTCAGTCTATATATCTTATGGTCGTTTCGCCTCTCAAGAAAACATTGCCCCTTAAATTGTAAAATTAGAGAAGGTATGAAAAAGCAATGCAGGAAATAGTGATCGTATCTTTCAACCTTTTGTGGAAAGATAAATACAGTTGCGATCAAAATTATTCAACCCCCATTGTAAATTGGGTTTAATAGAAAAATTTACAAACTTTCAGCTGTTAGTGATAAACAGATTAAACAAGAACATTTTAAATAGCTCAACACAACTAATATTACAAGTGGTTTCGCCAAATTTAACACAAAATGCCATTTTTAATGACTACTGTAGTCTCAAAATTATTCAACCCCCCGAATAGAATCCCTCATAAGAGCATATTTGCAAATCAGGTGTTGTCTCAAGCAAATCTATTGCAGCTAATCGAGAGCTTAATTAGCTGCATCAGGTTTGCTTGAGAGAGAACACATCAAATACTTGCACTTGCTCAGGGTTTGTTGACAGTGACATTTTATTGCGTATCAGGAATATGGCTGTCAAGAGAATTGTCCAAAAAGCTAATACAGGAGACCATTGCCTGCCACAAACAAGGAAAAGGATACAAAAAGATAGCACAGGCACTGAATTTTTGTAGAGATACAGTTGGAAGCATAGTTTGCAAGTTCAGAGTTAAAGGAAGAGTGGCTACAGTACTAGGATATGACAGAAAGAGGAAGCTTTCAATGGCTGTCACAAAATTCCTGAGGAGACAGGTGGTCAAAAACCCTTATGTGCCTGCAGGAGACCCTCAGCAAGACCTGGAGGCAGGAGGCACTGAGGTTTCAGTTTGCACAGCAGGGCTCATACTAAACATCGAAGGTCTCCGAGACATACACCACAACTTATCCAAAAGCACAAGCTCCAATAATCTCAAAACCATATAAATAAACCACAGAAGTTTGGGGATATTGTTCTGTGGAGTGGTATGTTTGCGGAGGGAATAAAGAAACATACGCTGAGAGGTACGCCCTGCCTACAGTGAAGAATTGTGGGGACTTTTTGATGCTCTGCGGCTGCTTTGCTTCCTCTGGCACTGGAAATCTCAAAGTGTGGAGGGCGAGATGGATTCAGTCAAGTACCAGGATATCCAAGGAGAAAATGTCATGTAGAGAAGCTGATGCTTGGGCGTCATTGGACCCTCCAAAAGGACAACGATCCTAAGCATACCTCAAAATCCATCAAGGCTTGGTTTCAGAAGAAGTCTGGGAAGACTCTAAAGTGCCCATCACAGTTGCCTCTCTTGAACCCCATAAAGAATTTTGAGGAAGAAAGTTGCTGCATGCAAACCCTAGGATATTAGTGAACTGGAGGCCTTTGCCCATGAGGACTGGGCTAAGATTCCTTGGGAATGCTGCTAAAAGCTGATATCTGCCTATGCGTCACATTTCCAGCAGGTCAAAGCGGCAAAAGGGTGCCCTACTAAGTATTACAGATACTTGTCATAAAGGGGTTGAATAATTTTGAGCCAGCGGTAGTCATTAAAAGTGGCATTTTGTGTTGAATTTGGAGAAGCCACTTATAATATTTGTTGTGTTGAGTCATTTTAATTGTTCTTGTTTGATTTGTTTATTGCAGACAGCTGAAAGTATGTAAATTTTGCCAGTAAACCCACTTTGCATCGAGGGTTGAATAATTTTGATTGCAACTGTATAACAAAGATTTTCTCTCTGGCTCCTAATATTTGAATGAAAATTGTTCGCCACATTTCAAAATTAGCCAGCGAAGAGTTAGTCAGCCCTGTTGTTTATTCTAATACATTGTTACCAATAATTCACCTCTAAAAGTTACGTGATACATCTACTTTTTTTTTGCAATAGACCTTCACCTGTTAAGGCCTGTGTTTAATTAAATTAATAGCTAATGAAGAATATTATTTTAATTTTGCATCAATTCTAAAGGAATGATAGAAAATCATGAGTCAACATTGTTTGGCCCTGAAAATGCTGTGCCTCATTCAACTAGTCACGCACACTGAAAGGGATCACATTTCGGCATGAAATTCATTCATGAAAGAAAATTTGCTGCTGTTATAATGCAGTTACAATTGTCTGAAAATGCTGCCTCATATGAAATGACAAATAATGACTAACTGTCTGATTCTCTGACCACTAGATGACACATGAACATAGAGGGCATTTTTTACTGGTTCTAAAAATAAACACAATACAAACATCTTAAACGCTCCATGAGAGCTCAGTATCTCAGCTGAAGAAAAGCTGGTCTCTCATTTTCACAGAATAGTTTTTATTTCTCATTTTCAGCCTGAGTTTTCTTTTCCTCCCATGAGCTTCTTCTCATTTATATCTCTATCACTCTGCAGCCCTAATGGGGATGGGATGAGCCCATTGATGTTTTTTTCGGGGGATCTGGGGGCCCGCCGACTGCATGCCTCTCGGGCCTGTCTCCTAGCAGCAACTATCCATGTCCTACAGACCCTCTCCTGGAGCCATTCACACCCCTGACACTGACTCGGTTCAGCCACTTTATAAAAAAATTCTCTCTATTTTGCTCTCTCCTGCTCCCTCTTTCTTTCTTCCCCCCTTCTCCCACACTCATTTTCTCCCTCCCTCCCCCCCTCTCTCTCCCACTCTTGCTCTCTCCCGGTCTCTTCTGCCTCTCTCTCTCTTCCTCTCTCCCACTCTATTTCTCACTCTCTCTCACTCTTTCTCCCTCTCTCTATCCCTCTCTCCTGCCCCCTACACCTCTCTCTCTCTCCCTTTCCCTCTCCTGCCTGTTTCTGCATGAATAGACACCAGTGGCCTCCCGCCAGCGGGCAGCTCCTTCCCCTCTTTAAGACCCCCCCAATGTACAGAGGCGCTGTGACTCTTAAGGCCATTGTTACGGGGGTGAGGCCTCTCTGTGGAGGCTCTCCCTGGAAGAGGAGGCTAGACGTGTGCAGCGCCTGAGGCCTCGAGGGTCCAGGGGCGTGTATGCTAATCAGGCCGTTCCCCCCCCCCCACCACCGCCGTCGCCACCCCCGTAGAGCACAAGACACTGTGACGCTGACACTGACCGCTGTGATTTTCAGACCCCGGTTCTGAGACTTTCACACTGCTGTTTTATACCTCCTAGACAGCACAGGATGGTTTTAGCCTATGAGCTATTTGTTTAAATTCAGATTAGTAAACAATGTTCGTGGGTGCTACTGTAGTTTCCCCAAGCCTAGCTGACTCTAAAAGTTTTTATTGAATCAAAGGTACTCGCGTTTAGCCCCTAATACATTGTAAAAGCGAAAACTAATTGGCTCATTTCTTTGAGTAATGGATGTGGCATTTAGCTTTTCTTACACTGCCAGATCAAGCCTTGACCCTTCGTGATTGCAGCATTCTGGAATGTGAGTTAGCCCACAGCTGTGAATGACTCTGATCGTCTTAACCGCTTCGCCAAAATCGTCCGTCAGAGGGTTGCAGCACAACCCCCTCCACTATTCTTACTTTCCGACCTCGACAAGATTAGCCAGCCGTGCCCACCTTTCCGTGACGGTCCACGGCTGTTTCCGCGGAAACGAAACCCAACACCGTTCATGTTAGTGTTGTGGCATTCTCGCCCCTTTGCTCGAATATCAGTCATCGTACAGTATCGTTTGAGGGTCCTTCTCCCGCCTCCTTACCCCGGGATTACTCCCCCGGTCCGGGGACGGTGGGCAGAAAGTTGCCCTTGATTTATAAGCAACAGCTGCGAGGAAGAGAAGATCTTTTGATCAGATGGAGGGACACAGTCAGATGTCTCCCTGAAGTTAAATACATTCTTCAGGGCTCCACAGTGGCTCGGTAAGGGAGCGTGCTCTCTGCAGACACAGGCCTACAGTAGGTCTGACACATGCAAGCCGCATCTGTAACTGTAACATCAGTGAATTTGAGCGATGCATTTAGAGCTGACCCAGACCCTTCACATAAAGCCGAACGCCCACTAGTGGCAAAGCAAAGCATCACATCAAATGCCGAAGGTTACCTAATGTTCAAAACTCCCATTGAAAGCGACAATATTGACAGATGACAACACAGCCGAGGAACAAAACATGGTGGTCATTCTAACGTATCAATACAATAATTAATTTTGAAAACACCTACCGATGAAGTTTATTTTAAGTGATGGCACGGGGTGTCGCTCAGCTTGTTATGTATTACCCAATATATATGCGTATAGTTAGAAGAAAAATAGCCATTGGGTAAGTTAGCCTTAGCTGCTATTATGATTTACTCTACCTCACCCTGTAGCATGGTAGCTAGCTAGCTAACTTACCACAGTTAAGTTTTACCAGTGTACCTTGAGTTTGATGTGTAGCTAACTAACAGTAGATTTTTTGATTACTACAATACCTGCAAAATAATTAGCACCCGTTTTTTGGACTGCAACTTGGTTAGAAAGCTGTTACATTTGTTTTGACAACTGCGTGTCAGGTTGGAGCTTAATACAAATACTGCTAAATAACCAAACTAGAGTGTTCAGGTGAACACATGTGTCGCCTGCGAAGCTTTATGTGAAAGTGTGACTACCAACTGAAAGTGTGACTACTGGACAGACAGACGGACTATGCTTCGCAGGCGACACAATGATCCCTATGTGCCGCTATGCTTCGCAGGCGACACAAAAACCCAAAAGCAATTTTTTTGATTGAATCCTATAGAAATAGAACCGTGGCAAAACTAAAAACAGTTGATGTGCATTATTGTTCATCATATATCACATAACTACACTATTCTGTCCTCTCCTTGATGCACCAGCAGGTGCCCACAGGCAGGCCAGCACAACCACTTTTGCCCAAATCATAGCGCTCTTGTCTTTCCTGTGTAGCGAGCACTGAATTGTACTGAAGTTGTGTCACCTCTGTCATTGGCCACAGGTGGCATCGTTATCTCAAGACAGGGACCAAACTTGGGGTTTTGCCGGAAAAATGAAGCAATTTTGATGGTTAATCACACAGCAAATAGCAAAGAAAATATTTTTTCTAAGGCAATTGTGTCAGACCCTGAAGTTTCAAACATAATCAATGCCCAATCAGTATGCTAGATTTTCATTAAGATGACATGATGCCACGTTTTGTTATTGCTGCAGTCTCCCCAGTAATGCAAATAATGTAACCCATTCCATGATTTGTCCGTAGTATGGTACGTTGAATGCATGCACGTAATGAAGCAAAGGGACACTCTATTCTTTATGTTAACCTTCTTTGTCCAAAATGAATAGAAGTCAATGGACAGAGGCAGAAAAAGATAATTAGCACCTTTTTTTGTTGACTTGTTTGTCTTGTCATCTTGAGGCTAGCATGTAGCATGCAGTGTCATTTGAACAGTTTCTGCTTTAAGCTTATTATCATGTATCTTGTATCGCATCAAAGAGTGAAGGCCATCTGAAATACCAGCTTTGTTAAGCTCGAGACGTACTGGTTTTGTTGAGACTTGGTCAGATACAGATAGATTTCGACTGTGGTGATTTTTGGGCCTGCTGTCCTGTGATTATTAGAAATCAACCAACGAAGTGTCCATTTGTCAGTTTGTCTCGTTTTTCAAAAATTCATTTAATGACGGGGAAATACAGTCCATGGAATTGAATTGGGTCATAGAGTTAACGTGACTCCTTGCAGTCTCCAGAAACTGCATGCCTGCATTGATTCAAAACACCAATTACTTAAAAGCCTTTGGGAAAAAATGTTTTGCTTATGAAACAAATTAGCTGAGAATCAAGATAGTTGGCAAGAAGTTTGGCACTGAATGAACGAGCTGTATGACAGTGACGGATGAATGTATGAAAGCGTGTACTACAGCGCAACTGCCTGGCTCGTGTACATGACACACGCCCTGAGTTCTGAGGGGTTATCGCAATCCCACCTGTTAAACGCAGTTACTCAAGAAGAGTCGTTGCTTTCTTCCTGCCCGTCTCACTCCACGCCTAACAAAAGGGCAAATCATTCAACAGTGGGAGACCTTGTTGAGCTGGTAATTATTCGAGTGAAGTCTGCCAAATTGGGGCAAAAATGTAAAACAACTGGATGGTTGATCTCCAGGGATGGGATTGGTTACCACCGCTCTGGAACATTCCTGAGCAGCAGATACTTTCATAGTTCAGTGGTTGGAAGCCCTGGTCCTGGAGAGCCATAGCCCTGCATGTTGTAAAAGTCACTTTGATCTAACACGCCTGATTCAAATGATTGTAGCCTGTCAGGGGCTTGATATTGAGACAGATGCTTTAAATCTGGCAAGTTAAAGAAGATTGACATTTAAAACATGTAGGGCTTTTAGTCTTCAGGAGCAGGGATCCCTGACATGAGGATAGAGTCTGAGCTGAAAATGCCTTCATAAGAAAGTCAGAAATAAAGAAAGAATAATGGGACTGTTTGCAGTTACTTTAGTACATGCTTAGAAAACATACCGCACAATGGTTCTTCCGAGGCACGGCGTAGTGGCGTGCCTTTGCTGCGCTTAAAAAGATCTCCAGCCTTACTGGAGGCATTTTGTGTGTATACTGAAAAGGTTCCCATCATTCCATGGAACTCAAATCACAAAAAGCCCTTTTTGCCTCAGAGATTCATTGGATTACAAAATATTGTGGTGAAATAAAAACGATACAAAACAAAAAAACGGAAAAAAACTCGTGCACAATCTGTCTCTCATTCCTGAGGCCTAACCTTGGTTTCTGTTACCATGCAACCGTGACGGGGAGCAATCTGGCTGTGGTGGAGCGGCAGCTCTGACAGAGGGACAGGAAGGAGGAGATTAACTCCTCTATGCTTTCAGCCGTAAAAGCCGGTGATAACTGTTTCTTTGGTGTTGACCTGCGTATGTGGGTTTGCTTTTTTGACAAGCGCTGGTAGTAAAGAGACACTTTACTAGAAATGGTCTGGGAACCCATCTTACACAAAGCACATTCTTTACACACCTGCAATCAAAAAAAAAAAGAAAGTCAAAATGCCATCACAGCAGGTGAAACAACTTTTGTACCTTTTCCCTTTGCATTTCTTTTTACAAGCCTTGTCCGGAGGCGAGAATCCCACCCAGAAACCTTCATAATTCTGCAGAACGCTAGATTTCGTTGCGTTTTACAAACCCACCAATCTCCAAAGCTCCTTTCCATTGCTAGTCACAACTGTACCCCTATGCATGTACAGTATGTGTACCAAAGGCAATATTAAATTAGCCAACAGAACGTCACCATGCCATCATCACATAATGTGTTGAATGAACCAATCCGGACACGTGAAATGTTGTGGCCTACTGTAATGCACTTACTTTTGATTTTACACGAGGCACAATACGCCGTATGTGACAACCCTTTTTTTTATTTTTGCAGGGGTTGAAACGGGGAAAATGTCGTTTCAAAGCACTGAAAAGGCCAGTCCTCATTCTGATGGGAGATAAAGGCTGACTGGCTGTGCATTGTGAACGGGCTGAGAGTGGTCGAGCAGCAGGCCGAGGGCTTAAGATTCCCCGCATTTCCTCTGCTCCCCACCAGAGAAGCCACAGGTGTTGAAACGGGGGGCTTTTGAAGAGCAGGACGTGCGGTTACGTGGGAACGCATTCGAGTCTGAGCCCCTGGATTTAAGCAGCGAGGGGCCTAAAGTGCCCCGTGTCACACATGGTAAAAGGCCACAGGTAGGCCAAATAGAACCCAGGGCCGGGCCTGCTTCACAAAGCCTGAGCCGAAATGGCAGCGGTCAGACTGCCCGTCTGAAAGGAGGTAGAATTAAGTTTAGGGGAGATTGAGTGAGCTTCTGCATGAATGAAAAATGGCCTGTTCTATTGAATGAGCAGGCCACAGCTCTGACTGTGGAGGGGCAGAGGTAATCAATAGAACCGACAGTGAAGGAATTCCCCCTCTGTGTGACCCTGAGAGAGCGAGAGAGAGAGAGAGAGAGAGAGAGAGAGAGAGAGAGAGAGAGAGAGAGACAACAGACGACTGCCTCTTGAAACCAATATTGAAACCGAGGTCTTTACTTTAAAGTAACCCTTTCTTATTCTATGCACAAACTGAATCATTTACAATAAAGATCTAAATTCTTCACACAAACCCCATTTGAAATGCCTTTGCATTTTTTTCTGACATCTTTACGGTGATGTTCCAAAAAAGTAAGAAGACAATACACTCAGCGACAGAACGAGTTATTCTGTACAGCTTCTAAATAATTGTACAGAAAAATGTCTCCTTTCTAGAACTTTGTAATATGACGTTGCAGTGATAATAGCACTAAGCCCAGCTACTAAAGGATCGCAGGACTGATGAGAAAAAAAAAATGTAAAATGTGTATAATTATCTGCATGGACATAGTTCATTTCTACATTACGAAATAAACTTACGGCTTGGCGTCGTAACTGAACAGCAGCATGTCTTGAGATTTTGCACGTTCAAGTCTCCATTTTACCTGTGAGGGGGGAACTGACGAGCCGTAGAGCAGACACAAATTAGTCATCGTTGGGCATGTAGTGGCCATGTGTGTGGGAACTGGCCCTGAAATCAGGGGTCGTGGTCCAGGGAACAGGGTCTGCTAGGGCGCACTTTTGATATGGTGATACATTTTGTGAAATTTGGGCAGTCCGAGTCGCCACGGCTGTGGGAAGATTTCTCTGTGTAGAGGCGTGCAGGCGGCTGCATTGTGCTCCCCAGCTTCAAAAGAGGCCTGCGTCTCTTTAAGCATTGTTCAGCTGAGTCCAAACGTCAGTGAAAATCACCTACCAGGCCATGTCTCCAAAGGACATGCCCTCCTTCAGGACAGCTCGGAGAAGCCCCGGCTTTTGTCAGAATTTTTTGAAGAGCTGGGCTGCCCAAAGAATTAATGAACAGGGCGTCAGTGATGGAAAGGTGCAACATCACTGCTAAAGACATGACAAGCCTTTGTGAACCATTAAATGCCTTTTCCCCGTTGCTTGACGCCGTGCCCTATCCAGATTCACTCATATTTGGGCAATTTTCTCGGACTATTTCAAAAGCACAAACTTTGCCAGAGTACCCCGTTTAAATTTCTACTTGTTTGTATCGTTTTCATTAGCGTAACATTCACAATTAACCAGTGTGACAAATTGTAATTATAAAAATAACAATCCACAAATTTCAAGCAATTGACAAAATTATTTGTTTTCATCTCACCGAATGAAATTTGATTGAGCTACTTTTTCAGAGAAAAGAGGAGATTTAAGGCCCAGATGATGATTTATGTCCATTTCACTCGGAGGTAGAAGTTACGCTGGGGCCACGGCTCGGATCGGCACGTCTGACAGCGCTGCCCTCTCCTTTTTATCAGCTCATCAAAGAAAATAATTGTGCTGCTGTGATTTGCAAAAAGAAAATGCATTCCCTTTATCCCCTTTGTGTGGAAGGAATTTACAAGAGTTTTCCCTCCGTCTCCATCTCTCTTCCCCCTCCATTGACTGAAGGGACTGATGGGAAAAGTGAATTTCCACGACAGTCATCTGCACATTTTAAAAGGCGTGTTTTTAAAGGCGACCTCACCATAGCAGCGATGCGGCGGTTTCATTAAGTCCTTGTGATGTTTTTTCACTCATGGAAATGCTGGGGGGTTGATAAGGGTGCACTGTGGGGTTCTGCCCCCCTAATAGCCACGGGTTAAAACAACAGTAATCAAACTGCTGATTGTCAGGACAGTGATATGTCAGGTGGCTCACTAGCCCTGCGAATGGGGGCCTCATTAAAGCTGAGGGACAGTAATCATAATGTAATGCGTTCAGGGAGGACCACCTGTGATTTATCGCCTGTAGCTGCCGTTGGAAATCGAGCAGCAGAAGTGAGCCTTCCAAAGACTGCTCCCGTCTCTGCTTAGTGTCGCCACCGCAGTGCATTGTGGGCTGTCGGCATTTAAATTGCCGTCATTAAGGCCGAAGGGAAAAGGTCCTTCAAGCTCCTTATATGTTTTCCCACATGTGCAATAGAAATTGGAAACTTCCTCTTGATAACTGAAAACCTTTGTTTTTTGGAATTTATGGAGGGGGGTGGATAAGGGGTCATGTGCTGGTGCTTTGGCCTTAGGACTGTAAGTAGACTCTCTTCTTTTGGAAGGAGGACTTTCCATTCATCGCTTCATCTCAAAGCAAATCTTTGATGAGGACTGAAGCATTCATGGCCCAGATAAATGGCCTAGAACAGATAGTTTGACTTTTGTTTGGCATTTCCGCACTTTGACCAGATTTTATAAACTCTTTCATGCTACCAATGACGACATAAGAAATAATACTGTGGTCTTAGCACATGCATCACCCTCCCATCTTCCAACAGCAAATTTATTTGTGCACATGACCAATAACTTTGCTATAAATAATAATGAAGGGCCTCTCAAAGTTAATTTGAGTCTGAGAATTATTTTTTTTTTTGGTGAAAATCTGCAAAAATGTGGTCCAAAAAATTGCTAAATTTGTCACACCTAACTTACTTTGTTTTCCTCAATTCCAATGTGTGATTCAGCATAAAAATATTTGAGTGAAATGGACTAATTAAATTAGGTCAAACAAATTAGAGAAAGTTGATCCAAAGTCACGTTTTTCGGTGAATGTGATAAAAAAAAAATCAACCTGAAAACACAAATATTTTATGAAGGACATAAACGAAAGTAATCAAAGCATAATTGTTTCTGCTTGCCGGCTACTAATCTGTCAAGTCATCAATATTTCTTCAAGATGAACTGTACCTGAATAATTTTCAACTGACAGGATGTTAGGGGCCTATAAGCTTTAATTGTACCTGCTGCTGACATTTGATTGAGAAGGAATTGCTGCACTGCAACCTGTTTTAGCCATCAACTAAATACAGGTTAAAACCGAATACTTTGCATTACTCTGCATAGTTGAAGTTGTAAGTACCTATATTTTATGTGAGTCGACCTCATACAGAACTCGGCCTGTAGGCCATCCTATATCAATAGTCAGAGTTTAGCAATACAACAAATATGGATCCACATTTGTGAACAGTAATGCCAAGACTGCTGTGCAAAACTGTTGTTTAAAACAGCAAAATTATCCCTCTAAATATCTGTGCATAATCGCAAGAAAAATCAGACAATAACTTGAGTATCTCACTCAGGTAACTGGAAATATATTATCTCAATTACATTTTTTCGTTAATAAGTATTTGCATCATTCCTGATGTTTTCTGAGTCGGCCATCTTCTCTGCATAGTGGGGATTCAGAGATGTTGCTCTGGTCGACTGTGAACAGAAGCGTTCCTTTTTCTTCTCCTAAATTCCGAAATGCAGAGTTCATTAAAAGATGAGAGAGCGTGTAACTCATGAGTTTTGGGGGATTTTTTTTCCAGAGGGAGCCCATTGCCCTCCCTCACCAGACAGACACACACATTTATTCAGCACGGACAAGTGTATAACATGATTATAGCCCTGCTAAACTAGGCCCATACTCCTTGTCATTGACCCCTTGCAAGCATCCCATGTGGAGATTGGGCACATTCAATGCTGTGAGGTGTCGCTTTAATCCATGGGCGCATGCCAGTGGGGGGTTCACTGGAGAAGCTATTCTTCCACCAACGAAATGTTTGGATTTTTGACAGGATTGATACAAGCTTTTGGTAGCTCAGCTCTCCATTGAGGATGACTGCAAAACCTCTTTTTATTCTCATTCCTTTTTGTCAATAAGCATAGTGTCAGTGAAAAAAAATAAAAGAACATTGTACTGTTTTTTTTTTTGGATCAGATGATGGATGAGTTTTCTTTTTTCTTAATAAATTAGATCATTTTTTGTATGAGTGCTTTGATTGCATATTAACCCAAGCATGATTCTCAAAAAATTACGATTTAAACCTAAACCTAAAATTTAAGTAACCATAATTGAATTAAAAATATCCGGAATTTTGATTGTTACTGTCATTGTTATTTTAACTTTAAAGGTGTGCATTGGTCTGGAAAGAGAGCAGCTCTGCAAGACTAAAAATACTTCCAAAATTCATTTCAGGGTTGAGTTTTACAAAGGTGATCTTGTACAGACAGCCAACATCCAGTGAAAACTTGACTTTCGAAAACAATGCACAAGAATCTCTGCTTTAAAGGAGATTCTTGCTCTTAAAAGATTCAAAAGAACTACTGCAGTGAAAGGGACCCATGAATGGAAAAAGAATTGCAAGTTTCCCAATTAAAAAAACATTGCCTTTGCTGTTCAAAATTGAACTGTAGGTGACCTGTAAGCAAACAAAAGTATTTATTTAACCTGCAGGAAAAAACACTGCTGCATAAATAATTGAAATGTGCGGAGGAGAGAAGAAACAATGGCTTTTTTGTGGAAACAAGTGATTGTCCACACATTTATGATTTCTGGATTGGAACTCATTCAGCAATAGAAGTGTGAGCTTAAGGCCAAGGTCCTCTGCACATAAAAAACCAATTGGCACATTCAAAATTAATCACATGGCCAATCACAGGCCACAGTACTGGTTCTGCACCAATCATTGGCCATGTTATTGGTTTTGCATGTGCTGAAAGACTGCACATGTACAAAAAGCCATACGAAATCTGGCCCTCAGTGATAAATCGAATGTGATTAATCGGTTATGGACAATTAGAGTAAAAAATAGAATATCATGGTGCTTTAACAATAGAGTTGCCAATGGAGACCTCATGAAAGTTGGCGAGTGGCTGGTGTACTAGGCTATCTCGACTCTGCCAGGGATGGTGGAACCCTGGCCCCTGCGAGCTGTGTGCCTCCCCCAGGCACCGAGCAGCAGGCTCTCTGGCCCCGAGTAATTGGAGGAATTCCTCCTCTACCTCCCAGGCCATGAGAACCTGACCCGCATTGATATTTAATCTGACTGCGACCCCCCATCTGTCTGCTTACCTACCTGCTCTCTCATCCGGTCCACTCCACACATCAGCTACGGCCCCTCGCAGTGGAATCTCTTTGATATGTCATTAGACACTTCCTGCAGAACATTATAATGAACCTTTGAGAGCATGTAGGGGCCTTTGGGTGCTGGTCAGGGGTTGTAAGCTGAATGGCTGTATCCTCCGACTGCGGCTCATTACGGCATACCTTTTCTGCTTCTGGGGGGAGGGTTGACAGTGCACTCTGACATGGCTTCCAGCCCAGCCAATGAGGGGATTGTGTGTTGGGTCCAGGGGCTTGGCCTGCAAGAGGCTCGTTTGGAGAGACCATCGTGTTTTGTCTGAAAATTAAGTCTTATCGGATGATGCAGGCTCCTGGGAAGCGCACCCTATGATATGAAGGGCAGAAGAATATTAGAGAGGGAAGGTGCTTCTCTAACCTCAAACCAAACCAAACACAACATTCCAACAGTGCAAGAACTTGTAATTCCACAAAAATGGGCCCATTACCAGGCCCTGCCACTCCCAATGACCTGGTTTGAAGGTGCGAAGAAGTCATTCAGACAATTGAACTGTAAAGAAGACACAGTGTAAAATGTCAAAATGAGGACTTCTGTCTTTGCACATGATAACTCCCAGATCCCATCCTTGTTAACCTCTTAATCATTTCACCTAAGCACTAGCCCAAGATTTTGCATATTCACTCAGGCCACTGAAATGTTGAAACATCTCCAAATAATAAAGAAGTCAAATTTCATAGAGGCAAAGTGGCCGTGAGGAAAGCCTCTCACGGCCTTCAAAACTCAACCAATTAAATAAGAGTGGTAAACAAGCAGTGGTGGACATTCCAGGGGTCAGAAAGTCACAATTCTGCCACGTTATACATCCAACCACGAGCACAGACTGCTGATTTCAATAATAAGTACAAGAGCACTAGTAAACTTTGCTGAAGAGTTATTCTAACTAACAAATTCGAGTGGTTGGAATGGCTGAGAATGGATTAGTAGTGAGTTGCATGCTCTCAAGAAGAAGCATGCTCTCAACTGGACTTTCCCTAGTTAAATAAAGATCAAACAAAGAATACAGGTGTGGACTATAACTTTGTATTCCTGTTATAAATCAGTCCATTAGATTATTTTTATTTCATTTTTATGAAAAGTTCTGATATTTTGTTATTTGTTGCAGTATGAAGGTTGTCATTAATCCACCAATGCTATTTTGGCAAAATTTTCAAGCTCAACTTTCTGTTGTTTATCAGCTTTTTGCACTCAAACCACCCCTTTGTATGCTGTGGTACACTCATGGTGACCTAATAGTCAATAATATGATGAGACTGAAGATACCTACCAAATCACAGTTTACTCTCCTTCTTCCTGTAATGATAAGATGATGAACTGAGGCCAACGGTTTGATTTCAATTGATTGCAATTCCCACATGCTGTTACCAGCTATTGACTGTCAGATATGATTTAATTCCTCAAATTTTATCAGAGAGCAGGCTAATGTTTTGTTTTTAATTGGAAAAGACAAATAACAACTGCAATGAGGCAGTGATTTAAGTAGTTGTAATTGTATTATAGTTATTATTACAATTGGTTGCTAATAGAGCCATAACTTCTGGCCCCATGAATTTCATGATTCTCATAACACCAGAAAATTTAAAACAGATGCCAATAATGGTATTCAGCAAGGATTAGTCCTAGGGCCATTCATTTCTACAGTGTATGTTAACATTTGAAAATATCATTCAGAAACATGGTGGACAGATTTAAAGTATAGGAACAGAATGTGTACATAATATTTCATGCCATGACAAATGGGCAACTGAGGCCATTTAGGCTAGGGATGTTCCGGGAAATTTTTTACATTGTATAATAAATCTGTTTTTCCCAAGTTTTTTTAATTAGTTGTTGAGTATCTTTGCATCACAAAACAATGAGTTATGCTGTAGTTAACTGGTTTCACTAGATCCACTATGATTTGACGGTGGAATATTCCCGCCAGACATAGCTATACCAGGGTGTTAATGAAATCCACTGTGACCATTTTTATTGAAAGATGGTGAGCCTCAGATCTTAAATTGGTATCGCAGACATTTTTCCACAACCGCAAAGCTTTTATGAAAAAGTTGACTCTCAAATAAAATCACCACTATGAGTATCAAAGAGAGTGCTAAAATTCCATTAGTAATGAGAATGCAGTTGTCCTCGTTGTGCGTAAAGGCCGTTAATGTCAATGGAGTTCTGTGTCCTGGCACAGCTCCTGGTGGCATAATAACCAGCTTTTTATATGCACTATTAATGCACCCGCCAAACTCTGTCAAGTTTCCGAGGTACAGAAACAAACCGTAAAAGTTCCTCAGATCACTGATGGTAGCATTTGATTTATAATAGAAACTTGTGAGGAGAAAATTATTGAGTTTCACACCGACACGCATTTGATCGATGCCCACTAATTTCATTTCAAAGCAGTGATTCTGAAACTGGAAACTGCACAGTTAATCATATATCTACTGTATATTCATCATAAGTCTCTTTTTAGATTATTATTTTTCACAAATTTCAGAACAAGACACAGCTCACAGAAAATTTATTGATAGAAAAATAACTTCAAGGCTTTTTCAAAGAAATTGACCAGTAGACTGTCCAAAGTCAGGTGGGAATGACCAGGGTAACTGGGGGTTAGACAAGGCATAGTCAAAGGACTGATCCTAGGTCAGTTACTGGGCGTTTAAAAGGTACAATAGACATGATCTTGCCATAAAATACTCGGCTGAAAGTGTAATTAATCATATTATAATTTTTCATAAAGCACTTGCAACATTCTTCAAAGTAAATTTTCATGAACTAAAAATGTTTAATTAAGTAAACTACTGTAGTTGTGTACTCAAAGTTTCGAACTCCCACGCTTAAATAAATTCAAATATATACTCTTATAAACTTAAAGTGGCCAATTTAGTCCCAAGACGTATTCAAGCAGTACACTTACAAATACAACTAGTAAACCTGAGAAATATACTTTAAACTAATGAAACAAACCTGAGGTATGCTTTTTTGGAAGAGCAGGTGGGAGGGAGAGCACAGGGGAGGGGGAGACTAACAAAGATGGCTGGATTGTGGGTAAAACAATTAAGAAAAGATTGAGGACATAGCAATTATTATTAGTAGTAGTAATAGCAGTCGTAGTAATAGTAGTAGGAGTAGTATTGAAAACAACCCGTGACAAAACCTTTACAGAGTCTGTATCAAAGCCTGAGTACCATAGAAGAAGACATCCGAGTTAAATAATCTTATATTTGCTAAGTTAGCTTCCGCTCTGAATGATAAACTGACACTTTGACAAATGAGGGCAGTGGAGGGTGAGGGAAACTCCTTTGAAATGAAAGTTTAGGAACGCTGCTACAGACCAGGCAGGTAACTATTTAACCCAGCCCCGCACTTTGACAAGGAATGTGTGAGACTTCCGCCAGCTAATGCCATTGTCAATCTGCGCTTATTGTGCTTCCCCCCCATTTAAAGATGGAGGCCGATGGCTGTTCATGCCTTTGGCAAACCCCTGCATATTTAGCCATGGTCTCTGCAGCAGTGTATCACAGAATTTAAAATTAGGAAACACGATGGGCGTGAAACAGACCGTTGCTATTGCTATTTTGTTATGGCTAAAATTTTCTTTTAACTCCCCAAATAATGGATATTTTAAGCTTAAATCATTAATACTTGCAGGAGAACAGGCCAGACCAGTCTCCTAGGTAAAGGCTCAGCCCACATCCATTAATCTCTAGTGACATCGCTAGCATAAAATATTACCAATAATTTAATTTCTAGAAAGGGATTAAAAACTGTCTGTTTTCTCAGTGGTTTGCTCTAAAGTGTGAAGAATGATATCTAAAGTTAAAGGGGTAATTCTTACAAAAGGACCCATGTTAAAGCCCTGGACAAAAAAAAAAAAAGTATTTTTATGTAATTCTGTCTTCGCAAGCTTTTTTTAACAGTGAATACACTGACAAGAAAATGGTTTGGAGGGAAAGATAGAAATATGAACGCATTTTTAAAAAAAATCAGCATTACGGTTGTGCCCTTTTGAAATGCAACACAAGCTAAAAGAAAGATTTCCAAGGAAACAGCTCCATGAGTTATCGTTTCACTGGTCTGTGGAGTTATCTGTGCCATTGGATGAAATGATCTTTATCATTGGATGGAAATGTTAATGCTGAACTTTCACCATGAAAGTGTTCATCAAAAACTGCAAGTATATTCTGCAGTATTTGTCTTTTTTTTTTCAGATGAGTACTAAAACAGAAAATGAGCGCTTTTTTTCTCCGGTGCTTGAACATGTTCTGCTGTGTCGACTGTCACACAGATGATGACAGTCATTTGTATCATGGATATCATTGAAATGAAATATTATCCCATTGTAGATATGCAAGAATGTGTTTCTCAAGATACACTGACTATAGAATTTCCTACTTTTCATCAGCAGCATCTAATCTAATCTTACGTAAAGATGGACACTTGGTCAGAATTAAACAAAAGGGCTTTATCTGTACTTCAGCACTGTGAATGAGTTTAGTGGCCAAATCCAGTGTTCCAGTGGTGAAGCAATTACTGATCATTATGAATTTATTGATCTATATTGGTCTATACTTAAAAGCAAACAATATTTATCAGTGTGTGACAAATCTGAGGTATATTTCAAAGTATTGCTACTCATCACAAAATACATCTTCAAAATGCATCGAAATTTTAATTATTTCAATAGAACTGCAAACCCATGCTGAGTCATGAGGAGGTCTATCGTAAAAACTAAATTAATGATTAATAAGATGAAATAAAATGTAAAAAATGAAGTAAAAATTTTTGAACGTATTTTCCATTTTTCCTCATTTCCGTTAGCATTGCTTTCGCTTGAACCAATCGCAGCAGTCGGCTGAGTAATGGGATTTGGCTTCCTCAGCTGGTTCATTCAGTTCTCAGGCCACCTTGGTTGTCAGTGGATCAATGAATCTGACTAAAGCTGAAGAATGACCGAGGTCCTTTAGAAAAAAGCGAAGAAAGCCCGCTCCCTTTGACAAAATGCTAAATATTCTCCACAGTGGGGGACAGAGAAGGGTTAACTGCGGAACCAGAGCAGAGGGGAACACGTTAGCAAACAAAGTCAATGGTATTAGCGCCCAGGCGGGGTCCGCATTCTTTCAGAGCTTCAGTTCTCCCCATAAGGACGAAGGAACTGCGAGTTTTCAAAAAAACCACCTGAACGTCTCATTAAAAGAGTTAAAGTCCAAGGTTTTATTTATTTGTATTTTCCAGGTTCCGCAAATGTCCAGTTCATTCTCCTAATACTCAAGCGAGGCGAAGTTGACCCCGGGGTTTGCAAGTTAAATCATCGTGTAAGTGCGCCGTAACGAGCGGCCATTCATTTCCCAAACTGAATGAGTTCCAGGGACTCAAACTCACCTGGGCCCCTGGGAAGGAGTCTATTCACCAGACGGACCCAGCGGGATGACTGCCAGCTGCCTGGAAACACTTCCTCTGAGTGCAGATATGAATAAAGTCCTGAAGAAGAATGAGGGAAAGACTTGGGAGAGGAAAATAAACAAATGTGTTGATTGGTACCGTTCCCAAAAGTGACACACTGCACTGGAGTCGAAAGGAGCCGACGTATGGAGCTGGGTAAAATAACTGTGGCGGGGTAACCGCAATCGCATTCTGCTCGGCGAATCAAAGCATTCTGCCCCTATTGCCGCATGTGTGTGTGATTTAAAACTCGGGCGTTCCAGCCCCACCGCAAAGCCTCATATTTGAGAGCAGGGGGCACCCAAAAGGACAGAGCAGTTGAATATTGGGACACCCATGCCCTGGGGCCCCTGTGTCAGTATATACACCCCTCTCCAGAATATAGATGTGCTCCACATGGGACTGCAACTAACTACGGTCAGGAAGTTCTCTCTTTCTCTCTTTTTTTCTCCCTCCCCACTGCAAGCTCTCTTTTACCCCATACCCTCTGCTGCTCTCTTTTACCCCATACCCCCTGCTGCTCTCTTTAACTCTGTCCTCTCTGTTGCCCTCTCTTACTTGTCCCCTCAGCTAGCTCTCTTTTTCTCCATCTCCTTTGCTGCTCTCTTTAACCCCGTCCCCTCTGCTGCTCTCTTTTAGCCTGTCCCCTCAGCTGCCCTCTCTTACCCCGTCCCCTCTCCTGCTCTCTTTTACCCCATACCCCCAGCTGCTCTCTTTAACTCTGTCCTCTCTGTTGCCCTCTCTTACTTGTCCCCTCAGGTAGCTCTCTTTTACTCCATCTCCTCTGCTGCTTTCTTTAACCCTGTCCCCTCTGCTGCTCTCTTTTAACCTGTCCCCTCAGCTGCCCTCTCTTACCCCGTCCCCTCTCCTGCTCTCTTTTACCCCATACCCCCAGCTGCTCTCTTTAACTCTGTCCTCTCTGTTGCCCTCTCTTACTTGTCCCCTCAGCTAGCTCTCTTTTACTCCATCTCCTCTGCTGCTCTCTTTAACCCCGTCCCCTCAGCTGCCCTCTCTTACCCCGTCCCCTCTGCTGCTCTCTTTTAGCCCGTCCCCTCAGCTGCCCTCTCTTACCCCGTCCCTTCTGCTGCTCTCTTTTGCCCGTACCCTTCAGCTGCTCTCTCTTACCCGTCCGCTCTGCTGCTCTCTTTAGCCCCCTCCCCTCTGCTGCTCTCTTTTAGCCCGTCCCCTCAGCTGCCCTCTCTTACCCCGTCCCCTCCGCTGCTCTCTTTAACCCCATCCCCTCTGCTGCTGTCTTTAACCCCATACCCTCTGCTGCTCTCTTTTAGCCCGTCACTTCTGCTGCTCTCTTTTGCCCGTCCCCTCAGCTGCCCTCTTACCCCGTCCCCTCCGCTGCTGTCTTTAACCCCATCCCCTCCGCTGCTCTCTTTAACCCCATCCCCTCTGCTGCTCTCTTTAAGCCCATCCCCTCTCCTGCTCTCTTTTAACCAGTCCCCTCAGCTGCCCTCTCTTACCCCGTCTCCTCTCCTGCTCTCTCTTACTTGTCCCCTCAGCTAGCTCTCTTTTTCTCCATCTCCTTTGCTGCTCTCTTTAACCCCGTCCCCTCTGCTTCTCTCTTTTAGCCCATCCTCTCTGTTGCTCTCTCTTACCACATCCCCAATGCAAGCTCTCTTTTACCCCATCCACTCTGGTAGCGCTCTTTTACCTGGTCCTCTCTGCAAGCTCTCTTTTACCACTTCCCATCTGCTAGCTCTCTTTTACCGCATTCCATCTGGAAGCTCTCTTTTACCCCATCTCCTCTGCTAGCCTCTTTTACCCAAAGGTAGTGTAAACATTGTCCTTCTACACTGCACACAGCTTTCTCGCGAAGGACAGAGTTTCTCACATTGGTTTGTTTTGCAATGCTAAATGAAATGAAAACAGGAGGATAAATTTGGAGTTATGTTTTCTATGTGTGTAGAAGTAATGAAAAAAGATCTTCACCCAAAGATTCCAGCATGCAGTATTGCAGTGACAGAGAGTTGCAGAGTCTTTGAAATGGCCTTGTAGTGGATTCCCACACCCCTCTCCAGTCCCCTCGCCCGTGTAAACCTTTCTCCGGAGCCTCTTGGCCTCTGTGGATCGATTACCAGGTGGGGGGTCGGGGCAGAGTACTGATAACCTCAGACATATCCATCTGTGGTTGACACCTACGCTACCTGGACCGCACCACCTCCTGCATGTGTTTTAGTGCTATCGCTCGGCCTGAGAGCAGTTTGCGGGCTGAGATTAGTGAGTGATCAGAGGACCCTCGTAATTGCTTGCAGGAGGGAACGCCGTCGACTGCTTACAGCGATGGAAACCGTGAGGTGTCTCTGCACATTAACCCTGTCAGACCTGGAAAATACTAACGCTCTGATCCGGCCAGTTCAGAGAACAATGGCGCTCTGTAGGGTCTTTTGGAACACGCCTGTATTTAAAGCACTGGCAGAATGCTTCAATACCAAATCAAATGTCATCGTGTGCGGAATGCATTCGGAAACTCTTTGTATTCGACTGTAGACTTAAAATTAACTACATGGATTATAATTCTTTTTATTGTAAATATGGTCACCTACATTTGCCATTTTGTCTAAACTGTAGCCAAAGACTGTCTACATCCAGTCTTTTCAAATACAAACACAGACTTCCTCAACACCAAAGGTTTTTTTTTTTTTTTTAGAAATGCGATCATCCATTGAAATAGACTGTTTAAATGTGTGTCGTAGATGACCTAATGAGGACTTAATAACCAAAACGTTGGTTCTTCCTTCATGTGACAATAAAACCATTTGCGTAGTTCTGAAAATATCGTAAATGGGATACCAAATGTGCTCTCCCAGCAAATTCCTAGGACTAATATATAATCAGGTCCACTGTGGCATAATGTTTCATTTGATTGGTAGCAGGCAGATGTGATTGAGGTCGCCAGGTCGTTCCACACGTGGCTGTCCTGTATTTAGCCAAAATTAAAAATGAGCTGCTTGTCGATATCAAGAGTCTTGGTAATAGATATCCATTTATTTTCCTTGTTCGGTTTACATTTGTGTTTGTTATGTGAAGGTAAGTGTCCTCCTTTCTTAAATAAATGGCTCTCACTCTTATCGTCTACAATGAAGGTTTTTAGAATGTTTTCATTGCATAACAAAAATGGGTAAAGTCATAAACAGTACATCCACAAACAAGATTAAAGGTACGTCTCTGTTTTTCATTTTGGATGTTTGGTTACCGGGGGCCATTTGCGGCCTAGATGTGATGGTTTCAAAAACATTAAAAAAAAAAGTCAACCTGCATAGGAGGGTCAATAGTTGGAGCAGGAGCAAATGGTTGGGAGTGTTTATTTAAAGGCACACCCTGGCATGCGCAAAACTCTACCTCCAAACGGTCAGCCAGATGGTTTTAACCAGCACCAACCCAGCCCCCAACAAACCCTCAGCCCCCACCCCCAGCAACGACCACACTCTGTTCTGCCATCTTATTCCAAACGAGTTTCAGTTTCTGCTTGAAAGGGAAGTCCCACCCAGGTCAATGGGGAAGGAGTTGAAATAAAGTGTTCCTGCTTCAATAGGTGGCCAAATGAAATTCCAAGCCCCCTTACTATCACTTCCCTTGGAGGAGGGGTCGTCTTCCTTGAGATTCACTGAAATAGGGGTCCTGGGGAGGTGAGCTGTGAAGTTTATCCCCTGTTCTAATGCCTGTGAGCCCAAAGAGTCGACTTCACACGAGGAGGAGGCCTGAATCTTCAGGCCTAATAAGATGAGTAATTTACTCCATGTAGTTGTTCTTAACTGCGATATGCAGTTCAGGATTTTGAGCTCACAGGCTACTGTAAGTGTTATTCTTTTCCCACAAACACAAGAAAGTTGGGAAGAAACCTAAACTAATACGTGATGCTACATATATGCCAAAATGGACCTATTTGATTTTTTGGCTGGATTTGGTGCTTAAAGCAGTCAATATGCACCAAATACATGTTTTGAAGTTTTGTTCTAATTATACATTTCCTAACCATTCATGACTCACGTTTATCATATCACATTAAAAATCACATTTATCACCTAAATTGAGTGATAGATGAAAAGTAATTTAATTGGATAGACAAATTAAATGTACCCTTTTCTTTTCAAAGACTCTTAGCTGGTCAAACTCATTCAGCTCAATACTCGTGCGCCGTAAACTGATGCAACAACATGCAAATTACGGTCTATAGAGCCAAGTCTGGCAAAAGATGTGGATATTTAAGAAACACATAATGACTGTAAGTAACAGTCCTAATTGACGTGAAATAAATTGTTCCACTACTTAGAAACACACTTTGATTGACAGTGTAATTCAAATAAATAAAAAAAGTTCAAAAAGCTAGCTCTATTGTCTTAGACATTAAAAGTCTGATTCTGACAAGTGTTGGATTTGAAGGATGGCCTAATAAGAATGTCTGATAGTTAATCTGTGTACATGGAAATTACAACTCAGCATTTCCATAAAACAAGGCATCTTTCCTTCTCCCAGAGTCTCGCTGTTCCCAGACGAGGCTGCGTGTCACATCTGCTACAGAGATTTAAATAACTGAAACTGCAGAAAAGGAGGAATATGTAAAAATGATGTAATGCCTCACACAGGACCTGCTATTAACACAGAGGGACATTTGCATCCCTCTGTGATACTCATCAGCCTTCTCACCATGAACTCTGCCAGAGAGCCACTGCATCCAGCGGAAGTGTGCTGGCAGGAACATGAATGAACTGGAGGAGTGAGAGAGTAGCTGATCTGAGGCCAGTGATGAGCGAGAGATTAGCTGATCTGAGGCCAGTGATCTCCGTACATCTACGCTCCCCATTGTTCCAGTTGGTCTGGAGAGTTCCGAGCAGTTACAGTAGGAATGATGAAAGTGACCGCACCTAACTGGAATATGTAATGAGTGATTGGCCCCTTTGTTTATGTGCTAATTTTTTCAATGGTATTGGCACCTGACCTACCACAATGGTATTGTGGTAATGTCATTTCTGGAAATGGTTCGATTTTGCTGGTCTCAAGTTAAAGGGGAACGGTCACACCAGGGGTGCAGAGTGTATGCGCATTGGTTATCAGAGATATTGTTCAGCTTTCTGTGATCTTGGTTTTTGTAGCTACGTGACTTTAATCTCTCGTTATGTAACTCAGAGTACAACTCCTTGAAATAGTCACGATTTTAAACAATTCCCATAACCTTTTGTTTATGTTAACATACCACCTGTAATCCAATAAAAGGAGAGTGAATTCCGTGTTAGTTTCTTTTGAGTATCCATGACCAGACATGACAGCATACAAACAAACGCATTGAAGTTCCAACAAACAAAATGGATGTTTTAAAAAACTGAACTAAAATATACTGCAAGTCCTGTCGCAATTAAATATTAACTAGTTTTTGGAAAGAACAGGTGTGATTGACCTCAATGATGAACCTTGATATAACTTTAAACTAGCAATTTCCACCAGTGGCTAACTTGGGAAACAAAAAGGGCCATTTACTACACATGCTCAGCCATGGCAATACTCCTTTAAAGGGCAATCTGGGGCTAGCTTTATGTGAAACAATGAGGAGTTCATTTAAAGATCTTCACCACATGTAACTGAGGATTTGTCATTAGGGCTGCACTGCAGGGGGTGTAAGTCCTCCTTATCTTCTCCACATATTCCATTTATATTCGTTTACTGGAGATAAAGCCTAAATCTTCACGCCTCACGCCCAGTCAGGAATTATGACAAAACAAAGCTCTTTGTGCAGTCATTCCCACGAGTCTGGTTAGATGGCCGTTATCCTTTGTTTTGTGGGAAAGATTTTGATTTACTAGTTCATGAGCAAAGTATCAAAACAGCCAGGCATCGCCATATGTGACACAACAAAAATATAAAGTGGTCAATGACAGTTGTCATACTGGAGACAATTAGCAGTGAGGTAAACAAAGGATTTCCACGACAGATAAGTCAATATCTTTCACGCCTTTTCATGGTATCCCTGGAATTTGGGAAGCCACCCACTTGGCCCTTTCCATTCATGGCACATCTCTCCCCCTCAGGCCCCAGCTCTGGGTATAGGGGCACATTCACCGTTAATGAACTTCTGAAATCATGCAAACCAGCTTCCTATGGGAGAGGGATGGAGTAAGGGTAGTGTGTGTGGGTGCGTGGGTGCATGTGTGTGTGTGTGTGTGGGTCCGTGTGTGTGCGTGCGCGCGTGTGTGTGTGTGTGTGTGTGTGTGGGAGGGGAATGTCAGGGGTTAGTCAAGAGGAGGAGCATTTGGGGGATGGAGTGGAAGTTTTCGTAGCTAGTTTTCTGTGATTAAAAAGATGATAAAATCCTGCTTCAGCCCTTTAAAACCCATTCATTTTATTTCAAACTTGACTATAAAACATGTAAATGAGGACAAATGTTTTCTTGACCCTAATTTCTTTCGAAAAATGAGCTGATTTATTGAATATTACAGAGTCTATACCCAATTGATTAGTGTGCTGCTTGCCTTCAGTTAGGTTTCATTGCGTAAGTAGCGCATTAACACAGAATTAGGCCGAGAAGATCACCAGAGATCCAATGGGTTTTTTCAGACTTTAAAGCCAAGGAAAAGGGAAACAGGTAGAACAGTGAAGCGGGGGTTTGGCTTTGTTCTTCACCTCTGCAGACTAGTCCAACATTAGTTTGAATCACATTATTAATTTTCGGATACTTCCTGCAATTCAAATGCAAATCTTTTAATTGCAAAATCCCATTTTTGCATCGCTGTTGCGTGATTACATAAGCACTGACATTTTCTCACAGGAAACATTTGGTTATCAAATGGAAGAGGAGCTTTACAAGCTAAATTAGCTTCCCCTTGGAAAGAGGAATTGCCAGATACAGCATGTCTACTTCTGTTCTCTCTCTCTCTCTCGCTCTCTCTCTCTCCCTTGTTGCAGCATTATAAAGCACAATTTTTCTCACTTTTTGTCTTCAAAAGACATTAAAGACATTTTATCAAAGAAATATATTAAGCAAAAACTTTAAAAATAGATTTGCATGCTGTGTCATCTGCATAAGTCAGACTAGCAGAGGAATTGTAAGAGTAATTACTTTATGCCGTGAGATTCCCAATATGCATCTGAAAATTACCTCCAGGTGTTGTGCAGGGTTTAACAAAGGAGGAGACTCTATCAATAAAGTAGGGATGACAGTTGATTCAAGCTATACGCAAAGTATGTAAATTTGTGGCTGTCCCATCCATGAGCAATTCAATTTTCCAGGGCATAACTTCAGCCTAGTCCAGGTTGATCCAGGACATCGAATAGCGTCTGTAATTATGCGTCCAAAGCATGATAATAAGTTTCACCTGTTGATCTAAGAGTTTTTAAGAACTGCCGCCACTTCATCGTTTTATTTTGCTCAGGACTGAGTGCTGGCAGATTGATTTTATTTCCATACAGTATGAAAACTGTTGAGTAAAATTAAATAAAAGAATCAGTTTCATCAATGTTGTTAAAGTTGGTAGACACTGAAAGTGATGAAAAGGGGAACTGTCAAGCCGCTTTCACACTGGACGCGAAACAAATTTTTCGCATGACAGATTACATTCAAAGTCAATGCAAAAACGAGACTATGCGTTTCGCATGTATTCGCATCTTTGCATTGACTTTGAATGTAATTTGTTGTGTGAAAAATTCATCTCACGTCTGATGTGAAAGCATCTTCACTCTGTTCATCCCCCTTCATAGATATTTAGGATTTGTTTTTTGTTTCTTTTTTTTTTTTGTTTGTTTTGTTTTTTTTTTTTTGGTTTTGCACAACTATATGGAAGAAATTGTGCAAAACAAACCATTGGTAAAATTGTCTCTGTGAGGTCTAAGAACATCCTCCCCCTCCTCCCTGTAGTCAGATGTTAGCAATGCTATGGCTTTTACAAGCCACAAACGCTTCTCTAATGCCAGCCATGTTTACAGTTCCCTGATGCAACCCTGTTGTTGGTAACAACAAACCAACTTCACATGCCTCCACTTCCTTTTTTTAATCTGACCAAAGTTTCAGGGAAGGCAGCCATTTTAACATAACACTGAGATTGCCCAATCTCCTTCTCCCCACATTAGCAGTTAGCATTAGTGAGATTTGCGTATGCTGAACTTTGTTCCTCCATTACGGCAATGCTAGAGTTTTAATATGCTGTTAATTTTTCTGAATTACTCTCTACATGCCCGTAAAGATTATCAACATTTTTAAGGGACATCATATAAGATATAGCTATGCATGCCCTGAAGAGCTCCATATTCATATTTCAACCCCATTTCCCAAAAAGTTGGGACACTTTGTGAAATATAAATGAAAACAGAATGCAATGATTTGCACATCACATAAACTGTGCATTTTACTAAAAAATAGTAATAAAACACTGGAAAACTCAACGGGTCAGTGACATGATTGGGTATAAAAAGAACTAAAGATGGTCAGGGCTTCACCACTCTGTGAAAGACTGCATGTTGAAAAAGTGCAACAATTTAAGAATTACGTCTCTCAATGTGAAATTGCGAAGAATTTGGCTATTTCATCATTGACTGTACATTATGTCACTAAAAGACTCTGAGTTTTCGAAAAAATCTTTGCACGCAAGGGACAAGGCCGAAAACCAATGAATGGCCACGATCTTCAGGTCCTCAGGCAGCACTCCATTAAGAACGAACAGGACTCAGGAGTAGAAATCACTGCATGGACTCAGGAACACTTCTGAAAACCATTGTCAGTAAACACATTTCATCACTGCGCCCACAAATGCAAGTTAAAGCTCTACCGTGTAAAGATACAACCATACAGTATATAAACAAGATCCAGAAACGCTGTCACCTTCTCTGGGCCCGAGCTCATTTAAGATGAACTGAGGTGAAGCGAAAAACTCTGTCGTGGTCTGACCAATAAAAATGTGAAATTCTTTTTGGAAGATAGCTTTGGTTATTTCAGCAATACAATACAAAATCAAAGTCTGCATGTATTTCAAAAACATGGCTCTGTAGCATAAGTTTGGGTGCTGGAATAAAGTTCATACGAGCATATATTTAAAAAAATAAATAACATTTCTCAGTTTCAACACCTGATATATTGTCTCTGTACTAATTTCAATTTCCCAATAATTGCATTCTGTTTTTATTCACATTCTACACAGTGTCCCAACTTTTTTGGAGCCGAGGCTGTACATTATATTGGCAATATCTTTCATTGCATATATAAGGGAAAAAAATTTTACTGGTGAAATCAAAGACTCCATTGGTTTCTAACTGATGAAAGTGTGAACATATGGTCACCACAAAAATAACCTTTTTGTCGTCAATGCAAATGAAAAGACCAAGCAAATGATAACGAGCTTTTCATGAGAAAAGGAAAAAAGTTCAGAAATGTAATTAGATCCAATCGATCAGTCAGTTAGAAATAAGTTGCCTTTCTACAAATGCTTGCAAAAAAAAGCATCATTTTTATCCGATATTACATACAGCCACAGCTATTTCGGACAACGTGGCTAAAGAGGTTAAGTAATCCCTTATAACATCAATGACCTGATCAGGAAATTTTTTAAATCTGTAATTTCAGTTCTACTGTGAATAAAACCAAACATATACAAGGGGGTCTACAGTGCCAGAGACTTCAGAGTGAAGTTGCATGGCCACCCAACCCATCTCTCTCTGCGACTCTCCATGATTTATTCCGGTCTGTGGTCATGAAGTAAAAACAAAAGGAGGGCTGGCTGCTGGTTGACATTTAAGCGAGCAGATGCTCTGTGTACTACTATATAGGAGACTGTCATTAACGGAGTACAGCATTACACAAGAACAGTGTGAAGCTGCGGTTTCCTTTGGACGAAACTGCTGTGAGCCGCAGAAATATCAATTGAATATCAATTATCAATAATTACTTAAATGTTATTATTACTAATAATAATAAGCTCCAGTGAGGAGGATGCAATTTAGCTAATGGATAAATGAATGATAAAAAAACAGTGAGCTTTTAGAAGAAGATAGTGTCCTACAGGGGGATCTGCATGGCTGTGGTTCATTGGAGTTATTAAATGATTCATAAACTAGAAGCCATTTTTGAATTTATTGTACGTCTTAATTGTATGTAAGCTCAAAATAAAGCCTGATCATTGCTAAACTGCCAGCCAGCCCTGTACATGCTGCAGTGTACAGCAGTGATGACATGGAGAGAGAGCTCATATCTTTGGGGTTCAGAGAGGCTGGGTGCCGTGTAAGTCTGGGACAGGCTGCATGATAAGGTCACTCCAGTGTCTCCTTTTTACCTCTAAACTGGGTGGGTCTGTCGTTCTTAGAAATGCCCCGTCATTGTAACGGCCAAGCTGGTTTTACACGAGTGTCAATCCGTTTAATTAAGCAGCAAATACTATGCAAAAATATTAAACATTATTTTGTATATACTATGGTGTGTACTAGCATTTACTTTGAAATAATAAACATTTACTGTATCTGGAGGGAATGTAATATAAATACAGAGAGTCACACTGTTCTGTTGCTATGTTATGTGTATGTACACCACTTATGCCGCACATAGTGTAACAGCAGTGTATTTTGCGTGAATTTAAGGGTAATTTTAATAATAATCAAATCCCGTTATAATTTAAATCCAATTATTATTATTATTTTTTTTTTCAAAAGTAGAAGAGTGAGTTACAGAAATGGTGCACAAAAAAACTATTTTGATCGATAATAAATAAAGTGATGAATTCTTTTGTCTCTAATGCTGTTCAAACTAGAACACGTTTTTAGTCCGATCGCATGGCTTCAAACTTGCACAGAAGCCATATAAAGGGACTTCAGCAGAAGACCAGTTCACCCCCATTAAAAAGTTCCCCGGAGGCGCAGCTGAAGGGAGCTGTGAGAGAGCGGTCATCACAGAAGCTGACTGTGACCACATGAAACCACATCTGTGATTACCGACAAAACCCAGGCCCACTGGTGTCCGGCAGACAGCAATCCACAGAGCTCCCACAGCACACGCACATGAGCTCACCCACACACACACACACACACACACACACTTATTTCCCCTCCTGCTCCCGAGAACACACAGGCATGTCGTGTTGTGGTTTTTTATAAGCTGTGAGAAAATTAGTCAACGCTAGAGTATGTCTGTTGTCCTGCCTACACACAAACATAAACAGCCAGAGCAGCCAAGGTTCTGATCCACAAGTTTAACTCTTACATCTTAGTTTGCTTTACCTCTTACCTGAATTTTATTTGTTCTTTATAAATCAGTTTAGAAAGCTTTGATTAGCAGGTTTCACTCTTATGCGAGAGCTTGTCTCTCACCTTGTCCCTCCTCTATTCGTCCTTTACATGGATTCAGAAAGGATTAGTTTGATTGTTAAAAATGGCGCAAAGCCATTTCAGTCATCAGTTGAGGTTTAATGCACTTTCGGAAATATGCAACCTTTCACGGGAATGCAGCCAAACCATATTTCGAAATAATGACTGAAATTTTCGGGAAAATGTTACAATTCAATTGGCTTTCTTCCCTGTCATCTCCGTTCCACACAGTCTGCAAATTTATTTATAGACTGCACGTCAACGATTACTTATAATCCATACGTTTATTAAAGGGCCTGCTTATTTAATACGCAAATTTTCTGTGCGTGCACCACCTGAAAACTAAAGGGCTTTTTTTTTTTTTCATAAAAAAAGGGAGAAAAAATTCCCAGGTCTGTCACTGGCAGGAGGAATATCCTGCAGTGAGACAGATTTCAGGAGCGGTTTTCTCAGTACCATGAACCATGAATGAGAAAAGACAGGAAGGAGAATTAAAGACAGAGAGAGAGAGAAAAAAACATCAATGGCGGTGTCTGATAGTTCACCGCTGACAGTTGTTTGGCCGCGGGAAAGATTCAGAGCCCGTGTCCTGTGCAGTATGCCTGGGTAACCCACCGCTGGTCTCCTGCGCCGAGGAGCTGCTCTCTTTTACTGAATGAAATCTGAGAACTGACCACATGCGAGGACAGGAATTTATGGCTATTTAACTGCTTTTCCTGTCGTGGGGTCCTCGCCGCACACCCACGAGGGAGGAGCGTGCGCTCCAGAACTCGCCCCGACCGGCTGCACCTCTCGCAGAAACCACACACCCGCACCGTGCCCTTCGCATGAGAATAACTTTAAAACGCAGGAGACAAAAACTGAGGAGGGATAGAAATGGGGAAGTCCGTCTGCAACACCGGAGGAAGCGCTTCGCTCGGCTATTAAAAGCAACATAATTCAGTGCCGGAGACAGTCGCCATGCGCGCTCTTTGTGGGCACTGTCCTTTGCTCTGATTGGCTGGCTGGCTAGCCAATGGGGAACCCCCACTGCACAGCCATTCATGAAAAAGCAGAGGAGCACTGTCTGCGTGAATGAACAGGATGTACAGTGATGTTAGAGTTATCACTTCCTAGCATGCCTTCCTCTGTGACTTTCAGACCCTTTTCCCCCCCGAATAATTCACCCCAGGGGTTTAATTCTGACTGTGTACTGCAGAGAGGTAGTTTTTGCTTTTATAAGAGACAGAGATGGCAGGCTTCTGTGTTTCTGTTGCTTGTCTAGGGCCCCGGTTTTGCCCATAGCTACAGTCCTCGATTTTTTTTTTTCTCCTTCAGCGATGAAGTCATTTTTCCTGCTGATTGAAATCATCTGTTTTCAGCTCCCTGACAAACTAATTGAACTTTACTCTGGTTTAAAGGAAGCCATCTGACTTCTAAACCAGACCATGTCCCTCTCTCCTGCTCACCCGCGCACGTACACGCATATGCACGCACACACACACGCGCACACACCTACACACACACGCACACCATCCATTTCCCGCAAACACACGCAAGTCGGCGCCCAAACGCAAGCACTCATAAATTAACATACTAAAACGCAAGTGCATGTTTCCTCACGCACGCATGCACGCACAAACGCGCACACGCCCACACCCTTGCACACCAAGACACATGCACACACATACTCACTCCCGCATGCACATGCAAACACAAACTGCCATGCACCTACACCCTGACATGAACACACCAACACACATGCAGAAACACACTCTCACACACACGCGCGCATCCAGATATAAACACGCACATACTCACACATGAACACACCTACACGCGCACACACACACACGCACAATCACACACGCACACATAAATGAGCATAATTGAATCTGGAGGTCTTTAAAGGAATTCCTGTTTCCTTGGGCCGAATGAAAGGACTGTTTGTTCTGCTGATAGCGTTTCAGCTCTGAAAACATTGTGAGAAAATTGAGTTGAGCGTTTGCCTTAGATCTGCAAAATTAGAAAATGCCCCGGGAGACCCTGTCAGATTTTATGACCACCAACATAACCTGGTGGAATGATGATGGCAAATGCGCATAAAACTCGATGCGTTTTGTTCTCTCTCTCTCTCTCTCTCTCTCTCTTTCTGGATGCAATCCTTTTCTGTCATCTGTTCAAATGGAGCCACCCACCCACACAGAAATATGGTGCTGAAGAATGTCTGGCGCTGAATACCTCTCACTGGGTCCCTGACACAGGGATCCAGTGACTGTTGGCGGAGTCCCCTCAGCTGGAATCAGAATCAGGGGCCAATTCTCAGGACGCCAGTTCAGCAAGACATTTCCGATAAGCGGCAAACAAGCAAAAGGGGGGAACAAAAAAAAAAACAGAATTTTGCTGTGACTTTTGGCGTGACACCGTTTCCTATAGTTTTGCATTTTAGCAGATGCCACCCGAGTACATTATTTTCCTTAGTTGTATGAAGTGCTGACTGACTAAATATTAAAATAGCTTTTTTTAAACCCGGCAATATTTCATTTGACATCCCTGCTGGTGCCAGGACACTTGCAGATATCCTGCCAGTAAACTCCAGTCGCCACACTTCCTGGGCACAAACAAACACACAAGTTAATGTTGATTATCACACTCATGCATGCTAATGCAAATACTAGAGCTACACGGCCAGTGCACAAAATTGCTTTCCATTTATAACATCCAGGACTTAAATTGTCTTGATCCTCTTTTCTATGCTTTTCTTTCAGGTGATATTTTGACAGAACAGGTAATAATAGATTATAATGTCCAAAATAATTCATTTCACATTCAAGAACATACAATGCACTCACTAAACACTTTTCACTCGCGATGATAAAGAGTAGTTAAAATTCTACACGGGTAAACTGAAAATCCATTCCCATGCCATTAAATAACATTGCATTATGTGGCATTTAACCACTACATTTTAAATGCCACAAAACACATAGTTCACACATCCACTTTTACTGCAGGTTGGGAATGACTGAAAGAGACATTAATGAAGCACACTTCATGAGTGTGCGACCAGCCGCTCAGTGCACTAACTTTCCATACTACCTGCTCATAGCAAAACTGTAATGGATCTGCTTTTTTCACCGTACATGAAAATGCCCATATCCTGAAAACATCATTTCAGCTCGCCCCTCCTTAGAGTCAGTTTCGCCATATCATAACTGTGACATGTTTCACAAGAATGTTCATTTCATTGCAATTGTGCAATAGAAATAAAAGTACACTTAGTGTCTTCTCTCATATTTATCCGTATGACATTTTCTTGCATTTTTTCCAAGTTTACAGGCTATTGTTTTGGTTTTTGTTTTCTTCCACTGTAATCTGTAGATCTACCTCATAATCGTTGAAGACTGTTCCACATTCAGAGCTGTTAATGTCCAGGAGTGAGTCATTGTCCTTCCGTATTTAGCAAAGAGAAAATAAAGGAAAAAAAAAACGATAAGGAAGCTCCATGGCGGTTTCCTGTAGATAAGCGACAAAACGCAGCCTCTTCGATATCCACTTTACAAGAAATCATTTCCTCTGCACAGTTCCATGTCTTCATTAACTATTTTAAAATGCGCAGGAAGAGGGTGACATTAGGTATTTCGGGATTTCCTCATCAGAAATCACGCTTCCTCTTCGGTTATGTGTCTGTTTTTTTCCTTTACATCCCCCTGTTTTAAACCCAGGCTCTGTAAACTCAGCGCACATACTTTCATGCATTTATCTCCTCAAATGTTGCAACTTTAATTACCACTTCCTTTCATATAACCATATGGCTTTATTGCATGTCCCTGATACCCAGAAAGCAGACTGCTCTTCTTGTTTTCCAAGCAAAGACTCAGACAAAGAACTGTTGCTCAGACCGAATACAGTAGATAGCTGAGATCTTGAGCAGTTTTGTCATGCAAATGTGCATTATGAGCGAGAGTTCAAAGGTAAAGTGAAAAGAGTCGGGGTCAGGGCACTGATATTTGACTGAAATATGCACGGGAAGAGTGCACATATTGTACATGCAGTATTTAGAATATGTCGCACAACCAGTGTTAATATTGAGCCGGTCTGGGCCTGCATCTGAGGATAGAGGATGACAGTCAGTACGCACACGTGCGGCTGGGGCCTAAACTCGGCTTTCTGTCTAATGCTATTCTGAGGTCCCTGAGAAAGTGGCTTCTGCAGGGCTATTTCAGGAGGTCCGGTGTGGGTGGTGTAGCCGGTTAAAAACATATGAAGTATTTCATTTTAATCTCCAAGCTCTTGGCTTTGATATCCTTGTGGGATGGGAATTTTCAAAAAATAAATTGAAGTAAAAAAAGAAAAAAGTAAAAAGAAAAAAAAGGCTGAGGGAGAGAGAGCCACGCGGGGAACAAGACCTTGGATTAAGCACCCTTGTTTGTGCAGGAGACATCCGAAATATGTTGCTATGACTTCCTCTTTTTTATTTTTATTATGATTCTTGGTACCTCCAAGGCTCGCCGACGGAACAGCTGTGAGAGGAGCTAGGGCTATCGGAGGCAATGGCATCTCGCGGCCTGGCATTGAGGAATTCAGCGCAGAGTCCTAACCGCGGTGCGGAGGGGCCTGCCCAACCCGAGGAGGGCAGGAAGGAACCTTCGCCAGAGCGCTGCTCTCCGAACACCTCACGCTTCTGCTATGATACGCCTGTTCCAGTAATATCATGACCACACAGCAGGGACTCGATTACCGAACTCTACCAGCGGCGCTGTTGTTTAGAACGCTATTAACACTCCACGAGCGCATGTAATGTACACACACGGCCGTACGCACACACACGCGCACAAATATATGTAAATGTGTGCAGGAGGGACACCTACAAACGTGTTTGCATCAAAGTGTTGCACCATGTGGCCACTCACTGACGAGTGATTTTTGGAGATATAGCTTTTCGAGTTGCAGGGTATTTTAAACTATGCTGTTATATCGCATTATTCAATTCTACGCCACGTCCACAGAGCGACTAGCACGGTGTTCTCTCCTGAAAAACTCCAATTAAAAGCCTCACAGAAGGGCTCGCACACAGATTGAGGTTGTAAACATTGCAGCCGCAGGACTTTTGAGAGATCGACTCTACTGTCAGAATTACAAACAAATACCTCCAGATGTTACAAAAGCAACTCATCTGCAGCCGTTACCTCAGACTGAGGGCTTCCAGACTTCCACATTTTGCGAAAGAGCGGCGAACATCTTCAATAGTGTTTGGACGACATTTCTTCGAAGATTATGTTAGCGGTCATATTGAAAACTTCTCAGCAGAAGTATCTGTGATTATTGTGCCTGTTGAAAGGGTGTGCGGTCAGCTGTGAGCATGTGAAGGGATGCCGGGGCCGTACGGATCTCAGCTGAAATGCATTTGCATTCATTCAGCCACCATATCCACGCCATATGGAAACAATGTGAAACAATGGCTCCTTATTATATGTGCGATGTTTGATGTCCACTTCTTTCACAAGGCAGGCCCAAGGAGGACCCCCTTCAAGAAAACACGCTTTGTCTCTCGGGCAGTGCAAACAAGCGCATTATGCTGATCAGTGCAGGACGATATGAATGGCACAGACTGGTTCACACAGTAAACTTTACTGTGTAGACATAATCAGGCATTAACTTGATCAATATCTTTTCTGGCCTAATTGGGAGGACCCGGCATATCCCTTTAGAACACAGACCGCCTGCATCCCATTGCACCCCCCCCCCATCCGTCCATCAAACGCGCTCCCCGTCCCGACGTGGAACAAAGTCCAATTCTCAGGACGTCAGCTCTTCCCTCCGCCGCCACCGCTCATTAAGACTCCGCCGTCTGCAACGTCGCTCCGACGACGAGGCACCCGCCCACCCACCTGTCAGATCGGGTCAGGGGCTGGTGAGGCGATGACAGGAGGCTTCCTTGGGCTGTGACAGGCGTGGAAGGGCGGGACGGTGAGGGAACACTGACCGCCTCTGTTGGACACGGTGGGAGAAGACGGTCCTCTCTCTGAACCCCCTTCGACCGCAAATATCGGCCCTTGTCCATTGTTCCTGGAAGTAGGTCAAGGGGTAAGCAATCATGTCCAGTTTAGTCGGGGGATTGATTGGGACAGGGGCCTAAAGAGGATGGCTGATCACACTAATTGATATAAGGCCCCAAGTTGCCACCATTAATCTGCGCTCTTCCTCGTTACCACGGGATTTAATTAGTGACGAGGGGACATATGGAGGTGATTATTATGTAACAGAGTGGAAATCGCTGGGATCTCATTTGGATTTGAGCCAAAGCTAAAGAAAAAAAAAACCCTTATACTTTTGGATTTAGGCCTCAAAACACCTTGTTGTGAATATACCTCCATATGTGTTCAGCGTTTGACTGCTACCTTAATACGGTATCTGACCATTACCATTTTTTAAATAATATGTTCGATCTAGCATACAGTGGTGAGAAAAGCACTGGGTTTTAAGACTGCAGCACAGGTGAATTATCCAAACGTTGAGTGCGGAACATCGTAAGGTTTACGTTGTAACTCGAAACAATATCAGTTGATCGGGCAATGCAGTTTGATTCACGACAGCCAAGATAGCTAGCTTGTTTTCTTGGGTCTGAATTGTAAAGTTATTGAAATGGAATTGAAAGGTTCACTTTTTTTGAAATCTGAATTTGAAACGCAAAATTCAGAAATCAACAAAAATCTGCATTAAATTAACCTTTGCATGTTTTCTTCTTATTTATTTTGTTTCTTAAAGAACTATTTCGTGATTTAGAGGTTGTGATCTGCATCCTCATCACATGACGAGCAGCAGCTCGGTGCGGACTGGGTTATCACTTCGAACATATGAGTGATATCCAACTAAACTCTGCAACAGCAAGTTTACTGAGGACAAACTCCCGGTGTATTTAAATGTCACTGCTGTGCTGGTCTCAGCGGTCCGTCTCATTGCTGATCCAGGAGTGGCCGTACACTGCTTCAGGCTGTTCTTTGCTGAGCATGCAGTAATTAGAGAAAATATTTATTATGTGATTACACTCTCACAATGACACATAGTCATTAGATACTTGAATTAGACCCTCCACTCCATTAATAGGAAGGCAAACTGCACAAGGTAAGTGGAAAGCAAAAATGCTGCTGTACCTGTTAATGACACACCAGTAGAGGTACTTTCAGTATTTACTGCTTAATTACAAGGTGCATTGGGTAAAACCATTGCATTTTTTGGCGAGGTAATCTGTACTAGATGTACAGAGCATTGGCATGCTTCCCTCTCACTGGAGTCCTGAAACAGCAAAAATTGAAACTCCATGGAGAACAGAAAGATTTATGTTGGAATTTTAATTGAAAAAAATTTAATGCTTTGTTTCCTTCTTTTGTTGTTACAGTCCCAAGATCCAATTTCTATAATCGATTCTTGGACTCGGTCAACAACGCTAATGCTTTATTCCTTACAGTGATTGCATTCATTTTGAATTTCATTATTCACTCCTTTTATTCATGTTCAGTTATCGGTTTACATTTTCTCTGAATCTCCCTGCACTTCTTGTTCTCCACGAGCTGGTCTCAGGAGCTGGAGAGGTTAGGCAGTATGGAGACCCTAATGCAGAGTGCGCGCGTGCCTGTGTGTGTGTGTGTGTGTGTGTGTGCGCGTGCTTGTATGTCCTGTGCATATTCGGTTAGCGTGTAAGCATGTACATGGGTATTTTTAATTGAAAGGGAGGGATCAATCACAAAAAAATGGATAAATGTGTGACAGTCGATGGCAATAGCATCTGTGGCACAGGACGAATGTGGGTTAATCTACTGAGTGGGCTTCAATATGGCGAGATTTATTACTCTGCGTCACCCATCTAGTTAGCCCCAATTAAAAGCAATGATACCGTTAATTACAAAATCAATAGCTTCACTATGTGTCGGACACAGTGCTTGAGCTCAGTGTGTAATACTATAATCTCTCCTGACAGGACGATAATGTGATTTCATTCATTCCCGCCAATACTAAATCTAAGCTTCTACATCAATAATGTGCCAGAAAGCCAAGGTCCATTATAGACTTTGGGCTCCATATTTCAACACATATTGTCCCCTGTTAATCAATACCAGTAAAACACGGAATTGATTTTGAGTTTGTTAGGTCTGGGAAGTCGAGAAAATGCATGTAGATTTCTTCAATTGTCCTGTTTGTATAATTCATTTATCCTATTGTTCACGACGCGTATGTGATTAGGATAAAAAGAAGTGCTTTGATTGAAATTAAAAATGACAAAATTAGACTTCTTCCCTCAAATTTACTCAGATACTTAGTAGAAGAAACATTCCATTCCAATTGATAATTTTCTGAATTGTTTACAATTTTCATTCAATATTAGTAATTGCAATATCTTTCTGCTCTAAGCACTAATAGTATGATTGATAGACATTTTTAATGTGTACTCATAAATCTGAGATGTTTTAATTGCATCAAAAAAGTATGTGAAAGGTTAATATAATGTAAATTGTCCTCTTAGTACCACGCAGTGATTCAACTCTTTGTTTTGTGCTTTGGATTGGTTTTAGTTTGGCACGGATAAGGAAGGTAATTCCAAGATTTTCCAGTTTATAGTACAGTATAATGGATAGGCTGAGTATTTTGCATGAAGTTACCTTCAGGTCCTAGAAATGTAATTAGTTTATTATTATTATTGTTGTTGTTGTTGTTGTTGTATGCAAATAAAGTTATCTGGAGTTTTCATGACCTCATGTATTTTTATAAAATCCATTTCATGTGAGATAACCTATTTCATAAAATCCATGGGAAGTCGAGGAACCTCCCGCTTGCTCTGATAAATATTTAAAGTTAAAACGAAGATAAAATTCCATTCTCTGTGACAGTGTGTTCTTCCTCTATTTCATTTTCATTTGTTTCTGGAAGTTTCCTGCATGGGGCAACAGTGCTGTGTGCTGGGACATTGGCCGATATGAAAACCGCACTCTTCCAGGAGTATGTCCACTCAATGTGGGATTCCATTGTCGCTACTGGCTACACAATTTGTTTCTGAAGGTTTGGAAAGAGTCAAAAATGCTGATTAATTCATTAATTCATCAACCTTCTTACGTAATTCTGCCAACACGTCTTTGGACGAGGAAATATATCTGGCAACAAAATGGGCCCTGTTTTCACAGTCGGAAATAGGGGTTCTCAGCTTCATGCAGACTGGACCAGTATGGGTGCAAGCTTTCATTCCAACCAATCAGTTACACCCCTGATTCTAATAATCAAGGTCTTTAGCAATGACTGTACGAGTTGATTAATAGAGTCAGGCGTGTATCTGCACAGCTGAAATACAACCCTTCATCCCAAGGGCGTAGGTTTAGTGCGAGAATGGGTAGGGACAGGTTTGTGATCCGAGCGCGCGTAGCACGCGAGCTGGAAAATTTTTGTAAATCTGAGTGCAGATGCTGCCTTTACAGTACACAGAGATTATCTGAATGTGTATTTCTGCATTTTTTAAATTCTGTTACGCAAGGTGCCTCCAAAACTTTCATACAAAGATGCCACATACATAAACCTGCCACAACCTACACTGGAGCTGCAAATCAACTCTGCGCACTCATGAAACACTCTCAGATCTAGTAACCTGGGCATTGATACCAAGTGAGTGGATATATAACTATGTTAGCAAGCCAGTTCGCAAACATCTCTATTCAGCATCTTAATATGCGGTAACGCAATTGCAGCCACGATGAACACCTCAAAATACCGACTATGAATTGGACCAGCCGCAAACCGAACTTAAATCGGACTGGATCATGTTAGATTTACGATTACGTGTTTCTTTCATTTCCCCCACTAAGCCAAAGTTGGTTGGGACATGTGACCTTCAAAGGTTATATTTGCTGTACAGGATGAGACTATCTTTAATGTTTTCCCCATAATTCCACAGAACAAGCCATAATTATGACCTCACCTGAAGCCTTGATACACCTGTATCCCCGACAGCTTGCTCTGTCACTCTAGCTTGCTGCTGTGGTTCCAGCATATAAAATAATTAATTAATAATGGCACCTTTTCATGGGATTTCTCCACTGAAATTCGCCTCATAATTTGACATATCCACCTGGCTTATATTTACTACTGCTAGCAACCCGATTACTAATCAACATATGACAGAAAACAGGTTTATTTCGCAAGTTGAAACTAGTGAACGTGTTTAATTAACATTCGTTGACATTATTTTCCGGTAAAAACTTATTTAAGGTAGCTAGCAAGTTTTGACTTTAAGTAACTATCTGTTTCTGACTGGTTAGATCACTTCGGCTATTCAACCAACATTACACTTGGCATTGAGTTTGGCGAAATATTTGCAGCATGACTTAACATGGAGCGACTTTTTTTTCCTCACGCTCTAAGACAATGAAATTTCCACAAAAGTGATATGTACCTAAGGTAATATCAATGTATGTCATGAGTTGGGCCATGGGAAAAGTGCTATAGTTATAGTTGAAGAAAAATCTGGAACAAATGCCAAAGTACGGTTCTCTTCTACGGGTGAGCCATTGCAAACACATGTAATCAAACCCGGCGATCCAGTTGCGCGTCTCAAGCTCCGCTTTGGACAAAAATTTATATTCATAACCTGAATAGCGTGGTCCATTTACTCTTGACTTTTAGCCTTCTGATAGCCCCGCCCTTTCAACCAATCAAATGCTAGAATGCATAAATAGATTGTCTTGGAGACGTAGCCTCCACAATTGGGTCTTATATGGCTAATCTGGAAAGATGATAAGAACCAGTTCGCTAAAACATTGGTAGGGGCAATCTGGCTTCCCAAAATATAGGTTGGGACATGTCACAACCTTCTATATACAAACCTACGCCCTTGCTTCATCCATTCTTGCTGTTTCTAGATAGGGTTGAGAACCTGGGTTAATTCATTAATTAATCAATTCCTCATGGTGCTACATTTTTTTCAGACCATCATTGGAGAGAGTAATGGCCCAAATCTTAGGCACAGCATGGCACAAACCAGTAAAAATTAGGCCTGAATGGCTTCAAGAACCAATTATGGGTATGAAGTGACAAACCAATCATATCACCATCCCCTGATTCCTCGGTAGATTGATAATATGATGGCTATTTTGTAACACCATCACACTACTTTACCCATGGTCAAATTAACCTGCTCATGGGTGAATCCATCAAATCTCTCTGAACTGCATAAGGTAGAACACATTTGTTTTCATCTCCCATCATATATGTAAGTGAATATTTCTTAAACTTTTATTTCTTTTTTTATAGTCTCATTCAGTCATGGACTAACAACTAAAAACACGACTCACACTGAATCCTTGGAACTACAGGCCTACTGAAAAAAAAAAACTCTGTAATGCATCCTCTACTTGCCAAAATAAAAGTGTAGGGCAGGGGTCCCCAATCTTTCCCAGAAAGGGCCGGTGTGGGTGCAGGCTTTCATTGCAACCGAGCAATTACACACCTGATATTACTAATCAACCCCCGGACACTTTGCGCATAAGCTTGATCAGTAGCATCACGTGTGTAGCTGCTTGGTTGCAATGAAAGCCTGCACCCACACCGGCCCTTTCTGGGAAAGATTGGGGACCCCTGGTGTAGGGTCTCTTCTACAACAAGAAACACACAATAAAACCTTAGCATCTTTGCACATCGCTGCAAAGAAATCTGGCTCATGTGGAGAGGATTTGGAGGAGGACACCTCATGAGCTGCTGAACAGCAGTTGCCCGAATGACCGCTGTTAGTGGTATGCAATGGGACAACAATCCAACCAGGTGAATCTGTCCCATCCTGGGAAATTCTATCCTCAGCCCTGCACCACCCTGCAGGGGTGGACGGCAGACAATGAGAGCTTACCATGTCTAGGTAAGATTCTGACAGAGGTATCCATCCACACAGTGACGGAGCTACAGCTGGGAATGGGGGGGGGGGGGGGGGGTGCACAGACTCGTCCTGGCTAGTTCTCAATCATTTTCCTTTATTGACGCATTTTCCAATTATCATAATTGGCAACTGAAGACACGGTTTCTCTCCACATGCGATCTAACAGCGATGGAATCATGAGCTAAATTCAGTACAGTGGCAGAGCCAGAACTGAGAATTGGGCTTCACAAAACATCCGTTTAAAACAATTATTAGTTCTGACCTGTTCTCAGTCATTTTTATAATTAACAAAAGGTTCACTCCGAGAGCACTCCGCACTTCACAGGTACTGCTTGTTCTCCCCGTGTAGGTAAGGCAACAATCATTCATGGATGTGTATTTGCTGTGATTCAAAATTGCAAACCTGTCAACTCTCACACAGATAGCTTGAGCTGCACACTTTTTATGGCTTATTTAACTGCCAGTTGGCACTTTTTTTATCAACCCACGCAATACCGAAAGTGAAAGGCGATATTTCATTGGAATGCGGACCAGTTCAGTCAATGCTAAGCATTGGCCTATTAATAAGTAAATTATTTTTCTGTACTGAATTTAGCCTTTGATTTCATCGCTGTTAGATCGCATATGGAGAAAAACCCTGTCTTCAGTTGCCAATTATGATAATTGGAAAACGCATCAACAAAGGAAAATGATTTGAGAACGAGCCAGGACTAATTGTTGTCATAAAGGAACATGTCTGTGCCCCCTCCCACTCCCAGTTGTAGCTCCGCCACTGGGATCATCCACAAAACACAGTTGCCGCCTGACACAATGGTTCAAAGTAAAGTAAGTAGTTTCGCCTCGACACTGTTCCTGTGGATATTGATCCTTCTCTATCCTGTGGATATGGATCCTTTCTTCTTCTTTGAACAAACGCCTCAAGGGATGTAGTTTCGCCTTGAATAAATACTTACGCATTTGTTGTAAAACACATTGCCAAACAAAAAAGGCACTCAGTAAAGAACATGCCGTCATCTGTACAAGTGGTTTATACCTTTTCCCGCACAGTTGACTTTCACCTTTGACTTTTACCAGGGCAAATCAAATTACCTCTACCAATTGTCATGAATGCCACAAATTTTTGCCAAACTCCATACACACCTTTTGCTATTGTCCTGCTTACATACAGACAGTCAAGAGCAAAAGTATAGTGGCTGTCTATCTTCGATCATAATGGCAAACATGGAAGCAATTTTGGTCAGACACTGCTTACATAATAGAGTATTGCTGTCCACTACGATACATGCAGCACGTTTCAGCACCCTCCTATGACTTTTTGAAATCCAATGCTCACCTGGACTTTGCTGTCAAACCATTTGGATAATAAAGTACACTATATAATCATATTCATGAAATGTGCTTCTACACTGCTCATGGCAGTTCATTTACTTTTATTTATTTTATGGTTCCAAAATGACTTGACCGCCAGAACATCTGAAACCCTGCAGGAGGAAGCGTTGGAACAAGATCTTTCACTTTCCTTCAACTGTCATCTCAGAGAGCCAGGAGAGAGTGGCATCAGTGCAGTGAGCGTCACTCAGTCATTGCTCAGCGCAACACTAGCAAATCTGAGGCGCGCATGCAATCTCACGGCACCATTTTGAATGACAGTTCAGAACTCTCCATCATCTCAGCTAATTTCCTCAGACATTCATGGGGAGCAATTTAGGAGAGTTGCAGATAGTACTAACTTGCCAGTTGGTTCGCTTCAAAAACATAGGCACAACTAGTAGGCACTTGGAGAGCACATCACCTCCGCCATTTAGAAATTTGTTGGTGAAGGAATTATCATCAAACGTGAGTGTCAAATGAATCTCGGCAATGCCGTCTTTGCACGCATAGAAACTATTTCAAACCCTGGGTCAAAAATTAGTTGCATCGTCACAAAAATTTAAACACTTCCTTATTAGCACAGGATCCATCAACACAAAACATTTGAAGGGGACCTAACATGCTGATACTTCTTTTAATACATATTAGTAATGTCATAATGTTGGCTGTCCATGCTCAACCTCTGAAAAGTTTCTAAACATAAGATACAGGGATTTTGCCGTAATCCAAGAACGTGATTCCATGAGCGTGGTTTCCTCTCTGAACAGCTCCTCCCGAGATCTTCACGAGATCTGGGTAAAACCTGACGTCAGGTTGTGCCATCCAGACCTAGCCAGATCCAACCACTGCGCTGGACCTGCCCACACCGGAAACTACTCTAGCAGGCACTAACAACGGCAGATCATACTATGCCTTAGTAGCATCTACACTTTTGGAAAAATAAAAGAAGAACCGCAGATCATTTGAGGTGCAATTTTGTCAGTATCTCTCCCAAAGCTACTTGTCCGTTTAATTTTGGATGTGAAGAAAAACAAATATTTCTCTTCCAAAAGACGATGCCACCAGAAATCAGAGGGTAGCTTTTTTTGTTTTCTGGCAGCAAACAGCCACGGCGAAAGGGAACGTTAACTGTTTGCGCTCAGCATTTCACCAAAGACAGCTTTGTCAATAAAGGATAATTCAACACAGGATAAGCGTTTCAGCTGCCTCTCAAACCTGAAGCATCGATCAAGCATCGATCAAGCACTCGGAGCCACAAGCTTTAAGTAACCATTTAACAGCAAATAAAGTGAAGCTAACGTGTTACGGGTGGCTAACAGGACCTCTAGTGATAGTTAGCACTAACAACTGGCCTCAAACGCAGGCTTTGTACAGCATCTGAAGTTAAAGCCTGTATCAGTCACAACTGTCCAGCGGCTAACGTAGCCAAGTTACTGTTGCTAATGTTTGTGTCCCAAATATGCAAGAGTGATATCAGGGGAAATTCTACAGAAGGTGTGTGAACATAAACCAATTTGAAGCTTACTAATGCTTGTTTGTAATTTGGATGCCTGGTACATCTGTTCACAGTAACGGAACTTGCTGTCTGTAAAAACGGTTTGTCTCTGTGGTTATGACCGCTCAGTTACCTGCTACTGCATGTTAGTTTGCATGTCGTGCTAATTAAAAATTCTCCTTGTTAACTTATATGCAGTAATTCTGATCGGTATGCTTGTGTTACTTCGGTAAGCATCAATGAGGCAGTATCATCATAACGTTGCCCGATTGTAGCCACTACAGTTCCATGACCGGGATCAGCCGAATACTTCACAAATGTCTCAGCAAGCTGTCTGGTGCTACCATGAAAGCAATGCGAAATGATTTCTCTGCACTACCTTGACATAATTCCCCCCCCCCCTTAGAAATAGTTGTGGCTAATAAAAAGGCCACAAAGTCAAAGGCCAAAATATAAACTTGGAAAAATAGCATATTAGGTCCCCTTTAATTTAAATCTATTGATTACTTTTTGTGATATCCTGTTAACTGATGAACAGGCAAACAAACAAATTATCGAACAAACGCCAACAAAAATATATCCCCTCCTGGTGGAGGTATAACAATATATGACATGACAACTCACCCCCTCCCCCCGCTTTGTTCAAACCAAACTTACGCTCTTGGATATGCCCACAGTAATAACAATAACAGAGGTAGTGGTGAGGCTAACGATTGCTCCTCTTAATGATTTCTCCAAACTGCAGCTGAGATGGTTTTGTCGAGTTACGTGTGGACCCAAAGGGTGAACGTCCACAGTGATACGAGAGCTGCTCTTCGGTCCATCGCTTGCCTCGTAATGTTTAATGTTTGAAATTCCTGCTGGGTGAGAGCATGGTTCCTTGTCAACAGTGGCCTGTTCAGAGACAACAAGATGGAGGCTGGTGAAGAAGGCCCTGCATTGTTGGACCGTGTTGCGTAGGCAGTAGGAATTCCGACAGAATGCTAGGATCGCTCGGCCCCGGTAAGAGCTGCCATTGTGCAGTCTTCCTGAAGGGGAGCCCTGGAGTCACATCCAGACCTGCTGCACCCCACAACCCGTATCCCCTCATTTGAACGATCCCCCCGTCCCCCGTCCCCCCCCCGTCCCCATATACACCCACACGTCCTCATACTTGAACCCCGCCACAGAACACATGGATGCACAGATGTTATTGGCAATTAAATGATAATGAATGCATATTATTGATGGCTAATAATTGATTGTAATTTAATGCGGCAGAAAGTTACTGTGCAGCTCCTGGTTGGTTGGCGGTGATTGGAGGTACGGTTGCCATGCGTTCGATAGCAGCCCGTCCCAGATTAAATGCCATCTTTTCACCCACTAAAAATAGCTTTTTTTAAGATTTTGAAATTATCAAATTAAATGGTATTTGCCACTTTTTTCCTGAATGGGCCACACTTTATCCCAAAGCATGTGTTCCTAAAGCTTTCTTGAGGCATGTATAATTAGCTGAACATCCTTATAAATGATTCATAAGCATGAGTGCTGGAATGTTGGTCAGAGGGTTGACCTTTAGTCAAGTGACATCCCATCCTCAGCTCTCTTGCAAGCAGCATAAACAGCCCTGCTCCATTGTCCTTGGTTGTATTTCGGTTACCAGGAAAATGTACACTCAAAATGTTTTAAAAACTCTCCATTGACTTTGGTAGAACTGGCTGCATATCTCACAATTCCAGTCATTGGTCTGATCTGGCTATTCCCTTGACAGCAACTAAAATGATAATTTGAGAATTTAGTCAGCATTTTAACATTAAATGGCCTCACTATCTAGCACACCAAGCTAATATCTCAGTGTCCTGTGTTTGTGACGGTAAATTGTATTCTTTGGTTTGATACAATGTTGACATTTTTTTTGTTTTAGAACTGTAGGTTTTACTGAAAGCTCGAAAAGAAAAATACCCCTTTTAACCAAACCCAGATACCTTCCGCACGTTTTACTATGACTCCCAACTGCAAATGCTTTGCCTGTCTACACAGTAACCACATTAGCAAACTTTCCTTTAACTTTCAATCATGCACAAACATACAAACTGCTTGGATATCAGCCCACATGCAGTCATGAACATTGCTATAGCTAAAATGACACTGGGAAGCAAGAGTATTACGTGGCGAGAGAATAGATTTATCGCCCCGGTACCATTCATCTCTATCAATCTAAATTCCATCAACTAATGATATGCATCAGTATTATGGTATAAAACAGCGGTGATTCCTTTTTTTTTTCCTAGCATCGCAAACCGAGGTGTTCTTACTACATAAATGGTTATCCAATATGTGGTTTTCAACTGAATTTTATCGTAGCTCATAAGCAGTAAGCTATTACTGCTAGCCCAAGTCACACTAGGAGTGGAGGATGACACCACTTTGTCTCACAGATTGTAACTAAGTGTAAGAGTTCGCAAAAATATCTTCTGCTAGATGTAGTTAGCTACCATACCACTGATGGCTGACTGGCCATTTGAGCTAACAAGGCCTAATAGCCTCCTTAGTCTCCATGCCTATGTGGTACCTAATCAGTTATTTTTTTTCATATAGTGACTAAATAGATGCTCCCCTGATGTTTATTTTGTTTTACAAATTGGCTACCAGCTTCATGTCCCGCAATTTGCATTTCTAGAAGATATTATTTGCAATGACACATCATTACTTAGCGCCATCACCAAATTTGTTTACTTTTAATGGTAAAAAAATTGCAGTTAGTTTAATGACTTACCTTTGAAATTCCATAGATTATATTATAAATAATAATAATTTTCATTATATTTTGAACAGATTTGCACATTGTTTAACACTGGTGGCACTACAAAGTGGCTAGACATATAACGACGAATGAAGCTCTCAGAGTCAATTGGTCATAAAATGTAAGACTTCTTAGATGGAAAAAAAAAAGAATGGCGCCGTAAATGTGCAACCCGGGCATTTGCACGGTTCATGGTGTTGGTTTCATATATTTAAATAACACTAGAGAGCGAGAAGTGAGATGTTTGGTGAGAACGTGTCTTCTCTGAGGTTTACAAAGAAACAGCCTGAAAACAACATCAATGCTGCGGAGCATCCCCCCCTCCCTACACACACACACACACACACACACACACACACACACACAGCAGAACCTCATATTCCTCCCTGGGTCAGTGATTTGACGATGGGCTCACCTCATTAAAGACCTACCTCCGTCCATTCGATCTTCCTTTTTCAGGGTTTTGTTTTGATTCTCAAAGGGGTGGGGGCCGTCTTTGTGTGAGGAGGTGGGAGGCTGAAAGGACGTTCGGGACCCTGGAGGTAGGACGGGGAAATGGATTGTCTTTCCCTTTCCTTTCGTATCTTTTAGTGGGAAACTACGCAATAAAGAAAATAGAGGTTCAGAGGAATCAGGACTATAAACACTGTTCACAGGCACAAAGGCCCAAAGGCCAAAGGTCACGCAGCACCAAGCAGAGGCTGTAAGGAATGCACAACAATAGCCAGGGCCAACCTGAACCCGGGTGTTACCGAGGGGTAGCAAGCCACCCTGAATTTACTAATGGAGGCCTCCATTCATGCCTATTCCTCTCAGGCCCTGCGTCTCCGTCTCTGTACATGGTTGATGAGCTGCAGAGTGATCTGTGCACAAAGAGAACATCAATTTATTTGATTTATTATGATGAATTTGTGTTTTCGTGGAGGAAAAAAAAAAAAACTAAAGCTTTATCCAACTTGCAGTTGAGTGATAGGTCATTGTTGGCTTGTGATCCTGAAAAGAGTGAAAACCTGAAAATTGATTACAAAACGATTTCTGCAGGAAAACAGCGAATATGGCTTTATTAGTAAAAAAATGTGATCAAGGAGAAATGTCAAATGGCCTAGCACGTGTTTGGGAGTGTGAGATTGCATATAGATAGTTGTTTGTGCATACGTATATACAAGTGAGGGTGCGTGCATGTGAAGTAACATACGTGTGTAAGCAATATAACAAAAATCTTTATTATTATCATTATTATTATGTTTATTATTATTATTATTATTATTATTACCTCTGCCAAAGAGGTTATGTTTTCACCCCTGTTTGTTTGTTTGTTTGTCCGTCCATCTGTCTGTCAGTCTGGCAGGATGATTGGTCACAGGCTAAGGACCAAAATTCTGTGACCAAAAGAACAGATATGTGGCATGGCAGAGGTATGCGCTCTACCAAGTGTCCTCTAGTTATTATTATTATTTTTATTATTTACTAAAAGCTTTCATCTGAATTTTTGCTTTGCGTCAGTCCTTTAATCGCACCTGCACTGGCTGCAAATGTTTATGCGGTAAAATCCAACCCATCCTCTTTGCTTGGTCTTTTGCGTTACATAGATTAAATGGAGGTGCATCAGTTGAGGTGGATGGTTAAGAAGATAAATGAGTCATGTACCCTGCAGATGGAGCTGAGGCCAAGAGGATCTCGTTTGCTTCTGAAGCGAGATAATCGGTGTAAATGAGTCACCGAAAAGTTAAAAGAAAAACAATAGAAATCGATGGTTTGGGATTAGCTCAGGAATTATGCATTATGTTAGTAATATCAGGTCTGTGACCAGGTTGGCTCGGCAGGCTGGTTAATTATGGTAAGGGCAGATGGGACTGTGTGGTCCTCAGAGTTAATGACTGGGAGGAAGAGGGACTCTGGTCATGACCTTTTTATCCTATTACCGTGGCAGCGCGCGCTAAGATGGACATCAGACTGACAAGGGCTGAATTCCCTGCCAATGTCCAGCTAGGCCCAGGGTGCTCATGTCACCATGCTGGACTGCACCTCAGAGCCGTGGTCCGTTTGACAGCCTTTCACCATTCATTGCAGAAGCTTCATTTTTTACTGTCACTGGATTAAATGTGAATTGCTGACAATGCAAGTCTAATATGCTGAAATTCAAGAAGTCAACATGCTTATGTCAGCTGTTAATTTAATTACTTTTTAATACTGAAAAAGGTTCGTGAAGGATATTAAACACACATCAAGTAGAGTCAACATTCCTTTCATTATCGAGTCAGCATATTTACACTCACTGTCTGTCCGGACATGATCAGAATTTCCACCCTGTCGCAGATTACCCTACGCTGCACGGAACTTTAGCGATAGCCCCTAAACAGGAAACAGAATTCCCCCTTGGAGGGAAGTTCCTCTGATTAACAGATTCTTTCACATTAACTGAGGCCTTTCTTTGCAGGCAAAATTTACTGTTCGCTCTTCAGAAAACTGGCTCGGAATGACGGGAGAATCCTGTTCCATCCATCTTCGTGGTTCACCTGAACTCCCACAACGGCATATTATGTGTTGCTTTTTATTCCATCACTGCCAATATCTGGCAGCCATGGTATTTTTGCGAAATGGCCGTATTTATGTGTGGGAGAGAGCTGAAACAAGCAGAAATCTGCTCACTGCTGACGCTTTGCCAGATACGTCAGACAAACCTGAAAGGAAACATTGCTCCCTTTGGTAAGTATTTAAAGAGGCTGCAATGTTTTCAAGAGGTGTACATCCTTGAAACACTTTTTAAGGGTTTGTCTGCCTGCCCATGTCACTTTCCAATTGGTCAATATTTACAGATATTTTGAGGGGCACCTTGCGAACAGTCAAATCCATTCCAGCTATGCAGAGTCTTTGGGCCTGAGTTGGCAGTGATCGCAAGTGTGGAGGTTGAGGGTGTGTGGAAATAGTCCATGAGTGAGAGAGGATTGTGGAAGGCTGCAGCGGATCAGTGCTTGACGATCTCTTAATCCCGGGTTTCTACTGCCTCTCTCTGTATGATGTCATCCTGGCCTATTCTGCTCATTGGAGGGGCGCGGTATGCCACATTGGCAGAAAATTGTAACATCCAGGGGTCAGAAAGTAAAAGTCCTGCCAGGTTTTTCTCCCTCCCACAGAATGAGCTGATCACTCATATTGGCTACTGGCCATCTCCTCGATGAGGTAAATCCAGGTGGTTGGAATAAATTTCTGTGGGAGGATTTTTACTTTCTGAAAAACTTAACACCCAGACTTAACACCTTTGGGCAGACCCCAAGAACAAGTCAGCCCTTCCAAACCAGAACTCAAGCACCCCAGAGGAAGCGTCTCATCTCCATAGAAAAAACATCTCCATAGTTGTTTTTTTTTTTTTTTTGCTTTATGCAAGCCGTAATCTAACAACGCGATTTCCTCTCTGAACAGGTCCTCCCGAGATCTTCACGAGATCTGGGCAAAACCTAATGTCAGGTTGTTCTGTCCAATTAGTATCGACTTAGCCAAAGTCAATCACGGGGCTGGACCTGCCCACACTGGAAACTTTTCAAGCAGACATGAACAACCGCGGACCATACTATGCCTTAGTAGCGTCTACACTTCCAGAAATACAAAAGAAGAACAGCAGATCATTTGAGGTGCAGTTTTGTCAGTATCTCTCCCAAAGCTGCTCATCCATTTACTTTAGGACGCAAAGAAAAGCACCTGTTTCTCTTCCAAAAGACGATGCCTCCAGAAATCAGTTGGTAGCTTTTTTGTTTGCTGGCAGTGAACAGCCACGGCCAAAGGGAACGTCAGCTATTTGTGCTCAGCATTTCACCAAAGACAGCTTTGTCAATAAAAGATAATACGACACAGGATAAGCATTTCAGCTGCTTCTCGAACCTGAAGCAGTTGCATCGATCAAGCACTCGGAGCCACAAGCTGTAAGTAACGATATAACAGCAGATAATGTATGTGTAGCTAACGTGTTACGGGGGGCTGGCAGGGCCGCTAACAATAGTTAGCACTAACAACTGGCCTCAAACGTAGGCTTTGCAAAATATCTGAAGATAAAGCCTGTATTGGTCACGACTGTCTGTGACTCACAAGCTATGTTTCCATCCACTTGTCAATCGAATTATCTGAAGTTCGCCAAAAATATTCATGCGAATAAAGCTGGTGAAAATACATTTCCATCTAACGGCATTAAAGTGAATAAAAAGTAGTGTATAATGACGCCACATGTTGTGATGGGATCAAATTGGTGTATTGAATACATTTCTGACATTTTAAGCTGTTTCCATTCATTTTTGCACTGATTTGCGGAACCTTCAAGTGAACAAAAGTAGTAATAGAGCTTAAGTGCCTGCTATTAGCAGCATAGCAGACATTGTCAGAAAGAAACAACGGCATCAAAACATCGTCAAGATGCAGTAGCAGAGTTACATTACAAGTTCTTAGCAGACGCTCTTATCCAGAGCGACGACCAAAAGTGCACAAGATTGGTACAAAAGTGCAGAGCTCCTAGGAGATTTATTCAGCAAATAATGTCTCCATCAGCATTTATCGCATAAGCCTTTTACCGATCAAGAGAAAACCTGATGAGATGGACTGAGTCGATAGTCTTGAAATCAAGTCTAATTTCACCGTAATTCGATATTACTTAATTACCTTCGCCAGCGACTTCGCTGACGAAGGTAATGTTTTGATCCCCGTGTATTTATTTGTTTGTGTGTCTGTCTGTCTGTGTGTATGTGTATCGAATAACTCAAAAAGTACCAAACGGAATTTCATAAAATTTGGTGGGTTGATTTGGCATGACCTGAGGATCAATCGATTAGATTTTGGGAGTGATCGGGTCAAAGGTCAAGGTCAAGGCCACGAAAAGATCAAAACCGACTTTCGGCCATATCTCGGTCAATTTTTATCCGATCGGCATGAAACCAACGCCAGTGGCGAGGGATTCAGTGGCGTCGGCGAAGGTATGCGCTCTACCGAGTGCCCGATCTAGTTTGTATTAGAACGTGTGGATGGAAACATTGCTACAGATGCAGAAGCAGTTGCTTCACACCATAAGCCGACCCAACTGATGGCCTGTTCAATGTGGCTGTAGCACTGCGGCTAACATAACCAAGTTACTGTTGCTAATGTTTGTGTCCTAAATATGCCAGAGTAATATCAGGGGAAATTCAACAGAAGGTCTGTGAACATAAACCTCATTAGAAGTGAACACTTGATACTTGATGATTGGTACAACTGCCAACTTCGTTGCTCGCAAACTAGCAAGCTAAATGAGCGAATTAAGGCTATGTGTTACATTTTTGCACTAAGTCCTGAATTCGGTGCTCTGCACATGTGCAAATGGAAGGACATAAGAATAGCCAAACAGAGTATCATTACAGCTGCCGTAAGAGTAGTCACTTCCTATTAATTATTTCTCCATGCTAACGACACACCACAGTTATGCACGAACCAGCAGGTCCTTATAATACACACCGCAGCAGTCCATAAGCTGTTGGTCCACTTTTAGCTGCTCCTCACTGTCTATGTTTCCCTCTAAACTCAGACATACCAGATTTCTACGGTCTCCGGTCTACACGTGGGTACGTCGACCCGTTCCACAAATGTGTCTGTATGTAGTGGATTCTAGCTTTCCCTGCATCCTTGCTATAGAGTAGAAAAACCGCTGTACTCACCACTGTTGCTGTAGCAAACTGTAGCTGAAAGCAAATTCAAGCATGAGCTGCCAGACTTTTGCACTGCGTCTTCCACTTTTGCCGCTGCATTTATTAGAACAAGTTCATTTCTTTAGATCTACAAAAGTATATTCAAGTATAGCGTTAGATTGCAGAATTTGCCTGCTGATTCCTCATCAAATGGCAGTCGTGTCTCACGTTTCACTCTGGGGACAACAAATGGGGTTTTTTTGAGGATGGCAGTATGAACTAAATAAGGACCCTGTTTTGGACTTTGAACGATCAGGAGTAATGTAGGGGAGTCCAAGTCCAAATATAACCTTGGAAATATAGCAAAATTGATCTCCTTTAAGTGTATTAGCTTATTTAGAAGAGCCCATTCTCATCCTAACTCCTCATATACTGATGGTACCTGACCAAGCATTGATGACAAGGAACCCTACCCCCAAAACCTACTAACCTAAACATCAAATAAGGGCGCCAAGAGCCACTATTTTTTATTGTATATAGACACTTGTTCAGATAGCGTCACTATATGATGAGCCAGGATGAGTATATGTTGTCTAAATCTGAAAAGTGACTTTTTAAGGCCTGGCAGTATATGTTCACGCTCATAATATTACTGCTATATGATCTAAGAACTTGAGAGGTTGACTTGTGCACTGCTTTGTAAAGCTCAGGTTTTGAGCACTCTCCTCATTAAGTCTCATTCTTTTATTTTTTTAGATTTTCCAATTGCTGCATTAGGATGGGTGGCAAAAATCAGTCCCATAGCTCCCTGTAGCCGTCACTGGTTTTCTACGCAGCATAAACCCCTGTTAAACACGCGTGTGGGATGCAAGGATGGTACACAGCAAAAAACGTGGCGCAGGAGAGCTGGACCTAGGAACATTCAGCATGATGCCTTATACAGAGGCTCACCAGCACACAGCCAGGCCATCCTCACTTCTCTTCAATGACCCTTCCATTCTGATCATGACTTCTGCAAATATGAGTCCAAACCGGGGGTACATCTCTTAGAAGCATAGTTGCTAACTTACATAGTTGGAACCATTGACTGAATATTGTTCAAACTACATAAGTCGCTAATGTAGGTAGCAGCTATGCTTTCGGGAAACATATCCCAGAACGACTCAATCGGACCTGTATGAAACAACATGGAAATATGTGCGTCGTAGGGGCAGAGACATCACAGTAGGCTTGTGGCCCCAAAACGGCGATCGCGGTTTTGCAAAACGCACCAGTTCCCAGGCGTTCCAGGCCTGGCGAAGTTCGCGGGTAAACTGTCCCTGCCCTGAAACACATGCGGCGGATTATGTAAGCAAGAATGAATGAGGCGGTGGGCCCCCGATGCACCCCGACAGCTGCTTGTGTTCAGGCTGTCTTGCTCGAGATTTTCCCAGGCCTTTGAAGCAAAGTATTCTGAAATTGCAGCGCGCACAGGTACCCTGTGTCTGCAAGGATCTATGGGAAAAGAAAGCAATTGGGTAAGGACATTAAGGCATGTACATGCTTGCTGGTCCTTCAGGTTGAACCAACCCACAAGCTGAAATACCACCGTACCTCCGGAGTTTCACTGCACGCCGTATAAAACATATCAGACAGTGGCTCATGCTGGTATTTTTTTACATTCAGGAAGGAACATAATAAATTATCGCAACATCTTATTAACTTTGGCATGCGACTTACTGCATGACATTGGCATGTGTGCAGACATATGTAACGAAAGATAAAACATAAAAATCAAAGACTTTGCATGCTATAATGTCCAAATTATTGAGATTACGCCACTGTTAATGCAAGGACAAAAGATAGAAAAAATGTTCCTGCATGTCTTTATTAAAGTTTTTTTTTTTTTTTTTGGTCTACATATGCTTTACTGTTGTTGGTGTGGATTTCAATGTGAAAATTTAGACCACACTAAAATTACAAGAGACAGGAAAAATCACATGGTAAAGTGAATTGATCAGCTTCTTGATTAATGCCATGCGTTTCAAAATCGATTACTTATTAAGACTAAAGATTGATTAAAACCTCTGTGGTTACAGGGTAAATATCCAGACACTGCAAGCATGTTATTGGCTTCCAGTTGCTGAACTATGCAATGAAATCATTCTTTGTAAAACGTTTTATCATATTTTTCCTATTCTTCTCTTCTGATTTGCTTTCGAGTTAGCATCAACTATCCTAGCGGAAGACCGCCGGTGAGAGAGTGCATGCGACTCATCACTCAGGCAACATCGAACCTAATTCATTTTTGGATTTGATTTCTACCTCTCTCTCTCTCTCTCTCTCTCTCTATTCAGCCTGAGGTGTCTAACTCGACACATTTGTAAAGGGAAAACAAGTCTTTCCTGAAAAATGGCCAGACATTGCCTGAACCATGGGAAAATATGAGTTCTAGGCTGGGCTGAATCCATCATACAGTGACACTCAAATCTTATAAAACTCACAGAACATGACCCTTACACTGGCAAAGTACCATCAGGAGAATCATCCCCCTCAGATGACACAAGGATTCCGCACACAGCAAAAAATGATAAGATAAAAATCCTAGGTAAGATGAATTTACTTATTTTAAGACTTAAAACACTTATTTCTATCTCCATGTTTCTTTGTAAGACTAAATTTTCTTCTCATGGGGTAAGTTTTACTAGCTTGCCAATGGGGTGAGTAAATTTCACTTGTCAAATCAAATAGTAACTTGTTCTGTTTTTTTGTTTTTTTTTCTTAAAACAAGTTACTATTAGACTTGACAAGTGAAATGTACTTACCCCATTGGCAAGCCAGTAAAAATTATCTCAAAACAAGACATTTCTTTTGTCTCAATAAAAAAATGGTAATAGAAATAAGTGTTTTAAGTCTTAAAATAAGTAAATTCATATCACATTGTATTTTTGTCTTATCATTTTATGCAGTGCATGATTCCATTCTGCCACTGCACTGCTTCCTCTCTCCATAGCATCGCTTCTCATACTCTTTAAAAAAGAGCTCAAAGGATTGTGTCAGTCCTCAAAAATAAAGCATTAAACTAAAGCCAGCTCCTGTAGTCAGCTGTGCTCGCTCGCTGACTACATCCCTGACACAAACACTGTAAAAATAAATGGTGAATTGAGACTGCATGTACCTGGCAAACGCAAATGCCAATGCGTTTTGGTTGTAATCCCGTTGTCAGGAACACTGAATTGTGGCTGGATCAGAGAGGCAGGATTCGCCTGTGTGGCTTTTCCCAATACTAGGAACTTTCATATCTTTCCAAGAAAATCCTTGAAGTTGTGGCCAAACCGGACTTAGCTTGTGATAGAGAATAATACTACAAATGAGTTTAAATGCGAATATAAAACTAGTGACCAAGTGCACCAGAAAAAATATAAAATGCATAATATTAACCCTCTCATGCATAAATTGAAGCACCTATTACTAAAACCCCATAAGTCACACTTGACTTTGACTTGACCTGTGGGGTTTTAGTAATCAGTGCTTCAATTATGATAAACGCAGTCAGGATTTTTTTACTAAGTGGTTTCATACATATTTAGGGATATAAAACAAGGTTTGAAAAAAAATTTCTATCTTTATTCTATAAATGTCTACTTTTCCCATTGCAATAACCTGCCGATGGGTTTTTTTTGTATGGGATGATGCCATAGCTTCCACTAGAGTGGAAAATATGCAGCAGTGCCCAAAATTGCAGGCATATATAGAGAAAAAACACTGTACACTGTAGTCACCTCCATGCATGAAAGGGTTAAGTGAAATGTGGCGAAGGATGCCATTCAGAACTGGGCAATATATTGATATTATATCAATATTGTGATACAAGTCAAGATATTGTCTGGGATCTTGGATATCGTAATACTGTGATACGTCAGAAGTACTCATTTCTGGTTTTAAAGGCTGCACTATGGTAAATAGATTTCTGCACTTATTAGTCTATTCTAGCTCTTGCTAGTCCCTGTACCCACATTTCTAATGACTGTTCAACAAAAATCTCATTGTGTTAATATTGTCATATTTGATTTGGTCTATATCGCCCAGCCCTAATGTCAATCATTAAAAAATGGCAACTCAAAGATTATGGGTCAAATTAATTCCACAAAGCTACAGTATTTAAACAAATGAGATCCTTTATTACCTCCACCAAGGAGGTTATGGTTCCTCCTGTTTGTTGGTCTGTTAACAGGATAACTCAAAAAGTTATGAACGATTTGGCATGAAATTTGGCAGGATGATAGATGGTAGTCCAAAAAAGAGTTGATTTAATTTTGGAAGTGATCTGGAACATATTCTGGAGGCTGGATGCCGAAGAATTACAATATATCTGTCTAACGACGGTCTGTGTGATATTTCTGACCGAATAACTCAAAAAGTTATGGACTGTTTGGCGTAAAATTTGGCAGGATTCTGGGTGGTAGTCCAAGAAAGAGTTGATTTAATTTTGGATGTGATCCGGAACATATTCTGTCACCAAAAGAACAGATATATGGTGTGGTTGACGTATGCGCTCTAGTTTCTCTCTCGTACTGACTCCTGCAGGGTTCTGCACGTGAAGGTTTCGGCTGATGATTTCCTCACAGTGGGCTTTGAGGCCTCCTCCCTCATCTCTGTTTTGCTTGTGTGTGTTTATTTACCCGGCCTCTGAAATGTACAGGAGATGGTTGAGGGCAGACGGGGCGCGTAAACAGTCTCTGGATGCCCACAGTCCTGCTGGGGAGGCCGTATCACCGGCGTCACGAACGCGCACCCTCCGCTACATGCACACACGCGAGCGCACACACGCCTCTCGCTTAATGCGGTCAGGGCTCTCTCACTCTCTCTCTCTCTCTCTCTCTCTTTTTCTCTCTCTCTCTCAGGAAAAGGCTCGGAGCCACAGAGCAGTTTTAGGAGACGCGCATTGGGAGGTGCCCACACTGTTGGAGAGAGATGAGACGGCTGCACTATTACATTTACCGCACTCGCCTCCGCCATAGCTCACCCCCCCCCCCCCACACACACACACACATACACACACATTTACACAGCCCTGAGGTTGACTGTATCTGTTTTGCATTTCGACTTCCTTCTGAGAGCAATCGCTCACCAGACAAGCATTTGGAATAAGGAGAAAAATGCGGGGCGGGGGCTTTGATGTGCTCCCCGCCGCGCTCGCTGTGTGTACGCCGGGGCCGACCGCCGGGCCAGTGAGCATCCCGTTCTTACTCCTCTCTCATTTGGGGTACTGCCCGAGCGCCCGGGTGTTTGCTCGTTCGCGAGGGTGGCAGGTCCACCACACGCCAGATAAGAGGGTTCTGTAAGTACAGAGGTTTGGAAGACTGGAGCGTAAGCATAGCGCACCATGGTGGGATGGCGTTGTTGCTGATTGGACGGAATAACAGTTTCATTTCCCCTCGGTTCATCTCTGAGAACACACAAACCAGAGAAGGGTAAACAACCACAACATCTCTGATTGCATAAAAACTTGAGTCTGTCTTGTATGCCTCCGACCATAATACTGCTAAAAATAGTTCCGTGTGAATGTTTTGCTGCAAAGTACATTTTCTCACATTGCATGGTGCATATGAACCAATGTAAACCAACTATGCATATCTAATGTTCTGTCTTCAAAGCAAAATATAAAATATAAAACTGAAACATCATAAGCTGTCCTGCACCAATGATTTTTATTACGCATTTTTACATGAAACATACTTACCAGATAACTTCTGGATGGTCCAGCGATAATGTTTGCATTTTCATCTTTCTGTAATCAGCTCAATGGCATTTTACCACAGGCAGGTGAATTAGAAGTGTCTCAGCTTATGGACAAAGGAATCAATTTAGCCTCGCGCCTTCCCGCGGTCACAAATACCCCCGCTCAAAGCCAGTGTCCCAGACAAATATTAGGCGAAGAGGATCAATAAGGGTTATGCTGAATCCCAATAATCCTGATTATCTTGTCTGCTGAGAAATACACAGCCGCTCATGGACAGGCAGAGGTGCCTTTCATGGAAGACTGACGCTAGAGATCAATTGACGGTAGAGAACCATGCAAACAACACAAGCATGCAGATGCTATTCCACAGCACTGTTGCATGTGGTTCCGAGAGAAAAATCTCCCTCTGCTGCACTATCAATTCAGAGCCAATTCAACTTTATTTTCCGCACATCCTTGGCACTCACATATGGATCCGTGTACGATGTTGCAACTGAAGATGTTAGTGCTGAAAGTACTTGAGTCACGTTGTCGCACAACGCGAGGTAAGGGTGGGAAAATGTCTTTTAAAGCTACCTAAGGCGATTTGAAAATGGACATTTTGTGGCTGAAATTCTTTTAGCAATGGGGTCTTCAGTTGGAGTATATATTTTTTTTGGATACATAGGCAAATCTGAGTTATTTTGGCATTGTGCTCTCCAGTGCATGACTTTACAAATATGGTTGTTGCAATGAGGTAACTTCTGAGAAGTTTGGTTCACTTGTTCTACAGTATCTATATTTAGGTATGTAATGATTGTTTATCATGTGGAGTACAACAGGGGTAAACAGGGCTGTTATTTTCTGAGATTACACGTACACAGTTTTGGCTTCGTGATGGCCGCTCCACTCTAAAGCGTTGAGTGAAATATTTCAGAAGATGCCGCAGGAAAAGTTCTGAAATGCGCACTTTTGGCCCAATAGCTGGAAGTTACCAGTCAGGAATTTACTGCTCTGGAGGACAGGAAGCGCACCGTGAGATGTTTCAAATGCCCTTTTTTGGCACTCCCTGCTCCTGCTCTAAAATAACCATATGATGGCTGTCCCGAGGGGAGGAGAGCCCGCGTTCAGCTGACCAACCGGAACAACACGTTCATTAATGGGGCGACAGTGGAGAGGTCAGGTTTTCACAAGCCCAGAGACAAACACCTGAAGTTAAAAATGAGTGCAGAGTAACCTCCATCACTGCATCCATTCCCACAAAGACACACTCGTGGACATGGGCATTACACTCAAATACGCATCTATGCAAACACACACGCGCACAGACATGCAGACACAGTAAATATAAACACTCATTTCAGCATGCACACATCTTCGCGGACTCATACAAACACGAGCGCAAACATGCACGTGCGTGTGCATGCACACGCACGCATACGCTCACGTACACACACGCACAAACACAAAAATACACGCGCGAATACGTGTACGCACATGCATAAACCTACGTACACACACATACACATATGCGCACTCACAAGCGCACACGTAAAAACACATGCACGCCTATCCACACGCATGCACACACTCCCACGCACACGCATACAGACACACATACACACATGCATACTCGTACACAAACAAACAAACACAGACACATACACTTACACATTTACATTATATTTCTAAATTTCCTTAACTGCCGCTGTTAGTTTTGTGTCCTGATAGGCTCAGTAATGTGTCAATACATACAATTGTCAGTATCAGTACTAAGAAAATACTCAGAATATGGGAGATACTCGAGAACTGGCTTAAAACTGGTCTCCAAGTAAAATACTCTATGTTCTTTAAAGTAATTAGAATGAATTCCTCTCGGTTACATAGAGCAAGTGTCCAGTGAATGAGTCAAAATGGTTTTCACAGGTTGGCTGAAATGTTGCCAGAAACTCTTCTGGCTGGAACATACACGGTTGGACCGCTGCCCAAAACCATCAGTGCGGCTGAGAGGCGGTGCCTTTTGATCAGCTGTACGTCGACGACCCCTATAAGCTCCCTGCGATGAGATCAAAATGGCAGAGCCGTGAGCCACTTTGGTGGGAGAGTGTGTCTGCGCGTGTGATTGGCCATGTGGACAAATGCGCCCACTGTGCGCTTGCTTGCGACCGCAAAATAATTCTTTCAAGTTCAGGGCTGGCGTAGTGCTTCAGAGCTTGAGCCGACGATTACAACCAATCTCGCTTTACAGTGACGTAATTTCAATATCAACGCCACGGCCACGAAAGGCGAGACGAGCGACATTGCTCGGCAATAACACCGCAAAATTAGTGATGAGGGCCGCAACGGCGTCTGGAACGTGTGCGCAAGCGAGACGGTTCCCATGCATGCCCCGCCCCCCGTCGAAGCTCAGGCTGTAAAACGTATCCCTAGCAAAAGGAGTAGAGTATAGCCGCTGCCGTCAACGAGCTCGCATAAGGCACATAATCTGAAAGTACTTAGAGGGGCTGAGAGAGCGAGGCGCAGCCGTCAGGCAGCCAGATAAAAGCACACTTTCCCCATTAAAAAGCCATCAGACTCCAGCGAAACGCAGAGCTCTGGGGGGCCGCGTCTCGCCCCGTTCTCGTTCCCAGCCTTGATATCGTAAGATTGATCGCTTGCGCCAAAAATAACAGAACAGTTCCTATGGAGACACAAGCACAGTTATACATTCTTCAGAATCACATCTTTTTTTTTGTACGAGGAAAAAGTGCTGTTATTATTATTGCCACTCCCCTGATGTCATTCTGTGATTTAACCCCTTGAAGCCCACTTCCTTTTTTAAAATTTTGTCCTTTTTGATGTTCCAAAATGAATAGGCTTATAGCAGACAAACCTTATGGCAAAGAGGCATTTATAAGGCCTCATTTGAAAGGCAACACCCTCTAGTTTCTGAAAATGTGCTCATTTTGTATGTGGCTAAAACAAAAGCCACTCTATGGCTTTAAAAGCCACAGCTTAAACTCCCGGAGGGTTCTACCACCTTAAATCCTAGCAGGTCTCTCACAGGTTGCTTTGGAGAGGTTCCCGCATGAAAAGATGTCGGAAATTTACATTTTTGAGTTATTGAATAAAGTATCAATGAATATGAGTGTGCAAATATGTGTATGTGTGTGTGTATGGGAGTGTGTCATCAAATGAAAGGATCCTTCTATTGTCACTTCAGGGGAATGGCCTTGTTCACAGTAGCTGAGTGCAGTAGCTCCGTGACAAATTAGCGCATTACCTGCTACACCGTGTAATGTCTGCGTACCAGGTTAGGCCTCATCCGCACTGAGAGGGGAAACTTTAACTGACCTCCCTCTTTTCCCCACCACTACGGCTAGACCCTCTCTCAAACTTTACTGGGGGCCAGTGGAGGACGTGGGGTCTGGCTAATTTGCAGGGCAGTGCTAGATTCAAGCCCTCCGCTCCTCTCTCACAACACAGCCTGCGGAGCACTCAGACGCTTTCTAACTGATTTCGCCTGTGTATGTTTGGAGGTCAAGGGGAAAGCAGAGCCCGTTCCAGGCTTTGGCCGTGGGCACTAAAACATCAGTGTGCTCAATTACCGTCACTGGTGGACGGGCTCTGCTTTGCTACCCATAACTTTGTAATTGAAAGCATGAGTTTTTGGGGGGTTCAACTGCTCCGGGAGGGTGTTTTGATAAGTCACAGGAAATGGGCGTTGGCAGAAGGGGGTGGGGGGTTGAACCTTTCTCTTTGCAATGGCGGTTCACATGTGGGATCCTAGTTACCCCACGGCAGAACAAAATAAAATACCGTAAAGCCTGTGGAGAAGTCATGGAGAAAAGTTTTGAACGCAGAGTTATAACAGATTCCGAAGTCTTGATAAAGACTGAGAGTTGTGAACACGTGGGCAGGTGCCCTTTTAGTGTTTGATGTCTATGCTAGGATGGTTACATTTCTCTAGCAGACATATTAGGCCAGAGGGGCTTACAGCATTGTAGAACCGAAATGCATTTACCCAATTTACATGGGTTGCAGCACCAGGTCGTGTTAAAAACTTTCCCAAACCGTTAAGCATATATAACTTCACTTGAGGAATAATGCAAAGTAACTATGCTAAGCAGCAACCAAATTACCCTTTCTGAATACCGTCATAGCCTTCATTACCTCCATAACAAGTCCTCCGGAGAAAAGCCTAAGGCCATAAAAACACAGTGACCAGCACGAGCACAATGGACAAGGGTGTTAGTGGGTGGGGTTGGGAGGTAAATCAGGATGTGGTGTGAAGTTTAGTTGCATCTGAAAATAGTCAAGGATGCTGTTGTACAGGCCACCTTGGGAAGTAGGCTCCACGATTGGGGGTCCAGAACAGACAGGCCTCAAGACCGGATAGAGCTGCAATGGACAGAGATAATGGTCGCCAAGGTTGAAGAGAGTCACTAGAGGTAGAATGCAGAGGTATGCTGGAGTCTGTCCATGTACAGCACCGCATTTTTAGATGTGATATGAGCAGAAACATGTTGCAAATGACATGGGAATAGTGTCATTAATGTGTTTATAAAGCATCAGACCAGAGGAGAGGCTTAGCAGTGGTAATAACCTGGAGAGAACTGATGTGTGTAATGATAGATTGCAGTCAAAAGAAATAACATGCGACAAAGAATGAGGACTGGATCAAGAATGGAGCCTTGGTGGACACCGTAGAGTTGACCCGGAAGTGAAATATGCGGCAATTTCTATAAACCTTGAAAGAACCACAGACTTTGGCTAAGGTTCCCATGCAGTGGATATTGTATCTTAGGAGTAAATTCAATGCATAGAGAGTTATTGTTCTGAAGTCTGGCTTTTAGTTTTCATACAAAATATAGTTTAGGTATTTCCATAACCAAATGAAAAAGCTTAACTCCGCTGCAGTACTGCAGGCACAGTGAGTAGTGGGAATGGCATGAGTATGTGTGGGAAAACTGAAATAAATAAAATGAAATAATTTTGGTGAATTGAGAACACGCATGCATTTATGTGTTCTCTACAGATTATGTATAGAAAAAAATCATATCAATTTATTTTATGGCACAGCTGGAAATCCAACCATTTGCTGTACACCTGAGCTTGCTTGAGGTGAAAGTGGTAAGTCACTCCAAATGTTGCCCAGAAACAATTAATCATGTAGCAAAACTTGTAAACCATTAAGGCCAGAATAAAACTCATGAAAAGGCAGGGCCTAAAAAAGTTTTATTTAAAAGGGTCCAGGGAAGATTTAGAGACTAAAAATTGAAAATGTACAGGTCTTTAAATTAAAATGATGCCTGACTTCCTGTTGGGAGCTTGAGACCTGTCACTCGGTTCATTGTGCCACCCTAAATTGTGCGTTGGCGCCTGTAGGTTTTTGGAAATTTAAGGGAAAAATGTTGAAGCTTTTATAGCACATGCTGTGCGCTGTGTAAGGCCGAGGCATGTACAGTCTGTGCTCATATTTTCCTGGCTATTCTAATGCGGAGAATGGTACCATACAGGACTCTCATTAGTTTACTCTAAAAGTATGCTAGTGAGTTGGTGCATCTGTATTCCTCTTGACCCCGCTATTTTCATTTCTAAAGGCGTGTTTGTTTATAGTTCATAGAAACCGCCTTTTACTGGCCTTGTGGATGTTGCCTGTATGGGCAGAATCAGAGGTTGCATGTGTTTGCTGCCTTCTGATATGGTGCAAACACCACACCTAATCTATATCAAAGTCATACCCATGTCACTACATGCACTGTTGAGAAAAGTTACTGGAGTTTTTGCTCTTGGAGGGGAAAAACAATGAGTGTTATTATCACAATGATGAGTGATAAAATTATTTTTCATCACAATTTGAACAATTATTTGGAACAGAAACCCTTTTTTTTTTTTTTGCTCAGTTCTGCTCAAGAAGAAATTATTTAGAAATTTCTCTAAAAGGAATTAATTGTCTTTGCTAAGGCCTTGTTATGAAATTGGCTGAATTTACTGATGAGGGTCTGTAACTCTGACTTAAATTCCAGGTGCAGAATAATGACTTTTTGGGGGGAACCGGCCTTTGTTTGTACAATTCATTTTGGCTTACCTCCCATCTGAAAAGTATGTTGCGTGGTACGGCTTGCAGATAGCTCTGTTATCACACTGGATGTGGTTTGTGAGCATTGCAATGTTGATCTTGTTTCAATATTTAACATTGCTGATCTTTGGAGAAGTAGCTAAAATACGCTCAGGTTCGAAAAACATACTTGAGGATGGAAATATATTTCCTACGGTGAATTCTGGTCTGGCACTTCTATAAAAGAGATAGATTTTATTTACATTGTGGGTACATCACTTTAGCTGCATCATCAAATGACTCAAGTAAACAGATATCCCTTGTTGAATTCGGGGGGGGGGGGGTGCGTGTCCTTCATTTCTACAATGATTATTTTACAATTTAATAATTGTAATTTTAAAATGATAATATGAATACTGATCTCAGAAACAAATGTCTGAACAGCACTCCTAAACTTGCTGACTCGACATGCAAACAGCTTGTAGCTAACTGTCGTTGAAGCTTTTCTCAGCTTATAACCTCCTAACGGTTAGAACATTCGAAATGAGATATATGATGGGTGTCAGTCTGTTAAGAAACAAAAGGAAATGTGTAGTAACATGCTCCTGTGGCTCCATAGAACCGACTTGTTTGACTTCTGCTATTTGTGTTTATGTTTTTCTGTAGTGGATTTCCCCCAAACTGCCCACAATCGCGTCAGTTATCCCGGGAAGTAATCTTCACACTGTTGATAGTGTGTAGGAGTGAAATCAATTCTGCAGGCATCTCAGCTCACCACAGAGACTACAAATACAGGCCTTATCAAGTACTCAAGCACTGTATTTGCAAACAAATATTCTAATCTTAATTGCTGCTGTTTATTTTTCGGTTTTCTCTGGAGTGCACCTCCGCTGCCTAATCAGCCCATCTTCACACATCTTCCCTTCCAATAAACAGCAACTCGAGTCAGGCCATCAGCGGCAGGAAAGAGACATTTTCAGACAGAATTGTCACCGCTGCATTTACACAGAATGAAATTCAGTGTGGGAACAGTTTGACACTTTACCGCATTACATTAGAGCTATTGAGAAAGTAAGGCAACATTAACCACAGCAGCCAAAGGTAGTTTTTGAGAACTATTTTCCTTCATGCTAATAATTACCACAAATCAATCACCACTCTGTCCCAAACTTTTACTCACAAATGAATGCAAATGCTTTTTTATTTCCAAAAATGCGTTCTCAAAGTTATTTTTGCTCATTTTTGTCATCACGGACTATATGGCTACTGAGGACAAAAAGAAAAAAAATACTCTGCAAGGCGCTTGGATTCGATGTTTATATCACTGTGCTCGTGATTGAATCCAGGCCAATGTTTGTGATTATTGTGGCCTGGGATCTCATTTGTTGAGTGTCAGTGTTTGGGTGCTGGTCAGCCCGTGATTGCTTTAGCTGCTGTGTTTTTTGGAGCCGTGGCAGCTGTAAATATCTGCCAGGACAGCCAATAAAACAGTCCGAGGCCCTGCTTTCATCTGCGGCGTCTTGTGCGGGTCGCGGCGGGCCGCGTGAGCCGGGGGAAACGTAGGTGATTTCATGCACGTCCTCTTTCTCAGGATCTTTGCCCCTGAGCACCGAACGCACAGAAAAGAAAAAATTCGCCCGGACCCAAAATCATGGGTGTCCGAGATAAAAGAGAGGGAGTGAGGCAGGGGTCATTGTTCGCCCCTTCCGTCTCCTATTCTCTGTCCCCCGTCCTCCCATTGAGTCTGTCCTCAGCTCCCTGAGAGGCCAGGGGCCTGGCTATAAATGCAGGGTTTAAGAGGCGAGATTCAGGGGTCAGTCTCCGAGCGATTTGCAAATGTACGGGGACGGGGCCGAGGGGGTTAGGGATGAAAGTGGAGGAATGTGGTGGATGGTGACATTGTGCCATTGGCAGGTTGGGCTGAAAAAGGCCACGTTGTGTTGTAAATACTGTGCTCTCCAGATGGCTGATAACTGGCAAAGCTTTGGATTCTCCGAAGGTGTGAATGCAAACGGCATGTCGCTGCATAATCGTCCACTCCCGGCCCTGTTGCTCAGCCCACTCTCACGCCTGCTTTCTGAAAACAAAGTATGGCAATATGCAGGGACGCAAGTTAAATGAGAAGTGCTCTGGTTGAGAACTACAAACACTTCAACGGTGGTTCATTAAATTGAAAGCATTGCAATATTTGCCCCTGTAAAATGACATAAGTCCTTCATCCATTAAAAATATGATATGGCTTAGAAAAATACACAGATTTTCCTTTTAAGTGTGTTTTTTCAGTTTAAGTAAATAACTTATAGCCATTTGTTCAATTTTATGTATTCGCTTTGTCTCAATATCTTCATCAGAGCATATCTTTGGAGTCAGGAATCACTATGCCTGAAAACCAGAATTGTATAACTTAACTTGGCTTTTTAAATATACGTGTGTGTGTGTGTGTGTGTGTGTGTGTGTGTGTGTTTGTCCGCGTGCTTGTGTGCATGACTTTACAGATACATTATGTCTAAATACTGTAAAAGTCCTGTTTTTTTTTTTTGTTTTGGTGGTTTTGATTGTTTTTGTGATCCATTATCAGCAGGAGCTACAATACCTGACCGCACACTTTCTCAGCTCTTACATTTGGTGATATCGGCAAGTCAGTTTATCCATCTCTAGCTTAATCTGAAGGCGCACTGAACTCAGAGATGGCGATTCAGACAGCTGCTTCTTGTCTTATGACATTTCATTCTTCAGGAATCGGACAGGGGAGCATGCCGTCTTCAGCCATTATCCTAATAAAAACTGATGTGGTGACTGTGCGCACTTTAAAAGAAACCCTCTGCTTTGGGCTGTTGATACAGCTCCAGACGGACATATCACAGAGGTCTGGCTGGGGCTAATGCTGGGATAAGCAGCCATGCCATGATGGGTCAGTCAGAACCACCTCCTGAGAGCCTGGTCCCAGAATTACAATGGCGAGAGAGAGCTGTGCGACGCAGAGCTCTGGGCTTTTAGTGGAAATAATACAGAAAGAGAGCTGTCCGACACAAAGCTCTGGCCTTTTAGGGAGAGAAGTAATGGAGAAAGAGAGCTGTGCAGCACAGAGAAATGAACTTTTAGGGGGAGAAGTAATGGAGAAAGAGGGCTGTGCTACACAGAGCTCTGCGCTTTTAGAGGGGGAAGTAATGGAGAAAGAGGGCTGTGCGACACAGAGCTCTGTGCTTTTAGAGGGAGAAGTAATGGAGAAAGAGAGCTGTGTGACAAAGAGCTCTGGGCTTTTAGGGGGAGAAGTAATGGAGAAAGAGAGCTGTGTGACACAGAGCTCTGGGCTTTTAGGGGGAGAAGTAATGGAGAAAGAGAGCTGTGTGACACAGAGCTCTGGGCTTTTAGGGGGAGAAGTAATGGAGAAAGAGAGCTGTGTGACACAGAGCTCTAGGGTTCTAGGGGGAGAAGTAATGGAGAAAGAGAGCTGTGCGACACAGAGCTCTGTGCTTTTAGAGGGAGAAGTAATTGAGAAAGAGAGCTGTGCGACACAGAGCTCTAGGGTTCTAGGGGGAGAAGTAATGGAGAAAGAGAGCTGTGCGACACAGAGCTCTGGGCTTTTAGGGGGAGAAGTAACGGAGAAAGAGAGAGAGAGAGAGAGCGATCGCATGCGACACAGAGCTCCCGGCTTTTGGGGGGAGAAGTAATGGGCTTGGAATGTGCCAGAGGTCCACTTTGAACTCTGCTGCATTGTAAACCGCCCGGAGAAGGTTTGTTCGAGTTTCAACCAAAGGTCACATTCCCTGGCCCTTGTCTACCGTTATTAATATTTATAAGGATTTAATGTCTGCAGAATATCTTCCCATCCTCCCTGGCTCCCCCCATCGAACGCAAAAGTTTTCAGCAAAAGGCAAAATTCTCTCTGCACTTGATGACACAGATATCATTGTATGAAGTCTTCAAACTTTTAGTAAATCTTTTTAAATGAGAGGGGAATTCAGGCTGTGATCCAGTAGAAATTGATTTCTGAGGTTTGATATATCATAGTTTCATATGCAAAGACCATTGCTGTTCTAAAAGCCAAAACTATTCCCTATAAGAAACTATTCTATAAGTAAATCTCCTTTTTAACCCTGGGAGGCCTGAAATAAATTCTTAAAAAAATATTAATTTGATTATCTTGTGCTGTTGGAAACCTATCAAGGGGCGACTTGTTTAAAAGAACTCCCGGAAGGGTGCTCATTTCAACAAGTTGCCACATGATAGGTTTTCAACAGCTTTGATTTTGTATCTTACATTGAGCAACAATTGCTGCATTTAGCGCTCTAAGGGTTAACATTGAGAGGATACAGGTTAGTGCAAATTTGAGATCCTTTCCACTGAAAGAATAGTCTACTGACTTTGTACATTAAATATAAATCAGCCAGTTATACTGCACCAATATTTTGTTTTGTTTTTATGTGTCAGACTTTCAGTCGGAATGTAAAATTAGCACAAGCAGTTAGCTCCTTTGGTTTGAAGGAGGTGGCAAAAATAAATGAATCTATGAACATCCTGATTAAAGCCACAGCTCAAAAATTCCCATTGTTTTGTTTCGTTACAGTTGGTGCCACTGCCTATTCCTCAGTTATGGTCACAATTTTACTGTACACGGTTACGGTTTTACCGTACATGGTCACAATTTTACCGTACATGGTTACGGTTTTACCATATATAGCCCAAACCTCTGCACTATAGAATATGGCTCCTGTAAACTGGCCACCGCATAGTCTTTCCTTGTACAACCCAAACCTAAGAACTGTTCGATATGACTCCTGTAAACTGATCATGATACAGTCTTACCATATAAACCCAAACTTAAGTACTGTACGATATGACTCCTGTAAACTGATCATCGTACAGTTTTACCATATGCGGACCCTGAATGCTCATGGAAACGCTCTGTACCTGCGCCAGTAGAACAGGTTCTGACTTGAAACCTGAGTGCGAGGGATGTGAGAAGGTACACTGTTTAGTCTGCCTTAAATAAACAGCAGAAAACACTCATTGTGGCGTAATCCTGCGAATGCTCATATGTCAAAACCCAGTTTCATGGCCGCTGAAGGGAAGTGATGCGTAACGTTGTGCCACAACGTTGAGGTAATTCTGTCCAAGCGAGGTGACTGAATCCTAGGAAGTACTTTTTCCTTCCACTGCTTTCTGGTTCAAATTATACATGCTTTAGCTGTAATTCGCCGTTTTGTCTGTTTTGTGGACTTTTTCTCCAGCATTGCGTATGCTAAATATAATAGCTTGCTGTGGGGGGTTTAATTGTTAGAGGCAGGCGTGTTTCTCCTTTAAACCTTGGAGAGGTAAATGCAGCTATTGACGTTCAATGATGTAAGATATGAAAATCAAAGCTGTAGAAAATCTTTCATGTGGCAACTTGTTTAAAAGAGCTAAACAAGATGCCACATGATAGGTTTTCAACAGCACACAATAATTGAATTTATATTTTTAAAATTAATTAAAAAATGTATTTATTTCAGTGGTCTAAGGGTTAATCTGCTCTGAATCACACCAATGGTATCAAAACCATTTGCTCCCACTCTGTCAAATGCACCACTCTACACAATTGCGTTGTGTTCTGTGTGCAGTGTATGTATGTGAGCTGCGGGAGAGACGTGGTACGATTCACTGCTGAGATTTTCTTCTTTTTTTATGATGGATCTAAGGCACCTGGGATGAGCCACTTGGCATTGATCGCAAGCTTAATGGACGTCATCTCCCATAAGGTATAATGGCACTAATTTGTTGACTGCATTGTGCGGCGCTAACGGTTCTTGGTTTATTATCGCTGCACTGGGTGTAATCCAGGCTGCCAGTGTATTTCCATAAGCCTCAATAGATGTTTTGAAAAAATGTAAGGGCCTAGGCAAAATCATGCAAAGTTATGCAAAATAAAAAAAAAATCCTGGAATGTGTTACAGGGGAATTGCACTAACATGAGGGGGCAAAAAGCAGCGCAGGAACACCTTCCTTTTATTGCCCCCAGGCGCCATTACTGAAGTGCATTTCCTGATTGAAACGATGAAATTTACCATTGTACTGAATTATAATGAACGCGCCTGTGTTGAATTAGAACTTCCTGACTCAGGAGTGCCTGGTGCTCTCCTCCTGACAGTTAAAAGCAATGTGTATGGAGGCCATTCAAGATCTTTGCATACACTTTACCTACTGAGATAAAGGGCATCCAGGGTTGTGTTAAACGGGGGGAAAAAAAAAAAATTCAGTTAGTGTTTGGCCAGACATTGCTGAAGGTGTAAATGTCCACAGGGACGGGCATTTGCTTAGGCGTGTTCCTGGTTTACTCAAAGCTGACTTCCCCTTAAGTTTATTTGCAAATGCACATTAGCCTTTATCAAGAAAAACATCAAGAAAATACAACTTTATGATATCAGGTATTTGCATTACTCTGCATGGGGGTCATTTTTTCCATACATGTGAACTCACATGCATACATACACGCACAGACAGTTCAGTGGCGCTATTTTTTTTTTTTTTTTTATCATCTTGGCTCTTCCGACACCACAAAGGAATTTCAATTGTAATGAAAGGGTTTTCAGGGGTTTCTTCGAGTAATGTTGTCTGAACTGCGTGGATTTTTTTTATACATAACCACTTTAATTTTTTTGTTTTTAAGGGGTTTGCCAAGTAACATTCAACAAACGGTGTGGAGATTTTTTTTTATTCATACCCAATACCACATACATACCCAAATCGTTTGCAGTCAAGGACTGTCTGCAGTCTGGAACTCGCAAACATCACCAGACTCTGGGTGTCTTCCCTGGTGATGATCTGCCTGGCCTTCACTGCTGTCTCCAGTTCCTGTTTGCTCCGGAAGCATTCTGCCGTCAGTTTTGCCTCAGCTAGCGAAATAACTGCGCCTGTAGATTCCAGTTAGGTACTTCAATTAGTCATCGTAGAATATTCAACTGCTTTACGTACTTTGATAAAGTGCACTGCAGTCCTTGCCCATCTCTCCATGAAGCGCGGTGGCTTTTAAACATCTGTCTGAGTCTGTGCAGATGATGTAGCCATATGCTATTCACAATTCATCCTGGTGCTTTTGTTAGCAGAGATTTATTTATTTTATTTTGCTTTCATCTTGATAATCAACAAATACAAAACCAATGAATTTGACCATTATGACCTTTTTTTATTTACCTTCATCATACCTCCTAAGTACAGGAAGTGTGCTGCTAACAGGAAGAGATATGGTGCTGTAAATGCAACTTGGGCAACCTGGCAGAACCCCATCTGTTTAAATGACGTAAGCTGCTAATTGGTCAGTCAGATAAGGGGCGGGGTCTGGTGATAAGACAGGAGTGCCAGACAGGAATCCCCCTGCGCCTGTGCATCCTGATGTCCCAGTATGCTTTGCACCAGACAAGATAAAAATGAGAGGAATGCCTGAGAGGACAATCACTTGCAAATTAGAGAATTAGAGCCAGTCTCGACAATCTTTACAAAGCGCTACAAATTATCCTACGAGCTGAGATGCCCCTCAACCGATGCTAAGATTTATTCTCAGTGGTTAACGAGAGTGACTTGACACTTGAAGAAAATATATGTGTATTTTACCAGATGCTGCGGTCCGGAAGTTGCATTTTGCGAGTGGTAGAGTAGAGTAGTTCTGCTTTGTGTTCTGGAAGGTACACATTTGTTTTTGTAATGGTAACTTGCTCAAAAACAATGATAATAAGTAATTTTAATTTATATCAGATTTTGCATCAGGATTTTTGAAAAGCTTAAAAAAAACACCAACAGCTTGTATTTCTCCACAGAAATGTATCTATTTCCGTTTATTTTATGTCAACAGAACAATTTTTGGTCATTACTCAGGGATGTTACCATTATTCCACTATTTTCTCAGACATAGTCTTGCAAAGCAACAAAAAAAGACAGTAAGAAATCAAAATCAAATTATAGGTGCAGTGCAGCAATGGTTGAGGCTGGGCAATTTTAGGCAAAATTCGGCAATTTTGAGCAACAAGCAGCGTGTAGGAAGATGAAAAAGGTGGCATTCTGATGCGCTTTTTACATTAGTTGAGGCTTGAACTCACAATTTCTGGCACAAGAGACTATGCTCTATCTCACTGAGCTAATTGGCAAATGGAAATGTTGCATTTCACAAATTTACTAAGCCAGTCACCAGTCACTAAGCCAGCAGCTGTTAGCGTGTAAAGGCAGATTTCAAACGGCTGTCAAAAATTCAGTTAATAAGACACAAATCCGAAAATATACAAATTGCATCTCGACAGCATGGAAATGTTGGTAATTTGTTTTTCACAATGATTTATTGGCTCCATAAGTGAAAAATTGATGTTTAAAAATGCCATTTTTGCATTGACTCCAATTGTTCGAATGACAGCGAAATTCAAAATGCTGTAAAAAATTCACTTTTTGAGATAAAGTTCTGATATTTTCCAAACATCATCTACCATGACTCCAAAAAATTGCCATTTTTTAATGAGCATTGAAAATGTCTTTAGCAAGAATTTGCAGGTATATGTTTACAGTATCATTTACAGTCAAACATTTTGAGGCACTGTAGGCTCAATATTCGATAAATCAAAAATCTGTGTGAGTCATTTTTGTAAGACAGTCTGAAGATGCTCCGTAGCAAGTTTGGTGTCAATTGAGCAAAACTTGTGGGAGGAGATAGGTTTAATACTTTTTACAGTTTTTTGAAAAAACAGAGAAATGGACTTCATAATTTGCACAAATTTAAATGTACAAAATTCTTCTTCAGTATTGGGGCTACATTTTAGTGAAAATTCCAAATCTGTAGCACATATGGCTGATTTGTCATGAATTTTCAATTTTCAGCTGAGGTAATCTGGCATGGGACTGGACCTTTGTGCAAAGCTTGGTGATTTTTCGCTCATGGGAAGTAGGATTTCCGGAAGAAGAAGAAGAAGAAGAAGAAGAAGAAAGAAGACCATGCAGGATAACCATTGGGTCCTAGCAGCTAAGGCAACTATTTCCTTTCGAAAAATTGTGATTTTTAGCCATAGAAATTTTGCATCAGCTCATGAAAAAATCAAATGATAGGCTGTTGTGCTAAATTTTTTATTAGGGTTCAGAATGTTCCAGATAACCTTTGGGTATGTTGGGTCGTCTCCCAGAAAAGGTTTTACTGTTGGAGAAAGTGGAGAAGAAGCATTTCCCATGATATTCCACATTTTGTCAAAAGCAAAATTACAGTATGGAATCTTTCTTGCTAAATATTTTATCACTATATTACATTATATTATATTGAATGTAATATTCAGTTCATGGAATCAACATTAGTTTCATTTTGTGATCGAGTTGTGATATATGAATGCAAAAGGTATTTTACCATTTTTTTATATTGTTATGGCTTCATGAGCTTGCTGATCAAGTTTTTAATAGATTTGAAAGCTAGTGCTTGAATGAATGAATGAATGATATACCGTGGCCCCATTTGTATTTATCTTTAGAAATCATCTAAAAAATTACTCTCAGCTGAAAAATCTTATCATCATAAGTTGCTGTCCATTCGTCAACGTGCAGTGATGGCGAGTAGATTTTATTCATGCCGAAATCTCAAGTTTCAGCCTTTTACATTGAACATGGTCATCTGACAATGTGCAAAAATAAATAAATAAATAAATAAATAAACAAGCAGTAAAGACTGCAACCGCAACCTCCATGAAGGTAGTGTTTTGGTCTGGGTGTGTGGAAAATAAGATTGATGACTGCATAATTCTCTTCTAATTGCCTTCAAATGCTCTAATTCCCCATCTGGGCCTTTCTTGGCTGACAACATAAACAACATTCCTGAAGGAAAGAGAACAGTGGCAACCCCGTCTCGGAGAACAGGCTCGGCTTATCAATCACGGGGGGGGAAACACAGGCCCTATTCATTATACCTTCAAATGACCCTCCACCACCCCACCCCACACTCTTCTTTTTTTGTCAAATCAAATCATTTTTATTTTCCGATTCGGGCGGAGCGTCCTCCGTCGCCCGCCTGACCCCCTGCTTGTGAGGCCTGAGTAAATTTTCGCGAGCGGGGTCCGGGGCCACACCGGCTGCTCCGCGGGAGGAAGCTTCATGTTCTTTCCGCTCCACTTGGCCTTCACGTCTGTAAAGTGCTCAATGCCGCGGCTCTGCGGCCAGCGTGGCGTTAGCGCCGCTCGAGCCCGAGGGCCCCATTGTCCCCGGTTTCCCTCTCGTTAGCACCCTTGGCCTTCCATTGTCTGGGCTCACCAGTGTCAGGTCAGGCCTGGTGTAGGCCTCTCCTGCTCCGAAGGCCCCCTCCTTTCCCATTTTCGGATCACTAAACAGGACAGCTGCTTTATCCATCCTTTCAGGCCCATTGTACAGACACCCCAGGTTGGGCTGGGGTCTCTTTCAGGGGGAAACCCTTTCTCCTTTTTTTTTTTGTCTACATTTTTGGGGGAGTTTAACAACCAACCCCCCCCCACCACCACCACCACCCCAAAGGACTCGTACACTCACTACGCATTTCTATTGAGAACCCCATTCTCCTGCATTCTCAGGACTGAATTGATATCTGGATAGGAAGAGGATTCTGAACATTAAAGGGGTAGATTGACAAGACAGACAGGGTTGTAGCCTGGGGTGAGGCTACAGTGATGAGGACAGGGGTGAAAAAATTCATCCACGCATTTTTGAGGTAGACCAACAACATTTCATCTCCATTCATAAAGGTAAATATTGACTTTCTCACCTTAATCAGGACCCTTCTTCTTCTGATGGTGTTAAAGTATTCTCCAAATAGTGTCTGACTGTCTTCTTCTGTCATGGACCCCAGCCAGGAACTCCATTCCCTGGTGCTCACATAGTGAATTTGTGAATCACCAACTGGCATTTTCCCAGACATTCTGAAACCTGGTCTGGGTATAGCCTCTGCTACAAGGTCAATCAATAGCCAAGCTGAACACTCAAGGTCAAATCATGGACAAGTCTGATCTTAAATGACATCAGAGCCCAGTGCGATAATTACATACTGTTTTTCTCTCAAGAACTGGCGGGGGGGGGGACGTTCTCTTTACTTGTGACCGCTTCCAAATTTCGCAACTTTACGTGTTACAAACATAATTTCTGTCGAGGGACCAGAAAATACTGCAAAAGCGGGGGGATTACGTACCTTAACTTAATCACTGTGTGGGAATGAGCCGGGCCTTCTTCAGATTCAGTTCAGCATTACTGCTTAATCATAAATCTCCACCAGCCTTGACAGGTCCCCACATACAGTGCATTGAAATACTCAGGCATTCGAAATATTGTCGAGGGTGGATGAGTCACACGCAAGCAAGAGCCCAAATGGAAGTCCTGCCCAGAGGATGGGGCCGTGCCTCGTTCCGATGCTGGTGAGTCACTAAACTATCACAGTGGCTCACACAAGGCCACTTTTCCTGCAAGTTTATGTGCAACTGCTGAACAGAGGTACTTTGAGAAGAAAATCATCCCTCAAAAAGGTCAGGATTAGGTTATCTGTCCCGCTAATATGGCTGAATTAAACAGTCGTCAACTTAAACCACGTTCCACGAGGCCTAGATGTGCTCTTCCGCACTTGGCAAGAATTTCCAGTACACACCAGTGCATGCTGATATGAGCAATGAATTTCAAAAGAGAATTACTTAAACCATATAAGCACAGTCAGTTAGCTTACTGCCACCTGAAAATGCTTATAATCCAATCATAACTAAAGGGAAATTTAAATGACAGGTTTTATGCCCTAATTATCACGCATCATGCTACGTGACCGATAGTTGGCATAAAAAAATTCAGTACTGAGTTGTGTCATGATTGAACATAAACTAGCCGCAACTTGCAAGCCACTATAGCTAACTGATAAAAACTAATAAAATGTCAAAGTAGCTTGCCTATTCAAGCGAAACAGAACATCTCACGTTACACTGCTAACTCACCTAGAGGGCTAACAGACCCACCTAGAACTTAAAGACGTGTGGTATTTCCAAGTTATTCAGACAATAAAGAGGATAGCATCAGATTGGCTCCAAGTGCATGCAACTAGTGTATATAATAGAATACGAATGGACCTCCATAATGGAAAGACACTGAAAACAAGCCTTCATAAGAGAACACACCCTTACTGTGTTTTTCCAGTGCTTGGCACTTTGAAGGAGCGGTAAAGGAATCTATTTGCTCTAAGGCCTATTTCCATGGAAGCAGATGGATTATGACCATGCAGAATCTCGTATTCATGTGTTAGCGCTGTGAAGCATTGATGAAGCATTCTGTTTATCAAGAGTTAGCGAGACAAAAAAATGGCATCTATAAACATTGACATTTCAAAACCAAATTTGACAGTCAGTATTTACACGTGCAAATGTCACTGGCAGGCAAATTTGAAATCCTGTTTTATGAATCACTTACCAAGCACTCAAATTAGGAACCTGCCTACCCAAATCTTCCTTTGAAGCAAGTTCCAACAGAAAGAGAGGGATCAGCTGAAATTCCAACTGTTATTGTCTGCATTTAAAGCCTTATGCCTCCGTTTAAAGACACAGTGCTTCATATTTCAATGAGACCTCTTTTTAACCCAATCTTTCCCCCTGATTTAGACTGCTCAGTTTGTAGCCTAGCTTACTTGTCATGACATCATTTATTTCTGCTGACTGTCTACTCAGTGTCCCATGAGGACATGCTGCTAGCCGTCATTTGTACTACCAACTGTATAGGATGGTCACTGTATCATATACAGGAAACATAGGTCAACAGCAGGAACTTAACCGACCGATAGAGACACTAGAAATGTGAAAGGGAGCTGATCCATTGAGATGAGGTATATAAAGATCTGGAGACAGCTTCCACTGGCCTACAGAGCTACAATGGGCGCTGGGTAATGGTGATTGAAGTCAAGTCATGAGGGTAGCCATATTTGTCATTAGGGATTTTTTTGCCACCAGAGAATACATGCTGGGTGGCTAAATGTGAAAATACCACTCAAAAGTTCATCAGGGATCTTCATTTCCTCAGCTCACAGAGAAAGACAATAATAAGCTCCAAGAATGCATATGTACGATCAATTACAGGGAAAAAATTTCTATGGTAACAAGGTAGAAATCAACATGGAGTGCTGATCGCTATGCCTCCACCTGCCATAGCCATATACCAATGACCTCATGTGACCTTGATCTTTGTCCCAATGACCTCCAAATCTTGATCAGTTCAGCTACCCTCTGAGAGGAGAGTTACCATGTCTGATCTGGTGAAAATCCATCCACTCTGTAGACATTGAGCATAAAAGATATGTGTGGTGGATGGTAGGTGTGATGACCTGAAAGACGACAGGAGAACAGTATGCTTCCCGCCTATAATCCGTGGCAGTGACATAGCAAAGTAGAGTCATAGAATAGAATGGACATCAATAACGAAAATGACCTTTCACCGCTGCAAGCTTAATAAGGTGCAATACCACTGGGAACCACTGGGGGTTTTTCTGTTTATAGGGCATTGCTAATTCCTGCCCCCTAGACTCCATCTCACCAACTGAATTCCTCTCTCCTCAGCACTGTGATGCATCATTCCTGCATATCATTCAATGGGGTCTCTGGTCCCTGCCACTGACAGGACAAATGCCGAACTTTGAGTTCTGTCCAACATACAGAAACCAAAGTTCATCGCCATGAGGTCTCCCAGAGTGACCTCATAAAAATACTATATTTATAAGCAGAAACTGGCGCTATAAGTTGTCAAGTCACAAAAAGTCAATTTTGAGAAAAAGGGTCTGAATATGCAGTATAAAAACCCCCATAAAATTCTGCGAAATTAAGACCCCAGTGCTAGAAATATTCAAGTCACAAAATGTCAGCTTTGAGAAAATAAAGAAAATCCTCCAAGGTTAATATGAATGACGTTGCCCCATCATTACCTTTGCAAAAATGTCATTAAGTGCTCTTAGCGCTTGACTCTTCAGTCTCTAATGTTTGAGAATGTTGGGATCTCATGGACAGTGGAATCCCTTTGTTATGGGGACTGTATGAGATTTTGAGTGAGGTCATCAGGGAACATGATACTGAGAAAAATGCCAGGATTATCCAGTCCCCTGCACTGAATTAGTCTCCAAGAAACTGTCTAAGAATAAGGAGAACTTGATCGGCCTGTGTGACAATCCTTTTCTCTAGTCACTCTGATTATGCTCTGGAAATCGTGTGCCAACAAGAAAGGTGACGGAGCTGCTTCTCGTTGTTCGCTGCCACTCTCACACTGCAACAGAAGTAGGATTCAGGAAGATTGAAGCCCTTTATCTGAAATATGCAATACGTATGCACGGAGTCACTAGTGGTAATCTCAAAGGTGATTCTCTGGCCCACAATGCACTTGGAAGGTGTCATCTCTGACAATCCTGAGAAACAGAAAGTGGGACTTCGGGCTAAAACTTCCAATAACAGCCTCGAACACGGATTCACTGGCCCAGAGACAAATTGAGCCAATCAGATTGCCTTTTCCAAAGGTCTCAACCGAAGCAATATCTTCTCAAGAAGCAGTGAATTATGACTCTGGAATGCATAACGTGTGCTGATGTGTTAGGCATTCAGTTATACATGCATTAAATGCCTCCAGCTACTTAGATTATATCAGGAATAGGTATGTAAACATCAAGAAGTTATATAACTATACAATATTTATTATCTGAGTTTGTTTTATTAGTCCACAGGAACTGTCGGAAACTGTCACAAACAAGCAAAACCAAGCATCCATCAGGATTCATGAGGCTGCAGGAGTTGCTGTAGAATCTGTTTGTAGACACAGCATACTTTGTAGGTGGCAGGTTCGAACAGCCAGCAACCGCAGACTAAGTGAAAGAAAGCCAGAGCTTCTGTTTTGTAATCAATGCGCCACAAGGCAAGGAGAGGCAAAGTAACTGTTTATTGCAGAGTAATGACAAGATGTCAGCTCGTTCGTAAGTGCGTACAGGTACACTTTCGGACACTTCCGCCTCGGCCTGCGCGGTAATCCGCTCATAATCGTCAGATAAACCCCTGCACAGTTCTCCTATCCTCCACCAAACCTGCAGTCAAGGCTAATTATAATTCTAGGAGAAATTTCCTAGCAAATGTGGGAGGGCCCTGGGGGAAGATTACACAGGCGACTTTGTGTCTGTCACTTGCGCATTTCCTACAACCTGAAGCGTGAACGATCCTGCAAGGGACCACCACCAAACGTCCAGACCCCCCCGCTTCCACTTCCCAGTCACCTCGAACCCCTGATCCAGCACATCTATCTCTGGAGATTACCCTGTGTATACAAACCCTAATCTGGCCTCTCTAACTTGAAAGGAACAAGGTCTTCCCCTGGTGCTCTGGGAAAAATATCGGCGTGGAGACGGCCGTGTTTGGTCGGGGGTTGGGGTATTTCTCCTGCAGGGTTCGCCATGGGCAATCTCTGCCACATTCTGATCCCCGGGGATTAGGGGCGGGATTTTACTCTCTGCGGTTATGCGGGAGGCACATCACCTTCAGGAAGTGAAGCAGTAATGCGCATCAATCACAACTGGAGAAAAGTATGACGGCATGATGATATGTTTGAGGACGTGCTGCTAATAATTAAAGTTTTTTATGTTTTAAGTTGTTTGAGGATTTATTTTCTTCTCCTGCAAAATTCACAATTGCCATTTTAGTTTTTGCAAAGGATATTTTCACAGTCTGTGTCTGCCTTCACTAGCTGTTCGCTGCTGTTTTGGCACTGGAAAATATAAGTAAATGATTCATTTTAAAACAGGCAGATTTTTTTTTTTACCTTAAACTACTCTTGCTAATTCCACACATTTTACTGATTAAAAAAGAAATACACTTGATTTCAGGCAGTGACATGAATACCCTTCTTCGGAGTTATTTATTCTAATCCACACTTACGTTCCCTCCCTCTCCAAACATACGCAAGTCCCGGGAGCAGGGAAAGTGAATCCCTTTAAGTTTCATCCGGCATTAGGAAAAATATGAATGCCATAACAGGCAATGAAAAAGTTGCAGAAATGTGGGGATTCCTGAGGTCGACCGTGGGCTCCTGCAACAACAACAACAACAAGGTTTCATCGCAGTTCCTCTTCTCTGAATAGCTTGCGGTTTGGCCACCTGTGAGGTAAATGGGAAATCCATTCAGCACCAAGTTCATCTTTATCAATGAGTACAGTACTGCCACAATTATTTCATGTAACAACCAGAGGAAATTTTGTATTTGGCCTCTCACTTCAGAACACTGAGCAGAACTTTTAGCTGCTGCATGTTTGTATTTTGCCAAGTCCAGTGTCAAAAGATTCAGATTTTCTGTTGAAATAAACATAGTATAGCATAGTACGGTATAGTACAATATTGTTAACCTCATAGCACAATTGCCTGAGTCATATTTTTGCCAAATTGAGATATCGGCTGCCTGTTCTTTCTAGAAGAGGAAAAAAAAGGCATTTTTTTCTTTTTTTTTCTGAAAACCTTAAAAAAAATTATAAAATCCATTCTCTTAAATAATAAAAAAATAATAAATAAACAGAGATTTAAGAATGAAGAAAACTTTAAAAAATGATGAAGGCAATTATGTTATGAGGCTAATGGAATAGTAAAGTGCAGTGTAGCGCAGTGCAGCGTCTTAATATATGAAGCAAAGCACTATGCTACAGGCTACTATACAATACTGTACTATACTGTAGTTCCTCCTTCAGCAATCAAACAAAATATATAATAAATTAATGAGAGCAAAGACAGGCAGTGTAGGGAATAGATGTGCACTTGTGGTCCCCTATTTCAGAAAGACAAATTTGCCCTGAACTTCAATTCCCAGATAAGTGTGCATCGGCAGAGTTTGCAGAGTTATTTTGGTGACTGCTGAGTCCAGGCTAGACATTCAGGGAGAAGAAGACTTCCTGACAAGATGAACGTTCACACAGCCCAGCCCTAGAGATCTTTGCAGTGCAAAAGTTCATGAAAAACCCTTTAAACCCAGCATACCCTCATCAGCCAATCACAAGAGAGTTTACAAGGATTAGCATCATCCAATAGCGTGCTACAATACATAAACACAAAGGCTAGAAGATCACTTTGCACACATTTCGCAGTTTTGTTTTCTCATTTTTACTTTTGATTTATATGCGGCAGGGATATATATCAGCACTGATACGCATTTGAGAGGGATTTGTTCCAAGTCTGCTCGGCCATTCTCCTCCGCTGCATATTTCCGAACGTCTGGAATCTGAGGGTTTAAAAGTTTGAGTTCATCAAGCAAGCATGTGAACGGTAAATGGAAGTATACATGTGCATATGCGATTGTCTTTCAACGAATCATGGTAACTTATTTACCTTGTACATTCCTAAAAGCAGTTGCATGTGTAGGTCATTATTAACCAGTGCTGCTCTACATTGTGTCACTATTAGCAAATGATCTAAACCAGGACTCCTTGCCAAAGACTTAAGAGTAACGTACAAATGTATATGCATACAACTGTCACTGCAGGTGGAGAATCCAGATGTAGACAGTAAAGGCCCTTCCCAGTGTTTCATTCTACCTGGATAAGCCCAATTGCCCAGCCCAGAGGTCTAACTTATCAGTGAAATCACCAGTTTGGACTTACGGGTGGAAGCAAACCAAGGCAGGACTTTTACTTTCCAAACACTGGAATGTTCACTGTCGATTGATGCCTGAAAAAACATGTTTTCAGTTTTGAGTCCCACATCCAAAGTTATTGTTCTTCCTCTCTCTTATTTACTTTCACTTGAAACCATTGTTGAGTAATAAGAGACAGGTTTACATCCTTCTTTCACCCTCAGTCTTTCAGGTCAGTATCGCTTCAAGTGCAAACTGTGGAATGGTGCATTGATTTATGGCCACTGATAGCAAATGTTGCAGTTGGAGGATGGAAGGGGCTGACCATCAATCTCCCATCCCTGTTACATGCTGCTTTGACACCCCCTGTGTAGTTGACTTTCCATTATATAGTCTGATTTATACTCACACCAATGCTCAAGCTACTTTCAGACATGGATTTACTTTCTGTGATGGCCTGGGTCATGATCTGTGGAGAGGGTAAAGTGGGGTCTTACACTATGATTTGAGATTGAATGGAAAAGCCAAAACTACTCATCACCTCTACACCCCAAAAAGCCCACTCTCCACTCAGAGCAGGACACTTCCTCATTTCGGTTGCTCATGAAGACCAGGGGCTTCTGTCAGCACTTAGAGAGCCCTCAGACTGAGGACTGAACGTCACATCTCTGTCTCACGACACCAGACGTGGTTTTTGGCAGCTTCAGAGCAGTGACACGGCCAGAGCTCAAAAACATCCAAAAAAAATCCCTTTAAACTGAAAAGTCCTGACCTGTTCTCAATTAGTTTCCATAATCAACACGTTTTCCAATTACAAGACTCTTCCCCTGGCAGATAAAGACACAGACTCTTCACAAACGCAGTCTAAGGGCCACTAAATAATAGGCTAAATTCAGGTCAGAAAAATAATATTCTCATAAAGAGGCCTATGTTTTACAAAAGGCAAACTGCTCTGCAACTTCTGTGCTACCTTATTGGAACATCAGGCGCTCAAACCTGAGCTTCATGATTGTTTATAAATTGTTTAAATTAAATCATAGACAAAGATTTGAAACATCTCTTCACAATTTTGAATTACGCTGATTTAAATGCACCAAATTGCACGAGAATGGTTGTCGTATTTACCTTACGAGGTGAACTAGCAGCACGCGACAGCGTGGACTGTGCTTGGAGTCTATGTATTGTTCATTATGAAAAATTATTTAGAACAAGTCATGGACTAATAAAGGTGAAAAGGGATGTTCTTCGCCCACCCAATTTTCAGCACTGTCTACACCACTGCATCAGGGACTAGAAACTTCACAGAGGGGTAAACCTCAAGCATTTTCACACCACACACTGCACTACTGAGCATTTTAGTTTATGTATTCAAAAAAGTGGAAAAGCTCGATTGGAACATGACCTTCTGCATGTTCTCCCAGGAAATCTGTATACACAGAATTTAAGGCCCATACTTCTTCTATGTATTATTTGAGCAACTGGGTGTGTACAGAATTTTTTTTTGGTTTCTGTTTCCAGTGCTGTGACTTTGATATCTCAATAATATGTAAACTTTGCTCGGTTCATAAATGCAACCGAACCTGGACAGTAAGGCAGGCAGAGAGTGCACTCTTTGTACCTGCAGGGAAAAAGTAATCCGAAGACCAAACACCTGAGGAGCGTTCCAACACAAGCAGTGACAAAACCTCTAATGTTGCCCTCATTAACCATTGAATTGTTCTCGGGAACACCTTAAACCACAGGTTTTTTAGGAACGGGACAAGCCCGGTATCTCTTGAAAGCTGACACAGAAATAATTCACACTGTGCCTTTAGGTGCAGAGGTAGATGAGCGCGTCACCGCCAGGCCATGGGAAAATATCAGACCTCACCCCCCCCCCCTCCCCCCCAGCTCCCACGCCGCTCAGCGCTGTGTGAACGGAACGCTCAGCCAGCGCCTGCGTGTACGCACACACACACACACACACACACACACACACACACGCACACGCATGCACCAGCGCATGCTGACACGTTTTCCCCGCGTCGTCAGCAGGGCCTGCGTCACATGACCGTAGAAGAGCCCAGACAAGCCACTGGGCCACTTACAGCTGCTTTTTGCCTATGAAAAGCCTGCATTTTCATATCTATTCCGCAGCTCTTATGAATCAACCTCCACTCTGGCACGCACTGTAAATGAAGGGAGTAGCAACAAGCACAGCCGTCTCTCAATTCTTCCCAATTTATTTGCATTTAAGAGTTTAAATCTTTCCCTTTTTGCACATGTGACAGTTTTCTGGCCGCGCAAAGGGTTGATGAACACTGCTAAATTGGAGAGCTCTTTTACTGTAACTCCTTTATGTAAACCATCCAGGGGTACATTTCCTAAAAGCATAGATGCTACCTATGTTAGCAACTTACATAGTTTAAACCAGAGCCATGTAGAGAGAAAGAAAATATATCCCAGCTTGCTTGGCAGAAGTATAAACTCCAGATTCCAAATGTAGCTCCTCGCCCGTATTTTGTTTCAACCGACTGTATTTGCTCAGCAGTGAACATCTTTAGACAGCAGGCAAAGGTAATTTGTGCAAAACACGGCATCTGGAGCTCATGGGATGAAGAGTCACACAGCGAGATTGGTACTTCCTGACCCCAGGATGTTACACCTGCTATTCACATGTATTTCTATCTGCCCCTTTAAAGAAAATGGTGGATAAACTGTTGCAGCAGTGCAAGGGGTATACTGGGTTATTAGGTAAATGTCTTCTTTGTTGCCTGGAATGATCCAGGGACTCCTCATTCCTAATCAAAACTGCCACTCTTTGTTTTTTTTCTTTTTTCCCACAGGGTCAGAGGTGTTATTTACTGTCAGAAACATGGCCTTCCTGTTCATCAGCAGGACGGCCCCTTTGCGACACAAGCCTGAGGTCCCCCTTTGGTTGTCGAACGCATTCCAGTCCGCAGAATGGAGGCCAACTGTTAACCTGCAGACTCGCGACAAGCAGCGACTGATCTACCATACGACCTCACCTTCACGTGTCGATCGATGCAGCAACTCGGAGGGAATCCAGCTCAACCTGAGCCCAGGATCACAGCAGTGACTTTCCGATGCTCCTCAAACATGTCCCACCCACCTGACACAGAGGTTGACAGATAAACATCGCCCTGGCTGGACTCCAGCCAACCAAAACCAACTGTTACACCTCTGACCGGATGTTTGCTCGGCGGTAAATCGCCTCTTAAGGCCACCTGACATCAGCTAACTGTCTGAAGCTAAAGAGCAATGCTCAAGATGCATTGGGTTAGTGGATGACTGCAGCCCGTACAGTCCCTCCAGTGCTAAAATATCAGGCCATTTTAATAGGCTACTTTCAACCACATATGACTCACTGGGCTGAGAATATTTATTATCATTTCTGGATAAATAATGTTTATGGTTATTATATAGATAAACAGATAAAAACCATACAATATCACAAAGAACACAAACAACTCAGGCTCCATACATTGGAAGAGTTGAACAGTAATACTGACAGTCTAGGTTTTGCTAGTGTAAAATACCATGCTATTTTCTGAGAGAATTCATTTTTTGGTGTATTCCAACAACAACAACAAAAAAGCCTGCGGATTAATTGTGTCAAATTTGAGCAAATCAACCAATCCATCGACCCATCAATGCCAGAGCATCTCCATATTTGTCCCCGGGACTGCCAGTGTGAGCTGGTTTTCATTTTGGATTTTGTTCTCCTGATTAAAGTGGTCATTTACCCTCTTCAGCTTCATTGTCCAAAATAGCTGTCTGCTATGTAAGATAAACTTAATCTCTATTTCAAACATTTGCAAAAAAAAGTCTTCATTCTAAACTGACCAAATTAAAAACATGGATCAAACGGGTCGTAATTACATTGTAAAACATGACTTTTTTTATCATTAATACAGTGCAGTTTTGACAAGTTGTCCCTTGTATTATCTTTAAATTTGCTGTTTATTACCAAATGGCTTAAAAAAAAACATGTCTCCACACTTTTAGCAATTAGAGGTCAATTAATTCTTAAATTTCATCACTCACATCTTAACCTATTTGTATGGAATGTTTCAGGGCATGCAAAATTATTTTAGACAACATACATAGCTTAAAAAGGGAAATAATCTTAACAAAGGAATATTGTACTTTAGAAAAATTAACACATTGTTAAAATTCTAGGATTGCAATTCTGGCTGGAACAAAAACCAGCACACACTGAGGGTCCCCATTTCTAATGGACACACTTTATAGCAGAATTTGCAATTAATATACCTTCATAAAGTTATATATATATATATATATATATATATATATATATATATATATATATATATATATATATATATATATATATATATATATATATGGTTCTTTTGACACATGCACGTTTTAATTTAAACCTGAATTTAACTCTTCAAATGTTCCTATTTCGTTTTTTTCTCGCAGTAAAAAAAAACAGTGCTTTTCAACTTTTCAGGTCCTTGGAGCAATAAATGATATGATATGCACATGCTCAACTAAAGTGGACATTTTGATTTTAGCAATAGCATCCCCAGGGTCAAGACAGTTCTTATTTCTGTAGTGGGAATATCGGAGGTGAATCGCATTGCATTTTAGATGCAATCGCCTTTCAACACTGAAACGAACAGTCCTCAATCCTGGGAGGTACTTTACATTAAGCGCCTCCATTAGTAATCCTGCATCACTTAACTTTTTTCTTTTTTTTTTTCTTCCAGCACCAAAACAAAGCAAAAATTCCGATGTACAAAGACAAACCGCAGAATTAGGACTTAAACAAGAAAGACACTCAATAAATTACTTTATGAACAGATTGGGCATCATGCAGACCTCAGTGAATATATTAACATAAAATCCTTCTGATTTCAACGTAATATGTTTTAAATAATTATGCATGTTTAAATTAAATATTTTTCAATTAATTCGATGTCCTTTTCCGAGAATGATCGATGTCATTTTAACAAGATGGCACATGAATGCTTGCCACAGAAACTTGCACGACTTGATTTTAAATGGATAGGGTATTTCATATTTAGCTGATAGCAGCATGTGAACCCTGAAAGGTTCTGTGTCTTTAAGCACTTCCTTTCCCAGCGCAGCTTCGCTTCCTATTTTTTCTTACCGTAGTCCGTGTAGTAGTGGCTTCATTAAAAGTCACATGGTCGGACAGGCATTGTCTTCAGAGCAAATAAAAGAATTACATGAAAATGTGAACTCATTCCATTTTTGTGAGTGTGTGCCTGTTAGTGTGCTCAACGCAACATTTTGGGTCTTGGGGTATTTCATTTTATACAGTGTTTCTCTTGGTTTTGAGGGGGCAAAAGAAGATTCATATACAGTCATTTTAACATTGATGTGAAACATTAAATTTTAGAACTAGCTTAGTCTGTGGAGCTGATTAATTTTTACTGATATCTGCGCACTAAGAAGTTGCCGCTTGGATTTAATGCATACAATACAAAAATGGTGCGCATACTGTAAATGCTTGATGGAATAACTGATAAGATTCTATATGTCCAAAAATTTACTTCCTAAATGCAGACTAATCTGCCTGTTTTAGTGGGCGTCGTTTTTTCTCCCTTCAGTCATTTGCCAAAGTAGTCAATGGTCTTTTGAAATTGAACTCTTAAATCACATACACACACACACAAGGAGAGAAAAAAAAAAGAATACAGCATTGTCTAAAAAAAAAATAAACATCAATCAATATAATAATTTATTTTATCCCCCTTTTAACACTTTGCGGTTCGAAAAGTTAGCCAGGTCCGCCAGGAACATTCCAGCCTTAGTGATGCGTCTTTGTTATGGGTTTTATGGTGCACAGAACGCTGGTAACAGGGTAGAGATCGGAATGCAAGGAATGTACAAGACTCCAATTTATGCTCAAGCGACAGTAGCTTTTAAAGTGGCAGAGACCATATTTCAGTTTACATATGCCTGCTCTTTATAAACTGTTACAAGCAGAAATAATGTGAATAAATAAACAAATTGGCCTACCGTTTCGCATCTTAAAGCAGTACAAAACGCGTCAATAAGTTATGCACGTTGTTAATTTCCAGACAGTCATTAAGCCGGAACACATTATTAATTTGTCCTTTGGTAGGCTACTTATAGTTTAATTTCATATTCCTATGTCCAGTGAGTGCCACCTGCAAATATACCACCATTAATGTAATATTATGAAGAATTCACATATGGATTAAATTGTTAATAAACCTATGATCTTGCATTAAAATATTTCAGCATACAGTCTAGTCATTGTTCTCATTGCGTTTTCTTCAAGTAATTAGAACGAGTCGAGGTAAATTTTTTTAAATGACAGTTTCACTTGTTCTTCATCACAATGTATTCACAATGTATTTAAAGATGAAATGGAAGTTTCTGATGTGTCGTCAGAGCATCAGTTTACCATATGCTCACTACAGAAATCGGAAAGCTGTCGTGTAGACCCTGCAAGACTCGTAGCCAAACTTTACTCGTGAGAGTGAGCATTTTTACACGGCCCCTTACCAAGAGACAGCATGCATGGTTGTGTCTGCTTCGTTTCCGTATGGTAACAGGGGTTAGCACCATTGGTAACAGCTAATTTCTGTTTCTTTCCTTATTGCGGACATTAAGTTGTGGTTCCTCTTCAATGTCGGCTCGGCCTTTAACTTTAACCAATATTGCGACACTAAGAGGGAAGTATATTCAGTACATTTTGTGTCGAGGTAATAGCAGTCAATTTGTTCAATGCAAAATGTGACTGTATTAACCCCAACATTTCTTTATATAGAAGCCTAACCCACGGCTTTTGGTAGTGGGCTGTATCACACTCACAGATTTCAGACCTTGCATGTTAGTAAAACCTTACAAAATAATAAAATGCACAGGCTGGTGGTCTCTATCGTTTTCTGCATTGCCGTATTTGTTTCATGTTGAGCATTTTCATTCGATCGAACAGCCTACGCTCGGCGACATAGCCATGTATCTTGGAAACCGTGCTGAAAATGTGAAATTAAATGAAATATATAAAGCCGGTGTTCACTAGCCTACAGTGCAACCCCTTAATAGTCAATATAAATACGCCTATATAGCCATTACTGGACAGGATTGATGCAATCTTATGGCTACGGGGTCTCTAAGTCTTCTATTAACTTTAGAATTATATAGGGTAGTGCATATTTACGTCCTCCTTCCCAAAAACAACCAGCAGATAAATGTCATTGTACATTTTAAAAGCTGTTGTCTTCATGTGCAGAAAATAAAATGTTTAAAAAAACTTTCCTAATGGAAATTTTTTTTGCGGATGACAATATCGCCAATGTGCTTCTTATACCGCCCCCATCAGCCCTTTCGCCAATACACAAGCATAACCCCTAACTCCTAGCGCCCCCGCCCATACCCGCCGCCACCACGAGAAAGAGACCTCCCATCGAAGCCAGCAATGTTCAGGCGGCAATGGGAAGGACTAGAAAAACGTGTGGGATAGCTCTTAAAGACGAATACCCTCCTCTCAGTGGCTCTTTCCCTCCCTCTCTCCCCCTCTTTCTCTCTCTCTCATGCTCGCTTGCTTTGATCTTCCCTTAACAACAGTAACGTCATAGCAGAGGGCTCTTAAGAAGAGTTTTGTCTGGAAGAGCGAAGTCCTGGAACCTCCAGAGGGCACGCGCAGAAGTAGCGACGCACAGCATCCACGGAACTTGTGCAGAGCGTTCCCTCTGAATCCTTCGAAAGCCCAAAGCTCTAGCTTCCCAAAAGACATGGAACACCAGCTGCTGTGCTGTGAAGTTGAGTTCAGAAGAGCTTACCAAGACGCTAACCTACTCACTGACAGAGTGCTAAAGACAATGCTAAAAGCAGAAGACACTTACCTCCCCTCTGCGAATTACTTCAAATGTGTCCAGAAAGAGATTGTGCCTTACATGCGGAAAATTGTTGCCACATGGATGCTTGAGGTTTGTGTTTTTGGGGGAAAATACAACAAAACAAAAAAATTGTTTGGCTACGCGTAATATTTCTTCATGATTCTGCCTCGACATTTCTCGCTGTGCCCTTTGGACCCGTTTAATGTATTAGAAATATAGTTTTTCATGTAATGCAGATACAACTCGGGTAGACACTTCGCGTGTCTTTTAAATAACTATCTAGCTCTTCGTCTTCGTGTTTTAGTCATCAGTGACTTATGCCATGAATGTTTATCAGTGGTTGTACTATTAGCATTGTTACTGGAGAATATTACGTAGCCTATTCCTGGCTTGTGCATCGTGCTCTGTATACCTTATTTGTTCGTCATATAAAACAGTGGTTGGAATATGATTTTTGTCTCTTTACTTGGCCCGGAAACTTTGAAAAAAAGTTTTTTTTATTATTATTTTATTTTAAATCAATGTACACGTATGCAGTGAAACTCTTGCCAGTAATATGCGCCATCTTTGTTCTCATGTGGTGAAGTGGATTAAATATTGTAAAAAATCTGTAATAATCGATCTAATGGCATTTATGTAATATATGCTTTGAATGATGCTTATTTCAGGCATTCCTAAATGTGTACGATAGTTTAGAATATATAACGCTTTATTTCAATTTATTTCTATTTATTGATAAAGTTTCTTCAGCTCAGCGATCGCAGTTACGTACAGGGTTTCTACAGATCGCTTCAGAAATATGACGAAAATCTTTAAATCTGCCCACAAAACACTTCTAAAACTGATACTGCGTGGAAGTAGACATCTTTTACAACATTTACATGTGCTTTAGGTTCATAATATACCTTTCTTTATATTTTTTATTAATTTTTGAAGTTGCGTGTCATGAGCAGATCTAAATGTCGCATGGTCCAAGCGAATAAGCGGGGTCCGTTTATTTAAGTTATTTTTAGTCCTTATTGACGTCAATATTCGGAATTTCGTGACATTTCATAATAAAGCATAGGATAATAGACATTGTCATGTTATTTTTATGCACTGTAACAATTTTAAAATATTTTTAAATATTTTTTGAAAAGATGACGAACTATAAAATTCTTTCCGACTCCTGAACTGGACGCCACCTTTGTGCTTGAGAAAGGCATGTCTGGGGGAAAAAACGACCAAAAAAGCTGTTTGACAATTTCGGTACCACTTACTACAGTCCTTGCATCTTTGCAAAAGTTTAATAATTGGTATATTTCAACGCCTGATTGTCATATACATATGGTAGCTTTATCTATACATTGCGTCTTGTCATTAAAGAGTCGCGCATGTTTTTCGTTTAGAACATCGTGAACGATTTGTCATCTTTATTTTTTCCTTTCTACGCTGCAGCACGTGTATCAAGTAATGAAAAAACTAAGAATGTATATACAATTTGAATTGTTTTAATTAATGTTTGTTAGATGTCTAAATGTGGTCTCTTTTTGAAAACAGGTCTGTGAGGAGCAGAAATGTGAAGAGGAGGTTTTTCCTTTGGCTATGAATTATTTGGACAGATTTTTGTCTGTGGAACCCACAAAGAAAACCAGACTACAGTTACTGGGAGCAACTTGCATGTTTTTGGCCTCCAAAATGAAGGAAACTATCCCGCTAACGGCAGAGAAACTGTGCATATACACCGACAATTCCATCCGGCCCGGCGAATTATTGGTAAATTGACTTTGAAAAACTGTGTTCTAAACAGCTCACATACACTTTCATGTATTATTCTATAGGACAATTCCATTTTTTCCTTTTAAATGAGGCTGCGCACATTTTGGGGGGATGGGGGCCACGTGTTGCATAACATGTTGATATTATACTTTATACTAGACAACCTTTTTGTGGCCTGCAGTCTTAATTGGTCGAGTTATGCACGTACTTTTTTTATTTATATTTTAATATATATTATGCTCAACTTGTAATTCTGTTGAGGCTTCCTTAAAAGGACTGTGGGCAGCTGCCGTCCGATTATTGAGACTCGCGTGTACCATGATTAAAACCATAGATCGACACTCCCCTCTAGTGGTATAAAAGTATAATTGCATTATATTGGGTTTTTTTTTTCTCGCAATGAGGGAAGCTAGTATGCTCACTCGATTCTTTCTTCCTTTTCTTTCTTGCAGCAAATGGAACTACTCGCATTGAATAAACTGAAATGGGATCTAGCCTCAGTAACTCCCCATGATTTCATTGAACATTTCCTCTCCAAACTGCCCATCCACCAGGACACCAAGCAAATTCTACGCAAGCACGCCCAGACATTCGTGGCCCTATGTGCGACAGGTATGCATAGGAGTCACCTGGCCAACGGCTAACGCCACTGCCCCCTGGTGCCTGATGGGGAGCAATCTGTCCTCTTCTGTTTCTACCGTCATGGCTTTTGTGCAGGGAGAGTGACTTAGGGTGATGTTGTGTGTTTCCCCTGAGATATAGGAGTGGATTACTAAAAAAAAGGGTTTTGAAAGGTAAGCAATCGATTCGATACGTCCTAAGAGATGTCAGTTTACTTTGGTTTTAAGAGTGTGTATAATGGCATGATTTGTTGTGTATTTCAGTTGTGATTATCAGTTTTGGATTTATCATTGCCTGCGGTTCACCTTTTTATTTATACTTTTTGAGAGTGTGTGTATTGGTTTTGCTTTGGAATATGCAGCATTTTCTGCCTTAATTTACCATGCCCTTTTACCTCATTATTGTTGCTGTTGTCTTAAAGTTGGGCGTTGGTCTTGAGTTATGCCTTATCTTGCCTGATCATGAAGTGGAAGAACATGGCTATCGGCCTTCGCCAACCTTGTGAAATCCCCATTTTTCAGGCTGTACTTAAATTATATCCGTTTTCGTAGCGAATTCGAAATGATCAGTCTCACAATAGTAAACTCAGGTTCAAATACAGTGTGAGGAATACGAAGAATTCTGCTTTGAAAACCCATCCACTTCCTCTTCATGTTGTTGTTAAAAGCCTGGGTAAATTGTGGCGGCTGTGCATATTATTGGTTAGAGTCTATTGTTTTTAAGTTGGTAGCGGTGCGATGGATTAGTTTTTATGCTGTATTTTGGAGCTCCTGCTGATCAGGGCATGGCGGTGGCCTGTGGCCCCTGGGGGACGGGGCCTTGGATATCCTAAGCGGTGATAATAAGGGCCCGGGAGGGAAGGCTTCCGGTCTGAGCGCACGGCAGCTCACTGCTCCTGATTCCTCTCCACCGCAAACCCTCCCGAGCCCCAGTGAGAGGAATTTTCCTCGCCGAGATCTGAAGCCACGCTCCTCCTGCGCGGCTTCGGAGTCTTTTCACAGTCGCGTCTTTAAGCGGAGCGAGTTTTGCGCAAGGGCGGCTCTTTTGCGCTGCGGCAAGTCGAGTCGGGGGGGGAAGGCTTCGCTTGTGGTGCCTCGCGGAGTTAGCGGCTAATTGAGGGGAATGAGTCTGCGCTGGTGGGGGCCCTGTCGCGCACTGTCTGCGGCTCAGAGAGAAAGGGTCTCTCCTGGGGGTGGGGGTCCTGCGATTGAAGGAGGACAGGAGCGAGAACCTGCACACTAATGAATGGTGAAAGTTTTTAATTACGAGCGAAGCCTCTCAGAGCCATGCAGGCAAATTGGCGCCGGTCGTATCGCAGAGAGAGTGAATGAGTGAGAAAGAGGGGAAAAAAAGATCGAAATAAGAAATTGTTTCATTCATGATTTACATTGTGTTTGGGGGAGGTGCCCCTGTCTCGGATACGGGAAGCTGTAAACAGATAAAAAGCAGAGCACTCCTCCTGTGGAGAGTGTAGCTGTTAGCCTAGCCTCAGGTTGCGAACCCGTGACATTGCCCATTGGAAAGGCAGGATTTTACTGCCTATTTTTTCACATTTCTTCATTTTCATATGTTAATTAGCTCCCATTCCCCTTTATGAGCACTAATTGCACTATTAGGAAAACCTCACTGATGGCCCATGACAATAGAATTGAATTTCACTGAGTTTTGAGCCTTGGGAGATTGAATCCACACATTGCTGGGCATGTTTTTCCGCTGTTGTTTGTTGTTGGTGTGGATTTCTGGAGAATTATGGTCCTGGCATGCAGCCTGTTCCTACGTCTTGCATCACCAGCCACCAAATCTCTTTATAATGAATCAATAAAACATTTTCAGAGAGGAAGAAGGTAGACTTTCGCCTCCCAGTGACACTGCCAGCTGCCTGGCCTCTCCATTGGCCATTGCTGCTACTGCACTCTTCCTGATTGGGGAGGAGCTTGTGTTGGGTTAGTGGAAATTTTGTTCATGAGGGCCTCCATGGCGTTTGTATCAGTGTCTGATCTGGTTCCTCACACCACACACTCCCTTCTCTTTTGGCTTCTGGTGGTGTTTGGTGGGTTAATGTCTGTCAACAGTGGTACCATCATCTTAGACTGTAGGCAGAGATGACATCCATCGCGAGACGCTCTGAGATGATCGGTCGACTTGGCGCATACATCGGCTGAGTTACTCTGCGCTAGACCTCTGGTGGTTTTAGAAACGAACGTGGTCTGATTTTCGGTTGGGCTCGTTGGAGCGTCGCTTGGGCCTGGATTATGGGATGTTAAAGGCATAAATCTCACGAGAGCTGCACGTGTAAAGTCATAGATCCCATGCATGTGTGTCTTGGTTGTTTTTTATTTGATGGATTTTCAGTTTTAGTGCTATGTTTTGTATATCAGAGCGTGATGTATGCGTGCATGCTTGTTTGCATTCTCTTGCGTGCATGTGGAGGGGGGTGTGTGAGTGTGCGCCCGCGCGCGTGTGTGTGGAAGCTGCATTGGAAAACATTGCACATGAGTTTAATGAGCAGCGATCCAGGTGCGACATTATGGACCCCTGGAAGCGGGGTGCGCCCCAGCTGGTCAGCGCAGTGTGAATACAGAATGCCCCCGATTGTTCCACATTCCTCTCAGGCCTGCCATTATGCGGCCATAACCACATGATATGCCCCCCCCCCCCCCCCCCCAGCCACCCCCCGCACTTTAAAGCAGTAAAGCAGGAGAGAAAGGGCCTTTGACTTCCTTATCCTGCACTTCCTTTTGTCTCAAACTCAACACTTTCACAGAATAAGCTTAGTCCAGGACTATATACTGTGTGTGTGTGTTTGCTACTAGGAGAATCTCTGGTAAAATTTGTATTATAGTCAATGATGGGGTTTAATGAATGTCCACCAACCCATCCAAAAAAGTAGCGAGTTTGATAAGGTTTAAATGCTGAGTGAGTTTTGGAGAAAGCTGTCGAAGGCGTTTCATACGTTCACGTTGCGCTTTCCGCTGGTGAGCCTCCTGCTAATGCTGAATCTGTGGCTGCGCTTTTGTTTGTCACCAGTACTTATCCGATGCTCTCTCTCTCTCCCTCTCTCTCCTTCTCTGTGTCTCTCATCGTTACAGACGTGAAATTCATCGCCAGCCCTCCCTCCATGATCGCGGCGGGAAGCGTGGCTGCTGCCTTCGAGGGGCTGCGTCTGAAAACCACTGACAGCTCGCTATCGTCCCGCAACCTCACGGAGTTCTTGGCGCGGATCATTAAGAGTGACCCGGTACGTCCGCAAAATACACTGTCTCACACCTCTCCCAAAAAAAAAAAAATCGCTGACCCTCAGAGCAGAGACTTTGTCATCCCACCAATATGTACATATGTTATGTGACCAAATTTTCCTGTCTTCCTTAGTAGAAGAGTTGCCTCCAGGTTGCATAGAAGGTACCAGCGTGAAGGTTTAGATCAATGATGTTCATCCCTGTTCCTGGAGAACTACTATCCTGTAGGTTTCTGCTCCAATCTTGATTCAGCACTCCTGATTCAGATTATTAGCAGCTCATCAAGATACCCAAGTAGGAGATGAGGTGTACTTTGCTTTGGCTGGAGTAAAAGCCCTCTGGATGGTCACTCTCCAGGAACAGGATTTGAGGCCTCTGCTGTAGATTTTGGTGGCTAATTTGCCCTGTCTGTTTCCCAAACACACAACTCTCGCTTGCTGAAGAAAGAAGTCTCCAGCCTGTATTTAGTTTTACTATATTGGGGCTTGGTGGGCGGAGCTTTTGGTTGTCAGGACTCTGTGCTGGAAGGTGGCAGATGAGGCTCAGCTGGTAGCCACATCATGAAAATGTGGCCGGTCAATGGGTCATTATAGAGGTTCCAAGGCGACCGTGCGCATTAGAAAGGCCGGGTCAGTGTGTGTGTGGTTGACACCCCCGTCCCCTTTTGTTTTATGGGTGGGGGGTGGGGTGCGAGAAAAACCTTGGAGAATTGAGGGTGGTTTGAGAATACAGGGTGATACTAGTGTCAGTAAGTTCATCAAAGTCTGTCGACATTTTGGACAATGTGTGTGAAGTGGAGGGTGGGGGGTCTACCACTATAAGGCACCGACAGGTCCGACTCGTGGAATGCGTCCCTGGCCGTCACTACAGTTAGCCAAAGAGGCTGGAAAATTTCGATTAATCTCGAACAGTCACGCTGTGTGAAGGCAGCCGTTCCGTCATTTCTATTTATAACCGATGTCGTCAAACCGAAGTGGGTAAATCCAGTGATTCCGGTTCATTTCTTAGTTAGCGCAACTCATGAGTTTTGACAACAAGTGGACTTTTGTGGAAGTGTAAAAAGGGCATTTGTTTGTTACTTTCTTAAGCCTTATTTTGACATGGGCTGGGATCCAGTTTCCTGTCGGCCCTTTGATCCGAGGTAATTAGAGTCCGAGTCATTAGACCTGGGTCCCCGAGGGCCGTCCAAACCCCGCCTGAATAGAGCCATCTCTCTTATCCTGCAGCCAGTGAATTGCTTTACCTTCCATTGTTTTGGGGCCAGGAATTTGCTGGGGTAGATTGTGTTTCAGTGCTTTCACAGAGCATTGTCTTCCTGCCTGTCCACCCACACTGGGGCTCCGCGGCGGCCTCATGCGCTAACTCCACTCTAATACTGGCCTACTGCTCACCTCTGAAGTACATCTGTCAATCTTACCTAAATGTCTACATATATCGATCCTGTATATCCAAGTCCTCATCCCTGCGTAGGCACACAGTACTATACGAGTCATTGAGATTCCAAAGGGCCCAGCTCCAATGAATTAGAGGTCTGCATATCTTATAACAAAAAGGGGAACTTTCTTGTAATTTCAGCCAATAGTATCCCAATGACACTCACTCGTAAAGAAATAAACTAGTTTGGCCCTTTGGAAACTCAAGGATTCGTATGTATTTAGCCTCAGAATGAAGGGGACATTGAAAGCACATGAGCAGTGTGAAATGGAGTATTTTTGTAGGAGAGGCTTGATATTTATTGCTGCCACCCTTGCTGCATTTACCAGGTCTCGGCGCATGGAGAAATAAGCATCAGGAAAAGTGACAATGCGCTGGTGAATAGTGTCCACTTCTGAAGCCGGAGTGAAAGAATGCACTAGGCCCCACTGGCCTTGTCCCTCGAGGCCAGCCCATTCGCGGGCAATCATGCAGACGCTAACCGCTAACTCCTGCGAGGGGCCTCGTCTCTTGCCCCACTGCTTTCTGGGATTGGGGCCTTGCAGAGGTCACAGAGACATCGGACAATGTCTGTGTGTTGGCTGGCTGGCTGGCCGGAGATTCATAGATCGGTCTTTTCTGTAGTTTGTGGTCGCTAACTTGCGCATTATTTGCGGTGCAGTTGTTTTAATAGCCTGGATGAGGACTTGTGCATAATTTGTTGTGCAGTTCTTTTAATAGCTGAGGCATGGACTTGTGAGTAATTTGTAGTGCTGTTGTTTTAATAGCCTGGAAGCCGACTTGTGCGTAGTTTGTAGTGCAGTTGTTTTGTAGCCTGGATGAGGACTTGAGCGTAATTTGTAATGCAGTTGTTTTAATAGCTTGGATGAAGACTTGTGCGTAATTTGTAGTGCAGTGGTTTTAATAGTCTAGGCACGGACTTGTGCATAATTTGTAGTGCAGTTGTTTTATAGCCTGAATGAGGACTTGTGCGTAGTTTGTAGTGCAGTTGTTTTGTAGCCTGGATGAGGACTTGAGCGTAATTTGTAATGCAGTTGTTTTAATAGCTTGGATAAAGACTTGTGCGTAATTTGTAGTGCAGTGGTTTTAATAGTCTAGGCACGGACTTGTGCATAATTTGTAGTGCAGTTGTTTTATAGCCTGAATGAGGACTTGTGCGTAACTTGTCGTACAGTGTTTTTATAGCCTGGATGAGGACTTGTGAGTAATTTGTAGTGCAGTGGTTTCATAGCCTGAATGAGCACTTGTGCGTAACTTGTCGTACAGTGGTTTTATAGCCTGGATGAGGTCTTGTGCGTAATTTGTAGTGCAGTGGTTTTATAGCCTGGATGAGGACTTGTAGGTAATTTGTAGTGCAGTGGTTTTATAGCCTGGATGAGGACTTGTGCGTAATTTGTAGTACAGTGGTTTTATAGCCTGGATGAGGTCTTGTGCGTAATTTGTAGTGCAGTGGTTTAATAGCCTGGATGAGGTCTTGTGCGTAATTTGTAGTGCTGTGGTTTAATAGCCTGGATGAAGACTTTTGCGTAATTTGTTGTGCAGTTGCCTCAACAGTCAAGGCGCAGACTTGTGCGTAATTTGTAGTGCAGTTTTTTAATGGCCTATATGTGGGCTTATGCGTAATTTGAAGTGCAGTCTTTTTTTTATTTTTAATAACCTGGGTGGTGATTCGGTAGGATAAATGGCAGAATTATTAGAATGATGTTGCTGATGCATCTATCTCTCTCTCTCTCTTTTCCCCTGACACTTGCAGGATTGTCTTAGGGCTTGTCAGGAGCAGATAGAGTCCCTCCTGGAGACCAGTCTTCGACAGGCCCAGCAGCACAGCGTCTCCTCCCAAACCAAGACTGTGGAGGAGGAGGTCGACCTCTCCTGCACTCCCACAGACGTGAGGGACGTCAATATCTGAGCGGACCCGCGTGGCGCTAAAATGCGGCCCTGCTTCGGCAGGATCGCCCAACGGAGAACTCTTCATGAAGAGGATCTTGCTGGCCCAGGCAACCGCCCAACACACAAGCTTATCGCAGTACCCCCCACTGGCGCGCACGACCCCCGAACGAAGCGGCGCAAATAAACGCTACGCCCCGCTTAAGCCCCGGATGGCCTGCGCCGAACAAGGGATCTGTGTCTGTACATCGCCATCGCTCCTCATTCCCTTCGGCCTGTGGATAAATAAATAAACGCCACAAAATCGCTCTGATGTTGCTTAAAAATAACAATACAACTTTATTGAAAAAAAATTGAAAATAATATTTGTGCAACTTACAATATGCCACAAAAAAAGACTTTTACACCTTTTTTTTCTAATTTTAGAGACTTTGTGACTCTGAATTTATCAGGCAGGAAAGTGGGTTGATGTCTTCAGTGCGTTGAACCATTTTTGAACGAGAAGAGGTATATCATTTTCCTGCTTGCGTAGATAGTAAATTGTTACACTTCTGAAAATCCTCTTATTTTGCAGTCTAGGCCTCTGTTTATCAGCTTGCTCATGCGTTTAGTCACTTTATTACATTGTTGTCTAGACTATTTAAATTCACTGCCCTTGGTGACCTTCAGGTCTGAAATGGCATTGTAACCCTATAGCAAATTTTTGTTTAGTGTACGTCATTATATGTTATTCTTTTGAAGGCTGTGGATTACTAGTGCTTTTTGCTTGTAAGATGGAACCATTAACACTGCCTGTGTGAGACTGGCTTCACTCACTCGTTAAAATCGTATGTATTTTAGTGGTAATTTACTGCTACCTATAAGTTACTCTGTACAGCAGCCAGCGACTAGGCACGAAACAATAAGCTGATTCTTAATTAAGCTTCGATCCACAGCCTGGCTTTTGTAGAAAATCATTCTGTCTTATTTTCTAACACCATTCCATTTGAAAGCACTTTCAGTCAGTTACGTGGTGCTGGCTATTTTGACAACCATGCAGGACGTTCATTGAGATAAATTGGAATGGGTTAGGAGTGAAGGCAGGCTTGCATCTGTGCGATGGAGCAGGTCTCTCTTTATCTATGGTGTTATCTGGGGAAAGTTAAGGGCTGGGGATGCGCAAATAAGCGGTGCATAACGTGCAGGCCCGGTCCCGGCTTTAAGAACTCTTCTATTGTTTCCTTGCTGAAAACACACCGATTACACACAACAGCGCCCCCGCAGGGCGACGTGTGAACAACTGCAGACACGGCTGTGTATTCCCTATCGCCTGAATTGCATTGGAAGCTTAAGCGTTTGCAACACTAAAGTGTGTAATTTATGGTTATATTAAAGACTAATGACTATTTATTGCAAAATGCTCTCCTCTCAAGGCCAGTACAGAGTATGAAAGGATGCTTAGTTCTTCTTTAAATGATTATTTGAACCTGCTAATCACATGATCATTTGCAAACTTTTAACAGGACAGGGTTTGTTTGTCGCAATGAGAGCTTTGTGTTGCTGGTCCCGGATTTAGAGAGATGTTAGATTATGTACAATAGACGGCGTAGTTAGACCTGAGACAGAACTGGTGTACTTGGGCTCGTGGTGAGAAGAAAGGAGAAAACAAAATAATTTTCAATGCCTTTTTCCCAACCTTCCAATTGAGAACTTTAATGTGGCTAAAAGAGGATTTTTTTGCACAAACTTGGAAGATGTTATTTTTTTGTCATTTTTGGAGAGAGAAGAGTTTGGGGTGAAGCTGGAGGATAAATAACTGTTGAAGTTGCTGATGGGAGGTGGATGGAGCTGGATGGAGTTGGGGTGGTGTAAGTGCGTCGCTGCCGAATCAAGGTGTTGATTGTACAATGAGAAACAAACGGGAGTGATCACTCCTCATATTGAGCTGCTATGGAGATATTCCCAGCAAAGTATGATGACTTTTAAAAGAAAAATGGAAAAAAAAACGAAAAAAGAAAAAACAATGCTTTTTTTCTTGTATCTAAGTGTTTTTTGCTGCTATTTGTGGATCATGTTTATTACAATGTCAATATACTGCCATGTAATAGATTTTAATTTTCTCATAGAAAATTGTGATTTTATTGACATCTTTGTTTTGTAGTTTTTTTTTTTTTTATGTGATCAGTTTTTACTTTGTGATTTCTGCGCTATTCCAAAAAAAGGAAAACTAGAAAAAAAGTGAAAATAGACAACTAAAGTTTTTTTGGTTTTTTTTTTTCCCACGATACCTCATTCAACAGTCAAGACTTATTGCTAATGTAGTCTGGGTTATTGCTTTTATTTTTAATTCTATTTTATTTTGTTTATTCAGTGCCTGGTAATTCTGTCTTCAGCTGCAAATTGAATGCATTTATCATAGTTATCCTGATGGGTCCTGCAGGGAGAGATGAGGGAGTACAGATTGACACTGGTGCCATAGCTAGCCTGATTATATAACTCTTTGAGTTTTAAACTGTTTCATTGAAAGAGACTGTATCCCCCCTTATTAGGCCATTGAAGGCCCCTCTTTTATATTTATAAAGCTTTTGTACAAATTCAAAGCGGATATGATGGGATTTGTGAATGCCATGTCTACTTCTAAAGCCATAGTATTTTTTGAGATAGTAACTTAACACAGAGATGCGTACCTGCTGTGGTCTTGTCCTTAATGCAAGCAGCCAGAGGCGTGGCATTTGTAACTGAGTGTATATTACTGCACAATAAATTTGAAGTAGATTCCATCAGCACCATAATTCATTTCTTTTTTCCCCCTTCGAGTTGTGAGAGTTAATTTCTGTCACATAATTTTCCTGTGAAGGGGCCTCTAGTGTTTATAGTGCTTATAGAGAGATCAGTTTGGAGGGAAGAGTGAGTTGTGTATGGTTGAGTCCCTCGTCTGGTCAGAGTTAAACTTTCACAGGGAAGCAAAGTTCTAACTTTGCTGGCTGGAGCCCAGTTAACTTCAGACATGGAGCTGCTATATGTATTGATGGAAATGACAGAATGAGATAGACAGGGAGATGATGACCGCTTGTTAAACTGTTTTTTAAAGATGGCAACCAGGCGACCTGAGTATTGAATTTTTGGTCCAGGATCAAAAAAGTTACCTCAAGAGAAAGAAAAAATTAGTTGAAAACAATATTTATGTCACTTGTTTGTTGAACTGGCTCTTTCCATGTTCTATGTGTCAATCTTTTGAAAGAGAAAGAGAGCAAATCATGGTTCAGGCATCAAATGTGGCAACGTGGTCCCTCTTGGCCCAAAATCACTGAGGGGCACTGTATAATCAAACTAGTCTTTGCATCCATAATGAACAGTTGGCTATTAGACTTCACTTACTGTTTGTTGACTGGATTGCAGTGCTCTAGATGGCTAAGTGACTCTGTACCATTTTCCTGGTACAGGAGTTTGAAAGCCAAAAATTGACTGCAGATCCAGGATTCAAGCAAACTCAAGAAACATTGGCTTTTTATTTTTTAGTGGATTTTTTTTTTTTTTTATACAGTCGCTGGTCTGAAATGCACAACATTTTATTCACAGACCTGTATTGAACATGTTTGAAATGTTGGCATAAAACAGAATTAAAAATTAAAATTCAAAAACCGTTGTCTTGTCGTCTCTCGTGTTTCTGCCTCAGATTGCTCGAACTGATGAATTATTTATTATTAGCACCAGTTTGAGGACATATTGGTCTAAAAGGTCAAAATGTCCAAGCCTCAAAGACACGCATGCAGAAATATGCTCACACAAACATCTATGCACCACACACACACACACACACATAGGAGATCAATCTAGAGGATTTTTTTCTCTTTAGAATTTTCTGACATTCTCGTTAGCAAACAATGAAATAACACATTCTTCACCTCTTAAAATGTGTCAATAAATGCATACACCAGATTACTTAAACCAAGTCACATTCGGAGTGCAGTCACTTGGTACAGTGTACTTGTGTAATGCAAAATGTGATTTTACAGACTTCATCAATCCAGCTGATTCCAAATATTTATTTCGTTCAGATTCATATTAATTTATTTTGGGAGGGAGCTACGTATGTGTGTTTGTGTGTGTGTGCGCTTGTGTGTGTATGTGTGTGTTTGCATGCACATGTCGGTGAACATATGCGTGCGTAAATGTGCGTGTGTGTGAGCGCGCGCAGGCACATGAGGAAAGGAGGAGGGGTTAAGTGCCAGCATTTGTGCGCACGCATGTGTGTGACACTGTATACAATGTTTTGTTATGCATGGAATGCTTTTGATCAGAGGCTTGTGCAAAAGAGAAAAGTCTGAAACCCTAATCCGTTCCCACAGACCGGCGAACGTGAGCCGGACGGAGAGAGGACAAAAGGACTGGGAATACTGCAGCACCGATTCGCCTGCTGACTCACTGCCGTCCCCGACTCCCCCCGCTCCCACCGGACTGTTTGCGTTCGGCACACGGCGAGACCCTACACCTCTGCATCGCGACCCCGCAGATTTTATAAAAGACCTCCTGGAGCGGCCGCGGTGACGGTTGGATGCTGGCGCTGCTGCATCGTACCCCAATAAAAAGATAAATTGTCTACTCACACGAAAAAAAAACAATGTGCTATTTATCTTACGCTTCGAGCAGAAGGCATTAACACGCATGTTTAGGCATCCTTGTCTTCTTGCATTCAGCACAGTTTCCACGTGTATCACACGGCCAGACAATTAATAGAAAAAGTTTACACTATTGTTAGAGAGCTTGACGTGGCCGGGGGGGGGGGGGGGTACTGAAGTCTAACACATTTCCCTTTTGCGTGAATGAAGACATTCCTTCTCCAACTTTTATGCATATTTCATTACCATGCGCTGTGCAGTTCAGCTCAGTTATGGTTTCCCACTGAAGAAAATTTATCAATATATCTTAACTGAGGCCTGTCGGATGCGCTTAAAGCGAGGATATAGCATGCTTGTTAGTGCTCATGTAGTGATGATTGGTGAAAATTATACAAAACTCAAAACTAGTGAAGTTGGCACGTTATGTAAATCGTAGATAAAAACAGAATACAATGATTTGCAAATCCTTTTCAACTTATATTCAATTGAATACACTTCAAAGACAAGATGTTTAATGTTAAAACTGAGAAACTTAATTTTTTTTTGCAAATAATCAACTTACAATTTAAAGGCAGCAACACATTGCAAAAAAGTTGGCACAGGGGCCTTTTTACCACTGTGTTACATCGCCTTTCCTTTTAACGACACTCAGTAAACGTTTGGGAACTGAGGAGACCAATTTTTGAAGCTTTTCAGGTGGAACTCTTTCCCATTCTTGCTTGATGTACAGCTTAAGTTGTTCAGCAGTCCGGGGTCTCCACTCTCGTATTTTACGCTTCATAATGCGCCACACATTTTCAATGGGAGACAGGTCTGGACTACAGGCAGGCCAGTCTAGTACCCGCACTCTTTTACTACGGAGACATGCTGTTGTAACACATGCAGAATGTGGCTTGGCATTGTCTTGCTGAAAAAAGCAGGGGCGTCCATGAAAAAGACGTTGCTTGGATGGCAACATATGTTGCTCCAAAACCTGTATGTACATTTCAGCATTAATGGTGCCTTCACATATGTGTTAGTTGCCCATGCCTTGGGCACTAATACACCCCATACCATCACAGATGCTGGCTTTTGAACTTTGCGCCTATAACAGTCCGGATGGTTCTTTTCCTCTTTTGTCCGGAGGACACAACGTCCACAGTTTCCAAAAACAATTTGAAATGTGGACTCGTCAGACCACAGAACACTTTTCCACTTTGTATCAGTCCATCTTAGATGAACTTGGGCCCAGCGAAGCCAGCGGCGTTTCTGGGTGTTGTTGATAAATGGCTTTTGCTTTGCATTGTTCCCAGTTAGTCCGTTCACCTGTGGAATGCTCCAAATAAGTGTTTGATGAGCATTCCTCAACTCTCTCAGTCTTTTTTGCCACTTGTGCCAGCTTTTTTGAAACATGTTGCAGGCATCAAATTCCAAATGAGCTAATATTTGCAAAAATTACAAAGTTTACCTGTTCGAACATTAAGTAACTTGTCTTTGCAGTGTATTCATTTGAATATAGGTTGAAAAGGATTTGCAAATCATTGTATTCTTTTTTTATTTACGATTTACACAACGTGCCAACTTCACTGGTTTTGGGTTTTGTAATTTTGGAAAAACGACAAATTGGCAACATCACCAAGTTTGAGAGCTTTGGATCCCCCTGAACTACAGATTTGAGAAACTATTTGGGCAACTTAATAGTCTTCATTTTGTATGCAAAAGTCATTATCATTCACTTTTCAACATTTTACATGACTTTCACAGTATTTTTAAAGCAGGTGGCTCAGGGAATGCATAACAATGCACACTACATGGAGTGGGTTTAACTTTGTCACTTCAGTTTTTGGGCTGACTGTCATCCTACATCTTTTGTGTATTGGTACGTTACACACCTATGTTCATCATTCTAATCAAATTCTCTGTCAGAAGCCATCATTAAATAGAGTGTGCAGAGCTGAGGAATATATAAATTGAGGCTGGGAACAGTTTAGCTTGAGTTTAGCTTGAACTGAACTTTTCAACAACAAGGAATATATTCCTAGATGAGGTTCACTGAATTATTTCTACAAGAATAACAGCCCTCAAAGACATAACATTGGTCTTAAAGTCACTGATTTTAATTATTTTGAGCGTTTAAGCGCACTTCACGCAGGTTGCGAGTAGCATTCAGTGTGCAGAGTTTTTGTTATTTGGCCCGACGAGTTGTAAGCATAATCACACAAAAAGTAAATACATTATACTTGGGAAGCCAAATTTTGATAATTTCTGACATATTGCCATTACTGGAGCGATGACCGGGACCCCGGGGGAACACGTGAACCCATTTGGATGCCTTGAAGGGTCGTAGCAGCAGGCCAGGCGCTAGAAGTATTTCAAAGGAAGCTGCTGATGACAGGATGTACGATGCGATCACAGTGACGGGGTTTTAGAGCGAGGGGTCGACATCGCTCCCAGACATGTGGAAAGGCAGCGACGCAGGACTACGCCAGACCCTGTTCCTTACCCAAAGTGCTAGCAGATCACGCGGCATCCATCCGTGACCGCAGATCATTCCCCCTTGTCGCCCCGAGGGTTCGAGCCGTGCCCTAACACGCCGCATTAGCGAAAGATAAATCGCCAGTGGCCCAGGAGCACCGGCATTCAGGCCTGACTCAATGGCCTTTGTAATAGACTGCTCTCAGTGTTAGGCAGTCCTTGTGTCTGCGCCTCTGATGTGGCCCGAGTTTTTGGGGTTGCTTGTGTTTAAAAGGGACGCGCACATTTATCATTGCCAGGCGCAACATTACTGTGAGGGGTGGGGGGTTATAGGGTCCAGGCTGTGGCAGGAGCGGGGGTTTATGGGGCCCGGGATAGTGTACAGAAACCTGGGCCGCCCCGTGATTCAGACTGGAGGGGGAGACCGGACGCTGCGCTGGGAGGGAGAGAGCTTTCAGGGGCCACAGTCAGGGGTGCCTGCCTGGCGGTGGTGTTTGTCATGTGGTTTTTTTTCCTCGCTGGTGTTGGCGGGAGTTTGGGGGGGGGGGGGGGGGGCTGGTTTTGGGTTTTTGTTCACGGCACCACTCACCACCTGCTTCTGAAATTCCTGCACTTATACACCCCCATCCTCCGGCAGACCCCTGGCTGAAAGGAAATGCATGAAACAGCACCACTTCGTCTCCCCCCCCCCCCCCCCCATCTCTTTTCGCCCCCTCTGTCGCCTCTTCTGACCGCGTTCTGCATTAGTCACAGAATATTTCTGACTGTGTGTGCCCCTCTGTGTCCACTACAGCGATTGTGCTCATAAAAAAGAAGCCAGGGGTTAGAAGTGTTCTTCAGATGCTCAAGGCTAACCAAGGCAAATTAGGGGCTCATAATATGCACCCATGGAAGGGAATAGATCTTGAACCTTCAAACAACTTACATTCATTCAGATGCTATTAAATCCAGAATTTCTCATTGGAGAGCCTAGTGCAAAAAGTCACATTTTCACACACTTTCAGGTAAGGATGAGAAAACGTCTTCTATCACATAACTGTGGTACTTTTCCCATAGCCCAGCTCATGACATATTTTTGATATTACCCTAGGTACATATCACTTTTGCAAAATTTCATTGGCTGAGAGCGTGGTAAAAAAATCACTCCGTGTTTCGTCAGACTGTTAATTTATAGCCAAACTGAATACCAAGTGTAACATCGGTTAAATCAGTATGGCTTTGCGCTGTAGTGATAAAGCTAAGTGCCACTCTCATTAATAAGTTAATGTTACTTAGCTAGCTAGCTAGCAAGCGTGCGCGCAGTACTTTTCCATGTAACATTAGTTTGTTACCTAGCATGTTAATGTTTACTAGCTACTCAGTTGACTGTGAATTAATAAACCTCTGCAAGTTCAAACTCCAATGTCTGTCACTAAGTCAGCAGAGTGATGGAGTTAGCTCAATGCTAACATATAATGGGAAATACATTTGAGGTACTCACGAAAATTACATTTGCTATCTATTAAATCACGCAATGCAGTTGAGTGACAAACAGAATTTTATATTCTTGATCATGTCATACGAAAGTTACAAAACTGGTTGAGTAAAGCAGCATTTTTTGCTCGCTAAATCTCGCAACAAATACAAAATTTACTCAACTCGTTTTGTAACTTTCACGCCTACTCATGCAAAATCCTCTATTTAAAGTGACCTAAGTCCACTGCCTCAATTTTCTCAAAATTGTCTTTTTGTGACCTAAGTACTTTTAACACTGGGTCCTTCAATTAGTGGATTTTATGGCTCTATTAAATATTAAGACCCTTTTTTTCTCAAAGACATTTTCTGACTCAGGCACTTTGAGCACTAGGTTCATCACTTAGAAACACTTAAAATGAAATTACTTCAGTTGTACACATGCAGTGAGCCCAAAAAGTCTTGAGTCCGGCAGACAGTTTTCCTCGATTTGGCTCGCTACCCATGCTTTGAGAAATTTGATTCAGCAGGTCACCTGAACATTCTGAGCTTTTACGTGAAGGCATTTTTTTCTAAATATGCTTTGGTTTCCCGAGGTAGAAATGATAGCTCTCATTACGCACAGACCTTCAATCTGAATTTTAGCCTCATGTTTACTGTTCATTGTTTTCACTTTAAATTCAATGTGTGCAAACTACAAACATTTGATCACTGTACCCGGCAATTTTGAGACTCCACAAAGATGTGTGTGTGTGTGTGTGTGTGCGCGTGCGTGTGCGCTTGTGCGTATGAATGTGTGTGTTTCTCTCTGCTTCTCTGTGTGTGTGTGTCTGTTTGTGTGGCCTTTGAGGTGTGTAAGGGCTCTGCCTGGGAATGGATGTTATGAGGGACTTGAACCCAGAACCTGCTTTAGAAGTGCGATGGGCCTCAGTGAGTATTGTAGACTGTTATGTTGTATGATAACCTTATCAGAGTCTTCTTAGGTTTAAGCATTGCCACGGAGAGAGTAAATAAATATTTGGAAGCCATCTCCAGGGAAAACTGTTAAATGTATTCATGAAGCACATACCAAGTCAATGAGAGAAGTATTGATGCTTTACAATGACCTTCTGAGTATATTCTTGGATTTTCACACAGATGGAAAACTTCTTAAAAGAGTTAAAATGGATTCATATCAGTGGTAAAGTGCTAAAACACTGTACGTGAGCAAACATGCCTAGGTATGGGATGACTGTGACAGGATTCTGATCAAAACTGTTTGAGTTATTGAATTTGGAAATGTTAAATTTTAGCAAGTTGTGGAGGTAAAGGAGACATTATAGACATTACATATGTATCAAGAGTGTTAAAAATAGATTTTGCTTGAATTCCGTTAAAGCTGGTCAAGTTATTGCAATTTTAAAAAGCTAATATTTTGGTGGTGGCATACGCTGCGGCGCAGTGATTAACTGTGCTTGACTTGGGACCAAAAGATCCTCTGTTCAAGTCCTTGTCACGCTTTTTACGGAGTGTTCTGGGGAAAAAAAACTTCACTCCCAGTGCCCCACTCTGCCCAGGTGTATAACTGCGTACCGGCAAATTGTTAGGGAAACCTGACTAAGAGCTGGAGGGTAATCTGCAATGGACTAGCATCCCATCCAGGAGGATCAGTAATACTCCAAGTCGCTTCATGCTGCTTAAACCGGGTTTAGCATTGGGTCTGACAAGCCACTAGGCTCGAAACACACTTATGATGCTTTTCCATTGCGTGGTACTGGCTCTACTCTACTCGCCTTGGTACCAGGTACTTTTTTGGCATTTATTTTCCATTAGAGGATAGTACCGCCTCCATGGTACCTGCTCGTTGGCGTGACACAGCATGTTACTGCTGCGATGCATCCTCAGTTATATCAAGTTTACTTTTATTCTGTCGATTTTGTGAAATATTTATGCATTTAAATCAGGGGACATGCACTACTGTCACCACGTTATGGCACTAAAGTCCATGAGGGTTTGATTGTAATTTCTATTTGACATTGTCCTGATGCATAGGATAGCAGCTGGTGTTTTGTCCAATTCGGTTGCACATTAAATAGCAATTATATCTGTAAAAGGCATAGAGTATTTATAGAAAAGGGTAATATATTCTCAAGGCATTTGTGTACCATCAGTATTCTATAATGTAACTACAACCCCTGGAAAAAATGATGGAATCACTACACACGGATGTTAATTTCCCTTTTTTCCTTCATAACAAAGAAGCAAATAACACATATCACAAAACAATTATTGTTTATTACCTTGACATTCAGGCTTCATAAAACACTTCCCTTTGAAATTGAAGGCAAAACACGTAGCAAATGCACAAATCGCAGGAGATAGCAGAATATTACAATTTATCGCTTTAAGATGCGTCATCTCATCTGTGATACCTTTCCTAAGAACAAAATGCTTCATCAGCACCCGTAAAGTAATTTTCCGCGCAATTTTCGTAAAATAGGGCAGCATGATAACTTTCTCAACAGAATTGGACACAACGCCGTTGCTTCTAATTTTGCTCCGAACAGGGTCGCACACAAAGAAACACATTTCGTAAATCCAGCAGCTTCGGTGACAAACACAACCTTGTTTGAAAGGTAAGGTAACGCACAGTATATTTATCAAGCTGCCTAAAACAACACACGTTTCAAAAACACAATTTGAAGACCTTTTTCAATGATGGCAAGTGAAGCCAGTTCCCTAGTGATAATGCGGAAGCAAGTTGTCTTTTGCAGAGACGATTGTCTATGATCTATCAGTGGGCTGCTGTGTTGTCACATCACATTTCAGTACCTGTTAGCTGAGCGGGCCTACTTCTTTCAGAACCACAAGAGAGCAGGTACCAGAAAAACTTTTTTCTAATGGAAAAGCAAAAAAGGCGAGTAGAGTCGGACCGCGTTGTGGAAAAGCGACTTTACTCTGATGATGGCTCTACAGCAAAGGCCATAGGGTGACCAACATCAATAGCAGCCCTTCCCTATGAAAAAGAAATTATCAATTGATGTGTGTGACTTGATTCCCAGCGTAACTGTTTGATTTATTGCTATTGGGAATGTGAAGTATGACCAGATGGTGGCACTACAGGAGAGGTTGCGGGGTTCCACAAAACAATAAGGTTTGTCCTATATATGCTTAGAATGAAAATAATACGTTTCTTAAAACCCATCTAGTTATTGCTAAATTTAAAAATGAAACTTTTCGCCTGGTGGTGGCCTTACAGCGAAGGTCATAGGGTGACCAACGTCAATATCAAGCCTTCTTTCTACACCAGAGATGATCACAAGAAGTGTGACATGGTTCCCATCATAACTGTTTGAGTTATTGCATTTGGAAATACGAAGTTTGACCTGGTGGTGGCACTACAGGTAAGGTTGTAGGGTCACACAAAAAAATACATTTCATCCTCTATGCTCCAGGAGTGAACACAAATTTTTTTTGTGGGATTCCCATTAAAACTTTATCACACTAACATGAAGGACCTGCACTAAAGGCCAAGGCAAAAATATAATACTTATGAACACCTGGTTTTGAAGATAATACTTTATCCCATAGATGATTAAAAACTGGTGCGATACAACCCATGAGATACAGTTTTGATATGTCACATGCTTTTGCACGTCGCGATTTGACAGATTGTGTTCATTGACAAACGTCGACTAATATGTTCGCAAAGGTAACTTTACAATTCTGCTGATGGCCATTCATCATCACTGGCGTTAGCTTCTAGTTGCCTGTTTATCCAAGTCAATGGGACAAATAATTCGTTAGTTAGCATGCTACCACATTTGGCCAATAAAGTAATGAGTTACTTGCGTAAATGTTGTTATAGACACTTGAATTTATTAATTTAATGGTAAAAAGCATTAGCATGCTAGGTAGCAAATTATTCACCCCATTGACTTGAATAGACTGCCAATAGAAAGCTAACATTAAAAGTACTTTTTCCATTTTCCAAATGCAATGCTGACATTTATAGGATAAATTGGATCTCAAATTCGTGAGCCCAAGAAATCAAATTTATGAAAATTGAGTAATAAATTTCATTTATTCCTGGCTACAGACATGGAATAAATGAAAATTACTACTCTTGTTGCATAAATTTGATATCTCGTGCGCACTCATAGGAGATCCTCTATGTATTAAATTGCTTCAGCATGAGTTCTTATGACTTTTTTAAAAGTGTTCCAAAATATTAAAAAGGAAAGTATTTCACTTTCCTCTATTTTGGGTTTCCAGGGTTACTTTATATACTTTGCGTATATAAAGAATGAAGTACATGTAAGGGTTAAATGAAAATCAGACTGAGGCCTGATGGCGAAGCGCAGGTAAACGATGTATCTGCGGCACTCCAGCCGTGGTTTGGGGAGGGCTCGGGGTATCCTCTCCGGCTCAGAAATGCTGCCAGACGGTTCTCAGCTGCTATGGGGAGAGGAGGCCAGCTGTCAGCTGTCTGTTGTGTCCTTCTGAGTCTCGATATCGGACACCAGAGGCGACCTTACCATCAGCCTCGCATCCCCTGATGTTATTGTTATCGCCGAGAATCCAATCCCCACACCATGCCTGCTAAGGTGCCCGAATGCCAGCTAATGGAACAGCATTTACTGAAGCGCTGACAATATCTCGGTGCCTTTTTTTAGCAGAAGATTTTTTTGCCAGAGTAGCTTAAATAGTCCAATTGAGACTATTCTAACACGGTTATACTGCTGGAACGCAACAAGGGCATTCTGGATGAAGAATATTCTGGAAGGATTGGAGGAGACAATGCACAAATATTGAGTTTATGGAGCCAAGAGGAGAACTTTTAATGTTCAAGGTCCCTATTGTGCCGTGAGGCGCACAGCTAATAGCCATTATGAGCCAGTTCAAAGTCTCCCCTGACATCACAAGGGGGAGTGACCACCCAGAATAATGAAATCTGATTGACTGCTTGGCTGAAGGTGATCAGTTCCTCATGCCTCCGGTTGATTACTTCCCCATGTGATGTCAAGAGGGAAAAGATTTTGAAATGACTTGTAATAACTAATTAGCTGTGCACCTGGTGACATAATAGGGGACCTTTAATATCACCTGCTTCACCTGATAGTTCACTTATATGACTACTTGTGAATATTGTATCATTGTCTCTTCAGTAGTGTGGTTGGGGAGTCATTCGTGGCAAATTCTATCGGCATTTAATATTTTTCTGAATATAAACCTCCAGGTCCCCCATTTTGGGTGCATGAAAAATATTTTCCAGGTCAATATAATGAAGAACAAAGAAATCCTTTTAACATTTGGTCACATATCCTTTGCCTGCGATGCATGCTTTAAGTCTTTGTTGCATAGACATCAACAAATGCTGGGTATCTTCCCTGGTGGTGCTGTCAAAGGCCTGCACTGCAGCCATCTTTAATTCCAGTTTCTTTCTGTGATTTTTTTTTTCACTTCAGTCTCCTCTTCAGCTCATAAAATGCATCTACAATTGAATACAGATCCAGTGATTGACACAGCCAGCAAAACTGAATAACAAGTGTGTCTCTGCCCAATGTATTATGATGCTCACTGTATGAATGTTGTTGCACACGAGCAAATGCACAGATGCGTAGATGTATGGTCACACAACAAAATACACAAAAACACTTACTGCTCATGTACATGCATGTGCATACACCTACACATTCAAGCGCCCAATGCTCATAGGCCCATGGGCACAGATTTTTTAAAATTATTATTATTTAAACTTCCTTTCAGAAGAAAAAATTACATAAAATACACAAAAATACAACAATCATGTAAAGGTAAAACTTGGATACAATGAATGGACAGTAATAAATTAGGGTTGGTCAAATGTAATATTTAAAATGCCCAGGTTAAAAAAATTCACCAAAATCTGTTCGTCTGATTTAGGACTCTATATAATTATAAATAATTATATCTGTCATTTTTGTAATGCCAAGCGCCCTCAGCAATTTTGTGTGGTGGCTACATTGTGCCTTGATCACTCTGAAATGCCTCTAATACACTTAAGTCTTTCGCGTTCATTGGTAAACAATGCGCACCAAAACTTAGAATGGGGAGAACCGCTGCTTTCTATAAATAAATAAACTTTATGCCACTAATGCCACCAATAAACTTACACAGCAAGTTCTGAGGACAACAGACTATTAGCAGAGGAAATAAGTCATTTGAACAGTTCAGGAAAGAGTAATGAAGAGATCACCCCTGACTATCATACTTACTTAATATTTTGATGACTCATGACCTGCTATGGAGCCAAGTCGACTAATCTGCGCTGTGAAATATTATCCGTCTATCTGCGTCATAGGATGTTACTCTGCTTTTGTAGTAATGGGAAATAGTTGGTGGCCAACAGCCCCATGTTGTGATGCTGCGGCTTTGCTCCGCTGTTCTCTCAAAAAAATACATATTAAATAAATAAATAGTGTGCAAGTACCCAGGTTAAATTACACAAGTACATCCGGCACAGTACTTTTCTAATGAGACGTGATTGTCAAATCTAATAACATGCGCCTGCCACCGCGACGTAAATACTGACTCGCCCGGCTAATCTGTGTTTGCTTGTGTCATGCTGCTGTGGTACTATGAGTCTTGCACTCCTGATCCGCAGAATTGCTCTCCCAGCCGGATCGGTAGTGAAGGCACTCTGCCGAGGGCTGGGACCTACAGGAGGGAGGGACGTGTTTGAAGCCTCTACTACTGTATTCCACCGCCCAGCGTATAGCCCATTAGTGCTCGTGCTGCCCTTACGCCCATGTTGCCTTTACTTGTCTTTTCAGGTAATCAGCCTGTCCTGGGTATTAACTCACACTGTCCTGGATGTTAACTCAACCCATTAAAGGGAGTGTTTGCGGCAGGGGTTTGAGATAATTGGAGTCTCCTCTTCAGCTCAGCTCACAGATTTTTTTTTTTTTTTTGGGGGGGGGCGGGGGGGTTAGGTTCGGGCGTCTAGTACAGCCTTTGCAGAAACATGATTCTCCGTTTGGTAAAGCATTTTTGAGCTGATTTTGATGCAAGCTTCAGACCATTGTCCTGTTGAAAAACCCAATCGTAGCCTGGTATAAGTTTTCTGGCAGATGATGACAGTTCTACAATGATGAATCCACAATGCCAAAAATCCGAACAAGTTTTCCAGGCCATTTGGAAGACAAAAACCCCACGGAATCAAAGATCCACCAGAATACTATATTTCACAATCCAAATCAGGTTCTTTACGGAGAGGCAATTTTTGTTTTTACACCAAATCCATCAACTAAGCTTTACTTTGGTCTCATCTTACCATAAATATCAGTGGCATTAGAAGTTCCAGTACTGACTGCTAAACTTTAGGTGCATTAGTTTGCCTTTTGATGACAACAGAAGCATTTTTATGGCAGCCCTTCCAAACTTATTCTAGTTGAGTATGTGGCGTCTGATGGTAGTACAGGGGATTTTTCCCTCTATCCGTGGTGGAACAGTACACGCACTGCCCTATACTCTCTGTCCCTTTAACTGCCTCTCAATTATAGTTGCTAATCTGACCTGGGCCGGGCTATAAAAGCGTCCTGTTGTCTCCTGCATGACCGAGAGGAGTTAGTGTTCGGTGACAACCTACGCGGTCCCTGGCTTAGATGATTACTGCATTCTGTCTCGTGATTATTTTCATCTCCCAAAGAATTTTGCATTAAATAAAATACCCATTAATTCCAGCTGTTTTTTGCCTGTGTCCATTACTATGTTATGTCGAGCAGAAGCTGGTCATAACGGGGACTTTTTGACCTCAAGACATAATTAATCTTTGCGATTCTCCACCAGTGATCTGTGAACCTTGGAGTTTCCATTACCACTTGATCATCATCCTCATGGTGCAGCCATTCAAAATAGGAACACGTCCTTTTCTGTGCAGATTTCTGACATGACCACATTCCTTCCCCCCCGACCGCCCCCTGATTGTCAAAATGGGTGTTTTGACCTCTTAACTCTATCTTTTAGCCATTTCCACATTTGTGAAGCTCACCAACTTCACTGTTAAATATTTTTGAAGTATTGTTTTGTTTCAACCTTGGTAATGGAAAAGGTGCATCACCTCATTTTTATACCCCAGGGAAACAGGAGGTCATGGCTGACCATTTAGTTTTCCTTATCATTAAGGTGAATGTAAAAAAGTGAAAAATGACCTGCAAGTAAAATGCTACTGAAAACAAGAAGTTAATGATTTGAAATTTCTTTTTTAACTACAGTTTATACATTTACTTGAAAAAGGCATCATGAAAAAATGTGTAAATGTTAACCTTATCAACTCTTTTGATTTTTGGAAATATTAGTGAATACCACATTTTGTTACCTCATAACTTAATTGCCGATCTCATTGTTGAAGTTGTTTTAATTATTGTTTAAGAGAATTGATTTTTTTAAATATATTTTAAGGTTTTGAGAAAAAAGGGGGAAAATTTTCATTTATTCAATTGAACAGGCATCCGATATCTTGATTTGGCAAAAATATATGCTATGAGGCTAAGGATTTCATGCTTGCAACACATTCCAAATCAATTGGGACAGGGGAATAGAGGGACTGGAAATTTCCAGAAAAACATCCATTTTGTAACATTCCACAGGTAGACAGGTGAATAGGTGAAAAGTGATTCAGTTATGATAGGATATAAATATGAGAAGTCATAAAAGGCAAAGTTGTTTACTGGTAAGATGGTTTGAGGTTTGCCACTTTGCCCAAAGCTACTTGAACAAATAGTCCAACAGTTAAATAACTTTTTTAAACATGCGATTAGGTGGAATTTATGGATTTCACTATCGCTAGACCGCAATTCAGTGACAAGATTCCAAGAATCCGGAGAAACAGCAGCAGTCTCCATACTTAGTCCATGCACACACTAACCCGGGTAAACATTAATACGCGCAGCTTATCCGTGGTGAAAACTATCTTCGTTCACATTAGCGTTTTCGGATAATTAGCAGAACGTTCTTTCACAGGCGCGCGACAAATTATCACTTCACGAAGTGGAGTAGTAACTGCGTGTCACGCCCGTCTGTAAAACACAGAAGGCTGTGGATAATATTGATTGGGATTGCTGAATTCCTAAATATGGGGATATTCTTCAAAGATTTATAGCAGAGTATCCATTTGCGGCCGCCCGACTAGACAAGGACTTCCCTCACAGGGTGGAAGACGTCACCAAAGCAGCCTTAACAACGAAATTGAAGGCCATTCGGAGCAAATACAGACAAGCAGTAGATTCCGGGAGAAAAAGTGGGGATGGAAGAGTCGTGTTATTATCTTTTGATGCATGTCATGCATGATGCATTTTGAGAATATATAGGCCGGATCTCCAGCTACAACCACTCTCAACTCCGGTGTGGAGACAAATGACTTGGCGGATCCCGAGATTACCGACGCCTTGGTACGTTTATTTACTTGGCATGATTATTGCTTAAGTGGGCAACTTAGAAAGAATACAAGAAATGTAATGTTATTGTGTCATGTTTAATGTTTGGCCTATACTGTTAGCGCAACAGAGAAAATATATTAGCCTGTCACCATTTAGCCAACGACGTTAGCCTTAACTAGCCTATTGAGCGAATTCAAGATCAGGCAGCCCAGCCCCACGCTGGGATGCGCGAGCATGATAAACCCGGCGTTTGCTGGCTAGGCCTTGGACTTCTTTCGTTGAGTAGTGATGGTCAAATCAAACCTCATGAATCACTGAGGCTTTCCAGCCCATTCCTTCAACAAAAGGTTCAGTACTCGAGGCCTCAATGAAATATTGAATGCAGCCATCTGCTGGGCAAAACAACATATGACAGTCAATGAACAGTACCATGACCTGAGCGGTAATGTTTGAAAAAGTATTGTGTGCTTTAACAATAAAGAACGGATATGTTTCTATAGCATGTGCATGTGTAAGTATATGGACATAATTGTGTAAGTAGGCCTATATTTTTTCATAATCAACATAGCAATAAAACAGTCTCGATACTTTGCTTTTTTAAAACATTTGTATTCAAAAACACAAATACGGGAGTGACATTATTGAAAAAAAAAAACCGAAATAACTGACACTCTTACGTCAATGTCCAACAATGGGGAAAATAATATGTAACTCTCCGACATACTTCACCTCTCTCCATGTTATACAAACGCCGACAACCCCCACAGTTTGACGCGAGTTTCGAAGCGTATTTAGGAGGAGGCGATACGTTGAACGAACCAATGACGTACTCTCCACAAACCGAGGCCTCGTTTGTCATCAGTCACGTGATTTTTACTGTAACGACCCAAGCCTCGAATCGGGGCTGCATCTGGCACGCCCCTTTTTGCTCGACACAGGCTCCGGCGCCTCGCTTCAAATGTCACATCACTATCGTTGAGCAAGTCAGTGTTGTTGCTTGCAGCATGGACTTTTGTCAATGAAACTAGCCCACCCAGATTCAGCCCGCTAGCCAAGTCGGAAGAACCGGTTTTATCATCCCTGTGCAGACCTGCTCGGTCATCTGTTATCTTGGATTCGCCTGTTGTAGGTCTACCTGTGTGCGTGTGTGTGTGTGCGTGCTTTCAGGAAGCTGCAACAATGTCATCACCAAATATTAAAACAGTTCGACTTATGCACAGTTCAATGCTTAATCAATACTAAATGTATTCTCCTTTAAATCCGCGCTTTTACACCCAAACAAACAAAAAAGAAAAAAAGCAAGCGTTAATTTTCAGTCTTCTTTCCTAATCCGTTTGTCAAAGTGTTTAAACGATATACAGAATTGCGAGAGCCGAGAATTTTTCCTAATTAATAATCCAGATTTCCATCATTGCAGTCTCAAATTGAAGCGTATACGTAAATGAATGAATGAATCTATTCGTCATCATCTCCTCTTGCAGTATACGGGCTTCCTATAGGCTTTGTCTCAATTGGTTTGATTGTCAATTAGGAATAGTACTTGGGAACAGGTTCACAAAATCCTTTGATAAAAGTTTGGGTCACTGCCTCACCTCATCGCATGACTCTTATAGGTAAGCAGTCCTCCCTTACCTGATGCTACAGAGAGTCAAGAGGTCACTCAGGATGCAATGCCTCAATCAAGTCGCCGAGATAAGCTCGCCACACATCTACAGCGCCCTCCATTATTATTGGCACCCCTGGTTAAGACATGTTAAAAGCCTTACAATAAAATCAATTTTTATTTCAGAAGCATACTCTCACTCTTGAGAACACAAGAGGTAAGTTAGCAATTTCATGGATCCAAATATTTAGTTATTACATCATGTCTATCTCGTCAACCCTCTAATTCATTGCACTCAGTTCGGTAGCTGTTGTACTGAGTTGGAGGCTGAAACTCGGTCATAACAAACAGCTGCATCAACATTAGGTTGTGCGATGGCTTCATTATTTAACTCATAGAAGTTGTGCAACACAAAACACGCAACGATGACTAATGGTAAATCACCCAGATTCAAGTCCATTGCTCTTCGGAGTGGACCAAACGGGCCTTCAAGCGCCCAAATGCACACTCGATAACCGTCCGTGCCCTACACAGCAAAAGACCAAAGTACTGCTCCTGAGGTGTCTGTCCACCACTTGCGTACTCTTTCATCAGGTAGGGCAAGAGAGGATATGCTGGATCCCACAGCAGAAACACAGGATCTGGCTCCTCTCCCTCCACGACAACTTTAGGACATGGAGGACATTGTGTGCTCTCAAGGCCAAAGAGGAGGACTGTCCCAATTGTTATTACCGACATGTTCTAAAGATAGCATCTGTCAAAGTCTGGGGCTGTATTAATGCTCTCGGCATGGGCAACTTCCACATGTGTGACAGCAACATTGACAAATTTTGGAATGACATATATGGCCTTCCAGATGTCATCTTTTTCAGGGATGCCCCTGCTTATTCCAGTAGATGCCCCCTGAACGCATTACCCCAATGTGCCTCAAGAGAGAAGCTGAAGTGATCTAAGAACCCTAAACCAGAGGGATATAGGTTGAGAAGGCGCCAGGGCGTAGAAAAATACCCAATCTAGCAGCAGAGAATCATTCAGCAACATGTGAAGCTCAGGTGCTGGCCGCAGACCGGATCTTCCCAAGCCTGGGATTAAAGGGCATCTAAAGTCGATTCTCAGACGGGACATTGAATGTCCAATGTTTACAAACAAATTATTGGCTTTTGTTGACATCTTGCATTGTCACATGACCAATTTCATTCATCAAACAATGTTTTGCGTACACGTGTAGATAATTTTGGTTCGTTTGCGCAGATGCGGCTCGCTGCTTGGCCGATAAACAAAAACAATGGGAATCGACTTTAGATGCCTTTCAAAAGAGTTGTTAACAACTCTGCAACAACTTCACTGGCTCCCCATCAAATTCCGTATTGATTTCAAGATTCTCCTCCTCACCTTCAAAGCTCTCCACACCTTGGCACCTCCTTATATCTCTGATCTCCTTTGCATCTACACACCCGCCAGTACTCTTCGCTCCTCCTCGTCCATGCTTCTCATCACACCTCCCGCCCATTTAGTTACCATGGGGTCCTTCTCCCGTACAGCTCCTCGTCTTTAGAACTCTCTCCCGCTATTCATGCGTAATTCTGATTCTCTATCCTTATTCAAATCTCAGCTCAAAACCCACCTTTTTAGACTTGCATACTCTGTTTAATTGGTAGTATATTATGGATCATTGTTTTCATTATTTATCATTTTGGTTGTTTTTTATTGTAATTTTATCATTGTTTTTTTTTTCTTTTGTGTTTTCCTTTTAATTACTATTTGTTATTAATACTGTGTCATGTTCGATGTCCTTGAGTGCTTTGAAAGGCGCCTTTAAAATAAAATGTAATATAATTATTATTATTAACAAGACTGGGACTGAATTTCCCCTTTTAGCCACTAAATGGAGGCACTGCGCTTCATCTCCAAGATTTCCAACCTGCTGTATGTACTGAGTTGTGAAAACGTTGCGAATGTTTAGGACTGTTGTATAATACAAACCCACCCTGTTTATTCTCTGCTTCTTCAGGGATTGAAGCAGTTGTACGCAGTGTTTCTATGTAGCCTCATAGATGAAATAATCTTTGCCGTAACTTTTGTGCTGCCAACAACGGCACTCTTATTCCATCTTCTTCATCCCCTCAGAGTAAAATAATTAGTTCCGTTTAAAGGACCAGTGTGGAAGATTTAGATGGACAATCTGGCTGAATAACTGGCAGGAATGGAACATAATATTCAAAAGTACATTTTTATCAGTGAATTATTTCCTGAAAATAATAAAGTGTTTTATTTTATCCAGAATGAGCCCTCTCTATCAACAGAGAGAGCGGGTCCTCTTCAACGGAGCTTGCCATTTCGCACCGCCATGTTTCTACGGTAGACCAGAACGGGGAAAAGTGATTAAATAAAGCACTGACACGAGAGCGCGCCTTTCGCGTTTGTGCAAGTTTTGCGGCCACCGTAGGTTCTCTGAGAAAGGGAATGATCATTTGGTTGCAATCTGTAATCTCACCACTCGATGGCTCTAGATCTCACATACTGGTCCTTTAAATACTTTTTTTTTGGCAATGACTTTAGCAAAAAGCTTTCATTAGGAGGAAGACATTTTTGTTTCCATGGGGATATTTCAACAGTTAGTTTGTATTTTGCAGCTCCATTCTAGAGCAACCTACTGGCTACATACAGTTACAATTTAAATTATTCAACCCCCATTGCAAATTGGGTTTCATAGCAAAATTTACAAACTTTCAGCTGTTTGTGATAAACAGACTAAACAAGGACATTTAAAATAGCTCAACACAACTAATATTACAAGTGGTTTCTCCAAATTTAACACAAAATGCCATTTTTAATGACTGCTGCAGTCTCAAAATTATTCAACCCCAGAAATAGAATCCCTCATAAGAGCATATTTGCAAATCAGGTGTTGTCTCAAGTACACCTAATGCAGCTAATCAAGAGCTTAATTAGATGCATCGGGTTTGCTTGAGATAGAACGCATCAAATACTTGCCCTAGGGGTTTGCTGACAGTGACATTTGATTGCATATTAGAAATATGGCTGTCAAAAGAATCATCCAAAAAGTGAATAGAGGCGATCATTGCCTGACAAAAAAACAAGGAAAAGGATACAAAAAGGGAGCACATGCACTGAATTTTCGTGGAGATACAGTTGGAAGCATATATCACAAGCTCAGGGTTAAAAGAAGAGTGGCTACCGTACCAGGATGTGGAAGAAAGAGGAAGCTATCAATGGCTGCCACCAGAGTCCTGAGGAGACGACTGGTCAAAAACCCTCAAGTGACAGCTGGTGATCTGCAGCAAGACTTTGAGGCAAGAGGCTCTGAGGTTTCAGTTTGCACCGTAGGGCGCATACTAGTCGTTGAAGGTCTCCGAGACATAGACCACAACTGATCCAATAGCACAAGCTCCAATACGCACAAAACTGTATAAATAAGCCACAGATGTTTGGGGATATTATTCTGTGGAGTGATGAAATAAAACTGGAATATTTTGGGCTTATGAATCAGTGTTATGTGTGCAGGAGGAATAAAGAAGCATATGCTGAAAAACACACCCTGCCTACAGTGAAGAATTGTGGGGACTTTTTGATGCTCTGTAGCTGCCTTGCTTCCTCTGGTACTGGAAATCTGCAAAGTGTGGAGGGCAAGATGGATTCAGTCAAGTACCAGGATATCCAAGGAGAAAATGTCATGCCGTCTGTAGGGAAGCTGACGCTTGGGCATCAGCTTCAACAGGACAGTGATCCTAAGCATACCTCAACATTCACCAAGGTTTGGTTTCAAAAGAAGTTTGGAAGGATTCTGGAGTGCCCATCAGAGTAGCCTCACTTGAACCCCATAAAAAATCTCTAGTAGGATTTGAAGAACACAGTTGCAGCATGCAAACCCTCGAGTATTAGTGAACTGGAGGTCATTGTCCATGAGATTTGGGCTAAGATTCCTTGGGAATGCTGCCAAAAGCTGACATCTGCCTATGCATCACATTTCGAGCAGGCCATAGCGGTATTAAAGATGGTTGTCATGAAGGGGTTGAATCATTTTGAGCCTGCAGTTGTCATTAAAAGTGGCATTTTGTGTTGAATTTGGAGAAGCCACTTGTAATGTTTGTTGTGTTGAACCATCTAAATTGTTCTTGTTTGATTTGTTCATTGCAAACAGCTGAAAGTTTGTCAATTTTGCCAGTAAACCTAATTTGCAATGGGGATTGAATAATTTTCATTGCCACTGTAGCTCTGAAACAAAGGAGACGATTCATATCATCATTCAGACATTCGGAGGGTTGGAAGGCCATCTTGTATCCTACATGAAAAGCACTAAATCGTACAACTGACCACTCGGCATACAGCGCGTAAAGAGCAGTTATAAACTTACCTCATTATACATCTTCAATCGCTGCTCCCTATGCATAATTCTGCGAAGTGCATACATTACAATTTAATTATGTTAAACAAAGTGATATATTGAACGTTAACATACGACGGGTTAGCGTGCAAGCTGGTCAGGAAAAAAAAACTGAAGACATGATGCTATGAAAGCCTTTCCCGGGGCTTCCCACTTTTCTGGCCTCGATAAATTCTCTTTTACGTTGTAATTTGTGGTGTAAACGAGAGATGGCGATATTGTATTAGCGGTGACAGTAGTTTTTTTTTTTTTTTTAAACCCATTTTTTAACCTAGGCGTGAGGTCAAATTAAGCTTCAGCATCAGAATTGATATGATCAAAATAAATAAATAAATATAAAATAAAATAAAAAGTGAGAAATTGCATATTGACGAAAAGTATCATTACCACCAAAATTGGAATAATGTCAGCACAGCTAAGATCATTTTGAGATGAAAAGTATTAAAACCTTGAAATTAGGTACACAATTTTAGCGCACTCTGAGTGTTTCCTTTAATTTGCATTAAAAATTCGAAACAATTGTTGAATTGATTGAGAAAAATATTCCTAAATTTCCTGTCCTTATTTCTCATGAACCTGGAGCTTGTTCACATCCCTGCTGGGAAAAAAAATAATAAAAAAAAACAATAAAAACCATACAGAAATCCTACTGGTTTTGGCGGGAATTGGAATTGTTTTGAATGGTAGGCCTATGCGATGGCGCCGGGGATCTGTTATCAAAACCAATAATACATCATCAAATCCTAATGGAGTCCCCAAAAAACTCGACATGATGGAAACCATTATAATGGCTGTAATAGTTTTTAGTTTAAAATGGCTGTGGAAATCATAATATTTTGACTGAATGGTTCTATTGTTTTTTTGTTCAAGCTGGGATATAATGCTTGTGTAGTTTTCCACATCACAAAATTCCTTGTGTAGTTCAGTTACTTCTTGCCCATAATTCCTTGTGTAGTTCAGTTACTTCTTGCCCATAATTCCTTGTGTAGTTCAGTTACTTCTTGCCCATAATTCCTTGTGTAGTTCAGTTACTTCTTGCCCATAATTCCTTGTGTAGTTCAGTTACTTCTTGCCCATAATTCCTTGTGTAGTACAGTTACTTGTTGCCCGCATTGTACACATTAAATTTAATGTACATCTCGCACATCCAGATGTCTCCAGATGTATTTGTGAGGTGAGAGTGGCTCTCACATTTAGGACAAGCTTAGGGCCCAAACTGAACCTCGGCGGCCGAGGCTCGGCCTGATAACACTCAGTCTCAATGCCTGTCTTGAACAAGAAACTGATCATGTGATTATTTAGACGGACACCCTCCATAGTCCACACTCGTCTTAGACAAATGTACAATGTGGAGACAGAATGGAGGGAGAGAGGGATGAATAAATGGCAGGACAGTTTTTCGGGGAAGATGTTTGCAGCATGTCCCAACCCACTAACCGGCTGAAAGTTACAGCTACAACCAGCAGGGCTCCCAAGCTGGTTTACGATGGTCTAATTTTGGACAGATATCTCTCTGCTCTTTCACCCCTGATTCAAATGATTTTCGCTTGTCAACAAGGCACAATTACATGGCGATCATTTGAGTAAGTTTCGTTAGAGAAGACAGACATCTAAAGTATGGCTTTCCAGTAGCAGGACTCCCTACCTCTGAAAACGATTATCTTTCTGCATATACTCCTCTGCCTGTAGAAATGATGGATGGCTCTTAGGACCAAGTGCTATTCTGTTCTGTAATTCTAATTCTCGCTCCGCTCCACGGATTCAAATCTGCGATTCGTGGTAATGACTCGGGTGGTGCAAAAGTTGGCCAAGTTCAATTTAGCAAACAGAGTACATTGAAAACAACTCGTAGTCTCAAAAGTAGGCAAGCGCACTGATTGGATGATTTGGACGTCGCTGTTTTCATATTGCTCATCTGATTACATTTGCACTTCATCCTGCAGAGGGCACTACTGTTTTTTGAATGTTGTGTGCAGGCAGCCCATTGCCGCAGGTGACGACCAGAGAGTGCGTCTCTCCGAATCTCTTTAAGCACTCAGTTTTGCGTATGAAAGGGTTCAGCGACAGTCGCGGGTCTAGATCTGGGTATTGGGGTGGCACAGACACGTCCCTTTTTGTCCTGGCAAGTTCTCAATAATTTTCCTTCATTGACGTGTTTTCCAATTATTGTAATTGGCAACTGAAGACATGGTTTCTCTCCATATGCTATCTGACTGCGATAGCATATGTCAGTGACTGTGCCACCCCAGTTCCCAGCTCTAGCAAAGATAAAGTTCAGCAAAGACAGTGTCGCTGAGGACTACGGCTCAAAACTCTTCCGAACTGGTGAGGGACCTAATAATTCGAAAGACCTGTAAAATGACTCAATTTTATTTAAGCGGTGGGAAATCTCAACTGCTTTGGATATCAGACAGTGCAGTTACGAAACGAGGGTGCAGAAAACCTAAACAGAATTCAAGGCCAGGGACAAAGTACACTCATCCTTGAAATTTCAGATTTATGTACCATTTAGTTCAATGGACTCAGTCACAACTCTCAACATATTGACCTTTTTACAACATCAATTATTATAAATTTGAGGGACTTGTTATAAGATTGAACTGTGCTTTTGAACAGTATGAGTTTTTGATATGGTTGCTGAAATGCTCTTTTCCCATGACATTTGTGCAAAATAGGCGGAAAAAAAATTGACATTCGGTTTTTTTCAAACGGTGACGTCTCTTTTCACAAGTGGGAAAAGTGATGAAATTAGCAAAAGCCTGTTTTCAGCGGATTGCATTACTGTGCAGTAACGTGGTGTAATGTGTAACCTTTTATTTTGACTGACTCATTGTTAGGTTGTTTGCCAAATGATGTCACTATTTTTTATGAATGCTGGGTTTGTGTCGTCGTTGTCTATGTGGAGGACAACTTCCTGTGTGTAGGCCTGTGAGGTTGACCTATGTGGTCACTTTGATTTCTGGTCGCTATGCGATTACTTTTTTGCCAAAATGATTTCGTTCCGCATCATAATTATTTGCGAGGTAACTTGTAGCTAAGTATCGTGGAAATGTTTGAATTTGTGCTTCATACCTTTTGTAGATAACCTCGTGTAAATGAGCTCTGTAGTTTGTGCTCAGTCATCTGAAGAGTTTGAAGGAAGAAGTATGGTGGCACCCTGGGTCATGTAAATAAATATGTAAAGTATTTGGTCACAGATGCAAATTGTCCCAGTTCTGCTGTTTCGGTTCCACTTTATTGAATGAAAACTCACTTCACCTTGGGTATGTGTATGTACTACGTAAACAGAATGTTGATGAGCCCGCATATCTTTAAGCCTTGGTCGCACAAAGTCAGAACTGCCCAGATTTTCACATTAGGGACTGAGTTAACCAGGTGAGCTTTAGTGTGCCGAGTTCTTTGTGCTAATCAGGTACAGCAGCGCCATTATGTGAAAGGGCTTTGGGCTTTTTTTGACCCAAAAATCAAAATTTCATGTTTCATACTCCATTTGTCAATTTGTGCGTTTGTGAAAAATGATAAACATGTATTTTTTTGTGGTATGTCAACAAACCTCCAATTTATCAAAGCATTAAGGCGTTTGCTCCATCGTGGCTGCACTGTACTACGGATTTGAATGTGTATTTAACTGTGTAACTGAAATGGCACTATGGGGACAGTTTGTGATGGACGAATATTCCAAATTACAATTGGCATAACAGGCTGTTCAGTAATTATTATGAGCAGTGCAGTGACAGATTATGGGCTGTCATGCAAAATGCAACAAAAAATTGAGCTGGGAAGTGGAAAAAAAAAGAGAGGAAAAGTTGAACAGGCTCATGTTTCACGTGTCTTTATTGATTGTGCCGTCCGTTTATTTAGGGCTCCCTGTGATTCTGCATGGGTGTATAAGCCCATCATGAAAAGAGCTAATCATCGCTAAAGCAGTACGGAGAAGAAGAATTGGCTGTGGTGAGTTGACTGTTTCCAGCCTTTGGGGTGACTTTGTATAAGCAGGAAATATCCTTGGAGCCGGTATGGCCGCCCTCATGGGTAATTCCTCCTGCTGCTGGAGTCAGCGCAGGAGTGACCTTCAGATGGCATCAGAGTAATCTCACGGCTCCTTGCTGAGGTGTATAGAATCAACCATCCCTTCTTTATTGACTTTATGAATAGGGATTTAACACCAAAATGATTGCAGTCTTATCAGCTTTCAAAACGTCTTTGATGGGCTTGATTTCACATAATGAAGCACCCAGGTAAATGATATGCTTCAAGGAACCTGTTCAAGGGCAATGTTTCTATTGCGTTATTGTTCACTATTGGTGGGATGATGGCATTTCAAATAAATGAAAATGGGCAGATCACAGTCTATGCACATAATGATCCATTGATCATTAAACTCCTTTGTCCTTTTGAAAATGTGTGCATGTGCATTTGTATCTTTTTATTTTATGACACTCTGTAATCTAATGCTACTGTTGTCAGGTAACAATCAAACTTCTTATGCATGCGTATTACTCAGTAGTTTATCTGAAACTACTTGAGGTTATTTAAAAATCTTTCTTAACAGCCGAAGGTTTTCAAATACCATTGCAAAATACTCACATTGGCTCATGGTTTAAAAAAATGACCAGAGTGTTTGAGTAAATGAAGCCATTTTTTAAAAGACCTGTCCATTCTGATCAACCCAAAAATTCTGAGGTTTTTTATTCCATTGTGTGTTATTGTAATGAGTTCTGCTGTTTTGCGCTAGGACTGTACTGGGGTCAGTCAGAGGAGATATGTTGGTGTGATGACTATTAGTGAAGCCTGTGTTTGCAGTTTACTTGGCCATCGAGAGCAGCTTATTCTATGAGAACAGAGTTCTGTACGTCAGGCTTAAATGCTTATACATTAATCTTTATGTCTCAACCGGTGCAGTCATTCATTAAGCAACTCATATTGCACTGACCGTTTATATTTTCTCATATTGAACTGAAACGGATTGCTTGTCTTTGCTAATTACTGAAGAAAAAGTTGAACTGAATGATACTCTCTGAGGTCAGCACTGCATATTTGTTATAGTGTCACGAGCCCTTTTAGAACACGTGCAGGTGTTTTGCCATTAAGCTGTTGAGCTTCTGAGGAAAAGGTAGAAATGGCACTAGGATATGGGCTGTATTTTTCATAATTGCCATTTACTTCGTGAAATCCTCGCTCCGGCATGCTGGGACAAGAGAGTGAATTGACTCATATCCTGTAAATCTAGAAAACCAGCGACAGGTGAACAGCGTCGGCACTTCAAACGCTACTTTTCAAAGTCACTCGTGTCATTGCGCTTTTTTTCAGAGCTAAAGTCGCCCTCTAGTGGCAGCTTTCCTCCCCAGATGCAAAGGTGTTCACGTAATTCTAATGAAACTCAAATAATGAGGCGTGAGAAAACAGATTTGTCAGTGGGGCTCCCTTATCCTGATTTCTGTTGTGTTGGTGCAGTTTTTTCCAAAGCAAATTTGTCTGTTGCAAAGCTTTAGCTCACCTGCTGATAAATCTCCCCAGTGCTGTGCTCTGTAGAGACTTCAAAGCTGAATTTTTGAGCCAACCCATTTGGGCCAGTCTTTTTTATTTCACTTTGTGTTATGAAAAAAATTGTATTTACGTTTTGGCAATCCTGTTAAAATCAGAGAAATTAATAAAATTGCAAATGACCCAGGTTTTTGAATAATAACATGCAACAGATGTATTACCTCATTACCGAGTTTCACATTATCCATGTAGATCATTGGCATTCGTTCATGAAAGTGAGCGCAATAACAGTTTCATTGACATTACTGGTCCTCAGTTAACGAAATGTGTGGTGTTCTCAGACAGGATTAATTTTCAGTCACTTTTCCTGATGGTTTTGTTTGATTGAGCTCTACTGATGCACCTGGGCTTGTATAGTTAAGACAAATGTAGAAGTGCATTCTCCGCTGTGTTTTGATAGACAGGGTGATGTTTGCTGAAGTTACAGCTCCCTTGGAGGGACTGTAGCAGTTCTTTTGGGGTGGCAGAGTTGGTGTTCTGCATCATGTGAGTATTCAATGACTCTGAATTGCATTTTCAGTCTCCCCTTTGGGTGACATGTTATTACAGAAATCTCCACACCCCATTACACTGGAAATGGTGGAAATTCAGGTAATGAGTCATTATATTAAAGGAGCTGCACGTGGCTCAATTCCTGCTCATGCTCACAACTTTGAACAAAGTAAATCCACTCAAATAATCAACATGATTATTGGCAATGACAATCATTCTTTGTATCCCTTGGCTAAGGCTTAAATGGTGCTTTGAATCCTCAAATTTCCACAGAAAGCTCCTTAATATAAAGGGCATAATGCCAGAGTAACTAGAATATATATATAGATAAGATGCAAAATGAAGACGGATTGGCAAGGATGCAATCGGATTATGACTGGCAGTCAAGCAGATTCAGTTCCTTAGGATTTAAGTTCTGAGTACACGCAGTAATCCTGACACAGCTCCTTTAACCGTTAGACCAATCGAGGGACAGAGAACCAAGGAAGATAATTGAAGCGTCTCAACAATAAAGAAAGTGAGTGTGTGTGTGTGTGGGGGGGGTGGGGGTGAAGTGAGGAAATGTGGCTGCAAATATTGGTATCCTGCCTGTTTGATTTGTGAGAGATTTACTGTGTATAGCAAGATGGAATCTGACTCTTGCAGGGGTCATGTGATTAGGTGACAGTTTAATCAAAGCAGATGCTGGTTTATATATTGTATCATGCGTTCCTCTTGTAGCTTGGGACCCCCTTGACTTTGATCAATCCAATGTGAACTTTTACCGCAGGTATCATTACCACCTGACAGAAGCACTTTACCAGAGCTCCTCAAATCCAAGTTCCGCTCTGGTTTTCTCTCCTTCTCCGCAATTAAGAGTACTGATTGGCCGGACTGTCATCACACCTGCCTCTCAGGTAAAGGGAGACTGGAAAACAGGCACTTCCCTTAAAGACCCTGAAGGACCATGATTTGAGGAGCCCTGCTTTTACCCTTGCTGGTTTTTGTATCAGTGAGCTGAGTTTGGGTATTTTTGTGTGTGTTTCTTTATAAGTGTACCTGTTGTGGGGTGTGTTTCATGTCCAAATCTATCGCCCTGTGGCATCAAGAGGGTTCGTGTGGTGTTTGTGTTCTGCCAGATGGTAGTTTGTTTATTAGTTGTGACCAAGCAGTCTGATTTCGGAGCCGAGGACAGTATCCCTGCATTACACTCTCCTGAATTCATTGGGCTTTACTCTCTTATTTTTTTTAATTGAATGAATGATAAAATCATCTACATGAACACGAGAAAATAAAGTTATTCTCAAACGAGAGCTTGATTGACTCCATCCATCCATCCATCCATCATTTAGCCAGTTATCTGGTTTAAGGTTGTGGTTGCAATGGGGTGAGAGGGGTAGTTCTGACCTCTTAGGACTTTCTCCTACAAGCCATTGATGATGGTCACATCTCAGTTTAATGCGCTCAGTTTTGGGCAGCTAAGCTAAGTGAAGAGTTTATGTTTGACTGTAGTACCCATCTGAAATCCTAATGAGACCATTTGCCTTCCAGTATCAGAAATGATGAAAATTCCCAATAAAAACCGGTTTACAAAACTCATCATCGACGATTGGACAGTGGATTGGACATCATCGACGATTGGACCTTGGTGCTCCACTTTCCACTCTGCATTCTGTTGTCATTTTTTTTTGTGAATTGTTTTACCCGATTGCACTGGGAAGTTGTTTTAAGCTGTAATATTCCGGCCTTCCACGTCTTCCGACAGTGACCCGCGGCAACCCCCTCGGCTGCGTGTGAGCGCCAGCCGAGAATAATGAGAACTTTTCATAGCTCCGTCCGGCGAATCTGAAAACATTTCGGAGGAATGCGCAGGGAAAGGAGCTGACCTTTTCCAGAACAGAAGTCGCATTTTTCCCCCTGTCGAAGCTACTAATCACGCACTCTTAGAAGCTAACGCTAAAGGTGCGACCTCACGCTTGTTCCCATCGTCGTCCCGCTCCGCTGCATTTCCTCACTGCAGACCTGACGGTTTGGCTTCTTAAACTTCGAAACTCCTGCATGTTACGGCTATGATATGGGTTCCCTACATTCCTCCTACATTGTTCTTCTGCCATTTGTACGATATTTACCTCAAGCCTTATTAATTGTTTTCATTTCATTTTGACTTGGTGCCAAGTAGACTTAACGCAGGAGTGAATATACTTGTATTGATTGAAAATAATATAGCGCGCAGTTCTTAAGGACCTGCAAATGGTAAATAAGACTTGATTCATAGCGCTCTGTTCTGTGGACTACAATCAAGCTGTTTGTGGAGTATGGGAATGTACTCTGGTGTGTGGGTTCAGTTTTGATTCTGATTTTATGGTGGTTGCCGTGACAATCTGACTTGGCTCTGTGGGCATTAGGCTGTGGTGTTTGAGTGTCAAGTCCAAGTTGTATTTGGGCTCCGGGGCATCTCTGGGGCCCCTGATACAAACTGACTGGTGCCGCCTCAGTTTCGCCGAGGGCTTGGCTCCCTCTTTAAGCATGGCCCTCCGGACCCCTGATTACAGGGTGAAGCCTACCTCCTTTCCCCTTTTGAAATCCTCAGCCCCGAGTGTCTGCTGGATGATGGTGGGGGGGGTGGCGTTTGGAGCCTTTTGAAGTGTCCCATCTTTATGGCCAAACATCTGGTGCCCCAAACACACACCTCACAGCTGGCTGTACAAAGGAGAGAGGCCTAAACACTGGGCTGAATACACACCTCTCTCCCTCTGAGCAGCTCTGAGATACCAGCTCCAGTTCCCACCTGCACTCATACAGAATACTCATATATTGTATATATCCAAACTCTCATATATATATATATATATATATATATATACAGTAGTATATGTACACAAGGATGCTCACACACACATTTGCACAAGTGTACAGTGCATACAAAGAAAAGCGCACACTTACAGTGGAGTGCAAAAATTTGGGCAATGTCTGTTACAATTAATCTCCAAGTGATCGAAAGCAAAGCTGAACAATAAATGCTACAAAGTTAAATATGGCACATTTCATCACATTTTAAAGCAAAAAAATTTTTTTTTACTTTTTACAGCTTTACAGTAGTTCATGGTGGATTTTGAGGTATGCTTCAGGTCATTGTCTTGCTGGAATATCCGCCGTCTCTTCAACTTCAATGTCTGGACTGAGCTTTGGACATTTGCCTCTAGAATGTCTTGATATTTGGTGGAATCCATTCTTCCTTCCACCCGCACAATATTGCCTGTTTCCCCCCCAGCTGCTACACAACCCCAAAGCATAATGGATCCACCTCCGTGCTTAACAGTTGGCAACGTGTTCTTCTCTACAAATGCTTCACCCTTTTTTCTCCAAGCAAACCTTCTTTGGTTGTGGCCAAAAAGTTAATTTTGGTTTTGTCAGTCCAAAGCACATTGTTCCAGTAGGCCTGAGGTTTCTCAAGGTCTTCTTTTGTATACTTCAGATGCTTAATTTTGTGTTGAGGTTGTAGGAAAGGTTTCTGTCTTGCAACTCTGCCATGTAGGTCTTCGGTGTTTAAGGTACGCTGTATAATGCTGTCCTGTGAACAACCAGACCTGTGTCTGCTACCCTCATTTGCAGCTCTTTTGCAGTGATGTTTGGGTTCTTCAGAGCATTTCTCACCAGATCTCAGGCCATTCTATCTAACATTTTTCTTGGTCTTCCAGATCTTGCCTTGACTTTGATTGTTCCATTCATTTTCCATTTTATTACGATGTTTCTGACAGTAGAAATGGGTAGTTTTAAAAGGTTTGTGAGTTTTTTGTAGCCCCCTCCTTGTGCGAGGAAGTGAATTATCTTGATTTTGACACCCTTGGACAACTGTTTCGAGGTTTGTTACACCAGATGATTAACACATGGTTTTTAACACCAGACACAACAGCCACCACAGTTGGATACTTTAGAAGGCATGGAGTTACTTCAGAATATATATTTCAACCGTGGAATTATATTCACCACACTCATTGAAGCCCTAACAAGTAAATCACCTGGATCTGGGCCTTAGTAATCTTCTTAAAAGGTAACAAAGAATAATCCATAAAGGGTTCCCAAACTTTTGCACAAGGCCCTTTTTTCTTTTTTAATCATTTAAAAACTCAGAAAAATAAAAAGAAAAAGAAACTTTGCTTGTAAATTTGCAGAAAGGTGTCATGTTTAACTTTGTAGCATTTAGTGTTCCGGTTTGCTTTCAGTCACTTGGAGATTAATTGTAACAGACCAGGGGTGCCCACATTTTTTCACCTCATTGTACATATGCATGTATATACACACACGCACACACACTTACACCCATATATACATACACACATGCAGCCACAAGCACAAACACGCACGCACACACACCTATGCATATGCTGACACACATTTACATACGGACACACACGTGTTCACACATTCACACGCGCATACTTGCACATAAAATAACCACACATACATCCAGAAATTTCTACAGCATTCTAATAGAATGCAGCAAGTCAAAATTTATTCATTTTCAAACTGGCAGTGGATTTGGACATACTGTATTTTATTGCACATAATAAATGCATCACAATGAATCCCATATACCCATAAAATGCCTCTCATTTACCATTCTTAACCTAGAAAAACACAGCAAGTGCAAGTGAATCTAAAGAACTTGTTGTTTTTCCTTTTATTTTCAAAAACACAAATTAGTGATGTACTGTGTTTTACCAGATCACTTCAGGTACGCACAAAGTCACACATGACGCACACACAGATGCACTCCCGCGGATGCACACGCGTAACCACACATTCACTTGTGCATGCACACGCGCGCGCGCGCACACACAGCCGAGCTTGTTCGGGCATGCAGGCTCTTATACGCGCACACATGCATGCTCATGCTCATGCACGCACAGTCCATCCTGAATTTATTCACAGCGCCTCCCTCTTTCTTCTATTTGCTGATGAGTTTGGCCAATTTTGCACTTAATTGAACTTAAGGTGGAACTGATTTTGCATTGGCATCTGTGCTACCTTAAGAAAAGGCAACTTCGACTGGGTGGCAAAAACTTCAAAATATGACCACAGTTTTCTTGGCATATAAGTCTTTTAGTTTGTTTTTCTGTTTGAGCTCCTTTCCTCTTACTTTCTGCGGTCTGGTGAAATGATCTTCATACATAATTCTCCGCCATTGTAGACAATGTAATTTGCATGAATGTAACCTTGCGAATAACCTGGGAAAATATCAGTTCTCTCTGTTGAAGCTGATGTAATCAAATGAAAGCAGTTCTCCCTGGAAAAAATTCGCCTGTAAGAAATGTGATCGTGGATGGAAACGACAAGTTCTCTGTGGTCCAATGCCCTGTTGATCAGTCCGATTTCAGCGTCAGGAAAGATAGCCTTTGTTAAATTAGCGGCAAAGCCATGCACAATCCCTCTCCCACTGTCCTTGAAGTAAAGCACCCATCTTTTCCATGCGTTGTGTAATGCGATAAGGACGTAACCTGATAAAGGCTCAGGAACAGTCAAAACAATACTGTGACCAAACTGCCAGCTGAAGCCTGCTTTACCATTTGAAATGTCATTGTTTGCGCAGACAACACTGTGCTTTGTTGCGCGCACGATGCCGCTCCTGGAAAAAAGCTGACTAAATTAGAATTTTATTGGATTTCACTGTCCTTTTCAATTTCAAAATCATCCACAAGCTTCCAACTGCACAAAAACGGATCCAAGTCAAACAATAAATTCAACAAACATGGACATAAATACAAAATCTTGACAGATTTCTTTCTGACTAAATTTAAGTGTGTTTTCTTCGGCAGGAGATGTCCTGAATTTCCCTGGTAATCATAGGTGGCCCCGCTCCGTCCCGCAGGTGCGCAGGGCCCGTGTGTCTCGCCTGTGGTGTAACAGTTCTTTTCCCTGTGGTCCCACCAGGTGGCCGAATTTGAATTCGTCCGTGTGGGGATCATTTGCCTCAGGTCACGACTGTACTCATCGCCTGCTCTGTGTCTGTGATTGATTCACACTGGCTCAGGTTGTTTTTGGCTTGTCGCTCACCATCATTCACAAAGCAGAGGCTGGGGCAAATGATGGAAACTACCGATCCTGAATTTGCATTTTTAACTCTGTGCTCCAGCTCTAGGGGGGAGATGGGAATGAATTTCTTGCTGTCACTGCTATCGCACTGCGCCAGTGTGGAGATGGGGAATGAGCTGTGCAATTTCTCACTGCACCAGTGATGGATTCGCCAAGATCCAGCAGCATTTTACAGGCCAGGGGAACCCCCCGTCAATATTTTCTGATTTTCCCAACACCCCAAAATGGCATGAAGTTTGTGAACACGCTTTTAAGAGATCAAAACACTGTTTACACTCTGAATTGGTCGTACAGTGAATCTTAAATCTCCATTAATGACCGAAAAGAATTAACATTTTACTAATTTAAAACCTGTGACGTGTAAGGCTCTTTTGGAGGGACTGCTGCTCTCCCGGGAGCCACAGCAGCATGATTTGGGCGGGGATAAAAATGGCTTCAGTGGAATATTATTCACAGAATATCCCAGTGATCCATTTCTCTCTCTCTCTCACACACACATATACACACACACGTACACACACACAGGTACACTCACAGGTGTACATACCCATGCACCTACACTTACAAGCACATGCGCAAGTCTTCACACTCAAAAACACACACACAAGCACAAGTACTCTTATGTGTGCACACACTCTGCATATGAGTACTAACACACAGACGTAACGCGTACATGTATGGGCATACACACGCGTGCACACCCACATGCGCACTTACACACACACACACACACACACACTTTCTCTCTCTCTCACATGCGCGTACATACATACTAACGTGTTTTTGGAATTAAACCTAAACCAAATGGAGCTGAGTTGCATCCAGCTGTGTCACATGATCTCCGCACAAAACAAGCACTGGGCACAGCTCATTACCCAGCATGCAAAGCAACTCCCCTCTGGAGAGACCAGATGGAAAATGCGTAAGACTTTTCTGCACCCAGAAATGAGGGGTCATTTTTGTTTACTTCCCTAATTGCAATTTAATTACTATATGTTTTCAATTACTACCTTTTATTTGTTAAAAAAAAGCAAAACTGAGTGTCATATGATTATTATATTATGATTGTTGTTGTTATTATTAAGCCAGTAATGAGCACTGTACCACTCTAGCAGCTATTCCTGTTTTGATCTGTGAGTGTAGGAGTTCGATGTGCTGCTCCACCTGGGCTATCTTGGCCTGTTTCAGGGACGCTGTGTTGGTGATCAGCGGCCCTGCTGTGTTGCTATGTCTGAGAGGAAGTTCACATTTGGTCTCATCACTCAAAAAATCCTCATATGTTGCTGAATTTGTCTCCGACTATACCTTTGGCTGCTCTTCCGGCGAGGAGAGGTTTGAATGTGGAACAGCACTGCTGCGATGTAGTATATTTGTGCTTGTCAACTGTCCATTCAAATAATGCAATAAAAAGGCAATGAAACCGAGAGATGTGTAAGGTCTCTCCTTAGATCAGGGGTATTCAGCCTCATCCACAAAGGGCCAATGTAGGTGAGGACTTGTAATTCCGACCATGAAGTCACACACCTGACTCAATAGCAAAGACAGAACCAAGTTTGTAACTGATCGGCTGGAATGAAAGCCCGCCCCCACACAAGTGCACTGTGTATAAGGTCGTATTAATCACTTCTTTATGCTTATACGGAGCTTGAGATGGATAAATCTAAAGCTTTGCCCTGACTGCAGTTTGTCTGGTCCCTCTTGCTTGCTGTAGGAAGGCCTGTGGGAGCGCTGTGACCGATGGGAGGATGATTCCTCGTGTCCCAGAATCCTCCATGCTGGGGCGCATAACAGTCCCTGACTCAGCCCTGTTGTTTGTTCAGGCCTGTTGGCCAAGGCTTAAGCCCCTGCCCTCCCAGCAGAATTTCTACCCTCCGCCCCACACTGATCTCCCCGAGCCACAGCTAAGCACCCGGCCCTCAGGGTTATTTGCCCTTGGGATGAGCCAGGGGGAACCCCTCGAGCTTTAGCCTAATGTGTGAAACTCCCTCGGAATGCTGAGGGCCGCATGGGGTTACGAGTGCTACCCCCTTCTGGTGTGGCCTGGAAATGTCGGGAGTGCAGTGCATGTACAGTAGGGATGGGAACCCCCAGCATGTTTTAGATCTCTCTACGCTAAGCTAGCACACCTGATTCAAATGATTGCAACAATGTCAAGTGTTTCACAAGCTACAGTCACTTGAATCGGACATGTTAGGCTAGAGACATCGAAAATATTCAGGCTGTGACTCTCCCGGAGCAGATTTCCCTACCCCCTGTGGGAAGTTTTTCTGTCTTTTCTTGGTTTTTTTAAATCAAGAGCTACTCAACTCTGCAGTCCGCAGCCACGTCTGTTGGAATTTTCTCCAACAATTCGTCACACAAACCGATTTCACTAATTAACTCACTCCTGGAACCAGGGAGGGGTAAGACTTCCTGAAATCAGCTGCAGCAGAGCATGTTTCAAAACCAAAATTTTGAGAAACTGTGGCCCACCGGACCGGACTTAACCCCTGACACTCAAATTCTTCGCTTATGTTTTTCGTAAACTTTTTTTCGAAAGATTTTTTTTCATATTGTAGGACAGTTTCACACATATATTCTGCATCTGCTGGTTGCAGCGCTTCACTGAAGCTACATCACACTGTTGAACATCAAATAGAAGATCTTGTACATCATTTGTAATTCAGTAGGACATATTTGGGATCATTGGAAACCTCTAGATTACCACTATAGAATTTGAAATGGGCCTGAAGTTTCTTCAGTTTGACTACAGCAGCTACATTTGATGAACGCCTAAATGTGTTTGTAGGTTTTATAGGGTTAACAGTGCTGCTTTGGGTGAAAGGGTGCTAACTGCACTGTGACATATCGCCATTCTGGCTCACGATGACTGCTTCGTCTGGGTTCTCTTTTGTACCGTCGACTGAATAAACAACCGTAGCCTGAATCGTCTATTGCGTATCACCAAGGCTCCTCATGCTAAAAAGTTGGCACCTGCAAATGACATCATAGGACATTCCGGGCATTGTCCCAGAGGCATGATCATTGGCAGATAATTGAGGGTTGGAGGCCGGGAGAGTTCTCCTCCCCTTACACCTGCAGGTTTGCAGTATTCACACCACCTCTCTGATGGTGTGTCTGTTGACGCGATGCACCCACCCCGCTTCAGCTGAGCCCCAATACAAAACCCCCTCCTGGCCACAGACGGGGGTGTGAGCCACGCGAGAAATCTAACATCTACCCCTGCAGAGTAGCATGTTTATTTAGGTCACTATTGAGCGCCATTCAATTACTACCCAATCCACTTTCTGTTAGCAAACGCATTGTTGTCAATTTCCTGAGCTGTCTGGAGCTGTGTCAAGCCTTTGTGCCCCTCGGACCTTGAAGGGCCTGTTTAAAATATACGGGTTCTGGGGTCAAACCGAAGGTTAGAACATGAAAGATGGATAAATGTTTATTTTTGGGCAAGGGAACGGATACGGTTGAGTTACCATTTTAGGGTCATGCAAGTGCTGAGGTAAACTGAAGTTTCAGGACTGTAGCATTCGGGACTTTAATTTGGTTGTCAGTTTAACCGCTAAAGAAAGTTAAAATGGTCACACTTAAAATGTGTGGACTGGGGAGGGGGATTGTTAGAATATACTTGTTATTGTCGGCTAGTTTCTCTGATGATAGCTTCTCGAGTGTTTGGAATGAGCAATGGCCTTGAATAAAATTTAGTCCACTGAAGAAGTAAATCATCTGATGTTGTTTGTAAACTAGAGAGAAAATTTAAAAAATGGCACAGTAACAAAAGAAATAAAGTTTTAGTTTTTGAATTGGCAAAAGCATTCACTTTGAGTGAGTAATATATTTTTGAAACTGCCAAAATCTCGTTCCGCTCCTTGTGCTAGAAATGGAGACGAAAAATGGAGACTGAGAGAGATTAAAACAATGCCTCCAGCATCACCATTCAGCCAGTGCAGTCAGGCAGAACCTGAGTGGGGAGGGAGCTGACTGGGACTGATGGAGGTTAGCACAGCGCAGCTACGCTAACTCTGCTCTCAGAAATACACTGGCCCCTCTCCTCTGCCTGTTAGCTCTTGCTCCTTTGTGCAAACTACACGCCTGCGCCTGCCATTGCACAGCTATTTAACCTCTTAAACTCTTTCCCCTAAGTAAGTTCAAAGTCCGAAAAAGCTTTTTTTTTTCAATTTGTTGGACAATATTGCATGCCTATTCGGTATCTGCTAGTTGCAGCGCTTCACTGAAGCTACATCACATTTACATTGAATAAAATATTTGAATGCTGCACGCCATGTTTTTATGGCCACAGAATTTAATCAAATGGAAAATATTTAGATCTTGTACATCATTTCATACACATTTCCCTTGGGATCTCCATCTAAATTTAAAATGGACCTAAAGTTCACATGTTTAAACACGGCTGCTATATGGGTCCGTAGGTTTTATGGGTAAAGCTTCACTTGACCTCCAGTTTCACCAGTAAAACTCCATCTGGAAGTCAGTGTAATAATATTCGGAATTTTATCATGATGAATGTGGAAATGTGCCGTTTTTATGAATTGGTGGCTTTTAAGGGCTAAACTTAATTTCTTGCTTAAATACAGGTGACCTTTGTAGTGACGCCGCTTATTTAAGGTTTTCCTCAAAAGTCCAGTATTTGACAATAATCCAAGGGATTTTGTGGACACATGAAAACATTACAGTTTGAAACTTTCCTAATTTTATTAAGGCTGTGGTATTAAATGACTGTGTCAAATATGAATCGCTAAAGATTTTTTGCACAAAAGATAATGCATAATGTGGAATTTACCCCCAGTTTAATCTTGTTTGGAATGCTGTTTATGTTGATCATCGTGGTTTCTGTGACGATGGTGAGATCTTGAATTTGTATACTGAAACACTACACCAGTACTATGAAAGAAGCTCAAAACATGCAATGCAAATTATTTTTATCATTCTTTTAGAGTGCGTCATTGGCAGACTATCACTGAAGTGCACACAATCATGATTACTTTGTTCTGCGGTGTGGTAAGACATGGACTGCGCACTATTTCAATATCACTATTGTTATACAAATCATTAGAATAATCTTGAATTTTATTTTATCATGCATCCATTTAATGAGGCTTAATGGTGGTTGGAATTATTACAGACCCCACAATGATGGCACACTTAGCTTCTATAGCAGTCAACATTGTAAACAAGAACTGCATTTCGTCACGATGAACCTCGAGAGTGTCCTTGCGAAAATGTTCGTTAAATATACTAGTTGTGTTGAGGCTGCCCTCTAGTGTTCCGTGATGTCAAAATGGAAGAACTCCACCACGCATTTTTTATGGAGATGAGAAGGGATGAAAAACAGGGGTTGCGAAAGAATGAAAAGGGGCTATGCTGCTCTTTGTACAAGATTCGGAGACATGGTCAGGCCAGACATTTCGGCATTTATACTGTGTCTCTATCACGAACACTCGGGAACGTAATACGGGACAAAAAAGTCTGTGGATATGGAAAAATAAAGAAAAGGACTTAAGAAGAACAATGTGTTGCTTGCCGCAAGCGCACGATGATTACAAAAAATATCCACCATCTAAGTGTTATAATGCCGTTTGTTTGTTTATTTTTTCACAGATAGATTAGTTGCTGTCAAGTCTGCTATTTCATGTTGTGATTGATTTATGTTTGCTGAGGAATTGCTCCAGATCCTATTTCACATAATATAGATAACATACATAACAAATAGTTTGTAGAACATAGTTTATTTTCTTCATTTAAATTACTTTCATTATATTCATGTGCACAGCACATACAGCACAATATTTAGCAGTGCCTGTATAAAACTACAGACAAATTCTGGTAAATGTCTATTAAATACATAGCATGTCAGTCTCATGTAGCTTAGAATTCTTCACCCGAATGCAAAGAACATCAATGATTGAGCCGGGTAAGCAAATGAACTGATCAATAAAAATGTATGGTTCCAAATCTCATTTCACAGGTAAAGCCACAACTGCCATTTTTCTCTCCTTGTGAATGGTCATCTTGGTATGTGTTTGTGCATTTGTTTAACAAAATGCAGACAAGTGGTTTGTTTGACCCCTGTTGGGAAATGCATTTTAAAATTCGCCTGAAGGGACCATTTTCTATAGTTAGCCTGTTGTAAACATTGTCCGTAGTAGTGCAGAAAAAATGACATGTCTGCACGCTGGAAAGAAATGTATCATGAAGTGTCATAGTTTTGGTTCAGGTGATTGAGATCCTCCTCAAAGCTTTGCTACAGAGCTTCTGCATTGAAGAAAGTGAGAGACAAGAGCCCACAGAAGCCATGACGGCACCAGGAAGTGGCACAATACACTTAATAATTACGGGGAACCGAAGCACCACACTTTCAGCATGTCACTTTCTAATTTCATCCACAGTTCAGGTAGGAGTTAAGTAGTGCCATTTGGGAATAACACTTACCAGACATGGGAGTCTGTCCAATCTAACCGCGACCCACTTTATACTCAAAATTCAAAAAAAAAGAAAAAACTTTGTTGCCTTCTATTTTTACAAGTAAGTTCAGCTGTGCCTGAAGTAAACTACAGAGAATGTATGTATATGGGCCAGAAATGCATGAAATATCCCTAAATGTCTAATTCAAGGTAGTAGATAAGGTGCACCGTGGATATACTTAATGCCAACTGTGCCTTATTTTAACCAAATAGATATTTAAGAAGACATGAGAACAGTATAAAATGGTGACCAATAGGAATGTCTAATCTGAGGGCAAACCTTTCTCAGGAGGACTGTGAGCAGTCTCAGTCCCACCCATTGTCTGAAAAGCAATTTCCCTTACTCTCTTCTTCTGGAAACAAGGTAATACAGAGTCTGCTTTGATTTCCAACATATTCCTCAAGTTAAGTCTGCAAAGCAGGCTTCTTCTGTTCCACCAGTTACCAAGAGATATATTTACTAAACATGTAAAGAAAAATATAGGGTTACTGGACGACCATATAGCGCAGTCCAACAGCTGCCGGCAAATATTTCCACCATGATTACCCTTACTAAAAGTAAATCAGAGGGTAAAGATAGCTCAAACATGAAGGGGCTGAACTAGGACGCAATGGCAGCCTGGTCGTCTGCTGAAGGGAAAAGCGCTGTTTCGCGACCCATGGTTAGAAAGGAACTACATGACCCAGGGCAGGTCAACCCAACGCTGAAGAATTCCCTAAAGCAGGTTTTAAAGGAGGTCATTGGTTACTAGTTATATGAGGTAGAGGAAGAAAGCAAGCCAACAAAACATCAGGCAAAGGAAAAATGACAAAGCAGTGATGTGTTCCTCCTCAAAAATACTGAGCAAATGAAGTGAAGGACTTCTGAAATATCATTTGGAACAACATCCACCATTTTCTTTCTCTTTTTTTTTTCTTTTCCTAAATTACCTACCTAAAACAATACTGATGGTTGGTGTGCATGTGGTTATTTTTGACAGCCACCCAGCAGCTCTGTCTATCTCTAGCGCCTAAAAGCTGACAGTCTCGTTGTAAAATATGTATTTATAAAAACAGCCAAGGGCACGGTGATCCATTAGCGGACCTTCCCGTTAAACTTAAAAATTATTAGCTTATATAAATGTCGTGAAGACTGGGGCATTAGGACAGAGACTGACTGCAGGAAAGTTCAAAGTTCACCACCCCCCACCCCCCAGCAGAGCTAAAAACAGATTTGAGGGGTAGGACTTCGACACCGCACTTTCTGTAATGAGAGGTAAGCTGATATCGTTTCAATTAAACCCTGTCGCCACACAAAAGAGCTGTGGCCCTGTATAGTTCCCACAGCCTGTTTCTCCTGTCGGGACTGACATAATGCCGGCCTACTTCCTCAAGCCAAGGCCCTGAACTAAGACTTAGATTTGTCACAGAAAGACACAAGAGAAAATTACACTTATTCCTCGACGCAGTCGTACACTACAACTTCAAAACCGCGCAAAACCCAGTGAGGAATTCCACCTGTCCACACATTTCATAGCAGCACCCTTTCTCATGCGCCAGTGGATCGCTAAGTTTCGTCCACTCGCAGCAGTCCAGTTTCCCAGAAATACAAAAACCATTAAGCATTATAAATAAGTGTCCATATACTCCTTAAATAACTCGTTTGAATACAGTACACCTTTTGCATTAAACTCCAGTTGAAAGTGCATGGTTATGAGTCCCCGTCTCCTGTTCTGTGCATTGAGGTAACATCTCACCGGATCCGCTCAGATTCGTGGTAAAAAATGTGTGACTGTCGTGGCTGGGGAAACTCGGTTTCCTTTTTTCGTCCTGCCGCTTTTGCTCAGTCCGATGTACATCCCCGGGTACGCTGCCGATTCATAGGCGTTGTAGTTGTTAGCCAGGAGCTTCTCTTTAAACTTGCACTCGTTGTTGAAATGCCGCTGAAATCGCCAGATGAAGACGAATGAGCATTTTCAATGGCATAAATATGACTGATTGTTTATCATGTTTTTTTTAATGTTGTAATTGTCAAAACATGTGACTGTCAATTTTTCCTGCACTTACGGGCATTGAACGCGTTAACTTTACAGGCATAGCAAATAAGAAAAAAAAATCCGTAGCCTACTTGTACGAAGCTAGGCTTTAGAATCCATTCCATTTCCCAACGAGTAAATTTAACAAAAGTCCTATAAAAGCAAATTTATGCATTTATAAGAATTCTGTGCGAAAATGAGCATAAAAGGTCCTCTGTGGACATCCTACAGTGCGTCCACATTCGTTGACCCATACTGTCGCCTAATTTTAGCATGTCAATTATTTATTATTTATTTTATGAATTTTGAATGTTTTTACTGTCCGCTGTAATTAAACTTACTATGGTTAATTGCGTCAGGCTCGGGGATACCCCCAGACTATTGCGCTGACGTTTCAGAACCTGCTCAATCAAAAAAAAAAAAAAGGGGGGGGGGGGGGGTTGTGGGTGGTCCTTGTCGGTCACTTAAACTCTACACTGGGAAAGACAGTAGGTACATGTGTTGGCTGGCTATGCAAAGAATGGAATGCGCGGCCTGTATGATCTATTGCGCTACCGTTCCTGAGTTTATCCGGCTTACAGTGAAAACACAGCAAGGCACGCCACTACTGCGCTCCATTGCGTTATGCGGACAGGGCTGTTGGTGCGACTCAAGAGGAAGACAATATGTCAACAAGCACTGATAAGACTATCTATCCACTGACGGGAAATCGGCTATAAATCATTCCGCATACTCACAGATCCGTACAGCTTCCCCTTGCTGTTCATGGCCACGAATAGGCCGCTCCGAATGCCAAACAGTGTCACCACACCTCTTTCCACGGGAGATATTTCGAGAAGACCTGAAATACACAACAAGGAACACTGCAATTGTACAACCACGTTGATCGGCGTTCCTTTAAATATCCATAATGGCTTGTTTTCAAGCCGTTATGTTCTGCTCTCAGGAAATGACATCGTCCGCTTTAGAAGAGGCGTGTTTTCCCAGACTGACTGCGCATGATTCTGATGTGCTTCTGTGACTGCAGACCTAATTACGGCATGACATCGAAGGAACCTGTCAGTGCAACTGAAATTCGCGCATATAAATGCTTTGCGTATATCATGTTTACGAGTCTGTGTGAGTTTTGCTCTTTGGATCTCTTGTTATTCAGGGGTATCGGTGACTAGCCAGTGGATTACTGCCACCAAAACGAGGGAAATCCAGTTACTCACTGCGACTTTGCCCTTACATTACACCCATTCAAAGCCATTTTTATAAAGGAGTTCCCTTTAGGAGTTGCAGCTGGCGGCTGTGGAGCTGCGCCCATAATCTCTATGTTGCTTTATAACTGCTAGCTTTCTTCTGACATTGTTAAACTTGTAATCCGCCCCCTCATCTTTATGCACAATATATGCACGGGAACTCTTCTAATTCATGCAGCGTCGTGCGGAACATTTATGAAATTATGAATAATGTGCATGTGTCAACACTTCGGCAAAATACTTATTTCTGTTAAGTATGAGGTCAAACGCCTGGTTGAAAGGGTAAAACCTATTTGCTGTTTCTTTTAACTTCTAACTTTTGACCGCCGCACATTGAGACAACACAGGGAACTTAATCACGCGCTCAGCCATTTATTTATTTACTTATTTACTTATTTATTTATAATGTTTTAATTATACGCGATTTTTTAATTGTACGGTAAATATTGTGATGAGAGCATTAAATTACCGGGCGACACGCAAGCCCTGTGAAGTTGCGCACAAAATGTTAGCGGAGATCCGCAACTAACGTTCGAGTCAAATAATTAATTCTACCGCGCAATATCTCATCTTTTAATCTGGTAGAATGACAACCGTCTGACAATCATGTCATTAATTTAGTTTCCTAAGTTTGACTTTTGCTGTCTGTTTTAATGATATTCGGGACACTGCGTAGGATGACACCTGTAGCTAATGCTTTCAAATGCTCTTGATGGTCTGTCGGAAATTAATTAAGATTGCCATAATGAAGGTGTTGGCTGAATCGATCATCTTCCATTGTGTCCAGAACTAAAATAAAAGACAACTCCGTTGCTCCGACAGCGACAAACAAGTTGCCCATTTGCAATGTTAGTATAATATTTAATTATAAATAACTTACTGTATCGATTTTCGTTATGCACTCCGTTTATCTTCCCATCGGGTGAGACTTGAATATGAAAACCAATGCCAACATTGCAATAAAGGCGCCGGAGTCTTTTGATGCCCATAAGATAGTCACTGTCCCGGCTGATCTCTCTTTTTTCCCCGGGGATCCTTGCCAATGAGCGAGAGAATAAAGTCTCCCAGTGTCGCTCCAATGTGGTGTTCTTTCTGCCTGAGAAGGGAGCACAGCGCACCAAACAACACACCAGTCCCAAGACTAATATTGGTAAGAAGGACGATTGACTAGTCATCCTGATCAGCAATGAAACACGTGTCTGAAGGAGGCTATTGAACTAAAAATACCGTCTTCTCTCTCCGCTGTATTCTTAGGTCGAAGGCAGAAAAGGGCTAGAATATAAGGGAGCGCAAACGCTCACTTAGAGACGAAGCTGCCGATTTCCAGTGAGCGCTACATGGACCCTCCGTTTCAAAGGGCTGTAGCTTCTGTTGAAGTTTACTTAGACTGGGATCCCAAGTTGTTTTGAGTCCGCGGAGAAGATAAGTGTTGATCGCCTATACAAGCACGACACAGCCATGCCGCTTTTCGCTCACTGACGATATTTATATCTGCTTCGAAATTACATCACACGCCACCTACTGCAGCACGGGGCAGTCTTCACTCCCTTTAACACAATCGTCTCCCTTGGATGCTTAAGCGCTCCAAATAGACTTTTGTTTCTTTTAATGTTTGGCCAGTGCGTGGTGTAGTGGAGGAGTGCGCTTTCAACAAAATGTCAAATTTCATCTCGTTCAGATAACAAATCTGAATTCGCTTATGAATGAGAATGCGAGGAGAGTTTTGCATGAAAATTATACCGTAGTCAGGAACAGAGACATATTGTAAAACCTGGAATATTGATGGCCAAGTGCTTTGACTACACTGGATATGAGTACTTTTTGTTTAAAACTTCATTATGTATCCGGGGGAAAAGCATCAAAGAATTTATGTTTGAGTGGATGTAAAATGGGAAATTACTTAGCTGACTGAGTTTACTGTGGCGCAGGAGATGGTTCTATAAATGCACTAGGACAAAACACGTTGAGTTCGGACACTTGTAACGTTCTACTTCTAGATGGATTAGAGGAAATGACCTCCTCCGCCTTTTCTGTTGAATTGAACAATGAGGCGAAACAATGCACATGATACCTACATGACATTTCATATTAATATATAGTCTACTGTCATTGCAGTTCGGTTATGACAGTAGGTAACCGACAGGGTTGTAGTGCCTACCGAGCTGCAATCCTGTGGTATTTAGTAAAACAGTCTTATTTTAATACCTTATTTTCAACATCTCAATTTATGAGAGGAATAGGTTTGCCCTGTTTTTAGTGAACTTTCCTGGGTTCAGCATCCTCTACACTGTCTTGTCTTTGAGCTCTCCAATGCTGATGTACTACATTTTGTACACCTTGCATGCCAGACAATATAAGACGAAAACTGGAGTAGCTCATGAAACCACGAAACACTGGCCATGAGTCAGGATCGCTTTATATCCTGGCCTGGGGTCGATTTGTCCTATTCACGTAAAGCATGTCCCCTGCGGCTTACGGAGGGGTGCGACGTCAAACGTAACAGCTGAAGACAAGGTGAAACTTCACTTAGGTGGGATGACTGCTGATCTAAATATTACGTGCGTTAGGTAACACGCATAATCTTGTCAGAAAATGTTTCACCAATGTTCACTGAAGCGTCGCGCATGCATTGCTGCTCTGCAGAGTCGCACTTGGATATAGAATGTTTTGTTACCAAGTGTATATGGCAGTCAGTGCGTGGCAAAGGACATCAAAGCCCTACTGGCAATTTGTACCCTAAGTGTCACGTATTACACCTTGAGTGGTATATTGCACTTTTAACTCTCATAGTTTGATAGAGAATCGTAAAGTGTTGATGGCAAAGTAGTTTTTTGCACCTGTTCCACGCGATGTGCGTTTCTTTCAGCTTGCTCCGAAATTACTAGAGAGCAATTAGTCAGGGAAGATCAGACAAGACCTTGTTGTCATGTAAACCTTGAAGGTTAGACCAGAGTTGAATCTAATCAGTCTTGGACAATCTGTGTCCACTTGTCATATTTGAAGTGCAATTCTCTCTCTCTCTCTCTCTCTCTCTCTCTGAAAGAAGGTAACGAACAATGCTACTGTGGTGACGGCGTGGAGACTGAATGCATTGTTCTTTTTTTCCCCCGGAAGTGGCTATTACATGGATATATAGGAAAGTGCGTCTATTTGTCTTTATCTGTCATCAATTTATTCTCACTGTGCCATATGGTTCAACAGAAGTTTGAAAAACATAAAACATATGCTTACGAAATCCAACCGACTCCAGGGCCAGTGCAATGTTGAATGAGATTTGGGAGACTGGGTGAAGTCTCACAGTCTTATCATAAAGCGGTGCATTTGATCAAATGCAGATTGTTCAACCATCTTTATTCAGTCATATAAAAGAAAATCGTGGCGATTTGGCCACTGTGCTGCCAAATCCCTTTCATTCGAATGCGCTTCTTTGATCTGTTACTATGAACAAGAATCTCAATTGTCTGCAAATCATTATTACGCACGGGGAAACGTTTATAACTAGCTAACTACCTCAAAGCAGACTTGGCTGCGTAATTATATATCTATTAAAAAGATTTTGTTCCTGAGACGGGGTTTCGCATGAAAACGTTTTCTCACGTTCACGACTGGGTGGCTTTATATAAGAGAAGGTCCCCTCACAAATATCGATGTGGAATGCGGTCAGTTCATGGGGCCCAAAGCGAAATTGCTCATCCTGTCGCCCAGCGACTCCTCATATCCAAGGTTCGCTGGTTCACTAAATGCTGCCCGCTGACGAGCCGCATGTACACAAGACGCGTCTTTTTCTGTCGGTCTGTTTGATCTCTGTGTGTCTCTGTGGAGGACCTCTGCATGTATCTAGTTGTAAGATCAAACCGCTCCATTGTGATGTGTGGTGCTTTGCAACTGCCGGAGTCAGCGGTGTAGACCAGCGCGTCACAATACAACAGCATTCGTGAGGGTTATTCGAAAAGTTTGAGAAAGAAGTGTCATGCATTTCCTTGACGCAGAAGTGAAAAAATCTCACCGTTCGATTTCCTATAGAGAACTTCAGGTGTTTGGGCTACTTTTAGGCTTGGCATTTGGTTTTTGGTGTCCAGTTGTTTGCTATTCTTGCTGTTATTTTTTATCCACAGAACTCAGCAGTCCAGTGGATTCGATAAATTTCAATAGTACAGTGAATTTTATATAGGCCTGTTTTAACTCCGTAAATTTAAATTTCTTACCGGTGGATGTAAATGGCGCACTTTTCCCCCTACGAACAATGCCGCACTTAAACAGTATTTTTGTCTGAATGTGTGCGTTATATTGTTTTTTTTTATCTGCATAACTACCATCAAGTGTCAACTGATAATATGCAACGGCTCTCTTGTCAACTTGTGTAGAATTAAGTCTAGTAACTTGGGACACGTTTTGGTAGACTGCCAAGAAAACCTCCTAAATTTCTTAAGTCCACCGTAAGAGTTCATTTTTTAACTTGTTATAGATCTCTGCTGTATTCTTATATAGAAAATATGTTCTGCAAGTCAAATGCTTTAGCATATTTAGACCTTCAAACGCATCAAGAACAACTACCCCTCTCCAATGACATCCATGTAAAATGGGACAGTCACTGGTGTTTAAAAGGATTCCAAACAATCCTCTTTAATTGATGAACGGTTCTATTTCATGTTTGTTAGTTTTTTTTAAATGGTTAAATCCATGAATAATTTCAGCCATAACCTATATGTTTGCTGTGACACTTTTTCAGCTGCCTCAAGTAGATAGGATTTCCTACTGGCTGCTTATTGTGTACCACACATTTCCCCTTCTCTCACCTGTCTAATGTTGACTTCAGCACAGCCCATGCCCGAAGCCTAGGCCTCCTGTCTCCTGCATCCTCCTGTGTTCATTTATCGCACCTTTCTCTCCTCCCTGCAGTGATCATGCTTTCCTTCAACTTTTCTGACATGTTTTCCTCCATCTTTTCTCCCTGCCTTTTTTTTCTGCCTGTTGCCGTAATGTCAACAATGGATGTTAAAAATGTTAATATTCCATTTCAAACTGTACCTTGTATGCATCTGTTCCGGCGCCAAACGTGCCGATGCTGTATCTGACCAAAATGTGCATTTTGGTCTCATTCTGACCAAAGCACCCTGTTCCAGTCATAATTCAAATAACGTTTGGCAAACTCCAAGCACTTGCTTCTATGTCTTCTGGTCAGAATAGGCTTTCTTCTGGGGACCCTTCCAAAGAGCCTGTGGTGGTGGAGGTGGCGCCTGTAGCAATTTTTGAAACCTGGTGACCCCAAGATGCTAACCAGGCCTGCAATTCATTCAGAGTGATTCTGGGAGATTTTTTTGCCTCTCCCTCCATCCTCCTCAGTATCCTGGGGGGCAAAGTGCAGTTGCATCCTCTATCCTTGAGGTTTTCAACAGTTCCATATCTTTGAAATTTTATTATAATTGCTCTTACAGTGCTCTGTGGCAAATTCAATCATATGTGCCATTACAGGATTTATGTAGGTCTATGACCATCTTCCTCTTCTAAACCGACAGTTGTTTTTTTTCTTCGTGGTGCTGGAAAACAGAGGGATATTGCATGTGTTTTACCTCATTTTTATACCCTGATGAAACAGGAAATGTTGTTATGGCTCAATATGAACCCTTAGATAAAACTTAAATAAGTTTAATTTATCTGGTTTAATTTTGGTAGATGTTATTTACAATAATCTTTAAGGCTGCCATTAATTGTATAACCCATCTTTGGATAAAATTTAATTTTAAATAAATCTGTTAATGATTTTGGTTAACTCCTTTGGAAAGTTAATATCGTATCATATTTCTCCTATGATTTTATTTAGAGTTTCTCCATAAATACATATATTTTTTGAATTTTTTAAAGTATTGTTTGTGCACTGCCAGTCAGGGTGCAAGTAATTTTGGAGCCCACTATTACTCGTGATTTTATGGCACCTAGTAGCATAGAAGCAATCAGGTTTCACTTTTGAAAAGTGGTCCTATTAAGCTCAATTTTTTTGTTCCATTTTATCGACAGCATTCAGATAAAATGTTACACTCACTTAAAACTTTTCTCTAAAAATAAAGGGTGTTGCAAAAATATATTGATTATAAGCCAAATACTGAATAAAATGCAACATCCATTTTTGGTGTTCCAAAATTATTATTAAAATTATTATTTTAGCTGTTATACTTTTATTACCAAAAAAGAGAGAATCAACGTGCCACAGGGATTGCGTTGCAAGTTTTTTCTTTGCTCCGCCCATCCTAGTTATTTCGGAGTAAAAATGATCGTTTTATGTAAAGGAAACTTGTAACACCAATGCAATTACATGCTGGCTGTAAATATTTTAAGAACTCAAGATATAAAACGATATTTGTCCACCTGATTTCCCAAACTGTCCGACTTCACCCTAAATCGCAAATAAATTAAGCAAATGAATGTCCTACATGTTATTCATGTCTACTGGGCGCAGGCTTTATCTGTGTGGTCGCTTTTGGCTCCTCGGACGTTTTCCCTGTCGCGTTTTCGGAGCTTTATTTCCTGCGTTCGAGATTGGACAGTCTGCTCACAGCAGACTCTCATGCAATGAAACGTAATATTGTAAATGGGCTGTACGTGATTAGCTCAATTAATCCAGCTGTGTATAAAAATAAGCACATCTTGTAATTTTTTGAAAGTAGTCTGTTTAATGAAGTTGTCAATTTTACAAGACACTGTTTGGGATAATGTTGTCAAAATCAGAAGTTACGCACTTATCAACCATTTTCATGGAACATATCCTGTGTTGACAACATTTCAGCGCGCGCGCACACACACACACACACACACACAAACGCACACACACGCACACACACTCTCTCTCTCTCCCTCTCTAAAGAAGTACACACACGCACACTCAGAAGACCGTTTGGATCGCGTTGTCAGCGTCGAAACCTTAGACACCTCTCCAAATTTCAAAAACCACATTTGAGAAAATATCAATATAATCGATGTCACGTGAACGGAGCCCTTTATTCTGACACACTGGTGGATACTTCATGGTTGATTTTCGGCATTTGTTGGAGGCCAGCCGCTCTCCATGGTGCTGCAACGTCATTGCTTGCTTATTAAAAACTCGAAATTGATTATAAAAATGTTTTCGGCTGTTCACATTTAAATTTAGATTGTCCCACATGACCGTCTTCCCGTAGGTAATTTTTTTTCTTCTAGGTTTATTATGAGTGCTGTTTCTTCTCTGCTTCGAGTAAAAGCTGTAATCAATACATACATCACGGTGAAGAATAAAAAGTTTTTTTTTAACAATTTGGAGGGATTCAAAAATAAATCTAAAAATGATTAAAAAATTAATTACTGAAATTAAACTTAGCCTAATCATGCATTGCAGTAACAGTGTTCGGGAATATTACTTTGAACAAATTTGTTAACCTCCGATTTCTCTGAGTTCAAATTTTAATGCGACACTTATTCGTTTCTTTCTTTTATGTCGCTGTTCAGTGAAAGTGGGGGATCTCCATGATTAAAACGATTACGTGTGACGTATTTTTGAAATAGGCCTATATTCCTTTGCCCTTCACGTTTGAATGGCAAATTTTAGACTTTGTTTTTAATGTTAATGCGCTGGAACGATCGGATATATGGATCATTCGCCCCTCATCTGATTCGTACTTAAACTACAAATTTGGCTGTTCGGCTGGTGGCTGTGCTAGCCTCACCTTTCACCATAAGGGACCTTAAGCAGTTCATTGCTGCGTCCAGCCGTCCTCATTCCCTCACCCCTACGCAAAAAACAAACAAATAAATAAATGAAATTTTCAAAAAAATTATTGAATGGAGTATGGATATAACTTCTTTCGTAGATATGGGGATGGGGGCGGTATGAATATACCTTAAATACCTACCTCTGTCCGCTGGATGAATATCATGTAGCCAACCGCCGCGTCGCATCCGGCCTTCTGCCGAGGTCTTAGAAAATCGGGCCGATCATACTGCCCTCCGCAGGTAATTTGGGAATACTACGCTTGATACTGTCCAGTATTCATCGGGGCATAATTGTATTCGAAATCAATTTCAAATACCTGAACGTTTTTGAATATTTATTGATAATATGCACAATATTTTCATCGTCTTTCATTTATGATTTCCCCAGTTCCCATACAACAAACACAATAGCCTGATCATTATCTGGGCAATAGGTCTATTGTCTGAGGGTAAGCCTATCTGATGACTTATTGACGGCTTATTAATTGTCGTTCGGTAATGATTTTTAGACGTTTAATGACCTAAAGTTTATTTCAAACTGAACGCGGAACTCTTAGAACGTGGCTCATGTCTCGGCCCAGAGTAATCCTACTATTAATTCAACTCCAATAGAGTTTATATGAGACCAACCCTTCCATCTTGGACTCAAATGGACTCTATTGGAGTTGACTTAACAATGGGATTTTTGCTGTGTACAAATGTAGGGGAATACTGGAACCAGAGAGAGTGACTATGAGCATTCAGTTTATAAATAATCCGAAGATCTGAAAATTCGGGCCCAAAAATAAAAAGGCATGTGAGAAAATTGCGCGTGCTTTGTGATTATTGTAATTTACGCGCAACATAAATTTCTCAAAACCTTTTAGAATCGGTGTGTTTTTAACGTAGGCTGTATGTATCCAGTGTAGTTATTTGCATGTGCTGCGAGTATAGCTATGGAACTGGTGGGCAACTTTAACATGTCTAGGAAAAGCCTGTGAATAATGGCGGTGGAAGAAAGATGGGCTGTTAAGTGAATTCATATTCATTTAGACTAAATGTAACGCCGAATTGGTAGAAAATGCTGCATTGATGTATTACTTGCGCGCGCGCCTGTGTGTATGGCACGAGCCAGAACAAAAACCGCCATTTATAACATATTAATAAATTTTGGCGGGAGCTGCTCGTACAGCCTCGATCTGGAAAAATCATGTCTTCAGATTTTTTTTCTGCCTAGCGTCTGTCGGCGTATTTAAATCCCCATTGAATCTTTTAACTGTCTAAATGATAAATTAACATTTTCCACCCACTTCACTGGATGGGCATAAACAGTATTGTGATTGCCTTTGTTCGTCTCAGTCCGTTCACGATTTATTTTTCTCACTTTGTAGTCATAAATGCTGGATTGATCCTTTTCATTTATTTTAAGTTTGTGGGTCAATTGTGATATGAAGAGGATCCCTATTGATATTGATGATGATTGGAAATGTTTAGTGAAATAACACGATCGGCTGCCATATATTATCATGCTTTGCATGGCTATCTTTTTTTTATTGTTTTATCTACTTATAGTTGGTTTCTTTGTAAAGGTGAATGTATTTGTCAGAAGTTTTCTTGTCTCTGACTGTGTTCTCTCTAGACCTTGAGGTGGTTACCCCTGTCTTCATTCATTAATAAATGTAATGTTCTATTTTTGTTTTCCTCGGAAATAATGCATTAGACAAGAGTAGTTCTGGCTGTCACATACAGCATGGGTACCTGCTTGTTATGGAATTAATATTTGAAAGTGATTTGCTCATGAGCCTCGAATGTTGATCATATTTGTTTGCTCCTTTTAGTTAAAAGATATCACAACTGCAGTGTACTGACGAAACAGTCTAAATTCTAGATTAATGATGCGCAATATCAGTCCTGCACAGGGACCCTCTGTCAGCTGGTTTCATTCCAACCAGGACAGCCATCACTGCTCTAAGCAGCAGTTTTTTTCTTGCATTTTTCTACATGAAGTTGTTTTCATGTTTAACTGGTGTAACGGCCCTCTTGTTGACTGCCTCATTGGTAACCACGCCCATGTTGCCTGTTTGGGTGTTCTGTTCCACTGCGTTACAGGTGCACTTGATTGGGATGCCTTGAAGAGGCCAGGTGTAGCAGGCCGGAATATATCCCTAGCCAAAATATACCCGGGTGTACCCCCCCGGCCAGATTATCCCCTGACTCTAATTTAGTAGTCCAGATCATGTTCCAGTGCAAGTTATTTTGTAAACTTTCACTATAACTATAACGTCAATTGATGGTACACTGAAAAAATCGAGACTTTGGATCAAAGTAAAAAAATTGTGTCAACATGTTACAGCTAATTCTTTTAGTTTTTTTTTTTTTCAATTGAAAAAAAATTACCTTTTGTTAAATTTTTTTCAATTGAGAAAAACTAAAAAAAATTAGCTGTAGCAATTTGACAAATTTTTTTTTTTTTACTTTGATCCAAATCTTAATTTTTTCAGTGAGCAAATTACCAAGTCTTTTTGTTTACTTGAAAATGTATTACTACATGTAAACTCCTCGACAACAGTCTTAGGAATACCATAGCAAAGTGTGAGTTGGCCTGACAATGTACTTCAGCAGAGCATCTTCAGCACAAGTGAAGCAAGTCTAGCCATTTAAAATATGTGATCTTTTGACTACACTGTGTTATGCTCACTCAGAACCTTTGATTTGACAGTGTTCATAAAAAGCTAAGAACAGAATATACTTATGTATAATATACATCACAGAATACTTTGGAGAGCCACCTGTATAGCTGTCTTATTTGGGTCCTAGAGAGTAGGTTATTTGTAATTCAATGGTCTGATGACTTGCACTTGTGGTCAAGGAGTTTGTGGTCCCATAAATTTATAGTTTAAAACCTAGCAATTTTTCAATTCTCCCTATTTTTTTATTATTATTATTTTACAATCTCTATGCTGAATTTTCATGAAGAATTTTTGTGTTTGCAGCCCCTTTTCTCCTCCAAAATCATAATACTAAACTGAAATATGACGGAAAGCTAAATGCTTCAAGTGTCCTGACTCAATTGAGCCATTCATTTTCTGTCTGTGAAGCTACTATATTGAATTCTAAAGCCTTGAATAAGTTAACACATAAATAGCCAGATTTGGCTTCTACACAAAGGGGTTAAATATACAGGCATTACATAGACTTTTGTTTAAGTAGTGACTTTCTTGTATTCTTATTGTACTGTTTTTTAACATGCATTAGCAACTCATTTAGTACAACATAAGACTTTATTTCTCGCTGTTGTCATGTACGACAAGGGTCTGGCAACCTCTTCCTGTAAAACTGTAACCTGCTATAGAAACAGCAAGGCAGCTGTTGCCTTATGGGCTGCCAGGTTAGGTTCTGTGCCTTGGGCACTTTAAGGTCCAACTGCTAGACTGTAGTTGTTATGTAAGACATCTTCCCTCTGCACGAAAGCAGCTATGGTTTCTTATTCTAGTTGAAGGGATGTCATGAAGTCCCCATAGGAAGTAGAACTTGAAATGCACTATTCAGTAGTAAATGTTAACAATAACAAAGTCTAGTACATGTATTATGAACATCTTTTGTTTCGAGTACAACTGCAACTTTTTAGCACAGAAGTGTAAATATATTTCAACTATCACTTAGTTTTTCACTTAGTTAGAAGAAGTCTTCTTCTTATTTCTATCTGAGATACTGTCATTGGTTTTGTTAATTGCATGATGGTATATGCACAATGTATATGCCAAAGCGAAGTGTGAGTTGACCCTTACAATGTATGTTTACAGAGCATCTTCAACACATGTGAAGCAATTTTAGCTATGAATAGAAAAAAAAATATTGTAATGTATACTCTTCCAAAAAAGAAACTATACATTGTTGTTAGCATTCAAGTTAACAAAATAACTTGCCCTAGACCATAATCTAGACTAAGGAGTTAGACTCAGGGGGTATACTTTGGCCTAGGCCAGATTATACCCTCGGGGTATAATCTGGCCTGGGGTGGTATATTTTGGCCTATGCCGTAATATACCCCGGGATATATTGTGGCCAAAGGTATTTCCGGCCTGTTACACCTGTTGTTCCACCAGTGGGGGGGTCTCCTCCTCCCGGGCTTTTTGGCATTGCGTTGTTCGTTTGATACCTTGACTGATCCGCACTAAATTTATCTTTATCTCAATAAATGTACTCTGTAATTGAACTTCTGTGTGTGGTCTCCCTTTCAGCGGAGCCAGCGGTGTAACACTGGACTATATTCTTCTTTTGCTACCCTGTCCAAAATGGCTGTAGTTGTGAACCATATTGGATGAAAACCACTTTATTGCGAACATTTTAAAAAGTGTATGCCTTTGACGATGGTGAATCAAAAGGGTCCTATTTCATTGGTAAACGTGGCACTTTTCCCCATTGCGGGTTTGGCTCATAATCACTTAGCTCGTCTTTTATTTTGTCATTAACCACTAAATGGCTATTTTTTTTAGAGAACTTACGTCCTCCTCTCACAAATTAGAAATCAGTTGATTCTTTAATTTCATTACTTTCTGTTGTCCCCTCCTTTTTATACAATAAAAAGCATTTGCGATATGGTGCAATATGAATGTGATATTCATGAATGAATATTCAGTGCATGCATAGCTATTTTTGACAATGTGGCTAAAATTGGTAAATTATCATTTTTTCCCTCCTATTATCCTCATTAACTAACATTAATCTGACTCCAGCAAAAAATGTACACAGAAAAATTGCAACTGAAAGTGTTTCTGCCGACCCTCTTCATATAAACAGACATGACTCCCACCATCCTCCTTTAGTCATCAGCATTGATGTCACATTACTATTGCAGAGTGAATGCTAGTGAAAGAAAAGTGGCCCATAGTATGAGCTAACACAACAAAATCAAGATCAAAATGAAGGTTTTGTGTAATAATAGAGCATGGGGTCAAAATAACCTCAAACACATTGAACACAATGATTATACAGCACAAAAAAAGAATAATTTTCTCTAATCACACGTTTTTGCCATGCAGTTGGGGAGGGAAATGCAGCTGAAATGTGCTGACCATGTTTTTAGAGACCATAAACATTTAATAGTCAGTTAGAACCCATAGATAATAGGAGAATTTAACTTGAAAAGTGCAACAGAGAAAAATTAACACCCTGTTAAAATTTTAGGATTACCATTATAGTTGGAACAAAAACCTGCGCACATAGGGACAGGGGGGGTCCCAGAGAAAATACCTGCTCTGAATAGTATCTGTGACCTCTAGTGGCGGAACATTGTTACTACATGATGTATCCCAGGAGTTAAACGCTTGTCAATCTCCCCAAAATGTAATTTTTCGCCAGTTCTTCAAATGTAATAAGATGATTGTCCTCATTTATTACAAAAAAATCTAAGTATATTATCTTTTTTCTACTGGGGCTCTTACTGCGAATCCACTGTTGAGGAATTTCGGTGCAGGCTGTACTTTAAAATTCACTCATTTCAAATTCTCTACTAGAATTGTGTGAACATCTCAGATCTTTCTAAAAAAAGAAAAAAAAAGGAACATTGTGTTCTTTGGGTAAAGCAATGTTTGACTGGTTTCTTGAGAATGAAAAGCTTAAAGATGGATTCTGTAATGTTTCTTGATCAAAAGTTACCTCAGTCTTAGTGTGTTTTAATCCATTAATAAAATATATCACTCATGATGTATATTGATAAATGCTCTTTGCTTACAGCCTGTAAATATGTGATGGACCAGAGAGGTGTTGTTCTAAGGTGTTCAGTCAGTGAGAAACCCAATGGGAGGCTGTAAAGGAATTGGTCATTTTTGATGGAGTGACTGTGGTCTGTGTTGAGAGGTCAAACACTTCAGTTTGACAGACTCAGTTGGCCGCAGAGACAAAGCCCTCCCAGCTTTAGTACAGGAGGATTCTTGACTGCTCCAATTAGTCAGGCATGAGGGGGGGAGCTGAGTGCAGAGAGGCTGAATAGCTGTGTTTTAATTGGGCCATATTTCCCCTCAGCTCTGATCCGATGGTGGAGGTCTCATGCTGCAATGTCATACAGCATTTTTTCATCATCAAAGAAAATGATGAGCGGTTTAGTGCAGGGGTGAGATTGTGTCACACAGCATGTGTGCTTACACCTACCATACATACCCACACCTAGCGCGCATGCACGCACACACACACACAGACGCATAGTACGTGCACACACACGTCCATGCACACACGCGCGCGCAAGCACACACATTCACGCGCTTGCTCACTCAATCACGAGTCAATAGATATTCTCTTACTCCACATGGAGAAGGGACAGATATTATAATTATTCATCTCACATTTTTCTACATAAACAGTTCCAATAATAGCTCTTCTCATAGTAGACAAGCCTGGATTCATGAATAGGAGAATCATTTCAAGACTTGTATCTCATGACTCTTTTTTTCAACGTGTCACATAAAAAATGAATGGACCCGCGTCTCATTGATGGTGACTGCGGTGTACTTAGTTTTAATGTATTTTGTTGTGTAAACCCATCAAGTTTATCATTCTGGCCTCCACTACACTCACCTATCTGCCAGTCACTTAGATCACTGGGACATGAATCATCCAGAACACATTTAACAGCCCTGTGAGTGTTCTGTGTGTAAGTCAGCACTAGAGTTTGGCTTGAATTTAGAAAAAAAAAAAAGTTTGCTAGATTTCTTCACCTCCAGGGTCAGTCCCTCTCGTGAGCGGAGGTAGGGCTCTGACGGAGATTAAGGCCAGCACGAGGGGGGCCGAGCCACAGTGTGATGGGGGGGACAACGTTTCACGACTGCGCTAATGAGCGCCTCCGACCCCCCAACATGGCGGAGCATTGTGCTGCGGGTCAGTGCAGACTCCTTCATCGGGACCCAGAGCCTCAAGTCCCGAGCCTCTGTGTACCTGTTTGATGCTACTGAACTAATAAGGCCAGGACTCCGATAGAGACGCACCACGCGGACTCACGGGACTGTGATGGACAGCCGCTGAATACACGTTAGCTCAGGGGATTATGGGATTAGCGGAGACACTAACTGAAAACAAACAGCCAGTACTTTTTCTGTCCTCTTCCTGTTTGTGTTGACAATGTTGTAAACATCCAGATTTACACTCCTCGTGTAGGACATGTCCGTTATTTCTTTATTTGTTTGTTTGCTCATGTTTCCATCCTAAATTGTGGGTGCCTGTCGCTGAAAATGTTGGTTTTGGCTATGAAAACATAGTTGGAGCATTTCAGATCCTGCTCCTCTGTGTTTTTATGAGTGAACAACATTATGTGTTTTTATGAGCGAACAACATTAATAGCTAATTTATGCTACTTGGTGGCGTCAATAATCTTTTTTAGTTTTTTTGTAATATTTATTGACCCCTCAGGTGATAAAATTTTATGTTTACACTCAAAAAGATAATTCTAATTCCAGTATTTTAATGGTCTGTTGGAAATCACACATTTTATTTACTACTCAAGGTGACGGATTTTGATTGCCTTTATCCACATTTTTCTTTTGCCTCTTTGTTGAGCCACCATTTATAAATCCTTAAAAACCTTTTAAGGAGGGTTGAGCTCTTCCACAGAGCGACACCGATTATCACGCCTCAGAATGTGCACATTGATGTCATTGGGGTGGTTTAAAAAACATGTAAAGAGGGGAGGTTTTGTGATGAACGTCTTGATCTTTGCTGGTCTGCATTTGCAGTGAAGCATTTGAGTGCTGAGAGGGTCTTGATAATACAAAAGCATTCATTCAAATACCTTCCACTCGTCTGAAGTTCAGCGTTCTTGTTAAGTAATATTAGAGTCCAGCATTCATAGCTGGCTGTAGCAACGTGTAACTTTCAATGACTGTTTCTTCCCCTCCCTCTTCTTCAGGGAATCGCCTTGTTTATTGGATTTTCGGCATTAGGCAATTTGAAAAGCTAAAGAATGTCCCAGGAAAAATATCTTCCCATGTTTCCCCTGAGATGTGTCCATTGTCAGAGCCAGGAAGCTTTCAAACCTGTGAAGTATAGGATAACCATTTTTCTATAGATGACTCGTTACCCTCTGTCAGCCGCCTGGCCATTTTCCCATCTATAGAAGCTTCACTCTTTAAAGTTGCACTCGGCAGGGGTCAAAAAAACAATTAAAGCAAAAATAATTTGGTATAAAATGCTCTGGTCTTCAGTTTTTCTCTTTTTCCTTAAAAAAAAAAAAACTGCTGCTCTTGGTTTTTGCTGCCAAGGACAGGATGATGTCACCCAAAACGCTGAGAGTGGTGTATAAAGAGAGCTCGGTTAGTCTCCAGAGATTTTTCATTCAGAAATGCTGCACTGAAACCAGTTTTATCCAGTAGATGCGATCAGGTATGCAGGAGGAGCTTAACTGGATCCGGACGGCAAAACCGGGAGTCACCATTTCACCAGGCGCCCCTGCTGAAGGAACTCCCACTCTGATGACATGTAGATTAGCAGATTCATGCTCAGTAAAATGTTCAGTATTGATTAATCAGAAGTTTCAAGTGTACATAATGACAGTATTTAATGAGCTGGTTAATCTCACACTGAACATTTTACAGAGGCCGTGGTTCTTAGCACCTTGATAAAAACACCACAATATGTACAGTACACTGCTATATCATTTATTGGTGACATTTCCTCAAATAATTTAAGGTGTTCATACAATAAAGTATCTTTTCAACTGTAAACTCTCAAGTATTGATACAGCATTGAAACACTTGTTCTATACCTTATTCTACCTCTAAAATAGTGTTTTGTCAACTGAAAGTAAGTTTTATTTACTTCAATCTGTGAATGACAGTTACTGGCATCGATATTCATTCAAGGCAGATTTCAGATGCTTATCATTCAAAAGAAAATGGGCACTTATAAATAATCTAAACAGAGACCAAATCAAAATAATATTTTCGGTTTAATGAACGAGACCATATGATTTAAAAAAAAAACTATACAGAACCAATAACATTTGTTAATGTGGAAACCGTGTCATCAATAATTTAAAAATGTGGTGAAACCAAATAAATATGCAGAACAGTAATATACAACGAAAATTTATGCAGTAGGCTGTCACATCATAGATCATTTCTTTTCAAACATGTGTGAATTGTTTTTTCCCCATTTCTACAATCACTAATGTTCAACAGAAAAAGTGCTTTACTGAATGCCAGCGTCCAGAATGTTTATTTTAACGACATGACTCCACTTTGGCAGCCCAAGCGTTTGTACTCCGTCCATGTCCGCTTCCAGAGACGTGTAAACAGATGAAACTGGTCATTGTTGAAACGAGGACAATATGGAACACTATAGTACACATATATACAGTAATTACACATTTTAAAAGTGGGTTGCATGTGATAGAAAACATAAAAAAACAAAATCCAGCAGTTTTGATTTTGGTCACATTAACTTATTTGTATGTACACAGTAAGTACAAGGCCTTATCACATGGTGTTGAGTGTTCCTGGCTTTGTGATGCAACACAGTGATCCAAGGTAGCATCCTTGCTGAAGGAAGTGAGCGTATCCATTTCCTGGCTCGCGCTCTAGAGCTGCGGACGAGTGCCACAGGAGGATCCATTCACACATCCTGCACAGCGATGCACAGTGTACAGTTAGTCCTCCTGCTCTCTGCCTCGGCCCGAGCCCACCCTGTGCCGGCGTCTCCGTCGCTCGGCGCGCCCGGCAGGCCGCAGGAGGTTCTCCCGGTACCGGTGATTGGTGCGGAACTGGTGCACCATCTCATGGTCTTTATTGCCCAGCAGCCGTGGCAGGAACAGAGAGCCCTTCTCTGTCCGACGTGTCTTGAAGCCCCTCCGGGGCCGGCCTTTCCCGTTTATCGACACGTACCACAGTCTCTCCGCGCTGGCTCGTCGCCGGCCCCCGCCTGGAGCCGGCGGAGCTGTCCGGTAGTAGCGGGAGGCATAGGTGTTGTATCCAAGCTCATGAATTCGCTCCACAAACTCGCACTCCTGGTTGAAGACGTCCTGGTGTCGAAGAGGGGGGAAGGGGAGGGGGAGGGGAGAGTTAGGTGCGCACCTGTCAACGTCTTCATCGGCATTCCTGTGTCAGCACTACTTCCTGTGTACGAATAACAGCACAGCCTTGGATAGGCCTCAGTAAATAAAGTCACTAAAAAGCTTGTGTGTCTCCGTTTATTAATGTAAACAACTTTTATGGACTGCAGTGAGACGACGGGATATTGCCCAACAACGCAGGAAAGCGAATTCACAAACTCATTCTGTACATGTACTACAAGAATTCAAGCCGGAAAGTACAGTGAGGCTCAATGCATTATGAAGTGAGCACGTCTTGCTATTGGCATTCCGAGTAGACATAGCAGATGGCAAAAATGAAATTCGTTGGCCTCGTCGAGAACTCAGGACTGCTCTTCAACATTCAAATGATTGAGCAAATGTCACCTAGATTCGCAGACATGATTGCTGATTGCTCATTCACGTGAGATCTGAGAATGAATGGAGCTCGCTCACCTCTATGAGGAGGAAGTGACGCATTATGAGCTACTGTGACTCCCATCTTGTGGGGAGCTCTGGTTTCCTAAGTGCTCCAATACGGTCCAGTTAGAAACTGAACTGCTGCGCGCATGCCGTCAGGTAGCAATTCTTTTCCAAAATCGGTATTCACGGTGCCAGTTCAGGCTTGCTGTAAATAAGTCGCCTATGCCCAATTGTCTGAATTCGTTTTTTCACCCCATGCAGTTGAATAGCCCTGAGGAAACTGCTGGTCCAGCTAGATAACACTTATATCAGAAATTTTGAATGGAGGAATCTTTGCAATTTTGTAATCAAGGTTAACTTCACAGCACATTTGTTGGGGAGAAAAAAATGACCTCATTATTACCCAAAACTTCCCTGTGGATCTGTAAGTTGCATTCACAGATGTGGTACTTACCGAAGCATAAAGGCGTCCTTTTTTATTCATGGCTAGATATCTTCCCGAGAATAGACCCTTTATGGCCACGACTCCAACGTCAACCGCTGTGATCTCCAGTATGCCTGCGGAGAAACAGCATTGTTTAAATATATTGATTTGCGAGGATGATTGTTGCGATGTGCAACAGGAATTGCGCAAGTTCTTTAGAAATGAACCTTTACATGACTGTATAACGGGTACGAACTGCAGTGTTGCCCATCATGTGTGCAATTATAATGGTGACTTCACTGAGTAATTTTAAATGAGGACAAATTCCACGGGAAACGATAATAATGCTCGAGTAGATTTGTAGGATTAAGGATTGTTTCCCAAAAATTCTGAAACATTCGCTCAGTCGCCCTCTCTCTCTCTCTCTCTCTCTCGCTCTTTCTCTCTCTCTCTCTCTCTTCACTCTAGCTCTCTGTCTATAATGGGCTAAAGTACCGCGACAGCAATTACCTTAGTCTAAATACGAACCGTGGGCGATTAGGAAAAGTGCCCGTTTGACTTTTACAAAGAGCCAAGTCACGATTGATTGAGACCTTGAAGAAAGAGCCAGATTAAATCCTAACAGGGGTCAATGAGATTTACTCTCAATGTAAAGAAAGTTGAATGACATTGAACAATCGCTACGTTAATCAAGTGCAAAAAGTTCAATTTTTTTCATACACCTCCGACATTCTTTTTACCTGGGTCTACATAACTTAAAGCAAGAGTACTTACATTCACAGTTATAGGCTCCATAAATACACGTTATAGCTTTAGTCACGCAAATTCATTGTGAAAATACGATCTGTGATCAGAGGCATTTTAATGCGGTCTCAAGAACAAACTAGACGGCTATTCATAATGTTGGCATCGGTGCTAATAAAGTCTATAATTTCTTCATAATTCATGACCATCCATTTGTTTGCAGGGCACGTTCCGTGCTGACGATTGCGTCCTGTGGTTATTGTACTGGCGAGTTTTAATTTGTAGGTCTATTTTCTTACTGAAATTGTCATCTCACCGAAAGTAAGATTTCCGGAATTGACTTTTTATTACTGCGTAACGAGCTCATAATTAATGTGACTGCAAGTGTCAGTCCGTTAAGCTTTAGAAGAACAAAAGCGTAATAATAAGCGGAACGAAAAACGAAGTAGCGTCTTATTCGTTTGTCTCAACAAAAAAAAAAAACTTTGTGTTGCCTTTGATTTATAGCAGCACTGATGATAGCAACTGATAAACTCTGGCAATGGGATTAAGTTCATTGTACGTAGAAGCCCACATACCAACTGCTGAATATGTTAAATGAGCTACTTTTCCCCTTTATGGTTATTTTCCTGACTACCGTCCCTGAGCTATTCTTAACGAAATGGTTTACGCAGGGTGTCACACCAGCTCGAGAAGGTCAGCGGCATGCTGATATGCTCGGGTCATTTTTTGCTTACAAATGAAAATGTTTCTCATCGATTACTTCGATTGTTGTGAAAAATTAAATTGCGTAATCTGTATCGATGTAAAATGTTGCTCGTATTTCAAAATGCGAAATAAATATAGGCTAACATTTCTTGGCATGTGTCATAAAATGGGTTTAAAAATACGTTTAACGATCCGAGCACCTCCTAACTAAACCATGTGGTTGACTGGACACTGTCCAATAAATGTTCGGTTAATACTTGAAGCCCTTGTAAAAACAAAAAAAAAATGCAGAACGGCTTGAGTATGATAATTACATTTATATTATAAAATGGTTCAAATATGCAATGTTTTAATATTGTTCTTTGCTAAAACATCGCCGTGCGAACATTTTGCTTAACTTTTTTAACAAGTATTTAAATAAAATGCCGGTATACTTACTAAATGGGTTATTTTCTTCCAAGGAACCGTCTATTTTTCCATTGGGGTGTATCTGCAGATGGTACTTAGTGGCACAGTACAGTTTTCTGCATCTTGGTGCTCCCCCGAGGTGCTCGTAGACTCCCCCGCGTCCCCCTGCATCTCTCCGCTGCCTTGGATCACACGCCTGACCCCTTGTACAAGACGACCTGGGAGTACTATCCCGCCTTGGGGACAAGGCTTCCTGTTTACTGGGATCCGACAGACTCAGCAGCAACAACAAGACTAAAATTATAACCATTGTGGCATGGCCGAAATTCTTAGTCTCCTTGTTAGAATAGAAGAAACTGACAAAAGTGGTCCCATTAAAGAAGTCGTGTCTGCCTCTGCAGTCGAAGCAAAGCGCACTGATCCAGCCCACGAAACATTTGGCAGCGTTATCTCTTCCGATCTCTTCTTTTTATCTGCAAAGATCTAGTAAACCCGTTGCAATCGATTAGAGGCAGCAGGTTGACAGCGGCGTGGATTAGTCGTGACAGTGGTCATAGGTCCTCTTTGCTCCCCGAATAGACAGCATCTGCACAGAAGCTGCTGGATCTCAGAAGGAGGCTATCGTGAGATTTCGTTGATCGACAGTGCAGAGAAATAAAAGATCCTTGCTGCAACAATAGACTGAACTCCAACCAATTGATACAAAGGAGCTGGCGAGGCAAGGTATCAGTCTTGTGTGAATCATGAGAGTGCAGTGTGGATAAAATTACACAGCGTTACACACAGCGGCTTATTGGGGGAAACCGCATCACAAAGCGCGAGCCATCCGAGGGCAGAGTTTCTTCTGAGCCCTCCTTTTCGAAATATCCAAAGGACCAAATATACATACGAAAATTAGACGCTGTGAGCATCTGCATGAATATTCCCCGCGTCTGCTACTATCAAACAAATTCACATCATGTGCCAAATAGAAGAGCCTTGCACGTGTGGCCCGTTAGGATGCTTGTTCCAAGCAGCTGCATTATAAAACATTTGATGTTCATTTATAACATTCTGTCTAGGTTTGTGTCCTTGGTGTAATCCAATCTAAAATAAAACTGCAAATCCCTTTCAAGTTTGCTATGGTACGAACTATTGTGGATAAAGGGATCAAAACCGATCAATTTTATCCCTAAAATGATATATTCTGTTTTCTTAGGCCTGAATTGCCTGGCATGATAGCAGCATGCATTTCACTTAATATTACATTCAGATAGTCAAATTATAATTGGATCATTGCCTATGGCTCATAAATATGTTGACGTGATTAACCCTTCTCGTCCTGCCTAAATAAAACTATTGTCTAATTTTAAGACTTAACACTTCTGTTGTTTAAGAGGCAACTTTATTTCATAATTTAAAAAATGAAATGTATACCGCATCGATTTTTAGAAATCCTCTCGAAAATCTTATTAGTCAGTGCCTTGTGTGGCTAAATTTACAATTACGGTCATTTTCAGTTTCTGCTGGTAATTTGCTCTGACAAGATATTTCTTCTTGGTCGGCTCTTTTTACAACTGGATTCTAAAGAAATTTGGCATTCCGACACAGAGTATCTGTCTGGCAGATTTTCTTACACATTAAAGGCAGGAAAAGAAAAAGAACGCTTTTACTGGTCGCAAAGTAACCGAAGGAAATCGACCTGTCGAGACCTTTTTTGTTCTGACTGGCAGTCCAGTGAGGAGTTTATTGAACGGTACCCTCTCGTGCGCATTTTATCCTTGCTGTTTCTCAAGGAGGGGGTAAAAAAAAACTGGAGAGCTATTCCATCATATGGACGACGAGCAGAATGGGATTGACCGCAAAAAAAAAAAGTTTGTTTTAGGATCCTTGGTCCAGGTATGACCAAACAAGAAATATTTTTATCCCCTGGGCGCAGATGAACTCGTAACCGCTTGTTTTCCCTTGATTCTGATTTCAACCTCCGGTCTCGTACTATACTGTAAGGGCTCCCACACGCGCTGTGAACCTTTTCTCTGTAGCTTAAGATTATGTATTCTGCTGTAGAGTCTAGACTACCCCCGCCTTAATATTTAAGCTCCGGGTATGTTGCAGCCCGTGGGCGGAAGAGTAACACGCAAATTACTTTTGTTCAAATTGCTTCCATCTTGCCCGCATTATGGTTACCATTTTCATAATTAGCACCATCATCTACAAATCTTTCTTCCCTTTGGCATCAAACCAATGTTTGCAATTGAAGCCGTGGTTCTAAACCGCTTGGGAATGAGCAGTGAATCTGTACACACTTAACCATCGTTTGGTAAGAGTGGACAGTTGAATAAAACAAGCGTGGAAATGACTGTTACAGCTTTGTGTATTGCTCTGCACTTGTACGCACCAGACAACACGGTTTAACATTAGTCGAGTGATGTGTATCATACAATTTCTGGTGACCGTGTCTGAGGGAGACCTTTTTTGATGTGGTTTGATTCTGACAGAGGGTGGGACTTCAGATGTGGTCGGCAGTTTCTTTGTGGAAGCATTTTAATTACAGTCCATAGCCGCCCACAAAGCCTCGAGTAATAATCAGCGAACAGTCTGAATTTTGCGCGGCCCGAGAGATCCGGATGGCAGACCGGTAGCCGATGGCATCGATTCTGTCTTGAAACTATTCTTGACGGGTAAAAACTGTAATCATTACAAAATTGAATGTTTCATCGTGTAATTAAGAGCTAAATAACGTACACTTGTTTTGATACGTGTCATGACGCCCAAATCCCCACTAGATGTTCAATAGCCTTCACATTTCAAATTATATGACGGGCATGTGAATGTCTTAATTTTTATTTACTTAGATCAAAGCAAAACGCAACTAGACGGACATCGCCTGTCCAGTTTCATTATACGACCTATGATTTGTTGTCTTAATCGTGTTTTGGATGCGGGTGTAGCATTTAGACTGCGCGTTTAATTGAAATGTTCAAATTTTCCAAGTGCACTGCGTCCGTTATCTCATCACCCTCAATCGGATTTTTTATTTACTTAAAAACTGGTTAAACGTCCCAATCTTTTCCCCACCCATGTGCCAAATCACGGTTGTAACCGTGGTTGATTTATACACTAAGAAAATGTTGCTGCGTTATTTATTAGGCTTCGCGGAGGTGGGAGTGAAATGGTTAGAAATTACATCCCCCCCAATTAAAAAGTAATTAACAATTCAAACATTAAAGTACTGAGGGGAGGAATATGCAAGGGTTGAGCTTGAGGGTAAACCTGCAACAGCATAGTGATTTTATTTTTATTTTCCCATTTTAAGGCTATTTTTAAACGAGTCCAAGGCCTAATCTTGACCTCTTTCATAACCATCGATGATGTATTAGCCTACCGTATTTGATCAAAACATGTTAGGCTACAGATAAAGGAATTATTCAGGACAAAGACGTGTTTCAGCGGCTTTAATGGCCCCTGACGTGATGTCAGAATCGCGCCTTGATGCTTAAATATAGAAGTGATTTCTTTTTTGCAATTGTATTTCTCAACGCAACCAGTTTTCGCTATCATTTTATTCGATGTAGATCCCCAAACTTTTCTTTTTCCTGGAAAGAGAAATGGGGGGGGGGGGGGGGGGTGACGTGGGGCACCTTTTAATTGTCCATAAATTCCAAAATTGTGCACACAAAGGGTCTTTTCCGAGATTACAAAGGTTATTAGCCACTGCCCTTTCTCCCTACTCTTTTGTGGAAAAAAGAGGCACCGATAATCCAAACCAAATCTAACTGACCTTTGAACCTTTTTTGCTGTACTTTTTCTCATGCCACGGTTTCTTTAGTATGCGACTGATCAGAGGGCCAGGCTACGGCTGTAGCCGCTTTCCCAGACGGGACTGCCTTTCGTCCCCTGACAAATCGCTGCTGAGCGTCTTTTGTCCTGCTCCGCTTTGATCTCACCTGCTTGTCAGGGCGAAAAGAGCTCCCGTACAGTTCCAATGCGTTGCAAACAAATTGGCAACCATTTCATTCCCATGCCCAATTTCAGCAAGTCAGTTCAGAAATCTTGGTCCTTTTATTCAGCCCCCGCCACTGAAGCTACGAGGCCCCCTTCTTTCCAAAATCCCCATTTGTTGATGGTGAATTGAAGCAAATTCGAGTTTAAGTGTCGCATCAGTACGGGTCCGGTCTTTACGATTTTTAGCCTTATTTTAACATCTTTTTTAGTGCTGAAAGTAGTAACTTTTTCCGCGTCATTTACTGGTCTCGATTTTCCGAGGTGAATGCCCTGCCAGAATTTTTATTCCCCCCCAATTGTTTTTGTACGGCTCAGTTATGCAACGAAGCTAATCACTTTTAATTAATGCATTTTTAAAACAAAGTGCCTTCACAAAGTGCCAACGTTATGTTGGATGGCTGAATCCTAATCGAGTTTGTGAAAATGGCGGTCAAAGACCATTTTTTGACCCTCTTGCAGAATGGGGATAGCGGGATAATGAAAACATTTTGACATTGTTGTATTTATTCAGTTCTACAAAGAAATATTTGGAACAAATTCCCCACATGACACTGACGACAGTTGTTTCAGGTCACCTTTTTAGGAAAGAATGACTTGAAATTGTGTGAGTTCGTAGAATATGTGATGGGTGTTGAGTGATTAAAGATACACTTTGAATCTACATTTCAACTGAGTTCCACCTAACCCTTTCCAAGAAGGAGATTCAGTCGTTGATCTGTGGCATGAAAAGCCATGTCGGTGATTCAAAATCTTGAAGGTGTTTTTCTGAGGTGAGAACACTGCCTCATCACTGTCTGTGGCTGTCTGATGATGGAACCCTCTGGAACCTTGGTTGCATGATCACGCCCGTTTCATCTTTAAAATGAGATTGGCCATTAGGGTCTGTATGCTGAGACCATAGGTGAGTATTTGGGAGAGATGAACACCAACTGTGCTGAAGTCAGTTACGGTTCAGCTCATTCGGTCATTGGAAAATATGAAATTGAAAAATGCTTTTTAAAAAGAATTTACACTTTTTCAGCCACTGCTTGTCAGATTCAAAATGTGAAATTCAGATTTTCTCTCCCTTGTGTGGTGTTTGGGTTTGTGGGACCCATTTCTAATGTATCCTAAATGGAAAAAAATAATGCAATTAATTATCGTCTGGCCTTGGCTTCATTTTCTGCGAATAACATTGTGCAAGAACACGTTTTCATTGCGTGAACACCCCTACACATCCATATTACATATGTGGTGTTTGGGTCCACTGACTCCGAGGGCAGTGAAAGTGTGGAAATTGTTGGTGAAAACAAGTGAACTTGGAAAAAATAAAAACAAAAGGATTACTGTGCACATGTAGATGAGTTTGAGCCTGTGTGTGTGTGTGTGTGTGTGTGTTCCTTTAGATTTGCTGCATGTTTCACAGATTGAACACAACCCTCTCTACCATTTTAGTAGCATTATTGTCAAATGTCCCCGGTTAAGTTCCATCACCTCACCCCACACCCATCCAATCTCCACCAGACCCACCAACATTGTGTGTGAAATAAAATAAAAAAAATCAAGCATCACACAAAGGTTATCTTGTGAAACCCGTGTAAATTTATTTGTGTTTTTCACAGAAAACCTGACCAACACCACTGAGACATAGCAGTCTGTGTAGTTCATTGGTCAACAGTTTTATTCTCTATGGAACAACTATAGAGAGATAACTGGTCGGTCACTTTTACCATCCCCTCCGGTAAGAATTCACATTCACACCCACTCATACTCTCCTCTAAATCAAGCAAATGCAGCTGCTGGAGGAAAGAGAACTACATTTCCCATGTGTCTATCTGCTTTCATAGGCCTGCACTTGTGGTGTGTCACCACTTTGGGTACCTGCAGCTCCTCTGCTAATCCTTATTCGATTTGCTCTGAGAATGTTAGCGGGGTAGATTTGGGTGCGGAGGGTCGCGGTGCAGCGGTGCTACCCCAGGTAAACCTGGCCAGAACGGCTTCACAAAGGTAAGGAGTGAGCCCTGCATTGTCGCTGCCGCTTTTGTGCAGCGCAGGTATATATCAGTGCGGCGGTCGATTAGAAAGCAGCACTTCAAACCCAAGCATGAAAGGAGGCTTCTCTCTGCCCTGAAACCGGATCAGCTTTCTTATACTCTCAGCTCTCTTTGATTCTTGCCTCCAGGTTCGAGGTGCCTTTCAGAAAGAACCGGAATGCGCTGCACTCTCCCCGACAGTAAAATGATTGTGAGGGCCTGTAACAGTGTAAGCAGCCGCTGACTGTTGCACGCGGAGGACTCCAGTGCCAGCGTGAATGTGCAATATATATATATGGGCGCAAAACAAAAACTGACTTCCTCAATCAACGGTTTTGCAGGAATGGCGGTGCGCAAAAGAGTTGAGGTCTTTAAGGGCCCCTGCAAAAAAAAAAAACTTCATTAACGCATTTCTTTTGAGAAGGAATGTAAGTAAGTACTTGCCGTAAAGGCCCATAAACATCTTTTCTGAATGACGCTTATGACAGTTTTTAACAAGCACATAGGAACCAGTCCTAAAAAATGCAATCATTTAGAACTGTCATCGCAGTGGTTTTTTGTGTCCTGCTTGCGTGAAGCCCTGTCTCGCCCCCCACCATCTTGTCCAGGTTTGTGAGGAGCGGAGACTGACAGTGACGCAGAGGCTGTCGGTGGCTCATTTGAAACTCAATGTAACCTAATTTCCCTTTAATATAAAGCCCTTGACAGAGGGACGAGGCGCCCAGCAGGACCCTGAGCATGAGAAAGCTGGTTGTTTATAGTAAAAAAGATGGATCGCCGAGAAGCATTTCCAGCATGTGCATTGTCCCTGGCGCTCTTTAGAAAACATTGTAGTGACATTTATATGGACCCTAAATGGACCCAAACCCTTTTGCTTTGTGGCCATTGTCTTCCTGGTTTCAGAATTGGTTTGTGTTCACTGTGAGGTATGGGTGGCAATTCAGTGGTTTGGCTTTACGTTTCACCACAAATTTCTTAGATTGTTTCCTTTTTTTCTAAATGTGAAAGTAAAATAAAAAGTATCTCATGCAAAATTTGCTCTTTGGACATCAAATTTTTAACAACTCTACTGTCAGTTCTCGTCTCTGGGGGAATCAAAATGCATCTTCTTACCCAGTTTATTATTTCATTAGCCTCATAGCATAATTGCCTAAGTCATTTTTTGGCTTTCTGTTGCAGTATCGAAGAAATACCAATGTGCTTGCTAAAAATAGTTTTCTTTTTTGTTTTCCGAAAACGTTCAAATACAACTTGGGGAACTATGCTTTTAGGCTAACGATTTGAGAAATGCTATTTTGCAAGATGATTAATTGGGTCATTTCGTCTTCTTTTTTCTTACTGTGAGCTGCTGTCCTAGGGTGTGTGTGTGTGTGCGCGCGTGTGCATGTGAGAGAGAGAGTGTCACTAAATTGAGCGTGCTGATACTGAAACCATGATTTTGTCCCCTCTTGAATGGTTCAGTGATTTGATTATATTTTGTCAGCAGAAACGTTGAGTATCATCCTCTAGTAGTAGGTAATTAATTATACCCCACATTTCAACTGTGTCGCAAAAATGTCAACTTAAATTAAAATCTCATTCTCATAGAGTGTTTTAATTTGCTGGTTACCTGTATTTTTAATGATTTTATCGAAGGATTTTGACTGATGTTTTTGCCCTTGTCATTGTAAATCAATAAAATGTCTCATGAAGTCATTTTCATAACGAAGGCAAATGTGTGTCATGAGAGTCCTCGCAGTGACTCACTGAGCAGAGAGGAAAATACTACAGGTGAGTGACGTGTGTATGTGTGTGTGTGTGTGTGTATTTCTGTGTCAACATGTCAGTATATCTGTGTATGAGTGCACATATGTCTGCATATTTTTGTATGTGAATGTGTCTGTGTCAGAATCTTTTAATGGTGAGTGTCAGTATCTGTGTGTGCTTGTCGCTGTCAATGGGGTGAGAACGCATGTGTGTCTGTCTATTGGAGTGTGTGTGTGTGTGTGTGTGTGTGTGTGTGTGTGTGTGTGTTTTTTTGCGCTTCAGTATATGTGTGTGTGTGTGTGTGTGTGTGTGTGTGTGTGGATTTTGTCTGTCGTATATCTATGTGTGTCAATATACCTGTGAGTGTGTGTGAGCGTGCATGTGTGCGTTGGTCAGTGTGTGTGTGTATGTGTGTGTGTGAGCATGTGTAGGTGGTTGAGAGGGCGGATTGTCACGTTTCTGTTGCCAGGAGGAGAAGATGTGTCATTGCGGTTTCTAGTTTTTTGATTTGGCGTTGATGGCCCAGTTCATATGATCCTGTTTTTAGTGGCTGGCTGTAGCTGGAGAATGAAAGCCCTCCTCACTGTCCCTCCTGTCTCTGTGCTGCTGTAAGCGGTCTATTTGCTGCTGCCGCACTTCAGTGCTGTCAGAGGCTGCAGCGCTGCTGTTAGTGGGGTAATCTGGGCTGTCGATGGACAAGTGTCCTAAAAGCACTTATCACTTCAGCAGTGTTTGCTCATATCTTTCAGGGGTCTTTAAGCCGACAACACTAAGCTATGCTAAGGCTTCACATTTGATTCTAAAACTCTGGGTCAGGCACGAGCCACAGACTCCTGAGCTGACTGTCAGGTTTTTCTGTCAATTTATCGCTTTGACCCTACAGCAGCGCTTCAGCAGGAGCTAAGCATGACTGAGATTGTATTTATGAGAGATTTCACAGACGAATTAGCTGTAATATTTGAAATATCTAAGTATGCCCGTGTCAGTGAGCAAATTAAAAAATGTTAACCATTTTTGTGCTCAGATTATTTGGCACTTATTTTTAATTCATTTTGTTTACTTGTAAATATAGTGTCATGCCTTGCATTATTGGTACTTTTGTATCTACAATATATATTTCTGTGTTATGTTAATGAAAGACTAGTGTCCCATGTTGTAGATCTAGTTCAGTGTCATATCAGTGCATCTGTATATCTCCACCTCTAGTGCTTCGTTCATTGAAAGCATGCGGGTGTTTAAATTTTAACACCTACAGTTAAAAAACATCTTACTAATTCTTATGTCGGCATATTTCGGGAAATGAAGTGAAGAACATTACGTTTTTGACCAGCTGGATTTACTGCAGAATCTCTACATGAACAGGCGATTACTTGTAATTGTATGTTACCTCTTGTCTTCCAAGAAGAGTTTAACTGTTGTCATTTAACATTATACGTGACAACATTATACGTGACAACTGCTGCTCTATATAGCCATTGGTACTGAGCGTGAATTTTTTTCCTGCAGGCGTCAGGACCAATGATATAGAGAAAAAACTAGACAGTGTAAAGCCCCCTTTCTTGGGATGAGTTGGCTTTAACATCCAGTCATGGCAAAACAAAGCATGTAGCGCTTTAACCAATTTGGATATGTATGATTTATGTGTCAAAATAGTTAGTTTTTGTTGTGCTGTTGGCTGTGAAAACAGAGCAGACCTTGCAGCAATATACAGGTATATATTTTTATACTCTCTAAAACTGTAGTTTTACTGATATTTATGGATGAATATTTTACTTTTTAATGATCAGTTTATCTGATTTTTATAATCTTGGTTATATCCTGAAAGCTCTCACTGATAAAGTATGCCCTTATTTGGAAAAGTGCCCCATAGCTACCTTATTTTATTATTTTTTGTTTTTTAGATAATTTATCTCTGAATAGGGGTGTTTACTATATTTATTATGCGTTTTGCCATGACCGGAAGCCGGCGCCTATATGAGCTTGGCAGAATGCGCTCTATCATATGCCTATCCAAGATGGAAAAAACGGTGCAGATTTGCTCAAGACTGAGAATGTTTACAGCAAGGTTCAGTGGTGAAGAGTCCTAGTTCGGAAAGTAAAAATTCCCCCTGAACTTCTTCCCAACCACCAGGATTTCCTTCAGCCAAGAGGAGGAGCTAATTAATGAGATTGGCTGATTTTATAGGAGGGAGAAACAAGGTGGCGGGATTAATCATTTGGAAGCCCTGGATTCCTCTGATAAGCCCCATTGGTCAAAAAAAGATGTTAGTCAGAAGGCCTGTTGAGTGGCTTGACTGTATGGGACTGAGCTCTGAAAACAACGCTACAACAGCAATAATTGCCTTCCCTGAACTAATTTATGTGGCTTCACGTGGTTCCAGAAAGAATTGTCGCAAATGTTGCCACATCAAGGCTAATGGTCGCTAATGAATCCCAGATAAAGCAAGCACTTGTTGGTGGAGATCACAGTGGTTTCAGGAAGACTGGGACAGTAATATCGCTCTGCCTCGGGCCTTAATAAGGGGAAGAATGTGCAGGAACCTAGTGAGGCCTTCATCCCAAATCAGTGCTTCCTAAAGTGTCTGGGCTCATTTGTTGTACCAGGGAAGTTCAGCTTACTTTATATATGAGAGAGGGAGAGACGTAATACGTCCGGGAAGTAATTGGTGCTGTAAAATTGTCTCAAGCTTACTTCTTCAATAAACCCAGGAGTACCTTTAAAAAAAAAAAAGAAAAGAAAAGAAAGGACCACCCATGTCATTATTTAGAGGGAAAACATTGCATGGTCTTGGTTTTTTCCACAGTTTGCCATTTCGAACCAGATGTCTTCTGGGAAGGTGGAGTGTGTTAAGTGAAAGACTGGGAATTTAAAAGGGGGGGGGGGGAATTCATGGGGTCATTTACATTCTGGAGTTTTTGAACACCATGGAATTGAAGCACCTTAGAAACACAGGCCTGCTCGCTCTCTGCGAAACAAAATGGTGGAACCCATCGCTCCGCTGTGGTCAGGTCACGTGTCAGAGGTTGGGCTTGATTCGCTATCTGACCTGAAACAGACAGCTGGACACTTGGGGGAGACCTTTTCTGTCCCCTGGAGTACTACAGCACGCAGACTCTCAACCTGAAGGGTGCATGTATCTGTCATTAAAATGGGATCAGGAGCTGGGCTTTCACCCGAAGAGGAAGGTGTGAAAACTGTGAATACTGCATGGATGCAAACCATAAGTGTTTTTAAAAAAAATCACCATAATACCTCATTTAAGATCGTGAAATTGTGAAAGTGAAAATGTGAATCTGATATACGTGTTGTAGTGTACAGTGTACACTTACTAAAATGAAGATTAATCAAACCAAGCACTGTTCAAATATTTATTTAGTGTAATATTGGATCGTATAGATGAAGGTTAGAAAATCGATAACAATATATAGTAAAAACAAAAATTAAAACATATTTTTGAGAGAAAAAAGTCAATATCTAGTGTGGCAACCCTTTGCTTTGATGACAGCATTTAATCTTTTGGACATAGTTTTCACAGTTTTTTTCATTTCCCCACTTGCTGAACCATTCCATATGGTTGGAAGTTCATTCCAAAGATATTTTTTCAGTGTTTTCAACAGATTTGTTGATCTTGGTTTCCAGCAAATTCCAGATTTTCTCAATCAGATTAAGGTCTGGATTTTGAGCAGGCCAAATCACAACTTTAATGTCACCAGATTTTTTCTGACTGAGATGATTCTTGAACAACTTAGAAGTGTGTTTAGGGTCATCGTTGAAAATAAAATCCCCGACCAATCATTCTCCTTCCAGATGGCGATGTTTGCCTCACAAGAATGTTGTGATACTTCTTTTGATCCATGATTTCGTCAATTTCTATAAGATCACCGGCTCCTCACGAGCAGACTGAATATTACTAACTCCATGTTTTACTGAAGGGGTTAAACAGTCATTTCAGAAATATTCTCCAACTCTCCGGTGCACATAAATTCTACACATGGATGAAAAAATTTTGAATTTTGTTATATTGGTTCAAGGGCCTTGCTCCCTGGCCTTTGGCATCCAATCTTTGAATTTCTCAAGTCTTTTTTTTCAATGTTTCCAGCTCTCGGGCAGCAACACAACCAATCAGACCATTTTCACACAGGCATCTAGAAATGGTAGATCTAGATACTTTAATCTCTAAATTTATGGCACTATTAAAATCATCACTGAGTTGCCGTGATGTGAACTGCTGAGTTTTTTTTTTTTTTTTACTTGTCATACACAGATAACGCAAAGATAACTACCGTACATAAAGAAACTCTTTTCTAAAGCTATGTAATACTGTGAGTGCAAGTTACTGATCACAATCACATTGTTTCTCATCCTTAATGTTAATTAATTTTAAAAGTATTTGTTTGTTTTTTGTTCCTTTGTTTTGTTAAAGTTAAAAACAAGTTGCACGCAAGAGGCAATGATACCCTCCGTCTAAAGTTGGCTCAGAGCACCGCCGGCACTTTTCTGGCTGGTAAAAGCTAGTTTCCTCGTTGGCTACCTGAATCAGTGGAATCATGTAATAGAGTCTCCCTATTTTGCCCTCCTCCTGAAGCCCCTTGTGTTGCAGTGACACGCTTCTCTCTGAAACTTAGCGATGGCCTGCTAGGAGACCCATAAAATTGGAACTAATTGATGTTATGTTAAAAGCAGAAATCCTATTTCAACCTTCTTTGTTCTACTGAGGTATGGGGCTTCTCGTAAGAAGGGGGGGTGGGGGAGGGGTCGGGGTTGTGGTTTGCCAATTCAGCAATGAATAATAACATGATTGTTTGTTAGTCAGTCAGCCAGCGAACAGGTGTTACGGAGCCCGGGCGAGTAAAGTTAGAGGCCGCGGACACAGGCATTTGCGCCACTCCAGTTCTCCGGTTACCAGGGGAAATATTCCCATTATGTTCTGGCTCTGGTCTCTGGGAGAGTATTCCCTGTCTGTACGATGAGGCTCTCGCCTGGCAGTGTCTTACCCAGAGAGTACATACTGTATCCGCACGCAGTGTATTTGGCCTCCCACGGGTCTGTCTCTTATTGAGGTTAAAGCCATGAGAGAGAGAGAGGAGAGACAGAGAGGGAGAGATAAAGAGAGAGAGAGAGAGAGAGAGAGAGAGCGTACTGAGTGTTTGTGTAAATGTGTCTCCTCAGTCAGTGGCAGTGAGGATTTCCCTATTTCAGATTTTTATTTGAAATCATCACCGAGGAGTTATGCAGATCATACTGAAGAGTAGGAACTAAAATTAAAATTGTCGTTGTCACTCATATTTTATCACATCCTCATGTGGAAAAAATAACTCTCCAAGTCACAGTTGACAATGTATTAGTGATGACCTCTCATCGACAGAATGGGATTCCACATTTGCAGGTCTGAAAGGCTGTGTGGTCAGATATATAGAGAAGCAGACTTCATGGAGTCTGGCTTTGACCCTTGACCTCTGAAGAGCGGTAAAATGCTGAGCCTCGGCTGTATGCCCTGACCCAACCGGTGAGCGATCTCGACTGGAGGCGCACTGGGTCCCTGCTGGACAGCAGCCTGGGTTCAGAGGCGGGGCTTTGGGAATAGAAATTTTCAACACGTGGTTCGGTGTATTGGCTTACCCCAAAAACTTGCCCCAGAAAACAATGTTTCATTTTTAATTTACCCACGCAACACCTTCACTCTCCCCTCAACTTTCGTTGTCGGAAGAATTTGTCACACTGGCTTAGAAATGCTTAAAAGAGACTTTTTTTTCCATAATTCCTTCACTTCTCGAGTTTTATCTCCAAGAAAGCAAAATAAAGGCATCCTCTCTACACTGTTTGCTCACATTTTTAATGATTACTTGACCACATATGCTTTCCTTATGATGTCTGTAAGTCATTAATATTGGGTATGTGTACTGTATTTTTCATATTTGTTTACACTCTGGCATCAAAAACAACCTTTGACGGCAGTTCCAGATTCAGGAAAAACACACACATTCATATTTTCGCAATCAGCTTGATATTTCTGCAAAAGTACAAAGCTGTCATCGCCCAAATTTCCAGATAAGGTTACGTAACATCAGTTATGGTCAACTCCAGCGTTACAGATAATATTACAAGCTTGGAAAGTTTTCGGTCAGATGTTGACAACATGTTGTGCTATTAATACTGAATCTGTCCCATCATAATCTCAACAGACACTACACTGGCATTTTTTTTCCGCTTTTCTTCTTAACAGAAGTACAGGGCATTCCACAAGTGCCTGGGCATTAATGCAGATTAGTTTTGTTTTGACTCGATCACAGAATTGAAACGAAACCATTAAGATGAGGCTAAATTGCAAACAGTCAGCTTTAATTTAGAGCATTTTAATTCATATCAGGTGGCTTGTGCTGGGAGAATCGGCTATGTTCGCGCTTAGTTTTCTAATACTTATACATTTCGCTGCACATGACAGAACAGTATTCGTGCAGCTGTGGTCTCCCAGTTTGGCTCGTTGCTTTGAGGAAATGCCCCCCCCGGCAGAATGCTCATCTCAGACGGGACTGATTCTGTGGGACGGTAATGTTGTTTAGTGGAAGGTGGCTGTGTGTAGGGAGTGCGTTCTGGGAGGGTGCAGTGGGTTCACTAATGAAAACCAGAGCTTTGCTCAATGAACTACACGCTTCTAAACCTTTTCTCTACATGTGTGAAGTCCAGCGATTTAACATTCTTTACCTATCCCAAGAAATCCTGTTTTAGTTTTTCATATTAAAATTTCCTTTGCAAATTTGCCTGTGTTTGGTTATGTGGCAGTAGTATACTGCACAATGTGATATGGCTAAGTGTTGTTTTTGGATCAACAAAATAATACTCATCCAAGAGTAACATTATAGTCCACCGATGAATTGCAGCTCTGATGCATTGCTTTCGAATGCCATGTGTATTCATTCTTTGGTGTTGGCTCGAGAATGTTGGCAGGCTATTCGTGCAGATGAGCAGTGACTTGCGGAAATGTATGTTATCAACAAAACCAAAATAGTTCATGCCTTGTGAATTTTTGTGACTTCACTTTTACTCTTAAATTGCTCTCCTATGGAAATTTTGTAAGTTTGAACTGCTAATGGAAGGTCCTTTCTAACTGCATGTGTACCATTGAACAGCTTTTATAATGTCATGACGTCATCATAGAACTGTTATTCATTGGTGGAGTATAATGTTACTCCTAGGTGAGAATAATTTTGTTTGTCTCAGAACAAAACTTAAATATCAGATATCAGATTGTGTGTAATATCTTTATGGTTGCCAAAATCACAATCAATCATGAGCAACATATTGGCTGTTTTCTTGTGATGTCATAGCCCAAAGCCACATAAATCATTCGCCATTTTTCTTCCTTTGCTTCTGGTTCTATCATAGTGAAACTCCATCAGTTTCATTGTACCAGAGGTCACCAAAGGCCGTATTTACGGTAAACCCCTGATTATTACTTAAAACCTGGGTGATGAAACTTTTGAACTAAAAAAAATAAGTAAATAAATCATTTGGTTTTAGTGGAAACATGCTGTAGTGGGAGAGATTGTCTCTGAAATCGAATCACACCTTTCTTAGTAAGCTTGTACGCTAATAGACATGGGCTATATCATCACATAGCCTTTCCGCACAAAATATTAGCCATTTACAGCGATGGTTTGCTACGAGAACGTTTATTTATAACCTACAATGAACAGCATAGCCTACATTTTTCTGTCAGGAGTCTGGACTCTGGTTCTAGTGAGAGATTAAGCTAGATACCACGTGTTTGTTATTGCCAGTCCCATGTAAGTACTAACTGGCGAGCCAGCTAGCCAGCCATCTGTTGCAAAACTGCGCAATGCTTTTTCTCTGCCAAAAGATGGAACACTGATTCCAGAGTGAGCTGAAGCAAGAAACATGTGCGGAAATGTCTACCTTGCTAGGCAGCTAGCTAGCAAGCTATCTGTTACATACTGTTGGAACAATTTTTATTTTTTTTAGTGATGTCAAGAAAAATCAAAGCTAGCTAGCCTCTATTCAAAACACTATAATATTAAAATGAAGTCAGGTACCGAAGGAAAAAAGCTATAGCAAATAATCTATTGCATATATTTTCTGTTGGAGTTAAAGTACATTGTATGTTATTACAGTGTTACGGGGCTGTAGGGGAAAAAACGGGCGAAGCACTGTGCATTGTGGGAAAATACTCATAAATCTGTGACGTGCAAGTATAGAACTCATATGTCTATGATAAATGCATGTATTGTTCATGTCTGACACCAGAGTCAGATGTAGAGGCTTAAAAATAATATCCTGTATGACATAGTCGACCAACTAACGTGCAGTATACGTGTGTAAATGCATGCATGCTACTGTCCCGCCAAATCATACCTTGTAATGACTTGATGATTAAGAAAGTTAAAAGCCTGTTTTAAAACGTCAATTTTTCAAAGGTATTTTTATGGTTGTCCAAGATGTAAGAGTTTTTCTTTTCTTTAATGAATGTCCTTTCTCACTATTTTAAGAACGCATGTTAAATTGCCTCTGGGAAAACATCTTGAGCCTTTTAAAAAGTTTATAATGTAGCCTGTAATAGTTTACAGTCGGGGTACATAAATTTAGGCCAGTAGGATTACCCCTCCCCCACCACTCAGATCCCTGTGTATTCGTCAGATCCAGTCAGCCTCGTGTCACTCACCGCGAGACCCTGCGGAGAGTATTTCCTGCTGATACTGTGTGTAATGTTTTACCAGAACGTCTTCAGATCACAGTTTAATAGGCTGGTGCTGCAGCCATAAATCAGTCACAGCTTTGCCGTCGGCTGAGAAGATATATGATCTCCACGAAGTACCCTAACCTTCTGAGTGTAACCCCACAAGTCCTGCGGCAGGTAAAGGGGTCTTCGGCTCTCTTTTGGCTCGGAGTGAAGTGTTTTACACTCTTGAGTGCACTTTCTCAGGTGGCGCCATGTTATTGGAATGGGACTCCAAGTCTGTGCAGTGCAGCCACAGAGCAGAGTATTCTGCTTAGCGTTTTGGACAACGTGACGTTTTATGCCTCTTTTCGGTTCACAATGTATTTCGCTGTCGTACAAGTGGAGAACTAGCGCTAGTTACCTTCAGTTGGGGAGACTGGAAAATTAAAAACTAGCAGTGAGTGTGAATGTTCCTGTGTAATTTGGGGGAAAAAAATTGACTTTCTTGAAAGTTAACTTGGAAGTTAGCGCTGGCTCTCCTAGAGGACGAGGCGCTCAGTGACCTGTCCTGGAGGCGTCTGCAGCACTGCTCCTGAGGGAGTTCTCTGTACAGGACCTGGGAATAATCCCTGCAAAACGAGGCTCGATTCTGGCCGCTCGGTAACGACCGGCTTTGCTTCTTCATTGCCCTACCCCCTCTCTACCCCCCACGTTCCAAATAAAAACACGAAGGCCCGGCGCACCGTCCGGGAGGAGACGGGCAAATAATGGCTGCCTCGAGAGGAGACGGATGGGGGGGCAATGGAGGTACGCCCCCCCTTTTACCCCCCCAACCTCTCAACAGAGAGCTTCTCCCAAGACATGCGCCCCTGTACCGGCGTGGGGAGGACGGCATGTAAATCACATTCGGGTCCAGGTGTGTGTGTGTGTGTGTGTGTGTGTGGAGGTGGGGCGGGGGGTGGGGGGGGGCAGGCTGCGCTCCTCTCACGCAAAAACAATCAAACGCTCCTCTCTTTATTGTTCACCAGAGGTGCGCGCTCAGGCGACGGCCAGGTGAGCTTTCCCCCTCGGAAACCGAATCGCACTCCCGGGACGGGGCTCCCCTTTCAGCCGGGGCCCGCTGAGCAAGCGAGCGGGGCCGGGGCCGGGGCCATTAGCTGCACGAATTCACCGCATTCCCTTCCCACCCATTCCTTCCCTTTTGTTGTGATTCCTACTTAAAATATCAAAGCAGCAAGAGGCTCAATAAGATATTTGAAAACTGAGAAACACAGGTTTTATGTGACAGCACCGGCCTCCCCCTCCCTCCCTCTCTCTCTCTCTCTCTCTCTCTCTCTCTCTCTCTCTCTCTCTCTTTCTCTCTCTCTCTCTCTCCCTCTCTTCTCTTTTTAAAGAGGTCTGGGCAGGTATCATTTAGATGAAAAAAGGAAATGAAGAGAGGGGTGGGGAGTGAGGTGGGACTTCAAGGGCTCAAGCGACAGAAGCAGAACAAAAAAGAAAAGCTATGAGAGAGAAAGAGGGGGAGTGAGAGAGAAGGAGAGAGGGAGGGAGAGGGGGAGTGAGAGAGGAGTAGAAAGAGGCTGAGAGAGCAAGAGATAGGGAAGGGATGAGGCAGAATGAAAGAGGGAGTGAGAGATGAAATGGGGGAAAGAGAAAAATCAGGGAGAGAGAAAGTGAAAGAGGGAGACTGAGGGAGAGAGAGAGGAAGAGAGGGACAAAGCATTGGAACAAAAGGGGAGGTCAGTGATAATTGTGACTCTAATAACTGAAATGTGACCTGTTTGTGTTCCTGTCCTGTGTGGAGCAGGAAGTGGGCTCTCTCTCCCTCTCTCTCTCTCTCTCTCTCTCCCTCTCTCTCTCTCTCTCGCGTATCACAGGTAGCCACGCTCCACAAACCTGGTCTCTGCACACCTCTTACCCCCCAACCATGCTCTGTGGTCAGGCCAGGCGACACACCGCCCCCCCAGGCTAACCCTGCTGTCAGGCCCCTCTCTGGTTTTCACAGTGTGCGGGGAGTGTGTAGTCTACAAATAAATGTCCCTCCCCCTGACCCTTTCCAGTGCAGATGTTCCCGAACGTTCCCCGAACCCCACGCAGCCAATCGTGCGGAGAGCTGTGGGCGGAGCTCGGAGGGGCGGGCTCCCCCCAGGAGGGGGGTCCGCATGCCTGAGTGACAGTGAGGAACAGGGAGGGCGGAAATGCGCGATTGGTCCCCTGAGCTGCCCGTCACAGGTGTGTGGGCTCAGGGGTATTGGGAATTCCTCACGGCGCTCTGCACTGAAGCCCCCACACTTAACCACTAACAGACCTTCTCTACAGGCCCAGCTCCCGTACGAGAGTCCTTGCTCACCAACAGAGTTTGACCACCGTCAAACGCAGTCTAAAGACTCACATCTCCAGGCTCTAGCTCCTCAAGCTCTTAAAAGTGGTACGGAGATTAGGACATTAAAATTGAATGTAACTTTACTTGCTCTTAGCTGGCTAAACATCTAAATGGATTGTTTTTATAGATACGCTTTGTCTCGCTGGTATTTAACAGGGCAGAGTCATTTCTGCTGTCATTTCAGTCCTTCAGAATGTTATGTCGAAATCCGTGATGTTTAAATCTGGGCCCCGTCTTGTTGAGCTGAGGGTCAGCTCTGTATATTTACTTCATGAGTGGAGGGTGAGGATTTTACCTGCTACTCAAATCACAAGTTTCCACAGTGTGGGATACTTGTCCTGTTGACACTAAACAAGGAAGTGATTGATTAATTTTACTGGTTTAATTCTATGCTTTCGTAACAAATTTATTTTACTTGAGAAAAGTATATGTCTCTGTATGTCATGCTATTTTTCGCAAACAATTCTTTCACAATAGTTTATTCTCTATATACAATATGTAAATAGGTAATTTGCAATCTATATTTGTGGCAAATCCAATATCTTACATGTTCTGACTTGTAAGAACTTGTAAGTTCTTGACTCAGTGTATATCTCCTCATTCTGAAGGACATGAAAGTGGCATTTACACTGACAGACAAGAACGCAATGACAACATTGACATTAAAAAAGTGTTTTGGGAAGTGTTTGCAACCAAAAATTTTCAGAAGGTTTACTAGCTCAAGGCAATATAAAAGCTAAGCCATAATCCATGTGACTGGAAACATTCTTTCGGACTCATTGGGGGAAAATCTTATATCTATTGGAACATCAGTGACCATTGCGGTCCCCATGCACCATTTCTTCATAATTTGACTGGACCTTTGATGATTATTAGATTAGCACTGTAGAACCCGCACTTTGAGCTGCCCAGAGAAGACTGGACTTCCTCCCGAGGTTTTTAATGTTCGGTGACACTTAAGTTTTTCCCTGTTGCTGTCACTCATGGGTTGTTCCTGCCGAGTTTTTGGCTGCCATTTCCTGTGAAGCGTGTTGAGACAACTGTTTGCAAAACACGCTGTACAAACGCGCTGTGATTTGATTCACGGTAATCCTTGTGTATGTGTAAACGTGGTTCATTTCCCTTCTCTGTCGTGCATTTATCGCCCTCCTGTCCTGTAATGTTTGTCGACTGCTGCGCTTTTCAAAGACACCGATTGTTTGAACCTCGATCCTTTTGTGTTTTGTTTGATGTGGTTGTCCCGCCACTGTAAAAATGCATTTACTAAAGACTTCTAACACTTAACTTGTCCAGTGCGTCATTTTGTGCCCGTAGACATAACAACTGAGCTTCTTTCACTTGGCAAGGAAGTACGTACCTCTCGGTCCTAGTTTCACTTTTGATTCCTATGCGCCTAATTTTGTCAGACCTTTAGGTAGGATCCTGTTCTTATTTTATGAATGACAAGTTCTCAAAATGCAGAATCAATGGGCAGATCCTCAGACCTGGACTTTGTGACATCACAATGGACCTGATGCATGTATGAATGAATTTCAGTCTAGGACTGCCATCAGTGTTCACAAGAACACTGCTACATACACCTTCACATCCCACTAGCATGCACATAACCTACTGCTTTGTGATTTCATTCAATCTAATTCTCATGTACAAACCCCAATTCCAATAAAGTTAGGACCTTGTGTAAAACCTGAATAAAAACAGAAAACAATGATTTGCAAATCCTTTTCAACCTATATTCAATTGAATACACTAAAAAGACAAGATATTTAATGTTCAAACTGATAAATTTTTTGGTTTTTTTTTAAATATTCACTCATTTTGAATTTGATGCCTGCAACATGTTCCAAAAAAGCTGGAACAGTTCAACAAAACACTGGGAATGTTGAGTAGTGCTCAAAAAACACCTGTTTGGAACATTCCTCAGGTGAACTGGAAACAGATTAGTATCATGATTTGGTATAAAAGGAGCATCCTCGAAAGGCTCAGTCATCCACAAGCAAGGATGGGGTGAGGTTCACCACTTTGTGAACAACTGCGAGAGCAAATGCTCCAACAGTTTAAGGACAATGTTTCTTTAAGTGCAATTGCAAGGAATTTAAGGATTTCATTATTTACAGTCCATAATATCATCAAGATATTCGGATAATCCGGAGAAATCTCTGCACGTTAGCGGCAAGGCAGAAAACCAACATTTAATGCCGGTGACCGTTGGTCCCTCAGGCGTCATTGCATTAAAAACCAACTTGGTTTAAACACCGCTTTGCGGAACAGAAATGACTATCATGGCGCAGGTTCGAGCCCCTGTCATACCAACCGGCAGTGGTCGGCAGCTTTTTCAGAGTAGCGTACAATTGACTATTGCGCTACAGGGATGCAAATTGGGAAGGGTCTGCCAGGAAGGGTAATATAAAAATGGTTGCTTTGTTCGTTGCTCAAGTGCCTCCTCTTGGCCAGCCGGGGGCTCATCGGGAAGATTCTAGGCTTTTTCATGTTCAGGTATCCTCCACCCTCGTTCCGAACTTGCGAAGATTCAACCAATGAGTGTCAAGAAGCAGCATTGACGGGCCTGTGCTTCGGAGGAGAGCCGTGAACCATCCCTCTCTCCTGAATGGGCAACAAAGTGTCGCATACAAGCAAGACTTGTACATAGTTCCCCAATTGGGTATTCCTGATTCGGGTGGGATTGGACATGCCAAATTTATATAAAAAAAAAAAGAAGAAGAAGAAGAAGAAAAAATAAAAAACCAACATCATTCTGTAAAGGATATTACCATGTGGACTCAGAAAACACTTCAGAAAACCATTGTCAGTTAATACAGTTCGTCACTATTTCTACAAGTGCTAGGTAAAACTGTACCATGCAAAGCGAAGGCCATATATCAACAACACCCAGAAAAGCCCCCAGCTTCTCTGGGCCCAAGCTCATCTGAGATGGACTGACACAAAGTAGAAAAGTGTGCTGTGGTCTGACGAGTCCTCATTTTCATTAGTTTTTGGAAATCATGGACGTCATGTCCTCCAGGCTTAAGAGGAAAAGGATCATCCAGATTGTTATCAGTGCAAAGTTCAAAAGCCAGCATCTGTGATGGTATGGGGATGTGTTAGTGCCCATGGCATGGGTAACTTGCACATCTGTGAAGGCACCATTAATGCTGAAAGGTACATACAGGGTTTGGAGCAACATATGCTGTCATACAAGCGACGTCTCTTTCAGGGATGTCCCCGCTAATTTCAACAAGTCAATGCCATGCCATATTCTGCACTTGTTGCAACAGCGTGGTTTCGTAGTAAAAGAGTGTGGGTAATAGACTGGTCTGCCTGCCGTACAGACCTGTCTTCCATTGAAAATGTGTAGCGCATTATGAAAGTAAACATCCCCCTGTCCCAGCTCTTTTAGAACATGTTGCAGGCATCAAATTCAAAATGAGTGAATATTTCTAAAAAAAAAAAAAACAATAAAGTTTGAGCATTAAATATCTTGTTAATCTATCTAGATTAACGGGGTATCTCAGTGATATCCCAGCACTACTGTACTGTCAATTTACAACACTTTGCTGTGCACAAATTCACCCAATTTTTTTCTCAAAATCAAAAACTTGGATCACTCTTCAATTTTGTTGGAAAATCTCAATTTTCATAAAATGACCCAAGTGACCCCTTTTCCTAGTCCTGCACACATATTATGCCGGGCGTCATGATTAAGATGGCCTGTGGGCCGAAGGTTGTGTTCATTTTTAAACCAGGCGCTCTTACCTTTAGCAGTGTAACATGCTAACATGAAAGCGACCGGTTGTCATCATTGTGAGCTGGTATGAAGACACGGGGAGAGGGAAGCGTGCCTTTACTGAGCTGTTACTCTCCCCCTGCCTGAAAACTGCTGGGATAATGACTGCAAACAGCAGGTGCGGCTTTTGAACACAGAACAGGACGTGGTAGGATCTCTTTGGTCTCGATCGTCTGATTCTGGTCTTCATAAAAGGCCACGGGCTCTCTCGCCTCTATCTTTCATCTGCCAGAGACAATAAGGGCCCTGCCCTGCTCTTTACTCTATACCTTTTTAATCTGTCATCCCTCACTTTTCGGTCTTTGTGGCACAGGTGTAATCGTTCTGAGGTAAGAGCACCCACAGAAGTTACCTTCCATATTCTACTGTGCCTGTTTGTCATAAAGTTATCTTCTGTTTTCTAGTTTTTATCAACCAGAGAACTGAGACAGGTGCCTTAATGAAGTCAATTTGAATCTTGCTTTAAATCTGGTGGGTAAATAGCCTGTGGTGAAATTGGCCGAGTACCTGAGCACATGTAAATTAACCGAGCACCTGAGCGCTTGTTCATCAGTGAAGGAATGGCAGCTTTGAGGACAGATCTGAAGGCCCACATGAGACTGCTGTCACACACAATAAGGAGATTATAAACACGCTTTGCAAATAACTGTTCAGACAGGATGGCACATGCATTTTTAATAACGCCCTGAATTGTGCGGTTCACCTTTCATCCTATGTGTGCGTGAGGTCAGCACGCTGAGGTGCTCAAGGAATCCACACTTTTATTTCCATTTTCTCTGTAAGGATTACATGTTGAATAGGATACTGTGTTGCTAAAAACATTAATGTTTTCTCAATGGGCTCATCCCAAAGTTAGCCTTCAGTGGAATTTAGCTTGTATATGTGTGTGTGCGTGTGAGTGTTTGTGTAATTTTTTTTGAGTGTGTGTGTTTGTGTATTTTGTGAGTGTGTATGTGGATCTACGAGTGCCTCTATTTTGAGTGTGTATGTATGTGTCTCCTGTGAGTGTGTGTATTGTGTGAGAGTGTTTATGTGTATGGATTCTGTGTGTGTGTGTATGTGTATTGTGTGAATGTGCATATTATGTGTGTATGTTTGTGTTTTCTGTGAGTGTTTGTTTTGTGTGAGAGTGTTTGTATGGATTCTGTGTGTGTATGTATGTATGTGTTTTCTGTGAGTGTGTGTAAGTGTGAGTGCATTGAATGTGTATTGAATGAGAGTTTTTGAATGTGTATTGTGTGACTGCGTGTGTATTGTGTGCGTTTTTGTGCATTTATTCTGTGATTGTGTATTGTGTGTATTGTCTGTGCATGTATGTGTATTGTGAGCGTGCAGGTTTGTGTTTTGTGAGAGTGTGTGTATTATGTAAGAATGTTTGTGTATTATGTGAGAGGATGTGTGTATTATGTGAGTTTGTGTGTGAGAGTGTGTGTATTAAGTGAGTGTATGTGTGTAATGTGTATTGTGTGAGCGTGTCTGTGTGTGCGGATTATCTTCAAGTGTGCCTAATATTTGTGTGAGAGTGCATATGTGAGTGTGTGCGTATTATGTAAATGCATTATGGAGTATCCCTGTATATTATGTGAGAATGTGTGTATAATGTAAGTGTGTGTGTGTTATGTGAGCATGGATATGAATTGTGAATATTTGATATGTGTGTGTGTGTGTGTGTGTGTGTGTGTGCACGCGCGCGCGCTTGTGTGTGTGTGTGTGTGTGTGTCTGTAATGTTTGTATTTGTGTATTATTTGGTTGGGTAAGTGTATGTACAACCCCATTTCCAAAAAAGTTGGGACGATGTGTAAAATGTAAATCAAAACAGAATGCAGTGATTTTCAAATCATTTCAACATTATAGTTATTTGAAAATAGTACAAAGACAATGTATCAGATATTGAACTTGAGGCATTTTATTGTTTTTTTGGAAAATATGCACTCATTTTGAATTTGATGCTAGCAGCAGGTTTCAAAAAAATTGGCACAGGGGACATGTTTACTACTTATCGCATTTATCTTCTTCAATCAATACTTTGTAAGCATTTGGAAACCAAGGAGACTGCTGTAGTTTTGAAAGCAAAATGTTTTCCCATTCTTGCTTTATGTGGGATTTTGGCTGCTCAGTACTTTGCAGTCTCCTTTGTCATATTTTTCATTTCATAATGCGCCAAATATTGTCAGTGGGTGACAGGCCTGGACTGCAGGCAGACCACTTTAGCACCCAGACCCTTTTACTACAGAGACATGCTGATGTAATACATGCAGAGTATGCTGTCTGGCCTGGTGTTGCAAAAGGGATTAATGCTTGATGTGAATTGTACTTAATCCAGTCTGTTGGGCTACAGTGTCAATGACCTTACTGTATGCACTTATTGTAAGTCGCTTAATGCAATGTAAAAAAAAAGCATCTGGATGACAGTAAATGTTATACTAAAATCTGTATATATCCTTCACCATTAATGGTGTCTTCACGAATTTGCAAGTTACCCATGCCATTTGTACTAATGCACCCTCATACTAAGATGGATGCTGGCATTTGAATTGTTAGCTGATAATAAGCCGGATGGCCTATCTCCTCTTTAGCCCGGAGGACGTGGCATCCGTTATTTCCAAACAGAATTTCAAATTTGATAGAACAGACCACGAGGCCGTTTCTCCACTTCGCCTGACTTCATTTTGAATGAGTTCATGTCACGGAATTCGGCCCGCCGGCAAGAGACGAAGCCGGCAGGCGCTGGGACCATGTTCCCAAAGAGGTGGAAAGGGACCCAAATGCACAGGCCGTGTAAAAACACAAAAGTCTTTAAAAATATAAAGATTAAAATCGTCCCAGAGGGGAGCAGCAGGAAGACAAACCATGGCAGGGCTCAGGAGACAAACAAAATACTGCTGCACCAAAACAGCCCACTCTTAAATACTAAAATTTCACCTCCACCTTAACTAGCAATAGGTGTGGCTCGTTAAGGTGGAGGCAAAGAATGCAGCAGGGGGAAGGGCCTGTGGGCAACACCATGACAGTTCAGGCCCAGAGCAGAAGCCAGTGTTTCTGGATCTTGTTTATACCTGCACAGTAACACCCCAGGGAGAAGATGTTTCTTAAAATACATTTTTTCAAATCTTATCTGAGAGAGCGCAAAGTTCAGGAACTTCGGTTTTTTGAATCTCGTAAGTTTGCAGTCAAGAATTAAGATGTTCAGGTGACTATGATGGTCAACTTCACCTGATTCATGACAACGGTGATTAACCATTTGTCTGTATGTTGCATCATAATTATCATAATAGTGATAACTTTGGCATGGGAATAATTCATTCGTTTTTGGCCTGCAACCAAAATGATACCAACAACATTTTGCATCCTTGAGTAACTAAAGCATCAAAATGTACAACTGCAAAAGCAATCCACAATGTAAGAGAACATGACTTCCATTCATATTCTTTATGAGCCAATACACCGGACTAGACTCATAACATCCCCAGACCAGACGGTATTGACTCAATATCGCTAAAGCGCTAATGCGAGTTAACGATGCCAGCCTTCCCAGCGCCGCTCGTCATGTGCGGTCCGATCCAGCCTGTCCGGACGCCAGTAAAGGAAACCCCGGCGTACCTTCTGCCCCCGCGCTCGCGCCCGATTGAACACCAGGGCAGGATACGCAGCAGAAGCCGGGGTAATTAAAGACAAAGGGTAAGATCTGATGAGCAGAGCAGAGGGCAGATGCAGCCACATCTCAGCCTGTGTTTTCAGCAGATAAATAACACCCCACCCCCCAACCCACCCCCAGCCCGGGGTTCGCTCTGCCCCTGGGGGCATAGGGAGGCACGCAGTACTTAAAGCTGGCATGAGAATTAACCCCGTCTGACTTTGAGTGATCTTAATTGCGTGCAGTAGGAGGGGGGTGCTACACATAACAATTAGCCCAGCCTTTTCCTTTGGGGGTAAAACTGCTTCCTCTGGGTAATGCACAGGCTGTGTTTACTGCCCTGATGAAGGGGCACGGGGGGGTATAAAGAGGATTCACTTCCTCCCACTGCCCACATGCACATGCTTATACACACATACACATGTAATGCACACACACACACACACACACACACACTTACACTCACATAATACACATACATCATACACACACACTCAAATGATACACACACTCACTCTCACACAAATATTACAAACACACACACACACACGTAATGCAAACACACTCACATAATACACTTACTCTCGCGTAACTATCACACACACAGTATTTGCATCCATCACCATTAATTTAGTAATGGTGTCATTTCTACGGGTGCTTTTTTGTACACCACCATTTAGCGTATTGTTTGGAGAACGTTCAAGAAATGTGTTCCTCCTTATTGTTTCCAGATTATTTATTACGCTTTTGAGGCTTGATGCTGGACTGCAGGAGGATCGGTGGTCCGGCCCACAGCTGAGATGAAACGCACATTTACGGGTTGTATTATGTTAATTCTACAGTCCCACCACCAGCGGAAGTGAAGCTCTCGAAGGCTCTGCGGGTTCAGTCCTTCTGTCCATCCCTACTCTGTGTTCTCAAAGCCAGCGCCCTCCCGTGAGTCTCGACTGCCGCTCCGCTTACTGTACTCTCGCCTGCTGCTCCACAACAGCATATAAACACATGTTTGCACCGCAGGGAGGTGTCATAGCCGCCACTTCTCAGCCACTTGGCTGACCTGCGTGAAGTCCGGGTGGCTAAAGCCGATGGGCTTTCTCTGCATTTAGTCTTCGTGTAACGCGATACCCGGCTGCTTCTGGCTGCATTCCCCGGAGGGTGGTCGGCATTCTGCAGGCCGACGCTTTCTCCTGATCGTCCTCTCCTAAATCACTGAAGCCAGCTCCGGGGACGCATGCTCCTCCGTAACCTCCTCCTGCTGCTCCTCGCTCCTCCAGAGCCTCCTCTCAACCCTCGACGAGCTGCGGTTACTGTCAAGACCGCAAACACGTCCGTTTCCCTGACTGCGAGTGCCGGAGTAAGCCCGAGACAGCGGTTTGTTGACAGGCCTGAGCACAACAGCAGCTCCCCCTCTTGGGTCTCCCTCTGCTGTGCTGTGCCACAGTCGCTCGTCCATCTCGCAGGTCCTCAGCTGTAGAGGAGTTAGCGGAAGGGCCGGGGGGTCTGGGAACCCTCAGCTGGTGTTCACGGCGCTGATGGGAACGTGACTCACACGTACTCCACATTCTGTCCCCAGCCATGAGTCACGGTGTGCATGAGAGTATGAGGGGTTTCTCATGAGTGAGATTCCCATTCAGTGAAGGCAGTCATTTTGCATGATTCAGATGCTGTTAAGGCTAAATAAGGATGAAGTCTTCAGTACGACTGTCATTTCCGCCCTCAGAGATTTTTTTTTTCCCCCCCTCAGTGGGGGTGGGGTGGGGGCTTGTAATCATGTTTAAAGACTACATTTTAATTGCCACAAGTCTGAAGTCATTCATATCATCGAGCTTTTAAGGCGACATGATTTGTTTGCAGTAATTGCTGCCATTGATAAAATTTCTGGGGACATTCTAGTGTCCTTTGATGGAGTCCACACTGGGACAGTGCACAGATATACAATGCAAGCTGGATGCATTGCGTCACAGATCTAGTCAAGACCTTTTTGCTCTGTGTCCTTTCCTAACTGGTAAGATACATTAGTAATGAATAAATACAGCTTTTCATTAATCTATTCATATTGCATCAATAAATTGTAAATGCTGTAATAAGCAAATGTCTTCTTCTCATCGTAAACTTTGCTGTAGTCATTTTATTTTTGCTTTGTGCTGTTTGGTATGGATTCAGACAATGGAAAATCAATATAACTGCATGTTATGTTTTTATTAAGGCTCCTCAGTTGTTGACTACATCTGACTGATAAGCTAGAGCATGAGTCACCAAAAAAATGCTGATATTGTCCGAAAGAGCAAAAATCACTTGCATAGCTAGCTATATGAGCTAGCTGTCTGAGTCTCACAGAGCTAACAATAAGATCTTACTTACATTTAATGTTTGAGCTCAAACTCTCCTTTTACTACCATCTGTCAAGTAATTCGATAAAGCTTTCTCGTTTCTTTTTTTAATTTTTGAATTGGTTGATATATTCTCTGCCAGTTTGCATATAACTGAGAAACTGTGACTTAAAAGAAACAGGAGCCATGGCATCCAAAATTGGCTCGCTAGTGTCCTTTTAGGGCGTTTGACGGATGCCTCTCTTGTATGACACTGCAAGTCGAAACAGAACTGGGGTGTCATGTTAGCCTCGGACCACAAAAGCATTCCTAGAGTAAAAAGCTCTTTGCCTCCCAGTGTCTCGGACAGATACCCCTGTGTAGGTTCACCTATTTACCCCGGCAAAGGGACATGACTCTTTGAAAGTAAAGGATCTGGGTCTTTGTATAAATATCCTCAGATAAGTGGACAAAGAAACAATGGAAGAAAGGTGCTGACATCAGAAGTGCTCCATCACAAAGTTGCCGTGTTTTCCTCGCGGAGGAGGGACAGGGGAAGGACGCACTAACGCCCTTCACTGGTGCACTCACTTGGGGGGGGGGGGGGGGAATTTCAGCAGGAGAAGCCTGACAGGCCGGATGCACTTTCAGATTTAAAGCATGGGTAGTTTGGCCAAGATGCGCTCGAGTCCTTGCAGAGAGAGGGTCTGTCAGTCAAACCTCCTAGCTGCCGGAGTTTTGCTTTTGCTATTGTTTCATTTTTCATTGTTGAATCACAGCGGAGGTGATGAGCCATAGAGCTGAACAGAATAGGAATGATAGTTTTCTGATCCTAGATTTTCACTGTTCATTTGAGCAAGTATGCCACACTTTGGGCTGGTTTCACAAAGATAGTACTTAACTGCATGATGACATATTTATTTTCTTTACAAAGAGTCTCCATTCAAAATTGAACTGTGCATTGGAGTAGGCTGAATCTGTGTCTGTCCCGATCAGTAAAATATTACTTTAAGTCGGTCTTTACGGCACTGTGGTTTTTATAGCACTGTTTTTTTTTTCTGTAATTTTTTAAAATCCAATATCTTCCTCAGTTTCCCCCACTCAGTTAACATACATTATGAGTTTCAATCATCAACAGTTGGGGGAGGGCAGGCCAGACCAGCCCCCTCTGTAAAGCTGTTACCCCCCATCCATAAATCTGCAGTGATGCTCTGTCAAAGCCGTCTTTACTCACGCCAGTGTAAATGGTGTACATCACCTGAGACTGAGTTGTGTCTCAAAATGGCATCGGGAAACCCTCCTCCTGATGTACTGCGATCTCCTGCCACCTGCAGCAGGTTGTGAGGGGGATTTATGTCAGGATTGTAACATGGCCGCTTGCCTGCTCTCTATTGAGAGCATCTTTAATTCTTTTCTGCATGAAAGAGGCACGCTCCTGAGCTCCCCCGCTCACACGTGTGTGCCGTGACGGCGAGCAGCGGCTCCTGACTCCTGGCATGGCCCGTTAGATGAGGTCATGCTCATCTTCCCTTTTAGCCTTTGCCAAATGTGCATAGCTAGCTCCCCCAGGCTTCTCTGCTCTTCGGCTAGGCTGCAGCCGGCTGCTAACAGTCAAGCCTGTCTCTTGGTGAAATGCCACTAAACACCATTTCCAGGCATGCAATTAAAGTCTATTTCTCATGCTTGAGAGCAAGATTCCCCTCCCCAGCCACCACCACTACCACCGGGGTGTATTTGTCGACTTCTGAAAAACAATACAGTGGCTTGCTTCAGGCAAGTTTAGCCAGGGCTGGCTCAGATCTTCGCTATGCCACATTTGAGCTGGGGTTCTGCCAAAAACCGGAGAAACTACTTGACAGTTTGATAACGGCTAAATTCTCTGGCCGTACGCTACAATTTTGAAATGTGTCTGGAAACGATGCACGCAATCGTTCATCAGGGGAAGTTAGGGAAGAGATTGCTAACTGGTGCAGGTGGAATGGAAAGTTCATTTATCCGTAGGAAACTAGCGTGTCATGAAATATTTTGCGCATGTTTGTTTACTTGAATGAGCCTTGCGGATGCTTGGTTTGTTGCATTAGTTGTTTCTTCTAGCAGAGTTGGCTTGTGTTTCCTCAGAACACAAACCTGATGGTGTTTTATTATCGTATGTGAAGCTAAGAAGCTTGGATCAGTTACTGTCAATTTTAAAAAAGAAAAAGGTTTTCAAAGAGATCATTTTGACCAACGAGTTCCTGTCCAGTGGCCCCTCTGTCTGTGGGGGGGTGATGTAGGGTGTCCGTCCTCTTGACTTCTGTGGAAAGAGGCCGCACACGGGGATGCGCTCGGTGTCGCTTGGCAATGAGCGGCAGTTTTTGATGTTCTAGCAATACATTTTTAGCAGTGAGCGAGCACTGAGCAATGCTAAGCAGCCCAGCCTGGGAATGTGTTCTCATAACCGGATCTGCCTACCAGCCGAGGACTGCGGCTCGCGGAAAATACTTCAGGGACTGTGGGAGTGATGGAGGGGGTGAAGATAGTGGTTGCGTTCTCTGCAAAAGTCAGAGGGAATGCATCCCCCCTGCCCCACCTTATTAAAATGTTTGAAGTCGCCGTTGATCTTGACAGATACAGTATTTAATTGCTGGGACAGATGCAGTGATGCCTGCTTTCAGCACTTTGTAAATAAAACTGCTAATGTAACACCCCCCTCCCCCCTCCCTTTTCTGTTAGAATTACACAAGCTTCTTTCCGTGACTGCGGATTGACTACAAAGATGCTCAAGCAGTTAGGCTAAAAGACATGTTGCAAGGCTTGGATAAAAGAATGAGATGCTGCATGAGGCTGGGCTAAAATGCAAGGACACTGCGTGAGGATTGGCTATAGGACAAAGACACTGCGTAAGGCTGGGCTAAAATGCAAAAACATTACATGAGGCTAAGCTAAGAGATGAAAACACTGAACAAGGCTTGGCTAAAAGACGAAGACACAGCGCAGGGCTATGCTAAAAGATGAAATGGCTGCACAAAGCTAGGCTAAAAGACGAAGATCCTGCATGAGGCTAGGCTAAAAAAATGAAAACACGGTACGAGGCTTGGCTAAAATGCAAAAACACTGCATGAAACTAGGCTAAAATGCAAAGACATTGCATGAGGCCAGGCTAAGAGACAAAGACACAAGGCTAAGCTAAAAGACGATGACGCTGCGCAGGGCTACGCTAAAAGATGACGACGCCGCACAAAGCTAGTCTCAAAAGATGGCAATAATGCAGTATTTTTTTCATGTCATGGGTTCTTTTTTTTTTTTTTGAGATACTTATTTAATGATTTTCAGCGTCTACTTTGCAACAACTGGGCAATCGATTGACAGCAAACTCATTGTTGTAATTTGTATAGCAATTTTTGTTTGTTTTTTTATTGTATAATGTTTTCTTGCCTGTGATTAGCCTTAGATTCCATTCATCTCAGAGTCCTTAGCTGAAGCCAGCATGAACACCGCAGCTCCCACCGAGGGGGTTGAGGCTGCTTTTAATCACCTGCAGTGTGGGAGGTTTTCCCTCCTATTTCTTCTTCTTTGGTGGTGGTGGGGGGTTTCTGCGTCGCCTCCTGTTTCACTAATCGATGGACGGGTCCCTCCCGCTTGCATTGACGAGCCCCGCTTTGGGCGGGCTCTGCCCCCCCCCCTCCTCCCCCACCCCTCTGGCTCCTGTCATCAGTCTTGTCCTACAAGGTGCACCCCCACCCCGGAGACGGCATGGGTGAGGGAGCGTGTCGGACTCCTGTAAAAAAGGGCCCAAGTCCTCAATGGAAGAACAAGAGAAACACCGAGAGGGAGATTCCTTGCATAGCACCACATTCTTATGCACCGCTGGCAGTCGAGAGACCGCCACATCCCTTCTGGCTTTTGGCCAAGAGTTCTCATCCCTCTTTTATTTGTGTTCAAAGGTACCTCCTATACCGACCTTCAATGTGGTCACCTGTAACTCGATGCCTTTTCTCGATATTCCATTGTCTGGGCCGGAGAGGGTGAGGGTTCGCCATTTGAGCTGTATTCTGTGGCCATAAATAATTGCGTACTTCATTTTAAAGGTCTATTTCAGGAAATCCTCCAGAGATTGAACTGATTTGAGGTCAACTACTGGTGTTATTCTGCCCCTAAAATGTTTTTGGTCACAATTTTGTTGATTTAACACTTCTCCATATGGAACAATAAATTGGTTGAGGCACACTCTGTGCACTTTAAGTTCAGCTTTTTTTGCATCCATATTAACTGATCTGAACAGGAAATTGGACTCTTTTCATACAAAGCCCTTTATTTTTGGGGAATGAAAGCAATGGGATATATTATAATAATCTTAAATACAAAAGTAATATTACTGCTTTCACATATTCTGCATTGACTTTCCCATAGCCCAGCTCATGACATATTTTTGATATAACTCGTGGGTAACATCACTTTTTTGAAAATTTCATTTACTGAGAGCATGGGGAAAACATTGCTTTATGTCATGCTCTTAATATTTAGCCACACTGAACACCAAATTTAACGTCGGTTAAATCGATATGGCTCGGCACTGTAGCGAGCTAGCTAAGTATCACTCTCATAACTAAGTTATCGTTACTAAGCTAGCTAGCCAGCGTGCACAAAGTACCTTTCCATAAACATTATGTAACTGTTGGTTAGCAAGCTATCTTCTCAGTTGACTGTGAATTTAAATACCATGGCTTGTTCAGCCGCAAGTGTCTGTGTCTCAGTGACTAATCAGAGTGATAGCATGAGCTCAAGGCTAACAAAATAGCTAGCAACCATTATGCAGCTAATGGAAATGTAGTTTGTTTTCTATTAAATTGCACAATTCAGTTGTGATAAATAGAATCATATATAAAATTGTCATTTGAAAGTTATAAAGCTCGTCGAGTAAATTTTGGGTTTGTTGCCCGCAAAGTTAACAACAAATGCAAAATTTATTCAACTCGTTTCATACCATCATCTGACATGCCCACTTGTGTAAGGTCATCTTTATATTTAACTTGTTTACAAATGCTTTACATTCTTTAGTGCCTGATGTCTGTGGTGGGCATCTTCCCTGTCAAAGCAACAATAATTGTGCCACGAACCCTAAGATTTTGACAGGCAGAGTAAATTCAATTGAGGTAATGGGCTGAAAAGGCCCTAATTTGAGCTATTGGGATGGCATAGCGTCCGGTGTCATCTTCATTTTCCGTTAGCAATTTCTTCAAACATCATCTTCACCAAAACTGTCGACCATATTTACTTCAGATAAGGTATTGAGCCTCCTTGGTATCATATCTCTGAAGTTCATTCACAGTTATGGAAAATTTTAATTAGATTTTTTTTCACATTTTTTTTTGTCTAATTAAAATTTTCCCATTTACTCATAATGGTGAAATCTTTTACAATCTTCTTCTCCAAAAACAGTGGCTGAATTTACTTCAAATTTGGTTTGGAGCTTCCTTGGGACAATATTTCTGAAATTTTTTGCAGTTTTGATAAATTTTAATCTTTTTGATTTTTTACCATTTTTTTCTCATTAAAATGTTCCCATTTATAAAGTACTTAAATTGGTGAAGTCTTTGACAATCTTCTTCTGAAACTACTGGTTGGACATAAATCAAATTTGCTATGGAGCTTCCGTGGAACCATGTCTCTGAAGTTTGTTCAATTTAAAAAAAAAACTTTTTAATTATTAGATTTTTAAATAAGTAGTTTAGCAGACTCATGAAAAAAGCACAGAGCGGGGATAAAAATATGTAACATCATCTCCAAAACCAGTGGATGAAGCTGAAACTTGGAACACATTCCAATCTATAACCTTATAGTGAGAGGCATTAAGAACGGTTAATAAAGTATACTATTTCAGGTAGTGGTAAATGGTTTCTTTCGTAGTTGCGAAACACGGTCTCGGGAAACTGTGTGCTTGGTAGTGAGACTTGCCGTCACTGTTATCGTTACATTGGCAGTCAATTCAGTCGTTCCTATGCCTTATCTGACATGGCAGAAGACGTTTTATGGAATGTGTTTTTGTGGCGTCACAGATGACGCACTTTGTCGGGGACAACAGCTGACACATCTGGTCATTCTATGTCATCCCTGCAGTCTTAACAGTCATTTAATGGACATTAATGCGTCCAGAATCTTTTCTTGCAGACTGGCCATCTTTCAACATTCAAAATGTTTGATTCTTCTGAGATTCATTTAGTTGTGGCATTTGAAGTGGGAATGATGGGACTTCGTTAACGTGCGTTTTTATTGGCCCTGATCATCAACTTTTCATGATTTCTCCCACTGTGATTCACGACTATGATCCAGGGAACTGTGCTGCATTTAGATAATCATAATGAGGTGTTAAACCAAGAAAGGATTTGAACCCGGACACTTGACATTTTGCAGTGCTTACCATACCTGATGGTCATCATGTCAATCAGCAGAAGGAAAAACTATCAGTTTTCAAATTAGACGATAAAAACCACTTTGCGTTTTTAATCCTCTGTGAACAGAACATCCTTTGTGAAACCACTTTATGGATTAAGCTGAAACTTGGCACGAATGTTCCTGCATGAGTATATTGAAGTTTGTTCAAATAATCCTGATCCATGAAATATGGCCGCCATGACCTTGACCTTAAAAAGTCTAAAAAACATTGTCTTCTTCGAAGCCACAGGAAATATGAATGTTTCAACACGAGTAGATTAAAGTTTGTTAAATCATTCCAATCCAAAATTCAATATGGCCGCCACAACCTTGAATTTCAAAATCATCTCCGAATTACTCAATGGATGATGCTGAAACTTACATGTTCCTGTCCATGACGACAAAATTTTATGACCTAAAATCAAATTTGGCCGCCACAGCCTTCACCTTACAAATGACATTTTTTTCCTATATATGAGGTATTTCTGGATTCATTCAACCCAAATTTGGTATTGAAGTACTAAGTACCAATATTTGACTCATATAATACAAATTAGCTGTACTTTGAATATTGACCTACATTTTTAGCTCACACAGAGTTTGCAATTGTGTAGTGACACAGTCAGTCAGTCCCGGTGAGATACACCGAACAGCACTAATTTTCATATATGTATCACATAAGGTCATTCTTATTCCTTTGATTGGTTATGAAACGGCATGTGTTCCTCTGAAAAACTTGTTCCGGCTGCTGAAGTGGTGGAAAACTGACCATGCCAATCCTGGAAAGAAACTGTTGCTGCATAACTGCAGTATCATCCTGGGAGAGACTATTTAGGGGCCTGATTTACTGAGACCTTTGGCTGACACGTAATCTTTTTTGCAGGAACTAACAACACAGCCAATGATTGGTGCAAAATACCATCACGTGATTGGACGTGTTATTTGTTATGAGCGTCAGAAAAGGTTTTGAATATACTGAAGGTTTTCAACTGTCAGGCTGTTAATCAGCTGGTCAGTGTGTCTTGTTGCTTGTTTCATGGTGAAAGCTGAAAATGAGATTTGTGTATTTCTCTTTTTTAGAACTTACGCGTAGGTTTGCTTTACAGAACCTTGGGACTGATCTTTTACCCGCCCTAAATATAATCCTGCATCTTGGCAAAGCGATGGCAATCTTTGGAGTGGTGTGTATTTGCGTGCGTGCGTGTGTGCGCGTGTGTGTGCGTGTGTGTGTGTGCGTGTGTGTGTGTAATGTCTTCCCGTTGTTGTGATTTGTTTGTTATGTGAGCTTAATTGTGTTGATGATGGATAGGGCTTATTGAGCACTCGCCAGCCCTTGAGCTGAGTAAAGTGACACCATTGGACGGCGTTCGAGGCATGTGGCCTAAAGGCAGACGCCCAAATCCTCTCCAGATCTGAACGGGTATTTCACTTGTGCAGTCGATCAAGATGAATAATCACAATTTTTAGTTTTTATCTTTCTTTAAAAAACCTAAATGTTTTCATATACCACAAATGGCGAAAGGTAAGTAAGTAAATGAGTAAATTTGAATAGTAAACTATGTTTGGTTACAGGAGTTCCTTCTATGGGTCTGTTGAAATTGCTGTCCTGGATCGGAAGGGATTCCTACGTTTTGCAGTGTTTTGAGTTCAACAAAGTTCTACACAGGTGAATTGGAATACTAGCTACAGATTTTGGTCATTTGTCGCGTGTAGGTATTGATATATTTTAATATTTTTCGCTTTTCAACCCATTTGAAGATGCGAAATATTCTCACTTTCCATTCTTAACATAATGAATTGAAAAATGAGTCTTATCGCTCCTGTTTTTATTTTTCATTGTTTTTGACTGAAAGCAATGGTCCAGCAAGCTCTGGTAATACTCAGCAGTTAAATAATTTTGTTTCACAGGTGCACTTGAAATATATTCATAGTACATTATTCCCATTTCATTGTGATTACCTGAACAAATATTCTTTGTGTCTGTGCATGCATGTATGTGTGTTCCTGTGTATTATTCAACAAACACAGCATTTTTTTGTTTTATGGATTTAACTCTGAGCTGTCACACACTTTATTACTGGCTCTAGAATGTACATTATTTTCCAGTTTATGCACTGGTGTCTGAATGACACCCCTGCTGTTTTCATCTTGCAACAATATCCTTTTTTGTGCAGTTCCCCAGGTGTGATTTTGATTCTGTTGCATGGCAGGTTATATTCTTTAAAGTTATGGATCTGCCCAGTAGTTTTGAAGGTCAACCCACCGACCAGCTCAAAAAACTATGTGTACTATACCATGGAAGCTCCATGTACCATTTGTATTCATCGTTTATCAAAGAGGACATGTATGTCCAGTAAAGTTGGTTGTAAGCACATATATTCCACTAGTAAACTTAATTTTATCCCTTCAATTACAGCATCAAATTATTATTTTTTGCAAATGGAACTTGAATACTCAGAAGATTCTGCTAAGAGCCAAAATGGATGTACAGTTTCCTCTCACACTGCGTCGTTCTCAAGGGGCTGCCGCAGTAATCCTGATGCGACTGACATTTACTGACGGTCCAGCAGATAATGAGGTGGGAAATTACTGCCTTTAAAACACCCACTGTGATTGAAAACATTGAAGGGCTAAACCCGACAGACCCCCCACAAGCACCACCCTCTCTTCGCTGTAGACCAGCGCAAACCGCTTTATTGATCCACAGGAACATTTTCACCAACTTGCCATTTCCCCAAGACCATTCAGAACTGCTTTTTATAGAGTGGATACACAGACAATTCCCTGTAGTCTTCCAGCACCTGGGTGAAGATTTCACACACTGCTTTCATTTGAGGGCTGTTAGCTGGGAGTTGGTTGTGTTGAAAGGGGTGAACCTGCTTTATATGGGGCTGCTGTTTTAATTCACTTTGTGTACGAGCAGCCCAATCCACACAAATGCAGTCCAAACACTTTTCTAACAGTTGCACAAGTCTTACAAAAAGCACTCCATGTTAGCGCATGAGTCTTTTCAGCTAGCCTCTGCATCCTTGTCTCAGAATCTCTGCTATTGGGCTGCACACAGTTTGCCAGTGATGCTTGCAGACTACATGTCTCTGTTCAATTTAGAGAGTTGCTCTTGAAGCGTGTGATGTAGTCCATCCTTCTACTGATAACCTTCCTTCCTCAGACCTGTTATGTTCCGCCCTGGTGCCCTGTGCGCAGTAGGCAACACAGAGGAAAGAGTCACAGGCTGCAGTCGAATAGTCAGAAAAAATTATGTCCTATTGTCTAATTCCTAACCAATTTTCTTTAGCCTGGATGGAAAATATCATGGGGCAAAGGAAGGGAGTTAAGGGGAATTTGTAAGGGCCAAGGAAGACAACTGCACTAATAAGAGAATCTGAATGCACTTCCACTGGGTGACATGATCATGCACCTCTTGCCGGATAGATGGTGCGTCGCTGTAAATATTGCTACCGCTACCAATTCTGGGGCGACTCTATCTCCTTTGTTTTTTTGAAGGATGGTTCATTGTACTACCATGTACTACCAATATTGATGCCACATTGAGTTAACAACTCTAAGTGAGCATATGCTGACTTTTACTTGTACAATAGGGATATTTCTCTTGATTTTGTACCATTTTTTAATCCATCTCTCTGTCAGTGAGCATTTGCTCAGTGATGCAGTGATTTCACTCAGTACATGGGTGTGGCATTTCCAGACGGTGATCAGACAGAATGAGCAGTACCCAGACAATCCTTATACTGGGGACAATAAAAGGACACCCCAAAATTTCAAATTTTGTTAAAAGTCATCATGCCTCAGATGTCTCAGGTCATGCGGGAACGTACCAATGGCATGCTGGATGAAGGGATGTCCACCAGAGCGGTCACTGCGCAGCTGAATGCTAACTATCAGACGATAGGCCGTTTGAGAGTTTGTTTCCGACAGATGGGCAATACTGCAAATCGACCTCATCCACGTCGGCCATGTGTGACCACTCTAGCACAAGATCGCTACATCCGGCTCATCCACCTGCGGGATCGGCTCAGATCGGCAACACACACAGAGGATGACACCGTTGGTCTGCGCAACAGACGCATCACACCACAGACAATCCGTAACTGCCTTCGAGAAGCCAATTTGCACGCTCAGCGTCTTCACCGTGGTCTTGATCTCACCGCTGTACGGCGCCGGAACCAACTCTCATGGGCAAACACACATGGCCCTTGGCACGCTGGAGAAGAGTGCTATTCACAGACGAATCTCAGTTCCAGTTTTTTGTCAATAAAAACTCAAAAACTTGACACGGGGCGTTTATATTTTTGTTCAGTGTAAATTTGGAAGCATGCTGCTCCTTTCCTTAACAGTCGGAGAATTCAAACAGCACTTATCATGACTCCGGGTCATTTTCAAGGAGTTAAAAACATTCCCAAGAAAAAAACACTATTCAAACGCAGATCCGGAGTGACTCCAGATCATGGGATACTGCAAATGACTAATACTGGGCATCAGGTTCTGCTGCTCCCAGACAGTACTGTTTCAATCACCATAAAACAGATCTCCACCTGGTGAAAGTTTCCTTTTGCCATCTTTTGCCATCTACAGATCTGACGGAATATTATGGGCAGGTCAACAACGTTAGGAGTTCAGACATAGTTATTCATCAAGTGCTTTTATGTCCTTAACCGTTTCATCCTTCCACACAAAGGCTGTAATCCCGTTGGCCCTCCCCTGTGTTTTGTGGGTCGAGAAGCTCCTGTGATCAAGGATGGTCATTTCTGTATATGGCCTGGCTTGAGCCTGTACTTCCTGTAACCATTTGTAGATTTACAGGAAGTTGAGCAAACTAGTAACAGTGATATACCTGAAGCATGGCATGCGCACAGCTCCAAAAATGTCTGCACTTCTTGGTAAGCTCTACAATGTTTGGGACAGAGACATAATTTTTCTTGATTTCACTCTTCAGTCCACAATATTAAATTTGTAATGAAATGCTGTGCTTGTGGTCAAGTGCACATACTTTGCTTTTGATTAATTGCACTCAGCTTGAAGAAATGAAGAGCCCTGATATTAGAGCAGCATAAAGTTTTGGACATCTTATTGTAAATGAAAGCTATTATCTTAAATGTTAGTCTCCTTATCTCCGATCCTTTGTATGCAATGACCACTTGACACTATAAATGCTGAGTTGACATCAATGTGTGGACTTGGTAAAATGCCTTTTCTTTTGGGACTCTGCATTGCATGTAGTGTGGCCTTGTTTCATGGGTTGGTCTCTGTAAGGCTTTTTCCAGCATGTGACCTGGTTGTACCCTTGGATTCTGTCCTGATTTATGGCTTTGGCAAGTCAGTAATTTGGCTTAGAAAAACTTTGGGACCCTGCTTGAATGTTTGGGATCATCGTTCTGCTGATGGATGAATCACTGTCAGATGAGTTTTGAGGCTCGTGCTTTAGCCTGAGAACACAAGATGCTTCTTGTAGCAGCAGAAAAAGGCGACATCAGTTTTGAATCTGGCGAATGAGCTTCACCAAATGTCTTACCACCCCAAATCCCCAAACCCTCCAACTCCTGAGTCCTCCTGACTTTTTATTCTGTCATAAAATAAAACTTGTGAAAGCCTGAAAAAATTATTTTTTAAAAGCCTGTTCTCTTGCTGAATTATCATGACCTGTGCCCCAGTATTTGTGGTTGCCATGTTTAACTCACATTGCTCATGCAGCACCATGTTTCACAAATGGGTTGGGTATTTTGGATCTTGGACAGTTGCCATGTTCTCCTCCCTAATTAATCTTTGTCTCACTTGTTTACAGGACCTATTTGTAGAGCTCTTCAAGCTCTTTGAGGTACAGTACTACTTTGCCACCTGTAAGCTGACCATGATATATTGTGGATAAACTTGTGGTTCACTCCTCCGCACCTGTCTTCTGGAGAGTTTCTAATTCATCTGACTGGCATTTTTATGATTTCTGGTCATAACTGTGTTCATGAACAGCAGACGTCCTCCTTGGCTGCTTGGCCATTTGCATTTTCCAAGCTCACTGGTTTCCTGTTTCTTCACGATGAAAAGTTGAGATCAGTTGATTTTGGTTAGCCTAAGGTTGCACCTAGGTCTTCAGCTTTTCTCTCTCTCTCTCTCTCTCTCTCTCAATTTTTCTGTCTCATAATGGCTGCCTTGACTTTGCTTGGCTCTGGTCATCATCTTGAGAAATGCCAACAATTGACACGAATAACAGACGAGAATCAAATTCAGCACTATAAAATCGGACATGGAGGTGTGATAAGATTATACAACCCCAATTCCAATGAAGTTAGGACATTGTGTGAAATATTAATAAAAACAAAATACAATGATTTGCAAATCCTTTTCGACCTACCATCACATCAAAACGGAAAAAAATCTCGAGAACTCTCCTGATCTTACCGCTGTCTTGCCGTCTTTGTATCGCTACTCTACCGCCAGACTAATGTTATTTTGCGCGATTAATGCTGTAAGTGTAAGCCTTTTAACTGCCAACAGTGATCATGAGGCTGCACTAGGTAAGAAAAGATAGTTCCTTAAAAAGATAGTTCCTTACCACGTGTGGTTTCCTACTCGCTGCGGGGCGAATAGCCTCTTCCAAAAACTTAACATGCACTTTCAATTTAAAACTTGTGTGAAACCGCATTATAGTGCATGTGAAAGCACGGAAGAAATTTACTTTTGAAGACGTGTGTCAGCAGTGTGTATGAGTTCATAATGTAACTGAAATCTTCTCTCTGGATGTCAGAAGCACCAAAAAGTCCAGCAATCTATAATATAACGGAAACAAAGTGAAAAAATCTCTAAACTATGACAGCGTATGTGTCCTATACGATAACATGCATCATTCATTTTCACAGAACGTTCAGAGTAAACAAAAAAAACAAAGGAATTTTCCTGTCTGCACTAAACACCATTAAAATATATATAAAGCTTTATGATTTTTGTCTCAAAGAACCGATCTTTTTCGCCGCTGTTCTCCTCATAAACAAACCCCGCACATCAAGCCGCGTCATGCAGTATTCTTCTCTCATACATTGCTCCTTTACATGCAATGGTTTACCGATTAAAAATGTGAGATTTAAAGCTATGTACAACAATAAAAATACAACGACAAGCTCCTATTTTAAGCAAATAAATATATAAATAGGAAGAAATAATCTTACGTGATAGTGTGGGGTTGTTAAGTTTTCACCATTTACAGTGACTGCATGTGAAAGTATCCCCTGCTGGGAGATGCTCACCAGCCGCTCAGCCAACCATGACATTCTTCAGCACACGCTGGACCACCTGTGATGTGTATCCCGGAAGGGTTTCCTGACTCTGGGTACTATATTTATAAATGCTTTGTATACCTGCGCCGCACTCTCTCAGACAACCTACCGCATTTCTACCCTCATGTTGCTCTGAAGTTACCATTACCTTCTCCCGACCCTATTACGATAGAATTCCGTTTTGATGTGATCAGTACTGTATATTAAATTGAATACACTACAAAGATAAGATATTTAATGTTCAAACTGATAAACTTTTTTTTTTTTTTGGAAATATTCACTCATTTTGAATTTGATGCCCGCAACAAGTTCCTAAAAATATGGGACAGGGGCATGTTTACCACTGTGTTACATCACCTTTCCTTTTAACAGCACTCAATAAGCCTTAGGGACCTGAGGACACTAATTGAAGAACCTTTGTTGGTGGAATTCCTTCTCATTCTTGCTTGATGTACGACTTCAGTTGCTCAACAGTCTGGGGTCTCCGTTGTTGTATTTTGCGCTTCGTAATGTGCCACACAGCCACACATTTTCAAGAGGAGACAGGTCTGGACTGCAGGAAGGGCAGTCTATTACCCGCACTGTTTTACTACAAAGCCACACGGTTGTAACAGGTGCAGAATGTGGCTTGGTATTGTCTTGCTGAAATAAGCAGGGATGTCCCTAAAAAAAGACGTTGCTTGGTTGGCAACATATATTGTTCCAAAACCTGTATGTGCCTTTCAGCATTAATGGTACCTTCACAGATGTGCAAGTTACCCATGCCATGGACACTAACACATCCCCATACCATCACAGATGCTGGCTTTTGAACTTTGCGCTTATAACAATCTGGATGGTCCTTTACCTCTTTAGCCTGGAGGACACGACGTCCATGATTTCCAAAAACTGTTTGAAATGTGGACTCCTCAGGCCACAGCATACTTTTCCACTTTGCGTGTTTTTGATGTATGGCTTTCGCTTTGCATGGTAGAGTTTTAACTTGCATTTGTAGATGCAGCAACAAACTGTGTTAACTGACAGTGGTTTTCCAAAGTGTTCCTGAGCCCACATGGTGATATCATTTACAGAATAATGGCATTTTTTAATGCAGTGCCGCCTGAGGGACCTACAGCCACGGGCATTCAATGTTGGTTTTTGGCCTTGCCGCTTACGTGTAGAGAGTTCTCCGGATTCTGTGAATTTTTTGATGATATCATGGACTTGCAACTCCTTGCAACTGCACATTGAGAAATGTTGTTCTTAAACTATTTGCTCACGCAGTTGTTCACAAAATGGTGAACCTTGACCCATCCTTGCTTGTGAACGACCGAGCCTTTCGGGGATGCTCCTTTTATACCTAATCATGACACCTGTTTCCAAGTGACCTGTTCACCTGTGGAATGGTCCAAACAGGTGGTTTTTTTTGAGCACTCCTCAACCTTATTAGTTTTTTGTTGCCCTTGTCCCAACTTTTTTGGAACATGTTGCTGGCATTAAATTCAAAATGATTGAATATTTCCAAAAAAACAATAGTGTACTCAATTAAATATAGGTTGAAAAGGATTTGCAAATCATTGTATTCAGTTTTTATTCATGTTTTACACAATGTCACAATTGGAATTGGGCTTTGTATATGCTATATATAAATATCTGTGTGTGTCTGTGTGTCTCTGTCTGATAATTTTTTCTTTTTAAATATTGATACCTAGTTATACTGAATGTAAAAAATCAGCCGTGTGTTTATCAATATAAAATATAAAGTGCAGTGCCAAATCAAGAAAATTCATAGTCATCTTTGTCACAATCATTATGAATTTTGCTGCAGTGATGTCATAGAACATTTGTTATTGATTATTTTTGATATAAACCTGAGAGAATGTCAATCCCTCTTACAGAGCTGACCTGCTCGCATCCTGATGTCCTAAATGGGAAAATAGAAAATACTACTCTTTTGTTCTTCTTCATAAGCCATTTCAGTTTGTAGTCTTTGAAGACAGTTCCTACTGAGACACTCATCTCTTGTAATGCTGGCCTGCTTTCTACTAGCAGACAGCGGGTTCACAAGACTCTAGGAGCTGTCATTGTGAAAGGGTACCCATCAGTAACAAAACATTCGTGAACCGTCATCTTAAGGGACTAATTATATAACTTACTGAAACCTCTTAATGAAAGCAGCAGTGCCTACATAATTATGACAGGGTTTTGTTGGAACAACCATATTATTTTCCTGATGTGCTAACAATTTTGGTCTTGATCAGTCACAATTGTATTGTACATACATAATGATCATGCCAGCCTTGCAATTAGCACGATGTATAATGGTTTAGGACTGCGTAATGTAGTTGCTCGAACATGAGTGCATGTGTTTTACACATTAAGTATTTCGTGCACTACCAAGTCTTTCATTATGTTATACCAGGAAATTCTCCTATTGCGAAGTCATGTTCGCGGTGTGACAAGGAGGCTGAACCAGGATTACTGTTCATGGTTGTACCACAGAGGGTCTTGCGAAGTGAAGTGGCTTTAAATTTCAAATCTCTAGACCAGCAAACCTCTTAAAGCATCTGCAAGGTCTTCCTATTTATTTGAATGTTATTCAGGTGCATAATTCCTCTTAAAAGAGGTCCAACCAGCAGAGCTTGTGAGGCAAGTCTCCAAAGCAGCATCCAAAAAGGTCAAATTGGTGCCCGAGTTGGGATGTAACAGTCACTAAAGTTGTAAGATTATTTGGTGGTGGCAAGCGGAGCTGTGTTAAAAATTGTGGCCTCACATGCCAAATGCCAAAACCACTCCAAGTGCATAAAAGAGCTGTGGCTGTAAGGGGAAGCCCTCAGACAGATGAACGCTTGGTAAAATATTTTATAACAATATTTTATAACCGCTATAGAACTCTAACTAGGGACCATCTGTCAACGAACCAGTAGAGACGCCAGCCATTGCCTGAAGCGTGTCTCGATTCGAACATGTACAACGATGGTAAACATAATCTATCGCACCTATCATATGCACCAATGACCTCAAAGTTTCTTTTTACCCCAGCTAGTGACATGCTGTGTCTAAAGTTTGTATGTAAAACTGTTCTTATGTTATTCTGTTAACGCGGCCAGACAGACAGAATTTATGATTCCAACACCAGCTACTCATCACGGGCGGTAAAAATCTCTGCTGAATTGAATCTGTCCATATCTGAATGAGCTTTAACACGTGCAGGACATTGTGAGCTTCACATCTGCTATTTGTGGCAGGGCTCCTGCTGATTTTTCACATAAATTACACATAATCAATCAAATGGAGAAACCGTGGGGCATAACTTGATCTGGAAATGTGGGGATAAATTGGGGTGCGCACATTCGTTTTTGCCCCACATGCTACAACAAACCATCCCTTCATAGTTACCATCATTATATGATACAGACGATTATACTGTATACTATGGGGTGGATGGCGAGATTTATCTGTGCCCTTTTATTTTATAGTGCCACTCAATCAAATCATTCATTAAAAGGCTATTCTAATCCAAGGCCGTCCTTTTTCCACTTCAGGCTTTTAATTAGCCCGTTCGGCATTAATCGCAGTGTTAAGTCACAATTAAAGAGAAGTGCTGCACTTGTGAACTTTCCAGACACAAGCAGCTCTTGAAGCCCTCTTCAAATCCACCAAAACAAACAGCGACAAATCCGCGTTACACCTTCTGCGGCGCAAACCTTTTTATAATGGGGTGGATGAAAGCAGGTCGCAAATGCGACATCTATAACGTCCCCCTCCCCCGTGTTCCGCTAAGCCGTGCACGTGATTGGGACGGATCGGACGGCCCTCCCTGAAGCCCGGCGAAGACGGCGAAGAGCCTTTTTAATCTTGCACCTTATGTAGTGGAGAGTTGCATAAGGGAGAATAAACACCACATGTGGAGCAGGTGGGCACCGGGCTTTTTTTCTAAAGAGGCCTAATTGCTGTTATTCCTCAATGGGGCCTTAATGCGGGTGGGAAACTCAAAGCGCGTCGGGCACAGGAGGACTCGGGTGCCCACATAAACGCCAGCGTCCAATGGCTGGAGCGGGGCGCGCCTCGCCACCCCTTTCTGTCAACGGGTGCTCCAGCAAGATTTCTCATGGGAAACGTAACACTTCGCCCCGAAATAAAAGAATAGCCGGCCGTAGAAGTTACGAGCGCAGCCGGGTCGCCGTTTGATGTCCGCACATTTTCGTTCCCCTCTCCTTCATCTTCTTCTCTTTTTTTTGTCTCCATTCAGTGCATCTAAACGTGATTATTGAAGTGGCCCGTTTGTGCTCGTGGAGCGGAGTCTCTTTCGCTAATTGCTGCCACATCAAATAAGCTGGGACACCCAAAATGGGAGCCTTCAAGCCTATGTGGAGAAGGAAGGGGGATGGGGGGTCACAATGCTTAAAAGCCAGTTACTTTTTTTTTTTTGTCGTTGCCCATCAAAGATTAGGTTTCTGGATGGGGGGGAGGGGGGCGAGTGGGGCAGGAGGTGTTTATCACACAGGAAGACCCCTCCGTAGATTAGTTCTGCTTCGGTGGCCGGTGGCCCATTGGATTCTGGCTCGGCCAATCGGGTGGCTGTGTCCGCTTTGTTTCCGAGCGGTGGGCGGGACCGGCGGACTGTACCAGGGGGGTGGGACAAAGGCGACGGGCCGAGGACCCCGTGTGTGTTTCAAAGAGCCGGCCGCTCTCTCTCTCTCACTCCCCGCCGTCACGCCCCACTGATATGAGCGCCTGCGCACAGGCCCCGCCCCTCCAGAGCCCGGAGGAAAAAGCCGTCAATTCCAGCGTCGCGCTTTTCAAAGGAGCCCCGCTTTTGTGCAAACTGGGCCTGCGAGTCACAGTCCATATACTGCTCAAAGCATGTCAGGAGTCAAAAAGCCATCCGCCCGCTTTTTCTTTTTTTAAAACCTGATTCATTCCTGCCAGCCCCCCTCCCCTCCCACCACCCCAGCACCACACCCCCTCTGGTCCTCCCTGTCCCGATCCTCAGGGGTCCATAATGAACTGGACGGAGGTCTCACCATTAGGGCTGGGTGATGTGGACAACAGTAAATATCATTTTGTTTTTTTTTTTTTTTTAACAAATACCACAACATTGATATTGTGGCAATATCATAGGGATAAGTATTAGCACAATGCATTGTAATGAACAATCATTGGTAATGTGGATATGATGACCAAGAAGGCACAGGCAACAGTTAGAACTGTCTAATTAGCATGGAAGACTGCATCCCTTTATTGTAATGCGGCCTTTTGAACCAGGAAAGACGACACCTAACACAATATCACGACATTACTGTATCCAAAATCCCAGACGGTAATTTGCAAATTATCCGATATTACGATATTGATATGATATTGATATACTGCTCAACCATGGTTGCCATGCTGTCTCTCTTATTTTGCTTGTGCCCCTCCCCCCGCATCATTTCCTGTGGGGGCCGTGACCTGGCAGCGATCCGGGGCGACCCACATGTGCGTCAGCTCCTTCACCTGTGTCAGCGGGTCGGGTCAGAGTGTCCAGGGCTCAAAGGTAAACAGGCCCACAGAATTCAATCTGCTTTCCTCCGACTGCCAGTCAATACATCACCCAGACCTGCCGTCCTGTCTCTCACACAGGCCGTTATGGAGGGACGCCGAACACCAACGGCAGAAAAACTAATTTTCATTCACCGTTAGAGCGCTGAAATACATTTTTTTCAAAATATTGATTCAATTTTCTTGTGCTGCTGAAAATCATTTGGCGACTGGTCTAAAACAAGTGGCCACGTGATAAGTTTTCAACAGCTTTCGCTTTGATATCTTACATCATTGAACAACTATTGTGGCATTTAGCACTGTCAAGGCTAACTTATACTTTACGATTGCTTGCCCATTATGGAGAGGAGCCGCAGTAATGTCTTTGTAGAAGAAGGGTAGTACTTTATTAGACTTCAAGAGCAGGACATGGCCATGTTTATCTGTAAATCGCTCCCTTATGTGAGCAGCTGTACAGAAGCAGGCAGTTCAGGGCATTCCGGGGGCCTGTCGTTTGGGAGTAGTGTACTAGTCCGTGAGGGGAGGAGGGCGAGAGGGCCTCTGTTTTCCTCTACGCCCCTCTAAATTTAAAGACCGTAAATATCCCAGCAATGTCCCGCGATGCCAAGTCCTTTCGACTACGGTTACAAGCAAGGGTCAGAACCGCGGACCGGAGCATCCCTGTCTCTCCTGTCGCGGGAATTGGGGAAATGCAATCCAATAAGTGGCAATCAATCACGCTGAATCCATAGGCTTTTTCCTGCGGTCACTCACAGGCCCCCCTCCCCTCGGTCCTGCGCTCGATACCCAAGAGTTCGCTCGCCAAAATGGCTGCAGCGCTCGAGATTTTTGTGGCTCGCCGGCGGAGGAAATGGGCGCGTGGTCACCTTAAGTTTCCCTGAGAACCAGAAAAGTATCTCTTGGGGAAGTTATCTGGGCACTGAGCGTGTGCAACGGTGCGCTAAAAATATACAGGGGACACATATGAGCCCGGTCAGAAGGTAGAGCGCATTAGCTGGCGAAGCTCGCGGCGCTATAAATACTGATATCACCGCAGGGGAATACAGAGTTATTGCAAGCATGCAATGTGAGAACAGGAGCTGGTCTCCAGACGCCCCACCGGAGAGGAAACCGGCCAGATGTTAAGCAGGTGGATCAAACCAAGCTGGTCTCACTGAGTCATTTAGGGAACAGTACTGATGGGTGCCATTTTACATCCGAGGCAGTGCCTGTGTTAATGATCTCAATGTTTGATTCTACTTTTATTTATGTGACTTGTTTAATGAAGGAGATTGAATTGCTGTAATGTGGATTGAATTGTTTCTTGACATTTCAGTTTCTTTTTCTGTTTTTTTTTTTTTTTTCTGAATTTCAGAGTGGGATTGTGTGAAAGGATGAGCCTTTGTGCACGACAGGGTTCAACCACGAACGATTTTGATGAAACATCGTCACTTCAAAGAATGAACAAGTGAATGAACGCATAAAAAAAACTGCTCAGTGTTTGGCTTTGATTTCCTTTCATGTCGGATGTAGTGTCTCCCTTTGTTGTTTTGTTCCTCGGACAAAAAAAAATCACCTTGTGTATTTTTTGTGTTCTCATTGTTGGTTGCCACGAACGGTGACAAAGAGGGCACTACGGGCAAGTGAAGCATGCGGCCGCTCCAGGAACCGTGACAAAAGCACCGGAGCGATCTGTCTTTTCGGGAGAAAAACCCTCAATCTGCTCTTGAGAGGTTTCCCACAACTCCTCTACGTTTCGGTTGAATGTTTATGCATCCAAATGATCAGTAAACTTACCTTCCCAACCCAAATCTCTCCATTCACATTCTCTGTTTAAATCTTGTCAGGAGAAAATAGGATCAAAGATGCTGACAAGCAACTGTTTGTCAAAAGTAGGCCTAGTAATTCTAGTAAGCCCCTTTCAACAAAAGGGAGGGGGAGGGGGGATCTAAGTGTTTAAAGACTCTGTCACTAAACTCTAGATTTACTTGTAGTACTAAAAACATGTCAGTAAGTGTTTGGTGTACCCTTTTGTTTCTGGGTTGTCTCAGTCAAAGTCATATATATTCCTTACATTTGCATTTAAACCCTTGTTTTGTATACAATATGGACCAAGAGTCAAAATGAATTGCTGTAAAGTGTTTCTTGCAGCATTCTGTATAAATATGCTACTGGAATTAAATGAAAAATGTAGTTTTGCCTTGGCATCCATCAGTCAAAAGTTAATTTGCTGTGATTCAGGGTTTTTTGAAATAGCAGAATTATTTTAAAATTACAAATTTATCGCGAGTTAATAATCTGTGTCTTGTCATTCTGCCTGAAAATGTCCATCATGTTTGGATCAGACGTGTATACATATCTTTCATCTCAGGATATTTTGAACATTGTTATGGTAATTTTACACTTTTTTTGAACTTTATAATTAATGTGGTAATTTTATAGCTTCTTGAACTTTGTGATAGTAATGTCATACCTTTTTGAACATTGTAATAGTGATTTTATACCTTTTGAACATTTTAATCGTGATATTTTACCTTTTTCCTCACCGTGAAAGTCAGTTCGGTTACTAGTGAGGGGGCTTTGTTTGAACTGAAATAACAGAAAAATTATGTTTTTTAACTGACAGCTCATGGCACCTCAAAGCCCACCCTGGATGTGTGTGGGACAGAGACTGGGGGGCATCCTCCCTAATCCTGTGTACGTTAGTTACACCCTAATCGCATTAAATGATGTTACTGTCACTTAGCCGACACACTTATCTGAAGAGACTCACAGATGATTTGGTTAAGTGGAGTCTAGTCCCCCTCAGAGCAGTGTGGGAGTGAAGGGCCTTACTCAGGGGCCCCACAGTTGCTCTGATCTTACTGCGGCTGCACTGGGGCTCAAACCACAACCCTTCTGGGCCCAGTTAAGGTCCTGAGTGTTTGAGGGATGGGGGATGGGTGTAGAGTGTCAGGGGCCCGACAGTCCGAAGCCTCGGGCAGAACGGAGTCCGCCGGCCGCCCCCGTTTCCTCCCAGACCAGAGGAGGGGGCCAAATGAGCCGCAGATTACAAATCGTACAGGACAGGCATTAACTCCCAGAGCGGAGCCACAATAAAGAAGCACACCAGAGTGCCACAGATCTACATCCCCCTCCCCACCACCACCACCACCACCCCCAAAGACGCGGCGCTCCAGTTTGTCCTAAAGCATGTGTGGCGCGTCTGTCATTATTGCATGGGGTAATTATGTAGAGTCCGTCAGTCCTTCAGTGGCTCGGAGTCAGTCACATGGGCTATTTTTAACATGGCCGGCCCCGGGTCCGCTGCTCCCGCGGGGAATTAGTGGCAAACGCGGGGTTAAAGGTTACCCCTGGGAGTACATGGGAGTTGAAGGATTCCTCAGTGCCGATAATTTGTCTAGAATAGCCAGCATAACCCACTCGCCTAAATAAAAGTCCCTATTCGCCCGCTCATTGCTGTAGGTCCGTCGTGAATGAACTCTTGAAAGTACTTAACTGACCCTCGCTGACAGAATGGAATTTGGAGTGACCATTGAACAGTGGCCTAGCAACTGTGTTTATATTTTTGTGCATATGTGTGTGTGTGTGTGTGAGAGAGAGAGAGAGAGAGAGAGAGAGTTCTAATTGTTTTGTATGTTGTATAGTTTGACTTTGTGAACAATTCCAAATGTTCATTTTGTCTCATGTTACGATAATTTGTTTCTTGCACTCTAGCAGCACCTATAAAAAGAAATAAATATACCAAGTTCACATTTTATGTTCAAAATGTCTTATGTGATTGTTTTTGCCTTATTGTAGTTTGAATTAATAAGATTAATGTTGTCAGTGAAAAGAAATATGATCACAGAATTGAAATCTTACCAATCAGATCAGCAAGGAATGTGTTTGATCTCACTCCAGTGTCTGAGTATGTATTAAATCATGGACATTTTACCTGTGATCTCACAAATTCAATTATATTGTTACTTGACTGTTTTTCCAGAATGACTCATCAGTGTTAATATTGTTAAGATGAGATTCCATTGCATCGAATCATCATCCGAAAAGGACAGAAATGCTGCAACAACATGTAGAATATCGCCACCCGGTGGTCAATGATTGAATGTCTTTTATCGAATGAATTTCCCAGTAATGATCAGTCTCGGATTGTAAATCGATTAATTCGCCACTGAATCGTGGACTGACAAAAGCCACCGTTCTTCTTAATTGTAAAGCTTCCATATTTGGCTAGGTCATTTCCGCATTTGATTCCGTCACTTACTATTAGTTATTATTTTGTTTTTAATGGAGCAGGTCAATAATAGAAAACACGCTGTTGAGTGAAATTAAATTCATATAAGTAAAATAAATATAAACTACTGAATTGATGCAATAATATTCCATTAATACGATTCCATACTTAAACCTGTATGTAGTAGACCACAGTACATGTATTTTTCTCTATTGGGTCACCAGTAGAATGGACAATGCGGCACATCTTTCTTTGAACTCTTAAAGGAGCTGTGTCACAATTAATGAGCAAGCTTAAAATGTACATCCCAAGCAAGAGAATCTTACTGACTGCAAGTCATAATCTGATTCCATCCTTTCCAATCCATCATGTTGCATTGTATTTATGTATTTTAGTTACTCCAGCATTATGCTTTTTATATTAAGGAGCTTTTAATGGAAATTTGAGGATTCAAAGCACTATTTTTTAGCTTTAGCCAAGAGATTTGAAGAATGTAAGCTACTTGCAATTACCAGTATTCACGGAAGAAGAAAAATATCTTCTAGGTTTTGATTTGCAGTTGAATAAATTTTCTTTGTTCATAATTTAGAGCATGCGCAGTAATCATGTCACAGCCCCTTTAAGTAATACAATTCATTCAGAGACGCAATGCCATCAATGTGATATTGAGATTTAAAGGCATTCGGCAAAATTTGGCCTTTGGCTCAATTCCTTGTGATCATGCGTCGCTAATTAGGGCAGAGATGAAGTATGTGGTGCTCTATGGGTTTCTGTTCTGAAAATACGGGGCAGAGTGGTATCAATGAACAAATATGCTCATCTTTTAAATGAACATCTACCCCAGTGCCACACATTTTGCTTGTATAGTAAAATGCCATTCAAGGTGCTGTTCCATTTTATTACCTCCGCCAAACAAAGTTGGCTGGAGGTTATGTGATCGGTGCCATTTGTTTGTCTGTCTGTTTGTTTTTGAACACGATAACTCAAAAAGTAATGAACGGATATCTCTGAAATTTTGTGAGTGGGTCACTATTACGTCAGGGATATTGATTTTGACCGCAATCAGTGAAACAATACACCCGCCACAGCAGCCATCTTGAGATCCTATGACACGCGATAACTGAACTTTTCTCCCACTCACCAAGATTTGGACTGTGCTGCCTTGGCGGAGGTTTGCACTCTAGGAGTATCTCTGGTTTATGACTGTGATCAATACAAGGCTCAGAAGGCTACATGATCTGTATATCAATTTAACCCTTTGAGCGCCATAGGAAAATATGGTTGCCCAATGGTGTAAGATATCAAAAGCAGATGCTGTTGTGTGAAATTGTTTAAAAGAGCTTCCGCATGGGAGCATTCATTATGCGGCCATTTTCTGTGGTAGATCATCTCATCTTAAATTTATTAATTGTGCTAAATATTCAGTCCTGGTGAAACTGTTCAATTTTGTGCAGCAGAAGTGAAAAACACAACATGGGATTAAATGAATTGGTTGCGCTTCCCGCAGATCCTCTTGGCATGATAGTAACTTCAGGAAAATGTTTTCAAAGTCCAGCCCCAAGAATATTTAAGCAGGTGGTTTTATTTTTCCTGAATACTTAGAGACAAGTCAGACTGTTTTCATTTTTATTTGTTTGTGTGTTTGTTATTGTGGAGTTTGGTTAAGTTGGAAAAGCGTAATGTCACAGTGACTGTATGTGCCCATTTGGAAATTAAGCAGCTTTTCGCAATGGTGCCAAGAGATTTAGTCTGATTTCATTCCGGTTTTGCTGGTTTGCAAGTCTTTGTGGAAAAAACTGTCTGGAATGAGGTCCAATCATCACTTTTTATCATAATGTACGTTATTGGATATAGGAATTTTAAAGGGAACCATAATGTTATGAATTTGCTCACCATAGGAAGTAATTCTAGGCACTCCGCTCACCCCCTTTCTGGGAGAATTCTTAACTTCTGTTATGCTGAATTTTACTAGGCTTATATAACTGTGAAAAACCAAAACTGAAATCTGCAGAACTGATCTTTGTGTGTTTATGCTGCAGAAGAGAGGCAGGACATCTTGCTTTGATAGTTTCTATCCACCTGCCCTCCCTATAGAAGGCCTTCAATGATTTGGGTTTAGGAGAAAGAAACAGCCAAATGCTAAGAGCCCAAAATTGCTCTTAATTCTCTGCCATTTTGAATAGGTCAGCGAAGAGGACGACCCTGGCGCTGGCTAACCGCCCGAATGACTCGGGCCTCAGATGTGGGATTCGTAGCAATACTCCGCAGCATTCTCCCGTGTCCAAACCCTTATACCTGCCCGTCAGTTGATGACGAGCTCTGTAACCGGAGGTGGCACGTCCTCACAGGAATCCTGATCTCGGAGGTGCTCTGCTCAAGTGCGAGTGCCATCAGTCATCACCTGAGCCTGTCAGTGCAGTGAGGGCTGGAGAGGGGGCGGAGCCGAGCCAGCTCATTGGTCAGCGTAAACGACAGTTGTGTGCTATGCTATGCTTTAGCAGTAAATGATGCACTGATAACAATGTTTCCTCTGATTATTGTGTTGCTGCAACAAGATGAGCCTGTTGTGATTCAGTCAGGCTTGATGCTGTTTGTCAGGTGAGAAACACAGAGCCTCTGCAAGGCACTCAGAACAGAGGGGAAACCATTTTAAACAGCTTGACGGTCCACTTGTGCAGAATGGGCTATGGGAATGTCTTTTTCGCAAACCTGCACACAAAATTTAGGCCACCTGTACTATCCAACAAATCCAGGACGATAATGCTTTTTTCTACCATTATTTTATCACTCAAACCTCCTGACTGTCCCAAAGGTTAGAACTAAAAGGCACAGCGGGAATGCCTTGGCTTATTATGCCCCTAAACTATGGAACAGTCTGTCAAAGAGTCTCAGGGGCTCTGAATCTGTTGAAATTTTCAAAGGAAATCTTAAGACACATCTTTTTACCATTGCTTCCCCTGAAGTGTTTTTTTTTTTACTGATGGTTGTCAAATCTGGTTTTATTTTGTTTTCTTGCCATTTTAACTTTCTTTTCATGGTATTATTTTATCCTTTGCTTTATTGTTTTAAATGCCTCAATTCTTTTACTCTTTCACGTACAACACTTTGTGTTGCATTTTATGAATGAATTGTGCTGTACAAATTAAGCTATTATTAGTATTATTAGCACTGGGTCACTCCTGTGAGAGACTGGAGTGTTTTATCAAATCATTATTATCACCAGAACTTCACTTTGAAGCATGACCACTTTGCTGAGAATGCGATGCTCAGTTCAGCAGCTTGAAATGTGAGATCTTGGACACGACACAAAGGCCGATCCGTGGGATCTTCTGTCCAGTTTTGACAAAAGAAATCAAGTGTTATTTACACACACTGTACACAAAGAGAAGTGTATATGTCATCTTGATGGCTTATTTGATCAAAGAGAAAATGTACGCGTGTGTTTAATTTTGGTAATTAGGCATTTATTAATCATAAACAGTTTCATGGCTCATTCTTTTGTTGAAAGTTCATATTCAGTCCACTCAAATGAGAAATGAGTCTGCTCCGCTTGTGATTAAGTGGTATAAATGATCAAAAGTAATGTCTGATAAATACAAACCTGACTCTATTAGATTAGCATGTGCGTATTTGACTCACATGATGTTTTGCCTAACTTTATGAGTTCCACACTTTATTTTTTTCCCCCCAAAGAAACAATTAAGTGATGTCAAATGTTTTCTAAAGCACCTGTGGCACAATATTCAAGCCAGCTGCGGTAAACACAGTATAAAAACTCAACTCATCCTCAAACTATGTTGACACAGCCAATAAAGTCAATTACCAGCAATGGGTGGTGCGTGCTGGTGGCCGTAGAGTGCTTTGTGAGCAAGACGACCACACGTGTGCATTCTGGGCCAGATAAGTGAGTGCAGTGGGCTTAAAGCCCCAGTCTGAGGTCTGGGGAAGCCATCTGTGAGACATGAGCCAAAAAGCGCCCCGCTCATGTTGTCTGACTGTGCTCCAAACCCAGCCTCGCTCTGTCGCAGGGGCTCTTCCAGCGGCAGATGAGGGAATGGATGATGACGAAACAGCCAGGACTTTACGTCACGTTCTGTCACCATTCAACCCCTCTGTCATGTGGAGAAGTTTGAAATGCCCCTCTGCGCTGAAGGATGTGCCCCACCATGTGTGCTTAGGGTTTGCAAACTACATCGATAGCATTGGGCCAGATTCCAAAACACTGGGACTTCATTAGTGATGTGTTAAATTAATCCGTTGGATGGATATCGTTGTGAGATTTTCGTGAGCAAGTTACCAGCGTTTTTGGTGATGACAGCACAGGATGCCATGGCTTAGCAGTAACTAGCTGTAAATTTGTTTTGGGGGCTTGTGTCGAGGAACGTCCTTGTTTAGACAGGATGCTGGTCGCGGAACAATGGGCTTTGATAGCTGCTGCTGTTTACTTCTTTTTAATGGCTTCGTTTGATGTCATGTGACTCAGGTCCCGCTGCCATCAGCGGTCCCCTGGGCACCGGCGTCATGACGTCATCATCCAGCGCAGTCCCTGGAGGGCTTTAGACAGACTGCTGCTCAGTGTCGCACGGTGACACAGTCACAGTCTCAATTTTCTGAAAAAGTATTTTACTAATTGGTTGGACTGAGATAATGACTTGGCCCATTTTGAAGACGGGCTATTTCTCGTAATTTGATTGAGGAAATAAATTTTTCCTGGGAGAGTTTTGTAAACTTCGGGCAGCGCTCTGTTCTGAATTATGTCCTCCAGTGTAATGATTGTTGGGTGTAATTGTTTTGGGTGTGCTCATATTGACTGAAAGATCAGAGAAAAAAATACAGGATTGTGCAAAGTGTCTGAACTAATAAAGGTTCTAGATGAATGAGCATAATAGGTCATTGGCCATTTTACTCACTTTAAATTTTCAAAAATCTGACCTGTTTTTCTGTAAATAGGTGAAGTTCTGCTGGAAATAAAATCTGTGGCCACACTGTGCAACTTCATGTTACATTCTTCAAGTTAACGGACTTATAATCCTTCTCATGTATTTTAGGTTCCAATTTGTCCTTTTTTATTGAAAGCAATAACTTACTGACTGTTACTTGCCCATAAATTGCCTTTACCCTCTGAAGGCTGGGGTGCTAAATTATTCAGAAATATTTTATTTCTAGTTTGAACTATCTGAAATGACTCCCGCAGTGGTGTTGGAAATGGCTACTGAGGGCCGCCAGTCAGTGAGAAATGTTGTTTAAACTGCATCCGAATTAAAGAGATACTTTCCCCCACTCTTTCATGAGCGATGGCCAGCTGCATGTGTGACTCAATACAGCTGTATCTGTGTGTAGGGGAAGTCCTAATTAAAAAAAAAAAAGGCTTGATGGGTCCACTTCATCCAGATGTGTCCCGGCAGGGCTGCAGAAATAACGGACCAATAACTGGTTTTTACGCTGCAGCCAGATGTGGGCAGGCAGGTGCGTCTGGGTTGCCTGGATGTGGACACTGTATTTGGGGGGGGTTGGCATTCGGAAACTTCCCCGTGGCCTGCAGCAGCAATGGCAGCAATGGCACACAGAGAGCCCATGAGCCACAGCGTGGTCTGTCTCCAATTTGAGGTGACACACCACTGTGGCTGTGCAGAACACTGGGCCAACAGAGAGACTGCTGATTTCTCAGTGTGAACCCTTCCTCTTTAGGGATACCCCACCCCCAGTCACCTCAAAATGTCAGTTCAGCCTTGTTTACATGGCCTGGATTGGAGTTTCAGCATCTTGTGCCTTTCTTAATCATGCACATTTCTCAGCTGGAGGTTTTGCGTCACAGTGCCACGTAATGGCTCCTCGGGAGGATGTTCAGCAGGTGGCTCTGAGCCAAAATGAATGTTACAGATGACCGGATTACCCTCAGGCTCATCGTTAGAACAATCATGAACTTGATTAGCCTGACCTGTTTATTTCTGTCATGCTAGGCCTGCACTTCTGTTCTAAAATGAGGTAACTAACTGTGCCAGCAAATGTATAAAAGTTTTAAAACCAAAATCCAATCCTGTCTTCTGTCGTCTGAGGGTTCCAAACTCCAGTCAGTACTTGCTGACAAAACTAACATTTCTGGCAGTAATTTTCATTTCACTCCTAAGCTTTCTGCTTGGGTGCGCTAATATTAGCATCTTTTTAAAAAAATTGATTGACATTGATAGTAATCAACCCTCCAGACTAACTTTTGGACCTAAGAGCGTATGCGCTCCCAACCTGAAAAAGTTGGGCTCGTAGGCCAAAATTTAGGCGTGCAGGACAAACCTGTGGTCACGCAGAGTACCACGATACTTTTCTGAATATTTATAAGCCCAAATAAAGATACCTGGACAGACTATCAGTTGTTCCTGCATTTATTTAAGAAACATTATCAGAAAGCACTTTGTGAACTGAAAAGTAGATATTGATGTTCCACCAGAATGTTTTAAAAATGTATAAATGCAGTAATCATTTTGGAGAATTATCATACAAGTCTACATTTCCCCAAGGAATAACTTTTCATCAAACCTTCCTCTGCACATAAACTGAATCATTCATAGAAAAATGTAGATGAGCACCCCCCAAACCAACATATGGGGATAAATCAATGAATAACTCTCAATTATCACTGTGCTAGTTCTAAAATTTATAACTGTTTTTACTCGGGCCGGTAGGCCACGAGTGTAAGTTTCGGCTCTGGATCTTCATTTTTTTTTTTTTTTTTTTTTTCCGGGGTCGCGATTTTCTTGCTCATATATATATATTGATTGCCACATGGAGTCAACAACTCTAAGTGAACATATGCTGACTTTTACATGTACAGTAGGGATATTTCTCTTGATTTGTGTACCATTTTTTAATCCATCTCTCTGTCAGTGAGCATTTGCTCAGCGATGCAGTGATTTCACTCAGTACATGGGTGTGGCATTTCCTGGCGGTGATCAGACAGAATGAGCAGTACCCAGACACTTCTTATACTGGGGACAATAAAAAGCCACCTGAAAATTTCAAATTTTGTCAAAAGTCATCATGCCTCAGATGTCTCAGGTCATGCGGGAACGTGCCATTGGCGGGCTGGATGCAGGGATGTCCACCAGAGCAGTCGCTGTGCAGCTGAATGTTAACTATCGGACAATAGGCCGTTTGAGAGTTTGTTTCCGACAGACGGGCAATACTGCAAATCGACCTCATCCACGTGGGCCACGTATGAGCACACCAGCACAAGATCGCCACATCCGGCTCATCCACCTGCGGGATCGGCTCAGATCGGCGACACGCACTGCAGATGAGACCGCTGGTCTGCACAACAGACGCATCACACCACAGACAGTCCGTAACCACCCGCGAGCAGCAAACTTGCACACTCCGCGTCCTCTATTGAAAACAAACATGGCGGATACGAGAATGTATACTCACCTGTCGACTGTGAATCCAAAGTTTGGTGATTCTATTGATTTTACCAAAAAAAAGGAGAACTTGGCAAGTCTGACGCAATTCGCAAAATGTGCTGAGCCGCTGTACATTACACTGGTAGTACCACGAACCTCATTAGGCCCCTTGAAGCGATGGCAGGCTGTGATGGTGGAGTCAGATGCAGTGACTACATCCAAGAGCAGTGAGTGACTTATTGAAAGCTTTTTTTCTGAGAGGTCTTGTTTTTATTTGATTAATAAATAATTAAACTCTTTGAATTGGGAAGTTCATTGCGATTGAGTTGTGAATCATATTGTAATGCACTTTGTTGAATAGGATTTTTTTCAATCGCAATGCATTGTGATTGAGTTGTGTATCATATCGTATCAGTCGGCGTAAGAATGTATGTACCTGTATCTTAAATGCATCTGATTGTGGACAATGTATCAATGTATCAAGATGTGTATCGTATCAACCTCATGCCAGATATGCTCTCAGTACAATCTATACAGACTAGTAACACTATTTGCATTTATATACAGCAGTCCATGGTATAGAAGCCCAAGTTAGGGAACTTGCTAGCTAGGACCAGCTAGCTTAGACCAACTGTATAAACTGGAAGATGACAAAACATTTAGGTACGGGTGTGTTTAAAGATTATAACCAGACTAATATCCAGAATGCATAACATAGTTACTAGTTTAAATAGTCTATTAGCACAATATTCCTAAACACAGTAACCTGTTGCTCTTGTACGAAAGCTTACCAGGCGCAATAGCGAAACCTTACCTTGTCCAGCTGTTATAATAAGAAACAAGTAGAGATAGCTACAAATGTTATTTTTAATCAATAGACTACATTTAAACATCCAGTAACTATTGTTCGAGACTAGCTAAAATACGTATTTAGAATAGCGAGATAGACAGTTGACCTTGGTCGTGTTAGTTAACGTAGCACGGTATGGCTGAGCCAGACACAATAAATTAAGCACTTTCTCTCACTCGCTCCCTTCCTGCCATGCTCCCTCTCTCTCATACTCAATAATTTAGATCTCTCCTCAATGCTATGTGACATTTGAACTTCTCATCTTTAACCCCTTTGTGCCGATGTGTCTGCCCGCAGACATGGCGCTGCAAATTTATGCAAGCAGTTACAATATTTTATCACTAGATGGGACCTCCAGATCAGCTATTGAATATTCACCGGCAAGCCGAGTTCAAACAAGGTTTCTGAAGGAGTTCAATCCCATCCCTGTTTTTCAGGAGCTGTATGCATTATACTCCTCAGCCAGGCCTGATGTGCCAACTAATCAATATACTAGCCCATAGTATCTATCCACCAGTTAGAAAAATAATCTCTTCTTACAGAAAAAATAGATTTCCAGTGTAGAAATCACTTCCGCTATTGTGGCCCAATGGTATCCTAATTAGTAGGTAAGAAAAATAGGTTTTTCTGAAGCAAACATTCGACATGGTGTTGATACTGTGTCATTCTACTAACAATTATAGTCATCACATATCAAAAATGCATTGTTCCCTACTGTGGATGTACGCATAGATTCCTCCATCAACAAATTCAACGCTGCCTTACATCCTCCTATGTACTCATGTTGATAGCTAATCTCTCGTTATTTACTTTGGCTCATCTGCATAACTGCACAGTTAGGCCTGGAATATACTTGCTGCGAGACCGAATGGACGCGTATAGAGTGGGTGCATCTCAAAGCATTGGCTGCATCCTTTGAAGGCTGCAGTTTTGGGGGTCATCAATTCTTATATCCACTAAATTGACATTTAGGGTAAGGGATAAGGTTGAATTTAGCGTTCGGTTTTGGGTTAAGGGTTAGAGTTATGGTTAAGGTTAGGAAAACCAGTGACAAGTCACTGAAACGAAGGCCATTTTACGGAGTTGAAATGACGTTACGTCTGTTCTGCAGATGGAATTGCGTGACGACCCCTAAAAATGCAGCCTTCGTAGGATGCAGCCTAGGCTTTGAGATGCACCCCGTGTGCTTTGTGAGTGCACACACTTGCTGCAGCACAACTTGTCCAAAACACATAGTATTGGAGGTCTCCACTAGAGGCAGACAGCAGCATATCAGACCATGAAATCGCAAAAACGGCAGGCGGTATTGCCCGGATATCGCATATACTGTCGCAATGGATCTTGCTTTTCATTGTAGGGTGAATGTTCTGACCACTAAATAAGCACAGGCAGTTCCTTTATTGAGTACGAGTGCTGACATGTGGGACTCTGATGAAAAATTGACAAAATTCTTTTGTTTATCATGGAGAAAAGGCAAGTTTTGTGTTAGGAGAGGTTACTGCTGACCTTTCGTGTCCAACTGCACCCATATTTATAAACTCATGCTAAATTCAATCAGAAAATCATTCATCCCTATTGAATTTAATGCATCAAAAGTTGATTTGTGTTAAAGATATGATTATTTTATGATTTGATAGTGCGCCAATTTCTGGGATCTTAGAGTTTGGGGAGCCACCTGTAGAGGTGTCTTATTTGGCCCCTAGAGAGTCAGTAATTCAGAATATTATATTTAGAGGAATTCTACTTGTGGTCAAGGAGTTTATGACCCCAGAAATGTATTGTTTTAACACCAAGCCATTTTTCAATTCTCAGTATTTTTTTTTTACAACAACAAATTCAATGCAAATTTTTCCTGAAGATTTTTTATGTTTGCAGCCCTTTTTCTCTACCAAAATCATGAAAATAAACTGCAATACAATATAATTTTAAACCCTTCAAGTGTCTTGACTCAAAGGAGCCCTGCCCTTCCTCTCTGTGAAGTTGCAATCTTGAATTATAAAGCTTTAAATAAGGCAACGCATTTTTAGCCAGATTTGCCTTCTGCGCAAAGGGGTTAAAATCACTGTTAGAAATATTGAATAATTTAACTTCCTTTTCGTTTAGTAGGTTAAGATTAATGAATGGAGGTTTTAAAACACATTAATCAGCATCATTTTCCTTTTCTGATAGATCTGGAAGCACGAGAACACTGCTAATAATCTTTATCCAGTCCTGTACCCTTTGGGTATGCGGAGGCCTTTGACACCAGCCTATGTCAGACGAGACCTACAAAGTAATACTGAAGTTGCTGAAGGGGGAATATCATGTCCCCGTTGATGAAAGATCAAGAACAGAGCGCAATACAATCGTGCGACACTACAGAAATAGGCATCTCTTTTCCCTCAGTGATGATGGCAAGGCCATCATGTGTGGTGGAAAACTGGTAGCAAAGAAATCAGCCATCGACTCAATTGTGTGGATGACTCTGGATGACACTAAAGGCAGTGGCGCAAGGGAAATGAACTTACACCTGAGGGAGAAATACTCTGGTATTAGTGCAAGGAATGTCCAGAAATCACTGGACAGGTGCAGGCGATACCAACTTCAAAAGGCTACATTTTCAAACAAGCTAATCCCAAAAGCTATCAAAGCAAGGGAAGTACAACATCGGCATCAAATTGACTTCTTTGAAAATGGGAAAGTTGAAAGTGAAGAAATGTCGCTTGACATACCGTTACATCCTGACTAGGGTTGATTTTTTCAGTAGGTATCTATGGCTGCGACCATTGCAAAGCAAAAAAAGCAGTGAGACTGCAAAACATCTAAGAGAAATCTACTGTGAGCATGGCCCACCAAAAATGGTACAACATGACAGAGGTAAGGAATTCAGAGGTGAAGTTCACAGGCTATTCACTAGCCTGAAGATAAAGATCATTCAAAGCTCTGCGTATCATCTCCAGAGTCAAGGAAAAGTGGAGAGGAATCATTGTTTGCTCAGAAAAAAGATACTGTATGATCTGCTTAACTACTAACGAGGGGAGATTAAATGGGTTGAACATCTACCTGTATATGCCAGAAGTTCTACACTGGGTTGCTACCGTTCCAAATTTATTATGGATGAAAAAGTAACAGAATTACTTACCCAATCGGCAATAGCCCCACGCACTTTGAAGAAACTGAAGATGTTCCCCCCTCCCAAAAACATTGACAGTTGTTTGAAGAGAGGAGGAGGAAGCTCAGGTAAATTACAAAAAAAGGCCACAGAGCGATGCAATGAACGTATGATGCGGGCAAAACACATTGCACCATCTGTTTACAGAGTACATGACAATGTGTTGGCTAGAGTGAAGTTGAGCAGTCACAGACTTTCCGTGTCAAGACGCCATGTTGTATTGCCAGGTGTAGTTGTAAAACGTTACATCAGGTTATACAAATACAAAGTGAAATTTCAAATGCCAAGCAACAGTACTCCAATGGAACAGTGGTTCTCAGTTTCAGACTTAACCAGTGTTAAAAGGTTTCAAGAAAAATGTTGAAAGTCGCTGGCAAGAATTTCCCAAACTTACACCCATCAAGACAGACTGCAGGAATTCGAAACATCAGATTTACACATTTGCTTGGATCCTGACCCAGATGGCAGTTGCCAGTTTGCTGCAGTGGCTGATCAGCTCGCCATCATCGGAATATTCAGGTCTGCTACAACATTGAGGGAGGAAATAGTCACGCATCTAAGAAATTATCCATTTGCAGTGGATGGAACACCACTTTATCAGTATGTAGAGTGCACATGGAGAGACTACATCCATACTAGGCTCAACCTGAAACACTTGGAGACCACATTACTCAAGAGAGAGCTTGGCTTATTTTTAATGTACAGTTTTTGGTTGTATCAACCCTAGGTGTTGATGCAACCTCCATCACCTCCCCCTCAGGTCATTTTTGTGAAAACCTCAGAGTGTTAGCTATGGGTCACTTTGCTGTGGGGCATGGCGACCACTATGTGAGTCTTAATGGACCAGTAGATCCACATATTCAGGCCATATAGGAGGCTGAGAATGAAAGGGTGCCTCATAGAAATAACCCCCCCCCCCTGTTTTGGCATTGAAGCTGATCCAGTGTCTAGACCAGGCAGTGGAATTGAAGCTGATCCTATGACTAGCCCTGGCAGTGGCATTGAAGCTAATCCTATGTCTAGTCCTGGCACTGGCATTAAAGTTGATCCTATGACTTGCCCTGGCAGTGGCATTGAAGCTGATCCTATGACTAGCCCTGGCAGTGGCATTGAAGCTGATCCTGTGTCTAGCCCTGGCACTGGCATTGAAGCTGATCCTATCACTAGCCCTGGCAGTGGCATTGCAGCTAATCCTATCACTAGCCCTGAGAAAACCATACCATAACGACCGGTAGAGATCCTAACATTAGTTATCAAGTTGACCCTTGATATGGACATGACCATGCTTGGCACGTTCAATCAAGTCTCTCATCTTTTCAGAGAAGTGTCTAGGTCATACCATTCCACATTCTATATAAGAAATTAATTGGCTAAAACTTTGGATCTTGATGATGAAGGGGACAGTTGTATTAGCATTATGAAGATCTATAAATCCTGTGGCAAGTCAAGTGGTCTTGCTCTACGGATCAAAGATTTATTTGGTCAAAACTCACGTTGGTTGACCGAATGGATTATGCTCAGACTCACAGCGTTTGGACACTACAAGGTTATTCACATGTTCTGGAGAAAATAGTATACATAAAGTATTCTTTCTATTGACTGTAGAGTGTGTACACTTTTTTTTTTGCATTAAAATTTTTCAGTTTCAGTTCATTCTACCAGACGTGTTCTCTGTTAAACCGTTGCAGCATGTAGCCTAAAATTCTTGAAGAAAGAGCTATTTTGTTCACATCAGGAAATGTAATTTATTTCTTCCCGTGCACAGTAACATTTTCAGTTTCTTACATTTCAGTGTAATTATTATTATTTTCCATTATTGATTGAAGCTCTTGCATTTAAGTTGATAACAGTTGTTTAATTGTCAAGATTTTTGATTGAAACTGTGATATTGATGCATGACTGTGATGTTTTGTTATAGTACTTCACAAAATCTTCACATGTGCATGAGCACACACGCACGCACGCACGCACGCACACACACACACACACACACACACAGACACACACACACACAAACCACAAAAGAGTACTTCCAGTGCAGACTAGACTCTGGTGAAGCAATTACCATTTTAATCCATAAATTATTCACTCAGTCTACAATGTAATAGAGTTATTACACTTTTCTGAGAAAAATATTTTGCTTGCTTTATAATGTAATAACAGACGCAAAATGTAGTGAGTTACATTATGCGAAAAAGTTGTTACATTTTGCGCTCAGCATTTTTGTTACATCATTGACCGGTTGTTACATTATGAGTTTTTATTACATTTTTTTGTTACATTATTCGTCGTCGTTACATTATGAGCTCTTACACCTGAGATCATGTGCATTTTGTGTGTTTCTCTGCATCATACTGATGTATTATTGTTGATCCAAGACCTCAATTCCACAAGAATTGGGAAGTATTTAAAATGCCAATAAAAACAGCAGTAGGTGATTTGTAAATTCCAATTTATCTACATTCAGTTAAGAACAGCACAGAAAAAAAGAATATTTAAATCTTCACCTTGTTAACTGTTGAGTTTTGAAAATATTTGCAAATTCCAGTATTTGACACCTAAAACAAAATCCAAACAAATGAGATGGGAATAGAGAGACTGGAAGAGTTGAGGAACTGTCTTTAAAAAAACCCACCCATTTGGAACTACTTGATACTGCTAAACATCTATGACAGGGTATAAATATGAGGCCTCATTTTGAGCATGGTCATTTTCCAACGAGATGGTTCAAGTTTTATCGCTTTGCCAAAAATTGCAAATAGTTAAACGGTTAAAGAACAAAGTTGCATGAAATTTAGGGATGCCACCATAAACAAAGCATAATGGTGATAAATTTCAGAGAATCCAGAGCAGTCTTTGTGTGTAAAAGACAAGTCTTAATGTCAATATTGGATGGGCATACCCTTCAAGCCCTCAGAAAGCATGCATAAAGAACTGGCATACTTCTGTAATTGTCATAAAAATACAGGCTGGCACACACCTCAGAAGAACTGAGTTAATGAACAAAGTTTTTCAAGGTGTCACCAAATGCAAGTTAAGACTATTACACAAAGAGCAAGTCATAATTTTACAGTATATCATCCAGAAGCACCACCAACTTTTTTGAGCTCAAGCTCATTGAAAAAAAGTGATTAAAAAGTATTTTTCATCCAGCTTTTATAAACTGTCTCAGTTCTTGTGTAGTTTGTAACAATAATGTATAATAAACTGCTCTGGATTTCATATATGGAGTAAGATCAATTTTCTTTTTTTCACTATGAAGACTGCCTGTGATTTTATTAGACAACTTGGGAACTGTAAAGCTCAGATTGATCTTGCAGTATTTCTTGATCAATCATGTGTTTAATACCAACAGCGCTGATTATAGTGCCGACATTACAGTGTGCAGGTGGTATGTGCAGACAAATTCTGGGAGGTCATTATTATTATTAAAAATGAGTCGGACACCAGGGGTTGTTATTCCAAAAATTTGGAAGCAAGATCAAATTTGTACAAAAAAAATTAATAGTTTCATCGGCATACTTTGCAACAAAATAAACATGATTATTATATAAAGAGTCACATATCAGAATACATTTTCCCTCAAATTATCAGGTATTTCCTTTATTTATTTATTTATTTATTTTTGCATAGGCTTTGCTTTCTTCAAAGTAACCTGATCTTGCTTTAAGAACAGCATGGCATATACGAGGCATTTGAACCACAAGGTTTTAAGGTATGTGCCTGGAATTGCATTCCAACCTTTCTTAACTTCATCAATGTGAGATTGCTGATTCGTGGGATGCACTTTTCTGATAGATCGATCCATTTCGTCCCACACAAGCTCAGTTGGAGAGAGGTCTGGAGACTGAGGGAGCCAAACCACCTTTCGAAGAACACCGTCCTCTTCTTTTTTGTGTCGGTAAGCCTAACAGAGCTTGGAAGAATGCTTAGGGTCCTAAGTTGTAGAATGCTTTTGACCTGTATAGGCCTTGCTTCCAAACTTCTGGCCTGTTGTGTATTTGTTAGAAATTTCCATTACTGGCAGCAATGCGTGGCTTTTTGCCACGATATCCTGTCAAATCTGCTGCAGCAAGAACGAATTTTTGCATGAGTGTGATGTGCCACCTTGTGGTGAAGGTGCAGCATTGTCTCTGTTTGAAAGGTGAGTATCACTGTCTGTGGGGAGAACTTTGGACTGCCTATGACTGTTCACATTAGTGCAGTGTTCCTCAACTCCAGTCCTGGGGACCTACAGCCCTACACATTTGTGTCCCTGCTCAGCAACAATATGACTCTGTTGTGATCCTGCATTTTATGTCTTTGCCTTGCCCATGTACCATGTCTAGTTCAAGTTCTGTGCCTGATCTTGTGCCGTGATTTATTGATTCTTGTGTTTTAGTGACCTCTGCTTCGACTGACCATTCTTGGATTATGTATTGTGTATTTGGTTATTAGGATTTCTTGTTTTATTATTTTCATGTTTTAGTTTTTCTAGTCTCCATGCCATGTTCTGTTTTCATAGCCATGTTCCTTGTCATGCTTTGCACTTTGTCACCCCCGTCTTGTCATGTGTGTATCTTTGCTCATGGTCCCTTGTCTTGCGTGCCACTCATTCAGGTGATTTATTGGTTTCTAGGTTTCAATCTTCTTTCATTATCTTGTGTTCTTCCTTCCTCTCTCTTTTACTATCTTACTAACACATACTAACAGTTTGTTGTTTTTGCTAATTACTAACCAACACTAACATTGTATATTTGGACTAACTTACTAACAAGCACTCGGGATTGTATGGCTGCACTTACTAATTGACCAACGATCTCTCAGCAGTCGCCCTATTCTAGTCTCCGCCTCCTTGCCTTTCCCTAATTATCTCTGCTACGATTTTCTGTGGGTCTCCACAAATACTTTGTGCTTTCCTTTTTCTAAACTGTACACTTTTAGTACTCTGTGACTGGAGCCGTTTGTCTGTCTGTAGGTTTGTCTTGTTATCCCTGTCTGCGTTTTGGCTTTGGCCAAATTCATGTAATTAGTTTATTCCCAATGTATCACTCCTTGATTATTGTTCCATTGATTGCACCTGTGTTCCCTGATCATGTGTTCTCCCGGGTGTATATATTAGATGTCTGTTTGATTCACTTCCTCGTCAGATTGTTGTTTCTTGTGCCACGCTTCTCTCGCCTTGATTCATGGTGATTTATCTTTCTGACTGGACTGCCCTAGACACCGAGTTTTGCCGATTCCCTGTACTATTGCCGCATTCTTGTTTTTCAACCTCTTTTTGTCTGACAACGATTTTGTGATTGTGATTGATGCCCTGTGTATGACTCTGGATTTCGCCCATTGGACTCTGATTTTGGATTGCGGACATTGTACTGTTGCCAGCTCTGTTGGGGGGTTTCCCCTTCAGAAATAAAGCCTCGTTTCAGTATTCTACGGGTTTTCGCGATTGGTTCATTTCGCGAAACCCAACAGACTCAGTCAATCAACCAATCCTAATCATCAATCTCTTGGCTACTTGATTTAGGTGTGATTAAAGCAAAGGCTGGTACAGTCACATATAACTTTGACCACATTTTGAGTTAGGAAACAATGTTGAAGATGATTTGAAGGTAGGCAAAATGACATATTAATAAAGAGACAATTTTTCATGTAAAAACTGATTAGCAAAACTATTTTTACCACAGGGGACAGGGTGGTCTGTTACTGAAGAACTCATTTTTATTTAGTGCATACATAGCATACAGATGAATTTGTGCTTGGTTACTGCATAACTCATCCTAATAGCCTCCACATTTTAAGGCAAACCATTTTGTGAGACAGGTTCTGCAGCTACATCAGACATTGTTCCTGAGTTTTCTGAACTGGAAGGTGAAGATGTCCACCATGAAAGAGATAAGATTTCATCCAGGAACTCGGCGAGCTCTGTGTGTCTTTAAAATTGTGTGTGGATATGTATAAAGTGCGCATAGTGGGAGACAGTGGTGGAAGGGTTATTGGACGGGCAAGGAGATGAATAGTTAGCATCCTGGATGTGGTTTCTTGTACTCAAAGCCTTTTCTTGTAGTTGAGGAGCACACAGAAGCCACAGTGGCAGCGCAGCCTCTGTTTGCTAATGTGTGAAATGTGGTTCCAATTACTCCAGGAAACTCCTGAGTGGCTAATCCCACAACAAACCACTCCCAGGCCTCTCCATTGAGAAGTGGCGATGGAATAAATAGGAGCTTCCGACACCAGATTACAGACTGATGGAGTTTAGAATGAGAGAGCGAGAGGCAGCTGTGACATTTTGATTGAGCAGTGCTGATAAACTGAGCAAAAAATTAGCCTGCATTTCCTAATTACCAATTTGAGGCACTTCAATTCTACAAAATCCAAAAGTGGCCTTGTATAGAGCTTTGGCTTCATTATTTCCAAAAGATTTCCAATAAACCAATAGTAGCATTGTAGAATGCAAAATAAAGTCCACATCTGCAAGAATGGTTTCAGAAGTGCAGCATTACCCAGAGTTATCTCTGAAAATGAGTGTCAACTTGAATTATTAAATCAATAAAAAGTATGCTTTGGTTTTTATGGGTTTTTATTATTTATTTGCAAAAAGATGTAGGGTGGTTGACATAGCTTGTAACAACCTGTTGGCTCTCTTCACTATTTTGGGTCAGATTTAGGTCAGCATAGTGTAGTCAGAATGTTATGTCTTGTATCTTTGATTGCTCTGAAACATGGGGGGGATCACGCCATCTTCTGGTGGGAAAGGTAATGGCACTCGAAATGAATTCCCCTCTTCTTAAACTGGAATCAAGTAAGTTTTTTTAATGCTCAAAAAGAGTGACTCATCTTGGAGGATCAGGAAAAAAAACTTTTCTGACTTAAATATGATAGTTTTAAAATCCTGTACAACTATTTTCTGACGGAATTTTCTGGATGGTACAGTGGGGCAGTGAGTCATTGTGTTGCCTTGCAGCAAGAAGGTTGTGGGTTTGTATCCTGCCTTGGGTTTATCCGTGTGGGTCTTGCATGTTTTCCACGGGTTTGCGTGGGTTTCCTACGAGTACTCTGGTTTCCTCCCACAGTCCAAAAGCATGCATGTTGAGCGAATTTGAGACTCTAAATTGCCCGTAGGCGAGAGTGTGTGAGTGAGTGGTGTGTGTGCCTCGCGATGGATTGGTGAGCTGTCCAGGGTGTGTCCCTGCCTTTTGCTTCAGACAGGATAGACTCCTGCTCCCCCATGACCCTAGTGAGGAGGAAGCAGATTAGATGAAGAATGGATGGATTTTGCAGACAGTTGCATTATTTCCCACTTCTGCTTTCTTTTTCTGTCTCTTTGTTAATGGGGAGAAGCCAAGGGGCCCTTCTGACTCCCTGACCCGCTGTTAGCCATGCCTGTCAGTGACTGCACAGGTACAGCCAACAGACAGGAAAGCTCATGTACTGACAGTCGTTTTACCTTTGCAGGGAAGAATTAGAGCCCCAAAGCACTGCATCTAACACTCTAGCAGAGTTCAATCTTTTATGTAAGTTATCTTCCATGAACTTTTGCGCTACTTAAATTTAATTAAATGTGAATTTAGTCACATGTTTGTGACACTGCATTGGATTTTGATAACTTCTTGAATAATTCTTAATTATAATTTTGATAACTTCTTGATGAATAATTAGGCTGTTGTTCTTATTACACTGTTGTCACATTGCCTGTACCAAACTAGGCTTATGCCGTCGGAGGCGAAGGCTGGGGGCATATCCCCGAACGCCCCCAATCCTCCAATTCCCCGATCTTTGAATTGACCTTGAATAGACTTTCATTTGAACTAAATTTCAGGTCAATTGTTCAAATGGTTCTGAAGATATGGCCAAAATGGTAATTTTCCATCACAAAGCGCCACCTGGTGGAAAAATATTGAACCATATAGGTTTGATGTCATCATGAGACACGTTGTGAGGTCATGACCTTGCAGTTACAAATAGTTTCATGCCAATTGGAGAAATAGTTCCAAAGATATAGCAAAAATTGTGAATTTTATGTGACAAAGCTCCACCTTGTGTCAAAATTTTGAACCAAACAGGTGTCATCGTGGGACACATCCTCAGGTCATGACCTTTCATTTGCGCTTGATTTGAGGTCAATGGGACAAAAATTTCCAGAGATATGATAAAAAGTGTGATTTTTTAAAGTTTTTTGCTCCTGGTGGCCAATCTAGAAATAGTAAATTGTCCAAAATCGAATCAGTTCTTCCTCTTTATGATACTTACTTATATGCAGAACTTGGAATTTCTAATTGAAATATTACTGCAGTTATCGCGTTAACACTAAAATCAGTTTTTGGCCCCTGGTTGCCAATCTAGACATCGTAAATTGTTCAAAATCGAATCAGTTCTTCCTCTTTATGATACTTACTTATGTGCAAAATTTGGAATTTGTAATTGAAATATTACTGAAGTTATCGCGTTAACACGTAGTGCGGCGGCGGCGGCCGGACCAAAAACATATCCCCCGGAACGCCAATCGGCGTTCGGGGATATAATGAGATTTCGCGTTTACGTTCACAAATGAAATTCAGCGGAATTTTAAATTATTTATTTAACTTAGATCACATCTTCATGTATGGCTGTAAATCAAGGAGAAGGAGCGGTGATCTTACATGGCCTTTTCTTCTGTTCGGTTTTGCTCCTCTGTTAGCTCAGAAACAGAATTATCGGTAGATTCAGCGCTTTGATAAAGCGAACATCTTATTTTGATTCACACAATTACTACAGTTGGCCAGAGGATGTCACTGTTGTAAAGTATTCACGCTGTCCACGCTGAAATTTCAGTCTCTATTAAAACTAAAATAACCTAAAAGTCCGTACATACTAATAACATACTAATACTTCCAATGAACGATTCTGTCGCTAAAAATGCAGTAATGAATCTTACGTTGATAAAATATTATTGTACAGCCCTGCCGGCATTGCTCATCCGTGAGAGCTCTTGCCTAAGCTGAGAGAATGTGCTAGGTGATGGGCGAAAGCTTAACTAAATGAGATGCAGTGTGCTTTCCTCTCATTTGGATTCTAACCTGAGTGAAGTGGCCAAGATATCAATGAAGCAGAGAGTGAAATGTGTCCCCCTTTAATTTCCTGCTCAACCATTTGGAGAAGCATTTTTTTCGTCCTTGCTGTGGCCATTGAAGGTTTTATACCTATTCTCCTATTCCTATTCCCAAGGAAGGCCTTGTGTATTTCAGCAGGACGTTGCAAAACCACATACTGCAGCTATTACAACAGCATGGCTTCGTGGTAGAAGAGTCTTAATGGCCTGCCAGCAGTCCTGATTTTTCTCCAATTGAGAACATTTGGTGCATAATTAAACAAAAAGTCGGTCAAAGGAGATTCAAAACTCTCCAGCAGCTGGAAGCCTGTATTAAACAAGAGTGGGGTCAAATTCCAACGGCTAAACTCAAGAAACGTGTCTCTTTGCCCAGACGTCTCCACTCTCTGAAAAAAGGAGAGGGGATGCGACACCATCCTCAACAGGCCCCTGTCCCAACTCTTTTGAGACCCATAGCAGCCATCAAATTTGAAACGAGCTCATTTTATGGATAAAACGGTAAAATTTCTCAGTTTCAACATTTGTCATGTTATCTCTACTATTGTGAATAAAATACTGGCTGGTGTGATTTGAAAGTCATTGCGTTTTGACTTTATGCACAATTTACGCTTTGTCCCAACTATCTGGGAATTGGGGTTGTATCATTACAGTGGGAGCACCTGCCATTAAAAAAGGTCGATGCTGAAGTATTTTTATGAACTAGCTATTTTTTCAATCCCATTTCCAATTTAACTACTTTGCCCTTGCAGATGTTTGATGATGGAATTTTTGTTTGCAGTTACACACATGTTACACAAAGGCTTGACTGTGATATTAGTGCCTACATATTGAATTTGGCAGGGAGACATTCTGTGTTGCGGTATGCAACTGTTCCAACGCACTCCCGCTGCAGCCTGCACATCGAGTTTTACCCAGTTCACACAAAACTGAATTTCGCACGCATTGGCTTATTTCAAAGCTGATTAGGTCTTTCCCGTATTGTCTCTCGCTCATGCTTTGCGGGGTGTGTCTTTGCCGTGTGCAAGATGACACTACTGATTAAAGGGAATCGGTCTGAGTCGCACCTGATCTCGGGTTTCAACATTCATATGTAAATTTCATACAAAGAGGAAGGAAAGTATTGTGGCATTCTCCACACATTTCTCATAGGAATGACTTGTGATCAAAGATCAAAAAATCCTTAGTGACTGGATTTAGCCCTTTATTTTGAGGTGCAAGCTGATGTTGTTATGATCCTGATCTGACTGACCATGTTTTTTGTTATGATTCTGCCTGACTGCCAAGTTTGATTATGATATCTGCTTTGTCTGACCATGCACTGTATTTGTGATTTGTATTCCATGCCATGTTTTGTTTTTGCCTTGTCTCTGTCTGTTTGCCATATTCCACTTCTGCAGTTATGTTCTGGTCCATGTTTTGTGTCATACCATGTATTGCACTTTGTCTCCCCCTGTCTGGTCTTTTGTCATGTGATCGCTCACTGCCCCAGTATTGTGTTCCACACTTTTGAGTGATTTCATGGTTTCTGGGATTTCATCCATTCCTTCCAATCTTATTTACTGCCGTCGCCTTGCTTTTCTGTAATACTAACAATACTAACAGTTTGTTGTTTTAGTTAAACTTACTAACCAAGACTAACATTGTTTATAGTACTAACCTACTAATGAGCACTAGGGATTGTATAGCTGCACATTACTAATTGACTAACAAGCTCTCAGCACTCGCGCTGCTCTAGTCTCCGCCCCTTGCCTTCACTCAATTTACTTTGCTGTGTTTCAGCAGATTCTCTGCACCTTGCTAATCACTGTTCTGCCTCTCACTCTGCGCACGGTAGAACTACCTAACCAGAGCCGTATGTTTATCAGTAGGCTGTCTTCGTGATCCCTGTCCGCGTTTTGGCTTTTGCCAATTTCTTGTAATTCCTCATGAACATTTCTTTGTAATTAGTCTGATCCAGTTCACCTGTTTCCTTTTGTAGCATGTGACTTCCCCTTTGTCTATTTAAGCAGTCTTTTCACAGCCAGCTCCTTGTCAGATAGTTTCCCTTTGCTATGCTTGTTTTCGCCTTGTATTCTTTGTGATTCACTTCTGACTGGACCGTCCCTGTTTTGCGATTTTGGTTCTGTTTTGGATTACTGTCTGTCTCTGTATCAAACCCTTTTTTGCCCGACTACAAGTACTGTCATTGCTGCCCTGGTAACGACTTGGATTTCACCCTCTGGATTTTGATTTTTGGATTGTGGACTCTGTACTGTTGCCTCCTGCTCTGTGGGCATTCTCCCCCATCCTTAATAAAATCCAGTTTTACTGCACTGCTTGGTTCTCACGACTGGTTCCTGAACAATACCTCACAGATGTTTGCTTGTGTGTGCTTCATTGCTGTTATTTCTGGTATGAGGACATTTTGATCCAACAGTTAATTTGCGTAGTCTGATTTTGTTATTGCGTGGCTCCTAGTCCAACACAGCAATGCAAATGTAGGACTTTCTGCATCATCAGCAATTGGCTATAACAAGCAGTCCTATCAAGACTCACGTGCGTCATATTGTTTAATCTCAACATTCATATTGATGTTCGTATTCATTTTATTCAATTCTGCATCAATATCTGAATTTAAAAGTAAAGGCACATTTGGCACGAGCAACGCCATTAGAAACTTTAAGGTGCTACTTGCATTTTTTTTTTTTTTTTATAGACAAATCATAAGATGACTGAATTTGGATGGCAAAGTAAATGGAAATAATACGTTTATTTGTTTTGGAGCTTCATTGTAACCACATCTCGATCTGGGATTTGTCCATTGTGGAAGTAATATATAAAATTAAGCTTGAATTCTTTTCAAAGTATTTCGGCTGAGATATGCAGGTTAGATGAATACTTTATTGGCCTCAAAGTAAATTCTAGTATGTGCAAAAGATGGGTTATCTTTCTGGCAAGAAAATCTACTTAATGACCATGTTCGGTGTAAACCATGTCTGAATTCCACTCGGTGTCCATAAATTACGTGACTGAGTTGTGTCCTTTTTCTCCTGACTGATTTGACTATTGCCATCACCAGCAAAGAATAGCATGGTTTTATTTCTAGGAGATAGTGCCTAGATTTACAAACCTAATACCATGGAATGGCCTCACTGTTGTACTGTTGGTTTGTTGGGTGCTGGCTGCTGTGATTCCAATGCAGTGGTGGTGAGGACTGCATGTATCTGTAAAAAAAATGTGATATGTCTCTGTTGTGTTAAACAGAACAGCCCTTTTTTTCCTCAGATCTGGTCTGTGATCAGTACTCTGTGTAGTTATCCCGTTAGCTTGATAATCTTGGGGTCTGTTCCACAAAGCAGGATTGCTGAGTTAGCCAGATAATTGGCTGAATGTAAATGCAGAGCGATTTTCCTTCAGTCCATGCTCCAGATTTGAGAGGTTTCCATATTTTACCCAGTGCAATTATCCAGATAACTGGGTAATCCTGCTTTGTGGAACAGGCTCCTGCGGCGTGAAATTCTTATGGTTATGTCAGTGGAAAACACACTTGTTTCTGGAGTTTGACCCCACTGCAGGTTTTCATTTCACTGCTAATTTCTCAATTCAAGCATTTATTTAAACTTGGAGCCCACAGAGGGAGACCCTCATTTTCGATGGGGCTAAGTGCACGAATGGGCAATTATAAAAACAACAAAACATACAAGGAAAAAGGAGAGAACACAAAACGATGAATAAAAAAGAAATTAATTGACTAAAATATTCATCAAAACACACACAATGATACCGAAAAGTCTCGGATCTTAGCTTTAAACTGAATGAATGACGGAAGAGAGATCAGTTTTAAAGTGCTTTGTAGTACATTCCTGGAATATGGAGCAGAGAATTGGAACGTGGTCCTGCCAAGTTCAGTCTGAGCACAAGGGACCTCAAGCTAAGCCAGTAATTTGAATGGGTAGGATAAGGGTTATCATACTGTGTTAGTAACATGGAGATCCAAGGCGGCAATTTACCAAGAAGTTCCTTTAGTATAAACAACAACCAGTGCCTATTTCCCCTCATTTCAAGAGATGACTAACCAACCATATCATATAAAAGACAGTGGTGAGTATTTTAACTTGCACCTGTGTCAAATCTAAGGGCGGAATGATAAACTGAATCCAGCGGCTTTAATGTTGTAGCATCGGCATGTATATGAATTACATCTCCATAATCCAGAACAGACAAGAAAGTTGCTAAATTCTTTTCTTGCAAGACATGGGAAAGCAAGATTTGTTTCCGTACAAGAAGCCAATATTCTGATTGAGTTTAGTGACAAGGTTACCAATAGGATATTTGAAATTGAATTTATGATCAATCCATATTCTGAGATACATATACTCTGAAACTCTCTCAATGGAAGAGTCATTTGCTGTGATGATGCATAGACTATCAGGGTCAATATTTTTTGCTTTTGTAAAAAGCATAATTTGAGCCTTACTTGCATTTAAAACAATTTTAAGGCTTAAGAGTGCCTCTTGCGGGGCATTAAATGCTATCTGGAGTCTTTCTGTTGCCAATTGTACAGAATCTGCTATACAATAGACAGTTGTATCATCAGCATAAAAAAGGGCTTGGCAGTTTATAATGTAGAGGCAATATCATTTATGTACAAAGTAAAAAGGATAGGACCCAAAATCGAGCCCTGTGGTATACCTTTTGAGATGGGTAACAGCTCTGATTGGAAATTTCCAACCTTCAAACGCCTCTCATGAAGATAGTTCTGAAAGAATTTACTTGCAGTAATACCCATACTAATATTTGAAAGTGTTTGTGGGAGTAAATGATGGTCTACAGTATCAAATGCTTTAGAAAGGTCTACAAAAAAAGGCAGCACAATGCTTATTTCTATCTAACGCAGTTAATATGTCATTTGTGACCAAAGTGACAGCAGTGATTGTACTGTGATTTGATCTAAACCCAAATTGAAGAGGACTGAGAATTGAATTGCGATGAGAGGTAGGATTTGAGTTGAGTGTTAATTAAGGTTTCAAAATTTTTGCCAAATATGGTAGCTTAGAAATTGGCCAATAATTATTTAACTCATTAGTGGGGCCACCTTTATGCAATGGAGTTACATGGGTAGTTTTCCAGGCCAGAGGTAAACAACCTGAGGCAATGCAGAGATTAAAAACATGAGTTAACTGTTAAATGATGGATGAAGCTGCCAATTTTATCAGGTGAGCATCAAGATTATCCTCTCCAGTCAGACATCTGCCATTTATGGCTTGCATAGCATCCAGAACGTCAATAAATGAGAAGGGTCAGAAGGTGAAAGAGGAAGTGGAATTCATTTCACCCACAAATGTATCAGGAGCACTGGAACAATCAGAGTAGATTTTTTCAAATAAGTGTGTTGTGATCCTGCATTTTCTGTCTTTGCCATGCTCATGCCTCATGCTTCTAGTTCAAGTTCTGTGCCTGGCCTAGTGCCATGATTGATTCTTGTGTTTAGTGACCACTGCCTGTATCTGACCATTCTTATATTATGTATTGTGTTTTTGGTATTTAGGATTTCTTGTTTTATTATTTTCATGTTTTAGTTTTCATAGTCCTCATGCCATGTTTTCATTTTTCATAGGCATGTTTATTTTCCTTGCCATGTTTACATTTCCATGCATTGCACTTCGTCTCCCCAGTCTTGTCATGTGTGTATCTTTGCTCACGGTCCCTTGTTTTGCGTGCCACGCATTCAGGTGATTTATTGGTTTCTGGGTTTCAATCTTCTTTCATTATCTCGTGTTCTTCCTTCCCCTTACTTTTACTATCTTACTAACACATACTAACAGTTTGTTGTTTTTGCTAATCACTAACCAACACTAACCCTGTATATTTGGACTAACTTACTAACAAGCACTCGGGATTGTATAGCTGCACTTACTAATTGACTAACGATCTCTCTGCAGTCGCCCTATTCTAGTCTCCGCCTCCTTGCCTTTATTATCAGCAATTATCTCTGCTACGATTTTCTGTGGGTCTCCACAAATACTTTGTGCTTTCCTTTCTCTAAAGTGTACACTTTTAGTACTCCGTGACTGAAGCTGTTTGTTTGTCCATAGGTTTGTCTTGTTATCCTTGTCTGCGTTTTGGCTACAGCCAAATTCATGTGATTAGTTTATTCCTACTCTGTCGCTCCTTGATTATTGTTCCATTGATTGCACCTGTTTTCCCTGATCATGTGTTCACCTGGATATGTGTATAAGATGTCTGTTTGAGTCACTTCTTTGTCAGATCGTTCTTGTTTCCTGTGTCATGCTTCTCTTGCCTTGAGTCATTGTGATTTATCTTTCTGACTGGACCATCCTTGATATCGAGCTTTGCCTATTCCCTGTACTTTTGCCGCATTCTTGTTTTTCGACCTCTTTTGTCTCACAACGATTTTGTGATTGGTGCCCTGTGTATGGCTCTGGATTTCGCCCATTGGACTCTGATTTTCGATTGCGGACATTGTACTGTTGCCAGCTCTGTTGGGGGGGTTTCCCCCTCCAGAAAGAGAGCCTCCTTTTTGTATTCTACTGGTTTTCGCTATTGGTTCATTTTATAAATCCCAACAAAGTGGCCAGCACGTATGAAGCGCTCATTAAAGATTGAACAAATTTCTTTTTGATCAACTATTTTACAGTCATTTAATTTATTATGCAAAGGAAGTGAGACACTAGATTTTCCATTTATGGAGTTTACTGAAACTTGGCTGGATTAGGAGATGAATCAGTTATTAGATTCAGATAGTAGGTACACTGATGGACTTTAAAAACCTATAACCAGAATTGTAGCCAAACACGGATTCAATTTTTTGACAATTCATTGACTTTACCATTAACAACAACTTCGAAAGAATGTCAGATAACATCAACAAAAGAATCAAGATTGACAAGTTTAACAACAAAATCAACAACAAAGATCAGCTCCAATCTCAGTACTGTGTGTGACTGCCACGTGCCTGCAACAAAGCCATCACTTGTCTTGGCATGGACAGCACCATTCTGTTGCTGTTTCTGGGGAATGGCCTGGCACTCCTGGAGAAGGGCTTCTTGGAGCTCCGCCCTCGTCCTGAGCCCTGGAGTGCGTTGCCGATCCAACAGGTCACACACATGCTCGATGCTCTTCGTGTAAGGGCTGAAAGGTGGCCATTCCATGACTAGCGCACCATTCTGGGCCAGGGGCAGCTGGGTCACATGCTGAGTGAAGTCACGCATTGTCTTGCATGAACGTGACCTCAGGGTGGTCTGTGATGTAAGGCACGACGTGCAGTCTGATGGCAAGGTCACAGTAGCAGGCTGCACCAAATGGCACCCCAGACCATCTACAAGCCTAAGCCATCTGTCTCAGCAATGCAGGGGGCCGTGTATCTCTCACTGCGTCGTCTGTCGACCCTCTGTCTTCCATCATGTAGGTACAGACAAAATCTGGACTCATCACTGAAGACAACATTCCTCCAGAATCGATTGGGGACTCGTCTCTGACCATACATTTCAGCCCAGTGAAGTCTGGTAGCCCTGGGCCGTGCATCAAACTGCATTCCAACACATGCCCCGTGGGCTCTGCTCCCTCGCTGGGCAAGTCGGCGACTCGTTCTTCTGCTGATCCTTAGTCTGTGGATTCCTAGGGTCTCCTGAGCCGTCCTGCTGCAGGTTCGAAACCAATCTCTCGGTGGACGAGACTGATCTGATTGTCCTAAGCTGGGGACGTGACCCTAGGATGACCAGGTCAGAGTCGATCATTGGTGCTTCCAGTCTCCTGGTAACGAGCCGCAAGGTTAGAGATTGAGTTGGCTTAACCCAAAATGCTGGGCGATGCGATTTTGGGATGTTCCAGCCATCCACAGTCCAATGGCTTGATCACATTAGGGTCTGGAAAGGCGAGGCATGGCGCACACAGTGTCTTTGAACAAATGCTCTCGGGTTCTGGCCTTAATGACATCAAGGATTGTTTTAAGGCGCTTGACAGCATTGCAATTGTGATCAGTGAAGTCGGACGAGGTTACATCACTAATTCCTCAAATCCTGCTCTGCAGACACAAACAAGGTCATGACCTCACACACTGTTGTGTCTCCTTACTCAAAGACGACTGCATATCAATCATGTAATCATCTAATTAAAGTTCCCCTCGCCCAACTATACTATTTCTGTCTAGTCAGACTTATTCATTTTTGAAGTCCATCAGTATAGATTTAGCCTTTCTTACAGCTGCAGTGCATCTATTACGAGCTCGTCTGAAAGAGAGCCAGTGACTAGGATCACCTGATTTTCTTGCTGGAGCCCAGGCTGAGTTTCTCCATTTAAACTTGGTGGACAACTCTGGGGTAAATCAAGGAGTTATTATCCCCCGCCAACACGAAGTGGGAGGGGGATATAGGTTTGACCTCTGTCCGTCCGTCCGTCCGTGCGTCCGTCCGTCCGTCCGAGATAAAGGGGACAGCTTTACTCAGAAACTACTACAGATACAGTAACCAAATTTGGTGTGTAGCTTCAGACCATAAAGGCCTTGATCGAGTTCGAAAATGAGAAGCGCACGATTGGCGGGGGATGTTGTAGACCATGTCGACTTGTTCTGTCTTTAATTCTAATCTTTTAGAATGGAGCATGAGCATTAACACCGGAGTTGAATGTCTCAGTGAAGAAGTCCAGTGCCAACTGAGCATCATAGTAATTAGATATGGAACTAATGTCACAATGAGCAATTGAAGCACTGATTACTAAAACCCCACAAGTCAAGTCAAGTGTGACTTATGGGGTTTTAGTAATAGATGCTTCAATTCTGCCAAAAAGGATTATTCATTAAAGTGTTTAAAATTTCTTCTCAGGGCCACAGAAGATTTGTTCTTTTCCACACGAGTGCTTCTGATACATGCAGTGGGGCAATGATCGCTGAAACCTAATTCAAACACCCCACTGGCAACAATTTTGTCAGTTCTATTGGAAAAAATAAGATCAATCAACGTGGACTTTGAACAATCCTTTAAATCAGGCCTAGTGGGATCAACTTACTTTTGTACAATTGAGTTAGGTTTAGGTTCCCACTGATCTCTTTAAAATAATCTGAATTTGAATTAAAACAGTTTAAGTTAAAATCGCCAGTTATAATAAGTTCATCTTTTGCATATTGTGCAAGTAGATTCCCTAGTGCATCAACAGAATCCTTGCCAGCAGATGGAGGTCCGTAGACACCAGCAATGACAAAAGAGGGAGGCCCAAGGTGAACTCTCAGACTAATAAATTCAAAATATTTAGGCTTGGTTACAGAAGGCAATACAGTGACTAAGATATTATTTTTATATAAATTACTACGCCCCCCATCCCTCCCAACCCTCCCAACCCTATCCACCCTAAAAACATTATAGCCCCCCAAGGCAATATCAGAGTTGGTTATACTTTTTTGAGCCATGATTCACTCAAAACAAGAATGTCTGGGGCTGTTTGTGCCACAAATTTTTCATCCTGATCTAACTTTTGATACAGGCTTCTTACATTTAGGTGAATGATTCCCATTCCAGTTCTATCTTTAAAAGTGGAAGAATTAGTAGGAGAGAACTGAGACTGGATTTGGGGATTGGTAAAAGACACTAAAGAGATTTTAATCAAATTAGACCTAGTAGCTGTGACCTTTAAAATAGAAATTAGAGTTTTAGTTTGAAGATGTATCAGATTTCTGGAATGCCTGGTATTGGCATTGCTATATGGCTACAAATACGGCTGCAGAGGAATTTTTACAAGATTTGAGGCGGTAACATTGCGGTTTGAATTATGGAGAGGAAACCTTAAAGGTTCCCTGACATGAGGCACACCACCTGAAATTGTTGGTTTATTTTGTTCCATATGATTATTTATATCTCTCTATGCACTCAAAAGTTCAGAAAAATCCATCAATTTCAAGGAATAAAAGTGATTTTTTGCACTCTTACACTCCGCCCCCTGATGAAGTAGGAAGTTTCCGAGACGTAAGTCACATGATCCTATGATGTCATCAAAGGAATGTACCCCTGCCATAGCAATTTCTGTGGTCCACTTACACGCTTGTTTGATGGATGGGGAAAGCTGAGAGAGGCAAAAGCTTAGATACATTTAGGATCAGAAAGGGGTCAATGTCAACATGAAATGCAGCTCGTGGCTTGCTCTGCTTTCCCCACTCTGCTTGTTAATTAGTTAGCTCATTGTCTAATTTGTTCCCCTGCCCCCTTTCACTCCTCATTGCTCTCCCTCGTCTGCTTTGAGTTTGAGCTAATGACCAGTGACTTGAATTGAACATGATGACTTGGTCACAATTCTGGTGTAAACTACCAAGAAGGTAGATCAGTATTGTTGGTTACCACTGGGTAATTGTGTGTACATATCTATTGACTCCTGGAAGAAATTTCCTCTTCTCGGGCTCTTGACCAGAGGCTGATTATGATCAATTTTGTCCCAACCATTTGGATGCTTGATATCAATGAATTTTAAGAGAGGTATTTTTGGGGGCATGGAGAATCATGTTGATGAGAACAGTGAAACTTTTTGTAGCCAGACACACTGAAACCCTTGGGCGAAACATGTTCAGCCATGTCAGTATATCATAAGCACCACATCTCTGAATAATTTGCAGTTGCTCTCGTAATGAATGGCTACCATTACTTGTTTTGTGCAGTAAATTGCAGGGCTTTTCTTGGTGCATTATTCACACAAACACCCACTAGCAGTGTGTGAATCGGGCACTTATCACTCCAGGACACGAATAGTCATGCTTGTGATGGAAAATTTATTTTTTTGCGGCGACCACAGGCCCAAAGAACATACAATCAATTATAATTTTCATGAAGTATTTACAATGAACAATTTCATCAGGTGACACGTAAAGTTTCATTGCATGATAAATATCGGTAAAGTGCTGCGAAAAAGTATTTGCCCCTACCAGATTTTTTTTTTTTTTGCATATTTGTCACACTTGAATGTTTCAGATCACAAAATAAACTTTAAATTAGACAAAGATAACCCAAGTATATACAAATTGCAGTTTTAAAATGATGATTTCATTTATTGAGGGGAAAAGCTATCTAAACCTAGCTGGCCCTATCTGAAAAAGTAATTGCCCCCTAAACCTAATTACTGGTTGTGTCACCCTCAGTGACAACAGCTATAGAATCAAGCATTTGCGATAACTGGCAGTGAGTCTTTCACATCGCTGTGGAGGAATTTTGGGTCACTCTTCTTTGCATAATTGTTTTAATTCAGCCACATTGGAAGATAATGGAGGATTTTATTGTTTTTTTTAAGCCATTCAGAGGTGGACTTGCCGACGTGTTTCCGATCATTGTCCTGCTGCAGAACCCAAGTACGTTTGAGCTTGGGGTCATGATCTGATGGTTGGACCTTCTCCTTCAGAATTTTCTGGTAGAGAGCAGAATTAATAGTTCCATCAATTACGGCAAGTTGTCCAGGTCCTGAAGCAGCAAAGCAGCCCCAGACCTTCACACTACCACCACCACCTTTGACTGTGGCTATGATGTTTTTTTTTTTTTTGTTTGTGGTTGTTTTTTAATGAAATGCAGTGTTAGTTTTACACCAGATATAACTGGATGCACACCTTCTAGAAAGTTCAGCTTTTGTCTCGTCAGTCCTCAACATGTTTTCCCAAAAGTCTTGGGGATCATCAGTTTTTTGGCAAATGTGAGACGAGCCTTTGTGTTCTTTTTCGTCAGCAGTGGTTTTTGCCTTTGAACTCTCCCATTGATGCCATTTTTGCCCAGTCTCTTTCTTATTGTTGAATCATGAACACTGACTTTAACTGAGGCAGTTGAGGCCTGCAGTTCTTTAGATGTTGTTCTGGGTTCTTTTGTGACCGCCTGGATGAGTCCTCGCTGCGCTTTTGGAGTAATTTTGGTCGCAGACCACTCCTGGGGAGGCTCACCACTGTTCCAAATTTTCTCCATTTGTGGATAATGGCTCTCACCATGGTTTGCTGGAGTCCCAAAGCTCTATAAATGGCTTTGTAACCCTTTCAAGATAGTTGTCAATGACTTTGTTTTTCATCTGCTTTGAATTTCTTTAGATTGCAGCATGATGTGTTGCTTTTTGAGATCTTTTAGCTGACTCCATTTTGTCAGACAGGTTCTATTTAAGTGATTTCTTGATGAAAGTGGTCTCGCTGTAATCAGGTCTGGGTGCAGCTAGTTAGATTTAATTAAAAAATGTGGTTAATCACATAATTTAACGGGGAAGGGGGGGGTGCAATTATTACTTTTTCACATAGGGCCAGGTTATTTGGATAGCTTTTTTCCCTAAATAAATGAAATCATCATTTAAAAACTGCACTTTGTATTTACTCTGGTTAACTTTGTCCAATATTAAACTTTGTTTGATGATCTGAAAAATTCAAGTGTGACAAATATACAAAAAAAAAAAGAAATCAGGAAGGGGGCAAATGCTTTTTCACAGCACTGTATTATTAGCTAATTATTCTACTGTTCGCTCACTATTTGAATGAATCAGATTAATAAATATGTTGATACATGACAGAGCTGTGTAAACATCAGATATAAATTTTGTACTGTTGCATATTATTGGCAGACAAGTAGGAAATTATAGTTGTTATCAAGAACAATTCTATAATTTAAAGCACAATTGGGATAATATAGTTCGCTTTTGTCCATATTTTATCATCTGCCTTTTTCTACCATTAACGTATTTACATATCTGAAACGACTGAGTGAGATGAAAACATTTTTTTGGCATATTTGTTGATAAAAATAGCTTACGCTGTGAAAAACATTTCTTACCCTCGTCTAACCAAGGGTTTTTCAACTACAACCCCAATTATTTCGATTATAAACATCATCTTGTTTGGGATCAGTGTACAGCTACAGATGTCCTCTCTTCAAATCAAGTACAAATAAAACAAATTTCAACATTATGATGTCATAGTGTCATAACTAACACCATATTAGGAAACACCAAAATTTTTTCCCTATGATAGAACACACTTGTTTAAAAGGTTTATCCATGAATTATGAGAACAACTTTATGAACAATTCTATGAACTTGTATAATAGTAGGCCTATAGAACAGCATAAAAATAGTATACAGTGCAGTAACCAGTCAAACACATAAGTAGATGTATGTCGGTCTTGCACTTCTAATATTATTAGGTGAAGATCACTTCAAGGTTACCGGTCACTGCTGGTCATTGTAATTCCAAGATTTACTAATACAAGGACAAGATACATCAATAAATCAATAAGGATGACAATCAGTGTGGTCTACAAAGTTCATTGAGCTTGAAACATAATAAAAGCATAGGGGTTATCATATGTGTTTTCGTGCGACGGGAAAAAATCTGTTGGGGGGTGGTAACCCCCCCTTGGTTGGACGAGGGTTAAATCGCAATATGTGCTGTTTTGATGATGACAATATATCTGTATGCTAGTATACGCAAACATACAGTGTGATTTCACTCAATGAGTGTGTGTGGAGATGTGCCAGTTGCCCCGGAGTGCACTTCTGCGGCTTCAGAGAGACCATACAGTCTCTCCAGTGTACGCAAATCAGAGCAACTGGAGAGAGGTTCACATACTCTTCTCCGAAACCATTTCTACCCTTCTGGGAAATGACTGCATCGCACACTCCTGTTTGTGTGCTGTGAATAGGCAAGCTACCTGATTTGTTGAGTGGACCCTATTCCTTAAAATGTTTATTATCGAAAACTGCAAAACTAACTGTTTATTATCAGGCTACTAAACTAGCTAGCCTCGCGCTCTTTTGTCTGCTGTTGGTTCCCATAGTGAGAGCCAGGACAGTGGGTATCAGACCCCCTGAAGGCTGTCCGTCCCTCCAGATGGAGCTCATTAAACCTTATGCCCATTGAGTGACTGTGAGAAAGTGTCTCCATCAACTCTGCTGCGCTTCATGGTTGCCAGTTCTCATCTCGCCTGCTAGCGAACAGGGACTGTCTGTTTGTTTTTATCTGGCAGCAGGAAGAGGACAATGCCTGGGAAGTGGTTAATAAAGCAAACTTTAGGGAGGCTAACAGTGTTTTGGTTCATAATGTTCGCCATTTCGGGACTAATGCCAGGAAATTCTGGTGAATGATAGCTCTGCTACAAACTGTGGGGGGGAATCGCAGTTTTGTTTGGGAAAGGTCATCTGTCGTTTTTTGCGATCAGTTTACATGTGCAGTTCTTTGGTTTTAGAATTTAAAAATAGAAAGAATTTTTTTCTGTTATTGTTGTTCTGTTTATTTTTGTCTGGCTGCATGCTGTTGCTTTAACTGACTTTCGAGGTCATTGAGAGGAATGTTAACTGCTCATAAACAGGAAGAATACAGATGGTGATGAGCTAGTCACTGTCCATACTTCAGTACTGCGCAAAAGTTACAAGCACATACTGCAGGAGTACTATGCTAAAATATTTACTAACAGCAGTATAAATATATAATCTTTTAAATATCTGGCATTATATGGATAAAAATGGTGCTGGATATAAATACAAAACCCAAAACCAGTGAAGTTGGCACGTTATTTAAATCGTAGATAAAAACAGAATACAATGATTTGCAAATCCTTTTCAACTTATATTCAATTGAATACACTGCAAAAACAAGATGTTTAATGTTCAATCAGAGAAACTTTTTTTTTTTTTTGCAAATAATCATTTACTTAGAATTTAAAGGCAGCAGCACATTGCAAAAAAGTTGGCACAGGGGCCTTTTTACCACTGTGTTACATCGCCTTTCCTTTTAACGACACTCAGTAAATGTTTGGGAACTGAGGAGACCAATTTTTGAAGCTTTTCAGGAGGAACTCTTTCCCATTCTTGCTTGATGTACAGCTTAAGTTGTTCAACAGTCCGGGGTCTCCGTTGTCATATTTTACGCTTCATAATGCGCCACAAATTTTCAATGGGAGACAGGTCTGGACTACAGGCAGGCCAGTCTAGTACCCGCACTCTTTTACTACGGAGCCATGCTGCTGTAACACGTGCAGAATGTGGCTTGGCATTGTCTTGCTGAAATAAGCAGGGGCGTCCATGAAAAAGACGTTGCTTGGATGGCAACATATGTTGCTCCAAAACCTGTATGAGCCTTTCAGCATTAATGGTGCCTTCACATATGTGTACGTTGCCCATGCCTTGGGCACTAATACACCCCCATACCATCACAGATGCTGGCTTTTGAACTTTGCGCCTATAACAGTCCGGATGGTTCTTTTCCTCTTTGGTCCGGAGGACACGACGTCCACAGTTTCCAAAAACAATTTGAAATGTGGACTCGTCAGACCACAGAACACTTTTCCACTTTGCATCAGTCCATCTTAGATGAGCTTGGGCCCAGCGAAGCCGGCGGCGTTTCTGGGTGCTGTTGATAAATGGCTTTCGCTTTGCATTGTCGAGTTTTAACTTGCAGTTGCAGATGTAGCACCGAACTGTAGTTACTGACAGTGGTTTTCTGAAGTGTTCCTGAGCCCATGTGGTGATGTCCTTTACACACTGATGTCGGTTTTTGATGCAGTACCGCCTGAGGGATCGAAGGTCATTGGCATTCAATGTTGGTTTTCGGCCTTGTCGCTTACGTGCAGTGATTTCTCCAGATTCTCTGAACCTTTGGACGATATTACGGACCGGAGATGATGAAATCCCTAAATTTCTTGCAATAGCTCGTTGAGGAATGTTGTATTTAAACTGTTCGACAATCAGCTCAAGCATTTGTTCACTAAGTGGTGACCCTCGCCCCATCCTTGTTTGTGAATGACTGAGCATTTCACGGAAGCTGCTTTTATACCCAATCATGGCGCCCACCTGTTCCCAATTAGCCGGTTCACCTGTGGGATGTTCCAAATAAGTGTTTGATGAGCATTCCTCAACTCTCTGTCTTTTTTGCCATTTGTGCCAGGTTTTTGGAAACATGTTGCAGGCATCAAATTCCAAATGAGCTAATATTTGCAAACAATTACAAAGTTTACCTGTTCGCGCATTAAGTAACTTGTCTTTGCAGTGTATTCAATTGAATATAGATTGAAAAGGATTTGCAAATCATTTTATTCTGTTTTTATTTACGATTTACTCAACGTGCCAACTTCACTGGTTTTGGGTTTGTATTTAGTGTGAATATAACCTGTACAAATTTTTCCCCCCGGCATGAGAATGGTCTTTTATATGAAAATCCCCGGGGGTTTGGCGGTGTCCATGTTTTGCTAATACCTTCAAGTTAGCTAATATGTCTGTGGTGGATAGTTTACATTTGCAATAAAGGTGCTTGCTTTGGGAAGTACTTTGTATTTTAGTTCTGCAAACTGTTCTCCAACCCGGGGCATAATAGCCTTGAGCACTAATGAAAATCCTAAGTTGCAAACCTGTGTGTAAGAAGTACCTTACTCACAAAATAACACTTCTGAGATTTTTGGGGTCAAAGTTTTCAAAACATGCTGCTGATCTTTTTTTTTTAAATAGTATCATACTATGGAGCTTATACCTGCTTCCAGAGGCTATCGAGGGCTGACAAACCCTTTTCTGAAAAAAATATCTATATATTAATAAATAAGAAAATTATTTCTGGACTTAAGGACTTTTCTACCAAATATCTGGAATTTAGCGCATTTCGCGTCTAAATGGTGAACATTTTACTTTTAACCGATGAAGCAAACTGAGCCACCTGTCCAGCCGCCCATCCATGGTCGCCATTTTCACAGTTTGTCATATGACACATGCTAGCATTTCGATCGGACAGTTATGAATGTAGGTACTTCTTGCTCAAACATTATTGACTTGGAAATGATTGTGAAATAGAGTAATCGTGGATGTAAAATGGGCTTTTAGCAACCCCCATTATTGCCCTTGAACAGCACTGAATCGGGCCAAGAGCTATGACGTCATTCGTAGGATCAGTTGTGACACCGACTATCGTATGCGGATTTTACAATGCAAGCAAGATGTCGAAATCCACAAAAAATGTCAGAATTTTTGCTTGATTTGGACAACAAAGTTGATGAGGATGATTCAAGCGCAAGTTAGTCAACTACCGACAGTGACAATGAAGATAGAGAAGTAGGAGAGCTGGAAAATGAGGAAGAAACCAGAAACAATAGGGATGCAGCTGAATTACAACACCTACCGCAAGCATACCAGCACAAACCAGAGCCTCAGGCGAGAGCGAGCGAGTGGGAAGCAGGCTCTGGAGTGTGTTTCCCAAAAACATATTTGCTAACTTACTTCGTTGGAATCATTGGCTGTATGTGGTTGAACTAGCTTTGTTCATTGCAAACAAAGTTAGCGACTATGCTTTTGGGAAACCTACCCCTGAGTGAGGGCAGAGGGAACCAGAATATGTACAACCTTAGAATTATACTAACAAATGCCCGGCTGAAGTAACTGGAGGGCCTTAAGTAATGAACAATGCTATAATCCTGTAATCCCAAACCAGCAGTCCCTCCCAATTTATTTCCCTGCAGCGCAAAGCCAATTGTGTGCTGCTCTGAAAAGGCTACAAGACAATGGTGCAATCCAAACTTAACACAGGCTATGGTGCTCAGTACTACTCCGGAAGATGGCGCCTTACCCAGATGAGCCAAAATATACACTTTTTGACAATCTCAAATCTAATCTGCTAGAAATATAAAACAAAAAGAGACTCAGACGAAACAAAAACAAATTACGACAGGCAGACGATAGTCGATGCACTCGACTTCCTTACCATGCGTCCCCATTTTCCAGGAATTACGCCATCAGAAAGGGGCCGTTTTCGCTCAGTTTTTTGGGGGACGTGTGCAAGTTGGAAGGGTGTTCAAAATGCCTCCTTTATTCTCTTCCTGGTCGAGTGTAAGGCTGTGCCTCCAGCCCTCTCCCTGGTCACATTCCTCACACCTTTCTCTTCACCCATAATTAGCAGCACCTGCATCTCATTATCTATGAGCTGCAGGTAATCGCATTTAGATGCCTTACGTTTGTCTCCCTACTGTGGGTCAGTAGGGATTTTAGCTGCCACTCTGTCTTTCTTTGGTTTTGCTTTAGTTTGATATTTATTTGTAAACGTTACATTTTCTGTTGGGACCTCGTTCCCCTTTTGTTTTTTGTATATTTCACTCTCAATTGCTAAAATCATTCATCACTACCCAGCCTTGCACAAGTCCTCACTCCAGTTCCCGGTTTTAGAGTCCGCTGGACAGCCGTGCCGCATCTGGCGAACAAAACCGTTACAATGGGTAAGTGTCCAGAAAGTGTTTTATTCACCATCCCCATGACATTAACATCCCGTAGAGGTATAATTTCTCAGTTCATGTTTACTTTAATGCTGGTGTCAGCTCATTTTTTTCCAACCTGTGACTTGAGTACTTCTTGCACACCGGTCTTCAATTGTCACACAAGTAATTCCATGAAAATCTATTCTCAAAATCCTGATATTAACATGTTCTGGCAGGTCTTTCTTAATGAAATCTCTTCTCTCCCCTACGAAAAGTTTATTTTTTCCAGCTTCAATGTCACTGTAGCCAATGTTGCGGCAACTGCAGTTTTTGTTGTTTTAGTCACCAGGCTTAACACAGCTCAAGGCCTGGCACGAGAACTCTTGTTCTGTGTTTTTGATTAGATGACTGATGGTGTGAGTCTCCATAGTTGCGAGAGTAAATGGGCCGAGAACTATCTTTATCCCAAGTGTAAACCAAAGAACCTGAGCCATTTCAAGCACCTCAGATTTGTGCTTTAACATCATTACATGCAATTTATTCTGTGGTTTTCCTGTCGGGAACATAAATATCATGTCCTTAAGCCCCTGACAAATTGATAGAGTTCCTTAGCAGCATACCTCCTGAGTGACATTTTGAATGGCACGTGAGTTGCAGTTGCCTCTGTCCCTCCCTGACTGACGGATGAGGTCACCACTGTATCGCAGCGTGATTGGACCCTCTCGAATCAGGGTGGTCACGTGTAAATCTCTCCTGCATAGAGACTGCAGTGCTGCCTAAGGGACGCTAAGACAACACAAGCATGTTTGAGCGAGAGGTGCCAGGGTTTCCTCATGAAAGTCTGCTCGATTGACAGCTGTGATGCTGGTTTGACTCCCCAGGGTCGTTTGAGATTCTGACTTGCATCTGCACAGATAGAACTGAGGATGACTCTAATGTTGGGCCCTTGAGCAAGGCCCTTAACCCCAAAACTGCTCCAGGGGTTCTGCACTTGTTTCTCTCTATCGCCCCCCAGCTGCAGCTCATCTATCTGACATTTCCTCCTGAGCATCCTTGGAAAAAAAGAGACACATGGTCTCGGGGGAACTTCCCAGATTAACTAAAGGATAAAAAATAGCTTTGATGGACAGCCTTAGGGCAGTACGAGAGGAGGACACTCCAGCGAGCGATTGCTAGCGTGGTCTTAGCCGTTGGTCAGCCCTGCCGTGCGCTCCATGGGGACGGACTGAACTCTTCGCTGGAAGACGCTGTGCGCTTCTATGCTCACGTCCAGCAGCCCCAAAGGTCACCCCACACCACAAGCCCCCCAGGGAGTCTGCACCCGGCCCCACAGCCTCCTGCTCCCTGTCCTTTTTCTAGAATAGTCCAGGCGAGGACTCTCGGTCTGTTAACCCTTAGAGCGCTGAAATAAATTTACAAAAAATGATAAATTAGGTTACCTTGTGCTGTTGAAAACCTATCATGTGGCAACTTGTTTAAAAGAGCTCCCGCATGGTTTTCGACAGGTTTTAATTTAATATCTTAACACTATTTGAATTTAGCGCTTTAAGGGTTAAAGCAAGAGCTGGGCGGTAACTGTGGAACCTGGTGTTATTCACTGCAGTGCCCTGCAAATGTCTCCACGGCGAGGGCCCATTATCACCGAGGGGGATAAGAAATGTCAAAATGCTGTTGTCATGGTGATGCAGGGGCTTATTGGAGGCGTGACTGCGTTTTGCACAGTACTTATGTGCACCCCTGTTCCCACTTCCTGTTTTAGTTCAGTGTCTCTCCAGATTCTGTCTGCGCTGCTTCATGCCTACCCTCCCCCTCCACACACACACACACACACACACACACACACACTCACTCACATACACACACACTTACATGCACATACACTTGAAAACACACTCACACATACGCTCACTTACATGCATACATGAACACGCCTATCCTCCCCCTCCACAGAGACATACACACACTTGCACGCATAGACACACACACAATTGCACCCACACACACGCACACACACAGACATGCTTACCCTCCCTCAGCCCACACACACACACACACACACACACACATATGCACACATACACACACTTATGTATACTCATAGAAAAACACACACACAAACATTAATACATGAACACACATACATGCATGCACACACACACACACACACACTTATACAAACACATACACAATCATCCACACACTCTCTCACATACAGTGGCGTGAAAAAGTATTTGCCCCCTTCCTGATTTCTTACTTTTTTGCATATTTTCCACACTTATGTGTTTCAGATCATCAAACAAATTTTAACATAAGAAAAAGATAACCCGAGTAAATACAAAATGCAGTTTTTAAATTATGATTTCATTTATTAAGGGGAAAAGCTATCCAAACCTACCTGGCCCCATGTGAAAAAGTAATTCCCCCCCCCCCCCCCCACACAGTGGTTAACTGTGATTAACCACATTTTTAGAGTCCAGTTTCACCAGCCACACCCAGGCCTGATTACTGCCAGACCTATTGAATCAAGAAATCACTTCAACAGAACCTATTTGACAAAGTGAAGTAGGCTAAAAGATCTCAAAAAGCAACATGTCATGCCACGAAGTAAAGAAATTTACATACAGATGAGAAACAAAGAAATTGACATCTATCAGTCAGGAAAGGGTTGCAAAACCATTTCTAAGGCTTTGCGACTCTGGCGAATCACGGTGAGAGCCATTATCCACAAATCGAGAAAACTTGGAACAGTGGTGAACCTTCCCAGAAGTGGCCGGCCTACCAAAATTACTCCAAGAGCGCATCAACTACTCATCCAGGAGGTCACAAAAAACCCAGAACAACATCTGAAGAACTGCAGGCCTCACTTGCCTCAGTTAAAGTCCATGTTCATGATTCAACAATAAGAAAGAGACTGGGCAAAAATGGCATCCATGGGAGAGTTCCAAGGCAAAAACAACTGCTGACCAAAAATAACACAAAGACTCGTCTCACATTTGCCAAAATACATCTTGATGATCCTCAAGACTTGAGGGAAAATATTCTGCGGGATGACGAGACATAAGCTGAACTTTCTGGAAGGTGTGCGTCCCATTACATCAGGCGTAAAATTAACACAGCATTTCATAAAAAGAACATCATACCAAAAGTCAAACATGGTGGTGGAAGTGTGATGGTTTGGGGCTGCTTTGCTGCTTCAGGACCTGGACGACTTGACATAATTGATGGAACTATGAATTCTGCTCTCTACCGGAAAATCCTGAAGGAGAAGGTCCAACCATCAGATTGTGATCTCGACCTCAAGCGGACTTGGGTTATGCTGCAGGACAATGATCTGAAACACACCAGGAAGTCCACCTCTGAATGGCTTAAAATAAACAAAATAAGATTTTGGAATAGCCTTGTCAAAGTCTGGGCTTAAATCCTATTGAGATGCAGTGGCATGACCTTAAACAGGCCGTTCATGCTAAAAACCCCTCAAATGTGGCTGAATTGAAATAATTCTGCAAAGAAGAGTGGGCTAATATTCTTCCACAGTGATGTGAAAGACTCATTGCCAGTTATTGCAAACGTTTGATTGCTGTTGTTGTCGCCGAGGATGGCACAACCAGTCATTAGGATTTAGGGAGCATTTACTTTTTAGAGCCAGGTAGGTTTCGATTGCTGTTTTCCCTTAATAAATGAACTCATCATTAAATTTGTTGTTCTTTCTGGCTTCCTCGGTAATTTTTGTCACGGGCCGCCACTGCATTTAAAAACTGCATTTTGTATTTACTCAAGTTGTCTTTGTCTAATATCAAAATTAGGGCTGTCGCGTTAATTAATCGTGATTAATTTAAGCGCAATAAAAGTAACTGCCACTTATGAGGCAGACAGACGTTCTTGCTTATTACCTTTTCTGACACATACCGGTACATGCCTAATGCGGTCATTTGAAATGCTTCCGGGAAGAAAACTGTGATTTGAAGTCCGCTAATTAACAGCGAGGTTAGACAGCCTCCATCGCCTTGGCATAATTAGCTCCCCTTAAATCAATTCCTGTGTACTTTGCCTGACTTGCAATCAAGTCATTTATTCAGCCAATTGACTGATCAAAACAAAAATGTGGCCTATAATGATTTAGAAGTGATAATGAGAAGCAGACAGACCTAACCAGGCTGCCTTGTTAGATTGAAAGAATTTCAATAATCTGAATAAATAGTAGACCTTTGAATTCCACCTCTCATTGAGAAATTTTGTACGCATTATTAAAGATAGGCTATTTCTTTAAAAAAAAATAAATTATTCAAAGATGGCCCTGGTTTGAAGAGTTTAAAAATATAGGCTACGTGAAGTGGAAACATTTTGTGAAGCAAATCGAACGTGAATGCGAGAGAGAATACATTTGCATTGCAGGCAATAGTCAAATGCACCGAAGATTTGGCAGCGCACGTTCAGGCGAATCTTTCCCGCAAATGTGTCGCATTTTTTATTAGATAGTTGAACAAGAGTAATTTAAAATAATGTAACTCATAGCGCTTGACTTTATTTACTTTTGAGCGTCTAAATAACCAACAGTGAAGGTGGAAAACATTTTGTTCAAGCCTATGTGACATGTAAATTGTTAACGCATTTGAAATTCTTTCAATCTAACACGGGCAGCCTGGTTAGGTCTGTCTGCTTCTCATTATCTCTTCTTAATCATTATAGGCCACGTTTTGGTTTTGATTGGTCAGTTGGCTGAATAAATGGCTTGATTGCAAGTTAGGCAAAGTACATGTGAATTGATTTAAGGGGAGCTAATTATGTCAAGGCGATGGAGGCTGTCCAACCTTGCTGTTAATTAGCGGACTTCAAATCACAGTTTTCTTCCCGGAAGCATTTCAAATGACCGCATTCGAGAACAGGTAATAAGCAAGCACATCTGTCTGCCTCATAGTGGCAGTTACTTTTTTTGCGCTTAAATTAATTGCGCTTATTTAATGCCACAGCCCTAGTTCAAATTTGTTTGATATCTGTAACATTTAAGCGTGACAAATATGCAAAAAAGACGAAATCAGGAAGGGCGCAAATACTTTTTCACGGCACTGTACACACACATGCAAGCATACCCCCACACTTACATGCACGCTCAATTCCTTTCATTCCTTTTCGTCTTTCCAGCCTTTCCCTGATCTTAACAATAAGCAATGCAAGCCTAAACAAAACCCTTACCCTAACCTTAACCTATCCCTAATTCTAACCTTACCCCTAACCTTAACTAATAAGTCACAGTTTGCCAATGCAATTGTGTGGACGCATTAAAATGTCCTCACTTCCCAAAAATATCCACACTTTGTAGGAAAAAAACTGTTTTTTGGTTCTCACTCACTTAGTAGCAAGCGCAAGAAGAACACACACACACACAGTTGAATTGCTTTTCAAACCTTCTAATATTAGTGGATGCTTGTTTGCAAATTTTCACTGGTGACAAAGAAGGAGAATTTCTTGCTGCGATGAGATCACGCCATTATCCTGCTCTTCAAGGGATGACCATCATAAACAAGTATCCCACGCCACCAGTTCAGACTACAGATGTTTTTTATTCACCGTTAAACTAATTAGTCATTTATATTCATAGCATCCTGCTATTCCCAGGCACTAAATGCAGACAAATAAAAAACAGACCGTATTTTCGGATTAGTGGCTGTCAGACGTGATACTGACGGCCATCAGTCATGTCAGAAGATGCATCCACAGGGATTCTGTCAGCGTGTCGCCAACAGCGACTGAAGAGGTCGTACAGAACATCACTCAGACTCTTAATCATCAGTGCAACGGCTGTTGTGAAGTGACATTTAAGGGACGTCTATTCAGTTCTCACCGAGAGTATAGTAGCATTTGGATGAAGTTATTTTTTTTTTCTGTTTTACCGCATACTACCTGAGGTATTTGATTTTCTGAGAAAGGAGAAGAATATAGAACATAGAGTAACTGCAGTAAGTCCGTTTTTATTTCATTCATGGTGTTCACATGAATATGAATTTTTCCGTTTTATGGAAATGGATGTTTTTGGCTCCCCCCAGCCGGACAAAATTAAGTTTGTGTTTCCATAGCAATAAAAAAATTAATCCAGCACTCACGGATCAAAGTAAACAACGGCACGGGCAGCAATACACGAACGTTTCAGCCTACTGGCTTTCTTCAGCGTGTTGATTGCATAGCAATGCAATTACTGAATGGAGTCAGTCATCAAACGTTGGGTATAATCTTTGAAAATGGCACGTTAGTCCTTCACTGCTGTTGATTTCGGCTGATCATTATTTCGGGAGTTATCCGTCCGAATGAGTGTTGCTTGATCTAATCTGTTTCTGTGCTGTTTCCTTTCACATGGATTCCTCACACACATAAGAGTAGTGAGTGTATGTTTATGTCTGTGGAGACTGTATTTAGAGTCAGGGCAAGCAGGACAAAGACTGGAGAAGTCACTAAGAATGATAAACGACAAATGTGAAAGTGTAGAAGGCAGTGGAAACCACTGAAGAGAATGGTTCAGTAACAAGGTCAAGAAGAGCAGTTTGGAGAGTCTGGAAAAAAAAAGAGTGCGCTGACGGACTCAAATAAACACCGGATGGTCGAGGAAGCTGATAATCCTGAGCGCTGTGATGAAACGTCCTGAAAGATGGTCTATGACGTCACTAACAGTGTTCGGAGGGCGGGGGAGAAAATAACAGGCCACTGTACACCAAAGACTTCAAGAGAAGAATTACTCTCCCCACACTGCAAGACCATTACCTCTCATCGGCAATCAGAATCAAAAGGTCAGATTTAACTCAACAACAAATGCAATATTCAGAAACTGGGAGAGTTGTGTAGTAAGGTCTTGTGAGCAGATGAGAGGAAATGAAAACCTTTCTTCACTTTAGTTCTCTTTAGTTCTTCCAAAAGCAGGTTCAAAGTCAGAGAAAGTGCTTTCTCATACTGTTCAACAATGTCACATTCTGTATCTGCTGGCTTCAGCACTTCACTGAAGTGGCTTCACACATATTGAGAGGAAAATTGATGTATTTGATATAATAGTGCGGCCTTCAGAAAATGGCATCCGCGGATTGAATATTTTGTCAAGTTTAACACAAGGTCGCAAGTGACATTCCAGGCGAAACTGGTCTTTCGTCCTTTGAATTTAGGGGGCACCACTGTCGTACATCATAGTGCTAAGAACTTAGTTGCTAGCTGCTAGCTGCTGGGAAAAGCAGGTTTCACCAGGAATGCTACTTGCGACCTTGTGTTACTCGTTATTCAATCCAGGGATCCCATTTTTAACAGCCACAATATGACATCAACTGGAAAATATCTAATGCATCATTTAATACACATTTAGCGGTAATTCAGCTGGCTAATTTGAGATTTTTGGAAACCTTTGGACCTCCACTAGAATTTAAAATATGCCTGAAGTTCTACAGGTTTTACTGCAGCCACTGCATTTGATGGACCCTTAAATGGGACTATAGATTTCATGGGGTTGAAGCGCAATTCTGAAAATGGAGAAAGGCGAGAACCTCCAATGCACCTCTATTATGAAATAAGGAGATGGCGTGCGCTGTTGAAACAAACAGGCTTGTGTTTATTGGTGATGCAACAGAGGACAGCCAACTGGATGGAGGCAGTAAGATGACTGTGGAAGTCTACAGACTGATGTTGGCTGGCAATGTAGAATGAAACTCCTCAAAGTTCATCATCTGTTGGTTCATCCAACTATGACGTGATGGCTGCAGACTCACTTGCCTGTGAGACCAAACCATTCATAAATGGGCAATGCCTGTCATTTTATTTACATCCAGCTGAACATGTGACGGTGCGTTCAGGAACCACACGCAAGAGAGGGAAATCCAAAAGTCGTATGCCTTATTGGAGTCCGAGTCAAAGCCAAAAAACAGCAATTGCCAAGCCACAATATGAAATCCAAAAACAGTGTTGACTACACAGGCAGGGGTCAGAACCAGTTAGAGAGATGAGCAGAGGTACAAAAAAGAAGGCAAAAAGTTGTAGTCGATGAACAAAGCCAAGGGTCATACACAGGGCATCCAAACACAGAAATCGTGGTCATACAAAAATGGGTCAAAATCCAGAAAGACAAAAACAATACAAAAAGTGCAATGGCAAGAATCGAAGTCGGACAATCCAGTAGAAGAGAAACAATACTCAATGGCATACGAGGCGCTCTGCACATAGAAATATTGATCAACGTTCTGACGAGAGCTGTGAGTGAAATGACTGCTTAATTACACATAGGGAAGATCACATGCTATACAGGAATCAGATGTAGAGAATCAGACTAATTACAACAGGAGAATCACATGAGGGAAGCCCTAACCACGAAAATTGGCGAAAGACAAAACACGAACGGGAATCACACAAACAGCCTATGACATTAAAACAGCTCCGGTCCAGGAGTTCTACATGCACAGATAATGAGCACAGGAAAGTAATTAAGCACGTGCGAGAGATCATGCTGAAACTCAGGAGAAGACAGGGAGAGCTTAGCAAGAGGCGTAGATTAGAACAGGGCGATTGCTGAGAGGGAATTAGTCTTAATTAGTAGCAGTGCAACTTTACAGATTTAACTAGAGTGCTCGTTAGTGAGTTAGTAATCATATATACATGGATTAGTTGTGTTAGTAGACTATGATACAAAATACAAATGTTAGTCTTGTTAGTAATCAGAACAGAAAGATGAAGGAAGAAAACAAGGATCGAAGGAATATTTTAAACATGGAATTACATTTAAATCACCCGAATTCAGTGAGCACACAGACAGGGAAGAGGGACTGAGCCAACTAGATCACAAGACAGGGGAGACAAGTGCAATGGAACTGAGAAATGGAACGAACTAAAAATTATTACAATAAGTATTACAACAACCAAAAACAATAAATAAAAGACAAAATCATGAACACAGAACATGAACATAAACATGACCACAAGGCAGAATCACAACAGGACATGCAGTTCTGCCCCTGCACCACAGGCTGAAGGAACTGAGGCCAACTGAAAGTGACTTCGGTCAACAAAGCGGCCTGGAATGTCATTTCAAAAGAACACATTTGGAGGGTCATAGACTCGACATTATGCCGTTTAAGGGCTGTGCAAACAAATATGACATCTGTACTGGTTCACATTTAAGTTTGTCAGTTGTTTTCACGCAGCTTAATATGGGTTACCTTGACACAAAAAAAAAATAGTTTCTATGAAATAGTAAAACGTATGAATGGAAATTCCATGATAGAATAGTTGATTATTGGAACGTCTCTCACCCTCATCAGATGATGTCAAATCCAAACGACTTAATATTTTGCAAAAACTAGCCATTTTGACTCTTCTGTTTCCATATTTTTGAAGGGAACTGTAACTAGAGCCACTCAGCGTTTTGATTTATTTGTGTTTATTTCAGAATTGAAAAAGTTTTCTGAGCATAAGATGCAGAGGTGTCACTGAATATGCCAGGAAGTGATGCAGTCTGCATCCAGCCTTTGGGGAGCCATGTTGCATGTGGAGTTTTGCATTTCTCACAGTCATTTTTCAGGATGGAAACCATTTTAACCCTCCAAACACACCAGGAGCACTTCCCACGATGCCACTCAAGCAGTGTCTTCTGTGGATGACTCATAATTCATCACTCAGTCAGGACCTCTGAGGATCTGGGGAGACCAAACCAATTGCCTGCTCCAAATGGAAAAATACAAGGATATGACTGGGGGGAAATTACAAGCTATAGGGTATTTTCCTATAAACGCTGCAGAGAGAATCACTGAATTCATTAATTCAAAAGATGGCAATGCAGAAACTTACAAATCTCAGAAAATTGTATTGAGAATATTTACAGAATTGATTTCAAAACATTTTGCCTCGGAAATAGACATACATTTGAAATACAAAAAATTGTGATGCCGAATGTTATGTACACTAAGAGAAAAACTTTTTTTTATTTTATTATTATTTCCCCCCCCCCCTTTTTTTTTGCAATCTTGCGATTTCCTTCGCAGGTCAGGTCAATGAGCTTGCTGGAAGTTAAATAAGCTCTGTGTTCTGCTGTCAAAAATTTAAATAATGCTTCCGGCCCTAATGTCAGCATTCTAACCTTTAACCTCAAGTCTCAAGACTGAAAACTCGGACTGGTTCATAACCCTGAGAAAGTATTGTGGCCTTGCTTTGGTAGATTTGAGTGATTTAGTACTTTCATCAATCACCTTTCCTTTAAAGGCAAAATACTACACAATGCTGGGTGTGCCAGTGAGAAAAAAGTAATCCTCCACTCATGAATTTGAGTGACAGAATCTAGCAATGAATGAGAATGAGACAGGTTTTAGTGTGTACAATGAGATGGATTGTGTCCTATCCGGCAAAGAGCTCTCGGCCTACAAAATAGTTATAGAGAACCTTCATATGATTTTTTTTCAATTAGTGCCTTTTCAAGAGCAAGTTGGAAATCAATAAAATGTATTCAATTAGTCATCGGCGCTCTTTTTGAAGTTTTAATGATGGCGGACAGTGGCGGTCAGCATCTCTTTACCCCCTCTCTCCGTCTTGCCAATCGACAGTCTGCTGAATGTCTTTCAATGTTGGTTATGCGCTACCCAGTCAAAATGACATGAAGTACCTATGCCTAATTTGATTCATGCCATTTGGAAATTTGATTACAGATTGATCTTAATGAAATGAGTCCAATTGCTGTGTATTCAATCCTTGCAAAAATTTCACCATTTAATCTTTTTTTGAAGTTTACCTTTACCTATTTCTTTACGTGCTTGGTGCTTTGTGCCGCTGAATACAGAACAGGACTGAACTCATTAACATCGCCCATGCTCACCTCATTCAACCAACTGAAAGCAAAATTCAACCTTCCAAATTCTCATTTGTTTAGGTATGTTCAGGTGAGAGATTATGTTCGTAGCGATGTTCCTGATTTTCAAACATGTCCTGCTGAACATCCGTTTTATACACTCTTGAAACAATCACCTGACTCAAAGAAGTTGATATCGGATTTTGTCTCCCTTTTTGAGCCCCAAACTGTACCATCTTCCAATCCAAAAAAAGATGCCTGGAGCACAGAGCTTGATATGGACATGTTTGATGAGGTTTGGGAGGAAGGGCTGTGCAGAATTCATGGTGCATACACTGCACTACTTGAAAACTAAACTGAATAAAATCTTTCCATCCATCTCTCCTTTATGTGATCGCTGAATGTCCTCTGAGGGTAGTCTATCTCACATGTTTTGGTTCTGTCCCAAACTAGGTTAATACTGGCCGGACATTTTCAGTTGGTACACCAAGGTTCATAGGAGGAAAATTACCCCTGACAGCCTTTTAGCCCTATTTGGTTGCTCGGAGACAAGTCTTGAACTTCCCTATAATGAGCAGCAGGCCCTTATGTTTGGAATGACAGTGGCCAAAAGAATTATTTTGAAAGAATGGAAGTGCACTTCATCACCATGTTTTAAAAGACGGCTCATCGAGATGGTCTCTTCTTTGCAACTCGAGAGGCTCAGGTATGATAGGTTGAACTCCTTAAAGAAGTTTAATAAGATTTGGGGCCCTTTTTTGGAGTGTTTTAATAGCACATGAGGTAGCTTCTCTAATTTGTCCCCGCTATTTGATTTGATTCTTTCTGAGAGTTTGTTTCTATAATGTCTGACATGGTTTGTGTATCTGTGTTGATGTATTACTGTATGGCAACATTTTGTTGATGAGTGTAAATGTTGAAAAACTTTGAAAATAAAATATTAACATTGCACATGCTCATGGGATGAGTGTGCTGAATCTGTCTCTGAAATAATAACGTGTATGAGCTGGGCTGGGCCCTAACATGCTTGTATTCTTTCTTGCATCGTCAATATGAGCGAGGTTTCTCATTATGCGGTGACATTTCGTGCCCCCCTAATTTGCCAAATTTTCTGCTACATTTGAGAAATATAAGAATGGTAAATGAACCATGCTTTGGTACAGATGATGCTTTGGGGTCATGTTCCACAGGGTGTGCCTTAACAAAGGCGGAACAGGGAGGGACGCATTGAGCCGGCCATTGGTTTAGGAGCCCTTGCGCGTCTTCACTTACCTTCAGTCTATAGAACCCAGACAATGTCATGTCAATTAAAGGTATTAAATGAATGCACTGTGGTGCTCCCGTTAATTGTTGAATGGCTTGTGGAAAACACAGAACAGGACATGATCACCTGGGAACGCGGCCTGAAAAGCCAATTTTATAGAATTAAAAAAACGCAAAGAACCGACGTTTTCTAAAATGGAAAAAAAAAAAACTTTTTAGCTGGGGAATTCCTTCAAAATTAATTAATTAATGCAGTTTACTACCAAATGATTGCCTAACGGTGGAATCAGACTTTGCATTGGGCAATGATGGACATGCTTTAATTTGATTGCGAAAATTCTATCGTATTCATTAAATTTATATTAGCTCAGCACTGAGGGGCTGCACTTGTTATTCACATTTGGCCATAGTTCTTAGTGCGTTCGTTTCTATTCAGTACGCTACAAATTGTTCAGGATATTATATCGAATGCCTTATAGATATGGTTCACTTTCAGACTTGTCCTCTTCAGAAGTAAGCCAGGTGCAATGATACTATCTTGCCCAATAGTAGGCCTATAGGTTACTTGCCCATACACGTCTTCGGAATCCCCGTCTTTAAAAAAAAAACACTTTCACAGCGACAGGTTATATCACTAAACTTAGGAAGCCGGTTGGTATTCACTCTATTTTTGACAATTCCTTTATCTCCCGCACGTGAAACAAAGCATGATAATAAGGTTTTTAATCGCAAAAAATTTCCGAAATTCGCGCGCACTGTTCTCAGGTAGGGTGTTAACTGAGACAGCCGAGCAGACAAACGTCAACCAAGATGCGCGTTTCCTCATTCTTGTCACTGTCAGTCTCATTGGAATACAGATAAGTGTGCTGGCAGGCACTCCAGGTGCTGGTCTGTGAAGGCGGTGAGAACTACGCGATCGCAATGGATTTATATTACCTGTCCTGAACGTAACTCAACGTGTTGCACCTCCAAAACGTCCAAGTTAATTTATTAACCTGAGGTAATTTTTCCATTTTGTAATGTTGCTTAATTGGCGAAGCTATTGCTTGCCATGAATATTTGTGATGTTACGCGCTTTCAACTGTTGCTGTGAATGAAAGCGATAGCCTACTATATATCTATTTCAGGCTACTGTAAAGCAAGCTGTGTGTACGTGCGTTATTATGAACTGGATGTAAGCTTGGGCTTTTGTTCTGTAGTGAGTTTGGCTTCATAGTGTCGAATGTGCTATTTTTATTTTGTTGAAGTGTTGAGTAGAAAATAGTTGTCTAGCTGAGCTGTGAATTACTCACTACAAGCCACCTGGCATCGTGGGTCTTGGGAATATATCTGATAATTGCTGTCAGAAAACTGCAGTAAATAGGGCCTTTATGGAACACTGAAATATACGCCGACAGATTGGTCACTGTATCAGTATTTTCAATTGGTTTGAGCATGGTATACCATCAATACGTGGACTTCGTTGTCCTGAGGGGAATGCTGTGTATGCTCATTATGAAGTAACTCTGCCCTGGAGTTGTAATCGTTCAATAACGATTTCGTTTCAGGCCTATTAGTTTTAATGCGTAACGTGTTAGGTGGATGACTGAAATATGTCTCACATTAAGATTCTTTAGGTATTTGATGACGACATTTGAGTCCCACTGTATAAACAGTGGAACAAATTGCCCTGAACGTGCCCAAGTTTTGGATAAATTACTATTGAATGAAGCCGATTCATGTACATCGCCGATAAAAAGACAGTCGCTGAGGCATATGATTTTTAATGTCGGAGTAGCATAGATCGACTCTATGCATTGAGTGATTGCAACCGATTATGCTGCCATCCGTGCTTTTTAGAAACGTCCAAAATTATGTCAGGTAGGTTGCTTTACGATCTAACTGCATATTCTTTAGAAGCTTCGACATTGTCTTCAAACTGATTTGACTCCGCGTTTAATTTAGCTACCATTCTCTATGTCTGACGATGTATTCGTCAGTCATGCCAAGGCAATTCAGTCAACTGCACAAAATAATCTGGATTGTACGAAAACCAGGTTGTAAAGTGTGTCCCCGGGATTGAGGGTTGGGAAAAGCAGTCTGGGGGAAGCCTGGAGCTGTTGCGCGCTCCAGTGCGCCCTCATGCGCAGATGAGATATTGAAACGAGAGACACCTGTTGAATATATTTTCTCCCAATGACTGGTGGAGATGTGATCAGATCCTTTAATACAAAGTATAGAATAGGCCTTCGTTAAATATGAAATATTCAAGAGCGCATTGTCAACCTGATCGCTCTTTTGAAAACCATCGGTCATGAACGGGAATCATAAATCATAGGCTATTCCTTTTGATTTGAAGATGCCGGTTCTGGTTTTAATGTATGTACGTACCCTGAACGTCTTAAGCGAACTTTTAATCTGGAACAGACTACTACTCACCTCACCTTCTTCCACCTTCACTGGGCTTCCATTGCTTTGTCTCTCTGGTGATACATGAGTTGGAAATTCCATTGCAACGTTCCATTGCAAAGAGCTACTAATCCTGCTGCATGACGAACATGTGACATTTGTTAGTTTTCTTGGTTCGCCTCACCTGTCTCGGTCACTCCGGTCCCGCTGAGCTAACCAACGGGGCCAATCTAAAACCACTTCACAGACAACGGCTTTTTTACGAATGCACGAAGATATTATGTATCTGAATGAAAACGCCAATTTGAGAATTCGTACGACCATTATACAACAAATGCCATCTTTCTATGTGAAAAGTTGGGAATTATTTTTTGTAACATATCTGCTCTGCGATGTCACAATAATAGCAATAATAATATTTTTATTAATAATGATAATAATAATGGAAAAGTGCCATAATACATCCTCATTTTGCTGCCAAATTACGAACAAAAGCCTATAAAAACCCATTAAATTGGTTGTAAACCTTTAACAGATGTTAATCCGTGTTCGAGCAGCTGCGAGATAAATAGTGATCAGTGTATTTATGAAATTAATATCATTTCGATTAAGCTGCCCCCAACTGCCTTTTGTAACTATTTATAAACGTCACATGGGGTCTGTGCGTATTTCGGGTCATACTCATTGTTGGTTTGGTCAAGCCTACAGAGACATTAAACGGCCGTCTGCCCTCTATTTTTTTCTTGCTGATCCTTATATCTTAAAGTCTTGGGGTTATTTTTGTCGCTGTATTTCACGAGAGGATAAGTCAGCTGCAAAAGAGACCAAATTCTAATTTTCAGACAACCTCCTCGCTGCATTTTCGTCGATATAGGAAAAGACACTTACTTTTTTTGTGGTAGCTGCGCAGTGTCAGTCCAGTAGGAGTGGGCGATGCTCAAGAAGAAAAGCTGGCGAAAGTTCTATCTCCGGACATTTACGGGATTGAGCCCTCTGGCGTACGAAAAGACGTTTAACGGGAACGTTGCAACGGCACTATTGCGAGACTGGGAGAGGAGCACACGAGGCCAGCTGGGAATTTCAAATTAAGCGTTGTGCGCTGGTGTAAAAATGGATGGCAATGGAACGGGTCCGAGGAAAAGCATGCAAAATCATTCCAAAGGATCTGGTAGGGACGTTATGTATATCTACAATGATTTTTACTGCGAAAAGGTTCAATATTGAAATCCTTTTTGTGAGCATTTGCACGTCACATTTAGAAGAATTGCCCATTGATAACAAGCACTGTGACATAGCCTGCTTTTCTTCTTTCTTTCTTTTTTTTTTTGCTTATATATTTGATTAAATGTTGGTATGGATATGATTATGATGAAAACGATGCAGCCTGCATTATGTTTTATTAATGCTATACTGTAAAATTTTAAATAATATGGATGGCCATTATATTTTGCTTCACCCTAAAGTTCTGAAGTTCATGGCTATCTCGCATTCCTCGACTTGAACTTTTTATTTAATCATAAACTATAATCTAGGTATTCTTCTAAGCTTGTTGCATCGCGAGCGTCCTGGTTTACTGGTAGGGTAATGGGTGTGATATTTTTATTTTTCTGAAGCCCAGAAAAGAATTCTGCCATCATGAACTTGTTCTTATAAAACCGCATATCCGAATTCCTTGGAGAAATGATACTAATATTAGACCGAAGGAAGTTCCTTCTGGTGTTTTTTTCAAGCCCTCATTCCCACGGAGACTCGTACTTTAGATTTTTTTGTCTTCGTTCCGTAACGATGTAAGCATAGGCTACAACTGGACTGCTGCCCAGTGTCGAAAATCAACAGTCAATGCAAGTCCGCTTGGAGAGAAATCTTAAATAAAACGATAAGAGCGTGACAGAAAGCAGCTGGTCTGTAGCCTGCTGTTGAGGATGAGTATTTAAGGCAGTTGCTACGGGTACGGCAGTTTTTCAATGCATTTCAATGTGGAGTACCGTAGTGGAGAGGTATGGCACCCCCATTTCAAGCCATGCCCTAACCGAGCCCTAACCCCTAACCCTTCCCCTAACCATAATCCCAAATCCTTATCCTAATGCCTTGAAATCGACAGCCGTACCAATAAAAACTACCGTGTCTCTAGACACTGCGATATTTTTAACGGACTGCCTGAGGCATCCAGATGCTCCTCGGCTAATCTTAAATAAAGCACACCCGTGAATTTAGAAATTCACCTCACACTCTCAGATACAGGCTACTTAACTATGAATGCCAGTATTAGGGAAATAAATATCCACTCACGAAAGTAAAGTGCATGTAAAAACATGTTAATTAGTTGTTATACAGGTGTTAGACCACAGTGGTCTAAATGGTTCTACAATTTTTAATGGGTTTGATTGTTGGCCCATGATGTTGTTTGGTTTATTTTCTTGTTAGTTGTGGAAATTTCCCTTATTAATTTCTGTATCAGATATGGAGGCGCCTGCTTAGTCCTCAATATTGGCAAGCATGTAGGAGTGCCTAGATTCAATTGTTAATTTCTTGGGCTAATATTATAATTTAGAGCTGAATTCAATTCTAGTTTATACCTTCCCCATGAGACTGTTCTGTAAAAATGTAAACTAATGGGCTATAATTTCATGCCTGGAAGGCCACTTTATTCTTTCTTTTTTCTTTCACAGTAGCCTACATGAGCAATCAGCTATCAATCTTTCCACTTACAATGCCATAATGTACCTTTCCCTGGAGAATGGTACTTTTTTATGTCTTTACGCAACTTGATGAGACTGCTATTTGTCTAAATAAAATTAACTTTTACTAACAAGGGATTACTTTGTCTTCTTAATTTACCTGCTCCAAAAAGAATAGTAAATCCATTACATTCATACAAATTTGAGCCAGATATACAGTGGGGGTTTTTTTGTTTGTTTGTTTTCATTCTGGCCGAGTTACGCATTTGCCACAAGATTGAGCATCTGTCAGTGTGAATGCTTCACACAGTTGTATTTTTCACAGACTTAGATACGATCATATTGAAACATTACCCTGAATTTTATGGATCCACGCTAGAGAAAGTGTCCTTTGTCTATACATTCGTCCATCTGTTGTGATTTCTGTGGGCACATTATGGCTCTGAAGCTCTTGAAGACTGGCATAACAGAAACTTACAGCTATGTACCTTTCACCACAATTTTCCATGAGTAAAATATGCTATGTCGATATGTATATGCGGATATGGGCATCAGATCCAACATCAATTGAGTGTTGGAGATTGTGGCCTATGATTTCTACTTCGCTGCTGTCTGTGTAGCTTTAAACCGAAACCTTTTGCCTGAACTAATTTTATCTTGAAATTGATGTCCTGACACTTGGGAACTAGTAGCTTCATGCCGGGCTGGCAAATTGGTCATCAATAGCCGCAGTGTGCCCTGGTCTTAATATGTTACTCAGGAGTGGATATGTGCAGTTTCACTTCCTCACCATTCTCCGTAGGTCTGAACCAGCTACTGATTTTATAAGGAAAACAACAGACCAACCTCTCTTGTACTAATGGTAGCTAACACTGTCCTATTGAAACAAAGGATCTGCATTGATACTGGATTGCCTTAGTTATTCCTTTTGCTCGTTGCGTCCTCCACTTGGTGTGAAGTCTCTCAGTGTTTTCTTCAGAGTCAATCGTCAGATACCAGCACCATAATAAATTGCCTAAATAATCGTGTGCTCCAGAATTTCTTTATTCGATTTCTGATTATTTATCCCCTTTACTGAGAGGCACCGCTTTGGCTACTGTCCATCAGCTGTGGCACGTATTTTCCATGGTTATGTCTCCTGGTGTTTGTCATGGGCACCCAGGTAAACCATTTCTGTCTCACTCACAGGTAAAACCTTTCTGGTTCACAATCGCTCTGGAAACCACCACCAGGAGCAGAAAGAGCCGCCCGCCATGAGGAAGAACGAGAAATACACTCGTGTGCCCAGCAGAGACCAAGCAGGGAACAATGGGGGAACTGATGATATTGGTGATGTCCAGCCTCCCATTGTAAGTCACCAGTTTCTGTACGAGCGAATCAGCCCTTTTCATCAGCAATACTGTATGTGTGACACAGAGAAATGAAGGACTGACGCTAGCACTGGGGAGCATATTTCTTGAGTTGTTTTGCACTTTAAGCAGGAATCACCAACTGGACTTTAAATCCAAATCCAGCCCTTATTTTCTTTTCTCTCAGGTAATTAAGCAATGAACTGAACAATTAGTAATTCTAAATGACCAGACTGTCTTTGCACCTGCATGTAAATGAAGGGTGGAAAATCGGCAGTGCTCGGATCTCGAGGAGTGTGATTTGACGATCCCTGGTATACACTGAGCAGACTCTTTGTACATTGAGCTACTTTGACTGCTAACATTCCTCATACATGATCCATTTGTGCAGCCGGATGTAGATGGTACTTAACACTTAAATTTGCATAATTACAGTTCTACTCCTGGTAATTGACACATAGACCTCTAAGGTTATGAAGGCTATTTCTGGCCATTATGCTGTGCTGCAAACCTATCATCAGTGAGATTTTAAAGCAATGAGCTGGTATGCAATGATTTGTGCAGTAAAAGAGAGCCCAGCGTGACAGTGCTTGTCGCATGTACTTGTCACGGTTGCCCCCGGTAACACCAGCGCAGGGAGCCAGACCTGACGGGGTCTCTTTGTCACCTGTTGTTTCACAATCATTTTCCCAGGCATAACGGAGGGAGGTGCCATGTTAGTGATGACCTGCAGATTTGAGTGTTACTGTGACTGACTGCTATCACGCCAAATAGGGAAATTCCCCAATTGAGCACCAGGACTCATGTCACTGCCAATGGCTGCAGTGTGTGAATGTATTGGGCTCAGCATCAAACATTATCCATGTCACTGCAGTACCGCCGTTCCTTCAGCATGTCAGTGTTTATTTCTATTGGATTCAGAATCTAGTTGTGGGCCTTGTGATCTATATGATCAAACCTGCAGTGAGAAAAATCCAGAGTATCTGAGTGGGAGTTGATGACACCCATGCCAATTGTATGAAGCTTATTTACTAGTGTGTCTGTTTTTCCCTATAGATTGAGAAGCAGCAACTATGTTAGGAGCTTGGTACGAACCTGTATACGGTGCTGTGAACAAGTATTTGCCCCCATCCCAATTTCTTCTTTTTTTGCTTGTTTGTCATATTCAAATGTTCCAGATTTAATGTAATACAAAGATAATGGGCCGTATTTATAAAAATTTGGGCGGATTTCATGCTTATGTATCGCACATACTAGAAAAGCGGCGAATAGTTCCATCAATTATGGCAAGTCGGCCAGGTCCTAAAACAACAGAGCAGCCCCAGACCAGCACATTATCATGGCCATGTTTTACTGCTGGTGTGATGTGATGTCCATATTGTGGAATGCTGTGTTAGCTTTAGTCTTGAGGGTGATCAAAATGTTTTTTGTTTTTGGCCAAACATGAGACAAGCCATTGTGCTATTTTTGGTCAGCAGTGGTTTTCACCTTGCAGCTCTCCCATGGATGCCATTTTTTGTCTCTTTCTTATCAGGAAATCATGAACATTGACATTAAAAGTGGCAGGTGAGGCCCACAGTTCTTCAGATGTTTGTCTATGTTCTTTTATGACCTCCTGGATGAGTCCTCAGAGCACTCTTAGAAGAATTTTGGTCAGCCTGGCGCTTCTGGGAAAGTTCGCCACTGTTCCAGGTTTTCTCTGATTGTAGATAATGGCTGTCACTGTAGTTCACTGAAGTCCCAGAGCCTTAGAAATGGCCTTGTAACCCTTCCCAGACTGATAGATGTCAACGACTTTGTTTCTAGTGGGTTCTTGAATTCCTTTAGATTGTGGCGTAATGTGCTGCTTTTTGCCTATTTCACTTTGTCGGACAGGTTTCAATTAAGTGCTGATTAGATTCTACAAGGCTGGCAGCAATCAAGCCTGTCTCTGGCGAAATTGAACCCAATTATATATTTAATTTGTTTAATGGGTCAATTTAGTAACAATGGGGGCAATTGCTTTTTCTTAGGGAGCCAGATAGAGTTTGATTGCTTTTTTCCCTTCAGTAAATGAAATAATTCAAAATCTAATTTGTGTTCACCTGGGTTATCTCCTAATATCAAGATTAGTTAGAAAATTTTTAAGCTGACAATTATGCAAAAATGGAAGAAATGGGGAAGGAGGCGAATGCGTTCACAGCACTGTACATCTTTTGGAGCCATGGAGGGAGTATGTGGAGAAGAAATCAGTTAAGGCTCTAAATAATTAGAATTCACTCTAAAGGGCAAATGATTGCGAAAACTGGCCATGCCTCTCACTAAATGCTCAGTTCACTTTGCAAACAAAAACTATGGTTCAGAAACTGTTACTGTACCCATATGCCAGAGTACTCAGTTATATAATAAACGTAGGTCAAATATTTATCTTTTGTTGGAAAATATGAAGTAGGCTTGCGTCAACTGCATACATATACAGTTGCCATCAAAATTATTCAACCCCCATTGCAAATTGGGTTTACTGGCAAAATTTACAAACTTTTAGCTCTTTGTGATAAACAGATACATTTTAAATAGCTCAACACTATATTACAAGTGGTTTATCCAAATTTAATGCGAAATTCCACTTTTAAGGACTACTGCAGTCTCTAAATTATTCAACCCCCTAAATAGAATCTGTCCTAAGAGCAAATTTGCAAATCAGGTGTTGTCTCAATCACAGAATGCAACTGAAGATTTAGTTGCATCAGGTTTTCTAGGTAGAACACATACTTGCACTGGCTAGGGGTATGTTGACATTGGCATTTGATTACATAGAGATATGGCGGTCAAGAGAATTGTCAAAAAAGGTAGAGATCATTGCCAGGTACAAACAAGGAAGAGGATACAAAAAAAAAGGTAACACAGGCACTGAATGTTCAGAGATAGTTAGAAGCATAGTTCGCAAGTTTAGAGTTAAGAGCGGCTACAGTACCAGGATGTGGCAGAAAGGGGAGGCCATCAATGGCGGTCAGATTCCTGAGAAGACGGGTAGTTAAAAACCTTCAAGTGACTACAGGAGACCTGCAGCAAGACTTGGAAGCAGGATGCACTGAGGTTTCAGTTTGCACTGTAGGGCACATACTAAACCTTGAAGGTCTCCATGCCCAAACTCAAACACACAACTGATCCAAAAGCACAAGCTCCAATATTCTTAAAACCATACAAGTCAGGTTTTGGGATATTGTTCTGAGGAGTGATGAAAAACTAGAATATTTCAGGCTTATGAATCAGTGGTATGTCTGCAGGACGACTAAAGATACATATGCTGAGAGGTACATCCTGCCTACAGTGAATTGTGGGGGCTTTTTGATGCTCTGCAGCTGCCTTGCTTCCTCTGGCACTGTAAAGCTACAAAGTGTGGAGGGCAAGAGGGATTCAGTCAAGTACCAGGATATCCAAGGAGAAAACGGCATGTCGTCTGTAAGGAAGACAACGCTTGGGCATCATTGGACCTTCCAACAGGACAATGATCCTAAGCATACCTCAACATTGACCAAGGCTTGATTTCAGAAGTCTGGGAAGAATCTAGCATGCCCATCACAGGCGCCTCACTTGAACCCCATTTTAAATATATAGCGCTAAGCCACAATACGAAATCCAAAAACAATGTCGACTAGACCGGGGTCAGAACCAGTAAGACAGATGAGCAAAGGTGCAAAAACGATAGGCAAGAGGTCATAGTCGAACAAATCCAAGGGTCAAACACAGGGCATCCAAATACAGAAATCGTTGTCATACAAAAAGAGTCAAAATCCAAAAAGTCCAAAAATCCAAAACAGTACAAAAAGGGCGAGGCAAGAATTGAAGTCGGACAAACCAATAGAAGAAAATCAATACTCAATAGCATACGAGGCGCTCTGCACAATGAAATATTGATCAACATTCTGACAAGGAGCTGGTTGTGAAAAGACTGCTTAAATAGACGAGAGGGAAGTCACATGCTATGCTGAAAACAGGTTTAAACAGCTCTGGTCAAGGAGTTCTACGTGCACAAATTAAAAAGTGCAGGAAAGTAATTAAACACCTGCAAGAGATCTCGCACAAACTCAGGGGAAGACAGGTACAGCTGAGAGGCAAAGACTCGAAGAGGGCGATGGCTGAGAGGGAATTAGTATAAATTAGTAGTGAGACTTTACAGATTTAACTAGAGTGCTCGTTAGTAAGTTAGTAATCTATATACAAGAATTAGTTGTGTTAGTAGATTATGATACAAAATACAAATGTTAGTTTTGTTAGTAATCAGAACAGTAAGATGAAGGAATTAAACGAGAATTAAAGGAATTTATTAAATGAAGGAATTCATTTAAATCAGCCGAAGTAAGTGAGCACGCAAACAGGGAAGAGGGACTGAACCAACTGACACAAGACAGGGGAGACAAGTGCAATGGAGAAATGGGATGAACTAAAAACCTGAGTATTACAATAACCAAAAAGAATAAATAAAAGACAAAATCATGAACACTGAACATGAACATAAACATGACCAAAATCAAAACCATGACCACCTTGGGAATGCTGCCAAAAGCTGGTGTCTGCCTATGCATCACATCTGCAACAGGTTGTAGCAGCAAAAGTGTGCTCTGCTATTAAAGATGCTTGTCATGAAGGGGTTGAATAATTTTGAGCCTGCAGCAGTCATTAAAAGTGGCATTTTGTGTTGAATTTGGAGAAGCTACTTGCAATATGTGTTGTGTTGAGCTATTTAAATTGTTCTTGTTTGATTTGTTCATTGCAAACAGCTGAAAGATGGCAAATTTTGCCAGTAAACCTCATTTGCGACAGGGGTTGAATAATTTTGATTGCAATAAAGATTTTCATTTTTATGTCTTCATTGCATCATTGTGTAAGACATTAATTGTGCTGGCTTTGGCCAAAAATTGAGCATTTTAAGATGAATGTCTCGTAGTGAGCTTGTGATCCATTTTAAGGGAATCTTGATTACACTGACTGAAATCAGTGGTCCGTGACGGAAGTATTCATGTACAGGGAAGAACATTAAAATGCAAAAAATGGAGTTGTGTTCTTTATTTTGGGGTTCAAATCAATTTACAGCTCATAAATTTTTGCACTCTTTTTAATCTTCTTGCGGCGTATGCGCACTTGTTGGTTACTCGCTGTTGATAAATACACGAGCAATTCGGGGCACAGCTCTCTTAGCCGTGCTGCAGAACCGGCTCGATTTCTCTCTCCGCACTGAGCGCCAATTTCTACGCATTCATGAGCAGGAAGACTGAAGAATTGATGTGTACATTCAGTATAATCTATTGCTGTTGTGCACGACGTTGATGTGATGCCATAGGTGACTATTTTGAAAAGGGTGCTACGCTAATTGCGCGTGGCTCATATATTCATCGAATCAGGGTGCGGGATATGAGGTTGAGCGGAAAGGGGATTGGACTCTGCCGCGCACGGGTGGGCATGTTTCTCGATTTGTAAATCAGTCGCTGTGAGATTTGACCGCATCCTCGAGTTTCCTGTGAGAATGAACTTTGCTCTTACTTCCTGCTTTCTGTAGTGGACACATGTTCTCCCATGGGACTAACCAGTGCTTTTTCAAGGCTGCTTTTGTTGTTGTTTTTTATTGTGTCATTTCTTTTTCGCCTATAGGACTCCATATTTTCACTTTGTGTAATTAAGAACAGTTATGAACACATGCAGGTCCCTTTGTGATGGATCCTGTAGCCTCGTCAGCTGATGTTATCAGCCAGAAGTTCTCCTCATTTGCACTGAGTTTGATTATCAAAACTTCCTTTTAAACAAATGTGCACAGTTGGCATTGGTTGCACTTTTACAATGGCCATTAGTCCATTTAAGTTATTAATTTTCTAAAATTAATATTTCAGCCTTATGGTAGTATGAAGATGCTGCTGCAGTGGATGGACTAATATCTTCCTTAAAAGTAAATTTGCACTCTGAAGGTTTTCAGTCGAAATGCGTACAGCATACCAAGCCCATGAGAAAAAGGTGAGGCGCTGATGGAAAACATGAATACTTCAGCTTTAAAAAGTCACTGCAGTGTCTTTTATTTGAGGGGGTTGCTATTAAGAGTCTCTCTTTTTAGTGAAGCTTTTATCAGGTTAAAATAATGACGATGAAAGACCAATTCAGATAATAGGGCCTGTCACCCCTCTCGGCTGTCCATCTTTTGTTCACCGATTTGATTATGTTTCATATGCACTCCTGGGCAAAAAAAAAAAAAAACAAAACACCAAAATGTGAAGCTTTTAGCGGTCAAAAACCAACAACTAATCACTGGTCAGGAAACTAGCCAGGGTTTAATAAATTGGTAAAATAACTTCGTATGGGATAGCATTTTCCTGTTGTTTTTTACTTGTTTAAATCTTCTTGATTTTCATTAAGAATGGTGGAGAAATAGCATTTGACTGATCCTCTTTAGAAAACAACTTTTCAACTGCGGGCACCAAGCCTTTCTGCAATAGGTCTTGTAGTCTAAAGCATTGAATTTTTACTGTGTATCGGCTGAGTTTCACAGTAAAAAGGTTTCCTGTTTTTTTTTTTTTTTCCCCCAATTAGTGCAAATTTAGCAGAGAAATGGTGGCACAGAAGGTCTCAGGAGTGAATTTGTTTAACCCTTGCCAATTTTCTTCCATGACTTTTTGTTTAGACCATTAAAAGCTTTATATTTTGCCATGTTGGGCTTGGCTCATTTTATTTTTAATGCCCGGGAACGTATAAGATGTGCTATACGTGGAGGGAAAAGCTCTTTTGGTCTTTAAAGAATGAAGTTGCCGAAATTATGTTTGACGCTGTGAGCGTTGTTAGGTTAACATGCGTGCTGTCTTCGTAATTTCGGAGATGGCATTTTGCACTGAACGAGGTCTTGCCTTTGTTCACGAGATATAGAAGCGTATACTTGGGCGCTGTCTGCACAATAGCATAATCCCTGTGTCAAAATCATATCCGTGTGATGCATTTAGGATACGACATTCCCTTGCTCTCTCAGTGTGAGTCACCCTGTCTCTAACCAACCACTCTCATGGGGAAAAAAATTAATTTCATCAAAATAAAAATCTCTATGATCCCTACTGTCACATTTTTAATTTGGGAATTCAGATTATTATTGTTGGCACACTTATATAAATCATAAACAAAAATCATAAATAAAAACAAACAAAAAAGAAACCAAAGATGGATATATGTATAATCCCAGTAGAGCAGAAAAGAGAGAATTTAACCCTCTATTAACCACTGTAGCATATGAAAAGTGAAAGGGTTAACAGCCTGGACACCCTGCTGGTTTTGTTTCTTATTGCCAAATAAACATTTGAGAATAACTTGAATGGTCTGTCAAGTTGAAATTTGAAAATATTAGTAATAATAAAAAAAAAAGTTTCAATTTAAATAAAAATATATATATTTTTTTTTTTTTACTATTTTTCCAAATATTGGCCCATAATCAACATATTTGCCAAGGGAAATAATTTTTACACAATTGGAAATGGGTTTGGTAAATAGAGGGTTAAAGGTTCCGCCAAGACATCTGACATTCTGAAAGGGCTCAGATTAAGGCCTAATGACTGTTTTCATTTAGCTCCTGCTGTCCTGGACTCTTCTCCTGTAAATGACAGGTCCCTGCATTACAAACTGGAGAATGACTTTTTGTTTTATTGTTATATCCAGCAGCAGTGCTAGTAATGGTGTTAGGATATTCAAGTCAGCCCTGAGTCTGCCTGACGAAGTGCACTACTGCGAAAGCACTTTATATCATGTGGTTATGTGAGGAAATTCAGATGATTGCAGTCGGTGCAACTTTTTAAAAGGCTGCTTGAGTCTGTCAATTAACTGAAACTCTTAAGGTTTTTAACATATAAGTATTGGCATGTCTCCCAGCTGTAAAAGAATTTAGCTTTAATTTGACTTTAGTTCGGCACGTGCAAGGCCTGTAAATCCAATTTCTTGGACCAATTGATTAAGCAGCCTTTCTCTGAACTGGAAATCAATAATGGGCTGCTTTGTAGATAGCAGAGTTTATTGATTGTGTAAAAGCTGGATTTTCTCTTCTGTGGATTTGCTTAATTAGATCAATACCTGAGGAGTACCCTAACAGTCTTTGATCGTAAACAGCTTTTGGCTGTTTGCTCTTCTTTTAAAGAAAATACACCAGTCCAGCCCCCACAGAAATAATGAATACATTGGAGTCTATTTGGTTATTATAACTTTAATGGAATGTATGTGATGTTAAAATTCTTTTCCAGAGACTTTATCTTGATAGAGCTGAGAAGGGACTTGTATTAAACGTCAACTATCAGAACCCTGCTACTATTTCACTCCTACATTTAACCTGATTTAAAATCAGCTGAGCAGGGTATTTCTCCACGTATTAGCTGGGGAGCCTGTTAGCATCGCGGTACATGAGGGGTGGCCAACCACAGTCCTGCAGGGCCACAGTGTCTGCTAGCTTTTAGTTTCACCCTCCAATTTACACCTACTTAACCAGGTGAGGTGAGTTAAGTGTGTAAACAGCTGATTTAATTAATTAATGAAACCGGCAAATGTTGTAGCTCAGTGTTTTTCAACATCGTTGGAGAGCACAGGATGGACATTTTTCTCAAATGGTTGTTTAAAAGAGTAAGTAACTGCTGCAAAGATGAATCGCACCAAATTAAGATAAATTAACAGCTTGTTAAAATCCTACCGTTAAAATTGTTGGGCATTTATAATGACTGTTGTTGGCCTTGCCCTTTAGGATCAGGTTTAGTTCCCCCAGATCAAAGGTGAGCTGATGGCTGTGGAGAATCTTTTGAATATTTCAGACGTGCAAACCAGTAATGGACACGCAGGCCATAATTGAAGCAGACACTGTTTCATATTTCTGCTGGATTAGAAACTCAGACAATAACAAATACATATTCTTTTTGTTCTTTTTATTTTTCCTGTTTTGACTAAAGAGGGAAAAAGTGGTTGGCTTTACTTAAGCGATCAATGTGCTACATCACATGAGAACCTGATCATTTGAATCACCTGTGCTGGAGCAGGGAGAGATCTAAAACAAGCAGGACAGGTGGACCTCCAGGAGAGGGTTGGGGAACTCCGGTCTAGCCCTTCATCAATCTGGTGATGGCTATAAGAAGATTCATGATTTAATGTGCCACTGAGCACTGTCGGCGATTTTTTTTTTTTTTAATTTCAAAGATATGGAACTGTTGAAAACCTTAAGGATAGAGGATGTGACTGCATTTTGCCCCCCAGGATACTGAGGACGATGGAGGGAGAAGCAAAAAAATCACCAAGAATCACGCTGAAGGAATTGCAGGCGTGGGTGGCATTTTTGCGTCACCAGGTTTCAAAAAGCACCATTTAATTTATGACTGGAACAGGGTGCTTTGGTCAGATTAGACCAAATTGCACGTGTCAGTCAGATACAGCATCAGCATGTTTGGCGTCAAAACGGACATGAATACAAGCAGAAGCACCTCATACTCGCGGTGTAATATGATGGTGGGTCAGTCATGTTTTGGGGCAGTTTTAAGTCATGAGGTCCTGGGATACTGGTTAAGATTAATAATGAATTCTAACAAGTATCAGGATATTTTGGCCATTAATCTGGTTTCCTTTACCAGAAGGCTGGGACTTGGCCGTAGTTGGACTTTCCAACAAGACAATGACCGAAAGCATATCTCAAGATCCACACAGAAATGGTTCTGTGACAACAAAATAAATGTTCTGCAATGGCTATGTCAGTTGCCAGACCTCAATCCAATTGAAAACCTGTGGGCTGAGTTGATGAGGACAGTTGACAAACGTTAACCTAACAATGTGAAGGATCATGAAAAGACTTGCATAGAGGAATGGTCCAACATCTCCCCACGCGTGAGCCTGAAGCTTGTCAAAAATCACTGGAGAAAACTCCATGCTGTCATTCATGTCAGAGGTGATTGCGCTAAGTACTAAATGAAGGGTGCCAAGAATTGTGAAACCTTGATTTTGTTGAAATTAATCTTGCATGAAATTGAGTTTGGTTGTTTCCATTGAAAATCAATAAAGTATTTCACGCCTGTTGGTATTGTATATTTCTCTATAATTGAAGCACCTATTACTAAAACCCCATAAGTCAAACTTGACTTGTGGGGTTTTAGTAAAAGTCAAACTTGACTTGTGGGGTTTTAGTAATTAGTGCTTCAATTGTTTATATATTTTTTTGCATTGGCAGTCCCACTGTATTTATCAGTGTAACAGTTACTGAGTGATATTTTGCGTGATTGGGACCAGCACTTCATGTTTTATGTGTTTGTGCTCAAACAATTTACCTGAAAATGTGACATAAACGACAATAAATCAGATTTAATAAAAAAAGAGAGATTATTGAAATTGAGCCACAGTTCTGTTTTTGATATCTGTAGTTGTTTTGAACCATGTTGGATGAACTGAATGGCTGTTCTTTTTGTATGTATAACCCCCCCCCATTATCAGGCACATGAACAATATTGAACAGTTAAACATAATGTTCAATATCCATATCCTCTGCATGCAATGACTGCTTGCAGCTTGTGCCAAAATGACATCACCAGACACTGGGTATCTTCCCTGGTGATGCTCTACCAGGCTTGTACTGCATCCATCTTCACTTCCTGCTTGTTCTGGTGACTATTTTCCTTCAGTCTCCTCTTCAGCATGTAAAATGCTTGTTCAGTTGAATTCAGTGACTGACTTGGCCAACAGGACCAAAATAACAAAAGTGTCACAGTTCAACGATATATACAGAATAAACAGATATATCAGATAAGCTACATTATATATGACAACCTCATCATTCAGTTGACATTATAGAAACACTTACAGCCTACTACCACATAATATTTAATAGGATGCCACAAATTGCATTGAAACAATTTCTGCTCCAACTTGACTTTACAAACATTACTGCCTGTCCATATAACACATCTTGGCAAACTGTATTTGTATTTGGAGTTTTCTGTTAAGTGTTTGATTTGACGTTTGTTTTTGGGCTTATGGTCATAATGATGCAAATATTTTCTCTGAGGTTGAGAACCCAGCCCTCACGTTACAGTGTTAAGGTTAGTCTTCCTAACTTGCATGAACATTATTGGATGAGTAGGTTTGTTATATTATAACTGGAAAATGATGTATGAAAATAGTTGCCTCTGTTTTGTGGTTACCCCTTCGGTTAGATTACTGGGATTTTGGAGTTAACCTGAACTAAAATGGGACATGAAATATGTGACCCACCTTCTTCAAGCAGAGCCAAACCTGGGAAGACAATTTTGATATTATAATCCCGCACTAATCAAACCTGGTGGCAAAATTTGGTCCTGTCGTTTTGCCAGGGCTTGTTAGATCAAAGAAATTCATTTTATCCTTCCGTATTCCACTGCATTCATGTATATTTGTAGCCCAAGCTGGTTGGTTGTCCTGCTTGTCTTGCAAATCCAAAGGTCAAAAGGTGAGCGTTTGCTTTCCAGGTGCGCTTGTATCCCAGAAGCCCGTTGGGGTCCAGAGGATCTAGGTCGCCGGAGAGGAGAGCCTTGAATCCCCGCTCTCTCTCTGGTGGTGACAGTGGCATTAGTGATGTCCCGTCCTTGTGCGTTCGCTTGCTCCCAGGGGGCCCAGGCCTGCCTGACGCGCTGTCCTTGCGTGTCTCCGCAGAGGCTGAACTCTCTGACGGCGGACGAGGGCCTCGCGAGCCGGAGGGGCCTGTACTTTGACGACGGGGTGCGACGGGTGGATTACGTCCTCACCTACCACGTGAAGAAGCCGGGCAACTCGCGGTCCCGTCGCCATTCCTCACGCATCATGGAGAGCGCGCTTGCCCGCAGCATCCGCCGGGCACGAGCGCCTCCGCAGCCCCGCGAAGACCCTGAGGTCGTCGCTCAGGAGCACAGCCTGGATTACCACGAGGATGACAAATGCTTCCGCCGCGAGGAGTTTGAATGCAAGCTGAAGGAGATGGGCCTGGAGCTGGAGACGGATAAAGAGGTGAGCGACGACATCATATCTCTCTCTCTCTCTCTCTTTCCCTTCTTCCCCCACTCTTCCCCACCCCCACACAGGTTCCCAACTTCCCTAGTTTTCAGGGGGGAAGTGTTGCAGGCAACTGCCGTTCGAAGCTCCCGACCAATCGCACGCTCCGCTCTAAGGTAGGCCGACCACCCGCTTCATTGTTCTCAGTAGGGTGTCGGATCAGGCCATTTTGTGTTGGAGCTGAGCTCAGCTGCTTTGCCACAATAAAAAATAAAGACGCCACAAAAGGTATATTGTACTGAAGGTAGCACAGGCTCCCAGGCACCAGCGAAATTCCTCCCCCACTCTGCAGGGCCTTTCCTGGGGCGTGGCCACAGTTTAACATGCGCTGTGATTGGTGCGTGATTTCTAGTATCTCGGCGCATATCTCTGCGCATGCAAAACCATGGATATTTTCCTCATTGTTTCACGTGAGGGTCCTCATTGGTTCAGAAGGGTTTGCCGTCATCACCCTTCAGACTGAACGTCTTACCTTCTCAAGCACTCATGACAGCCCATATGGCATCTTACTCTCTGTGATTTATCATTTATGAACCGGTTTTTGGCAATGGAGAAGAATAATTTCTGAGCCTCCTAAGTCCAGTCCCATCCTGGCGTTGACAGGAGGATAATTTGTGTGTCAGTGGATGGGACAGAGCAGCGTAGTCGAAATATTTCCGTTGTATGCTAGCCAGAGCCTTACAGTTTAGGAGGGAGTGTTCACTGTATCTCTACTGGCTTAGTCTGTCAGACCTAACTCTGCCCGTCGGCTAAATACTCACTGCAGCCACTCAAAAGATTGGAATCACTTCCCATTTAACAACTTATTTCAGTGAGTAGAAGTGTTAATATTGTCATAGGTTATATGAAACACTCGGCAAATGTATTTTTATTTTTTCATTGTTTTACAAGTCTTTGAGGGTGGAAAAGTTTATAAAACAATAAATAGCACTGTCAAGTATTTTGTGATTTTTTTTTTCTTTTTTTTTTTTTCCCCCCCCCATCAAATTATCCCTTGTGAGATTCAATCATTCTGCGAATTTTTAGCCAAATGGGATAAAACATTTTTGTATCGTTCTCAAGTGATTTCTACATGGACTGCAATGTCTCCCGTTTGTGTGTCTTTGAAGATGGTCTCACAAGAGACACAATCCAGGTGATGCTGCATCAGCTCTATGGGGCTTGAATCAGGCGATTAGCATTTGGTATTTGCCACTCTTGTATTTTCTGTCCTGGAAAGTCCCTGCTGAGTTTCATGTATGTTCTGGGCTGTTTTCTTGCTGTAACACAGGATCATGGCCATTTAATCTTCGCGAAAATGTCTTCTGATTCCACACTTTTGAGCGGTAGTGTTTTATGTGCGTATAGCGGCAGCAGTGAAGAATCTGCTGCTTCAGAACAGGCCATGTGATTTATTTGGGCGCTGCAGACCGCCTCAGGGCAAACCCCGACTGTGTGACTGCCAGCTGTGGCCGCCAGACTCTCTGAGGGATGCTTAATTGGCAACCTTGGCGCCCAGGGTCAGGCAGGGTTCAGACAACAGGGGTCTGCACCTCGTGCTCTATAGCTCCCCCATGCTAGTAGGCTGGGTACTTGCAGGTGTACGTGCAGGGAGCCCTCCGTTGATATTGCTGAGCTAGAGCAGCTTGTGTAATAAGGAATATTGCTTGGTATTAAGTGCTTTGAACACTGTTGTTTATGCTCAACTGTATCGGTAGCCAGGGGTCTGGCTGTTATATGATTGCGAAGGTCCTGATTTGTTTACTACATTTGGCTGTATGAAATAGTCCTAAGATGGAGTATTAATTCTCTCTCGCCTCATACGTTTGTATTTTAGGGAAAGTTCTGCGACTGTAACTTGAAGCACTTGATTTGTGATCAAAAACAAACATGGAACTATTTCTCTGTCTGGTTTTCCTTCAGGGCCTTTAAGTGCCATTGAGAAAACAAACAAAGCAGGTAAATGACTTCTGTAGCCAATGTAATTGTTTTTTTTAGTGTCTTCAGGTCATGACAAATGATAGGGTGTGGCTGTAGTTTAATACTCACATTAGTCCTATTTTTGTTTTTTGAGAACCTATAGTTTTGAGAACCAACCAATATCTTTGCACAATGGTTTAAGTATTGGGTAATCTGGTTTTCTGTAATTTGTCATCATATGTCCAGATATGAGATCCCTGATCTCCTCTTGAGCCAATCAAAAAGACCTCTTTTGTTGAGTAGATATTCGAGACAGTGATGGTGCCAGCCAATATATCTAACTGACAATTAGGAGGCAGTAATTCACAAAATGGTCAGATTTTCCTGCTGCATGGGGAAGTGTAGTTCAGAATGATCCTCTCATTTGTTTAAGCCTGGTTTAAATCTCTCTGGGTGTGGTTTTTGGCAATGCAAGTTTCTACCTATTCAATCAGCTGCAATCTGAGATAGTAGGATGAAAACCAATTATGTGCTGTTTCTTCCTTTGAAGACGATATACTAAATTTGTTATTGGTGAATACATAGAGTTCAGTATGCATGCTATTATTGCATTCTGTCTTTGGTCTATTCATGAATTTTTGCACAGCTGTGTTTGTGTGTACTTCTTGTTTGGGATCATAAGCAGTCATGTTCTGTTCAAACCTTGTAGGCGATGACTCGACCTTCAGCTGAGGAAAGGTGCAATCCTGCATGCCACATTGCCTCCATTGACGACCGCAACACAATTGAGCACTTGATTTTCTTATATAATCCCCTCTGATTTTTTTTACTGCTTGTAAATATTGATGTTACACTGATGATAATGCATGCACTGCTAACTAGACATAAAAGCGGTCAGTCATCGGCTACGATTCCTCCTCTGGTGATAGCAGAGCGTCATAGTTTAAGAATTATTGAGAGATTGTCTGCTCTTGCCTGTGCAAAATTTTCAATCGCCATAAGGAATATTTTCTTCATGTGGTCAGGATTAGAGCATGCTGTTATCATGTACAACTATTAGGCTATTGCATTTAAACTGTCAAACATCATAACAAATCGCCCTGCATGCCGACAGCGCAGTACATTGTGTCTTCATGTTTTGTTCAGTAAGATGTAATTGCAGAAATAACAAACCGTTAAATGATTGTGTGTATGATGTGGCTTAGAGAAATTGTCCTTCATATTGGCAGCCAGGTTTTCATTGCAAGGCATTGCTATCACAACAAATACAATGAGAATAATAATTAAATGGCTAATACGCATGGCCAAGTCCAGAATAAGGGAAAAGCAGAATGCATTGCCAGGTCTTTCTGGTTTTACGGAACTATTTTTTGTATTTTATAAATTATTGCAATGCAAAAAGGAGACTTCAGCTTATTACCGACCTGTTAACTGTAGTGTTTTAAGGAATTGTCATGATAGTTTGCAAGTACATTTTTCAACAGCAGAAGTGTAGAGACCTAATGTTACACTTACTGAAAAGTATATTTAAAAACCTCCTTATATGGGAAAGCAGTAGTCATGTTTGTCTTTCACACTCAATTTTTTTTTTTTGAATATGAAACCGTAAAATGCTACTTTTTATTGGAGTTCTTGGACTCGAGAGAAATTAAATTTATGAAGTATCAAGCAACATTTAGCAGTGGTCTGCCAGACAGGTCAGTTTTTTTTTTTTTTCTTCTTCTTCTTTGGTATTAATTTTACTCTGACACACTGCTGGACTAAGTACTTTCTTCCTCATTCTCAGAATGCTTGGGCTCACTGCTTGCATTTCCATGTTTGTAATCTGATAATGCTGGCTCCATTTTTGCATTATTTTTGGATATTTGCTCTGCTCAGTGCCTGATTTATGCCTGTGCTTGTAGCAGGGTCGTGGGCCCCTATCCTGTGATATTCCCTGCTGTCGGCCTTTAAATCTGTCACAACTGAGTGGATGTGCATTATACCCTCCTCCGGGATGATGCTTCCCCAGATAGGGTGTGACATGTCGGCAGATGTCTTTGGGAAATACTCGTTAACAGCATGCCCAGACTCGCCGTGATTCAGTGGCTACACGACTGCGGAGGACGGCATTGGCATAACAGCCATCAGTAACAGCGGTCGTTGCTATCATAGGACTGCGATTCATTAGCTGCTTTCACACCGGACTCTAAACGAATTTTTCGTAAGAGAGATTTCATCCAAAAGCATTGACTTTGAATGTAATCTGTCGTACGAAAAAGTTGTTTCGCTTCCAGGGTGAAAGCGGGTTTAGCCTGAATTTTCCACATTCACAGCCAGAGGTGGCCACACCGTTGTTGTTATTGTGTTCCTCTGCAAACGTTCTCTGTGCCAGGGGACCAATTTTTCTGTAATAAATGATGATTCCTAAAGGTTTTATATCAAATAATAGTTGAATAAATATCTGCTGTGAAAATCATCATCATCATTATCATCATAATTAGTGTGACTTATATTTGTATTTGAGTAATTACAATGCCACTAATTGTTTTATGTAACTAGTAATGTGCGGAATTTAGTTCATTTAATTCCAAAATTGAAAAGAAAACCGGGTTGGAATGAGATGTAATTTGCAGAGAGCACAGTGCATGAGAAAGAAGTTGAAGAAATATGTTCGCAGCTAGTGATGACCAATGTTGTTGTGTGAGTCATTTGAGTTTTTAAAGTGTAAATGCATCCACTTTTGGTTGTGGATTGAAACTGGCTGTTAAGAAACTGAATTCCACTTCAGATGGAAATGATAAGGCCATGGGAAAATGTAAGGACTTGGAGATTAGCTATGGTTGGATGCAGAAAAGACCAAAAACTCTGTTACCTTTCTGTGACACCTGAGGAGACAACAGACAGAGCAGAATGGGAGACCTCCAGTTAGTAGCAGAGGAAATGTCACTGAGATTTTAATAAGGAATCCAGAGGAATAAAGATGGCGGAAAGTGAAATGACATCAGAGAAAAGTTCACAGTTAGAGACTGAGTAGGAGTCAGCTTTTTGAGAAATGAGAGGCTCAATATTTGATTATGAAGTTTGCTTAGAAAGTTTAGTTTGCTTAGTTTGAGGAATGGAAAGTTGGAAGAGTGGTGTTTGAATTTGCTACGTGGCATAATTGGGAGTTGGATTGAGGATGAAAGTAATGCAAGAATCAGCCGTTACTCTAAAGCAGGGGTCCCCAATCTTTCCCAGAAAGGGCCAGTGTGGGTGCAGGCTTTCATTGCAACTAAGGAATTACACACCTGATGATACTAATCAAGCTTATTAGCAAAGAGTCCAGGGGGCGATTAGTAGTGTCAGCTGGTGTGTAACTGCTTGGTTGCAATGAAAGCCTGCACCCACACCGGCCCTTCCTGCGAAAGATTGGGGACCCCTGCTCAAAAGGAAACTTTCTGGACATAGCATTTAGATTTTAAAAAAAGCCCTTTGTGACAGAGTGAAAGGATATGCAGGCATTGGGGAGGTGATCTATGGTGGTTTTATGAACAGAAGACATACTGGTAACAATTGTGCAAACAGAAATATTTGACATAGCTGCTGGCAACTTCATTTCATTTCCATTTACTTCATTAGAGTTAATGCATCATTGTGACTATGACAGTGACTAATCCTCCCTGGAGTCATGGGGGTTTAAGGGTCGCTCTCAAGGGTCCAACGACTGTACTGGTCTTATTGCGTTTACACTGGGGGAGTGCAGTACCAACCCTCTGAGTCCTAGTGTAATATTTTGACCCCTTGGCTAAATAGCTAGTGCTCTTAGTAAACTCTGACCATTCTATTGTTGCTGCCTTTGCTCCAAGATTTATTTATAATCACAGGGATTTCATGGTCCCAATAGTTTTCAATAACATGCTTTTGAAAGGGATACTACGAGTATGAATGTGAGGAATAGCTAATCACATCCAGCGGTTGTAAGCCGATGTCTTAAGTTTTACTGACTTTGTAGAAGCTTAGTCACAAGCAATAAATAATGTTTGGCTTCTGTTTGTGTTTTCAGCGCTGATCACTGAAATTTGTTTGTTTTCAGACGGTAGTGGTGTTTTGTTATGTTCAATACTAGCTTAGTACTAATGCTTGCGTTTACACTGGGCTAAGGCATGTTGTGGTCTGTGACTGTTTGCAGCTGAACTATACAGGGAGGGCCTAGAACTTTCTCAGATTAATTTCCCTCATGATTTGACACGTCTTTTATGTTGAGAGTGGCCCACTTTTGCCTTGATGTTTTGAACAAAAGGAGGAAAATAATTTCTCTCCAGGCACAATGTTTGCCTCCAATTGCTTTTTTATCCTTTTTTGGTTGATTTTCTAGGCCAATAAAACCTCTCTGCAGTACATTCAGTCAAGTGCTCTGATAACTAAGAGGTCAAGATGACTTTGGGCGACCTGGGCTGATTGATGTTGGCTAATGTTTGCAGAAAGTGGAGAACTATTCATGAATTGAGTCTTTGAATTGGACTTCAGACCAATACATTCTTTTTCATTTGCCCTGATGTTGAGGGTGTACATTTTTGAGTGATGTGTTAACATTATAAATTTTGTGCCCTCTTTAGTTTAACCTTCAATCTTCTATTGTCACATCTAAAAAAATGTTGTGAACAGAGACTAATATGAATAACAAACTTAGAATAAAAAAAAGTGGCAAAGCCATTTTCCCTGCTTGGCCAAACTTGGCCAAAATCAAACTTGGCCTAGATTTTCATCCCATGTACATGCATGTAAAATATGAAAAGGATCTGTGAAAAACTGAAGGCGCTGGAGCGCTGTCAAGGCAAAAAGTTAACAGACGCACGACAGACCACCACAAAGGCATCTAACCACAGCATAAGCCCGATTGTCCTAGACGCCAAGCAGGCTAAAAAGAAGTATGTTAAGCCAAAATGGAGCAGAGTATTCAATACACTATTAAAATGAATTGATTCCATATGGCAATAACTTCTGTAGCATATTTGGTTTGCCAGTTGATGCAAATCTATTTTATATTATTCAGTTTAATTGCAGTTTTTTCATTTACCAAGATGGCAAGTTTTTTTTTTTTTCTTTTTTAAAAACAATGGTGCCAGCAGCAGTTTTGAACCTTTTATGCAGTCATACCTCAATGATTTATGACCATAGTTCGAGCCAGAATCAAGCTAAAAGACTGCAATGACTATATTCAAATCTTTAATTATGTTTTCATAATAACAATAATGTCTTCTACATGTCAAAGAATTCCCAAACATCAAAGTCCATCAATTAAAATATAGCATATTTAATTATTGTTCGCAGACTAGAATTACCATTGAACTGACACTTAAAATTTTATCAGATAATTAATTTTGGAATTTTTTTCCAAAATATAAGCAAAGTACATGTATGCTTCATTTTGAGGTTGATAACTGATCTACACTGTTGATATGTTTCTCAGCCGTGCCGTTGATTTTTGAAAGGAATGTTTTTCTGTGTATTGGAGAGTGTCTAATATTTAGTCTGATGTATGGAATTATTATGACTGCACAGCTGTGAACTTTGCTTGCACTTAATCTCCATCATTGTAAATATGTAAAACGCCTGCATGAATTCGACATTCATGGTCCACATCAGCGATACCCAAGCCTGTCAGTTTTGTATTGGTGATAGCAGAGTGTACTATCTTTATTTGCAGTACGAAATTTGGGCAAAAAGGTTTTTTTTGTGCGAATGAGCTGCTTTATTCAGGCAGAACGCTCACATCGTTCCACGTCTGCTTCTCTGTTTTAGGCCAAAATTCCTGGGGTGGGGTTTGTGAAGATACACGCACCGTGGCACGTGCTCTGTCGAGAAGCGGAGTTCATGAAACTTAAGATGCCGACTGAAAAGGTGAACAGGGACTTCGATACTCGGCCGCAATCCTGCGACAGAGAAATGCGAAACGTGTGAATGAAACGTGGGATTTCTTTGTTTGTGATATTTAGATATACGAGGTGAAAGTTGGGAGTAACCTGGTGGAGAAGATAAACACGTTCATTCACAAAGTTACCGAACCCCTACTGCCCAAAGTGGAAGAGAACAGGACGCAGAACCTCAAACAACTCTCATATCCCTTCTCCAGGGAAAAGCAGCACCTGTGAGTCCAGTCTTGTGTAATCATAACAGTACTGTCTGACCCTTCTCCTGGAGAGCTCAGCTTTATGTGCGCTCCACTACCCTGCACTGCCATTATTTGCCTACTGTGGACAGAGATTTGAATTAAAAGGGCAGTTCCAGCCGTGTGTGTGCGCGCGTTGTCTGTCTGTACTTAAGGGAAATTTTGTGGGATTTAAGTGAGCCTGAAGTGCTCTCCGCACTTTAACAGAGGTTCAATTCTTCATTAGAAGTTTCACCTGAGCTTAATTTGGGCGCATTTGAGAATTTAACAACACCCCAAAACAAACCTCACTCTGTCCCACCAGAAAACTTAAACATGTCTGCCCTCAAATAATCGTTCTTAATGCAGCCAAAAAAGCATCCTCAAAATAACAGGGCCATGACCCAGAAGAAAATAAATATTTGTGTTTCTATATTTAAAAAATGCAGATTATCTTAAACAAATGGTAAAGAGTTTATTTGTTTAAAGGGGGGAGCCTGTAAACAGGTCTGTTTTTTTGTATTAGGGAGTGTAGCCAGAGGTCAGTCGCTATTCTGGGCTGCCTTGTATCCAAGAACATTATTCTGTCCTTGTAGTCAAATACGCAGCTGGCTACCTACAGTGTAGATACTGAAGAGCCCTTTCATGGCGTGTATCGCCTCCATTTGCATGTGCTGTAGCTCTGTGAAGTGGTTTATTACCTCTCATCACCCTGAAGTACTTGGTTGCATTTCTGTGTGTTTATGTGTGTGTTTGTGTGCTCGGGTGCATGTGTGTGTACATGCACGCATAAGTGAAAGTGAGCAGTGTGCATGCTGTGTGTGAGCACGTACGCATGTTTGTATGTACTAAGCCCTTCGAAATGGCATTTGCTGGTTATGGATTACAGAGTTTTTCTCTGTGATGTTACCGAATGGCTGGGGAATTTGTGGCTGTGTAATGTGAGTTTGATGCCAGGAATTGCAGTGAGCTAACTCTGGGCCCTCTCTTCTGTTTCTACTTCTGCAGGTTTGATCTGTCAGACAAAGACTCCTTTTTTGACAGTAAAACAAGAGGTTCAATTGTAAGTTGTCTACTGGGGTCGGCAATAAATTCTGAAATTAAACCGTGTACAGATGTGGAAAAATTGGGTTTCGAAGCTTAACGCTCATCAGTTCTGTTCTGAGAAAGAGGATTAACACTATTCTTTAGACTCGTGATAGAAATAAGAAGTGAAATAAGCATTATGTTTATGAGTGACAGAATTTTGGGACTTTCTGTCTCTTATTGTTTGTGGTTATTCTGCTTGTGTGATAATGCAACGTACTCCCTGTTCATTGGATATTATTCGAAAACATTTTGATAAACGTTAAGGTTGTTGGATGTGTTTTTTTCTCAGTAGAATAAATTTATGCAATGTGTAGCCGGATTTATTTGCGAATCTTACTCCCGGCAGGTTTTTGAAATAATGAAACGCACAAAATGCACCCAAGCCAAACACATCATGGGTAAGCCTCTTCTCTCCTCATACCTTTTTATTTGATCAAATTTGAAGGTCATTAAGCATCACCTCTTTTGGATACTGATCTTGACTGCAATGTTACTGCTCAAAGTGCTTACTTTTTACTCGCCCTATCTCTCCAAAAGTTAATCATTCATTATTTAGTAGACAAATGACCTTCAGAAGGACTCACAGAGACCTGTGAACCCTTCTGAAGGTCACGACCAACTAATTCGCCAACTAAAAATTGACCAAATTGTTGTCCTTTCGAGGCTGAAATCTGAATTTTTGCTTTGTATATTTTGCAGCTTGCATGACTATAGCAGTGATTCGCACTTTAAGGGTTAATGAACCCCATAAAACCTTGCAACCCAAACGTGGGTCCTTCTAAAACAGCTGCTGTGGAATCCGTTGAACTTCAGACCTATTTTAAATTCTGGTTGAGATCTCAAGGTTTCCAACTATCCTAAATATGTCCTGCTGAATTACAGGGAAATTTGTATAAAATGTATCTCGGTGTAACTTCAGTGAAGAGCTGCAACCTGCATATGTAGATTATGTAAGTGTCATTGTCCTACTATATGAAAGGAAATGCTTTTTCTGACTTTGAACCTACATAAGGGAAAAGTGAGACTTGCGGGGTTAAAAGGGCAGCCACGACCCTGAAGGATGTGTTATTCTGTCCAGTGGCAGTTAGGTACTATTCTGTTATAGTCCTGAAATGCACTCAGTACTAAAAGTGAAGGGCATTTCAGTTGTCATGACTGAAATGTAAGGTATATTCAGTGTATCCCTCAGTGTGGCTGTGAACGTGCCTGGATGTGGATGTGATTATTATTTTTCACAGGGATCACCAGTCTACTAGCGAGCGGAGTGTACTTGGCTGCGTATCCTCTACACGATGTGAGTACTAGTAATGGTGTGTGTTCTGCTCTGTGCACAGAGAAATTAAACAAGTATGTCTGCTAGTTATAGCCTGTATGGTAAAGACCCAAAGTACAGGTGAGGGCAATTGAATGTGCGATGTACAGCTGTATTTGATCAGCCTATTGTAGAGTAACAACAAGTACAGCAGACATTGGGCCGGGGGTTGGCCATCCCTGCTCTGTAATAGGTCCGTGCATATTACACAGGAACTGCTGTCAGCAGTGGTAAATGCAATTTGTAATTTTTGATCGGTGTGTATCACCATGCTTGCAAGCTGAGTCAGGGGACAGAGATGACTGTAGCCTCAGAGAGACTGTAATTAAAATTGATTCAGTAGAATAATAAAAGGAAGGTAAGCCTAGTTTGATTTTGAAGTGAAACTTAAGTCATTTTTGCTGTCTTTGTTACAGGGTGACATCGAGGGAGAAAACATTGCCCCAAATGACAGGAAGGTAAGAGATTAGCGGAATCTTTCAGGCTAGAACACCTGCGTTGATGGCTGGCTCAGCCAGTCAGTTTTTGAGAGAACACTAGTATTTGTCGTTTCTACGGGCAAAGAGGACACCACCCGCACCCCCCACCCCCCGCCCCCCCCACCCACACACACACTCTCCTGGCAGTGTTATTCCAGGGGTCAACAGCTGGTTTAAGTCCTTTCAAACAGCCTTATCAGGAAGGGCCAGCATCAGAGCGGCTCTCCTGCCGAGTTCCAGCATGTGGCTTCGCTCGAGAGGGGCACTCGACGTGCGAGCCAGACCAGGTGTTTATAGTCACTGGGGTGATCTCTTTAAGGGGTTCCCCTGACATCAAGGGCTGCCTGCGTTTTCTCATCCTTTTAACAGGCTCTTAGGTGACTCCAGTATTAGCAGTTTGGGGAGGCAGGCAGGACTGGTGGGGGGTGTTGCGCATCTCTAAATAGCGCAGTTATTGAAAGCGCCTTCCTCTCGACAGGCTCGTTCAACCCCTTGTCTGAAGATTGGTAGTTGGTCAGACATCTGTCTGCATTTCAGTGCAATAAAAAGGCCACTGTTAGAATGTCCACACCCCGGGGGGGAACTACCGTCCAACTCTGGTTGCGTGCTATGGGCGCGGTTTTAGGGAGCTGGTTACCGTAATCCCGCTGCATGTTTTTTGGCTTCTGTGCGTGCTTGGGTGTGTGTGTGTGTGTGTGTGTGTGTGTGTGTGTGTGTGTGTGTGTGTGTGTGTACGTGTACTTTTTCAAGGTTAGTAGAGCTCTTCTTAAAATCCCCATAGTGTATACTCAATCTATTGAGTGTCATTTGCAAGAAATCAGTTGATTTGAATTTAATATAGTTGCCAACTCAAGTATTCATGTTTGGGATCACTGAGAGTTCTTCGTTTTTAAAAGAAATGTGCCTTTGTTCATCAAGATAGCATTTGCTTGCTCAAAATCCAATTAACTGATGATGTATCAAACTGCTACTAGTGTTTGAAATTATTGTTTTTAATTAGTTTTTCATGTATAATGGCAAAACTCAATTTTGTTTGTTATTCTTGCCATTTAAAACTACCCCGCTGAATAAAAGTAGCAGTTTCCCTTAGAGGAACTCTCTATTACTGGGTACTTTGACACTAATTTCATAGTACTGTACTTGTAAACTATGTCTGCGCCAAAAATTCCCATGAAAATACACACAGTAATAATTTTAGGCTTGTTTTCTGATGGCAGACCTTGATTTTTCAGCCAGTTCCTGCCCCAACCACAATTAGGTCCAACTTCCATGGAATTGACACATCAACCTGGTGACATCATTCAAAGAACGAGATGAGCTCAGTGGAGCTCGTTTTTCTATTACTGCCTATAGGATACGAACTGCAGTAGGTTTATAAAATCATTATTTTCTCACGAAATTTTGGGAAACGGCGGAGCAAATGCCTACCAGATGCATTGTAGCAGGTTATAGTAACGTATCCAAAATAGGAGTCAGCCTTCATCGATTTCCAAAGGATGAAAATAATATAAGTAAAATTTGGGCGTCTCGGGTGAAACTGACTCGGGCAAAATGGCAAGGACCAAGCGACAGTAGTGTGATTTGTAGCCACCGCTTCAAGGATTCCGACTTCAAGGATAAAGGGTTTTGGTCTGAGTTCGCGATGAAAAAGAGGAAAAAAATTAAGCCAGATGCTATCCTGAAAATTTAAAGTCCATTCAAGGAGAGATGCAACGAGGAAAAGGGGAGAAAGAAGAGCAGACTGGGCACTGAAAAATGGAAGTAAATGAAGGTAGGCTGCTAATGAACTAATCATAATGCCTTAGCTACGCCAGCGCTTCAGCAGGGCTTTCGTTTTAGACACTATAGAGCTTAATAGAGCGCTGGCTGCGGCTAGCACTTAGCAGGCTTTGGCTTGCATTCCACACGTTTAACGCCTTCTCTTCACCAGCGCTCTATTAAACTGCTTTCACACCGGATGCGAAACGCGTGTATTTGCGTCTTTGCATTGACTTTGAATGTAATCTGTCGTGCTAAAAATTAGTTTCGCATCCAGTGTGAAAACGCTTCCCCCTGGCTGCTGCTGCACGTCTAGCTGCATGCTGCCGCTGTGTCTTGACTCGTCTCGTGTTCTAATCTTTTTCTCTTCGTCAGATCATATTATTGTTTTACTCTAGCCAGACCAAATGCCATACATATTCTAACGAGCTTGTTGGATGTCAGCTCAGGAGAGCATAATGAACAAAGTCAAATCGACATCAAAGTGTAGCTTAGCACGCAGTTTGGAAAACTCGCGAACAGCTGATCGAGGAATTAGATTTTCATAACAGAAATCTGGGTCATACCCTTTGAAAAGCAGTACTTATGTCATTATAAATGGAGGACCAAACACCTGGATAATGCATTTAGCAGTAGCTTTCGCAGATGGCGAATGTGAGTGAACCACAGCTCTCTAGCCCATTAAGCGCGTCCCTGATTGCCTCTTAAGAAAACCAGCGTAAGATTAAATAAAAAATATACATATTGCCAAATTTTCTTTTGCTCATAATGTAAATCATATCAGATTTGAAGTTACTAAGCACTGGGGCGACAAAAACATGTAATGAAGTGATCAAAATGATATTTTTACATGCAGTTGTACATACCGGCTATGCAGCGAATTGGTCCTGAGTTCTTTATATGACGTCACGCTAAGAAAGGGCGGCAATATCGATTGTAGCGATTAAAAAGGGGCGTTCCCAGGGCAAGTAGAAAGTTACTAATTACTCCAAAACGGTTTGATATTATGGGAAATGATTGCCATGTTTTTTTCTGGATGAAAAATTACATAAGAGCTTGTTTGTGAAGTTTCACCCTCTAGATGCTGTAGTTCCTTTAAAAACTGTAACAATTTGTCAGTGATTCTTAACCCTTTAGAGTTGTAATATACACTGTGAGTGGGTATGCAAGTGGAGTTTGCTTGGTTTCACGGGAGCATTTGTTTCTTTGACGACTTTCCCTTTGCAGAGAATACAAATAATGCCGTCACAATGACTCCGGAAAATTATTCCAGTAATCAAGTCATTTGGAAATTCAATTGCAGAATTATTTACGAATTAAATTTAGGAATTTATGTACGCCGGCATCAATCTCTGCGCAAAGAGGCTAAAGCAGTCTCGTATATTGATTTTCCTGACACGTCTGACGGAACTGATTTGATGTGAGGTTGCGGCAGTTCTAGACTTCACAGCTGTGCAGATTATAGGTTGTCTCCTTGGGCGAGCTGATGGATGAGTGGGCCGGAAGTGTGTACAAAGGGTCCCGTAATCCTGCAGAAACAGTGTGTAATTTAGCGCACTTTCCCATGCAGGGCTTAATAGTATGGGCAGCAGCCGTGTTATTAACCCAGAGGGCAAAGGCAGGCTCTGCCCAGGACTCCGTCGCTGGGGTAACTCAGTGCTATGAGTTTGAAAGTGCTGAAATAAAATACCAATAAATTAATAAGTAACTAAAGGCAAATCAACATTGACTGGGTGTGTGACGACCCTTGACTTTGGCAGTTGTTCCTTGGGATTAATTGTTTCTACACCCTTTTAATTTTGTTCATTGGGGACTGGTTGTCTGGTTTACCTGGTTGGGTTTTTGCGTCTATGAAAGGTGGCCACTGCTCATGATTAGCGGTCAGCTGTCTTGAGTGTATTTGCTTATGAGGCTAGTTTCTGGCCTTGTTTTGATTTTTCTTTAGTTCTTGTTTTCTTAAACAAGTATTTTAAATAAACCCCTCAGGTTTTTTTTCTTTAAAAAGGCTTGTGTTCCTTCTTTTTGTTACTTCCCATGAGCCAGAGTCGTTACAGGTGACAAAGACAAATAAGGAATTCACTAATTAATTTTTTTTTATTAGCTCACTCTTTCGCTCTCACAGGCTCACTCTCCCTTGCCCTCTCTCTCTCTCTCTCTCTCTCTCTCTCTCTCGCGCTCTCGCTCGCTCTCTCATTCATTATTGATAAGGCACGCCACTTAAAAAGCCATGTAGTTTGTTTGGTTCGCTCGTGCCTGTAGTTGCCCGATTTCAGCTTTGCGTTGTCCACAATTTGATCCGTGAATGTTCGGAGCTCATTCACATGCGGCAATATCAAAGAAGGATAATTGTGGAAGAGCTTGCTCGAGGCTGTGCAACTGTAGTAAATCTGTTAGCACATGGCTCGCCCTTTTGCAGAGAAAGGTGTGGCGTTATTTACGCGGGAGGTGAGATGGCACCTAGTGCTGACGGATACCAGGGTGAGGCCTGTATGCTGGTGATAACTGCGCCCACATGACATCACAGCAGCGGGCGACAGTTGCTCAGCATTGGCATGGCTGTACCATCACCTGCCACTTTCGCTGAGTTCTCGAGCTGTCATGTCTCAGTCGCTCTGTGCATACTCCCATATCCTTTACCTACAGGAAGCAGTGGTTGCTGGGGTCACGTTAGGTCTCCGACCTGATTACGTGTACCTCAGGGTACCCTGCGATGGCATTCTTGGGAATGGGACATGAAAAATGATCAAGCCGCACCCACGACCGCGTGAATAGTCCCAAAGGATCGACTATCATGACGGAGGAGTATCATGACATTAAGAGGTTTATATTTACATCACAGTTGGCACCTCACCTTCTGTACAAAGCTGGAGTGAAAAATATTTGGATTATTGGTGTACTAGTATAGACGTCTTTCACGTTCATATGTGAACTGCAGTGATGATCTCAATAATTGGTCCTCTGATTATGATGCAGTAATATAAGAACTCTAATTCATCACAATGATTTCAATATTTTTATGCCTTTAATGTATTAAAAATAATTCACCTCTGCATGTTTAATGCATGAAAATGCATTTCATTACAACAAAATAACAAATTTCATCTAGGCCAATCTATGCTGAATTGTGATAAAAACACTTCATGGATTACCAAGAAAGAAAGATTTGAGAACATCTTTTAGGACTTGACACCTTATTTAAACTGGCTAAGATGAGCAAATTCTTCTTCATCCCTGCCTTTTTGTTCACTGTTCTCTCAGTTTAAAAATAAATCTGATATATAGCTGAGTGTCATGCCATCTTCTCAGCGAGTGATTCTGATTGGAGTACGGGAATGTTGTAAGTGTGAATTTCTTCTGTGGTGCTACTGTGGGGAGTCGAGCTGTGTGTGGTAACTTGAGCTCGCACTGGTACACAAAGGCAGATATTGATACACACCCAGGTTGTGTTACACCAGAGATGCATACCACCACCTGTGCAGCTTCAGTAAAGGGTGTGTGCGCGCATGCATTCAGGCATGCGCAGCAGCAAATTATGCTTGCGTCTGCATGAGTGTACACGCACTGTTCACTCCAACTGCGGCGTGATGTGTGCGCCTATAGAACTGAGCTTAATTAAACAGAGCGGAACTCGAGGTCAGAATGAGGATTTCCTCTGTGCCTCTTGTAGAATTCAAACTCTCCACCCATCAGTGGGGAGAGAATGTGTCAGCCTTTGCTGCTGCTCTTGAAGAACCAGTCAATGAACATACAGCACTGACCATTTGTGTCTGTAGCAGCAATGAGCAGTTTTTGCATGCAAAATGAAATACTTTGGTGTGTTGCCATCATTGGGAGGGTCAGAGCTGTTTGGGATAATATCCTCAGCTCTTGTATGTATTTTTCCAGGGCTAACATTTAGCGAGTGAGAGTATGTTTATCCGAGAGTTACGGTACGTCCAGTGATTCAAATGCCTGGGAACTGAGGTTGACTCAGCCTTATTCTTTAACACACATTCTGACTCCATCTACGAGAAAGCTCAGCAGCACCTGCTTAGACCTGCTTAGATCTATCAATGTCACTACAAACACTAACATTAGTCTACAAATCGCTGATAGAATCTGTTCTCACCTTTAACATGGCATCCTGGTACAACTCACTCACAACTAAACATAAAACAAAACTTTCCCAAATAACAAAACAGGCTGGGCAAATAATTGAATCCCCTCAGCCCCATGTCACAGAGCTTCACGCCCAGGCAGTTACCAGGAAAGCCACTGCCATCACAAAGGACCCCCGCCCACCCCCTGCACCAATCCTTCCAACTGCTGCCATCAGGTCACCGTTAGAGTCCCACTTGCCCGGAAAAGCTCATACAAAAAAGTCCCACCCAGATACACTGCTCTGTCATACATTCCATACAATGTTGGTATTGTGTTTTATGTGTTTCTATGTATTTATTTCGGAGCTTGCCAAAGACGAATTTCTGTTACTTGTGACAGACAATAGAGGTTTATCTTATCTTATCTCCACCCTCTTAAAGAGAACTGAACCTTGGGAAATTTCTATATATCACTTTCTCAAGGACGGAACGATTTAATTTGATGCATCAATCATCAACTTTGGTGCTGAGCGCGCAGCTAGAGCTTGTGGAAAGGTATCAAAAATATCAAACCGCTTGCATCATCTGCTCCACATGGATGCGGTCATGTTGTAGCAGTCTGTCTAGACTGCCCAGAAAATGTAGAACTGGAATGAACTAGAACTAGCATGTTGTTTACATGCGATCATCGTGGTTTAATGCCAAGCGTTTATCCAACTCTATGGACAAAATAATTACTTGGCTAACATGCTAACACTTTTGGCCTAAGTAATGAGTTAGATGTGTATCTGTTTTGGCAAATGCTTGAATTTAATGGCAAAAATTGTTAGCATTTCACCTAGTTAATTATTTATCCCATCGCATTACATATTGTATGATATAAAAAGTTGCATTTTTTTTCTTACATTTTTTGATATTTCTTGGTTATAAAATATTTTATAATGACCCAATTACCTTGTATTATTATGAAACAGAGTAATTTTGGTTGCTAACCTACAGCAGTTGTACAAAAATATCACTGACTAATTAAGGGCTGAAGAAAGCATTTACGCAAAATGCGTCACAGAATCGGGGAGCTTCACAATGATGGCGGCCTCCTGCCCGCATTGAGAGGGCTGTTATTACATGAAGAAAATCGTGACTTATATCTCTACTGTGCTTTGGTAGGGGGTTACATAGATCTTTTATTATCTGTGAAAATTCCCATTTTATTTGAAATATCTTTTGTTTTCATCGGGTTGGGTTCCCTTTAAATTGCATCCACGTTTCCCTCACTTCTGTCTTTTCCTTGCATTGAAGTCCCTCCCACTGAGGATGCAAGGAAACCATGCAAGGAGAGTAGAAAAGAGGACATGTCTTTAGATAAATGAGACATCGTTTCCTATGAAGCTTCATATGAAGCAATGTTCCTGATGACAAAGCGCTGCTGGATCAGCTGCCAGTGTCTTTCAGAACCAATTGATGTCACAGTTTTCAGCTGAAAGTGATCTGAGAAGGTTGCCCTTGAGTAACTTCCCTCACGGCTCCTCAGAGCTCCCTCCTCATTCCTCTCTCCTCTCAGGGGAAATAAGAACTTTGAAACGGCCTGCAAGATGGCTGATCCAGACCAGCTTCAGGTTGAAGCAAAGAGCGAGGAAATATCAAATAATAGAATTGAGATGCACTTTCAGAATTACTGCCTAAGCTCAGCCTCACTGCAGTTAGACCCAAGGGCCTGTTCTGTCATCACGACACACTCATTCCTCAAATCTGTCATCAGCATTAGGAGAAACGCTGGCTACTGTCCACCTTCTAAACTTTCGTACACTGTCAGGCAGTGGCAAACAGGTCTAAAACTCCTTTCTCTCTCCAGTTCTCTGATTCTTTTTATTTATTTATTTTTTATGTTACTGCTGCAATCCATTGTTTAGGTAGAGCAGCTGGAGGCATGCTCCATATGAGCCGTGACGTCAGGCGTTCAGACCCCACCTCAGACCTTTGTCACGTCTTTCCCACGCCATTCCTCTGGTCATTCAGTATTGTCTGTTATGGCCCCAATTTGTTATTACATTTACAACACAACAGCAACAGCAAGGGATGACAGACACAGTTTTTAAAACTTATACACATTTAATTAACAAAGACAACAACTAACAATAATGACTAATCTAATATCTACAACTAATGACCAAGACTGATTTCCAAAAAACAGAAAATATTTACAGTCCCTTTTGTAGGTTGCTTGGTGATGTCCTGGGTGAGGGAAAAACTCTAACACAGGCAAAAATCCACTAAAAGCTTCACAGGTCTTGAACAGAATGAAAGGTCTGGTCACATGTATCCTTCTCCTTGCAATTTCTCCTACTACTTTACTGTCTCAATTCTTTTCTTTATATACTCTTTTGCAGACCCCACCCACATTTAGACCTCTTTTTTTTTATTTTCGGAGACTTGCCCCAGACATGCTCAGGACATGTCTAAACCTAGCGCCAGTCTGGGCCTAATAAAAGAAAGGTAAATACTGTCATCTAGTGGCCTCTATTCACATCACATGTCCTATTGCAGATGAAGCTGGAAACACACAAGGAGCTGTTCTTCTGAAGGTGCATGCAGTTATAAGGAAGGGAGGGCATGTAATTTTGTGGTTCTTTTTGATTTTCAGCTCTTGCGTGAAGAGTGGGCGAGTTACGGTGTTTTCTACAAGTATCAGCCCATCAGCCTAATCAGGTGAGTCTGCAGCATTCCTCGCATTCTAAAACGCAGTCAGTGTGTTTTTCAGTGCACCAAGGGCTCTGTTTTTCAGTACACCTAGGGTTCTCCCTTCTAATATCATCCAGGAAAAGTTATGCAATGTGGGCCTAAAGTTGTTGTGGATTTAGCCCGTTCGGCTAAATCACAAATACTTCTGTTGATTCTTGAATGATTGCTGACTTTTGCATGTAATTCTGTTGCAATTTCTCGTCAAAAGATAACTTTATAACATTAATTTAGTATCTGTAATCATGTATGCTGGAGCTTGTGCTATTGTAGGTCACCCTTTTGAAAACTGACCAAGAACTAGAACTGCAATTTGAGAGGTTTGACGGACTGTCAGCGTTTCTATTCTTCATGGGGCAGCAAAAATAATTTTCTTTCGAGATATCAGCCACTGTTGCCGTCATAGTAGTTGTGTTGTGGAGTAGTGTACTTCTCTATCCGTTTGAATTTGAATGATTTTCAAAACCATATGTTCATAACTATCGTGACAGTCATCGTTCTCGGCTTGGATGTGCCTATGGTAACTTTCACTACTTCTCTGTCTGATTTCAGGAAGTATTTTGGGGAAAAGATCGGCCTGTACTTTGCCTGGTTAGGCGTATACACGCAGATGCTAATCCCTGCCTCATTGGTTGGTGTCATTGTCTTCCTGTATGGCTGCGCCACTGTGGACGATGACATTCCCAGGTCAGCCCCGCCACCTGACTTTCACTCTTTCACGTTTATTTCAAAATGGTGGGAAAAGAAAAAAACTGCCACAGGCGAGTGTTAGACTGCTAGCGTGGACCAATCCGGTTTTTCTGCCTCTGGGGTGTGTTTGATTCCTGCTGATGGGTGACCTGCTTTGAACTGTATCTGTGACCGATTGCACCAAGCGTGGATGAGTGCAATAGCTTCTGTGGGATTTTGAGCGCAGCGGTGGTAGTGTTGTTGTGGTCTACTGGAAGAGAGATTACTATACCAGGGAACACTTGATGGGTGTAGCCTTTGCACGACACCTTCGAGTGGTATTTTGCAAGCAGCTTGGATTTGGCTACGCTGCTATGCTACCCTCATAGCTCTCCTAAAAACATGCCTGATGACGAAACAATTTCCGAACTCAGGATGACATCACTGCAAATGCAAAGATAAAATCCATCCCTCATGGATGAACAGATATGGGTTGTTGTGAATACAGCCCTGACATTTCAATTTCAATTTCAATTTTATTCGTATAGCGCTTTTCACAGAGAGACTGTCACAAAGACACTTTACAGTGAGAAAATAGATGAATAAACTAAACAGGCAGTGCCCAACCTAATCCCCACTACAGCAAATGAGGCAAAAAAATGAGGGAGAAAAATCCTCAAACCGTGATTAGAAAAAACTCCCAGTGGGAAGAAATCTCAGGAGGAATCAGCTATTGTGGGGAAGCCCATCCTTTGCTGCCTAGCTAATTAATAATAAAATCAAATGGTAATAAAGTTCCATTAATGTCCATTAGTGGATATAATTGGAATTGAGTCATACATTAAGTATGTGCCCTGAAATGGGTGTATTCGTGTATCTGTGAAATATTTTTCTGACTGCGGGGGGGGGCTTTCAAGCATGAAACCTTCAGAATATACTGAGGTAAATGTAAGGGTTATTCACCATTATGGTGTTAAAATAAGTCACACACTCAGTGTCTATTATACTATAATAGCTGCGCTGGATAAAGCTTTATGATGAGCAGTGAGATGGCATTAATCAGCAGGGCACAAAGTACCAGGCATCTGACATACCCTATTTCAGAAAACTGTGAAATGAAGGTAATAATCATTCATTCATACCTTCAAATACCCGTCTTATGCAAGCAGCTTACCCCCATCTTTTACTCTGACCCCATTTTACGATGACAGCCATCTTTGGCACCCAGGCCACTCCGTACTACGAAGGATGGATCACCAGGCATTATTGTGCTGCTGAAATCTGTAGACCCCCTATCCACCAGGGAGATGTTTAGTAATTTTTTGCGGTTTTCCTCTCCGTAATGTAAATTTAATGTTTAGTGCACACAGTTGGCACAGACGCAGTCATCCTGAGTGTCTTGTGGAGTGGCACTCTGTTTCCTATTAGTGTTCATGTGTGTCCTTTCAATGTGCTGCGTCTGGTACTTTGGAATACAGAACTATTGAACTGAAAACCCACCCAATATTAAAGTGATTTTTCCTGTTTGTAATAATGTGCCGCGATTAGCTGAGTTTGCTGACAGTCTAGCTTGCAGGTTTCCAGGATAAAACGGTCAAGATTCCGTATATTGCCCCGTCTTGTATCATCAAGCGCGCAAGTGCTTAGTGGTTCTGAGCTACAGCCGAATGATTAGTGGTGGCGTAATGAGTCGTCCTGTGGGGCCTCCGTGGGATGCGTTAGCTTGATTTTTTTTGTTGCCATTTCCTCGGTGTGTGACTCATATCAGTCGCTGCAGGCCATTAGGGTGCATTATGGCTCTGCGCCAGGTCCACTAATTACTGTGGATTGTTGTTGCTCTTGTAACTGTCAGGACCCTCCTACCTCTCTTTTCATTGACGCACGTGCATGGAAGCACATGCATGCGCACACTAACACTCGCGCTCTCTCTCTCACACACACACACTCAGGCACACATACACATGTACGCATACGTGCACATGCACTGGCATACACACAGACACTCACCCAGACACACACACACACACCCACCCACAGGCACGCATGCATACAAACCTGGACGCACGCATTCACACAATCCCACATGTACACACAAGCACTCATAAATGCACATGCAAACACAAACATAGGCCTGCCAGCACATGTACACATGCATGCACAATGGCAAATGGGCATATGTGTGTGCAGACATACACGCACACAAACAGGCATGCATTCATACACACGCACAAAGGCACTTACACATACACACAGGAATGCGAGTGCACACACAAAGCGCAGGTACTGATGCGGACAGGCATGCATGCACTCACACATGGTTAGGATCAAGCCAAATTGAACAGGGGGGGTCCATTTTTAAATGTCATCAAATTGATTAAATGGTTAGATCACTGGAAAGGATATTACTTCAAGTTTCTAAAACAGTTGAAATTTTGAAAATATATTGAGAATTAAGGATTTTATGAGCATTTGACTTCATGGTATTGCCAAATATCGGCTCGATTTCTGATTTCAGACCCAGATTTTCAATTCTCTGCTATTTGGTGTTCCTTAAGAATAATAATAATTTTTTGACTGATTACACTTTGGTAATACCTCTACATTCAATACCTTTGAAGATTTTTTTATAAAAATGAATATTTCATAACCTTAAATGCAATATGAATATTGCATAATTCTTGAATATGCTGGTGTCCCCCCAACATAATAAAAGAAAAGTTTTTTTTTCTTTCTTTTATAAAAGTTAAAATTCATTTATTAAAATGAAACTTCATTAAAGTGAGCATATAAGGTTATGTAAAAAGACTGCAATTTAGAAAGAAAAAAAGTTAATAGTTTTAAAGTAATATTGGCTGAAAGTTTGTCCCCCGACATAATTTCGGCCATCTTGGATTCAGTCTGTTCCAGTATACATGGAAGTGTACTATATATCTTGACATTAATCCAGTGTTTTTAATTAATTATAACCTAGAATATAATGAACATATCACTGACTAAATATTGTGATAAGGAACATGAGTAAAAATTATTATTTTGAGCTTCAGATTTATGAAGCCGCCCCTCAAAGGCACATCAAGCAGGCTGGTGTGAATCACCCCCTAAAGGAATATTTCTTGCATCTGGCAGATTAACTTCACAGTTCAACTAAGGGAAAATAAGGAAGTTTTTCTGGAAGCCACCCCTAAAGGAACAGGTTTTCACGCTCTGAGGCAGGTGTCACTTTGATCCTCCCTCGGGGGGGTATATATACCGGCCCTGCTCAGGTCTCAGATCATTCATCAGTTGTTTCTCAAACACTGCACTACAACAGTCAACTATGGTTACTGATAATGCTTCTAGGTGTAAGTCCTATCGGGCTAGGAGGCAACTCTATACCTGTGTCATACTGGAGTCAAGAATTCTATACTTGAGGTACAAAAATTGTTAATATGTAAACATCTACATTATGCTATAATTTTACAATTGTTATTGGATATTTATCATGAAATAAAAAAATGTTCAGTCCAAAATGCATTTCTTTGGTTGTTATACCTGTCAAATGCTATATAAACATCATATCCCCCCGACATGAATTCTTTGCTCACATTTCTTGCCATAAAATCCTTACATTTTTTTTGATCCCAAACTTTTTCCTTTTACCAGAAAACTTTTTTTTTTTTTTTTTAAATCATGATGTCCATATTTGAAAAATGTTCAAAGTAAGGAACAGCATGTTTAGCTATTGAGAATTTGATATAAGAAAATAGGTAAGCTTTTTCTGTCCCCCCAACAAAACTAGTTTTTGGACAATTATGATCCAAAAAATAATTTTAGAGATTTGGTTAAATTAAATTTAGTATTCTTCAATACTGACATTTTGATATATTGTATAAGTCTCGAGCATTATTCTTAGCAAAAAAGGTGTAACTTGTCCCCCCAACATCGGCTTGATCCTGACCACATGCGTGCCTGAGCACGTGTAGTTGCTGTACTGACACTGCAATCGATGGCTAAATGGCTAAATTACTGCAGCTGTTGGGCCCCTGAGCAAGGCCCTTAAGCCCACATTATTCAGTTGGAGATTTAGCCCCTGCCCAATTAAATAAAGGTGACTGTAGACCACTTGTCCTCCCCAGCATGGAGATTTGTGACTCCAGAAACAACATCACCATGTGTCCACTCTGTGACCGCGCCTGCAGCTACTGGAAGCTGAGTACAGCCTGTGGTACGGCGAGGGCCAGCCACCTCTTCGACAACCCCGCCACTGTCTTCTTCTCCATCTTTATGTCACTGTGGGGTGAGTTAGGATCTCAGAGCTACCATGGCCCACTGAGTAAAGCACTCTCACTCACCTCTGTAACCACTAAAGCACTCTCACTCACCTCTGTACCCACTAATGCGCTCACTCACCTCTGTACGCACTCATGCGCTCACTCACCTCTGTATCCATTAAAGCACTATGACTCACCTCTGTACCCACTAAAGCACTCTCACTCACCTCTGTACCCACTAAAGCACTATGACTCACCTCTGTACCCACTAAAGTGCACTCACTCACCTCTGTACCCATGAAAGCACTCTCACTCACCTCTGTACCCACTAAAGCACTCTCACTCACCTCTGTACCCACTAAAGCACTCTCACTCACCTCTGTACCCACTAAAGCACTCTCACTCACCTCTGTACCCACTAAAGCACTCTCACTCACCTCTGTACCCACTAAAGCACTATGACTCACTTCTGTAACCACTAAAGCACTCTCACTCACCTCTGTAACCACTAAAGCACTCTCACTCACCTCTGTAACCACTAAAGCACTCTCACTCACCTCTGTACCCACTAATGCGCTCACTCACCTCTGTACCCATTAAAGCACTATGACTCACCTCTGTACCCACTAAAGCACTCTCACTCACCTCTGTACCCACTAAAGCACTATGACTCACCTCTGTACCCACTAAAGTGCACTCACTCACCTCTGTACCCACTAAAGCACTCTCACTCACCTCTGTACCCACTAAAGCACTCTCACTCACCTCTGTACCCACTAAAGCACTCTCACTCACCTCTGTACCCACTAAAGCACTCTCATTCACCTCTGTACCCACTAAAGCACTCTCACTCACCTCTGTACCCACTAAAGCACTATGACTCACTTCTGTAACCACTAAAGCACTCTCACTCACCTCTGTACCCACTAAAGCACTCTCACTCACCTCTGTACCCACTAAAGCACTCTCACTCACCTCTGTACCCACTAAAGCACTCTCACTCACCTCTGTACCCACTTAAGCACTCTCACACACCTCTGTACCCACTAAAGGATTCTTACACATCTCTCTGCCCACTAAAGCACACTCACACATTTCTTTATTCTCAACACACACTTGCTAACACATTTTCAGTTACCTGCACTGTCTGCAAGGTCCCACATATCCTGAAACAATGGTATTTTTTTAAATTAAATGAATGTAGTGGGCACTACAGCAGCAATACCAGTGTCTGCCTGAAGTCTGAAGTTTACCCTACATGTTTAATAATTGCTGTTACTCTCTCTCTCTCGTTCTCTGTTAAAAGCTTTGCATCTCTCTTCTTTTGTTTTGTGTCTCCCCTCCCTGCCCCTTTCACCCCACTTCTCTTCCTGTTCCCTCTCTCTTAGTGCCAGTAATTTGCTTGCAAGTTCTGTGTGATTTTACAATCTCTGACATTTAGGAGAATAATAGCTCAGACCTTAGTGGGAATAACAGCACCACTTCTTTTGCATTCCTCTGGCCTGTTTAATGTCATGGGTATTGGAATGATGTCAGGAAGCAGGAAGCAGTTGACCTGAGCACTGCGCAGCATCATGGGACCTGCTCTAGAATTTATTTGCAGTTTAATGTGGCACAATGTCCAAGCTTTTTTTTCATTGTCATACCTTATCATGGAGAGCAACATGGATTTAGAGTACGTACATGTTGCACATATCAGGCAGAAGATTACTGTACATAATTGGCTGACACTTTGTCACTTAACGTTTAGCATGCTAAGTTAATTTAAGCCTATTGCATGCTGGCAGCTGAGTTCTGGATCAGTGTAATATAGCCTGCAACTGGCCTATTTTCAAGACTGATCCAGATATCACACCTACTGATACTAAAAAGTTGGGTCGTTTCCACGGAAATAACCCAGAATTACAGACCTCAACCACTCAAAACAAGCCATTACAATGACGCAATGGAGTCTCCCGTATTCGTGTGGCTAATGTTAGCCACACGATCGTTGGTTCATTTTTTTTTTAGATAAATTTGGAATCTGGAATGCCCAATTGGTGAACTATGTACAAGGCTTGCTCGTTTGCGACCTCTTGTTGCCAATTCAGGAGTGTGAAGACAGTTCACTGCTCTCCTCCAAAGCACGTGCCTGTCAGCCACCGCTTCTTATGAACTCATTGGTTGAATCCGTTCAGAACGAGGGCGGAGGATACCCGGACATAGAGTCTTAGAGTCTTCCTGACGAGCGCCCGTCTGGCCAACAGGAGGCGCTTGAGCAAAGAACAAAGCTGTTTATTTTATTTCCTATTTCCGACAGTCCCTTCCCAATTTGAAACCCTGTAGTGCTATAGCCAATTGTGCGCTACTCTGAAAAAGCTGCCGACCACTGCCGGTTGGTACAACCGGGGCTCGAACCCGCGACGTGATAGTCACTTCTGCACTGCAACGCAGTGTCTTAACCCTTAACCTTCGGTCTCAAGCAGTAAAAATCCCTCCGCGGCCCAACGAGTTCCGAAATTCCCCAGACGCGAGCACGGTAAACTATGTAATATATGCACCATTTATTTTTTTTTGTATTCATTTGTGAAACAAAATAAGTTCTAATTCAGCATTTCATATAAATTTATTTGGTTTGTTAAAAACAAACTAGCAAGAACAATGCAAGACAGATGTGGGACACAAAATTCATAATATCAGCATTTAATACTCTGTCACATTTGGCAATGGTTGCATGAATAGCCACTGCCTCTCCATTGCTCGCTATCAGCGCGACCGCACTCATACTGCATCATGTAATCACTTTAAAATGAAGTTATATTAGCACTTGCCGCTGAAATGATATTTGGATCTTGGCATTCCTAAACACAGTTCTTCTCGTCGAGCGATCTTGCCGGCAATTGGAACGGCAGTTGCACAGAATAAGGAATAAATGGGCGAGTACGGTTGCTGGCAGCATGCTTAAGGTTAATATAACCGTGATGTCATTCGGTCATGTAAATTAACTTAACGTAGTGCAGTTTAGTGCCCGATTGAGCCCATTCATAATTTGACTGGTTTTGTGCTAAGTAGGGCTGGGCGATATATCGATATAATATCGATATCGTGATGCAAAGTAAAATATCGTCACGGATTTTGACTATCGTAATATCGTGATATGAAATAATTGTAGGCTTTTCTGGTTTTAAAAGCTGAATCACAGTAATGGATTGCATTTTTCTGCACTTGCAAGACTGTTGAAGCTGTTGCCTACACCTGTTTCATCGTTATGTCAACATTACAAATAAATGGTTATAAAAAATATTATTGTGTAAATATTTTGCAAAAGCATCAACATTTTTCCCGATAATATCGGCAAAATATCGATATCGAGATATTCGGTCACAGATATCGGGATATTACATTTTGTCCATATCGCCCAGCCCTAGTGCTGAGCTTAGCTTTGAATGTGCTGATAAGTCGCGAGGTAAACAAGACATTTTAAAAAAAAAATAAATTTGACATCTCCAATCCCACCTGAATTTGGAATGCCCAATTAAAGAACTATTTTCAAGGCTTGCTCATATGCAACCCCCTATTGCCAGCTCAGGAGACAGAGACAATCCGCGGCTTTCCTCTGAAGCATGCACCTGTCAGCCCCTGCATCTTTACACTCATTGGTCGAAATTATCGCAAGTTCACAACGAGGGCGGAGGGTACCTGAACATGAGCAAGCTTAGAATCTCACTGACAAGCGCCCAGCTGGCCAACAGGAGGCGCTTGAGCAACGAACAATGCAATCATTTTTAATTTCCCTTCCCAGCAGTCCCTTCCCAATTTGCATCCCTACAGCGCTTAAGCCAATCGTGCGCTGTTCTGTAAAAGCTGCCTACCGCTGCTGGTTGGTAGGATAGGAGATCAAACCCGCACCGAGGTAGATGAAAGACATTTTTACGTGAATATTTTCCTGATAAGGGGAAAAATGACGTTGCACTGGGGATTCAAACCCACTCACTACAGGCCAAAGATCCCTGCCTGCTTGGGTCATTAAGCCGTAGAAAAGCCAGGCATGGTTGTTTTTGCCCCAAGTATAAATTTTGGTGTTGCTGAACTTGTTGCCATGTTTGAGAGAACCAACTTCTAATTTTAGGCAAAGTTAAGGTCAAATGTGGCATTCTAGAGCACTGTTATCACCTTTTCAGCTATTCTGATTAATTATATATAATTTTCCTTCTTAGTAAAAAAATTGGTCAAGGGTTTCTTGATGTCTGTTGACATGCTATTCTCACAAAGATGGATAGGAATAATTGATTCATATTTTGACTTTTTTCCCACACACAGGTTTCTCTTTTAGTTAACTAATATTAACCCTCACATATTAATGGTTATTTTTAAAGGAGAAGCTCCCAGACTCCTCTCTTTGACTTATAGCTTATGACTGAGAAACACACTTGTCTGTGAGGAAAACTGTGCTTTTGAATTGTTGAATTTTGTGGAGAGACGAGCAGGAGTGACACACGGCGCTGTTTGTGTTCCTCAGCGGCCATGTTTATGGAGCATTGGAAGAGGCGACAGATGAGGCTGAATTATATCTGGGATCTCACTGGGTTTGAGGACCAAGAGGTGAGCGCAGAAAACCTAATTTTTCATCTTAATTTCATTTATACTCTACAAAAAAGTGAGGGACCCCTGGGATTTTTCTCCATGATTTTCTCATGTTCTGAGCTTCCCAAGATGCAATCAACCTGTGGTTAGACAATGTGGTGGTCACACAAGATCTTGCAATGAGTTTGAACATTGTTGACATTTGATTTAATAGTCTAGACTTGGTGCTATTCTGGTTTTGCCTGTGGATACCCTGTTTTTGGACAAAAACGTCATCTGATCAAATGTTTTGATTCATTTCTTGGATTAACATCAGTGATGTGAACAGCACTTGGGATTTACGTTCAGTTTGTACACTTCACATACTCAGCTCAAAATTGAGCGTTCTTTAACTTTTTTTGTCGAGTATATTTAGTGCTCACCGTTAATCTGCTGGATATCTCCTAGATATAGAATGTCAGTAATTACTTAGAAGCTTTGTAATAAATTAAAAGCATTGTGCTGGATGAAATTGAATTTTCTTCTTTTTTTTTGTCGTCAATCGCTGGAGTGACGGGACATGAGGTGCATTAAAATGATCTGTGGATAATTATTAAATATCTGAATTTGCTTGTGTAATTCAGCAGTTATGAATTATAGCATCACCTTGGGTCAGTGTAAGCATGTGTTAAAATGGCTCCATCGAATTTCCATTTGAAATGGAATGCCGTGATATTGTTATCGATTTGTTTCACTCCTGATTTCCTTCCACGACAAAGTCTTATGTGAAATATTACAAAGTGTGGTTTGTCAAATCACAAACCACAAGAATGTGCAAGAATGTCTTATTGGTGTTCATACCCCTGTCAAATTCAGAATTCTGCTTTGCGTTCTATGGACCTGAACGCAGGATTAGACCTCTGCATGCCAAAATTATAAGTGGTGCTTTTTTGGTAGATACTTGGCGTTAGTGAAATATTTCATATCTTGGTGGTGATTTTGTGCCAGTCTCCACACCACGCATGAGCTGCAGTGGAAAAACACCTGATATGAACCAAATGACCCATGACCCTAGTGAGGAATAAGCGGGTATAGAATGAATGAATGAACCAAATGAGCAATAGATGGGATAGATACAGAAGCTTGATGACACCTTTAGAGCTCGGTTTGGATTAAGCCAGTCCATCAAATGTTCCACAGTGAGTGCTGTAACTCCACGCGCCACCCCTCAATCAAAAAGACTGCTTAAATAGACAAGAGGGAAGTCACATGCTTTGCAGGAAACAGGTGAACTGGATCAAACTAATTACAATGGAAGAATCCCATGAGGGAAACCCGAATTACGAAAATTGGCGAAAGCCAAGACACGGATGGGAATCACACAGACAGCCTATGACATTTAAACAGCTCCAGTCAAGGAGTTCTAAGTGCACAGATAAGGAGTGCAGGAAAGTAATTAAGCATGTGCGAGAGATCTCGCAGAAACGCAGGGGGAGACAGGTACAGCTGAGCAAGAGGCGGAGACTAGAAGAGGGCGATCGCTGAGAGGGAATTAGTATGAATTAGTAGTGTGACTTTACAGATTTAACTAGAGTGCTCGTTAGTAAGTTGATAATCTATATACATGGATTAGTTGTGTTAGTAGGCTATAATACAAAATAAAAATGTTAGTTTTGTTAGTAATCCGAACAGTAAGACGAAGGAAGTAAACGAGAATCGAAGGAATATTTTAAACACCGGAATTAATTTAAATCACCCGAAGTCAGTAAGCATGCAAACAGGGAAGACGGACTGAACCAATTAGATCACAAGACAGGTGAGACAAGTGCGATGGAAGTGAGAAATGGAATGAACTAAAAACCTGAGTATTACAATAACCAAAAAATAAATAAATAAAAGAGAAAATCATGAACATTGAACATGAAAGTCAGGCAGAAACAAAAACATGGTCAGGCAGATCAGGATCATAACACATATGCTACATGCAAGCACAATATTTAAGGGAGTATTTTATCCCTCTATAAGTGAACAGAATCTTTTTCTACGTCAGATTTTGTGTTAAGAAGGAAGCTGTGTGTTTGAATGCTGATGGATTATTCTAATCATTGGAAAAGTGGTTAATTAAGGAGGGAAATGATTGAAAATAGCTGAAGACTACTTATTAGTTAAAAGGGATTTTTCTATCCCCCCTAAACCCAGTCAAGCAGCCGTTGGAGGTCATCACCTGGCTGTTGTCTTTCTTTTCTCCACTTCTGTGATTTTTTTTTTTTTTTGTTCCGCTTTTCTTTATAAATATACCATAAAAATAAATTAGAAGTTTTTGTGCTTTGTGATTTTATGTAATGTGTGAGTGACTGCAGTTTGCTTGTATATTACCTTTTGTTTTGTTTGAATTGATTTCAAAACTAGATGATGCGCACTCTATAGAGATGCTAACCCACGCCTCTCAAAATGCAAATTTGGACAGGGTTCCCTAGGATCATCTACCCCATAAAGTTTGGTCACCCTAGCTTCAGTGGTGGCCGATCTGTCACACAGACACAGAAACACAGACAGACGGTGCTAAACTGTATACCCACGCCGCCTCGTCGGGTGTGGGTAATTATTCACCAGCACCCTCTAACTGGGTCTGTACAGCTACCTCAGGAGTGGAGTACCATGTAGTTGAATCATTGATTGGTCGATAGGTTACGCAGGATAATGTATGGGTTACAGTATAGCTCCTGGTGTGACTGCAGTCCACAGCTTGCCTGAGGTGCACACTCCATGACCTCTGACCTTTAGATAACATCAGAGCTGATAAAAAGGACAGTGTGCTTCTTGCCAAGGGTATAAATCTTTCCTGTGGTGAAACTTCAATGATTTTAAGACTGTAATTCAAGAAACTATCAATGATTGCATGCTAATAATAATGGGAAATCAGTACAATAATTCATTAGTTTTTTTCTCTCAGGGAAAAGCATGTGTCCATGAAAAAAAGATGATGGCAGTAAACCTTACACTTATTTTCATGTAATTTTCTTTCTTTCTTTCCGGGTTCCTGAAGGACACGCACAAGGTTTGGACGTTATTTCTTTTCACGTTCTAGTCTTAACACGGCGACAGTCCGTCCACATCTCGCCTCCACAGCAGGCTTTCTTCTTCTGCAGTTTGTCACGAGGGGGTGTATTTGGATCACGGCTCTGTCTCCCTGTCTCACCCTGGGCCCTATTAACACTCTCCAACCACCTTTCACGAGCGCCTCTTAATCTTGCTCATTTCTAGGCTTTGTCACCATAACACAACACCCTGTTCTCCGTCAGCAGCCCACTCCAGCAACACTCTCCGGTCTCTCGCCTGCCTCTTGAAGCAGTCACCCCTCTCTAACCCTGCTATTGCGTATCCTTCGCTTCCTGTAGTCTGTGACGGTCGAGGTACCGTCTCACAGATTAGTTCATGGAGCTGCTGGACAGTTCACTGGCTCCTGTTTTCTTCTTGAGCATTCGGGATTCAGGATTCATCTAACCAGCGCGATCTTTGTTGGAGAATGCGGTGTACTGTTGGTGATACGGGGACAGTCATCTCAAGATCCTTACAGTTCTAGCGGTCTGTCCCTTTCATGCTTAAAATAACGTTCTATTTCTTCTGCAGAAGTTATTTTATACTAACCCCTACCCACACTCTATAGCTGGCTGTACATTGTATTAAAAATGGGAAAAGAGCCAACAGCAGGGGTTTTCAACCAGATACTGAATCCTTTCAGAAAGGGCCGGTGTGGTACGGACATACAGTACATGTCTCTTGTGCAGTTGCCACCTGATTCTACTATGCAACCACTGTAGCCCTGGCTCTCAAATCACGGTCCTCAAAGTCCCAGAACTGCACATTTTCCTCTCTCCCTTTACCTGTGAGTCAGGTGTAAAGACGATCAATCAGAGGCACTAAGTGTTCATTTACTGTCCTGGAATAAAAGAGAACCTGGGCTGGATTTGGATTTGAGATCCAGATTTGAGGATCCCTGCCCTAGAGTCTTGGCTAGTGATGTTGATTAGTAGAATCAGGGGTGTAACTAATCAGTAGGAATACAAGCGTGTTCCCAGACCAGCCCTATCTGTATAAGGTCGGATACCACTACCACTAGCATATGGCGTCTCCACTGTGCTTTTTATCGCTGAAGGTCCTAATGCAGTGGGCCAGGGATCATCCAATCACAGTCCTCAAGGGCTGAGATGCACTGGTTTTCCACCCTCCCTGTACCTGGGAGTCAGGTGTGAGGACAGTCCGGCCAATCAGAACCAACTCTCCAGTTAATCTCTGAACAAGGAAAGAAAACCTTGGCCGGACTCACTTTGCAGGGATAGATTTGATGATCCCTGGTATCCCAGTAGTGTAAGTCTGAGGGGTGATGACTGTTTGGGTCAGATGTAAGTAATGTGTTCCTTTTGTTAGGACCAGCCTCGCGCCGAATATGAATTCAGAGTCTTGCAGAAGATGCTGAAGAAGGAGCGGCTGACTCATAAAATTTCGGTAGGAAAGCAATTTCTTTTCTCATTAATGAGACAGCGCTGTTAACTGGCTGTGCTCTTGCATGTTCGGAACTCATGGTCTCAGTCCTGTTTTTCGTGTGTATTTTCCATTTTTTCATTAACTTAACTCACTGTTTTGTCTTTGGATTGAAACTAAGACATTAATACTGAAACTCTTGATAGAGTAAACCTGCTAAACGTTTCTCATTTCTAGTTTCTGTTTCTCTGCATCTCTCTGGTGTTTGGTTTTTGAAATTCTTGGGCCATTCTTGCTCGTACCCCCATTGTTGTTAGAGGTCTTCAGAGGTAACGGAGGAACCCGTGAACAAATGGAGGCACCCAGTACAAACTGCCATCGTTGGGCTCAAGCTGGTACTTAGATTGTATTGTCCTACTTTGCTACGCTTTGTCCCATATTAATTTGTCAAGACCAAAAGGCAATAATCCAGTGGGGCACGGTAAACTGTATTAAATCAAACCGAGTTGTACGAAGGTTGTGAAACACCTTTGTAGCGCGTCTGTGTTTGTTCTGCAATGGACACAGAGGTAACCCAGGAAACTCTTAGATGTTCAAGAAGTCTAAACAACTTACCTGCGGAGAAAGTCTGTTTCCTGTGTGCAAACGTGTTAAAATATTCCCTGAACATTATACAGTCAGTTTGGCATACTGAGGGAATATTTTTCACCGTAGAATTTATATATACATGTTACATGTTTAATATGGAAACACTGTCTCTTCACCTGGGATAGTTTGGAGGGTCGGTCAATTTCTCGCTGTAAATTTGAGAACAAATGATGCTTTATTTGAATGAGGACAGATGGAGTCTATTTTCTGAACAATATTAATTAAAATAACCCCAAATATTTTGACAGCAGATTCATCAGGACATGAAGCTTTTTTGGCCTTGACATTAAAGTGTCTAGTGATCCAGTGCAAAGCACTCTCCTACCCACAAAGCATTCTTCGCACGGCTTTTAATTCAGTGCACTGTGTCCCCTCTACTCAGCTCCGTGAGCCTTTCACTGCCTGCCCGTGGCTTCAAGATTGCTGTTTTGTGTGATGCTTGCTTCTGTAAATTCACTGCCTGCTCATGTTTTAAATCCTTTCATTTGCTGTTTTTGACTTGTTCACACTCTTGAGTGTTATGAATTTTTTATGATTATTTCTTTTTTGTTTTTTATAAAGTGCTAACCCCTTCATCAATGTTTTCACTTTCATCATCACCTCTGCAATTGTGAAATCCTCTTTTTCAGAGCAGGGTAATTCATTCTCTGCATAGATTTATTCGATTTTAATTTATTTTGAGAAGGAGTATTCCGAGGCAGGAAGTCAGTATGCCCAAGTGGTTGAGTCTGCATCAAGAGTAATTATCAACTATTGCCCTTTGGAAGATGTATAAATATAACTGCATCCATTTTAATCCTACATCTTTGGCATGCAATGGTGTTATTATTTATTGTTTCAGACAGAAAAAGAAAAACTGACGTGTCATGACAGGATGCCAGCCTATCTAACCAACGTGGTCATGATGTTGTTCATGGTAAGGAGCTGTGAGACATCTGTGCCTCCGGTTACATTTTTGTCTTAATGGCCCATTGTACTGATCAAATTTGCTCAAAATCATTTTATCATCATGATATCACAGTTATTTTGTTCTCAGGAGGTCACAGTCAATATCTTCTCATGGGATCACAGTCTTTACGTTTTCATGAGATCACAGTTCTTTTGTTCTTTGGAGACCATAATTTATGGTCTCATGATCACAGTTCATATGTTATCATGAGGACAGTTTTTATTTTCTGATGAGATCACAGTTCTCATGCTCTCTTTAGATCACAGTTCTCAGGTTATCATGAGATCACCGTTCATATGTTCTCGTGAGATCTCAGCTCTCAGGCTATCATGAAATCACAGTTCATATGTTTTCATGAGATCACAGTTCTCAGTTTGTCGTGAGATCACAGTTCATATGTTCTCATGGGGACAGTTTTTAGTTTATCATGAGATCACAGTTCTCATGTTATCATGAGATCACAGTTCATATGTTTTCTTGAGATCTCAGTTCTCATATCACTATGAGGTCACAGTTCTGATGTTGGCATATTTGACTTTTTGCTCACATCCTGCCCTCCTCAGATCGGGATCACCTTCGCCATCGTGTTCGGAGTCATCCTCTACAGGATCTCCACCAAAGCCGCTCTGCACATGAGCAGCAACCCCACTACACGCTCCCATGTGCGACTGACCGTAAAGACGACGGCGGCCATCATCAATCTTGTGGCCATCCTCATCTTGGATGAGGTCTATGGAGCCATCGCACGCTGGCTCACTGTCCTCGGTAAGACCGGCCGAAATCAGTTGCCCAATCGCCCAATTAAGTCATGTGTTTTCAGCGACATCATTCCACCATCCTGCCTAAATCTGAAACTTCACTTTCCATAATGAACACTTTCCTGTCTGTTGTTCTCTGCTACAAGTTTCTGTGGAATCTAATTCTGCCAAATGATCGCTTTCAGTAGAATGGCTAGTGCCGCACGCTTATTGGTTCTGTTCGGCTGTTTGATGCTGATTCACTCCGATATCTGCATATTGTTTATTTATTGTCGTCTTCTATTAAAATTAGCAGTGAATTAGCAAGTTCTTCAGTGTTGTGATTCTATACACAGCTTATCCAGCAATTTGGCCATCATATTCACTCAGAGATCCAGCATTTATGATCTGCATGGCCAGTGTGTCTCACAGACCATCGCCTTCATTATTACTCAATTGGAGGCATTCATATACACGTCCTGTATTGTCTGCAATCATTTTGGAAGGGGTACAAATCTAGCATTTTGGCTTTGTATTTTTATTTCTATTAATTTTTTTGAAATGATAGCTGCCTATCTGAAATTTTTAGGTTAAGCTAAGTAGGCAGTCAGCTATTTCTTAGAAATGTAGCCCTTTTTAAAAGTGTTGGTACATAAATATTCACAGACTGCACAGTATTTATAGGGTAGAGTGTATTGACTGAAATGGCTTAGCAGCTTGTCAATGTACCTACATTGTTGACCCTCCTCTCTGTTCTAAGACAGTACCAGTCAAAAGTTTGGACACATTTTGCTAATGTCACAGCAGTCTGTTTTTAGAGAAATTTAACTGGCTTAACTTTTCTATATAATCTCAAATAGAATCTGGTAAGAGGTAAACTGTCAGAAGTTAAAAGAGAATAATTTACTCGTTTGAATAGTGTCCAAAATTGTAGAATTCTCAAAGAAGCCATATTTTGCAGAGTAAGCAGACAAACAAGCTCTTTCCATTTTCCAACAGCCAAATTAAAGACAAGCTATGTTATCAGGCAAAAGTTAATGAAAAGAAAACCCCAAGTGCAGCACATCTTTGGGAACTTAGACAGCCGCTCAGCAGCACTCTTTATAGCCATATAACTGCTCTAGTAAAACAAGGCAATCAGAGATAGAAGACCTGGCCCCAGCCACAGGCTGACAGACAGACTGACAGAAACATACACACACACACACACACACACACACACACACACAGACATGATCATTGCTTAACCTGGCCCCCTAGGGGAGGGGCCAGGTAAAAATGAGTGAGCTCTGCAAATAGGACAGCAAATGCTGGTTAGTCTGATGGATTTAAGAACTAGATCTTTTTTTTGCGAAATAAATGGTGCCCATTTCTTTATTTAACATGTCTTGTAAGAAAAAAATGTGGGTGTGTCCAAACTTTTGACTGGTACCGTATCCCCTCATCATAGCCCTTTGTTTCATGACTGGTCTTGTGTCCACAGAGGTGCCTAAAACTGACAAGATCTTTGAGGAGAGACTGATCTTCAAGACCTTCATCCTCAAGTTTGTCAACGCCTTCACCCCTATCATTTACATCGCCTTCTTCAGGGGCAGGTACTGATTCTTAATACCTGCGCTTTGCAGTGGTTTATGTGCCCCTACAGTGGTATAGCTGCAGAGTATCATAACATGTCATGTTTTATTTATCTCCCTAAAGGCTTGTTGGTCGTCCAGGAAGTTACCTGTATGCTTTTGAGTCCTATCGAATGGAGGAGGTAATTTTTAAAATTTTGTCAAATGAAAGTGATATTTTAAACACAAAGTGACTTCAAGCTACAACTTCAAAGAGCAAAAAATGCCATTTTGGTTTTTCACCTTATTTTTTAACCCACCTGAGAATAAGGAAGAGTTTCTATGTCAGACCAGGATGTAAAACTGATGGTCGGTGAAGATCTATATGTGGCTGGACAGAGGCACAATGGACCAATGTTAATTTCTTTTATATCGAGTGGGCTGTATACAAATAATTACGGTCTAAAATTTGGGCATGGTCACAATACTTGGTGGCCTCGCTGTAATGTAGTTAAAATGGTGGAAGGCCTTATCATTGAGTGCGTTTACATGCACACTGATAAAGTGATTATCGGATTAGTGGAGTTATCGGATTATTTGAGTGGTCATGTGAATGGCATAGCCTGATAATAGTTATCAGATAAAGGCCGCTATCGGTTTATGAGAAATCCCATAAAAAAACTTATCTTTTGCCTAATAATTCATTTATTACGTATACAGCAAAAGCTGATTTATTTCATCTTTTTAAATCTGCCCATGTGCAACCTGTGGAGGCAGGAAGAATTTGCTTGGAGAGAAATCGACTATTTGACTGAATCGCGTAAACCAGGTTTTTCCAGGCATCGGTTTATTAAAGTGTATATAAATGCATCAAATCATTGGCATTATTGTCTAATTCCCAGTTATCACATTATGCCATGAATGTAAACACACATTCATTGTTGAGGTCGTATGAAGGTGATGTGGTGAGTGGGGGTGGGAAAAGGTTGTTTAGAAAACGTCTGGTTTATTTGCCTGTATGATTCAGCAGGACGTGTAAATCAGGGTCAGGGCTGCTCGGCGAGTAAAGGCCCGTCCACACACAACTGTAGCTATAAAGATTACTGATAAAAATGCAATTAGCGTCCAAACTTGTAAACAATAATGTTCCATTAGTGGCCTCAAGTTTGTGACATCTGCCATTTTGATCACGATGCCCTAAAAAATTGGAATAAATTTTTATTGGTGGTTTGTGTTTTTATATTATTTACAGAGTTGGGTCCAAGTGCTTTCAAGAACTGGATGAAAGTTTTTTTTTTTTTTTTTTTAAATACCAAAGTGCTTGCACTTGTATCGGAGTACTTCCTATTAATGCCTAAAGTACTTCTATTCAAATACTTTTCAAAGTTCTTGACCAATCTGTCTCCTAAGTGTTGACAGAGATTGGTCAAGTATTTGAAAAGTACTTGGATACAAGTATATATTTATTATTAGGTATTATTAGGCATTATTCGGTCGTACTCAGATACAATAGTGCTTGTATTTGTATGTAAAAAAAAAATAAATAAAAAAATGCTTGCATACAATTCTCAAAAGTATTTGAAAGTATTTGGACCCAACTCTGATTATTTACCAAAAGAAAAAGGAAAGCGCTACAGAAATGATCCGCAACAATGTCATTGGTCAGGTCATTTTTTGCGCAGTCCTGGTGGGGACCTTGCCATGCACTTGATCCTTTGCCATCCAGAACCGTACTTGCGAGACTGCATTTAGACAGTAGTTATTGTTAGAGTTATTATACTCAGTGTCGGCAGCCATTTTCTCTGTTGCACGACATGTGATGCGGTCTCTCCCCCCACCCCAGTGTGCCCACGGCGGCTGTCTCATGGAGCTTTGCATCCAGCTCAGTATCACCATGCTGGGGAAGCAGCTAATCCAGAACAACCTGTTCGAGATTGGCATCCCGTGAGTCTACAGCCTCCCTATGTCAGCCACTTATCTGCCACGCTCCTTCAGATCGAAGCTGCTTGGAATGTAAAAAAGCACTGCCAGAGGTGGGGATTAGCATAGATTATGCCTTAAAAGGTGTACACCTCAACACCTCCTGGATATACAAATATATATATATATTTTTTTTTTTTCTCAATTCGGAAAAGTAAGCAAATTTGATTTCCAAACTAGTGGATTTTATCTTCAGAAAAGTGAGGTGACTGAATGTGTGAGAGAAATTGCGCCCAGTTGAAACGCTGACACAAACGGAGATACGCACTCAAAGTGCACACTAAATCACAGAGGCCCTATGCGTGGGCTTGTATTCTTCAATATGCTCAGACCCACACATACTGCTCGCACAAATGCCTGTGAACATGAACACAGACACAGCCATAGATGCCGTATTGAGCACCTGTTAGAAAACACTCGTATTCCGCCAGTGAGCCAAAGCCTCCACTACACTGCTCACCAGACACTCACCTGACACTCTCGTAGCGACAGGGGCTCTACTCAGGTCCTTACAGCAACCGACCGGTCACAAACCATTAATAACCTCCAAGGAGCGGCAAAACAACTGCTTAATGGAATTCTAGCCGGTCACAGGTGGACTTTTATGCTGAGCTGTATAGCCAGATCTATAGGTTTTCTGGTGGTCGAGACTCAAGGCTCAAGACTGTCCGTTCATATCACGGAGACACCAAGGTCACCTTACTGTTGAATTCTTGATCTCAAACTAGGACAGACAGCCCTGCGAATAACCCCAGCCATGACCCGGTAGCAGTTTTAGACACATGGCCAGATCTAAGGGGGTGCAGGGTCGAGCTGCAACCCCCCAGATTCTTGCTGCGCCCCCCCAGCTCATCCTTCAGCCAAAATCTAAAGATCGTTAATTCAATCATTGAATAGCATTTTTCAAATGGATTCCCTTAATGTTTCTGATAGGCTGGATGGGTATTGGCAACGTAGTTTCTCGCCCCACCTCCACAGTCACATATAAATAATCCCAGAATTTTTTTTCAGATAGTTTTCAGTCGTCTCATATCGAGTGTCTACATCTACAACCGGTGTTGGACAGCATCTCAACTTTTGATTGTACAATTAGTTTCTTTTAATAAATACGAATACCTTAATTTTATTTTAAATCTTTATTTCTACTATTTGAATATTTAGTCATTGTTACGGTCTTTCAGTCAGCACAAATAGGTAAGCTAGTGGGTATTCTGTTAGCGTGGTTACTCACAACGACTTTTTTTTTTTTCTTTCTTCCTTGTGTACGAGTTTGCTCAAAGGTCGACTTTTAATCCCCAAAGCATCCGCTAGCTCTGACACGTCTAGTGCAAGACCAACTCAAGAGCAGGCAGAGCGTGCTAGCGTTGGCTCTTCCTCCTGTCCTGGGAAGGCGATAAATGCGACTGCAGGTGATACAGTCAGCGAACATGGTCTTAAATGACAGCGCTCTGACGCAGCCAGTGTTAAAGACATACCCCATGCGAACGTATAGCCAGGGTCCTCGGGCATTCATCCCAAGTTGGTACCGCTCTTGGCCATGGCTAGAGTGCTCAGTTAAGCAAGATGCATGGTTCTGTTTCCCCTTTCGAAAGTTAGGGGTTACAAATGACAAAGACATCACGTTCACTAGACGAGGTCTTACCAATTGGAAAACGGCATTAGAATCTGACAGGGGATTCAATAAACATGCCTCTAACCGTTGCCATGTACAAGCCTCATACTCATGGGCAGAAATGAGACAGAGACAGGCAACTGGAAAAACTATTGCTCACCTATTGGGCCCAAACCAGATTGAGAAGAATAGAGACTACATTAAAAGCATAGGGGAGACTGTAAGGTTTCTTGTTGTTAATGAGTTGCCCCTCCGTGGAACTTCTGAGAGCCCTCTGTCCATGAATGATGGTTTATCTGCTGGGCTTTTCCTGAAGCTGTTTGAGTACACACTCACAAAGGATGATAAACTTAGAGACATAGCCAGTAGTGCATATCTCAAAATGCAAAGTATACCTCACACTATTTGCAAAATGACATCATTGAAACCCTGGCAAATTTGGTGTTGCTTCAAATTAAAAACAAATTTGACCATGCTGACGCTAAAGGATTTTGCATTAAAAGTGATAGGACAGGGGACAGGTGCAAAATAGAAAATCTATCGATAATGATTCGTTTCTTCTGCAGTTCTGTTCCTGAGGAGCACCTGATTGGTTTGTTGGACCTGACTCTGAGGATCTGAGTTGTGATGTACTCAGCCTTCAACAAACACCTCTCTGATTGCGGTTATAGTACTGATCACTTAATCAGTCAGTGCTATGATGGTGCCTCTGTCATAAGTGGTGTAAGAGGGGGTGTGCAGGAATTGTTGCAGCAGAAGATGGGCAGGGATGTACCGTACATTCACTGTTACAGCCATCAGCTGCATCTGGCTATGGTGCATGCAATGCAAGCTGAGCCACATGCCAAAACATTCTTTGAGCTGTTGGGGGCACTGCATTCTTTCTTTCAGCGCCATTACATTATAAATCAATACGACGCACCCTCCTTGAAAAAACTTTTAGAATTCTGGTGGACTAGTCATTATGATGTCACCAGGTGTGTAGTGGACAATCAACAGGCAATAGTGAGTGTTCTCTCTGTGGTCTCCGAAGACACTGCAGCTGGAACGGACATCTGCACCAAGGCATCAGGGCTACTAGTGCAACTGAGGAGACACAATTTCTTTGTAATAGGTGCTTTCCAAGTCTTGGTGCCTTTAAACCAGCCAATGCCATCCTGCAGGCCCATTCAGTAGACGTCTGTAGTGCAGGAGATGTCATCAGTGCCTCTTTGCAGGCACTGACAGACATGCGTGCAGACAGCGCATGGGATTCACCTGATGATACAGTTTCCCACCCCATCCCTGCCCCCCCCCCCCCCCCCCGAAAGTAAGAAACAGAGAACACTGAGCAAGCAACTTGGAGATAGTGTTGTTCTGTCCACTGTAGGTCCGGGCGATCACACTGAGATTGGTACACAATCTCTGAAAAGAGCTCTGCTTACTATATTGGACACCGCTATTGCCGAAATTGAAAATCGATTCTCTAAGCGAAACCTTAACCTGATGAAGGCAGTGAATTGTCTGCTTCCTCAATCTGCATCTTTTCTGGATTTGACTGTCATGAACCCCGTGCAGTTGCTTGCAGGTGCAAAAATGGATGCTTTAAAAAATGAAATTCTTGTGGCCAGGCCCATGTTGAGCAAGAAATTCCCAGGTGGTACACAGGTTGACCTCTCTAGTTTGTGCAAAGAGCTCACTGGCTATAAGGATGCATTTCCTGAGCTGCACACAGTGTACATCACAGCACAAATCATTGGGGTGTCATCAGCATCATGTGAAAGTTCATTCTCCACACTCTCTCGTGCCTTGACACCATTTCGCCGCACAATGCTACATGAGAGAAAGAAGAATTTGGTTATGTTGGCTCATGAGAAGGTCATAACGAACAATTTAGACATGGATGAGTTTTAGAGCTTTTGCCCAGAAGGACAGGAAATTAATGCTGTGATACGATGGGGAAATCAAATGTTACTGGGTTTAATCCCTCTGCGTACTGTAGATATAGATGACTGCGGACATAGAGCTGCTCTATTTTTGCACGCAGTTACACTATTCTATCATTAGATGGCACACCCGGATGAGTCATTGCATATTCACTCGCAAGCCAAGCTCAAATACGGTTTAGAACGATGGTGAGAGGGCCGGTGTGCCAGCAGGCTCTCTTGTTTGCGATGGGAGGGGAAAGAGATCCCCCAGTAGCGCCAGTGGTTTTTGAGTTCCGCCCCTCCTTAACGTGGTTAGACTAATTAGGTCTATGCACTGCACTCAGTAACCAATTTTTTTTTTTTTTTTCCCCCAGCGAGAGCAGCATTTCAGAACTCTTTTACGAAAGGGGATAATTTTCGTACACCTGTTTTTGCAGCACAGTCACGCAACTTGCTGTAAAGATAGATAGCTGTCCGATTGGAAAATGTAAACGGAAGAAACCACGTACTAGTCACCAAAATTATCTTCATTCGCTGAAGAGTTCTGAAATGAGTGCCAGTACATAAACCTAATAATTGCATTGCTTTTGTGTACTGAATGTACCCCATTATTTAGTAGCTTTTAGATCGCATGGGGGAGAGATTTGTGTCTTCAATTGCCACTTGATTATTCTTGAATTGGAAAACGCGTCAATAAAGGAAAACCATCTAGAATTAGCAAGGACTAATTGTTGTCAATAATTGCCACCGAATTTTCAGGTCTAACGCCAGATCTGCGTGTGTTCCACTGTCAAATTCAACCATTCAGAATGCTGCGTTCGTGGACGAATGCGGGGCACTTACAAAGCCCCGGCTTTCGTGCAGGCTCTCTCTTTTCCCTCCCTCTCCCCCTCCCACTGCAAACAAAAGAGCCCGCTCGCAGGCTAGTGTGTATAAAACCAAATAAAATAAAACCAAATGCAGACAAAGAATGACATAAATCAAACTAAAAGCATGTACATCTGCACACTCAAAACTAGAAGTACCAAAATGTACCTAAAAGGGTACAAATGCTTGTCGCTGGGGCCGTACCTTTTTGAGAGACATTTGTGTACCCCTCAGTGCTGTTTTACATCACTTTGTACCCATTTTGTCAGTCAAAAGGTACACTTCTGGCCTCTTTAAAATCAATATTGTACTCTTGAGGGAACATTCTTAAAAATGCACCTGTAAATACAGAAATGTTCTTGTCTCGTACCCCCATTTCTGAGTGTGTGGCCTCTTTTACTGTCATATCCAAAACTAATTTATTGTTGGACTTGAACGGGATAAGGCAATCTATCTTCAGAGTATCCTGACAATTATTCCACAAATAAGGTGAAAATGCACTGAAATTGGTACAGCCCAGATTTGTTCTGGGCCTGGGTTCATCTGAAATAATCCACTCTTGTGATCAGATATGCTAACTCGTCAATTACCCTGACTAATTTAGCTGATTTGTTGCCCACGCAAACGTAGATTTGTGCATAGATTAGATCGAAGAAAAATGTTTCATGAGGGGAGCAAAGATAAAGTTAGAATGGGGGCAGGGGACCTTGAGATCTTGAAAGTGTAAATGTATTAACGAAAACCAAACATTTTGAATAAGAAATGCCATAGCATTTTTTTATTTATTTATTTTTGCTTGAGTGTATTAATGTGTGGAGAGATGGATTTGGGGGTGGGGGCGGGGCGAATATAGGCGAACTAGGCAATTGCCTAGAGCGGCACTTTGTCAGGAGCGGCAAAATGGGGCAAGTGAGTACAATCTTTGAGAAACAAAGACCGGCTGGCTCAATCATTCTGGGAGATATTGAATGGCTGAGGAATATGTCAATCATATATACACACACACACACACACACACACACACACACACACACACACACCATCTGCACAAGCCCCCTCCCCGGCCGCGATTTTTTTTTTCTACCCGTTATATCCATGAGGCCCGATTGGGCGCCTCTGATTGGTTGCTTCAAGCGCACATCAACGAATTCTAAACCCACCAAACAATACACCGTTAAACGTTGACCAAAACTTTGGCTCTTCATCAGTTTATTTGTTTTAGCTCATCATATTAATCTTTAGCAGTTAACCATGTTAGCCCCAGATCATCAGTAAATACGTTCGCTAGTTTCTAGCGTTTCTTCGGCGTACTCAGTAATGCTAACGTTCGTTAGAATTGTCACATTTTCTCCTAATCGGTATGTGTGAATGTATTTGGCTGGTGAGCCTACACGTTAAGCTCGTGGGCTTCAAATGTAACGTTACATTCAGTCAAAATCAAAATAATTAGCTAGAAAGAGCTGTTCAAAACTTAAACTTCACCTTCATATGGCTTAATGGTTTAGAATACCTGAAGTCGCAAAATGATTACATACCGGCGAAGAGAATAGACTGCTATTAATCCAGTAGGGGTTGCAGCTGAAACTGGTTCAAGAAAGGTTTGGAGCGGTACCTCACGCTCATGCACGAAAATACGCTGTTGAGAGTACGGATATATTCTCTCTGCAGAAATACAGAGCCAACACGGATTTAGATATTGTGTGCACATGGGTCTGTAGTTCCATATTAAACGCTCCAGGTTCATTTATAGCTGGCTAGCAATATTCGACAAATCGTCCCCAGCATTCACGGAGACATGAAATGCGATGTAAATTCGGTGGCTCCTTAGAATCCAGTACTTTCTACTGGTCATCGCCAATGCCACTAGTTCGGACTCTGGCAGTTTCTTTACAGTGGGTAGGCTAAGCAATGTCTAGGAGACACCGAATTTACATTGCATTACATGTATATAACGTTGTTGATGATACCTGCCTGTTGACATTCAATGCGGGGAAGCACGTGTGTTTGCCTCACAGGAGAAAGTGGTGTATAGATTTTTTTTATTTGGAAACGGGCTAGCCGGTATGTTGTCAGGTGTCTGCTATAAATATTTTAAAAGGAGGTTATCGGTGTTTGTCTGGCTATAGGCAGGCTTTTTAGTTGCCTTATTTGCATATGGATCGCTAAAATGCCTGCATATTGCATATTGTTGACACTTCAGGCACACTATTTCTGGATCGGCTTTCCGTTGTGTGTGTGTGTGCGTGTGTGTGTGCGTGTGTGTGTGTGTGGCTTATTGTCGTTATGTTGCTGGTTTTAGCTTTGTTTGTATGACGTATTGGTATTTGTGTGGTATTACTATCATGGTACACTGCAACTAGAGGGGCGGCATCATTGATATTCGCCTAGAGCGGCAAAAGTGCCTGCGCCGGCCCTGGGCGGGGACCTTAGGCCTCAGAATACCCACCACTAGAAACTAGACCACCACTGTGAACCATTACACCCCCCTGAAATTTTCACTGCAGCCTCAGTCAGAGCAGGCTGGATCCGGCTCTGTTTAGACTCATGAAAATGCAGCTTGTTGGTGGTCATGTTGCTCAGGACTGGTCCCCCCCTCATACCACTGTAGCACGCTATTGGTCAACGAGCTTCCTGGAAAGGATGGCTGCCGGGTAGTGTGTGGGAGCGATGGACGGGACTCCATATGTTGTTGCTTTACCTCTGGCCTCCTCTCCTCTCCCGCAGAAAGCTGAAGAAGTTGATACGGTACTGTAAGTCTAAGAGGAGCGGCTCGCAGGAGGAGGAACAGAGGAAGATGAGGCGCTTTGAGACCGACTTCTTCCTGGACCACTTCGTCGGACTCACGCCGGAGTACATGGAGATGAGTAAGTTTGGAGAGAGGGAGAGAGAAACGCTCGTACTTGCCACGGCTTGTTCCCCGCTCCCAGCGACTCTGCTCGCCCGCGGCGCTCACAGCATATTCAAATCCTCAACGCAAATCTGCTCTTTGACTTGCTCTGCATTCATAGGTGCAGCACATCTGTGACTGAACAGGATGGGGCAGTATTTTTGAATTACCTCATTATGAAATAATTCAATGAAATATGAAATAAGAACGTAATTATTCACTGTTTTTGGCAGCATTCATACAGAAAATGATTTAAAAAGAAAAAAAAAACAAGTTACTTTCAGAGATGAAAAATCTGATGTAATTGTTTTGGCATGTACTGGTCAAGGCAAGTCGTGCTCCACACCTGATATGCTTTAAAATGGCTGCAGGTTGGTGAATATTGTTTCTCCTGTTGCCAGCCAAACTCATGGGAAAATGAAGTGTGGCTTGTCTGGGCGTGACTGCCCTATTCTGAATACAAAACCTGCTGAATGTGGCGGCGGCATTGAAACACTCCTACGCGGGGAGAGGGCGTGGAAAGGGTGTTGGTCCAAAATAGTAGCGTGTTGTCACTGTGGTACGGCGTTGGAGTCCTTTACACACTTCCTCATCCTTGCAATCTCTCTGATGCTCGGCATAATCGGAGGAGGACGGTGTGAAAGTGTGGTAATAGCGTGTGTTAGCGTGCTACTATTTTAACCACAAAATGTGAACCAAAGATTAGCACGTCTGAGTGACTTAGCACCCCCGAAAGTTTGACAGGCAAGATTTATGCAGCAAAAAGGTTTGAGTAATTTACAATTGCAGTGCGCACATAGGGAAAAAAAACTGATGAACAATTGCAGAGTTTAACTGAAAGCATGAATCGGAAGTGATAAAGCCAGATGAAGGAAGTTTGTTTGCCAGTGGTGTAGACAGTTAGTCCATGCAGAATTCCCCATGGTGTCACAAATTACTCATTGTTATGAGAGATATTATTGTAGGCACCCCCACTGCAAAACGATTTTGATTACCCTGAATGTCTGGTTTCAATGATAAAGCTGAGAACTTATTTCAATGGACTGAACCATTTTTTGAGACCATTAACTTTGCAGTCTATGCTGATTATTGGCCATCAAAAATGATGCAATAGAGCTTATTTACAGGATGAATAATTCAATATACAGAGCTGGAGAGATGTGTTTATTGTCTGTAATCCTGATTACAATGGAGGGGGAGACAGTTTTGAACAATGTCCCTGATGGAGGCAATTAGTGGACGTGAATGTATCTTCTGGCCTTTTCCCAAGACTAATAGAATCAATACTCAAGATTATGTCATTTATAACAATTATCCTGCAACAAGAATTGCCGATTTCTCTCATTACTTAGCAGAGGGTTACCGTCGCTAGCCGGATGAAATTCATTTGTCTCTGACTCCTCTTCAGAGGCAGAACAGGCTGGCTGTGCCTGGCTCTAGTGGGAATTTCCTACGGCTCAGCCTATGTTTGTGAGCCCCTGATCTTTGTCGGGCGGTTCTGAAGCTGCTCCTGTCTCTGTGCAGCTGAAGTCTAAATGCTGAAGGAAGCCGATCTGAAATGCCTCTGTGGGGCCGAACAGCCCTGTCCAGGGATGGTGACATGTTAACGTCTCCCTAATCGCTGTTGCTCTGGAATTAAAGAGACGTGAATGTGACCAGATCATTGTTGACATACCAGTACTCTGTGACTGAAGTGTCTGAAGACTCTTGGGGATTGAAATAAATACTAATTTACTTAATCATCTCATGCTTTTATCCTCAGCGATTTACTGTTGGTTGGACTTCTCTGGGGCCCATTTCCCCTGGTACAATAGGGGATGAAGGGCCTTGCTCAAGGGCCCAACAGCTGCTCCGATCTTACTGTGGGAACACTGAGGTTTGAACATCCATCCTCAGCCACCGTCCAATCAGGTGTCAGTTAAGCACTTTAACCCTTTGATATGCGGCTCAAGTTTGTGAATTTAGTAATGAACGTTTTGTTTGCTCATTGTTTTTTTTTTCCGGGTGTGGTAATGAAGGGGTTAATCACGTGGCTACAGGCTGCTCCTTTGATATCCTCAACCTTCAGGGAGCCACAGACTTGCATCCTCATGGCATGAGCTATGCTGTTGTATAGGCACCTAAATATTTGCACTGTTTCAGTGCAATGTTATGACCACATTTCAAAATTATGGTTTATGTATAGTTGGTATTTTTACCTCTGCCAGGAATTTTTCGAAAGGATTCATAACTATCGATGGATTGGAAGACTGGAATAATAAATGCCATACATCTTAAAATCCCCAATATGATAGTAGAGTTCCAAATGCCTTGGCGGAGTTATGCGCTTTTTGAGCGCTCTTGTTTTAATCTCTTTTGAAAATAAGGGAAAATATTTATTACATCATTCAAATATCTTCTAATGTCACCAAGTTCATCCCATTCCACTTCAGTGCAGGGCGTTAGCACCATAGCATTTATCAATGCGAGTGAACTCAGAAAGCAAGTAATTTGCAGAAGATGATCAATATTAAGACTGAGAATTTTTTTTTTTTTATTTTATTTTAACGTTGTCTCTATCGATATATCATCTATCTGTATTCTCGCTTGTTATTTCTCTTGAGTTTTTTACACAGATAATGCCTTCGAATATGTCAAAATCTACAGGCTGCTGGGCTGACACGTTGGGGCAGAGTGGAAGGGCTGATTCCTGCTCTTATTTAGGCGACGGCCGAGAGCCAAGTCGCAAGTGCTTTTTTTTTCGTAACGTTAACTGAGCACCAGCAGAAACCTCACCTCTCAGCGTGTGTACAGGAGCCTTTGGACGGCCCATTTCTCAAACTCTTGTTCCCCATCCATTAACAGCTGTGTTGTATCTCCGGTGACCTTGAATAGCTTTTGGTTTTGTGCTGCGATCCTTTTGCAGAATTACTATAAGCTGGTCCTTGGTAGTTCTGTCGCCGAGTTTGTGGAGTTGCTAAGTCCTGTCTTTCTTCCTGGCAAAATTTTCGTTGCGGGCCATTGAGGGAGACATGACTTGGTTTCGCACAGTAGTTCATTCTTTGTTTTGTTTTGTTTTGTTTTGTTTTTTTATACGGGAGCTATTCCTATGGCCTCAGAAATACTGCTCAAAACCTGCCCAACCAGAGGCAACGTAAACACAATGATTTTTAATGCTCATTCAGCAGCGCTTCCACAAAAATCACACACAACCCAGCCAGTCTGTCAGCACGCCATGAGTGGCCTGTTCTGCTGGATTCCATTCCTCCGCCAAAATGTGGTGATGGATTGGCACCTTATTCTATGTTTTATCTGGTTCCATTTTTGCAGTAAAGTGACAGGCCAGCTTTAGTGTAACATTGTCTTTATGCTTAAGCAAGCGCTACCAGCCCCTCCTCCTCGGTGTGCATATTTACAGTCCAGGAAGGATTCTCGCAGGTGTGGTATTGCATTGTCTAGGGTTTCACAATCAATCTCTGCCAACAGCAACATGCATACAATTTTAGACGCATCCTAGCACTACCCCTGCTCAACAGTGAATTTGGAAAACGGTTACAGAGTGAGCATTGATATTGAACCTCAGAACCAATTAGATCAGGGAATTCCATCTTGTGGTGAGGGCTAATGATATGTAGCCGTGCGTGCGTGCGTGCGTGCACGCGCAGCTTTTGTGGGCTATTGGCCCGAGTGGGGGATATAAACATCAGAAGGAGCAAATAGAATGGCGCTGGCTAGGTCTTATGATATACCGAATCTTGAATTCTGCGGTCTACCGATTCTTGCATTTTGTGGTTGTACCCAGAGGTGGCCTTGCTTCTCTTGCATTGCAGCCGCTTAAGCACAGAGGTTTGCTCAAGTTATCCCAAAATGAATTGGTTGATTTTTGGGTGATCAACATTGCAACAATTACGAGACAAAACATGCACGCATACACATGCACATACACACACGCCCATGTGCAGAAACCCACACGCACACACCCAAATGGCACACTCCCACACACACATACACACAGGCGCAACGAGCACTCAGTCACTTTTAAATGAACTCCCTTATCATTTCTTGAGAGGGCAGACGTGTCATTTGTTTAACCGGCTGTGTTTATATATCCACGGGGGGTGATTGAGAGATCATGTCCGATTTTTACACAGAACCCTCCTGTTTCAAATCCAGGCTCTTCAGTTGCAGGAATCCTGGCGTTTTTCTTCAAACCCCTTTTTAAGCCTTGACCTCAAACAACTTCAGCTATAAAACCTGAAGATTCCCAAGTGTTGTTGGTTTGTTGGACAGCTGTGCTGCTTTTGAATGCGACACAGTCCTGCCCACATCTCTTTAACGTTGAGATCTGCCCCTACACTAAAGATACCTTGGACACACAAAATTTGGTACACAGCTCCTTCTTGTATGAATAAATAAATTACCTGAAAGGTTGACAAAGTGCCCTTGGGTAAATGTTCCACAATTAGGAATGTTTGAATAATGCTTGCCCCCTGACAAAAACAGGCAAATTCATACAAAACGGGGCATCTTTGATAATGTCTCTGAACAAGTATGACATTTGGAGATAATAACAAATTGACTTTTAGAGAAGCAGGGCTTTTTGTAAAATGTGTACTCGTTGCGAATGATTTTTTTCCCCAAACTAATTATATTTGTTGTATATATTCATCAAAAACCTTTTAATTTCTGTTAAATGTCGTGATATTGCTGCATTTGAAGGTGATGCAAGTCAGCATTCGCTGAACCTGCTTGTTTAAATGCTGTTACTCGTCAGCGACTGTGCCCTGTGGATTTCGCTTTGTCGTTTATATTTAAATTCAAGAATTAAGGCGCCCCAATTTTCGTGCATCCTATGATATGTATGCATTTATCACAGATCTTCTGATCAGAGTCGTGTATTTAAAGGCTTCTTCTTCCCACAGTCATCCAGTTTGGATTCGTCACCCTCTTTGTGGCTTCATTCCCTTTGGCGCCCCTGTTTGCATTGCTGAACAACATCATTGAAATCCGTTTGGACGCCAAGAAGTTTGTGGCCGAACTGAGGAGACCGGTTGCGGCGAGAGCTAAAGACATCGGTTGGTTGCTCTCCCTCATGCAATGCGCACCACATGCTGCTGATGTCACGGAGGGTTGTGCACTTTGTTAAAAAGGGCACACAAACACGGGCGGGTGGTTATCACTTGTGTAAAATGTATACACATCACATGCGGGTGGAATAAAGGGTGGATGTTACCCCTGTAGAATGTGTATACAGACTATACACCAAAGGCTGATGGGATATTGAAGGGTCAGCTGCAGTGGAGATAACCTCCAGTACAAACATAATCACTGGTATCAGCTCCTGGCCTGTTTGTTTTTGACCTTAAAGCTGCTTTCGCACCGGACGCGAAACAAATTCGTTTCGCATCCAGTGCGAAAGCGCCTTAACTCATAGCATCATCTAGTGGTGATAACAACCTACTCGCACGTGCACACACACTCACAATGTTCAGTGTTTGTCGCAAACTCAAGAACTAGAAGCTCGGTATTAACGGTCTTTGAAGGCCACCAAAGCCCATATGAACAGTGCATTTGTTCAGGGAAATTTTATTCCCAGTCGCTGCCAGTATTTGGGGTACAACTACCATGTGTTTCTTTTACCTCCACCAGGAGGGGATACGTTTTCACCAATATTTGTTCATTTGCTCGTCCATTCGTCAGTTAACGGGATATCTCAAAAAGTCCTGGATGGATGTCAGTGAAATTTAGTGTGTTGATGGATACTGTGCTGAGGAGGAAGTGAGTCAATTTTGGTGAAGGTCAGGTGCATATTTTTGATCCATTATCCAAGAATTTCTGTGTGTGTAAAGACAGTACCGGTGTTAAGTGACCAAAACCTCCACATCAGCCGTAAGATAACTTCCTCGAAACAAACAAGAGCCATCTGGCAATGGCTTATCCCCCCGGCCCCCCACACTCATGGATTAACTGCTCAAGAAATTCCTAAATCCCAAAAGGCACATCTACATATGACACCTGACCTACATGTCAAATTTTGTGAAGAAATGCTGAATGGTTTTCAAGTTATGCTCCGGACAAAATAATGTTTACAGATAGACGGACAGACAGCGATAGCTATATCCCCCCGCATTATATGCCGGGGGGGATAAAAAAATGTATATAAGGAGAAGTTTTAATCGGTCTTCCGCCGCAAATGAATTTCACTACAGCAGTACATGCTCCCTGAGTCCCTTCTAGCTGTAATGAGGTCTGTATGTATTTTTGTTGAAGGTCTATCATTTCTACAGGCCATATTACGTGCATTATTTATTGCAGTCTGCCGTCATACTGAAAGAAATGTGTAGGAATTGCATATATATGAAATGTTGTTGTATTAGGGGAAACGGAGACGTTGTATCTACCTCACACCTGTGCTTCCTGTCAGCGTTGTTACTCTCACACCCCGAGTCTGTCTCTCAGCCGACTGATTGTGTTGGCTAATGCAGAGCCATTGGGCAACTTTCATAGCCTTTCCATTCCTCTGTGCAGGTATCTGGTACAACATCCTGAGAGGGATCAGCAAAGTGGCCGTCATCATCAATGTGAGTTCCTCTTCTCAAAGGATGCAGAGTATGTGCTCACCATGAATACAGCCACCTGCTCTCTGTCGTCCACGTTATCTCTGGACTTGAAAACACTCAGCTTTGTATACCCCTGGTGTTAGCGGTCGATTGAAGAAGATGGAGTGTACTTGTAATGGCTTAGTGTTTAGTAGTAATGCGGTTGTTTGTTTGATTCAGGAATTTGGGGAAGGTGTTGCAGGGTGAGCAGTCACTGCAAGGGCGGTCTGCTGTCCCAGCAGACCCCTCTTCCTGCTTAAACTTTACTGTTCCCAGCCATTAACCCTTAGAGTGCAGAATACATTTTGAAGGAATTAAAAATGTAATTGTCCTGAGCTGTTGAAAATCTATAATGTGGCAACTTGATTAAAAGAGCTCCCCTGCAGGAGCTCTTTTAATTAAGTTGCCACATGATAGGTTTCAACAGCATCTGATTTTGACATCTTAAATCAGTGGGCTACTATAGTTGCCTATAGCACTTTAAAGGAGAATTCCGGTGTGAAATTGACTTGGGGTGTACAATGGTAGTGAATAGGGAATAGTGTTGCAAATGCAAAGAAATCGCTATTTTTTTCTTCATTAACAAGGCTCAAAGAAGCTCCACACTTCATCGGTAGAATTCAGAGGACCCTGACATTTAAAAACGAGGCACTGAGAACTTTGAAAATGCACAGGTAGTTTATTAAAAAAGACTGTTAATGCAGACAGTACCTTGTGGTAGTTTCCAGTCGCTTCCATCTTGAAAGTTACGATAAGTCGATTGACGAACACGAACAAATCTGTTCTCCTATCCTTCCTCTTCGTTTGCTTGTCATGGGCCTCGGAATTCTACCAATGAAGTGTGGAGCTACTTTGAGCCATATTAATGATGAAAAAAATAGCGATTACTTTGCATGGCAACACTATGCCCAATTCACTACCATTGTAAGCCTGTTGGGAGCTTCGGCTAAAAAGCCATGTATTTCAAAATGTTGCGTGCGTATAGAGGTGGGGTATTCGATAAAAGTTATTACTCGTTATCATGTTTCAATACACCCCAAGTCAATTTCACACCGGAATTCTCCTTTAAGGGTTAAAGTTTCTGTATTGTCTGCCCTTGTAAAAGTGCTTGGTTTGTGCGCTGGTCGGGCATTTCAATGGAATCCTCCAGAAGCAGACCCTCCCCAGGAGAAATTCTGTCCGTACATGGTGAACCGGTGCGGGGGCCTGAGAGAGAGAGCTGCCCCCCCACCCCCAACAGTAAATTTGAATGTGTGTAGCTTAACTATCAGACAACTTCTAGGACCCAAAACCCTCACCTCTTCTCTCTCGCATCTCTCCGATAACCTGACATCTAATGCGGGAGGTGCTGCATCCCCCCACTGCTTTGGATGTTGAGTTGTGTGATGGTTCTAAGGTGTTTTAAATGATTTTTAGAATTCGCCACCACAGAAGGCTGGCCTAGAGTTATTTACAGTTGATGTATCACCAGCATCATGAGAAATAATAGAACTTTTTACATGAAATTGCGAACCCAAACTTGGCTGGTATTTTTATTAGCCTCTTGAGAGAGGTCATAAAACGTAATCAAAAATGACTTTTTTGCACATTATGGTACAAAGGTCTGCGCAAACACTGTGGACAGTGATGCTAATTTTAAGTTTGTCCTCAACTTTTTTTTTCCTCATAATTTGCCAGGCTGTTCCAATAAAAAGATTTGTGTGTAAGATTTTTAATGTGGTTCTCAACCTCTAACAAGGATAAATTCCGAAGGGAAGTAATCGCTCGACTGTTACGATCAGCCATTGTGGCTGCTGGACCGTGGCCATTTCGACCTGCCTACCACTTAATATGCATGAGTGATTTGCATGAAAAGTCACGTCAGACCATTCATCAGATTCGACTGCTAGTGAATAAATTACATTTATGCAATAGCAATTCATTACTACTGTAGGCCTATAAATATGTCTAGTTACAAATATGGGACGATTTCAAGTACATTAATGATCTGAAAGTGCTAGGAAACGGGGAAATCGGACGTTTTGCACCAGGCATCAAGTTTACTTGTGTATCCAGCAAAAGCTTGGCCACATCTTCATCAGAAATATCTCCAAACCTGGCTTTAAAAGTTTACCAGCGATCACTTTGGCCTTTTATATTTATCCTGTTTCTCAATCAATCTTCTTCCTGGCCTTTTCTAGCACTGGCCGAATCAGTCAGATATTTCTTTGGCCGCGGCATTTTGAGGTTGGCCAACATCCCTTCATTACTGCATCCACCGCGCACATCCACTTTCGCGTGACATCATTTTTGCATACTCGTGAATAGTAATGACGTATCTCAAATGCGTGGGGAGTTTTTTTGGGTCGCAAAAACTATTTTCGCATTCAATATTCGGGGGATTGCAAGCATTCTTGAAGAAAATTTATTTATTCCCGTTTGTTTTGGTCAGATCTATTAAATGATGTCCAAAAAAAAAAAGAACAGATTGGTTACCTTTAAAGATGTTTAATGTGGCAACTGCTGAAACATGAATGAAACTCTTGCAGTATGGGTTAGTATTATTATATAAACTTTCTTCGCTTTAGTAAATTGAATTTGCTCTTAATCATTTCTACCTCCAGTATACAGCCATGTGATTACAAATGAAAATGAGCTGGTTTTTATATATTTGACATTTCGCATCAGTGTAATTGCAAAAATATTCAGCCCACATCCCATTTTACATAAATGAATGAAAATGAGCATTTAAGCAGTGAATTTCACTGGGTACCCATTTCTTCAGCTTTTGAATATATTAACCCTTATGGAGGCCTCCTACCCTGCAGGCATTTGTGATCGCGTTCACGTCAGACTTTGTCCCACGCCTGGTGTACCAGTACATGTACAGTCCTGACGGCTCCATGCATGGCTTTGTGAATCACACCCTGTCCTACTTCAACGTCACCAACTTCCAGGAAGGAACCAAACCGCTGCACCCGGAGCACCTGGGCTACCGTGTGGACATCTGCAGGTACCCCTGCACACCAACGCATCTGCATACGCCACAGTTAGGAAGGGCATTTTACTGTGCTTGTGCACTGCTCTTCTAGAGAACCGCTCACTAAACAACTTCAGTAACCCTCCCTCTCTGGGGTCCCAAAAAAAAACATTTTTTCTTTCTGATTGACAGGACATTATGTTAACATGGTAAAAAACGGGTTCAGCAAGTGTAAGACTTATGACCACTTTTAACTTAAGTTTTTTGCTCATTTGTTTGCCAACCGCAGGTGCAGTTCTGTGGAAAGAATATAATTGGATAGAAAGTCCGTCAGAAAGAAGAGAGTTCCAAAATTTAACCTCTTACAGCATGGTCTGTAGATTAACCCTTTACCTCGTAGGAGTGAAATAAGTACCGGCTCCCATCTCCCTGTGGCAGTTTTTGCTAGTTAGCTATTTTTATGGTACCCTCATGAAAAACACTGCACAGCAAAAACTATAAGGTACACATCATTATGTTGCAATAAAAGTTGTAGAACTCTGGTTTGACTTGTTCATCACCCTACTGTCTTCATGTTTGGATTCACTTTCACTTGAAGATAAGTCTGATAAATCATCTGTATTGATGGAAGAAACACTGATGTTGCTTTCAGAGTCTTTTCTTCTCTTTTTAGACTGTAAATCCTCTGGCAAGAATCCTTCATAGTCCAATGTGTCTGAGTCCCTGTTAAATATATTTTCCATTATTTTGATTACTAAAAATTGTGGGCAAAAGTCTAGAAATTTTTGAGTGTTGCTATGCCGTGTGATTGCGAAAATGTCATTTTAAAAGGGTTGTTCCGATTGGATAAGACAGTATGACGCCCTGTTGAAACATAAAACAAATGTTTTGATTGGTCTAAACATAGTAACGGCACTCTGAGGAAGTAAAGGGTTCACTTGAGCAACTGAGTCTGGATGTCGGGAAAGAGATTTTTTTCAAGTGTATGTTTTATAGCTCTTTGATCGCCACAAGACAAATGCAATTTAGTTCTATTATATTCGAGCGAAGCAGACATCTCAACAGCTGATACCTGCAGAATTTAGAAACTCACACCAAAATAATCTAGATGGATAAACAGCACCACTGAGGGAGTGAAATAAGTATTAGTGATTTTGGAGTGAACTGTCCCGTTAGCCCAGCAGTTTTCTGCTCACTTATTTGTGACTTATGTGACTTATGTGACAACCTGCTAAGTCTCTCAGGAAAACTTTAGAGGGAAAGGGTGAATTGAAATGTGTATTTAAGGTCTGAAAAAGAGGGTTATATAATATATATATAATTTAATTATATATAATTTCTTTTTTCTCTTGGCTCATAGATCCTCCCCGGTTAAAGGTCTGTATTATAGTAATCATAATAAGCCAAATGGTTTGATCACTGTAGGAGGGAGACTCATGAATTGCCTCCATTTTATGACACCCATGTGCTAGGTTAGAGCGGCAAAAATGATCAATGCTACTGCGGCGTTGTGGAGGGTGGTCAGTGTTGAGCCACATAAACTGGGGACGATTATGGGTCAGGGCTCAGAAATCCTGTATGGGAGTTTGGCCAGGGCCCGGAGGATATGTTCAACTCTTTGTTAGGATGCCATGGAATCTTTGTTTGGAACTGTAAGTCAGGACTGCAGTGTTGAATTTCAGCGGAAAGGTGGTATGGTGCCCCCTTCACAGTGCTGGGGCATCGGGGTTTGTTCGGTTCTGAGGTAAAGACTATTCTCTACTGTCCCGCCTCAGCTAGTTCTAGCAGCTGCTTAGCTTCAGCCATTTGGGAAGAGTTTTGTATATTGTGGGGCAGCTACCCTGAATGCAAGATGTATTTTCTGAATCTCACCTGAGCGTACACTCAAACACAAGTTTTTCAGAAGTCCTTTGTTCTGTTTTACTCTCTCCAGGTATAAAGACTACAGAGAGCCTCCGTGGGCAACAACACCGTATGAATTCTCCAAAGAATTCTGGGCTGTGCTTGCAGTTCGTCTGGCATTTGTCATCGTATTCCAGGTCTCTTTTTTTTTTTTTTACCTAAATTTTGTGTTCTTTATTCACATCATTTGTTTAGTTTCCATTCACATTCTGCACTGCGGAAGTCCCTTACAGAAAATTCATTTTACAATGATGTATGCTTGGCACCATTAAAAACGCACCCGTGAGGTATCTTGGCGCCATCAGAAAAATACGTGTGAGGTATCTTTACCCATGGGTGCTCTGGGGGGGTCGGTCAGAGACAGTGCCTGTTTTCGGTTCTCGGACACACAGCTGACTGATGATTGACCGGTGACAGTGCGTCATAAGCCATGCCATTTTCTTGAAGTTGTAGCATTTTTTTTTTTGTTGGCTTTTTATAGGCTATCGACCACGCCCAGAAAAGTCAAGCGTCACTGAGCAAATCATAAACAACTCGTTGTTAATTATTCTCGGCGAATCCATGTGGCACGTTAGTAAATAAAGAATCTATAATTACTGTTTATTCTTCCCCTTGCTGCAGCTCAATTTGATCCTCAATAAGCTGACATGAGTTGTGTTTCCATGAGAAGAGCAGGACGCCGCTCTCTCTCACACACTCACTTCCTCGCTCTTCCTCTCCATCTCGCTCACTCATTCTCACTCTTTCTCTCACTCACTGACACTCCTCTCTCTCTCTCTCTCTCCCTCCCTCCCTTTCAGAATGTGGTGATGCTGATGAGTGATATCGTGGACTGGTTGATCCCAGACATTCCTAAGGACATCAGCCAGCAAATCCACAAGGAGAAAATCCTGATGGTGGAGCTGTTTATGAAGGAGGAGCGAGGGAAGCAGAACATCCTGGACAGCATGGGCATCAGGTCCGACAAGGAGGACTGCAACAACCACAGCCCCGGACCCCGACCTCGAACGGCTCTCCAGACGGACAACAGCAACTGTTAACCCCCTGCCCCGTCTTTCCGTCTGTTTGTCTGTCCATGTGTCTGTGCTCTTATTCCTGTCCCGGACATTCCACAGAATGAGACGTGTTCCCGATGAAGGAATCTCCGAGAACAACGAGCGACAACGACAAGCCCATCATGGGTTACAGGTTTTTTGTTTTTTATGTTTAGCTTTTTTACCAACTGCCAGCTATTCAATTCGTGGTGCAGTTTTGCTGTCACCAACAATGAGACAGAAGTGTAGTTCTGTGTAGAACAGAAAAGTCCAGTCGAGGGAAGTAGGGTTTGACTCCAGTTTGTCCTGTTCTCAGGTGTGTTTGTTTCTTTCTGTTTTTACCTTTTGTTTTTGAGACAGGAAACAGTTGACACCCAGCTACACAAACTATTTGTCTGGCCATCCGAGTGGGATTTTCCATGAAGAGTTGTTTTGTATCCTCATTTTTGTTGGTTGTCAAGTGTTAAATAGATATTTGCACTTTTGCGAATTCACTGATCAGGGATTTGACCTTTTTATGTCTTTTTTATACAAAGATTAAAGTTAAAAAATGACCTTTTTTCAACAATAATAAATGTTTTTCTTTTGGAAGTACCTGAATTGAACCTGATTTGACCAGGTGCCAATATGGATGTATGTGTTTAAAGTGATGGATCACTCCCTGGTTTTCCCCATATAGCAGTTTGTACAGCGAAACATAGGAACAGGTTTAGTTTGTGTGCATTTATTTGGGATTTGAAGCTTCAAAATCAGTTTTTATTTCACTACAACATCTTATCTTGAATGTAGTTGTTACAGATTGCCTGTCTTGTGGGTAATCGTTCCTGTCAAGAGGTAATATTTGTATCCCCAGACAATAAGTGGGGGATACGGTCGATGAGCGATCTTCACGCCACGTCCATGGAGACGTTCTTGCGAGCACTCTAAGGTCGCTGTTCTGGATTCATTTCATGTTTGGAATGGACCTTGTGTGTGATAAAATCACTAACCTATCGATTTTGGGGGTGATTGCTTTGTTACACGTCCACTACAGGCCAAAAGTACGAATACCTTGTAAATTTCAGAATTTTGCTGGTTTTTCTTGACTTTCAGTATATTTTCAGCAACAAAAAAAAACAATAACACGGAAACCCATCTCATATCCAGAAATGTGCAAAATTATTTGCTAAGAGATATTCAAATTCAACTTTCTACAAAGTACCCTCCCTTAGCCTTGATTATAGCCTGACATATCCTAGGCATTCTTTTAAGTAGATTAAGGAGAAATCTTCCAGGCTTGCAAGAGTTCCTTCATGAGCGCTTTTGAAATTCATGGGTGCACTTCTCTGACTGCCTGGTCAAGTTCATCGCACAGCTACTCAATGGGTGACAAATCTAGTGACTGTGGGGGCCACATCATCATCTGAAGCACTCCGGCTTCTTCCTTTTTGTCAAGATATCTTTGGCACAGCTTGAAGGAGTGCTTGCGGTCATTGTCCTGCTGAAGCACAAAGTCCTGACCAACGGACAAAGTACGCTGGTGTTAAGGTTTGCTCACAACATAGTATGATCAATTTAACCAACAAACTTTACAAAAAAAGTTATTCTTAGCAGAGTTATTGACCCATGTCTGTGGGGCTCTAATCCAGGCTAAGGAGGAATACGTGTTGAAAGTTAAGATGTACTGTTGTTAGCAAGCAACATTTTTAGTCAATGCAAATATTCCTTTGGCATTTTGTGTGCCTTTGTTGCTCAAAATTAACTCCAAGATGACAAAACCCAGCCAAATTCTAAAAAATGAGGTGGGGTGGGGGGGTGAGGGTGTTAATGATATTTTGGCCTGTAGTGTAAGGATGAGTTGACGTTGTCGGATGTAGGGCGTCCAGGGATGCATGTCAACCTGCAGGCAACCGACTGGCTAGTTTATTATGACGCATGTTTTCAAGAATAACCAGGTGCACATACTAGCGCTGGTAGCATGTCATTCAGCAAGCAGATTTAAACAGCTGAGGTTTATTTTCTGTCATTGGGCCATGAGACTCCAAAGATTTCCACACTTGGATTGTAAAGTCAAAAGGATATCATACATTGCCCGATCTAAAATGTTCTTCATTACAGATAACTGTCTGGGCAAATATTAAACATACCCTGAAACCAAAATTACAAAAAACATCTAACAAAATGCCTTCGTTCAAGGGGGTAATATCAGGGTTTTATTTTTTGCCTGTTGAATGTGGTCAATTTATTTTATTTTCCATAAATATGGTACTGAGAAATGAAAATCAACATTTAGAAACTGCAGGACTTTTGTAAGCTTTGGAATATAAATTAAGAATTGTATAATATGTGCCAATGTAACACAACTGACCCCTGTTATGCCTTACATCTAAAACCTAGGGACAGGGGACAAAAGTAAGCCCTGGAAACAGCTGATGGCACCACAGCCAAATTTTGAACTTAAGTATCGGCATGCACTGTAAAATAATTTGTTTTTACTGAAGGTCTATACCACCTGATTTCAAACAATACCAAAGACTTAGCAGCATGGTATCATGAATATTTCATGCTCTTGTTCATTTTGGTTCACAGTTCAGTCTTTAAAATGGCAGTAACACAATTTTTTTCAGCAAATAGAAAATTTGGTTCATTGACTAACACACTCCCCAAGATGCTTTTGACAGTGAAAAAAAAGGCTTAAAATCAATACAAAAACACGGTCCTTTGTAATATTTCAAATGCTAAATGCACAACTCCCCAAGAAAATGAGATTTGCAACTTGCTCTTTAGTAAATCTAGGGTGCTAAAACTAATGTTTAAACCATAATTCCAAATAAAATGTAAAGAATTATTTTTCACCAACAAGCAGATAATATTTTTGAGATGTTCACCATTTAACAACCAGTTCCTGGTTTATGTTTGTCTGAAGTGCCCTTTATTGCAAAGAGGCATACCTGAGTCAGAGAAAAATATGCACTAAAGCAGTGAAACATTTAAAAATTGTGAGTGATTGGCCTGATTTCATCATCCTGTGATTTTATGACTGTGTTTTCTGTATTTAAGCGACCGTAGGGTGCATTATCATTTGTTCCTCCTTGTAAATTCTTCACGTCGTTCAGTTTGTCTTGTTCACTGCAGCGCTGTTTCAAGGGGCTCGTAGCATTATTTGTATCATGATTCCAAAGTGGTCTTCTCATTTATGCTCTATTTAATGTCTCGCCTTGGTGTATGTGTTAGCACAGATTCTCCATCTGCTATTGTTTAATATTGTCGCTCAAATGTAAATGTGCCACGGCAGGAAATAATTTTTGTATCTTGGAGAATTTGGACGAATTGGCCACTTGTATTTTTGTTCTTTACACTTTTTGGGGGTTTTTTTATCCGCATTCCTGCCACGGCATTCTTGTCCCTTTTTATGTAAACTTTGATGGCATCTCTTTATTTTGAATGGTTCCAGTCTCATCAGATGATGTCAGTTAATCTGTAGTCACTGTGATGCATTTTGACTGACCGTTATACTGGAGTGCCTGGGCTAAATTGACATTATTTTAAACCTTCATGCACTAACGTCCACACCACTTTGCATCCTACAGTTGTAGATACCCGTACATTAGGGCATCATAAGGTCAAAATTTGGATGATGATCTTTAATCAGGAGAGGAGAGAATGGTTTAGAAACGGTTTGATCGTAGAATGCATTGAGACAAGACGAGAGACAAAAAAAATAACGTTTTCTTCTGAAGCGGTACTTGCAGCTTGTGTGCCCAGCTACCTTCTAAGATTGACTTTATACAGATTACGGACTTATGTTACGATATATTCACATCTATCAGAATCATAATGTTTACATGTATCTACTGGTTATAAAAAATGTTTTTTTCTATGCTTGCGTTGGTCCAGGACATTAGACGCCTGGATATTTTAATGTATGCTGTCTATGGTTATCATGCTTTAAGAACTGTCTATTTTTATTGTATTGATGCAATGTTGTTATTATATAGAAGATAAACTTTTTGTTTTTGATGAAAAATTATCGATGAAAATAAATCTTAATGTAAAATCTTAGACGAGTGCATTTGTAAAGATATGTCAACAGTTTAAAATACACAGCGCAGAGATGATAAATGTGCATTACCTTTAAATCTGACTCTCACACCCTCAGAGAAAAGGTCACCACTGGCGCAGACGACTTGCTCTTAAAATAAATGTACTTCATTATTTCCTCTCTCATCCTCTCAAACCACATTGGTTGTAAAAAGTTTATAAATTTTTTGAATCCTCAGGATCTGGATGTGTTACGGTCAGAGAGCCCCCCCCCCCCGTTTCTGTTCTTTTTTTTTTTTTTTGGAAGATTATACAACCTTGACACAGGACAGATGTAGTAGGATCCAGTCCTCAGGAAATAAGGATAGAGGAAGCTCTTTCAAATGTAAACAGACTAAATATTCCTTCTCACATGAACTGCGCTTTCTCTCCTTGATAGCATTTATAAAACAGAAACCGTGAATAAATGAACCAGAGGCCCCGCTTTAAGTTAGAATTATGCCCGAGGGACAACGTGTTCAGAAATATTCATCATTTTTATTTAGTCTAGATTTGCTTGATTGTATATATTTCTGAGTTGTAAAGTAGACTAAACTTGGGCATATCCTTTATGGCCAATGTTAATTTTGCTCTCAGAAGCATGATTCATAGGAGGGATTTTTCCAAGGTATGAATTGTGCACATTTAATTTGTGCATCTTTAACAAGTTGATCATCAGTTGCTTCAAAAATATTGAATGGTAATTACAGCCTTCTCGCAAAAATGTACAAAAAAGCAGATGAATTATGTGGTCATAAATGGGGTTAACCACCAAACTCACAGAATTTCATTAGAATTTATGGTTTCATATGAACTGGCAAAGGTCTCTTCAATATAGGCTTCGTTACTGTCATATTCTGAGTTTGCAGTACATAGTCCATCATTTGATTCTGTGCAGAGATTGCCATCTGCTGGCTATGATACGAAAACTGCTCATTTTTCGCTGCTGTTTGAGATTGCCACATAAAAATTTACTGGGGAAGACTAAGCCCAATTCCAAAGAAGTTGTGGCGATGTGTAAAACGTGAATAAAAACAGAATACAATGATTCGCGAATCCTTTTCAACCTATATTCAATTGAGAACACTGCAAAGACAATATATTTCATGTTCAAACTGAACTGTTTTCTGGTAAATATTCACTCATTTTGAATTTAATGCCTACTATATTTTCCAAAAAAGCTGGGACAAGGGCAACACATGACTGGGAAAGTTGACGAATACTCAAAAAAACACCTGTTTGGAACATTCCACAGGTGAACCGGAAACAGGTGAGTGTCATGATTAGGTATAAAGGAGCATCCCTGAAAGGCTCAGTCGTTCACAAACAAGGATGGGGGAGGTTCAATTTGTGAACAGCTGGGTGAGCAAATAGTGCAACAGTTTAAGAACAATGTTTCTCAGTGGGCAATTACACGGAATTTTGGTTCATAATATCAAAAGATTCAGAGAATCCGGAGAAATCTCTGCACGTGAGCGGCAAGGCTGAAAACCTACACTGAATGCATGCGAGTCAGTCCCTCAGGCGGCACAGCATTAAAAACCGTTATTATTCTGTAAAGGATATTACACTGTGGGGTCAGTAACACTTCAGAAAACCAGTGTCAGTTAACGCAGTTCGTCACTACATCTACAAGTGCAAGTTAAAACTCTACCATACAAAATGAAAGCCACGTATCTACAACACCCAGAGATGCCGCTGGCTTCTCTGGGCCCAAGCTCATCTGAGATGGACTGACGCAAAGTGAAAAAGTGTGCTGTAGTCGGATGAGTCCACATTTCAAATCGTTTTTAGAAATCATGGACGTTCTGACTTCCGGGCTAAAGAGGAAAAGGACCATCCAGATTGTTTTCAGCACAAAGTTCAAAAGCCAGCATATGTGATGGTAGGAGAATGTGTTAGTGCCCATGGCATGGGTAACTTGCACACCTGTGAAGGCACCATTAATACTGAAAGGTACACACAGGTTTTGGAGCAACATACGCTGCCATCCAAGCGATGTCTCTTTCAGGGACGTCCCTGATTATTTCAGCAAAAAAATTGTGGGCATTGAGTAGACGAGTTTCTTGAATTTAGCCGTTGGAATTTGATCCCACTCTTGTTTAATACAGGCTTCCAGCTGCTGGAGAGTTTTGGGTCTCCTTTGACAGACTTTTCGTTGAATTATGCGCCAAATGTTCTCAATCGGTGAAAGATCAGGACTGCAGGCAGGCCAGTTCAGCACACGTACTCTTCTACTATGAAGTCATGCTGTTGTAATAGTTGCAGTATCTGGTTTTGCATTGTTCTGCTGAAATGCACAAGACCTTCACTGGAATTGATGTTGTCTTGAGGGGAGCATATGTTGCTCTAAAACCTTTATATACCTTTAAGCATTGTTGGTGCTTTTTAAAACATGCAAATGTCCCACACCATATCCACTAATGAATCCCAGACCATCAGAGATGCGGGCTTTTGAACTGAATGCTGATAACAGGAGGGGCGGTCATTCTCCTCTTTAACATGGAGGACATGACGCCCATGATTTCTAACAAGAATGTCAAATTATGACTCGTCTGTCCACAGGACACTTTGCCACTTTGCTACAGTCCATTTTAAATGAGCCTTGGCCCACAGAACACAGCGGCGCTTTTGGATCATGTTTAACAATGGCTTCCTTTTTTCAGTTTTAGGTGGCATCTGTGCGTGGCACGGCGGACTGTGTTTTCAGACAGTGGTTTCTTGAAGCATTCCTGTGCCCATTTAGTAATATCAATGACAGAATCATGCCAGTGAGTGATGCAGTGGCGTCTGAAGGCCCAAAGATCACGGGCATCTAGTAATGGTCTTCAGCCTTGTCCCTTATGCACAGAGATTTTTCCTGCTTCTCTGAATATTTTGATGATGTTATGCACTGTTGATGAGACCATCAAAGCCTGTGCAATTTAACATAGAGGAACATTGTTTATAAAGTATTCTACAATTTTTTTTACGCCAACCTTCACAGGTTGGAGAGCCTCAGGCCATCTTTACTTCTGAGAGAATCAGCCTCTCTGAGACATCTCTTTTATAGCCAATCATGTTACACACTTTGTGCCACTTCACTTGATTACTTGCTAAATGTTTTTACAGCTGATTCTCATATATTAATTGCTTTTTCAGCCCTTTTTTGCCTTTGTCCCAACTTTTTTGAGACCTGTTGCAGCCAGAAAATTTCAAACAAGCTCATTTTGTGCATAAAAATGTAAAATGTCTCAGTTTCAACATTTGAAATGTTATCTATGTTCTATTGTAAATAACATTGGCTCATGTGATCTGAAAATCATTGCATTTTGATTTTATTCACAATTTACACTTTGTCCCAACTATTTTGGAAGTGGGTTGTAGATTTCTTTGGGAAGCTTTATAACTCCTGGATCTTAACTTCTGGAAGGAACATTTAAACAGACGGTTCAGGTCTCTTATCATGCCTCTTGGAGCACAGCCAGTTAGCTCACACTAATTTCAGATTCACTTCCTTTTTGATGTTGAAAGGGGACAAGATCACTGAGAGTTAAAAAAAAAAGGACAGATTAACTTCTGCCCCTTTTGAAGTCACAAAGGGCAGATTTTATTCTCCTAAAACACGATGGGATTCTATTAGTCAGATCATTTTTGAGATCTTCAGCCGACAACTGAGAGGTGAGATGTCAGTTAGGGCGCACCGTTTAAACACATTGGGCCTGTATTACGAAGACCTTTAGCACATGCAAAATCTTTTTGCCTATATAAAACCAATTACATTACCTATATTTGCCAGGGTACTTGCCTTGCACCAATCAGTGGCAATGTAATTGGTTTTGCACGGGCAAAAAGATTTTGCATTTGCTATAGGTCTATAGTAAATCAGGCCCATTGAGTGCAAAGGGAAGATCCCCCTCTGGCATAACATAAAAATGGCCTGTAGAGTGCCCTCTGCAGTCAAAACGAAGTGCATGCATTGCTCTCAAGATGCAAGACTGCTTTGGAATGGAATGCAGGAAGATTGCCATCAGAACTCCAGCCAGTCAGAGTGTACAGTTAACACTGAAACTAAATACAGTATGTAAGGGATAATCAACTTGTCGGTGTGCATCACACAGTTTTAAGGCAGGACGTGGAGGTGAATAACCACGCGACGCATTGCGTCTGGAAACCTCCAATTTTGTCGCCTTTTTCTTATTAGTCTCATCCTTCTACCACTTGAAGCTCTTTGGGTGTCAGTTCCCTGTGCCGTTTTCCGCTTGGTTTCGGTTTTTTTTTTTTTTTTGTTCACCTCCTCTCTCTCTCTTCTGCTGCATCCCATTCTTCAAAATTCTTGTGCTCTTCACATACAGTAACAGACTTGTTAAAATCATCCATTTGTGTTTTGTTGTGCTCTGCTCTCGACAGTAGACTGTTTGACAGCGACGCTCACTAACATTGCTATGGTTACAGGTTGGCTAGCGGATGAATTTCGAACAACTACCGTAGCCGAACTACCTGTGCGTTCCACGGTTTTAACGCACACCTGCCAGCCAATCAGAAAGAATATTCACTCAGACCATGGTATAGGTTCTGCTAATACCCGTTGGTAGTTGTCGCTTCAATATTCCAACTGCAAAACACAAATGAAAAGGGCTAACAGATTGAGGTGTTTAAAACTCCTTCTAAAATGAAATCAGGATGTACTGAACAGGGCTCAATAAAGCACTGAGGAGTCAAAATATTGCGACCACCTGTCTAAAATGTGGCTGGTCATTTGCGTGTTGCCGAAACGTCAAAGTCGTTCAGGTCCAATTTCCCCCACATTTAACATGTTGACTATGAGGACAAACCGTCCAATAACCATCTAAGTTCTATAAACTGCGTTCAAATAATTTAATTGCATCTTATTGTCTAATTCCTAACCACTATCCTTCAACCTTGTTGGAAAACTTTGTGAGATAAAGGCAAGGTATAATGAAACGGGAAGACAACTGCGCGAATAAGTGCATCCAAATGCACTTGTGCTGCTCCTCTGACATGTTCATTTGTTTTTGTGATTGGCCAGATGGATAGTACTCGCTTAAAATATTGCTGCCACACAGAAATGTGGCTCAGCATTATATCCTCACTAATCAAAATGGATGGTTCTGTGTACTTCATGATAAACGTGATACGTAAGGAAGTATTGAAGCACCTTTCCTTTACATTGAGAGAATTCAAACACACTTATCATAGCAGCCATGTAAATAATTCATTTTCAAGGAGTTAGGAACTTTCTACCCCAAAAAAAGACTATTCGAAGCAATTATTTGCTATTTCACAAAGCTCAGGTTGCATCCTTCAAAGGCTGCATTTTTAGAGGTCGTCACTTTTTACCTCCGCCACGGAGGTAATATGTTTTTGGTGGCGTTTGTTTGTTGGTTTGTTTGTGTACAAGATAACTCAAAAAGTAATGAACAGATTTTCATGAAATCTTCAGAGAAGGTGGGTATTAAGTCAAGGAACAGGTGATTAAATTTTGGCATATCCAGGCCAAAGTACTGCTGAGATATACGCCAAAGTTCGAGATTTCAAGTCTTTCCAATGGGCCGGAGTTCCAATCGCCGTGCTTCTGGGTTTTGCTGCCCCCTGGCGGAGGTCTGTGCGCTCTGAGTGCTTTTCTAGTTTCAAATGTGCTATTATAGTGGAGCTGGTAACTTCAGAATAGCAGGGGAAAAGTGCAAATAGTGATACAAGCATGAAATTCGGCATAACTATTCTTTTTTGTCTCCTGTCTCATAATCAACCTCCGGCAACACAGAATTTGACAGTTTTTCAAAATGGCTTCCTTCCGATATATGAATATGGACATTTAATTCCTTAATCACTTATACATTTCTTTATCACTGTCAGTTTATGCTAAAATATTGAAAGCAAGCCTACAAGTACTAAGATTGTGTAAAATAGTTTCTAGAAACATCCAAGATGGCTGTCATCATATCCAAAATGGCCGCCAAAGAGCAAAATATTTGCATATAAGTTCGTATGTGCGCTAAAAGGTCAGGTAATAGATTGATCTGGGGTAAATCTTGCTGGATCAGTTTATTTTTGCAAGTAAGAAAATAATTAAGCTCTTTTTAATTCATTTTCATTCTAATTTGAAAACATGAACATACAGGTAAATATAACATTGTAATAGTGTACTGTCATTGCACTACCAGGGCACACTGGTTGACACTATAGCTGTGAAACTCTATGTGCATGGGGTTCAATGCTAGCTAATGGTAGAAATTTGTCATTAGTTTCCCAAATGCTGTTTCTCTAGCCCCATTTTAAAGTTAAACAGCCACACCTGAATTGACAGGATGTGCCAACGCGGGAGAGCCGAGCCAAAGAAGACGGGGCTATAGTCTTCTGGAAGGTGTACAGATCACACGGGAATTAAATAGCATTGGATGAATGATCGGGCTAGTGGTAGGATTGTAACACATCTGAGCCTAGTTGTATCCCATATCTGAAAGTGCTTACATTTTGTATAGGTGGTAAAAGGATAAGGATTGGAAGGGTTGGTTTAGTTTATCTCTTTATGACTGTAAGAATGCCAAGATATATGAATTCACAATGATTGTGTAGGCAATTTTTGTAGCTTATAGGCTGAAAATATTCAAAATATCGAGCAAATTTGCCACCATTTTGAAAACGTGTCGGCCATCTTGGATATAACTATAAATTGAAGTGGCCGGAGGTTGATTTTGATTTATAGGGATATTAAGAGTTCTCATGCAAAGTCTGTTGCTTGAATCACCATTTGCACTTTTTTTCCCCAACTACCCCGCTCCACTATTAAGATAATCAACATTATTTACTTCCTGCGTCAGAGGTCAGTATGTTTTGGCTCATTGCTTCATGTGACTGACTGATTTCCTTTGAAATCATTTGATTAGAAATTAGGTCAGCTTCACATGAGAGAGGTGGTTTTAGGCCAACTTGATTTACAAAGAAAAGCATTTATTCAGCAATGGAGTCTTGCGCGATGAGCGTGCATAGAGTCCATGGCAGTTGAGTGCATTACTTATTGTTTTCTTTGAAACACCAGTGCCACTTCCAGGTCTTTCAGAAGCTCTCTGCGCAAGGTTTTTTGGCTCTTGGACAACTCTTCTGATTATTCTTTTGAATCCTCTGTCAGAAATCTTACAAGGAGCACCTGATTGTGGCCAGTTTATGGTGAAATGATGTTCTTTCCAGTTCTGGATTATGGCCCCAATGGTGCTCACTGGAACATTCAGAGGTTTACAAATATGTATGTAACCAGTGCCATCAGTATATTTTGCAACAATAAGGTTATGAAGGTCTTGAGAGAGTTCTTACTCATCATGAGCTGCTTCTTGTTTGAAGCCTTGGTAATGAGAAACCTTTTTATTGACCATCAATTAGGACTAAATCAGTTGATATTAATTTGCAGTGATAGGGGGAAAAAATAAATACTGACAGATTTCAGCTGGTTTTTTCTTTCTTTTGGCTTTCCATGACTTTTTGCACCTCCTTTTCTCCATGTGTTCAATACTTATTCCCTGTGTCACTCCACTTTATTACACACAATTTATGAACTTATTTGTTTTGTTTTCTTTGTATGAGTGGATTACTTGGGTTGTTGCCGACATTTGGTCAAAATTTTATGTCAATAGCCCCATTAGAAATATATTTACTGAGAAAAATTTTGACGCATTCAATACTTATTTTCCCCACTGTATCTAGCTCGGGACAAACAAGAGTGGTGTGGTATATATACCTCTCGAAACACAACAGAAGTGCAATGTATTTAGCTCTAAATACATGAGTGGTGTGATATATTTTGCTCCGGACACAGAAGAGAGGTGTAATACATTTAGCTCCAGACACAAAAGAGGTGTGATATATTCCACTCTGGACACAAGAAGTGTGAAATATTTAGCTCTGGACACATAAGAGAGGGGTGATATATTTAGATGTGGATATAAGAGTGGTGTGATACCTTTTAACTGTGGACACAGAAGAGAGGTGTGATAAATTTACAGCACCCTCCATAATTATTGGCATCCCTGGTTAACATGTGTTAACAGCCTTAAAATAAATTCAATTTTTATTGCAGAAGCATACCTCACACTGAAAATTCTAGAAAAATGTAACCTTCAACTCTAGTGAAGTTTGTCAGGGATTTTTTTCCCCTTAAAGAAATATTATTTTTCATTATTTTTATATTTTTTTATTTTTCTTAAAATCATCTGTCCCACAATTATTGGCACCCCTAACAATTCCTAGGAATCATCACTTCCCGTTTCCCTCCGGTATAAATATGACGTGACACAGAGGCCATTTCTCTTATCCACTCTTCAACATGGGAAAGACAAAGGAACACACCATTCAAGTAAGGCAGGTGTGTGTCGATCTTCACAAGTCAGGCAATGGCTACAAGAAAATAGCCACTCGCCTGCACCTGCCCATATCTACAGTCAGAGGAATCATTAAGAAGTTTACCACTGCTCCAGTTGTTTTAAACAAGCCTGGACAAGGACGCAAGGTAATTTTGCCACCATGCACAGTGAGGAGGATGGTAAGAGAAATAAAGGGTGCTTCTCAAAGCGTAGGCTGCAGCCTTTGAAGGCTGTACTTTTAGGGTTCATCACGTAGTTCCATCTGCTGAACTGACGTAAGGTCATTTTATCTCTGCTAAACGGCTTTGGTTTCAGTCAGTTGTCACTGGTTTCCCTAACCTTAACCTTACTCTAACCCTTAACCCAAAACCTAGCTATAAACCTAATCCTAAATTTAACCTTGTCCCTTACCCTAAATGGCAGTATAGCAGATGGAAGTAAGTGATGACCCCTACAAATGCAGCCTTCGAAGGATGCAGCCTAGGCTTTGAGAAATGGCCAATATGTTCTCCAAAGCTCACTGTTAAAGAATTGCAACAGATGGTAGCATCTTGGGGTCACAAAGTCTCCAAAACAACCATCAGGCGCCATCTACGTGCCAATAAGCTGTTTGGGAGGCACGCACGGAAAAAACCTTTTCTCACTCTCAATCATAAATGCAAACATCTGGAGTTCGCTAAGCAGTATTGGGTACTTCAACTGGGACCGTGTGCTTTGGTCAGATGAGACCAAGATAGAGCGTTTTGGCAACAAACACTCTAAGTGGGTCTGGCAGAACACAAAAGATGAGTATGCAGAAAAGCACTTCATAACTGTCTTCACTATCCTGAGTCGGCAGCAATGGGTCGCATACGAGCAAGCTTTGTACATAGTTCATTGATTGGCCATTCCAGATTCGGGTGGGATTGGAGATGCCCATCATGCCCACTGTGAAGTATGGGGAAGGATCGGAGATGCTGTGGGCCTGTTTCTCTTCCAGGGGCCCTGAGAACCTTGTTAGGGCGCATGGCATCATGAACACTTTGAAATACCAGGACAGTTTAATCAAAATCTGGTGACCTCTGCCCGAAAGCTGAAGATGGGTTGTCACTGGGTCTTTCAGCAAGATAATGACACTAAACATGTGGCCAAATCTACACAGAAAAGGTTCACCAGACACAGAATCAAGCTCTTCCCATGGCCATCTCAGTCCCCAGACCTCAACCCCACTGATAACCTGAGGAGTGAGCTGAACAGGAGAGTGCAGAGGAGAGGACTCAGGTCGCTGGGTGATTTAGAGAAATTGTGCAAAGAAGAATGGTCGAAGATCCCTCTTTCTGTATTCTCCCATCTTGTGAAACTTTAAGGGGGTTGTACAAAAGGGGGTTGTACAAAGTATTAACATCAGGGGTGCTAATAATTGTGGTACACATGATTTGATGTAAAAGAATTATTTCTTAATGTTTGATTTTTTCTCCTCTGAATAAATACACTTAAATTAAAGGTTGGATTTTCCTCTTTTTTTCATTGTGGTCCTATATTATTTAGAAAAAACTGAATTTATTAGCAGCTAAAGAGCACATCTTAACCAGGAGTGCCAATAATTATGGAGGGCGCTGTAGCTCTAGACACGAGAGGTGTGACATGTTTAGCTCTGGACACATGAATGATGTGGTATATTTAGCTTTGGATACACGAGAGGTGTGATATATTTAGCTCACACACAAAAGTCATGTGATATATTCAGCTCAGGACACACGAGAGGAGTGATATTTTTAGCTCTGGACACAGGAGTGTGATATATTTAGCTATGAACACAAGAGGTGTGATAGATTTAGCTCTGGATAGACAAGTGTGGTGTGATGCATTTAGCTCTAGACACAAGAGGTGTGACATGTTTAGCTCTGGACACATGAGGGATGTGATATATTTAGCTCTGGATAAACGAGAGGTGTGATATATTTAGCTCTCACACAAAAGTGGTGTGATATATTCAGCCCAGCACACGAGAGGAGTGATATGTTTAGGTCTGGACACAGGAGAGGTCTGATATATTTAACTATGAACAAAAGAGGTGTGATAGCTCTGGACACACAAGAGGAGTGATATGTTTAGCTCTGGACACGAGAGGTGTGATATATTTAGCCCTGGTCATGCAAGAAGAGTGATATGTTTAGCTCTGGACACGAGAGATGTGATATATTTAGCTCTGGACATGCAAGAAGAGTGATATGTTTAGCTCTGGACACAGGAGTGTGATATATTTAGCTATGAACACAAGAGGTGTGATATATTTAGCTCTGGACAGACAAGTGTGATGTATTTCGCTTTAGACACACGAGAGGTGTGATATATTTAGCGCTGGACACACAGAAGTGGTATGATGCATTTAGTTCTGGACACACAAGAGAGGGGTGATATGTATAGCTCTGGACACACAAGAAAGGTGCAGTATATTTTGCTTTGGACACAAAAGAGGTGTGATATATATTGCACTGGGTAGGGGATAGAGCTATGTGATATGTGCTTATGTGACACTGACTTCAGTCTATTCTAGATCTTTGTCCAACAAAGCACCTTTAGGGTAAGGAGAAGTAAAGAAGTGTGTTGTATGAATGTGAGGCTAAACATGATTGCAGGAACTGCATTATGGTCTCAAGTCAACATGGACCCAATTTCTATGTTTTTGGCATTGTGTTGTGACATCCATACATTAATGATTTCAGGCTGTTCCAAGGGAAGAAGAAACTTAGACTTGGTATCAAATGTGCCCAGTAATGTGGCTGGTCAATCTGTGGCATTAAAAGTAGTTGGCATAGGTGTCATGGCCACCTCATGAAAGAAAGGAAGATCGCCATCAAGAATGTGAGAGAAATTTTCCTCTCAGGAATTTTCAGACACTTTGTGGACAAAAATCACTCCTTGTCATGTGATAAAACAGATTCATTATATATTTCTTACTGTACTGAGTCCTTACTGTACTTTACCTCTAGTTCTTGAATGCTGTGCCTGTAAAGTTTCCAGAAGCTAAAGTGCTCACAAGCAATTGTTTGGATGAAACTTGAGGTAATGTGGTTTCTTGTCACATTGCCCTTGTTACGTTTCAATTTTTAACACATTCAACATTAAAACTAAATGATAGCAAAGGACTTTTTTTAATTATAACAAACTAGCCCTACTAAAATGTAAGCTCCCAAACTACCAAGCAACTAACCCTACTAAAATGTAAGCCCCCAAACTACCAAACTCCCAAATATCAGTCTAAAGTAGAATATGTATCAGTGCCCACAAGCAAACTTGGAGGGTTATTAGTTTCGTAGATTAGAGGATTAAGCTCAGCAGTGGTGATCGTGCCAAAGTATCACCTACTGACATAAACTCAGCATCCGCTTTATAAGGTAAATCTATGCGACACAACAGCTCCAATTTGCACTGCACTAAAGTTTGGTCCTTTATTTGGTCCTTTAGAATCACCAAGTTTGAACTGAGATGGGAAAATTGGCTTTCAAATGTTGAATACAAGTGGAACAGCATTTTGAGAAGAGTAAAATTAGTGAAGCTAATTGCTTTAAATCCTCTTAAATCTCTTTTAGCAGCCTCCAAGTCGTGTGAATGTGTTTGATCACTGAGCTTTAACCTTTTTTTTTTTTTTTGCTATTATTGCTTTTATTGAATGAATATTCGACATCATGTGTTTTATTGCTCTAATATATTACTTTTATTGTTTCTCATACTTTGGATCGCTCTTTGGTGGGTCAATAGCTATTTTTAGCACGCTGGGACAAATGTCCTCGGACAGCTATTTCCATACCCTCTGCATCGGCGAAGACGTCCGCGTCCGCGGACAGCAAGGTTAAAGTTTTCCAGCGAGCTGTGTTGTCTTCTGACAACTCTTGTTTATATTGATTTGTGAATTATTGTTACTTATTGTATATTTGTTTTGTAATCAGGGCATCCTTAAAAAAGATAACCTGCTCTCAATGGCCTTCCCTGTGTAAATTACGAATTGATTTATTAAAATATAGGAGCATCTGTACATTTTTCTCACAAAATTCTAGGGGGGGGGGAATCTCTCGAGAAATTTCCTAGTCTCTGGGTGATTTCACGTGGAAAGACCCCTTAGGCTAAGTGGTGGAGCGGGAAGATTCGCAGCGCGGATGCACAGCCAACAAATCTGCAATTGCGTGATGCTATCATGTCACCATGGATCAGAATCTTAATGGAATGTTTCCAGAACCTTGCTTAATGAGTATGCATCTCTGTGTATCCCATACTTTGTCACTCATTGGTTTTTGTTAATGTTTTTGTTTATTTTATTGTGCAGGGCCCCTTGGAAGAACAGTTTCCGAACTGAAAGGGTTACCCTGTTTAAATAAATACTGAAATAATAATAATTATTATTATTGTTATTCGTGCCACGAAGAATTAAGGCTGGTACGGTGGAAACGGAGGGTCCTACCCAAGTAGAAGCGTGTACCTTAATAAAGTTGCGTGTGAGTGTGCAGCTCATTAAAGTGTGTGATTAAAATTTGTTTCATCGGGTGACAGGGAAATTGCGTCAAACGTCTGGTCCGAGTAAAGGGAGAATTTTCAGTGTGTATTTTTATTTACTCGCGAGTGTCTCAGGGTGGTGTGACTGACGCAACGCCATCGTGTCGAGAGGGAGGGAGGAGGAGAGAGAGAGAGGAAGCGAGCGAACTGTATCGTCGCATGAATTAGGAATAGTCTCATAAGACTTATGAAAGCGTCCGTAGATGTGGCAGCTAATGGAATGTAAATTGCCTTAGTATAATCCACAGTTGAAGCATCAAACTAAATATAAACCACCGCCGTCGGCAACTTTCGGCTGGAAATGAAAGTGAAACAACTGCTAGGTTTAGTCTAAAGTGGAAGGTGGCCTACTCAGATTGCGGGAAATAGTTTTTTTCCTCAAAACCCTCTTGGTCGAGCGTCTGCCTCTCAGGTGCTACGAAAATGAACCACTTTTCCGACGTGTTGCTCCGCATTTCGAATGACTTGAGACCAGACGATGTACAAGCGATGAAGTTTTTGTGCCCGGACATAGGGAAGCGGAAACTCGAGAAGATCAGCAGCGGGATCGACCTGTTCCAGTGCCTGCTGGAAATGAACACGATCGGGCCCGACAACACGCAGTGTCTCCGAAACCTGTTAACCAGCATTAAGAGGGCCGACCTCCTTGAAATATTATCCAACTTTGAAACTTATGGACCCGGCCAACTGGAAGTCCAGCTCGATCCCATTGTGCGAGGTCTGTGTTTCAATGCGACGTAGGCTTGGCTTCTGTGCACCTTTAGAATTAAATTGACTAGCTACAACTTTTGTAGCTAGGTTGCTAACAAGCAGGACATTTTACTTCCAGGCGATATTAGCTAAAGTAACGTAGCCGTGCTTTTGGCGTCGCCTCAAGACTAAGCTGCACCGGTTGACCGCTCCGTTGTTAAGTCCATCATCGCTTTTATTATTGACTTATCAGCATTTTGAGTTAGTAATGCTATTTGCGTTGAAATTCAACTATTTAAATGCATGTAGCTGTCAAATCATGCCCTACATGTGTCACAAAAAGGGGCGGCTACTACTAATGCAGTAAAATAATGCACACGTGGATGTCCCCGGTGAATCTTCTAAAAATGTCCCTCTACAATTCTGTTCATTAGAAGTGAATTAACAGATATACGGTGGACTGACCCGACTGTCATATCTATTTGCTTTGGTGTAGGAAAACTGGATGTGGCGTCAGATCTGCTTGCGGATCAACTGGGAAGGAACTGGCGAAGGTATGGCCGAAAACTAGGAATTATGGACGTTAAACTCGAGCAAATAGAGGAGAGATACCCCAGAGACCTTCAGGGAAGAGCCGTTGCGCTTCTGAGGGAGTGGCGCAAGGCGCGGGGAGCCGAGGCCAAGGTGGAGGAGCTGATAAGCGCCCTTCGATCCTGCGATTTGAACTTAACCGCTGATCAGCTAAGCAGGAAGCTCACGGGAAACGAGGGCTCACTTTGACTCAACAGTTCTCATCTTTCGCAATGCTTTATTGCAAGACGCACAAATTGCCTGTCTAGGTAAATCAAGCAAAGTTTCTCTCTCTTACTCATATCATTGGTCAACCCAGTGAACTGGTCTAATTACTGGGTAGGCTTTCCAGAATGTGGTTGATGGCTCAGATACAGTTTGAGAATTGCCTGCTTTCTCCTCTTGGTGGCGTTTGTGAGCTTTTTCTTATAACCATAAAATTGGGAAAACCGGTATTTTCCTGGCAGATAAGGCGTGCTTTTAATGATTTTTGATTTTTTTGCTCTGGAATGCAAATGAAGAGATTTAAATACCATATAAGTATACATTTTCTCCGTTGTACGCACTTTGTGTATCCGACTAATGTGAGAAATTCTCAGGTTCGAAACGGATTACTTGACGGCAATAGCTGTGACGTTTCTGCTCATCGGCTTGCGTACTTGCTGTTCATTGGGTGCTGCTGAATATTCTAATTTTCTATGAAATTTGAAAAAATAAAGGGATGATGTTAATGACAGTTTCGCCTTGTTTTCTGCCTGTGGTTACTGCTATAACTGTAAATGATATTAATAGGTACTTTCGGTTACTTTTAGTGTGTGTGTGTGTGTGTGTGTGTGCGTACGTGCGTGTGTATGCGTGTATTTGTGTGCTCGTGTGTGTTTAGCCTTTTCCCCTCTCCGATGCAACCTCTTTCTGTTTGGCAAATATTGGGTTCAGATACCGTATTAAAACAAGTGGCCCATGGGCCTTAACGGTCACCTGGGTTGTATAAAAACTGATTTTATTGATGTCAATGAACCAAATATACCCAAAAGTATCATTTTCCTATATAAAGTATCGTAAACTTCACCCCCTCCCCAGGGGCAAACATGGAGCCTGGGGGCCTTGAAATTAACAATTTTGATAAAGCACTTCAAGACACTCCATCTACGAAGACTATTGATTTCCAGCCTCTCTTGGTGCGAAGAAGAAGATTGTTGACATTTTTGGCAGTATGACCTATTTGGGCCCCATCCCTCAGCCCCTGGGTTAGAGACAAGGTCAAAAATGTCATAGTATCGAAGTCATCTCATGTTTATATTGCCAATCAAGCTTGAATGATTTCTAGTAGAAAATGAACAAGTATCATTTTCCTATATAGGCTATAGTAAGTTTCACCCCCTCCCCAGGGGCTAACATGGAGCTCGAGGGTCATGAAGTTCATCATTTTATAAAGCACCTCAAGAGCCTTCCATCCATGAAGAGTATTATTTTCCAGCATATCTGGGTCTGGAGAAGATGATTTTTAAAATTCCAGCCAATATGACCAGTTTTAGCCCCGCCCCTCAGAGCATTTTTGGGTGGGCATCATATAATTCACAATTTTGGTGCATATTTGACCAAGGAAGATTCCTGCAAAATTTTATTGAAATCGGATCAGCGGTTTCTGGGAAGAAGTGGAAAATGTATTCACTAGTTTTAGCCCCGCCCCTCAGAGCCACTGGGGGTGGGCACCATATAATTCTCAATTTGGTGCATATTTGATTGAAATCGGATCACTATTTCTGAGAAGTTGAAAATGTATTGACCAGTTTTGGCACCGCCCCCCAGAGCACCTTTGGGTGGGCACCATATAATTCACAATTTTGGTGCATATTTGACCAAGGAAGGTTCCGGCAAAATTTTATTGAAATCGGATCAGCAGTTTCTGAGACAAAGTCGAAAATGTAAATTGTTTACGGATGCATGATGGACAAGAGCTGATTAGAATAGGTCACACTAGACTTTATCTCAGGTGGCCTAAAAAGTCAGATGATCTCCATATTTGACTTTTCTTCCTGCTTGAGTGAAATTCAACCCTCTGATGCTGACTGAATGTCCATTGCTAAGCCAATAAAATGGTGAATGTGAGGTTATATGTAAAGAACCCAATTCCAATGAAGTTAGGACATTGTCTAAAATGTGAATAAACACAGAATACAATGATTTGCAAATCCTTTTAGACTACAATGACAAGTTGGTTCATTTTCAAACTAATGAACTCAATTGTTTCTTTGGCAATATTCACTTCGTTGAATTTGATGCCTGCACCACGTTCCAAAAAAGCTGGTTTAGGGGCAACAAAAGACTACGAAAGTTGAGGAGTGCTTAAAAAACACCTGTTGGGAGCATTCCACAGGAGAGAAGGTTAAATGGAAGGGATTTTACTATGTGGGCTTAGGATTAGAAAACTATTGTCAGTTGACACAGTTAGTCGCTTCATCTACGAGTGCAAGTTAAAACTCCACCATGCAAAGCCAAAGCCATATATCAACTACACCCAGAAACACCTCTGGCTTCTATGGGCCCGAGCTCATCTGAGAAGGATTGACGCCAAGTGGAAAAGTGTGCTGTGGTCTGATGAGTCCACGCTTCAAATTTGCATGGGTAACTTGCTCATCTGTGAAGGCACCATTAATGCTGAAAGGTACATAAGGTTTTGGATCAACATATGCTGCCATCCAAGCGACATCTTTCAGGGACGACCCTGCTTATTTCAGCAAGACAATGCCAAGTGCAAGTTAGCCATGCCATGGGCACTAACAAATCCCCATACCATCACAGATAATGGCTTTTGAACTTTGTGCTGATAAAAATCTAGATGGTCCTTCTCTTCAGCCTGGAGGACACAACGTCCATGATTTCCAAAAATGATTCAAAATGTGGACTCGTCAGACCACAGCACACTTTTCCATGAGGTTGGGCCCAGAGAAGCCGGCGGCATTTCTAGGTGTTGTTGATGTGTGGCTTTCACTTTGCAAGGTACAGTTTTAACTTGCACTTGTAGCGACGAACAGTGTCAACTGACAATGATTTTCTTAAGTGTTCCTGAGCCCACATCCTTTACAGAATGTTGATTTTGAATGCAGTGCCGCCTGAAGGACTGACTGTCACGGGAATTCAATGTTGCTTGTCAACCTTATCACTCACATGTAGAGATTTCTCCGTATTCTCTGAATCTTTTGATGATATTATGGACTGTAGGTGATAAAATCCCTAAATTCCTTGCAATTGTATGTTGAGAAACGTTGTTCTTAAACTGTTAGACTATTTTTTCATGTGGTAAACCTCACCTCATCCATGCTTGGGAACGACAACCTTTCAGGGATGCTCCTTTTATACCTAATCATGATGCTCACCTGTTTCCAATTAACATGTTCACCTGTGGAAGGGTCCAAACAGGTGTTTTTAAGCAATCCTCAACTTTCCCAGTCTTTTGTTGCCCCTATCCCAGCTTTTTTGGAATGTGTTGCTGGCATAAAATTGAAAATGAGTCAATATTTCCAAAAAAAAAAAAAAAACAATACAATTTATCACTTTGACTTCGTTCTTGTCTATCTTGTTTTTATAGGGTACTCAATTGAATATAGGTCGAAAAGGATTTGCAGATCATTCTATTCTGTTTTTATTCACATTTTACTCAAAGTCCAAAATTAATTGGAATTGGGGTTTGTATTTGGTGTTTATTATTTTGATTAATGCTGGATTTATTTTGACATTGGATTAGCTAGAATTGTATCAAACCGGTAGCGCAGTCCCAGATTGGTACATTGCTTTAATTTAAAAAAAATAAATAAGGCAACTGATAAATACTGCATTAAGCATGTGAGCAGAGGTTGCTTATGAGTTGTCTGATGCATTATTATTGGTTGAAAGTTCGTGGAATGAAAATATGCATGTTACACAATGTGTTTTTATTGTTTAAATCTTCAAAATGAATTATCTTGATTATTTTTATATCCCAATCTGTCTAACTAACACAAGTTACTGAGACTGAGCGTAGGATGGTAGGCGGATGATATATCTTACTACCTTGTGAGGTATTCTGTAGGATCTGCCGTGTTCTCACATGTCACGCGTGGTAATATTCAGTGTGTTCCAGAAAAATTGGACTGGATAAGTCTTTCTGCTGTGTGGATGGGATTCGTTTTGCTCCTTTTTAATATCTGAAGGTTTAGCCACTGAATACCATTAACTCAGGAGTTATTCCCTGTTAAGAGACAGTTCCTGCACTCACCTCCGGCATTCCATTCCTGCTTCAGATGTTATTTTACCCAACAAGTTTGATCACATTACACCCACTGTTGAAGGCCAAGTGTGCTTGCTGAATAAATGAGTAATTATTGTATAAGCATTTTCATGGTGTTATTCATGTTACAAATTAGATTTTATTTTTTGTGTGGAACAAATCAATGAATCGGTCTCTTTGTGATCCATACAGTTGACACCAAAAGATGAGGCAGAGAAGATAAAATGGACATGTCAGACAAAGCTACATCAAATTGAGACAGCCCATCATTACACATCAAACAACTGTTTATGAACTAAAAGCCAAAAAATAAAAATTACAGTCAACCCTCCCCTGGAAAGAATTTAGTTTTTCTTGCATGTCCTGAAGGCCATTACGCAATTTTCAAAGTCCTAGTACAGTAAGAAAGGCTTTCTCTCTGAAGTTATGATACTTTATGTGGAACGGTCAAGACACTGGAGTTGGTTTACTTGCATTGACTGGATATTTTCACTCCTTCAAAAATCAGGTAGTATGTAAAATTCAGAGAGAAATGTACCCTCTTGGAAGGATGAATTCCTTGCATTCCACAAACTCCCTTTCCCTGCCCACTGACAGTATGATTAATAGCAATGCACTCAGGGCCTCACTCGCAAAGACCTTTTGTATGTGCAAAATCCCTGCATAACCAGTGATATTGTCAATGATTAGTACAAAGGAAATACCCTGGCCAATCACTGGTCTTGTTATTGTTTTTGCAAGGGCAAAAAGATTGTGTGACTGCCAAAGGTCTGAGTGAATCTGTCCATCACACTATGGCAGATGTGTAAGGGCATGGGCTTGTACTGTACCTTTTACATGTATGTTTGAAAATGTGTTCATTGTCCATTGTCTGTTTTTCCTGAATGAATTGTTTGAAAGGTCGTGCTTTGACTTGTTTAATTTGCAAATTACAGGAATGACAATACTGCTCACACAGACACTAATTTTGTTCTAGCATGTAGCATTTATGGCAGTATTCTGAAAATGTTCCAGGAAAATACGGTGATCTTCAGGCCAGACAACAGGGTTGGAGCATCTCTGAAATGGTGTGTGTGTGTGTGTGTGTGTGTGTGTGTGTGTGTGTGTGTGTGTTTGATTGTTTGTATGTGTGTCCTCGTTAGCAGGGGTGAGTACCTACTGACAGAGGTTTCAGGAGAGATAAACCACTAACCAGAAATAGGATTTTGGGTGCCCACAGCTCATCAATTCACAAGAACTGGACCTTGGAGCAATGAAAGAAAGTTGCCTGTCCTCCTTTACATCATATATATCAGCTGGGGACATACGTGTTGCCATTTACCTGGGAGAATGGAGCAGATGTGACAAGGATGGATCAACTGCATATTGGGCTGGTGATCGTGATGTTTTGGCTCATCTGTGTTAATAGAGTACCATTCAAATGTTTGGACATACCTATAAAGGTTTATTTTCTTTAAATGAGGTGAATCTTCTGATCATTTTCTCTTCATTAAATTGATAGAAGAAAATTCAGCTCAAAAATTTGTAATGTCGCAAATTATAGTTACTCTATGAAATGACTGTTTTTACTTTGGTCTTTGTGCGTGATTGTGAAGGCAGACTTGAACCAGCCATTACTCCAGTGTACAAACAACGCAGTGCATCACCTCATTTTTATGCAATTGTATCGATGCGCCATTATGTTGCGAGAGAGACTATTCCCCATACTACGTGGAGCACAAGCTTTAAACATCTGATTCCAGTGCCATCCAGCACATCAACATTCATAAAGGTATAAATTGTTTTGATAATGACTGGAAATTGAACTGCTTTCTATTAATTGTCCGCTATCGTGTCACCAGGTGCACAGCGAATAAGCCATTACAAGCCATTTCAAAACCTTTTCCTTTGTGACATCACATGGTGAAGTAACTGCCATGAATCAAGACTGACTGATCAACTTCAGCCAACTAGCTGATCAGTTCCTCCATTACTCTGGGTGGTCCCTTACAGTGGGTAATTAGCTGTGTACCTGGTGACTTGATGGGGAGCCCATAAAATATATACGCTTTCTGTAACACCACTCCAGGCAGCAGAATTAAGTATTATGTGTTCAGTAGCTTGGTGGTGCAAGGTAGTAACATTAATTACCCTGAAGGAAATACAGAATACTGAGCTTTTGCAATAGGGTTACTGATGTACCACATAAATAATTTATCTTGAAAAAGTAAAAGTAAATTTTCTTCAAAGCTGCAGTATTCCTCATTTTGATAATACCTGATATTAAAAAAATATATACATACACACACACTCACACACACACATCACTTTCAGCCAAGATGCGGATACGATGGCAGTAAGCTTTTAACGCAGATGTTCTTACGGCGATTAAATTCATATCTGTACTTCCACCAGAGCAGTGCTCTTGTAAACCTGAGAAGTCAGCAGTTACATTAAAAAAATGTATAAAAATATCTCCAGATATTTCTGTTGAAAACACAAGTGTTTTCAAGGCATTGTGTAGATTTCTCCTTTCTACCTATGCATTTGGGTCACTGCCACAAGCCAGCATGTGTGTCAGCTGTGTAAGGAGTAAGGAAGGATATTCATCTATTTTTAAAGTGCTGGGAGGGCAGGGGAAAGTGAGAGGGCAGGTCGTCACAGGCCTGAGAGATCAGAAGTGTAAACACAGGGGCACACTTTATGTTTATATTCTCACAGCCGCCGCCTTTGTGCACCACAGAGCGAAAGGTAGCACGGATAGGCCATGGGAGACGAGTGTGTATCAAGGAGACAGCAGAAATTTTAGGATTGAAAAAAATTTCTGCTGAAATGTGTTGCTATATCACAAATTACACTGGCATATCATGATTATCTTATGACTGACAGGGGAAGAATTTGGTATAGTAGTTCACAGTGGTCTGCATTGTTTTGCATATTCTAATGGTAAATTCATTTGCATCCTTTGCGGAATTTCAGTACATACATTACAGCACTCTGGGAACAATTATTGTGATGCTGTTGCGCAGCCATTGAAAGCATGAATAATAAAATGGAGAGAAGGGCCGTTCATTGCCAACATATGAATGATAGCTTTAGTCTGTCTTCTACTCTTAAAGTATTTGGAGGTCAAAATTTAGTTGAATAACTTTCAAATTTTTTGGTCCTTTAGGGGAAAATAAAATCAACTGATTTGCTGAGGTGGTGCAAAAAAAAGGGAAAAAAAATCATCATAAATTATTCAAACTAAGCGGAAGCCCAATAAAATCAGAGGAAATCTCAGTGGAACCCATCGATTATAAAGCATAGACTAATAAGTTTATCGAGATAAAATAATACATGATGTAAATTTTGGCAGTGTCTAAATGATTTGAGTTGTTCTAGAAAAATTACATCATCCATATTCCAGAAATCACTGCCTATCGTCCATGGCGTGATACCATCACATGTAGAACTACCATTTATTAATATTTGGTGGATGATTATATATGGAGGACCAAAAATGACTTGAGTTTAAATATTATACGACTATAGCTTAGACTGTATAAGGACTATAGTAATACTCGAAACACAATTAAACCAAGGATGTTTTATATTTTATAATATATATTAATATATATTATGTTTATATTTAATATTTCTCCTTATAGGTCGGTGAATTAAACCCACTGGTTGTGAAGACGCTTCTCGCCTGTGGGAGTCGCTGTACTTCCGCTCTCCGCGGAGACCGCGGACGAGCACAGAAACCTCTCGCACTGATTTATCGGGAGAGAAGGAAACAACGAGAGGAGGAGGATTCGGAGCTCACGGCGGGGTGGCGATCCTGTCCTGGCGGAGCTGGGTCATCTGATCTCGGATTTTTGGACGAAATACAATAATATTAATAACTGGATTTCTAATCGCCCAGGACAGCTTGTAAATATAGCGGAGATTCCTTCGTCTCTCCTTGGGATAAAGCGCGTCTAAAAAGGAGTTTTTAGATCTCCGGTCTCAAAGTCTACTACCCCTCGGTAACCGCTAGGCTGGAGTGGTGACGCGGCTCAACTGAGAAACACATCACATACTACGGGGGACGAAGCGAAAGGAAATATTGTTCGGGGAACCAATTTTATTGCAGCATTGTTAATGAAAACGTGCCTTTGTCTGCTATCGGTGGATTTTTGGCCATTTTCGGTGCTCTTCTGAAGACTGCTTAACTTTTTTACGCTTCTTGGCTCGATAGCATTAGCTGGCTAAAGATCTTCGCTATCCAGCTAAGGTTAACACACCAGCTAGCAGTTAGCTGACGTTAAAGCACTAGCTTCTCACACTTTTTCTCCTTTTTTTGTTGTATTTTTTATGTCGCATTTATTGTTAGTTTGCGAGCAAAAAAAATTGTCTTTAAACTCTGCGGTATGTGCAGCTCCGTTTGTTGTAAGTAATTAGTAGACCGGTTGCTCGCCACAAATGATTTTTATCTTGTTTAATGTTTTTATCCGCAGAAATATATGGAGAAGTAGCTTGCCGTGTAGCTAGCGAACGTTAGCTTTCACTGGTCAGAAGTCCCGGTGTGTTGAGCTGTCCTCTGCTGAAAGCCCATGCTGCGGCCTTTGAATTCTGCTTCCCTGGAAGTCATTTTTCGCGTTGGGTTTGGACTCGTGTGGAGTTTGGACGTATGTGTGCAGCTCGTAGTTTTGAATGGCCTGGAAAACACAGGACTGCACTTTAAACATTTTATATCCTCGCATTTCGCCTGCTTGCTTGCGAGCCTGAATCACTAACCCGGTTGACTAAAATTGTCCTGCCTGCTGAATAGTTTGCTGGCTAAAGATACGGAAGGAACAAGACTCCACATAAGCGGATAGCATTTCGTCTATAACATCAAGGTAAAAAACTAAATGACTTCTTATGAATTGTATGATGAACGGCGTTCTGTGTACAGTGCGTAAAACGCGCTTTGCCATTTTTTATCACCTGTTTTGCTCTGAAATGGTTTTTTTTTAAATTATTTGGAATTTGGCTATATTTCTGTCTCCTGCGTAAATTGGACACCTTGCTTGCCGACGTTTATTACCAGCATCACCGGTCTAAAACCTCATCCAGTCTGTCCTGCATTGCATTAATAGGCGTCTGTATCCGCAGTGGATTGCGAGCATCATTCCGTTAACTTATTCATTTGTTTATGAACGCAGTGTTTCCACTTCTGCATTTTGTTTTCTGCTTTGTGTTTAATCTTTTAAAGCACTTATTTGTCTTGGAATTGGTCTGCCAGAAGCACATTTCGCGTCGCTCTTGAAAGCCGCTTTCGCACTGGACGCGCAACGAATTTTTCGCAGGACAGATTACATTCAAAGTCGATGCAAAGACGCGAGCGAAAAATCTGTCGCGCGAAAAATTCGTTTCGCGTCCTGTGTGAAAGCAGCTTTAGACGTTTTGCCTGTACTTTCTGCGCCGCAATTGAGGAGTTTGTTGCTTTGTTGGCGAGCTCGGCGCCGTAGTTAACGTTAGTCAACTGGGCCGTGAACTATGATCGCTATGATCATTCTACTATAGAGAAGTGGCTGAATTAACCCGAGCAATTCATACTTGTCTCAATGTTTTTGAGGATCCAAATCGAATATCTAAAGAGGCTAACGTTACTTGCCATGTTTCTTAGTGTGATGATCACGCTTTCTCTTGTCAATATAAGGGGACAACGGTAAGCTCTTGTTTGCACTGGTCTAATGTCAGCGAGCACGCAGCGTACACTTTGCTCAAGTTGACAATGTGGAGTTAAACGTTGACGTCACTTTTCGTAGCTTATTCAGCCTGCTTTTCAAATAATTATTCTGCTGCGCTTGTGAAACTATTCCAGCTTCGTATAATCGCTGTTTTCTAGCGATTGTTCTGCACTTGTCAAAATTCTCATCATGCATGACGAGAGATTGATGGCTCAGAGCTCGAAGTACATATTTCAGTAATGTATAAAAGAATTTGGATTTTGGTGAAAGAAAAGGAATTTTCCTGAGTGCGTGATGCCAAATCCGGCTTGTACACTGCCTCTATTGAAGGATTTTTGCGTTCTACACTGGGGATGCTGAATCCTTTTTTTATTGCAGCCAGAGCGCTGTATGCCACCCATGACTGCGACATAGTTGCTGCAGTGTCAGAGAGACCACGCGGATTTTCTTATTTAGCGTGCAGGCTTACGGAGATGGAGGTGTACCATCTGTCAGCTTGTCTCTGCCGTGATAAAGCGGCATTTGTGTTGAAACTCCATTGTTAAGCTAGTCCGTTTGACCTCAATCTAGACTGATGCTTGTTCAGAAATTGGGTTAAATTCTCAGCCGTTATTTACCTGCGGACTTGGAGGATTTGGGGAGACTTGGACTTAAGATGGGCAGCTGAGAGTTAAAAAAAAAAAAAAACTGTAAACGAGACTCCAGTGTATTAAGTAGCTGCGAATTCATTAGTGGCATGTAACGCAGACTAAATGAAACGCAGCCTACATCATTCAATTGGCTTCGGCATTAACAGTTTGTCCTCAGTCATTCGATTCTAAAATGAGCAGTAATGATGAGTCCTGTGTGTCGTCGCAGGAGCCTTCGGACTGAATGCACAGCAGTCAGATCTGTAAAGATACATATATAAATTTAGAACACTTATTTCAATTTAGTTCTAATATGGTAAAGACCTGCCGCAGTGAAATTGCTTTAAAGCAGCAGGTGAAAAGCATGGTGCGCTTTGATGCGGGTCGGGACTACGTTGTGGCCGGAAAAAAATCACCAATCAGCTGGAAGCTTACTTTTTGGACGGTCTCTGTTATGATCTGAAATGGCTCCTGACAACATTATGAAGGACCTTCTCAGATCTTTGGAAATTGAAATGGGAAGGTAAAATATGGCGCAAAATTGTGGCCTGTAGATCTGATGGTCTTATTGAAGGATTGCTTGAGCCCTTGAAAGGGGCCCTTTCAGGAAATAAGTTTATTGAGTTGGGTGGATTACTGCCTAAGTGAACCCCCGGTACTTTTTCATGGTACTCTGGGCCATACCAATAACATGGCCAGTGATTGATCAGGGTATTGGCTTTGCTCCAGTCACACACCATGTTATTGGTTTAGCATGTGCTTAAAGGTTTGTGCCAGAAAAAAGGTCATGGCAAATGTGGCGTTCTGCGTTAAGGGTTTGGGTTCGGTGGAGTTTTGCACAACTGACTTTGTAATCCTGCTTTATGAAACAGAGGCATATAGCGATATTCTCGACGATGTCACAAGTTTTTGTCACGCATTTGGCAGAAAGCCTCTTCTTACTCTAAGTTTACTAGTAGATCTCTATCTTTATATGTACCTAAAGATCTAAAATAGTGATTTCAGTCAGTTGTCGTGTTACAGGTTGCACCAAGAGGTTTGCTGAGGGGTCAAGAATCATGTTTTTGAGGATCCAAAGCAAAGAACTAAAGAGGCTACTTGCCATGTTTCTTAGTGTGATGATCACGCTTTCTCAACCGAAAAACTGCACGTGCAACTATGACGTCATTGCTTATAAACGCTACAGTGAATGTTGCTATTACTGACAGGTCAGCAAAACCAGCTGTCTGCTTGAGTCCCTTTACCTGTTGTTAATTGGATGGAGCTGTGGGCACGGGGTGCAATTTAACGCCGGAGTCAGGGTTTTGGTTGTTGTTGGCTGGACCGCAATAGCGGAGCCAGCCCTACATAGCTGAATGTCTATGACTCGCTGAGTGATGGAGTTAGCTCAATGCTGGCAAGTAATGGGAATGACCATTAAGGCGCTTACAGAAATTAGCATCGCAATCACGATGATATCAACGGCCCGGCTATGTACAAGGTTTTGACATAGTTTTGTTTAATGGATTGCTGCTTTTGGCGTCGCACCCGGTCTGAAATCTCACCACGAATCCTCTACCCCCCTCCCACAGATGATGTGCGAGGTGATGCCCACCATCAGCGAGGCGGAGGTGCCAGGGGGCGGGGGCGGGGGAGGGCGGGGCTCGGCGTCCCCGCTGCAGTCTGACTCGGACGGGCACTTCGAGTCGCTGATGGTGTCCATGCTGGAGGAGCGCGACCGGCTGCTGGACACACTGCGCGAGACTCAGGAGAACCTGGGCCTGACCCAAAGCAAACTGCACGAGGTCAGCCACGAGCGCGACGCCCTGCAGCGGCAGCTTAACACCGCGCTGCCCCAGGTAACTGCCCCGCCACACTCCCTCACTGTCATCAGCTGATGAAATATTTAACGCCGTCCTCCGCGTAACGACTGCCTGGGTGCCCTGAATCGGGTGCATTACATCACTGTCCTTTCCCTCTTCTGTTGGACAACTGGCTGTTGGACTTCAGCTGTATTGACAGGGTGCTGTTCAATTATTAATGGAAAATTAGTATGCGAGGGAATTCAACTGGATAATCTATTTCTTTCTGGTTCATTCATCCCATGTATACTGTAAATTTTCCTACAGCTTCTGGATCAATCGTTCATATTCCCTGATGAAGGTGGTGCTTTTTATGTATTTTTATGTACAAACGGTTTAGTTTTTGGCAAGTGGTTATCTTTTCCTGAAAGTGGAGAGTTAGGACGAATGTTCATGAAAGCCATTTTGTGTCCTCGTGTGCCTGTTGTATTTGAATTTTCTTTCATCCAGGCCTGTGGTACGGTCAACCAATGGATCTCCAAACATATTCCTAACAGACAATTCTGTTTACTCATTTTGCTCTGACAAGATGAGTTTTAACTTCGTGAAGTGTAGGTTTTTTGAGGATGCGTTTTTTTTTTTTCTCTGCAAAATTCTAAGTCATTGTTTTTGAACTGAAGAAGTGATTGTTAAATCTGTATTAGTGTGAGGAATATTCTCATCAGATATCACTGTTCTTCTACCTTAATGGCTGAGTGAGGTGGGGGCCGTGGGTTCTGTCTGAAGCTGCGGACTTTTCAGGAGCCTCTGCTGGATTTCATGTGGTTCTCTTTTCTTGCGCTGATTTGTTCAGGATCATCATTGTGCATTTGTTTGCATTGAACAATGCTTTTCCTGTTCTATTTGATGCCCATCCATTATCATAGGGAGTCCAGTGCTATCTGGAGTCAAAGGTCAAAATGCAAGAGCATGCTGCTATCAGTTACTGATATCGGTCATTCCGAATGTTATTTTAGGCTGAAGAATGCACATTTTTGGCAGTTTCACTAATGCCAACTACGGTGAATTCCTCAAACCCACAGCTGAGTGTTTTGCTGTCGTGCAGCTTCTCAGACAGGCAGGATTAAATGTATGTTATACATTTAACGTAGTATAACCAGGCCATAGTTTGCCCTGGATAGTATTTCAGTATGTGCACAGAAAATTGGGCTTTCGTGAATAGCGTACTCGAGCGTTTAATGAGGAGTGGATTTCTACTGGTTTTGCCCTCGAAAGCATTTGCTCATTTTATGAGCCAGGTTTTCGTAAATGTGATGTGTAAAATATCTAAATCGGGGGCATAAGCTGTGTAATGTAGAGCACAGGCTGGATTTTCTGCTGGGTGTAAAGCGTGAATACAGCGTGTTCATGCAGTAAAAATGCCATCTCTCGCTGGATGAGTTCAGTTTGGACACATTCCCTGTTTCTTTTGGCTGGACTCTCTCCCTAATATAGCCTGAAAGGAATCTGGCCCTGGCCGCGCTGCAGAATGTTGATTGGTTTCTGGCCCAAATGGAGCGGGGAAGGTCCGCTGTGATTGGCTGGTGCGGATTGATCCCGGTCGGCGGGACCCCAGGAAAGGGTCGTCTGCATCTGCTTCCTGTCTGAGGGGCTGGGGGGGGGTGTCGAGCTGTAACAGAGGGAGCAGCCTGGTCCAGACTCTCTTAACCGTAGGGGCACAAAGCATAGAGCGAGTATTTGCAGGCTGCCCAGAGCGAGAAACGGCTGTGCCAGTCCCACTTTAGGATTATTCAGTCCTGATGCCGCTGAAACCACTGGCTGCCAGGCATGTGCAGCAAAAGATTTATAGTTTCAGGAGAACCTGGCAGTGCAGTTTTTTTCCAGATGGTGTCTTTAATCACAGGGTTTGTGTCCTGTGGAAGAGGCTGCAGTGTCCGTTCTGTTCAGGCTGGGTTATTGCTCATGGACTCTGTGTACTCAGGCCGCTGGTGCTGTGCGCGAGGTTCGTTTCGCAGCAGAAGTCTGGTGGGGAAACCTGGGAATTTTACTGCAGACTGCCCTGATTTAATTTCAATGTCTGAGCAGATTTTCAGCAGCGAATATGAGAGGGAAGCACAGCTCAAAATAGGGCTGGATGATGTGGACAAAATCAAATATCTCAATATTTTTGACCAAACGGCTCTCAATATTGTGCCGATATTGTCGGGATGTTGGCACCTTCTCAAAGTATTTACACAATGCGGTTTTTGAGAATCGGTCATTAATACTGATATGATTAAGCATTTATAGGCAACAGTTAGAGCAGAATAATAAGAGCGGAAAACTACATCCCTGTACTTTAAAACCTAGGAAAGAGGACACTTATGCCATATCACGATATTACAAATATCTTTTATCACAGTATCAATGTAATGTCAATATATTGCCCGGCCCCGCTCTCACCCGCCGACCGGCCACTCCTCGCCCAGACCGCCCGCTGGGTTGGCCAGCTCGCCCTCTGGATTTGGGGGGGAGGGGGGCTACAGTGCCTCAGTTTCCCGTCTGGAGTCCTCAGAGACATGCTGAGATTGTGTGGGGATTAACGCACGCGGCCGGAGTGTGGCTGACCCAGAGCTCTTACCATGTCGCGGCCAGCTGCACGCCCCGCTGGGAATTTCCCACGCGGCCCAAGACGCCATCTTAAAGGGCGGAAGCGCTGTCAGTGGCGGTACGCAGCATTATGCTCACTGAAGATCCAGAGGTGTAAGAGGAGGCTATGGAATGGCACAGAACCTTGGGCAAACAATATGCTGTTATTGGTAGCTAGAACTGAGGGGAAACCCTGATTATTTAAATCTGGCTACCAGTCAAGCATATTGTGGGTATTGCTGCACTAATGGCCTCAGCCTGGTGCAGGAGTAATTCCTTGTTGTAGGTTACCATGACAACACTGATGACTGAATCCCTCAGGGTCCGGAGAATGCCGTTGAGCTCACCTGGGGGCAGTTTAGCCTTTCACTGACCGTAACGTGCTCGCCCGCGTGGGGTTTGGGTTCGTTAGAGGTGTGGGGTGGTATGTCCCCTCGAGAAATTCTCACGGGTGACACTGAGCATATGACGCATTTCTTGCACTGGATGGGTTGAACCATTGAATGGCAGCTGTATGCCTGGTGTAAGCTGCTTTCACACCGGATGTGAAACGAATTTTTCGCACTACAGATTACATTCAAAATCAGCGGAAAGACGGGAAACGCGTGTATTCGCGTCTTTGCATTGACTTTGAATGTAATCTGTCGTGCGAAAAGTTCGTTTCGCATCTTGCGGCTTTACTGTGGTAGAACGATCCGCTTCTTTCTCCTACCTTGTGCATTTAGGCGCTGCTGTTGTTTCGGCACGTGGATCCTTTTCTGTCTTTACAACATTCCACAGCAAACCTGGCGATTACATCAGTCACTGAGTATTTCTGACTGTTTGTTGTCTGTGCATCGCCTCGAGGCTGTTGTCTGTTGTATTGTCGCCGTTATTGACTGTTGATCGGTTTTTGGCATTGCGCTGTACGCCTTCCTGGAAATGAATCTAGTTCTGTTTTCCGTGAAAGATTCTCCGAGCATTTTCATCCCCGGCCTGCAGTGCCGTCGCGTGTTCGAGTTCCGCATCCCCGCAGCCTCGGCCAATGGGATGGCCTCCTGCATTTAGCGGTGTGGTGAGGCAGTAGGCAGCCTGGACAGCTCTGCGGTAATGGCCGTGATAACAGTCAAAAATGCACTCATCAATCCCTGAAGCCTCCTCTCTCGGCCTGTGAGGGGCTTTTAAACAGCCATCTCCATCAGGCTCTCCCCCGAGAGCCCTGCCACGGGGTCAGAGCACCTGCCCCCCGGGCCGCCCTCCGCCTGACCCCCTCCGCTCTTACCGCCATCTCTCCTCCGTCAGTGCCTCAGCGGCTGGAATGCTCAAACATTCCAGGGCGACGTGCCTCATTATCACTGTTTAACTTTGGGCCGGTTCTGCACATTTCTGGGCGGAGAAGCTATATATTCACACCGGTGCTTTACACGTGGAATAAAGGGCCTGGGACGCGGCAGTGCGTTTACTGGAAATAGAGACCTCCCTCTGGCCCGGGAGGGGAGGATAAAAAAAAGTTGTTGAAATAAGGATAGTTGTTCTTAGATTTGTCATGACTTGCAGGAGGCATTTTCTGACTGTCGCTTTCTGCCTGCGCTGGTGAACGACGTGGCCGCCCCTACCTGCGAGCGCTGCACATCCCGCGAATCTGGGCAATTCTCTGCGACGGCTGAAGTTAAGGCATTACCGATCGGCCCGTGGGGGGGGGGTGGATTTATGGTATTTATATTCCTGCAGCACAGTGGGGGCTTTGTGCTGAAGGGGAGTTTCACCCAGACGCCGCCACCCCCCCCCCCCCCCCCCACACACTCCCTCCTGACTCCTGTTTTCAATCAGGAAGAGGCTGTGTGGTCATGTGACCTGAGCTGTGGAAGTCTGAGAAGCTTGCGCTGGAAGAAAATGGGTCCGGTTCTGTACAAATGTAATTGTGTAATGGCTGCTTTTTCCTTTCTCTACGTTTACATTCCATCTCTGTGGGCTTTCTCTCTCTCTCTCTCCGACATGCTAACCCTCCCCCCTCCCCCGGTATATCCATACTCCCCCTGTCATTATCCTGAAGCTGGGGCATGCATCGTAACCGTCATGCACTCTTGGATCGGGTGTAACTTTATATGTTGCCCTTTATAAGTCTGCTTTTGAAGAATTGTTTGCCTGTGGACGGAGACAGATTCGAGTTTGGAGAATCATTGGCCGTTACACCACATCTGGGTGTCGATTTGGCTCTTGCTAACATTGGGGAATTACTCATTAATTTTTCTCAAACGATGAGGAAATGGTTAACTGTGTTCCTGTTGAATAATTTGTTCCTCTCACCATTAACCCTGGAATTCATACTGATGCAAAATGTGATGATTGATTTGACCGTCAGCGATCTTTTAATTAATGAGTGATAAGTTCTGAAATTAAGCGGTCGCTGGTGTGCTCTTAATCACTGTGCGCTAGTCGGCGCTGAGTTGTACAGAATGATGTGCTCTACACTTTCTTCAGGGTCTGGTTATTGGCATCTCTGAAAATGAGCCTGTATTTTTTTTCCCCCTTCGCGCAGTGTATGCATCTCTCACAGTACTACAGAGCCAAGGCAGGAATGATGTGGTTTCATTTGCCAGGGAAATTTGTGGGCGGTGCATCAGAACATCATTTCTTCAGCTGGTTCCTCCCTGTCTGATTCTGTAGGTTAAAACAACCTGTATAATGTTAGTGGGTGGCCTGTTATTGTATGTAAAGAGAAGTAGAACCTTCGATATTCTACCTGCTCTAAACTGTGTGACGAAATATGCATTAATGGGCCAATATAGTGATGGTTCCACTTTTTTCTCTAGTTAAAAGTGCGGAAGCTGAGCTGCTGGATAGCTCACTTGGTTAAAGCATCGCACTGCAAAGCAGAAGTGACTATCGCGGCACGGGTTCGAGCCCCGGTCGCGCTATCCAGCGGTGATCGGCAGCTTTTTCAGAAGTAGCGGACAATTGGCAATTGCGCTACAGGGATGCGAATTGGGAAGGGTAATATGCAAATGGTAGCTTTGTTCATTGCTTAAGTGACTCCTGTTGGCCAGCCGGGCGCTTGTCAGGAAGATTTTAAGCTTGTTCATGTTCAGGTATCCTCCGCCCTCGCTCTGAACTCGTGAGGATTCGACCAACGAGTGTATAAGAAGCAGTAGCTGATGGGCGCATGCTTAGGAGGAGAGCTGCGAACTGTCTTCACTCTCCTGAGTTGGCAGCACGAGGTCGCATATGAGCAAGCCTTGTACATAGTTCCCCAGTTGGGCATTCCAGATTTGGGTGAGATTGGAGATGCCAAATTAAAAAAAAACAAAAAAAACATGGAAGTTGAAATTGGGCTCCCAGTGAGTAACTCCATCTGTGATTTGTAATTCTGGGATTATTGATTAGTTGGTGTCTTAGCCCTCTGGTCATCTAATGTTTCCCCCTCTTATTTATTAACATGCAGGACACGGCCAGCTGTTATCCCCCGCCACACCGAAGTGGGAGGGGGATATAGGTTTGACCTCCGTCCGTCTGTCCGAGATAAAGGGGACAGATTTACTCAGAAACTACTACAGAAGCAGTAACCAAATTTGGTGTGTAGCTTCAGACCATAAAGGCCTTGATCGAGTTTGAAAAATAAGAAGCGCACGATTGGCGGGGGATGTTGTAGACCATGTCGACTTGTTGAATGCAGGACAGGTTGGGTTACCTGCTGTGTTTATTGCAATCCTGCTTATTCAAGGTTCACATTCATCTGGTATAGAACTTAAAAATGACGTCGAACAAGTACATGAAAAGTCCCTTCTCAATAGTCTACCGTACAGGAGATCAGTGTGAGGTTTAGAGTGCAGAAATGGCGTAGCCCTAGGCCTGAACGATTTATTGTTTTCTAATCGAAATCGGGATTTGAAGCAATGCAGATATGTAATCGCAGAGGCTGCAATTTAGGACTGACGCTATGCAGTGCTTCTGACTGACCCAGGATCTGTCGCATCTCCTATTGTACAACTACACGCTGTCTTCCTTTAGCCACGGTCATGCCGAGTCAAGCTCACCAATTAGGATGAGGTAAATCCCAGTCTTAATTCAACAGCGTGGGTTTTCGATGTGAGACCTGACAAATCAATTTCATGCATTGATTTTTCTAAAGTTTTCCCCCAAAATTCTGCTCTTGCATTAAAACGGTGACTGTTTTACAGAGGTTACATATACAAATCAACTTGGCCGTACTAGTTCTCAGATAAACCAGGGAGTATGAAAAGCTAGTTGATAATACTTTACAATAAGGGTACAACAATTAACATGAATTAACATTAGTTAATTAACTATCAGTTAATTAGCAGGTAACTAATGCGTTAGATAGCTGAGTAAGAATTAGGTAACCATAATTGAACATTTATTTATTTTCTGTGTATCCCTCATTCTGAAGTTGAAAACATCCCTTAACCCCTTTCTGCAGATGTAGATGCCCGCGTCTATAGACCTGCAAATTGGAAGTACGCTGTTACTGTACTCGATCACTAGATAGCACCCCCGGATCAGTTATTGAATGTTCACAAGCAAGCAGACCTCGAACGCGGTTCTGAATACGGTGAAGTTCACTCCACTCCCTGTTTTTCGAGAGCTGCATGAATTAAACTCCTCAGCTAAGCCTGATGTGCAAACTGGTCAGTATCCTTGCCCATAGTGTCGATTCAGCAGTTTGAAAAAAACGATATCTTGACACAGAAAAAATCGTTATCCTTTGTAGCAACCAGTTTAGCCACAGTGAGCTAACAGTATTCCATTTAGTAGTTCATAAAAATCAGTTTTCTGAGGCAAAAAAATCGACATGGTATTAATTCTCTCACATTCTATTGCCTATTACAGTTGTCCCATACAAAAAAATTGTAGTTCCCTACCGTGGATTTACGCGTAGATTCCTTCATTGCCAAATCCAGCGCTTCCTTATATCCACCCAAGTACTGGCGTTGATAGCCAATCACTCAACCACACACTCAAGCTCTTCTGCGTAATTGTAGAGTTACACTTCATGGCCTCCTGAAGTTTCCCTGATAACAATGTATTGAATGGCTCGTTTCTTATCCAATTCCCGAGTGTTTAAACATTTTAGAGTAAGTGAAACACATTGATTGGTCAAACACAGAGCATACAAACCAATGCGTATCAGCATGCGCTGTTGTATCCTGTCTACGTTATGCACATTACGCGGCTAAAATAGACGGGATTTATAGAAAATCGGTTCGCAAAACTGGCCTTGAAGTGTTCAGTTACATTACAGGATTTAAATGAGAACGATATGCTCTATTGGAATTATTTCGAATGAAACAGGACCGGAGGGTTCTTGCTATTGGATACATCGCTCTCTATTTTATACAGTCAATGTCTCTGGAGGAGGGATTCACGAAAAAGGTCAGGCTGCTATTTTTGTTTGTTTTTTTTTTTCTGTTTCGGAATGTATATGTACTCAACTAAGTCGAATGTCGAGGTTTTTTTCCTGTTTAAAACGCGAACTGCCCGTGCATTTTGGTGTGGACCCCCGGTACGTTCATTGCACGTTTCTTTTGAATCGGGAGACGCAATGGATTTGATATTCCCTGAAAGTGGAGTGTCTGTTCAGTTAAAATAAGGTATATTTCAGAATTCAGATATTACTGTGTTAGTGAGGTGTACTTGCTCCTTATAAGTGTTGAAATGGGTTCGTGAGCTTTGAAGAGGGGACTGGTAGCTTTCATTACAGGGTGAATGTTCTGACCGTTTAATTAGCAGTTTATTTAATGCGTGTTTGTGCTGGCTTTGAAGAAAAATGGCCAAAACTCTAAACTTTATTATGGAGAAAAGGCACGTTCATATTTGGAGAGGTTACTGGTGACCATTGGTATTCAACTGCACTGATATTGATAAATTCATCCTAAACTCAACCAGAAAATCATTCGTTCATATTAAATTTCATGCCTTAAAGCTTTAATTGTGTTAAATACATGATTTTTTTAATGATTTGACAGCAAATCTTTTTGAGACTTTGGGGAGACACTTGGGTAGCTGTATAATTTGGCTAATAGCATGTAGGTAATCTGGAATGTAATTTTGAAGATGAATTCTACTTGTGCTCAAGGAGTTTATGATACCATAAATGTATAGTTTTAAGCCCCAGCAGTTTTTCAATCGTCAGAATTATTTTTTTTGCAATTTCAATGGTGAATTCTCATGAAGATTTTTTATGTTTGCTGCTCATTTTCTCTACCAAAATCATGAAAATAAACTGAAATACAATGTAATTCTAAATGCTGTAAGTGTCTTTCCTGAATTGAGCCACATTTTTCCTCTTTGTGAAGCTTAAATCTTGAATTATACAGCATTAAAGTGGGTAACCCATAAATAGCCAAATTTGGCTTCTGCACAAAGGGGTTAAGTATCCCCTATGTAGCATTTCAAAATATTAAACCATAATTTATAAATGAATACTTTAGTTGATGTGAACATCATTTGTAAATGATTACCAGGTGCATTAGTTAAATGTTAATTTCCTGTTAGTACATGCTTATTACTGCATTAACTAATGTTAATAGTTGTACCCTTATTATAAAGTGTTACCAGCTAGTTTTAATGCTGTCTTACATCGTTGCGCATTTGAAATATACGTTTTTTAGCTGCGACCAAGCAGCTCTATGAACGCTTCTGTCTGTCTGTCCGTCTGTGCCACCTTTTTGACCATGTTCCTGTCGTCGTATCATCATGAAATCTTCAGGAGTTATTGACCTTCACCAAAGTGATGTCCATGCACAAGGTCGAGGTCAAAGGTCAAAGGTCAAGTTCAGAGGTCAGGACCTTGATTGCGAGTTTTCGCGGTGTAACTCCAGTTAGAATTCATGGATCGCTATGAAATTTTGGAAATAGCTTCTAGGCATAGAGGAGGTGTTCCCTATCATTTTTCACGGTCATCCGTCAAATCCCAAGGTCACAAAGGCGAAAAAAGTGTCAATTTTGACCGATTTGAAGGTTTTAGCACCGTAACTCAAGTTTAATTCAATGAATGCCTATGAAATCTTACAACAAGCTTCTTGGTATAGAGGAGGGGTTCCCTATTGATTTTCAGGGTCATCTGTCGAATCCCAAGGTCACACCGGTCAAAAAAGTGTCGATTTTGCCCTGATAGAGGAGGGGTTCCCTATTGATTTTCAAGGTCATCTGTCGAATCCCAAGGTCCCACCGGTCAAAAAAGTGCCGATTTTTTGCGATTTTTTTTTTTATTTTTTATTTTATTTTTTTTTCACAGTTTTCGCACCGTAACTCCACTTCAACTTGATGGATGGCTATTACATCTTAGAACAAGCTTCTTGGTACAGAGGAAGGGTCCCCTTTTGATTTTCAAGGTCATTTGCCAATTTCGAGATCACACTTGTGCAAGAAACCACCAGTCATGGACACTAGGCCACGTGACGGATGCTAGGCGAAGTTGCAGCTATTAGATCCTTCTGATCTACTTGTTTATTTTTAAAATCTGATTGAAAAACACTTGATGTGTTCTCTAAACTTACCTCTGTGGTATGAATATTCTCTCCTCCCAGCCATAAAGTCTTCAGTGTCAAATTGTGTTTAATGTAGAGACATTATTAACTGACGCACTGTGGCTTCTGACGGGGAGTAAATTGCAGCTCTTATTTTAGCGTTTGGGATGCTGTGAAACTCAGCTGTTGTCATTTGTTCTGGTCAGATACGGTAATACAATTGCTTTATGGGAATGACATGTGAATGTCTGTGGACTGACTCTCGCTTTCTCGCTAATCTCAGAGTTGATTGCTACATTTATCCATCTCAGTGGGTACGAGCCCCTGGCTAATCTATTGCATGCTTGCTTTGTTAATAAGTGAGCTGGGAAAGTGAACCAGCCTGCTTCTTTTTAGACCAGGTTTCATCAAATCTTTTCGACTTTTTTTAGATGAATAATAACTTTTAAATGTTCATAGTGACCTTATGTGATTAAGTCACAAACCTGACAGACTGGCCATCTATTTATGGAGTCCTGTGCACCATTGGCTTTTGCAGGTCTGTGCCTTTACCGATTGACTCCTGGCTGAATATGTACAATGCCCCCAGAGTTGGCTGGAATCTCGTGTCCTGTAGAGAGTCAGCAGAGATGGTGATGACACAGGCGCATGTGGGAGGTGCCTCACTAGACCTGGCAGGAGATTGGCCGGCCTGTCAGTTTGGCTCAAGATGAGGAAGTGAAGCATGCCTGCTTTGGCCTGCAAAGATGCATGATTAATGCCAATATGCGCAAATGAGACACACATTTTTGCCGTAATTTTGTGCTTTAGATGATTGTGGCATCTTACTCTGGGGGAACAGTGTGAGAATCTGAGAGTTACAAGGTCATAGTAGCATATTTAAATTCTGTATTAATCGCATGTGTCATATTGTGAGGTCCATCCATCCATTACCTGCACTGCCTCTTCCTCACTGGAGTCACGGGGGAGCTGGAGTCAATCCCAGCTGACTATTGGTGAAAGGCAGGGACACACCCTGTACAGGTCGCCAATCCAGCTCAGGGCACACACATTATTCACACACCATTCACTCACACACTCAGACCCACGGGCAATTTAGAGTCTCCAATTAGCCTGACATGCATGTGTTTGGACTGTCGGAGGAAACTGGAGCATCTGAAGGAAACCCGCAACAACACAAAGAACAGGCAGACTCTACACAGAGAGGCCACAGGCTAGATTCAAACTCATGACCATCTCGCCCTAAGGCGGCTGTGATACCTTGTGCACCGCCATGCCATTTGTTATAAAGTATTAAATTATTCACAATGGTAGGAAATCCTGGCTAATTGTTCCAGTACAGTTTGTTCGGCACCGTATGGTGTCTGTCTTGTTTGCAGTGTTGTGTCGCAGGCTGAATCGGCCCAGTTAAATGACTGACCCTGGCGCTCTTACAAGCCTGAAAGCTGTGTAAATAGCGTCAGCTCCATCTACACCGGGCGTTCACTGAGGGCTGATCCCAGTGCAGTGGTGGTCGGACGAGCCGTTGCGGTCTAGTGTTTGGACGTGATGTTCTGGCAGGGCTGGGCTGACCCCGGTGCACCTCTCGACGAGGGGGGGGGGCTGCCTGGCCTTTCTCTGCCCAGCTGAAGGCCTTTGGAAAAGGAAGTCGTGGCGTAGCTTGGCGTAGCTTACGCCAGCCCTGTTCCAGCTGCTCTGCAGAAAATGGAAGTGTTTCATTGCATAACCAGCAGCGGCTGTGCATAGTCTCAAGCAACGCAGAGAGGTCTGCTCTGAGCAAATATAAAACGGAGACTGAACGCATTTTATAGTGTCACGTAGCCGCAGAGCTTCAGTACTGTTGCAGTCTTATGTAGCAGATGCTTGTAGCCAGAGGGAAGTACAGTCGGATCATACTAAAGGTTTTGATGGCGAATGCAGAGTCATTCTCTCCGTGTGGGAGTCAGCCGTAGCCCTGTCCTTGCGTATGAGGTGCAGTTCACGCGGTGTCCATAGGCTGTGGAGGGGACGGTTCGCGACTGCAGTGGTGGTGGTTTTATGTCTGCCGTCCTGCCCGGCCCTCCACACTGAGCTGACTTCACACCGCACTGCGACAGCGGCGGCCGGGCGGAGACGGTCCTGCGAATCAGCCGTTTGTCCCCATTATCTCACAGTCTGAGAGGAGGCCGTCTGGAGATTCCTCGATCCGATGGTTCTTGAGTCGTCCCCTCACAAGTGGCATGTAGAAATGTGGGTTTGTGTGAAGCAGGTAGCTGAATCATGTGTGATGGGCTAACTGTCAGCTGTTCCATCTGCAATGTCGTAGAGTTGATGAATGTGTTACATTTCTAGTAGTTTCAGGAGTAGCTTCTCAAGGAATGATTTTAAGTTTTGCCCTCTGTTTCGTCTCTCAATATTAGAGACTTTTTTTTTGTTAGCTCGGTGTAGCCTCAGTGTGGGAGGCAATTGCGGCACAATTGCCTCCCACAAGTTTGTGTTTGGAAAATGTAGCCTGTTGTTTTTATCCTCATGTTCATTTAATGTTTTTAACAGTTTATTTGTTTTGCCTTATTTCGAGAGACCCAGGTAATGTGCTGAATTAAATACAGTATTCTACTGCAGTTGTACATGGGTCAATGACAAATAAGCCTCATAACTATTTTTAAAAATAAATCTTTAAAAATGTAGAGAATACATTTATTTGAAGTTGGAAGAGTGTGTTTAAACAAGTCTTAATAGTTGCGCAACATTTACAGGGTTTTATTATGGTTTTAGATTTCACCTGCCAAAAAATGTCACGTGGTGCAACCAAAAGTTTCTCGAAATAAACACTTCCCTCTTTTTTTTTCGAAGTGATTTTTTTGGTAAGTTTACCTGAGTGTTTACTCTGCTGAAAACTTTAGTATTTTGTTATTGAGCTTGGTATTAAAATTAACTAATGGATTCTTTATTGTAGGGGCGGGTATTTTGGTTTTCCAAACAATTTAGGAACAATGAAACTATTAAACTTAGTTTATTTGAAAAATTTTCCATATAAAATGATGCCTCCATATTAATATTATATTAATTCATATTTTAGATTACATACTTAATACATTTCACATGGTGTTAACTTGCTCAGACGGTTGCGCCACCTGAAATTTTGAGGGTTTGAGATGGCAAAACATAAAATGTATATCATTTTCATGTTAAATTGGAAGTATGTTCAAATTAAAAGGTATTATAGAATAAAATTATGCTTATTATGAATCATTTAAAATTATTTTAAACCAAAGTAGTGCACTCAGACAATGTCACGTCATTGATCCACATGCATCTCCTGGTGTTCTTGGCGCCAGGCTGAAAAATCATTACTGTTTTTTAGGTGAACGCTGTGTCAGTCTGGGCCACCTGTATCCCTGCGCTACATTAGCGGGTCTGTAACTCTGCCACTGGCTTTGTGTTTGCGTCCCTGATAGGTTGGTGTGGTAAAGGCCCCCCCCCCATTGGTCCTTATCACTGCCCTGCAGGGTTTATTTGGGGGGCCAGGGGTTGACTTGTCTCCCGAAGTGAGAGAACTCCTGTGCTCACGGGGGGAATAAATGCAGCTTATCACGTCTCTGTTGGCAAAAAGCGCATTTCCTCATTGATATCAATTCACAATTATGGCCTCTACTGTGATAAACTGTGATCAAGCTCAAGTTCTCATAAACATATTGTAATTTCAGTTTCTATTCCATTAACTTGCTGTTCTTCTGGGACACCCCCCCCCCCCCTCCTCTCAAGTGCAGAACTGAAGTTTAGGATTAAACTTCTGTTCATCTCTTCTGCTTTAGTTACTCGGTGCACATGCTCTTGTGTGAAAGGCCCCATAGTCAAACATGGCTGTCGCTGTGACTTGGCTTTTAGCGCTGTAGAGCTGTTCATATCAGACTCTGTAGACCAGGTCAGTTCATTATGCATCTCCACGCTGTATTTACTCATGAGTCCATTGGGCTACTCCTCCGCTGCCTGCTCATTTCTAATGCTCTTTAGCACGATTAGCCTGCCCCCCGCGTCCGGCCCAACCCCTCGGCTCTTTAATGCGGCAAAATGGGCTGTCTCTCAGCGCGCCAGGCGTTCCGCACCTCTGAGGCGATCGATCTGGCCGTATTTACGGCCGTCCTTAAACGCGGGCGAGGACTCCGGCGTAACCTGATGAATGCCTTAGTGCTTCAGCCTCGGCGCGGCAGTGGAGAAGGCTCTTAAATAAACGGCCAGGCCCGACGCGTTACTGCGCCGATGGATTTTGCGCATCGTTACCCCCTTGTGCTGTTATTGCAGTGGCTGCTTGCCAAATGCAAGGGAGTTTGGACATTTGGACTCTCGCCAGTGCAGGATAAATGGTCATGTGTAAGCAGTGCTCCCCTGTCTGATTACTCTAACAAAAGTTCCCCTCGTTCTACAACCAGGTGTACTCTGTAGCTGCTCAGGAGTAAAACAGGTGTGCCAATGTGGGGCTAAAAGTTCACAGGACAGTATAATTACTTGGTGTAGGATTGGGCTGCCTGGTCTCTGAGCAAAGTGGTGTCTTGTGCTGTAGGTCTGCATGAGGTCCAGCCTGAACAAGACTGTTTTAGCTTCCCGGCATTTTTCACATTTTTAAAGTGTTCATCATGCAGTGCTCGCCTTCATAAAGGCTTTCTGTTTTTTTTTTTCTTTTCCTCTTAACTAAATAGTGCCTTCAGTACTCCTTACCTTAACACTCTCCTCGCTCTCATTAAAGTTGGAGGGCTCTGTATGTATTTCTGTACCTGATTAGCTGCCATTGTGTTTAACCCTTGGAGCGCAAAATCCAAATGGTGTTGCTCAATGATGTGAGATATCAAATTCGAAGTGGTTTGAAAAAAGTCGCCACATGATAATTCAGTTAATAATTTTTTTGAAAATTTATTTCCGCGCGCTAAGGGCTTACAGTGGTTCAGTACTAGAAACACAAACCCGCTGCGCTTATACAGTGGCTGCAACGAACGCAGGCCGCGTAGCATTTGGTTACTCGGCGAGCGAAGCACTGTGGGTAATTCTGTGTGCCGATACGTGTGGCCGGTCACCAGGACTGCGGCGCTGGCGTTATGAGCCGTGGGTTGTGCTGCGCTGGGGTAATGTACACGGATGCTTTACCTGCGTGACATATGTGCAGCGGTGATGGGTTGGCCACGCCCGCCTGAGTCATTACTCCTATCCCCAGGCCCATGCATATTTCATCATGTACAGGGGCTGTGCTCTGTATTCAATACACCTGCCTCTGTTCCAGTAACAGAGCTGCTGTCACCCGCGCCACCGTCTCTGCTGCTCTTAACCCACTCAGCTCCACAGGCTTCTCAGTTTAAACCCACTCATTATGAAAACATTCTCAAAAACTAGAGACACTCGGTAGAGCGCATACCTCCGCCACTCCATGTACCTTTTCTTTTGGCTACTGAAAGTGTTCCAGATCTCTTCCGAAATTAAATCAACTCTTCCTTGGGCAACCACCTATCAGACATCTGCCAAATTTCGTGCCAAACTGTTCATAACTTTTTGAGTTGTCCTATTAACAGACAGTCTGACGGGTGAAAGCATAAACTCCATGGCGGAGGAAATGAATTTGCTTGTTTGGACCATAAACAAGAAACCCCGTCCCATTTCTTTATATGGTTGATAGTCGCCTTTTCAGTGCATGTGCAGCACAAGAGGAATGAATCCGCTGTGAATTTTTCTGCAACGCCAGTGCTGGTCAGATTACCTGCAGGTTCTCTGTTAGTTTAAGTCTCTGTCTTGGGGGAAGAAATGGAAGTGATTAGTCGGCCTTACATCACCATTCAATTTTCACGAAGGTTTACTCCACGAAAGCGGTAAAATATTTGGAAATCCCAATTTTCATATGAAATGCCCTTTAAATGTATTATTATTTTGTAGGAAGTCAATCTATTTCATTATCATTTGTGGTGAGGTGTACTCTAGTCGTTTCTTTTGCACAATTATACACTTATAGATGTGCTCACGACGTGCCTTTTGGAAGCTTGAACAGAATGTCACCTTACTATACCTCTCTGCAGATTTGTGATTGTTAGTGGGCTGTTCTTCTTTAGTCAAATATAGGTGTTATTATTTAAGGTGTTCTTGGTCATGTGTCCTTAACATATTTATATTCTACTGCTGATGTCGCCATCACTCAGTCTATAGGAGTAGACTGTTAGCGGTTGAACTTTAGAACATGGCCTGTTGAAAACTCTACCTGCCCATCAAATGATTGGGAGCATTTATTTGTGACTTTATAAGTTTCTGAATCATTGCAGATTTTGCCACAGCACAGGCTTTTGCCTGCTGCTACACCCACACAATTCACAGTATGACTGATGAGGTTTCTAATGCCAACCAGACGTACCTAGAAGTAGAACTTCTCCCCACTGTTAAAGTTTAGCAGTGTAGCCTTTACCACTGGTCATTTAAGGGCTCCAGACAAGATCAGGAGACCCATCTTAATTTTATTTATTAGTTTTATTGTAATTATCAATCAGTTGTTGTTTTGCAATAGCCTTGGAATTGTTCAAATAGTCAGGTGTAAAGTTCAAAAATTAAATCAAGAGGGAGCATGTCCTTTGCCTTTTTATGAAAAAACTGATAACGCTGAGGCATTGAATAATCCTGGTTTGATTGTAGCCAGTTTTTACTGGGCGTTGTGTTCACTTCAGTGGGTAGGACTGTTTCTAAGAATTATTCTGCCTCTGTTAAAGCTGTACAGCCAGATTTGGAGGGATGGGAATGGATCTCTGTAGACTAATAGCTGGTCTGTAAGGGGACATAGAGGTTTACAGCCCCCTCCCCTGTGCTTCAGGGAAACTGTGGGGTATTTACTGTGGAAACAGGAAGTGGCCTCAATATGATGACACCATGGGGAAGGAGGTCCTGCTGCTTTTGGTCACCATGGCAACACTGTTCTCATTACCCTGCGCTCCCAGGGTAATGCGCCCCCCCCCCCCCCCCCCCACGGTGCTCACCTCTGCACCTGAAATGGATCTCCAGTCTCTCATGCGAAAGGAAAATTAACCACGGTGTCGTCTGTCCTGCATCAACCGCTAACCCTGCCTGCCCACGAGAGCAGCCGCTGTCACAGGCTAACCCGTCTATACCCCGCCCCTCCTCACCATGGTTACCATCCATTCCATTCCCACCTCTCTCTGCTCCTCCCACTCAAGTCTAAGAGTTGAATTTGGCTGCACTGTTTGATTAGGGAGTTTCACCCTGACGGCTGACGTGTGATCATTGCTGATCATTTCTGTACATAACTCTGCAGGAAACTCCATATCTGGCTAAATTTAGTCATAACTAGCCTTTTTTATATCAAAATACCTGCGCTTCCATTATTTCTGACCTAAAGAATCATCAATCCTGTGATGTGTGCTTTGTTCAGAACTTCGTTGGAGACAAATTTTCATTAGGCTTGTAGTTTTGGTGAGATTTGTTTTATAGGATCCGTATCTATCATATACATTCAAACAATCCTCTGTTTGCATACATCTCATTAATTTCCTCTGTTAGTCTGACTTTGTATCCTACGTAAGGGACAGACATTTTGGACTTGAATTGGCTTCTCTCTCCCCAGAGAGGAAGCGGTTTGTATCCACATTGCTGAAGATCTGTTTGTGCACCTGTGTTTCTCTTCCTGACCTGTGACTACATATGCAGCACAAACCTGCTGTGTTATAACTGAGAAAGGTCTGATCGTGATGTAATCATGGTGCGCTGCCCCTTTAAGAGCGCAGAGCGTATTTTTTTCCCACCCCACCCTGTGGATTACTTGGCAGCCGACCTGTAAGAAATCAGCAGCATGTTTGTGACAGTGTGAAAAGGCAGGCAGATACACAGGGGGGGGGGGGAGGAGTGACATGAATGGCTGCTCTGTGTGTGTGAGAGAGTGAGTGTGTGCGCCAGAGAAAGTGTGTGTGAGTGTGTGTGTCTGTGACAGTGAGTGTGTGGATGTGTGCGTATGAGAGAATGTGTGTGTGCCTGTGAGAGTGTTGAGAGAGTAAGAATGTGTGTGAGTGAGACAGTGTTTGAGTGTGTACATGTGTGTATGAGAGAATGTGTGTGTGGGTGCCCGTAAGAGTGTGTTTGTGTGTGACTATATATGAGTGTGTGGGTGTGTGCTTGTGAGTGTGCGTGTGTGCATGCGAGTGTGTATGCATGCGTGAATGTTTCTGTATGATAGAGTGTGTGTGCGTGTCAGAGTTAATGAGACCCTGAGTCAGAATTGTGCCTCCTGTCCCTGCTGTCTCTCAGTCTCTCTCCGGAAGTTTCTGCTGCTCCAGGCCTAAATCTCCCACCCCCCACCCCCCCCATAACTAGCATGCATTTCACAGTCCACAACCCTACTGGCCACCCCTCGTATTCCCATCAGAAGCACAGGAGTGGATTTGGGACGGGAGCGCGGGCAGGCGTGGAGAGATTGGCACGTGAAGCGGAGCGTGGCTTTCAGTTGGCTCTCGAGAGCGCTAACTGCCAGCTCCTTGGGAGCGATTGCTGAGCAATCAGGCCAAATGCACACTGAGATAATGTAGCGGAAATGCAGCGGAGGTTAACCTAGCCCTGGCGCGTAGCGCACAACACTTCTGCTGAGGCCTGGATGCTGAATACACATTTCCCTTCTTGCTGTGGTAATGATGATATTGTTGTATGACTGTTGTATGAGGTGGATATTGTTAATCTGTAAAAGCTGTCGGTTAGCCTGCGATTTCGGCGCAGTGCCTGTTGGATGGTGAAGTGTGGTTCCAGTCCGTCTAAATCACAAAGGTTAAGTTGTAGAGCAGAACTGCTAAATAGCACTTAATTTGCAGACTGGGCAGTGGGGTCGCTCGGTGGAAGGCTGCTTGACTGGTAATTGTCGGTGGTTTGACACCGCCCCCCCCCGCCCCCCCGGTGATGCCTGGAATTTTAACTGGCATCTGTAGAGATGAAATTGGGAAGAACTCTGCTGTTGGGCCCTGGCAGGGCCCTAAACCCCGAAACTGCCCCTGGGGCCTTACCCCTGTTCCTCTCCATCGGTCCTTATTGCGGCTGTTCTCTCTGGCATTTCTCCACAAGTGTCCTTGGAAAAGAGACACATGTTCTCAGTGGAATTCCCCTGGTTAGATGAAGGCTAAGGCAAATGACCTGCGCTTGAAAGCTAGCCTGGAATCCATACATAGCAAGTGCTGGTCGTTCCCAATAGTCACTTACTGATATCAGACTGGCCTCAGTCAGATGGCCAGCGTTTAGCCCTTTCGTCACTAATGAAGTGAATATTCGTGTTTACTGCTCTTGGCTGATTGTGTGACCTTTTGGCGAGAACCACCAATCGCATGGCGTCATTTGCAAAATTAATGCTGACCGGGTTATTCATCGCATCTTGTTGTCAGAAGTGGTAACTAAGCAGGCGAGCATCTAGTATCTATCTTATATCTGCATGCTGCGTGTATATTTCCTTTTACTTTGCTACATCAGCCATTTTACAACACAACTAATGGCTGTAATAAGGAATATGAGTTAGCTGGCCAGCTACAGCATTCGTGAATGTTATTTGACATGAGCTTACAAATTAGATTTTGGCTTTCTTACGTTTACTCTTGGAGTGGTTGTTAGGCTTTGAACAGGATAATGTTTGGCCATATCTGCATTTTGTTTATTTCAGTGGGATTCCCCGGTATAATAAAGGCTAAATTAAATAATACTCAAATTACTCAAATGCATTTCACTGTAATTGGCATTAGCTACAGCTCAAGGGCATGATTGCATCATCTAGATTAAAATGATACTCCACCCAAAAACTTTAATTTGTGTATTAAGTTATTTTGCATCTGGCGCAACATTTTGGCCGCTGGAGATTCGTGAAAAATTATTCCTTTTTTGCTGGAAGCAAATGGGGTCACCCAGTAGCAATGGGAAAACTCCACTCCATTGACAAACTTTCAAACCATCGTACAACGCAACGTCCAGTATAATCCAAGTTAGCTTTGTCCACTCATATCCTCAGAACTCTAGAAACATGGTTATTTTTCGCTAAAAAAAATAAAATACCACAGTTATGCTGCAAGTAAGCTCGCGCATTCAAAGGAAGTCCCGCCTCCCGACTCGTTCATTGCCCATTTATTGTTCATTTTATATTATGCTGTTTTTCTAACCAGAACGGAGATTCTTTATACCAATGGTTGATGACGTAAAGAATTGGACAGCCAGTATTGTGGTCCATTATCATAATTTTTTTTCTTTGTTGTTCGATATAATTTCATTTTCACAAGATTTAATTAACTCTGGTGTTAACTGGTCGATGACCATCTGAGTTAAGATGATGTAAACTCTGTGGCCTGTCGTCCTGTCATCTGTAAACAGTGCGACAGGTAACCTCTAGCAGTCTTTCATATTTATCAAATTTGACAAAACCTGATTTGTAACATCTTTAGCACACTAAGTACTTTGGGATTGCACTTCAGCCTGGTAACCCCAATGGTGGACGGGAGATGGTCAAGTTTAAAACCTGAAATTGGTCATTTTACACCTTTTTGATATAGGTGGAGCCGAAAATCTGTTAAGTAGTATACATCATAATGTCTCAATTTCAGTGACTGGTTTGGCTATTTATGAAAAATGGCTGTTTTGTTTTAGATATTCCTTCACTCATTGTCACATATTTGAATGACCGGTAATCTCCAGCTGCCACAAGGACCAGTGAAATTAGATGAAAATTTGCATGCAATGTCTTTAGGATATAAATAAGTTTGGTATTTTATTTCAGCCTTGTACCTCACTCCCAAATGGGTTTGGCAGGTGGCAGATGAGTTGCGTTTTTGTTTCACTTGAACCTCTAGTTTTCTGTTTGGTATATGCTACCAGCGGTACTTCTGTCCTTTATGGGGGCAGGGCTTGGTTTTTGTTGTAGGAGCGCTCCTGAAAGGGGGGCGTGGTCTCAGCTGCGAAGAGCAATGTGTGACCCTCTGACTCTTGGCTGGCATGGTGGGGTTGGGCCGGACTCCATGGGGGCTTGTCAGTGACGAGAGACCAGCTTTCTAGCTGGATATTGCAGTCATTAACCCCCCCCCCTTCCCAAAAAAAAATTGAGAGCTGGTTGCATAAGTTACATCCGTTACGTAAGAGCACTGTCTTGCATACCAGGTCCGGCTAGAGATTTACTTGTAAGGACAGTAACATACTAACATCCTAACCTGTTGCTGAGGGGGAGGGACATTATCCAGACATCAACTCATCACCCTTCATGGGAGCCTAAAGTCTGAATTCCCCAGCAGAGACTGCGGCTGGGTCGCCATGGCGATTTCCTGTGCGGTCTCCTCCTGTGCGCTGACCGTTAGCGGCCCTGATTCCTCCACCGCAGTGACACTCCCCCCACCGCTCATTTCTCCACTTGTGCTCTCCGCTCAGAATGCACCCCGAGGGGTTAAAATGAATTGGCGCCTTTTATAGGACCCCTGCTGCTGCCGGCAGGACCATTAAAGACGTGACCCTGTTCTGGAGTGGAAAATATTTCAGAGCCGTGCCACCCAGGCCCCACACATGCCGCACTGTGCTGACTGTCACCTGCATCGCCTCCCACACGGTGACTTCACGGTCTTTCTAAATATGGAGGCCTAATATTAGGGTGCACCCTGAGCATTTTTGAAAGTATGTCACTGTTTAGCAGTTTCATCTTTGCTACAGGTGAGGCTGGGGTCTGGCAATTTCTGGGAATTTTTTTTTTTTTTTTAGGTCATTTTTATCCCCCAGGCATAAAATGTGGGGGGATATAGTCATGAGTGCAGTTCTCCGTCAGTCCGTCCGTCTGTCTGATAAATTCATTTCCAGAGCATAACTTGAAAAATGTTGAGTATTTTCCCGCAAAACTTGGCGTGCACATTCATCATGACCTGCCTTTTGCTAATCCAAAGTTGATGACATGGAGCCGGGGGGTTATGTCATCTCCTAATGCCTCTTGTTTAGCAGTAGTGGATGGTAAATGTAGCCTTCAGTGTTATTGGTCTAATGCATTTTGACTGTATTGCCCAATAATGGGAGAAACTAAGCACATGTAGACTGGACGAAGCTGGGGTCAGGAGCCCATCCTGCTCTGGTCTGGCAGTCAGATGTTTGGAGGCCTCTGTCACCAGAGCTGATGGCAAGCAGACCTGTACCTATTATGGTAACCGTGCTGGTGACTATACCTGTTCAGTTAGTGTCAAGCATGTTGGGCCAAATCAATGGTCGAGGCAGATTCTGCATTGTTTTCATCCTGCTCATGATATGCGTGTAGTGTATTATCATCCATAATCACTTAAAGGCAGAGAAAGGCTTGCTCTGGCTTGCTTTTTAGCTCGCCGGGACGAATGTCGTCCGGAGAGCTATTGTCGTACCCCCGGCGTCAGCGTCTGCGTCCGCGTCCGTCCGCGTGCAGAAAAACTTAAACCTTGCCCCGACGAGCTTTGTTGTCTTTCTGAAAACTCATGTTCTAGTTGGTCAAATTATGCAGTTGAATGCACCAGCTAGTCAGGGCATTTTACTTTGTGGGCTGTTTTTACTTCTAGTTGGAACTGCCCATTGATTTTGTGTTTTTATTTTGTTAAGGTCTGCAAGCAGGAGACACAGTTTTAGTCTCTCTTGTAGCAACGGTAGCTTATAGCACTGGAGTTTATCTATTGTTAAATTTACGTTTTGTTGTTGTATTTTATTATTTTTTATTTATTTATTGCACACGTGTTAAAAAAGGGGGAAAAAGGGAAAAAAAACAACATAAAATCTATTTCTGAAAAAACATATTCAAAAATGGATGTGTTGGGTGAAGTCACGAAGCCTTCTGGCTTATACAAAGGACCTCACCTTTCTTGACAGGCAAAGAAAGTCTAAAGAAAACCAATACAGCTAGTCAAAATGAGACATATAATTTAAATACATTATATATACACATATACATATATACATATACACACACATTTACATCTCTAGACAAATAACTAAACTAATCAATCTGACAATAGAAACTTCCTGAAAAGAAATCCAATAATCGATAAACAGAAGACAAAAATGAACATGCATACATAAGAAGTTACATTTCATGAATTAGGTGAAAAAAGTTTCCTTTTAAAATTTTCTAAGGATGATGAGCTTAGGACGATGTCTTTTGGTATTCCATAACTTAGCACCGTGGTATTTAAGAGAAAATCAGTGGTATCAGTGGTTTTTGTTTCCATACCAATTATCTCATTGATTTGGCCAGTGTTTACCATCCAGTCAATGATATTACTTGGTCATGCATTTAGTTCATGTCAATCACTCTTTATCTGACCTATACTGTGTGCTTTAGCTGTTCCACTAACCTTTGCCATGCTCTAATTCTAATCCACATAAGATAAGAATCTGCTGAATAAATGTGACGTCGGCTTTCACCACCACTTGCATACACTACTGCTCGAATGTCTGGAGTCCCCTATGATATTCAAATGCAACTGAGGAAACAGTAGGATGACCCAAAAAAATTAAATCCAGACTCTGCAAGGTCTTTCTGGAGAGGAATGACACATATAGAATTGCCAGCTCAATTGCCTGACTTAAACTCCAAAGAACTGTTGTGAGATCACCTGGATCATGAAGTTTGTGATGGCTGTCCATCTGCAATGACACACAAGTGGAATATATTATAGTCCCTGTGTGAATGCATTGAGAACATTACCTTTGTAAAAATAATGTACATAATGCCTGATAGGCACATAGCAGGGCACCTTTAGTGGATACTTTGAGAGATCTCTACAAGAGCTGACTAGTGTCATGTATTCTGCCTTAACATAGTTTGATTACATGTAGTTTATTATGCAAAAACCTTAATTGTATAAAGAAGCATGAGCTGCTCAAATGACAAGTGATTCCAGAACATTTGAGTGGTAGTCAATTAAAGCAAAAAATCTAATGAAAACTTTTTAAATCCCCCCCCCCCCGGTGACTTTCAACAGCTTTGCCGTAAGTGCTGAGAGACTTCAGGGAATATTTTCTGTGGAAAACAGTGCAGCTAATCTATGGCCACCACGTTTGATTAATTGTCAATGAGAACCGTGTGTTCAGATACGCGCCAGGAGGAAAATAATGTGGACATACACTAGATCAGGTGCAGTACTGAGTACCTAAATGTTTCAGCATGTGCAGTGCGTTTGAGGGCTGGGGGATGTGTGGAGCTGTGCAGGTAGACTGCAGAGAGTGGACATTAGCTGGGCAGGCAGGTTTAGTGCTGACTCACTGGTGGCCTCCTGTCTGACTCCTGCACTCTCCATCCGTCTGCAGGAGTTCGCGGCGTTGACTAAGGAGGTGAACATGTGCAGGGAGCAACTGCTGGAGAGAGAGGAGGAGATCTCCGAACTGAAGGCCGAGAGGAATAACACCAGGGTGAGTCCCTTGAAGAGCATACTTGCCCTCATACTCCGCTCACAGGCAAGACCCTTAAAGTGCACACTCACTCTCACACTTCTCTCATAGGCAAGACCCTTAAAGTGCACACTTACACTCTCATACTTAACCCACAGGGAAGACCCTTAAAGTGCACATGTAGTCAGCAGTGACTTTAGGAAACCATTAGTGTAATTTGACAGAAGAGACAGCACCTTGGCGAAGTATACTTCAGTGGAAAGTAGAATACTTGAAGTGTCTAAAACGCATAGTTATATAAATTTTAATTTGGTAATGATCCAGTGCAATGCATTTTTAAACCAGCAAGTCTTCAAATTGGCTTCAATACCAGGGGGCAGACATTTTTACTTATGGAATCTTCTGATTTTTGAATTTGATCTTCAGAAACCTCACCTTTTTTCAAAAGACTACCTTAACCTCTCGCAGTTACATTCCCCGATTAGCCACAATTGCTCAGACTAATTGGTCTTTTTAAAGCGGAAATAATTTTTATTGGGAATTAAATTATTTTTATTCGGAATTAAAGCTCTCGTAAACGTGGCCATTGCCATATCAATTATATAAATGTAGGCAATGGGTATTCACCTTTCATTACCATTCTAATTATAGGTCATGTATTGGTCTTGGTCGCTAAGTTGATAAATTGTTTGATTGTTAATCAGGACATCTTAAATAAAAATAGCTTGCGGGCAGCCAAGTGATAAAGGGGGAGTTGACTGAAGGCCCTTTGAACTACTTTATGGCCCCGATGAAAGGTTAGAGAGCAACTAACGTCTCGTAAGAGAATAACTGACACTCAAGCACCACGGCACTGGTGTTTGATTGGATAATGCATTCGAAATGCACACTCACCCACTATATAGGGCACTGTGTTGTGAGTGTTCTACATCGAAAACAATATTGAGAGTGAGTGAGCCGGTGGACAAGTGTGTATTGTGATCGCAGCCTTAGATTCCCAAAGTAAAAATTTCTGCCCCCTTGCATTGATGCCGATTTGAAGACGTTCCGGTTTAAAAATACGTTGCACTGGATCATTACAAAATTAAATTTATTCAACCATGCGTTTTAGGCACTTCAAGAATTCTACTTTCCACTGAAATATACGTTGCCGAGGTGCTGTCTCCTCCTTGAAATCCATGTGGGATGGTCTAAACTAAAGGAATTCATGTAAACCAATTTGCTTAGAGGTATTATGCAGGCATTTTCCCATGTGAAACCAGGAACCTTGTAGTTACAAATCTCTCTCCCTCCCAGTCGCATCATATGTTATAGCCAAGTAGGGCTTCTCCACACCATAAACACTGGGGTAATTACTGGGGGTAATTGGGATTTGGTTTGGCACGATTGCAACCACTTCCCTGTCATGTGGTACCGGGTGATGTCATAATTGGATGGAATGCCCAAATGATCAGGCAACTCTATGACATCACCCCTGTGGATAAGCGAATGGGAGCGGTAGCAGATGGGAGAATGGTGCCAGATTCCTGCGAGCCTCTTTCTTTTGGCCAGAGCCGAGCAGATGCTGCCTTTTTCAGTCTAACGGTCTCTTGAGAGGCTGTCATTTGGTATCAATAATTTTTAAAGAAGTAAATACAACATCCAATTTTTTTTATTTATATTGCAGGTTGCATTTTATGACTGCTAGCTTTTTTTTGCACTTGTGAACTAATCCGGAATCTGGCCTGTAAAATGAGTTATTTTTCTGTGTTGAATAAATGCTCTTATCTTTTACTCTCCGGGCTGATTTCCTCTCGGCACCCTGCTCCTCCTCATAGAGATTGTGTTTCCGCTTAATAATGCTTCCTGCGCAGTACACTTGAGTAAATCCCTCTGTCGGGTCAGTGGCTGCACAAATTGGCCTCATTTAGTCTTGAGTTCGGTGTGTAAGGGGCTAGGTTGATCCGTCAGAGATTTTGTGAGCGTCTGCTTGTGGCTTGTGGGTTTGCTGTGTGCTGTGGGGATGCATCATCTCACTGTGTTTTTGGTCTGCGTGGGCATCAGTGTGTGTGAAGGGTGGGCAGAATGTGGTTAGTTTACAATAGTAATGTTACGCCTTGTTGACTGCGTGTCATGGTGAGATGTGAGGAATTATAATGAGGAAGTTTAGAATTGCAACATAAACAGAGACCAGTGCACGGGCTGGCTTACACACACCTACTTTGAAACACGCGCTCAGTCAGACAGTCTCTCACACACATGCATACTCTCTCTCTCTCTCTCTCACTCACTCACTCACTCACTCACTCACTCACTCACTCACTCACACAATCACACACACACACACACTTTCTCTCATTCTATGTCTCTCATACACTTGCACACACTCTCTGACTGTATGTCACTCACTCATTCACACACGCACACAGAGCAGCCAGCTCCGCTGAGACCCTCACATCCCAGCCTTCAGTTCAGACAGCGGAGTAATCTCTCCTCCTATCTGCCTGCACCGCATCTGTTTCACAGAAGTCTGCGCTTAGCAACAATATGTGGCCAATAAAAGTGCTTCCAGAAGTTCAACTGAGTACATTTTATTGTGGCGATTTTAATAAGCATGATATTTGCTTTTTCATAGTGTCTGGTTTTTCCGGGTAGTTCCAAGAACAGCAGGTGACCGTTCCTTATGAAGGGTCATGAGGCTACATCACTCCTTCATAAGAACGCCATATCCCCATATGTACTTTATAATCGTTAGCAGATTCTCTTGCCGATTAATGGAAACATTCTTTGGTTAGCATTGCATGGAGAATCCATGCAATCCATGGAGAATTGTGCAATTACATTATGACGTGGAGGTTTTTTGCGTGGATTGGGACTTAGCCCAACACTAAAGCCCTTTTAACTTATGAAACCTAACCTGGCAACCTCCTGGGGCTTCCCTGCTTCAGAGCCTGTGCCTATAGGAGAGGAGTCGGCATAACCTATAAAACCTGCTCAGGAAATTTGCCAACTTGATCAGCAGTAACATATTAGGGAATGTTCTGTTCCAGCATCAGCCATGGAGTCTTTGGCTTGCTCAGCTGAGATGTCCATCCAACAGCAGAGTTTTATTCTAATAAAAAATGGTGCTGGAAACACTTGTATAGGATATGTGATGGTTGGCCGCGCAGACTGATGTGTGATGGCGTCCATGTAGCAAACAGAAGTTTCCTGAGTTTTACTGAAGTGTATCTACTCATCAGTGTTGAAGGAATTTTTGTTTGTTATTCCTGCATTAGCAAGCTGATTCACATATGTTAGCTGGCACATCTTTGACATTTTGAGATGGACACAGCCATTTCTTGCCACTTGCCAGCACTGCGGCTACGTCCTGCTCGTGATTCCGGCCTGTACGCTAGCAATTTTGGAATATGACGGCCGGTTAGTCAGAGAGCGAGCCCTAATACCTCATGTCCCCTGGCTTGTAATGGCATGTTATAAACATCCCTAATGGTTTCTGAGGGAATTTTGTGGGCACCTGCTTTGTTTTGCGCGCGCGTGTCTGTGTGTTTGTGTGTGCGTGCGTGCATGCGTGCGTGAGTGCGTGCGTGCGTGTTTGTGTGTGCGTGTGTGTTTTTGTGTGCGCGCATGTGTCTTTGTGCTCTGTGTGTACTACTGCTGTTCCTTCATGCTTTGTGTGTGCACTCATAGGTGCGTGTGCGTGTGCGTGTGCGTGTGCGTTAGCAGAGCTATGTTGCTGCTTGAACTCTCCACCCCCTGCCTGCCCCCACCTCAGTTTGTGTGTCCGTGTCTGCTAGTGTACTTGTATAAACACTGCACACACATCCTCCTTGTATTTTTGTAATGATGTCACATTGACTTCCATTCATTCTTTGTGTCATCACAGCTCTTCCCTGATCTTAACAATGAGCAATGCATGCCAAACCTTAACCCTAATCATAACCTTAACCTATCCCTTGTTCTGACCTTACCCCTAAACTCAACCAATTAGTCTCAATTTGCTTTCCAAAATGTCCTCACTTCTCAAAAACTTATTTCTACTCCTCCCTGTTCAGCAAGTGCAAGCACACACTCTCTCTCTCACGCACACACACACACAAGCGCGCATGCGCGTGCGCACACACACTCTTATAGACAGACACACACGCATACACACAAACACACACAGTCTTACACAGACACGCGCGCACACACACACACACACACACTCTCTCACACACACTCTGAGTGGTCCGGTCTTGTCCCGCCTGCAGCTGCTCCTGGAGCACCTGGAGTGTCTGGTCTCTCGGCACGAGCGCTCGCTGCGCATGACCGTGGTGAAGCGACAGGCTCAGTCCCCCGCCGGAGTCTCGAGTGAAGTGGAGGTGCTCAAGGCCCTCAAGTCTCTGTTCGAGCACCATAAAGCCCTGGACGAGAAGGTAAGGGGGCTTGTTTCATTACTGCAGTTCACTGCCAGCGCACCCTGCACTGTCATTACTGCGGCAGTGCAACCGCTGCCCCAATGGCTGTTTGAGTGTAATATAGTATCATTTTTTATACCTACTGCTTTGTGGTGCTCTCTTTTTATGGTGTTACTGGTGTAAAATAAGCTGTCTGTTGTGACATCATTGTTGGTAGATGATGTACATGCTTGTTTCTGCCAAATGCCCTTATTTCAAACTGTTAGCCATGTTCATTTAGCAATGTTCATAATTTTGTCTTCTTACAAGACTCTACGATGTGGCTAAGTGCAGTAAATGTGCACGGCTTACCTGCAGAAAAAGTCTGTCTGCCGGAAGAGAAAATGGTGTGAAGGTTCGAGGGGGACAGAAAATGATGACGCTGATATAAGGGTGGGGAGGGCTTGTGTTTTTGACGGGGCCCTGCCTGTCCTCACGTACCCCTGCCCGTGTGCCCTGCTCAGGTGCGGGAGAGGCTGCGCATCGCTCTGGAACGCTGCAGCGCACTGGAGGAGCAGCTGTCCTCATCTCAAAAGGAGGTACGTGCTATCCCACGACGCTCCTCTCTCCCCCCACGGCTCCGTCTCGGTTCCTCGTTTAGGGGCGAATCGGGCAGGGCTGGCTCCTCCTCCTAGGATTCGAGACGCGCCTATGCGTGCGGTGGCTGTGTCAATATAGAGTGAAACCGCACTCTGGTTACCCTGGGAACCTGCTCACACACTCTCATGCTACATTGCCGGGCCACCAATCAGGCCCGGCCGGTTCAGGCTGTTTATTTGGGCAGGAGATGGTGAGTCGCCTCTCTGCACTACGATGGTACGCCCTAAACCTGTCGTCCTGTCACACCTACCTGCAGTCGCTTCTCCGTGTTTCAAGACCTGTCCTGTACACAATTATGAAACTTTCCTCTAGCCAGCGAGGGGGTAAAAGTGATTGGTGGATGATCACATTGGTCATTTAGAGAGACATTTGTCCTAGGTTCCGTGAAAGAGGTGGAGAACGCCACTGGGCACGCGCACTGCATCTCCTGAGGCCTTTGGGCCTGTAGGGCTGTTATGAAGGATTTGTTCAAGTCTTAAATTCCCTTTGTGGGATGGAGATTAAATGGTGGTTTATTTTTGCATGAAAGGAAGACATTCCTTTGTCTTTTGTGCCGGTTGACAGATATTTGGACGATGGCTTTTAGGTGTGCGGAGTTGTGCAGTTTTTTATTGTGCTGCATGTTTTGTTTTGTTACGCCAAACCCTTTTTTGAGCAGTAAATAAAAAATTTTACGCTGATTCCATACAGCTGAATTTGAGTTGAGTTTACGAGAGGGTCTCCCTGCTCTGATTTTACTGAAGTATTCAGTCTTAACAGTCTTTGAATTATTTTTATTTATTTTTTTTTTTTTTAAATACATGAAGTATGTTTCATCACTGACACCTGGCTACACACACGAACACCGATGCGCTCACAGTGATGTCCGTTCACGCAGTCGATTACAGCAAAATGCCCAGGTCTGCACCATCCTGCTCGTCTAATGAAAAAGCTGGAGAGCCGGGCTCTCCTGTACATGCTTTTTCATTCCAACCGCAGTTGCAAACCCTGAACTGCACAGCGCTGTGAAACCCTCTTAATTACTGCTCTTAATTACACCCCTTTCATCTCCACTGAGGGATGACCTTGCCCCACTCAGTGGGAAAAATAACCAGTGCATGCCATGGAAAATATACACCCTGTGTTTATTACCCAGGGCCTTAATGCACTTGACCGACTCAATGCTATTTTGCATGTACAGCGCTTAGCAAATTCATTAGACCACCAACATTGTAAGGTTTATGCTGCAGCTGAATTAACAGTGTTGGTAATTACCAAAATAATTTGCATGTTTCTGTACTGGTCAATCCACCAGAATGCGCAAGGTCTTTAATTTAAATGATATTTTTAATGTTAAAATGTAATTATTGTTGTTATCCATGAATTTTCAAATTAACGGTTGAACAAAAAAGCAGAAAAAATAGTTAAGCACATTATTATTTTTTGATTAAGATGCCAAATAACAGTTGTTTTCTTGCATTCCTGAACATAAAAATTAGTTTTAGTGGTTGAGTGCAAGAATGCAAGCTGTTACCAAGGCCAAAGGAGGCCATAGAAAATATAAAGTTTTTATTTTTTTTTTTTAAATATGTGAATAAGGACTGTTTAGTTGTTTCAGTTCATTATTTGCTGAAGAAATAACAATATAATCTGAAGTTTTAAACAAGTTTTTGACAAATGTTTCTTGTTTTTATGACTGGTGGTCTAATAAATTTGTTTAGCACTGTACATGTGCTGTATCCTTCCAACTGCAGGATATTGGAGTGATTATTTTTTATTTATTTATTTTTTTAAATGTGTAGCCTTGTGAGATCAGTATGAATGTTTATTGATACTGATCCACTGAACTGGGATCTTCAGTGTGCTGCTGCTGTATACTGTATGTTCTCCTGTCTCTGTGAACTGTGTGTAGGGTAAGGACACATGACCAGACAGCTCTAACCTGTTCTGAATGTTTGTAAGAGATGTGCTGTAACGCTGCCAGCACAATACACACTGAGCCCTGGACTGAGTGTGAGTCTCTGGGGTAGGCCAGAGCCTCCAGGTCCCATTGTAACGATGTGGCAGTTTGAACTCCTGTCACAGCATAGCACCATGGGAGATGTAGTCCTCTGCTATTGTCCTGCTGGACTTGGACATCACCAGAAGAAGAAAGTGCTTGCGTTGAGGGTTAATTGGCTGCAAATAACTGCAGTCAGTATTGTGAGCAGAGGAGAAAGGGCTTCTGAAACAATTTTTATAAGGAGTTCATAGTCTGAAAATTTCACATGCTGACATGGCACTCGTGTGCAATGTTGTGCAGGAGACAAAATTAGATGATTGACTCCATAAGAGAGTAAGATGGTGCTAACTGGTGTGTGTATTAGCATTCATATCAAATGTTGCAATTAAAGCCCTTTGAATTTGCTCCACTGTCCAAGTGTTTCTGAACCTCACTTGTCCACTGGGAAGTTTGACTGATTCCCATATATTGTTTACATTGTAGGTGGCATATCTGAGGGAACAGAACATGTCCAAGAAGCCACTGCTGGACGGACCGGCTGAACTGAACCATGACGGGGAGAACACGCCCAGCACCAATGGGAAGGTATGAGCTCTACAGTGTGCCTGTAGCTTTCATGGTTCCTGGTAGCTGCATCAGCCCTGATTCGTCTCACAGTCTGCATGACACTTGGCTGCGGTTGGCTTGTTCCTCCATCTCAGCCAATATGCTCGATTTTGGCCAATTGGATCAGTTGTAAATCCTCACTAGCACATGCGCTAAACCTTGCATGTTATACGCAGCGCAGTCTCGATATTGAGAGGTCCGAAGTACCAGCTGGGCCATGACTCAATGTCTCCCTTCTTTTGTTGGTTTAAATCTCTCCGTTTGTGGTACCCAACTGCAAAAAAAGCATGATCACGAAACAAAAGAAGAAGAGCGCAGTTGCAATCTCACCCACGCACTGGGGGGAGGCGACTGAGCGCATGCGGGCCAGAGCTCACCTCTGTCTCTCTCGCTCTCTCTGAGGGCTTGGAGGGTCCCTGGCCCTGGTGAGCCCCATTAGCCAGCTGCTGGTGTGGAGCCTGCGGGAGGGGCCTTTGTGCTGCGCTAATGTAGGGTAACCCTCCCGCCGAGCAGCCTGTGCCCCGCGGCCCCGCGCTGGCTGCAGCCCTCCCTGGGTAATGGGATTTGGCTCGGTCCCCTCGCCGGCTCCTGCCCCTGCCCCCATAAGTGCCTCTGTGTGATCTCAGCTGCTCAGTGCAGCGCTGGTGCAGGACGTGTCACTCGCGCGCATCCGAGCGCATCACCGCCAGCTACTGCCATGGAGGAAAGGGTGTACGGCGGGGTTATTTAGGCTTCAGTCTTTGCTTGTGCATTTAACCCTTAGAGCGCTAAATACAGCTATTGTTGCTCAATGACGTAAGATACCAAAATCGGAGCTGTTGAAAACCTATCATGTGGTGACTTGTTTAAAAGAGCTCCCATGCGGGAGCTCTTTTAAACAAGTCAGCACATGATAGGTTTTCAACAGCACAAAATAATTAGATTTATATTTTTCAAAAATTAATTTCAATGCTCCAAGGGTGAACAACAGGTTGTTGAATGCATGTTGGTATCAGAGGTTTTTACCAGTGTTTGCAGGATGCCTGGTGGTGTCTGTAGTATTTGTAAATATTCGCTCTGATCATAATGGCTGCTTCAACAGCGGCCGACAGGAAATTGTGCGCATCTCTTTCTTTTTGGCGATATTGACAAAATCAAGTAATAAGATTTTTTTACCGAGCAGCTCGATATGGATGCTATGGCGTCACTGTGGTGGTATCCATCGGTGTTGAAAGACGATATTTACCGAATGAGATTTGAGTTGGTCAGTAGTGATGTTGACATGACGACACGGCAGGTTCAGGCAAGAGTTAGACCCGTCTAATAAGAGCATAAAACTGCATCCCTTTACTGTAATGCCCTCTTTAAAAGCAGGAAGGATTACTTCTGACGTATCACAATATTACGATATCCAAAATCCCAGACAGCATGTCATCTTTTCCACAGTATCAATAAAATAACAATATATTGCCCAGCCCTGCTGTAGTTGGGTAAGTTTGGAGTTGCCCATTGTGTCACTGCCTAATTATTATATCTTTATTGTCCTTTTTTATTGTACTGCAGGCAGAGTAAATTAGATGCACTTGTAAACGTGTCATCGAAATTAATTTATTGAGTTGTCTGTCTTTAGGCCAGTTGTGTCTGACTGTAGAGGCTTGCCGGAATTTAGAATAGTCAGAACAGATCAGTGTCAAACACTGTAGGTTACATGGTCATTTTACTCACCGTCGGTCTGCCCCAGATTCTGCTCGAGTCGGAGTGAATGCAGCCGGTAACTTGTTGATTTATAGAAAACTTGCGCTGGTTACGTGCCGCTGAGGCTCCCCCTAGTGGAAGCAATGCGTTTGGGATCGGTTTCCTGTCAGTGAGTCTGCGGAGCTTAGTTGGCTGGAAACTGTGCAGATTGTGTGTGTGGGTTTGCACATTTGTTTTTCATATTTTGTTGCATTATATTTAAACATCAGCATCTGAATCCTCTCTGGACTTTAGCTCTTGAACGGAGTGTTGCTGCCCTTTGTGCAGAGGTTGACTGTAGCCATTTTGTGAACTCAGTGATTGCTCTGGTCTTTGTTGCGAATATGAATGTAGATTTCAGATGGATGTAGTGCATGATGCAGCGGCCCAGTCGCACTCCCAGATGTCTGCTGTACTGTATGTTTTTATTTCTCTATAATTTGGCACTCTATGAATTAGCAGTCGAAGGAGATCTGTAGCTGTTGAATAATGTGTTTTGCAGTTTGGCTGGTTTGAGTAAAAACCTTAAGGTTATGAATAATTTTATCTTTTTTGGAATGTAATTTAATAATTACTGAAACCACAAATGCTATGGCCTTCACTCATTATGCCCCTCAAAAGCAGAAGCTCTGACCTTGCACTAATTTTCTTTGCGTAAGGCCGAATAAAATGCGTTTCCCATACACTGATTTGAAAAGTAGGTAGGGTAGGTTGGCACTTTCTTTTTTTTTTTTTTTTTTTTTTTTTTTATGCTGAAAGTTATTATTATTTTTTTTTAATTTTTAAGGCAGGTAGGACCTCATCTGTCTGATCTGTCTGGTGATCTGTTTATTTTGGTGAGTTAAATCACTTCTCGCAAACTGTCACCTCAAACTACCAATGAATAGGAGAGATGCTCACAGACATTCAGTGGGCTTTTGCAAGGAGCTTCACAAGGGCTCTGCTGGAGAATACTGACGGACCACTAAACCAGCGAACGAGAAAAAAAGCGATGGGAGCAATCGATGACGTAGTGCCAGACATCAGCGTGGGCTGCATTCCTCTTTATTTTAAATTGAAAATCTACAAAAATGATTAGGGTCCACCCTATTGATATGGGTAGGGTCTGGAAACTGGAAACACCTGTCTTTTTTTTTTTTTTTTTTTTTTTGCGCAACTCGGCCCCACTTCCAAAATGAGTGGCAAAGAATGAACTGATCCAGGATTAATGTTCTGAATAGAGACTCAGGATTGATTACAACCTGTCAGCGCTAGTTTGGTGGTAAAGGGGTGTAAATGAGTACAGATGGGTCACTGTTGCCATCTCCCTTCCTCCCCCCCCTCCCTCCGTTCCCCAGCGCTCGTCTGATGGATCTCTTAGCCATGAGGAGGAGGGCTCTAAGACCCTGGAGCAGCAGGAGGTGATTGATAGGCTGAGCCGGGACCTGAGCCAGATGAAGGAGAGGCTGACGGTACTGTCGAGCCGCGTGCTCGAGCTGGAGGAAGACCTGGACACCGCCCGCAAAGACCTCATCAAATCTGAGGACATGAACACCCGGCTGCAACGTGACATCCGGGAGGTAGGGGGCGCCCTTCTGTCTCATCACTGTCTTCTCATAGGGTGACTATTGTGGGCACGTTTTCACGTAGTGCATCTAAGCTTTTCACTTGATTTCTGTTTTTTAAAACCCCTTATTTTCAGATCAAAGCACCACTTTGTCTCCATATATGGACTGTAAACAGTCCGCGATCATTCAGAATGCATCGTCACTGGTGATTTGGGGCATAGTCTCCTCTGTAATTTGGAATGGATTGTCCTGGTAATTTGGAATTCAGTGTAAAGGAGAATGTGATTTGAGTGTCTCTGTCTGTATGTGTGTCCATGTGTCTGTTTTTCTGTGTCCGCATCCGTGTCTCTGTCTGTGTGTTCGGTGTGTTTGTGAAATCTGTGTATCCATGTCCGTGTACGTGTCCATTTGTGTTTATGTAGCTGGGGGTGTGTGTGTTTCACCATATCCTTTGTCCCTCAGTCCATGGCTCAGAAGGAGGATATGGAGGAGAGGATCACTACGCTGGAGAAGCGTTACCTCGCCGCGCAGCGTGAAGCTACGTCTGTGCACGACCTCAACGACAAGCTGGAGACTGAGATCGCCAACAAGGAGTCCATGTTCCGGCAGGTGAGTCAGAACAGTGCCGTTGTTCCTGTCGGTGAGTCAAAACAAAGAGTCCATGTTCTGATATTCTGTAAAATGTGGGTTTGTGGTCTAGTAATGGTAGGCTATTTGCCTCATATACATTTGTAACAAATACTGATTGCAAGCAAGTTGCAAACATAATTAAAGTTAGTCAACTAGCCAAGTAATACGAGTATGTGCATGCTGTCTTGCTGCTAACTACAAAGTATCTGCCCAAGATTAGTGCGTTAGCTATTACGAATGAGTCAATAATGACTGTACCTAGCTACTATCTATGCGGAAATTGGACTTGCTGGTTACACCAATCAATAATTCAAGTTTAGGCAAGTCAAGATATCCCATGTGTCGGCAAGCTCTATTGCTTCAAATTATGAGCTCCTCACTACAATATTTTTGCATCTTGTACTACTCGCGAAGTGTAATTGCCTAGTTTTATAGCTGGGTAGCGGTTATTACTGTACAAAGGAAATGTGATTGGCTAGTTTTCTAACTAGCTTGTGGTTCATACTGTAAAAGCGAACCGTAATTAGCTAGCTTGGTAGATAGTTTACGTATACTGTAATAACTACTATAATTGGCTGGCTAGTTGGCTTGCTAGCTAGTGGTTATTACAATAAATGAATGATAGAACGTCGGCGTCAGTCATTTGCATACTGATGCAAGATTATACAGGTTGATGCAGTGAGCTGCATTATGCGACAGAAGTCAGGAGGCTGGACCGAATTTTATGGCTAAATGACTCCGGCAGGTGAGTCAATGAGTCTGAGAGCTTCGTGTTTGTTCTGCTGTGTTGACTGCGCAGTTTGCACAATATGGGACCATGCTTGTTAAAACACACACACTCCTGCGCTTGCACATTCATGCGCGCGCACGCACAGACTGCTTTGGTGGTGACTGAACAATTATATTGTTGCCAAAATCCTATTTACATTCCTGCAAATCATGGAATTAACCCTAATCTTAATCTCTTCCCTAACCTCCAAGTCCCCCTTCCCCAAAAAATAAGAAAGAAAATAATTTTAATGGCAAACCTTAAAACTTGGCCTAGTCCTAACCATTTGCCTAATTGTTACTGTACGACACTAGTGAAGAGTAGAAAAACTAGTACATATGGAACAAACCTCTTCCATATTTGAAGGGACGACATGGTTGAAAATGGTGGATAACTGGGAGCAGAGTGATTTTTACAGTGCTGTTTGAGATCTGTACTTATAATGGTGCAGTGCGAGTGATGTTTTAGGGTCGTGTAGTGACTAGTGTAGATCGGGCAGAGAATGGCTGAGTCGGGGGAGAAGTGAATGTGGGCTCCAGGCCGATTGGCCGCAGTGGGACGCTTTCCTCGGGAGGCAGGAAAGACCCGCAGTGCTTTGGCAGCGAGGCCTGAGCGCATCGGCTCAAGCGGTGGGACTCGCTGGGAGAGCTCAAAGCCCCGATTGTGCGCTTCGAAGAGCTGGAAGTCACAGTGGACCCCGGCCGTCGTCCCCTCTCCTCAGCAGAGATGAATGGGCCTTTGTGTGGGGCTCAATATCGCCCCCGGGCCCCTGAGAAAATATTTGCTTTGTGTTTGAAACGGAAAATTAAATGTTCAAGATGTTTTAAAACGGAAATAAAACTTTGGGTGGGATTTTTCGGGGGCTTTTTTGGGAGAAGCACTGCTGTTTTAAGGCCAACACATGCTGCTAATTAGCATTCATATGCAGAGTAATGAGTTGTATTGATACTTCAGTAATTGTGTTTCAGAGACTTTAGTTCGTCATTTTCAAGGGTGCTACTGATAGTTTGTTCACCACTGTGTTTTATTGGCCTGTTTAAGACCCTTGCAGTGTGAAGAATGACTGTGACATCTTTAAATCAAAACGTTCTTCTACTGTGCTCTATGTCTGCAGTGTCCAATTCTGGATTAGAACCTGCAGTCATGTGGTCACAGACATGATTTCCAGTCACCGTGCCACATCACTGCCCAGCATTAGTGATGTCACAAACTGACCTTTTGCTGACTGCGTCATCTCAGCTGGAGTGTTTAAACAACAAAAGCACAAATGATATAAATAGTCTGCGAAAGTCAGCCTTGTGGACGGAGCGATTGACGCACAAAATTATTACCACCCCGTATTGTTATAGCGCAGGAACACTCCCAGGTTCCTGAAGGGATTATTCGTCACCTTCGCTGCTTCCTGTTTGTGTTAATGACCCCCGTGACTCATCATTGGATTGGCCTGAGCCGCGTGTGCTGGTGATTTGCGCAAGAGCGGCAATCGCTCTACGGAAACTAACAGCCCGTCAGTCCCAAAAGGCACTTTAGCCTTACTGCACTCAGAATTTTATCTCTGCCTTTTCACTTAATGAGACAAACTACCTGATGGGTTATCATTCCGAGATTAGATGAGTTTCCTCCTGAGCCGACTCTGTTGAAGCCCCTGATATTCAGAATTTTTTTTTTTACGGATGTACAGTGCTATGCAAAAGTTTTAGGCACATTTAAAGCAATTATGAGTGCAAATATGTTTGCAAAAATGATGAAATAAAAAGGTTCTAATAATTGAGAAATGCACTAAATAGAGCTGTAAACTGTTAAACTATATCAAACCAATATTTGGTGGAACCTTTTGCCAAAATATCTGGGGCACTGTCCTGTCATGCTATAGTTTATTAGATGATCGGCTTTTCGCTTGTTCCAAAAAAAACTTTGATAGTTTTCAGATAGTCACTGTTCTCCTGCAGACCGACTGTCTCACTTGCGTCTGTCCCTCCAAGTAATTGCAGACAGCCATGATGTTGACATCAGGGCTCTTTCAAGACTATTATCTGTATCAACTGTTTTTAATGAAATGCCAACATTTATTTGTAAAACCATTTTTTGATTTAGCATTTGGAATTTCAAATATACTTTTTATCTTCAGCGACGCAAATGTGGAAAACAAAAAGAAACTAAATCTAAAGCAAGATATTAGTTTTACAAAATGTGGGGTGCCTGAGGCATTTGCTGAGCACTGCACATGCTAGTGTGTCTGAACTGAGCTCACAAAAAAATGTTCTCACAGTGTTGTGGAAATCTTTTCAGTGTTAAAAACATTGCAGTGACATAATGAGAATTCTCAGCGTTGACTGGTAGTGTACTGAGAGTCCTTTGCTGTCGTAAATGTTCTCACACTGTAAACTAAATGTTTTGTGTACATTATGTCCCTTGTCACAGACTGAGCGCGTCAGATGTTGCGCTAATGTTGTGGGTATGTTTTCCCCAGTCTGAGGAGAAGTGCCGGCAGCTGCAGGAGCGACTGGAGCTGGCTGAGCAGAAGCTGCAGCAGACCATGAGGAAGGCGGAGACTCTGCCCGAGGTGGAGGCGGAGCTCGCACAGCGTGTGGCTGCGCTAACCAAGGCGAGTCCGCCGCGCATCACTGCCACTCACCCCGTCGCTGCAGCAACAGAGGCGATGCCGTGCATGTGTGTGGGCCTGTGTGTGGGCCTGTGTGTGTGTGTGTGTGTGTGTGTGTGTGTGTGTGCGCGCGCGCGCGCGCGCATCTGTGTGTGCATGTGAGCGTGCGTGCTGTGCTGTGTGTTCATGTGGTTGCGCACGTGCACGAGTGTTTGCGTGTCTGTATATGCATGTGTGTCAGTGTGTGGTGGGTGCTCAGTCTCTTGTATCTGACTATATGCTCCATGTAATTCTCACATCAGAGCGCTCCGGTAATGTCCTGCACATAATGCCTTTTCTGCCAAAGCAAGGCTGCTGAAAAGAGGTGATGCACCTATGGAATTACTCTCGTCTTTTGGAAACCTGCATCCTCTCCTACAGTATCTTACAGAAATGAGTTCAGGGAATGAGATGTTTGTGAGACTTTGAGTAACAGGTCCTCATAATGGAGAGTCGTGGCACAAAACAATCAGGAAGGACAGGAAGTGTAACTGCTGTGTCTATGGAGTGTGGGAGGTGGTTATTGGCTGAATTCCTTTATTGCCAAAAAAAAGCAGATTTTTTTTTTTTTTTTCTTTTTCCCAATGTCATCTGATGGGAAGTGTTTGTGTTGGGGTGACTATATTTCTGGTTTTTGTTTGAGGCTAATAGAAATTTCTCTGAACTTGACATGCTCATGATTAAACATGAACAAAATCCCAGACTCACTTTGGTGGATGAGAATACAAGATGACACGGCTATATTCTATGCTATGAGTGGAATTGGAGCAGCAAAATTTAGTGAGTGAAATCTCACATTTCTGTTTCCCTTCTCAAGTTGATGGCTGTTATGACTGTGTTTTAATGTAGCTCGTACCCAGAGTGGCCGCGTTGCCACAGAAGTGCAGCCAAACCACACTTAGTGTGGCGTTACTGGCCGAAGGCTGTCAAAACCACCATGTGTTGGGTTTATAACTCATGAGTTTGGCAGGGGAAGTGGCGTACAGAGCCGCTCTGGTGTGTTCTCTCAACATTTTCTCAGGAATTCATCCCTGCTGCAGAGTCACAAATGTGGAAAACTGATGAAATGTGCAGGAGGAACCATCATGTGATGTGAAAAATTTTGTTCCCTCTAGATTATCTGCTGTTTCTCATGTAGTGGCTGTAATTTACCCCTCAATTTCCTCTTAGCGTCACATCAGTCAAGATCCGTCTCTGTTCTCGTATGCTTCTGTCTTTCTGCCGCTCTCTCCTTACTTCCTCCCTTTCTCTTCCCCTTACTCACTCCTCATGCTCCCCTTATCCCTCCCTCCTTCTCTTCCCTCTGTCTTAATTCCCTTTCTCTATCTCTCCTGCCCTCTTTCCTTTTCCCATCCCTCTCTCCTCTCTTGCTCTATCAGTCTGTCTTTTTCTTCTCTCACTCAGTTGCTCATGTCGAGCCGCGGCTGTACTAAAGTCCTCTGTCTGCACTCTGTTTCTCTCTCTCCCTCTCTCTCCCTGTCTCTCTCTCTCTCTCTCTCTCTCTCTCTCTCTCTCTCTCTCTCTCTCCCTCTCCTCCGTCTTGTCTCTGTGGCTCGCCCACCGCAGTCTGATCGCTCGCTGTCTGCTGACTCTGGCCGTAAGGAGGTTGTGTTGCAGAGGAAGGTAGATGACGGCTGCCTGCTGCTCGCTGCTCATCATGCTACTCACCCCTCCCTTTAACCCCACCCCCAACCCCACCCTCCCTCTCTTCATTTACCTAATGTGGCCTGAGCTGGGAACCTGCATATCCAAGGTCGCTGCTCGGTGATTGGACTGGTAGTCTTGTAGGGCTCATAGCTGCGTTGAATGGGATTGCGATGGAATATTCCGGCTCTTGAGAGTTTTTACGTTGTCTGATAGCTTATTCTTTGAGAGTTGTTCTCCTACAGTGGAGTGCGATGTTCAACATGAATACCCCTGATGAGAGATTGTGCTGGTGGGGGGTTCGCACGTGTAACCTTTTAGGAGCCGGAATTTTCCATCTTTGTGTGTGGGGCTGCCTTCATTTTACTTTCACACACTTCAGCTGGAGGCTGTTCAGTTGGGAATGTGCAAAATGGAGAGTGTTGGGCGTTGCTCATCTCTCATTTGACGGAGAGTCATCTGTTCATTGGTGAAAGTGAATCAGTTGTCCTCCATCCCATGTGTCCTAACTGAACATTATGGGGCTGCCTTTAAAAAAAAAAAAAAAACTCAAAGTCCCAGGATGCTCTGTTTTGTAGGCTGGCATTGCTGCAGTAGCCAGGCTCCTCCCATGCCTTTCTTTCCTTGGCTGCAGTGGGCTGTATTGCTTTAGCAGTGCATGGTTCTTATGGGTGTGTCGGTGGAGGGGTGGGGTCTGAGCCGTAGGGGGGGTCTCTGATCGCCTCTGCTGTCTCCTCAGGCCGAGGAGAGGCATGGAAATGTGGAGGAACACCTGAGACAGCTGGAGGCGCACCTGGAGGAGAAGAACCAGGAACTTCAGAGAGTAAGAACACCAATGATCACTCCCCACATCACCACTAAACAATCCCTTTAAAGACTCCATCCAGTCATCATTTCCAGAATCCCCACTGTAAAATCCCAGTACAGACCACATTCAATCATCCCTCCCAGTATGAACCCCATGCAATCAGACCCCATCAGTTGCCTTTGCAACACAGTCATCTGTTTATGTGCTCATATGTGGGTGCATGACTGATTTAGACCTCTGCCATTGTGCTGCTTTAGCGGGTCAGTGTGGTCAGCTGAGAGGGCAGTGGCCTGCATAAACAGGTCATGGTAAAGTGCCAGGCTGCGCTGTTAATCTGCAGTGGCGGTTGTATTGGCGGTCTCGCCTCCACACAGGACGGACAGCTTTCGTGGGAATTTCAGCGTCTGCTTCTGCAGTCTGTGCATATTCTCTGTGTCTACTCACACACACCTCTGGGCTATTTCTTGATTATTATTTATTCAAGTCAGTGGGTCTACAGTCTTGTGCAAATTAACTGGATAAAGGTTCTTGTTGATTTAATGAGTCTGAATGGAGTGCTAATAGCTGTGCCAAGTGATGGACATTTTTTACAACCACCTTAAAGATCTCTGCATAGTACCTGAATGTAGATGCTGTTAAAGTAATAAAAACCCGGAGTACCTTTGTTGTTTGGTTTTTTTTCCACTCCAGCATGCTTTATCCAATTAATTTACACAAGACTATCAGTAAAAACTTTAAAATGATACCGTCAGCACTGGTGAGTGTATGATAACATGACGATATGAAATTTGACCCTTTCATTCATCCAGTTTTTATTTTTTTTTTTTGGCTCATAGATTTTGAAAAACTTCAAACATTCTCAGAAAGGGAGATGTATGAGACTAGGGAGAAATATTTCAGTTAGACATTTGTGGGGAAGGGTGAGTGAGAACTGGAGCTCAGTTAAGCCAGTTGGGAAGTCGTGGTAAACTGGCAGTGTGTAAGAGTTGTGTTAAAGGGGCGGTTTGTGTGGTTTGTGTTAAATTGGCGGTGTGTTTGAGTTGTGTTCAGCTGGTGGTGTGTTTGAGTTGTGTTAAACTGGCGGTTTGTGTGTGTTGTGTTAAACTGGCGGTTTGTGTGCGTTGTGTTAAACTGGTGGTGTGTATGAGCTGTGTTCAGCTGGTGGTGTGTTTGAGTTGTGTTAAACTGGCGGTTTGTGTGTTGTGTTAAACTGGCGGTTTGTGTGCGTTGTGTTAAACTGGTGGTGTGTATGAGCTGTGTTCAGCTGGTGGTGTGTTTGAGTTGTGTTAAACTGGCGGTTTGTGCGCGTTGTGTTAAACTGGCGGTTTGTGTGCGTTGTGTTAAACTGGCGGTTTGTGTGCGTTGTGTTAAACTGGTGGTGTGTATGAGCTGTGTTCAGCTGGTGGTGTGTTTGAGTTGTGTTAAACTGGCGGTTTGTGTGTGTTGTGTTAAACTGGCGGTTTGTGTGCGTTGTGTGAAACTGGTGGTGTGTATGAGCTGTGTTCAGCTGGTGGTGTGTTTGAGTTGTGTTAAACTGGCGGTTTGTGCGCGTTGTGTTAAACTGGCGGTTTGTGTGCGTTGTGTTAAACTGGCGGTTTGTGTGCGTTGTGTTAAATTGGTGGTGTGTATGAGCTGTGTTCAGCTGGTGGTGTGTTTGAGTTGTGTTAAACTGGCGGTTTGTGTGTGTTGTGTTAAACTGGCGATTTGTGTGCGTTGTGTTAAACTGGTGGTGTGTATGAGCTGTGTTCAGCTGGTGGTGTGTTTGAGTTGTGTTAAACTGGCGGTTTGTGCGCGTTGTGTTAAACTGGCGGTTTGTGTGCGTTGTGTTAAACTGGTGGTGTGTATGAGCTGTGTTCAGCTGGTGGTGTGTTTGAGTTGTGTTAAACTGGCGGTTTGTGCGCGTTGTGTTAAACTGGCGGTTTGTGTGTGTTGTGTTAAACTGGCGGTTTGTGTGCGTTGTGTTAAACTGGTGGTGTGTATGAGCTGTGTTCAGCTGGTGGTGTGTTTGAGTTGTGTTAAACTGGCGGTTTGTGTGTGTTGTGTTAAACTGGCGGTTTGTGTGCGTTGTGTTAAACTGGCGGTTTGTGTGCGTTGTGTTAAACTGGCGGTTTGTGTGCGTTGTGTTAAACTGGCGGTTTGTGTGCGTTGTGTTAAACTGGCGGCGTGTATGAGCTGTGTTAAGCTGGTGGTGTGTTTGAGTTGTGTTAAACTGGCTGTGCGTTTCAAAGGCCCGGCAGAGAGAGAAGATGAACGAGGAACATAACAAGCGATTGTCGGAGACTGTAGACAAGCTGCTGTCGGAGTCTAATGAGCGACTACAGCTGCACCTGAAGGAGAGGATGTCTGCCATCGAGGAGAAGGTAAGGGGGGGAGGAGCCTATCAGAGACTGTCTGCACATTTTTAGCACTGCCAGGTTCCGTCACTTAACCCTATGTTTCCTCCTGTCTAGAACTCTCTGATCCGGGAGCTGGAGCACACTAAGAAACTGATTGAAGAGGCGCATCATGAGAAGGTCAGTGTTCAGGCTTCATTTTGGTACTTCATGCCCCTGCCCTCTCACGACCTCTAAAGACTCGCAGGCTCACCCCAGAAATGGAGCTTGGCTGTGTTCTTCTCGATGGTTCTTGGAGCTGTTTTTGTTGTTCTTTATTTTCATTTTTGGTCCTTGGAGCATGTTCCTGCTAAATCTGTTTGTTCTCCTGCTTGTGCGAGGGTATTGCTCCCAGCTTTGATGCTGTGGAAGTTTGAGAGCTGCATCACAAAACAGAAGCTTTGTAAAACCAGTGGCTGCTCTTTTGATTTTAGTCCATTTCCAGTTTTATGAGAGCAGTTGTGTGCTGGTACCCTGCTAACTCTGCAGCGGTTTTTGATTGAAGACAGTTTGTTTTTCCAGATTCACTGATAGTACCTGCGGTTGTTTTGCTTTCAGGAGCAGCTGCTTATCGAGATGGAGACGATTCGAGCGGAGAGCGAGCACGGCAGGAACAGGACCAACTCCCTGCTGCATCATGGGTAATGCAGCCCCGCTGGGTCCCGAAGTGCCCCATTCCCGCCCCTCCACCGCCCCTCAGTCTATAACACATTTCCTCTCCCCTGCAGTCGCTCTCCCTTGACCAACACCCCGGACTTCAGGTACCCGGTGTCGGCCTCGTCCATGATGGAGAACCACGCGGACATCTACAACAGCGCCATGGTGCTCCGGCGGCCGCAGAAGGGGCGTGTCGCGGCGCTCCGAGACGAGCCGTCCAAGGTGAGTCCGAGACGAGTGCACGGAGCGCCGATACAAGCAAGTCCGTGCAGGTTTAGAGGGGCTGGAATTCCTCCAGGATACATGCAGATGGAACTGCCCTCTGCTCGGCGTATGCATGGGTCGAACATAAACTGTCGTCATTCTAATGGACCTCACTACAGGTTTTGTGACTGACAAAGGTACCGAGTGAATAACTAACAGTGTTTCCCTGGTGTTAAGAGCCCAGTCTTCACGGAGTGAGAACTGCAAGTTTGATGTTTATTCCGGTTTCGTATGTACTGAAAGTCTCAGCCAGGCCCTTTTCAGTGGGAAAAATAGGTGGTTTTGAGTGATATGGTTCGCTTCATTGCTTTCTTATTCCTGTCTCCCCACCTTTTCTTGCCTCCCTGGACGACAGAAACATGTAAGTGACTGAGTCGGACCTCTGCACCCTCGTGATTTACAGAGCTCACTTATTAGAGGTGTCTGCCTTTGAACTTCTCTCATTGTTCCCCTACTCTGGTGTTGAGCACTGAGCCTTCATATTTGCACTCAGTCAGGACCGTGTCAGCTGGCGTGTGTCCTGAACATCACAAGAGCGAAGATTAGAACTGTCATCACCTCCTTAGCGGTGACTTGACACTTGGTGATGTTGTAGGGCAAGCGTCTCACACTTAGATTAAACTTGGTCCTGAACTGTATTGAGTTTTATGTGGAGAAACTGTCCATGCTGAAAGTGCAGGTTACTCTAGAGCAGGGATACTCACTCTTTTCCAGAGTGATCCAGTGTGGGTGCAGGCTGTCATTCTAACCAACCAGTCACACCTGATTCTACTGATCAGTCCTTAACGCTTTTGCCAAAGACCCTTGATTTGTGGAATCAGGTGTGAAATTGCCTGGTCAGAATGAAAGCCTGCACCCACACCGGATCATTCTGGAAAAGAGTGAGAATCCCTGATGTAGGGCTTTGGCTTAACCCCTGTCTGCAACACTGGCCTTAACGGTCTCATCTCCTGTCCTCCCCTTCTTTATCCCCCCTCTCTCTTTCTCTCTCTCTCTCTCTTTGCCTCTCTCTGCCTCTCCAGGTACAGACACTAAACGAACAGGAGTGGGAGCGCGTTCAGCAGGCTAACGTGCTAGCGAACGTGGCGCACGCCTTCGAAAGCGACGTGGACATCTCGGACATGGAGGACGACCGCGAGACCATCTTCAGCTCAGCAGATCTCTTATCCCCGGCGGGGCAGGCCGACGCCCAGACCCTCGCCATTATGCTGCAGGAGCAGCTGGATGCCATCAACACCGAGATCAGGTACGGAAAGCCGTCATGACTCGCATCACTGCATGGGGGCCCCCGACGAGACAGAGTTCCTCCCAAGTGCTGGTGACAGCCTGATGACCTGTGTGGCTAAATCCTTCAAACTACCCTATTGCTATTCCTTCTTTAGACTAGGGATTGCTGGCAGTAGTCATGTGAATAAATTATAAATTCAATTTAGCTTTTCACTTGTCTGTCTGTCTGTCTGTCTGTCCGCACTTAGCCATGGCTATAACTTTTGATCGGCTCATGATAGAAATTTCATACTTGGCATATGCATTGCTTGTCAGAAGGCATTTCAGATGGGGTCATGACTTTTGACCTTGTGACCTTCACCTTGGAGCATGACGTTTGGTGACAAAAACTTTAACATGGGCCGTAACTTCTCATTAGCTAGTAATAGGCATTTGATACCTAGCATGTGTATTCCTTAGGATAAGGCCTCTCTTATGAGGTCATGAATGTTGACCTTGACCTTTAACCTTTGACTCATGATAGGCCTTTAATGGTTAGCATGTGCATGTTATGTACGGGGGCATCAGTGTTTCACAAACACATCTTGTTCAAAATATGATTCACCAAAATTATGAGTAATGAGAAATTACCCCCCAACCCAAGGGAGTCTAATTCTCTGCTTTACCCGTTTGCCTTGGCAGAACTTCCAACCTTTCTATGGTTGTAGCAATGTAGCAGCTGACATGACTGTGTTTTCTGTTACTTTGAGATGTACTTCTATTTTACCAGGATTTGTTTTAATTATCCCCCGCCACGAAGTGTGAGAGGGATATGGGTTTGAGCTCCGTCCGTCCGTCCGTCCGTTCGAAAATGGGACAGCTTTTCTCAGTAACTATTAGAGATAAGACAACCAAACTTGGTGTGTAGCTTCACACCATCAAGGCCTTGATGGAGTTTGAAAATGAGGTGTGTGCGATTCAGGCTTTTGGCGGGGGATGTTTTTGACCATGTCTACTTGTTTTAAGGGAGTCTTTGCAAGCTGTGTGGTTTGAGGATTTGTGTGGTACCTCTCACTGTGTGGTTTGAGGATTTGTGTGGTACCTCTCACTGTGTGGTTTGAGGATTTGTGTGGTACCTCTCACTGTGTGGTTTGAGGATTTGTGTGGTACCTCTCACTGTGTGGTTTGAGGATTTGTGTGGTACCTCTCACTGTGTGGTTTGAGGATTTGTGTGGTACCTCTCACTGTGTGGTTTGAGGATTTGTGTGGTACCTCTCACTGTGTGGTTTGAGGATTTGTGTGGTACCTCTCACTGTGTGGTTTGAGGATTTGTGTGGTACCTCTCACTGTGTGGTTTGAGGATTTGTGTGGTACCTCTCACTGTGTTGTTCAGGCTACTCGTTGTTCAGGTGTTTTCCTGGGACCCAGATGGGTTTAAGTGGTTTGAGCCCCAATTCATTGACTATAATGCAAGTCCTGCTATTGGGCCCCTGAACAAGGCCCTTACCCCCACATTGCTTTGGATAGTATTGGAATCTGATTAGTCTCATCAACTGCAGGTGATTTTGGAAGAGTCTGTCTGCTTAGTTAGCAGTAATGTAATAAGAAATAAAGTGATGTAATGTTAAATAGTTGTAACCTACTAATGCTAAGTAGATGTATTGTTACATGACACAAATGTTATTGTAAATAGCTGAAGTAAAGTAATATATCTGTGATGTAATGGGAAATAACAGTAATCTAATGCTGAATAGCAGTAATGTAGCATAATGCTTCGTGACGGAGGCCTAATGTAATGTCACAGGATGATTCAGGAGGAGAAGGACAGCGCGGCGCAGCGGGCGGAGGAGCTGGAGAGCCGTGTGGGGGGCGGAGGGGACACGCTGGGTGGCTGCTTTCGCTCCCTCGGCTCCCTCCCCCCCTCCTTCGCCGGCTCCTCTCTGGCCGGCTCTTCTCCTCCGGGCTCTGGGACCTCCACCCCCCGCCGCGCGAACCGCAGCCCCAGCCGCGAGATGGACCGCATGGGGGTCATGACCCTGGTAAGCCCCACCCCCCTTCCTTCAGCTGGCCCAAGGTCACTGACCATTTCCACAACTGAGATCTGTCCCACTGCCTTATGAGGGCTATTTCTGCCTGCTAGTTTACCGCCTTTCTTAATTTTCTTTACCCTTTGTTCTAATTCTCCCTTATTTAACATTGTAACATGTTGTAACTAGTTGGTATTCACTTACCAAGCCAGTGTAGGATGGGGTCCCTCACTATAGCCAGGTTCCTCCCGAGATTTCTGTCCATCGCGGGTTTTTATTTCGCACCACTGTTTGAGGATTTTTCTCCTTACTGGGGGAAAAGCAGGAGAAATGAGCTGTATTACAATATCTTGCATTTGCTTTGTTTTGAGAGCTGCACACTGTGCTGTTATTGTACTGTGGTATGCGTTTTGTCTTGTGTATTGACCCCTGTTTGTGTACCGTTATGCCGTACATTGCGTAACCTTGTTTTTGTAATCTCCCAGCATTCCTTCTATGACCCCTACGTAATCCAGAGGTCCTTGTACCATCATACCGTAGCTTACTCGTACCCCTACACTAACTCCGCCCCGCCCTTTTGCTATTCGCCGTTCTACATCCAGGTACCTCCCACCCCTCAGCCCTGGCCAGGCCTCCAAGAGTCACATTCTCACTCGTACTCATATTAGAGAGACTTTGTTTAAACATAAAGGGGATGGGCAGTTTAATAGACCGAGAATACAGAAGACTGACACGTATTGGGTAACCGCTTGGTGTAATGTAATTATTGACTGCTGTTTGTTAGCTTAGCACGTCAGAGCTGCGGCTCTGTTTTTTCCCTTCCCCGAGATTATCTTCGCTCGACTGTTCTTGTCGTCGCCTCAGACCTTTACGGCCGTTATCTTGTTTGTCAATCTCTCTTCCTGCGTATGTCTTGTTTTGCCGGAGAAAAGGAAACTATGTAAATAAACTTCATCAGATAACACTATTTTGTTAATGATCTTCTCCAAATATAGCTTACTATAGCTACTCCCAACATTTCAAGGGTTGACCTGTGTTTTCCTGTTTTATTTTTATCCGGTTGGCTGTGTCGTTTTTTGCGCCGGCGTAAAATTAAATCTAGTGAGCTTTTGTTCAGTGCTGCTGATTTGAATGTCCCTATACATATGACATAAAAAGTATGGCTGGTGCTTCAGGTGCGCAGACACTGGCTCTGCTGAGGTTACTGATTGTTAGTGAGAATGTGATCTTGGAGTCTGTGGTCAGGCTGATATTAAACTACCCTCACCGCCTCACTACCTCCAGCCTGAGTGCCGTTCTCTGGGTGTTTCTGTTCTCTCTCTCTACCACCATTAGTCCTGTAATGCTTTGGTTTAGAGCTGCCCTAGCCTGCTCCTAGAGATCCACCTCAACGGAAAGGTAGTCCTGTTCGTTGTCATGCCAACCCAAACAAAGTAGACCTCTCAGTTGCCGAGGATCCAAGGATTTTGAAAAAAAGTGTGCCCAGTTTTTGTTGAAATGATAGTCTATAGGGCTAAGCTAATGTAACCTGAGGGTAATTTTCCAGAAAAAAATGGGTTGGTAGTTCTGGTTTAATCTGTTATTATTTACAGTTCTAGTATGAGCAGTCTGACTGGTTTATACAAATTTGCTGCCCGATGTGACTATGTTTTCAGACTGAACCTCCGTCGAAAGAAGTTTTTGCCCTCTTACCTCTCTGTGATAGGCTCTGCTCATGACTTTGACTGGAGTGCTTTGCTAATGGGTCATGCCAAATCAACAGAGGCATCTTGACTGACCGTCTCAGATTTGCTTCTTACTTTTTCGATATAATGCCACTGTACCAAACAAGCATTAGGGCCACAACCTCTTTTTAAGGCCTCCATATCTCAGAAACTAAAGAGGGTACAAACCAAAAAAGTTTGCACACTATGACATTATTTGCATGAAGTATGAAGCAAATCTAAGATGATCAGTTGGGAGAGTTTCTTGGAATCTGTTAATTTGACATGGAATAGCCCTAAAGTCTTTGTCTGGAGTGCTCCTCTGAAGTGTTCCCTCTGCAGTGCTTTGCTAAGGTCATATGTTGTTATTGTTGCTAACTGCTTTTTTTCTGCCCCTTCTACTTTTCATGCTTCCGTCAGCCTAGTGACTTACGGAAACATCGCAGGAAGGTAAATTTAGGAGCTTTCTATTGGGTAAACACACTGTATCTGATCAACAATTCATTGAAGAGCTTGATTATTTGGTCTCTCTTATGGATACACCGTGCATGTGCCGCACTCATATTGGATGCCTTTTTTACCTATTTATGGGCATCAAACTCTGAGATTTGTGATGTTTTGGTGCAAAAGTAGATGGTGTGTGGAGGACAGCCCTCGTATCATGAGTGGCTCTGACACACAGCCTTGCTGTAATGGCTGCCGGTGACGCGTCCCTCCTGTGCAGTAGGCTGTGTAATCCTCAGCTTTAGGCAGTTCCTCTTCCGCTTCACCCGCCGCTGTGTACTTAATGGCGCTCTGTCCGCTGGCTGCTCACTGAACAAACATACAAGAGAAAAGGTTGAAAGGATGAAAGGTTTTGGGCCTGTCTTAATGGCAGTTTCTTAAGGACAACAGGAAGACTGCGATCGCCCACTAAATTAGCTGTGCCTAAAATAACTTTGCCTCCCTCTCTCCCCTGCCTGAATTAATGGCGAAGAGGTCGTTTGTGTAATTAACCCTTTCTCCCCCTGTTTAGTCTGCGCAGGATGACAAGGCCACAATAAAGTGTGAGACATCGCCTCCTTCAACCCCACGCACCATGAGGCTTAACAAGGGAGCCGTGCACGCGGCCAGCCACGAGGACATCAGAGATATCAGGGGGCAAGTGTTGGCAGGACGTGTGTGTGTGTGTGTGTGTGTGTGTGTGTGTGTGTGTGTGTGTGTGTGTGTGTGTGTGTGTGTGTGTGTGTGTGTGTGTGTGTGTGTGTGTGTGTGTGTGTGTGTGTGTGTGTGTGTGTGTGTGTGTGTGTGTGTGTGTGTGTATGCACGCATTTATTTGTCTGTGTGTGCGTGCGTGCATGCATTTATTTGTCTCTGTGTGTGTCTGTGCACACATTTGTGTGTGTTGGTGTGTCTGTCTTTCTGTCTGCATTTTTGTATGTGTGTCTATGCGCGCATTTATTTGTCTTTGTGTGCGCACATGCATTTATTTGTCTCTGTTTGTGTGTGTGTGTGTGTGCGCGCGCGTGAGCACATGCGTTTATTTGTGTAAGTGTGTCTGTCTTTCTGTCTGCATGTTTGTGCGGGCCCACGTGTGTATGCGGGCTTTGTATATTATGGCTTTAACTGAGTATGTATGGAGTATACTTAAATTGCATGCCTTATAGTGTAGTAGAGATATAAAATCCAGGCTCAGGGTGTCCTGTCGGGTCTAATGTTCTAACCACCTGCATTTGTTCAATTGGCTCATTTTCTCAGTCAGGAGGGAGAAGTGGTGAGAATAACTTATTTCAGCTGAAGTGTAAACCCTAACATCGCCCTGATTTTAAGCTGTGATAGTATTGCTTCTGTGAAAGTCGGGACCCTTAATTGTTCCCCATGACAGGAGGCAGTGTAATGTCACCAGTGCATATCCTCCAGGCAGCAGATGGCATGTAGCTTGCAGTAGCCGTGCGTTTAGGGCACTGCTGTGCTGGCAGGGGCAGGGACAGTGTGCTGTGAACAGGAGTGGAGACGTAATAACTGTAACTGGCTGCTCTGCTGCCCCCTGCAGCTCTGGAGGCTTCCAGGACGGTCAGGGCAGTAACCCCAGCAGCAGCAACAGCAGTCAGGACTCGCTCAACAAAGCAGCGAAGAAGAAGGGCATCAAGTCCTCCATCGGGCGCCTCTTCGGGAAGAAAGAGAAGGGCCGGCCTGGCCCTCCCGGAAAAGAATCCAGCCCCAGCCAAGGTACGCCTACAACTCCCAGAATCCTCTGCTTTTCTCCCTCCACTGTTTTAGTGGGTATCGGTGTTACAGTTAGCTTGCCAGACATGCTATCAAGGTGCTACCAGTTTCCAACAGCTGCCTTGATTCTCTGACCATAATGACTAATTAAACCTAATCATTGATCCTGTTTGGATATTTTACTTGAATGTTATTGGAGCTGAATCTTTAAAAATAAAATTATCAGATATTTGAGTCAAAATTCAAAGGGCATCACTGTCAGCTGTCTGCTAATTATTAAGTGTTATACAGTAGTGTACACTACTTGGCTAAAGGTTATGAGGAAATCTGCTCCTCCAAAATCCTCCAACTTATTCCTCATTTGTGGCTGTCATTAATTGGTCCTCCTTTGCTGTGGTCACAGCGTCCACTCTTCAGTGAATGCTCTCCACTAGATGTTAGAACATAGCTGCATCCGTTTACCTCCATTCTAGCTGGAAAAGTTCTAGTTAGATTGGGCAGTAGCGTTGAAGGGATTAGGCCTGGCTTGAAGTCGTGCTTTTGAGTGTATTAATCTGCTGTTTAATGGGGGTGAAGAACAGGCTTTGTTCAGGCCTGTCAACTTGTCCTACACCGGTCTTGAGAAAGCACAGATGGACCTCGCTCATGGCTTAAGGCACTGTACTGCGAGGCTGAAACAGATAGGAGCCTTCCTCAAACTATTGGAAAATCGAAATCTGGCATGTCACCCTGGGTATGGCATCTTGATCTCCCTTCAACAGAAGTTGGGAACCTGGAGGCATGTAAGCAAGATTGATGAGAAATTGTCGCAACGAAGCACAAAAGTGAATTTTCAAATTTTACCAGCCACTCAGTAGAATACCAGTGATTTTTTTTGGCTGGTGACTCAAGAAAATGTATCTGCCACACGTATATTTTACCAGTGGCTGGTGAACACTTACCACCCTGAGTCGCAGATGGAGTCGTGTCTGCTTACATTTAGCTATATGCAGTGTTACTGGTAGGCTCGCTGCGCTTGGTGCTGTTGACGGAGTGTGTGTGTGTGAATGTGGTCTCCATCCAGCAGGTACACCTGAGGCCGAGAACTCTTCCCAGGATGCCTTGGGACTCAGCAAACTGGGGGGCCAGGGGGAGAAGAACAGGAAGCTGCAGAAGAAGTAGGTTGTACACTTCCTGCCTCGGGGCATCTGTTGTACTGCAATGAACCATAGATGGAGCCGCACTAGAGCGGACGTGCTGCTCACGTTCAGATCACCGCCCTACTGCTCTCTCTTACTTTGTTCAGTGTGTCCTCGTCTGTGGACTTTATCAAAGCCTGATTGGACATCACCTCATTTAATTTATTCACAATTCCTTGTGTTTCCACCGCGCTTCCCTCACCAGTGCAGTGAAATCCACTCAGATGTCGGATTACATGCAGTCATTCCATTTGAGTTCTGAGTTCATTTTCACAGCATTTAGCTTATCGTAATCACGCTTAGTTTTGCTGTGCCTGATTTTTTTTTTTTTTTTTTTTTTTTTTTTTAATACCTTAGAGGAATAATTCAGATTAATCGTGTCAATTGGCTGATCAGATTCTGGACTAATCCAGTAGAGGCTGTGACGTGATTATTCTTCTAATCTGAAGCATGATCATTGGGCGTAGGTCTCATTTGCCTTTGTCTGCTTTTACCATTTTACGTTTAATTTGTTTTGCTGATTTTTCTTCTTGTTTTATTCCATCCTCCATCTTTTTCATGTCATTTAGTCCCAAGAGCGGGTAAGTCCATGCATCCCTTCCCAATCCTCTTTCCTTTGGGCTACGCTTCGCCACGGAACGCTTTTAACCCTTTCCAAACCCCCGTCCCAAACCTTCGTCCCAAACCCTCGTCAGAATGTCCTGCTCATTTGTGTCCCTCCTGATGTACGTTAACATTGGATAGCTTATGTTTATACAGCTCCGTTCCTGCGTTTAAAGGTTGTGTTCTGTTAGCATTGGCTTTTGATGCTTTCTGTGGCTTAAGTTTCTACAAAGCTTAGGTGCATATTTTACTAGCCTGTCGGAGGCACTTGTATTTGTGTACAGTTAATTGATATGGGGGAACAGTTTGTAAACTCCTGGGGTTGCAGTTGCTGTAGGATGCTGTAGGTGTGAGTCTTTGTTTTCGGTTTTAGGAAATGTAGGCGTAGTTCCCCATCTGCTCAACTCCGCATCAAGGCCTGTTTTTTGCCCTTTATCTTTGATGAGGACATAGAAGCCCCGGCTTGTTATTTGAAATTTGGATATTGATCCAGACTTTATGGTAGTGAATAAGTTCTGGTTTTCAGCTCTTTATGAGCGTCATGATTTCTCAGGGGTTACTGAATGAATGGTGACATCAGTGGGTCCTGTAATTGTGTTGTCTGTGACACATTATTTGCACTGTGTGCATTTATTGGTTCTCAATATTAACCTAAAAAAGCAATGGCTCATTTCGGCTGTTTCTGTCTACCTGTGAATGACTCTGCATGGATCCTTCTTGGGTGTGTGTCTGTGTGTGCGTGTGCGTCTCTGTGTCTGGTTGTATGTGTGTGCGTGTGTTTGCACATGCACGTCTGTGTGTGTGTGTGTGTGTGTGTGTGTGTGAGTGCGCGCAAGAGTGTCAGTGCGTGTTAGGGTTGGGCGATATCGATCACTATGTTTTTAAGCGCAATATAAGTGACTGCCACTATGGGGCAGACAGACGTGGCTGCTTATTACCTTTTCTATACTTAATGCTGCATGGAACAAATGGAGGTCATTTGAAATGTTTCCGGGAAGAAAAGTACGATTTGAAGTCTGCTAATTGCCAGCGAGGTTGGACAGCTTCCTTCACATTGGCATAATTAGCTTATAAATCAATTCCTGTGTACTTTCCCTATCTTGCAATCAAGCCATTTATTCAGCCAGCTGACTAATAAAAACCAAGATGTGGCCAATAATGATTAAGAAGAGATAATGAGAAGCAGGCAGTCCTAACCAGGCTTCGGTGTTAGCCTGAAAGAATGTCAATCTGAATAAATAGCAGACCTCTGAATTCATCTCTCATTGTTGAATTTTTACGCACTGTTAAAAAGATTTTTGAAAAATAAAATCAATTAAGATGGCACTGGTTTTAAAGCGTTTAAAAATATGCAGTGTCGAGAGATACGGCTGTTCTTATTGGTACGGCAGTCGACTTCAAGGGATTAGGATAAGGATTATGGTTGGGGGAAGGGTTAGGTTAGGGCAGGGTTTGAAATTGGGACTGCTGTGCCTCTCTACATTGAAATGCATTGGAAAACTGCCGTACCTGCAGCAACTGCCTTCAAAATATATACGCGACGTGGAAAACATTTTGTGAAGCGTATCGAACATGAATGTGAGAAATTATTTTCGCATTGCAGGCAATTGACAAATGCACCAAATTAATAATTGAACAGGACGAATTTGAAAAAGTAATTTATAGCTCTTGATTCTGGTTACTTTTGAGGGTCTAAATAGCCTCCAGTGAAGTTGGAAAACATTTTGTTTAAGTGTATCATACGTGACGTGTAAATTGTTAACGCATTCGCAAACTGGCCAAATGTGAAACTAGAAATAATGTACCAAACGCATTCAGGCAACTCTGTCATGTTTCATGGCCATTTAAATTTCAAAATGCATCAAAAAAAAAATTTCAAAATTTCTTTTCAAAAAATTTCATTTTGGTTTTGATTGGTCAGTTGGCTGAATAAATGGCTTGATTGCAAGTTAGGCAAAATACACGGGAATTGATTTGAGGTAAGCTAATTATGCCAAGGTGATGGAGGCTGTCACCTCGCTGGTAATTACCGGAGTTCAAATCACAGTTTTCCCCCCAGAATAATTTCAAATGGCCTCTGATGTTATTTCAACACTAAATTAAAGGTATGAGGGATAGAAAAGGTAATAATCAAGCTCATCTGTCTGCCCCATGGAGGCAGTTACTTTTATTGCGCTTAAAATTTATCGCGATACATGTATCTCCAGACCTAGTGCGTGTTTTTCTCTGTTTCTGTGCGTCTGGTTGCTTGTGGGCAAGTGTGTGCGCACATGCGTGTGTGCCTATGTATCTGGTTGTATATGTCTGTGTCTGTGTCTGTGTGCGCGCATGTGTGTGTGTGTGCGAATGCGTTTGCATGCAGTCCTGGTTTCTATCAGGTTGAGAGAGACCATGTCCCTAACAGAATGCCCATCATTGATAAAAATGCTTTGCTTGAGCCGACCTCACTCGTACTGTTACCTTCTTTAATATTCCAATGAGTGTTTCTCTGGGTTTCCCTTTGTTCTACATCAAGGGTTTGGCTGTTTGGGCGTAACATTTCCTGCATGTGTGTGGTGTGTGTAGTGTGTGTGGTTTGCGTTGTGCGTGTCTGCGCATGTATGCAACTGCCAATTTGGTGCGTGTGCATATTGTGCGTAATGTGGGTTGTGTTTGTAAGTGTGGACTTCCTCTAACTCTTGCTCTGTGGTAGGCACGAGCTCCTGGACGAGGCTCGAAGGCTGGGCCTGCCCTTTGCCCAGTGGGATGGGCCCACAGTGGTGGTCTGGCTGGAGGTGAGTCCTGTTCTGTGGAGCCTGACATTTTTGCTGAATTTCTTCCCAATCATAGGATTTCGGCCAAAAACTGTTATTTTATCTATAAATAAAACATTTTATAGTGATGAGATTTACGATGGAACCAGAGTCTGACGTGGGTCAATTTCATAATGGATTTGGATTCAAATACTTTTCTGTGGTCGATTTGATCTTGTATGGTATGGCTGAGCGGACCAGAAGGCGGGATTTGAACTTTGTTGGAGCATTTCACAGTTTCCAATACACCAGACAAGCTCAGTAGAGCAAAGTATTTCAGTCTAAAATGATAGTTAGCTCATGTTTGGTTGATGTATGTATCTTATGAGCTTATGTAATTGGAGTAAGTGAGAGAGAGGGGTAAGTACCCACTACTGATGTGGCCTGTATGCAGTGTTTATAATCCTGTGCTCCCAGTGCAGTCCTCTGGCTGTGTCATGTCTGCTAACTCAGGACCCCCAGGGAACTGACAATCAAAGCACTTGATTGGCTGGATCAGGTGTTCTGTAGATGGACTGCATTTGTTGCTCGAATCTGGCTTGGAGAGCGGAGATATTAGCAGTGTTATTAACCCTTTGTTGAGTGATTCTTGCCTCTCTCCGGCAGCTGTGGGTGGGGATGCCAGCCTGGTACGTTGCGGCGTGCCGGGCAAACGTAAAGAGCGGTGCCATCATGTCAGCTCTGTCGGACACAGAGATCCAGCGGGAGATTGGCATCAGCAACCCGCTGCACCGACTCAAGCTTCGCCTCGCCATCCAGGAGATCATGTCACTCACCAGCCCCTCGGCCCCGCCCACCTCCCGCACGGTGTGTAACAGGAAGTACCTGTTAAAGCAGGCAGTGCCTGCCCTATGCCCCTCCCCTCTCTGTCTCAGACAGGAAGTTTCCCACCCCCTATGCCCCTCCCCCTCCTATATACATTACATTATATTACAGTTCTTACATTTAGCCGATTGTCTTGCCCAGAGTGAGGTACAACACAAAGGGCATTTGCCTGGAACAGAAGTGCTTATAACAGTCCTTGTGCTAAAAGTGGGTATGTCAATTGAACTTGTACCCTGTACATCCCTTATAGAACAAAACCAATCATTAGAGGAATTCTTGCTGCTAATATAATGAACAAGTGAAGCTGCAGTGGATTTGAAATGTAATGGCAGCAGCAAAAAACCTTTTCCCTCTGAGTCTGGGATGCCTTGGTTTCACTAATCATGTGTGGAGGAACACGTTGGGTCATGCTTAATGATTACACGATCATTTGTTGCTTTTGCAGCTGCGGTCTCATCATCCTCAAAATAATCAGCCTTTCGCCTTATTGAACAAATCATACACCTTTGGTGCTTTTGTAAAGCAAGATTGCTGCCCTGAGGAATTCCATGAATGACATGTTCTTTTCTCGAGAACTGAAATGGCTGCCATACTCTCTCTCAGTGGTCACAGATGGGATGCATGCCTCCTTCGCACTAACACTGAACAGTGTAACACACACACAGCCATCTCCTCCAGCTCTGCATGGCACACTCACTGATTTGTAAAATGGCAGCCGCCTCTCTGGAGTGATTATAACTGTAATGATAAGCGGGGGAGAGGGGGGGGGTGGTGATCAAGCATGATGGCAGTTTTTGCTCGTTGGTGCTGCCTGCTGCTGGATAATGACCCTGTACTTCCTGTCTCCTGTTCCACCACCTTCTGTGCTCTCTCTCTCTTCCCCGCTCGCTCTCCTAACACACGCGGGCCTCTGCTTGTCACTCACTGCGCGGTGTGTGTCATTAGTCCACGGGGAATGTTTGGGTCACGCACGAAGAGATGGAGAGCCTCGCGGCCACGCCTCAGACGGTTAGTCAAGTGACCAGCTCTCTGCCATCCCGGAGGCTGTATTAGCTTTAGCCTGTAGCTGCATTAGCGTAGTTACTGGTGTTGTTGCTTCAGAGCAGCCACCTCCAACCTTGTTCCTGGAGATCAGCCAACCTGCAGGCTTTCATTGATTTCATCAATTAAGCACACTCACCTCTAATCAGCAACTGCCTAGGATCTGTAGCTGTTGTGTAAGGTGTGCTTTGTTTGGGTTGGAGTGAAAACATGCAGGATTTTAGATCTTCTGGAGCAGGGTCGGTGAGCAGCGCTGTAGTGACTCAGCTCTGTTTCAGCGGTGGAAAAATCAGGCTCAGCTAATCAAACCCCCCTCATTGTGCCTTCTAATCCCCAAGATTTTATTATTTGAACAATTCCTTTGCCCGGAGTCGGCCTAAAACAGACCAGAGTAATCTGCTGGCATAGTTTATGGTGGAAGAGACACCTTTACTTCTCGATTCCTGGGTTTTCCACCCCGACCTGCCAGGACATTCCTTTTATTCACCAGACAGTTAACTGCTGTTGAGTCATCTGTTCTTATTTATGAATGTCAGCATAATCGCATTGATTGGTAAGTGAATTAAATAAAAAAACGGATAATCTATATTTGAGTGTTTTTGATGTGCTGAATTATATTGACTGGCTCCCTTGAAAAAGAGATTTCAATCTCAACGGGACTTCCCTGGTTAAATAAGGGTTAAATATGAGAATTCCATCTGACCCATCACTTTAATTATAAAACCAGATCAGTTCAAAGTTCAAGGGATTCCCTAAACTTCCAGAAGGAAAGTGGGTGCATGGGTCGAGCCTTGATTGTCCGTGACATAGTGCTGTTAGAATTTCAAAGAATGTTTTGTGTAATTTTATAAGGCCTGTTCTTTTCATTCAGTATCAGTGGTTCTGAAACTCCAGATGACACAAACCTGCCCCCTGGTGGTGTATTGGTATTGGTACAGTTGAAGATAAATCCGCTAATGGTGGCTTGCTCTCTGCTGGGATGATTGACGGCATTCGCTCAAATTAACAAGCAATTGATTATTTAAACAGTTTATACGTCTTATTCGTTTAAATATGCACATTTCATTTAATTTTGCTTTCATATGGGAATGTTTACTTGCGTAAGATGTTCTTTTATGTTATTAGACGATTGAGACCATTTCTGCTCAGATAACCATAGACACGGTGTTACTTTTCACCTGCTAATTTGTTCCGCTATCTGTTGCAATGGAATGGAATTGTATAACGGTTAAATGCAATGCTTGATCCATTCCTGTGAGTTTTTCTATAACTAACCACTTGTTTCCCGTATATTTACATTTCCGCAACTCACGCCTGCCCGATCTCATATCAGTTGGCTCATCGAACTTGCTGGGAAACGTGTACTCGTATTACTGCTGACCGTGAGTCCCTGAGCCGCGTCTTATCACGTTGCTGGGTTTGCATCTAAACGCGCAGAACTGGTATCATTAATTATCCCCCGCAACAACGTTGTACAAAAATGGGGTCCGTCCGTCTGTCCGACACGTTTGTTGTCTGGGCTATAACTTTGAAACTAATCATCTGATTCTGATCATATTTGGCATTAAGGTGTAAAACCACATAAAGGTGTGTCATGAAAAATAATTTTGTAATTTTTCACGTTTTGGGGCAAAAAGCAACAAATTTTTGGGAAATCTGTAATGTGTCGTGTCCGGGCTATAACTTTGAAAATATTCAACCAATTGTGATCATATTTGGCATCAAGGTGTAAAAACACATAAAGGTGTGTCATGAAAAATAATTTTGAAAATATCTTTACAATTGTTTGCGTTTCGGGTCAAAAAGCATCAGATTTGTGGAAAATCTGTAATGTGTCCTGTCTTGGCTATAAATTTTAAACTAATCATCCGATCGTGATCATATTTCACATCGAGGTGACACAAAGGTGCGCCATGACAACAATTTGGTATCATTTTCCGAGTTTTCTGATGCATACTCTCCGGCCTATTTTTTTTGCAAGGAAATTAACAGCTTTGCGATTAGTACAGTTCTTTAGAAATCTAAATGCATATAAACATTCTCTATTCAAAAATGCAATGCCAGATGCGGGGGATATTGCTTGACAATGTCAGCAGCTTGTACTTTTTTGCTTTGCATCTAAACAGACAATGGTTTGAGTTCATGTGACATGATTGGTCTTGGGTGATATAAGAAGTAACGTGCATAGATTCCATTACTTTCAGTTTGTAAATTTAGTTTTGTTCATTTTCACTGTGATCACATGGTGACAGCCAAACGAACTGATGCTGGTACTGCTGTGGTAGGACTAAAAGCTTGTGAATATGCTGTCAACCCGCGGGGTACATGCGCAAAACAGTGAAGAAGGAATCGTCGGGGTGAGCGAATAGTGAAACCACAGTGTATTGTTGATAACAGCTACGGTATGAGCGGTGTTGATCGCAGTGATCAACTGGCTAGTTCGCACCCACGGACTGCAAAAAAAGTTGAGACTGCGATTCTTGTGTAGTTTGCGCCAAGAACAGTGTAAGGAAAGAGTCACGCTACATGTGCCTGAGCTATGAGATTCCTTTAGGCCTATGCGTCGTACCGTGCTTCAAAACTTACCATACTGTCAAGAATTTTTATGTAAGTTTTTTTTTTTTAAATGTCGCCGTCATTGTCACCTCGCAATCTGTGTCTTTGTAAGTATAATATGTATATAGCGTAATTGATTGCATCCATATCGCATTTCGCATGAACATAAGCCAGTGTCTGTATGGTTTAGATGCCAAACAGCACAGTTCTTATCACCCATTACGCCAACGACCATTGGTGAAAATAATTTTGGCCAGTGTGCACGGCAGCACTCACTGCTGCTCTGTTAAACACGACTCGCATGAGCTATCGATCATAGACTGATTCGGGACTCAAGCCCTGTGATTCTTCGTGAGTAAATATGGCTCCAAGCGTTTAGTGGTTAATTAAGCAAGTAGTCTCAAAATATTTGACTCTTTTCCTTACTTTTTTTTTTTTTTTCGATGAAGCAGAATTTTCCTTTTGTAGACTTTAATGATGCACGTTTTTAAAACATCAGTGCGATCTGGCTTGCTCAGCATGTTGAACATTAGTAGTTCTGGAGCCATATTCACAAACCGTCTTAGTGAACCCTTAGAGTGCTGAAATAAATTTTTAAAATGTAGGCATCTCGTGCTGTTGAAAACCTGTCACGTGGTGACTTGTTTAAAGGAGCTCCTTGTGAGCTGTTTTAAACAAGTCGACATATGATAGGTTTTCAACAGCTTTGATTTTGATGTCACACATCATTGAGTAACATTAGCTGCATGTAGCGTTCTATGGGTTAAAAAGTGCTGATCTGGGATCAGCTTTTTTTGCTCCTTAACATAACCTCTTCCATCATAAGCAGAAAAGCAAAAGTAATCTCAGGTCCCTTATTCTAAAATGTTGGATGAATGTAACTGCTAGTGCACTCGGCGTGTTAGCCGTGTTAGCTGCCTGGTTACTTGGCTGTCATGGTGCTGCTGGCATCATTTCAGAGGTCGTCACTCATTTTTCATACAGTTTAGCAGATTTCTTGATCTCCCACATGAAAATGAAATATGTTGAATTCAGTAACCGCATTTTGTTTGCCTCATAGGTAATTTTTCTGCGCCATATTTTTTGCCAGATTGAGATATTGACCGCCTGTTCAAAACCTTAAAAAAAATCCATTCTCTTAACTAATAAAATACTTAAAAAATGAGATGGGATTTATCTTTTTGTTAATAATTTTTTTGTTGTTAATAATTTTTTGTCTTTCATTTTATGCATAATTTGTTGACTTTGTTCATTCAAAGCGTGTGTGATTGGACCAGTCAGATGTCCTAAGTTTGTTTCCACTGTATGTGCATGAGGGGAAGGATGGCGTTTGAGAACCACTGTTGTGTGAAAGGTCAGGACCTTCAAAGATCTGTGTGCAGTTCTGAGCTGCTCAACTCTGCTAACGACTAACAGTCTTCTCTCTCTTCCGCCTCTAACATGCTAACATCAGGAGGATGAGGAGGGTAGCTGGGCTCAGGTTAGCATCTTCCTCTCGCCTCACATCAGTGTTCAGGAGCCTGCATGGCGCTTGGGAGCTTTGCAGTGCCATTAATACACTCTGCTCACTGATTTTCTCTCAGGGCTGTGGGGCTGTGTGTATGATGGTCTGTGTGTGTACATGTATAAGGTCTGCAGAAATTTAACCATCCTCATCATGATGCCATCATTTAAAAGAAACACATTTTATGCCAACTGGACTATTAATTTTTACAATCCACTCTTATTTTCAAAATAAACTTTTAACCTTTCAAATATAACAAACTTTTGCTGCATGAGAAGCATCAGTAACAGGGTTACTGACACAATATTGCTTTTCATAGCTGTAAATATAGCTTTTTAGCCTGAAAGTGCGATTCAGCTCAAATGGGGTCAGTCAATGGTAAATATGGCAGCTTGGTCAGAATAGAGGCTTGCTTTTTACTTAAGTGGTCTGTGTTTTATTGGAAATCTGGTATAAAGCTGTTGCATTATTAGGACCCCCTGAATTGGGCAACTCCATCTTCTTGCATTTCATGTGACTAAGTTTGTAATGGACATTATGATTGTAGTAATTATCTCCTGATTATTTACGCAGCATTTATTTAGTATAGTGGTGTTCACTGTTCGCTGTATTTCTGTATGGAGTAGACTCCTCACAAATTAATGCAGCTTCACCAAAATCACCTTTTTGAAAAGTTTAAACACAACTTTTTGGTGTTTAAAGTATCTCTTGATGCTTTACATTTGGGCAGTGCCACGGTAACAGAATTACGATCAAGAGTAATTTTCATGTCATTTTTACCTGCCATCTATTACTCGAATGCAGTAGCTACTTGCCTGTGCTTTTATCAGTTCCACTGGTGTGCCTACTGAGCTGTATAACACACAGTCTGCGGTAATCCATTTTTTAGAAGGCTATATGAAAGTGAAAGTGTCGATAACGGAATTACGACAGAAAAAATACCATTATTTTTGCCTGAACTTTGACAGGCATTTCTCTGAAAAATACTTTGGCTACCAACGTATGGAAATACAGTTAAAACCAGGAAATGGGTAAATATCTTTTAGGAGTTGTCAGCTTTGGAAAAATAACCTTTGATCCTTGTCCTGTAGCTAAGAAAAATTACAAAATTCAAATCTAAATTTTGAGAAGGCCTATTTGTCTGTATTTGGATGCTGCCATGAAATAGAACCATTTTGGTTCTCGGGACAGAAAGGTAGTTTTAATCTCTGATTTTGTATGATCTGTCACAATTAAGACTCTAAACTGCCTTGTCAGTTCAGATGTGGTGTCTTTGTAACAGCAGAGTGACCTGGAGAAGAGGGAAAGAATAGGAAGCTTTTTAATGCCTTTTTTCACTCCCGTCTTGGATGTTGAACAGATAAAATGTGTAGAAACCATTTCTAAAGGCCACAAGCATCATAAATTACCCTTTTAAAAATGCAGCTAGTATTGCACGCTTGTGTAAAAGATTTTTCTGTTACACTCATTCACTGTCCTTGCAGCTGTGGATCAAATGTACGCATCAGGACCCATTCACCCTTAGAGCGCTGAAATAAATGTAAATAATCCGTGAATTTAATTCTTATGCTGTTGAAAACCCTATCATGTGGCAACTTGTTTAAAAGAGCTTCAGGGAGCTCTTTTAAACAAGTTCCCACGTGATAGGTTTTAAACAGCTTTAATTTTGGTATCTGAGACCATTGAGCAACAATAGTTGCATTTAGCGCTCCAAGGGTTTATTGGTCAACCGCACAATGCCATTTTCCCCCTTGTTAATCTGAGCATATTCCTGGAGACAGTCGGAGCTGAGCGTGGTGTGGTAATGCTTCAGGATAACGGACAGCATTGCGGTTGGTTCGTGGTAGTATTGGTGCCGTCGATGCCGCTATTAACAGCACCCTGTGTAACGCAGACACTAGCGTACGGCGACATGAACCACGAGTGGATCGGGAACGAGTGGCTGCCCTCGCTGGGCCTGCCTCAGTACCGCAGCTACTTCATGGAGTGCCTTGTGGACGCCCGCATGCTGGACCACCTGACCAAGAAGGACCTGCGCGGGCAGCTGAAAATGGTGGACAGCTTCCACAGGCAAGGAAAACCCCGCCTCTCTGTGCCTCCTGTCTCTCGGGGCCAAACTCCAGTGCCCCACCCCCAAACCATCACCATGTGCATTATGATGTGTTGTAGTTTTAACCATTTACAGTCTTCCATCCCAAATAAGTGATGAAAATGTTCTAAACTGTTCTTATCATTCTATTGCTGCTGTCAAAACCACTTGGGATTTTAAAAACATGGTTGCTTTATTGTTATTTATCATTTTTTAAACAGGAATAGTTTCCAGTGTGCCGTGATGTGTCTACGGCGGCTAAATTATGACCGGAAAGAGCTAGAAAAACGACGAGAACAATCTCAAGCGGAAGTTAAAGGTAAGGGGTAAAAAATAAGTAACTAAAATTTTGTATTTTCATACAAATTTTGGTTCATAAGTTATGGAGCAGTGTGGGTCTGTTCGTTAAAGTCTGGTGGTGCATGCCGTGGTCAGGGAATCTGTTTTTAAACCACTCTTTATTCATCCTATCACTTTCATAGCTCATAAGTGCATTATAGAGACTAATGTGCTGTGGCCCAGGGTACGTCCCATTGGGCCTGTGCAGAAATGCAACCCACTCTGCTCCAGCTCTGAGTTAGATACAGGCACAGTCCAGTTGTATCTTACCGCGGCTGTGAATTCAATGTCCACTAATGAATAATTTGTGGACTGGAGAGCTGAGCTGAGTTCGTCTGTATCTGTGTTTGTGTGCGTGTTTCTTTATGTGCGTTTGCACACTTCCAGATGTGATGGTGTGGAGTAATGAGCGGGTGATAAACTGGGTGCAGTCGATCGGGCTGAAGGAGTATGCCAATCACCTGCTGGAGAGCGGGGCACACGGTGCTCTGTTGGCCTTAGACGACACCTTCGACCACAACGCCCTTGCCCTACTGCTGCAGATCCCCACCCAGAACATACAGGTGTGTGCAGAGCGGGGCTTTGCTGTCCTCACACTCACATGCACACATTCGCACACCAACATGCTCAAGCACTCGCTTTCTCTCTCTCTCCCTCTCTCTCTCTCTCTCTCTCTCTCTCTCTCTCTCTCTCTCTCTCTCTCACACACACACACACTCACTCACACAGGCACACTCTCTCTTTCTCACACACACTCACTCACTCACTCTCACCCACTCACGGGCACTCACCCTCACTCTGTCACATGCCCACTCATAAACACACACGCATACTCACATCTACACTCAGTAAAACACACATGCACACACTGCATCTTTGTACAAATTTGATGTGTCATGAAATGAATCAAAACACTGTACCAAGTCTAGCGGCTCAAAGTCTGAACTTGTAGTTGAGCTGAACATGTCTGCTCTTCCTGAAGTGTCCCTCTATAAGGGTTGTGTATAATGGGCAGGTGCTGATGGATTGGAGGAGAGAGGGGGGTAAGGGCGCAGCCTGGTGGTGTTCCTGTCGCACTTGCTCTTCAGTTATGGAAATTCTGTCATAATACCTGTTGTACTGCCTGGACCAAATGACCATGTATTCTCCTAAAGACCACTGTCACAGTCCTGAGGGGCAGTCCACACAGTGAAGCTGATTAAACTGTGTGTTATTTATTTCTTTGAGGTGGAAGTCTGATCCACCCTGTCCCCACCACCTTGGTGAATCTCACTGGTGATGGGTAATATAGTGAACAGCTCAAGAGTACCTGGGTAGAGTGTCGGACAGAGATGGTAAAAGTCTTGCTATGTCTTCCTTCCAGCTGATTAGGTTGACCTCCTGACTGTAGATGGTGATTAGAGGAGTTACACTGCGGTGAACTTGTACTGACTGAATCTAGATGTTCCTCTTGTGGAAGAGGGTGTAAACAGAATTATATCATTCATTCCAGCGAATTCTGCATTTTGATTGGTTGACACCTGGTATCTATCCACCGGTTAACTACCACGCACTGGGTCAAGACCTTGTCATGATTATGCTGACGAAAAAAGGCTACAGTTTGCGTACAGTCTTACTTGCTGGCGAGCCAGTTGGCTACCTAGCTAGCAATATGTAGCTAGCGCGCCATTGTATTTAGCTACATAGCCAACTGGCTAGCGAGCTAAAAAGGCTGCAGTTCGTTTTCAATGTGCACACTGTCATACGCGTTAGCGAGCTAGTTGGCTTCCCAGTTAGCAAGCCAAAGTGTTATCGAACTGTGTGTCATGGCTAGCACGCCAATATTTTCGTAGGGGTGTTGACAAGAGTCATGGTAGAATGGAGATAAATCTACCCTTTTTTTTTCAAGCACTCTGTATTTATCCAATATTTTCGTAGGGGTGTTGACAAGAGTAATGGAAGAATGGAGATAAATCTACAGTTTTTTTTGAGTACTCTGTATGTATCGTAGGCTAGATACCTGGAAATTTACATTTAAAACCTTGCGTAAGCGCTCGGTTTCAAATGAAATTTCCAGATATCTATCCTACGATAAATACCTTGTGTTTGAAAAAAAACTGTAGGGTTTATCTCCTAAGTGTCTCTCTGTTCCCCTTCCCAGGCCCGGGCGACGCTGGAGAGGGAGTATAACAGTCTCCTGTCCCTGGGCACGGAGCGCAGGATGGAGGAAGTGAGTGCTGACCACACTGAAGTATTAATCCTGTTAGTTTCAGGCGAAAGGAGTTATCTGTGTTTGATTGAGCTTGCCTGGCGTGTTTTAACACATGAGTTCTGTTCAGACTTTCCTTCTACTTGTCACAAAATTATGGATCATGGCCAGAACCAGCAAGCGTTAAACAGCGTGTGACCAAGTCAATATTTACCCGTATGCCACAGGCATTCGCATGATGCACTACACTCACCAAATTTCACTGTACGCAGCCAGGAGCCGTTTTGTAGGTTACGTTCTGTAACCTACAATAGAATGTGGCTAATGGTGACGCCCCTCTGAGATCCTGGTGATTTTTATAGCCGTACTCTACATAGTAGTGTTTGGCGTCAAGCCAGCAAGCGACAATAACTAGATAATACACTGCATGCGATTATGGACAGTAACGTAGTATTTGGCATATACTAGTGTGGGATGCAGCATGTAGTAAACCAGTATGTGATTCCAAACACGGCGGTAGAATAATCCAAAAAGACTCATGACTGCCCGTCTGCTCCCTCCTGCAGGTCTGAAGGTCCCAGGCAAAAGCAATAGACGGTCAAAAAAGGTCTTAATCCTTAAGAAACGGTGTTTGAATTAGCACCTTGTGATACCGCAGATACCCGTTGACACTCATCCTTTTCCAGCATTAGTAGGGGGCTGTATCCCGACAGTAGGCTAGCCCTTCTCTGTTGAACATGATGGCTTTACTGCGCGTGCGTGCGTGCGTGTGTGCGTGCGTGTACAGTGTAAATGCATGTTTACATGCTTTATGTCTTTTCCCCATTGATTTCCCCCCTCCATTTAACCGTAATGACTACAAATGACGACCCTGGCCATATCAATTAAGGCGAGGTGAAGCCTTGGGGATACCCTCGTTTTCTATCAATGGGGAGGCTATATGTATATAGGTGTCATATATAGTCATTATGGGAAAAGAGTTAAATGCCTGTTATTTGGATGTCGAGATCATTTGGCAGAAACCTCTAAAAATGAAGTACGAGGACCTGTGCAGGGTGTTGTTTTCCAATGAATTACAAGGCCATCCCATAAAGTAGGTCAACTGAGGTGGGACACGATTGTTAATTTTTCGCTTCTACTGTGTTACTGTGGGAGATGGGATTCAGCTGAGGTTTGTATTCCTGATGACCATCTATACAGTCTCATGTTTTTGCAGAGTAGTTTGTTTGCCAGTGTCACCTCTATCTTTTTTGGCTACATATTGGTCTTGATTATTCAGGAAATGAGTAGTTTTATTGTTTCATTGGCTTCGCAAGCACACAAGAACAGGATGAGCGTAGTGTAATTCTCTGTTTGAAATGGGAAGTCACTGGCTACCCTGACGATACATTTTCGCTCGGTACTGTACTGTTGTTGTTTTTGCCCCGGTGATCCACAATTTCAGAGTCATAATCCGGATATTCACGCGTGCTTAGAAAGCAGAATTTTTTCCAAGGGTGTAACTCTTGGAGCTCAGTGGATACATGTTGCTGTGGGTATTATGAGTGCATGGGTTTGTGTTTGGTGCCGAACATTATTAGTCCCCTACCGGAAACGGAGGGGACTATAGGATTGCACTCAGTCTGTCCGTCAGTCCGTCCGTCCGCATTCGTGTCCGCTCCATAACTTCAATACCGTATGACCTAGGAACATCAAAGCTGGTGTGTGGATGCATCTTGGGGAGAGGGTGTGTCATGTTCCCTATTCAGGTCACTTTGACCTACTTTTTAGGAAATATAATATGCATACATTGGTAGAGAACTAGTATTGCGCAGCAATACGACATTCGCCAATAGGCGGTGCACTTGTTGAGCCTCTGTGAATACCTTCGCCTCTCTCTTTTCTCTCTCAGGAGGATGATAAGAACTTTAGGAGAGCTCCCTCCTGGCGCAAGAAGTTTCGGCCCAAAGACATGAGGGGAATGACCCCGGGCTCTACGGAAACCCTTCCCGCCAATTTCCGTGTCACGAGCACCATGTCTTCACCATCCATGCAGCCAAAGAAGATGCAGATGGACGGTAAGAACAGGGGCCAGGGGCTGAAGTACTGTGGGGGCCCCCGGGGCTGAAGAACTATGTGGGCCCCTGGGGCCGTAGAACTGTAGGGGCCCCTGGGGCTGGAGAGATGTTGGGTACCTGGGGGCTGTGGAGTTTTAGGGGCCCCCGCGGCTGAAGACCTGTGGGGACCTCTGGAGCTACAGAAATGTAGAGGCCCCTCAGGCTGTAGAGTTGTAGGGGGCCTCGGGGCTATAGATCATGGGCTGTTGTAGCAGGATGTGAAGGCGCTCTGTGGGCCCTGGGGAGCTGCTCGTGCATATAGGTGTGGGTTGTGTATTTTAGTCAGATATGAGCCACTGCCCCACTTTCTCCTGTCATCTGTATGCAATTCCTGTGTGTTACTCTTTTATTCTCAATGAATTTTCTGCGTCAGAAATGATTTGCTGCTGAATTCTAAAGGACTGGGTTGGTGCCCGAGTTTGTGTTAGGGCTCGTCCTCTGACTGTTTAAAAAGAGCTGTAATTTCTAGAATGATATTTGATATTTACTACCTTCAGATGAATGCATGCTGTCTGTGGACAGATTACATTCAAATTCAGTGCAAAGATGCGAATACACGCGTTTCATTTGTGTCTTTGCATTGACTTTGAATGTAATCTGTAAGTGCGAAAAACTTGTTTCGCATCCGGTGTGAAAGCGGCTTTAAACGCATACTTTGAATTTAATTTCCAATCCAATGCGCCGGCAACGCCATGACGACATAAGCCATCCCTACTCCAATAATTCCAAGTTTGATTTTGCAATTGCTTGGACTGTTGATATTATAGAGCATGTTTTACCGCTGGCTGTGTCCTTGTGCAGTTGCTAACAATTTTCAATGGATTTTCATTAACACTTAGGGAGCTGAAATCATTTAAAAAAATATGAGTGTAATTATCTTGTGCTGTTGAAAACCTATCATGTGGCAACTTGTTGCGAGCTCTTTTAAACAAGTCACCACATAATAGGTTTTCAATAGCCTAGATTTTGATATCTTACATTATTGAGCAACGATAGCTGCATTTAGCGCTGTAAGGGTTTATGCGTTGTCTGTACTGAGTGGATGAGTATTTGATTTGCACCCTAATAAAGCTGATAAGGAAACCCTGAGTCTGGCACACTGGGGCGCAGTTTTTTCTGTAGGATATTCCTGTGGTAGTTCATTCCTCTGCAGTATTGATGGGAACATCTGTGGGATCTGAAGGGCAGCTCCAGACAGCGTTACCTTCGCGTTTCAGACCAGAATGTATTCATATAACGCATGTGGCCTTTTCAAGTACTGACCGTTTCTTTTTCAGTGTAAAATCAACCATTTATCAAAACAGTGTTAAGGTTATGTGCATTATTTTGAAGCATAAAATTCTGAAACAGTAGAACGGACATGACAATTGCATAAATCAATCAGGCTGTTGGCCGTAATTGGGTAAGACTTCTGTTGCCAGCTACATTGGCCTGCTTGTGTAGAATTCTATGGTCTTGCCTTTCTTCTTCGACTGCCCTTCGCAGTAGGCGTCCATTCGGTCTTAGCCAAGACGGCACCCATTATTTGCAATACCCTGTGACATTGTCCGTTCTGCTGTCATGTTTTTTAAAGTGCTTTTTGCTGAGTGTGCTGTTTGTTTTTGTTTTGCTAACCGGGACTTGACTAACTGCACGTTGGCATGTGACCTCTGTGGGACAGGAGGTGTGTCCGGCACACAAAGGCTGGACTCGGCTACGGTCAGGACTTACTCCTGTTAACCCTCCCTCCGCTCGGTAAGTTCAAATTGAGCTCAGCGGGGTCTGTTGGGGGAGGGGTCGACACCAATCCCTCACCTTCAGTGATTTATAAAGAGCACGATCAGTTTCTCTCGCCCTGTAGTGTTTGTGTACATGTGAAGCTCTATGTCCGTTCAATGCTTTGTTTGCAAAATTATTTGATACCTTTTGTCCCCTGTTTTAGTGCAATGATGTGGGTTGCTTACATTTTTTCTAGCAAGTTCTTTGGATGGGTGTTAAAGTTCTTAAAATGGCTGTTAAACTTGACTAACTAGAATCCTGCACAACGTGATTTATTTCTTTCCCTGTAATGAGGTTGTATACCTGTTTTTGTTTTTTCCCCCTGCAGTGTACCCGCATTACTTCTATAGGTGATTATGCACCACATATCCAACTGAAGATGTCAGCACTCACTGAATCAAGATGGAAACTTGGCCATGTGAGGACTCTGTATAATGAACTGGAGAATAACATCGCTGATATCTTCAGTATCTTAGAGAAGATATTTTAGATTATTGTATCTGTTTATTATATTTATAAATCTATGGGACATTTCATTTATATAGACTTAATATGTATTGTTTGCTTGTTTTATTTTTCTTTTTGAATCTGTTTCCTCCTCACTACTTCCCCTGTGCTCTTATCAAATGCAAAACACTATCAGATGTAAATGAATGTATTACACATCTGAAGTACTGCAGATGTATTGACCACAGATGTCCGTTTTTAATAATGGAATTTAATCTAAAGTGACTTTGCTTTAACACTAACTTTAAAACCTTTCAGATTTATATTTCATTTATATATAGCTTCTTTTTTTTTGTTTTGAAGTTCAGCTTGAAGGTCAATGGTAATTTCTGTTTTCCATTATACTGGCACATTTCTTAGAGTGACATTGCATAACGTCGCGCTCGAGCGTGCTGGAAGCATTGGGGTTCTTGGTCGTCAATGACATGGAGCATTAGCGCGGGTTACCATGCCCCCCAGTGGTCAACACAAACCTCCGCAAGTCTGCGTATCTTTTTTTTTTTTTTTGGAAATCGCGATACCCAAAGGAAACTTTTTCACTAAGCCATAAGCACTAGAAGGTGGAGACTTGTTTTGGGCGAACCAATAGACTGCCAAGCTCTCTGACAACAGGTGATCAGCTGACTGCCGAGAGTGAGAGCTACAGGTCTCCCTCTTCCTCGTCAGGAAGACGAACAGCGAGACGCTAACGCCGTGGCTTTGCTTAAGGACCAATTCCACTGTGGCCTCATTTCCTATGGTGAGTCTGAAGACTGCAGCACAATTCCTTCAAGAACCTTTGAACACATTGTATTACCTTTTAATTAAGCCTTATTTGTATCATGTCTGTTTTATTTATTCTGTGTTTGTCTGTCAGTATTTGTATAGTAGTTGCCATTCATTCACATCATGGTGATTTCTGGTGCGTTTCTGAATATGTTGCTCCATTGATATCAAACACAGATTTCTCAGTATTTCTATGGGTTTATAATGTTGAGAAATCTAAGTTGTGTAAGCTTGGAAATGGTTTTCCTCATGTACGTTCTGTAGCCCTGTATCTCTTTGATTTAGACGTTTCTGTTGTGGAAGTTCCGATCATATCTTCGTCTTTTGTCATTGCCCTCAGTTCATCACTTTAAATTTCATGAACTTGTAACAAAAATTATGTACATTTGAACTGTTTTATCACAGTATTATTTATTGCTGACTTTCAATAAAATACTGAACTTGTTTTTTCCACTGCCAATAAAAAGACTAAGTCTTGATTTAAAAGAAAAAAATGGTTGTGTGAGGTTGCCATTAATTTATTCTCATAGTGGGCTGTAATCTGGATCGAGATCACCCGTCTTAAAATGTACATGTGTGTGCGCGCTCATGCGAGTGTTTGCGTATGCAAGTGTGTGTGTATGCGAGTGTGTGGGTCTCTGTAGACGGGAGGTGTGAAGGTGCTGAAAGGGCGCTGCCCTGACAGGGATGTCATTCCCCTGTTCACACCCCATGCCCCTCTAATGCCCCGGGTGTGCTGATTGGCTGCAGCTGCTTGCTTGCCTAGGCGACAAGGTGGTGCATGTATACGCACACTCATGCATACGCGTGCACATACAAGGCTGGGGCTGCACACCTCTTTCAATTCTCTCTCCGGCCTGGACAGCAGTGAATGTGTTCATTTGAGAGCAGGAGTGTTACACAGGTCAGTCAGTTTTGCACACAGCACCCTGCACTTGCTTTAATTATCACTCTGGGCTTCTGCTGATAATGATGTGATGAAAATTTGACCCAGCCTTCAGGGCTGAGAAGTGAGAATTGTCTCTCTTCATGCTTGCGTGCATAAACCATCGATTGGCGGGGCTGAAATAACTCTTTTAATAACTCTTTATTCCTTAGTACTTATCAGTGGATGACCCTCAGTCTTGAATACAGTATTCACTATAGAAAGTCCCCCCCCCCATTAACAAATGTTCATAAATAGCTGAACAAAGTAAGCTAGCTATTGGCAATTGGAAGTCAGAAAACTATAAAATAAAACCGGTGAGGATTTGGATAATGTTACTTTGCAAATGAAATTAGCTGCTAAAAAAAAAAAAAAAAATCAGTTTAAATTGAATTCCCGAGTGCACTAAACTCGGGTATAAAACTACAAGTTTTCTCCTAATCATTTTAGAAATATGATTCTGTTACTGAGTTGTTTCTTATCTGGGCTTTGGGCCTAATTTACTGAGACCTGTGCCATGTGAGAATTCAAAACCAATTAGACAACCACTGATTGGTGCAAAACAAATAACATGACTGGTCAAGTTATTAATCCCGTGCCACAAAGTGGAGCGGGGGAAAATTCATAGCATTGTAGCATTAGAGCATAAACGTGCTTCCGTGAGCATTACAATGTTTGCATGCAAACACAAGCCTTAGCAATATTTTTTTTATTTTATATTGCTTTTGCTGTGTTTGATGTAAATGAGTCAATTTGGCAATTTTAAAGTACTGTTTTTTTCACCAAAATATGTCCTCATATCATATGCTTTTGCTTTTTAGAAGTAGCATTGGCATATCAGCATGCTGTGATTAGCATTATGATGTTTGTATATATACAATATCATGCTAATATTTGCATTATCATAGCTTTTTTATATCGTAAGCATAGCAATAGCAAGTTAGCATGCTAAAATTAGCATTACTGTGTTAGCATGCTAAAAATTGCATATTTACACTGACTTCAGCACTATGGAATGCTAGCTTATATTAGCATTTTGCATTCTCAGATTGGCCTAGTGACCACATGAGCAATAGTATTGGTGTGTTTGCATTAGAACATACAGTGGGCTCCAAATTCACTCGCAATACAATACTTTTAAAAATTCCAGTTTTTTTTTCACTGAGAAACTCAAAAAAAACAAATATTTCACAATATTAATATTCCGATGGAACCAACCAAAATCATTCAATTTGAAGTAAATTAACGGCACACTTAAAGATTATTCATTGCGCTGCTCACTTTCTCAGCGCACGCCTCAGGGGAGGAGGGTGGGACTTTGGAGAGAGGCGGAGTTGTTCATGTTCAAATTTCTATTAAGTACTGTGCCGCATGCCAGAAAGGTAAGAATGGCTTTAATTGTGCAAAATGGTTATTAGTCTTGATTTGTATACAATATTTGTGTTCATCTCTGCCAGTGACCACTTGCTCAGTGATGCATTTATTCCACCCACAACACAGGTGCGGCATGTGCAGATGCTGCTCAAACAGTGTGAACAATTTAAGGCCACCCCAAAATGTCAAATTTCATCAAAAGTCACCATGCCAAAAATGTCGCAAATCATGTGAATGCGCCATAGGAATGCCTATCAGAGCGGTTGCTGCGCAGCTGAATGTTCACTACCGGACAATTGGCGGTTTAGGAGTTAGTTTTAGGCAGACTGGCAGTAAAGCAAATCAACCTCACCCTCGTCATCCGTGTGTGACCACACGAGCACTAGATCGTCACATCCGGCTTCTCCACTTGCGTGATCGCCTCAGACCAGCAACGTGCTCAGCAGATGAAACAGTTGGTCTGCATAACAGACGTTACACACCTCAAATTGTCCAGAACCGCCTGAAAGAAGCGAACCTACGCGCTCATTTGGATCCTCATAGTGATCCAGACTGTGTCTATGAATATCCTCGATTGCCCTACGCCACTATCTTGCTTTAATGTTGCAAATTGAACGATAAAATGAATTGTGTATGACTTAATTTATTGTAAAACCCTTTATGCTAATTAAAGTTTTAAAGTGTCAAATGGGGTGTTTATATTTTTAAGTGTAATATGACAGTGTACTTACTACTATACCTAATTTACATAAACTTGGGGTGGGCTGTTTCAGGCACATGGATATGGAGGGCGCTCTTTACGGTCAAAACACAGTTTTACCCTAACCCTAACCCAAACTCTCACCTCACCATAACTTAGTCTTAGGGTTAGGATTGGATGTTTAGCATTGTTGTGATCCGGACAAAGTAGAGGTTCAAAGTAAAGATAAAAGTGTATAGGGCAGGGGTAGCAAGCCCTGGTCCTGGAGAGCCACAGGGTGTGCTGAGTTTGGTCTTCTCCACCCTATTTAAACATAAGACACCAGGTGAGATGAGTTAAGTGTGTAATGAACTGTTTTCATTCATCAATTAAGTGCAGAGAAACGTCAAAAACCAGCTGACACTCCGGCCCTCCAGGACCAGTGTTGACGACCACTGCCCTATAATTACTGACTTATACATTCCTGTGAACCATGCAAGGGGCTTTGAAGGGAAGTTTGTCATACATACAGACAGGCAGGACAAGTCAACCATGGGCTGGGGTCCTCAGGAGAAAACACAGAGTCCCAGAGAGTTACCTTGAGTCACACATTCATACGTCCCTGCTCCCTCACATGCATAACCCTCTCTTCTCCGGGAGAGCCTTTACTAATAATCCACCACACATCCACATCTCTGACTACATTCTCAAGTCCACTGTCATGCCTGACATCATCTTAGCTAGTGGATGTTACAGAATTTACCATTTGATCTCTTCAGCACTTTTCAACTATCTATCTTAATATGCTATTTGAGGAGACAATCAATCTAAATCCTAATTACTCAATGCACTGTACCCATCCAAGTCCAAATCTCTGGTTATATTCAGAGTTCTCCCTGTATGTTTGTTATTTGAAAGGTAAAGAGTGCGTTTGTGCGTTTCAAGCTGAACAAATCCCTCATTCTCGTGGCTGGGCCATACCCTGTTGTCCTGAGCACAGTCTGTGCATCTTTAAAGTAAGCATGTGCTTAAGATGAAACTACTCAGAACTGAGATCAAACCACAGATTTAGCCGGGCAAATTCCATTGTGAACCTTGCAGATCAGATCAATACTAGCAGAAGCTTGCTGTTAAGCTGCAGTTAAGTCATTGCAACCAATAAGCAGGTGTTTACCTCAGTGCAGTTATACTCTATAGCAGCATAATGAGGGAAGCCCACCTTCATGCCTTGGCATTCTCATGACTGTAGATGTATTATATTGCATCATCCACTAGGTGGTGGTATTGGCAGATATGTAGATGTGCAAAGCTGTAGAAAATCCAGGTTCAGAAAGTAAATCTGCGCCAGTATTTTGTTCTAACCACTTTGATTAGCACATTGGCCCATTTCTTCAGTCAGCAGGTAGAGATGAAGTCGTCCAGCTAAATTCCGGGGAGGTGGGATAACATGGCAGGACTTTTACATTCTGACGCCAGGAGTGTCTGTCTGTGCATTCCTATGCAGTCTTGTATCTTTTCACATTCTAGATGGCTACGTTAGGTCAGCCGTTTAGATATGACCCAGTCCTCTCACAGATCTTTGACCCCTGATACGTCTTTTTAGGGGAAGTTTTTCCTCTTTTTTTTTAAATTTAAATCTTTTTTTTTCACTCATTTCCCTTCAATTGCTATTAGGAATAATTATATTTGCATTAGAACGGTCTAAGAACATTCCAATCACATTTACAACATTCTTGTCAAGTTTTCATTAACTTGCCTCTAAAAAAGTCCATCATCCGCAGTGCGTCTGGTCCACTGAAATAATTGTGCTTAACTGCATAACTACATAGCTGGGCTGGAGTATTAATCACAGTATCCTTAATCCTGTACCTACACAGTGTGATATTGTTGCACTTCAGACTGCAGCAAAGGATGTTCTGGGAAATAAGACTGATTGGACCCTTACTTTAAACCAGAAGCTCTTCGCTAAGCAACAACAACTACCTCCAACAACTACAGTTTCACGCAAAAGTTTGGGCACCCCTGATCAAAATTTCTTACTGTGAATAACAAAGCGAGTAACAGATGACCTGATTTCAAAAAGGCATGAAGTTAAAGATGATTTATTTCCTTAATATTTTAAGTAAGATTACTTTTTTAATTTCCATTGTTAACAGTTCTGAAATGACAAAAAAGGAAAAGGGCCTGAAACAAAAGTTTGGGCACCCTGCACGGTCAGTACTTTGTGACACCTCCTTTGGCAAGTATCACAGTTTGTAAACAGTTTTTGCTTATTGAATTTGCTGGAATTTAGTTGAATCCATTCCTTGTTCTACAAGTGACATGTTCTCCGTGCCACTGGATTCAACACAAGCCCAAAATTTGATCGATCCAACTGCGTTCTTGACAGTTGGAGAGGTTTTCTTTTCATGAACTTTTGCATCCTTTTTTCTCCAAACATACATTTGCTCACTGTAGCCAAAGAGTTCTATTTTAACCTCATCACTCCACAGGACTTGTTTCCTAAATGCATCAGGCTTGTTTGAACGTTCCTTAATGACCTTCTGATACTGAAATTCGTGGTGAGGATGCAGAAAAGGCTTACTTCTCATGACTCTTCCTTGAAGGTCATATTTGAGCAGGTGTCGCTAAACAGTAGAGCAGTATACCTGGACTCCACAGTATGCTAAATCTGGCTAAATGTTTATTGTTGTCAAACAATAATAATAATTTTCCTGGCAATCCGATGAGCTGTTTTCCCTGAAAGTATTCTTGGTCTTCCTGACCTCAACTTGACCCCCAGTGTTCCTGTTGACTGCCATTTCTTAATTATATTATGCAATAAGTATATCACAGCCTAACAACGCTTTGTTTTCTTCTGAAAGCCTTCTCCTGCTTTGTGAGCAACAAATATTGGCCACTTTTCCCAGATTCATTTACGAAGATCTTAGCGCTAAGAGCTTCTTTAGATCCTTCTTAAGGCTCCTGTAAGAAGCAAACGCTTTTCCCAGATTCTGTCTTAGCCAAAGATGGCTCTCTCATAGCTGAACTCTTCTTTGCAGCCTTCTTAACTTCTTAAGAACGCTCTTAACTGGGAAACGAGGCCATTTTCATTTTCAGAGAGCTAGGCAGCTGCTTGGAGGACCCCATGGCTTATGATTGTAGCAACAAGGTTAAAGAGTCTGGGTATTTATAAAGCTTTGAAATTTGCATCACCAGGCCTTTCCTAATGATGATTGTGAACAAGCCACATCCCTAACAAGTAAATTAAGGTCTGAGACCATGGTCAGTTACCCGAGAGCTCAAATCTCTTGAGGTGTCCAAATTTTTTCCTGGAAGCTCCTTTCCTTTTTTCAGTCTCGAATTGTACAAAACAGAAGTAATGCACTAATATTGCTTTGAATGTCAAAAAAGCGTTTAATCTTGAACTGATACCTGGTATAAAGTAAATCTTCTACTTGCTTATCCATTCTCAGTAATAGAAATTGAGCAGGGGTGCCTAAACTTTTGCATGCAACTGAATACCCCTTGGCAAAAGTTAAGGGCCATCCAATTCCAATTCTCAAAACAAGTTCTACTACACTTCAGAAGTAAATATATGTCAAACTCTTAGAAATATGGCTTGGATATATCATTTCCTGGCATACAAAATCAGTTCGAAAATGATTACCCCTCGCCCCCAAAGGGGTGGGGGAAAGGTACTATAATCAATCAACTTAGTTAGTCTGTTGATTTATTTATTTGCTTGTTCATTAGCAAGATTCAGAGAAAACTACTACCTAAATCTATACCAAATTTGCCCAAAGTTGGGCAAGCAATCCCATTAAATTTTGGAAAGAATTGGGTGAATTTCAAAGTCTATTTTTTGGCAATAACTCTGTAAAAAATGGTTCAATTTGCATCAAACCAAGGCCAAAAGGTTCCTTGTTCAATTTGTACAATTTCAACTTGTCCATTGCTATAGTGAAAAGTGCAAACTAGTTTCGAAGATCGGTAGGGGTAAAATATCTCAAAACTTCTGTAGCACAAGTATGAAATTAAAATGGAGATTAAAATGACATCAAAACATTTGACCACGAGTGATCTTGAAAGGTGAAACCAAAGGTAGCAAGAATTCAGAAAGCTACATCTCAAAAACTACTGCAGGTAGCCCCTTAGTCTCTATTAATCAGATGAAGGAACTTGAATATAACAAGTAAAATGACATCATGACCTTTGACATGCAGTGACCTTAAAAGGTCAAACCCAAGAGCACATGTACCCAGGAACTGGATCAACTTATCGCACAGCTCAAATATGAGCAACGGGCCGGGATGGCTGTGCCTGGCGCTGCTTATTTGGCTTTCCTTCACATTTTATTAGCTTTATGGGCCTATGTCCCTTGAAGATGGCAAAGAGAGCAGTGTTCACGATAAAACTTTCCCCTGAAATCTGAATTTTAATGGGAAGAAACAGAATCAATATCTGAGATGAAGTCTACGTTTTCAGAAGTGTAATGGCTGGTGGAGGTAATAAAGTGTCCATAGATTATGCCATAAATATCATCCTCTCTAGCATTATTAAATTGAACAGTCGGTTGTAGAACTGATTGTATAAGCTGAATCCAAACTAAAAGGCTAACATTTGATTTCTGGTTTATTTGCGATTCAAGTTTATACTAGATTTTTATGATTGGTACAAGACAAATTATCACAATTAATTCAGTTGGCTACAGTTCATGCGATTATTTCTTGGAGAAAATACAAAATGAAATAGAAAGGCAAAAAAAGACATAAAGCATGAGGCATGAGTCGGCAAGGATATGTAACATCATTAATCACAAACATTAGGGTGAAGAAAATGATAATAATTAAAAAAGAAATAACATCCATTTATTTGAATAGAACTACAGTCTATGTAGTCTTGGGATGTAATCTCAATTCTTTTTAGTGCAGACATCTTTGATTTGGTGAGGAAATTCAGCTCTGCAGAAAATCTTACCAAGTATATTAATTATGCATTTAGACTTAAAACACTTATATTGATTATCTTTTTTTCTCAGAAAAAAAAATACTGCCAATGATTGTGTCATCATATTGACTCATTTCTAGATTTGTCCATGAGGTGGAAAAATTTCACTGAGATGAAAGGTATCAAAATAAGTGTTCTAAATCTAAATACATGAATAAAATGTTAAGTAAGATCTTTTTTTGCAGGATGCTGAAGCTGGTGAGTGCATTTCCAAACTTTGTGGACACACTACTTTTCATTTCCTGGTGCACAATTAATTAGAGGAATATTTATATCATTGCTTGATCCCTATTACTACCCCAATTCCGAAATAGTTAGGGCAAAGTGTAAACTGTGAATAAAATCAAAACGCAATGGCCCTTATTTATCAAACTTGTGTCGGATCTGGTGTAGATTCTGGTGTAAATATCAAGGTTCGCTAGGTGTCACGTCTGATTTACAAGAAGTGTGTACGTCGCGAATTTTGGTGTAGAACTGGCGTGACATTGATAAATCTGGCGGCTGAAACCATCGTAATTTACATGACGCGCCACTAAATTCATGCTCCGGGAGGCATAGTTCTGCCCACTGTACGACATGGACTCTCGAAAGACTGCAAAAAAGAAAGAACTTCACTGAGGAGGACATATAAATGATCACGTCCGAGGTGGAGAAAAACAATATAATTTTATTTGGAAGCCTTAAGAGCGGCATAAAGGGAGCCCAGAAGGCTGCAGTTTGGAAAACTATTGCTGCTGCTGTAAACACCGTTGAGGTGGAAAACCTGAGTGCAGCAGACGTTTGATTTAATTCATTGATAAATTGAAGTGACTATTCGCACTAATTTAAGTGCGTCCAAGCATAAAAATTAATCGAAATTTGCTTTATGCACGCTTATAAGTGTGGGCAAGATGCACATTTCTCCACTTGCACTATGCATTTTAAGTGTATCCAAAGCTACATTTTTTTCTTGGCCAAACTTATTTTAAGCGGTAGCTACTTTCTAGAAGAGGCCTTGGAATGGTCATCAACTTGCGCACTTATAACTGTGGCCAAGAAAAACATTCAGCATTAGCCACACGTGTAAGTGCGAATAACATTGACCTTAATAAATTCAATTTATAGATCCATGATATTTCAGGTAATAAAGCCTACATAATTACACAATCTAAATGCTTACATGTAGGTTAAAAAAGTGGTCCGATTTTAAGATTGCCACCAAAAAAATGGGTTGCAGTGCTCAGGCACAGCAGTGCATGGACCGGTGGAGGCCAATCAGGCAAACCTCCAGCTGTCACCGTTCAAGAAGCGCATGACAACACTGATGGGTGGGGAGTCCCCACCGCGTCGATCGGAGCTGCATGAGGGTAATTGTTAAAATACAGCCTGCAGAGATTACTCTTCTTTGTACTTGTATTAGTATTACTCCATGACATTTAACTGGGTACCACACAAAACGAGCAGCCACTCGTCACTTTAACGGGGGAGATGGACAGAAGCTTATTCCAATAACAATGGAGGATCTGCCATTGTCAAAATGTGATCATGGCCAAAGTGTCCGTAGGCCGATATATTCTGAGCAACAAAAGAAACAAAGGTTAGCTAGTTATTCAATGTTCTCTTATGGTTACTCAGTCAAAGTGACCGCAAAACGAAGAAAAGTTTGATGAAACCAGTGTAAATGTGCACGCGCTAGTAATAAATTTGCTTTTCTAAAATAATTATGTGCAAACTTGAAGAATCTGGCTTGCGTATGGCTGATAAGCTCGGTCCAGAGCCAGGCCAAATGGCAATAAAACTTCTGTGGACTTCCCCCCCCGGGATGCTCGCTCAGCCTGCCTGTGGGGGTTTCCCTGGTTTTACTCTGTATGGGGCGGTAGTTGACACAATGCCCCGGGGGGAGTCATATCACTGTCCCCAATTAGTCAAAATCCAGTTTTATTAAAATAATCTAAACCTCTGGGAACTTCATAATATGTATATATGTTCAATATCCTGCAAAGAATTCACATATATTTAAGGCTTAATTTACCTCTAATTCATCTTAAGGCTTTCTCATGACAACTGCATCATATTAGTACATATTCATATCATATTTGGTCTCATTATTCTCGGGGGAATCCAAGGAGTTGAATGGAGTATGTTTCATTCCCATTGAAATTATAATTCAGTTCCTTTTGGAAACTATTCTCTAGCCCCATTCTCCTCTCTCAGCCAAATCACTTTTTTTTATCCTCCAAATGGTGAAAACCCAAAAGCCAGATTCCACCCCCCTTCCAGGGTGTTTATGGCCATGCCGCCTGGATCAAAGATGCGGTTTGGCTTAAAGGAAAGAGAGACTTTCCATTCGAGGAGAATCGCCTTCGAGCTCCCCACGCATGTGATGCGGTCTCTCTCCATATACGTGAATTTCCTTTCCTCCAGGTATGACTTTATTCTCTCTTTCTAAATTGCGTGTAACTTGTAATTGGCTTAACGTTGATTTGTTTGATCTAAGTTCGTGCCTACCTGGTGATTAAATTATTGTTATTCCTTTAAGCTTGCGTGGTCTTAGTGACTCCTAATACTTTTATTCTTTCTAACCATGTTACAATTGGTACTTAGGGAGCGATTCCTTACCATTCCAGACTAGCTAGCTGATGTTGCAGGTAGTGATGCGTTTTAAGTTGGATTGCAAATTACGGTCTTCCCCTAAAGGGTTTATGTAGTACCGGTCCTGGGGATTGGGCTTATAAGCTGGTGCCTGGCCGATCTCCTCAACGGGCCCTTTGGTATACATAAACCTGGGTTCGTGATATGTTTATGCTCAGTGCTACTTTGTTTGTGCCTAGATCAGAGGTGGGCACCGAGGGCCGTATCTGTCCCTGGTTTTCACACCAACGTCTGGTCTTTAATTAGTTGATTGTCTCAATTAGCCAAACCATTTATGAAATATGACGTTTCATGTGCATTTCTTTAAATTATCATGAAACTACAAAGACTAGTCTTGTCTCCGTTCATAAAACATTTTCCTTTGGTCGAATCATTGCGAAAATCTATATTTGTGCATGCTATCAATTAACTCAATTAGTCAGGGTAATTGATAGGAATAAAAACCTGCATAAACACCGGCCCTCCAGGACCGTGATTGCCCACCCCTGGCCTAGATGCTACTATCATGGTAATTTCTTCCATCCTCTAGAACTATCACCGAACTAAGATCCGGCAGCTGCATTTATTACCCGGGGATGTTGGCTGAGTAACAGTGGTTTTCATGGACAAGTCTGGTGGTGTAGCTGCCCCGAGATTCATACATGCTGTCCCTAAACTGTAAATTCTAATTCTAATTTGGAGTCAGATATTTATCGAGGGTATAACTAAATTTGGTATTCTAAATATATTATGGAGTCAGATTAATTGTAACCGTTGTGCTTTTGTGCCCCGTTTCTTGAACGGAGAAAAAAGATCCATTTCATTGTGACTCAGGATTAAATGGCCAGGAAATCGCGCTAGTTAATTCCAGCTAAAAGATCACATGGAGCCTTCAGCCCCGGCAATGTCCATTTTTGGTATTGCTTTGTGGGGTTCTACAAACTTATTTTCCAATCTGCCTTTAATTAACGTGCGTTTCTTTTGTTGTTCAGTATATATCTGACTGGATGAGCATCTGACAGACCACACTGCATATCTGCCAAGCCAGGCATTGCACTTAGTCAAATTGATTGTAATTGTCAGCTGTCTGGGCCATAGATATATATATTTAGACACTAGATTGCTGATGTCGTCATATTTACATTATCCAAAGTGAAGCACCCGGCCGCCATATTGGTACACCCAACTTTTTCATAAAAATTAATGGTTTCCTATGAGGCCAATTTCAAATAAGTCGACACAAGCGAGAAAATGCTGAGAGGTGCGACTGCCTTTTGTAGCAATATTTATTTGAAGAGCTGTAATAAAACGTTTCATGCGAAAGTTAAAGTATAAATGCAAAATTGTCACTTTAATAGAAAAAAATCGCGTTTTGTGCTAGCTAGCTACTTAGCCGTCCCATTGACTTGAACAGACATCTGACTGAAAGCGAACGCTAGCGATTGATAACGGTCACCAGCGAGCTACCTTGGCATCGCGGGGACTGCATTGACTTAGTGGTAAATAAAATTTAAAAGGTGGCTAACAAGCTAGCTAGCTACTTGTACTTGACATTCAACGACAATACTTCTTACCCGCATAATATTTAAAACAATGGACAAGTCGCTTTATCTGTTTTATCCAGAGCTCCAAAAGACAAGGAGGGGAGAAAGGCTTCACTAGCGCTTCCTTTTATCAACGTTAGCCATATGATTTAATATAAACAATTCGGTTGATGTCAAATAGTCAACCACAAGTGAGGAAACCAGAGTGTAATTTGATAACGTATACGGACATTCAATGACGTTTCTTATAATAATATTAATTAACGTTTCTTAATATAATATTAAATAATAAATTATTTAATTTATTTATTCGTTCATTCATTCATTCATTTATTAATTTAGCCTATTTATATGAAGGATTGAGTGTGCCAAAATTAAATAAATAAATTCACCATTAAATAATTAATTAAATGTGTCATTAATTTTAAATAATTAAGTGTCATTAATTCATTAAAATAAATAAATTCACCATTAAATAATTAATTAATTAAACGTGTCATTAAATAGATAAAGTAAATAAATTCACCATTAAATAATTGTCATTAATTAATTAAAATTGCAATTAAATACATGCATATGTTATTAAATGTGTCATTAATTAATTGAAATACCAATTCATTTTATGTAAAAAATATATATCAATATTTCACTATTTAATTATTTAATGGTCCTGTGTTGCAGTGCTTCATGAATTAATTTTATGTGTCAACCTCGACCATCAAAGTTGGTGGGCGGATCCAAACACCTGATTGGTTACCCTGCACATCAAGTCAAGGCATATAAGTCTAACCAAAGGAATAAAATGCTTCGCTTTAAGTTTAGACAGGGCAATGTTAGACTATGTAAGCACATAAACCAGTAACGTTGCGTGTCATTCGCGCATAATTACGCTTTTTGACTCTCCGCGATCAAGCAAATTTACCTTGCTCCGTTTCTTTAGTCAGACATGACCATAACCATGATTAGACAGCTTGACACATTTATGACACATTTAATTAATTATTTAATGGTGAATTCACTTATTTAATTTTGGCACATTTAGTCCTCCATACGTTCAGCTATTCAGCCTATTTATTCATTTTACTAATAAGAGCAACAGCAGCATGACGTCTGCATTCCTGCATATGGTTTATTACTCATTTTTACAGCTGTAATCGTTCCTGCATGTTCTCTGGTTTCAAATCTGCGTGCACCTGGTCAGACCTGGCATGAAATTTTTGCGGACCGTTCGCTCACGTTCAGATTGATAAATGGCAATTCTTGCGAGAGATTTGGCGTACACCCATTTTTTTGGTGTACGCACATTTGATAAATGAGGGCCATTGACTTTAAAATCACACCAGCCAGTATTTTATTCACAAGAGAACAGAGATAACATTGCAAATGTTGAAACTGAGAAATAGTACAATTTTATCCACAAAATGACCTCATTTCAAATTTGGTGGCTGCTACAGGTCTCAAAAAAAGTTGGGACAGGGGCCTGTTCACCATAGTGTAGCAACCCCTCTTCTTTTTTACACAGAGTGGAGGCATCTGGGCATTGAGGAGACAAGTTTCTTGGGTTTAGCCATTGGAATTTGATTCCACTCTTGTTTAATACAGGCCTCCAGCTGCTGGAGAGTTTTGGGTCTCCTTTGACGGACCTTTTAATTATGCACCAAATTTTCTCAAAGTGAAAGATCAAGACTGCAGGCAGGCCAGTTCAGCACACGGATTCTTCTACTAAGAAGCCATGCTGTTGTAATAGCTGCAGTATGTGGTTATGCATTGTCCTGCTGAAATACACAAGGTCTTCCCTGGAATAGATGTTGTCTAGAGGGGAGCATATGTTGCTCTGAAACATTTATATACCTTTCAGCATTCATGGTGCTATTTAAAACATGCAAGTGTCCCACACCATATGCACTAATGAATCCCCATACCATGAGAGATACTGGCTTTTGAACTGAACACTGATAACAGCAGGGGTGGTGTTTCTCCTCTTTAGCCCGGAGGACACGACGCCCATGATTTCCAGCAAGAATGTCAAATATGGACTCGTCTGACCACAGGACACTTCGCCACTTTGCTACAGTCCATTTTAAATGAGCCTTGGCCCACAGAACATGGCGGCGCTTCTGGATCATGCTCAACAATGGCTTCCTTTTTGCACGATAGAGTTTTAGGTGGCGTCTGTGGATGGCATGGCAGACTGTGTATACAGACAGTGGTTTCTTGAAGTATTCCTGGGCCCATTTAGTAATATCAATGACAGAATCATGCCAGTGAGTGATGCAGTGGCGTCTCAGGGCCCGAAGGCCACGGGCATCCAGTAAAGGTCTTTGGCCTTGTCCCTTACGCTCAGAGATTTTTCCAGTTCCTCTGAATGTTATCATGACGTTATGCACTGTCGATGATGAGACCTTCAAAGCCTTTGAAATTTTACGTTGAGAAACATTGTTTTTAAAGTATTCCACTATTTTTTTACGCAAGCCTTCTCAGGTTGGAGAGCGAAAGACTCAGCCTCTCTCAGACATCCCTTTTATAGCCAATCATGTTACACACCTGATGCCAGTTAACTTAATTACTTGGTAAATGCTCTTTCAGCTGATTCTCTTATATATTAATTGCTTTTTCAGCCCTTTTTTGCCTGTGTCCAAACATTTTTGAGACCTGTTGCAGCCAGAAAATTTGAATTAAGCATTTTGTGGATAAAAATGTAAAATGTCTCAGTTTCAACATTTGAAATGTTATCTATGTTCTGTTGCAAATAACATATTGGCTCATGTGATCTGAAAGTCATTGCATTATGATTTTATTCACAATTTACACTTTGTCCCAACTATTTTTGAATTGAGGTTGTAATTTTCAGTTATATTATGAATTGGCCAGCTGCTTGATGTCAAGGTAGAACCAGCTATTTGTACCATGAATGAAACACTGATCACACTCGGTTTCTTGGCAAAGTGTGAGGCGAGCGGTCAATTGTCCAGGTCTCTGTCATGGCGTCATGCCTGAAGTGTCTGTTCTGGAGTTGCACCGGAATTTCCCTTGTGACTGGTACAAAACAAACGTGAAATTCCGCATAATTTACGGGGACCATCAGACTCAATAAAGTCAAGGCATTGAAGTAAGGCATTCTGCGTCAAATTAAAAAAACATTTTAATTAAGTAAAAATTAAGAGTGGGATTTTTTGAGATCAAATTACTGCGACTGATCACTGGGTTCAGTATCACTCACCGAACCCATGCTGATACACGTGATAAGATAATTAAATCATCAATACCATTTACCGCCATGACACTTCAGTGAAGTGGTTTCATTGAGAAATGTATTGAAAGTCGAATTTGCTGACGCGGTTGTGTGCATTTAGACAAATTCATTCTTCTTTTGCATGTCAGTGGCTGCGTTTACATGGGCCCAAAACCTTACTTATAATTGGATTGACAGGTTAGTCAGATTTAAAATGTCTCATGTAACCACTTTAGCTGATCCGATTCACCCGGATCTGTTTAAATTTTCGATCGGATTGAAACAGGTAGTCTACGCCGATTGATAATCAGCTTGATGCTCCATATAAACGGCTGGACAGAGTGGATTCAGTTGATGGATTGGATTATTTGTTCTGGAGTCACGTAATCACATTAGTAGGACCTTTAGCGCATGTCAAAGAAACTGTAATCGGTTTCAGCTGGGGTCACGTTTAGGCGGATTGAACGTGAATCGCTTTACTTAGCGTCCATGTATACAGATTGAATCAGATTAATTTAATCCGTTTGATTTCAATCATATTGAGGAAAACAATCCATGTAAACGCAGCCACTGAAAACATTGGCATTAAAGGAACTCTCTATTACTGAGTACTTTGACACTAATTCCGTAGTTCTGTACTTGTAAACTATGTCTGCGCCAAAAATTCCCATGAAAATACACATAGTAATAATTTTAGGCTTGTTTTTAGATGGCAGACCTTTATTTTCAGCCAGTTTCTGCCCCGCCAAAAATTAAGTACAAAATCCGCTGGATTGACACACCGACTTGCTGACGTCATCTTAAGAATGACACGAGCTCAGCCGAGCTTGTTTTGGTACACTGCCTATGGGACAGGAACTGCAGAAAAATTTATAGATCGTTATTTTCTTGCAAAAATTCAGGAAACAACGGAGCAAATGCCCACCAGATGCATCGTCGTAGGTTGTAGTAAGGTATCCAAAGGAGTCAGCCTTCATCGATTTCCAAAAGATTAAAAAATAATTAAAATTTGGGCGTCTCGGGTGAAACTGACTCGGGCAAAATGGCAAGGACCAAGCGACAATAGTGTGATTTGTAGCGACCACTTCAACGATTCCGACTTCGAGGATGAAGGGTTTTGGTCTGAGTTTGCGATGAAAAAGATGAGAAAAATCAAGCCAAAAGCTATCAAAAGTCCATTCGAACAGAGAAGCACCGAGGAAAAGGGGAGAAAGAATAGCGGACTGGGCACTGAAAAACAGAAGAAAATGAAGGCAGGCCGCTCATGAACAATTACAATGCGTTAGCTACGCCAGCGCTTCAGCAGGGCTTTTGTTATTGACACTATAGAGCTTAATAGAGCGCTGGCTGCAGCAAGCACTTAGCAGGCTTTGGCTTGCATTCCACCCGTTTTACGCCTTCTCTTCGTCAGCGCTCTATTAAGCTGCTTTCACACTGGACTCGAAACGCGTGTATTCGCGTCTTTAAATTGACTTAGAAGGTAATCTGTTGTGCCAAAAATTCCTTTCGCGTCCAGTGTGAAAGCGCTTCCCCCTAGCTGCTGCTGCGCATCTAGTCGCATGCTGCCGCTGTGTTTTGACTCTCGTGTTCTATTAATCTTTTTCTCTTTGTCAGATCATACTATTGTTTTACTCCCGCTCAGAGCCGGGGCAGATCCGGAGCACAGGAGATTGCTATCTGGGGAGCTGCTTGTAACATACATTCAATGACAATACTTACCTTCATAATATTTAAAACAGTGGACAAGTCGCTTTGTCTGGTTATATAGAGTTCAAAAAGACAAGGAGGGGAGAAAAGCTTGGCTGTTAGCTAGAAATCAGGAGAAAAAAGTTTTCTCTGTCCCCTCGATCCGTGCTGTGCAGTGATCATTTCTGAGAGCAGTGTTTTAATGGGACAGTGGCAAAGATGAAGCTGAGGAAAGGAGTAGCCAGAGTTAACTAGCGCTTCCTTTTAACAACGCTGGCAATGATTCAATATGAACAATTTGGTTGACAGCAAATATGCTCAACCAGGGTACAATGAAGTGAGGAAATTAGAGAGTAATGCGATAACGTACATGGACATTCATCGGTGTTCCTTATAACGGGGAAAACTTCCGAGCGCATATCTTATTAGAGGGTCATTAAAAGCCTTGGTCTCGTTAACTTAACTTTTCTGCTAGCACTTAAACGTTGACACCGAGTCACATTTCGATCTTCCCACCAATTCTGCTCAGTAATCATTAACCTGCAAAAGCTATCAGAATTACTGACCAGGACTTTTTCTGGAGGGAATCAAATAATTGGCTGTAGAGGTATTCAGCATAGCATTGGCATCAAAATTGTAGCCTTTTAACAGGAAAATGATTGTTTACGTCCAATTTTCAATTCCATTACTTTAGCGTTATAGTCAGCATATCGTCCAAGAGTTTTTGGGTGAACTGCGGGCCATCATAACGAAAGTACTTTCAATCATGAATATCATGCATCGTAGTGTAATATTCTATTACATAAATATCAGATTTTTGGCCAGTGCATAGCTGAGATATGCAGTGAAGCATAATTTCTTCAACCACTGGATTACGTCAGTATCAGCTGGAGATGCAACCGGTCACCCTCAGCTGCAGAAGAGAGCAGTACAGTACTGAGCTCCAAGTAAAACCCTTGCAGCTGAATGTATTGAAAAGAAAGATTAAATTTATTATATCAGTATTTATTTTGCTGCATCTTTTCAATGAGAAGAAAACCAATTTTAATTATTTGAAATTGTGAATAATGACCAGTTCAGGCACATTCCCAAGAAAAATCTGGATGGCCCAACTCCATAATCAGAGCTATCCTGTTTTATAGCTTTCTCGTCAGTTAACATTCAATATCTTTTGCTATAGAGCCACTGAACTTTCTAATACTTCAAATAAGTGGGCATGCTCTCTTGTTCATTTAAAACATCTCCAGCGTGATATTATGAACTAGGAGCAGTCAAAGACTGCAGATTTTTTGCACTTGTTTCTTTTCACTGACATGCTGTACTTCAGAGCCCACTTCATGAATGAGCAATTGCAGCTAAACTTTTCTTTATTAATCCATCCATACTTCTCTCTCTCCTCCCTCCTCCCCCTTCCTACCTCATAACCACCTTCTAGATCATTAGCTTCCTCCCCACCCCCCACCCCCCCTCACTCACACACACACACACACACACACAAACGGTCTCCCTCAGTTGTTCTCTGCACAGGCAGTAGGAAGGCTCACTTTAAGAACATGGCCCTGGCAAGAGGACTGCAGGAGGTGGGAGGAGCAGTGTACTCACTGGGAGGCCTGAGATCATGACGAGCAGAAGGAGGTGAGCAGGAGGATGGAGGAGGTGTCAGCTGCATGTAACAATGTCTTTCAGGCGACACCTTTCGCTTACCTCAGGGATCCACTCAAGACCTGCGCCGGTATACAGACTTGCAGATGCCATCCTGTACCTGCACCACTGGCACCATATGGCCAGCAATAAGTTCTGCACGTGTGTGTGCATGTTAATGTGGTGTGGACTTGTATAGCTATACTTGTAAGAGCAAACTCTTGGGAGTTGTGTCCACTTGTGGTGGTGAGGACATTTGGGATTGTGAGGACGTTTTGGGTGGTCCTCACAGGGGGTCACAGAGGATTACCGCAAATTGATCAAAGTTAGGGTTACAACGAGTTAGTTTTAGGCTGAGGTGAGGGTTAGGGTTAGGCATAATTTGTTTGTAGTTAGGGCTCGAAGAGGGCTGTGTACAGAATGAATTTAAATCAATAGAATGTCAGAGGTATAGCTACACAAACATGTCTGTGCGTGTGTGTGTGTATGTGTGTGTTTCAGCACACGCAAAAAAAAATTAGGACCCCCTCTTCCCACCCTGAGTATGAGGGGAGAGGGTAAAGGGTCCAGAGGCAGGGTCTCTGACCCCAAACCCTGACCCCCCAGTTCCCTAAGGCTGCTAGACTCACCTGAGAGTGACCAGCAGCCATTTGTACCAAAGCCTGGCTCTGGGAATGGGTGGGGTGAGCGTGCATCAACAATAAGCAATGTACCACCCCGCCAACCCCCCATCTCTCTCTCCAGAGGGACTGCACAGAACCGATGCCAATGTTCACGAACATTAGCTTCGATATTCAACTTTCTGCTGGCCTAAAACGTTAGCTGGCTAGCTAATTATAGCAATTTGAAAACAAAGCGTTGGGGCAAATATTAAATGGCTTCTAAAAGGGCAGACTCCGATAAAAAAAGTAATTTGATGTCAGTACGGTGAATTTGAAATCAAATGGCTGTAAGAATTCTCTGTACCTCGCTGGAGTACTGAATAATGATTTAGCTTTCGTCATGCCAGGAGGACCACTATCAATAAAGTCTTATAATATGAAGGAAACCAAGGCAACCGTTGTCCCTTCAGTTTCTATTATTAACCTGCTGGTGACAAAGTTACAGACGAAACAGACTGTTTGGTTCAGTTCATACAACCACTACCCTTTGCAATAGGCATAGCTTGCAACAGACATTTTCTGGTTTGACTGCAAGTCTGAAGAGAGGCCCTAGTTCTGTCATAAAATAGGGCAGAGATCACCTACCCCGGTCTGGAGATTAACTATCCTGTAGGTGTCCAGTCCGCACCTTATTTAGCACTCCTAATTCTTTTAATTTGCAGCTCAGCATGTTCTCTCATTTTCAAATTAGGTGTGCTTTCATAAGGATGGAGTGAAAACCACCATTATGCTTGATGTCCAAGGACAGGGTTGGTGACTGTTAATGCTTGGGGAAGAGGTGGGCATGTAAGCACTGGGATTTCAGTTGTGCTGAAGAATAGCAGGGCTGCACTACTAGCTTGGTACCCCGTTTTCCCATCTTGTCGTCTAGCGCAATAGTTTATAGCAGGGCACAATAGCCAAAGAGTCGACACAGCATTATACCCAGACTCTATTGCCTGTCATAGTGTTTTCACAAAGTTACACATCTTGGCCACGTGTGTGTTTATCGTTGTTTGAATAGTTCCACTTCCCAGAATGCTGCTTTCTTGACCACCCCCTATTTTTCCTCAAGGATAAAAGCTTTTCGACCTTGCACTTAGCATTTATGGATTGAAGCCATTTTGTTGCCCTCAAATGTCAGACTGGTTTTTCTTTGACCTTCGATTCTCTCTTCTTACCTCAGCCCATCTGTTTTTAGCCCAGAGAATTTCCCGTGTTTGACCTGGCTGTGAATTTGACTTTGCCCCACATATTGCCCCACTACATGAGGTTTACTGACTCAGGTTAGCTAGCATGTTCCCTGCTGGATGAGGTGATCCTTCCATGGGACAGCTCTTTCATCATTTTGCTTTGTTATTTTCCCTTCATTATTTTTGAAGGTGATCCAGGGTGGAAACTTTCTTGGGGAACAGAAGTCTTCCTCTTATTCCTCACTTGTGAACTGAATGCTCAGAACTTAACCGCTGCCCTTTGCAAAGCAAGCTTTTGAAGATTACAGCGAGGTTTACTATAGTTTCAGGTAGCTAGTCATTTAGTGACAAGAGTCGTTCCTCTGGCTGGAGGTTATTTTCCCTCCTGATTTTCTCCCCAATTTTCCCTCTCCTTTACTCCAATGAAATTCATAACAACATGGAAGTCATAACAGTAAAATATTTGAAAACCGTAAATTAAAACTGTCAAGTACTTTAACGTCAGCTAATGTTTGAGAATTTTTGACTTACGGCTACCATCACTGATCACTGTCATCATTGCAAATGCTGGCAGAGTTCCAGCAATGCTGGCCTAACAACCAACGGGGAACAAACCCAGATCCCATTCTCTCCTATTAAGAATCTTTTGTTAATATGTCAAAATCCCCAGACAATCTCCTGGCTAAATTCGCTAAAAATCACTAAATACAAATAAACTGATTTGATGGTGAACTGCACTGAGTATGAAAAGGTAAGATGCACACGCTAAGCAACATAATTACATCATTCATGTAATGGCATCATGTGGTCATTCTACAAATTTAAGTACACTTGAAATTAAGTTTAAATATCAATAGAAAGTGGACAAACTTAGCGACAGATTCCAAGGGTGCAGTTTCATCATGGACATCTGGAATAAAGCCGTCCTTCACTTTCTTGCAGATCCAGAGCTGTACTAGTCCTCTTTCAAAAAGAAGCCCAATGTGAAATGACCAGCACTCATTCAAACCTTCAGACAGTATGTTTTTTCTGAAAAATTTGAAAAAAACCTTAGTGTAACGTGGGAGATAGGGGTGTGAGGGTTGAATAAGGTTGTGAAGCACACAGAGTTGGTGGGATTGAGCAGGCCTGTTTGTGCCCAAGAACAAAGTAGGAATTTCAAACCACAAGTGGAAAAAAGGGTAATCTAACAGCTAAAGTAGGGGTCTTCAAAATCAGTTTTCTGTGCTCTGTACAGGTCGGCTGAAAAGGGGGGGCGGGATATTTTCCATAATATGATTCCTTTAAGTGACGTAAAATACAACATATACCAACCAAAAATATACAACTCCGAAGGACAGGGTCTGGGTCAAACTGGTCCGTAAAAGGGCCGGGGGGCTGCAGGTTTTCAATACAACTGAGCCGAAGCACACCTGATACAACTAATTTAATCAACTGATCTCAGTCTGCACAGGTGATTAGTTGTATCAGGTGTGCATCTGCTCAGTTGTATTGAAAACCTGCAGCCCCTCCGGCCCTTTTACGGACCAGTTTGACACCCCTGAAGTAGGACTAAGTGATATGGTCAAAATCTTATATCACGACATAGTAGGGTTGGGACGATGCACTCTGTTCATGATGCAATACAGATCTTGATATTTGCTCCATGATGAGATGCTTATCACGATACAAATATTTATTCCAGTCAAAATTGCTTCCTGATCAATAGTGAAACCTCACAAGTACAGTCAAATGCTACTGGCTAACAAAAAAATGGCCAAACAGAGTTAAGCTTACTATACTCACAGTCTCACAAATATATTCAGGGTCCAAAATGTTGCATTGCATTTTTGGAAAATACGCGAGGATTTTAATTAGAACACCACCATCTCAACTATGACTAACGGGCGTGGCAGCATCATGTTGTGGGGGTGTTTTGGTGGAAAAGAAACTTCAGAAAATAAGTGGCATCAAAATGAAGTATTACCAATAAATACTGAAGGAGCAGCTCAACACATAAGCCAAAAGGTTAAAACTTGGTCGCAGCTGGGTCTCCATGCAGGACAAGGATCCTAAACATACCTCTGAAGCTGTAACAAGATGGCTCACAGATAGCCAGAAGATAAAAATTTTTTTAGAGTGGCCATAGCAAAGCCTCGATGTGAATCTTAGACAAAATTTGTTTAATGAGGCTCACAAACCGGATGAGATGCTCGTTTACAGCCATTGAGCATTCAACTCACAAAATGCAAGTAAAAGGCAATACAACCAAGTACTAACAAAGTGAATGTAAACATTTGACCCGCTGAAAATTTGATAGTCAATAAGAGTTGAAATACACTACGGGCCAAACATTTGGGGCCACCCTCAGATTAAAAAAAAAAAAAAACTCTCTTCTCTCCTTATTTTTAGCCCCCAACACTCGCGGTGCAAGAGCTATGGTATCGGGCTCCGTCCGTGCGTGCGTCCGTCAACACATTTTGCTTTATCTCATCAACAATTTCAGTTACAGGCTCCTAATTTTTACTGGACAAGAATCTCATGAAGCCCTACAAATGACGCGCCTAAAGGTGACCTTGGCCTTTTTTTTGAAGGTCAATGGCCTAAAAATATCACAAAAATTTCGACATTTTTCTTTATCTCATTAACTCTTTCAGTTACAGGCTCCTAATTCTGGCTGGACATGCATCTCATAAAAGCCTATAAATGACATGCCTAAAGGTGACCTTAGCCTATTTTTTTCAAGGTCACTGGCCAAAAAATATTACCAAAAACTTCAACAATTTGCTTTATTGTCCCCAGCCGTGCAAATGCGCAAAGCGGTAGGACATAGTATTCACGACCGTACGTCCGTCCCGAATCCTTGTCAGCGAGATATCTCAAGAACGAAATGACGGATTTCCTTAAAATTTCATGTCAACATGTATTAAGGTGGTGCTCCGGCGGCAGTCGATTTTGGTGACCTTCGCGTCACTCTCAAGGTTACACTAAGACACTGTTCACTTTGACACGATTTGCCATTTCCTGGCAGGGGACTAAAACACGTTAGTGGCAAATACTTGTCTTATCAACATTTTCAGTTACAGGCTCCCAATTAGCTGCCGCCGCCCGAGTGGCACGAGAGCTATGGTATGGGGCTCCATGCGTGTGTCCGTCTACAAAAACTTCAACATTTTGTTTATCTTAATGGCGGGAGCTTCTGGGGCTGCCGGTGCCCAATATTCTGCACATGAAATGACTTCAGTGCATAAAATATAGGAAGCTAATAGGTTTTGGGTGAATTCCAGACCTCAGACCACATTTTAAATCTGTCTTGACTGATTGATCACTGACCACAATGTTTTATAATTGAGTTCCAATGCCTTTGTGTCACATGATTTTATGTCACTAGGCCGTGAATAATTTAATGTAATAAGAAGGCATGCTGTATAAATGCCTTCCCCAAAACCAAGGGGTGACAATGTACTTGCTGCACCATTATAAATCTGAGGGTGGTCCCAAACTTTTGGCCTGTCATTTAAATCTGCCTCTTATCCATTGTTTTGAAACTACCTCGTGGAAATAACCAAACACAGCGATTATACGGTAACAGGAAATCTAAAAAGTTGTGAAAGACTGAATCTGAGTTTGTTAAGCCTCAGTGTATGTCAACTTTTGGCTCAAATGTGTGTATCGTCACATTTATATTGGGAGCAGAGGAAAAGCAAAAAATGAACAAAAGCGTAGTGCAATATTATATTTATTTCTTACAGTAAATTTTGGTTGCCATACAAGAGTATTGAGGGGGAAAGTGCAGTTACAGGAACTTCTCTTATCTCAATAATTAACTCTAAATAAGAAGATTCTGCAGCACAAAATTACAGCAACATAGAGAACATGAACACAAGTTGTTACACAAAGTAGAGCGAGGAACATCTTAATATCTATTAAGAATTAAACAAAAAGAAAGAAACCAAATTGAAGCTAATCTCTAAGAGGAAATCCATTTGATATGGGACTTCGTGTGGTGTCAACAGTTGGCAACATAGCCCAATCCATTGGGAGATGGGTTTAGCGGTTTTTTTTAAGTTTTTTTCTTTTTTTTTTTAATTGAGACTCCACTATTCAGCTCTAAAGTTAGATTCACAAATAAGTTAGCTTAGTGGTATGTATTTCCATATAATTAATTGTTCAACAGTCACATCTAGTCTTTTTAAATTTCAATATATAAGTTAGCGTAAAAGTGTCCTCCGACCGTTCCCTACAAAGTGGCCTAAGAGGTTATATATAAATTTACAGCCTGTGAGATTTTGGTAATTTATACACACATAATACACAAACTAAGCAATTGTAATTTCAAAATTTTAATTACAGTATTTAACAGAGGCAGAAGACTACCATTTGATTTCATTGTGTTGAATGGTCAGTTCTCTCTTAGTGGTCATGATTTTGCGTATTCAAGTTCTTTCCTCAATGATATGTGGCTCGGGATTCATGATACTGTCAGTGGATTTGTAAACTCGCAATTAACAACCAAACAAACCCACCCATAATAAATATTGCTTCTTAATTGGTACCTCAAAAATCGTATGTACGTCTATATACCTTTTTTTTAAAACTTTTTGGCAAACCATACTTCAGCGTCAATGCGGTAACATTTTCCCCAAATACCTTTTTATAAAATTTCATATAATTCTCTATAAATCATTAAAAATACTGTGCTTTATTCTGAAGCTCTGTTTTAAAATAACATCTATTTAAAAATGATATAATTAGCAGCTTAACTCCTGTAAGTCTTCTCAAAGGACACATATAGTTCTCTTATGTCCATTATAATAATGATAATAATAATAATAGATATAACCATATGTCAACCATTGGTGTAGCAAAGGCGTGTGACCGATGGCGTGTGGTGTGGTGGAGTGATGTGGGAGTGTCATGACTGCACAGTTGTGTCAGCTCACAGAGCTCACGATCCATCCAGGCCCAACATATCTTTATCTCAAAACCCACAGCCTCACAAGCAAAGCACACTGAACCTTTTCCTGGAGATCGATCCTCCTTCATGTTTCCACAAGCATAACAAAGCACACCTCATGCAACGGCTAAACAACTCCTCTGAGCTGCTGATTAGTAAGGTTAGGTGTGCCGAACAAGGATTGAAGTGAAAACCTGCAAGGATGGAGGATCTCCAGGATCAGGATTGGTCATCGCTGCTCCAATGGGAGCCTCTCATTATCACCAGTGGGACAATGGCGCTTTCAACCGCACAGAGGAAACAATGTAGCATCAAACATCTCACAGCTGTGCTCCGGATTTGAGCAAAAAAAAAAAAAGAATAAGCAGTAAACTTAAATGAGACCTCCTTTCATGAAAGCCATTAAGAATCCATAATTAATACTTGTCACAAAGCTACTGCTCAGTTTCCATTTAAAATTAATGTCAAGCTTTTCAGAAATACTGATAACACTCCATCAAGCCCTCTCAGACACCTCTCATAAACAGCCCCAGATACTCAACTCTCATCTCTGAAATAATCACCAAAACGGTAAACACTTTTGCCCAGCGCAAGACTGCTTAACTGCGTGCCTTCAAACACAATGTGTTTCCACAGTTAAAAACATCCTTTCGCCTGAAAAGGTGTCATACCTCAGTCTACATCTGGACCTCGTTCAACCTAATATAACAAATGGAATGGCAAATCTCAAATATTTCCACATTCTGCTCCAACCTCTCCTGTGCACCGTGTCTTAAACCAATGCTGTCTGCCCCAACAGTCGTGGCAACCATAACGTACAAAAACGGACACAAGCCTCTCAGACAGTGACGCCCTGAGGTGAAGACAGAAATGTCATCAATGCAAAGCCCTGGCTGCATTTATCAGGCACAGCACCGAACTAACTCAACAGAGTGGATGATGGAAGAATAGATGCCAAGCTACTGATAAAGCAGTGTTTGAGTAGTGCTGGACTCCATTTCCCATGAGTCTTCTGGGTAATTGTTTAGCGGTTCTTTGCCAGTGGAGCACAGCCTTGGCTATGATTCTTAGTTCTCTGCAGCCAGGTTTTAATTTTCTACCTAAAAGTACAGTGGCATGAGCATTTTTGCTGCTGGAGCAACTGCGGGAAGATGAGCAGACTCTGGGACTTCCTGTGTCACACCAAAATTCCTCCCCTGGAACCTTGGAGACCACAGCAGTATAGAAAACCCAAGTGCTGCGGTCTGACATCACTCAAATGAAGAAAAAAATGGGCTGCGGACAGAGAGAAAATACTGCTTCAAAGTGTCAAATCCAATATAGTATAAGTAAATATGTATTCATTCATATACACCTTTATAATACGTACTTTTGTCTTTAGATCTCTCTCTAAACGCATTATACACTCTATAAGATACAATCTATAAATAATACTGTGTAATCGAATATGTTTGGATAGCAGCATCATTTGAAAAGGGTCACTTACATTGTAGCCACAATGCCCAGCATCTGTCTATTGCCTCGCCATTGTCACCGTTGACATTGTACGCAAAACAACTGCAATACTGTGATTTATTTGGCTAAAAAAAGAAAACAAAAATAAAATCTGGATCACCTTTATCCAAGCATGTACCTGCTCCCTGGGTTTGCTTAAATATTAAAACTCTCCATCCCGCCCACCCCCCCACCCCCAAACCATCTCTGGGGGCCATCTCTTATGAATCTGCAGGTCAAGTGTTAATTTTTCATTTAAAATGGACTGTTCCAATTGAAGATTTACGGGGGTGATTGGAACGCGAGAAGTGGCGGCTTAATGGTCTGGTTTGGCATTTTCAGAGAAGGGGGTAAACAGGAGGCCTTAGATTTCACCCCCTCCGGTCACCTGCACTAATGTGGAAGACAACAAATGATTGGTACAAATATTACACCTTTCACACAAATCATATAGGTATACTGAATTCAAAGGATATTCACCATGTGCCAAGAAAGAAAGAAAGAAAGAAAGGGTAAGCAGATGATGACTAAAAACTGAGCTGCGTGCTACAATTGTGCCCCAAAAGCCGTGAAACTGGTGCCAGATAATAAAAACAAGTGCTTTCCTTTTTTTCAAGTCCAAACACCAAGACTGTGAGCGTACTGCAAGAAATGGTTTCCATCAAGGTGACAAGTCAGCGTCATTTTCTCTCCAGACAAAAAACGGGCGAGAAGCAAAGACACTTATTTTCCTAAATAGCCAACGCATCAATAAATATAACCCTTTTTCGTTGGAGAAATATTCTCTGAGGAGATTATAGCAAAGGTAGAAAATGAGCGGGTAGCATCCAAATGTGGCTGATCAAAAAAAATTCCTTTATTCCAAAGTGACTGGTCTGTATTACACGGGTATCACAAAAAAGGCTCTCCGGCCACCCCTCTATCCACCTCTGTCCCAGCCCGGGCGGGGTTCGCTCGCTTACTGCGGGAGCTCGCACAGAACCATTGTGCTTATTCAGGACCTGCACTGTTATTTCAAAATGGCAGCTGTTTCAGAATGCTCTCGTCACTGAACTCCAACGCAAAGCACGGTGGGAAAATAATCGCAGACCTGACGGAGAACCCGAGAAAAAAATCCAAAACCCAAAAAATAACATGGAAAGGATGACAGCAGAAGGCCTGGATTCCCTCTCTTATCTTTCCATCAGCACCTTTAGTGCTCGCTCTATGTTCATCCGGTGTCCCACACGGGTCACTCCTAGGTCTATCAAGTCTTCCTTCTGGAGGTTGGGCAGGTGGGCACCCTCGATCTCGTTGTCCATGAAGGCGTCCTTGTGCTCGGCCAAGTTGAGGCTCTCCAGCCAGTCTGCTACATCGTGCTTAGTCCACAGGAGGACTGGCTTGGAGGCGAAGGGCTTGTTGGACACAGCCTGGATGAGGGTGAGCGGGGAAGGCGAGCGGCTTCGCCCGGAGCCCAGGCTGAAGAGCTCACCGCCTAGCGGTGGCGTAGGCAGCCCAAACACGTCCGTCAGCGTGGGGGAGGAGGCGGGTGCTGAAGACGGGAGCGAGGAGGCCCGGCCAGGGCCAGAGTCCGGTGGGGATGACATGGGGCTGGTTGCCCGGTGCTGGGGAGGCATACTGTCTGGCTGACGGCTGGCAGGGTGGGGGCTCGGTCGAGTAGCAAAGGTGACCATGGTGTTCCGCTGAGTTAGTGAGGGTGGGGGTGTGCCCTCCGGACCTCTGCAGAGAGAGAGCAGCGAGGAAAGAGAGAAACAAAGGGAGAGGAAGAGGGGGGGACACAGAGGGAGGGAGGGAAGGAGAGAGTTATAGAGAGAGTGAGAAAGGGAGAGAGAGAGTGAGAGGAAGAGGAGGAGGAGAGAGACAGAGGGTGGGAGAAAGAAAGAAAAAGTTAAATTTGTTGTGCATCAATATTATTGATATATTGCAGTTGGTGCTGTAAATGTAGCTGTTTTACTTACGTAAAAACCTGACTTGACAATGAAAATCAATGTGACAGAGGGAGAAAGAGAGGGAGAGAGAGTGTGATTGTAACTTAAAAAACTGCAGAGGACCTCTTTCTCCAAAGAGCTCTTCTGTTTTAATGAAAAGCAACAAGTTCCTGTCAAATTCGACATCATTTCGCAGACATTTTGACAGCCTCTAAGTGCATAAAAATCGTGCACAGCCCTCAAATAATATGCACGTTTGTGATGCTAGAAACTAGAAAAATGCTGAATTCAGGTTTGAGAATACAGAGACAGACCTTTCCTTAAAAGGGGCAAACTGTGACATTATCAACACTTGTTAAAGGCAGTACCTTTCAGAGACTCTGCAGTGAAACAGAGGCCGGGTCCCTGGCCTGACTAATCCAGGAGCTCCTATGCGCTAAAGCGCTTTATTTTTCATTAGTCCACAGACTTACTTGAAAGATTACTGGGCCTCAAAAATCAAGAAGACATGATGCAGGAATTCTCGACAGCTCTGGTGCCGGAGTGGAGAAGGCAAACCCGAGCCTGTGTCACTCTCCCATCAAGACAGTCAGGGGAGAGAACGCTGTGGATTTGACAGTTTGACAGCGCTACACCAGGCTTGTTATACTGCAGGACCCTGACAGAGTGGACTGGCAACAGCCATCTTGGTATCGATCTCCAAGCCCCGCCCCCATCACAGAGGCCAGCAGACGGATCTGCTAGCAGATAAGATCGCTGGCATGTGCCGTGCCGCTGACAGTGGTAGTAACAATAGTAACAGTACTGGTAAGCATCCCTGCTCTCGGGATATACTGTCCTGGGGTGCGTTTCCCAAAATCATAGTTGCTATCTAAGTTAGTAACTTACATGGTTTGTGCATTCACAGTCAATGGTTCCAACTATGTAAGTAAGCATCCGTGATTTCAAGAAACGCACCCGTGTGCGTTTTCACTCTAACCCCGATAAAGCACAACTCATTCAAAAGTGAGAACAGGGCAGCCTACCCCTGTTTCTGGATATCTACTGTCCTGTAGGTTTTCAGTGGAATGCTACCAAAGCTCATAGCTCACCTTATTCAACAGCTAGACCTAGGCTGCCCAGCCCTGTTCCTGGAGATCTACCATCCAACAGGTTTTCACTTCAACCCAACCAAAGCTCACCTCACTCCACAGCTAGCGCAACAGCTTCACAATCTTCACACAGTTTATCGTAGGCTGTTTAACTGAAGGTCTTGGTAGGCTTTTTCAGGAATGGATAAATGCACTTTAATTAGCTTTACCTTTGCTAAAATGTCCTGTTGCCAAAGAGAGGACTGTCAATTCACACAATCGGTATAATTTACTCTCCTTGCCTGAGAGGAGAGACTTTCTCTGTAAACAGTCTAAAAAATTTGATCTTGTTGAAAGGTGGCTCAAGAATTCTTTTTTTTGTGCTGTTGGCAGTACTTGGCTGGTGGCTTTCACGAGGCAGGTTGATGAAGGTTGCGGCATATATACAAGCAAGCAGATCCCTAAGGTTTAACGGTTCCACATTTTTAAGAAGTTATTTTAAACAACCACAAGAGGGCGTAGTTATTCACCTGCAATGTGCATTTTTTCCTGATTCGTCAAGATGTAGTAGAGATTTGTAAAGGGTGCAGCACATTGTACGGTGCGGGTCTAAGCTGAAGGCCATACATTGAGATGAGCCTCTTATTTCAGCTCTAGTTCCAGGTGACATTAAGTCTGACTTCTTGAACAAGCTGGCATTTAAATGTGTTACATAATTCTTATTTTAAACAAATACATTATTTATGTGCTCAACAACAAAGGTTGAGTTGTAACAGATTCTGAAATTCTAATTACAGAATCTTCACAGCACAGTCTTTTAAAAAAAGAAAAACAAAAAAATACCATTCGTCCTATTCAATTTTCCTTCAAGCACAAAGAAATACGAATCAGACTACAGTAGTTCCCATAGTTCCTCCTGTTTACATGTACTCTCACCACCTTCTGAAATGAGTTATGACTACAGGCCACATATGGTGCGGGCCCGACCAGTTGGGAGGTTATTAGTACAGGGCCCCATATGGTGTGGGGCCTATCTTTGAGGCAGGTATGACTACAGGGCCACATGAAGTGAGGGCCCTACCAGTTGGGCAGTTATTACTACAGGGTCACAAGTGGCTTGGGGGATACCAGTTGGGCCATTATAATTACAGGGCCACATAAAGTGAGGGCCCTGCCACTTGGGCAGTTATTACCACGGGGCCACATATGGTGTGGGGCCCACCAGTTGGGTGGTTATTACGACCAGGCCACATATGGAGTGGGCCCACCCAGTCGGCCAGTTATTACTACCGGAACACATACGGTGTAATGCCTATCTGTAGGGCAGTAATTACAACAGGGCAACATGACGTGAGGCTTCTCTTTAGGGTAGTTATTACAGGGCCTCATATGGCACAAGGCCTGTCTGTGAGCAGGTTTATCTGGCTCTACCCCAATCCCCCAGTGACCTGTTCCTCCCCAGACTGCTCCACACTGTGGCTTGTGAGACACTCCTGGAAGCTTGTTCCCCTAATTAATGAATACCAATGTAATTACCCATGTAATTATACTCAAGTCCAACACAATACGTCTCCAGTCCATTAGAAATCATGACATGCCCTGTTATCCGCGCTCTTGGACGTGAGTGAATGCATGCAAATGGCGGCCAGCAGGTGATTTACGGCAAACCTCACAACAAAGCACAGGGCTGGGGGAGTGGCCAGTCTCCCTGCGATTTGAAAGGTTTCACTCCAATGCATGGTCTTAATTAAGGCTGAGGGTCACTGTGGAGATTTCATCAACAGAAAGGGGGGACATATTGACCCGTGTTGAAGCTGTGATTAATGTTCTATAGGTTGCTGCTCCGACACGGGCGAAGATGGAGGAGGATTGACAGTTACAGTTACTTCCTGTCAACTGCTGGCTCAGAAAAAATGCCCAGAAAAGCAACAGGAACAGGATCGGGTCTAAGGCAGGCTAAGCTTGGTGCAATCATCTCTAAGCTGTGCCGAACAGCTCCTGGAGAAGATCTAATCCCATCTGAGTCCTGTCTGAAGCGTGTACAGCAGATCCACCCCTCCGATATTCAAAGGAGAAACGATGATTCAACAGATACTGGAACAAGCGACTCTACTGATCGGCTGCGGGCTCAAGTCTCATTTCCTCTGATGCTCCTGCTCATCTCAAGGTGATTTATTGCCCCATAAAACCTGTCATTGAAGGAAATCAAAGTGCCCACACGCAGCTGTGTGGACAAATATGTACAACCGCTGTCACTGTCGCTAAAACAATCCATAAAAGCAAAATATCTGAAGGGTGTAGAATACAGACAGATGTGCAGTAGATACAGGCGTTTGTTTAAACCTCGCCAAATGGCTATCACACCGTGACTGCATGAGTATCTTCCACAGGTTAAGCTGCAATGGCTAGTTCACTTTGACTGTAAGGATGATGATAACAGGCAGAAGGTGCTGCAGCCTCCATGACGTGTGTGTACTTCCTTCAATAAAGGAAGCATAACAATTATACATACAGATGCACAGCTGAAGAGCAGGCTGGGCGTTTATGACATTTTCCAGGTAGGGGAAAACGGACATCACAGTCGCCAAGCACAACGCGAACAGCGAAGAGGAAAGCGCAAACCAATTTCAGCTGAGAGAAACTCCACAAATTCCACCAACCGTTGGTCAGCATCAGCATTCATGTGTGCGAGCATTTCCTCAAACCAATCTCGCACCTCATTTTCACACACTCTCTACTGACAGGCACACTTCACTGTAGTGTGCCTCTCTCAAACCTAGTCTCCCGCTGGAATTGGCATTATGCCATCATTGCATGGGGTTCCTTATATCCTATCATATTTTTAATATTAATATACAGTAGTAGTAGTAATGGTTTTGGAATTTCCCCCTTTTTTCACACTAAAATATTTTCCCCCTTTGTTTACATCATATTAAACGCACATATTGAGAAAATGCCTTAAGTTTTGCCCTCCGTTCTGTTCCAAACTGGGCCTGTGCATTTCAAAAAGGTGTGGAAACAAGTACTTGGCCAAAAAACTATTATAGCACAACAAAATATTTGGTGTCTCAAATCTTCAATGAAAAAATTAACATTTTCTTTCTCTGACAAAATATATGAAGGCAAAAATCTATTATATCCAGTGTAGTAAGATAAATCATGCTAAGGGTCAAGAAACAGAAGATTTGCACATTTTTTTCCATCACTTCTAAAACATACTATCAACTTTAAAATCGTGTTTACAAGTAGTTCTTGATTAGATTGGGAACAGTTTCAAGCTGTAAAACAGACTCTTTGGGAGCTCAAATCCAACACTCAGACCTCCTGCGCTGTCGCTGCTGCAGAAATCCCACTCACCTGCCACCTCACCAGACACCACTTGCAGCCCAGCTCAGCTCACAGGTCCAGTACTCCTGAGGGTTCAAGTATCCCTACTGTTTAGTACTGGGGATCAGTGCCTTTGTCTGAATTCCAAATGGCTCACAGGAAACCTGGTCTCTTCAGGAATGGAATCAACACCACAAGGACAGCAAAATCAAGCCCTAGCCGTGTTAGGCTGGTGTCAGTGGGGTGGGGGTGGGGGTGTGTACTGTTTGGGGTAGCACAGGCCATAGACCCTATTTTCTCCAAATTTTGCACCTCCATCACTCAAGTCTGGAATGTCCAATCAACGAAGTATGTACAAACATGCTCGTACACAACTCATGGAGCCGTCTCAGGGAGAGCGCAGATAGCTCATAGTTTTCCGGGAAAATGCCGCTGCTTCTTTCGAACCTTGCATCCAAAGAACGAGAGCAGAGGAAAGCAGAACATGTGCTTGCTCAGAGTGTAACCCATGAGCGCCCGGACTGCCAGCAGGAATTGCTGGAGAAACAAACTACTTTAACGCAGCAAATAACGCTAACCCAAGCCGGCTGTATCCCTCCCATATTCCTGAGCAATGTAAGACCAATTATTATTGCTCTCAGGAGGCTGCTGGCAACAGTCGGCACTGGAACATCCGGATCGTTCTGAACTGTAAGCCGACCCTGCAGGCCACAGACCCTCAGCTCAGAGAACCTACTGAAGCAGTAAATCAATGCAAACATACTTCTTAGTAGATAACTGATATCGTTGCTCATATCTAGGTGGTGGACATTGATTCTGGTGCAAATCTGGATAGTTTAAAGAAGTGAAAAATTTTTTCAGGTCACAGAGGAGGTTTTTTTTTTATTTATTTGGCATCTCCAATCCCACCCGAATCTGGAATGCCAAATTCAAGAACTATGTACAAGCCTTGCTCATATGCCATGCCTTGTTTCCAGCGCAGGAGAGAGAGACAGTTCGCGGCTCTCCTCTGAAGCACCCGCCTGTAAGCCCCTGCATCTTTACCTTCATTAGTCGACACTTTCGCAAGTTCAGGATGAGGGCGGAGGATATCGAACATGAGCAAGCTTAGAATCTCACTGAAAAGCGCCCAGCTGGCCAACAGGAGGCGCTTGAGCAATGAACAAGGCAAAAGTTTTTGAAGTGCACCTATTATGGTTTTTCATTATCTTAATGTCGAAGCGTGAATCATATTTATGCACATTTAAAAGGTCTGTGTCGGAAAACAACTCAAAGTCAACTCCAGAGGAAGCGCTCTCTGCCACAAAACTCAATGCTCCAGAGCGGACTGAAACGCCCCTATCATTCTGACCATTTTTTTCATCAATTTTTGATGTCACCATTTGAATTTTTGCACCAAGCAGATACTTTGGCACGCCCTTGACTCAATTGGGTTTTGCCCATAAGGCTTAACCAGTATTAGTTTCCAAAGCAGAAATCCATTTTATGGTAAGGGGCGAGAAAAGGGGCGCGAATGGTGGACCAATCACAAGTGAGTGATCAAGTTGACCAATCATAGCATGCAGGGGTTTTCGGGGGCAGTTCAATGTTTCAATGGAGCGTTTCACAGACAGGTACTGCAGAATTGGCAAGCATGAAAAAACTCAAGTGTTTATTTAAAAATGACGCATTTAAACCTTTTTTACGTAGAGTTCAAGAATACAAAAATGATCAGTGAAAAGTCACATAATAGGTGCAGTTTAATACCCCTTTCCAATTTGCATCCTTGAAGCGCTTTAGCCAATCATGCGCTGCCCTGAAAAAGCTGCCGACCATTGCCGGTTGGTATGACCGGGGATCGAACCTGTGCCGTGATAGTCACTACTGCTCTGCAAAATGCGGCACAGTCACATAGTGAGCTAACCCGACAGCTCAGAAGACTTCCTTAAAAAAGCTCAAACTGCCCTTTTTCCTATCGTCACTCAAACTGTAAATCTGACTGCACATTTCCATCTTTCACTGCATGCTGCTCGAAACATAATGTTGACTAACATTGTTTTCAACTTTATTACGTTTCAGATGTGCTGGACAAAAAAGAAATATTACGTGAAACTTCTGTATGTTGACCCCTAAAAGCCACTTCCAAAAGGGAACAAGGGTAAACTGGCTGTTAGCGACAGGAGACGTCTTCGCTGTAAATAGTTCATCAGCGACTCGTACGCAGTGACAGGGCAGATATTTGGGTCTTTTATCTCATAAGCCTACATGGTCATTGTTACATACAGCCAAGTTCTCCAGCACTACAACACCACAATATTAGAATAATGCTGACCACATCATTAACAATTTACCAATACACGCTAACGCCATAGAAACGCACACACAGGCGTACACACATGCACCCATGTACAAACACACAGGCACAGGCCCTCACATTTAGGCAAACTCATGCACAAATATGCACACACACTCGCTCGCTCTCACTCTCACACACACTGACAAACACACACACACACACACACAGGCCAAAGTTAAACAGGCCTTTTTGTCCCCATGTGATTAAAATGCTAAATCTACACAGAATCCATAATCAACACATAATCAGATCAAGTACTGCAAGCCCTTTATGCGTACAGTATGAAAATATAGCACAGTCATTGAAGCAGCAATAAAACTGTCGGTGCAAAATGACAAATAAGCACAATAAAGCTGAGATGGTTTCTGCAATTTCCCTTATAATTGATGATTGATTCACTCACTAAAGACTTCCGTTTCACTGAATTATCACCATCCCACGTATTGCCAGTTGTTATTTATTTAGTGGTATGCCAGAGCTTCGCATTTCAGTTTTAAAAGTCAATATGGTAGCCTTGCAAAGTAACTATTCATGTTTCTACCACAGATAAAATGATATATGACTATAATGCACTAATATTAGAACACAGACATTGGATTTGTGACCTAAAGCTTCAGCGGAGTTGGGCTATGCAGCATCACAATGATCTGAAGAACACAAGCAAGTCCACCTCTGAACGAGTCAACAGAAACAAAATGGAGGTTTTGGAGAGGCCTAGTCAAAGTCCTGACTTGCATCCAATTGCAATGCTGTGGCATGACCTTAAATGAGCAGTTCATGCTTGAAACCATCTAAAGTGGCAGAGTAAAAACAATTCTCCATAGAAGAGTGGACCAAAATTCATCCACAGCAATGTGAAAGATTCATTGCAGGTTATCACAAACAATTGATTGCTGACTGCTGCCGCCAAGGGAGGCATAACCAATGATCAGGGGAGGAAATAAATTTTTCACTCGGATGATATAGGTTTTGAGTAACTCTTGAACTAGATTAAACGAAAACAAAAAAACATTTTAGAAGTTGCGTTTTACGGTCAGTCACGATGTATTTGTCTTATATTATAGTTTGATGATCAGAAACATTTATATATTTTATTTTACTTTTTTTCTCAGTACCTTAAGCCTCCAAATTGAGGATTAAGAAGTTGTAAAGTGAGCGAGTAACCGGTGCCTGAATTGCAGGTGCTTAGGTCATCACAAAAATGGTAAAATCTCCTCAAGTGGCGAGGGAACTGTGTCAAAAACTGAGATGATATGTATTTAAAAAAAAAACAAAAAAAAAACAGTGACAGCGAAAACCAACTCTACGACAGAGTCGACAACCAACATAGTGTAGAATAGGTACTAATAACCACTGGGCCACAGCTCTAAAAATCACCACAGAATTAAAGGAGGACTAGACAGAACTACCCGTTTTGACTTAATCTTATAGTAATTAACTCCAACATAATATCCATGCTTGATTTTTTTGTCCATACATACCCCGTTCTTTTAAATGACCATTGATTAGCTGTAATTGTCCCCTAAGTCTGTTTCCAGGAGACCGCCATTAACGCCACGTGTGGCATGAGAAGTTGCGAGACCATGACGTCACTGCGGCTGCCACATGCATTCATGTGCATGATGCATGCAATGTCAAAATGTCTGAATACATGGATATCTAAATAAATCAGACTTCCAACCAATTTAAAATTGTTCATTGAGCGAATGAACTGTTTGATTTCAAACTGAGCAAAGTAAATGGGAAGGGGGTGAGAGCAATTGTAGAGCAGAGGAGGATGATTTTGAAGACCATAACTTTGCTTACTTCAGCACACAGTTTACCTGAATGTGTTTGCTTGATTATTACATTTGGCCATTGTGTACGAATCTTGTTCAATTACGAAATGAAAAATGTTAAAAATTTGCAGCACAAATTTGCCTGAACGTGCTTGCCCAGTCTTCGGTGCATTTGTCCATTGCTTGCAATGCGAAAATAATTTCTCTCCCACATTCACGTTTGATGCGCTTCACACAATGTTTTCTACTTTGCATATATTTTTAGACGCTTGAAAACCAGGGCCATCTTAACATTATTTTATTTTTAAGAAATCTTTTTTAAAAATACGCTAAAGTTTTCCGACGAAAGATGGAATTCAGAGGTCTGCTATTTGTTCAGATTCCTGACATTATTTCAATCTAACACAGTAGCCTGGTTCAGTTTCTCTGCTTCTCATTATCTCCTCTAAATCATTATCGGCTAGATTTTGGTTTTGTTTGGTCAATTGGCAGAATAAATGGCTTGATTACAAGTTAGGCAAAATACACGGGAATTGATTTAAAGTGAGCCAATTATGCCAAGGTGATGGGAGCTGTACAGCATCGCTGGTAATTAGCAAATTCAAATCGCACTTTTCTTTCCGGAAGCATTTAAAATGGCCTCTGATGTTAGTTCGCCTATAAATTAAAGTTATGTCGGATAGAAAAAGGTAATAATCAAGCTTGTCTGACTGCCCCATGGAGGAAGCGGGAATATCTTGGACATTCAACAATCACAATGCAGGACTGCAGGACAATGGCCATTCATGGCGCTGGCAGCTGCACTGACATCACGATTAGGGGCTCCCCAAGTGGATATTTTCAAAATCGAGGCTGAATTTTCATCTGCTGTGGTGATAATGGCGCAGTCCACTAAGTGGGCCGAACTGAACAACAGTATGCTGTGAGCTTCGGATGGCTGGTTTTTATGATGATTTTATCATCCCCTGTATATGCTCAAGATAAGGATACAATTGACCTAATTCATAATTGTACTTAAAACAATTTATGAAGCCATTTCGAGACGACAGCAATCTGAGCTAGCATCACCCTCCCACACACGCACAAACACACGCATAGGCATGCATACTCATACACGCACAAGCCCACACAGGCACACACACTCTATGTTTGAGAAACAGACCAGGTTTGTGGAGTACACTGCAAGAGCCACAGATAAGCATTGCTCTCCTCATGAAATGGGCCTGCAGCCAATCCCCAGCTGTAGATGCACACCAAACACACTCTATCCAAACCCATTTTATACATGCATGCAAGAATACATACAGGAATCTCGGTGCACGCCTGCACATATAAACATGCGCGCGCACACACACATACACACACAAACACAGGCATGCACACATGGGCGCACTCATGTGCCACTGTATGCACACACACACATGCGCATACACACACACACATGCACATACAGACTAGTGTGCTCACTCATGTGGGCACACAAACTCAGAGACAAGAGCACTTGCTCACACTCACACACACACGCACACACACACACACACACACACACACTAATGTGCTCGCTCATATGGGCAAACACACACAGGCATGCACACATGGGCATACTCATGTGGCACCGCTTGCACACTCAAACACGAACACACCCACAGACTAGCGTGCTTGCTCATGTGGGCACACATACACGCAGAGGCATGCCCGCATGGACATACAAACGTGCCACTAAAAGCAGGCGTGGAGACACACAGAGACAAGAGCACTCGCTCACGCTCACATACACAAACACAGACCTCTGGTCCAGGGCACACACTCTATTATATAACTGGCTCTCCTGGTGAAGAGGCTGGCACGTGACTCCACTGAATTGGGATATGATAGCAGCAGTGATAAGGGCTGCCCCCCCCCCAAGCCCAGAGCCCTGTGGTTCAGCCTCTGTTAATCGGACTGACATTATCCATCCAAGTCCGCAAGGCTGCTCTCATCACCGGGTTGCTAGGCAACGCTTTCGTTCATGGGCAGAACGCAAACTAATCTGTGAACAAAAAAAAGCCCTCTATTGTAAAGTCTTTATTTCACAGTGGTGAAGAGAAGCGATTAAAGACGAGATTAAGCATTCCTCGTGACCCTGACCCTCCGAGAACAGGAAACGACCCCACACTCCTGCTGAGACACAGCCAGGCAACCATACAGCTAACAAACCGCTAACCCTGTGAAGAAAAGACATTTTGGACAGTTCGTTTTTCTACCAGTCGGTGTTCCAGAATTCACTTGTGTATTATTGATATTCTAGAATGTTCTCATCAGAGTCATAGTTCTAATCATTGTGACATCACACCTTCGATAGTAAAGGGTCCAATCGAGAGCTGTTCTGATCAGTCTAAACACAGCAAAAAATAAACAGTGCATGGCTGTTACTTTCTATATTGACTGAAACAAGGGTAGAGCAGTGATAAATGATTCCTGTTTTCTTCTACTGTTTTCAGTCAGGAACAGGCCATTTTCTGCAAAATGCATGTGAGCTGTAAATAATTGAACATCCTCTTTCATGTTACATAAGAGGGACAAATGAAAAAAACACAAGCAGTCGCAGTTCACTTCAGATGGAATCTAGACATCGCATGAATAAGTAAATAATGCATTTTTGAAACCTACATGCTTACCCCTCCCTTTTTAACTGACACAAAATCTCGGACCTGTCTGCGGACCTGAATAAAAAAAAATTGAGCCCGAAACGCTTCCATAGACTGCTCCCGATTTTGTCTGCCTCAGATACAGGAAAAGCAGCCAAAAGCAAAAACAGCAATGCCTTATCATCGCTGGCCTCCTCCAGGATCAGATAAATCCACAGCAAGGACCAAGAATTTCTCAAAACCCAAGAGACTCATCTGAAAGGCAGCTAGTCGCAGCTTTCTCAGTGTATGTGTCGGTCACCCTCCCCAGCAGAATCGGACATATTAGCCAAAATCTCCTATCATGTTCATAAATACTGATAGGCTTCCTTTGATGGCTGTGCTGTGGAAATTAATGCATGTGCACAAATCTCAAAGCATTGGAGCTAAGCGCAGCCTCTGCTATCAACAACTATACTGAGCACAAATGATCTAATGTAATCCCTTTCAGAGCGCCATTAGAGCAGAGCAGTTATAGGTATTTAACAGGCCCGGAATAAAACCACAGTGCTATAGAATCTGCGTGTTCCCAGCACAACCCAGCTGCTTACACCAGGCCATTCCTTTGGTTGCTCTTAGCAACGGGTCCGCTCGCTCACTGCTCATGGCAACATTTGATCTGTGGATGAACCTCACAGCAGCGGTAATCCTCAAAGGTGTGGAGGGGGAGAGAGAGACAGAGAGAGGGAGAGACAGAGGGACAGTGAGGGAGAGATAGAGGGAGAGACAGTGAGGGAGAGATAGAGGGAGAGACAGAGAGACAGGGAGGGAGAGATAGAGGGAGAGACAGTGAGGGAAAGATAGAGGGAGAGACAGTGAGGGAGAGATAGAGGGAGAGACAGAGAGACAGGGAGGGAGAGATAGAGGGAGAGACATCGAGGGAGAGATGGGGGGAGAGACATCGAGGGAGAGATGGGGAGACAGAGAGATAGTGAGGGAGAGATATTGGGAGAGACAGGGAGGGAGAGATAGAGGGAGAGACAGAGACAGGGAGGGAGAGATAGAGGGAGAAACAGGGAGGGAGAAATAGAGGGAGAGAGAGAGGAAAAGACAAAGAAAGAGTAGGAGAGAGTGGAGGAGAAATGAGAAAGAAAGAGAGAGAGAGATTATCATCATTTTAGGAATAGCTGTTGTTCTAGTCTGTACCTTCTCATTACTTCTTTCTTTTTTTGAAGTGTTTACAATGTTAAATGTTTATCTATTGATTTTGTATGCTTTGGCAAAACCAAATATGATTTTGTCATGCCAATAAACCAATTTGGATTTGAGATGGGGGGGGGGGCATTTGACTGTTGTCTGAAACACGGCCTATGACACAGACACACTCACACACACACACACACACTATCACACACAAATGCACACACAGCTGTGTACACTGCTCTGTATCTGCAGTCCCTTTACAGGACGGTGTGATTCACTCAACTCCCACTCAGTACTGAAGCAGAAACAGAGGTCATAAACAAGCAGCCGTGCTGTGTCCCAGCATACACACACACACACACACACACACACACACACACTCTCTCTGTCCCCCCAACACACACACACTCACTCTCTGTGTCCCAGTATACACACACACACACACACACACACACACTCTCTCTGTGTCCCAGTATACACACACACGCACACGCGCAGTACAGACACACACACACACACATTAACACACTGTGTCCCAGCATACACACACACACACACACACACACACACACACACACACACACACACTCTCTCTGTGTGTCCCCCCCCCCCCACACACACACACACACACACTCTCTCTGTGTCCCAGTATACACACACACACACACACACACGCAGCACAGACACACACTCTCTGTGTGCCAGTATACACACACACACACACGCACACACACTGTGTCCCAGTATACACACACACACACACACACACTCTGTGATCCAGTACACACACACACACACACACAGCCAGTATAAACACATACGCACCACACAAACACTGTCCCAATAGACTCACATTCCTAATACACAGCAGAAACAGGCATACTACCCAAATGTGATCGCATACACACACAGAGTCCTAATGCAGACACACAGGACACACTCACGCCAACTACACACACACACAGCACAGACTCACAGAATTTGCAAACAATATTTTCCAGTAAATATCAAGTTAATTTAAACTGCTCCTCTTCGAGGGAAAGGACAACCTGCAGACTGTTTTTACTAGCGGCCATTAATCACGCCCATTCATTTAAGCGAATGATTTAATGCCAGAAAAGGACAGTATGACGTCTCCCCTTAAGTAAGACTGTCTCTGTATTAGTATAAATCATAGGCCACTTACTAAGGCAAAATGGAAAGGACATTATGACGCATTTCACTGCCTGAATTACTCATGAAGTGTAGTGCATCAAGACCAGCAGAATACAAACAAAGATTCAATGCCATATTCTCCATGAGAGGAACATCAGGAACCTGTTAGAGTCACTTCCAGTGGACACCCTACCAGTGGGAAAGACAGGTACCAAGCAGAGACCAGAGAAAATAACTCGTCTGCAGATAAAATGTCACCAAAAACATCAGATATGTGCACTCCAAACCCACATACTCTCCGACAGCTGGCGCTGTAGCAGATTTAGGATCTGCTTGATGTGTTTGGTAGTTCGATGAGGACACACCTACACATCGATACCAAAACCTTATCAAGCTTAATAAATTCAAGTTACTGATTCTGCTTAAATTTAGTAATACTGTATAAGCTATGGTTGCCAGATTTCTACCAAAATGAAAATTGATCGACAGTTCCTTGTGCTGGCTTACTAATCAAACAAAAAACAGCATCATTTACAAAATCAGCACTTAATGATTCCAAGTTACAGCCCTTATTTTTTAATAGCTTTGTGTTTTGAGTTCTACAGTTTGTTTGGAGTAAGCCAACGTGTGACCTGCTATGAAGAATGAAAGTGAAAAGTGAAGAATGAAAACAGTGAAAGTCGGTTTTGTGAAAATACACTGAAGATATTTGATGATATTGATATAATAATAATAATAATAATAATAATAATAATATGGATATATTATGGGTATATATGTGGACATTTAATAATATCTATACACATTTTTACATTTGCATTTTATTATATGTAGCTCTCTTTCTCAAAACGATTAGTGGTACAGTCGATTAATTGCTATATAAATAATAATAATAATAATAATAACAATAATAATAAATGTAAATTATTTAAAAGGGTCATTCCATGTCAGATCATCAAATGGGTCTCGCCACCACCTTCTCAATTTTGCTAATTTTTTGTATGCAGCTGTATAAATAAATATCGCTGATAAATACGAAATTTCAGCTCATTTGGACCAAAAATTCATTTTTGGTGAATTATTTTCTAAGGGTACTGCCCGTCCGTTTTTTTGTCAATTGACATTTTTCTTGTATTTAACATAACTTTTTACACCAATAGCTTGAAACTTTGCATCTAAGCTAATGTTATACTGCTTAATCAGACAATTCACTTTATCTTTCTTGGCTGTGGAGCTATGAGGACACCAAAGTGCCTTTCGTTCAGGCAGTTCCATGTTTAGGTCCAACAAGGCACCCCCAATGTAAACTCAAAAGCTTTCTGGCATTTTTTCCATTCACTTGTGTCCGGTGAAAAATAAATCAGGCTGAATTCACCGTGAATTCATCACCAACTGCAGTCAGTACTTTGCCAAATGTGAAAAAAGGCTAAAATGCCACCTGTTCAAACTCCCGTATCTCCAGGGGCACACCTTGGATTTTCCTCTATTTCTTTTTACTGATTCCTCTATTATAGAAGAAAGACCCCCCCAAAAATTGTTGATGTGTTTTGAACAATATAAATTTTGCAGGTGTCTGAATAGGGGTGGGGTAATATCAAGAATCACTTGGCATTTTCAGCATGGCGGCGGCCCCCGAACTAAACCATAGTATCTCCCGACTGTCGTCGTCGGGGAGATACAATAACACTAAGAAATGTCTCAGGACCCAGTCATGGCGACAAAATTTGCAGGGGAACCATTTTCACTCGACCTGGAGCGAATTTCAAAGAGCAAGACTACGCAAGTTAGATGGAAAACCATACAGTAAACACTATAATGGCAGTTTTTAATTTGAGTCCATGTTCAAGGCTGGTGGAGTGGTCCTGGTTATACTTGCTGCACTGAGCCAGCTTACTCTATCCTGCTTAGAGAAACAGGCCCAGCACAGAGTTTGGGTCCTTTGTTTTCAGACTGGCATCTTCTTTGCTGTAGATAATTCAGCACACCTCACTGACTGGTCATATAGGCAGTGAGTTTCAGCAAAATATTCACAGCAAGCCGAAGTGCAATGTAAGGTTACGTCAGCATCCAGCAGACAGCCGTTTCAAATGTACGTAAGTACGAAGAGGCTGTTAAAATCTACCCCGCCAGCGGAACGCCCACCGTACCACATTGTGCATGCTCTGTTCATGTCATGGTATAAATCTGGCTTGTGTAAATTTTCCTCAGTAACCGATAATGAGTTGGGATGAGCGAACTGCAGTTACTGGGCTCAGTGTCAATACAGTGGCAATTTTGCACGCATGTACACACCGCATCCCTACCGAGCACCAACTCCTATTAAAAGCACACTACACAGGATTTATGCCTTGAAAAAAAATATAAAACAAGCATGTAAGACACATTTCTGCAATGAACTAGCCATTTCTCACTATGTGCAGCTTAGATAAATTTGCGTGCATTTATCTGTAATTGCGACTTTACCCCTGGGTTTCCGCACTAGCATAGCAATACAAAAAGCTAACAGGGCTACTCAGCCTCAAAATGACCTTTTCTCGCAAAAAAGAGCTATGAAAAAGGCGATATCAAGATGGAAACACAAAAAGAGGTAAACCAATTTGAAATATTAAAATAGGGAAGATCTGGAGGAGTTAAAGGAGACACCAATTTGATTATAGACAGAAACACAGCAAAGCTGAAACTTTTTAAACAATAAAAAATAAAAAATAAATACTGCTGGTACCACTGACCTATCCACTGCAAGTGTGGGGCCTGTTATATCCAATATGCCATCAGGACAAAATAATCCATAGTTCTGAATCAAACATTTCCCCAAACAGATGTTTGGCAACTACTGCAAGGTTAAATTAGCCCTATTTAAACTACCAGCATTGATATAGAACTAATGTTACCATCTGTCCATCTGTCTGCAGTCTACAGCGGCCAGTTAGCGAATTAGTCACATTATGTCTGATTCAAAAGATAAGATCACGCAAAGAGCCAACATGGATCAGTTTTTGAAGGGCCATTATTTTAGCGGCCGGCAGTTGGAGTCATTTGCCATTTGCCGAAAGACAGAAATTAAATGCCCCGTGCTGGGTATGCCGGGCCACATTTAGTAAGAATACAGCTGCAGTGGGCAGCTTGTGGCAAAGTGAACAAACGCATGAGTGAATGAATGAATGAACGAACAAATGACTGAATGATTGATGGAATGAACGCAGCATTCATGCAGCACTTTTCTATAGGAGACTGACAGTGCAGTGGCCACGGTGGGACACAAAAGGTTGGTGGTTCAATACTGATCATGGCAGCAATAACATCATGTTGGCCCTTGAGTGAGGCCCTTAACCTCACAACTGCTCCAGGGCAACTGGCCCTCGCTCCGACAAATCAATTATAATTGGCAATGGACAACGTGATTTTTTTTTAACGCTGAAAAACTAACATATTGTAGATTAAAAAAGCACCACTCGCAAACAGCTTACACTGCAGGCCTAAATCCCATTGGCATTCAAGCAAAGTACTATCCTCTTGTACTTAAATGTTGCCCTAATTGCTGATTGCAATATGCTGGACTTTCTGAAAACACCTCGCTCAACTTTTCCCTGAGGTAATCAAGTTCAATAGGCAACACCTGACTCTGTGGGCGACGAGTAATTTGAATCAATTGGTTCCTCAATGCGCAGCAATCCACTCGATTCAGCTTTCTTCTGGAGATAAAGCTAATGGCTCCCCACCGTTTCACATATTAGCATCGGGTCCCCCGTTGCCACTCCGCTCCGCCGGTGACTGTGTTTCACCCTCATCTTGCATTATTTCAGGCCACAAGACTCGTTTTTCTCAATTTCCATGAATCAACATTTGCTAATGAACTGTACATTAATGTCAGCATCGCATTCAGCCGCACCGCTGTACCTTTAGTCATACTCAAATGATGCGTCTACAGGAAATGACCCTTCTTTATTCTTCATTACCACTTCTTTGGAGTCTGGCGGTATTAATGTATTCAGTATGATGTTAGAATATCAGCCAATATGCAAATTCAGCCACCGAGAGAAACTTGGCATGCACAAGCTTGTCTTTACAAAATCAATCATTCTGCAACCAGTGAAATGGCACTTCCTGAAAAATCTAATTGGCATATCATGAAAAACTACCTCAACCTACCCAGAAAATTGTATAAAAATTAACACATCCTACTCATAAAATATCAGTGGTTCACTGCAGCAGTTTCTTAAAAGCACCTCAGCTCTCACAGGCCTTCCACACATTATTGGGATAACTACCATAAAAATGTTCACCAGGACGGGCCGAATTGTGACCATGGCTTCTGCTAGATAAGGTACACATACATCCTGTTCGTTTAGCCTGTGGAATTAAAGATTTAAATAAACGGCGGCACATGTAAGCAGGCATTATTTTCATACACCATTGCTTCCGCCCAGGCGATCTTCCCCTCAGACAACCTTTACTTACACTCATGCACAGTAAGCCCTCAGACAATCAAACCTCGTCTAATCATCATATAATGAAGGTTACTGGCAAAAGGCTACAAAGGAATGGCAATGTTTAACCTTACTTCTGATTGATATTACACTAAAACACTGGGGAATTGACTCCAAGTAGCAGAAGAGGAAATCTAAGATGTGATTCGTAAGCATGGACAGTCATACACCATAAAAAGGCCTATGATTATTAAATAGTTAAAATGAAATGAGTGTATATATGGGAATTAATTTAAAGGTGCACTATGCAAGTTTCTTTCTGCGCGATTATATTTCTGTCTCAATTCGCGGACATCTCCCCATGATCCGCCAGCTGCCTGCCCCTGAATTCACTGTCAAGAAAAACCCCGGGCTCTGGAGACCGCACAGGCGTCACAACTGCAAATAAACAGAAGGGGCACAGGCTGTGCCCCATAACATAACAAACCGTCCTGGCCAATCACCGACAAGAGTTGACAGTTACGGAAGCAAGAGAGGGAGGGGCGAGCTACCTCTGTTTTGTTTGAATTCGAATGTCAACAGAAGTGATGTCAACAAACTTGCATAGTGCATATTAAAGCTGACCATCTCTACTATAGCCAAACCTTTTTTTTTAATTTCAAATCAAGTATTCTAGAGTACAGAGACAGAAAGCAAAAATTGCGTCACTGCCTGAAAACTTACAAAACCCATTGTACACATTCTACTGCACACTGTAACTTCTTGTTGATAGTCATTGCACCAAAAGCAGGACTTGTTGTAAGACTGCATCTGCTGTAGGTTACAGGGCAGGCCTCGAGTGCAAAACCCATTAGGAGTGTGCAGCCAGAGAGGGATTACCTTCCTCCAAAGTTATTCCTGGATCCTGTGGGTGAATCCAGAGGTTCCCCTGGCTTCGGCGGCCGGTCTCTGTTCATTTGCAGCAGAAAGGAGTTGAGTTCGCTAATGACAGTGGCCTTGGGGTCTGGAGTGGGGGGGCTCTTGAGCTCTGGTGGGTCACCCCAGAGCTTTGAGGTCCTTTGCGTGGGGGTTTTGGGAGGGTCTGTCAGAGAGGTGCCAGGGGGAGGGGGCGGGGCAGGTGGAGGCAGGCCCGTGGCCTCGGGGTTCTCCTCAACGAGGGCGTCCTTGTAAAGTGCATTGCTTTTGTTAATGATGGGCTTCACTTTTGGTTTGGGCGGGACTGGGGGCCGGTCCACCAGAAATGCTTGCCCGTCTGCATAGACAGTGCACGTGTCCAGGGCGTCCCCGCCCTCCGAGGACAGGGTGGAAATGCTGGACACGGTGGAGACAGTGCTGGTTGTCTCCAGGGGAGGTTCGCCTCCGCTGCTCTCGATGCCCGAGTCGGTGATGGGCTCTGGGCCATCGGGGGGCGGCGGTGGCGGGTAAGTTGGAGGCATGCAGTTCGAGAGGCCCACTTGCTTTTTGACCTCGGCCATCAGTGCGTGCGGGTTGTTGAGGACTCCCAGGGAGGTGGCTCCAGCCTCACTCTTCCTCTGCTTCAGCAGTTCAGCAATGGCCCCCGCCTGGTCTTCAGGGATGTCGATGCTGTTGGCGAACTCCAGTGGAGGAGGCAGTGGCTCCGAGAACACAAACTCCTCATCGATGTCAACAGAGGCCAGGGGCGGTGGGGGTATGCGAAACGGCAGTTTGACCGGCTCATCCACAGAGCTGATCGTGATGATGGTCTTACCATGGGGACCCATAGGTTGGGAGTTTGGTGTTTCAATGTGGTCAGGTGGGGCTGGCTGGTCAGGGTCCCTCAGCTCCATCGGACCACTGTCCACACCGTCAGGTCCATCGCCCTCCTTCTGCCTACCCTCCTCTAACTTAGCCCCGTCCACCGTGTGGACCATTAGGAGCCCAGCAGACTTTTGTAGCGACGTGTCCACAATGTCTATCAGCATGTTCTTCTTCTCCTCCACCTTTAGGTCTTCCTTGGGGGGCTCCGTCTCGTACTTTGCCTCCGTCATCTGCCTCCGGAGAGCACTGCGGCCTGGCCGCCCCATGGTGGCAGTGACCGAGAAGGTGGGCTCCACGTTGGGCCGTAGTTTTGTGTCGATGAAGAGGGGCTTGAGGTCGGACTTGAGGGGCTCGCTCTTGGATGGGGCCGGCTGGGTCTGCTCTTTCATGGCGCGGTCGCGGGCAGCCAACGCGAGAGCCAGGGGAGAGTTGGGGTCAAGGGCCTTCCCCGTCACTGGATGCAGGTACCCTCCCCCGTTGGTGCGGTAGGTGTTTGTGACCGGCAGGCTAACGGGGCTGTCCAGGTTCGGGCTGTTCCCCGTTCGTGTGCTCAGGGGCTCCCTAACCAGAGTCGGCTCAGGGGAATTGAAGTCGGTCACGTTGCCCCCGCTGCTGCCACCACCCTGGGGGGCGACAAGTGGGGCGGGAGCCGCCATGAGCGAGCAAAGGCGCTCATCGTTGCCGAACATACCCTCATCGATGGACTTGGAATGGCGGAGGCGAGGCGCCGGGGTTGGCCCCACGTCCTCGTCTCCCAGGTCGGTGGAGAGGAAGGCGGGTGAGTTGCGACGGGCCTCTAGTCTCTTCTCACGGTCGCGTACAGCACCGGCAATCGCTGCTGCAAAGGGGTTGCTCACACTCAGGCCGTCCTCGGGCCGCAGCTGGCCTGGCTGGTCCGGGGTGCTAGTCTCGATCTCCATGCTGCTGCCCTGACTGCTCTTCCCGCTGCTGCTGGTAGACGGCTCCTTGACGATGATGGTTGGGATGGGGATGGAGCAGGTCTTTTCTGGGCTGTCCTCCACGTTGGGCTGCTTTACCAGCATGCCCTTCCTCCGTGCCGGCTTGGCAGGCACGTACAGCCCTTTGTTACCCTGTTTCCCCACCTCTGAGTATGGGTTCTCAGGCACCTGAGCCCGGCGGGTGCCTCGGAAGTTCTGCTGTTGGGCCGGGGTGTTCTGGTCGAACGACTCCTCCGCATCATAATGCTCGGACTCCTGGCGGAAATACCCGCCCTTGTCTCTGCGGTTGGTGCCCATGTTGGGATCCCCTCGGTTAGAGGCTGGGCCTTTGGGGGCGGCGGAGTTCTGGTTGAAGCCCGGCCGCAAGGTACCGTAGCTCCGTGCTGTTGGTGATTTGGGAGTGTTGTAAGGAGGAGACGGTGGGGAGATCGCTGGCGGTGGCGGAATGTCCTCCGACGTGTCCGGCATAGAAAGGCTTCTGGTAAATTTCAGCAATGGAGGAGTGAGGAACTGCTTCTCTTCTTCTGTTATTCCTGTGGGCAAAGGGTGGTTGAATTAAATTTACACCCGCATTTACTGATCTGATTAACAAGCTATGATTGTCTCATCTCAGGGCCACTTTTCAGTAGAGGAAGATATGGGACAATAAAAATGGGACTTCCTAATATGAGACCAAGAGCAAACGCAGACAATGTGAACACAGAAATCTCCCGATATAGACTTGTTTACAAAGTCAGTTTTAATCTTCCTTTCTTTACAATTCAGGTTGTAAAAAGTGTGTCAAATTTGAATTGTGTCACTGCAGCTCTTTGTTTTGGTCTAGTGCGGCAACAGTGCAACCTATTCAATAATGAAATAATTATGGTCTTCAGTCAGGGCCTTGATTGGCAGAAACGCAAGGCTAAAGCAAAAATCTGCAATCACATCATCTTGTGGTATATCACCACTCAGGACTACAAGATCAAAATGACTCAACGACTAAGAGAATGAGGAGACGTGGTCATCCGAGATCTCATTCCAAAATCATGGTCATTAACCAGGAGTTTGTCCTCTTTGCTGTTACAACAGTCTCCACTGTTCTGGGATGGTGCTCCACCAAATGTTAGAACATTGCTGCTGGGATTTGCATCCAGTCCAGACAGAAGAGCATCAGTGAGGTCAGGCAATGATGCAGAGTGATTGGCCCTGGTTCAACGTCAGCTTTCTTGTTGATCCCAGCAGTGTAGATGGGGTTGGGGTCAGGACCATGTGCAGGACAGTAAAGTCCTTATACAGCAATTTTGGCAAACCCTCTATGGACCACACTCAATGCACTGATAACCCAGTTCGCTAGAGGCTCAGCAACATCTACAGTGCCACTCTATGCTGTAGAAAGAAGATTTTCCGTAAAATGGAACTAGAGGCCCAGCACAAGCAATGACAGACAGCATTACACCAAGGAGTATCCACATAATTTCAGTCGCATCGTGTACATGCTTATCCAAACATATTTCATCCTGACAGCACCGTTCGAGATACCCCACTGAACCACACTACTTAAGAAGATAGAGAATTGTAAATGACAGCAACAAAAATGCAGCCCAGAGCTCTCAACCCAAAGAAAAGGGAGTTTCTCAGTGTTGAACACTGCCGGGTGATGTTTTCTTGGAACATATTTAAAGAAAATAATATAAGGACAGAACAGGCAGCAGAAGGCAGGTAAGGAGAAAGAATAATAGGTAATCTCATGAAGATGTCTGATATAGGAACTTCATATACAGTAGTTATCTTCAATTCCAAAATCCAGGACCATAGACTCATGAAAGAGCTAAACTCACTTACAATGATTAAACTGTAGGGCTCCCCAATTGGCATAAAAGCTTTCAGTGCATGTTAGTACTCACACAGTTCAAAGACATATCTGCTGTAGCATTAAATTATCATTTCTAGCCACATATAAGAAACACTGCGCAGCACCCTAGCTCTGCATTATTATGAAAAATACTTTAAGAATTCAAGGCAATATTAACCAAAATTCTGAATCGAGAGACAAATTATGTTGGTGATGGTATATCATATTAACATTTACTACTGCTGGTGATTAATATCAAACTAATAATAATCTCAGGTGATTAATATAATATTAACATTACCTACTGCAGGTGCTTCGTATTGCATAAACAACAGCTATCGCAAGTTATTAAAATCGCATTAATATTACCTATCACGTGATTAATATCACATTAACTTTACCTATCGCAGGTGATTAATATCACATTGACAGAACCCATCACTAATATTACTCATCTCAGGTGATTAACATCACATTCACATTAAAATTACCTTTCACTTGATTAATATCACATTCCCATTACTTATTGCTGGTGATTGATATCACATTAACATTACCCGCTGCAGGTGATTCATATCAGTTAAACATTACCTATCTCAGGTGATTAATATCACTTTAACATTACCTATTGACTTCTGTCTCCTCATGGTGCCCTTTGGCACTCCTAAGTAACCCCCTCGGCCGCCGTCTGGCACTGTGGGTGGCACCACGGCCACGCCCTGGCGGTCATACAGGGACTGGGGAGAGAAGAGAAGATCAGATTTATTAAGCCAGCATGACAAACATTTTATTTATTTATGATATACAGTATATAAGCAGGCAGCCTGACTGCGATAAGGTCCTGATTAAGCTGGGCCCTGCATTCATAAAACATCAAACACACACATAATGTAAAGAAAAAGATTAAAATGACTATTATTAAGCAAACTTGGCATCATAAGTAGTAGCTAAATAAATAACAATCAATTAAATTAAGAGCTATTCTCCTGATATCCTCCTGATACTTTACTAAAGTCCCCGTCACAATTGTTCAAAATCAGCAAGAATCAAGCAGAACCAGCCGGAATGAAGAATTTGCGCAACATTCTAGCAGAAATTTCAAATTGACCAAAACTCTTACAGCTTTGAAAGAATTCCGTTTGAATACTTAGAATGCGCTTCGAACCTGCCTCAAATGATTCTTGCACATTTTGCATGTATTAGCTCTCGAATGCAGCTTGAATGTAGTTGGAGCACAGTATAATAATATAGGAATATTTAGAATGCTGTCAGAATGCAGTCAGAATATTTAGAATACACTTCAAATGCAGTGCAAGAGCAGTTCAATTGCTGCCTGAACACCACCCTAGTCAGAACGCTCTCAGAATGGCCGCACAATATGGTTGGAACATCCAAGAATTCAAACAGAAAGCAGCTCGAATACTCAGAATGTACTTAGAATGTAACATGAGTTTTCCATAAGCGTTGATTGAGTAATTGCTGACTACAGCAGGGGAACGTAAATATGCCACTAAAACTGACGCCGAATGCGAGAGTTAACAGGCATGCGTTATTAATGAAGACTGGCCACACCTGATAATGTTGAGAGTTTTCGGAGTTTCTGTAATGGTAATATAAATGAATGATTGAAAAGAGGTCACAATCAATCATTCCTTTTATGCCAGTTCAACAGCCGCCACTGATTCCAGTGCCAATCGAAAGATTCCAACGGCATTCGAAGCACATTCCAGTTGAATTGTTTTAAAATCGAAATAGATTCCTGCAGCAATCGAAATGCATTCGAGGTGCATTCTTGCTCATTAGAGAAGCTTTCTAGCAGGATTTGACGTAGCTTGCCGTTTCGATTCTCCCTCAAATGCAATCAGAATATTTTGAATGCTGTTGGAATGTTCTAAGAATATTTAGAATGCAGTCAGAGCGCAGTTAGAATACACTTCGAATGCCGTTTGATATTTCTCCACATTGAATGCACCTGGAAAGTTTTGAGCATGAGGAAAAAATTCAGGCCGGCCACATGAAAGGGCCTGAATATTTGGAATGTACTCAAAATGCAGACAGAATTTTTAAAACGCACTTCGAATATCCAGGAAGATGCAAAGAATTTTCATTCCGACGGCATTCCGGCTCATTCCACCTCTAGTCTGACTAGGATTTAATGTCTTCAAATGTCCAGATCAAATTAGTTTCCACAGTTTAAGGGCCGTGATATACTTGCTGCAAACAACGCGAGAGCGAGCGCATCATGGCTGCCACGCGTAACCCACATCAGTTTGAGGCATGGGACACGGTCAGTCGCACATCTCGGTGCAAGGTACCGTGATGCGTGCGTGAGTTGCAATATTGACGATAACCACTAGAGGCGCTTGTGCGAATAAACACTGTTTACAATGTCCCCACTACAACGACCAGCATCCACTCTGTGCATCCACTACCCAGAAATTCCAGCTTTTCATTTCCGGATCATATTTTTTTGTCTGCCCCAAGTGGAGACCGCTGGTATGTGCGTTTTGGCTGTGTAGTGCTGCAACAAGTATGTGTACACAACGGCACAGACGCGACCCGGCGTGTACGCGTACGTTCGATCAAGCAGCAAGTATATCAGGGCCTTAAGGTAAAGTTTGAGCTGGTTCAAGGTATTTGGAACATTACAATGTTACGCTGTCATGCCCAAGTCTGCTTTGGCCTTTGAAACAATTATAATCTACCAATGGTTTCAGCAGCAACCCTTCCCACCCAAACATCCATCCTACATGATGACACGCTGAAACAGAGCTGTCTATTGCTTTGGCTCACAGCTCCTTCACTGCCAAACTTCTGTCTTAAAGTTTTTTATTCTTCTTATGGGAGTCAGAGTCCAATTTTCCCCATCAGATGCACTACACGCAAGGACTATTGCAACCTCGTCCACAATCTTCCAATGGGAGTTCTTCTTCCACAAAAATTTAAACACATACAGGCTTCATGCGATAGCCTCAAGCGGCCAAGATGAACGGAGCAGCAATCCATCGACAGAGGTTGGTCAACTTCAGTATCAACCTATCACGGCGCAGGTTCGAGCCCCAGTCGTACCAAAAGGCAGTAGTCGGCAGCTTTTTCAGAGTAGCGCACAATTGGCCATTGCGCCACAGGGATGCAAATTGGGAAGGGTCTGCCAGGCAGGGTAATATAAGTTGCTTTGTTCGTTGCTTAGGCGCCTCCTGTTGGCCAGACGGGCGCTCGTCAGGAAGATTCTAAGCTTGTTCATGTTCGGGTATTCTCCGCACTCGTTCTGAACTCGCGAGGATTCAACCAATGAGTGTATAAGAAGCAGTGGCTGATAGGTGCGTGCTTTGGAGGAGAGCCGCAAACTGTCTTCACTCTCCTGAATTGGAAATAGGAGAAAATATGCAAAAGCCTTATACATAGTTGCCCAATTGGACATTCCAGATTTGGGAGGAATTGAAGATGCGAAATTAGTAAAAAAAAAAAAAAAAAAAGACTTCAGTATCAACACTGCCACGCTATGTCATGTCACAGACGGTGTACACATGATTGATTCTTTACTTTATTTTTGCTAAGGTGCTCACCTTTATTAAAGCATTCGTTATTTGCATGATTTGTCCCATTAAAGATAGTTCTTTAGCACATGGATACCATTTAAAAAAATGCCATGAAGAGGGTCGTCAAAGGAACAGGCTGTGTTTGTAATCGCATACTTGTTTACTACATACTGCATACTACGGACATGAAATGCAATTCTTTGTTGTAGTATAGAGTGTATCGGCCAGTACACGACAATATCCATGTGGTGCACCACACGAGTAAAACTTATTACGTTATCTGGGTCTCGTTGGGACATTGTCATTGATTGCGTAGCATTGTGGGATACAGCACACTGCAAAGACAAATATGGCTGTGCAATGTGAAATCTGGCCACTGTAGTATATGGTCGATTTTCAGCCAAGTGTGCAAGTAACATGAAAGACACTTTTGAAAATCAAATCCATTTTCCCCCGGTAATTTGACCTGATTTTGTTTTCTCAGTGAATTTCTAAGGATTCTACAAAGCTGCAATGCAAGAACTATCTTTAATTATGAGAAAATGCATTTTAAAATTTTTCATGCCGTCTTTCTTGTTACCATGTTTTTTGTCAAAATACTACTCCATCAATTCCGAAATAGCTGGGATAAAGTGAAATTGTGAATAAAATCAAAACGCAATGACTTTCAAATCACACCAGCCAGTATTTTATTCACAATAGAACAGAGATAACATAGAAATTGTTGAAAATGGGAAAATTCACAATTTTATCCACAAAATGAGCTCATTTCAAATTTGATGTCTGCCATAGGTCTCAAAAAAGTTGGGACAGGGGCCTGTTTACCATGGTGTAGCATCCCCTCTTCTTTTTAACACAGAGTGGAGGCGCCTGGGCATTGAGGTGACAAGTTTCTTGAGTTTAGCCATTGGACTGTGATCCCATTGATTGGAATTTGTTTAATACAGGCTTCCAGCTGCTGGAGAGTTTTGGATCTCCTTTGACGGACTTTTTGCTTAATTATGCACCAAATGTTCTCAATTGGCAAGCTGTTCAGGGTGGGTCCCTGCCTTTGCCCGTAGTCAGCTGGGATAGGCTCCAGCTCCCCCCGTGACCCTAGTGAGGAATAAGCGGGTATAGAAAATGGATGGATGGATGTTCTCAATTGGCGAAAGATCAGGACTGCACGCAGTCCAGTTCAGCTCACGGACTCTTCTACTACGAAGCCATGCTGTTGTAATAGTTACAGTATGTGGTTTTGCATTTTGCTTGGTTTTTGCAATACACAAGGCCCTCCCCGGAATAGATGTCGTCTGGAGGGGAGCATATGTTGCTCTAAAAGCTTTATATACCTTTCAGCATGCATGGTGCTTTTCAGAACATGCAAGTGTCCCACACCATATACACTAATGCATCCCCATACCATCAGAGATGCTGGCTTTTGAACTGAATGCTGATAAGAGGAGGGGTAGTCTTTCTCCTCTTTTGCCCAGAGGACACAACGCCCATGATTTCCAACAAAAATGTCAAATTTGGACTCGTCTGACCACAGGACACTTTGCTACATTTTAAATGAGCCTTGGCCCACAGAACACAGTGGCGCTTCTGGATCATGTTCAACAATGGCTTCCTTTTTGCATGATAGAGTTTTAGGTGGCATCTGAGGATGGCACGGCGGACTTTGTTTACAGACAGTGGTTTCTTGAATTATTCCTGGGCCCATTTAGTAATGTCAATGAGGGTGAGTGATGCAGTGGCATCTGAGGGCCCGAAGATCACGGGCATCCAGTAATGGTCTTCGGCCTTGTCCCTTACGCACAGAGATTTCTCCAGTTTCTCTGAATCTTTTGATGATGCACTGTCAATGATGAGACCTTCAAAGCCTTTGCAATCTGACGTTAGGAGCATTGTTTTTAAAGTATTCCACAATTTTTTTACACAGGCCTTCACAGGTTGGAGAGCCTCTGGTCATCTTTACTTCTGAGAGACTCAGCCTCCCTAAGACATCCCTTTGATAGCCAATCATGTTACGCACTTGATGCCAGTTAACTTAATTACTTGCTACATGTTCTTTCAGCTGATTCTCTCACATATTATTTGCTTTTTCAGCCCTTTTTTGCATACTAAGGCCTGGACCCAGGTGATTTACTTGTTACGGCTTCAATGAGTCAGGTGAATATAATTCCAGGGTTGAACTATATATTCTGAAGTAACTCCATGCTTTCTAAAGTATCCAATTGCAATGGCTGTTGTGTTTGGTACTAAAAACCATGTGTTCCTCTAAACACTTGTCCAAGGATGTCCAAATCAAGCTAATTCACTTCCACAAACAAAGAGAGGGCTACAAAAAACTCTCACAATTTTTCAATCTACCCATTTCTACCATCAGAAACATCACATGAAAATGTCAAATAAATGGAACAATTGAAGTCAAGACAACATCTGGAACACTAAAAAATTTCAGACAGAATGGCCCGAGATCTGGTCAAAAATGCTCAGAAGAACACACGTATCACTGCAAAAGAGCTGCAAAAAAGAGTAGCAGACACAGGTCTAGTTGTTCACAGCACAACAATACAGCGTACCTTAAACAACAAAAACATACATGGCAGAGTTGCAAGAAAGAGGGCTCTCCACGACCTCAACACAAAATTAAGCGTCTGAAGTATGCAAAAGAAGACCTTGAGAAACCTCAAGCCTACTGGAAAAATGTGCTTTGGACTGACGAAACCAAAATTGAAGTTTTAGGCCACAATTAAAGAAGGTTTGTTTGGAGAAAAAAGGGTGAAGCATTTGTAGAGAAGAACACGTTGCCAACTGTTAAGCATGGAGGTGGATCCATTATGCTTTGGGGTTGTGTAGCAGCTGGGGGGAAACAGGCAATATTGTGCGGGTGGAAGGAAGAATGGATTCCACCAAATATCAAGACATTCTGGAGGCAAATGTCCAAAGCTCAGTCCAGACATTGAAGTTGAAAAGACGTTGGATATTCCAGCAAAACAATGACCCGAAGCATACCTTAAAATCCACCATGAAATACCTCCAGGAAAGACGGATGAAGGTGTGAAACCCCACAAAACAATACCAAAATATGGACACTGCAGAGAGCTGAGGGTTTCACCTTCTTTTTGGCTGGCGTTAATTCGAGCAACTTCCTGGCTAGTGTGAATCACAATAAAATGGATATTCTTCTCCGTTCAAAAGAACAGGGCCCAAAAGCACAACGGTTACAATTGATCTGACTTCATAATACATTTAGAATACCAAATTTAGTTATATCCTTGTTAAATATCTGACTCCAAATTTAAATTTGAATTTATAGTTTGGGGACAGCATGCATGAATCTCAGGACGGCTACGCCATCTGCAGCTGCCTGATCCTAGTTCGGTGATAGCTCTAGAGGATGGAAGAAAATTGCCATGATAGTAGCATCGAGGCATAAACAAAGTAGCACTGAGCATAAACATATCACAGTCCCAGGTTTATGTGCACCGAAGGGCCCCCTTAAGAAGATCAATCAGATACCGGCCTTTCAGCCCAGGGGTACCCTTAAGACTAAATCTCCAGGACCGGTACAACATAAACCCTTTAGGGGTAGACCGTAATTTGCAATCCAACTTAAAGCCCATCACTACCTACAACATCAGCTGCTACTCTGGAATGGTAAGGAATCGCCCCCTAAGTACCAGTCGTAACATGGCTAGAAAGAATGCACAAGTGTTAAAAGTCAAGGAGACCAGGCAAGCTGAAAGGAATAACAATAATTTAATCACCACGTAGGCACAAACTTGGATCGAACAAATCAACGTTAAGCCAATTACAAATTACACAAAATTTTACAAAGAGAAAATAAAGTCATACGTGGAAAAATGGAGGCCAACCACGTGCCTGGGGGGAACTCAGATGCCATCTCTCCCCGCCTACCTAGATCCGCTACTTACGCACAGACCCAGGCACGCGGAGCGAGCTGGGATGCGACTCTCCTGAATTAATTAAGACTCACGCCCTTCCGCACACTGGGAGATCGAAATACAATTTCCCCCCAATGGCTAGAATCTCTTTGTTTTTAAGCCGAAACCACACCTTTGATCCAGGCGGGGAACGCCCCTGAAAGGTGCGGGGTCGTATCCGGGTTTTGGCCTTCCAATAATAAAACCATCTAGCATAGAGAGGAGAGCGAAATAATTTCAAGGGAAATGAAACATGCAGGGCGGCACAGTGGCTAGACTTGCTCACAGCAAGAGGGTCGTGGGTTCGAATCCAGCCTGCGGCCTTTCTGTGCATGTTCTCTCCGTGTTTGCGTGGGTTTTCTCCGGGTACTCTGGTTTCCTCCCACAGTCCAAAGACATGCATATCAGGTTAATTGGAGACACTAAATGGCCCATAGGTATGAGTGTGAGAGTGAATGGTCTGTTAATGGTGTGTGCGCCCTGCGATGGATTGGCAACCTGTCCAGGGTGGGTTCCTGCCTCTGCCCGTAGCCAGCTGGGATAGGCTGCAGCTCACCCCGCGACCCTAGTAAGGAATAAGCGGGTATAGAAAATGAATGAATGAATGAAACATGATCTATTCAACTCCTTGGATTCCCCCGAGAATAACAAGACCAAACATGATAGGAATATGTACTAATACGATTCAGTTGAAAAAGCCTTAAGATGAATTATTATATTGTTTAATTGCGTTATAAATATATGTGATTTCTTCACAGGATCTTGCACATATAAAAATATTCCCAGAGAGAAGTTACCAGACATTTAGATTATTTTAAACACATTAATATAACTGGACTTTAACTTCATTGGGGACAGTGATATGACTCTCACAGGAGCCTTGTGGCAGCCAGAGCTTTGCGCCTTCGCCCCCCGCTGAGTAAAACCAGCGATACTACCCCCCCACAGGCAGGCTGCAGCAACATCCTAGGTAATAAAAGTTTCACTGCTGGCTCTGGATCGAGCTAATCAGCCATTTGTTCAGATGCTACAAAGTTTTCGGAATGGCCATCTCAGTCCCCAGACTTAAATATTATTGAAAATCTGTGGAGAGACCTCAAAATGCCGTACGTACAAGAAGGCCGAAGAATATTTCTGAGCTAGAGGTGTTCTGTCAGGAAGAATGGGGAAAAATTCCAAAGACAAGAATTGAAAGACTCTCAGCTGGCTACAGGAATCATTTGCAAGTTGTTCTAGCTGCCCAAGGAGGAGTTACAAAGTACTAGCTGGCAGGGTTCCCAAACGTTTGCACAGGGCCTTTTATTATTTTGAAAGTGTAGAATGTTCAAAATAAAATTATTATTGCTTTAAAATGTGATGAAATGTGTCATGTTTAACTTTGTATCATTTAGGGTTCAGGTTTGCTTCCAGTCACTTGGAGATAAATTGTAACAGACATTCAATTCAGGGGTGCCCAAATTTTTGCACCCCACTGTAGTAGGCCTAGGCCTTGGCCTTGTTTCATCAAGATTTCATCAAAATTATATGTCCGTGAACTGGATTTTTTTTTTTTTTAATTGTGGCATCATACCGGTCTTTTTTTGTTACAAATTTGTCTTTTTTGTTACTCAATGGCGGTGACAATAAAGACAAATTACGGTAACAAGAAAGACACGTCCAAAATCTATTCAGGGTACTGTGGGCACTTGTCCACACACAAACATGCCTTAATTATGGCAAACTGAAGCAGTTACACTATTACAGGTTTCTACCTGGAACCATACATCATTTTAAGGTAACAAGACAGTTGTGCAATTTGGAAAAACTTACAGGGCTGTCTCTTCCTCCCACAGCTCTTTCAAATTCTAAATTGCAGCCAAAATAGATTCCTTACATACTGGTACTAAAAAAAAAAAAAACATGATAATAACACCTATTGGAGACAATGTTAATTATTGTCCTCAGATGTGATGGTGGTAACAAGAAAGACAGTGACTGAACCAAGTTTGCGACATAGCTTTATTGACTGATATCTCTAGAGAAAACTAGGAAATGGGGAGTCAAATCTGTACTAGAGACCTAAAATACAAAGAAACCTGCCAAGTTTTGTAAGTAATGAGATTTCTCAAGGGAAAAGAGAAAAAAATCAACTTGAGTAAAAGTGACCCCACTTGAGACAGGTAACAAAATGAAGATTTTGCCTGTAAAAATCCTGCTATTTTTTGTTTTTTTCCCCTCAAACATGACCAAACAACCAAACAACAAAGAAAACCAGCAATGACAACTTAAACAAATTTATTCTTCACTGATTAGGTCCAAAAATTTCTACAAATAATCCACTGTGCAATCTTATAATAAAACTCTAATGCCACTAATTAACTCTGATGCCAAGAAAAAACTATTTTTTTCTGAACAAAATCTCAGCATTTATATAGACTAGGAACATTCTGGAGAGATCTACAGGAGTCCTGGGTGATCCGGCCCCCTCCAGGCAAGAAGAAGCCAGAAACTTTGAGAAAGCACTAGTCTATTTCATCACAATCAAGTGGCGCTGCATCAGATCATGTTTTTCTACAGACACACCACCAGAGGGTGCCAAATGATGAACAGAATAAACAAATAGCTGACCAGAGAGGCAGCACAAACAGTATGTAACAAATCTCATTTACAAATGATATACAGTACTTTACATAAAATACTCATACATAACACTAGAAAAAAGTGTTCTTGCAACATACTAAATTGCTTGCTGATTGTTTATTTTGAATTAAATCGGTTAAATGCGATCAGACATTTTTTACCCCTAAATTGCACACTTGGCTGAAAATCGCCCATATCATTTGAGTATATTTGACAAACTGCTAGATTTTATTTTGGTCACACAGAAGATACTAGTAATGTATACAGTCCCTGACTAGTAAATAGTAGTTGATTCCAAACATGAACATTCCTTAAATCTGACTCTACTCCTGCGTCATACATAAAGAGCAGCTTCTCGCTGCATTTCTCCAACTAGCATTTCCCATGACACGTGCTACCAAACTGCTATTCCGGGAAAAAAAAAAATTAAAAATAGAGTGAATTAAAAATTAACATATGAAGCCATGGCCATGACTATTTTGACAACAATAAAGAAGGAATTTTGATCTCTTGGATCAGAGATGAGCCACAATCTAGAGGGAAACATCTCCAGCACTCCCAGTCAGGGAAGTTTAGAAATGAACATCTCAGATGTCTCAGCCCTCTGATAATTATGTATTCCATCCTCAAGCAACACAAATGTACACAATCTGTATGCCATTAATTCATGCTCCAAATGGAGTGGGTAGACTCAAATAAAATCCAACAAGCAGATAGCCTATGAGTTTCACCTTATGTTGCAAACTCACATCTTTTGAGTAGCTTTATGCCATTATACACAACAGCAGTAAGCTGTGAGAAATAGCAAACATGCCCCACAGTTAAGACATATTATTATCAATGCCAAACCTATGCCTGCAAGTACCGAACACTAATTTTTTATTGATGAGACAATAACACACAAGAAAATCATTGATAAATTTCGTATATTAGTACTTCTAATTACATCGCATTTAATTTCATTTCACCATAATAGGCATAGCTGCTTTCTATTGGGCACTCCCTACTGGTGGAATCCAAAACACGTTGCGCTTAAGTCAAGTTATAAGCAGAAAGCACTATGTTTTAGGAAAATGGCAGCTATCGCCTTGTGCCACCTCATTAAAGCAATTCTTGCTTTTCTGGCATGTTGCACAGCACTTAAAAATTTTAACATGAACAACTCCGCCTCCCTCCAAAGTCCCACCCTCTCAGCCTGACCTCGGATGCTCCCCTCCTCTCCTGACGCGTGCAGTGCGGAAGTGAGCAGCACGAGTGAAACGGGTCAATAGAGTCAGATTCAGAGGCACCGGTTAGTGAAAACTAACCAACAGTAATAACATAATATTAAGTATTATGCTAAATGACACTCCCACTGCCACCATATAATTTACATAAAACCCCACCCCAAACCATACCTTCAAGATTCAACTCTCCACCCTGGCAGGAAATTACCAATTAATGCTTGCATTTGGAGGACAATCGGAAGAGACGTGACAATCTGTCTCTGAGCATTTTGTCAGACAAAGCGCATGCAGAAAAATTGGGCCCTAAAAGTCTATTTTTTTGCTCAAGTAGAAGACCTCTGGTTTTAGTTGCATAGCCTAAGAAGCTAAATTTCTTAACTCATTAGCAAATCTTATAATGAGTTAGCCTTGTTTTGTTTAAACTTATTGAAAATAAGAATAGTCATACAAGATACATAATATACAAGGACTGAAATACTTGTAGAGACAACTTTTATTATTTTGGCAGTGTTGCAAGTGTCATCAAAACTAATCAGTAAATTAAAGCAAATATGCCAAGTCCAGTAGGAAGAGCTTTTCAAGGACTGGCGAGAAAGGGCATTCAAAGGCAGGAGGACCTGTCTGCTCTGCGAGACAACACCAGCTCAATCCAGAGGCAAGCGAGGACACGGATAGCACGGGTAATCACCCCATTTATCACACATACCCAGCCAAAACAGAGAGCACAGACTGCTGCGGCCGCGTCACACTGGAACTATCATCTTTAAATAGGCTGCATCCTCAAATAACTTGTCCAGGCAGACGGTCTAAATGACCGACCATGTTTCGTTAGTATCACTCTTCAAATATAAAGCGGAGAAAACGAAAACATAGGGCGTACTCACGTTCATTTCGGGGCTTGCGGGCGTGGCAAAACACCTACTGGACGGGCGCGGCTTGATGGTGGCCACCCTCATGTCTACAGTGACATTGTCCCGCGTTTGTCTCAGTGAGGGCGTGACCTCCTCTGTTTTGTCTGCAGAAAGCAAGCATAATAAAGACTGTAGACTGGCCATATATGCTCAAACTGTCAGCTGCCCAGGACAAGGAGCCACACATTCAAAATGCAGGATGAATCGCAAACCGAATCCAAACGCAAGGCGCCGTGCAAGCTTTCTAACAGCTATCCTGCCCCGTTAGCCACATGCTAGCATTTCCAAAGCCACCATGCACTGAGCAATTACTTAGAGTGACTTGAAATATTATCCTCTTCTTCAGCCTCTCAATGTCTGAAGGCTGATCATCTACACAGAAACGAAAGAGAGGGAAGTTCAGCAAATTGTCCGGCATCGTTCTGTGGCATTTCTTCACTCCAGCTGCTGCCTCATTGACCTTGGACAGCCAACAGAGAGAAGACAGCCTTGCATACCTTCGACTTAGAGAAATACTAAGAATTCAATCAGGACACTTGCGTCAGATTTAATCATTTATTATGGGACAACATGCATTTGAGTTTGGCGGTGACTCCGCTTGAGTGATACTCTGGAACCACCAGAGCAAGCATGACACAGACAGTCGCTGAGAACACAAACCCCCTAGCAGAGCCTGAAATTCTTTACGTTTAAACTAGTGAACACTATATCAACAAAAATCTGCTTACAATAAACAATGTTTTTTTTATAAAGAAGGAGGCTGGGGAGGTGGAGAGATGAGATGCAGATTTTTAGTAGGCCAGAGCAGGAGCAGTGTAGAGGGCATGGAGCCAGAGAAACAAATGAACCCATCACCTTAGTAACAAAAGCTCACCAACAGGGTGGGAGATGCTGAAGTCAAGAATGACAGGACAGAAAGGGGCTTGTGACTAGCCTGACTTCTGCGCCTGACTGAACTAACACAAAAGCTCCATTTCAGTCAGGACACTTACATCAGATTTAATCATTTATTACAGAATGACATGGATTTGAGTTTGGCAGTGACTTTGCTCAAGTGATGCTCTGGAACAATCTAAGCAAGTGTGACACAGATAGCCCCAGAGATCACAAACCCCAAAACTTGTACTATCAAAGGGAGCAGATGAGAAAAGTCTCCTCCTAATAGAGTCAAGGTTTGAACGAAACTGAATGGAATAATGTGTAGCAGCCAGCGTTTCGCATTTTCTTTGAATTCATGGAACCTTGCATGACCTTCTCTGCTGGGTGCAGGCAGATCAGCTTGGCGTGCTGAATGCAGACAGAGGAACATTTTGGCAAGACTTTCTTAAAGTGGTTTGATACAAAGGATACATGCTTTGTAAGGTATGAAACTATATATTGGCAACAGGCATGTTGCATTTCCTTTGAATTCATGCAACCTCAAATGACCTTCTCTGCTGGGTGCAGGGAGATCAGCTTGGCATGCTGAATGCAGACAGGAGAACATTTGGCAACACTCTCTAAAAATGATTTGATACAAAGGATACTGGTTATTTAAGGAATGAAACTATGCATGGTGACATGCATGTTGCATTTCCTTTGAATTCATGCACACGTGACAGACCTTCTCCTCTAGGTGCAGGGAGATCAGCAGTCATGCTGAATGCTGACAGAGGAACATCTAGCAAGACACTCTTAAAGTGGCTTGATACAAAGGGAATAGACTTTACGAGATATTAAACTGTGAAGCGACAATTGTGTCACATTTCCTTGGACTTCACATAACCATGCGTGACCTTCTCCTCCAGGTGCAGGGAGATCAGCAGGCATAATGAATGCAAACAGAAAAAGATCTGGCAAGGCACTCATAAAGCGGCTTGATACAAGGGGAATATCATAAGTGAGGCATGAGACTGTGTGGCAACAAACATGACACATTTGCTCTGAATTCACATGAGCATGCATGACCTTCCCATTTCAATGTGGGGAGATCAGCAAATGAGCTCAATAAAAACAACCAAAAATTTAGTAAGATACTGTTAAAATTGCTTGATACAAGGGAATATGCCACATGAAATATGAGACTATGCGTGGTGACATGCACTTAACATTTCCTTTGAATTCGCGCAAGCATGCAAGACTTTCTCATCTGTATGCAGGGAGATCAGCAGGCGTGCTGAATGCAGACATAGAGTCATCCTACGAGACACAATTTGCGTGATTTCACACAAAAGAAATATATAACATAAGTTATGAAACTGTGTGGCGACCAGCATGTGACATTTCCTTTTCATTAATGCAACCATGCAAAACCTGCAAATCTGAATGCAGAAGATCAGCAGGCATGAAGAATGTAAACATATGAACATTAGGTGAGACGCTGTTCAGGTGAGTTAATGCAAAGGATATATTCCACGTGTGTTTGCGAGTTCCTCAGAACTGAGCAAAAATCCATGTAACTCGAGATGAAGAGAGTCCAGCATGAACACCCCTGAACAAATCCACACTGATGGGATCCAATGATTTATGGGCCCCTTGGAGCCAGAGGTGACAAGCTCTCGTATTTATGACATTAGCTTAACCAAAGCGACTTGTGTTACGGCTTGAGGGTTGAAGATAATTTCAAAGCAGGCAGAAGTTAGCTGCCTCAAATGAAGCATACGGATGTTGGAGCAGATAACTGCAGAGGCAGTGAAAAATAGATGAGATGCAGATTTTTAGTTGGCCAGAATATGAGTGGTGTAGAGGGCACAGAGCCAGTGAAATGAACGAATGCTGCTTAAGTTACAGAGGCATGCCAAGTGGGTGGCGATGCAGAGGTCAAGAATGATTGAACAGAGAGGGGCTTGTGACTAGCCTGACTTCCATGCCAGACTGAACTAATGCTAAAGCTCCATTAATACAGTTATTGAGAACAGCAGATTGCCTGTCCAGACTTGAGGTAGATTGAAGGGCACACAGGACCAAAACCCATGACTCATATAGTGTTTTTTTTTTGATACAGTATGTATGTAAAGCAAAACCAGTATTTAGAAATGGCTCACTTAGGATGGCGCTGTTCCTTTGTATACATGCGCACATGCACAGGTACCTATTCACATACACCCACACTAACTCCCCCCTTACCACACCCTATAGAGGGTTTCTCTCTGCAGAATTATTTACTCACTAATCCCAAACCTATTCTAGCACTACATAACCGATTGCATGTCGGCAGGGCTACATGAATATCTCCTCCTCACACCCAGAAGCGGAGCTCAGTTCCCGTGCATTTCCATGACTACCATACCCCCCCGCCTCCTTCCCAATCTGCCGCAGCTGCCTTTTTGCAGAATCACAAATTTCCCATGCAATATTGATGGCGGGGGTCCCCTGGGTGCACTCTAAAAATGTATACGTTTCATGCGTGGTCCCAGCATGCAATGGTGCTCCTCCCTTTTGAAATGAATATATACACAGCCCTCTGATTTGACAATTGGCAGCAGCATCTCTGAGAATGCGGCTAGGCTCTGCTTTCCAGGTGGAATGTTTCTATATTAGACAAATGCAGAGCTCATTGCTATGGTAACGTCTCAGTGAGTCAAAGCCTTTCTCGAAGTGGGTCCAGATACTGTATGGGCCTGAAATGGAGCAAAGCATCTCCTCGCTGGAGAAAATGTAGGAAAGAAGGATGCCTCCTGTTTATTTCACTCGGCCGTTTTTTCTGAAAACTGAGACTTTTTTTTATAATCAGCCTAGGTTTTACCTGGCCTGAGACATTAAAGAAGTATGTGATTCTGTTGTTCTTTTCCATATTTACCAAAATGATTAATGTGAATTTTGTATTAATTTACTTCAAGATTCAGGCCTTTGCTTCGATTAGCAAACAATTCCAACTGATCAGGACACGTAACTCAAACTAACCTCAATGTCACATATTTAAGGTAAAAATCAGCATAAGAAAATCAATATATGACAACTAACCAGGCTAAATAATCAATCAATGGCTAGCCAAGATCTTGGCAACCATATTGCCTCCTCAATACTGAGATATAATTCTGTGCTGCCAACCTTACTTGTACACAGCCACTTGCTAGATTTTAGCGACTAAATCATTGTGCATCTTAATTTTGCATGCATGAAAGATCAGAGGAGCTGTTATGCTCCTTTTACCATTGACTGCAGACCAAAAAGAATTCAAATCCTCTAAATGCAGAACAAAAACAAGACTGAAACAAACGCTTCAGGTATGCCACGTAGACTTATACCCATGAAATGGGACAAACGCGACTAAAACTAAATCTCAATACATGAAAAAAAATTATTTAAAAAAACCAAATGACCAAACAGGGGTAAACCATGACCACAGCTACAGATTTAGCTATTAATTTCGATCTAATACCCTGCATTACCACAAAATGTACAACACTATACCACAGACAAACAATAAAAAAAAAACTTAACGATGTGTTAAAACAAATAAAGTAAGACAATTGAATGTTTTTATGCTTTCAAGTAAACTCTAGAGTTTGGTGGTCTTATTATAAAGACTTCGAATGAAAGTTTAATAAAACATGCTTAATACACTTACCACTCTTTTTTTTCCTCAGTGTGGCTTGGGGGTAAAAAAAGAAAACTGTTTGTATCCCCGGGGTGAGGATATACAACAATACTTTATCCCAGGGAAACTACACTGCAGACTCAATCTGAAATGTACAGCCATGCTAATGGGGAAACCCTAACTGGAAAAAAGACAGCTCAAAAAAAAAACCAAACCAAAAAATTATTACTGGATTGTTTCTTAACCTGAAAACAGTGCTGCTGTGGCTATACGCTTGAGGAAGTACAGAGCAGAATTATTTTGTCCTGGGCTTAAGTGCATACTTCACTGATTCTTTTGTGAGGAAGACTGTGTTAAGACCACCAATCCTTCAAACTCAGTGTGTCAGTATGACTGCTGACAGAGTCAAAAAAAAAGAAAAAAAGAATCAGTTTAATTCAATACAAGATTTAAAAAAAGAAATTTTCTAAACTACTACAGTGCACATGCGTCAGAGAACAATTGGTAAATTCATGCATCGGTAATGACTCCCACACAAGTGAATAAAAGAGAATATAACATGGTAATGGATCAGATGGATGCTTACACAAAAAAGAGTGTGTATTTTTTTCTTAAGTCTTAGAAAACAGTGTGATTTATGAAAATGAAATATCCGAGCAGGGTCACTTAATGCACAGAAATTATGTGCTAAATGCAGGATATCACAATCCGAATGTTACAAAAGTGAAAATAATCACGAAACGAGAGGTTGAGCAGATGAACTTAAAGTATTAATGTATAAAAGGCCAGGCCATCAGGCAAACAGTGAGAATGCCAGCTTATTATGAGGCAAAGCAATGTTTCTGACATGATGGAATCTGCCATTGGCCCGAGTAACCATGAAGACGGCACATAATAGATGAAATTAAGAGGAGGACCAGTTTGAAGTTTGGGGGTGAGCCATTTCCAAAGTGTTCCCTTTCAATTTGAGACATGACGTGAGGTCGATATGTACAGTGTTCTAGGTGCTGCAGGTAAATGGGTTAAACGCTGCTTCCAATCAGCACTTAATCTGATTCAGCATGATTCGTTCCGCCAGTTAACATCCTGTTTCAACAGCAGTTCATAACAAGAGGGAAAAGGCCGCACTATTAAGAAGGCTGAATTAATGAACACCATCACTCATACCAGGCTCATAGCTAGCAAAAAGCTGGCGTCAACAATTACCATCAAGTTGCAGCTTTGGGTGCCTCATGCTTCAAAAGTCAAGATAATTACAAAAATACGCATAAACAAGTTAAAATTGGGGCAATGCAGCAAACCAAACATACTAATCTAAATTATAAAAACAGTAAGTTAGAAAAACCAAGTATGAGTATTATTTTCTGGGAAATCAACCCAATTTATTTGGTCACTGGTTAAAGCTTTGATAACATAAGCCATGATAGTGTGCCAGCCTATTGCCTACACCTATCAATTATTTATTATTAACCCAATAACTTCAGCTCATAGGCACAGGAGTCGTAAGAAGTGCATAACCACTCATTCAAAGTCATGTAATGTAAACACTTATTCAGGTACCCGTTGAATAATAGCAACTTGGGTATCTTCAGATGTGAGTTCACTGAACAGGAATATAATGGATTTAGCTGCAGTGATGAATGAATCCTTCGGTATGAAATTATGAAGAAACACAGGCAAATAGATGACATATAGCCATCCTGATTGGCTTTCAACAAACCTGTAATGCTAATCTGCAGCACTCCAGAGTGAATGATCTATTAACTGAGATAATCGGATCCAAAATTTAGAGATGAAACAGACAGACATGTCTCCATGCTACCATCTCTTACCTTTATCCACTGTAATGGCAGATTAAAGAATAAAAAAAAAGAAAGTAAAACAGAACATGAAGATCAATGATGCAATCCTGACGGCAAAATTATTAAGATTGAAGAATACTGCTTTAAACCTGAATATTCAGCTTTATTTACAAATTGGATCTGTGTACATTACTCAGACTGGATCCATAAACAAACCATTACTTATTTTACTAATTTAGCCATTTCCTCCCAGTTTGGATTTAAACAGCCCAGGTGAATTCACCCCACCCTCACTGGGCATCACTGAATGCCATCCTTCGGGTGTGCACCCACAGTGGGCACTGGCCCCCAGTTCTACAGTAGAAGATGGAGGTTAAACCCCCACAAGAGAATGCTGTCCCGTCCCATAATGCAACACAAGGACATTGTGCTCAATTGTGCCGAATCTACATTAGTGTAGAGTGATGATTATATACTTCACAAAATGAGGATAAATCAGAAACCAAGTACTATTCAAGTATTTATTTCATGTAATATTGGATAATATACAGCAGATGTAAAAAGTAAACAGATAACAATATATATTCATCAAAATAAAGATAATAATGTCTATTTGACAAAAAAAGTCAGTATCCAGTGCGGCCACCCTTCGCTTTGATTACAGCATTCAATCTTTCAGCCATAGTTCGGATGTTTTTTTCATTTCCTCGTCCACTAAACCATTCTGTGTGGTTTGAAGTTCATTCCAAGGAGATTCTTTCGACGTTACAACAGATGTGCTCAATCGAATCAAGGTCTGGACTTTGAGCGGGCCAGGTCACAATTTCTATGTCACCAGGTGTTTCTACTGAGATAATTCTTGGACAACTTAGAAGTGTGATTAGGGTCATCATCTTTTTGAAAATAAAATCCCCAACCAATCAGTTTCTTTCCAGATGGCGATGCGTCCCTCACAAGGATGCAGTGAAACTGTTTTTGATCCACGATTCCACCGATTTTTATGAGATCACCAGCTCCTTAAGAGCAGACTGAACCCAAGACCATAATATTACTACCTCCATGTTTTACTGAAGGGGTTAAACAGTCATTTCAGAAATGTTCCCCAACTCACACATAAGGCACACATAAGTTCTGCGTTTGGGTGATAAAAATTTGAATTTTGATTCATTAGTCCAAAGACAGTCCATTGGTGCCCAATCCTTGAATTTCTCAGTAAACTCGTCTTTTTTGATGTTGCCAGCTCTTGGCAGCAACACGACCAATCAGACCATGTTCACACAGGTGTCTGGAAATAATAGATTTTGATACTTTCATCTCTTCACTTCTGGCGCAATTAATATCATATCAAAGTTGTGGTGAAGTCCATTTTTTTTTTTTACTTGTCATACGCAGATAACGTACATCAGAGACACTTAACTTCCGTTTGAATCTCTACTGCCACTAGTTTTCAGCGAACCGGTCTCTTTGATATGCTTGATGGTGTTTCTCACTGTGCCATAGCAGCATTTAATGTCTTCATCTTCAGAAGCACGTAAGGCCACAATGCGGCTACGAACAATCTCAGACAGCTCCTCCCATCGTGCCATCGTGTTTAACACCGTGACACTGCTTCATGTTCATGTCACCTTATTTACAGGAACAACTGACCACCAGAAGTAATTTTGCAGAATAATGTCTCCTCAAACCAGTTTAAACAATCTTTTTTAGCATCAATAATCATGGAATTAGCCTTCAAACATGCATTCAGGCTATGCAAAAGAAAAAAAAAAAAATTACATTTGCGACACATTTCTATTTTTATAAAATATTGTTATCTCCGCCAACGAAGTTGGGGCGGAGGTTATGTTTTCGCGCCTGTTTGTTTGTTTGTCTGTTTATTTGTGAACAACATAACTCAAAAAGTTATGCACATATTTGTCTGAAATTTTGAAGGGTGGATTGCTATTACATCAACGATGGACCCTATTGATTCTCACTGCGATCAGTGAAACAATATGGCTGCCATGGAAGCCATCTTGAAATCCTATCACACGCGATAACTCAACTTTGTTCCCACTCATGCACATTTGGATCGTGCTATCTTGGTGGAGGTTGGCACTCTACTAGTGCCTCTAGTTTTCAGTGTTTTTGTTCATTATCCATATTTTTACTTCAACATACTTGTGGGAACGATTTTCTTTTTTGTTCTCATTGCCAACCATAGTACTTCTCAATACATTTTCACCAAAATGATAGAGAAATAATATATAAGGACCCCTCTGAGACCAAAGGGGTGGTGTACAATCATCACTGCACACTACTGTATCCAAACTGTTGCATGGCGTGCAGCTACAGACCTGCATTATCAGTCTCACCCCTCTCACAACAAGCATCTGAAACAATAACGGCACTCACCCAATTCCTCCAGCTCAGATGTCATGGATTTTGAGCGCATGGACAGTGCTGTGGTGGGAGCCCTCTTCGGAGGTGGCGGTGCTACAATAAAAAGAGAAGAAAATTCACTAACAACTTTCTGATAGAAGTCAGTTGAAGCTCAGCTGTCTATTTTACTTGACAAAACAAGGCTTTGCATGTAATGTCAGCCATATTGGGAAAGTAAGCAGAGTCATTTGAGGCTATAATCTATACAAGCAATGTAGGATCCCACAGCAGCTGTTAAACACCTGTTTGAGCATCACGGCAGCTGCGGCCATAAATTTTGAAATCAATTTACTTACATCCTACCAAACATAATTTCAGACTGGGTGAAATGATCAAGACATGTTCAGCAGGGAAAGTGCTGGAATTAAATGCTGATTTCATTAGGACAGTGCAATAAGGCTTACAAGAATCAACCAGTCTAACACCAACAGTACCCTCCAGAATTATTGGTGCCTTTTAGCAAAAATGAGCAAACAAAATGCAAAAAAGTCTTGTTTATCCTCATAATCTTATTGCAAAATATTCACAAAAATCAAACCTGTAATTGAAGGAACATAATTGAAAGAAACCTTAAATTCTTATCATGAAAAAAAAAGAGAACCACAATTATATTATAAGATATACATTTAATATTTTGTTCAGCCTCTCAGTCTTTCCCTATGATGCATGATGAGGCTGGTGAACACATGGCATGGGATCTGAGGACAGTCCTCCATACAGAAGCTCTCCAGATCCTTCAGACTCTCAGGTCAAGTAACTCATCCCACAGATTTACTGTGGGGTTCAGCTTGGGGGACTGAGATGGCCGTGGCAAAACCAATAGGTCTGCAAACTTTTTGTGCGTAGATTTTGAGCTGTGCTTCAGATCATTGTCCTGTTGGTGGCTCCAACTACAGCTCATCTTAAGCTTCCTGACAGAGGCTCTGATTTCATGAAATATCTACTGGTACGTGATGGAGTTCATGATACCAGGTATCCTAACAAGATGCTCGGGACCATAAGAAGTAAACAAGCCCTGGCTGCCATATCAAACACCCTCCGCCATACTTCAGAATGAGTACGGAGTGCTTTTCTGTATGGCTATTTAATCTGTCTACGCCAAACACACTCTTGATGTTTGTTGCCAAAAAGACATATTTTGACCTCATCTGAAAATATACTTTGGTCCCATTGAAAGTCCCAGTAATGTTTTGCAAAGCGTGCATGCTTTAGTTTCTTGTGGGTTAACAGCAGAGGCTTTTTTCTGGCAACCCTCATGTGGTCCATGTGCATGTATGTCCTCTTCCAGGCCGATTCTAAACATCTCTTGTTGTTATGAAATTCTTAATTATTGCCCTGATAGTGAAAATATGAATTTCCAACAGTTCAGAGATTTTCAAATATCGATTTCTTGATTTGCACAGCTCAACAACTTTTCATCGCACATCATTGAGTTCTTGAGTCCTTCTCATATTGATGAATGACTAAGGGAATCTGGCCTGTGGCACCTCATATTTATACAACAGTGAAACAGGAAGTCATAGTAGACTATTTAAGAGTTCCAAATGGAACAGGTGAACTCAAAAATGTTAAATATGACTAGAAATATACTTAAGTTCCATTTTAATCACAGGATTTAATAGGGGGTGCCAATTTTTCGTGGCACATGTTTTGAAGTAAAATATTTATTTTATGTAAACATTCTTTTTTTTCTATAAATTTTGAGCGAAGGACTAAGAAGTTTTAAACAGCACAGACATTTTTCACAGCCTGTTTGCTCATATTCCCGCAAGGTGCCAATTATTTTCAAGGGCACTGTGGGCTCTATCTTTCACACTACCCTACCCGTTGCCGCTACCCGCTACCCGTGAATTACACATTTAGCAGCTTACATTATCCCGAAGCGGTATCTTGCAGCCACACTACCCGCAATGCATTATGCCGACTCCCTTATTTGCGCCTGGAGGTGTGCCCGTGGGCGTGTTTATGCGCTTTCCCTACAATTGCTATCTTGACCACACACATTAGGGAAAGTGTATAGTGGGTCCTCAATCCACCCGCAACCCATTTGGGCTTTTACAAGAGCGTGTCCAGGCGGCTTCAATGCGCGTCCACTTGGACACGTGGACGTGCACATGCGCCTCCACTTCCCAAATTAACTCGCCTATAAAAAGACACCTTGGTTAAGCCTCAGTTGAACCCCTGAGAAAATGGCAGAGATAGTACTAAATCCCCTTGATCGCCAGTTAAATAATAGAAGACGCCCAGAACGCGTGTACCGCCAGCGCACCAGCTACCTGGGCCTTTCAGGTAAGTCTATATTGTTTGTATTTTGTGTCAATCATTTTTTCTGCTTTTATAAATTTTATTATTTTGGGGGAAAATATCCATCCCTTTATTGACTACAATTAGTCCTGGCTAATTCTAGATGGTTTTCCTTTATCAACACGTTTTCCAATTCAGGAATAATCAAGTGGCAATTGAAGACACAGCTTCTCTCTCCCATGCGATCTAACAGTGACAAAATAATGGGCAACATTCAGTACAGAAAAATAATCTAATTATAAATAGGTCTATGCACTGGCACTCAGCAGCAGTAATTTTTTTCCAGCGAGAGTGGCATTTCAGAACGAATGAAGGTAACTTCGGCGACAGGTGTGCACACCTGTTTTTGCAGCAGGATCACGCAACTTGCTGTAAAGAATAGACAGCTGTCTGATTGGAAAATGTAAACGGATGAATCCACGTACTTGCCACCATGATTACCTTCATTCGCTGAAGAGTTCTGACATGCCGCTTTCGCTGGGAAAAAAGTTGCGTCGCTGAGTTCCACTGCATAGACCTAATTTAAATTTTTTTAAATGGGATTTTGTTCTATGCTTCATTTCAGACCGGAGAGGGAGTTGGAAGTGCAAGGCGAAACGCATTTCTTTTTTAAGTTTTTTTTAAGGGGTAGGCTTAATGTTTTTTTTTTTTTAATTACATTCCAAACATTAAACAATATGTCAATGTCAAATAATAATAATAATAATAATAATAAAATAATACAATTCATGATTAACTTAACGAAAACAGATCCTCCCCTGTCTGGACCTGACCTCATGCACGAGCAATTTAACTTCGTCTTCGGAGAAACGTGGTGATCTTCCTCTCTCCATCACGTGTTTCGGTTTGAGGATTTGAGATAGTGCAGCCTGCTCCTTCAGGCAATGGCACCTGGCACACTGATTGATTTAACTGGCGTAACGCCCAAACCACACTAATGCATAATATAACGGGTACTGCAGGTGTTTTAGGGATATAGGCAGGTGTGCAAGATGGCAACTTTTGCGGGGGGAATGCCTCTTACGCAATGCTAAATCCTCAAATAACAGGTTTAGGGACTCTGGCGTAAGATAGGGCCCTGAATGCCTAAGACGGAAAGTATCATCCAATGAAATATTTGTTTAATATTAATTCAGTGTTACAGAAATGCCAAATTTTTTCAAAGCAAAAATATGCATCAGGATCACTATTGTTTGTTTTCAACACAGTAGCCTTTGTGTATAAAACACAAAATCCGCCAATTTCGAACAGATGCAAAACATGAAACTTCTGAGGGTCATATCAATGACCAATCAGTGATCATATTAAAGCTAATCAATCACTGATTGTATTAAGGCTCATATCTCAAATTTTTATATTTTGGAACAAATACTAATTGGATCCCATTTTTCACATTTACAAAAGTAAAGCTCTAATGTATACCCATGAGGGAAGTACGCAACACATTTACTGTGCAATAAATAATGCTTTTGAATTTACCGTGAAGCAAGGAAGCTTCAAGAGAACGAAAGCTACTGTGCAACTTCTTGTTCCTGATGTTAACAGCTCATCAAATGCATGACATCTCAGTTGCACATACTTCACTGTGCATTGTCTAAAACTAGTGGCGTGCGGTCACATGTTCCCAGGGGCTTCAGGAACCTCACCCTTTACCGCACGGCTGTCCTCAAGCTGTTCTCGTTCAAGTTCGCCTGATTAACAATGAAACAATTGACTGACTGAATGACCAAGACCAATCCTTGATCCATAATAAGAAATAGTTATGGAAAAAAAAGAATGCTTATTACCAACATTTATACAACTGATACAACATTGTTAGGATGGAAAAATAAATTCAAAAAATCCAAAACACGACTGACTTCGCAACATTTATTTTTGCCATCACTCAGCTGTGCACTGTACCTAACAACGCCCTTTAGCCATGACTACATTTAGAATACAGAATGGTTTCTCAGGGCGCATTTCTTAATGAGCCTCGCAAACTAGAAAATCTGTGCTGTTTCAAGAGCTAAACGAGCACAGAAATTATAAAGACATTGATGTTTAACGGAGTCATTTATGTGCAGCAGAAAAAGCCTTATAATTTTGAGGTGTAATGTATAACAACGCTATCAAAAATAAATTAGACTGTCGTCGGTCCAACCAATTAGTTGAAGCAACAGTTGCTCATTGGGAAGAGTAAACTGCGAGAGGTTTTGGTTCTAAAGCAATGAAAGCTGAGGTTACCACAGGCCTTTGCTCCTGCTGACAGACTGCCACTGTCTAAAACAGCAAAATGTAAATATGAATGAATTAAACAAAAGCACATTTTTGTCTATGCGCAAGCTCAAACACGTTGGCCTGTGTGCGGCGGCGACAGGTGGACTCCTTCAGGAAAGCTTAAAGGAGACCTCACCTCCGCAAAGTATATTTCAGCAGAAAGTAGAATTCTTTAAATGTCTAAAACTCATAGTTTTATTAATTTTAATTTGGTAACAATCCAGTGTGACGCATTTGAAAACCAGTGGGGCTTCAAATTGGCTTCAATATCAAGGGGTAGACATTTTTACTTGGGGCCAGGGGCCAAAAACGGAAAAAAATCACTGTTCCGCGACAACTTCAGTAATATTTCAACGACAAATTTCAAGTTCTGCACATAAGTAAGTATCATACAGAGGAAGAACTGATTCGATTTTGGACAATTTACGATCTCTAGATTGGCCACTAGGGGCCAAAAACTGATTTACATGTTAACGCGATAACTGCAGTAATATTTCAATAAGAAATTCCAAGTTTTGCATATAAGTTAGTATCATAAAGAGGAAGAACTGATTCGATTTTGGACAATTTACAATTTCTAGATTGGCCACCAGGGGCCGAAAACTGAAAAAATCACTGTTTTTATCATATCTCTGTAAATATTTGTCCGATTGACCTCCAATCAAGTGCAAATGAAAGGTCATGACCTGAGGATGTGTCCCACGATGACATTATACCTGTTTGGTTCAAAATTTTGACACAAGGTGGAGCTTTGTCACATAAAATTCACCATTTTTGCTATATCTTTGGAACTATTTCTCCAATTGACATGAAACTATGTGCGACTTCAAGGTCATGACCTCATAACGTGTCACACGATGACGTGATAGAAAATTACCATTTTGGCCATATCTTCAGAACCATTTGACCGATTGACCTGAAATTAAGTTCAAATGAAAGTCTATTCAAGGTCTATTCAAGGATTGGGGAATTGGAGGATTGGGGGTATTCGGGGATATACCCCCAGCCGTCGCCTCCGACGGCATAAGCCTAGTTTTATCCAATCAAACACCTTCATGAAAGGAATGAGAATAACAGATGTCACAAGTACCATGGCAGAGTCAAGTGAACTGGCATTTGATTGGGTAAAATTAAACTCACCAAATAAAAATGTCTGCCTGCTGATATTGAAGCCAATTTGAAGACCCGTTGGTTTCCAAATGCGTCGCACTGGATTATTACCAAATAAAAATATGCGTTTTAGACACTTCAAGAATTCTACTTTCCACTGAAATATATACTCATCGCCATTAAAAATGCACAGGTGAGGTATGTACTGTATTTGCTGCAAATTGAAGAATCGATTGATTTTTATTGCTTTTCCAGTGAGGCACGAGAGGAAATAAAGAAAAGGACGTGGTATTGTAATCCTGACGCGCACCACGTGCACGCTCCAAGCACTTCAGTAATAACAAACATTGAGCTGTTCGTGATATGTACTGTGAGACTTGACTTGTTCTTTTTGGTGTGGCCAATAGCCTACATAAAGCCAACAAAAAAAAGGAAAAATGCTACCGCATCAAGAAAATGGAACGGCTTGTGACACAGGAGAGAGAAAAAGAGCCTTTAGCATGCTACGGGCAGATCTCAGCCGCCGAGAGGTGGTGCATCATTCGCACTGTCACTGTTCAACAATCAGTCGGCTGTCTATCCATGAATGGAACACAGGCACTGTCACTGACCGACCCCGCTTAGGGCAGCCACGAGTGAGGATGGGAGCTCGAGAGCACCACATCTGGTTACAGCCTGTACGGTTCTGGACAGCAACCAAAACTGATCATGAGATGAGGGGTCTTAGACGATTAAGGGTGAGCGCAAGTACCGTTTGACGCCGTCTATGTGAGCAACACATGCGTGCACACAGGTCCTACAGAAAACCCAGGTCCTACAGTTATTGCCCATTTACGCATGGCTGCCCTTACTGTGGTCGGTCAGGGACAGTCCCTGCTTTCCATTCTCAGACAGAAACAGGGAAAAAAAGTGCCAAAAAATCACACAGATGTAGGTGCCCGCAGTCAGAAGTGAAGAGTTCCTACTTCTGTTGATGGGCAAAAAATGGGTTTTCTGCAGGGGCCATGTGCACGCATGTTTTGGTCAAGTAGACGCCGTCAAACGTTACTTGCGCTCACCCTCAATCGTCACGGACCCCTCATCTCATGAGCAGTTTCGGTTGCTGCCCGGAATCTGTCACGTACAGGCTGTAACCAGATGTGGCGCTCTTGAGCCACCATCGTCACTCGTGCCTGTCCTAAGCGGGGTCGGTCAGTGACAGTGCCTGTGTTCCATTCTCGGATAGACAGCCGGCGGATTGTTGAATGGTGACAGTGCAAATGACGCACCACCTCTTGGCTGCTGAGATCTGCCCGTAACATGCCAAAGGCTCTTTTTCTCTCTCCTCTGTCACAAGCCGTTCTGTTTTCTTGGAGCTGGCCTACTGGCCACACCAAAAAGAACAAGTGTCACTGTACACATCAGGAACAGCTCAATGTTTGTTATACCTGAAGTGCTTGGCGCGTACACGTGGTGCGTGTCAGGATTGCAATACCACGCGCTTTTCTTTACTTTCTCTCGTGCCTCAATGGGAAAGCAATAAAAATCAATTGATTCTTCAATTTGCTGCAAATACAGTACATACCTCACCTGTGCGTTTTAAATGGTGCGGAGTATACTTTGCCGAGGTGAGGTCTCCTTTAAGACTATGAGGCCGTAGTTATGCAACCCAGATAAGGGAGGCCGCGCCCGGACACAAGCCAGCAAAACACACACAAGGACTCAGCAGCCTTGAAGTGTGTCCAACTGAACCACCATCGGCCGAAGAGCGGAACAGTCATCTGGCAGCAGGCGAGCGTTCCCTGTGCCAGCAGGGCCGGACGGCGATACCAATGTCATCATCAGCAGCCAGAGACTGCCCGTCCCATCCTGGCACTGCGTTGAGGGCTCCCTTTCAGAGATGATGGCGTGAACATGGGGCAGCCCCCTGCAAAAAACCCTGGGTCTGTCAGCCAGCCAGTGGGCTGCAGGCCAGCCGCCGTACTGTCATTAATCCTGACCCTGCCAAATGGCTAAAGCTAAGAACATGTGGAGGGCAGACCTCCTTGCAATACTGAGTTTCTGCTGAAGGTGGCGCTGGTGGGCCAACTGGATGTAGTCTGCACTCTGATCGAGCCCAGAAGAGGAGTAGGGACCCATTACAACAGGAGATGTTATCCTGCCAATGAGATGGATTTCTGAGATCCTGACTCTCTGCGGTCATTAGAGATCCCATGAAACTCATTACAAAGAGCAGAGAGGTTCCCCAGTATACCGTATAAATTACCAATCAGGCTCTTTCAGCTTGCCACCTAATGTTCTCCTCATTCAATTGATTACAAGGTGATTCCCTTCCTCCCAACGCTATCTGATATTTGGTGAATGTTCTGACGCAAAATGGCAGACATGCATCAGGTTGGTGCTCTGGATTGATTATGGTAGTGGCAGATTTCCCTTTCATTGTGTAAAGCGCTTTGAGTAGCCATCAATTCGTGAGAGAAACGCAGCATGAATGATCTATTCATGTGCCATTTATTCTTCAGAAATGACTTGCTGCATATAATTGCGGGAATTAAGGCTTTAAAGATGTTGATCATATTACCATATATCCAGTCAGGCGCAGATGTACAGACCCCAATTCCAATGAAGTTGGGACATTGTGTAAAACGTGAATAAAAACAGAATACAATGATTTGCCAATTCTTTTCGACCTATATTCAATTGAGTACACTACAAAGACAAAATATTTAATGTTCAAACTGATAAACTTAATTGTTTTTTTGGAAATACTTACTCATTTTGAATCTGATGCCTGGAACACGTTCCAACAAAGCTGGGACAGGCGCAACAAAAGACTGGGAAAGTTGAGGAGTGCTCACAAAACACCTGTTTGGACCCTTCCACAGGTGAACAGGTTAATTGGAAACAGATGAGTATCATGATTAGGTATAAAAGGAGCATCCCCGAAAGGCTCAGTCATTCACATACATGGATGGGGCGAGGTTCACCACTTTGTGAACAACTGCGTGAGCAAACAGTCCAACAGTACAACAGCAACGTTTCTCAATATGCAACTGCAAGGAATTTAGTGGATTTCATCATCTACAGTCCATAATATGTCAAAATATTCAGAATATCCAGAGAAATCTTTACACGTAAGCTGCAGGGTCGAAAACCAACATTGAATGCCTGTGACTGTCGGCCCCTCAGGCCGCATTAAAAACCAACATCATTCTGTAAAGGATATTACCATCTGGGCTCAGGAACACTTTGGAAAACCATTGTCAGTTAACATAGTTTGTCGTTACATCTACAAGTGTTAGTTAAAACTCTACCATGCAAAGCGAAAGCCATACATCAACAACACCCAGAAACACCACTGGCTTCTCTGGGCCTGAGCTCATCTGAGATGGACTGACGCAAGGAGGAAGAGTGTGCTGTGGTCTGATGAGCCCACATTTCAAATAGTTTTTGGAAATCATGGACATCGAGTCCTCTGGGCTAAAGAGGAAAAGCGCCATCCAGATCGTTATCTGTGCAATGTTCAAAAGCCAGCATCTGTGATGGTATGGGGATGTGTTAGTGCCCATGGCATGGGTAACTTGCACATCTGTGAAGGCACCATTAATGCTGAAAGGTACATACAGGTTTTGGAGCAACATACGCTGCCATCCAAGGAATGTCTTATTCAGGGACGTCCCTGCTTATTTCAGCAAGACAATGCCAAGCCACACTCTGCACGTGTCACAACAGCGTGGCTTCGTAGTAAAAGAGTGCGGGTAATAGACTGGCCTGCCTGCAGTCCAGACCTGTCTCCTATTGAAAATGTGTGGTGAATTATAAGGTGCAAAATACAACAACTGAGACCCCGGACTGTTGAGCAACTGAAGTCACACATCAAGTAAGAATGGGAAAGAATTCCACCAACAAAGCTTCTTCAATTAGTGTCCTCAGTTCCCTAACGTGGATTCGGTTTTGTTAAAAGGAAAGGATATGTAACACAGAGGTAAACATGCCCCTGTCCCAGCTTTTTTGGAAGGTGTTGTGGGCATCAAATTCAAAATGAGTGAATATTTCCAAAAAAACAAAGTTTATTAATTTGAAAATCAAATATCTCGTCTTTGTAGTGATCTCAATTGAATATAGATTGAAAAGGACTGGCAAATCATTGCATTTCGTTTTGTCACGTTTCACACAAGGTCCCAACTTAATCGGAATTGGGGTTTGTACAAAGAACATACAGTGCCATATTTTTTCACCTTGTCAGTGAACAGCTGATCAGCTACTCATCAAGCTGATCAAGTTAATGTGAACATTTGTTCATACAAGCTTGGACACTATATTTGAATACTGACACTACTTTTGAACACTGATCTTCAACGATGACATCGTTATTCTGTATATGGAGGTTCAGAATACTGATTTTGAACATCAGGGTGCTGGTTTTCAGAGGGGCTTCAGTACACTGGACCTGAACACCGCGGTTCAGATATAGGGCTTTAGAACACTGAATTAGCACACCGTGGTTCTCATATAGGAGTTTACCTTTTTTGCGAGCTGTGTCCTCTGGGTCCAGGTTTCTGCTGACTGTCACCACCTTGATGACGAGTTGATTGCCTCCTTGTCGAATCATGTTCACCACCTGCCGATGGCCTACCTTTACTACATTGTCCTGGTTGACCTGCAGAGTCAGGCAGAGAACAGGGGTGAGGCAAACAGGCACCAAACTCAACACCTAACAAACCATCTCTGTACCGTGGATCACCAACATCAGGTAAATATCATCAACCTCAGGTAAATATCATCAATATTGAGTAAATACCATGAACATCAGGTAAATATCATCCACATCAGGTAAGCACCATCACGATCTGGTAAATATCATGAACAAATCATCAACATCGGGTAAATATCATAAACATTGGGAAAATATCATCAAAATAAGGTAAATATCATCAAAATCGGGTAAATACCATCAACATCAGGAAAATATCATCAACATGGGGTAAATACCATTAACGTCAGGTAAATATCATTAACTGCGGGTAGATACCATCAGCATAAATAAATACCTGCACTAAACATGGAATGGAGCTAATTAAGACAAATCAACAGCTTGTAAGAATCCTAAGATTGCAACTGTGGTTGGAACAAACACCAGCGTACACAGTGGGGGCCAGGACTGAGTTTGAGAGCCACTGGTTTAATATCATCGAGTGAATATCATCAACTCAACTTCTGTATTTATTTCACTTTAGCCGGCAAATTAAACAGGTCAGAATAATTACATCAGATACTGCGGGTCAAGTTACATTAACACTAGAGACTTTATAAATTTCAATTGAAATAAATAATGAAAAGAAATCATTTAAAAAATTACCCCTGGCAGGGACTCTATCCAAAAGCAGGTCAGTTTTAAAATCAGCACGGATATGGGTATGAGAAACACCTTTATTATTCATGAAATAGCTTCGGATGCACTTTCAGAATCAACAAGTGGCTTGGCGAAACAGCACCAAATTTTTTTAAGGTCACGCATAGTTGTCATACTGAGAGAAAAAGGTTACAAAGCCAAAAAGCAAAAACCATCAAAAAAAAATCCAAATCGCGCACACGTAGGCGAGGGCAGAGCTGAGCCAAAGCTTGTGCTGATGGGGGGGGACCCCGAGGGGCCAGGAAACCCCAAGCACAGTTCCTGGCAGGTCAGGCTGAATACGGAGTAATAAAGTGAACCGCACGACCTCTAAGGCCAGGCTGTGTCGATAAGCACTGCAGCGTCATGCTGCCAGAGGAATGTGCTGAGGCCCCAGCCATGAGATGACAGAGCTGTGTGTGTGTGTTACCCATCTTCAGCTGGTGCTCCAATACCAGCAGAGCTCAATGCTGCACCGGCAACAGCAGCAAGTACAACACTGACAACAAAAGCACATTCAGGGCTGAATCCACACCTGCACTAAAGTCCACTTCGCTTCTTGATTATTTAAACTGTTTAAATGAAATAAGATCATTTGAAAAGTATTTATGCAATTCCATTGCTTCCAGTGATCTTATTTCATGTAAATTCAAACGATCGGGAAACACTTGCATGGCTTCCAACCCCTGAGTAAACAAAAGTGTGAGAAGTCCAGAGCGATAATCGGTTTCCAATTACTAGCGGTGAAATCCACCCTAAGGCACGGGAAACTGATAAACCTCCATGCACAGGGACTTCAATACCGCGCGAGAATCTCTTACACACGCGTTGATTGAATAATTGCTGACTACAGCAGAGGAATGTAAATATGCCACTAAAACTCACACCTAATGCACGAGAGTTGAAAGGTGTACGTTATAAATGAAAACTGACCGCACCTGATAATATTGAGAGTTTTCGAAGTTTCTGTGATGGTAATTTGTAAATTAATGGTTGAAAATAGGTCATGACCAATCATATACTTTATAGGATGGATTTGAGCCTCCCCTATCGCCAGTTCACCAGCCGCCACTGACTTACAGTACACATGAAACACACTCAGCGTAAGCAGGACTCAATTCAGCCATTACTGTTTTCACTGAGATGTGTAAACACATGACTATAATCCTGGACAGAGTTAATTGGCTTCTGTGCAAGAGCTGGAGTTGGAGTCAGATCAGGGCCCTGACTGGCATCCTTACAGAATGCCTTAGGAATTACGACCCTAATAGTAGTAGAATCCACTTTAATTTGACTTTTATATCACAAATGAGTCGATCCAACACAAAGCTGTTCACTGGGTTCCAATAGAGCTTAAAGAGCAGGAAACCAACCCAGCCATTTCCTTCCTTCCGAGGCTCCATGCGCAGTTAGCTGTTGGCTCTTGCCAGAACGCATGTCCAGCTCTACATTAAATAAAAATGGAGGTTCTATTGGTCCATCAGCGCCTCCACACTGTGTTTGTGTATTAAAATTAAAAAGCAGTTTCCCACAAATGAATCAGAAAATGGTGTACGACTCGCTTTTATTGAGGAGTTACTTTATAATTGCCATCTTTACGGCCCTCAGACTGGCCCTTGCAGGGAGAGCAATTAATGTGAGACATCAATAGTGCTGTATTGTTTATAAACACAACAAAGAGCATTTCAGCCCCCTCTTTACCGTGTGCCGCAAGAGGCCCATTAACACCAGCTCCAGAATAACACCCAACCAAGAGCCGTTAACAGGGAACCAGACTTAGTTCCGTTGTGTATTAATGGGAAAATGAGATGCTTCAGGAGTGAGACTCGTGGGAAACTAACTTATTGCCAGTGTGCTTAGGTGGACAATCCAGATTCAGAAAATAAAAGTCCTCCCCAGTATTTGGTTCAAACCACATGGATTTGTTCAGCAGAACAACCCTCCAGCTAGGAGGTAAGAGTATTTGATGAAATCAGCATTCAGAGCTCTTGGGTGGATTGAAAACATGGCTGGATTTTTACTTTCCGACATCTGGAATGACCACCTCTGCACACTTGAAGCAAGAACAAAATGGTAACCTTAAGTTAACACGATTGTAGGCTGTAGCCCTTGAAAAATGCACTGCGTGTGAAGAGTGTGGTAGCCTCTGCACCAACACAGACACCGACACACACGCACGCACACACACTGGCACACAAACACACACACACGCTGTCTGGATTACTGCAGCACCATGATTGCACTGCCTATTACACAACTACGTAGAGGCAGGCTCTTCAATAAGATATCCTCTCACAATAAGAGCACAGATATGTTCCTTTAACTTCTAACCTGAACACTCGCTCCACCTTCACACCCATAACCATTATCTACTACCATTAATGCTATTCCACAATACACAACGGGACACAACAAACACACACAAACAAACAAACACAAATAAAGACATTTCAAAACTGGATTATCAAACTATCCACCAGAACAGCACAAAAAGAATTCCCCAGTGCACAACATTCTTGAACACTTCCTCATCATTCCTAATCATTAGATGTACAACAAGAGGCAGAAACCTCTGTGTACATAGTGCAGAGAGAGAGAGAGAGAGAGAGAGAGAGAGAGTGTGTGTGTGTGAGAGAGAGAGAGAAAGAGAGAGAGAGACGAAGAGAGAGAAAGATATGTGAGAACGACTAGAGCTACTGTGTGCCTCATGTTGCAGGAAAGGTTACATGAATAAGCCTCGGTAACCTAGGAAACAGCCCGGGAAGCTGATGTCAGCGTAGCACCGCATGACTGTGTGGAAACGAAAAAAGGCGATGGCTGGCTCTGGAGTCTACAGCACTGTACGTGCAAATGAGAGAGAGAGAGAGAGAGAGAGAGCGAGAGAGGATGACAGCAAAAATAGAGTCTACACAGGGAAAATCATGGATATTTTTCTATGGGAAAATTGAGTGTAGAGCAGGCCGCATTCGTCTTGAGTTCAACATAATGCAACATGTTTATCTCCAGCATAGCTGCACACTGCTTAGCATCCTTAGCGAACACGCTCCTCTCTGAGAACATGTTGGCGCAGTTAGCGCCCAAGACTCTGTGTCAGTGAGAATAGCATCAGAGGCTAATCAGCGAGGCTTAGCTAGAGACTGCCACACCAGCTGTTTCCGGCACTGAGCAAACAGCTCCATCGCCGGCTGCCATGGTGATACTCGACTCAAGAGGGGGAACAGGCTGGGTACTATTTCAGGTATCAAGCCACACAAAGACTAATTTTTCACACGCTGTTGTTCTACCACAGTGGTTCTCGACCCAGCTCCCGAATTGTATGCGTGACCATGTGGGCAGTCCTAAGATTCTGATGACCATTAATTCTTCCAACAAACTACAATAAATATTTGCTCAGAACCACGTCCACTTCTCAGTGCTGGGGCAGGTACACTGCATGACAAAAACTCTTTGAGATGGTACAACGCGACACAGTGGCCAGTTTGTAGAAAGCATTACGGTAGTAAATGTTGAATAATGTAATTACATAACCACAGCCCACAGCTAGCTAGTAAGCTCAAGATATGAAATTCCAGCCTGCCAGCAACACAGATGGCAACCTGGCTTTAGCAAGCAAGCTGATGGGCCGCAAAGTCTTGCTAAAAGCTGTTACTAGAATACAGCTCTAGCGAAATAGCAAAATGCAAATGGCAATCATACCTGCAAATTGACACATAACTTTACAGCATAGCCATACAAAATCTATAATTTGTCCCGAAGATTTAAAAGCAGCAGATGCAATTCATGGTCTGTAGCGACACGCAACCCGTGTCATATTTAAGCGGAGGTCTGGACTGCCCAATGTCTGCTGCAATGCACAAAAGCAAGTTGTGCTCCGGGAAGATGAATCCTGGCGGCAGAGAGGACGAACATGGCAGGGGGAAGCCCAGCAAAACCTCTGAAGCAGGTGCTGAAGACGATAAACCACCAAGTCAAACACTGTAAATCAAAGCCCTACCGCTACCAATCAGATTAGAAAGAGCGTATTCCGTAAAAATGAATTCAGTGTTCCAGATGTGCTCTCAGATACGAGGCGCCTGGAATTCGAGATTACACAGAAAGCCATTTTCACTCAGGCATCTCGCGAAACTGCCGGGCCTGAGCAAGTTTATTTTTCACATGAATTTCATTTGTCCTTCTTCATGCGGTAGAGTATCACGGAGGTGAACGTACAAACCTTTTCTGGAATTGGAGAGCTTGCAATGCGGACACAACACTTATCTCCACCAAGGAGGTTATGTTTTCAGTTTGTCTGGTTTGTTTGCTTGTCAGTTAGTCAGCAGGATTGCAGAAATCTACTGGCCTGATTTTACTGAAACTTGGTGGAAAGGATCAGCTTGGGCCAATGAAGAAATTTGAGCAGAGCATTAAATTCTGGAGCAGATCTGAATTACAAGGCAGATTGACAATTTATTTACCACCTTTGTTAACACTGCAAGAGAGTGAGCGCATTTGGCCTTGGCAGAATGAACACCAAACATCTTAAAATCCAATAGATGGTTGTAAAGTGTAATGCGACTAAACTTAACCAACTGCACAAATAAGAAGGTTGCCCTCGAAGATTTGCATATCACAGAGGATAACTGGCCTTGGTGGAGGTAAGCACTCTCCAAGTGCCACTCACGTTGAATGATTAATTTGCGCCACAGCTTGCTGCCATTAATCGTTTAACAGCTCACTTTTAAGCTAACCGTGAGTGAGAACACAATCATTACCTTCCAATGCCAGTTTCTCCAAAGACAAAGTACGATGAGGTGCAGCATTAAAAATAGTGAGTCCATAAATGAAAAATAGGCGGCAAACAAATGCAACGGTCTCGTTTTATCTGGAATGAAAAGTAGCGGACTGCCAACAGAGAGGGAAGAATGTTAAGCGCACTTGATTGGTAACTCGAGAAAATTTATGTTGAGCTGAATGATCTGCAATAAGATTTTACTTTTAAATCTATCTAGATTAAATCAATGCTCACCACAGTGAAAAAAGTAGAGCAGAGGTTGGTGATATTTCTGCCCTGTGTCAAGCTGTACATGTGGGGTTTGAGGGATTCTACTAGCTTGTAAGATCCAAACGATAAGAACTGTACAAAATGAGCTTATAGTAGACATTGAAATCAAGTTATATTTAAACTGCGGAGAATGAGTCATACTCTTACCTCGCTATAGCATTGGTATGCTGCTAAGGCAAGGTTTATTCGATAAAAGACAGTACAGACAGATAATATCCTGAACGATGCACAGCGCAAGAGGACATCTCCAAAAAAAGAATAGGTTATAATACCATGAGCTCAAATTGGATTAACACACTATATGTTGAAAGTTTCCAATTTTTACAGTATGCTCTGTTTGTTAAGGAGGGTAGATGTGTGTGCAACCTATACCTACAGTGGAATGAACAAAAAAAACTCACTTATTTGCTATTAGTGAGTTCCTGATCAGTAGAAAAGAAAAAAAATGGGGAATTCAATCACATTAAAGGAAATAAAGAACAAATGAAAAACTCCTTTTTTTATGTTAATCTCCGGGACCATTTCTACAGCAGAGACACTGAAGGGCCGAAATTTATTGGTCTAAAGAATTTTCTCCATATTGTAAATGCAGAACCCTACAAGGTGTAGAACCAAATTATGCAGACCCATATTTCAACTATTCATCTTTCAAACAATTAAAAATTAAAAAAGGAAAGAAATCACAGAACTCAATTCTTCAGAAGGTTCATTTAGTTAAACTACCACTCACTAGAAGGTCCTCTGGATATTATTAAGAACAAGGTCAAAAATAAGGAGGGCCAGTATGTGTGTACATGAGAAAGGCAACTTAGAAGACACACTGTACACACTTACATAACACACACTGTACACACGCACACAACACACACCGCACACACTCACACATCACACGAAATGTATGCACTCACGCAGCACATACTGTACATAATTGCACAACAAACACAGCACACACAACACACACATGGTACACAAAGAACACACGCAATGTATGTAATCATGTAGTGCGCGGACACAGTACACACTCATACAACACAAACACACACTGTATGGACTCACAAAACACACTGTACACGCTCTCATGACACGAACTGTACGTACGCACATGACACACACACACACACACACAACACACATACTGTATACAGTCATAACACACAAACACTGTACACACTCACACAACATACACACTGAACAGAATAAACATACTGTACACAGTCACAAGATACACACAATGTACGCACTCCCAAAACAACCACACATTATACACATTCAAACAACGCACGCACAGTAGACACTCACATGACACACACGCTGCATACACTCATGCACGCAGTGCACACACTCACACAGGACGCACACTGTATGCTCTCACACCCCAGCCCCGGAGGAAAAGCTGAAACACTGATTTGCTGAGACAATTGTCCTATGTGCATTTGTTTTACGCCGTCCCGTGGGATTCACACAAAGACCAGACCCTCACAAAAAACTAATTCTACTGCGCAGACTAATCTCGACCAGTCATTTTCACTGCTAGGTAATTTGATTTGTCGTCGTGGGAACAGGCTTGATGACTAGTACAGTCAGTCTGTACAGAGGAATCAAATTAAAAGGAGGAAGTGACTAAAACAGTGACTGGTGTCAGTTAATTTCACAGGAACCAACTTGTACCAGCTAGTTTGGGTCACCGCATCCCCACCCTTCAGGAAATACGGGCCTTAGTTGTAGAAAGCGGCAAATTATTTACCACGAAAAAATACATACACACAATTCACTACTGATGTTATCTGTAATAATCATACCGTACGGTCAGAATCAGTGGCTCTCTATCGTATAATATGGGCCGCAGTCCTAAACAAAACTCTAATAAGTTGAATTTTTTCGCCAAAAAGAGTGATGTCTGAACGGTGATACATCTAACAGAGCTCTAAATTTTGACCACAGACATTTTTATAGTTTGTATACATACTGCAAGCACATACCACATAACTTCAAAGAGGTAAAAAAAATAATAAAAGCTTTTCTGTCGGTAGTTTCCTGGACAGAGATACCAGCATACGTACATACGCACAAAATACTGAATATTTTCAGTCTGGTTTTTGCAACCATTGTATTGGCGAGACAGACTGCAAGTCCAAGCTTTGATCCCAAGCCTCCTATACAGTAAAATATTCAACTCTTGCTGAGTCTATTTTAGTCCACCCTCATCATGGCTCTAAAATTTGATGAACTGTGAACATCTTACCAAGTGAAAACTGTCCAAAAATGATCTTCGTTCTTACCAACGTAGGGCCTCGGGATTAGAAAAACTATCTTCACACTTTCTAATCCTAGCCAAAATGCAACTGCAAATCATGCAGAAAATATTCAATGATAGATAAAGGGAAAGTAAGTGGATTATATTAGTCCTCAGTAATCAACTAAACCGAATTACAGTCTCTGTGGAATACGGTGTCTGTTTAAAAGAAAATAAAGCGATAACAATAATAGTATCAGCCCCGTTTCAGCGAAAGCACCACTCTTGTAATTAATGTTCGGACAGAATCTACCTTCCAGATATAACGGCTCTGGTGATCGGCTTAGCGGTAATACTGTTCTTTAAATACCACTCGGACAAACGGCGTGATGCCGGATCATTCACTGCACAACATGACCCTGCTACACATATCCTAGACTTCATTACAAGCTGGAAGAATTAATGACCTGAGGTCAGGGGATGTGGGGGTTACAAGTAGGCAGAGAACAGGCTAAAATGGCTGACCGTCCATGAGAATGGCACCAGTTCAGGTTAAAAGCCCATTAAACTGGAGGGCACATGTGGCCACATTGGCCAGAACTCCAGTGGACTGTCTGATTGAATCGAGGCAGTGGATCCATCCCCTGTCACTGGATTTCTGCTGCAGCAGAGTGGAATATCTCTGTATGGACAGCAGCAGGCAGCTAAAAGCTGTTTCATTCTCCCTTTACACACAAAAATAAATGTGTCCATCCCAAATGATGTAACCGCGCATTACTGCACACATACTTCCAGACGTCCAATCCGCTGGCATGGAAATCGAGGAAAACATACACTAGAGGGCAGCTCAGAGTCTACAGTGTCCGGCAATAACCAACATAGCGACAGTGGGGTAGGTTGTAACAATGTACCTGCAGAGAGAGAGGCTAAAGCAGAGGTAGCACACCGTGGCCTGTGAAATACTGTAAGTACACTGTCACAGGAGGATGGGCGGGAGAACTCCTCTCTTTAATATTGACAATAAGAGAAAATGATGATAAATGTCATTTCCAATTTCTTGAACTATTGGCAGCACTGCCCCCACAATTTTTGGTGGGACTTCTCCATCTCACACATATCCATGAGCTTTCTGAAAACGCGCAGTAATACAGGCGGAATGGTGGAGTACGGAAGGGCATTTATCACCGAGCCTGAGGCCTGTTTCACTCTAACCTGGCTCAAGGTGTGACATGAGTGGCAAAATGATAAACTGTGTGTATCTTACATTTTTTGAATAGTTTTAGCGCACCATGCATGTGTACCTCATGAATCTGCAGAAATAATACCCTAAATTTTTATCTTTACCGTGATCAAATAGGTTCTTTGTCGATATGGCATGGTAATATTTTGCCAATAAATCCTGACTAAAATCTCACGTTTTATTGTATTGATAAATAAGCACCGTAACAGTTTCAAAACATGCAGTCATTTAAATGACAGACAAACTTTTGCTAGTATTTTGAAGATTAAAGGTAAGGAAGGTAAATGAAGCAGTTAAAATGGATTTGGAACATGATACTTTGTTTTTATTTGGAATTTGTACACAAAATCTTACAATATATGATCAAAACTTGTTTTGCATATCTGCCATAGTCTTACTTTCTGAAAAGTTTCAAGGCCAATGTCACTGAAATAGATGATTACTGAATTATAGGGCTTGGTAATGGGGATGAATGTTTTATGTTCAATGCACTACTTACGGGACATGTGTCCCAACCACAAATTACTTGCTTAAATTTTCAAACTATGCATTCTATGAAATACTATCATATCGCCATGGTGAACAGGCCCCTGTTCTAACTTTTTTGAGACCTGTAGCAGCCATTTAATTTGAAATTAGCTCATTTTGTGGATAAAATTGTAAAATTTCTCAGTTTCAACATGTGTTATGTTATCTCTGTTCTATTGTGAATACTGGCTGGTGTGATTTGAAAGTCATTGCATTTTGATTTTATTCACAATTTACACTCTGGATTGATTATGGTAGTGGCAGAACTCCCTTTCATTGTGTAAAGCGCTTTGAGTAGCCATCAATTCGTGAGAGAAACGCAGCATGAATGATCTATTCATGTGCCATTTATTCTTCAGAAATGACTTGCTGCATATAATTGCGGGCATTAATTTAAGGCTTTAAAGATGTTGATCATATTACCATATATCCAGTCAGGCTCAGATGTACAGACCCCAAAACCAGTGAAGTTGGCACATTGTGTAAATCGTAAATAAAAACAGAATACAATGATTTGCAAATCCTTTTCAACCTATATTCAATTGAGTACAGTGCAAAGACAAGTTACTTAATGTTCGAACAGGTAAACTTTGTAATTTTTTGCAAATATTAGCTCATTTGGAATTTGATGCCTGCAACATGTTTCAAAAAAGCTGGCACAAGTGGCAAAAAAGACTGAGAGAGTTGAGGAATGCTCATCAAACACTTATTTGGAACATCCCACAGGTGAACGGGCTAATTGGGAACAGTTGGGTGCCATGATTGGGTATAAAAGCAGCTTCCCTGAAATGCTCAGTCATTCACAATCAAGGATGGGACGAGGGTCACCACTTAGTAAACAAATGCGTGAGCTGATTGTCGAACAGTTTAAAAACAACATTCCTCAACGAGCTATTGCAAGAAATTTAGGGATTTCATCATCTACGGTCCGTAATATCGTCAAAAGGTTCAGAGAATCTGGAGAAATCACTGCACGTGAGCGACAAGGCCGAAAACCAACATTGAATGCCCGTGACCTACAATCCCTCAGGCGGTACTGCATCAAAACCGACATCAGTGTGTAAAGGACATCACCACATGGGCTCAGGAACATTTCAGAAAACCACTGTCAGTAACTACAGTTCATCGCTACATCTGCAAGTGCAAGAAAAAACTCTACAATGCAAAGCGAAAGCCATTTATCAATAGCACCCAGAAACGCCCCCGGCTTCGCTGGGCCCAAGCTCATCTAAGATGGACTGATGCAAAGTGGAAAAGTGTTCTGTGGTCTGACGAGTCTACATTTCAAATTGTTTTTGGAAACTATGGACGTCGTGCCCTCCGGTCCAAAGAGGAAAAGAACCATCCGGACTCTTATAGGCGCAAAGTTCAAAAGCCAAAGTTCAATTGAATATAAGTTGAAAAGGATTTGCAAATCATTGTATTCTGTTTTTATCTATGATTTACATAACGCGCCAACTGCACTGGTTTTGGGTTTTGTCAATTAGAATAATTTCTTATTGAAAAGTCAAACTTTTTTAATGTGTGATAATGAAATCATTATGAAAATGTTGTTCCAATTTCAGATTTAGAACAATGTAATGAAATTAGGAAAGCAGAACTACATTCATTCAAAAGAGGAGCAGAATGTCTTAAGAAACATAATTTTGTCACCAGTCTCCAGACCTCTTATTGAACTGACATGGGATGAACTTGATGGGTAGGTCCGGTGCTCCAACCCTTGCATCCAAAAATAGTCGCTTGAACACTTGAAATCTGCATGGGAATTACTGCATGCAGCATACTTGAAGAAACTGTTGCATCGCATGCCAAGAAATTGTGATGCAATGATCAAGGCTCAGGGTGGCTATTTCAATTAATCTAAAGTCTGAGCAAAGTCTCGCAAAAATGTCTTGTTCAGCCTGAATCCCTGCTGGAAACTGAGGTACCATTCTGGAACCAAATGCAAGACCAGGAAGTTTCAGCAAAAGTGGGTTTTATTGAAGTTGGGGGGAAACCCCCACAGGGCAGAAGGCAACGGTACAAAGTCCACAATCCAAAGTCAGAATCCCACAGACGTAATCCAAACTGTACACAGGGCAGCAAACACTTAACTCAGAGTCAGGCAAAACAGGTTCGGTACACAGACACTGGTTTGTCAGAGAGTCCAAAGCCAAAATCCAGGGGGCATAATCCTAACCGTTAACAGGGCAGCAAACAGAAAATTCAGAGTTGGGCAAAACAGGTATGGTAGACGAGCAGATAAGTATCAAAGAAATAGCCAAAATCAGAATTGGGGACGTTCCAGTCAGAAGTATAACACTAAGAGTACAAGGCATCAAAAATCACAGCACAGGGAAAACGTTCTGACAAGAGCTGTGAGTGAAATGACTGCTTAAATACACCAAGGGGAAGTCACATGCTACGATAGGGACCAGGTGAGTTGGATCAGACTAATTACAGGAATGAAAATGAGGAAGTTCCTGATCACAAGAAATTGGCAAAAGCCAAAACGCGGACAGGGATCACAGAGACAGCCTACAGACAGACATACGGCTCCAGTTAAGGAGTTCTACCATGCACAGAAAAGGATAGAGAGAGAGAAGAGAGTTAACAAGCGCGGAGGTTCCGCTGAAACTGCAGCAAAGATGATTGAGTAAAGACAAGAGGCAGAGACTAGAATAGGGCGAATGCTGAGAGGGCGTTAGTCAATTAGTAAAGTGCAACTATACAATCCCTAGTGCTCGTTAGTAAGTTAGTACTATAAACAATGTTAGTTTTGGTTAGTAAGTTTAACTAAAACAACAAACTGTTAGTATTGGTAGTAATATAGAAAAGCAAGGTGAAGGAAGTAAATGAGATTGGAAGGTGATTGAAATCCCAGAAACCATTAAATCACCCGAAAGAGTGGCACGCGATACTGGGGCTGAGTGATCACAAGACATGAGACCAGACAGGGGAAGACAAGGTGCAATGCATGGTGAAAAACAAAACATGGACCGGAGTAAAACTGCAATGATAGAATATGAAAGCAAAACAGAGACAAGACAAAAACAACACATGGCCAGGCATCTGAATCCCAACACAAATACAGAGCATGGTCAGACAAAGCAGAGATAATAATCCAGACATGACAGAATCAAAAATAAACATGGCAACAAGGCAGAATCACAACAGCAAACGTGACTGCATGACGTATTGAAACTGCCTTGGCCCCTTAAATCACAGTACACTGAAATGAAATACAGAGCACAGTGTTATTGATTTGATTTTTTTGAAAAATCTGAGGGTGACCCCAAACTTTTTGCCTGTAATGCAGTGGTCCTCAAATCTGGACCTCGAATCCAAATCCAGCCCAGGTTTTCTGTTATCCCAGGCAAGTAAATGAACAGTTAGTGCCTCTGATTGGCCAGCCTGTGTTAACACCTGACTCCCAGGTAAATGGAGGGTGGAAAACCAGCAGTCCTCGGACCTCGTAGGGTATGATTTGAGGACCAGGGCTGTAGTGTATGTGCTTGTAGCTTATTTCATGAGTTTGGAAGACAGTGCTCAAGAAAACTGACATCATTTTTGTCAACTGTATTTCATGTCTAGGTAAATTCATGATTTTCCCTCAATTTTTGTTACTAGCTCCAATAAATATCCAACTATATAAATATATTGAGTTAGACACTGTTTTAACAAACTAAACTGAAACTAATCTATGTTAGTACAAGAATAATTACTTACAGGACTTTACTTACAGGACAGGACACATTTAGATACATACATTTTCAAAGGGAAAAAAAAATCAGCTCAGAAGAGTAAAGAAGCATGCACCAGTACAGTAGGAAGGGAAGTACTAGAATGCATTAGATTCAACTTTGGCATATCCTTATCAAGCAGAATACAAATACATTGAGTACCATTGCTAACGTCCCCAAATGAGACATGGACTCTGATTTCATGTTTGGCAAAGTACATTGGGATGTTAATGCCTGACATATTTCATTTACGATATTTTTGCACCTCCTTGTATGTGGTGCCATGGACTTAAAACACATTTGATGGAAAATAGATGAATATTCTGGTTTGCACAGGACTTCTATGACATGGTCTGATGGGACACGCCAAATTTACAAATCATTCAGCGGCATCTTTGGACAAAAGATGAATTTGAATGCTATCACAGACATATTCATGGAAGTCAAAGACATTTGTGGGGAGCAACCAATCGCAAACAACACGAGAGGGACTTTCAAATGTTGATCTTCTACTAGTAAGTATATAAATTGCAACGATAGGTGTACTGTTTATCACAAAATACACCAGTGATTCCATAGTTTTCAGTAATTTCATTTCACTATGAAATCATGGATTTTGAAGATACCTAGATAAAATTTTCTGTTCCTGCCTGGGCCATTCAAAGGTTTAGAATTAGGTACCTAATACTAATACATTACATATTTTTATATCATAACTGATTTATCATATTGTTGTCTCAGGTTGAGTGAAACAGGCCATGAAGGAGCTTTAAACTAAATTTAAGGACGCGGGACGGAGTGACCCATCAGGAGAAGGACATTGATGAAAAGTGCTGCACACTGCAGTGGGGTGCGATGAATGGGAAAACGGGAAGCCTTGCAAGTGATGGCAGCCTGTCGCTCCAGCACAGGCCTGGAATTAATCAACCTTTGTCCTTATCAGAGATTCTAAATGTAATACAACTGCCAGTTTTCATCTTTATCAACAAAGTTTGTGGCGTTTGGAAAGTAACTTGGAAAATTTCTCTAGAGAACTAAAGCAAAGCCCTGCATTTATATAGAAGTCAAACTTAAGAATAAACACAAGCCAACAGCTCAAGAAGTGCCAGCAACACTAAAATCCAAAAAAGGGCCACAGGCACTGTATTTCATCTGGTTAATAAATCTCCGGAGACCAGAATGAAAACTTTTACGTGTTTCTTACTTGCTCTCAGGCACATCGATCAATCCTTGTTACATATTAATGTCATTTTATCACATCTTACATCTTCACTGAAATGCCTGTGTTTCATGATCGTTTAAACTGTTTAAATGAATGAAGATCATTGGAAGCAATGGAATTGCATAAAGATGTTTCAAATGATCTTATTTCATTTAAACTATTTAAACGATAATGAAACGCAAGCATTGCTTCCAAAAGCGTGAGAAGTGCGGAGTCATAATGCAGGTGAAACTGATAAACCTCTGTGTACAAGGACTTCAATTCCGCGCGAGAATCACTTACACACGCGTTGATTGAATAATTGCTGACTACAGCAGGGGAACGTAAATATACCACTAAAGCACTTGCGGAATGCATGAGAGTTGACAGGTGTGCGTTATAAATGAAAACTGACCACACCTGGAAATGCTGAGAGTTTTTGGAGCTTTTTTAATGGTAATATAAATGAATGATTGAAAACAGGTAATGACCAATGACCATAAATTCCAAGCCTAGTAAAGATTGTGCTTTACAATATCTTTCAATGCAGTAGAATAAAAAAAAAACAAAAAACACACACACAATACATTTATCATTTAGCGGTAAAATATTAGTTGTGTAAGGATAATTAGCCCAGATTGGCATCATTTATGTTGTAGTTCCATTTTGCAGATCGTACCGCCAGCTTACATGATTAATTAAGATTATTATCAAGTAATGGAGACAGCAGATATGCACTATCAATTCTACTGCACTCAACAGAGAAGGGATGGCTTTTGCTCTCTGCCTGGTTTTTGGTTCATTCTTCTTTCAACACGGCATAAATGGATTATTTAAAAGACAGATGTGCACTACCGTGCATTACATAACACACGTACTTTCTGTATATATCATAAATATTACACCGCATTAAAACAGTAAGGGCAATGATCGGTGCATCCTGTAGTGACATTTCCCCTGTGTGACTGATAGTGAAAGATCAAATGTGAGGCATGCTTAGTACTTAGTGTCTCCTCATTATTTAACCCTCCCGCGCCCCAATACAGAAATTTCCTTATTATGCTATTTAACTCATCAGCCCAAATACGATTTTTTCCACATTTTCGGTCACCTTGGGGGTCCTCAATCATATCCAGATAGGGGTGGGTGTGGATACAGGCTTTCATTCTAACTAAAGCGTTAAATAATGAATTCTACTAATCAAGGTCCCCAGCAAAGTGTCAAATTCAAATGGGGAATAATAATAAATGCATCCAACCTGTGCTGAAATGTATAAGCAACATTTAATTTCACCATTTCATTCCATGAAATGCAATGATTAAGTCATATCTTAATAAAAACTTTGAGCATACCTGATATCTGGTTTTAATTAACTTGGACAGAGCAGTCATGTTTGTTTTGTAAAAGCTGCCAGTCAAAGGGTTAATGAGCCCTACTACTGACAACCTGAGCACATCTTTCTGATGTGGTGTATCCTCATTCACCATATAGAGCTCAGCCTGGAACTGTCAGTCAGACAACACATACCGCACTCAGTTTAAACAAGTCAGACAGTCAGAATGTACATATTGCACTCAGTTTCAGCAAGGTCTACCAGTCACTTAGTCAGTCAGTCAGTCAGCATGTACAAACTGAACTCAATTTCAGCAAAATATAGCTGCACCGAGTTTAAAACTGTTTAAAACTGTCTCCAAAACCAACAATGGCCATGGACATGGATGCACGGGAGGCTATTTGCTCTGTCGTGGAGAAAATCCCGGGTATCAGCGACTTGTAGCCACAACAATATGAATTTTTGGTTAATTTTTTGAATGGAAATTAAGTTGTAGCGCCACTCCCTACAGATTGTCATATCTACTCAATAGCCATCATGAAATAAGCACCCTGTTCATCTCTATGAGAGACAGCCGAACCACCTCAGCTAGCTTGTAGCTTCTAGTGTTTCACTGCCCGCGAATGTCACACTATTTAAGTTAGCAGCGAAGTTTTTAAAAGCCGTGTTTTTGTTAGCGTCACAAGACCTATTCGCTGTCTCAGTGTTATGTTGTCATTTTGCATGAATGAAATAGCTGTCTGAGACAGCCAAACGCTTAGAGCCAAATTGTGTTGCTATAAAGTTAGACAGCAAGCTCGGGATGATGATAGTGCAAGTATGGCAGGAAAAGCGAAAGCTCAACAGTTTGTTTCTTGTAAGAAGAACAGAAAGAGCACCTTTGGTTCTTTTAAGTGAATGAGTGAAGGCTAAAATTCGGTAGATGGGCATATGTATGGGTATTTACTGATCAGTTTGTTTTCGCTGCATTCCTGGTATGAAGGACTGTCCTTACAGCAGATTTACTTGGCGGCTGAGCCGGCGCATAACATACATCATCGCCAAACCTTAGTGATAAGTTTACGGGTACACCAATATTTTAAACTTCTGACAAGTGCCCACCCACCAGCAAGTAAACACTTGTCAATGACGACTGGCCAGACTCTGTGTACGAAGCACAGCGGAGTCTGGTTTTACCAGGCTAAATAAAATGACCATTGAAGGAAGAACCATACTCAACACTAAGATATAACACAACCCAATCCTCATTTTGAACACTTCAACCTCCCTTGGGCTTGGAAAAAAGCATTTGAGATGCTCAACTTCAGTTTTCAGGTGGCGCCATGTGGTACAAATCGAGCCCAGAATCTGCGTACTTAGCCAACAACATCCAATTCCAAGACATCCACAAAGCTCCAGAGATGAAGCAACATACCCAGCTCTTGATTTGTGCATAAGAGATTACGCTGTTCTCCAAATAGTTCTCTGGCTATCCACTAGCTCAACAAATTAGCTGAAAAGGAGATATTAGATGTTGAAAAGTAACTGTGGAAAAAATACTGACCTTATGTTACCTGCAATTATACCACCGTGTTACATCTGAAAACTGGGTCTGCATGACCTATATAGGGGCCAACCCTAGCGGAACAAACATCTCTCGGCGAGGAATAGGGAATAAGCCTCAAAAACAAAGCCCCATTTGGCTGCTTGAAACAGAATATCAACCTCCAAACAATTTTGTGCACTTTGTGCAAATTTGTGCAATTTTAGTTTCACTGACGCTCTGAAGCAGACGCCACTAGCCCTGTTCCTGGAGATCCGCTGTACTGTAGCTTTTCGTTCCAACGCTAACAAAGCACACCTCATTCAACAACAAGAGCAGGCGCAACCCTGTTCCTCGAGATCTGTCATTCGGTAGATTTTCACTCTAACCCCAACAAAGCACTCCTCATTCAACAGCTAGAGCAGGGCCGCCAAACCATATTCCCGGAGATAAACCATCCTGTAGGTTTACATTCAAATCCAGAAAAAGCAAACCTCATTCAACAGCGCGAGATAAAACTGAGCTGCAAATTAGTTGAGCTGGGAGTGCCAAATTGAGCTTGGATTGAAAACCTGCCGGATAGTGAATCTCCAGGAACAGGGCAGTTAACCACTGCTGTTTAGCATTCCCATTAATGGTGCAGCTGAGCTCATATTCTGACGTTCCACACATAATAATAAGCCCCCACCAAAGCACTGAGACAGTAACACACTCACCTCCCTTCTGCCAGACGACAGGGCAAAGAAGAGGTTAAGTCCATGAAACACTGCCATCACTACCTGAGGAACATTTCACAGGAGACCTCTCCTCTGACTCAGTACTTTGGAAGATGAATTATTCAACTAGCTCACCCCGTGAAGCACCATAATGACGCAAAGCTTTGGAGTGTTTGTGCCCCAGTAGTATATTCAACATCACCGAACGGTGGGGGAACTGTGACTAGGCAGAATCTGCCTCAGAGTTGTGAACACCTGAAAGGATGAGCATTTGAAGCATATGGTACTTACAGAAAAAAAATGGACAAAAAAAAGGCCCCCAAACTAGCCTTGAAAGCAATCTCCCAAATACTACACACTCAGTGGCTTCACTCAACAAACACGCCCCGCAGAATCAATCAAAAGCTAGCCTGCAATTGGTTTTGCACATGCATGACTATTGAAAGGCCTCACTATGACGTACATCACAATCTGTGATGATACAGGCAGTGATTTAAAGAACTCTAATTTCAGCATGGCTCACTCCATGTGGATAACGGTCTTGTCCAGCGGTCTCAAACTGGTCTGTAAAAGGGCCAAGGGGCTGCAGGTTTTCATTCCAGCCCAGCAGATGCACACTTGATACAACTAATCAACTGTGCAGGCTGAGATCAGTTGATTAGATTAGCTGTATCAGGTGTGCTTCTGCTGGGCTGGATTGAAAACCTGCTGCCTCTTCTCCCCTTTACAGGCCAGTTTGAGACCCCTCTTCTAGTCTGTACTTCATCCTGAGGACAGGAACGTCCATAGGGAGTGAACTATGAGGGGATTAAAACCCCTTAAAGCTGCGCCACTGATGAAATACCTACTAACCTCACTGAAAGTGCGTGCATATAAGAGTGCATGTGTGTGTGTGTTGAGCACGTTGTAGCCTTTGAACCTGTCGGCGAGTCTGTAGTAGAATGTCTGCCCCAGACAAAATGGATTCATTTTTTGCGGTGACTCACCCAAAATTACTGTGCCTTAAAATGAGAAAGGATGCATGGGTATGATCCAGATATATTTAAAACACAAAGCAGCAGTAATTGTGTCAGGAGAAATCATTATGTTCTTTCTGTGTCATCAACTACAGGGGAGAGGAGGGTGGTGGTCCAGGGCGGCGAGACAATAAAGCCATTCTAGGACAGCGCGTTTAAATTAAGACAGCGAGAGAGGGGGAGACAAATAGGGCCGCGAGATCGGCCGTCCTGACGCCTCTTTGGCAGAGACGGACGTGACGGTTTTATGTAATCCTCTCCCTCCACGCTCTCTCGTATGGCTTCGCTCTGCTTTACGCAACTCTGCTCAGTCAAGCCGGCCGCCCCTTCAGTTACACAGCAAAAACTCCAAACAGTGTCCATTTTACAACCAAATAAGCCTTTTAAAAATAAATGGAGGACAAGCCCTGCAGCATCCTCTGAGAATCATTTCCGCTGTCATTTCTAACACTTCATTTCCTGCCCAGCCCCCGATTTTAAAACTTGCTTTGATTTACTGAAGGCACTACGAGAGCGACTAATGGCGCGTGCAAATTTACTGCTCGCTGCGGCCACTGAGGCATTACGAATCGCACCTGTGGACTTTGAATGGCAGGAAATACAGTTTGGAGAAGGCGCCGATGACAAGCGAACCGTTTATTGCCGAAAACGCTCGTTGCATTTGCTGCATCGACCGTCGGGAACGCAAGCGTGTTCTTGTGAGCATCAGCGCGATGCTGCGTAATGCTCACTAGGGTCTCGCTCTCAGTGACAGAGGAATTAGGAGCAGAGAATAGGAGCACAGGTTGTCTGCTCTCCTGATCTAAACCTGCGTCATCAGAGCCGAGACAGAGGCAGTCTCGAATTTCAGGGGCCCTCGTCTAACGACGGGCAGGTGGAGCGGGACTGCCAATCACAACACAGTGGAAAGGAATGTATCCTGGCTGTCCGCACACAGGAGCTCACTCATTTTACACCAGGGCCGCTCAACGCTTTTCATGGAGATTTACCATTCAGTGAGTATTCACTCAAACCCTAACAGAGTACACCACATTCAACTGCTAGAAATCTTGTTTGGCAGCAAATCAGTGGAACCAAGCCCCAAATTAGGGTTGAAATGGAAAGCAACAAGATAGATTTCCAAGAACGGGGCAGGACTGTCTTACATAACACTAGGTGCAGGGTTATTTAATCTTATCCAGAATTAGCATAAATGGGCACAGTTTTATGTTTTTTGTGATGTTTATTCATTCAGTCGGGTGTTAGCACGAGGCTAACTTTCTTAATACACTAGTTCCAGCACTTTCTTTACTAGACAGCTCGGCCGTCTGTGACAGCATGGGTGCAGACCTCAAGTGCCCGCTTGTGATATCTCATAGACTCCGACCTCTAGAACCTTCACAAGCCATACATTGAAGCGGGCAGAATTTCAGTATGAAATTGTGCTTTATTTGGCCAATTCTGTTGCCATGGCTACCAAAATTGATAGGGGTGGGGGCCATAAACTAACCATATATAACCATAACCATAAACTATGCCAACAGCAAATATCAAAGCAATCAGTTGAAAGTTGTGGCCTGTACAGAATCCACAAGAAAATCTCAATGGACACGGCAGCAGCGGAGACGACTGCCCTACTTCGACCGGGAGCTACAATAAAACTGAACATCTTTGCATCATCGACTTGCTTATTAAATAAGCACATCTCAAAATTAAGAATGAATTCAACTTTTATTAGGTATTTACATCCCAAAGACCTGAAAGAGTTTAGCGGCACTTCAATCACTACCAAGGTTTGGCACAAGACAGGGTGGACCTATCATTTTTATTTTAACCTGACTGCTCACCACGCGCTGAAGTAGGGAGGGAAGACATTAAACAGCCAACAAATTCATGAGGTGAGTGAGCAGCAAAATACAACATAATTTGTCAGATTTTTGCACAGGACACCTGAAAACCAGCTTTCGCAATGAGAAGAACACAGCCAGTCGGGACTTCAACTGACTGTCCGAGTCAATGAGCCGATAGACGGTATCTACAACAGCACAGAGGCCTCCTGCAACACATTAGCCAACTGCTTTGCTAAAAGCAATGAGGAACGCATCCTTTCTGATGCAATGCACCTTTCAGAAATGGCCTTTGGATAAATAAAGCTGTACGGTAGATATATTGCAAGATACAAACAACCACCACTGCCAGTCACTTGTAATTCACCACATTCATCATACCGTAGAGTGGTACGTGATATTAAACACTGTGTGAAACCACAGGAATGTGTTTCTTGTTCTGCTCAAGAAATAATTTGCCCAGACCACATTGCATTGAGGTTTCATTCACCTCATTCTCTACAGTATCATCATTGCTCTCCAGAGGAAACCACCAGGCCTGCAAGCTATGTCAAGCTGAAGCCACAATCAACCGCAAAGCTACCACTGAAAGCAGCTGCACAGTTTCCCCAGAAGAAGACAGAATCAGAGGCAAGCTTTGACATGGGGATTAGATCTTAGCTGGCTGAAGCTTATCTAATAAATATCAGACTGCAATGCAATGCTGTTAGTAAGACTGTTGTGAGTGATACGCTTAATGCAGGATATGCTTCAGGGTATATCAAAAGCATTTCCAGTGACCTTTGGGAGCCTGTATTCTCAAGTGAAGGCCAGTTTGTGCTCACTTTCATCGAGACATTTACATAAATTACTTCTGTTTTGATATGCACTGATTTTGCACACTTTGCCTCACTGTTAATTGTTCCAATTGCAGATTGGTATAGGCTCTCTTGGATGTTGACTAACTTCAATGTGCCAATTCTCGATCTGCCAAGTCCTGATGCATCATAGAGTCATTTCTTGACGTCACCTGTCGCAACACCTGCCAAGATGTTCGGTCTTTCCTCCCGGTGGTATGACGATTCAATACTGGTTTATCACAGCAGTCAACCGACATGGTACTATGCTTCTTTCGATGTATAAGACAGACACGCTGTGAGATGAAGAGTCTTCAAAACCCAAAATATCAGTGTGAGATTTACAGTAAATGAAAGTTAAGAGCAGTACCTTAAACACAAAACAACCATGAATAGATGTACGACTGAACAGCAGTTTCTTTCACAGTAGATCCATCCAGTTCAACTAGAATCACAGTGCGACTGCCTATTTGTCCTTTAGTCCTGCAAACTTCCATTTAAAAAATATATATTCGGCTGCTCTTTTCCAACTACGGATTTGGAAAAGAGTAGCTGAATAAGTGTAGTCATGACAACAGGCATTTTCTTCCTAGGCCACACACCACAGGAAAGCCAATTTTGATGGTGATTGAGCTAGCCAAGCTATGATTACAATACAATAAAAAATTATCATTACTTGGTATCATTACACATTATTTGGCCTTTAGAGAAGTGAGAGTCATGCACAGATACTGGTTGACTCCGACCCCGTCTTGCATCTATCCTAATATAGATGAGCTGTGGATTAAATTGAATCATTCATTAACTGCTCCATCAGGGTAGTCGCTCACCAGAAACACACGATTAAACACTCATTTGTTCTTTTGACAATGAGTAACAACATCCTTCGAAATGGGATGATATTTAAAATGTCACAGCTGTGCACTGTAGTATTGAGCAGACCAATAAATGAAAACACAACCTTGACTGCAGAAACATTTTAACGTTAACAGCAAAGGTACCAAGGTTTCTACAAAAGATACACCATTCAAAGTGCAAATACATTTCAATGGGCCAACTCACATGTACATAGTAACTGTTCAGAATCCAGACTCTGGCGCTGGTATACCCAGTGGTCTACTAGGCAATCTACTGCGACCTACTGAGATTGAGAAGATGAGAGTATAGAGATTTGCCCCATCTTCAAAAAAAAAAAAAAAAAAACTTAAACATTTAAAGCTTGTAGGTGGATGCTGGGGTGACAGTGAGATATTTACTAGCAGCAGACAAAAGTGATGCAGCGCTAGGAAATGTTACCAGCGGCAGCAGAGATTGATGCAGCACAGCAGCAGGCAAAGGTATTTTCTCCAGTGGAAAGCTACCATCGGTTCATTCTGTCCAGGCCAGTACACACAGCAAAATGATCACAGTAAATTTGACTCTTATGGAGTCGAATTTACTCTTACAGAGACCATTTGAGTCCAGTCTTGCCAGAGTGGGACCAAATAGACTCTTTAAGAGTTGATTTTAGAACATTTTGCTGTGCAGTTGGCGACCACAGCTCTGAAATAATCTGGGCTTAAATCAGAACTCTGACTGGCTAATGATCCGTCAACATGCCTGTAATTCTGCTGCATATGGAGCGAGATTTCCAAGCCCAGGAATCCTAATCTGTAATTAAAAAGTGTGTGTGTGTGTGTGTGTGTGTGTGTGTGTGTAGAGTGGACACTTACACACTGATTGCCTTCAGACATGGGCTACAGTAATCTTAACAGCAGAAACAAGCCAACACATTTCAACAGTAAGCGAGCATTAAATGTAAAGGAACGGTTCACTTACAGTTTTCTTTTAACATTATTTCAATTTGGCCCAGTTTTTGCACTTCAGCGTTGTGTTGAGAGATAACCCCTTAAGCACAAGTTTTTCAATTAAGATTTTCCTGAAGTAGGTGCAAAGTCAGAAAAAGCTCTTTGTTCATATTGTAGGCCAATGTTATGTACATATTCTGTATCTGCTGCTTGCAGTGTGTCACAGAGGTTGCATCACGCTTACACTGAGAAAAATATCCAAACTCAGGACGCCAAGTTTTCTTATGGCCACAGCATTACATCAAATGGGATTCACCTCAATCTTGTTCATATTTTATACACATTTCCCTGTAATTCAGCAGGACATATTTAAGAATGTTAAAATGCTTGGGATCTCTTTATAGGCCTTAAGTTTCATTGGTTTGAATACAGCAGCTGCATTTGACAAACTCACATATAATGGTCCAAAGGTTTATGAGGTTGAAAAGAAGCCATTTTATTATTATCCTGACATTTCATCATCCCTTCATATTAAATCATCATTCCCTCAGAAGGTACAGGGAAAACGGTAAGTGGACTAAAGGAATCAGCTGTTCCTCCCCACTGAGTCATCGGTGAAAGCCCATATACTCAAGCTTTTGTTTCTCAGCGCAATCAAGCTGACAGCAAGTTACCTCATGAGCACCTCTTCCCGGTACCAAAAATTAAACGTACAGTAAGTAAAACGTTTGTGGGATTTCATCCCTCCAGGGAGGTTCAAGCAGTACCAATTGTAGCCTGACACCGTCAAGACTGAGATTAAGCACAATGGTGACTGAGGAGGCAGGCCAGTCAGATGCTTCTTCAATCACATCGGGCCAAGAAGCCATGTCACATCTTTTAAAATGTTCAACAAGATAGCCTCCATCTATCAAAGCCAGAGCAACGCCTGAAATGCATATGATGAATTCTAGGCATTACTGTACAGTACCACAAATTATTACTGCACTTTAAACACATATTGATTACCTGGCAAACATACCGGCCTATCAATAACCATGGCAGGTTTTTTTTCTCCTTGGGAGTTCCGGTGAAAATAATGGCCTCCATTAAACTTCGGAGAAAACATTATAAGAAACAGACTGAGGGAGAAGATGACAGCTTGAACACCCACTAATGGCAAACAGCTGAAGAGATAAAACGCTCCACATCCCTGTGAAACAAACGGCCATCGCTGCTCTTACTTGGCTGCACATCAGTCTACGCAGTAACGGGGAGAGAAGCGGTAGAAGCGTTTATTCATGCAGGGCTGCTTGAATATCATAGCATATACAACACTGAAAACAGAAACTTAAGAGGTATAAAATCTGTATAGTCATGGCCCAAGATTAGAGGGAGTGGCATAAAACTTGAAATGTTGCTAATTGTCCATTTACAAGCAAAAATACAACTGCGGGCACAATTAATAGTACTACTGTTATTATTATTACTAGAGCTACCACTACTAATGCTACCATTACTACCACTACTACTACTACTTATAATAATAATATTAACTGTGCTTGGCTACAATAGTCTTTCAATGTGCAAAGAGCAGAGGCACAGGCTCTGGGGGACTGGTAGGCCTGAACTATGCAGAGCAGGTCTGTCTGTGACATAAGAAACAGCAGGATTTGGAAACGGCATGTTTCAAATAGCAAAGTGGAGAAGGGGGGTCAGGGGGCTAAAGAAAGGGTCCTGAAAATCACCCTGCATCAGGAGGTTAAGCATAGCGCAGACCGCTGTATAGATAGCATGAATCTTATTTTCCTCCATAATATGAGACCTGTGTATCAAAATGGAAGTTCCCAGCATTGCCTATCTACACTCTCTGCACTCATGGCATGGGGGGCCCACAGCTCTGTTCACCAGTGCAAAGCTCATTGTCAGAGAGGGTACGTCTCTGTGAAATAAGAACACAACCTGTTTTTCAGAGGGGCGAAAAAACAGGCAGGAAATGCCCAAGGAATCAAGGATTTTGGGAGGAGCTTTTGCCAAAAGCTTTGTAAAGCTTCGTTTTGGAAATCCAATACCACCTTCAAAAAATGGCACAACGTGGGACCAATAAAACAACAAAGTCAATGGTCTCGATAATTTTGCCCACCACTGTCTGAAATGTATTGAGACTGAAAGGGATCACTTCCTCTGGGGAAAAGTTGAATCTAACCATTGATAATGACATCGTCACAGAATCTGACCATTGATAATGACATCACCTCCGATAGAAAGGGAAATATGAGCAGAATACAAATATAGACCTTAAATCTGCTTTTATTTCAGTCACAGATTGTGTGGGGTTCATTTTATCAACATCATTATTATTCCAAAATAAGACAAATTTGTTCTTTGTATCACATTGCACTGCATGGTAATTAACTCAATACATTTTTCATAAATACATCCTCTATTAAAAGAGTCTGAAGTGTTTATTCCCTCAACAGTGAATTCAAACAGCTGGAGGAGCTGAGTATTCCCAAATGGGAACCACACAACAGCTACATCTTACTTTTCTCTCAGTGAACAGATTTTTCTACTTCTTGAGAAGCAGGATTATTGAGTTATCTGGTCAAACTAGATTTAGTCAGTAAGCATGGCTTACAGGATTCCCCCGCATGTATATCAGTACATTCATACCGAAACCATCAGACCTACAATAACAAAAATATGTAAACACTACAAAAAACAAGTAGTCGAGCAGTACCGCAGTCAATAGACCTTCCACCAAGAGAAAATATTTTCAAAATCGGATGAGTAGGTTATGAGATCTAGGTCCGGATGCACAGACACACGCACACACACACAGACACACGCACGCACGCACACACGGACGGACAAAGCAAATCGAGTATACCCCCCTAAACTTCGTTGCGGGGGGTATAATCAGCTCACTAGAAACCCAAACGGCTCTTCTTAACTCAAGTCCACACTCCATATTCAGCAAAGTTCTGGGACTTATGTAGTTACCCAGCAAACCCACAGATCTGAGGGTCACTGAACACACCTGTCCTCCTCAAGGTTGATTCTCGACATCTCCTGTTCCTCTAAACTTCTTACTTACTGCCCTGATAATACAAATGGGTATTTTCAACTGTTTAGAGATATTCTTATATCCATCTCCTGATTTGCACAGACCAAAAGTGTTCAATTACACATAATTGCGTTCTCGGGTCTATCCCGCAGTTATGAATGACCAAGAGAATTTGGCCTGTGTCACCTCATAATCACACCCCAGTGAAACAAGAAGCCATAGTTGACCACTCAAGAGTTCCTAATCAAACAGGTCCATCCATCCATCCATTATCTATACTGATTCATCCTCACTAGGGTCTCAGGAGAGCTGGAGCCTATCCTATCTGACCATGGACAAAAAGCAGGGACGCACCCTGGACAGCAGGGTGCACACACCATTCACTCACACACTCATACCAACAAGCAATCTGGAGTATCCAACTAGCCTGAGACGCATGTGTTTGGACTGTGGGAGGAAACTGGAGTACCTAGAGCAGAGTCACATGAACACTGGGAGAACATGCAAGCTCCACATGGAAAGGCCCCAGGCGAGATTCAAACCCAGAGCCTTCTCACTGTGAGGCGACAGCAGTCACGTTAAACATGACCGAAAATACGGCAACTTCAGTGAAATTTTAACTGTTAATTTTCTAGGGGTGCCAAAATTTGTGTCATGCATTTTGGAGAAATATATTTAATGTCAACAATTTTTTTTTCTTTCAATGATTCGACTATAATGAAAAGGTTAGATTTTTCTGTTGACTGAGAGAGCAACACGACGAACCTCGACAGTCAGGAGGATTCCGATTCTGGATGATTCCGGGCTTTAGTGAGTGAAGTAATACAGTGGACTGTGAGACGGGCCCGCGATCTACAGGCAGCAGAATTCACCCCGGCTGCTGTAGAACCGCGGGGGGGAACCCCGGCTTCCACGGAGACTCGGAAATGGGAGAGCCGCTCACTATTCTTATCGCCAAAGGAGGGGGAAGTGCGGCCTTTTGTCAGCAGCGGGCTAATTATTCAGCGCTGCGAGGACTGGGAGCACTGAGAGAGCACACTCCATCTCTCCTTTATCATTCTTCATTATTCCCAGGAATTTAGGGGGAGGAATGGTCTCCAAAACTAGCCTGCAGTAAGGCAGCACACAGAGGTGGACAGAGAAAAACTGTCTCTCTGCTCTTCTGTCCGTCTGTCCCTGCGTCTGAATCTATTTTCTCCACAGAAGGGCAGCCAATCAATATGAAACTGCACACAGGCATTGAGCACTGCCACAGGCAGGGACTAACAAAGCCGATTTTCCTCTTTTCACAAAATGTACGCCGTATGTAACGGGTTTGTGAGCAAGTCTGTGCGGAAATGAGGCGCGAGGAGCTCTGGGTGAGGAGAAGTTCTGGTGAAGTATGAAAAATGATGGCTCCACAGGCGTCACATTGGGGAAATAAATGAGCAAAGTATCCCTGCTTTCACCTCTCACAAGGCCTCAGAGTGGAAACCGAGCTGACCGGTGTAACACAATGGTATTTCGGGGGTCAGAACTACTATATGCTACTACAAAATGAGGAATACTTTGTCCGTCCTCCCTTCCTTCTGACTGGATCCATTTTTCTCCTCAATCGGGAGCCCAATCAGTCTGAAACTGCACTTGGGCATTGAGCATTAGCACAGGCAGGGACTGTGACAAAGTTTGATTTTCCAATTTTCCCAAATTTAAGCCATTTATGAGCAAATCTAAAATGTTTGCAAGCATTTTTGGCAAGTCTGCGCCACTGAGGTGCACACATCCCTGGTCAGCATGTAGTCCGTGTGCCACGGGTGAGGACGAGTTTAAAAAAAAAAAAAAGGATTTCATTGGTGTTTAGTTGCACACGACGTCTTATCACTTACTCATCAGCATGATGTGGCTTTTGTCAGGTAAACCCTGAAATGTTCTCTGTAATCAGCACTCACATGTACAAAAATATACCTATTTTCTTTTAATCCAACAAGACGAATCGTGTACCACAGGTTTACGCTACACTGAACATCAGTGACTGAAGCATCAGAGAGTACTTGACCCTGCAGTACCTGTCAGTACAAAACCCAAATTCTTAACAGAGAAACATGGCTTTTTTTCACTACCTTACATTTCAGTAAGTTTTCAGTTTCAGTATGCATTTTTTTGTGTTTATTTTTCCTTGCCTCTGTCTCTCTCTACCTATCAATTCGGCTCCAAGTTTCTATGCTTCAGTGCTCCGCCAATCGAAAGATGACCAATGTAAATTAGAACACACAGATTTACCAACCAATCAAACGCCCCGCAGCCTTTTACCACTGCACCGACTGGCCAACAACTAGCCTTCCTAGCCTGCATGTTAAATCACGACTTGCGCCCCCCAGGCGTAGCGCCAGGAAGAACTCCAGGCCGCAAAGTACATTCTGAGTATCAATGATGAATGTGTCCTGTAATTCAAATTAATTCTAGCTGCTAACTGCGCTCTTCATCGACGCTAAGCCAAGTGATCCACTGCCATGACACAATAAACACGTACTGGAACGCAACAGCAAGCATAAAGATATTAATCACCCACTGAATTCCCCAGACCTCATAAAGGTGGGTACGAGGGATTGGGGATGATTTAGTGGTTTAAAGGCAATTCAGTTCAGGGAAGGAACCATAAATTACGGATCCCAAAAACTTCTGCGCGAAATTGTGAAATAATTCACTCAATTTGAAGCAATCTCCTGAATGGCCAGAGATTAAATGGAGCGGAACTGGGCTCATTAATAAGGTCGTTACTCATTAGAGAAGCTTCCGATTTCTTTGAAATGTAAAACTCTGGAGACCCAAAATGAAATGCTCAGGAGAGTCATTTCTTGTGTTAGTGTGGCTTTCTCCCCCATTAGTTAGCAAAAAAAAGAAAGAAAAACTTGGCACAATTTATCTTTTCACAGACCATCAAAATAAGTAAACTACTCATGGAGATACAGGTGTCCTTCTTGAGTCTGACAGTGTTTGGTTAGAAAGAACATGGAGGCCAAGAAAACTACAGAAACTGGGCCAAATGAAGTGGAATATTATTAACCCTTAGAGCACTGAATAAAAGTAGTGTTGTTCAATGATGTAAGATATCAAAATCAAAGCTGCTGAAAGCCTACAATATGGCGACTTGTTTAAATGTTGCAACTTCAAACAAGTTGCCACATGATAGGCTTTCAGCAGAACAAGATAATTTAATTTATAATTTTTTGAAAATTTATTTCAGCGCTCTAAGGGTTAAAATGACTGCCATTGACTGAAAGGAACTCTCTACTACCGGGTACAATGACACTAATTCTATAGTTCTGTACTTGTAAACTATGTCTGCATCAAAAATTCCCATGAAAATACACGCAGTAATAATTTTAGTTTTGTTTTCTGATGGCAGACCTTAATTTTCAGCCAGTTTCTGCCCCGCCCACAATTAGGTCCAACTTCCGTGGGATTGACAGATCAACCTGCTGACGTCATATAAAGAACGAGACGAGCTCAGTGGAGCTCGTTTTTCTATTACTGCCTATAGGACTCGAACTGCAGTAGGTTTATAAAATCGTTATTTTCTCGCGAAATTTTGGGAAAGCAAATGCCAACCGGATGCATTGTAGCAGGTTATAGTAACGTATCCAAAGAAGGAGTCAGCCTTCATCGATTTCCAAAGGATGAAAAAATAAGCAAAATTTGGGCGTCTTGGGTGAGACTGACCGGGGCAAAATGGCAAGGACCAAGCGACAATAGTGTGATTTGTAGCCACCACTTCAACGATTCTGACGTCGAGGATGAAGAGTTTTGGTCTGAGTTTGCAAAGAAAAGGAGGAGAAAAATCAAGCCAGATGCTATCCCGAAAATCAAAAGTCCATTTGAGGAGAGAAGCACCGAGGAAAAGGGGAGAAAGAAGAGCAGACCGGGCACTGAAAAATGGAAGTAAATGAAGGTAGGCTGCTAATGAACTAATCATAATGCCTTAGCTACGCCAGCGCTTCAGCAGGGCTTTCGTTTTAGACACTATAGAGCTTAATAGAGCGCTGGCTGCGGCTAGCACTTAGCAGGCTTTGGCTTGCATTCCACATGTTTAACGCCTTCTCTTCACCAGCGCTCTATTAAGTTGCTTTCAAACCGGACACAAAACGTGTGTATTCGCGTCTTTGCATTGACTTTGAATGTAATCTGTCGTACTAAAAATTCATTTCGCGTTCAGTGTGAAAACGCTTCCCCCTGGCTGCTGCTGCACGTCTAGCTGCATGCTGCCGCTGTGTCTTGACTCGTCTCGTATTCTAATCTTTTTCTCTTCGTCAGATCATATTATTGTTTTACTCTAGCCTGACCAAATGCCGTACATAATCTAACATGCTTGTGGGATGTCAGCTCAGGAGAGCATAATAAACAAAGTCAAATCTACATCAAAGTGTAGCTTAGCACGCAGTTTGGAAAACTCGCGAACAACTGATCGAGGAATTAGATTTTCATAACAGAAATCTGGGTCATACCCTTTAAAAAGGGGGTACTTATGTCATTATAAATGGAGAACCAAACACCTGGATAATGCGTTTAGCAGTAGCTTTCGCAGACAGCGAACGTGAGTGATCCAAGGCTCTCTAGCCCATTTAGCGTGTCTCTGATTGCCCTTTAAGAAAACCAGTGTAAAATGAAATAAAAAAATACATATTGCCAATTTTTCTTTTGCTCAAAATGTAAATCATATCAGATTTGAAGTTACTAAGCACTGGGGCAACAAAAACATGTAATGAAGTGATCAAAATGATATTTTTAAATGCAGTTGTACAGCTATGTACCGAATTGGTCCTGAGTTCTTTATATGACGTTACCCTGAGAGGGCGGCATTATCGATTGTAGCAATTAAAAAGGGGCGTTCCCAGGGCAAGTAGAAAGTTACTAATTACTCCAAAACGGTTTGATATTATGGGAAATGATTGCCATGTTTTTTTTTTTTCTGGATGAAAAATTACACTAAGAGAGCCTGTTTGTGAAATTTCGCCCTCTTGACGCTGTAGTTCCTTTAATGCTACATCAGTATCATTAAAGCACCAAAACTAAGCAGAGAATTCCAAAATAAATGACCTATAATGCATCTGGGATTGAATGAGAATGCTTAAATATTTGAGGACCAGTATTCAACCAAGATTTTATTAACAGCGAGCAAGACAGCTGCTATAAGAAGCTGAAGTAATGGATACACAATGGATACAAGATCAGTTCCTTGAAATTGTCCAATAAATGTACATTTATGGAAAAGCTGACACACCGTTTGAGATCTAAGGAAAACATTTTTCACAGAAACTGGACATAAATGGAACACTTATGAGTTGTGGAACTGCACAAATTAATAATTAATTGTAATCAGAATGTGCTGTTAATAACTGACAACTTCCTGTTCAATGTTTACTTTTTGTTGTATATTCGTATATAAAAGTTTAAAGAAACACAACGGTAGAGAATGGCAAAGGTGCAACACTCGGTTCAGGAATGACAAGCGGATATTTTTATGTGATGAGGTATTCAATCCATAATCTAATCCAGGGGTGCCATCCGTTGCATTAAAGTATTATTGCCAACTTTCGTATCAAGCATAATACACTGTATATCGGGACCTTAGAATTACAGGGTTCTAACTAACATTTATAGGATTTGGAGGAATGAGGTTGCAAAGTTTGGCCGCTCAGTGTACACTCAGGGAACTATAACTTTGTAATTCTAAGCTGATCCCAATTTAACAAATGAACTGAATACCCATATTTAATCATTACATAGAACTTTTTATTACCAATTATGTGCAATAGTTAACTGAATTTTGACCAAAATCTCAGTTAGAACCCCATATTTCTAAGGTTGGGATATGTATCAGAGATAATGCCTTCAGGGCACAAAGGGAGATCTCTTTGATGACTGCATCTTAATTATTACGTTTTAACATTGTAATATCCATGAACTCACTCACTGAAGTGATTACCCAAATTTCAAAAAGGAGAATTTTTGCCATTCTACTATCAAAAATTGTTGTAAATCATTAACTGTTGCCAGGTGTTACCTCAAGGCAGTGCAGTTGATTTATATCCCATTCTGGACATAAGCAAGGTACATTTATCCATTATTATTTTTATTGAAATCTGCGTAAATTTACGGGAAAAAAAAACTTGCAGACACCTTTTCTTTTAACCGTATCAAAATGAAAAATTCATAAACACTAGTGTATACGGATGACAAAAATGCGTATAAACTCTTTTCCCCTCTGACAACATACTTTCACCCTCTACTATACCCCTTTTGTAGGAAGACCATAGCGTTTCTGGACGGGTACTTGCTTCTCTCATGCCGCTATGTGCATGTTCCATACTTTATCTGAATGACCAACCCCTCTCTTCCTGCCTACATGACACATTTAGAGAGGCTAAATGTAATAAATTAACTTGAATGTGACTTGAATACCTCGATTGAAATGTTAAACGAACTGCGTTCGATTAATGCAGGGTAAAATTTCAACGAAATGATCAGGCACTGTGCTAAGAAGAGCTAGGTTAATTTTCCCAACTGCCTTGCTGCATAATGTGCAGTTAAGGTTATCTAGATGGGCTAAAGGGCTCCCTGGCCAGCAGCAATGCATAATTTTCCGACAAGATGCGTACCTACCATTATATTCTGACAACTGATTCTAAAATAATCCAAACTGCTTTTTTTCACAAGCTTTTTAAAAAAAAACCAAGTCCAGCACAGTTAACGAAGTTGTAGTTGCCTATCTAGCCAGCTTGTTAACATCCTGCCTTTACATTATTGACCTTAACCATAACAATAGATAATGGCATGAAGCTAACGTGAGTAAAACTTCGAAATACAGTAGACCACAAGAATAGTTGTAGTTGGTGTAATTCAGTGAAATTTCCAAAAGAGTTATGAGCATATTTTACCTCAGACTTAACACTGTCTGTCCCAACACTTCGTACGAGAAAAAAAACGTATTCCGCTGCTGTTGTTCACACAATCAGGGTTGAGAACACGCGCGCCCCACATTACAGCACGCTCACAGGGGCACGTCAGGCTCTTGAAATCTTACTGGCTTTTTAGTCAAGTACATTGATAACTAAATTCAGCTGTGATGAAGGTTATTTCAGGCTGCTGAAAATAATTTTTTACCTCCTCATGTATAACCAAAAAATTACCTCAGGTTTTCCTGTGTTCTTGGCCAATTCTGTTTTATGTATTTGGTCTTTCATCTAGTAAAGTAGTATGGCCAAACAATACTACAATGAAATGTACTATTGCTGAGGCAATGCAGGCAATACTGGCGGCGGCGGCCATGATCTAATCTGTTTTCATACTACATTTAGTGTAGTCCATTATTATTTGGACAGTGGGACGCAATATAAAGGCCCATGATCCCTATCCGATTACCAGAATATGGATGTAAATACCCACTACTTTTCATCTGACAGTCACCACTTCAGCCTAGTTGTTTCCAATCCCATCTGCCAGAGTACAGAGGAAAAAAAAATACAAAAAAACTGAATAGCAGTCAAAATATTTATGGATTCTGTGCACTTGCATTCCCATTGTGTGTTCACAAATGCAAATACTGTTTAACCTAAACATATACAGGAGTTACATTCCTGACACAGGGCACTCGCCCATAAATATCCCGTCGGGCTTCTGTTTGTGTACGTTTGATAATCTGTTTATTTGACAACATTTCCCCAGTGCGGCCTCTCTCAGACTATCGCTTGACACCGCGTTAAATCGACTGACCTGCGAAGCGCCTGGCAGAGAGGGAGTACCATATTACAGCCGAGGCACGGTAGGGTAAGGGAGAAGGCTGTGCTCCAAAACCCGCTGCTCTATAAACAGCCACTCTAATGCAGCCCCACAGACGGGGGTCAGACCTGGAGCCCGCATGGCATGATTATAATACTGTCACGACTAAAGCAACTGACAGCTGATTACTAGTCAAAGCAGGAACCAATGCCTTCCTTGAGCCATTCGGGGTTATGAAACTTGCTCAAGGGCCCAACAGCTGCTCTGGGGTGGGTTTCCCAAAAGCGTAGTTGCCGTCTAAGTTAGCAACTTACATACTTTGTCCATTCACAGTCAATGGGGCTAACTATGTAAGTAAGCGATTTCGGGAAACGCACCCCTGGTCTTATTGAGGCTACAACTGGGGTCAAGCATCATTACCATTACACTGCTGGCTGCCCCGCCCCCCCCCTTACACAGTCTGAACTGCAAATGCACTCTCATCCCTCGCGGTGACAGTAACCTCTACACGTCTCGCCGAAACGTGACCAGCGTCCCGCCCCATCGCGGTGCCCACGCCACTCATCTGAACACGTGTTCAGATTTAATCACCCAGCTCGACGGTGCGCTGTACAAGCCGGAACAGCCCACTTGCTTTCATTGCAGTGAGCGAAGACAATGCTCTGCTGGTTGCTAGGTGACCGTTGCTCAGTGCTACAACTACAGGAACAGTGCAGCACAGTAAAAAAAAAAAAAAAGATGGTCGTACTCAACTCTTAAGGGATGCTCATGCTGGAATCTGGTCACACCAAGTACCATAAACCACAGTATATAATGTGCTCTTTGTCTGCATTAGCATTAAAATCGATACCCAGTGGAGATACAATATTTACCAGTAATCTCTGACAAATATACAGATATGACGACAATTGTGAAGATTTATAATTACTGAGCAGGCAAATTGTTCATCTATAAATAAATAATAACACACATTCATTCATTTTTTTTCTCAATACATTAAAATCAATGCAAGGTTATCAACAGCATGAAAAGCGGAATTTTTCTGTGATGGTTCTAAATCACCAGAGGCCATTTCCAAAGCCGTGGGCAAGCTTCATCTCTGAGCGAGGAGTGATACAGGGAGCTTTTGCCATGGAAAGTATGATCGACGTATCACAACATTCCTGATACATTCATACAACATTGTAATGCGCCATCACCCTGCATTATGTTCAACTAAGTCAGAAAAAAATGTAACTTTTCCATTTCCCAGGATTGCATTGTCAGTACTACACTATGTATGCCCAACTACAGCAACGGATAGCTATTAGTGGTGAGACAATACTACACGCAGTGAAGAAATCCACAGTAATACAGAGTAAATGGCACAGCCCACAGAATCTGACACAGTAAAAAAGCAAAGCCATTTTCCCAAGTAGTTAATTTCAGCCGAGTTACCAAGCTACATGTGGCATGAACCCGTTCCGAGCCAAATCTTCCGTCCGTATGCAGATCCAATCCCAAGCACTGCTGAGTCCCGTTTCAGTACATCTGTGACAAACACCAGACCCAAGGCCAGGTACGATACCAGGCCCAAACTAACAGGAGCTTCCATCAATATTTAACTCAAATCGGATCCTTTCTGAGACTTCAGCCTGCGGAATAAAATGAGAATTCTGGGCCCTCTTTCCTCCACATTTCATTCTCGACTCTTCCTGTGCAGAGAACACAGATGAAACGGTGTCTGGGGTGCACTTCCAAACGATTAGGGGGGTCTGGCCCTACAATCACGGGCCAACTCTAATGTCGCTGGGCTGCTCGCCCTCATTCCGACTTACGCTCTCCCAAGGGCCCCGTCAGTGTCGTAACACCAGGGATGTCGAAGTGGTCATTAACGAGAGGCTAATCTTTTAAATAAACCAACATGCCAAAGGCATGAAGGGAATTGAACCGATTCATCTCTACTAATGATTCCAATGCATTCAGGAGAAAAACAAAAACAGGGAGAACGGGTGAAGGTAATGTCTGAGGCCATGAGCGGTTCCAGTTAAGGTGTTCTCTCCTCCTGAGAAGTGAAGATACTGGATTCTACAGGCTGACCTGAGATCAGTGGAGAGTCAATGTGGCTCTGCAAAAGCCAGAGGAGCACTGAAGGACAAGAGGAGTGAAGAATTAATGCACAAGGAGAGAAAGAGAGGGAGGGAAGGAGAGAGGGCAATGTAGAGAAGCACACGAATCTGTACAGCACATTGTCTCGTTCTCTTTCTCTCTCACACACACAGACGCAGACACACCCACACAAACACACTCATGAAAGAGCATTCACGGGTATGCGCGCACGCGAATCTGTGCACGCTCAGTGGCCTCAGGAGCGACTGCATCTGATTGGTTACACTGCCCCTGAGCCCAGCACAGGCAGTCATTACATAAGAGTGCAGAGCTTTTCTCTTTTCTCCCAGCTCCTGGTGTATTGTGGGAAAGACAGGGCCCGGTTCATCCTCCTGCCCTGGTGCTTGCTGCAGAAACCGAGGGGACGGCGATTCATTAGAACGCCAGCGAACGAATCACATAGTATTTAATCGCCTCTGTGTACCGGAGACTGTGAAAGAGGGAGGCAATGTTACGGTTATCGTTTCACAAGATGATGTATTTTGTGTTTGCAATTGGTGCATGAATTTAGGTTTCCATGTCAATGCAGCACAACATGAACTCAATTTGAGTGAGAGGGCGGGAAAGAGAGAGGGAGAGAGGGAGAGTGGAGAGGGAGGGAGGGAGGGAGAGAGAGAGGGTGGAGAGAGAGGGAGGGAGAGAGAGCGCAAGAGATTGAGGGCAGCTTGGGTTGTACAGTCAGGATCTGGTGAAGAGCCCTCTAGGCAGATGTAAAGACTGCAGAAGCAGTGACAGAGCAGTATTTTCACACAGGGGCTAAATGTTACGGGGGGCCACATAGATTAGGGGCCACACTGAGGAAGCACAAGGCTGCAAAGGAGGTTTCTGCCCAGTGCTGGTGAAGCAAACACAGACGATTCTTTCAGAAATCATGAGGCCACAAATAGTTTTACATGGGAATAAAAATGTAATTCTCCCTCGAATGGACAGCCTCTCTCTCTCTCTCTGACTGGCTCTCCCATTTTCATATATAGACATATATGCCCTCTCTCACAAGCATTAACACAAAAATATTTCTACTCTGACTCGCTCATGCATGCCCATACATTCCCTCCTCCCTCTGCTGTTCATTTTATGTAGACTTACTAGCATTTTTTTCAAGGGTGCCAAAAGGTCTGCTACCTGACCACGTGCCCCATCCGCAAGCAAAGGACAGTAAATTCTGCAACAAATCTGTCCCCAGACACAGACCCCTATCAGGCTGCTGCTTATTTTCACACTGAACCTGCAGAACACATACAGAGCAGTGGCCGAGGAGACCAAATCATATGTATTTGCAGAGAGCAAGCCACAGGCTAACAGAGGCCACCGGAGAAAATTAACTCCACTTTCCATGCCGAAAAAATCTCCTCAATTCACAGGAAAATAAAAACAGCGCCAGTGCGGCTAATGGCCGCAGTTCACACAGGCACTAGCTGAGATTAATCAGACCCAAAGTCTTATTTAATTGTTTAGGCGATGTCCAGAAAAGGCCGACGCCTATAGAACTGCTCTGGACAAAAGTAATGTTACCAGTAAGATTGCAGGGATAGAGCCAGTTGAGTTTTGCAGCTTGTAGACTGTTCAGTGGGAAATGTAGAAATTCACAGTGAAAAATAACAGCTACCAATATGACAGAAAACTTAGACTGCATTACAGCTGGAGTCAAACACACAGTTTGTAATGAAATTAAAGCAGAAGAAGTACAAATGAAAGTTTCTCTACAGACATCTCAAAATCTGAGAACCTAATAATGAGGCTGCAGACACCTGCCCCCAGAGACCAGGCTACAGGCACCGAAAGTCACCTTCAGGCTAAAGCCTCTCATTACCGATGGGTCTGGCCATTTCCAGTAACAGCCACACAGCAGAATTAAAGCATGACCTCTCCTCGTGAGGTAAAGTTATGAGTCTGGCAGGTTAATGTGATTTGGGAGGCGCGCCCGGACCCTATGCACTCGCAGTGTTTCTCGGGAAATGGGCCGGCCGAAGCCTGTCTGGCGGTGGGCCTGGTAAGGCCCTCCGATCTGATTTATGCGGCTTGTTAAAGCGGCGGCGCCCTTCTCTCGCGCTACGCTTCGAGGCTCCGGCCCAAAATCCGTCAGCGTAATCCATCACCGCTGCCCGTACATCCGAGTGCCCGTAACAAACACCTCTATTGGCTTCCTACAGCCAGCCACTTCCACATAAGCAGCGGAACGCCTCAGTGATCGTCTCTGCCGGCGGTTACGGACTTTGATGGCTTAGCCTGCCGAAGACATGGAAACGTGAAACAAAACTAAATGTTACTACATGCACTGACGTGATGGAACAGTATCTCTACCCATGATGCAATTGTGGCCTGGGATCTGGAGGAAGGGGTGGTGACGGGAGTGCAGATATGCTGTCATCTATCAGTCAGTCCTGCCGCAAAAACAAACAGCAAGCGCCACCGCCCAGCACAGTCAGCAATCCACCCGTAATAAACCCGAACAGTTCATTTAACCCCCATCCCACCCCCAGCCAATCAAGATCAATACCCAACTCATTTTAATTGATTCACAGAGAAAGAGCCAGCAGGACAGTTGATCCGATCAAAATTAGCCCCAGTTATCAATCCTGAGTAAAGCGTGCCATGCAGTGACGCACACCCCATAAGCTCAGGTGTACTTCAAAGGATATGCACACCAGATACAGCCATACTTACTGAATAGGGCACAGTAAGCAGGAGCACATTTCATAGGCCCTGGTTTGCTGTATTTGATAAGTTGATCTGTTGGGGCCATACTTGCTGAGCAGTATATAATAAGCAGAAGCACATCTAATGTGGCAATGCTGTACAGTATAAGAGATTTGTGTCTGATAGACCATACTTTCTGAACAGTATACAGAATGGAGAAGCGCATTTCACAGGGCCTAGTGTACTACATAGGATATGTACATTGGAAAGAGCCAATGTAAAGTAAGTAAACAGCATTTGAGAAGCACATCTCATATGGCAGGAATTGATGCACTGTAGTATGAGACCTGAAACGCCCGCGTTTGAACACCCTCGGCCTGACGGTGCACACACGGACAGACAGGCAGACGGACAGACAGACGACGAACTGATGAAAATTCCCTTCGGCCTGATGTCTGTTCCAGTATAGCTGGGGCACATTACACAGGGACCAACAGGGAGAGTACTAAACATTGGAAACACTTCTGACAAATATCTTTAAGTCAGAAGACTCTAAACCGCAATGAGACGACTACCAACACACATCATTTTTATTTCTGTGGATGCTTCTCAGCAGAACGAGTCCACTTCAAACAGGCCTAACCAGCAGCATTTTGCCAGGTAACTATCCCCAGCAAGATAGGGATGCCAGCAGAGAAAAATCATTTCCCTCAAAGTTGTGACTTAGTAGCTTTTTCCATTAAATGCTAGTATAGCTCTAAAAATCAACACAGAATTGAATCAGTCAATATCTGAACCGGTCTCAAAAAAAAAAAAAACCCAGTGCGTCAACAGCCTCACAAAGCTGAGAGATATGGCAGTGTTTCGGATGTGTTAAAATGCAGTAAACCGTATGGAGGGAGCCTATCTGAGAATACCCAGCGGTAAATAAAGATATCATAAACATGCCATACTTCACCGGGCAGCCTAACCGCTGGAATACTGAGAGGGTGGGGGGGTGGATGGGGCTACAGAGCTCCCTGTGTCATTACATCATCAGCGTGCATGCCCTAAATTCACAAGCTGCGATCAGCTGCTCCAGAAGGCAAGCTAGTGGCTGAGCAGTCGTGTACGGGGCAGGTGTACAATGCATCCTATTCAGGACACGTGCGATGTTAATCAGCGTTCCCGCATCGTCCTCCCTTTCCCCCCCAACCCCGCGCCATTCCAAGTCCCTTACATTAGCGGCGTGAACACGCCGGACCGCTACATGAAACTTTAATGCCGAGGCGAGCGGGCGTCTTAAATTATGCATGCAAATCTATTTGCCCGACCGACGCGAGAGAGAAGGTGAAGCCGTGACAGTGAGCGCGTAACCGATTACGCGCCAATCTGTGCTCAGGTGGATGGCGCGCGCATTGATTGCTGAAAGTGCACTTTTGACACTTGGCTAGGAAATATTAGCACTGTTTAAAACAGCAAATATGCAATTATAACGTCTTTATCTGAACATTCAAATGCAAATGTAACCGTCTTTATCAGTTATTGATAGGCACAGAGTTCATGAACACAGACACTGGCTCCAAAAAACCAGCACTTGTAACGCATAATTACATATAGAGTGCATTTCGTACAAATTTTGCGAAGCGACACGATTTTGCCGTTTTTAGTCCTTTATTCTTGTGATTTGGATATCAAATACAGCATCTCACAAAAGTGAGTACACCCCGCACATTTTGACAATTAATTTATTATATCTTTTCAAGGGACAATGCTACAGAAGTGAAACTTCTATATATTCTACAGTAGTCATGGTACAATATGTGTAGCAGTGTAGATTTACTGCACTGTCCAAATACCTGAACAAACAGTCACCATTTCCAAAATGGATGGCAACAAAAGTGAGTTCACACCCCAATTGATAATGGTCAACCAAGCAATGAAACGCGACTTGTTCATCATGTTCATGCTTTTGCCTGTTCGACTGGGCCATATGAGGTTGTGTAACATGTTGAAGGGTTAAATTGTAGTGCTTTAGGTGCAATGCTCTCATTCTGGTCACTGTAGGGTCAACATGGCACCTCATGGGAAAGAACTCTCAGAGGATCTGAAAAAGAGAATTGTTGCTCTCCACAAAGATGGTCTAAGCTACAAGAAGATCTGTGAAACCATGAAACTGAGCTACAGCACGGTGGCCAAGGTTATCCAGCGGTTTTCCAAGACGAGTTCTGCTCGGAAAAGGCCTCGTCAGGGTCGACCGAAGAGGTTGAGTCCTCGTGCTCTGTGCCAGGTGCACAAGTTGGCTTCAGAAAACAGACGCAGGAGTGCTGGCAGCATTGCTAACAACGTTGTAGCAGTGGGTTAACAGCCTGTTAGTGCTCAGACCATACGCCATGCTCTGCGCAAAGTTGGTCTGCATGGCCGTCAGCCAAGATGGAAGCCTCTTCTGAAGCTAACCCACAAGAAAGCCCGAAAACAGTTTGTTGAAGACAACCAGTCCAAGAACTTGAACTACTAGAACCATGTTCTGTGGTCTGACGGGACCAAGATAAACTTGTTCGGCTCAGATGGTGTCCAGCATGTGTGGCGGCGCCCTGGTGAGAAGTATCAAAACAAGTGTGTACTGCCTACAGTCAAACATGGTGCTGACAGCATTATGGTCTGGGGCTGCATGAGTGCTTCTGGTCCTGGGGAGCTGCACTTCATTAATGGAATAATGGATCCAACATGTACTGTGAGATTCTGAAGCAGAACATGACGCCCTCCCTTCAGAAACTGGGCCGCACGGCTGTTTTCCAACATGATAACGACCCGAAACACACCTTCAAGATAACAACTGCCTTCCTGAAGAAGCTGAAGGTGATGATATGGCCAAGTATGTCTCCAGACCCGAATCCCATTGAGCACCGGTGGGGCATCCTCAAGACGAAGGTGGAGGACCAGCAGGTGTCCAACATCCACCAGCTCTGTGATGTTGTCATGGAGGAGTGGAGGATCCCAGCAACAACCTGTGCAGCTCTGGTGAATTCCATGCCTCGGAGAATCAAGGCAGTGCTGGACAACAATGGCAGTCCCACTAAATATTGACACTATGGACACAATTTGGCATGTTGACGGTGAGGTGCACTCACTTTTGTTGTCACCCATTTTGGAAATAGTGACTGTTCGTTCAGTTATTTGGACAGTGCAGTAAATCTACACTGCTACACTTATTGTGCAATGACTACTCTAGAAGATATTCAGTTTTCATTTCTGAAACGTTGTCCCTTAAAAAGATATACTAAATTAATAGTCGAAATGCGAAGGGTGTACTCACTTTTGTGAGATACTGTAAATGCAGAAAGTTTAAGTGGAGACTGTCAGCTTTGTGTGTATGCACCTCCATATTGTGTGAAACGCATGGCAACTGCTTCTATTTACATGCAGATTTATTGTGCAAATATTCAGCTTAAACATAGATCCCCTCGATTCCACCGGAACATTCTGTCCAGACTGGCATTCTGAGGGAGATATGATAATATTTAGAATTTCAAAACTCTGTCCAACACGTGTGCAAAGCTTTGATGCATTTACAAAACTGAAGCCTTGCATTCAAATTATATGCATAGTTTTTAAATATATTCAAAAATTACACATGCATTGTCAGCAAATTCCTGACATTCCTCCACAAGAGCACTGCTCATCCATTAAAAATAAAGCATGGATGTACCAAGATACAAATGAAGCAAAAAAAAAAAGAAAAAAAAACTGATTGTGTGCTGAATTACCCAGCTCGTGCCATATACCATGGCTTGGAAGTACACATTTACAAGTGCATACATTGCACTCCAGAGGAGGAACTGTAAATCAATGCTGTTCTTAGTTACAGATGAAACCCTCAGCACCTTCATGCCTTACAGACCACAAGCATATTTAGAGACCGACAATATGACAAGAGATTCACTGTTATTACACAGAGAGAGACACATTTTTTAATCTCACAATTTCTTGCCCCATTGACCAAGTGCACCAGTAAAATCAAAATCTGCCCAAGTGTAGTTAAGGATACATTTTCGGGCCATTACTGGTTACATAGCAGGACACACAGAGTCAATGCCTCTGTAACCTTTTCACCTCTTTCCGCACCTTAATCCTCTAAACATCGCTCATGAAAACTTGAGCCAGGTCCCCAAATATAATCAATGTATTGGTGCACACACTTCATGTTTGATTTAAAGAGCTTCATGGTCCTGTATCACAGCCAACCCAATAAACAAGCATCATTACCCGCTAACAGGATGGAACACAGCCACCCCAGCCAATACCCATTATTGCTTCTCGTGCATCTTGATTCTTCCCTGTTGTTTAATTGGGTAACGGAGCTCATACTCAGTAAATATACCTTATTGCTCCAACATTTTTCGGGCCTCACCAAAACACGCTCTGCATATAAAATTGTATCGCCCACAACTTTTTTCTTTCATTTGTTAGAAGAAGAATGATTTATTTTCTTGTTGACGCAGTTTAACTGGTGCATACAGCAATTAGATGAGGAATCTCAGCATATTCTAGGAGTAGTATCATATCAATCACACTAAATGACGAAGAGTCAAATGAAAAATGATTAAGCAGCAACAATGGTAATTCACAAATATTAAGCTATTCTTCCACAGAACAAAAAACAGAAAAACACATAAATGAAATGCTCCTGTATGTTCTGTCAACCTGAATGTGAGTGTAACTCCAGATTAAGGGCATAATCTACAGGCAAATTTGCAAACCTTGACGTGCCCATCAGTGTGAGCTAATGTGAGCATTCCAGAGCAGACCAATGACCTTAAAAGCCCCTAAGCAAACTTCTATCTGTCCTGCCACAGTTCTCATGACAGAATCAAGCAAAACACCTTCCCAATCAGGAGGGGAAAAAAATAATTAAACAAATCTGGGATGCCAAAGCAGGCCTTTACATCAACTGCACTAATGGGTGCATACAATCTGCAATTTCTTTCAGAACATTCTCTCGCCTTCTTTCACGATAAACAGGCACAAAATGCAAATTATAATGTGCACAGTCCAAGATTCAGTGGTTTTATAATGACAAGTGGTTTTATAATCAGCCCTTTTCAAGTGAATCAAAATGTTATCTAAAAAAAAAAAAGAGTTGCAAGCTCAGGCTTTGGAAAAATAAAAAAACACTATTCTGGAATCAGATAATGCCCAGCTTTCAGAAAAAGTTTCCCAAAGAAGCACTTGCGATAATTACACAAACTTATGGCCTAACAGAGTGGCAGAACAGGAAATGGACAGACAGGTAGTGAAGCCCTCGCCATACCTCTATGAGGAAGTCTCCAGTCCTCAGCCCGGCCTGCCAGGCCACGCCCCCCTCGTCCACAGACTCCAGGTACTGCAGCGCCGGGAAAGCAGGGGTGGGCGTAAACTCCTCGATAGGCGTGTCAGCTTCGGGGGCGAAAAACAAAGCCGGATAGAAAAAGGAAGTGATTAACGCTGGCATGCAGGCTCATAGGCTGAATGCTCCCAAGAACAAGACCTTAAAGAAACCTTAATGAAATGGGAGCAAAACTTAGGGTGCAGGGCTTGATTTACAGACACCTTATAACATGTGCAAAACCTTACAGCGCATGTGCAACCAATAACAGGGCCGATGATTGGCCAGGTGTTTCGTTTTGCACCAATCACGGACCATGTCACTGGTTTCCCATGAGCGAAAAGGTTTTGCACATGACAAAGGTCTCAGAAAATCTGGCCCCCGAAGCGCTAAGAATTCAGCTCCCAAAGACCTGATGAGTGATAAGTGAAGCTGGCAGGAAGGAGGAGAGGTGAGGTGGGCAATTTTATGAATGGGCACAGAACAGATTCAGGCTTCAAAATGGCTCCCCATCTGAGAGGCTGCAGTAAATTTCTTCAACAATAAAAATGATGACGTGCAAATTGATCTATTGACTTTGAGCTAAGGAAATGTGGCCCCTTCTGCAGGGTCCTGTTTATTTACATTCTAACTGCCCACAGCTGCTATACTCATCACAGGCTGTCAGGATGATATGATGATAACCCTAAACCACTCATCCCCATCCTAAATGAAAACCACTACCACTGCCACCCAGAACCACACTATTCTTATTCTTTCCTCGCGACTTCAAGAAAACCAGAAACCAGTGGTGACAAATGACACTTCCAATAAATCAACTCTGTCACTCTCTGGCTATTGAAACAAGGGACCACTAGGCCCTGTGGCAAGACAGGCTTTTTGAAGACACTAGAAAAGTGGGGCAGTCTAGAATGTTCTGTTTGCTTTCCTAATTTGGTCTTGTTGCATCCAGTTCAACCCAAGGAGGGGTCTCTGAACCACACAAAAAGCAAAATCCACAATGACAGCTTCTCTGCTTCATATTCATGGCATCTGAAATATGAAAAAAACTATATGGATCCAATGAGACATGGCTACAAGATGCATCTCAGGGCATAGATTAAGGCAAGAATGAGATCTAAACAAACGCAACCGTCTTCTTCAGATTCTATTTATAAATCCAAATGACACAGCATTCGTGGGAAGCAAGAACGTTAATCAATGAGATGAACAATAATCATACACTTATACAGCAACATGTTATGTTTTAAATACTGATGGTAGAAAGCAAACGTGAATGCGATATGAACGCAAGAGGAGAGAGGGTGGAGACGGTTTAGTTAAAAATATGTTCTAAATACCATCAACCATCTCACTGGCATTAGCATACCTGAGAAGGCGTCTCGTATAACTACTCAGAGTCGTTAAAAAATTGAACAATACATTTTATATTCGCAATTTCGCAATTGGCAGGGTGGGGAGGTGGCTGCAATGCACGAAAAAATAAAAACAAATAAAAGCAGAGGCAGATGACTCGGTCGCATGCATCATTTCGCTTTCAATAAATGCAAAGAAACATGCAGTCAGTGGGAGTGCAGGGGGCTTCGCGCAGGACACAGCAGGGGGAGATCGCAGCAGGGAAAGGTTTGGCTCCTTACCTTTGGCCCCGCGCAGGACAAACCCAAATCCTTCATTATCTTTCTTCTGCAGAACCACAGTCTTCTCGTCAACAACGCAGTCACTGTGGAGAAAATTCCGCGCATAGCGCCCGTTATTGCACCCCATCATCCGCATCATGGCCACAGCTGCTCGTCCTGAGTGGAGGTTCATCTTGATAGGCGCCGGCCAGCCCGGGGAATTAATCATTTATTCAAATTAACAATGTATCAACGCCGTCAGCCCGGCGACCACTTCCCACGAAAAACACCACCACCACCTCTGCAGCTGAAGACGGTGCTGTCACCCGGGGAACGGCATACGGAGGCCTCATCCGGCGATACTGTGTGACGTTGGAAAGCATAACCGACTAAATAAATGATGAAATCAACGGGGAGAAACTGGGTAGCAAAACAGGATCCCAACAAAACGCTCGCACTGCTCAGACAGGAGCGAAGGCAGCATCAGAGCGGAGGCTGGGAGGCCGAGCGTGAGCCACTGAATGACCGCGAGTTCCCCTCATCAGAAGACTGGCAGCGGGAGATTGAGAGGCGCAGTCTGCCTGGATTTGAATGGCATTTTCATTAATTTAATCCTCTGCGATTGAGAAGGATACGTATTACTCGAGCAAACCACGGGCAGAGTCAGATGAAAAAAGCGAATCCTTTAATTATGATGCTCTCATCGTCGTCGTTGCTCCAGCGTTGATTATTTTTGCCAGGAATGCAGCCGGTGGGGTAATATTTTTTAATTATTTTTAATCCATCGCCCCCGTCCACCGCCTTCAGTGAGATTCACATCGTTGGTGAGCAAAAAAATTGTGTCAAAGAGCAGACGCTTGTTTTTCATAGACAAAAATCTCTAGCGCTCTCCCGTTCTCTCTCCGGTAGGCGACCTGCTCAGTTCTGCATGCTGCTTGCAGCCCATATGATCGTTTTGACAGCCCACTCAGCTAATAGCGAGCATCTTGTCTCAGCGTCAGCAGCTACGCTATCTCCCAGCGATGCGCGTTTACATAACTCAATTTACAGTGAAACCCGCACAAAACAATCAACTAGAGAGTAAACAAGTCAGAACATAAAAATGAATTGAAGACGCACTTTGCGGAATTGAAGGGGACCATGCACTACGCAAAAACTCCACAGGAAAACCCCGAAACAAATTGCAAATATCTTCAGGTAGGCTATAGTGTTGCCCAGCATGAACCATCGGTTGTAAGCTTACTTATAATAAGAACACCTCAATGCAACCTGCGGTACGAAATCCTCTTGATTGAAACGAAAAACGTTTCTATCCAGACACCACAGCCGCCGAGCTCCGCGCTGTCATAACATCAGTAGTATTTACATCTGTCAGAATTTACCATTTCCATAGTTCAAAAATGTATGTTTCGAGTTACAGTAAAAATAAAACACGGTGGCGACAGCCCACAATAGCAGTATTGCACGTAACCTTAATCGGAAATTCCTTCGCTGGACAAAATATGCAGCAACAGTTCCAATGACTGCACTAAAGCGTAAATAACGGTATTTCATCCGTGTTTGTACTTATAGAATTTCTGTACAAAATAAAAAAGCGTGACGAATCTACGTTAAATATGAATTGGTTTTAGATATTCGCGCGTTTAATGCAGTGGAGCAACGAGACTGCGGTTTAAGTATCTCATGGCACGCAGATGCCCACTTCCACATCACTAAGCACTTTCGCCGCAATGTGATCAGGCTTTCGTATTCGAATTAACACAGGGACAGCTGCGTTCTCTGTATTCGTGCTCGCGGCCACTGGCGGTATTATACAATAGTAATGTCATGGAGTAGAACATTTTGAATGGGAAAACTTCATAAGCCATCTTGTCGAGATTAATGCGTCTAGTTTCTCAATGCTTACATTTTCGAATGGCAATATCTTCCACCCCGACACCGGTATCCCACCTCGCAAGCCACATAAAGTGACCGCAAGTGCGAGGTAATAAGTGCAATTCATCACATCTTCCTTTCGAACATCACCAAAGATATTTAAGGAATCTTTTCACTGTGATTGTATTGACGAAATTTGCTAACTAGCACGAATGCTTGGATGGATGGCTGCTCATAATAAATTTAAGGGGTGCCTTCTGCTGATGAATATTATCATACATTTTTTAAAGTGCTAGCAGTTATGAAACTGAACCAGAATGGCATATTTCCATGCTACTGTTTAATGCTTTTAGCAACATTAAATGGAGAAGAATGATATCTTCCAGGTGTGTAGTGCGCATTGCTGAGTCTGAAGCATTCATGGATTTTTAGCAGTTCCAAAAAACTTCAGGAGCCATGGAATGACCATTTTAAGACAATGCATTCCGTTGACATTATGAATTCACCTAAAAATGTCATAACGAGGAGTTTTTTTCGTTTCTTCCTAATTTTAATATTTGTAATCAAGCTCATGGCCTAAGATGTGAAATCCTTGAATTAATTTTCAATGCATTACAACTTAAGAATGAAATCATGGTGGTATAGGCACAAAACTGAACGATGCTTTGATTCAAGTTATCGTATGAGTTGAATCTAAAATGAACCATAGTCGCAAAAAGGCTGACCTAATGCAATACCTAGAGAATATCTACTGAATTTCCATAACTATCTCTGGGGAGTTAATCGATTGATTCCTAATTGTTTACCAACACTTTAAGCAAATTTTCAGCTCTCTCAAGTCAACATACAATTCATACATAACAGTGGGCAATTCACAGTCCCCAATTAGCCTAGCATACATGTCATGGGAGGAAACTGGAGGACCCTGAGGAAATCCACACAAATATGGGGAGAACATGCAAACTCCCCACAGAAAGACCCTTGGCCAGATTTGAACCCGCAACCTCCTTGTCATGAGGCGACAGCACTACCCACTTCCCGTCGTGCTGCCCCATCTTTGAGTTCAGCTTTGATGGAATTCATGTACACAGAAATGCATGCTGAGTCAGTGGTATCCATTCGTCTCAGTTGATTGGGCGGCATTGGTGGAGTCAGTTTCTATCATTGGGCAGAAAAGCCCACCAGTCAGCCAGATGATAATACAATGGGATGGTGAGCATATCAGAGTTGACCCAGCATAATTAACGCCCTGCCTCTCCATCTCGGGCATGCTGAACTGGCCCCTGGTGGGGACATACTGCTGCTGTTAAACCTGTGATATTTATCTGATGTTGGAGATACATGGGTACAGCAGCTTTGCCTGCCCGAAGATGATTGGGCTGTAGGCACCACCCTGCTACAGGGCATATAAAGGATTTCCAGGGAATATCCTGCAGGCGTATAGATCCGGAATGAATGTCTTGCTGTAAAAATTCACTGCGAAAGGATTTTTTTTTTCCCAAACATCCAGCAAGATTAATATCCTCTTCTACACCATCAGAAGCCCTTTCTGTTCACTGTGAGCTCAGCTTGACCGAAGTGTCATCCCACTACAGTCCATTCAATAATGCGGTGGAAATCATCTTATCACAGTAAAGAGTGGCCTAGACAGGCCTTTTTCATAACTGTGCAGTGACCTCATGCTACAGAAGGCTTGTAAATGTTGAACTGCATACACTGCGTCACTCTCCTGACAGCGAAAAATAACAATTCATTTTCACCATTTACCCCACCCCGATTCAGAATATAGTACAACTTACATTTTTATACACAAAATCATTTGAATTAGTAGGATATTTTTGGCTGAAGCAGTTCGGATAAGTAAAACGGTCAGGGTCGGATGTAACAGCTGATGCCCCAGAAAGGAACCAATCCCCTCATTATTCACTTTTGACTATTCAGGGGTACATTTCCCAAAAGCTTAGTAGCTAACATACATAATTTGAACCAGAGTCATGTAGCGAGAAGCAAGTTGCTAACCGGAACCTCTTCCATTTTCCCCACCACGGGGCACAATACACTGCTTCTACTATACTCCAATGAGAACTCAGTGGGAGAGACAATCAAAGATTTTTTTTCAGGATTCTAAAAGACAAGCAAACTTTATTTTCTATTTTTTTTTGCGTCAGAATATTTGGGTTATTTTCCTTCCCTGGTCATTCAGGTCTATTAACAATTTATAATAATCCAACTGGCCAGGACATTCACTTTGGTGTGCATCGATACTTCTGTCTATTTACTAGGGCCGACAGAGTAATGTTTAACCTGGAGTATGTTTTTCCAACTGTTCTAGAGCTCAGTCTGTGAGAGTAATAGTTTTCTTATGTTTTGTGGACATTCTGTCAGTGTTCAAGTACTTAACTGGTTTGAGTCACTGATGGCGATCGGTACAACGGGATTTTACTGTTCTGCTAAGAACACTCCAATCGCATATTTTGGATTGTACTCCTTGAGAGGGTTCACGGCCGAAGCACGGCTCATTCCCCGTGAGATAAACTCATCCGAATGGCTTCCCTGCCCGTGGCAGTTGTTTTTGAGTTTTTTTGTAATTCACAGGGACGTCCATGATGGCCCCTCCCCCGGACTCCCCGGAGTGATGAGGACGTTGGCGAAACAGGGGCCAGCACCAAAGGTGGGCGGAGTCGGCACCAGGCCAGGCTGGGTGCTTGTTATCCATACCCGTAAGATAGGACACGGTGCAGAGCTGACAGATATAAAATGGCCGGCTGTGCCACAGGACATACATTACCTTAAATCAAAGGTATCCTCAGAGCACTGATTAGAGCTGCAGCTTTCATACGAGCCAATGCAATCAGTAATCACACTCACACAAGGCCTCAGACTGGCAATTTCAGTTAGCCCAGTGATGATAAGATGATACACCAAAGGTCAATCTTTTTCTCCCTCTCTCCCTCCCAAAGTAAATGTAAACATAAGCAAAGATACAGTCAGGTCTTCTACTAATGAAGAAACACCTGAAGGGTGCACTACAAAGCAATTTCAACATTAGCCAAGCTTTATTTGGGTGAGCTGGCTCAACAAACCCTAAAGTCGCAATCAGATATGCTAATTTACCATGGTAGGTCAAAATAGAGTTACCTTCTTGACACTGAAAACCCTGGCTGGGGGCTTAACATATCTTGATATCCCACAAATCTCGCTTCCTAATACACCCCTCTGATATACTGGTACAATGGGGCAGAAATAACTAATATCTGAGGTGCTTCATCTGATTTCAGCCTTGGTCTTTTATGTACCCACTGCGTGGCAAGGTGGAGGCGGAGTTCTTTTTCCGAGATAGCAGTGAGTGGAACTTAAAGAATGAGGACCCTTTCTGTACCATGATGTCTGCATTAGTTTCTTATGAGACTTACTTCAGAGTGAATTGAAATCAGTGAATGATTCTATAATCCATTGAAGGAAAAAGGTATATACAGCGAATACCCCTCAGCGAAGTTCCAGGATAAAATGAATGCCCATTGATCACTCTGCTGCTGATGTTGCCAAGTCTCTTTTGAAAAAGATATTTTGAATTCAGCAGGACAAACCTGGCTTCAGTTACACCCCCTCCCTCACTCCCCCATCACTGAAAGCTCCACAAGATCAATAACAGAAAAATCACTTGCGTTATATAGTAGACGTTTCCAAAACTCCCAAGTAGCAAAGCCAAAATATTTACAGAGCAGAGTGTGCACTGTGCAGCAGTTGTTTTGGGGGTTTAAAACTTTGAATTCAGACTCGGGACCCCCCACCCGCCCAGACTCACTTCTGCAGGGAAGCGTTTTTCCAAAAACACCTGAGCACTAAGTGTGTTTTTCAATCATGACAAAGGTTCAGGACCTATTGCTACCACAGCTGTTGGCAGAGATGCCAGAGAGCACTGGAATGCGAACCCTAACTTTTACCAATCCTAAACCATCGTCATAACTGAGGGGCGTGGTAAATAGCAGAGGTGTGTCCACAGAAGCAATAGAAGTCATTAAAGTATGTTTAAAATAAGCTTCACATTTTGAAATAATTTCTAAATCTTTATATAGTTATTGAATTTGAACAGGGGTCTTACGAAGTACCCCCCCCCCCCCCCACACACAGAGTCCACAGACCTCCCACCCCCCCATAAAAAAAAGTAAAAACATATCTTACTTAATCTCCCAGAAACTCTTTACATAGCAGCAAACAGCAGCAATACAGGACAGTTACTTCCTGTTTACTTAGCTCAGCCCAACTCCTCCGGGCTCCAGTCCTCCTGTGCTTGTTTAGAGTGAAGAGGTTCTCATCTTCCCTAAAGAGGCACCCCGTCTGCAGGCAAACCGCAGCTGCTGCGGCCCTCCGGTGGGTAATTTATTTGCTTGGCCACAAAACTTGGCACCGAGCATCCAGACCTCGGCGAGGGAGCCGGACACAATCGCTGTGGCAATCAACACCTTGAAGCACTGGCTGGGTGACAAACGGCTGGAGCTCACTGGTCCGGAAAAGCATGCCAAAATCAAAGGGATATTTGGGCCTTGCGCTCAATTTCGTGACGGCCGCACGACAAGGACAAAGAGACGTCTCAGGGACGAAGCCGCTCGTCAACTCGCGATGAAATTAGTCCGCTCGACGCTGCTTTATTTGTAATTCCTTTTTAATTAAAGGTCATGTCCTCCAATCCAAGGAGAGCGCATTGCAGAATGCCTGAAGCGAAGGTGATGCCTCAGTCGTAGGTCCTCAAGATACATCCTTCGAGATAAAATACAATGATGTCTCTTCTCTCGAGTCCTCGACGTGTGGGATACAGCGTTTGAAATTCTAGAACAGTTCCAGCCCTTTTTGGGTTTAATGAATGCCATAAGTCCTCGTACCTTTCATACTCCAGGAAATAACAGGGCATTTTGGATTGTGTGCGTCCATTAACAGGTGGTGCTTTTCATATCACTAACCAAACACATCATCCTGGCATAAAGCAGAATTTCTCACCTCTGCTCCTGGGGTGCCTCTGCCCTGCACATTTTAGATGTCTCTCTGATTTAACACACCTGATTCAGTTGAGCAGCGTATTAGTGAAGTACTCCAGCGCTGAACTAAGTGTGTCAGAACAGAGAGACGTGTAAAATGTGCAGGGCAGAGGTACTCCAGGAGCAGGGCTGGGGAGCAGTCTTATTGAGCACTGGAACAGTAAGCTAGCACATAGCTGCAGCTTTCATCATATCAAAAGATAAAATGAATTAACACTCTTGCCATTTTCTAATCTTACAGTGACTTTGAAACCATTCTTGAAACTGCTTTTACGCAACGCCCACTGACACATTCGTAACACAAGGTTACAGACGGTAAAGGCCTTACCTTGATGCATCGAAGCTGTCGTAAGACCCGACAGTGTAGTGTCTGAAGAGTTTCCTCCGGTCCGACCTGTCTGCTCTGGTTTCTGCAGAGACAAGGGGAGTCAATAATCAATTACTGACCGCAACCTGCTCATCAATCATCTCGACCAATCTAACCGAGTGAAACATAGGATCGATCCGGTGTTTTCCGCGCTCAAATCCCGCCGGAATGGCGCTAATTTGCGGGATCTCTGCACCGCCGCAAAGTGTCAATTACAAACTCCCGCAGCTGTAAGCTCTCGGGCTTTCCCTTTCACAGGATGACAGTCATCCAGTGCTGTTGTGATACCAGGTTAAGGACCAAGACAACGGCAGCAACCAAGTTCTCATGAAAAGGCAACCTCTAACCTTTCCTCTTCACTTTCTCTTGACCTCATTTGAAAACATCACTCAGGTGAAGGGAACGCCGCAGGAAGATTTTAAAGGCACCTCGGATTATGTTTAAGAAAAGTCGGATGACCGTTCATTCCACACGGCATGAGCTCGACCTCAGAGATAGCCCACGCAATTCATCAGAAAACCTCAGGATGTGAATGACATATGCAGTCGCTACAGCTCCGTCCTTTCCTTCCTCCAAGTTTGCTCCTGTGTTTTCTTGCCACAATGTAGCAGCGATGGAGCTAATTAGCTCCTTTCCCTGATGAAATGGACGATTTGGACGCTCCTTGTCATGGCTACGAGCCAAACTATTTCTGGTTCATGTCCCTTAGCGAAGAAGGTTCCTTGCTCTTTAAAGAATTCAGATGTGCCCTGTGCCTGAGCCTTACTGTAGTTGGCTGCCTATTATCCAGCATTCCTATGTATGCGGCCCCAATTCTACTTTTGTGGTCTGTCTCGCCCGATATCTTTCCTATCTAATGTCACCATCGTCTCCAGTCCTCTTTCCCTTTCAGAAACCTCTGGGGACTCGATATATCCTCCATAAAACTGAGAAAGAGACATTTCCCCTGCCCTGAATCTCGTCTCTCGGGGTTTCTACTCGTCCTACATACAATTCTGTCCAACCTCATTTCATTCCGTCTGATGTTCACCTCAGTCCACTTTGTCTTTTCATCCCAATATTACATTACACTTCAATCTCTCAGGCATGGTCTTCGGGAGTTGATTTTTAGCGCCACCCAAATCTACTCTGAATCATAATCCTTCAATGTGCTTTAGGATGTAGCTCAGATGTGCTTCTCGGGCTGCCAACACATTTAATAAACCCTGGCGGCTCATCGTATCCAGAGTCGAATCGCTCATTCTATTCCACACGCTCGCAGGTCCTGGGATACTATGGTGAAGGGGGGTACGCATATGGGCAGATTATTTAAATCACAACACAACCACAGTAGCGCCATCTTTCTATACAGATACAGTGGTCTGTAGCACACAGCTAACAGTGTTGAGTCACTGAGTCAACAGACCTCTGGACACCACTGTATTTTCTGTTAAAGTACACAGTGCAAACGTAGGAAACGCACAGGAAAGGTGCTTCAGAGAAACCTCCTTTTAAGGAGACCAGGGCACTTGACACCCACACAAATACAGAGCGGAGAGCTGCCGCGATTGATATTCAAGTGCGGCTATGAAGAATAAAACAAGAAAGGAGGAACAAAATGCAGCATTAGAAATAAAAATACCTGGTAATGCCACCGCTGAAAGCAGAGTACGAGGAGGAAGGGTGACCTAATCAGAGCACTGGATAGGGAGGAGTCCCAGTGAGAAGGCCAGATTCCTCCTTCTCACAGCCATTACACTTCATTCCTGGCGAAGTTAACCCTTTAAAGAGCACATTTCTTCTTTTTTACAAATCAGCGTTCGAGAATGCCGCTACATTACCAGTACCAGTGACATCAGCAGATGACTCTTCTGTTAAAATCACATTCTCATCACAAACTCATCTGACCTTAGATCGCAAAAAGGATTAAGTCTGGTCAATTTTGAATGTTACACATATGCCCTATTTGAAGCTTGGTAGAGGAAATGCCCAACACACCCACACACACACACACACATACACACACACCGCAAGAGCGATGTGACAGTTTCACTGTATAAGTGGTGATATGCAGCACAGTGCACACACTGATAAATTCCCCTGCCCTGTCACTGCTTGCTGAGAGCTCAGGCACAGGAGAAAGGCTCGGGGCCACACAAGCGGCGGGACGATTACTGCCACCGCTAGAGCACGGAGGCGCCTGTGCAGGTGGGCCAGCATTTAGTGGGTGACGGTACAGTATATGGATCTAGCCATAGAAAAATAACTGGAGCCTTTCACCCGTAGTAACGAGAGAGCTAAGAACAGGGCCTGGGGTCACGTGCTTAACATCACACAAGCGGACGAGGCTGTGACCAAACGCCTCATTAAACACGGGCTCCTGCGAGGTCAACTGAGCCTGCCTGAGGGGTCAAATCTAAACCATCAGTAAGAAGCTTCTCTGGGGGAAAAGCCAAAGAGTTCAACCACACCGCCAGCTGTTAAAGTCGCACCGCGGGCCCAATGGCCATTACAACCCAAGAAATTCCTTTTGCAATTCTGAAGAGGTCAGGGGGCAATAAGACTCTTGGGAGCCGAATACCACGAAACACTGACCTAGTTCTAGTACATAGTCCATGCAGGCGATCAATGCTCTTCAAACACTTCATAAACAAGTATTTGACACTAACGTGTCTTTGTCCCCCGCCACAAAATGCGAAATCGTGTGAAAATGCACAATCTCTCGGTGTGACCTTGAGAATGGCGCGAAGGTAACCTACATTGACTGGCGCCGGGGTATCAGACTAATACATGTTAACATCAAATTTGAAGAAAATCCGTCAATTCGTTCTTGAGATATCTCGCTGACAAGGATTCCGGACGTACGGACGGACGTTCGTGAAAACTATGTCCCGCCGCTTTGCGCGTTCCGCGCGGCGGGGGACAATAAACGGACTCCGTTACAGCATTCCTTGAATGTTATGGCATATACCTCTACCAGCTTATTGGAACTACATATGCACACAGCCATATAGTTACGCCTCTCAACAACGGACAGTGATCTCCAAACAAGGTCATCCATGCTACACTTCTCTTCTGCTGATGTAGCACACTTATTTGCCTGGATAGGTTTACAGCATCATTACCTCGAGGTAAATTTCCTCTCTTTAGCCTGAAGAGCCACACCAGTGCCTGTAGAAGCTGTTAAACCAGTAGAGCGCACACACAGCCTTTCGATGGACAGTAAAACCAAGGTAAAAGTCAACGCAAAGCGCTGATCGCTATGCCATGCCCGTGCCTACCACACCTTCCTGCACCCTCAAAGTTGATCTTTTGTTCCCGCAGACAACTGACCTTTGACCCAGTGACTTCCAAAACCCAATCATTACAGCAACCCTCTGAGAGGAGTAAACATGCCTTGATTTCATGAAACCCCCCGCTCCTTCAGTCTATATTGCGCAAACCAGTTATTAGGGATGGATGGTGCGATGGACGCTGGCATGGACAGACAACCAGAAATCAGTAAGCGTCTCACCAACCGTGTGTGGCATGAAAATAGCCCACTTGACATGCAGAAAGCCCATTGTACAGCCACCTACCACAGAACACTAAAATACTATAGTACTACTCCACCAGTTTTGAGTAACAGATTAAATTAGAATGCTTATTCAAATTAACACAGAAATTCTGCAGGCAGCATCCAGGAAACAGATTATTCACACTGGAAGCCTGGGGGTCAGTAAAATTTTAGCAGCACCAGAACGTGCTAACGTGCTAATCATAAGCCGCCATCAGTCACGTACCCTTTCTGTCTTGCCAGCATTTGCAATTAAATTTGAGAAAGATATGAGAGGAGATGCATGGCAAATAACATACCTGCCATCACCTCTGAAGGGTGCTGGTCAGAGCCAGAGAGAGACTCACACAGAGACAAACGCTGCCATTCTTCTACAGGCAGCAACGCGAGCAGCGACCGACATAAGATGCATCTGATGCCAAGCAGGAACAGTAGTACAGCACACAGAAATCACTGACAAACATTATCGACCATTATCATGCACTAACATTATACACTGTGGAGATGCAGTAGCACAGTGGTTAAGTGTGCTTGATTTGGGATCAAAAGGTCTTGCGTTCAAGTCTTTGCCATGGCTTTCGCGGTGTGATCTTGGGCGAAATATTGAACTCCCACAATGCCTCATTCCACCCAGGTGTATACTTGGGTTCCGGCAAATTGTGAAGAAACCTAAATAAGAGCTGGGGGGGGGGGGGGGTTTAGCACCCCATCCAGGGGGAGTAGCAATACTCCTAGTCATTTCATGCTACCGAAACTGCGGTTAAGAATTAGCCTGATGAGCCGCTTGCGCTCAGAACAGACTAAACGCAACACACTAAAAACAGACACCGTTATCAAACATTATACCCAAACAGTATACAATATCATACATTAATCATATACTATTATCATGCGCTACCATTATGCCCCAACATCAAACACTGTTATACCCTGAGAGTATTTATTACTATCACACTTTAATATAATAGACACATACAATAACAGCACACCAAAAAAATATACACTATCTGTGAACACAAAAATTAGAACCTAAGTCTACCTTACAATCAAACTCTAACAATATACCCTAATATTAAATACAATTATCATACTCTAACATTATAACATAACAGTATTATCAAATGCTGAAATTATACCCTAATACAATACACTACAACCACATGCAAATATTATGCAATAACTGACCACCATTAAACATTAACAATATAACCCATTATCATACACTTACAACATACAAAAACAGCACACACCATTGTCATACAAACTTGCATTAACAGTACACACCATTATCATACATTAACATTATACTTTTGTACATTTAACAGTATACACCATTCTCATACAATAAATTTATCCCCAACAGTATACACTGCTATCACAGGCTAACCTCATACACTAACAATATCCACTATTATCATACACTGACAAACAGTATACATCATACACAAACATTATACCCAAACTGTACCCGCAAATATTCCATATGAACATGACACAATAACATGGTAGCATTATACATTGACATACTCCAGTGGTCTCCAGCCCTGTTGCTAAAGAGCTACCATGCTGTAAGATGTTACCGCATGAAGTACGCACCATCATGCAGTAACATTAAACCCTTACAGTATTCCCTATTATCACGTACTAACAGTGTATCCAAAGAGTATGCTCAATTTTCACACCTCAACATTAAACAATAAATACACTAACGTTATACCCAAACATTACACATTATTATCATAAACTAACATAATATCTTAAAAGTAAATGCTATTCTCATACACTAACTTACCCTAATAACACTATTATCATGAACTGGCATTACACAATAACAGACACTATCGTTGACAATATACAGCATACACCAATATCATACACTGTTATCATACAGTAGCATTATACAAAAACATAGGCTCTGTCTCATTTGCAAGGAGGGTTCCTTTCACCTCCGTACCTAGTTAGGACCCCTTTTCATTCAGAACCATTCGATAAAAAGGTTACATGAAAAGAAACACTCTAACTAGGAAGCATCACATGAATAGCACGGTTTAAATTGCAGCGCGGTGTCAGCCCTTTCCATGGGAAACATTAACGTTAATTTTCTATCAGTCTAGTTCTTGTAGCTTCAACGCTTCGACAACACTGGCGCAAGTTTTTAATTCAATTCAATTTAATTTGTTTCCCACAAAAGAGCCAATATTCGAAATTTACGCAGTCAACTTCTCGCTTCGATCAGAACCGAATTTTGAGATGAAAAAAATACATGAACTTGATCAAATACCCACCATTGTTGTCCCTTGTCTGTGATCTATGCAGCGAATCCCCAGCTTGTTGCAAGGCATTTTGGGATTTCCTTCACTGTGAAGGAACCACTAGATGTTTCTTTAAAATTTCGCTGAGGTACCTAACCAGGATTCCTATGCTTCCAACTGATATGAGACAGTCCTAAGCGGCCATATTTCCTAAAAATACCACCTACTTAGGATGCTTCCTTGCAAATAGACAGAGCCGCACACTGACATTGAACACATACAGTATACAACAATATTATACACTATTATCATAAACTAGCATTATATAAATATACACTAACATTCAACATATACAGCATACATCAGTATCATCCACTATTATCACACAATAACATTACATAATAACATAAACCAACATTAAACATAAACATTGAACATATTCTGTATACACAAATGTCATACACAATTATAATACACTAGCACAATAAAATAACATACACTAACATTGAACAGCGACAGTAAAAACCAATCATGCATTATTATCATACACTAGCATTTAACAATAACATACGCTAACATTGAACAAATACAGTATACACCAATATCATAAACAATTTTCATACACTAGAATTACACGATAACATACACTAACTACAGTATATCAATATCATGCACTATTATCATACACTAGCAGTACGCAGTACCATTTACTAACATTGAACACGAACAGTATACACCAATATCATAAACAATTTTCATATACTGGAATTACACGATAGCCTACACTAACTACAGTACATATCAATATCATGCGCTATTATCATGCACTAGCATTACACCTAGTATTTATTAACATTGAACACATCCAGTATACACCAATATCGAACAACTTTCATAGACTAAAATTACACAATAACATGCACTAGCAGAGAAAGCATACAGTATATATCAATATCATATGCTATTATCATACACTAGCATTCCACAATAACATACACAAACATTGAACACATACATTATACACCAATATCATTCAATATTATCATACACAAGCAGTACACAATAACATACACCAACATTGAACACGTACAGTATACACCGATAACACACACTATCATACATTAGCCTTACACAATAACATGCACTAGGATTACAAAATAGCATACACCAAAATTGAAAACATACAGTAGACACTAATATCATACACAATTAGCATATACTAGCATGACAAAATAAAATAGACTAACACGCTCAGGATCCCGCTACAGCCCCTAATACCTCCTCACTATCTCTTTGGCACAGCCCCCAGCCACACCCTCCTTCCCATCACCACTCTCCCAGCGCTGTACCTCCAAAGTGAACTTTCTTCCTGGACCTCGGAGCCTCTTCCATTTGCTCCAGCTTGCTACTCTCCACACAGTTCACTGCGTTTTCGCAGACAGACGGGGGCTCCATTTCTGCAGAGGCGAAAAGATTGCCGCCTCCCCCCCACCACCACTACCCTGCCTCCTCCACCCCTCAAACTGCTACGCCAGCTGATGAAACACCGCCAGAAAGTTTTGCGCGAACCAAGACCGGAGAGTTAGCGTCCATCGCGAGTGGCGCTGAAGCAGAGCGTGTGGACCGGGCTGTGCAAAATCCTGCTCGAGCTCTCTCCTTAGCGCCGTGCACAGAAAGAGAGAGAGAGAGACAGAGAGAGAGAGGAAAAAGTGTAAAAAGAGGGAGAAAAAAAATCTCATATCATGCCAAGGCCCACTCCATAGCAACCGGGTTGTACAGTGTAGAGAATGTTTCCATGGAAATGCATCAATCAGGAAGGTCCATGGGTGTTGCGCTGAAAGGTTTCTGAGCGAGCGGGGCGATTACGCATGCCAGGATCGACCAACCGGGGAGCGAGAAAATGTCATCTTACAGCTCATGACCAACACACCGCTAATTCTTAGGGCTCGGCTATTTTAGGAGGCTTGGCATGTTTTTCGTGAAGGACATCGACGCTCATTCTTACAGCTTCCTCTCGTGTGCAGCCCTGTCTTCATTCGAAGGACTGCAAAATTATTTTAAGGCAGGGATTTTAAATTATTTTAAACAGCAGGGAGAACTGAGCAAAGAATAGGGCTGAAAACATGTTTCAACGGCAGTACTTGGTTTAGTATAGAGACCGTTACGTGATGTTGGTTAAGAAAAGCAAGAGCCACCGCAATCATTACAAAATACTCAATACCTTGCACAAGGGATTTCAGCCAAACATCACGACCTGGACGAGTCTCTTCATCGTTTTGATTCCCTTACCCACATTTTACAGTGAAGTAACCTCTTCGCACTGCATAAGGAAACTATCTGTCAGTGCAGTGTGTGTGCATGTGAGAGAACAGGAACGGAAATATGATGCATGCCCTGTGGCCCCTGCGTGTTTCTGTGCTTGCGTGTGTGTGTGTGTGTGTGGATGGTCTAGTTAGAAATCAGCGCTCTAAGGAAGGGATGAGTGTGTGAGTAATCTAGGAAATTTGTAGAAGCAGGGAAGCAACTTAGAGAGCGAAGAGTGTGTGTGTGCAGGTACACATGTTTGACAGAGAGACTGGCAGACAGGAGGTGAAGTGTCAGAGGTGAAGTGGCTCAAAATGAACCAGCAGGGAGAGACTGAAAGAGTGTGTGTGTTTGAGAGACAGAGACAGTGAGAGAGTGAGAAGAGCGCTTCCAGCAGAGAGAGAGAGAGAGAGGGAGAGAGAGAGAGGAGAGTGTTCAGCACAGCCCCTCTCCTCCTACACACTCCCTCATAGCAGGCTCTCGTCCACGCTTCTCAACCCCCCCCCCCACCACCTCCCCGGTTCCAAGAACGTCTCCCAAATCCCAAAACGTACATGTGCTTCCACGAACACACACACACACACACACACAAACACACACTCTCTACCTCTCTCTCTCTCTCCCTCTTGGTTCATTTAAAAACACTTCACTTCTTACGCTTCATCTATCTCGTCTGTCTCTCTTAAACAAGTACGAGCACGCGCATGCACTCACAGACATAAACACACATACAAACACAAAGACACACATGCAAGCACACAGACACATACACACGCGCACACACACACACACACACACACACACACACACGTACACAAACGCACACAAATACACGCACACATACATACACACATCACACCGCTGCTAACACAGAGAAGAGAGCACACCCTATGAAATCTGGAGTGTGTGTACTTGCATATGTGTGTCAGCGCATAAGAACAGGCATGAGAACAGCAGGCAATGCAGGTTGGAGGACTGGACTGGAGAGTCTGCCCACAGACAAGTGAGGAGATGTACCTGTGCAGGGGTCATGTGACACACACAGAGGGGCCAATGCTCCACAGGGGCCCTGCTCTGGGCCCCAACACATCACTCCCTGGGGCCACAATTCAGCCCCCTCTTTTTTCTGGACGAAAAACCCCGTCATTTCCACAACATTTATAGTATCTGACAGCATCAGTCTTTAATTAAACTATCAGTAAATTTGTTTACAAAGTGGTTTCATGCCTACAATCACCAACATCGTAAACATAAGGGAAAGACATTTGGACTTAGTTTTTCAGGAGATGGTCTTTTTGAGCAGTCATATTCACATGTCTGTCTCCAAGCTTAATTAAATCATAAGTGATAATCTTTAACTGAGCCACCTCAAGGACAATTTCCTGTCTTGATTTGACAGACAAGCTGATTGATTGATTGCTTGATTGATTGATTGATTAAGGAACACTTTAAGCTGCATTCAGGCCAGCCTCGGGCGCCTGTGAAGCCAGGAGGGATGGAACATTCACCGAAAACAAACACACGCTCACCGCTACCGTAAAAACACACACATGCACACACTCACAAACACACGCTCACTGTGTCCATAAAAACAGAAACATGCACACACTCACAAACACACACTCACTGTGTCCATTAAAACACACACATGCACACACTCACAAACACACGCTCACTGTGTCCATAAAAACAGAAACATGCACACACTCACAAACACACACTCACTGTGTCCATTAAAACACACACATGCACACACTCACAAACACACGCTCACTGTGTCCATAAAAACAGAAACATGCACACACTCACAAACACACACTCACTGTGTCCATTAAAACACACACATGCACACACTCACAAACACACGCTCACTGTGTCCATAAAAACAGAAACATGCACACACTCACAAACACACACTCACTGTGTCCATTAAAACACACACATGCACACACTCACAAACACACGCTCACTGTGTCCATAAAAACAGAAACATGCACACACTCACAAACACACACTCACTGTGTCCATTAAAACACACACATGCACACACTCACAAACACACGCTCACTGTGTCCATAAAAACAGAAACATGCACACACTCACAAACACACACTCACTGTGTCCATTAAAACACACACATGCACACACTCACAAACACACGCTCACTGGGTCCATAAAAACAGAAACATGCACACACTCACAAACACACACTCACTGTGTCCATTAAAACACACACATGTACACACTCACAAACACACAATCACTGTGACCATAAAAACAGAAACATGCACACACTCACAAACACACACTCACTGTGTCCATTAAAACACACACATGCACACACTCACAAACACACGCTCACCGCTACCGTAAAAACACACACATGCACACACTCACAATCACACACTCACTGTGTCCATTAAAACACCCACATGCACACACTCACAAACACACACTCACTGCTCCTGTAAAAACACACACATGCAAACACACAAACGCACACTCACTGCGTCCATAAAAACACACACATGCACACATTCATAAACACACGCTCACTCCTACCATAAAAACACACACATGCACACACTCACAAACACACCCTCACTGTGTCCATTAAAACACACCCATGCACACACTCACAAACACACGCTCACTGTGTCCATTAAAACACACACATGCACACACTCACAAACACACGCTCACTGCTCCTTTAAAAACACACACATGCAAACACACAAACGCACACTCACTGCGTCCATAAAAACACATACATGCACACACTCACAAACACACGCTCACTGTGTCCATAAAAACAGAAACATGCACACACTCACAAACACACACTCACTGTGTCCATTAAAACACACACATGCCCCCACTCACAAACACACGCTCACCCCTACCGTAAAAACACACACATGCACACACTCACAAACACACGCTCACTGTGTCCATTAAAACACACACATGCACACACTCACAAACACACGCTCACTGCTCCTGTAAAAACACACACATGCAAACACACAAACGCACACTCAGTGCGTCCATAAAAACACATACATGCACACACTCACAAACACACGCTCACTGTGTCCATAAAAACAGAAACATGCACACACTCACAAACACACACTCACTGTGTCCATTAAAACACACACATGCACACACTCACAAACACACGCTCACCGCTACCGTAAAAACACACACATGCACACACTCACAAACACACGCTCACTGTGTCCATTAAAACACACACATGCACACACTCACAAACACACGCTCACTGCTCCTGTAAAAACACACACATGCAAACACACAAACGCACACTCACTGCGTCCATAAAAACACATACATGCACACACTCACAAACACACGCTCCCTGTGTCCATAAAAACAGAAACATGCACACACTCACAAACACACACTCACTGCGTCCATTAAAACACACACATGCACACACTCACAAACGCACACTCACTGCGTCCATAAAAACACACACATGCACACACTCACAAACACACGCTCACCGCTACCGTAAAAACAGACACATGCACACACTCACAAACACACGCTCACTGTGTCCATTAAAACACACACATGCACACACTCACAAACACACGCTCACTGCTCCTGTAAAAACACACACATGCAAACACACAAACGCACACTCAGTGCGTCCATAAAAACACATACATGCACACACTCACAAACACACGCTCACTGTGTCCATAAAAACAGAAACATGCACACACTCACAAACCCACACACACTGTGTCCATTAAAACACACACATGCCCACACTCACAAACACCCACTCACTGTGTCCATTAAAACACACACATGCACACACTCACAAACACACACTCACTGCGTCCATAAAAACACACACATGCACACACTCACAAACACACACTCACTGCGTCCATAAAAACACACACATGCACACACTCACAAACACACACTCACTGCGTCCATAAAAACACACACATGCACACACTCACAAACACACACTCACTGCTACTGTAAAAACACACACATGCACACACTCACAAACACACACTCACTGCTACTGTAAAAACACACACATGCACACACTCACAAACAGACAATCGTTGCGTCCCTTTAAACCAAGTCAAAATTCAGCAAATTAGGAGCGGCCGTCTGCAGCCCTTGCAATTTAATTCATGTGCTGATGGATTAGCCATTTGCCGAGGCGCATCGATTAGCCACGCACTTTATCGAGGGAAGGACGGAGAGACCCCACACACCGCCAGAGCATACCCTCCGTCCGACCCACTGCCAGCTCTGCTGCGGATCACTGACTCACTACCACACACAGCCGGCCAACCAAATTCACCGCTCATCCCCAGGAACACGCCCCCTCCCCCGCCCCCCTCCACCTGGTAAGGCCAGCGGGAACACAAACCGTGCCCCTACACGGGCAGGTGGTTAACAGAATGTTTGTGTTGCTGATATAAATTAAGGGAAAGATGAATCGTTCTCTTTCGCTGGCTAATTTACCTCGACCCGCTGGCTGGTTATGTTTCGTAACCAAGCTGTGATACCGCTTCTGCTCTGAGCCACACTTCAGCCAATCAGATTAAACTTAACTGGAATTTTAAGCAAATCAGATTGAACACTGGAATTTTTCCCTCACTTGGTTTTGAAAAATATTCTGCTCGCCCGTTGAGCGTTACGCCAGATGAGCCCAGTCTCATCCCGACTAGGGGTGCAATGATTATGAATTGCGGTTTTTTTTTAAAGCATAGTAACACCACCTGCTGCCATGGGGCAAACATCTCTGTGATCCAAGCTTTACCTTTTCTTTTTACCCCCGTGATGTCCTGATTGAAAGTGCTAAACATCGTAGGGCATGGGAAATGCTTCCGGAAAAAACTTGACTGACATCAGTATTTTTCGGCTACGTCCTGAAAGGAGCCAAGCAAATGAAAACAGAATCGTCTCCTATTAACCAATTGGGCAACTCTAAGAAAAGTAACCTGTTCCCGTTTACTTTGCTTGATTAGCAATCAAATGTGGAATCGTTTACTCTTTAAGTAGAATGAGTAGAGCTGTTCATTAAGACAACGTGTTTGATTGCTGCATTTGGAAATTTAAATTTAAACAGCACAGATTTGCATTGCCACGCCATTTCGTGCAACTGTGATAATTCATATCTCACATTCACGTTTCATCTGCTTTTCAGTATTTTTTCCACCTTGTGTATTTTTTAGACTCTTAAAATCTTAAAAAATGTTGATAGATGGAGTCGATAGATGGAAAACTCCCAGTGAAAGGACGTAGAGTCCGTATCTTTAACTTTTTTTTATTATAGAAAACCTCGGAACTTACATCTTTAAAAATGAACACGACTCGATCAAATCCAATGGAGACCTCTTGGAGGTGAAGTTTTTATATTCACGGCGTTGCTAAGACTCAAATCGTCCGGGAACAAACAACTCTTATTTTTCTTATCAATGTTGCTAAGTGACGCTGAGGCGACGTTTTCGCCCATGCGCTGTACGTCCAGACTCAGATCGTCCCAGGACTCAAATCGTCCCTTGACAACGCCAAAAGCTTCCTTCTGCCTCGTTCACTTGGTCAGGTAGCGTCAATATATGACGAGTCCAGATGAGAATGTGTTGGCCGGACGGACGCAGGCATAACTTTCACAGGCATTTTGGAGAAAAACGCTCAAAATGCCTGCAATCTCTCACAGCAAAATCCAGAGAATTGGAAAAGAAATGATTTTCAAGTATCAAATGCAATCTGGTAAGCCCTCTTTGAATTGTGATATAACACTGGGATGAGCTGCCTTTAATCCTACAGCTACATTGCGTTCCCAGCGTTACTGATGCATCAAAGCAGACCGCGAGAGTGCCTGTTGCTCCTAATCGTTTTTCATATTCATTGAACACGTTCTGCGCTCGACATGCAATGATTTCTGATTCATTTCTCAGACTTCCTCTGTTTCCCTTGTCTCTCTCCGCTCCTCCTCTAACGCTCAAATTTGCAAAGCTAAAGAGGGGGCACTTAGCAGAGCCGAGTAGACCTGTTTAACAAGCGCTGTATTATACAAACAGATCAGAGCCATTTCTACAGACAAGCATGCAGCATGATAATACTCCAATCTACTTCTGCTAGAGCAACCTTAATTAAATCCCCACTTTCAGACACCTGTTACAACAAATGTGACTAATCACTGTCAGATAAGAAACACAATTCTCACCCCAGACAGCAGAGCTCTCGATGGTCATGGCAATTTAATCGGCAAGAAGGCCGTGACATCATCAGAACCTATTATGTCATAGTTCTCGGTCCGCTGAGAAGGGAAACTGCCAACCTCAATTCCAACTCACATCCTGATTAGCATTCATTTGGCTGAGTTAGTCATAAAGGGAATTCTTCAGAAGTGCTAGCGTCACGCTACTCATTCAGCGTCAAGCCATTCACACAGGAGCAATTAAATTTAATCCATTTCCTTGAGAGCTGGAGAATATTCTAGCACTCGCGCCTATCACCTTTTGAGCCCACTAGAGTTCTCAGGACCTCATCATCTCACTCCACTCCAATTCCAATCAGATCTCCGCATCCGTCTGCGATGGAGCTGCACTTGACATCAAATAGTACAAGAAGAGGAAAAAAGATCTTGTGCCGGTGAAACAGCGTGCCACAGCATGATAGCACAGCACTACAGAGAAATTATTTTCTGAATGCCATGGTCTTGCAGAACATCGTTTAACCCTTAAATTGGGGGATTCTCAGAGTTCAAAGTCCATGTTCCAGAACTCCATTGTTGCGATTAACGGTAGTGATTGTAACATCATCATCCGCTCAGTTTTTCGTTTGTTGTAGTTCTCATTAATATTCAGTGTAGAACACTGTTAATCGCATATTTCTGCCCTCTCATCTCAAATGGCAACAACGTTCATCAATCATATTACCCCAAAGACTTTCTGTTTTTACAACCTTTTCATTCCAACGGATTCAAGGGTTTCTGGTAAAACATTCAAGAATGTCTTGTCACTGTGCACAGCAAATGCATTCAGCTACACTATACAGTCAAAAGTATTGGGACACCTGGCCATTACATCTGCAGGAACTTTCTAAATCTATAGGCATTAATTCAGAGTTGGTTCCCCCGCCCATGCAGCTATAACAGCATCCATTCTGAGAAGGCTTTCCACAAGATTTTTGAGTGATTCTGCAGGAATTTTTGCCCATTCATCCAGAAGAGCATGTCTGAGGTCAGGCATTCGTATCGGATGAGGTCTAGCTCACAATCTCCAATCTAGTTCATCCCAAAGGTGTTTGAAGGGATTGAGGATTAGGGCTCTGTGCAGGCCAGTCAAGATCTTCCACACCAAACTCACCAAACCTTGTCTTTATGGACCCTCCTTTGTTCACAGGGGCACAGTCACGCTGGAACAGAGACTTCACTTCACCAAACTGTTCCCACAAAGTTGCAAGCATAAAATTGTCCAAAATGTCTTAGTGTGCTTGAAGCATTAAGATTTCAATATATTGGAACCAAGGGGCCAATCCCAACCTCTGAAAAACAACCCCAAACCATAATCCTTCCTCCACCAAACTTTACAGGTACAATGCAGTCAGGCAGGTAACGCTATCCTGGCATCTGCCAAACCCAGACTCGTCTATCAGACCTCCAGACAGAGTACAGTGATTCCTCTCTCTACAGAACACTTTTCCACAGCTCCAGAGTCCAGTGGCGGCCTGCTTTACGCAACTCCATCCAGCACTTGCCATTGCGCTTGGTGATGTGAGGCTTGCATGCAGCTGCTTGGCCATGGAAACCCATTCCATGAAGATCCTGGCGCACAGTTTTTGTGCTGATGTTAATGAAAAGGAAGTTAGGGACTCTTTATTTGAATCAACCGGGCATTTGCGATTTTTACACACTGTGCACCTCAGCACTCGGCGACTCCGCTCTGTGACCTCTCGTGGTCTGCCGCAAAGTGGCTGGATAGGTATTATTCCGAAACACTTCCACCTTTCAATAGCTCCACTTACAGCTGATCATAGAATACCTAGTATGGTAAGAAATTTCACAAACTGACTTCTTGCGAAGGTGGCATCCCATGACAGTACCACACTTGAATTCACTGAGCTCGAACGACCTGTTCCCTCTCAAATGTTTGTAAATGCATACTGCATAGCTAGATGTTTGAGTTTATACACCTGAGGCAATGGGTCTAAATTAAAAAACTGAGTTCAGAGATTAAGAGGTGTGTCCCAATACAGTTGTCCATACACTGTATCATGGTCACGGTACCCTAATAGCACTAAATACAATCGGAGCACAGGAGCTTAAGTCAGTCGATATTAGAGTCCAGCTTAGACCAGCCCAGCTGTCCAAACCGTATAGGGTTTGCTCAAAGTCTCAAAGCTCTGGAGGTGATTTGAAACAACTGGAGAGTGATAAGGTGCTCTAAAGCATGTTTGTGCTGACTATAACAGCACCGCGACAGGGCAGCACCCAAAGCCGGCCCAGCCAGAGGCCAGAGAAAAGCCCGTGGGGTAGGATGGAAGGGTTACAAGCGCAGGGGTGGAATCTGAGGTCTGTGTGGAGCGGGGTGCGCCTGCCCTCTACTACCCCGGGTCACAGAGAGAGAAGCGATGGGGCCGACAAGGCTAGAACTTGTTTTCATTTCGACCCGTGGAAGAGCTCAAATGAGCGCAGGCCAGCGCAGGAGGCACTGCTTTCGAGACAAGCGCAGAGACACGCACAGAGCTTGCAGTGAGAGCCTGCAGCCTCGCTCAACAGAGCAACACAATGCTCAGTATTAAGTCATCGGCCCTGACTCCACTTTACAAGCAGACAATGGGGACAAGATGGGCTTCTGTAGAGTCACGCGTTGGAACGATGCCTCCAAAATGGCTCTGCTGAGAATGGCATTTGTCGGTTTTTTTGTAAAGCTTTCGAGGCCTTTCCGCCTGAGAAGGCCGGGTATGTGCACACAGACGGAGAGAGGCAGCACTTTCACTGCTCTGGCCCCGCTCCCGGCCCGGGGTAAAGCCCGGCTCCCAAAGGACCCCGATACGCTCCAGCTATGGAGCAGAGCTCCTGTCAACACACAGAAACAAAGACCCTCCGAACGCCCCACCGGGGCTGTCTCTGGGTGCTGTGGGCTACAGCTCAGATCATAAAGGCCCCATCGCTGTTCCATTTGCATATTGACATTTGAAGACCAGAGCAAACTGCCCTGCATCAGTGTCAGTCTCGTACAATGGGCTCTACCCTCGAGATATTTCATTTTCTGAAGCCAGATCAAGACAATCAAGCCGACCCATTGTACCGCTGTGCACAACATGCCTGAAATAAACAGGATATAATACAAGATAAACATTCACCCATCCACAGTGAAAACTGTATCCTGGAATGAAGAAAGCTTCACTCGTTAAAAATTTTGCTTTACTGAACACTGTCCTTCAGCTTTTGTTTGCCGTATTTTCAACTTGGGAACCGTATTTTACAGGACGACGAATAAGAACAAGAAGGTTATTATTTGAATAATGCGTTTTTACATGCTGAAACATGCCTGCTGCACAGAGTGAGAGACTACTGACACAGTTGACAATGAACCTGCTATTGATAGTGTTGATGACTTGCAACTCGACTCTCATTTGATAACACAGATGGAGAAGTTGCTGATATCATGGTATCCACACTTCCTGTGGTGAGGTATGCATTTCCTGTTGTCTGGAGGATTTCTCCAAAGGGGAGCTGAGGATGTCAGCAGGACTCGTGTAGAACTTCGTTCCTCTCTAGGGTGGAGTACCTACATGGGACCCGGATACAGGGGCGAAACCACAGGACAGGCTACAGAGCATGCCTGATTAAACCAGCTTAGCCGTCTCTGCAGAAACGTCATCAAGGGCCACGGATTCTCCCGCCAATAACTTTCACATAATTTTGCCTGCGTCCGGCGCACTGCCCACATTGTTTATATTTATTCGGCACCTTCACATGACTTGGTTAAAACCTGCTGAAGGCGTCCCAGTCCGGTTCCTGCCAAATGGCCGCTGCTGTACAGACCAGCAAGAGGCGCGGTAAAGTGGAACACTTTATAGAGCATTGAAAACAGCTACAAAGCTAAGAAAGGAGCGATAATAAGGAAACACACTTTAATAGCACAGGGAGAGAACAGGGTGCCTTAAGGACAAGTCAGGAGGTGCATATTTGGCGGCGGGATTGGTCAGGGAGTGAGCAATGGGCGGGAGTGTGTGCGTGCGCGGGAGCGCGTGTGAGAAGGGTGGGCGGAAGTGTGACCGCCGAGGGACAGTAGCGACCTGGTGTTACCGCGGCAACCCCTTGCGGAGCGGAGATCAGGACATTTTTGAGCCTCTGTCCACCACAGCAAAATTATGGCCCACTATTAAATTAAACAAACAACATCAGAGGTAGGAAATAATATCTGTAATCTTATTGTGAGGATGTAGCTTCCCTTTGGTACAAGTGGCTGAGACAGCAACACAGACTCTGAAATGATGATAAATGTCCAGGTGCCCGATACTCCCAAGTTAAATTTATGAGTATTAATTACATTTGAGCTGCTGACGAAGCTTTGTTTACCAATTCTTAACTTAATCACCGCCCCTGACGTCTTGTTCATAAAGGCGTATCTTTGCTCTAGCTGAGCAAGGCTCAGTGGACAAATTCAGCCTTTATTTTTGAAAATTCTTTCTATACAGTCTCTCCTTGCACTATTTTATTAACGCTTAAGGCCTGATTTACTACGACCTTTAGCACATGCAAAATCTTTTTTCCCGTGCAAAACGAGAAACCTTGCCACTGATTGATGCAAGGCAAGTACCCAGGCCAATCATGGGCAATGTTATTGGTTTTCCACTGGCAAAAAGATTTTGCATGTGCTAAAGGTCTTAGTAAATCAGGCCCTTAGAGCACTAAATGCAGCTATTGCTGCTCAATGATGTCAGATATCAAATCAAAGCTGTTGAAAACCAGTCATGCGGCGACTAGTTTGAAAGAGCTTCTGTAGGGGAGCTCATTTAAACAAGTCATAATATGATAGGTTTTAAACAGCACAAGATAATTAAATGAATATTTTTTTAAATGTATTCCAACGCTCTAAGGGTTAGATCATATTGTTCGGAGAGGGGAGGGAGTTTGGTTCTCATGCTATGGCTTCAACTGACGATCAAGCTCGACCCGAACCGTGTGAATGTACAAGCGACTGTGGGTCAAATGTGTACAACAGGGCAGGAAAAAATTACTGCCCACCACAGCTTAAAAAAGCTCTTCGCTTGCCAATGAAATGTCACATTAGTGAAGTAACAGTCACTTAGTCCTTTTATACGACAGCCTAAGGCATAATGTGTATACCTTATTCCCATTTCATCCTACATTTTAGTATTGTTCCCCCCATCTGATTTATATTTTTCAATCTTGCTTCATTGAATTTCCTAGCTTCATTATATGGTGTTTTGGTCCTTCTTCCACAGGGGAGGTATTTTGGGCTGACAATAGTTGCATGAAAAGTACAGTAAAAATGCATTTTATCATAACTATTATGACCTTGTGAAGCCGAAAACCAGATGTGAGTCTCTGCTGTTCTAACCATAGAGATATAACACAGCCAGACAGAATGAGGAAGTACCTTTGCTTCCGCCAGCTAGCATGTTAGCTTCCTGCTTCTCCTTTTCCCAAGGATGCAATTTTGTGGCCAAAGGCGCTGAAGCTCCATAGACACCAAATGAAAAGTGCGCATTTTTTTCTTGCCAAATGAAGCGAAAACAAAAAATGTATTCGGTAATCCTTCATTATTTTGCTCTTTGTCTGACGCAACTGTTCCATGTTTTCAATAGCGCCTGTAAAATAAGAACTGCTACTTAGAGCTTGATGACAGCTCGTGCACGAGTTTGATTGTCCAGCTGTTGCTCTGACTTCAGCAGTTCAGCCAATGAGTGTACAGTGCGTGTGCGTTCCGGATTACCCCATTTATGCGTAGCGTCCTCACATGAGGACTGTTAAGAAAAAGTGTCCTGTTTGAATGACTATTAGAGTGGTGTTTTGAAGTATAATAACATAAAAAGTAAAAAAAGAAAATTCAGGCATAAATAGGTTAACAGCATTGCTCGATATTTCCCCTCAAACACATTCGCCAATCTGCACAGACGACACACTTTCTTGGCCATTTGTGCTGTCAAATCAGATAGGCAATCTTATGAAATGGTGCTTATGAAATGGTGCACCCATGGAACGCCATTTTTATAGATGGCGTTGGTCAATACTGTGCTTCCTGGGCTGAAGTAGCTAGCCTAGCATCTCCCATTGAAAGTAATAGGGGTGGTACTTCTTCACTCTCTCCAGTTCTATTATATTACCTCCATGGTTCTGACCTCAGCAGGGAGATCATTCCTCCCCATCGGAGTCAGTAAAGACAGCAGACGTGACCAGGAAGTGCAGCTATGTGCTAAGGAGTGTGCTGTGAGCATGTAACCCAGGCCAGGTAGCAGGGCCTCCACTGTCCCGCCGGGGTGATGTAGATGATTCATGTGCCGCCTGAAGGGGACCAGCCACCTCCCAGAGAAGTGCTCCTCACTTTAGACCATGCGAGGCCTCTTACTGGACAGCACCAGAGCAGGATGACACGAAATAGGTTGAATAAGTGAGATAGATCCATCCCCACAGGGAAATGATTTCAGAGCGGCGGGGGGAGGGGTCAGAGGAGGACATGAGGGTCCAATCACCTCTCTTCTCACCTCCTATCCAAGCTCTGAGCTCCGCCCACCAGGGACACAAGGAAAAGAATCTTTCATTTCAATTTTATTTGTAGAGCGCTTTTCACAGAAGGATTTTCACAGTCAAAATGGGCATCGCCCTGCCTGATCCCCTAAAAAGCAAACAGGATTTCAAAACAACTCTAAGAAGGGGGAGAACTTGTCATATGGCAGTGAGAAAAGCCCCCAATGAGAGGAAATCTCAGGAGGAACCCGGCTATAGTGGAGGAGCCCATTGAAGTATGATTAGAAGCAGTAGCGTCTGTAGCTCCAGGATGTGGCCAGGCGTGGGGTCGGGGTGGAGCCGGATCAGCACAGCAGCAGCCAGCACCCACACGGAGAGGGACGGGGGTTGATTGGGCCATAGCTTCAGGGTAAGAGAGGGAAGGGATCTCCAGAGAAAGACAGAATGGAGGAATTTAGGCACTGTATATATCAACAGCACCCTGAAACAAGGAAAGGAGGAGAAGATGGGGTAATCAGGGAACCAGGAATTCAGGAGAAGGAATGCGCTTAGGAGCGATGGCAGTTACAGCTGTGACAAATGCGTGGGGAATGGTGATTCCAAAGCACAGCAAATAATACGTCTTCCACTGTGAAAAAATTAATCCACACGAGTTTCCCTGCTCAAGACATCCTTGAGAAATTCCTTCCTCCTCTGACCGGACTCTTCGCGGACGTATAGGATTCTCAGGATAGGAACCTCCTGAATGATGGCAGCAGTTAGTTTACTTCCAGGTTGAGGGAAGGAAATGAAGTAGGGAGAAATAAGCTGTCTGGATGAGCTGAAGATCTCTCAGGTGCGCTCACAGGTTTATCGGTATATTACACACTCACTGAGAAAGGTCCCACACTGAAAACTGCCTGTCATACACAGAACACAAAAAATACATCACAATGCTGTTGGTCGCAATGCAAAACACCTGCATGTCACAGCAAAACTAGACTTGTTGTAATGTCACCCAAATCTGATGGGCTGGGATGTTTTCAACAGGAAAATAAATTAGTACTCGACAGCATTCCGCAGGAAATGAAAGTGCTGTAAAGACAGGTTGTTAGCGCATTGACTTAAGCGTAGCAGCACACAGCACCCATTCAGAAGCAGCGAAACAGCTGGCGTCTGTCAGGCCTCTCGTCCAGTGCTTACCGGGAGGGCCATAAATATTTGGACAGTTACGCAATGGCCTCAAATTTCTACAAAGTTCACTCATCATGGACGTTTGCACAATCAAATCAAAACTGAAGGCCTAAGCCTTCATTTCACTGTGGGTATGCCAACACTGCACAAATTGTGTAGCCCTTTAAAATTCTTCTCCGACTTCCCAATCTATGCCAGAGAGGCTAACAGCCTACATAATCTGTCGTGTCTGTTGGCTTTTATGGTCATTCAACACAGTATTGATCAAAGTATTAGATTGCACAGTAAACGCACCTCACCTGGTTTTTGGCACTAAAAAGGTTGGTGAAAACAGAAACCAATACACTGTGCAACTATCCAGGACCTGGAGTGCATCAAAACTCTCCAAAGAGCCTCGCACTTCCCTTGAAAACGAGCATGACCAGGAAATAGTCTAAATGGCAGCCAAGACGAGGAGCATCTGATTGGTCTATTTCATGAAGGAAAGAAGGCAATTTGTGCCTTTAATGCTTTCTTCCAGCAAGGAAACACAGGACCAACCACAGAAGGAAAGAAAGATTGAACATGGACCACAAACCTTTGCAGCTGTAGCGACTGGTTATGTCATTCTTGTCACAAAGCTTTCTAATAAATTGTGAATGGCATCTCTGCTATTAAGTTTTAGGACATATTGCAGGATTGGACATCCAATTTTTCTTGAGCGTATACCAAGGTACTTATAAAATCTCCTTGTAACTTTCACTTGACCTGTATGACGTGCTCTAGTGAAGTCAAAGAGTAGTGCCAAGAAAAAGGTCGCCTATTTAAAACTCAAAATTGGCCACCGCTGGTCTAAGCTCTAATTGTCCGCTGGACCGCGGCTCAGTACCTAAGCACACCTCCAGGGGAAGCCACTTCCGCTCCCTGAAGGAGCTCACACTTACGCGGCCTGTCCTCGTTCAGTTTGGAGGGGATCTCTTCCACGCAGTCTGCAGGGAACCAGCCCACATGCCCACGAGAGCTACCTTCCCAGAATCCCCCCTCTCCGATGCTCAGAACTGGAAGAGAAGAGGTGGAGCAGGAGAGAGGGAGGGTGGGAGAGAGAAAGAGAGACAATGTGAAATCTTTTAAGTCCATTTTAAAGTTTGATGATGTCCTTTTCTCTCGTGATCCAGACAGTGCAGTATTCCCGCACCAATCACTACAGCCCACATTAGGTCTGGGCTCCGCCTTTTTCTTCCAAAACAGACCAGCCAAATTCCGCCATTTTCACCCCACAGCCCACCAATTGCAGTGCAGAAATTGAAGAGCCTGCGCTAAAAGTACACAAGTCTTATTTTCACTCACCTTCTGGCACTGGGGTTTTTTATTTCTTTACAGCACAATCCCAATTATCATAAAGCAGTACTTTCAGTCAAAAAAAAAACGCCCATAGGGCGTTTCACAAAATCTTGAGAAATAAAGTCAAGTTGTATACATTTTTGCCTGATCTTATTTCATTTTGTCAGCACAATGCCCCTTACAGTCTAACAATAGACAGACATTTAGAAGAGTATTCAGCACTGGGGAGGGTCCAGTCATCCCTACAGAGAGCACAAATCTCTCAAGCAGAACTCAGAGATAACTGGGGCTTCGCTTGTGGCCAGGAGGCATAATCTGCGGCCCCATCTCTCCGCCATCTGGTGAGCAAGATCGCACAGACCTGGAGGTGTCAGAGAGGAGCTCAGCTGACTCACAAGCCGCGAGCAGCGTCGTTTACGCAGCGGGAGAGCTCTACCGCACGCGGCCGATGCTCTACAAGCAGGGCCCATCCGCGTAATCCATAAACCTCGCCCTACGCGGTTAATGCGCCACGCTGCGAGTCCATCGCCTGCTTCCAGTATTAAATGTGTTTAATCACCCATAATTGAATGGTTAAAGATTTTCTGATGTGTGCTCTGTAGAACAAGAGCTCACAATCACTCTGTACAACAGCGCATGTTTGTATGAAGCGGGCACTGCACAGCAAGCCTGATAAGCATTCAGTATGCATTGCAAAATGGGATGCTTAATTATTCATTCTGCACCAGACAATAGGACACTTAAGTCTTTAAAGTGCATTTTACATTAGGTACTATTATGGATTACACTTCAAAATCGCAGATTAACACTCCAAGTGCCATAATTCCATATCTGCATGCAGAAATAAACTATCTTTACCTCATGACATGGTAGCCTATTGTCCGAGCTAACCATTTTTCACCTGAAGTTACTGATACATTAGCATTAAACAGGACTTTTTAGGACCACTTAGCTGTTCTGACACTCTGATATTGGCGAAGTGTGTCAGCTAGCTCCTGAGAGAGTTCATAACAGCACATTAAAAATAGCAAATAAGCGATGTCAGTCAACTGTTTGCAGTATCGTTCTGCAAATGAACGAAAACTGACATAAGAAATATTTAGCATGGACAGCGCGACTAAACGTAAAAGCATTTAATAAGGACAGTGCAAAAAAATACACTCAGTATGGACTATACCGCAGGTTATGTAGGAATTTTATGTGGACTTATAAAATAATGCACTTTGTATGGACAATACAGCAGGTATGAGCATTTAATATGGCCAATGCTGCATAAAACACTTGATCTGGACTGCAGGATACAGGCATTTAGTATGGTCTTAAGGCAGGGAAACAGGTGTGGTCATTTAGCACGAACTTCCCAACATGATACACATAATACTGACAGCACAAGAGAACAAAGTGTTTAGTATGGACACTGCAATGCATTTACTGTGAACTGGACAATGGCATGTAGGCATGGACATTACAGCATAGTTCTCTGAATATAGATTGCACAAGAGAACATAAAGTGCGCACCATAATTCAATGGACAGGGACACATTTTTTATTTTGGTTTTGTATTCCATTACTAGTCTGAAAGGACACGATGACAATGAGGTTGAAGCGCAGGCTGTCATCTTGAATTTGAGGATTTTTTCCTGGACAGCACCTTTGGCCCCATTTTAAGGAGCATCAAAAAATACTGGACAGTTTAACAGAATGGAGAATACAGTAATCATATTTAACTATTAGTCAGATATCCTTTGACTGCAGGGACTACTTGAAGTCTGTGACACACAGACATCCCCAGATACAGAGTATCGTCCCTTTCGCAGTATTTCTGCCTTCAGTCTGATCTTCAGCAGGTGAAGTGCTGCTCAGCTGGACTCAGAGCTAGTTGTTGACTCCTCCAAAAAAGTAAAACAAAAGAAAATGTTTCGCTGTCCAATTAAATATATTGGCAATTATTATAGACTTTGCAACATAACACATAATAAGGAATGCAAAACAGGACATTGAAGCGGTTTGTATGGAGTAAGCAACAGTATGCACAACACAGTACATGAAGACATTAAGTATGGACTTACCATACTACAATTAATTTTGACAGTACAACACAGGACATAGACATTTAATATGGACCGAGCAATACACTTAGTGTGCACTGCAAACAAGGACATACAGGTATCTAGTATGAATACAGTACTGTCAATTTTAACTGTACAACCCTTGACACACCAGTGTTTAGTATGGTCCCAGCAAGATAAAACTCATAGTATGGACTGCACAATGCAGGAGATGTTGGCATTTAGTAAGGACAGTGCACCCTGATACCGCACGCCACACAGAACACATCCATCAGTATCACAGGTGGCCTTTAGAAGCAGGATGCAGCAGGTCGCTGGGCTCGGACGCACAGGCCAGGGGGACTCACCTTTGACCCTGTCGTTCTTGTACAGGGTGATCTCTCCTTCGCCCTGGGGCTGGTAGGACCGAACCACCACAAAGTGCCTCCCCGGGACGGCACTGTACAGCTTGCGTTTGGGCCCCGGCAGGTCCTCACGGTTGGCATTTGGACTGCAGGAGGAACAGAGCGCAGCATTGTTTAGAGTTAGTCAGGAAATACGCAAAAATGGAAGTAATGGAGTTTTTCATGATTACCCTCTTTGTGATCATACTTCACGACAGAAAGGCTTTTTTAGTCTTTGAAGGAACCCTACTGAAGTTCTGTAAATCTCCCAGAATACATGACTGCGTTGTAAATGGAATGGCTATATTAGCCTTCGGAGCACTGAAATAATAAAACAAAAAGTTAATTATCTTGTGCTGCTGAAGACCTATCATGTGACGACTTGTTTAAAAGACCTCCCCTGCAGCAACAAGTCACGACATGATAGGTTTTCAACAGTCTTGAGTTTCATATCTTACGTCATTGAGCAACAATACCTGCTCTAGCGCTTTAAGGGTTAATGCAGTTCATTACTTCCTTAGTTATGCCAAACCATAACTCTTAAATTTTAAAGCAGTTCCAGAGTATATGAAGCAGTCTTCACTCAGCAGCACGACACCGTAAGCATTTACAGCCATCCATTATTCTCATTTTGTACAGCTGTGATTGAGTAATAGACTCTAATTGGTATTTTTACAATACGGCCAGCTGGGGGCGCTGTTCTCCCACGGTGTGATCTGTGGCTTTATTACTGACGATTCCATATTCTGTTAGTAACTTGCGCTCAGTTGATCAGACCAAACAGGGGACCAATACCCCCAGGGGGATGTGGGGTTAAGGGCCCAGTTCAACAGGCTAACAGATGGACTGATAGTATGAGGGATGCCAAAATGCTTGAACCAATGATCACTACCTCTTCCCAGCCAACCATCTCAGCCACTAGCCTAAAAAGTTCCGGACATCACGTGACTCCTTTTAATTACGCCTCCATTTTGGCAGGAAAGCCTACGCGAAAATAAATGGCGCTAGCGCCGATTTCAAGCGATCGGAGTTCGCTGTTCACTTAATCAAAATAAATTATGCAACATCATTCAAAACCTAATAGGTTAAACTTGTAATGCCTCAGGTGCACTTTTCACAAGTACTGAGTCAGCCAGATCAGACGATGTTCCGGACCTGCACTGCCCTACAAAGGCTCAGTGCAGTAACTACAAAATCATTTGAACAGTAAAAAATTGCTTCCGAGTTTGTTTGCTGTCCCAACAGACGAACAGTTAGCACATCTCTGAGAGATTAAGGTCTACCGACCTGCTATGATATAATTTCTATTTAAATCAATCCTGACCTCCAAATACTTTCAGGCCCAAAACTGCTCAAATCGAATTTTACCCAATGCGTAGTTACTGCACTTAGGCTTCGTAGGGCAGCACAGTATCCAGACAATTTCCAATCAACCAACCAATTACCTTATCAATTTTCCCCCGTCCCACTCTGGAGTCTCACAAAGCGTACAGTACAAGAGCTTGGAGGGATACAAGTGGACGTAATCTGGCTTGGCGATGAACAGGGCCTGTGTCCACAGGAAACTTTTTAGCGCTGGCACTGTCCATTTATAATACAAATACTCTGAAGTTCAGCACTGACAGCGCTCAACGTCCTCTGCGCACAAAACTCCATCAGCACAGTATTTTTCCCTCGGCACCTTTGCATGGAAATAGTTAAGCTTTCTTCACTCCGCCGAGGCTCATCAATCACTTCTCTCACCGACAAATCAAAATTGAAAACTGGGAGGGACACACACAGCAGTTGGAGAAACTTTTGCTGCTGCAACAATCCCGTTTCTAATAAATTAGCCAGCTATAGTTACGATTTGCTTACTGTTCTCCATTTAGGGACGCAAGGTTTGCTGACAACATCGTCAGTATTAATGTTTCTACACCAGACTAGCCCAACTCTTTAATTGCTTTGGTTCTCATTTATTTTTATCGGGGTAGCTACGTTTCTCAAAGCATCATTGCGGAGCTACATAAGCAACTTGGCGTCATAGTTCGAACCATAATGGATTTATTCGCTTCCAATTCCGCTTTTGGGAAATGAGCATTCATTAACCTGCTTACTGCGATTATTCGCAATTTATTCTCATTTAATTAGAAAATCTTTGCATTCACAACAATGCACAATGGAGTTTTTGTAACTTATAGCAAAGATCAGCGCTAGAGTGTCGCGCTCTAATGTGGTCATGGGCGCTTCCAGCTCTGAAAGCGCTGCCTGTGGACACAGGTCTTGAGTGTCTCTTCGTTACAGCTACTTAGGCATCAGCAACAGAGCGGAATAATACAACCAGCTATTCGCTGAGCTTCACGTTTATGTAAACTAGTTTGTGTCACCACCACATTATCACAGTTTAAATGAATGTCTACTGGCATCACCTCATACATAAAATTATTCATTTTTCATGAATATAGCCGGCAAGGTTTGCCGCTTGCCATACACCTGCCAGTGTTTTTAACTGTGCACTCACCTGCCAATATGGCAATTTTTGATTGTTACATGCAACACCTGAGACAGCGCGGGAGTGTGTGTGTGTGTGTGTGCGCGCGCGCGTTTGTGGAAATGGAAGTAGCATGGGGATTGTGGTCAAGATCAATATTGGATCATGGTAGTTGCGGTTACGATCACTATCTGAACCATTGCTGGACCACATGGTGACAGAAAAGCTCCAGTAAAAAAAAAAAACAGAACCCGGAGGTGGGGGTGTTTGCGACCATGATGCTAATTCATTACAAATGAACAGCAGCTGTAAAACAGGAAATAATTCAGTATGGCAGGACCGCACTGTTGCTGCGCAGAAAACACAATCTCGGACACCAGAGAGTTAAGATGAAACCAGGAATCTGCCTGCCCTGGGGAAGAGGGTGAGATTTGGAGGAGGTGCGTAAAGTTGCATTTCTGACATGGATGGAGGGAGACTGAGACATTAAAACAAAACAAAATAAACAGTTGATACTAATGAAGTCATTAGCTCATCATTTCCAACTGCTAAAGATAATGACGGAACCCTGATGTCAATCATAATAGTCTTTGCCGATTAAGTGGCTGTCTGACTGATACATGAAAATAATTCCACAGAATCCAAGGACAGAGCTCCCCCTAATGGCCTTTAGAGGTTATGCACAGCCACAATTCCGTATTTGCATGTTATATCATGCAGTACCAGGGCTGTCCAATCTGACCAAATAAGGGCTGGAGTAGGCGTAGTTATTTTGCATCCGGTCAGCACCATGACAGCTGATTCAATTAAGTAATTAAGGTCATCATTCAAGTGCTTGATAAATGTTATCAGCTCTGAACCAAAATTAAATCCTGCATCCACACTGGCCCTTTTCGGATAAAACTGAAGGCTCCTGCTCTCTAAATGACTGTTGACAGAGGAGAAAAGTTCTGGATTAAAGTAATTTCGCGCCAGACAAAGCAACTGGAGACAGATACACGAACTAAGCGTGGATGATGTTCCTTGGTACCTCTTGTTCAGACACGTTACATGTAGCTAAGTCCTATCCACTCAAACCAATCACTTCCAGGTCATGGAGTTTAGCTCCTACAACCAAAACAGCACACATCAGGCTGAAAGCACCACACAGTTATGAGGTGTTATGCTGGAATCATATAGCGGATGATCCACAGTAAAATGGACATTCTTGGCGAGTTAAGGGAGGAAAAAAAAAATCAGGACGTCAAAGTACTACAAAGAAACAGCCTGTTGCTATGGTGATATCGCTCCATGATTGTTCAGTCCATTTTCATCATGGAAATGGAAAAAGATGAGTGTTCTTGGTGGAGCTCTTCAATAGATTGGCAAAGAACTATTTCTTTTATCCATTTCGTGTTGATGTGTCATGTCGAGCCATTCAAGCAAAGTTAGACACTCTGCCCTCCGTAACATCCAGACATGAGAGCATAATGTCATTTATCGCCGAATATTTCCACCAACAAGGAATTGAGAGTGATGTTGTGCAAAAATACAGGCAATGTGACCAGTACTGTCTTAATGTAATGCGAAGGAAAATGTTTGTGAATGTCAGGCGTGCATAAATAAGCTAAACAGTAATTGGAAACACCGTAACTGGAAAGTTAAGACCAGCCATTCATACAATGCAAATGTACTAACAGACTTTCCAGCACTGGTATGATAGTAATGGGAAAAAATAAATAACAGGATCTGTCATCAATGCAATTTCTCCTTCACTGAGCCCTGCCACATTGGACACACAGTAGAGGAGAGGTCAGAGGGTAGAGGTCATAAAACCTGGTCCTGCAGATCTGCCGTCCTACGGGTTTTCATTGTAACCTTCATCTGGCACACCTGACTTAAACTAATAAGCAGCAAAACTGGATCTCTAGCTTTTGTGTGAGGTAAAGCTTGCCAGAGAAACCTGCAGGATATCCATCTCCAGGATCAGGGTCAGTGCCCTCTGCCCTCTGCAGGAATCATCCACTCACTGTCCTCCAGGTTCCAGATCTGGAGGTTTTCTACCTTCCCTTTACATGGAAGTCAGGCATAAAGACAGTCTGGCCAATCAGAAGCACTACACTGTTCAGTTAATCGGCAAATTCCAATAGCAAAAAAAAAACCAGGGCTGGATTAGATGTCCAGATTTGGCAATCCCTGGTATTGGGGTAAGCACAGAGCAAGGGTCGCTCCAAGAGGCTAAAAGCTCTAAAAATGACTCACAGATCTCGTGCATGTTGCTGCTCGTATGTAATATGTAATGCAGGCCATTCAGGCAGCAGCAATGAGGAGAGGAAGGGCCAATCATATGAATAATGAAGCGTGTGGGCCATCAAGCCCCTGCTCCCGAAACAACACTGCCCTATCCCGCTATCAGAGTGCGCAGCAGTATCAAACCTGGACTGTGTCTAAATCATAATCACCCTCTCTCTGCACAGTCAACTCTTGCACCTGCTGTGGCGGGAGCCAGCAGACACGACAGAGGACTATCCAGAGTCTGCAGACTGACGGACAGTAAAAAGGCATCTTACCACACCGAAAACTAATGCATAAGAGTGCTGCACCCTTATATTCTTTTTACAAAACTGTGGGCTGTTGTACTTAGGTAAAAGAACAGAGAGAGGGCAGTCTGGAACCTAACTGGCAGAATGAGCTCAATGCCAGCGACACTGGCTGCGACAGTGCTATGAATAACACTGCGATGTGACTATTTTTAATCCGGAGAGTTGGAGGTACAACAGATAACACGGAATAATCACCTCTGCGCTCCGATAGCAGCACCCCTAAACAAGTCCGCCGGCACATTCTCACTGCATTCAGGTCATGATGTACGATTCACAGGGTGCATCGTTATTTAAACCCAAGAACAAAAATGGTTCTAACTCCATATTTGTCTTCTTTTTAAGTTTTAATCTTAACCCTTAGCACATGATCAATGATGTAAGATATCACAATCAGACGCTGTTGACAGTCTATCATGAGGAAACTTGTTTAAAAGAGCTCCCACAGGAAGCTAAATTAATTAAGGACATTCAAAAAATGACATTAACCTCAGTCACTGCAATCCATGTCATGGTGAAAAGCCTGAATGAGGGGAAGAATGGAGAGAGATAGAGAGTGAATTGTCATTCTCAGTGACGTGCTGTCGGAGGTAAGTTAGGGGAGGCAGAATCCTCACTGTTAAACAAACAATAACCCCCTATTACTTTGCTTGATTAGCAATCAGAGGATTGATTAAATAATGTGCAAAGACAAATCGGCAGAGTGAGGAGCCAATTTCAGGTTTCCATGGACTTATTGCCCAGTGAATCAAACTTGAAATGCTCACGACACAGCAAATTTGCTCATATTCGCTTATAGGAAGCTAACGCAATGCCATTAACAACCAGGCTTATGCCGTCGGAGGCGACGGCTGGGGGTATACCCCCGAACGCCCCCAATCCTCCAATTCCCCAATCCTTGAATAGACCTTGAATAGACTTTCATTTGAACTTAATTTCAGGTCAATCGGACAAATGGTTCTGAAGATATGGCCAAAATGGTAATTTTCCATCACAAAGCGCTACCTGGTGGCAAAATATTGAACCAAACAGGTATGATGTCATCATGTGACACGTTGTGAGGTCATGACCTTGCAGTTGCACATAGTTTCATCTCAATAGGATAAATAGTTCCAAAGATATGGCAAAAATGGTGAATTTCATGTGACAAAGCTCCACCTTGCGTCAAAGTTTTGAACCAAACAGGTATAATGTCACCGTGGGACACATCCTCAGGTCATGACCTTTCATTTGCACTTGATTGGAGGTCAATCGGACAAATATTTCCAGAGATATGATAAAAACTGATTTTTTTCAGTTTTTGGCCCCTGGTGGCCAATCAAGAAATTGTAAATTGTCCAAAATCGAATCAGTTCTACCTCTTTATGATACTTACCTATATGCAAAACTTGAAATTTCTAATTAAAATATTACTGAAGTTATCGCGTTAACACGTAGTGCGGCGGCGGCAGTGGCGGTCGGACCAAAAACATAATAACCCCGGAACGCCAGAATGACGTTCGGGGATATAAATATTAAAATTCATGCCTTGTTCAATGCTTGAGCAATATGTTTACGAAAATGTTTTCCCCCTTACATATGCACTTTTTAATTCCATTCAAAAAAAGTTCATTTCAGTCTTCAGTCATAATCCAATTAACAACAAGTTAAAACGATACACGGAATTACGGAGTTGAGATTTTTTTCTAATTAATTATTAAGATTTCCATCCTTGCAGTCTCAATCAAGAATCAAGGCATATACATAAATTAATCTTTTTGTCACTATTACCTCTAAATCATCACAGGTCTTAATTGTTCAGTAAAATAAGGAAAAACTGACAATACTTGGAAACAGGTTGTCAAAATCCAGCGATAAAAGGTTAAGTCACTGCCTCCCCCGATAGTTTGTCTCTCTCCAGCTGCACCCTCTGAGTCAGCATCCTCATCGCCAGCGATCTTATTGGCCTCGGTGACAGGAGTCGCAGCCAGGCTGTTAGCCAATCAGGAAATAAACGCATCACACAGACCGCTGGAATTTAGCGAGTGACACTTTATGCTTTTTGTCGCTTCAGCATGTTATATTTGAAACCAGCGGGCATGCAGTTTCAGGAGAGACTGCTGGCTATCTCTGTATGTTTACAAGTATCCTTTCTGCAACTCACAGGAATTTCGGACATTTATACACATAGTCAAAGTCCAAATACTAATGGACTGAGCTGTAAGTGCAAAGGTTCAGTTTTAACACATTCATGAAGCAGTTGTGGCTCATTAATAACAGTAATAATAATGACAGACATGTACCCGATGTACAGAGTGTCTGACTAGCTAACCAATGTATGACGACGGCCGTAGCAACCGATTCAGTAACTAGGGACACTGTCCCATTTTTTCCACGCTTCCCTGTGCCATTTATAATAGATTTGCATCGGAGCATCACTGGCCCGATTCAACAGGCTAAAATGGTGGCCAATTAAAGCCCAACGCTGTGGAGCACAGCGTGATTTCACTGGAGACGTGTGTGTGCACCGCGCAGTAGCCTGGACTGACAATGGGATTAGCCTGCTTTGACACTGAGGGACCGCAGGGTTGGGAAATGAGGGCTGCCCTTCGCTACATATGTTTTTTTATGCTTCTGTTTTGTTTTTCTGCAGTAACTAACTGTTCCCATGACTATGGAGACACAACCACTGAGCCATGCTAGACTGATACCCGAGATTCACTTATTGACGTACAAACAAACTCCTCCACACCACCCACGCACACACACAAACACACATGCTCTCTAACACGTGTACACATACATGCACAAACACACACTAACGCAAATATTCACACTCAAAACCACACACTAACTCAGATAACCACACGCACGCACACACACACACACACACACACTCAGGCTTATGCTGTAACAGACTGGTACATAGTGTAATCCAAACCAATCACAAGACCACAGACTCATGATGACCCCTGACCCTTGATCTCTCCGCTAAAGTCAGAATTAATCCCGACAGTAGACACAGAGCTGCAGACTCAATCAGCAGTGTTTACTGGTTTAAACCAGCCACCGCCACAGAGCACGCACTCCTACTGACCACACGCTGGCACTGACTGACAGCTACAGACTCACAGCAGCCTGCCAGCCTAAAGCAACTATGCACACTGTACAGTACTCAGCAGGGACAACACATTTTACCATTGTACACACACACACACACACACACACTTGCACAATGATCTGCAAGCATAAAGCAACTATGCTCACTGTACAGTATGCCACAGGTACGCATTTCACGTTTGTACACTCACACATAAATAAAAACACAGACACACACACACACACACACACATACAGTACACGCACACTCACGCACAGGCAACAGATGGGGAAAGATTAAGGCAGTGTTCCCCAGCCCCCCTCCCCAGGGAGCACCAGATCCAGGTATTTGTTGAGTTCCTCCTTAAGCACACCTCATACGGCTGATCACGAGCTTGTACACATAACACACACCCGGATTCGGCTGCTGTGCTCCTGGGAGAGGCCCGGGAGTCACTGCTCTGAGCGTCGGAGAGAGAATGTCCCACCATATTAACCTTCCCCCTGAACTCCGCCAGCCTGATGACAAACATCAGTTCCACCTCTGAACTCAAGAACTAAGCCAATCAGCAAATCCAGTGGGTTCTGGATGGAAGGGCTGGACTTACACTCCCTCAAGCTGGATTTTCTACCTCAAGAATATATATACTCCCGCAAAGAGGAACACACTCATTCTTGCCCAATCCCCAAACACTCCAGCACAGGTTTGTGGGCGGAGCAGACAGCGCAGCGGCAGGGAGTTGGGGGGGTGGTCTCGGATCTCCGGCTGCTTTCCAGGACTCGGCCGACTCATTAAAGTCATGACGATTATGTAACAAGATCCCAAGGAGAGCAGGAGATTACGGGCTGAGCGTACGGCACAGCGCATCCCGTCGATACGAGCCCTGCTGCTGTCGCACCTCGCACGCATGCGGCGACCTGCAGCCGTACATCCCGAAACCTGACAGCCGTGATGAGAACTCCAGCTAAGAATTCCAGGCCTGTACGAGGCCTGTTAACAGTAAATCAAGAATTTCTAACGCTTCAAGCTGGTCGTACCTACTCTGCATATGGGCTAAGATAGTTTAGCTGGTACAGTAAGCTGGTGTTCAAGATGGTGGACCAGCTGACTGTACATGCTGGCCAGTAGAAACAGCGCAAACCGTTTCAGCAGGAACTTTCAGCAGGAAGGAGAGGACAGGTGGTAACAGGGCTCAGATAAACTCCGACAGGAGAGAAAAGAGCGCATGTGAAAGCCTGCGAACTTCATCTTGCCACGCCAGAAGGAGGGAGCTGATTTGTAGGAACTATTTTTTTCTGCCGAGAAACAGATTTATCAGGTACAAACGACGATGGGTGATAATTGTCCGCAAACTATGACTAAAAGAAAAGGAATTCACTCATTTGTACTGCCGTCATTCCACACTGGCAAAGGCAAGGCAGTTTAGTCTGCTTAATAGATGTGTTTGTAATTAACAGGCCGAGTGCTGCTTTATCAGCACAAAGCCAAATGAGTTTAATACACCGTGTCATGGCAAATCCGTGAGTAATTACTTCTCCAAACCGCAGGACCAATACTAAAACATGCTACGTCACAGCCAAACAGTCCATATCCTGTTACAGCGCATGTGCACAACAGACCTAGGTCAGTCATGTGGTGAAGTTTTAGACTCAAATGCTTGTCTGCGCTCCACTGGTCATACCTGGTGCCACTGAGCAGACCGCAAGAACCAGAAGGCTGGTTTAGCACTTTGTGAGAGAATTTCGTTTAGTTCCACAATACAAGAGATCAGTAAAGCAGGCAAAAGCATTTGAATTTAACGCAAAGGAATGGGTCTCCACTTTTATATAAATGCACGATGGCAAAGGGAAAACACCTCACACGGTGCTAGAGCGGATCTGCATGTAATTACGAACCCAAACCATCACACACATGCTGGACCTGGGCTCAAACGATTTTTGCTTTGAATATAAATACTTTTAAATGTCTTTCTGATTTCGATAGGTGTGTTGGAGTCGCTTGGAGACGCTCCGGTGTGGGGTTTACCCTTCGTGGGATCATTAAACCCAGAGGTGTATAATCCAGGGGGTCAGAAAGTAAAAATCCTACCATGCCTTCATTCCACCCGTAAACTCCTGTCAGCAGATTTCACTTGTTAGTTTTACCTCCCAGCTGGAGAATAGTGCCAACTGACAGGTCTTTTGTGGCTAGAACAATATCCAGGGATGGACTTTTACTTTCTGAACCTGGATTATACACCTCTGATTAAACCCCCCCCCCAGTGTGCAACCAAACACACTCATGCTGTGCTCGGCCTCTCACCTGACGTGCCGCAGGGCCGGCTGCCTCCGCACGTCGTCTCCGAGCCGGTTGAGGGAGGGGGATCGGCTGCGGGGGGCGCGGGAGCCCCGGCCCATGGTCTTCACTGTGCCATTGGGGTTGTTCTGCATCTGCTGGAGCCTGCGGGGGGAGAGGCTGCAGTGGGACGGGACGGCTGACGCCGATACTGCGGGGCCCGGGGCCCAGTCCGGCCCGGCGTTAGCGTTCAGGTTGTTGTCGCTGTTGGAGCGCAGCAGCAGCCGCGGGGGGGCGAGTGTGCTCAGGGGGGGCGCACCCCGACGCCGGCCCGAGTACACCGGGGCCTCTCGAAAAGGCACTGCGGCGGGGAAAGGGGTAGGAGGAGAGGAGAGAGAGATGGAGAGAGGGAGGGTGTGGGGATAGAGGGAGAGAGAGGGACAGAGAGAGAGGGTGTGAGGGGGAGAGAGGGAGATAGAGAGAGAGAGGGGGGGAGAGAGGGACAGAGAGAGAGGGTGTGAGGGGGAGAGAGAGGGTGGAGAGGGTGTGAGTGGGAGAGAGGGAGATAGAGAGAGAGAGAGAGAGAGAGGGGGAGAGAGAGAGGGTGTGAGAGGGAGAGAGAGGGACAGAGAGAGAGGGGTGTGAGGGAGGAGAGAGAGGGTGGAGAGGGTGTGAGTGGGAGAGAGGGAGATAGAGAGAGAGAGAGAGAGAGAGGGGGAGAGAGAGAGGGTGTGAGAGGGAGAGAGAGGGACAGAGAGAGAGGGTGTGAGGGGGAGAGAGGGAGAGAGAGAGAGAGAGGGGGGGAGAGAGGGACAGAGAGAGAGGGTGTGAGGGGGAGAGAGAGGGTGGAGAGGGTGTGAGTGGGAGAGAGGGAGATAGAGAGAGAGAGAGAGAGAGAGAGGGGGAGAGAGAGAGGGTGTGAGAGGGAGAGAGAGGGACAGAGAGAGAGGGTGTGAGAGGGAGAGAGAGGGGGAGAGAGGGGGAGAGAGAGAGGGTGTGAGAGGGAGAGAGAGGGACAGAGAGAGAGGGTGTGAGGGGGAGAGAGGGAGAGAGAGAGGGAGAGAAAGAGACAAAGATGTAAATCAGATTTTACATTCATCATGACAGTCCTCATGTGGAAATGCAGCTTCTGTCACAATACAGTCCGTAGGCATTTAGACAGTGATGCGTTTCTTTCCTCGGCTGAGTAACAAACCTAAAGGAATTTAGGAGGGTACAGTGCTGACTTTCAGTGTTAAATCTGGGGTGTTTACAGTAAGCCCGTGTCAGGTGATCATCTCAGGAACTCCAGCTGCTGCTGTTACAGATAAACACTGTCTGAACGGAGCAGTAAAGTCAGGCTGTACCCTGTAGCCTGGGATGGAGCCCCTCAGAGAGGAATGAATATAGTTTTATTCGCACCGATTACAAATTTTTTTCAAAACATGTCACATGGTATTAACTCAAAACCTCTCTGAAAAAAATTCAGGAAAAAAAAGATGAAGTACTGTACCAAGTTCTTCGAGAGCGTTTACAGTGCCGGAGTTAACCCATAGTGACGGAACAAGGCCACTGTATCATGTGAATAATCACCAGCTCAGCTCTGAACTTTCATTAGCATTGGGTGTGTGTCCGCAAAAGAGCACAGGCCCAACAAAGAATTTCGGACAGAGGACCAATATAAAAGGCTACGTCAAATAAAAAATAAGACAAATGCTATTTTGCTTTTATTTTAGGAGAGACAGGTACGCAGAAAATCTTTGCATGACCTTGGTTTGCATCATGACCCAGACAAAAATAGCCTATAATGAGAGGAAAAAACTTCATAAAGGTTGAATGCCTATGCACAGCATTTGCATACACTGCAAGTCGAGGAATTTACCTTCGTAAACAGCGTCAAAGAGAAATGTTTATTTTTATTTATTTATTAAACTTTGACAGCAGTCAGGATGCGATCGCACAGTTGACAAGGCACCTATAGTGAGCAATTCTCCAATTACGTATACAGAAAATTGCAAAAAGAAAAAGACAATTAAAAACAAAGAAAAGTAGCCGCAGAAATACAGAATAAAAGCGTTTAGTTGATGATACAGTGAAAGGTATTCTTAAGCTTGGCCTTGTTTTCTGCGGCTCACAGGTTTAGCCACACACAGGCTAAACATTTGGTGAAAGACAGCTGGGGCCGGTCACACTTCATTAGAGCGGGATCTGTGTTTCAGAGCGCGCACGTGCTCACTGGGTCAAACGCTCGCCCAAACCTCACGAAATCTTCCAACATAATCAGCGCCAGGAGAGACAACTCTACTGTGCTCTGATTATAAAGCCCAGTCATAAATAACCAGAACATTTTTACTCCCCTCTGCATGCTCTACAGCACTCCAGCACAATCAAGAGCGTCTCTAGAGAAAAATGAAGATCAGTCCGGAGTGCAAACTGTATCGCTCACAAAAATCAATAAGCCAGTTTAATCTCTAGGTAAGTGAACTGAAATCGATAAAGGCCCGACCCCACAGTTTAACGGTACGGCAGCTTATAGCCTTTCGAATATGCACATGAATGACACAAAAGCACAGCACTTTCCGGTCATCCAGGATGATTTTGAGTTCATTGCTTTTTTAGGTACTGTGGAATCATGCTATCGCTGTAAATATACCCTGTGAGAAATATTAAGTCAAAGCCCAGCCAGGAGAAATGTACATTTGAGAGCCAATCACTGAAAGATACACCTAAGCCAATGGCCAATCAAAGCAGCATAAACATATGCATTCAGTCTGAAGAGGCAGAACGCTCCCAAAGACTGTTGCCTTAGTGTTGGTTATTGTCTTTATATGTTGTTTGAATTCAGGAAAAAGTTAAATAGCATTTATTGGCAGATAATACTGAATAGCCAAGCCTACTCAGATACACATATAAATTACATTTTGTACTTAAATGTCCCAGCAACTGATAATTGCAGTTTGATTGTCTATTAGTGGGCAATTCGTGGTGACCTTGTGGTGAATCATCTTTAGGACTCACAAGCACCGAATAAAGGGGCGGATAATGAGGAAGGATTTCAAGTGGAAATGGGAATTTCGAATATAAGGATCTCTATACGGACACAGTCTATAATGATAATTCTGTAAAAATGAATCTTACATAAATCTATTCATGGGTGAAAGACAGGGGGCAGTATAAGTTAAGGAGGCCTTCAGCTCGCACACTTCCCGTTAAAGTCCTGTTATTTTAGACATACTCTGCACTGAACTTGCGATATATGCTCACACAACCTAACACACACTTAATTAGTTTCAATTAACTCTTTGAAACTGACAGTTTGGCACTGAGCTTTTTGTTAAACAACTGCGTTAGGTCACAGCAAAGAATGCAGACAACTGTCCATTTTTGCTGTAAAGTGAAGCAATTTGATCTAATGGAAAAGCACTTAAACCTCAACTGGAACCATCAATGTGCTGATATTATACCATTATAATGTACTTTTAATGAAGCCTTGTATTGGTGGATTTGATTCATTAAGACGCGTTCAGATCAGTGCCAGCCAATGAAGCAAGCTTTGCGCCAGCAAGGTGACCGCGGTCACAGCGTTCTCTGGCGACATAGCAGCTCGTTCACATGACTGTGCTTTGACAGTATCACTGGCACTGTTCTACAGCACATTAGCGGTGTTGGTTGACTGCTGAGAACAAGATAAGCACCTGACATCACACGTTTCAGAGGGTGAACATCTCCCAATCCGCCTGTTCCTGAAATAAAGCAAAAACTGTACAAGCCTGCATTATGCCCAGGCATTAGAGCCGAAAGAATTTTCTCCACCATGAAAGAAGTCAGATATGATTTCATTAACCGGCCAAAATCAAGATTAGTGCTTTTTTTTCTTTTTTTTGTTGTTGGTCACAATGATGTCAGATCTGCCCTGCACACAGGCCATTTTATCTCTCTTGTACTTCAAACACCAGAGGCGCTAACAGCTGACGAGCTAATGTTCAGACAGTGTTTCTCCTCATTAGACTCAGTAATACAGAGAGTTTGCTTACAGTAAGGTGTGGGAGTTACAAGCCTTCTCAAAAGTCATTGTCCAAAGCCTGTATTTTATGTGTGTGCAAGTGTGCATGTCTCAGTTGGCTGTGATTATCTGCATGAGCATGTATGGTTAGGGGAGAAGGGTTGTGTGTATTTGTGTGTGTGTGTGTGTGTGTGTGTGTGTGTGTGTCTCTACAGGCTGTGTTTAAGAGCATGTATGCCGGGGCATGTTGACAGTGTTGTTGAACACCTGTGTACCAAATGCACAAAGCAGAAAAAATACATGATACAGACAAACACACAAACACAAATCCTCATACTTATATCCTTCTGAGGACATTACGTTGACTTCCATTCATTCTTTGTGTGTCTCTTCAGCCTCTCCCTAATCTTAACAATAAGCAACACATGCCTAACCCAAACCTTTACCCCAACCTTAACTTTTCCCCAATTCTAACCTTACCCCTAATCTAAACTAATAAGCCACAACTTGCCTTTGTCTTTGTGAGGACAGGTGAAAATGTCCTCACTTCCCACTAATGTCCACACACTGAAGGAGAAAATGTTCTCTGGTCCTCACAATGCAATAAGCACATGCACACAGGCACACACACAGCTACCACAATTCACTTGATCTCAAGCAGCTAACCAATAGCACAACGCAGCCTGCAGGAGAGCTCACACTGTTTGCTTCTCAAGAAAGAGGGGAAAGTGGGCATCGCCAACGAAAGGGGGAGGGGTCCTTGAGTGACAGCGGGGATTAAATTAAGCAGAGCTCCTAGGAGGCCCCACCCCCTCACCCACTCCCTTTCCAGGCACCCAGAGGTCCTTCGCTCCTGAGACAGCCTTGAGCCTGACCACAGCACAGAACCCAGCACACAATGCAGGAGGGTAACTACGGGGCTCCTCATAGGACAACAGCTCCACCGAGAGCGCTTCAGCTTTATAATTGGTTCAATCAGCCATTATGTAGCACCTGATCTGTCCCAGGGTGTAAACATCCTTTACCATTGGGCAGTAAAATAAAGTCATACTCATGTAGCATTAAGATGCAATCAAGGCAATCCATGTTATAAATCTATCTACTACTATGCCAGACACAGAGATTAGATGTTGTGTTCCAGGGTTCTGGCCTTTGGCCAGAACAGTATTGCATGGTTTTAACAGTTTCATGTTTCAAGATTTCATAGTTCATAGTTTCACGTTTCATAGCCATGTTCATAGTCACAGTTTTAACAGTTTCTTGTTTCAGGATTTTACATTTCAAGTTTCATTCCATGTCCATGTTTTTACTTTTCCATGTTTTTGTTTTTGCCAGGTCTGCCATGCCACTCCACCGCTTGTCTGCGTTCCGCCCCGTGCCTTCGTTGTTGCACATTTCTGAGCTCTGGTTGGCTTTGGTATTTCCCCTTCCTTCTGTGCTGTGCTGGATTCGGGCCTTTCTAAACTTAATTGGCAATTAACTGTTTTTAAGTTACTAACATTTACTAACACTCACTGGGTGGTGTAATTCTTAGATAGGCACATTACTAATATTACTAATTTAGACAGGGAGTTTATTGTCATGATTCCTGCTTTGCTATTTCAAGATCTTGCTGTGCTTTTCTGTTCTTAACATTCATGCTTGCTTCCAAACTGCATACTTAATTGGTACTTAAGCTGAGCACGCTCATTCTCTTAATGAGCAGGTCATGTCATCCAATCTCAGTCCATGTCTTGATCTTGCCATGCCTCTTGTTTCTCTCTCTCCAGGTGTTACCCCTCATGTCATGATTTCCAAGCCTTTATCTGGATGCGGTGGAAGTTGGCTGGCAGACAGTGTCTCAAGTTTTGTTTCTCGCGTCTCGTTTAGCCAAGTTCTTGTCAAGTTCCCTAGTATTTGTCCTAGCCTCTTGTTTTGTATATATATATTTAGTCTTGTTATTTATTTTTCTTGATCTTCTCGCCTGGAGTTTCCAGTGCCTTTTGTTTTTTGCCTTTTTGCATTTATTGTTTATAGCTCTGTGTAGCTTACCTCAGTTTGTTTTTTGCAACCCTTTGGGCCAAGTTTTTTGTTGGCCCTCGTGCCTGTTTTGTTTTTGTTTATAAATAAATCCTCATTCCCTTTTCCCGCATCTGGTGTCACTGATTCCATATCAGTAGACACTGTCTCCCTGACACCAGCGGGATGGAGTGCAGGATCGCCCAGCGAGAGGCTGAGCTGCTGCATCAACGGCAGCAGATCCAGGAGCTGACAGCTGCGCTGGCGACACTGAAGGCCAGCCTTCCCCGGGCAGGTCCCAGCCAGGGCCCCATCATGCCAGCTGTCCAGCCCCGGGCTCCTGCAGCACACCAGCCACCCATCACCCCTGTGCGCCAGCCCGGCGCAGAAGCACCTCAGCTGCAGCCAGCTGTCCACCCTGGTCCTGAGCCCTGCCTTCCGCCGCCCGAAAGGTACGGTGGAGAACCAGGGTTCTGCAGGGCTTTTCTCACCTCCTGTGAGATGTGTTTCGCTCTGCAGCCCTCCACCTTCGCCTCAGAGCCGGCCCGAGTCGCCTTCGTCCTCTCCCAGCTGACGGGGCGGGCTTGCTTGTGGGGAACTGCCGCATGGCAGGCTCGGCAGCCCTGCACTACCACCTACCGGGCCTTGGCGGAGGAGCTACTGCGTGTCTTCGACCGCTCCAAGCAGGGGAGAGCCGCAGGACGGGAGCTGCTGAGGATGAGGCAGGGGAGGAGATCGGTGGCGGACTACGCCATCGATTTTCAGACGGTGGCAGCCACGTCGGGCTGGAGCAGGGAGGCGCTGTGTGACGTGTTCCTCCAGGGGCTGTCCGAACCAGTCAAAGACCGACTGCTCTTCTGTGAGATCCCTGAGTCTCCAGAGGCCCTTATAGACCTGGCCCTGCGCATCGACAGCCGCCTGGAGGAGAGGGCGCTCACCCTTGGCCCTGGCCGACGCTCTACCCCCTCTGGCCAGATCCAACCCCCGTGCCCTGATCGCGCGTCGCCTCAGGACCAGCCGAGGGGGGACGCCACCACACTCTCTCCTGGAGAGGCATCTCCCCTGGAGATCAGGAGGTCCCGGCTCACCCAGGAGGAGCGCCAACGGAGAAGGAGGTCGGGGGCGTGTTTTTACTGCGGCCAGCAGGGTCATGCGGTCCGAGGCTGTCCAAGACAACGCCCACTAGCGTCTGGAGGAGTACTAGTGGGTGCTTCAGCCAAGGAAACCTCCTCCTACCGCCGGACCTGCATCCCGGTGACCCTGACCTGGGAGGGCTGCTCCCGCAAGACCACCGCCCTCATTGACTCAGGAGCTGAGGAGAGCTTCATTGACGCCAGAGCTGCCGCCGAGTGGGGGGTTCCCCTCTCCCAACTTCCCAGCCCATTGTCCATCTCAGGGCTGGGTGGGCAACCCCTTGCTAAGGTGTGCTACCAGACCATTGCCATCCAGCTGCTGGCGTCAGGCAATCATCACGAACAGGTCCGGCTGTTCGTGACCGAGACACCCCGCTCTCCCATTGTCCTGGGTCATCCGTGGTTGGCGTTACATGGGCCGGTGATCGACTGGGCCCGCCATGAGGTGCGGGAGTGGAGTCCCTCCTGTTCGGCCAGCTGCCTCCTCGACTCCCGACCCTCCTGTTCGGCGGGTGGACCAGCTTCCGAGGGGAAGCCAGACGTCTCCAGAGTGCCCCCTGAATACCATGACCTGGCGGCTGTCTTTAGCAAGTCCCGTGCGGTGTCTCTGCCCCCGCACCGCCCTTATGACTGTGCTATTGACCTCCAGCCTGGTACAGCACCCCCTAGGGGGCGTGTCTTCGCCTTGTCTGAGCCAGAGAGGGGGGCCATGGACAAGTACATCCGGGAGTCCCTTGCAGCTGGCATCATCCGTCCATCCTCCTCTCCCGCGGGGGCAGGCTTCTTCTTTGTCAAGAAGGATGGCTCCCTGCGCCCCTGCATCGATTACCGAGGGCTCAATAAGATCACGATCAGGAACCGCTACCCGCTTCCACTGATGTCCTCGGCGTTTGATGTCATCCAGGGGGCGGCCATATTCACCAAGCTGGACCTGCGGAATGCCTACCACCTCCTGCGCATCAGGGAGGGCGACGAATGGAAGACCGCTTTCAACACCCCTAGCGGCCACTGGGAGTACCTGGTGGTTCCATTCGGCCTGACCAACGCGCCCGCAGTGTTCCAGAACTTGGTGAATGATGTGCTCGGCGACATGATCGGGAGGTTCGTCTATGTCTACCTTGATGACATCCTGATCTTCTCCCGGGACAAGATGGAGCACACAAACCATGTTCGCCAGGTGCTCCGCCGCCTCCTCGAGAACCGCCTCTTTGTCAAGGCTGAGAAATGCGAGTTCAGCACCACCACTACCTCCTTCCTGGGGCACGTCATCTCCCCTAACCACCTGGGCATGGACGAGGAGAAGGTCAAGGCTGTGGTGGACTGGCCCGCACCCAAGGACCGCAAGGCCCTACAGAGCTTCCTGGGATTCACCAATTTCTATAGGCGATTCGTCAGGAACTACAGCACCGTGGCAGCTCCCCTAACGGCCCTTACCTCCATCAAGGTGCCATTCCGTTGGACTCCGCAAGCCGAGGTGACCTTCTGTGAGCTGAAGAGGCGCTTCACCACCGCGCCCATCCTCACCACCCCCGACCCCGCCAAGCAGTTCATTGTGGAGGTGGATGCCTCCAATGTCGGGGTTGGTGCGGTGCTATCTCAAAGATCCAGCAATGATCAGAAGGTACACCCGTGCGCGTTCTACTCCCACCGGCTGACGCCTGCGGAGTCCAACTACGACGTCGGGAACCGGGAGCTGCTGGCGGTGAAACTGGCCCTGGAGGAATGGAGGCACTGGCTTGAGGGGGCAAGGGTTCCGTTCCTGGTCTGGACGGACCATAAAAACCTAGAGTACCTCCGTTCTGCTAAGAGGTTGACACCCAGACAAGCCAGATGGGCCCTCTTTTTCGACCGGTTCAACTTCTCCCTTGCGTACAGGCCGGGGTCCAAGAATACCAAGGCTGACGCGCTCTCCAGGCGTTTCGACGCTTCCTCGTCCAAGGGAGAGCCCAGCTCCATCCTGCCAAGGACCTGCTTCGTTAACAACGTGTGCCTCCGGATCGAGGAGCTGGTCCGCAACGCTCAGAACGGCGCAGCTACGCCCAGTGCCTGCCCTGCCAACTGCCTGTACGTCCCTGCAGCTGCCCGGTCTGACGTTCTCCAGTGGGGCCACTCCTCCAACCTGTCGTGCCATCCTGGGGTCGGCCGGACCCTGCGGTTTATCCAGCGCCGTTTCTGGTGGCCCAAGATGGCAGCAGAGATCCGGGGGTTCGTTTCTGCCTGCTCAGTCTGTTCCCGCGCCAAGTCCTCCCACGCACCTCCCTCTGGTCTGCTCCAACCACTGCCCATTCCTCACCGTCCCTGGTCCCACATAGCCCTGGACTTCGTCACTGGCCTGCCCGTCTCCCATGGAAACACCACTGTCCTCACCATAGTTGACCGGTTCTCCAAATCTGCCCACTTCGTGCCCCTTCCCAAGCTCCCCTCTGCTAAAACCACAGCTGATCTACTTATCCAGCATGTTGTCCGTCCCCATGGCATTCCTGTGGATATAGTATCAGATCGTGGTCCCCAATTCACCTCCCAGTTCTGGAAAGCATTCTGCACATCCCTTGGCACCTCCTTCAGCCTCAGCTCCGGATACCACCCACAGACCAATGGACAGACTGAGCGGGCCAACCAAACCCTGGAGACGGTCCTCCGATGCGTGTGCTCGACCAACCCAAGATCCTGGTCTACCATGCTACCCTGGGTTGAGTACGCCGTAAACTCCCACGCCGCCTCTGCCTCCGGCCTCTCCCCCTTCGAGTGCTGTATGGGCTACCAGCCTCCATTGTTCCCCAGCCAGGAGGAGGAAGTCGGGGTGCCTTCGGCCGGGGCATTCATCCGGCGGTGTCGCCGTGTGTGGCTGTCTGCTCGCCGCGCCTTGGTTCGGGCGGGTAAGACGATGAAGACCACGGCAGACAAGCGTCGGCGCCCAGCCCCTCACTATCGGGTCGGCCAGAAGGTCTGGTTGGCGGCACAAGACATCCCACTCCGGGTGGAAAGCCGCAAGCTGGCTCCTCGCTTCCTCGGTCCCTTCCCAATCCAAAGGATCATCAGCCCCACTGCTGTCCGGCTCAAGCTCCCATCCACCATGCGACGTCTCCACCCTGTATTCCACGTCTCACGCCTGAGGCCTGTTGCCACCTCCCCCCTCATGCCCCCACCTGAGCCTCCGCCTCCTCCTCGGCTCATCGACGGAGGGGAGGCCTACACAGTCAAGTCTCTACTGGATTGCCGACGGAGGGGCCGGGGCCTCCAGTACCTCGTGGATTGGGAGGGGTACGGCCCAGAGGAGCGTTCCTGGGTCCCGGCCAGGCATATCCTTGACAAAGACCTCATCCGTGACTACCACCAGTCACACCCCAAGCCATAGTCATAGCCATCACCCTAAGCCATAGTTCCAAGCCATAGCCTCAAGCCAAGCCAAGCCATAGCCATAGCCCCATTGCCATAGCCTAAGCCTTAGCCCCAGCTTGCTGGAGACCACAAGTAATCTTGTTTATGTTTAGTGTTTCTTGTTGTACTGTTTCTTGGTTAGGTGTTTTGTGTCAGAGTTTTTGTCCTTAGTATTTACTTGGTTATTAGTCTTGTGGATTCGTATTTAGTATTGTGCGGCTTCATGTATTTTAGTTATTGTTTTTTTTGTCAGCGTCAGGTGCCGCTTTTGTAAGGGGGGGGTACTGTTGTGTTCCAGGGTTCTGGCCTTTGGCCAGAACAGTATTGCATGGTTTTAACAGTTTCATGTTTCAAGATTTCATAGTTCATAGTTTCACGTTTCATAGCCATGTTCATAGTCACAGTTTTAACAGTTTCTTGTTTCAGGATTTTACATTTCAAGTTTCATTCCATGTCCATGTTTTTACTTTTCCATGTTTTTGTTTTTGCCAGGTCTGCCATGCCACTCCACCGCTTGTCTGCGTTCCGCCCCGTGCCTTCGTTGTTGCACATTTCTGAGCTCTGGTTGGCTTTGGTATTTCCCCTTCCTTCTGTGCTGTGCTGGATTCGGGCCTTTCTAAACTTAATTGGCAATTAACTGTTTTTAAGTTACTAACATTTACTAACACTCACTGGGTGGTGTAATTCTTAGATAGGCACATTACTAATATTACTAATTTAGACAGGGAGTTTATTGTCATGATTCCTGCTTTGCTATTTCAAGATCTTGCTGTGCTTTTCTGTTCTTAACATTCATGCTTGCTTCCAAACTGCATACTTAATTGGTACTTAAGCTGAGCACGCTCATTCTCTTAATGAGCAGGTCATGTCATCCAATCTCAGTCCATGTCTTGATCTTGCCATGCCTCTTGTTTCTCTCTCTCCAGGTGTTACCCCTCATGTCATGATTTCCAAGCCTTTATCTGGATGCGGTGGAAGTTGGCTGGCAGACAGTGTCTCAAGTTTTGTTTCTCGCGTCTCGTTTAGCCAAGTTCTTGTCAAGTTCCCTAGTATTTGTCCTAGCCTCTTGTTTTGTGTATATATATATATTTAGTCTTGTTATTTATTTTTCTTGATCTTCTCGCCTGGAGTTTCCAGTGCCTTTTGTTTTTTGCCTTTTTGCATTTATTGTTTATAGCTCTGTGTAGCTTACCTCAGTTTGTTTTTTGCAACCCTTTGGGCCAAGTTTTTTGTTGGCCCTCGTGCCTGTTTTGTTTTTGTTTATAAATAAATCCTCATTCCCTTTTCCCGCATCTGGTGTCACTGATTCCATATCATTAGATGGAAACAGCGTGCTGTCTGAAAGAAACTGTCTTTATTGTTTCAATTCAATAATTCCCTTTCATCCATTTAAGAGCAATATGTACCATAAACAGCAATAGAAAACATCAAAATTTTAGTGAGTGAGATATCGTGCACTGAGCATTTCATTCCCTGTCAACAATTGATGTGACCCTACTGCTTCAATTGCCTGGGTATAACAGGGTGAGAAGACACAGAAATGGTGAACCAAACCAAAGACTCATATAAAAAAATACATACAGCTCCCTGAATAAAAAAGTTCATTTTCCACCCAGATACAACTATAGACCTCTCATTAAATAACTGTCCTGAAGATGATGATTGAATCACAATTCAGAAATATAAAAGAGATTTACTGCATCAAAAACAAAGACCTGCAAAAATCAATTATGCTAGATGAATAAAATCGCAAAACACACAAAGTGAGAATGTTTCATTCAGAGAAAATATGTTTTCAGCACTACTGGACACAACATAGTTCTACTGGCAGTTATAACTGCAGAATGCAAGCACCCTCCTCATTTAGGGGGGAAAAAAAGCTCTAATATTACTATAAATCTTAAACAATAATAGCAATGTGAATATCGACCCAAAAGAATTTTGCAGTCCGAATAAAGGTCAAAGAATAGTTGTTTCTCCTACCTTCTTTTTTTAAGGCATTCAGTAACGACTTCATGATATCCTGTTCACCACTTTTTTCACTCCAGTTCTCTCATTCTATTGCGCGAAGTCGTCGCGAGACGGGAAAAAAATGGAACTACAGCGGCAAAGCCCGGGAAAAGTCTTCGGGACAGCCGGGTTGCAGAGAGGTGTAACAGCCGAAAGGTTCGCGGAGCAGCGCACGGTAAATAGGCGATGCTGGCTGGGCTCTGAGAAACCGGCACCAGGACGACAAAACCCTCCCCACATGATTCCCGTCTGTCAGCTGGGAAGAGGGCCGGGGCCGCGCAGAGCGCACCGCGAGCTCACGAGCTTCGCGTCGCTCTTCACACTTGCAGTCATGTGAGCGCTCGCGCCGCTGCAACGCTGCGCTCCATCCAAAAATGCAGCGCCGTGCCGTTCGGATACGCTCTGGAGCAGTACGGGCTCCAGCTGGAGCGATAGTAACTTGCACTTGTCCCACGTGTTTAGCACCGACATAAATAAACACGAGTGTACCGCTTTTCGTTTCTCCCTCTATCGAAGCAGACCTGAACTAACACAATTACTGTTATTAGGAGGGAGCCAAATCCTTCTCTCTATACGAAACAATACATTATATCGCTATGCGAATTTAAGAAAATTCAAATTAATTTACCACATATGCGTTACATATTCCTCAGTGAGATGTGCATAATTAGATATAAAGTGCATAATTGAGCCTCTGTAGGAATTAATTTATTTAAGAACGTCTTGGAGGTTTTAACCCTTGCTGGCTAAAAAACAGCTGTACTGGCAACAAACCCGGTGTTGCTAGGCAACCCACGAGAGGATGTCTAAATCTGTCAGAGCCAGTAGCTTTGTTGAAAGGCTTCAAAGCAATCTTCCGCTAGTTATGGCGTAACATGGGGGTGTTCTGCACCTCACTACCACTACAGCCTGGATGAGAAGAAAGTTGAATTCAGGAAAATGAATGGTTGCGTTCTGGAGGCAGTAGGAACATTATAAATTGAAAAGGGAGCAATATTTTGATAATATGTGGCTTGCGCAGAACGCCCTGTATATTACTGCTTTGTGCGTTGACAAAGCTTTTAATCAAAGAATAGTGAGGCATAAATTCCCATGTATAAAGCAGAGAGGTATCATACAAATACAATTAAACCTTCCATTATATTCTGGGTCAATTTGGCTTCAATGTGTCTAAAAACATGGTTCACATACTTTTTTCAGCTAGATTTTTCCCCGAACTTTATGGGTAAAACATGAATTTAACTAAAAAAATAATAATAATCTAACGTTATGTACACACCTTGTGAACATCAGTATTGTTTGGGTCATTTTGACCCCAGGATCAATTATTACACAAAACCATCATTTTAATCTCATTTTTGTACTATTGCCTAAGACTGTGGGCATATTCAAATTAACTTCTCATTCATTTGATTTGGTCTCATTCATTTTGCTATAATCATGTAAAATCAATGCTAGACGGATAAAGGGAGGATGGGGGAGTTGTGTGTTATTTACTTGGCCATTAAAATGGTCAGTAGAGAGGCATAAATGAGCTGAGAGAATATTGGGTAACACTTTCAGTGACAAACACTTTAGTTGTACATTGCAGAGATCAAACCTCAAACCAAAAACGGTTTCTTAATAAGAGCATAATAGAAGGGTTAAAATGCATTGAATTCAATTCAAAATCCATCTGAAAATGTGAGTTAAAAAGATCCTTTTTCGTCCATCATTTCCACTAAAAGATGTTCTTCTTAATAGAATCAGATACAGTATGGACCAGGTGAGTTTTAAAAGCACCAGATTAATACCTGAATATAATACACACAGGCCCACTATTTTCTCTCACCTTCTACAGATTCATTTTCAATATTAGCGAGCTAACTGTGCAAGCCAGGGACTGGAGAGGCCAAAATCAATATATGCAGAGAGAAGAGTGCAGCCAGAGGAGTGAGCCAGGCATCCATCCTCGCTCCGCTGTGGGCACACAGTTATTCAGGTGTTTATCTTATGATAAAATCACATTGTTATACTGTAATTAGCTGGGGGCCTAAGATTTATTGTAAAACCAGGAGATCAACTCAATCCAAATAATAATAAATATATAAGGGAACTGAGGTAACAACTTGAACAAGGTAACACGACGCTCACGGTTCCCCACCTGCCCAAGATATATTTATGTAAAGAAATCTCAGCACATGCAGGGAACTCAGTACCTAGAGATGAGGTCACCAACCCTGTTGCTGGAGCTCTACCATCCGGTAGGTTTTCACTCCAACCAAATTTAGCCCGCCCGATTCGACCAATTAGCAGCTCAACATGATCGCACCCCGTTCAAAATTAAGGCTTAAGGCGAAAACCTGAGCAGCCCTGCATGAGCTGTTGAATGAGGTGAGCTTTGTTAGGGTTATAGTGAGAACATACAGGATGGTAAATCTCCAGGATGAGGGTGAGTGACCTCTGCCCTGAAGTTTCCCATCTCTTAATGGGGCAGAGATCATTTGGAGATCATGGTATTTGCTTCTTGTGTCTGACAGGTCAGTGATTACTGCTCTACTTTTCTTCAGACCATGAACAGAAAAAGATATTTACGATATAAATGCAATTTCACTGGCATTGCTGCCAAGATGAGGTCAGGCCGTAGTTTATTGAAAGAGGGGATAATGTTATGTGAAGCATATAAGAGAGTTTGGAACCGTTCAGTGGTCTTATTATGGAAAGCTTACAATGAGTAACTGCCCAACAGACACTCAATCAGAACATCCATCCATTATCTAAACGGCTTCCTCCTCACTAGGGTCGTGGGGGAACTGGAGCCTATCCCAGCTGACTACGGACCAGAGCCAGGAACACACCCTAGATAGCTCACCAATCCATCTCAGGGTGCACACACTATTCACTCACACACACACACACACACACACACACCTGCGCACACGCACACACACACACACACACACATGCGCACACGCACACACACACACACACACACACACACACACACACACACACACACACACACACGCACGCACGCACGCACACACTCATATCAACAGGCAGTCTTTGGACTGTGGGAGGAAACCGGACTACCTGAAGGAAACCCGCACATGCACAGGCAGAACAAGCAAACTCCACATAGACAGAGAGACCCCGGGCCGGATTCAAACCCACAACCTCCCTGCTGCAAGGCAACAGCACAACCCAGTGTATCACCTTGACATCCTCAATCAGAACATTTTAACCCCATCTCACTGGCTCCGTTGTTTCATCGTGAAAAAAAAATCTTGGGTCATTTTCAATGAGGGCCCATAAATTCCTATAACCTATGCAACAATTACAATTTTTTTTTTCAGACAGACCCTACAGTGCAGTCCATATGGCATCTGGAGTTAATCCCTTACATGGTCTCAGTGGATTGAAAGGCCACAATTTCCCATCTCTTTCCCCCTCAGAGAATAGAATGTCAAAAAATATATAAAACATCCTGGGTAAGATTTTTTTTTTCATTATAAGATGAAAGACAGAAAAACATGGTACAATAGTCCTGGTGCTGATGGACTGATATCTTCACAAGACCTCATAGAAACTGTATAAGTACATTTCCACATTTCCACCTACATTTAATGAATTCGTATAAAAAATTACTGCTGTTTCCACTTACATAAACTCTCATGAAAGTAATGGCCTAGGGACTGTTTTAAATTACTTACCGGAAATATGTCCATTCTAACTCCTACAATACCCCTCATGTTATCATATCAATCCTGCAATATCTGGGAAACTCCATTCTACAGTGGTTTGTGGAAGAGGTGAATCAGCGTCACTGAGCTGACATGGAGAAAAGGCTTTAAGATTCACATCACAACTGAACACTCAGTCCATCTCTTTTTCTCCTCACAAAGAGGCTAAACTCTCTCTCTCTCCTTCCCTACCTCCCTTCAACCTCCCACTCTCTCCATCTCTCCATCTCCATCCTTCCATCCCCCTCTCTCCCTTACCCCTGCCCTACCTTTATCGATCTCTCTGCGTGTCTCTCCCTCTCTCTCAAATTCAAATTTCAATTCCATTACTGGAATACCTGAAATCCGTGTAAAATACTGCAAGCGCACAACTTCGTCCGCCTCTCTCCTGCACACACACACACACACACACACGCACATACACACACACGCGTGCGCGCACGCAGAACTGTGACATTTTCGAACACAATAAACATCAGTAATCAGTTCATCTTAGCAAGTCCAGTCTTCTAAAAAAACAAGGCTCATTAGCAGACACCTTTGCTGAAGGTAACTATAATAGGTGTAAACAGCAGCTGAATACAAGCCAAGAATACAGCTCTCAGAAACTCAGACCACATCTTTGCTCCATAAATAAAAATGATTCAAGAACTGCACCAAGTCACCTTTTTTTTCTACAGCAGATGCAAACTGTACCTGAGAGTGTCAATTACAACCCCTTTCCCTAATCCGCTCTCTTAGTTGTCGTTCGATATTTGCGGCTCCTGTTGCACGTCAATGAGGAACGGGGCAACGCTGCCCCCAACAATCCTCTAATCTACACAAAAGGCGGACCTCGGCACAGTCTTTCCAAATAAAAAAGGCCCCATTAAACAGCCCTCCGAGGACTGTGCACCACTGTGAGTTTCTACATACACATTATATACGCGCTAGAGGAAACAGTAGTTTCCGTTGAAACACGCCCGAAGCTGAACATCGAGTTCTGCCCTGGCCTTCCGGAAAATCTACGGCCAATCATCTGGCAGCGGTGGAAATTTAAGAGTCAGAAAACATACACAAATCTCCCAACGCCCTCCATCAGAACATTTTGACTCTTGTCGCCATAACTATAAAAATGATGTGTTGCACCGCAAATAACTGAGGCTTTTTATATTAAAGATGGAGAGAAATACAATTAAAGTGCCCAGAATATGGAATGAGTGCAACTTTATAGCCCAGAAACAAATGTGACGGCCGTACGAGTAGACTGAGCCATGCTAAATCAGTCATTCTACATTTTCTGTTTCCTCAGTGGGTTTCTCAGGGTTCGCTGCGTCTTACTCTCCACATCAGTTCCAATGTTACTTTATCAGGAGGAGCTACTGTTACACAGATGCTGAAATACAAAATCTGACAATAAACCAGGCCAGAATCCCACATACAGTTATGCACACTTTCTGCACATTACATTTATTTCACTGGTGCTGTAAACATTGCTTGCCTTTGATTTTGAGATTTTTCATGAAACACCACATGAAGACCTGCATGAAAGGCCCCCTTTTCTGTCCATTTAAGTGACAAGACCGTAGTACCGTATTTGATATCTCGTCGGTCATCCTGGCCTAGAATTATTAATTAGTCATACATTTTCTGAGAAATCAACAGTCATCATCATCCCCAACATGCAGATGATTGGCATCTAGGAATGAGAGTTGTCCATCTGTCTGTGGCTTGGGGCAGAAGTGTGACGGACAGTGTTCCTCCACCAGATATCAGCCATCCTCCTCTTGTCCCAGCCAGAACCTCTAAACCATTCTATATTTCTCAACAAAATCTTATATATGGGTCCATCTTATTACCTCCGCCCAAAGAAGTTGGAGGAGGTTATGCGATCATTACCGTTTGTCTGTTGGCTGGTTTGTTGGTTTGTTTGTAAGCAGGATTACGCAAAAAAGTTATGGATGGATTTTCCTCAAATTTGGTGGAATAATTAACCTCCGCCGAGGAGGTTTATGTTTTCGGTGCCGTTTGTTTGTTGGTTTGTTTGTTTGTGTACAAGATAACTCAAAAACTAATGGCCGGATTTTTATGAAATTTTCAGGGTAGGTGGGTATTAAGTCAAGGAAGAGGTGATAAAATTTTGGCATATCTAGGCCAAAGTACTGCTGAGATATACTCCAAAGTTCAAGATTTCAAGTCTTTCCAATGGGCCAGAGTTCCAATTGCCGTGCTTTTGGCGTTGCTGCCCCCTGGCGGCGGAGGTTCTGCGCTCTCTGAGTGCTCTTCTAGTTAAGTATTTTTCTAGGAAGAGGTGATTCGATTTTGGGAGGTCAAGGTCAAAGGTCAAGGTTAAGGGCACGCAAAAGGTCAAAAACACATTAAACACATATTTGCACGAAGACTACAGGACTGCATAAACACAGGGGTTGCTAGCTAATACTGGCAAAAGTAACAGTGAGTGCATCGGCAGAGGTGCTTGCGCTGTCTGAGCGCGGCTCTAGTTGTGTGGATGCGCCTTTTCATACTTCTGTTTGTCCTTCCGTCCGTCATTCCGTACCTCCTTCGTGTTTTGTTTCCAGTCCAGGCATCAGCCATCCCGCGGTGAGGTATGTGAGTATTTCATGCTTGTTGTGTACTTTGTAAATGAACTCTGCTTTTAAGAATAAAAGCATGCATGCAGATTATTAACCCTTACAGCCCTAAATGCAGCTATCGTCGCTCAAAAATGTAATTATCTAAGTCAAAGCTGTTGAACACGTATCATGTGGCAACTTGTTTAAAAGAGCTCCCCTACAGTTCAATTTAATTTTTTATTTTTTTTTTAAGTGATTGAAGCGCTCCAAGGGTTAAGCAATTGCACATCACACTTCATTAAGATTGCTGAACAGCTTCCAAATTGACGCTAAAATCTAACAGACTTGAGCAGATACCTCATCAAATCTACGGTCTGAGGCATAACGTTAATCGCTTAAGTGGTCCTTCTGACACACATTAATGACGACTGAATCATCTTCAGGCTCCGCTCAATTCGAACTGCCCTTGATCCAAGAAAGTCTGTGTCGAGCCAAGTTCTTCTTGGACGGCAGCCACTGAAGGTCAATTGCCTGAAACAAGGGACTAGTGTTCCTTATAATTTTATGAGGATAATGTGCAGCTTATGTGGGGTGCACATTCTAATGAAGACCTGTCACTCTTCCTAAAGAGCCTTCACTCGCCTGCGAGACCAAATGAATTTAAATACTGCTATTTGATCCTCAGATTGTTGTTTTCCTACATTCGATGGAAGACTCCCTCTCATTACATACTGTGTATACATTCAGGCGTATCCCCTGGCAACAAAGTCCCCTCACGTCACCTTCTCAGATACGAGAGAAATACTAAAACAATGAAAAAGGAGGGAATTATCCCCAGTGGAACGGATATGTAAAACAGAGATAAAGCTAACTGAGCAGGTAAGCAGTGGTGAATATATAGGAATATCAGAGAACAATCACAATTTCAAATGGGGTTTCATGGTGTTCAGTAATCTATGTCATACACGATCAGTCTTTCTGTCTTACAAACCTTTCATACACAAGGCATGCATTTAATTTGGTTTTATTGATTTCGTTTTTTGGCTGTGGGATTATATTGGCATTGGGATTAATATGAATGCCCTGGTTGGGGCACAGCTGTCTGTAGACACCCCTCCGTGGTAGTTATACTGGGGCAAGAACGGCATGCTAGGTGTCAGTATGCCCATCTGGGCCCATTGACAGCAGGCGCCGCCCCGGGGAGAAACAATCGCCGTCAGCTGCGATGCTGCCCTGCTTGATTAAGAGCAGCAGGGAACAGCCTGGTGCTATGCACTGATAATCCCGGGACATCTCCCCCAGAACGGCCAAATGTGTGAGCTTTGCAGCTTTACGTTCTGTACGCGTATGCTACAGTCCTGACAGAACTGTGACCATATGATGGCTATGGGCAGGGATGCCTTAAGGGGGTGAGATAAAGAGTGTGTGTGCGTGCATGTGTGTGTGTGTGTGTGTTTATATGTGGGAGACAAAGAGAAAGCAAGAGAGAGAGAAAGTATGTGGGGGAGAGAGAGAGAGAGAGAGATACAGTGAGAGTGAAAGAGTGTGTGAATGTGTGTGTGTGAGATAGAGATGGAGATTGAGCTTGAGTGAAATCGTGTGTGTGTGTGAGCGCATGTGGGGGGAGTTGGATCATTCATAAGGCACTGATTGACAGGAGTAGCTGTTGGAGCTTTTAGAAAATATTCACATGATACAATTTTGATAAGCAGTCATCAGCAATGTGGAAATTATGACCAAGCAAGTATAGGCAGCAGCTTGAACAGTCTAATAAGAGCAAAAAACTGCATCCCTTTACAATAATACAGTCTTTAAATTCAAAGAAGATAACACTTACCTCATTGTCATTATATTACAATGCATAAAATCCACCATGATTTATTGCGCTATCAATATATTGCCCAATTCCAGAACACAATCATTTTTGAGGTGCTGGGGCAAGTTTGTGATGTTTCATGGGACCCCAAAACCACAGGATGTACCCCAGTCTCCGGGCCCGTGTTTGACAACAGCTCTGTGGTGTCCGAGAGTCCCAAACAACAGCAATATCTGAGAGATACCACAGGCAATCTCAGGGAAAAATTTTGTTTTGTAGGACAATCAAATAATGTTTAGGACCAATGTAAGAGAGCATATCAGAGTTTTACATAAACACCCCAGGCCCCCCAGTATGACCAGTCACAACTACAGACCCACCCTGTCACACCAATATCCTCTTATTAACTGGGGAATGGTGTCTGACGAGAAATGAGGCAGGTGTTACCATGGCAACTGCAAACCCTCCTTTCCTGGGTGATGTTGCGGCCAATTATGGAGGCTAATTATAAAGTGCTGCTTATTTTTTTGTCGTCAAGGTTTCGTAAAATATCTCTCTTAACTTCAAAAATATCTCCAGGTGTTTGTACCGAAAACGCCACTTTTTCAGACACCCATAACCCCCTCACATTTTCGCCTAGGAAATTAACAAAAACACTTATACACTTGCATTAAAAACTCTGAAAATACTCTACTCAGTAGGCAGCTTTCTTTTCAGTTTACCCATAAAACCAGCCATGATAATGGATACAAACCGCACCAAACCCCCTCACAGGAATGGGCGGATCCTTTACTATAAGGCCACCCTCCTCCCACGGATTTTCCCCAGCCGTCTAAAACCAGCCATCAGGATCAGTCCCCCATAGCAACCCAGGAACCGTCAAAGGGAGCATCGTTTGCATGCTTGACCAAAGACAAGCTGTTTTCTAATCTTTGCCAAAACTCTCGAAAAAGGCTGGAAAAGACCACAAATCCTGTAGCATAGCGGGTTCATGCAACACTACAGGCTACAAGAAATTACAAGCCCACTGTGATTGACAAGACTCAGAGATGGATAATAATTACCGCAATGTTTTCATGCTCAAGAGTCAGAGAAATATTTATGTTGGTGAATGTTCTGACAAAGAGGTATTTAGCAGTTAATATAAACTAATACCTTCTCGACTCCTGTATGCTTGGGCTTTACCGTGAAAAGGAAACTACTCTCAGTACTAACAAGTTTGAAATCTGTCAATAATCAGCATGCCAGTAGAATCCACTGTAAGCTATATGAACAAATATAGGCTCATTACTTTGACATCTGCCATCATGAAGATATTTGAGCATCTACTGTAGTGGCAACAAACCGCAGTCCATGAGCTGTTCCATCATGTAGGTTTTCACTTTAATTGTAAGAAAAGAGCACTTTACTCAACAGCCAGAGATCAGCACACAGCTGCAAATGACTAAAGTCAGGTGTGCTAAATCAGGGTTGGACTATCTCCAGGAACAGGGTTGGTCACCACTGATCTGTGATGTAAACATCTCCCCTATCTTAAGTGACTGTAGACCTCCGCCAGCCTGTATGTCAGTCTGAAGGGCCAAAATGTGAGTAGGCAAATCAATGCACATCCACGGTTTCCCCAAGCACCTACAGGTTCCCACTGACTCACACATAGGTTCTGTCTGTTGATTACAGAACTGCTTTTATACAACCTGGGCCACTAAGTTGTACTGCTGACCCCTGCAGTTCAGGGGTCATCCATACGGGTTCTCTGAGTTCCCAGTCTTCCGCCCTTCTGTAATCACTCTACACCAGTGGTTCTCAAACTCCGTCCTGGCGCCCCACTGTGTATGCTTGGTTTTGTTCCGACCACAGTTGCAATCTTAGGACTTAAACAAGCTGTTGATTCGCCTTAATTAGGTGCATTCATGTTAAGAGCAGTTATTTTTCCTCTTCAGCCACATTTGACAAAAATACACATACCATGAAGAATTAAAATTTCATATCCACAATGAGATATGTTGGAAACTAGTATGAATAACTGCAGAGGGAAACAATTTTACAGAACCCTTAATCATTGTACACAATCTATAGGTTCCTCATTGGTGAAACTGTCAACACATGGTTGCAAAAACTTACAATTTATTTGGCAAACAGTAAAGTCACACCTGTTTCGTTTCATGTTCATTTTATTAAGTTCGGGAAAATAATTTTGAAAGAATTCAAAACACCTGTGTTCAGCAACCCAATTTGGAGCTTGCTGATTTTCTCAGAGTCCAGTTTGATCTGCTTAGAAATGTTTTTTACCAGCAAATCCTCACAATATTGAAAAATGAGCATGACGTGTTTGAGGGTTTTTATTCTTCATGGCACAGTGGAAATGTCCAGAAAAATGCAGCTGAAGGTGGTAAATAACTGCGCTAAACATGGAATGCAGCTAATTAGGACAAATCGACACCTTGTTTAAAGTCTTAGATTGCAGTTGTGGTTGTAATAAAAACCAGCATACACATTGGGGCACCAGGAACGAGTTTGAGAACCACTGCTCAACACCAATGACCCAACCTCAGGCTCCAATTTTTAGATTTGCTGAGAACACAAGACAGGACACAACACTCATCAACAAAGACTACAGCCGACAACAATCTGCTCATCAGTCGACTAATGTCACTTCTGCAACCGGAATCTGTATTTCCGAAACTGTAGAACTGGTTGTGGACGTTTGCAGTTCACAGAGAAGAGCCACAGGCCTAAGACTGGTCATTACTGGTCAGGAGTTAGAGCACCTGGCCATTTTCACACGCCTGGGAATGCCATCTCCTTCTGTAAACGTTAGGACTACGCCATCACCATAATTAAGAAAGCACATGGGCAGGCCTTCAGAAATGAGCCTACAAGGTTCTCCTTTACTGTAATGGTGTGGAATATAAACCTTACTGCTCAGGTGGACAGAGTCAGTGAAACGGGGCTTTATTGCCCAGAAGCTCAGAGCTGCTTACAGGACCATAGGTGTTGACCTGTTAGTTGAGTCATCCATGACACTCGGTACCAGCGGAAAGGACTGAAAATATTTCAGTGACCTCACAAACCCAGCACACCTCCTGGATCTACCCCACTCTAAGATTTACGATGGCAAAATTCAGAGCTGAACTCTTCAGAAACAGCACTTACTCTCCGGCAAAACATATAAACACTCTCGGAAACACCATGCCATTGGACAGTGCGATAATCCCCCCCACTTCACTTCAAGCCTAGATCACACCAGCACTTATGGGGAGAAAAAACATACAATTAATATTCACATGCACCTGGTGCTTTATGACTTGAACAACCGATCTGTGTATAATTTTAATAACTTTTCATCAGCCGTAATGGTGCGTCTCTGCATGTATGTTCCATGCACGTGTGCATTTACAATCCCATGCTCAAGATACAGGGGGAGGGGCCATTCCATGGAACAGGGATGCCTCTGTATAATTTATGTTCCATGGATGCACGGAGATAAACCACAAGCGACTGCCGCGTTGATGCGGTGATAAAATATTTAATTGGATCAAATTGAATTGAATACGCATGTAATATCTGAATTACAGTTTTGAGTCGGTAATCTAATGGCAACAATCCTAGCACTGAGCGTGATCAGTGGAGGGTCCCCGTTTCTGACAGAGGATGACGGAGGATAAATAATTACACCAGTGATGGTGATGGTGATGATATGGCAGCAGTGATCTCTGGACAGAGCATACATGTGTGTGCGCGTGTGTGTGCCTGTGCATGTATGCAAACTGCGCATGCCTGCGATGTAGATTCTTCCTGCGATAGTCATTATCTATGTAGGTCAGGTCCGGAGAGTGCTGCTAGCACGAGACATCCCTGATATCCGGGGAGGTGGAATCATGTGAGGCAGAAGAGCACGTGCGAAGGCTGAATTGTGTGTGTGAGTGTGTGTGTGTGTGTGTGTGTGTGTGCGCGTGTGTGTAATGAGGGGGCAGCTGAGGTACAGATGGAGGGGGAGGCATTAATACTGTATGTTATGGGGTGTGTCACATGCAGGAGAGTAACTGTGTGTGGGAGGTGAGGGGGCTGCTGAGGTACAGGGTGTGTGTGTGAGTGTGTGTTTATGTAGGAGAGTGGTCAGGTACGGTGAGCTTAGTGTGTGTGTGTGTGGGAGGGGGTGAAGTACAGGGTGTGTGGCGTATATGTGAATGTGCGGTTAGGCACAGGGTGTGTGGTGTAGATGTGTGAGGAGGGGTGAACTGCATGCAGGGTGTGTGTAGTGTGAGGTGTGATGGTGTGGAATGTGTGCTGTATGCGTTTGTAAGGGAGGTGAGGTCCAGGGTGTGTGATGTATATATGTGTGTGGAGGTAGCAGGGACAGGATGTGTGGTAGCAGGGATAGCATGTGTGGTAGCAGGGATAGGATGTGTGGAAGCAGGCTAGCATGATTTTAGTGCATTTCCTCTTAAAAATGGGTCCCATCAGGAAAGCAACCATTTCAAGGCAGTTACTCAACCCATTTTTCTGGGAATGTAAATCAGGTAAAAGCTTTCATGCTTCTGCCTAAAAGTAAATCCTCGTCTACATATCTCAGCAGAAGCTGGCATGCTGAGCATCTTAAAAACTGTCTTTGATGGAGAACACTGGTTCTGGCTTTAGCCTCCCGCTTTGTTGTTTGAGAGTCCCCCTACCCCCAGAACCATCTGTGCCTAATCTGCCATTTTGTACATTGATCTAGAGGCATTTTAAGCACCAAGACAAAACGCAGCATTTGACTAGTGATAAATATGGAGGATTCAGGTGAGAACAATGGTGAAACACTGAGATGACAAACTTGAATGAAAGCACAAAAGAGGCTTCCAAATTACATTCATAATTGATGGCGTCAATAAATCACTGTGTCATAATTCATGTGGAACAGCTTGCATGCCTTGTGTTCACGTTTTCCTTCCAAAGCAGAATGTATATGAATAGACGAATGCAGTGTCACACATTAATGCCCCTTATGCCGCCATTACTGAAACGCATCTGCCTCGACGCCGCGCATTTTGCAAATATTACGGAGTGACGGCATCTTTGATTACAGATTATAACTCTCCTCTTCTCCCTGACAATTATGAATGATGTTCTGGCATCAAACTAAATGCGAGACAGAATGAAGAGACAACCCAGGAGATGAGTTAATTAGAAGCATTTCTTGTTTCATAGGGTTTTAAAGGAAGGCTCACTCGGTAAAGGCACCACTTGTCGATCGAATCTGGCCAGGGCAGTGCTGACTGAGGCCAGCAACAAATAACTGGCTTCGTGCTGCTCAGGGTTTGGGTGGTCCATCTTTGGTTTGGGTTAGCAAAGTCTGATGCCAAAGTGCCTCCTACTGGTCATTCTGATCCCCATCAGCTGCGAATATGAGCATGCTTGTACATGGTTCGTTGACTGAACATTTCAGATTCTAGTGGCAATAGAGATGGCAAAATTGATTTAAAATAAATCAATTGTATAAATAACAGCATGACAGGCCACCTGTGTACGGCATTTCCTGCCAGTACATAATGCTAGCAGGCATTCTATAAATACCTCACATATTAAATAGTGTGCGTAAATTTCCGTTGCACAACTCCTGCCCCTTTCTACACGGGCGTGTAGAGTGAGTGGAAGCTTGTCTCAATGTGGTGTGTTATTGTAACACAGTATGAGAGGAAATGTATTGAACTGAATAAAAAATATAAAATCGCAGTCAGCTGGATAATCTCTGGGAGGCCTTTAATGCTCCCGAGTTTTCCCAAGGGAAAATTCCCCGAGTGCAAACAGGTAAGCAAAGCACTTCAGAGTTGAGTTTGAAGGAGTCTCGAGCATATATCGGAGATCCAGGATAGCTCAGCATTCAAAATGCAGGTCACTTTAACCAATCTGTCTCTAATCTGTAGCCATGATAGCACAATGACCTGTCAATCAAAAAAAAATATTATATTTTTTGGATCCATTGTGAGTCTCCAGAGGGAAAGTGATAATGATGCCATTAACAGAGAATGATGTTATTCACGCCTTTTTTCAGTTTTCCCTTAAATAATTACAGGTCAGGTCCTCAGAGCAGAGATGATCAGGTCCCAGTCATGTCACCAGTGGGTCCCCACAACTTGTGCTAATGCCGACACACGAACACATCAGACCATACAGAATCACAGAACAACGGAGCTCTTCTTCCGTGGGTATGAGAAGGTGCACTGACCTTTTTCCGTGGAGGAGCAGGCGCAACCCATGGCCGTAAATCCACTCGGAAATAAGTCCCATCACAGAACGGGGAGATAACGGAAGCGCAATAACGAAACGAAATGTCGTTGTTATCAAGGATCGCGCGGCCTAGGACGTATGAGCATGCGGTCAACGGCGCCCCCAGAAAGGCCAGCTCTCACTCCCGCATCGGCCCGCAGTACCGCCGTTGCCCTGCCCACACGGTCCATACTGGTCGTCGCTTGAGCAGATGTTCGGTAATCTCGCGTCACATTTCACTCTCCGTGGGACAGCTGCGCGAAGCCGGGAAACAATCGCAGATTATATTTTCCTTTCTTTTTTTTCATTTATTCGCCTGCAGATGGTAATCCGTCATATTTAACCCGCCAATGTGTGAAAGAGTTTAATAAGGGTTTAGAACGACAGCTGAAAAATTAATAAATGAAGACGAGCTGGTCTAAAGATTTCTTGTTGGTGTTTTATTGTGGGGTGGACTTCTCTCTTTAAATTCAATCTTTTATTGTTACACTACAGGGGAACCGATTTTTTTTTTTTGCTCGCAAATACTCGCATATTAATCCGTGCTGGCTTGAGTCCAGTCGCAAAGGCCAAACGGAGGAAAATCCAAATCCCATCAAGGCCTTCCTAGCATCACAAGCAGCCAACCACTAACTCACAAGGGACAAGGCTCCACTGGTTATCACAATTAGCACACAGTCATCGATCAAGCACCATTCATCTGCCTATAGTGACCATATAAACCCATAACTCTCTAATAGCTCTAACAGTGTGAGACAAAAATAGATTGGACTGTTCTGGACTAAACATTCGACGCATGGTGTATGAATCACTATTTGTGACTGAAAGCAAAAGAGTTATACTGTACTGGCTCAGAATGGTACAAACACGCCCAAATAAAGCCCATTCTTCAAAAAGGTTAAGGTTAGAGTGATTTGAAATTCAAATGTGTTCCTAGGCGAAGATACCTACTGTTCTTGGCAAAGCATGTATAAAGCCAGGGGGAAAAAAAGCAATAATTCACTTACCTATGTCAGTCTCTCTGTGGTTCTTAATTAACTCTGCCAGTTCAAAGTTCCCTGCTATAATGGCCACCTAGAAAGAAAAAAGAGCGATGGCTTATTTTAGGAGTATTAGAATATGAGTAAGACTGGATATGACGTGCAGTGAAGGTTATATAATCTATGAGAGAGGTCATCTCACTGGCATGTGGAATGCAAAATATGAGGGAATCAATATGGAAGCAGGAAAAATTGCCAATGCCTATCATGCTAAAGGAAAACAGTATTAGCCAGCAATAAAAACTGGTATATGATGTCATGCTAATTATGTCTTCAAATACAAATGGAATATTCAAGTGGCCCATTTTACAAAAAGGAGGAAGTTGAAGTGGGTCTGCAGGAAGCAGTGGCAGGGCTTGAACGCCTGTGTGCCTCTGCACTCGCGTTGTAGGCCAGCTGATATGTGCGTACGCAAAAGAATTAAGCGTCTGCATAAATACAAACAGTAAATGTGCAACTGTATGTATGTGTCTGAGTGCGAGAGAGATGGTGCAGTTGATTTCACACCATGATGGCTGCTGTGAGATCAGGGCTATAACCAGCTGCTGCCTGTTAACCAACTCACAGCATAATTAGATTTCTTCTGAGCCCAGCACGAGTGTATAATGTCCAAGTACAGACAATCAGATACAGCAGAGCATCTCACCCTCACAGTCTCTCTCTCTCTCTCTCTCTCTCTCTCTCTCTCGCTCACACACACACACACACACACAAACAAGAATGTGGGCATCTAGAATACATACAAGCCCATTGTGCACCACCTAGTTGAGGGCCATATACACTCAGACTTTTTGCAAGTGCAAAACCTTTAAGTTCAAAGAAAAACCAATAACATTGCCAATGACTGCAGCAAAACAAATATCACTGGCCAATCAGGGGCAAGGTTCTTGGTTTTGCAAAAGCAAATAAAACTTTGCACATGCAATAAGTCTTAGTGAATCTGACAATAAGAATGCATTTGTTTAGGATGCCTTTGCAATGATACGCTATTTATGGACTTTCAAAAAGTAACAGTATTTACACAACAACAAGTAAATTTTAGACTGATTTTGAACTATTTTTCGTATGAAATCCTGTAAATCACCTCAATAAGTCATTTCAGTTCATTTTATTCACTTCATCTTACCCCAGACATTCATTTCCAGTGATGTCTGTAAAGTCTGCTGTCTAATAGCTGGATTTTGCATGATTGCATCATTCCAAAGGAGAATAGAATTATTAATAAGCACCAAATCAGAGGAAATGGAGGACTCCAACAGAAGTGAACAAACAAACTGTATTTCATGAAAACAAACCAGCATCAAACAAGACGAAGATGGACTGAGGGAGTGTAAGGATAAAAAATATCAGGAGTCATCACAGAATACATTAGACCGGGGTGACGCCAGTCTGGAAATAATGCAAATGAATATCTGCAGAATTTATGGATGACAGCAGACTGCAAATTTAAAAACTGAGGGCAACTTTATTTTTTTTAAAATGTATTTCTTTTTTGTTTATGGAAGCATAGTTCGTCATATTTTTAGTCATGTTATATCAATTTTATAGCCTATATCATGTATTGTTTCTGTTATATTTCTTTGAATTCACATTTTGATTGGCTTATTATTTTATTGTTCAGTTATACTGAAATGCCATCTTTTCTTTTGCACTAACTTTCTTTTGTTAGCCATAATATTTTGATAGTTCCGTTAGAAACACACAGAGAGCACGAAAACAAACGTAATTATAGCTTATTTTCATAACCCCTTTTCTTGTCCTACTTCCGTATACCAATACATTACACGTGTTGTCTAGAAGGCTGTAATCCCATATATGTCCACAAGGGGGCAGAAGAGAATTGTCTCAATTCCGTAACACCGTTATTTTGGGTTATCCAATAAAGCCAACACGTGGTTAGACAACGTCAATGTACACAAATAATTTCAATTGTAAAATACATTGTCTATGCAATGTTCTTATTTTACTAATTCATTCATTTATTTATTTTGACTCTGGGTGAATTAGGAATACTGAAAAGCTGACCAGCAGCCAGAACTATTGTTCGCATCATTAGATCAGATTAGATTAGATCATAGCCCACAATAACGTTAGGGTCTCCAGAAAATAACTATTAGGTATTGTAAGCTGCATGCAAATGAGAGAGGAGAGTGGTTGTCTGCTGCGAAGCTGATTAATTGTGCTTTGACGTTGAATTAGTAAACCAGATATAACTTCAGCAGGGGCTAACGTAGCCAGCTTGCGTCCCCTCACCAAATCAGCAAAAGCGATAAAAATAGGCAGCGAAGCAGGGAAATGGTGCTTGCGTGCTGTTGGGAGAAGTTTGCCCTGAAGGCTTTCTGTGACAGAGACTTTTTGCCAGAAAGCCTTTGGGAAGTCAGGTGACGAATCACAGTCCCTCTCACCAGCAGCAGCAATGAATTAACGGGTTAAGAATGGAGCACCGTTAGTAAACTAGGCTCGAATTCCATGTTCCAGTAATTGCTTAATTTCATTTGGACTTAGTTGAAATTGTTTTCAGTTTTATTGATAATTTTCGTTCTTTGTCGCAATTTGGTTAACTTCAGGCAATAAATCGTCTTGATTAGTTACTTCTTTAGGTTTAGGGACCAAAACCATGTTCGATTTAGGAAAAGATCATGGTTTGTGTTCAAATACGCTCTTTCACAGTGTCAAATATGTCTTCACACAGAGAACCCCCAGGGCTGACTTCTCCCTGGTACATTTTGTGCTCAGTCCAGCAGGCCGACAAGTAACAGCAAGCAGCTAAAGAGCATGATAATTTTCTTCACAGAAGTTAACAGACAATTTCAAGTGACACCCCAGTAAAGCAGCAAAGATAAAAAGATGGATGTGTAAAGATAAAAAACCAACACCTTAAAGAGATTCACAGCATGCACTGCCAACTCTGTCCCCGCCAGGAGAGATACCTGAACAGTACCCTTTCGCGGCCCTCATTCTTGCGAAGGAACAATTAATATTTTAAAATATCAAATGCAGCAGCGCTGTGCGGAATCACAGCTTGCAGTTGACAAGCCTCAAATTAATCACCTTTATAAAAAGTTCTTGTCGTCGGGCAGGACTGTCGGCATCTGCCAAATATGGCCCTGCCTTACGGTTCGATGTTTAACAGACATTACGGGTCCTTCCATGTGAAATCGCCACAGCTACCCAGGACATGGCCCGTTCCGATTGCATGGGGATTTGTGAATGGGTGCGTGTCTGCAAGTATCGCTCACATTTTGTTGTTTGCGCTTTTCTAAGATGCATTAAAATGGAAATGAGGTTTTGTGATGTGCTCATTTTGACAATCATCAAGAACGATTTCAAACAGTATCATCAAGCGGATTTGAATAAAAACGGTTTTCATCATTCGGAATGTTTGACTTAAAAAAAAAGAGACAAAATTTGAGAAAATAAAGAGACCATGCCCTGAGGCGTTCTGAACAGTTCTGATAATTTCACTCGGGAAAACTCTTGCAGCTTTTTATTGATTGATGGCGAGTTTTCAGGCGACTGTGTTGGCTTGCTTCACTGTTGGAGAGCTCGGCGGAATGATACCGCTATTATATAACAATTGCCTGTCAGACATTTGCATGACTTTTGGTCCTGCAGTGCCCTGCAAAATGGCGAGCCATTTTAGTGGTACGACGCATGTCAAGATGGCAAGCTGTTGGCACCTCCAAATTGCGTGCCATGGGGTGAACCATTTGTCGTTCAAGGTCAGGGAGGCAAAAGTTGGCTTCCAATCAGTCCAATGCAAAGCATCTGCGTCCACATCTGCCCCAGGGCTCAGTCATTGTTCACAATATCCGTTCCAACAGAAGTGTGTATAGTCAGCCGTGGAAATGGTTGTCAAGATGGAGGGGGCTTTGAAGTAGTGATTGAACTCAGGGACCAGTTGTTGGGGGGGTGGTTGAAGAGGTTCCCATTTACCATTATTGAACGTTAAAAATCAAAAATGATTTTGAAAAGGTGAGATGAATGTACATGTAGCTGCAGCAGTGGCGGATGGTGAACTGGCAATAGGGGAGGCTCAAAAAATTCCTTAAAATGAATGATTGGTCACGACCTGTTTTCTATCGTTCATTTAAATTAATATTTTAGAAACTATGATAACTCTCAACATTATCAGATGTGGCCAGTTTTCATTTATAACGCATACGGATTACAACTCAGGACTTGTCCTGCTTTCTTTATTCGGGGATTGGAAGCAATGCATGTGTTTTATGATCATTTAAATGAAATAAGGTCATTTGAAATGTCTTTATGCAATTCTATTGCTTCCAACCCCACCAGAGCACAAGGACTTCAATTCTGCACAAGAATCTCTTACATACGCGTTGATTGAATAATTGCTGACTATCAGCAGAGGAACGTAAATATGCCACTTAAACTCACACCGAATGTGTGAGAGTTGACAGGTATGCTTTATAAATGAAAACTGGCCACATCTGATAATGTTGAGAGTTTTCAGAGTTTCTGTAATGGTAATTTAAATGAATGATTGAAAACAGATCATGACCACTCACTAATTTTAAGGGATTGTTTTGAGCCTCCCCTATCACCAGTCGCTGCTGAGCTGCAGTCCGATATTGGGCCGATACTTGTTTTATAGGACTGATACCACATCCATGGAGCAGGACAAACCTCAACAGAATGGAAACAGGAAGCAAATGCATTAGCAAATTATTTGTCTTCAGTTAATAATACAACTGATCCCAAAATCACGTTCATTCACCATGAGGAGAGCTCTCTCACTGTGGAAACTTAAAGAAACTGGGGTCTAGGCAGGAAGTTATGTTGACTGCAGTTGACAACACTGGCAAAGCAATAGTTGTAGCAACAATAGCAGCAATAAATACAGTAAACAAGCAAAGTCCAATTCATAAGGTCTTGTCATTCAGGTTATAGAAAGCGACAGCTGAGTTCAACAGGCAAGCGTCACCGCAGAATTACTGTAATAGGAGTTGAGCAATGGATTTCAGGTTTAAGTAAAAGTTTAAACAAAGCTTATACAATTTGAGTTCCAATTCAGGTCATCAAAAAAATGCAAAACAAATGACTCCTTCAGCAATGAGGGTTGTTTTTGGAAGTCTATTTCAATGCTAGTGTTTGCATCTTGGCACAGAGAGGGATTGCTATGGCAACTCTGTGTAGTTTCTGGCTTAGGGAATGGGCAGTGCCTACAGCAATTGCTCATAAAAGAGATGGATTTTCAATTAAGACTGAAGAAAATCATTGAAGGTGCTCAAGCAATTAAGAAACAACTGCACTACAGGGAAGCAATCTATTTGAGCACTTAAATGTTTGTACGCGGACATCATTATCAAGTGTAAACAGAACGGTTTGAATGGGTATCTAACAGTTTGCACTGTTGGTTTGTTTAGTATAACTACACAATGTTTTTTCTGCAATCCTTCATTTTCAAAACACAGATGAGCAAATCATTAAATCTTAGTCCTTGAATCTCTTTAAAGATTTTTTACCTATTTTCATAGCTAAGTGGATCTGTAAAGCCGGGGTGCGGTTCACCCATTGGGATTGTTGTTCAACTCCAATAAGCATCCTTCACAGTATCAGCAATAGAGCTCATAGTAACTTGCTGGAAAAATATTAGCATGTTCGCAATAAGCCATATTATTTTCACTCAAAAAGCTGCTGCTATGGGCACCTGCATCAGAGAAATGGAGAATCACAGTCCATCTGATTGGTCCAAGGTATTCAAGGGTCTTATCCCTTTACACCAAAGCTCCTCTCCTTTTGTGAGCTATGACCTACCAAAGAGAGGGCTAACTTTTCTTTAACCGCTTTTGTCACAAGTATACAGTGCCGAGAAACAGTATTTCACCCCTTCCCAATTTCTTTCATTTTTGCATATTTGTTTCACTTAAATGTTTCAGATCATCAACCTAATTTTAATGTCAGAAAGATTACCCTAGTAAACACAAAATCCAATAAGAATGTGACAGGGAAAAAATGGCATCTATGGCAGAGCTGCAAGGCAAAGACCACTGTTGACCAAAAAGACTAAAAATGCTTGTGTCTCAGTTGCAAAAAAAAAAACATCTTACTGAACTCCATGACTTTTGGGATAATAATCTGAGGACTGATGATTCAAATGTGGAGCGTTTTGGAAGACTTGGGTCCCATTACACCTGGAAAAAAGCGGGCATAGCATTCCACACTAAGAACAGCATAGCAACAGTCAGACACAGTGGTGGAAGTGTGATGATCTGGGGCTGGTGTGCTGCTTCAGGACAGAGGTAACTCCCCATAAGTGACGCAGCCATAAACTCTGCTCTCTACCAGAAAATCCTGAAGAAGCATGACTAGCAATCAGTGTGTGACCTAAAGCTCAAGTACAGTGGGGTTATGCAGCAGGACAACAATCTGAAACACACAAGCAAGTCTACCTCTGAATGCCTGAAAAGAAACAAAATGAAAGTTTAGAATGGCCAAGCCAAACTTCTGACTTGAATTCAATGGAGACGCTGCTGCATGACAAGCAGTTCATGCACAAACTCCCGCAAATGGGGCTGAACTGTATAACAATTCTGCAAAGACAAGTGGGCCAAATTTCCTCCACAATGATTGAAAAAGACTCAATGCCAGTCATCACTAACATTTGATAACAGTTGTTGCAGTAGGGTGGCACAACTTTAAGTTTGGGGGGAAACTATTTTTTTCACAAGTGATATGTTTTGAAAAACTATTCACCTTCAATAAATAAAAATGATCATTTAAAAGCTGCATACTGTGTTCACTCACATTGTCTTGAAATAAGAAGGAGTTGGATGATATGAAACATTGAAATATGCCAAATAAGCTAAAGTAGTAGAAATCAAGGAGGGGCAAATACCTTTTTCACAGCATAGTAATTGAGTTGTCTCTTGAAAGACATTGAAAGATGTCCAATAGGACATTGATCTCCAGCAGTCAGAATTACTAGGGGTTTTACTCAAATTGATTTTTAACTCTGGAAAAGTTTTTGCAAATATTTTTACCAATTTTTTTTTTTTTCATGGAATTGCCCAATCACTTCTAGAAAGTTCAATTTTGGAGATCAAAATTTCTCGGTCGTCCTCATCACTGTCATTTCTCATCAAAAGTTCCCCAACTTCCAGAAGAAACAATCTAAGATACTACTTGTGCCAAAATATTTGAATCGTAGAAAACCTATGCAATTAGAATGTTGAGTCTTCATGCTTTTGAACTCGAACTATATGCACTGCAGGCCAAAAGTTTGGAAGCAAGATCAAACTGGTACAAAAAAGATCACAGTTTCATTGGCATACTTCGCAACAAAATAAACATGATTATTATACAAAGAGTCACTAATCAGAATACATTTTTACTCAAATTATCAGGCCCATATTACTAGGCCCATGGTCCTAGTGCCCGCTGGATTGCTGTTGCCATCCAGTGGGCTGTAAACCGTGACAAAGTGAATCATGCAAACTGTGATTTGTTTTTTACTTTATCACTGAAGTTGTGACTCTTGCAAATCTTCTCAGCCGAAAAACTAAGCCCCTTCTTCCTTTTTTTGATTAACATTTATTCAGCAATGGTCTGGTAACATCAAAGCATACAGTACCTAAAGGTAAATTGAGGAAAATGGTGCATATCAATGAAAGAGTAGTCTAATAATGCATAAATACATTCCAAAATCCATGGATTTCATACTGGTTTTTAAGAAAGGCATTGGGAACAGAAACTTGAAGTCGCTTACAAATTTTTTACCTGTATTGGCCTCGCTTCCAAACTTTTGGCCTGTAGTGTAATTTTCCGATGTCACGCAATATTTGACTGTATGAAAACAAAATTATGCCCAGTCGCCTGCCAGTGGTCTGGTTGAGGATAGGCATTAAATGAGGTAATGACAGTTTTTCCCATATTTGAGCATTGTAAGATCTTTTTTAAACAGCCATCGCAGGTTCCTGTGCAGGGGAAGTAGCATCCCATCCCAAGCGCAGCAATGCAGCAGGCGAGTCCTTTTCACTAAATCTGGGCCAACTGTGCGATTCAGATGCACATACCTTTCTGTGCTCGATTGATCTTGCAGCAGATTACAGCAGAATCAACAAAAGTCTGCTTCATACCCAGAGAGAAACGGCAGCCATGATTAACCCCTGACAAACCTGACATCAGCTCAATACAATCGCATGCATTTCTCCATCATTTTAACTGTGATCCAAACACACCAACTTTGCAGCCAGAAATCAGTTCAAAGACAACCGCTCTGATGAATACATTTTCTAAACGTGTGTCAAGTACTATTTCCACACAGACCTTCCAAATGAGTCCTGTATCATGCCGAACTGAGACATAGTCCTACTAAAGTCATGCAGAGAGTGTGTTAGTTTCACCATATTATTTTCCTGCAACATAGTAAAATACTGTGTTATAAATTATCATGCATAAGAGGGGAAAATGTTCAGGTGCGAGACAAGAGAAAATGGGGGGGAAAAAACTCACTTTGAGAGGTGCCTAAAAATGCATTAGAAACAAAATGGCTCTATCACCAGATATTCTGGAACCCTCATTTCACAACTCTCTTTATCCTGGAAGTCTAAATTTTATTTTGTGGCAACCTGAGAAACAGCATGTCTGAGGAGTGAGTGATAACCCCCAGCCAAAACCCTCCATAGATAAACTATGTATTTGATCCAGAAGTGTCTCTTGTGACAGTCATCACACAGTGGTCTGGACTGCGCTGCAGGAAAACGTCCAGAGATGGCAGAATAATTTAAATGCCCATCGGGGCGCGGCCTGCCTTTTGGTTTCATGAATTTACCTCCTCCCAGTTCTGCATTCACAGCCCAGATATGGGTTCACGCACATTCTTTAGTTACAGTGCGCTCGGGTGCCAGCAAAGGCAGTGTGCATTAATGTATAATGCATAAGCATTCATGTGTGTGAAGGGGGGTGGATGGGGGAAGGGAATCACGGTAAAGGACAGAATAGATTCCATCTATTTTATTCATTTATTTTACTCATGAGAAATGCGCACCTGCACATATAAGGTCGCAGAAAGGGACTAAATTTCTGAGCAGAGCTTTAGCAAATCAGCAAACAGAGCACAGCACACATTTTTAGAGGGACGCATAAAAATGATTGAGATTATCAGGAAAGCTCCAGTGCACGGTGGATGTGTAGATTACATAAGAGATCCTCCTACATGATAGACCCGCGCAGCCATGATCTGACAAACACAACGCAATGAGATTAGGACAGTAATCTATCCTGATATCTACACATAGTCCTGAGACACAGCCCTGACAGGTTGCGTGTTATAACACCAGGCACCAGATGTAACAGGGGTGTTAGCACCTATTTACTCTATATACAAGCAAACATTAGGGCATTTTGTAAGAAAGCTGAGTGCTGACACGTGGAGACAACACTCCCATTCTGATTTCAAACGCACTGCTCTTACATTAAACACACACACATGACTGTAGATAGAATACAAGCATGAACACACACACACACACAAACACACACTTAAACATTCACCAACTCGCAAGCATATACAATGTAGTGCTTACGCGTATACTGTAGGCAGAGTTATTAATGGAACGACACATAAAAAATGCATCCACTCAGAATCACATGCACTTACCAGCAGACAGGCATGTACACAGAGAGAGGCAGCTGCTTATATAGCATATTCATATATTCATCCATGACAGCACACTATTGCACAAACAATACAAAAGCATGTGTGTCTCCAAACATTCATGCAGAGAGAGAACCTGCACTCTAAAATACATTCGCTCTGAACTTACGTTCAAATTCAAGCACTTAAACAAACAGAAAAACTCAGCTATGATCAAAAATACGCGCACACAAATGCTTCAAACGCAATTGATCGCACTAAAACACTCAAAACACCAATAAATACATACAACAACCATCTCATTTTGGAGCTTATGAAATACAGAAAAACATGGCTGAATGTATCGCAGTACGCAAGCGAATTTGATCGCGTGGGCCTCAACACTTCCAGCTCCAGGATCTTCACACCTGAGATGAAGCCCAGCAGTACTGGAGGTGGGGTGGGCCACAGCAGAAATGCTGCTCAAAGTTACCTCTATATGACATCTCTCTCACCCCTCTCTCAAAGAAATTATTCACCTGCTTTTTTAAACTGTTATCCACTTCGCACAACACATCCAGACACTGTATTTATTATCAGAAAGTACCAAATAGAAAATGGTGTCGGTTGGTCGGAACTGAGATCAGCTATACGAAATTATAACTGTCCCTTATCAATATAAACTTAAGTTCCCTTCAAAATTGTTTTTTTTTTTGTGGGCAGACAGACTTCACTTGAGTTGGAACCTTTTATTTTAAATCTACTAATCAACTTTGAATAAATATGATTATTTAATCAACTTTAAACAAATCATACTCCAACCCCCAACAAAAATGACCCTTTCAGCAGTATATAATGTGAGCTCGAAGTGAAGATGGATGTTTCAGAGTTTTTAAGAGTTACCCTCTACTCGTTTGTTCCTTGAATTGGACTTGGCTGCTGTGTAGTTTAAAATCCTCCAGTGTACATAAAGGTCCACTTTTACAGTGAAAAACAACATGGACCCAAGGTCGAGGTACCTGAATAAATCAATTCCAGCAATTGCCTCAGGCACAAACAAATATAATGGAGGGATCTCTATGAGTCATTGCATTAAAGCTACACATAACATTTGCATGGCCTTCAGAAACCAAGTTACTGAAGCCTGTAACAAAGGGAGATGCAGGTAGCCAAGCCAAATGGGCCATTACTGCAAAGGTTAGAGCACACCAGAGACCATTTTGCTTTTTCATCAGGTCTTTAAAAGTCAAAACTATGAAATGTATATTCTAGGCAGGCATTCTCTTTTATTTTTGGACTGCATCTCCCAGAATGCATCATCAGAATCCTCCACAGTTTTTTGCAATTTTGTAATTGGTATGAAAGGGATGACATACAGCCAAAGCATCCAAACAACAATTAATTGGAGTGGAGGTACTGTAGCGCTCAAGTGGCCATTGAGTGAGAAGGACTGCCTTACATAAATGCCAGTGATATCTGGGACTCTCACTATGTGACTCATGACCATGCTCTGCTTCAGTAAAAAGTGTTGCTTTATAGTCATTTGTACTTCCAGGTTCTCAAAATATTCATGCTGTTATACAACGAGGATTGATTCTCCTCTTAAAAAACGGACATCCGTCATTGCCAGCGAAGAATAATTAATGGAAAAAGGAGCAATCGGCGATGACAGATCACAAGCCAACTAAGTTCCCCGGGGTGTTTTATGTTAGTTCAAAGCTCTAAGATCTCACAGCTCAAAGCAAGCAAGCATGACAAGAAATACAAAGATCCACAAGCACGCTACCGCGTGAAGAGCCACAGCTCCTGAGCCGAGTACCATTCAAACCACAATATTCTGCACGGTGTTGCAGAGGGACTGATTCTGCCATTGCAATGTTATCAGAAGTGTGGAAAATTCTGCCCAGTTTGGACTCGCAGTAATGTCACACATGTCACCGCTGCCCGTTCACAGGCCCAGGCTACAGCCGGGGTTGGGTGTCCAGTTTTAGGCAGAATGAGTGGGAGAGAGGAAAGAAGAGATGTGCAAACGTACCTGAAATGGAGTTTGGCAGTTGAAGTTCTTCACCTCCTTGTCGGCTCCACGGACGAGAAGGACCCTGGCACAGTTATCCTGACGGGAGAGGAAGAAAACAGCGAAAGCGGTTAACTGGTTCCTTGTGTCCCAGTGAGCGCCCCCCACTCTCCCCACACGCCCACATCCCCACACCCAAATCCCCATCAAGGAGGACCAGAATTTGGCGAGGCGAATCGGAGGTCGACTGGCTCTTTTGGAAGCAGCGGCCCCCCAGCGGCCCTTGGGGATCCAGCGGGACTTACGGGTTAGAGGGGGTCTCCATCGGGGGGCCCGGAGGCTGGAGAGAGTGCAGAGCAGGAGGGACAGTCGAGGACGAACGACGATGCTCCGCACAGCAAGCGAGGAGGAATCTTCTGCTCCGTCGAGTCTATGGAGCCCACTTCCAATCGCTGGATTTAGCTGCCCACCCACGGAAAGCGCGGCTGAGCTCACACGCGCGAACACACGCTTTCTCCAGCGCACACACACCGCGCCACACAGTCTCCCGGCAGCACCGCACACATCCTCATTCAGCACTGAACCGCCTGCCTGGCAAGAAACTGCCAACTTTTCAAGCAGCCATTGTAGTTTGGCGAACTGATTTTTTTTTTTTTTTTTTATGATCGCGGAACTTAACAAACCGCATTTGTACAAGTAAACATCAAACCCTTGGATTTAGCTGTAAATGAAGTTACATGGAAGCGCTGCTTGACTTCTGGCCTGATTATGCCTCATTAGCGTGCTAAGAGGGAGAGAGGATTCATAGCGTCACTAAAAAATGGCATTTCAGAAAGAAATCCTTTATCTCGCGATGTGCAACATTTACAGAGAGGCCCATTAGTTTGGGGTCAGCGGCACTGTTTTAAGGGCCGTTACCCCTCCATATGGAGGTAAATACGCTTCAAGTGCAGACTGTCAGTTTCAGTGCTTACATCTGTATTCAACGAACCGTGGAAAGCTACAGCTCTAAGACTAGATCACCGTCAAATTACACGACAAGCTAATGCAGTTAGTCATTATTTTTTCACTTTAGACATAAGATTGCTGGTTTTATTGTGAACATTTTTCCTAATGCAGAGCAGAGGCATATTTTTATTTTTTTCTGACTGGCATCCCTCACTATTGGCCAGTTCACAGCTCTTTCCATTATGCAGTTGAAGTATGTGAGTGAGTATTTTTGGCCCGAGGGGCATCTTAAATGAGCTGCTGTTTTCTGACAGGGAGGTCCGTCAGCCCAGCTATTCTTCTTCTATGGATTGTAGACTGTGGCCAAGGTCAGCCACCATCACAGGCACAAAAATCAATTTTAACAGCAAACAGTACGTTGTAATGTTATCCCGCACAACATGCTGCAGGCACAGTATGACATTGTGCACCTTCCAGCTTCTTATAACACAAACATTCGCAAAACCGTTGGGAATTTTCTCTGAGATATTGATAAGTACTGCAGGTCCTTCTTGCCAACTCATAATGACATCCTACAGCATTCAGACAGTAATGACAATGCAGATCGCTGACTCCGCAAGTAATTTTTGTATCTGGCCACAGAGGAATATGGTACCAGCCAGTGCATTTGTAGTCGATTGGTAGCTGAAAGGTGGCAAGGTGGTGCAGTGGATAGCACTGCTGTCTCACAGTGAGAGGGTGTTGGGTTTGAATTGACAAAGTTTGCATGTCGGTGTGGGTGTGCGTGTTAGCTTAATACAGTCCCCATGGAATAAATGGGTTGAATTTCCCTGAATGCATTCCAGCCTCTGGCTCATTGCATGCTGGGATAGGTTTCAGCATCCACCAACAAACCTGACCAGTGATAAGCAAGTTGGACAATGGTCTCATGGAAGTATGATTTGCTGGATTACAATATAACTGAATTCCACATTAAAGGCACCATTTCACAATGCGCACTACAGATCTCTCCCTCTGAGAGCATGACCTCTCCAGTTACACACTGTGAGGAGTTACAGCAGTGTGTGGAATGCAGTAAGAGGGTGATATCATAGACTGTAAAAAAAGATGGACACAGCGTCTGGGTCTGAAAAGTGAAGCCAATGCATAAACCTCTTAAAATTGCATTCAATTTAATAGCAGATGTCGGTGGTTGGAGGAAAAAGTCCAATGCTATAGAAGTCTATAAGAAAATAACCCTACTTTCCCGCCTGATTTATTATTCCAATAATAATCACCCACAACATAACATAAGATGAATGGCAAGAACACGCCTTTCAGCCCAACTAAGCTTGCCAGTTTCTTTATACTAAAGTGAATATATCCCTTCAGATACTAAATGACTCAATTGCATCTAGCTTTAAGTCAAGCCTGCTCTTGAAAACCCCCAAGGTCTCTGCCTCAACAATATGGTCAGGCAAGCTATTCCATATTGAAATTACTCTTAGGGTGAAGAAATATTTCCGAATATCAGTGCTAAATTTACCTTTGGTCAACTTCCATTTGTGACCCAGAGTTCTACTCACAACACTTAGTCGAAGGAATCCTACATGATTCACTTTGTTAATCCCTTTAACATATTTAAAGACCTCAATCAGATCACCCCTGAGTCTCCTTTTCCTAAGACTAAAGAGATTAAGGATCTACAGCCTCCTCTCGTAGCTTTCATCTTTTATACCTGGAATAAGCTTGGTGGCTCTTCTCTGAACTTTCTCTAGAGCAGTGTTTCTCAAACCTCTCCTGGAGGACCACCTGCCCTGCCTGTTTTAGGTCTTTCCCTGCCCCAGCACAGGTGATTCAAATAATCAGGATGTTATCAATCAGCTTTAGAGGGTCAATAACGAGCTGATCATTTTAATCACCTGTGCTAAAACAGGGAAAGATCTAAAACATGCAGGACAGGTGGTCCTCCAGGAGAGGTTTGAGAAGCACTGCTCTAGAGCCTAGATATCTCTCTTAAAGTATGGTCCCCACAACTGTACACAATACTCCAGATGAGGTCTAACGAACGCGTTGTACAAAAGAGGCATCAGCTCCATAGATTTGTACTCAATACTTTTGGCAATGTATCCCAGCATCCGATTGGCTTTTTTAACTGCTACGGCACAATGGCTAGAACGTATGAGGGTTTGGTCAATAGTCACTTCCAGATCTTTCTCGTGTGAAGCACATTCCAGTTTTAAACCTCCCATGAAGTAATCCAGTCTAATGTTCTATTACCTACATGTACAACTTTACATTTCGCTACATTAAATTTCATTTGCCACATTTCTGCCCAATTCTGGATTCTATCCAAGTCATCCTGAGTCACTTTAGTGGACCCTAAACTATTTGTCAAACCCCCCAATTTAGTATCATGTGCAAATTTAACCAATCTGCTCTCAATATTCCTATCAAGGTCATTAATGTAGATAAGGAACAGCAGGGGTCCCAACAGCGATCTCTGGGGGCGCCACTCTCCACCATACCTAGCTCAGATGAGATACCACTGACCACCACTCTTTGTGTTCTGTCCTGTAACCAGTTTTGAATCCACTTCAGAATACCTCCTGTAACTCCAGTGGAGCTCATTTTAAAAATTAGACTCTTATGCGGTACTGTATCAAATGCTTTCTGAAAATCCAAGTATATGATGTCATAAGCCCTGCTCTGGACATAAGTCCTGGTGGCCTCTTCAAAAAATTCCAGAAGGTTTGTTAGGCATGACTTTCCCTTCCGAAAACCATGTTGGCTATCCCTCAAGATACTGTTGCGTTCAAGAAATAAGTCCAGCTCATCTTTTATGATAGATTCCAATATTTTGCACGCAATGCAAGTTAAACTGACTGGCCTGTAATTTCCTGGCTCAGTACGGTCCCCTTTCTTATATATTGGCATTATATTACCCTGTTTCCAATCATTTGGTATTTCTCCAGTTTCTAAAGACCGTCTGAAGATGGCGGATAGCGGCATAAAGATGAGCTCACCAACTTCCCTGAGCCATCAGGACCCGCCGCCTTATCTGCCTTTAGTTCATGCAACTTGACTAATACTTCGTTATCCCGAACCTCAATTTCCGCTAAATAATCTTCAGCATTTGTCATGCCCTCTGGCCAAATAAAGACCCCCTCTGAGGTAAAATTCTCAACAAAGTAACTGTTTAAGGCATCTGCAATATCCTTGTTATCATATAGCAGCAATCCGTTTTTATTCTTTATGCACTTAATCTGCTCTTTGACTTTCCTTTTTCTGCTACAGTACTGAAAGAAGCACTTCAGGTTAGTTTTTGCCCCTTCTGCTATTTGTCTTTCATACAGTCTTCTAGCATTCCTCAGCTCTTTTTTGACCACAGCCCGCATTTTAAAGTATTCAGCCTTAGTATTCTCATTGTTATCCTTTATGTACATCATATAAAGATTCCTCTTTTCCCTCAAAATCCTTTGAATACTTTTGGTCATCCACTGAGGATTCTGCTTTTTCAGCTTACTTTTGGACACCTTTGGAATTAATCTGCATTGTGATTCAAGTAAAACCCCCTTAAATCTTTCTCACATCTCATTTACGGACTCACAGTCCAGGAGTGTCTCCCATTTTATTTCACCTAGATACTGTCTGAGCGCATCCTGTCAAAGTTTGCCCGCCTAAAACTGAAAATTTTTGTTTCAGAATGCACCTTTTTAACTTCCCATGAAACATCAAAATTAACAGCAGAGTGATCGCTTGTCCGAAGTGGCTCGAGTACCTCAACATTGCTAATTCTATCTGGGTCATTACAGAGCACTAAGTCTAAAATTGCCTTCTCTCAGGTAGGTTTATTAACATACTGATATATTATCTTATGGTATCCATCCCATGTTTTATGTCTCCTTTGATATATCATGATGTTTATTTTTGTAAATCATGGTCCCAAATAGACTAGAATAAAGCCAGATATGGGGGGAGCGTGGCTATCCTCTGGTCCTTGTCAGATACGGTCAGATCCACCCGTAGATCCACCCCTCACTCCTCCCTGGAGCTTCAATTAACGCTCTCATCCAATAGGACTCTCATCCAGTTTCAAAATGACAAAATGGCACTGTTCAATTTGCCAAAATCAAGACATCCTAAATGGTATACCGAAACCAATGGGTGACGTCACGGTTGCTTCGTCCATCTTTTTATACAGTCTATGGGTAATACATGGATAAATAGGACGTGAGTGCATATGCCCAAGCTGTACTACCCCCTATAGGCTGGAGGGTAGGTGAACAGAGACGAAACATGACCACAGCTCTACTGGGGATACAGATTATACAATGGTGGTAAGCTGTAGCCCAATGGTTAAGGCGTTCCCTGAAACCCAGAGGATCAAGACCCGGTGGAACCACAGTAAGTTCTATGCAGTTGTTGGGGCCTTGAGCAAGGCCCTTAAAGGCCCCCTATCATGTCACCAGGCACCAAATCTGCTTATTTATGACATCATCGTATGGGGAAGTGACTTCTAGAGGTAAGAAGGACTGATCAACCTCAGCCAACAAGTTAATCAGTTCCTTCATTATTCCTGGTGATTCCTCCCCTTGTGATGTCACCACCGAAAGATGTGAAATGGCACATTTTAGCCAATTAGCTGCGCACCTGATGACATGACACATGATAGGGGACCTGTAACCACTCACTGTTCTGGGGGGATTGGCCCTGGTTGAGTCAAATTGACCAAAACTTGATTTGGATGAAACATAGTAAATAAGGACAAAGCCAGAAACTTGAAGGAGGATATACTGTGAATATAAATGCATTGAACAAAAAGAGCATAAAGGGAAGGGAAGTGGGTGTAATTGTGGTCAATTTCCACTACCATCTGTGGATTCAGCAGCACTGACAACATCAAACCAAGAGAAGCAACATCTTACAAATTTAACTGTTAATTCTCAAGTGCGATTCTCATATTTCTAACAGCAACAAGACAGAAGGTAGCCAAGAAACCATGACAGCATTTTCTTTAGTCATTCTAAAATATACCAATTAATATTTATCTTATTGCCTCACTCTTTTGTCTCCTTCCAAATACTGCTTATTGCTCCTCCAGTGGAGATACTCTAAACTCATATTGTCATTTCCTGTCATAATAAGTGGAACTCGTTATGAAATGAATATTACTGCAGCCTGCATATGCCCCAGGCCTCCTATAAAGGACTTTCAAACCATAACCAGTGATGGCATGCTGACCGTTTCATATCCAAAACCCACCTCCTTTTTCAAATGTTCTCGCCCAGCCCGATAATACGCGACCATAAAATTTTATGAGCACAGCACATTCAGGTTTTAATAGATCTTACTGCGTCAGTAGCCCCGTTCTCCCATTATCATCCTCGGACACATAATGTGCATGAGCATTAGCATTTAGCACGATTGGTATAAACAAAATGGAGTGAGTGTGCTCCAAATCAAAGCACCTATTCACCCAGACACACTCCAGCTGCTCCCCGCTCATGAAGTTAATTCCTGTAGAATGTGTTTGCCGGTTCACCGCAACTTCACTGCAGCAGACGGCAGGAAAATATGCAGTAAGGAATAATGCTAATAATTGGTTTTTAGCTATTAAGATCCAGGGCCAGGGCCTCTCTGTTCCTCAGCCTAATGGTTGTCCTGTCACTCACACCAACTACACTCAGCAACCATGGAAATTAAGGACACCAGCAAAGACCACAGACCATGGTAGCACTTTGACATTTAGAACAGAACCAAACATCAATCCTTTCAGAGCCTTCAGTGAGAACTGGATGGCAGATCTTCATAGAGAAACAGCTTCATGTACTAGCCAGATCTAAACCTCCTAATTTGACACACACTCGACTCCACCATGATTCAGGAATGCAGTTCCCTACCGGTGGAAAAATAAAAAAATTTTGCATCGTTTGTCTATTTCCCTGTTAATTTAATGTGATATCGAATTTCTGCCACAGAACTGCAAAGAACAGCCAGCTATTGAATGACAACAGGTACAATTGTTTTAGCAGGCGTTGGTTCGAGTTACATAAAAAGCCACAGAACCGAGAATAGTGACACTGCGCCTCTTCGGACCAAATGCCAGTCAAATGATTCACATTCAGCCTCTGCATCATCCCATTAGCTAAATGATCTCTTCCTGCTCCCGGCTGCATTACGGGCGGACAGCGTACGACTGGGCTTAAAGTCATGATCTACAGCCTTATTAGCAGAATTCAGGAGGATAGCGTGTCTGACACAATAACACGGTCACAGACAACCCCGTAACTGATGCTAATTTTATCATTCAGCAGACGCAGATTACATAAGGAATACAGGAAGTGCGTAGCGGGTTAGAAAGCTGAATATCTAAGGAAGCCATCGAAGGAAGCCTTGTGTAGGAGGTTATGTGAACACTTCGGCTATTTGTGAAAACACAGAGGTCAATGGCAACTAATTTCAGCAGGACATATGAAAAATACCACTAATGTACCCAAGTAATCGGAATGCTGGAATAACAGCGGCCCTGTTTACAGTTGGTTTCGATACGCGCCTCAGTGGTCTGAACACAAGTGGACCGCCACTAACACCTGTTTCTTCAATGCATCACAATGAGGTTTTAGCTGACCACATTCATTTTTGTTACAGCCTACATTTTGAACGATGTATTTTCCTTTTAAGTCCTTGTCGAGGATGTCTCAGGAGGCATTCACGTTTTTACACACATTATGAAAGGCTAAATGCATCCCACCTCGGCTAGCAGATCACAATGCTTCTTTGCGTTTGTACACTTTCATTTAGTGCTGTCCGCTTGTGATCTGATTGTATAAGATAGATTTTTTTTTAAATTTTAAACAGGGCCAGAGTTTGAGTCTGAATCTGCAGGGAATGTATGCAAGCTAATAACCAGGCAGGCGGTAGCAGTTGCAGAGAATGTCCACATTCGGGCCTTAAGCAGCAGTCGTACAGGGCCGGATGGGCATTAACAGGCGTCTGACGGATAGAAACTTTGCGAAAGAAAATTATCCAGTGGTCAAAGTCATCTCCGTTGCTGCTCAAAGCTCACACAACTTCCCGCCAGATTGAACCAACCTCGCCTGACAAGGAAAGCATTCGCCGAACGAGAAAAACAAGAAACACATGCGAACGAAGACAAGTGGATTGGAAATTTTGGCCTCTGTCAGACGTCCCTTAGTGCCATGTGACAAGGTCAGACCGCGGCTTTATGCTTCCAGTGCGTTAGGTGACCTCAGCAGGTTTCCTGTTGTTTCGCTACTTTGGTTTTTCGCTGCTATACTTCCACTACTGCACACGGTACTTTCGCTACTATGTCCAAGTCCAAGGGCCAGTTCATACTCTACGCAAGGTATGCGAGCGCGAACGCAAGGCAACGCATCGAGCAACGCAAGGTAGCCATCCTGCGTCCTTGCGTTGCAGAGTGTGTCGTCCAAATTTTTGTAACGTGACGCATCGGCGGGTGTATTTCCGTGAGATTCCAATAGGGGAGATAAAGCAAATAATGCACCACACGCTGTGTTCAACACACCAAAAAGAAAAAAAGAGGAGGAGAAGACTTTGCTGCCCCCCATTGCCCGAGCAGTGTACTGCTTTTTAACGAGGCACAGCGCAGACAGGGACGCGCATTCAGGCTTCTCTGTGAGCAGAATGGAACGGACCTGTGCTTGCGTTCGCTCGCGTACCTTGCGTAGAGCATGAACCGGCCCAAAGAAAGCCCCTCTGCACAGTGCACGCTTGCCATGGCCATAGCTGAAAGGGGTGTTCAAATTGTAGAGAACAAGAATAATGATATCGCAGTATTTATAGTGGTAAACATTTTATGTCCACTCAACAACCATAACAACAACAATATGATCGATAATATAATTGCGGGTCACTTCAAGAGCGATTTTGTACAGTAAATAAAATGCTGGTAGCCAATCAAAGTCCATCCAAATTTTCAGGGTATCGCAATTAAGATGGTGGATGAAATAGTTGACAGTCTGTTCAGAGAACGGTATCTATTATCAGTGTGTTCACACACAGCCTTTTCACTGTACTTTTCTTTATACTTATAGTTCTTGTTTTGCCAATAGCCTGCGTTGGCTTAACCTGTAAAGAGCTGATCAGACATGGCCACCAGCTACCACAGAGGAATTGCGCTGACCAAGTAAGTCACAAACAGGTATTGGGGGTGGAGAGGGGGCGTAGAGCCATTAACGAGGAGGGGGGGTTCTGCCATCGATCCACGACAGCTTTGAAAAGAGAAATTCTCAAATACCAGATCTAAGGGAACACAAGCCCTTGCACTGCATTGTCAGACATAAAAGTGAAAACAACGAGCGGCAGGGTTGTGCTGTCAAAGCACTCCCATCAAACGCCCGTACTGTACGGAGGCTCGTGGCGATGACAGTGGGGTCTTCATTAATTCAGAGTCAGGGCTCAAACACGGAACCGCTGCCCCAGTCCTGACTGTGTACTGAAAATGCGTGTGTACGCAACACACTAAACACAGAGGAAAGTCCGCTCGCTTCTAAATGCCACCATAAAGAATTCTATTTAATAGGGCCGCAAGTCCATAAACAAGACATTATTTTGAAGATCCTTCTGTAAAGAAATCTTCTCTTATTTTTTTATTTTTCACGTAGCCCTATTAATGTGTTTTCTTCGTGAACACACCGCACAGCGTGCAGACATCATCGCATCCTGTGATTCATCACAAATCCCCCGCCTGCCGAGAGGTGTTCGTACACACACAAACAGTGCCTGATTAAAATCCACAGCTAACCTGTTCCACTGCTGTCAGGAATCTAATATAACAGCATTGAACAGTAATACTACATCGGTTTCTGTTAACCCTTAAACAGAGGAAGGACAGTAATCTGTGTTCATAGGCAGGGTCTTACGTCACATATATTCATTAACCTCATAACAGGAGGAGCAATAATGCATGTGACAGAACAAGATCTTGCCATCAGTGATACCACATGAGAATATATAGTGGTCTACCGCACTGCTCAGTGTAATATCTTGGGCCTTTTAAAAAGCCCTGCTGTGCTGTTGAGTTGGTGTAAGTCTTGGTCAGAAACTGAGCCGTGCACAGGACCGTATGATTTTGGTGTGAAAATAGGTGGGCGAAGGAAAATGTCTTGACTCACATTGAAGCATGAGCTTCTAGTTTTTTCAGTCAACACTTAACAGCCACTTAAAAGTGTCTTTCCTTTAAATGGCCATAAAGATTATTTTTTTTACCTACAGTTCAGTTTCACAAAGCCGGATTACTCAGTTGTCTGGATAAATACAGAGTAGAACTTGGTGCCCTTCCAAATGTGGACGCTGGATTTAAGTTAAAAAAAAAAAGCAGCGATCTCAAATATAAACAGTGCTTAGAGACAGTGACGCAACCCACATTTAATCGCAGATTTCAGATTTATGAATACAAACTTGAATTTGTCAAATACACAATACTAATCAGATAATGCGAGTGAGAAAATTTCCATGTTAATTCTAATTTTAATCAAATTTAAATTGTATGCAGTTTTACCCTTGATTTTATAAGCTAGGATGTTTTTTTACTGTATGCAGTTCCTCTTTTTTTGAGCGCAAGTAATTTTCCGGTTTGAAATCCACACAAATTTCCACACATTATAGCCCAGTGCAGACTTTTACTTAGAGTAATTAGAGCATGATCTTCCTTCATGACAAACCCACCAGTCTTAGCAGAGAGTCAACCCCAAATCTACTCGCTACAGCAGCTTAGTAATGAAACTGTAGGTGAGATGAAGCTTGGGCGTGTGGACAGGAGGGAGTGAGCAGGTGATGGTGAGATTGTGTATGTGGGGAGTGGGGGGGGGGCACAAACCTGGTTGTAGAGCGCACAGATGTGCAGCGCAGTATTCCCTGAGGCATTCTGGGCCATCGTGTCCGCCCCGTAGAACAGCAGGTGCTCCAAGTGCTGGACGTGTCCGTTCCGACAGGCCTGGAAGGCACCAAAGAGCAGTGGCCAGGGGTCAGCCCAGCCAGGAGGGGGCACGCTTATTTTTCTACAGTCAGTGAGACTTTATCTTTTCCCAGGACTCCAGTTACAAAGCAATAAATAAAACTAGAGCGGACACTAGTCCCTTTCTCACATCATTTCTGGCCGCCATCTTACTACAGGAAACGTCTGGGTTTCGGTATTGCTCGATTCATTTTGGACCGCAGATATTTTTTGGTCTCCTCAGACACAAAAAACATTTTCAGTTTCACACTTCTTTGGTCAGATATGCCAATTCAAGAATTTATCTGGAGCAGCAGATCCTATACTGTCATTTCAAGTGATTTAATGTGCATAACAATTACTTATAAGTACAGAATGGATGTTGCTACTTGTGAAAGACAGCGGCCGGAGCGGACTGCACCAGCATGGCGTAAAAAGTATTCATTAACCTCTTAAACTCCGCAGCAAAATACCTACAACGCCACGCAAATTAAGTAGCAATACAGTCATATTACACATCAAATGAAACAGGAGAGCCTCTGCTACAAGCACATAAGTCATTTTTACATACACCAAGCACAACTCAAACGCCAAGCATATTAATGTTCAAATATCAAAATCCGAGTAGCGTCAGAAAATCAACCCTCTCTCCACATTTCCATGTCTCCCTCTCTGATACTTCATGCTACACAAACAGAGATATACTCTATTCATTTTGGGTATGTCATTTTCAAACAGAAACCTAAAAAAGAGGCTGGGGCTTAAGAGGTTAACTCTTAGAACGCTCATAGCTATGTCAGACTTTGTGATTTGAATTAACACTGAGTGCACCAGACAAAGCCTGGTCGTAGCTGCGCCTGGGCTTATGTGGTTTGTGCAGGTGAATACACACGGAGCAAAGGTTGTTCCGAAGCAATACCCATTATTCAGAGCACACTCCAACTTGATTTGAACAAGCTAGCAAACAAGTTATGAAGCCAGTTTATGCATAACACCAAAAAAAGGAAAATTATATTACTGATGGCTTAGTAGGAAAACATACAGAATGGATTGGAAACACTCTCATAACTAAATTAAACAACGTCAACAAAGAGGAAAACTAATCACCTCTAAAATCATTTCTGCCCAATACTTGCTGTAGCTGAGGGAAGATCTCATTGATTAATTCAAACAGGGCTTGCTCACCAAAGAGAAACCTCTCAAGCAGCTTACTGTCCACATGAAATGGTGTGTCCACTCTCTTATTATTTATAGCTCTCTGGCGCACAATTCCTTGACCAAGATGGTGGCCGCAACGACGCATTTCTGCTTCGTTCAGCCAATGGCATTGTCCTCTCTAGTGTAATTTATAGCTCTGTGACTCCAGCACATTGCATTTGAAAACAACGAATATCGAAAGAATGAGGTGTCCATCGTTTTTCAGACCCAGTTTACATGAAACCAATTGCAGGAGCAACTACAGTGCTGCCAACTGTTTGTCAGGGTTACTGCAAACCTCTGACTCAACCCCTCACCTTCACTATCTAGTTTTGACACTTAATTTATTGCAGAAGTGAAACATTTTAGAATTTTTGACAATACAGAGATCCCTTCCCTCAAATCCTTACGTTGAGGCTTCTGGCACAGGGAAGTGGGCGTGGTTTCATCTGAACCGAGTAGGAAAAACCATGCAGGCAGTGAATAAGTACAAACTGAAAGATGTAATCAGTAAACATTTGTGTCTGTATCATTTGAAATAGGTTGTAATGAAAGCCCTTTTATTCCATTGCGCATGGCACACTTAGTAATGTTCGTTCCAACATCACTATTTGGTTCATCTTGCGCATTGTATCGGTTCATTTTGAATGGATTTACTTCTTACAGGAAACTTTTACAAGAATGAAATTGTGTTATGTTATTACCTGAAGTAGAGCATTCGATTCTTTTTCTTGATACCAAGAACCAAGAAATAAGCAGCTAATGCATGTCTTTAAGAATGCATCAAAACATGCATCCAATGATGTTTTATTTCATCAAAATAAAAGTCAGTCAGTGAAGTACATAAAGAATATGCCAGAAACTTCATACTGTCAACTCAAAGGTATAAGCTCTAGAATGCAATTGGTCTGTGATGAAAGTATTTTGTTACACATTTTCCTTTTACATTTCATTTAAATACTATGTGTTTTAAATTGGCCTGCATAAAATTAATTCATGACAACTTGTGTTTAATTAAAGGAGAGCTCAAACACTCTCAGTCATGATTTGCTCCATGAAAAAGCCCAAGATACATGGGAATCCAGTGCATAACGCACAAGTATTGTAACCAAGCAACATAGCCGAAACCCCCGTGGATTTGCATTTGTTTAATAAGCACAACATTCAAATCCTTGGCTTTCAATATTAAGCAACTACAGTGATTGTGTGCTAATTACACAGAAATGAAATACGGCACACATAATTTGAAGGAATGTGTAATTTAGAATACATTAACTAAAATTACGACCACAGGGAACTACTTTTATTAGCATGTGAGGGAATAGCCAGATGAAATAATAAATGCACTTATCTACAATCACTCTCGGCCCATCACACTGCTTCACACCAACTGTAGCCACTAATGACTGTATTTGTACCACTTGGGAAATAAAGGCATCAATGAAGGAATATATCTCATTCTAAGATCAATGGGGCACATCAATAAACAAGGGGAACATCAAGCCATGGTCGATCAAATAAATTCCAATTTAGTCAAATACATATTTCATTGAACTTGGATACCGTTCCCAACCACGCAGTGGAAGAAACAGTTGCACTTCTAAACTCTTCCACTAGATGTCAGAGATACTTTCTCTTAGAATAGAATGAAAAATGTGCGCAAATTGCTCTGAACCTTCTCTTAATATCATTTCTTATAAATTAGTTAAGTCAATCCAATAAAAAAAAACAAAAGAAACATAAGTGAGAGCAATGCTGAAATTTGACATACTGAAACCACAATTGAGTTTAACAGAGACAGAATGCCTGACAGTAGGCCAAATTACAAATCAAAAACAAACAGTCGCACAAAAACACATTTCTCAGAGTGGAATAGAAAAATATCACGAGCCAATCATTCCAGCTTCCGCCTACGCTGCAGGGCTGTGCTTCCCATCATGTCGATTTGGAGAAAGCTACGCTGGGCTCTCAGTAAACACAGGGAGACAGTCATCGCCCCTGGCCTCACAGGTCTCTTGACAGGGCACAGAAAAGGAGAGGTGGCCATTTTTAGAGAGGGGGACAGCTATTACAATGGGTCCAGTCCCATCCAATCCAGCTGATATCCATCAGGGACAAAAACAGAACAGAAAATTGCGGTCGGGCATGGGTGGGATTCTCTTTCCTTGGACAGTAAAAGAGTCCCAGCCCCTCAGATAAGGCTTCCTCCCCCGAATCACTTCCTCTTCAGCTCAGGCCTTAGCGATTCAAGCAAGATAAGACCTTTTAAAATGAACAAACATTGTCTGGATAGCCTGTGGCACCTCAGGACATTGTTTTTATAGGACTGCAGAACATAGAAAGCACCCAGACAAGAGAGCGTGAGAGATAGGGTTCAACGCCACCAAGCATTTCCGCAAGGTTTCCCTTATTTTAAATAAAGCGGATGTGATTACGGAATACATTTTGAGGCGATTCAGTAATTCCTCGCTAAACTTAAATGCTGAGAAACACACATCGTTGTTTAGCAGAGGTATTTCTGTGCTAGCTCAGAGCTAATGATGGGCATTGCCCCCTAAAGGACTCCAATTAAGGAGAAACCACTCGCAAATGAACACGGTGGCGGATTCTCCCTACAAGCTCCATTTATCACACTCTGCAGAAATTTCATTATAAATGTGAGTGTACGCAAAAATCAATAATACTGTGCAAGCATATTAAAGCTATGAAAACCACTTGGTGCTGAAAGATACAGTTCTCCAGTGTATTCTGTGAAAGGGGCAATGCAGCCGAGTTACACATAAAACAGCAAACTTGATTTGCTTATTCCGTTTCATTGTCTTGTACTGTAGAATCAGCAAACTTCATCATTACTTTGTGGTCGTTCATATGTGCTTTTATGACGTAATACTCAAAACAATATACTCTTTCAGTACACCTGCTATGGGTGCACATTTGTGAATTTTTCACATTAATTTTAAATGGGCTGCTATGACAAATTCAACCCAGATGTTACCAGAAATCTCCCATCTCTTAATGAAACCAACTGACACAGCCGTGCTTTGTGCTTTAAGGAATTAATTTAATATGATTTTATTGAAACAAATGATACAGCTCTGTTCTGTGAATGATGTTATTAAATCAAATAATACAGCAGTGTTTTGTGCTTTAAGGAACTAATTTAATATGGTTTTATTGAAGAGTAAAGAAAAGGGTTCACATGTTGTCTTTTAATATGAATTTCATAATTACCTCCGCTAAGGAGGTTATGTTTTTGCTTCGGTTTGTTAATTGTCGAAATCGACACCAAGTCACTTTGTTCCGTTAGTCGTCTGTCTGTTTGTCAGCAGGATATCTCAAAAACGGCTGCATAGATTTCAACAAAACCTAGCAGGATGTTACAGTAGCACAAGAGAAACAAGTCATTAAATTTCGGCATATCTAGGCCAAAGTACCGCTGAGATATCGGCCAAAGTACAAATCCAGCTATGCTGGATTGAAGTCTTTCCAATGGGCCAGATTTCCAATCGGCATGCTTATGGGTTTTGCTGCCACCTGGCGGTAGAATGCAACAATACCCTATATCAGCAGACGAAAATAACAAATGCACAGAGTTGCCTTGGCGGCATGCGCACTACCGAGTGCCCTTGAGCAATATTAAATTATCCAATTGTCTAGGCCACACATTTCTGAGGCAAAGGTCAAAATACTACGTAACTGTTCACCACGTTACGAAATTGGCCCTAGCCTCAAGTCAGACACCAGACAATTTTGACAATAAGGTCCCGCTAGGCGGGAGTCATTTATTCACCCCACCCGCAACAAATGTAGTAGACAGGTGTAAGAGGTTGTTGCGTTTATTTATTTATGTGTCTGTTTGCACTCTTCAGGCCACAATTCTGGAAGGATTCACTTCAAATTTGGTAGGACAGTCCTTTGGTGGAGTGGAAGAAATGATTAGATTTTCGTGAAGATCGGGCGAGGTGTTGTGGCCTACCGGACACACCCTCTAGTTTATTAATTTGTTTGTCTGTCTGTTTGTCAGCAGGATATCTCAAAAACGGTTGCATAGATTTAACCAAACTTTGCAGGATGTTAAAGTAGCATAAGAGGAACAAGTGATTAAATTCAGGCAAATCTAGGCCAAAGTAGAGCTGAGATATAGGCCAAAGTTCAAATCCAGCTTTGCTGGTGTAGGTATGGGCTCTCGCGGGTCCAGCTCTAGTTATACTCGTGCTGCCAAAACTATAGACAAAGGAGGAAAGCCCAGGGAGTGTTATTTTAGAAAATAAAACGTCTGCCCCTCCAATTTATTCTAATTACCAGGATCTGCTCGCATTATTCAAAAGGAAGAATATTACTTCAAAGGTCAAGTTCAGATTTTTAGTTCCTGAGCCAGAAATGTTTGTTTCCCCTCAACCTTTGCACATACAGATACCAACAATTGCTGTTGCTGCACAGAGAGAAAGAAATTGGTTTAAATCCGGCCCTTCTGCATGGAGTTTGCATTTTCTCCTCGTGTTCCCCTGAGTTTCTTCCGGGTACTTCAGTTTCCCTCTGCTGCCTAAAGACCTGCATGCTAGGCTAACTGGAGACTCTAAATGGTTATGAGCGTGTGTGTGAATGAAGTGTGATCGCTGAAGTGGATTGGACTGTGCACACAGACCGATTGACTGTGCAGGGTGTGTCCCCTCCCTTCTGCTGGGATAGGCTGCAGCCCCCATGATTCTGAAGAGGAATTAGCTAGTTTGATAATGAAGAGTTGGATGGATGATCAATCCAATAAGCGGAGGTGGAACTAGTCAATTCTTTCCTTGGATTGAGTGCTGCATCTCAAAGGGCAAAGTTCACAGAGATTACATGAACTAAAGGCCAATAGTCATGTCTGATTGGTCAGAATGTCGGTTTACATGATCTATTTGCTACAGTAGCCTTCTCACACCCCTTTGAAGTAACCCTGGGTTTCAAAAGACCTCTAGTTAGATTTAGCCCTGGACTGACAAATTTAGTTTCACACCTCAGTCCTTGGCACAGCATTTGCAATTGCAGTTTAGCCCAGCTCCTTTCACAACACCAGGTGTAAAAACAAAAGATTTTCGTGCGGGAAATTGCAGTGCAAGGCTATGCTTAGCCGCAGCAAAAGCCCAGTGTGAGGCAGCCGTAACTGTGCCTCAGGTGTGTGAAACCCACAGTGTATCTGTGCGCGTCACAGTGACCGTGGGGGGAGCAGAGTCGGGCTCACCTGGTGGATCTCGTGCCAGCCGTTCTCGTCCTGACTGCTGACGCTGGCCTGCTCGTGCAGCAGCAGCTCACAGCAGTATGGATCTCCCCCGACCATGGCGGTGTGGTAAAGCGCCGTCAGGCCCCGGCTGTCCTTGTAGTCCGGAGAGGCTCCCAGCTCCAGCAGCGTCTGCAAGAGGCCCCCCGTCACTCAGGCATACAGCGGCACTACTGTGGCTAACCGAATGGTCTGGCCAATCAGAGTCGTGGCTGCCATGGTGCATGAGCACATCCAAAAATATGGCTTTAACTTTGAAATCTCAGAACCACAATTGAAGACCTGTGTGCTAGAAGTTAAGTCACTAAATAACACTTCTGCGATTTTGGGGGTCAAAGTTTTCAAAACATGTTGCATATATAGGTCTTCAAAAGCATCTGTCATTCCAATGTTAATGCCAATCCAGTTTCAGAGAGTAAAATTCCACTCCTGTATTTTGCTCTGATCACCACAATTTCCTGCCAACACAATCCTCCAGTCTGAATGGAGAACAGAAGAGTGAAATCGGCCGGCAGAGTCCGAGCCTTCAACAAACACGGCAGGCCTTTGACTTCTTGACCCAAGGATTACCCTCCTAAGCTCAATACTCTCTCAGCTTGCAGGCCGAATCTCCTCTGAGTCAGGGAAATCACACCTTCAGGTAATGATGAAAGGAATATTCAACTCCGAGCTCACAGGCAGCTTTTCATTTCCATCATTTTAAGACTACTTAAACCTCAATCAATGAGGCGCCCAATAATAGGCCGCAGGGGGTGGAGAGAGCTTGCACCAGCTAATCACTCACACTGAATAGGCCAGTTGGCTCCCTTTAAAATCAGTGGTTCTCAAGCAGTGCTGAGGCTCCTCAGTGTATGCTGGTTTTCATTCCAGACACAACAATTAAACCCGAGAGTTTATTTATTATTCAGTTTATGCTTAGTAACAGCAAATTGTTTGAATGAACGTTGAGCACCTACGCTCATCCACTTATTTTGGAGTTCACTGATTTTCTCAGTGTCTAATTTGATCCGTTTGAAAATTTTGTCACCTGAAATTGCTTGCAATATAGATATATGAACAAAATATGATAGAGGGTTTTTCATTCTTCATGGCACACACAATTCTTCTGTGAAAATGTGGCTTAAGACGGTAAATAACGGTTTTAAATATGAAATGTAAATAACTTGAACAAATTAACAATAGGCAAACAGTACCGTCAGGGCCACTTGGTTCTTGGCCCTGGCTGCCTTGTGCAGGGCAGTGAGCCCGTCTTTCGCCCGGAAATCGAGGTGCGCACCCCCGTTCTTCAGGGCTTTGATGATGTCCTCCACGTTATCCAGATGGGCAGCGAAGGTTAGAGGGGTTTCTGTGAGTAGGAGGGACAGAGAAACAAAACCCTCAAAATTCGCTCAGTCTCGAAAATTCACCGACCGGGAGTAAAATTCCTTCCCCAGTAGCCTGCTCTGATGAACTGGAATCACCCAATCTTCCAATAAGTGAAATCTAATCAGTCGAATCAGATACAAGTCGGGAGGCTACACCTAACAGATATAACTTTTACTGACTGAGGCCTGGACTTTCCCATCATAATTCCTGAAGCTTTACCATTACTAACACAACTCAAAAAGGGATATCTCCAGAAATGTTTCATCCCAATATCACATACAATTACAAATGCGCCGTCATTTAAACCCAAAATCCCAAGAAAGAAAGAAAAGAAAAGAAAAGAAAAGAAAAGAAAAGAAAAGAAAAGAAACTGAATAAAACTGATGCATTTTTCTCTCTGACTGTGTCTGAGTCTGACTGTGGAATTGCACTAGAAGCCTAATACAAGCAGATAGCAGGAACCCAAAGACAGGTAGCGTAGAGCAGGCAGAGTGGTCGTTTGTGTTATGGGGGGGCAGGGCTTGAACTGAACAGTGTAAGTGGTGTTGGCAGAGCAGCAGGAAATCGAAACCACAGCATTAGCTCATTTAGAGCCGGTCTCTGTCGATCCCAGCGAGTGGAGGAGGCCCTGTCGAAACAGTGCCAGAGGCATTCACCGCGGAGAAAACTCGCTCTCTGCAATCCTGCCTCCTTCACCCGGGGTGCCAGCCAATCACAGGCCTGAATCTACTGTGTCCTATCACAGAGGCGTCAATTAGCTGCAAAAAACCAGCTCTTATGCTGCAGCTTCATTAGCAGCCTTCAACATTTACCACAGATATACTAATGTCTTTGAAATAGAATTTGAAAGCAAGTGTAATTTCTTCTGTTTTGGGTGTTTTGTTTTTTGTTGGTCTTAACAAACCCAATTAAGCGAGATTGATGGCATTTGCACAAATGAATACAAATAGTTGCCTGTGTTAAGAAAAGTAAAACCTGCGGAAGAGTGCATTTTCAGGACAAATGTTTTTGGACTGTATGGTTGGAGCAACAAACTGGATACGGTCGCACCCATAAACCATTATCTTTCATGCCAAAGGTAATGAAGTATCATATGATCTGTCATTATGTATTTTTATTCTCAGCAGGTGAAAACAAAATACGAAAAAAAGCGATGACAATTCGTGTCTTACTTTTTCAGAAATACAAATTATCTATTTTGTTAAAAGCAGTCCTCCTTATGCCTCTAAATATAACAAGTTTCTCATTTCTGACAGATCTGAATGTCAACATTTATTTCCCGGTATTTTCATTCGGACATCCAAAACATTTCACCTTTCGAGTTGCACCACCTAATAGGTGAGGAAAAGCATCGGAATATGTGCCTGATGTCAGGCGTTTTTGTTGCCCAGACCTGTCCTGTTAAAAAATAAATTCTTCTGATGTCATGATGATTAACCTCCATCAAAGTGATCGAAAGGCCAAAATGCGAAGAAGGGATCTGCTGATGAAAACATATAAACTCATCCGTGAAGGACGGTAGAGGAAGTGTCATGGTTTGGGCTTCAGTAGTTGCTCCGGGAGTGAGCTCACTAATCTCTATTAGCTCCGCCCAACAAAGTTGGAGGTTATGTGTTCATTACCGTTTGTCTGTTGGTCAGTCTGTTGGTTTGTTTGTAAGCAGGATTACGCTAAAAGTTATGGCTGGATTTTCCTCAAATTTGGAGGGATGATTAAGTATTGTTCAAGGAAGAGGTGATTTGATTTTGGGAGGTCAAGGTCAAAGGTCAAGGTCAAGGGCATGCAAAAGGTCAAAAACACATTAAAAACATATTTGCACGAAGACTACAGGACTGCATAAACACAGAGGTTGCTAGCTAATGCCGGCAAAAATAACATTGAGTGCATTGGCGGAGGTACTTGTGCGCTCTCTGAGCTCAGCTCTAGTTGAGGATGTAACTCATGATGGATGGAGCAAGATGAATTCAGAAGTCTACCACAACATTCTGTTTTCCAGCCAATGGAGCAAAATATCCATACTAATTGGGAGGAACTTCACCATGCAAGTAAACAATGACCCATAACACACTGACAATACAACAAGGTACTTCATGAGGTAAAAAATGAAAGGTTAAAGGCAGGTCAAGTTTACCACCAGAACAACTGAACATGAATTTCACTGCCTTGAGAGGAGATTGAAGGGAAAAGACTCCCTAAAAACAAACAAGCTGCTGTTAAGGCCTGGACAAGTAACAGTCTGGAAATGTCATTGGGTCGTAAGTTTGACGTAGTTACTGCAAGCAGATGATATGCAACCAAATGTTACGAGTAATTTACTTTCATTTACTCAGATACTCTCTGCTCCAGTATACTTGCTCACTGATAAATTGGGCGCTCAGATGTCAGAGGTGCTATGCTCAATGTAGTTTGACACATCTCGGTGTAAATACCAGGAAATAAAAGCAGAAATTCTGAGCTCTTGTCTCATATTCATCTTTTGATCTCAACTCCAAATGTATTCAGTGTGTTACCAGAACAAAGGAATTAGCCTTGTTGTGCCAGTACTTTTGAAAGAAGTCCCACAAGGACTATGGATAGAGAAAATTGAAAGATGGATAAATTTGATATCAGTAGCTAATCCGCATTCCCTTCAATTAACGCAGCTAGATTTCATTACATGACATAATTAAGGCCACGAAACACACATGCCTGCATTTTAAATAACTACTTAACGGTTATCTTTTGCTAATTACACTCATTAAGAAGGCGGAGAAGAGAGAATGAGGTGCATCTGCGGAAAAAAAAAAAGAATTTCAGACCATCTTCTCTCTACATGATGCCACCTTCAGCCAAATTTAGATGCAATTATCATCGCAGTCCTCTCTCGTATGAGCCGAAGAACGGGAAGGCATCAGACGCTGCCCACACCAGGCACAGGTACATTCTGCAGAGCAGGGATTTCTGCAGCTGACAGCTAGAACCACAGCTTGGTCAAATACCAGCATAACTACATTAAAATCAAGCTGTCAGGACCCATGCAAAGACTCTCAGTATGAGGGAAAGAATGAATCCATTTTAAACTCTCCTCTCTTTCACACATGTACAGCGCGGGCAGAGTGAGGCGTTAGCAGGGAAGGTAAGGCAGTTGTATTCTGTTCAATCTCTCAGTACTGCCTTATCATATACTGGTGTTGCCTCTTACACAGCATATCTCTACATTACTCTGAAAGGCGAGTGAAATAATCCGGATCGAGTCGAGAGAAATGAAGGTTCCTGAAAACATGCTGCGTACTGTAACAAAATTAATACTTCATCTTATGTCCGATTTCATTTTCTATGATCTAACGAATGAATGCAGCCAATTCAATTCATTTAAAATGTACCGAATGCAAAAAGAAGGCACGCCAAGTAAACAAAAACCAAATGTGAACACTTCAGGAAATGGCCACTGTAATAAATAAGGGAGATTGATTAGGCGGAGAGCCCTTCGCAGATATGAATGTGACAGCTGTGCAGGATGCGTATGGAGATTTCTGCTCGGTCAATGTGACTGCAAGAGGGAGTGCGGTGGGGTGCAGAGGGGTGATGAGACGGAAGGTTTGGCCACTCGGAGATTGTTTGTTTTACTGCTACATCTTGGTAATAGACGCACACAAGTCATTCACAGAAATCAAGCAATTTCCTGTCTCCACACGCGATGGGGGACTGGCTGCAGGCTAAATAGTGAATATTGAATGTAGCAGCCGAACGGAGCAGCGGTAATAAGTGTAGCGCTGGCGTGGAGCAGCAGTTTCTGAGCGGGATTGGTGTGAGGAAATGGAGTGAATATAATGGAAAATACGCCACTGCCATACGTTATGCACGAGGCTTTCAATTTCAACTGTGAGATTTCACAGCCCTCTGATGTGATACTCGCATTGTTAGTTCTAACAGAATTTACATGGCGATGCTGCATACCGAATTGCAAACTGCATCTGTGAATAGAGCTAATTAACAGGACGGCCAGCAGAACAGTAAAACACACTACGAGACGAGGAGTGTGTGTGTTATTGTCCATGTTCTTGAGTGCCTGCATGCGACAGGATTAAATGAACATTGAAATTAAGATTTATATGATACATTTTCAGAAAACTCATTCCGACACAACATCTACTGTATATATTCGTAAATTTTCCTGGTATTTTTTACAAAGAAAAAATCCATTCAAATGAATTGCCTGAAACATGTTTAACAGAATCACTGGTATACAATTTTGAGTGACTAAATCAATGTTATTGGTGCCCCACTACACCCCCCCCCCGCCGCAAAAAACAGCGCCGCACCCAACATTTATCTATGTTTGTCTTTTCATACAATTGATTAAAATGAGATCTACGGCAGTTTAACGCTTCCCCTCGAAAGACCCACTTCCTCCATGTCACAGGACAGTGTTACCATGGTTACTTGTCAGGTCAGGCTACTGACCTATATTTTTAATGCTTAAATACCCAGGATCTGAAATTTATGAATTTATGACCTCTTGAAAGGAGCACTGTTACAGTAAAGAATGCATAGTAAACTTGAAAAAAGTCGGTCAGTTTTTTTCCAAGTTCATCACTGATGGAAATGACCAGATATAACGTTATATTGCTGTTAATATAATGTTAAGTTTGTGGTTAATCCAAGGTTCAAACGAAAATTTAGGCTAAGCCCAATCTATTTAAGGCACTAACATGGACCCCACAGGGGAAGCAAAATAAAGGTAGGTCCAAAAAAACTTTGGCGGAGAGTTTTTAAAGCAGAGTTGAAGGAAGCAGGAATGAGTTGGGAAGCAGCAGGCAAAATGGTGCAAAACTGGCAAAAATGGAGGACCCTTCTGAAGGCCCCATGTGACACCTAAGGCACAAATGGGTCTAGAACGAGTGAATCTATTTAAACCATTCTTGCAAAAAAACTAAAAAGTAAACTATCAATGATGACCGCATACATCATTATGATTGGCGTGGGCTTGCAAGTGCATACAGTATGTTACATTTAATGTCTCAAAATAGAAATGGTAGTTAAAGCAGAAGCCTTAAATAGTACTTAAAGTTCGGTAAAAAATGTTTGAATGGGTGAGGATGGTAATGGTCTAAACTTGTGGCCGGTGCACTGATTGGACAGGGGATTATAAAAAAGCAGGTTTACTGTGTTCTCACGGCAGCGCGCCATCCTATAACACTGCGGCGGGTGATCGTGACCACATGGGGTCGCAGTGAACGTACCGCCGGTGTCCGGGTCCTGGTAATTGGGGTCCAGCCCTTTTTCCAGCAGCTTGGAGACCTTGTCTGTCTGACGGTGCTGAATGTGGTCCATGAACTTCCTCAGGTTGGCCTGGAAAAATGAGCATGAGAGCAGGGGAGCCGAGAGGTGAGAAGAGAGAGAGAGAGAGAGAGAGAGAGAGAGAGAGAGAGAGAGAGAGAGAGAGAGAGGGAGAGAGGGAGGAGTGAGGGACAAAATGAAGAGTCTAAAGGCAGTTTTATTCTTGTAAGACGCGTCAACAGATGTCTAAAGTTTTGGACGGCGCAAATGCATTTATGCATAAATGAAGTGTCAGGCGCAGTCCGCAGTGCAAGCTGTCGTCTCCACTGTAATTACATATTAACTGTGACCAACAATAGTCACAAATATTTAACAAGCACCAGACACTGTCGGACAACAGTTTTTTCTCTCTCATCGATATCATTACGGTCCTTGGCCATGGTTGACAGACACATGTGTATCAAGTGTAAAACAGGCCTAAAGCCCAGCTCGCTCCCCGCTGTCCCTTCCACAGCCCAGATCTCCGTTCCAGGGACAAATGTTCTGCCGCCTTTTCCAGGCCAGACAAAAATAGATAGGGGGGCAGCTCCCCTGACAGCGCCAAAGGAGGAGGAGGGATGTCGGACGGAACAATGGCGCCTCAGGCCCCTGATATGCCTCCCCTCCGACTGACAGAGCCACACGCCAGATCGCTCGCCCCGATAACGACGCAGGCTTGCCCGGTGATGCCAGAGCTGCCAGGCTGACTCGCGGGGAAGACAAGCTCAAAGGGCGGGGAGAACCCCCGCGTTGCGCGTCTGTCCCGCCCAAAATGTCACCCAACACCGATAAAGGACAGCAAGGCCAGTCTCTCTCATGTCTTATCTCTCCACGATAGAGCTTTCTCACGGAGCATCAGCTTTGAGCTGGCGGCAGATTTGTGCAACGTTTCATAGCGGCGGGCGGTTACTCGCCGCAGGAACACAGCTCCGCGACGGGCGAATTTGACACAGAGGTAGCTTTGTTTAGACAATCCACAGGGTCTGAAATGAATACTTCAACCACCACCCGCTGTGGCAGGTTGATGAAAATGTTCACCTGCATCGCAAACTATCTCCCTCCCTGCCACTTCTGAAAACCTAAGCCGAAAACGTGACAACTAGAAACACAAGCCCTTCTAATCTCACAGTATTACACCAGCATCATTTGGTGATTTAAGCCATTATGTGTCAGTCACACACAAATACAGTAGTTCAGCATTACCGCTCAACCAGAGATAGATCTCCATCAAAATTAGAGCAGCCCCACCCCCAGTATCACTTTTCCCTTGAAAAGCTGGTTCACTGATGCCATAGATGCCATAATTTTTCTCATTCAAACTTGCCTTCATAGGTACAGTAAGAGCAGAAACTGCTTCATCTTTCCATCTCTCTGCTTCATGTTTCTTTTTCTATGTTTGTTTTCTCTATGTTCAAAATGTTTCTGCAGTTTTTATGGTTCTGGCACCATTTTACTGTCACTGCCACTTTCAAAACTTTGGTCTTACACCCCAAATTCCATAATTCAATTCAAAAGGAGGTTATTTAAAGGTCCTATATAATGTCACCAGATGCACAGCCAATATGTCATAGCAAGACATTACAAAATATTTTTCTTTCTAATATACAGTGAAGTGACTGCCCAGGGACAAGAGGGACTGATTAACTTCAGCCAACCAGTTATTCACTTTTTTCATTATTCCGGGTGCTGCTCGTCTTTGTGATGTCACAAAGAACAGATTCCAAAATTGTTCATAATGGCTAATTAGCTGTACACCTGGTGACAAACCTTTGGCAGTAGCAAATCAAGCACTTTGTCATTCTTTAATGGCTAACAAGCAGTGGTGTAATTGAATGAGGAAACCTCCAAGACGACAACCAGTGTGGTCTATCGTGGTCATTTAGGACAATTATATTTGAAAAACACATTTCCGATTTTAGAAGCACACCTTTAGTCATATTTTATCATGTTTCATGGACGCTTCTTTCGTTTAGAAATCATGTTTCCAGCTAGAAAGCTAACTATCAAATTTTAAGCGCATGCCTGTGTGTCATACCTGATATTACCCTTTTAGAACAGCATTTTGAAGGATAAACAAACTAACAAAAAAGACTAACTACCCCAACCAACACTTTACTTGCATTTGGCGAAAAACAGGCGTTCATTTCCGATGGCAGTCAGCAAATGAAAGCGCTGATGACTCCGGACTCACTGGAAAGCGCTGATAGCTATTTCTTATAGGATGGGGAACATTTTTGGCTCAAAGCGTTCTTTGACCTACATGGATCCAACCCTCGATTAACACAATTTCGATGATTAAGACAAGGAAAATGGCATCATTAGTGGTGAAGTCGAAGGGCCTGATTGCAGATCGTTGAGTTTAAGGCTGGGGCAGGTGCAGACTGGCTCCTCAATAATTCACGCGGTAATTCAAGTCTGGGACAGCAGCTGGATATGAATCGATTAGAGACGACGAGGCAGACTTGGGACCTGGTTATTTCACGGCGTGTTATTTGACTCTTCAGGAAATTAGCTGACAGTGACAGACACCTGTAAATCCCAAATTCCTCAAGCATTTCTTTACACAGTGATTAAAGAGTCATGCCATCACAAACACACACTGTGACCCCGCTATCAGTGGCAGGACCCAAAGTGGGAAGGGTGTGCCCAGAAATGAGCCTGTTGTTGGCCAGACTATGTTAGCATATGTATTTGAGGGGTTACCTGGGAGTTGACACTTTAAATGAATAATTTGGGTTTGTCGCAGAAAAGTTCATGAGGATCATTGAAGTCAGTTCTCCCCAACTCCTGGTGCTCCTGATCGACACTCCCAGGAGTTCAACCACCCTGAAGGATTTCACTCCAATTCTAGTAAGACACCTCTCACCCAGCAGATACAGACCTTGCTCTGGTGTTCATTGGTGAAGTCAGGTGTTCTAGATTAATGCTGTAGAAAAACCTACAGGTTGATTAACCTGCAATTCACTTTCACTGTATTAGTATATAAAGTCTTTGAGTAAAGTGGCCTGAATCGTGTTGTACGTTTCCTCCTTTTCAGTAAAACAGACAAAGCGACCAGCTCAGTTTAAAAAAAACATACAAGAGAGGCGAAACAGGAAATAATGCAGCTGAGATGGAGAGACCAAAGCCAGGGACTGACTTCAACCTAGAAATTTCAGCCAGGGTTCGGCAGGTTTTGTTTTCAGATGCAGGGCAAAGCTTTCTCTCAAAGGCTACGATAAAGACGAAAGAATAATCTTCTTCATTCCAAGCAACAGGCCCCAGACTCAAAAGCAAAACTCATAGAACAAGACAAGCACGTACCACTCTGTTAGCCGCACTGATCAATGATAGACGTACGTGAATCTTATATCATATTGCACTGCCAGGCAAAAAAAGGAGATTGTGTGCCTCAAGCCTTGATTGTGGAAAGCATTTGTCATGGCATTGTTTAGACGATCTTATGACATGCCATAACTTTTATTTATGTCCAGAGTCACATTTCTTTCTTTTCTCACCAAGATCTTGTATTGAGAATGAGAGAGTCAAACCACTTTGTTAAGTCTTCTTCAGTGCATCCCAAAGACTTTAAATGGGGTTAATAATGTGTCAGACAGGTCATGGCCCAGTTTCAGTGACTTCAGCAGTCTCCTACATTGTTTCTTTTGCTGGATGCAGGCAAGTAATTTGCCCCTTCTTAAATACAGTAACTTCTTTTCCACAACCATGGGATACATGTTCCAACATGGCTGTTTAAGAAATGATAAGCTACAGACTGCATCAGTCAGGGTTAAAGAAATTTTTGCCAGCTGAAACATTAATGACCACAATAATAATAATTCAATCACAGCCTTGTCAGTACTTGCTTATTTAAATCAAAATGGCAAACTTTTTTTGCTCAGGCAGCGTCAAACATACTTATATAGCAACATTACGCTTTGTCTGAGGTTCTCAAAAAGCACAGAGTAGAGGATGGTTGGATGCAGAGAGGAAACATTAAATTTATGTCGTATACAATATTTGACAAAAATGTTTATCCACAGCGACGTACAATCAGTACATGGAGTGAAGACAGCAGTATGACAGATTAGACAGGGCATGATTCATATAGAGCAGTGGTCGTCAACCCCGGTCCTGGAGAGCCGCAGTCTCTGCTGGATTTTGACGTTGCTCAGCACTTAATTGATGAATGAAAGCAGTTGATTACACCCTTAACCTCATCTCACCTGGTGTCTTCGGTTTAAATAGGGTGGAGAAAACCAAACTCAGCTCACCCAGTGCTGTTAGCAATACTCCTGCACAAAGGGAATAATGAGCCAATAAATCAATTACCAGGAACTACCCGCAAGACTCCTTGAGCCAATTAAACAGACATGCAGGTTGTGACAGAAGTCTATGTGGAAACCAAGATTGTCAATGTAGTTGGACATTGAGCATAGTTGTGATCCGGACAAAGTAGAGGTTCAAAGTAAAGATAAAAGTGTATAGGGCAGGGGTAGTAAGTCCTGGTCCTGGAAAGCCACAGGGTGAGCTGAGTTTGGTTTTCTCCACCCTATTTAAACCTAAGACACCAGGTGAGATGAGTGAAGTGTGTAATGAACTGCTTTCATTCATCAATTAAGTGCAGAGTAACGTCAGAAACCAGCGGACACTCCGGCCCTCCAGGACCGGTGTTGACGACCACTGATATAGAGCATCAACTTCTTCAGTTAGAAATAAAGTAAACTACACAGCAGGGGTGGATAAAAAAAATTTGATAGCGTCATATTGCAATATTTTTTGTGGCGGTTATCCATCGATTGTGAGACCCCAACCATTTGAAATGTTTTTCACCCATTTCAGTCAAGCCCAAGCGAAAGCCACAACATACGTTGCAAAAAACAGGGCAAATTCATGGAGAAGTAACAACCGCAGAAATCCGTGCCTCGTTTGCAAAAATTTCAAGGACTGTCTATCGGTGTGGAACTGAGGGGAGGGCAGTGTGATTTGCCCGTTTCACAGCTTAAGCCCTGATGTGATGCTAATGAGGTTTGCCAGATTGGCAGATGGGAAGCCATGATCACAACACAAAAGAAAACAATACAGATATAACAAGACAAGATAAGCTTGGCTGTTGCAAGTGTGCCTTCAGTACACTTCCGCATCTCTTGAAACATGAATATTCCCAGAGGTACTGGTATTCTACCAAAGTTAACTGAATACATGGACATACAATCTGGTTTACCAAGAGGAAATGTGCAAGCGAATCAACCCAACAAAATTCATTCAATATACAAATCACTGAGAAGCTTTCGCAAACTGTAATTTACCTCATCAAAAATACAGTGTGAGCAGTTTTGCTTTGATTAAATTAAATGGAGATGGTCAGATGGTGTAATAATGATGTGGCTAGTATCAAGTGTTTTTACCTGTTTTGTTCACACATTTTCTCTGAATTTTAATGTGCAATCAGTCAAGATGACAGCTCTCCCACAAAATCACTCTCACAAGATAAGTCAAAGCCAATCAAATTCTCAACACTGCCCTCAGAAATTAACGTGCTGCGCCTGGTGGAATACACTGGGCCAGCAGGATGATTTCTTAATAATGTAAACAGTCCAGCAGATTAATAAGGCCTTTTTAGCAAACCAACCTTTGTGTGCAGTTTGGCGATTTGTTTCTCATCAACGTTCTGTTGCTTGTATATCCTGCTCTTGTAACGGAACTGCAAGAAGAAAACAAAGAATGATACTTTTTTTTACTTCTTTGTCAGGATTTATGAGTATAACATGAAGCAAACACATTCAGTAACATTATCATGGACAAAAGAAAAGAAATATGACACACACATACAGTGAGCACAATAATTCATTGAACACCGGCTCATTTTTTGATTCGGTTCTGTGGTCTTGCATTTTGAATTTGAAAGCATAAAATGACAATGAGCTCAAAGTGCAGACAGACAGTTTTAATTTGTGGGTGCTTTCCTTGATATTAAATGACCCGTTTAAGAATGATGGCATGTTTAATACATAATGCCCACCTCCCTATTTTCAGGTACAAAAGTACATGAAAAATACAGGACAGGGTATTATCTTCATCATCATCATCATCATCATCATCATCATCATCATACTATGAAGCAAGGAATTTCTATTTGCTTGTGTGTATGTATGTGTGTCCTTTGCATATCTCAATAGCCATTTATCCGCTCAACTTCAAACAAGGTGGGCGTATTGCTGAGGACCCAAGGAAGTGCACCTTAGAGTTTGAAGTTGTTTGGCTCGTCAGTTCTCGAGAAATTCGAAAAAAGCTTCAAGCACCAATATTGCTCAAGCAGCAATTGAATGAGCCCTGAACTAGTCGTCATCACACTATAAAACAAGGAATCTTTATCTGGGTGTGCATGGGTGTGTGAGTCCCTCGCATATGCCCACAGCCGTTCACTTGATCAACTTCAAACTAAGTGGATGTATCACTGAGGACCAAAGGAGATGCACTTTAGAGTTTGAAGTCGCTAGGCTGTTCTCGAGAAATCAAGAATGCTACAAGGACCAGTACTGCGCAAGCACCAATTAGGCTGGCAGTGCACTAGTCATCATCATACTACAAAGCAACGAATCTCTGTTTGTGTGTGCAGGTGTGCTCTTCTCATATCTCAACAGCTGTTCATTGACTTCAAACTTGGTGAGTGTATAGCGGACCCAAGGGGCTGCAGTTTCAAGTTTGAAGTTGCTTGGCTCAGAGGTTCTCGGGAAATTGAGGATGCCGCAAGTTCCAATATCCCTCAAGCCGCAATTGAATGAGCATGTCACAATACCATGGAAAAATCAAGTGAATGGGCAATGAGCTAGCAATGTAGAATAGTAATTATTAAAAGCAAATAATTACTTTTCAATGTAGGAAAGTAATTATTTACGCAATTTAGTCGTATATCCTTCGCATTCAAAGACTGCTTGAAGTTTGTGATATGTAGACATCCCTAAATGCTGAGAATCTTCCCTAGTGGTGTCAGGGTTCCCGCTTCACCTCCTGCTTGTTTTTGGGAATGTTCGATTTCAGTCTCCTCTTCAGGTTGTAAAATGCATGTTCAAACACATTTAGATCAGGCCAGCGACTCGGCCAGTATCATCACTGTATATAGACAGCAGATTGATATATTTCTCTGACAAAATAATACAGTAGCTGTAACTATCCCCGTTGCATTTGTATAATGCAAGGACGTGACTAAATATTAGAATCCTTCCAAATTGAAAAGAAACAAGTGGATGGTAGAATTTAAAAATCTTGTGCTCTGCACCTCAATTGTTGACATTCTTTTGTTGATAGGGGGTAGTGTTCGAAAAATATAGATTTTGCTTTCTGCTCCTCTTGTATTGGGCCCTCTTTTTTTGGGGGTTGGGAGAGGGGGGTAGTATTTGAAAGATTTGAGAGTAGCAGGAGTACCTCACCTCCAGTGTTGGGACCCCTTTGCTGATTGGTTGAGGGTACTCTCTCAGCATTCGCTCCTCGTCCAAAAACTTGCCGTCCCTCCCATTGCCGGCGGGCTGGAACAGTCCGTAGTTCAGGACATCTTTTAGGCTCTGGTTCAGTGTGCACAGGATCCGTTGCTTGGCAACCCATATGGTGGCATCGGGGTTGAACCTCATGCATTTCTGTTGCCAACAGAGAGAAGGTTAAAAGCTTACTCTTCAGGCAGGAGGATATTCCCAGAAGAAGAGCTCACACAACCGCTAACACGCTTGCCATTTCCTTTGTCAGAGAGGGATTTAGTCATTATATTGTGTGCCGGATGGAGGCTAATGCATGCTTGTAAATGCTGAATTATAGTTTTTAAGCTCCACATTGTGATTGGGTGCACGGACTAGGCTCGTTGCAGGGGCCAGCGGTCTTTTGCAGGCTGGGTGATTTTTAGCGATTTGTGAGGAAAAGTTGGCCATTTTAAATCAACATTCCAGTTGTATCATGTCAACATCCCCTAAGTGAAAGATGCGTTTTAGTGCACAATCCCAGAATGCCAGAAGTCTGTGAAGTTCCACATGGGCTCCATAATCATCCCATGTGATGGAAATTTTTCCATCACACCCCACTGATTAGCTTCACTTAAAATATATGCAATACATCCGCTCTTATTATCAATTAACAGGCCATTGACATGATTCACAATGCTGATTAACATGTGCGTGTGAGATGGTAATTGGCCATTCTGCTGAGACAGCATCATATACGCATCACATTCTGCAGTTTACAATACCCAATCAGTGCAATGATAAACAAAAATCGACCCATATTTATGTGCTGGTTATAAAAGGATATGTAAACACCAACAGATCTATACAGCTGTTTATGCAGTTCCAGTGTAAGTAATGAAGACTGTATACAATGGTCTACTCTTACGGCCCAGAGGATATACTGGCTTTACAGTTGTGCTCATCAGTGAAGGCTTCTTTCCTTTTACTACAAACACATCTGAAAAACACAGCTGTGGATTCTGCCGGAACGACTAACTGCACTGATAAACACAACAGAGACCAAATTCAATTAAAATATTAAACCATTGCTTTCTGCAAAAATTGAAGAGAAACAAACAAAAACAAGGATACAAATTTACAAATCACTTAACTCAGAGGAATTCAACACTGTCCAAATTACATATGCAACAATTGATTAATTAAGTGAATTACATTTAATTTCTTCCTGGAAGGACCTGGCAAGTTATTAACAGTGAAATCTTGTGTTTGTTCCTATGGGCTCATTTTATGGGTCTCTCCAGTCATATTGGTTAATTCTAATTTAGAACATGACGTTACGTCTTTCAGTGGTGAATACATAAAAATGTATCACTCTTATCAAGAACTACTAAACTGTTCGAGAGTTTAGGCAACCCAGTTGATATTGACAGGAAGCAACTAATGAATTCAACAAAAATCTTGCCAGATGCATCGCAGCGTACGTAAGCAAGGAACGTAAGTTAGCTGTATTTTTTTTCGAGTCTGTGGTTTGCGTTGGAAAGCGAAATTTACAGCAACAGTTGGGAAGATTAGATCGACTTCATTGACTCCATTGGGGAAATTCGTCCCCTGCATTTGACCCGCCCTAGTTACTTAAGAGCACTTGGCAGCCACAGTGCAGCACTGGGAGACCAAATCCGAGTCTACAGCCAGAGCCTTGGTCTGGGGCACTGGAAGGAGTGTTCCAATATAGCATGTTTTTCAGGGCATGTAAACCAGAGTGCCCAGAGAAAACTCACCCAAACACCAGGAGAACATGTAAACTTGACGCAGACTCAAACCTGAAACCTCCTCACTGTGAACCCACAGCACTAACCACACTACACTGTGCCGCCAATAATCCCTGCCACAGGGAGGTGCTGTTGTAATCTCCTCTCTAATAGGGACTCTGTATTCTAGTGGGCAGGATGCCGGAGTGTTGAAACACAAGGCAGGTTTGAACAGGCCGTGACCAGTATTCCCTACCCAGACATCACCGCAATCTTCACACCTCCCGTCATGGCGCAGGGATGCATTTCTGTCTTCACTTCAGCTCTGACAGTTGAGACCCCAGGGGAACAGAGAGCCTGGTCAAACAGACCCTCAGGTATGCATGTTTTCGCGCACAGACCAGCAGGGACCTGTGACTTTAAAACCATCCCTCCACACAGGGAAGAGACCGTGAGATGCCTGTGTCAGTTCGGCTTAAATGTCTCGCTTTCCTCAACCTGCATGGCCTAGCTAATGCTCACAAGTTCCTGTACCACATTAACTCGTCCACACATACTTGAAGGGCAGCCATATTCTACTGCTGGAGTGAGCACCTCCCTCGCTGGTTTGCCTGTCCCAGTTAATAAATGAGACAGAAACTGAGTGATGGGCAGTCATATTTTTTCTGTTGGTACTGCTGCATTTACTAACAATAGTGGATCACCGTGAATCCCCGCTGTCTCCAACGAAACTTTAAGAAAGTAACTTACCCGGTGTAGAATGTAGCTACACCACAGAGAAGTGTTGACAGTGATCCTCAGCTATCCATCAACGTGGTTCTTCACAAAAGTAATCCTTCTCTTCTTCATGTCTTCAATTTTGGAAAATTGAAAAACGTTTGACCGAGGGTTTTTCAAATTCCCGCATTTGGGGAAGATGAATTTTCAGGACACAGAAGGCGGCAAAGCTGACTCATTAGCTAGAAAACTGAATATTGGTAACTTAGCAAGGTGCTGAGCTAAATACAGAACATGAGGTTGTAGCTACTTAGTGATCGAGTTGATAACCACTGATGTAATGCACTCTAGATACTATGTTGTGTTAGGGGTGGGATTATGTCAAGGATGGCTGCAGTGCGTCCTCAAGCCATGTTTTAGCCCCACCCAAAAAATCAGGAAAATTGGTGAAAAACTGTTTAACGGTCTATTTCCACAATTCAGTTCTATATTAGCTAGCATTCTTTTCACATGTTTTCAGCAACTATTTTATAGCCTGCACAACGTGTTGAGAAGCAAATCACTGATTTCACTTTACTCGGACTTTAAGGATCAGGAATCTGACAGTCTTGGTTGATGTGATTGCGCCTAATCCCATTTCTCTGAAGATGCTGATGGCTTCTAATAATAATAATAAATTTTATTTCTAATGCCCTTCTTTCATCAAAAAAATTTCAGAGAGCGACAGAGTTAAAAGCAAAGTAGAAAAAAAAAACACAGCGAAGCAAAATTAGTTTCAAATATGTTAGTATCAGCCTTTCTGAATAGATTTCTACCTGTATAGTGTATACATCATTTTTATTTATCATGATCACATTTAAAACTGGTTATTTTGTACCCATCCATTTTTACTGTGTGGATAGTTGCATTTGTCTGTCTGTAATGTTGGTTTTATTGTTATAACATTGTTCATGCTGCCCTCTTGGCCAGGTCACTCTTGGAAAAGAGATTTTTAATCTGAATGGGTCTTTAACCCAATTAAATAAAGGATATAATGGAACGCGTACTCCTCCGTTCTTGTGCCAATAAAACACACTACCTCAGCAATGCTTTCATTCAGGAGTGGTGTCACATTACAACCTTTTGCCGGCTCAGAGTATTACACTCAACACCCACTGAAATCCCTACAGTCATTTTTTAGCGAGTTATCTTGTAAAGGAAAAGGCAGAATACATAAAACAGGGAAAAGACTGAGGTGGAATCTGCATATGAAAAGCTTTTACTCTGGGGTATGCAAAACATTTGAGAACAGCTGCTTGCATATTTTATGTGAAATGTAACAAAAAATTTATGAAAGAAGAAATGTTGCTATTTATATTGATATAGAATATATATTTTATATAAAATAATACTGATATCCATTTTCAAATTGTCTGTGGGCTTCATGCATATACAGACAGGTGACAGGTTGAAAAATCAACATAAACAATCTTAATAATAAGGTGTTGGGCCTCCACAAGCTGCCAGATTAGCTTCAATACATTATAGTTTAGAGTCTTAAAGTGTAAAACCTAACTGGAGGGATGGAGTATTCTTCTTTCAAGAGGTATTCCCTCGTTTGGTGCTTTGATGATGTTGACTGAGAAGCTGTCTGAGATGTAGTTTCATACGTTTCCACATGAGTTCAGCTGGTTTGAGTTCTGGTGACAGTAAAGGTGGCCGGTGGCATACGCTTGGGATCAATTTCATGCTCATTAAACCATTCAGTGACCTCTTGTGCCCTTTTGTCATCCCTGAAGAGACCTCTCCCATCATCGTGGGAATGCTTCATCATAGGATATGAAGGTGATCACACAGAATAACTCTACATTGATTTGAAGTGACCCGACTGCCTGTAAGGCAACACGCAGACCCAAACCATGCCAGTAAGTTGAACTGAAGAATCTGCATTCATGTTTTTCCCACATTTATTCAGGTTTCTCTTTTAATTTGTCATCTGTATGTACAGAAAGAAGAGGCATTATTTCATTATCAAAATTAATTATTTGACTTTAGTCCACCTAGAAACCTTATCATGACTCATCGTGTATTTGAAAGACCTCTGTCCAATTTACTAAGATGGCACAGGCCAGAAGCAGGCTAAATTCTATGCCATGTTCTATAGTTTCAACCAGTCATAACTATGCTAGCAAAAGCAGGTATAAGACAAAGGAGGTAGGATTCCCTCCCTCACCTTGAGCACCCAAAAGAATCCAAGCTCTTCCACATCTATCTCGATCTCTCTCTCTCTCTCTCATACACACACCATCTTTCTCTCTCACTCTCTTTTTCTCTCCCTTACACCTACTATCTCTCTGTCTCTTTCTCTCTGTTGCACACAAACACAAACACACACACACACACACATACACACACACACACACACACACACACACACACAAAATCACGCTGAGCATTCTATTAACCTCATGAGCAGTGGCTGTGGTCACATCCAAGCTTCAAGGTTGCCCTCGAACATACAGACTATTAACACCAGCTAATGAAAGAGACACATTAGCTCAACACGAGGTCTCGCTGCCCACATAAACAAAACATGAAGCACAATGAAAAGAATTAAACCCATTCAGCCGACTTTAAAAAGTGCTAATCAAGCAAAAATGTCTCATAAAGTTGTAAAAACTATGGGCATTCAAAGAAATGAGTGTAACTAGTTCAGGCAGGAAACTCGAGAAGAGCTACATCAGCTGACAGCAGCCTGGTAAGCTACCAGCCACGTCAGCAACAGCAGGCACACAACAATTGGAGGATACACATCATGAGGTCGTACAGCGGCCTGTTTGAAAGACGTCAAGCTCGCTCACTTCTGCTGCTGTTTGCAATGACTTTTCATGCTAAGCAATATGCTGTTTGGTTTTTTGCTTGCATCCTCCACCCCAGCCTCCACCTGTTTGGTTCTGCTCACATCGGGGGGATTTTGATTTCTGTTCATGACTGTTCATATGTTTGCTGTGCCTAGGTAGGGCATTCCTCCAGAGCAGAACCGCCGCCGAATTAAAATGTAATGCTTATACCCATGAATAAATTGTTTTATTTTATTGAAACGTGAGTTTTTCTGACTGAAATGATATTGCCTTACTTTTTTTGATAAAGTTTTGCCAATGTGATTTCCCACAGTGGTCCTTTCTACCAGACACCTACATCAACACTCTCTGGCAAACAGATTAAAACAGACCTGGTGGGTGGCAACCATTAACCAGCACACCAAACGTATCACAAACCATCAAAACAATCTCTCCTCACCTCTCATCAACTCAGAACAGCCATGAAATACTTTCACTCTTGCTTTCATTCAAGGAGAGCCCCGCACTCTCCACTGAGCTTAACAAAAAGAAAATAGGACACTAACACAACACAAGCCCAGGCAATCCAATTAAACTCACGATGAAAACAAGTGAATAAACAAAACACACAAACAAACAAACAAAAAAAAAACCATTGGCACGTGAAAAACCACTCAATTTCACAAAGCTGAAGTCAAACAATATGTAGAATTTTCAATAAATTGCTTTTTCTTCATGATACGTCAGACCTATGAATCACTGCCAGTTGGACAGACAAAGCAGAAAGAAAAGACTTCAGACAGGCAAATTAAATGTTCAGGGCGAGCAGGGACTGTGGGGGGAAGTGTGTGTGTGTGTGTGTGTGTGTGTGTGTAGGGTAAGGTTAGAATTAGGGAAAGGGTTAGGCATGGCTTGCTAAGGCTGTAGTGACAAAGAATGAAAGGTAGTCCATGCAATGTCCTCACAAGGATAGAAGTACAAGGATTTGTGTGTACATATGTGCGCTCCACTGAGTGTGCATGATACTGAGCCTGTGTGTAAGATTGCGTGTGTGTGTGTGTGTGTGTGTGTGTGAATGCACATATGTTGGTGTGTGTGTGTAGGACAGTGTGCAAGCATGTGAGTGTGCATGTGTGTGTGTGTGTATAAGAGCATGTGAGTGTATATGCGTGGGAGTGCACAGGCGCACACGCGTGTCTGTGCGTGTGTGTGTGTGTGTGTGTGTGTGTGTAAGGTAGCACATGTATGAATGCGTGCACGCACGTGTGTATGTGTGTGTGTATGCATGTGTGTGTGTGAGTGTGCCTGTGGGAGTGGGTGTGTAAGATGGTTTGCGTGTAAGTGAATGCTCATGCAGGTGTGTGTGTGTGTGTGTTAGATACTGTAGTGTGCGTATGTGAATGCGCGTGTGTGCGTGTGTGTGTGTGTAAGGTAGTGAGCGCATGTATGAATGTGCGCGCACACGTGTCTATGTGTGCGCGAATGCGTGTGTGTGTGTGTGTGTTAGGTAGTGAGCGCATGTCTGGATGCGGGCGCACACGTGTGTGTGTGTGTGTTTGCGAATGCATGTGTGTGTGTGAGTGTGCCTGTGGGAGTGTGTGTGTAAGATGGTTTGCGTGTAAGTGAATGCTCATGCAGGTGTGTGTGTGTGTAAGATACTGTAGTGTGCGTATGTGAATGCACATGTGTGCGTGTGTGTGTCCGTGGTGGTCTGCACTCACAGTGTGCTGTAGGTCGGGGATGAGCACACGGATCACCAGTGTGTTGCTCTGGATGTCCTCCATCCTGCTGCGCGGCCGCTCTGCGGTGGCCCTTATGGTCTCGTAGATGGTCTCTTCCTTGGAGCTGTCGGACTCGGATTCCATGGAGTAATCGGAGAAACTCTGAGCCATCTCATCCTCACTGGAGGTCGGGCTCCGGGGCATGTTCAGCGGTCCGGCCACACTTAGCTGCAGGAGGAGCGCACATTTTTATTTTAAAGGCAAAATGCACGACCGATATATCACTGATCAGGTTTCCTTCTTTTATCACCCCCCGATGTTCACAGTGTCTATTATTATTATTATTGTTATTATTATTGTTATCATTATTATTATTATTATTCATAATAACAATGATATCAAGAAGAAGATGAGTAATCTGCCTGCGTACCAATCACAATCTCTAATCATTAGGAGTGTACTGTATGTCACAACAAGGGCAATACTTTGGTCAACCCTAGTCAGTCAGCACGCTTCACTGCTGCAGCCACAGATAGATGCAAAAGCTTCAACGTGCAAAGCTGAAGCCATACTGAACATCAACACTGTCTTAAAGCACCGCTGACCACTCAAGCCTCGGTGTCCTCCCCCATGGACAACAGCACAGTGGAAGCCTCTTCTGTGGTCCGACATTTCAAGTGTCTCCCAGACAAAAGACAATAAGGACAACCTAAGCTGTTATGGTCTAAAAGCCAGCATTTGGCATGGTTTGAGTTATATCAGTGCACAAGGCATGGGTGACACGCACATGTGAAAGGGCACCATTGATGCAGACAGATATGTATGAATTTTGGATCAACATATTTGGTCATTTAGTTGTCAGTCCCAAGGACATCCCTGCATTTTCCAGCAAAATGACGCCACACCACATTCTCAATGGATTACACGTGCATGGCTATGAAAGCACAGTGTGTGGATGCTGGATTGTCCAGCCTGCAGTCCTGACCTGCTGCTGATTAAGAATGTTCTGAGCATTATAAAGGGATATATAAGGCTACAAAGGCTCCATACAATTGTGCAAAGGAAAACCTACTTGATGGATTTGATGCTCAATGGATACACAGGCATGCACACACACACACACACACACGTGAAAAGCCAGGTCTACATATTCTCAAATAGGGAAGCCCCATATAAAGAAGAATTTAGGGGAAAAAACCACAATGAAGTTCTTTACACACTCAACGTGTACATTCACCAGCGCATACACACTCATATCCGTTAAAACACATTTACATATCCCCACATGCTGACCAAATTCTGAGTGGTTTGTCTTGAAACACTATCCTTTCTTGTATTGCCTTGTGTGATATATTGTGTCTTGAATTGTCTTTATCTTCTAAGATGAGCTCTACACACCGATTCAATTTTTTAATTCATAAATTAGTTTTATTCTACAAAAGTATTTATGTTAACCTGATATTTTTGTTTGCTTACATGTTTGCTTGTCTTGCTAGATTAATAAAGGAAGCCTGTTTTCCTTCTCACTTGTGCTTTTCACGAAATGAAGAACAATAATGTCTTCAAAAGACAGAGGTGTATGGTAGACCAGAGAAAAATGTCAGATCATCTCAGCTGCCAAACAATAGTGAGAAAAATGAAAACTGACGTTACTCACAGAAAACCAGAAGAAGATAGAAAGGAAATAGTGAATCCATACCAACTCTATGACTACTATGACTTTTGTACACGTTTGTTGTCGCCGTGTGCCCTGACATGCTGGCTCCGATTATCATTCATCGATGACAGAAGATATCTTAAGTAATTTTCCTCAGTCGATGACCAACATAGAGATCAAGAATGTCTGACATTTCTCATTTAATGCCTCCACTGAGGATGGGAAAAATTCAGCTGAAAGGCGATGCGGCGATACAAAAGAGCCCATGGGCTGTCAGTAATACGGTGTCAATGGGTCATTATATCTTTCCAAAAATCATCTATTGATGTAATTGTCTCCTTCATCTGAGGCCTTTGTTGTCCAAGCTTTTTTGAACCAGGCAGCTTCCTTCTGTGTCTGTTCACAAAGAATATCATTCAAGTCTCCATGAAAACAGTAGTGGTGATGTGGTATATTTGCATGCTATACTTACAGGCAGTATTTTTAGTGTTTATGCTGCACACACACACTCATCACACATGGGCCATTTTCTGACCAAGAGGTCTGATATGAAATGCAAGAAAAAGAACTGAAAAGAACAAACTCAGCTCATTCCATTGACCATGACCCATCCTAAAAAGACAGAACTCCCTACTTTTATTCAAACATGACCCTCAAACCACTGAGACTGTCTTTGGTGATGTTCATTCGTGTTCAGTGAAAAGGCTGACGCTGCAGTAGTCTTCCACAGCGGCAGAGGCAGTTCGGTTGTGGGGACTGGAGTGAGATATTTTATACACTTGCTAATGCTTTAGTTTAGAGACAGTTACTCACAGTATTTACAGCAAGGGTGTAAAATAAGGGGTATATTGAAATCTCACAACCGCCCCCCAATGTGCTGTGATACAAGAAAAATCAATGCAAAAAATAAAACATTCTCGCAGACAGAAGCATTGTAGTTGTTCAGCCCCCTTCCCCCAGTCATAAGCTAGCTGTTACTCTAGTGATTCACAGGACAGATATCGGCAGGTTGTGGTACTACAAAATCAGCTTTCATGCAAGAGGTAGACACTACTGTGGAAACAGACCATAAAATGCAATTATTGTCATAATAAAACAAGTATCTGGGATCAGCATAGTAAATGCAGTCACGAATCGCCTGTAAAATGTAATGGTTTTGGTTTTTGGTCACGTTTTATGTCCTGGTTTTGTGTTCATGATTGTCGTTTGTTTATTCTTTTTGGTTATTGTAACTCTCAGGTTTTTGGTTCATTCCATGTCTCAGTTCCATTGCACTTGTCTCCCCTGTCTTGTGATCTAGTTGGTTCAGTCCGTCTTCCCTGTCTGCGCGCTCACTGACTTTGAGTGATTGAAATGAATTCTGGTGTTTAAAATATTCCTTCGAATCTCGTTTTCTTCCTTCGCCCTTCTGTTCTGATTACTAACAAGACTAACATTTGTATTTTTGTATCATAGTCTACTAACACAACTAATCCATGTATATAAGATTACTAACTTACTAATGAGCACTCAGGTTTAATATATAAAGTTGCACCGCTACTAATTTAGACTAATTCCCTCTCCGCAATCACCCTGTTCTATACTCTGCCCCTTTTCCTGTCTCCGTCCTATCCTGAACTTCAGTGAGAATCTCTCGCACGTGCTTAATTACTCTCCTGCGCTTGTTATCTGTGCACGTAGAACTCCTAGACCGGAGCTGTTTAAATGTCATAGGCCGTTTGTGTGATTCTCGTTCGTATTTTGTCTTTCGCCAATTTTCGTGGTTAGGGTTTCTCTCGTGATTCTCCCAATGTAATTAGCTCTATTCCCTACACCTGTCTCTGTATAGCATGTGACCTTCCCTGAGTGTATATTAGCAGTCTTTTCACTCACAGCTCTTGTCGGAACGTTGATCAATACTTCTTTGTGCGGAGCGCCTCGTATGCGTTTGAATATTTTTTCGCTTATACTGGATTCTCCGACCTTGATTCTTGCCATTGCCCTTTTTGTATTATTTTTGTCTTTCTGGATTTCAACCTATTTTTGTATGACCACGATTTCTGTTTGGATGCCCTGTGTATGACCCTTGGCTTTGTTCATCGACTACGACTTTTTGCCCATTGTTTTTGTACCTCTGCTCATCTGTATTACTGGTTCTGACCCCTGCCTGTCTAGTCGACACCGTTTTTGGATTTCGTATTGTGGCTTGGCAATTCCTCTGTTTTTTGGCTTTGACTCGGACTCCAATAAAGGTATACATTTTTTGGATTTCCCTCTCTTGCGTGTGGTTCCTGAACGCACCGTCACATAAAAAAGCATTCCTGCACACTTCCTGCAGCTGTGCTACTCCAACGATTCTTGGCTTTTTTGATGTTATTGTTCCACAAAATGGCCGACTGCACTTAGGGCTGCCCATACTGTATGAACCCATCGTGGTCTCCATGGTTTCCACAGCAGCCGTAGCGTATCAGCATTCCCCAGGGAATGCACGGGAATTCCGCCAGAGCTCACAGGCACCTCTCCACCACCAGGATGAAAGCCACGGAGACATTAGGACCGCAGATAATGTGCTCAGTTTCATGAACCGTGTTTGGCATCAGAGATATAAGCAGAGGGGATTCCACTACTTGTGCCCCTCTGTGCAGAAGACGTTGGGAGCTCCACTCCTCAGTTATAAGGAGCACGGAGAAGATGGGTGTAGCGGCAGCGGTAACGTGACAGTCAGAGCGAAGGGCAGAATGTAACCAGAATCCATTGCCCATGGGAACGCTCTCTTCCTAGCGATAACATGGGGGTTTCTCTCGCTCATTATCTGAGCTGGGCGGAGATAAAAGAAAATACCCCCCACCCCCCACGCCAAATGCTAGTTTTCTGCTGTGGGAGGAGAAGTTGGCAGCTCAGATTGCTGGGAAATATGACCCCCACCTCCATCATTGTCGTAGAGAGGAAGATGGTCTTTCGCTTTGTGACCACGTTGAGTTATGCCAGAGCTAGCCTCCTGAGTGGATCCCTAAATTATCACAGGAAAGATGTATACTTTCTTCCATTCCTCCAGGGTCGAGATTAACCCTCCTTTGGCAATACTTATCCATTTGTAACAGAGCGAGGATAACCAAGACTGCACCCCATTTGCATTAAATTAGTTTCTGTTCTCACCTGACAGGGCCTGGCTCTAATTTAGTGTCAGCACAGGAAAATCTACCATCGAGAATTGAGTGACAAACAAGACTGGGGGCTCTTGAGCACAGCTCCTGACCTTGCTGAGGTCGGATGAGAGGGCTCCAGTCGGGTTACAGCAAGGGAGTGCGAGACAAACACAAGACAAAGCCATAATACACAGATTCTATAGCGACAGGCTGTTGACATGGTAACAGAGGGATACTGCGCTCATATGAAAATGGGCATGAACAAAACCTCTTACTGTGGCACACAATAATCTACACTGCAATCTACATCGCAGGCAAACAAAAGCAAGCTTATACAATTAAATTTGAAAAGGTCAGATGCTTAGATGGAGTTCTTTCTAATCTCGTCACTGCCACTCATCCTAAGCACAACTGCTGATAAGATAAACATTAATTAAATCATATTATTCTGCCAAAAGAAATACACTGTTATCATATCATACTTGCCATACAGTGGTTTCTCATTAAAAAAAAGAAAAGGATCAGCGACTCCAGTAGAAAAATAAATGCATATGATTGCAACAATTATCACTACACACAGGAACTTGAATTTAGTCCAAGACAGCAGAAGCTTTTCTTATGACATAATCACACTTAATTGCAATTATATTACATGCATGCCATTATGTATGTGGGCCTCCATCGTCACTCTCCGAAACATTATTGCAGATAACTCCCAGAGGCACTAGAGGATTCCAGACAGTGCTAATTCACTGACTTCATTTCCATGTACAACTCTGCCTGCGTCCATTTGTGCATTGAATTTGATTATTTTAAGGACCTTAATGCCCTTGAGTTCATATAAATGAATCCTGATAATCCATTTCATCAAGTTGTTTCAGATGTAGAAATCCCCCTCCACCACTCTCATGGTCCTCTCTGCTTTTGATTTCATTGCCAAAAAAATTTCTTAATTCAGTCGTACCACTGCCTTTGAATATGGGCGTTTCCATATGACAGTCGAGTGTTGCGCCATCTTCGGAGTACTCGGCAGATGAAAACCCTTTGCATCATAGACAACTCCTACTTTTTCCAAAGATTTCTGTTTGTTTCTGGTTCCACGGGTCGTCTTTTCTCGTCAATCATTCAGACTCTACAAGAGAGTTGGGGAAACTCGGAGGGCACTCAGTAGAGCGCACACTTCTGCCTGCACCATCGTTTTAGACCTTTTCTGGTATGTTGACCTTGACCTTTGACCTTGACCTGAGGCAATTTATTTACCCCTTAGTGCTCTAATATACAGTATAACCTTCCCATTAAGTTTCATAATAATCCGTTTAGAACGTTTTCTGAACAGAAAGGCAAATAAACAGAATGACAAGCAAGAAACGGGGCCAAAAACACAACCTCTCACCGAATTTCAACATTCTCAAAAATGCCAATTGTTTTTCAAAAAAAACAACTTGTTATTATTTTGACAATAGACAGAGGAGATGAACCATTTCAGCGCTGAATAAATTTTCAAGGAATTAAAAATATAGTCATCCTGAGCTGTTGAAAACCTATCAAAAGCATCTGATTTTGATATCTTACATCATTGGGCAACTATAGTCGCATATATCGCTGAAAGGGTTAATGACTTTCTGGGCTCACTGAGATTTGAACCTGCCATATTTACTTCCGATGTATAGGCCAATTGTCCTCTGCAGAAAAGAGAAGAGCCAGTCTCCTTGAGATGAAAGGTAAGGGGTTAACTGTGCATGAAGAGGCCAGCCAGGAAATAAACTGTAATAAAAATGCAAATCCGCGTTCGAGAGATCAGAACCAACCCAGATACAGTATGTTTTGATGAAATATAATCATGCAAGTTAGACAGGATGTATCCATGCATACAGGAAATGAGCTCATTACAATTCCAGCGCTTCTGTGGTATGAAGGCCATGAATAGAAGAATGGCTGAAAATCTGAATGTGATTGGCTGGCGTACGGTACAGTGCAAGTGCTCCCTTCTGCTCTAATGAAGGCCACACAGCAGGTAAAAGGAGACCTCCCCTACATCACTGCCTTTGATAACTTCAGCTTGCCACTTATATCCTGCCAGCAACAAGCTGTTATTTTAAACCAGAGGAAATAATACGCATGTGTGCTGAAGGATTAAATCAGGCCTGTAGAGTTAATGCCAGTTTCCTTATGTATAGCTTGCATGTCTTATACCATTAGTTGAAATATTCTCCGAAGTTAGGGCTAATTAACAAGATTGATGTTGCCGGGAGACATCATCTGTAGACCTTGGGAGCGGATTTATATGTGATGAGGAGCAGGGTGACGATCGGGCTGCTGTCCTTCCCTGATGTCACTCCTGATAAAGCCTGGCACAGAGTTTGGTCCTTAACTAAGCATCGTGCTGTTTTCAAAGTCAAGTCGCATTTCCCATTTTTTTAACAGCACTGGGTGCTCACCTGACGCTCTGTACTCATGACGGTCAGGTAATCAGAACTTCACGTCGCTTCATTCACAACACCACAGTGTAGGGGACTGTTTCGGCTCATCAGGTACCTTCGCGAAGGAGAGGCTGCTCTGCTGCTACAATCGCGCCAAAAAAGCCACCAGTGCTGTGCCTTAACCGACATGGAGCTGCGAGCATCCGCTCTGAGCGTTGAACATCAGAGATGATGGATGAGGAGGGGAATGGCGCGTTCACGGCCGAGAGCTGGGCCCCTCCAGCGAGATGTTGCTTTTGAACCTCACTTCTGCCCCAGGTACCCCCACAAGGTAAAGCACAGCGCCGCTTAGTTTAATAGGTACAGTGGTGGTGCTCGGTGTAGTAGGTACAGTGGCGGTGCTCGGTGTAGTAGGTACAGTGGCGGTGCTCGGTGTAGTAGGTACAGTGGTGGTGCTCGGTGTAGTAGGTACAGTGGCGGTGCTCGGTGTAGTAGGTACAGTGGCGGTGCTCGGTGTAGTGGGTACAGTGGCGGTGCTCGGTGTAGTGGGTACAGTGGCGGTGCTCGGTGTAGTAGGTACAGTGGCGGTGCTCGGTGTAGTAGGTACAGTGGCGGTGCTCGGTGTAGTAGGTACAGTGGCGGTGCTCGGTGTAGTAGGTACAGTGGCGGTGCTCAGTGTAGTAGGTACAGTGGCGGTGCTCGGTGTAGTAGGTACAGTGGCGGTGCTCGGTGTAGTGGGTACAGTGGCGGTGCTCGGTGTAGTAGGTACAGTGGTGGTGCTCGGTGTAGTAGGTACAGTGGCGGTGCTCGGTGTAGTAGGTACAGTGTGCGGTGCTCGGTGTAGTAGGTACAGTGGTGGTGCTCGGTTAGCCAGTGGCAGGATGCAGGCAGAGTAATGACAGATTTACGCTCGCTGATCACCCAACAGTGGCCTGCTGCGCTGGGAAATGGTCACGCGCTCAGGTCCCCACCTGGAATACAGCCATTAGTGCGAGCCTCTGACAGCACCCGCCATTTTCCTGACCCCAGCAAAGTTAGCTATGGGATATGGTGAAGCGTTGGTTTGAAGCCCTGCTGGTTAACCAAGTCATAATTACTTGTGCTGTCAGGGCCTGAGAATCACTCAGCGTTTCTGTAGTGTATGTATGCTGTACAGGAGTGCCAGATCTTTCTCTTCAGCTTTTCTGTTTTTATCTGGACCGGCATCCTATATCTGCAGATTTCTGTGGACGAGTGAGTGATTGAGTGAGCCAGTTAGCGAGCGAGTGCGTGAGTGAGTCACTAATGAAGCGCAACCATTGGTTGGCCGGCCAAGTGCACCTTTGCTATTAGCCGTTGCTCATTATCCACCATTTCGCACAGTCCAGCTGTATACTAGGTTTCGACCTAGTCCTGTTCAATTTCAATTTTGCGATTAACTAAAAAGCCAAAGTGCTGCAGCTGGTTGCCAAGTGCTCTTTTTGACTTCGAGGTTGAAAAAGCAACAACCTTGGGGAAAAAAATACAGTCGAACCTAAACAAAAAGCTCTTAAATCGATCGCGGCTCAAATGGATGGGATGAAGTGGGAGTCGCGGAGGGAAAGATTCGCTCAGCAGGGGAATAAGTGCCGATCGATTCGCTCGCCAGATAAAGCCGAAAAAAAGCATCTCAGACTTATTTAATGCACAACAGCTGTTCAGAATCACAACCTTAATGGCCAGCAAATAGCAAAAAGAATAGAAAATAGTAAAGACAAATGAGATATACCATTCAGGCTAACTCTGTTCCTTCAGTTCAGGGATGGGGGGGATCAATGCTGATCAAAAAATCCTTCAGAGAGCGTATAAAATCCACTTCATGTCTCTATCCTCAGTTCTACAAGAGGATTTTTACGCCTTTGTATAAATAATGAATTTTAAAAAGGCTACAGTATTTACAGAAGGCAGCTCCTATATTTAAAAACATGTGAGCGCAAAAGCTGATACGACAAAGTGCCTATGCCATGTGCATGTAGAAGAGCTTCAGGCTTTACCCAATGGAAGTGAAGCCACCTCAACTCAACAAATTAATTGGCTCTGAATGAGCCTCGCAGTAACTATGCAGCTGAAAGATTATCTGTCAGAAACAAAGGAAAAAATTGAAATTCGCAGCAAAAAAAAACTTTTTATAAAATCTAAACACTGGATCACATACGGAAGTGCCAATTCTGTGAATTTGCAGTGGTGAAATAAAAAATGTGCTAATGTGTCACCTACGCTGCCCTTCTCCTCGTGCAATCACGGCCTGACATGCCGAGCACGTATTTCGGCACCTCCTCTGTTCACTTCCACGCTTTCAGATCTGAATCATTCCAAAGAAAATGAGATAACATGGCAGTTTGATTGGAACACAAAAGCAATTAACCAGAGAGGGATTTGGCACTGATGGGAGCATCTGCAGAACCTGCAGAAGAGCCCTGAGACAGAGGCTTGTATGAGTCTGTAACAGTGGTGAAACTGCACAGTCAGGAGCACCGCTTCTTACTTTGTTTTTGTGCCCTCGCCTCGAATAAGCAGGGGGCATTATGCCAATGCTCCTTCCGTCTGTCCATCCAGGCATCCGTCCGGGCATCCGGCCATAAACTTCCTGTTTCCACGAAATAACTAAAGAACCCCTCGTCCGATCCTCCTCATTTCTAAGTGGTGTATGGGGGGTGGGTAGAGGAAGGTTCCTTGCGAAAAACAGCGCCTTGTGATATCCAATATGGCCTCCACAGCAGCCATCTTCATTTCAGTTTCCACGCAATAACTAAAGAACGCCTCATCCGATCCATCTCATTTCTTGGTGATACATATACAGCGCCCTCCATAATTATTGGCACCCCTAGTTAAGATGTGTTCTTTAGCTTCTAATAAATTCAGTTTTTTTCTTAATAATATAGGACCACAATAAAAAAAAGAGGAAAATCCAACCTTTCATTCAAGTGCTTTTATTCAGGGGGAAAAAAATCTCACATTAAGAAATAATTCTTTTATTATTTTACATCAAATCATGTGTGCCACAATTATTAGCACCCCTGATGTTAATACTTTGTACAACGCCCTTTTGCCAACAAAACAGCACCTAATCTTCTCCTATAATGTTTCACATTATTATGAAATGTGAGAATATGGGAGATGGGAGAATACAGAAAGAGGGATTTTCAACCATTCATCCTTGCACAATCTCTCTAAATCATCCAACGACCTGGGTCCTCTCCTCTGCACTCTCCTCTTCAGCTCACTCCACAGGTTTTCAATGGGGTTCAGGTCTGGGGACTAAGATGGCCATGGGAGGAGCTTGATTCTGTGTCTGGTGAACCATTTCTGTGTAGATTTGGCCACATGTTTAGGGTCATTATCTTGCTGAAAGACCCAGTGACAACCCATCCTCAGCTTTTGGGCAGAGACCACCAGATTTTGATTTAAAATGTCCTGGTATTTCAAAGCGTTCATGATGCCATGCATGCTAACAAGGTTCCCAGGGCCTCTGGAAGAGAAACAGGCCCACAGCATCATCGATCCTCCCCCATACTTCACAGTGGGCATGAGGTGCTTTTCTGCATACTCATCTTTTGTGTTCCGCCAGACCCACTTAGAGTGTTTGTTGCCAAAAAGCTCAATCTTGGTCTCATCTTAGCAAAGCACATGGTCCCAATTGAAGTCCCAGTACCGCTTAGCGAACTCCAGACGTTTGCGTTTATGATTGTGAGTGAGAAAAGGTTTTTTCCATGCATGCCTCCCAAACAGCTTGCTGGCATGTAGATAGTGCCTGATGGTTGTTTTGGAGACTTTGAGACCCCAAGATGCTACCATTTGTGGCAATTCCTTAACAGTGAGCTTTGGAGAACTTTTTTTTCTCTTGCCATCCTCTTCACTGTGCGTGGTGGCAAAATACCCTGCGTCTTCGATCAGGCTTGTTCACCACTGTTCCAGTTGTTTTAAACTTCTTAATGACTCCTCTGACAGTAGATATGGGGAGGTGCAGGCGAGTGGCTATTTTCTTGTAGCCATTGCCTGACTTGTGAAGGACGACACACATCTGCCTTACTTGAATGGTGTGTTCCTTTGTCTTTCCCATGTTGAAGAGTGGATAAGAGAAATGGCCTCTGTGTCACGTCATATTTATACCGCAGGGAAACAGGAAGTGATGATTTACTAATTAAATGTTCCTAGATACTCTGATCAACTTTGTAAACTACTGTAGAAATGTCAGAAATACTTCAATTACGTTTAATTCCTATGAATTGTTAGGAGTGCCAATAAATGTGGAACAGGGGATTTTATGATCCCTTAAAATCCCAATCCCTTAAAATTCACTTAAGTTGAAGGCTACATTTTTCTTCAATTTTCAGTGTGAGAGTATGCTTCTGCAATAAATATTGAATTTATTTTTAGGCTTTTAACACATCTTAACCAGGGGTGCCAAAAATAATGGAGGGTGCTGTACGTGGGGTGGGTAGAGGAAGGTTCCTTTCGAAAACCAGCGCTGTGCCATATCTAATATGGCCACTACGGCTGCCATCGTGATTTCAATATCCACACAATCACTAATGAACTCCTCATCTTCATTCGAAAAAACCAGCTTTTTTTTAACATGTTTAACTTTCACTATAATTCACTCTCACTATTCACCTTGCTAAACTAGCAACCTATTCAATCTTAACCCCGATTAAACAAACAAGCGGGGTCATATGACACATTCTGTGTTGCTCCTGTTATTCTCATGTCAGATTAGAGGCAGCAATTCTGACAACAGGCCAATTTCTGGCATAATCCCACAGTACTGGCCAGAGTTCCCACAACCTGTAAAATCACATTTCGTACATCATTAGATTGCCATATCAATAAATACTTAAATGTTCAATTTTATTTTATCTAAGATTTCTTTGGGCAGAGGGCCGGACTGAGACCAGTCTCTCCTTTTCAGCAGGAGAGTATAAACGATTAAAATACACCGTGTTAATAAGAAATTATAATTATACAATAAAAATAATTGTCATGATTAAGGCAAAAATATTACTTAAAGCAAGAGCAGTTTTCTTGATAATACAAGTTGATCAATGTTTTAAAATGTCCAAAAGGAAACAATTCATTCAGTTTCATCTCACAGCTAATTCCAGTGACATTATGATAAAATACAGCCTTACCCAGCTCTGTTCTAACACAAAGAATATTAAGACATAAGTCATGTGACCATGTCCCATGGCAACCGACTCACCATGTAAGTAGAGTCGCGAGATGTGATGGGATTTTTAATAAAACACATTTATGAACAAAAATCAGACCAAAAGCTTACCGGCCTAGAAAGGAAGCCCCATCAATTTCGGAGTTAATCTGGCTGGTAATTTAACAGAAGAAGAAATTTAGAAGTTTTCTTGCGTTCTTGCGTTGCGTTCTCCCAATGGCTCATGACCAATCAGGCGGTGAGCTAAAAAACAATAGTAGGCGAGTCTTGTCTAAATTTGAGAGACTCCTTTAAGGCACAACAGTGGGTTTAGAGGCCAAGGCCTGCGATAAACATTACAGTAGAGTGGCAAGAAAATAAATAAAGATTTTAGAACAGTGGATGCAATTCTGTAAATGACATCACCATAATCAAGCATCTGGAGTATCACTGAACGCACGGCCTTATTCCAGTTTTCAAAACCTAAGCAATTTAAATTAAAGTTATTCAACCAACTCAAATCATTATTACGGAAGACTTACTTTGCTGCACTGACCCTTAGCCCCTTGTACACATGGTGGAGTGCAGTGGATCTTTCTCCCTAAAGACTGTCTTTTACTAAGGTAAAGGAATGGTTTAAATTGAGAGGACATCAGAATAACCTCTGCAAAGAGGAGAGCACTCAGCCTTCGCTAAGAGGGGGATCTTTCTCAGAACACAAGGTGCGATACCCAAATATCCCACGTCCCACAAGGCTATGGATAAGAGGGGGGTGACAGCATGTAATACACTGGGCAACTGGGGTAGTAAGACAAGATTGAGAAGCTTTCTACACTCAGACAACCCCTCTCTTAACACAAGTGAGCCACAGCACAGAGACAGCTTTTTGCACCCTCATCTGTGACTTAGCCCAAGGTGCATAGTTGGACAGATTTGTATGGAATGCCTGTCCAGCCTGCTGGTGTTTTTGAGTACTGCGGGTTTTTGTACAAGGATTTATTACCTCCGCCAAGGAGGTTATGTTTTTGGTGGCGTTTGTTTGTTGGTTTGTTTGTTGGTTTGTTTGTGTACAACATAACTCAAAAAGTAATGAACAGATTTTGATGAAATTTTCAGAGAAGGTGAGTTTTAAGTCAAGGAACAGCTGATTAAATTTTGGCAAATCTAGGCCAAAGTACTGCTGAGATATACGCCAAAGTTCAAGATTTCAAGTCTTTCCAATGGGCCGGAGTTCCAATCGCCGTGCTTCTGGGTTTTGCTGCCCCCTGGCGGAGGTCTGCGCTCTCTGAGTGCTTTTCTAGTTCGTTTATATGTTAGCAGCTTCACATGGTCATTAAGAAAACAGAGTCCAACAAATCTGGTTGAAATGAACAATTTCAGTGAGTACTCAGTGAGTAGTGAGGCCCGTAGTGCTTCAAAAAAATATGCTTTTCTTCTTGATTTGGCCCCAGACTTGACTAAACAAAACAATTTCTTTGTGTTGAAAGCATGTTATAAGAGATTTAACTACAGAAGGTTTCTTTACAATTAGGTTTCACCATTTATAAACAATCATACCTTCAAAGTGCTCCCATTACAGGGCACCGTAGTATTTGGGTCAATATTGTGTCAAAATGATTCCAGAGGATTCTCTCTAGTCTTTTGATAGTCTTTGGAGTCTGTTGCATGTATTAACTAGTCACTGGTCCGCAGTTGTACCAGAGAAGGTTGAGGAAGCCACGACGAGTCCGAGGAAAAAAAAAAGAAGAAAAAACCGGCCTAAGACATGGACCAGAACTAAGCCAACGGAATATCTACAGAGACAGCACTGTCAGATACAAGATGTATTTGGAGACTAAAACATGATGACCAGGATACAAATTGTGAACCTGTTGAACTTGTGGTAGAAGAAGGCACTCTTCTCCTCCCCTTTACCCATCATCCTGTCTATACCTGCCTATTCAACCAATCCACTCCCATTGTAATCTTTTGAATGTCCCGCCACCCTCCCCCCCACCACCTCTGTTGATCATTCATTGGTTTTCTCTGCCATTTGTCCTTTTGTATCCAATCAGTTCTATCGTTACTGAAAAGAACAGCCCACCTTGTTTCAGCATAAATCTCTGGGCCTCCATCTCAGGGGCCTCTTGCTTCCCGGTACCAGACAGAGCCGCAGACTTCAGCAGTTGGTTTTCATTGGTATGATTCACCATTTGTTCACAATTGTAACAGTACAATAAACTTGTTAATCTCTCCGTTCTACGACAAACTCTGCTATCCGTTATGTGGGGTCTTCAAATGCAGCTGCTTTATTCATGCCTTTGAAAGTTAGGCCGATTTTAGATTCTATTTGGAGATCCTGAATCTTTTCAGCTGAATTACCAGGAAACGTGTACAGAATGATGTGCAAGATCTAGATATTTTCTATTGAATGTAATGCAGTGGCCAAAAAAACAATAGCCTCTTGGTTTTGAATATAAGACGCAATATAAGTGTGATGTAGTTTCAGTGAAGTGCTGCAACCAGCAAATGCAGAGTATGTATGTGACACTGTCCTAAAATAAGGAAAAAAAAAATTTTCTAACTTCAAACCCACGTAAGGGGAAATTCATGCCAAAATCAGAGTTTAAGGGGTTAAACCCCTCCTCAGGGTTCAGCATGTGTTGTTTGACTGCCAGTTTCCAGCTCCCCTCTTGTCACTATAGATTTAACCGCAGATGGCAACATCAAAATGAATTTTGAAGGGCACGCAATTGGTTTATCGGTTCCACTTCAACAAAATGACTCCAAACTCATTGCAGTTAATTTTGATGCTGCTTGCCTGGCAGTTTTTTGCATTAACACAGGCATCGTGAACTAAACAAAGTGGACCGTGGAAAGACCTTTCACATTTAGGCGACACGGCAGGGGGCATCACGAGTGACCCCTATCACAAGCTCTGAGGGCAACTAATGAAACAGCAGATTTCAAGCACAACAGAAAAAAAAAACTTCACAAAACCAAACACAAAAACACCTCATAATCACGAGCTCTGCTTGCCTGCAGATTTTAGCCCTCCTTTGGGAGAGGAAACTACTAAAGGCAGCCAAGTTTCAAATCAAAGAAAGAAAAATAATCAACAAAGCACATAAAAAGAGTACGTACATGATCCTACACAAGGGACCTCAAACAATACAGAGTAATTTTGTCTTTAAGGATTTTGTTACCCTCGCTGGAACACAGAATAATTGATTGAGATCATATTGGCCAGTGGTTGCACATTACTTCACTGTTTGACTGGATGAACCCGTTTGCTGTGAGAGAGAAGAGGGAAGAATGCTGTTCTAAAGTAATTCTCAGCCCTTACCCCAGGGACCACTGGACAGATCTAGGCATTTCATAAGGTACGTCAGGTGAGGTTAAGGTGAAACAAATCAAATACCCAGATCTGGCAGGGAGTCTCCATGGAGAGGGTCAGGAAGCACTGCTGTTTTTACAATAAACTTATAAGCATAGCCGAGCTTGACAGCAGAGGAAAGGGAATGGGGCAATGAAGCTGTGTGCCATTAAAGCCAGCTCCAGGGTCATAACAAGTGAGTGAAAGACCTTGGGTGAAGAACTTGTCCAGGAAAGGAGAAAAAGAGACGAAGGCACCAGCAGACAGAGGAAGTCCACCCCCCCCCCGATTACCCCCCCAAGCCATTTTTAAGCAAGCAATAATAAGACAAGCTCGGAATATAATTTCTGATCCCTTGCAATTTCAAAATCCAGAGTACGAGTTACTGAAATCTGGTAGAAGATACAGAACTCCTAAATGTAGATATGATAGGCACAAACACTCATTCGTTCCTCTCTCAATCAAATTCCTTGATGAGAACCAGATACACTTTGACACGGCGCGGGGATGTATAAAGGTGTATATGTTTTTTTTTTTTTTGTCTATTGTGAATGTATGTGTGCCGCTGGTCCTATCTCCAGGACAAATTTCTCCCAAGGGAGACAAATAAAGTAAACCTTGACCTTGAAGTCTGGGCTCATTTTTTTGGCATGAGAATGAGGATCATCTTCATTACTCTAATTTAGCAAATGCTTTTACCCAAAACAGACTAACTGTTGATCAGATAACGCAGAACAATCCCCCATCAGCAATGTGTAGTTTGTGAGGGGCCCAACAAGTGGAGATATCATAATGTGGCTTGAACCAGCAGCGTTCTGAATCCCAGTCAAACCATCTAGACACCAGGCTAACGGGTGATCCCATGATGCATACAGCCCCAGAATAAAATAAGGTGAATGTACATAGTGATACTCGGGTAGATATCATTACTGAGGCAACATGGGTCAAAGACCTGTTCTTCCTCTTCTAAAACAGTGAGCCGCGACAAAACCACCTGAAGTGCAGTCTTATAACACAAGGCCTAGGGGTGTTATTGTAGTGTGATGCGCACCTTGTGACCCAAAATGAATGTATCGGGGCGGGGATAAATGTCAGGGCTGCCCAACATAGTTTAACAGCACCAGCCTGCAATCACAAAGATATCAGTTATCTGGGACACACTGTGCATTGGCAGGTCTTTGAACCAGCACGCCATGAACCCCAAGCTAAAATAAGCACCAATGAATATTCATCACTCATTTATAGGAAATAAGGCTATTCGCTAATAGCACCTTTCCTTAGCGATCCCTGGTGCCGTGGAGCGGTTGAGCAGCGGGCTTGCGTTTGTGTCTACTGCTCCCACAGGTAATGTGGAAGTGAATAATTCAGCCAGGTCTCGGGTCTCTCACCTCTTAAGATTGCCGTCGGGTCAAACATCCTCAGAGAAACTCGCATTGCCTGGCAACAAAACTGTGGGAGGACGTCATCGAATTCAGAGAAGCTTTAGCACCGGAACAGTCCTTATAGTGAAGCAGTTTCTGTAAACCAGACCAGTGACCTTAAGATACAGAAAACTGTGGAACCCAAAATGAGTCATTACCCTTGGAGCGTTCAACAACAGTCCACACCAGAGGGTGAAGAATAGGGCTCTTCTAGGTCAGGGCAGCGTTGAGTGAGCAAAATACTCCACAAAATCAAGACGAAAAATAGAAGATTAGGTGAAAACTTAGCCTTTAATTCAGATAAAATTGTATGCAAATACTTTCCCCAGAATACAGTGCGTTTTTCACAAAAGCTGCTCAAGCAAACTCAGGTATACTAGAAGGTGATACAGTATCAACATATTCATAATATCTGGAAGAAGTCATGCTGAATTTCACCAGCACTGAAATAAACCATTTCAAATATACTGAAATCGACTCAGTTGTTTTCTTTGCTTAATTCAGGCCAATAATTTTCTCCTTGTCAAATAGTGACATTCATTTTTCACGACCATGGGATATGCGTTACGTGATGTGTGCTCAAAAAATGAGAGCTACGTACTGCATCAGTGAGTATTAAAAGAAATGTTGCTAACTGACACATATTATTCACTGCATCAATCATAGGATCTTAAGTATTTGAGCATTTAAATCCAAACTGCAACTTTTTCCTGGCCAGGCAGTGTATGCGAGTTCATATGGACATAACTCAAACAGAGGTCATTCCAAAAGACCAACAAAAACTAATAAGCAACCATTTCCTGTGTCAGAGATGACAAATATCACACATTTTTTTTAGCTGATATTCGCAAAGACCACAATTATAGGCATCATCCATTTCCAGTATAGACAGCAAGTTGACATTTAAGAACTTGGCCACAAATGACATGAAACAGGCACTTTGATCCACCTGCAAGTAATAAAGGCCAATGAAAGATTCCATGAGTCAGAGAGCCATCGGGTTTTCCTATTCCAATGTGAAAATGGCACTGCACTGCAATTATGAAGTGAGTCACACTATCAGGGATTAAGCCCTTCGCTCACAGCCAAAAAAGCACAATCCAGGGGAGCATACCGGCATTTAAGAACTTCAAAAAAATTTTCCACACTCCTGAGGAGAAAAGGAAGAACCAATAGTAATGAAGAGAGAACAAAATAATCAAAAGACAGTCTCCGCCATTAAAAACAGAGTATAATGATCTTCCTCTGACAGGCAGTTTACTTTTTGTCCTTTGCTGGCATTAAAAAGAGAATAGCCCTATTACAAGAGATTCGCATTAGCGTCAATATTTTTTTTTCCTTCCTGATAGAATGTTTGATTTTAGTGATTAATGTACAAGGCTCGCAACCTCTCATTTGGCCTTCAAAATTGGCATGGCTATTGTGCCGGGTAGTAAGGAAATGCCATGTTGAATTAGTGCGACCCTTTTAGTGCCCAGGTTGCAATCAATATTGGCTTGAAAACTGGCTTTTAATCGAATCCTGAGCATTTTTCACATTCTGGCGAAACATTTTTGTTATCCTTCCAAGTAGCATTTGTGAAGCAGCCCTCTCATTCTGTGTTCTAAGAAGAGCATCAGCCAAATGATGTTATCATAAATTTTGAGTCTAATTTTAGAACAAAATGTAGTTGAGTTCAGGCCAGGGTATAATGCTACTCCTTCGCTCACTTCCTGTTTACAGTGAAGACAAGCCACCTTCTCTTCAGCAAGGTAAAGAACAGGAGCGTCTGCAACATTCTTGCGGTATGTTTCATCTGACCGCATCTTCCAGGGTCATTCCAATTTTCTGAAAATGATCCAACTCAGACATGAAGCGCAGTTATTGTTAAAATTTGAATGCAGCCAATTATTCTGAATCACATTTTCCTATTGAGATGATTTGCTCATGACAAATGTATGGAAGCCATTGTGCCAGAGTAAATGAACAGATTTCAACAAATTAATAATTGAATGTCTAATGCCGTAAATCAATAAAACCACATTTATTTTGTGCAACAGGATTTATAAATAGGTTGACTGACAGCCCTTCAAACAGGCTGCCGTCGCCTTTTTCTATTTAATTTGCATGAGAACAATTTTTAAATTGTTAAAACCCAAAAGCAAAGAAAAAAAAGGAAATTAAAAAAGAACATAGTGGCAAAGCCCTTTTTAGATCATTCTGGGAAATGAAGATAAAGTGTGGTATACTGAAGAGCCAAATAATTTCATAATTGCCATCACAGCATGGATCACAGACCACAGAAAACAGTGGTGGGGCTGTTTTTTTTTCCTGCATTAAGTGGTATTACACATGATGGAAAAAACCTCTCATCTCTTTTTAAAATATCTGTACTGGGTGACAGCCGTGCAATCAGAAAAGGCTTTTTTCCCCCTGTAGTTCCTGATCTTACTCTCATTAACTGCTGTGCTTCAATCAACATGAAGCATTTCCTGTCAAACGCATATCAGCTAAAGGGAAACTCCACAACTTTGGAGAAGGAGGGAGCAATATGTCACACTACACCAACACCACACTAAAGTACACACAATCATTTAGGAGTTACCAAGTCATATAATCCGATGAGCCGACACATTATAACCACATCCCTAATATGCAACTGGTCGTCAACATGCTGCCAGAACAGCTATCAAATTGACTTCCGTGAATTCCCGGCCCCTGGGTTTCCCAGCAGAACATTTCCAAAAGCATCGCACTCCCTCCACCAGCTTCCCATAGACCATCCTGGTTCCATCTCTTCCCCAGATAAATGGTGCGCAAGTACCCAGCCGAAGCACATGCTGTGTACAAAAATGGGACTCATCAAACCAGGTGACTGTCTTCACCTGCTCCAACGTCCAGTTCTGATGTTCGTGCTCTTGTTGTAGGTGTTTCCAACTGAAAGCGGGGGTTAGAATGAGCAGTTTGACTCTACCAAGCCCTATATGCAGCAGGGAGAGAGTGATGCGCTATGCGTTGCAACATATTTCTTCCGTAACCATTTTTAAAAGAACCCTTCTGTCTGGTCGTCTGGTCATCTGGCTGTAATGAATTTGCCCTTGTTTGGCACTTTGCCTCCAGTCTTATTTCTCCCCCATCCAACATGTCAACTACAAGAATCGACTGTTCACTTACCATCCATGGTTCTTTCACAAACCTTGATATGAGAAAATCATAATAGACATAATGTTTTGGCTCAACTGTGTGCGCGCAAGTGTATATGTGTCTGTGCATACATAACCAGACAACTGTTTGATATGTACTATGTATACAACAGTTAGTTCCGACCGAGTAATTTGATTGGACGAGAGGCATTCCAAGAGTGCGGATAATGACAGAGTACAAAATCACTGGGTCATAATAGCAAAATCACTCTGCTCACAGGTTTTTTAATAACCTTTAATTACACTAACTGTCGACCACAAACTTTGTGCTACATTGTTAGCATCAGTCAAGTCCCAATCCATTTGTGGAACTATTTGCGCTGGCGAAGCCACATAACTGATGAAATAAACAAAGAAATCATAATCTGTTGTCATTTATAGCCATCAACTAATAAAAGGGATTTGTAGAACTGTTGTATAAATGCAATATCACACCTGGTTGTGATGTGGTTTCTGAATATCATCGCGGCTGTGATGTCTTTGGTACTCAGCCAGCAGCTTTGTGCCTACGACCGTATCACTGTCTTGATGACATACAGCAACAATATCACTCCCTCTCATGTGAAATTGCTTAATTGTAGCTCCCCAACAACGATAGACAGGAGATACTATGGTTTAGTTCTGGGGCCACCGCTGCCGTAGATTTTCTGTTTCAGGCTCTGGAAGCCACAATTTTTGTATGAATTTCTCCAAATTTCACACAGGCGAAGATACTGATTGGACAATGCTCATGACCGATATTTGCGAATTTCGGACGTCCAATATGGCTGCCGGTGGCCATTTTGTCCAAAATTTGGGGATTGGGGAGATACACGACTCGGTCCCTGTGGCGACCGAGTTATCTAGTTATTAGCATGTCTTGTATCTGTCACAACCCAAATTGGCAGTTAGATCTATAACGCAGATGTCACATTAGAAAGCTTTTGATCCTGATACTCAATAAATTGCTTGAATCTGTAGACACCATTCCATGAATAAGACACACTTTTTAGTCAGGCAACACAACAACCAGAGACACATTGAGATACAAACGACACAAACACCAAAAATTGCACTGTTGTCCATAAACTGCCTTTAGCAACGACCAGGAACTAATTGGTGAAGAGGGACTCAGCACATTCTACGGGCAGTTTAAATCACAAAGCCCATTCATCATCGATATTTACAGAAACCTATGTAGTTCATAAATACCCAAAAGTGGCAGCGATGCCCAGGGGCGGTGGTGCGATTCATTATATCACCTCTTTTTCAGACAAACTCCTTCTGCCTCATTTAATAAAATCTATCTAGGGCTTCACTTCATCCATCGGCCCTCTGACAAGGGCACAGATTCAAAGAGGTGCTCAATAAAAAGCTGGAGTAGCATTTCGCCCTGATGAGCTGGGGAAGCATTGCCATTTATCACCGCTGTCAGCCGCACTTTCCATAAATCTTTCAAACCAGGCGCAATTCATAAGAAGGAACTAGAACAAAAAGGGGGGGAAAAACGGGGGTCAGCAGTCATCTCCTCCTTGTTCAGATGAACCATGCTAATGCATAATGAGCCATACTTAAGACATGGCAGACACTGAGAGTTTTCATATAGCGCCCAGTGGAGGAAATCAGCACTCTAGCACTGAGTGAAATGGCTGCAAACGCACACTTCATGATCCCATACTGGTCAAATGGTTTTAACAGTAGCTTATAAACTCATCCTAAGTTCACCAAATCCAGTGACAGCTGACCGGATAAAACCACAAAGCTTTGGGCATGACTCATGGAGCAGCCGCGATGGAGCCTTTGTCTTTGTGATGAAACGATGAGAACTGCTTTTGCATGCACAGAGGTTTGACACGATAAGCAGCAAACTATCAGTCAATCAAACTTCCATAGTGCATTTTCAAGAAAGGCCTACAAAAATTATGCCTTTCAGAGAGCCAAAAAATACATAGAGCAATGCTTTGGATAGAAATAATGTCTCCTCTAAGACTCTGGCAAGTCGATGATTGACAGTCTGATGTTGTTAGCTGGAGCCTGAGGACATAATTGCCGTGTCTTTGATGAGGCTCCAAACAGAGTCTTTTACTCCTGCATCCGGCTTGGCTGCATGATGAAGGCACGTCGGCTTATCAGCTCTTAGTGGGGTTTTGAGGGGGGGGTGGTTGGGTAAGGGCCCGTGATCATTTACTGTGTCCGGTCCTTCCATTCAGCCACTCAACTCCTGGAAGGATGGACTGTGGTGGTGTTGTTTGCAGAAGAAGTCCGTCCCAGTGGGGTTCCCGTAATCAGTGAACATTCAGTAATCGCGATGAGTGCCCCAGCTTCCAGATGCTGCTCACTTTTATCATTCGTTGATATTTCCAGCAATCCATGCATTAGTTCCGAGGTAAGACTAGCGTGCATATACGTTTGAGGGGGAGATTATAATACAGCCACCTTGGGAAAAAAGGCCGAGGCATATATGTATATATTTATGGATGTTCCTGGTGCCCAAAGTACTGGGACAATGTAACTATTTATAGATTCTGTTCATGACATAGAAATTTAATGATAGGATGAAGAGAGACACTGTATTCCTTTCTTTTACGGTTCTATCTCACAATTTTGTCAATATTAAGGAACAAAAATAGCACGCAAAAGAACACAATGATGAGAATTGTCCATTTACCTCATCTTCACTCGCCTGCTACTGACAACGAGAATAATATCCCACATGACTTCAAATTGGGACTTCAGTAACTCTCTACTCCATGACTTAGCAGGAGGTCACAGGCACCACTCCAAGCAGTATTTTGGGGGCAACAGTATAAGTGGTGGCAAGAAGTCTACACCTAAACTAATTCAGCATCTATTGATTCATAGTCTTAAATTAAATTAAAAACAGTTACCTTTTTGTATTATTTTTTCAATATATTAAAATATGTGCTATTTGTTCATCGAAATGTTGTTCTCCATGTCATGTGTTGGCATTATTGCATACCTTAAGGAGGTCAAGAATTCCTCCAAAAAGCTTACTGAAGTTCTGGGATTGCAATATGCAACAAAAACCTGCACATACAGGGAGGCAAAAGGACTGATTTTGGGAATAACCGGAATATAACGTATATATAATTGTAATGCCTTCATTACAATTAGTCAGCCAGTGGAGGATGGACTAACTAATCATACCCCTGGTTACACCTGAGATTTATTCCAACAGGGCATTTTACCTAACCCCTGTTTGAAGATTTTTCTCCCCAGTTTTACCCCAATTTGCCATTTAGGGGATTTAGGCAGAGCAAGGCCTTCATTTGCTCTGTAAAGCGTCCTTGTAACAGTCCTTCTGTGAAAAGCACCATACAAATAAAACTGAATTGAAAACAGACGCATATGCCAGGCAATATTGCACAGTGAGAGAGAAAAAAAACATTGAATTCCCATAAAATCGTCTAAAATGGCTTCTTGAAAGGCTGCAGCTCAATTACTGCACCATTAGAGAAACCCACTCAACAGGCCGGACTGAGGTTGAAAATAATCATTGGCAAATTAAGCTGCCCCACTTTTCTCTGCAATCAGGCACACTCACCAGGCCTCAGTCCACCCTTCTGCATCAGAATCCACTCATTTTGTTCATTTCCTGCCCAGCATGTGTTCTGCTTTATTCAGCTTCCCCCGGCGGTGCGCTCCTGAATGCGCTGACCAGGAGATCACCGCCATGCTCAAACCTAACAACGGTTCAGAACGCTGAGAAACTGCCTGCCATACAAGCGTAGCGGTGACACTGACGACAATGTGAGGGATATACGCTCACATCCTTCCTCTTGGAAATGTTTCGAACCACTGGGAGACGATTTACTGGTACAGGCAACGTTGTCAGTGTCATCAGCGCCACAGCTCATTCGGTGCAGCCGGCGTGTCTGTTGGTTCAATTTGATAGCAGAAAGAGGAAACTCTTTTTGGTCCTTCATACAGATGACACATAGCAGAAATCGATTTGTTTGCCCTGTTACCTGGGACACTCACGATGATGTCCTCCAGTAGAGTGGGGAAATGAGGTACACGGTTATTACACTGTAGGTATTAATATTCCCATAAAATCAGGCTGAAATCGATCGCCATGAGTTGCGGACGCAATCCTGCCCAAATTCGTTTACGATTATTCCATGGCTTGGGTGAATACTCATTTGCAGTTAGCTGAAGGACGTTCTAAGGACGTGTGTTATTTCCCTCTAACTGCAGACCAAAGACCAAACTGTGTGACCTTTTGATGTTTTGTATAAATTGGTTTCATTTGTAACACAAAATGACAAAAATTAAATTTTGCCAGGAATTCAAAATTGCAAAAAATCTAAATTGAAAGGTAGAAATGTACACAGACAACATGTTTGAGTTCTTCGATATAAATATTTAAATCCTAGGGAAAAATTGGGAATATGAGAACTGGGAGAAAACAAAATGTGATCATCTTCACACTGGAGCCATGACACTGTGCAGACTGTAACTGCAGCTCTCGATGAGCAAAGGAACAAGATAGAACTAAGGACCACACATCCAGACACAGCAAAGGCAGCTTCAGCTGCATCTACGCAATGCAAGTAATTTGCAAATAATCATTAACTTAGAATTTAAAGGCAGCAACACATTGCAAAAAAGTTGGCACAGGGGCCTTTTTACCACTGTGTTACATCGCCTTTCCTTTTAACGACACTCAGTAAACATTTGGGAACTGAGGAGACCCATTTTTGAAGCTTTTCAGGTGGAACTCTTTCCCATTCTTGCTTGATGTACAGCTTAAGTTGTTCAACAGTCCGGGGTGTCCGTTGTTGTATTTTACGCTTCATAATGCGCCACACATTTTCAATGGGAGACAGGTCTGGACTAAAGGCAGGCCAGTCTAGTACCCGCACTCTTTTACTACGGAGCCATGCTGTTGTAACACATGCAGAATGTGGCTTGGCATTGTCTTGCTGAAATAAGCAGGGGCGTCCATGAAAAAAACGTTGCTTGGATGGCAACATATGTTGCTCCAAAACCTGTATGTACCTTTCAGCATTAATGGTGCCTTCACATATGTGTAAGTTGCCCATGCCTTGGGTACTAATACACCCCTATACCATCACAGATGCTGGCTTTTGAACTTTGCGCCTATAACAGTCCGGATGGTTCTTTTCCTCTTTGGTCCGGAGGACACAACGTCCACAGTTTCCAAAAGTAATTTGAAATGTGGACTCGTCAGACCACAGAACACTTTTCCTCTTTGCATCAGCCCATCTTAGATGAGCTTGGGCCCAGCGAAGCCGGCGGCGTTTCTGGGTGCTGTTCATAAATGGCTTTCGCTTTGCATTGTAGAGTTTTAACTTGCACTTGCAGATGTAGGGACGAACTGTAGTTACTGACAGCGGTTTTCTGAAGTGTTCCTGTGCCCATGTGGTGATGTCCTTTACATACTGATGTCGGTTTTTGATGCAGTACCGCCTGAGGGATCGAAGGTCTCGGGCATTCAATGCTAGTTTTCGGCCTTGTCGCTTACGTGCAGTGATTTCTCCAGATTCTCTCAACCCTTTGACTATATTACGGACCGTAGATGATGAAATCCCTAAATTTCTTGCAATAGCTCGTTGAGGAATGTTGTTTTTAAACTGTTCAACAATCAGCTCACGCGTTTGTTCACTAAGTGGTGACCCTCGTCCCATCCTTGTTTGTGAATGACTGAGCATTTCAGGGAAGCTGCTTTTATACCCAATCATGGCACCCACCTGTTCCCAATTAGCCCGTCCACCTGTGGGATGTTCCAAATAAGTGTTTGATGAGCATTCCTCAACTCTCTCAGTCTTTTTTGCCACTTGTGCCAGCTTTTTTGAAACATGTTGCAGGCATCCAATTCTAAATGAGCTAATATTTGCAAAAAATTACAAAGTTTACCTGTTCGAACATTAAGTAACTTGTCTTTGCAGTGTATTCAATTAAATATAGGTTGAAAAGGATTTGCAAATCATTGTATTCTGTTTTTATTTACGATGTCCACAACATGCCAACTTCACTGGTTTTGGGTTTTGTATTATGCCACTTAGGTGTGTATCTTTTCGTAAAATAAATGGCAAGTTATAAGGGCCAGGTCAAGCGGTAACGGAGTTACAAAATTGGTGTATTTTGTATCATAGCTCCAAAACTATATATATGATATATATGATAGAGTTACAATTTAAATGGCTTTGTGTAAGTCTTCCCTAGCACTTCAAACAACAAAATAGCTCATTTTGTTCATTTGATTTATTTTGTGTGAAAACGACAAAAATCTACTCGGTAACAGAGTTACAAATTTGTAATCATAGGCTACCTCACAACTAGAATGGGCAACAAGGTATGGATTTCTCTTCCTTGATTTTGTTAACTTAAGTTCATATGACCCAACACACACTATGTTAAAAAAGTCACACACATTTTCAAAGCAGGCGTTTCAATATTTTACATGGCTGCATCTGCGCCACCAGATGACACCATTTTATAAAGCCTGAACTTATGTACCATATGTATCCAATCAGACAGTACCTTCTCATACTGACCTTCTCAACAATAATTACAAAATCAAACAGTGGTGGTAACACAGCAGCAATAAGCAAAAAGTAGCCACTAGGACCAGATGTTTAATAACTGTCTGACTCTGAGGAGTCTCGTCATGACGATAGCACTTGTAATCCTGCAGCACCATTGCCCGCTGTTTCGGTTTTGGCAAATGCGACAGTTGTCCTGTGGGGATGATACCTACACGGTCACAGGGTCGCTGATTGGAAGAGTGCTCCAGTGGGGTACATTTTTAAATGTCCTCGACTCATGGCCAATCAGACATCTGCATCTGCAGCTCCAAAAGATTAGCAGTCCTGTAGCTCTCCAACACAACAACACAGCTTGCAAGCATGAAGAATCCACAAAATTCAGCGGAAGCTGCCTTTCAGTATTTCACCCCAAAGTGGAGGAAATTTGCTGGCGATGTTGCTAAAGTGATGGGCTTATAAGAGTAGATGAGGATTTATAAACAATGGGGATCACAACAGACTTATACAGCCACAGCCATTGAAAAACTGAACTAACATTGAAGTAAAACTCATTGTTAGGGAAAGAAACATAGTAAACACCCTTAAGCCCTGAGCCTATTTTTCAAAAATGGCAAGCCCAAAATGAAATGAGTATATCTCTGTAACTATTTGGTCCATTTGAATAATCTTGGTATCATAATAAAGGTAAGACCATTTGGGCTTTCTGCCATGGTGTAAAAGTCAGTGTATATGTCACTGAGTCAGAGTAAATGAAGATGGAACACAGTTTAAATTAAAGTTTTACTTCTATCCCTTGTAAACTTAATTAGTTACAGTTTAAAACCTCTAAAATGTACAGCACGGAATGTCTCCATTATCTGTGCGAAAGTTTATTCTAATCAAGAAAATCAGAACTAAATTAGAGAGGAATGTCTAGGTGGCTTCTCCAAATTGGCAATTCAGGTACCCTCTGTGCCAAATCAGATTTCTCAGATATTAAACTGTAAAACTCATCTGACTTCACTTATATGTCACTACTGGCATACATTCCACCCAATACAACCAGTTTTTAATTTTTAGAATTTATAATTTTCTTTATTATTATTTCTGCCAGTCCTATAGCCTATACAATTTCCCATTCAAAGACAATAAATACAAATAAAATTAAGTTTGGCTCAACTGAAGCAGATTTGTTTTTTTAAAAAAATAAGATATGAAGATCTTATGAAGACAAAAAGGGTAAAAAAATAGGAAAAAGGTCAAAAGAATAAAAACCCCAGCAATTATTTATACAAGCAAAATAGCAAAATGCTACTATTGTCTTACTAAAAGCACACCTGCCCTGGGACTCAATCCCTGAATGCCTGAGTTGCGGCCCTACACCCAAACCATTTGGCTATACCATTTTACAAAGAAGCAGTGCTCAAAAAAAAAAACAAGTCACTCACTTTGTTTGTACTGTTGTGCCCTCAGTATTCACACGTTTTTGTAGAAAAACGACTTCGAAAAGGGCGGTTAAATATTTAGCTGATAATTATACCGAAAATACCACAAACAAACCTGTTAAGTGTTTATATTGTCACGTTATTAAAGTACATTCGAATGTTCCACCGACTAGGTTTGACACACTGGGAACGCAAGGCTCTAGCTCAGGCTAGCTTTGAGCGATAAATGTGCTTTAGGGCTCATTGGAAACGTCAGAATCCATAGAATCAAATGGCTACCGGCAAAGTCTTACTGACAGCATCACATGCCGATCACAGAGAGGAAAATACATTGCAAGCAAGCTGAATGCAAAGGAGCTGAGATCTTTGAAGCAATGCTCGAGAAGAAAAACATGCTTTGAGACTCGCAGATCTAGTTTCATTATAACAAGCACACATTGAGCTAACAATAGCAAACGTGGATTTACCCTCAAACTGTTTTTTTATTAAAAAATATCAAATGTAAGACGTTTCCTTTCTCATCGCTGTAGACTGTAAAGTGTATGCCTGCTTTTCTTTGAGTGTGGTGTCAGTTTAAAATGACAGGGCTCATATCGTTGAATTCTGTGGACTTTCCTCTTTCATCTGAGGTATCGTTTGTATGCATAGCAGATATTCAGGAGAAATTCTCATGATTCAGCGCTGATATGATTTAAATCTATGTTTTGCCACATGCTTATTTACTTGCTTGATCCATGAATTGTGTTCGGTTGAGGTAAAAATGGTCTACATGAGCTTTCTGTCTCTTCGCAAAATGTGGATATGCCGCATGACAATGTTGAGGTTTGGAAACATGCTGTATTTATTATGCGTGGGGCCGCACGGTGGCATAGAGGTTAGCACTGTTGCCTCACAGCAAGAAGGTTGTGGGTTTAATTCCGGCCTGGGGCCTTTCTGTGTGGAGTTTGCATGTTCTCCCCGTGTTTGCGTTTCCTCTGGGTACTCTAGTTTCCCCCACCCACAAAAACATGCATCATAGGAACACTCCAACCAGTACCCCGGACCAAGGAACTGGCTTTAGAACTGGAGTTGGTCCCCAGGAGCTGCTCCTTGGCTGCCCACTTCTCCTAACTATAGGATAGGTCAAATCACCCATGGTGTAAGCTTGGGCCGATTTCTGGTTTAACCTGTTTGATCCGGTTGATTGAACTGGTTAATTTTATATGGACCGTCAGAACCGGTCCGTCATTATAAAAAAATATATATTTTTTGAAGTGTCCAAAACGTGTTCAAAATGTTAAAATATAGCTCACAAAAACTTGCTGCTTGCTTCCTACAAACTTTTTGTCCTCATTTGCATACCCACACGCCCACTCTAGTGAGTTCTTGAATAATATCAAAACATTGCCTCGTGAGTCGCCCACTCGCAATTACGTGCTTTTATGCTTTGAAACGCACCTCCAAACGAATTTTAAACCCACCTAACTATACAGTGAAAAACGTTAACCAAACAGTTGGCTCATTATCAGTTTATTTGTTTTAGCTCATCATATTAATCTTCAGCAGTTAATCCTGAGTTAGCCCAAGATCATCAGTAAATACACTCGCTAATTTCTAGGGTTTCTTCGGCGTAGTAAATAATGCTAACGTTAGTTGCAATTGAGTCACTTTTTCTCCTAATCAGTATATGTGAATGTATTTAGCTGGCAAGCCTACACATTTAAGCCCGCGGGCTTCAAGAGTAAAATTATATTCAGTCAAAATCAAAATAATTAGATTGAGCTGTTCAGAACTTAAACTTCAACTTCATATGGCTCAATGGTTCAGAATGCCTGGAGTCACAAAATGCTGACATACCCGCGAGGAGAATTGTTAATATTAAATGCTCCAGATTCATTTATAGCTGGCTAGCTATATCCGCATTTTTTACTTCAGCATATTCCTTCAAGGTTTTGTGAACGGCGCAAGAAAAAGATTATCTAACTGCCAGAGACTGAACTAGTGACATTGCCGAAGACCAATAGAAAGTACTGAATACTGAGGAGCCACTGAATTTCACCGAAAAAGTTCTGAACAGCTCCATCTAATTATTTTGATTTTTACTGAATATAATGTTACACTTGAAGCACACATAGGAAAAATAAAATGGGAAAAAGACGCAAGTGCGTTTGATTCAGTTTTTAATTCAATATCGAACCGGTTAAATTTTTTTCATATCGGCACATGCTTACCATGGGGTTCAATAAAGTGTGTAAAAACCATCGCCCCCCAGTACTGGGGCGTAGGGCTTAAGGGGTTAATAATAATAGATGTACAGATTGCATTTATTCAGATGAATATAATGAAAAGCAGAGCAGCTAGCAACCGTTGTAAAATTTATATTCCAATTACCCAACAAATAATACTGTGAGATTGGCCAACCTGATCCCCAACATGGGGACTGCAAGGTATACAGTTTCTGGCTCGAAGAGGGGTCTTTTTTAAATGCTGGTCATTTTCAAGTTAGTATACATGCATTCCCCGTGTCGTTTGGAGAACTACTGAGTCATTTAGGAGTGACAGTTTGGAGTGAAAATCAGCCACCATATGATAAAAGAGTAAAATTGGATTTCAAACAAAGTGCATTTCAAAGTGCAAGTTCAGTCAGCCAACTGATGGGTAAATAGTTATTTGCAGTACTGACAAATAAAAAAAATGATTTTGCATCTCGGCTTTGATCTTGACTCGCACCAAGCCTACTGTGCTAAAGGGGAAATGAGAGCAAGGAGTGTCGGGATATCCCCCCTCAAGGGAAAAATCAGAATCCACAGGGGGAGTTGAGGCGGGATGTTAACTAGCAGTAAGCAGAAGTGATGCAGCAGCAGACAATGTTAATCGCAGCAGCAGAGGGTATTGCAGCGCTGCAGCAGGCAAAGGCATTTTTGCAACAGAGGCAAAGCAGGAGAGCAGCTTAAATAGCTTGCCTCATTGATTGTTAAGACTATGGCACATTTCCATGGTCATTTCTATTGTAATAAGGATACAGCTCAAGTTGTCTACCTCTATCAGCTCCCCAGACTACAATACATTTAGAACCATTAATTGCACAATTTGTAGAATGCAACCATTTTAAGCTGCAATTACGATTAGCCCACAAGGCTCCAGAATTCTCTGAACAGTGGTACCCAACATGCATTTTGTATAAAATGTGTTCATTATACAGAACTTGTTGACTGCATATAGTCGTATTCAGGCTCTACCTTGTATACATGATAGCATTCGGCAAACAGCACTCAGAAAACTGACGCACAGGCTTTCAGGCATTCGTAAATTGTAGACCAAATCCTTTCTGCTACTCAGATTTTATCAAATCATTCCAATGAGCAATTTGAATGACATCTCCGCAATTAATAATACTCAAGTAACTCATAACCTTATTTCATAATTCCCTCAGACAGCCTGCCGTATGCATGGATAATACCGTTGTTTTCTGATACAGTGTTGCTCTCCCACTAATGAAATTATATGCTTGATTAAATGCAAGGTTTGTTCATCTCTGGCCTTATAATTACATTAAGGTCACGTTTATTTGCGACTCGTTTATTAATATTAATGATAACTATGACAGGGAACTGTTCAGAAATACTTAATCTGCCCGTCTACAGCACTTGATGTAAGCCGCACCACATGCAATTATTTACAAACCAGGATGCAAAAAAAGAAAGTTTCATTCATTCACATATATATATAATAGAGTCTTAATTATGCAACTGCCCTAGTTTTCACACTACTGGGACCATATCCATGTATGTTTTGAATATTTATCAAATTCTAGGCTATAAAGAGAAGGGGAAAAACAACCAGCTCTGATGTCCTGAGAGCTCGCAGTACAAATATATCTTCGCTTAGAACAAACAAGACCTTGAAAAGCACTAATGTGACATACTTCTGTCTGTGCCCAAATATTGAAAAACCCATCAAGGTATAATCTTTAGCCTGGTGTGGGAATTAACCCCCAGAGTGCTGGAATAAATTTAAAAAATATATAAATCTAATTTTTTTTTTTGTGCTGTTGAAAACCTATCATGTGGTGACTTGTTTAAAAGAGCACAAATAATGGAATTTATATATTTTTTCTATTTATTTCAGCGCTCTAAGCGTTAATTCCAACACTGGGCTAAAGATTACCACGATGGGTTTTTACATATTTGAGCACAGACAGAAGTTATGGGGGAGCTCAAGTCGGCACATGATAGGATTTCAACAGCTTTGATTTTGTTATCTCGCATCATTGAGCAACAACAGCTGCACTCAGCACTCTGAGTGTTAATAATCTATGTTCTCTTGAAATCGTTATTTATTCATACATCTCCCAGAGGCCACGCAGCTCTGGCCTCTTAAAATAGCCACTTAATAACAAAAACAAGTCATGCAGGACCAGTTAAAAGGCTCCACAGTTTAATTGTTTGTTTTCCAAAGCAGAGCATGACATGGAGGTTGTGGAACACAGGCAGTTAAGGAAAAATGAATCCGGGCTGGCAGTACACCCGCGATGCAATTACTGTGGTTACGGCAACAACGCAGAGGGCTCTACACCGCGAGCGGCTACAACTACGAAAGACAAGAGCAGTGACAGAACAAACAACGAACAGGTGAAAATCTGCACTGAAGTCAGGGGGCGGGAGGCGGGACTTGTCGGAATGTCGGAATTGCCAGGTCAATTAAATTTGCATGTGCTCTGGAGACTGTAGGGCCCGATGGTGGAATAATAAAGTGGGAGCATATGGAATCAAAACCAGTGCACTCCCAGCCTCTTTCAACTCTTCCGTAAGCTTTACAGTGCTACATGTTTCATTTAGACTCTTCCCTCCCCGTGCTGTACACGTACTGCATACAATAATGATCAGATATTACATACAGAGTGAGTTACTTGAGTTGGTGGGGTGGTGAGCAGGATTTTCACCTCAATAGAAAACAGGCAAACTAAGGCGTTGGCACGATCCATTTCCAACAGTGTCTGCTCGCTCATCTGCTGAATGTGTCTTAGTCTGCCGGTGTGTTACTATTAAAAGTGTTTGCGACATATCCGGCTGTGACTCATTTTTCTTTGTGGGCTGTACTCTGATATGTATGTGGTAATAGAACACGAGTTTCAACTGGGTCAGTGAGCATAAATGCTGGGTGGTTTGTGATTAGAATAGTTAGATAGCTGTCATTGTTAACAAGAGCAGACTATTGTGGGGTTAGCGCTGGCTAGCAATTTAGTTACATGAGGTTAAGGTAACCATCTTTGTTGCAGCTAGCAGCAAAATGGCAGCATATAAAGGTCAAGGATTGTGGCACACATGTCACTACTGGGATTACCATGAATGCAGCTTTTGCAATATTTATTTATCCATCTGTTTGCATGCTTATGTAGTTATTTATTTATTTATTCTCAAACAAATGTGGCATCTCCAATCCAACCTGAACTTGGAATGCCCAATCAGCAAACTACACATGGTCGAGTCATATTATTATGAGCCCCTCCTACCTTTGCTGTCAGCAGAGCATAGCCAATGAAAATAAGGCACGTGTTGTGAGCTGGCTTGGTAGGTAGGTAAGGTGTGCTGCAGGTACTATGCAAACATATCACTCATTGCTGTCATGTATCACGTACACCCATATATGCCAATTGTCTTTTCTGGGGGAATGGGCTCTTCCAGCAAGAAAATGCGACATGTCACACACCTAGAAATGTCCAACAGTGGTTGGAAGAGCATGACCAAGATTTCATTACTTCCCTTGCCCCCTAACTCCCCAAACTTGAACCCAAACAAGCATCTGTGGGACCATATTGATCGTCACGTAAGCTCTATGGATCCTCCACAACGCAGCAGCAGCTGTCAGATGCATGTATGGCTCCAGATACCTGTGACAACCTTCCAACACCTTACTGCGACACTACCAACCCATCTAGCTGCTGTCTGTGCTTCACACAGCGGTTACTCTGGATATTAACAGGTGTTCATAATGTGACTCGCCGGTGTATGTATCATATGAGCATGCTCGAACATGATTCATACTAAGATCATGAGAAAGCATAACAGTCAGCCGCCAGTTCCTGACTCTCGCAGTTTCGAACCTTGCATACACAGACCAAGGGCGGAGGAAACCCAAAATGCCTGCTCAGAACGCAACAGATAAGCAGCCGAATGGCCAACTGGAGGCACTTAAGCAACGAACTATGCAACTAAACCAACTACGTACATCCCTCCCATTTCCTGAGCAGGGCAAAGCCAAGTATGCGCTGCTAACACAAGGTTGCTGGCTGCAGTCAGCAATGCCACAGCGCAGGATTTGATCTGATGCCGTGTTGGTCAGTCCGCACTGTGAAACGGTGCCTTTACTGAGTCAGCCAACTAGCAACAAACTAGCAGCCTTTAACAATATTTTGACATGACAAGACATGCAATCCAAATCAGTGCAATGTAAAGCCACTGAAATGCATCTGGATGCATCTAGTCATTCTGTTAATGCACAAGCTTCATCCATCATGGCAGGGGGGTTTGGTTTAGTTGACAAGGTGCAGGAGGAGGTGGGTATTGTTTGTAAACTCAGGGGCAAAGCGAGGAGAGATACCTACACACTTTGCCTTCAATTAACTTCCACACAACACTCCTCAGGGCCTTTTTCACAAGGAGCAGCACATCATAGACCCATGGGGCTCAATATTAACCCCTTAAGCCCTACGGCCCGGTACCGGGGGCTGGTTGTAACGCACAATAAATACAGCATATTTCCAGATTGCAACATTGTCAAGCGGCATATCCACATTCAAAGAAACTAGGCAAAAAGCTCATGTAGACCATTTTACCTCAACCGAACACAATTCAAGCACCAAGCAAGTAAATAAACATGCAGCAAAACATAGGATAAAATCATATCAGCGCTGAATCGCTAGAATTTCTCCTGAATTTGTGCTGTGCATAAAAATAATGCCTCAAATGAAAGAGGAAAGCCCACAGAATCCAACGATACATGCCCAGTCATTTTAAATCGACACCACACTCAAAGAACAGCAGACATACACTTTACAGTCTACAGAGATGAGCAAAGAAATTTCTTACCTTTGATATTTTGTAATAAAAAAACTGTTTGAGGGTAAATCAACGTTTGCTATTGTTAGTCTCTTGCTATCTGCGAGTCTCAAAGCATGTTTTTCTTCTCAGCATTGCTTCAAAGATCTCAGTTCTTCAGGGTTCAGCTTGCTTGCAATGTATTTTCCTCTCTGTGATCGGCTTGTGATGCTGTCAGTAAGACTTTGCCGGTAGCCATTTGATTCTATGGCTTTTAACGATTCCAACAAGCTCTAAAGCACCTTTATCACCCAAAGCTAGCCTGAACCAGAGCCTTGCGTTCCCAGTGTGTCAAACCGAGTCCATGTGCCATTTGAATGTACTTAAATACTGTGAAAATATAAACGCTTAACAGGTTTGTTTGTGGTATTTTCGGTATAATTATCAGCTAAATATTCAATATTCAAAGTCATTTTCTGACAGAAATGCATGAATGTACGAATAACCGTTATTCTGTATATTGGCAATTTGACACCAACATTTGTGTTAGCTGATGTAGTGCAGTGGTGAAAATGACTGCAATGCAGAGTAGGGTTCGATTCCAGGGCTGAGCGCCATTTAATTGGCATCGATAGCATTTTTTTCACGTATAAATAATTGATGGGGTTTTTTGTTTTTTAAAAAAAAATTTGGCATCTCCAATCCCACCCGAATCTGGAATGCCCAATTGGTGAACTATGTACAAGGCTTGCTCGTTTGCTGCCATGAAGACACTTCACGCTTCTCCTCTGAAGCACGTGCCTGTCAGCCACTGCTTCTTATACACTCATTGGTTGAATCTTCACAAGTTCAGAACGAGGGCTGAGGATACCCGAACATGAACAGACTTAGAATCTTCCTGAAGAGCGCCCGTCTGGCCTACAGGAGGCACTTGAGCAACGAACAAAGCTGTTTATTTATTTCCCTTTCCCAGCAGTCCCTTCCCAATTTGAAACCCTGTAGCGTGATGGCCAATCTGAAAAAGCTGCCGAACCCGGGCTTGAATCCGCAACGTGATAGTCACTTCTGCACTGCAACTCAGTGCCTTAACCAAGTGAGCTATCCAACAGCTAGCTTATTCTTTTTACTTTTTTCCATTTTTAACCTTTCCGTTGTATTCATAATCTTATTGATTTGCCTTTATTTTAAATAAATATGCTCCAGTGGAGGCACACTTCATTTTCTTTCTATTTAATGTCTTTGAATAGGACGGTATAGGCTATAGGACTGGGAGAAATAATAATTTTAAAAATATTTCTAAATTCTAAAAATGAAAAACCAGTTGTATTTGGGTGGAATGTATGCCTGTAGTGACATATAAGTGAAATTAGTTGAGAATTACAGTTTAATATCTGAGAAATCTGATTTGGCACACAAGGTACCAGAAGCCACCCAGACATTCCTCTCTAATTGTGTTCTGATTTACTTGATTGGAATAAACTTTGGCACAGATAATAGTGACATTCTGTGCTCTAAATTCTTAGAGGTTTCAGACTGCAACTAATTAAATTTACAAGTTCTTTCAACATCAAAAACCGCCACACATGAGAAGCCCAATAAAGCTTAATTTTGGGTGCACATCAGTCACTGCACGCAGGACATTGACAGAAATATTTTTAAAAATATGGGAAGTGCAGAATAGTTCGATGCTGATCAAATGGGTTCATGCATCTTGATTGGAACAGCTCTTATGAGACAGACATTACAGCTGAGAAACTGCCGTCTGATTGCAAATGGCTAAGGACAGAAACCCAGGAGGAACAGCATCCAAATAATGCCATTTCAGCGTTAGGCCTGGAGGGAAAGAAATCACATTCAAGAACAAAACAATCAGCGCCTAAAACGGCCTTTGCACATGACCATTTGTGAAGCTTTTTTTCCTTCAAAAAAATCACTTTATTTCAGCCCATGAGTCATTGTTGTGAACATTTGGTTGGCAACTGTAGCGTCTGTTCATAACAAATGTGCTGAAGACGGGTTCAGCAGTTACATCCTTCAAAAAACTTTTGAATGGATGGTTTTCCTGCGGGTGCAGGCAGCCTTAACAGAATTAAGAGATTCAATCAAGCAGGAAACATAGAGCAAAAGCTCAAACATCCTCTTAGACATCATATCAGGTCTGTGTTTCTGCAGAGCATCTAGACCAGGAGATTACAGATTCCTCAGGTCTGATTTAAGAGCAATGCTAAAGTCTCAGGGCATGAGCCTCGTGGAAGAGTTTTACATGATCTGGGACGCTACCTATGATATGCTATGTGACTTATTAGGTATTTTCCTGCTAATGCATACAATATGTGCACAATGCACAAGGAAGTACTGAGAGACTGCAGTTTACCACTGGGAATAAGGGAAACATGACGTGAATACGGCAGGGCTCTCAAGTCTCACGCATTCAGCGTGACACACGCATTTCAATAAGTTCACACGCTCTCACGCCACACATGACATGTCTCACGCTGAGAAGTGATAAAACTCGCCGCACATTAGTAACATAAACTGTAAAAGAGATAAGTCATCTATGGGTTGTAATGTGAAAATATGCCACTAGTTGGCAGTCTTGACCTTTTTTTGTTAAGCCGAGTCTGGAGCTAGGTTTGGGCATGTCCAGGGCCTGTGAAGCTTTTTGTGGACTTTTGCCTGTGTTGGAGCATTTTTCTCACCCGGAACATCACCAAGCAACCCCATCTCAAGGAACTGTAAATATTTTTTTTCTTTTACATTATCAATCTTGGTCAGTAGTATAAATTGTAGTTAGTGTTGGTCTTTGTTGAATTAAATCTGTCTTAGATTTAAAATTTTGTCTGTCATCCCTTGCTGTCTTCTATGTCGTTGCAAATTGGGGCTATAACAGGGTGCACCTCAAAGCCGAGGCTGCATCCTTCGAAGGCATTATTTTTAGGGGTTGCCATTTCATCCAATCTGCCAAACTGACTTAATGTCATTTCATCTCCGTTAAACAGCTTTGATTTCAGCGAGTTGTCACTGTTTTCCCCAGCCTTAACCTTAACTTTAATACATAGCCCTATACCTAACCCCAAACTTAACCTTGTCTCTTACCCAAATGTCAGTTTGGCAGATGGAATTAAGTGACGACCCCTTAAAATGCAGCCTTCGGAGGCTGCAGCCTACACTTTGAGATGCACACAATGAATGGATGAGGCGAAGGCAGACGGCTCTGCTTGAATCACCAACCTATCAGCCAATCAGAAAATAGTATTTCTCATTGCTGGGTGAAATGGCAGCGCTGTAATCACGTCTTCCACACGCGCGCGAATGCTATTGTGTGCACACGTCAAAGAAGAGCAGGAAGTGGAAGCCCGAAATCAGGTAATCACTTCATCACTTTTTTTTCAATAACTAATATTAAAGTCGGAGAACTATGTAGGATATTTGCTTTATGGATCATTTTTTACCTCAATTTAACAGCTTTGGATGGTTATGGTTAGGTGAATTGACTTCTAACTTATTACGGGGAGAGTGGGGGCTCTCTGCCCTCCATATAGTGTATTTTGGCTGAAAACAAACCCAGCCCCGATCCGGTGTCAGAGGTGGTACCGCAACATCTCTTGTTTATGACAGACAAAACGATACAAATACACAAAATAATTATTTAAATTAGCCTTTATTATACTGGGGAGTCCGAGTGTTCAGGTGAACACGTGTCGCCTGCGAAGCTTATGTGAAAGTGTGACTACCAACTGAAAGTGTGACTACCGGACAGACGGACGGACGGACGGACAGACAGGCGCCGGACAAAGTGACCCCTATGTGCTGCTATGCTTCGTAGGCGACACATAAAGCACAGATATTGGGGGGAATGAAGAGTCACTTCTTATTTCCGTGTAGTGGCAGTAGTGATATTCAATGACTGGTCCTGGTGTGCCATCTAGTGATAACACGTTGTAACTGCGTGCATAAATTTGCAGCTCCACGTCCACTGGCGGACACATCTGCACAAAGATACACCGTTGTTCTTCTCGAACACGCCAAATCCAGATAATCCATAAATGATGACTTAAATTGATATTTTAATTTGAAACGAGTAACTAAGTTGCCATTGTCAGAGTAATGAGGTGAAAGTATACTACTTAAATACTGTAACGAAGTACATGTACATCGATACTATGCACCTTTGAAAATGGGAGTATCATGCACCCTTCCCCCCGAAGAAAGTCTCACTCTAGCCTGCATTCAAAACTTGAGAGCTCTGATACTGCACAAAATTTTCTGCAGGAAAATCATCCACTGGAAAAAAGGCGATGGTTTCACTTCTGGTTCATTAAGCGGCCTGCCGTCACTGGACTAAGCCTTATGATGAATGTAAGCAGGCAGAAACAGAGGCAATTCCCCAAATTCTTAGCGTAATCCATTTTTGGGCTTTCACAAAATCCTTTTCATGATGCAAGTGTGCCTAGTCTGAGATGAGTCCTCATCTCCCGGGAGGAAATGATGCAAGATGCGGAATATGAGCGAACCTAATCCGGGAGCGCTTCTCAAGTGCGCCAGGACGACACGGAGCGCCAGAGATCTGGGAGGAAGCCCGCGAAAGAGGCGTGCCACCAGTCGGCAACACTACTGGGGATTCGCAGAAGAATACTGCTCATTAACATGCAGGAACAAAATTCAGAGGATGTCTGTACATGATCATTTCTTCATTAGATTCTGAACTCGACGACTGGAGCTCCATACTTATGAGTCCTGAAGAGACAAAGGATCTTACATTTAGCTCCATAAACATTTTCAACCCTAAGGGAAACATATTCTATCTGCTGGTTGCAGCACTTCACTTCACTGAAGCTTCATCACACTTATATTGAGAGAAATATTCATCCCCGAGATGCCATATTTTTACAACTAATTGCTTTTTGTTGTACAATCAACTTTAACCAATTACTGGCTGCATATGATTTCATCATCAGTCCAATTCTTGAACACAACAGACGTAAGGACACTGGAGGTGGAGATGACAAATGACCGATCTGATTTTACAGTAAGTCACAAAAAATATTACCAATACAAAACAAAGCTAAGAAATAAATGTGCAAGTTTCAAAATTATATTGCTTCATTGATCTAGAGTCAGCATTTTTTTGTCTTTTTTGTTTTTTGATTGTTTTTTTTTTTGTTTTGTTTTTTTGGCCACACCAGTCCCCATATTGAAATTGATTGTGTTTCATTTTTCTTCCTGAAACTCGCACAATGCAGACTTTGCTCACTTCCATTTTCTGAGCCTTTAATTTTTTATTATCCACCAAATGGTCGGAGTCAGAGACCAGGTGTCCACACTGCCACCATTCATGGTCATGAATTGATCAGTAAATTTTGCAAAAATGCAAAAATCTTTACTGCATTGAATGCAGTGCCATTGCTCATATACAGTAAGTGACATATCTGAGAATAATAACCAGCGAGTCAATTTCAGGATTGTGATTGCGGCTGAATCAACAGACAGCACACACACACACACACACACACAAGTCCCCAGGACCGAGCCAGAGAACCCCTGTAATACAAGCAAGCACAACTCGCGTAGCCACCTTCCTTCAAAACGAGATTCATCTTCACCCATCATGAACTCTCCAATTCGTGATTCTCCCTCCCAGGTCAGAAGTAAGCTGACTGGGCAGATGATCAGCAGGACGAAACAAGACATGGGGATTCTGCCTCCCTTTTGTACGTTGAACATCAGAGGTTGATTCACCCATATGGTACTCGTCGGTTTTGCAGAGGGAACAATTAAAGGAGCTCCCTGGCGGCCGCCATTCCGGCTCCTCTCCAGCTCTGGCTCAGCGACCTTTGACGCTTGGCACAAACGTGGGATGGTGAAGTCCCCACTGGCTTCATTACTTCACCACTGACATTCTGTCACTTCATTGTTGAGGGGGTGGATGGGATTAGTGAGCTTTTGAACCAGAATTATGTGAAGAACAACCGCAGTAGAGAGGTACAGTACACATAAATTTCACTATTCCAGCCATTTTTGGAAATCTCAAGGATTCAAGTGACTATGCAGCACATGCAGATATAGAAGACAATTCTAAAAACAACAAAGCTCATTGAAATCCCTCCTCCAATCAGGCAACATCTCGAAAACATATCGGTTTCATCTCTTATTCATCTCTTCTATTCAGTGAACAAGAAGCATTTTAACACCTTATAAATCCGTTTATAACTCTTAGACACAGCCTGCAGATGTGCGCATTCACAAGTTGTCTCACACGTGGAATTTACTCACTGTAAAACTAAGCTTTACTATTCACTAAAAAAAAAATGTCATAGCAACACAGAGCCCTCACAAACACAAAAAAGAGATATGAGATTCTTAATCTCAGTTTTAAAAGAATCACACGTTCAACTGAAAGTCGGGGTCAGAAAGGTGTACTGTACTTCTAACAAAGTCAAGGGCAGAGTACATTGCTCAGCAATCTTGGCACAAAGCTCCACGTCCAAGTCTGGAAACAATCCCTCGCAGACAAACTACCACAGGTAGCAGACTACCATAGACCTTTTACCGTATATATCATTGCACTGCATCATTCACTTGCAAGGAAACGTCAATTTACCCAATTGCTCTTCTTCACTGGTTTCACAATAGCCCCATCAAGGTGAACATCTCTTTAAGTGTTGACGACTGCATCACTCAGCATTGTTCAGCACTCTGAGAAAATGCTCTTTGAAAACTAAAAAATAAAAAATAAAAATCAAGAAACTTGCAAAGGACTCTTACTGATGCAAATGCTCTGCGGGCACATTTGTGGGTCTGATGAAACGGCCTGCAGGGTGAACTGCTCCTCTAAATCGTTTTTCGTTTCAGCGTGACGACCCGGCCCCTGGTCTAGTTTTGAATCTGGGCCGTGCATGGGCCAAGCATGGCAGGCGGCCTCTCAGGGCCCAGATGGCCATGCGCAGTTCGGAGAGAGCTCATTAAGCGCATCACAAAGACCACTCCGCGTACGGCTGGTGGCCTGCCAGGGCAGCTGACTGGATGTTAAATTGATTGGACGTCCGAGATCAGAGGAAAAGAAATTTAAGGACTAGTATGTAAGTATAGAAAGAAAGCGTGCAAGCTTAAACGTTACTTATTCACAGCTCAGGACCTTTCCATGTGAGACCAGTGCAGAGAGAATTTAATTCAGGCCACCCGTGTCTCATCCAGGGAGGACAACGGACCACCACCACGCACTCTCAGTCACTTGGATTTTCTGTTCTGGATCTTCGTCTGGTTCATTAGTACTGGGCAACTTCAAAACCGCAGGACACAGCATCAGAAAACAGGGCAGTACCCAGTGGACCAATGTCTCCTAATTCAACCGAACGGAGGGTTTTAAATGGAACATCCGAGCCCTACTTTTGCGGACAATTTTGCATCTCATCAGCTGAAAAGAAGGTGGCATTTGATGTCAACTGCTCGGCAGAGACTGATGAGTCAATCCTGGTATGAGCATCATAATTCATCAGGAGAGGGCTTCTTACACCAGTACAGCTTGAAAAAAAAAAAAAAAAGCCAGTTTTTAAGGCTCTCCGTTTAGGCGAAATTAAGGTGCAGTGACTGGAGATGCGCACTTCAAATTCACCAGACCATCCTGTTTCCCACTCAGTCAAGTATATTGACTCTGCTGTGACTCTCTAAATGCGTCTTTCGATTACAGAGATCGGCCCTCTCCACTTAAACAGTCTCCTTTCGCTTCTTCTTCTCTTCTTTAACTCTATAATGACATCATCTAAAATCACCTAAAGTATGATCTAGTTTTGGGTTTAAGAACCACACCAATGCCTCAGCTCCATAACTTTTTCCAACAACGTGGATGGGATCCAAAAACATCTCACTGCTCAGATGGATGCAAAATCAGTTCTTTGAGGCTGCCTAAAAGAAGACATTTGATTTACAATTATAGGGAGGAAGCCAACATTTCACAGGCTACCGCTATCCCAACGACTTCCGTAAGACACATGAAACATCAAACTGAACATGCCAAGATCCATTAATGAATTGGTGCCATTTTTTTTATTTTCAAAGAACAACAAATATCCTGCAGTTGGTGATGTCAAAATGTATCAGTATCGTACATCTTAATTCATCTGGCACAATGAATTGTTCAGTTTTAGTGATATTGCTCGATACATGTGCGGAACATGTTTGGGGTATACCAAAGAACAGCTGGCTCATGATGTTGCGCAGATGAGAACCTATTCCCCAAGTGTCTAAAATCCCTGCAGACAGGGTATGCTGTTGCACTTTAATTACAGATTCTTGCGACTGATCTGTAGGTGACAGCCTAACAGGGATGATGGGTTGTTTGGAGAAGAGATGTCATGTGATTCCCATTTGTACATCACATATCCCTCATGATCAAAGGAGGCCCACCGCCCGTGGCATCACCAGCTGTGGGCATACGGCTGACTATAATATGCCTGAGCAAAACAGCCCATGAGATGCGCTGCTGACAAACTGACACAGGCAGTGCCCACAAATATCACCCACAGGCCTGCTAAAGATGAGTGCAGAGGACTGAACAACAACGTCAATGCAGGAAGCAATCCATTTCTGCCTCTACATGTAATCATGCAACAAACATGGAAATTACACAATTTCACACTAGTGAATTGCTCAGTGGAAAAGCCCTCCTTTTCCTACTGGTAAGATGAGTCAAAATTATTCTCACCTTTTATTAAATTCAAGCAGTATGCGAAAATGCGGCATATTAATATGTTAAAAACCGAGAGGGAGCTGCCGAGTGGCTCACGCGGTTAAGGCACTGCTACGCAGTGCAGAGGTGATCACCACGTCGCGAGTTCGAGCCCCGGCGTACCCACTGGCAGGGTTCGGCAGCTTTTTCAGAGTAGCGCACAATTGGCTATCGCGCTACGGGGTTTCAAATTGGGAAGGGACTGCCGGATTTGGGTATTCAATGACAGCTTTGTTCGTTGCTCCAGCGCCTCCTGTTGGCCAGACGGGCGCTCGTCAGGAAGATTCCGGCTTGGTTCATGTCCGGGTATTCTCCGCCCTAGTTCTGAAGTTCTGAACGAAGATTCAACCAACGAGTGTATAAGAATCAGTGGCAGACAGGCACGTGCTTCGGAGGAGAGCCTTGAACTGTCTCACTATCCTGAGTTGGCAGCAAGGGGTCGCATACGAGCAAGCTTTGTACATAGTTCCCCAACTGGGCATTCCAGATTCGGGTAGGATTGGAGATGTCAAATTTAAAAAAGAAAAAGAAAAACTGAGAGATTTACATTTACAAAAGCATGTATTTTTTTTCAGCAAAGTGTTTAAGAACTGTATTTAAGTCATCCACAGCTTTCGGTTTACCTGGGGCATTAAAATTTGGTCACAAACAAAAACTCCACAGGCTGCACTCACAGACGTGGGCTGCATCCAAATTCGCTAAAGAGCCTTGATAAAGGACATGAAGCGGAAGTAGTTTGGCTGGCAGCCATGGCAAGGAGCATCTGAATTGTCTATTTTATGTAAGAAAAGAAGAACCTTCACTGTCTACTTCTGATGAGAGAACACTGAACCAACCTTGGGAGAAAGGAACTACTGACGATGGGCAACAATCCTTCGCAGCTGTGGTGACTGGGTCTGCCTCATTCACTGTATTTTTCCAGTGTGATCAGTAGTGTCATTTTGATCAGCAGTGTCCTAAAGGGAAGGACAATCAATTTTTCTCAAAAAGGTTTCAAGGTTCCTTCAAAGTCACTCAGCAACTTTCCCTTGACGGACGTTTTCTAGTGAGGTCAAGGAAAAGTGTAGAGGAAAAGGTTGCTTGTTTATGACAATGCAGATGTACCTATGGACTAAGCTTATTCTCGAAAAAATTATGTTTTTTTAAGGAGACTCCCCATTAAAAATTCAATTTTGTCTGGGATTAAGCTTAATCTTCGTCTGCGAAACTGGCCTGGCAGGTCTGCCCACACAGTAACAGCGAATTAGTCTCAGAATGAAACAACTTAACCACCGACTATTTCCACATCAAGGATGGAAAAGATTTTCTTTACTGAATCTCCTCGAATAAATTATGAAGGCCGAGGTATTCCTTCAATATCCCAAGGAATGGTTGAAAAACCATCATTTGTTTTCAACATCGGATGACCTGGCGATGAACGCGCCACAGTATAGCTGCAAGGGAAATTCAATGGGGGATCTTGCAATCTTCTCAATGAAGACAGCGCGACTGACTCATGAAGTATGCAACAGGTGCACTAGCATACACAGCTGTTGTGGTCTGAGGTGTCTGGTTCACAAAACTGAAGCCAAGTTATTCAATTCACTCATTTTTAGGCATCGTGGCATTGACACAAAGCACCTATTACACACACACCACTGTGTGAAAAATTAATAAGAAATACAATTAATATCCGGGCCCACCACGCTCAGTAAAATAAAACAAAATAATTTTAAGAAATACTATAATATAAAAAAAATTTATTTAATATTGGATTTATTATTCTGAACTGTTCAAGCTATCAAAACAGTGAATAATAATTTTGACCAATAATTATGAATAATTGCAAGCAAAATTGAGGCCAAAGAAATCTACAGCTTGGTAGTTAAACGAGAAGGTAACAGTCTGAGACTGAATAATTCATGTGTGATCAGAATAGCCCAATTCATTTTACCCTGGGAAAAATACAGCAAAGATGTCGACTCTCAGAGACATCAGAGCACAACGACCCTCCTGAAATCGCATCACTCTCTTTCAGGTCTACAGGTCTTTTACTGTAGGCCAACGTTCATTAGGAAAAACACATCTTTATTTTGAAACTCGTCTACCACTACTCAGTTCATGCCCCTGCGAAACTGTTCGCCATAGTCGATTGGTTGATAATAAAATAAAATAGGCTGCAAAGCCAGACTATCTCACAAAGCAGTGATGCGACAAATATAAACATTACCGAAAGCCCTCGTCTGGAAGTAATGCTCACAACAGACACCATCTCACAAAGGCAAATATTAATTTGAACACAGATGGGGGTTTAACTGCTTCAGTTACATTCGGATTTTTGGAGAGAACATGACGCCAGAGGTGCCCTTTATTTGATGGCAGGTTGACAGTCTTATAAAGTCGTGTTTCAGTACAATCCAGACGGGTCCTCTTTTCCGTCTACAGCAGTGGTCACAGACTCAGTTTCTCTGGGGGGGCTACCGTCTCAGAGTTTTCATTGTCGCCCGTAATCTGGCACACCTATCTCTTTAATTCGCACAAGGATCCCATGTTGGAGTGATGTGAGCTTTGCGAGGGTGGGAAAGAAAACCAAAGCCTCGTTTCCGGTTCAGTTCCTTAACACAAGGCAATGATTATTTTTGAGTTTCTACTGTCAAAATTGGTACAATAGAAACACTGATCCGTCTCATTTTTTCATACCCCTCTGATCCAGCAAAATATTTCATCGATATTTCTGTACTGTCATCTAGGGTTATGGTACCAGTCCAAATAGGTTACATATTGGTTCTAAGTGTACTATGTGGAGAGTGTTTGGTGGAAACCTGCCTGAATGTGATGGTAGATCTCCAGGAATACCAATTTTCAACTGCATGCATGGCCCTGCAGAGCGAGACCAAATCCATGCGGGGGAAAATGACACCAGGTAGCCCCTGGGTGATGGGTGATAGATGTTACCAATGTCTGGGACTTCTCTGTATTAACCAGCCACCTGCGAAGATTTGTGATCATGTGCTTGGAAGAGGAGTATGAGCTGATGTAGACTCTCCAAAGCTGACAGTGGAGTGTCTAGTTAAGTAATCAGTACTGATGCGCATGTGATTGGTTAATCCACAGTAGGGGAGAAGGTGGGGGATTGTGGGGGATGCATACAGCAGCACTTCACTGTGAATTAAATGAGGCAGCCTCCATTGGAACAGAGAGGATATGACAGTCACAAACAATATCACTCTAATAAACATTCATATCTCATTTACATCTCATTCAGCTCATAATCAAATCAGTCATTTCCTTTTCGGTATTTCAGATGAGTGACTTTCTTCTTTTTTGGTCATGCTAATGTGTGTTTTTTTTTAACTCCGAATCAAAATGTTTCTCTCAGATACTTGACATTTTCCCCCATGATTTAATTGAATTTCCGACATTTACTGCTGCCTGAAAACAATACACAGTCTGCACATGGACCAAGTATACTGTAGTTAAAAGACTGACGGGTGTGACAGGAACTTTACCACTGAACAACAGTAATTTCTTGTATTTCTTAATTAATGCAGAACAAACCACTTTTACAGTTTATAACATTAATGAACACGCAAATTAATGAGCAGAAAATCAATCAATTTCCTTGCATTTTCCTGGGGCTTGACAGTATAAATTAAATAATCTGCCACTACGAACAGCGCAATGTAGATGTGCTGAGAAATTAAACAGTGAAATACAGTTTTATTCTCTCTCAAATGCAAAGGTAAAATCAGCAATTCCACTGGAAATGAGATTCTGCATTTGAGAAGTCTACACTTGAAGGCGTTTTTGATCAATGCGTCATTGAGCTCATGGGGGATTCATTCTTCGGTAAAATCACTATAAATGGGTCATTGCGAGCAAATGTTATTTTCCCTGCATCAAGACCAGGTAGCTCATTGATGTGAGGAGCAAAATATTAAAATGGATCAGTTGCAACATTAAAGAAAAGTAAAAATACTGAGTCTGTCTTGGAATAGAATGTTCCCTTAATAGATGTATAGTTCCAAAGAACTCATGTATTCCGCAAAATATTTGAAAATGTCAAGAGCACATTTTATAATTTTAAATACCGTTAATGGAACGGGTATACTGTTTGCTCAAAGTCGATTCGCAGCATCCCCAATGGCAGCTGCTCAACAGATAAAAAGTGGAGCGTAAAATCATCCTTAAAATTGATGATTTGTGTTGACACGTTTTCAATCACTTTCCTTGTTTTAATGGCATGTCGACTCGGTGAAATTTAACTCTCTCTCAAGCGTTGCCAGTTCTCTTTGTTTAAAGAAACAGTTGAAGGAACAGTGAAAATGAAATTCTGTCACCTCCATGCCTGTTGAAACATTTGTGAAGTTCGTTTATCCATTCGAAAAATTTGGATTATACCAGAAAAACACCACAGCAGTCTTCTCCACACCAACTGAGGTCAATGGGGACTTGGTCGTGAGCATTCTTTAGAGACTAAAACACAGCCAAAAGGCCATGAAATTAGTCTGTCCAGCTCAAGCAGGATATTCGGTCTCCTGAGGCTGAACAATAGCACCGTGACAAGAAATGACCTCTATTGCACCATTATCAAGCGTAAATATTTTAAAAAACTTCATGTTTACATGCACCTGCCCCACCGTCACTCATTCACTCCCTGCCTAATGAGAACTCCCAGGCACTTCCGCGTTTGTCCAGCTATGTTTAAAAGGGGAACTCAAGGATAATGCATAATCCTGTTTTATACAAACATAATTAGTAAATAAATCTTGTAAAATACAAAAATGTGGAATTTTTGTTTTCAAAGACTAGATAAATGAGGTTTTATACCCCCTAATAAGCTATCGACTGCTACAACGGTCGCGTGATAGTGACGAAACGTCGGCCTTCGCCCAGAGGTATATGCTGAATTTTGTGTTGGACAGTGAGATTGTTCCAGTCCATTATTTGATGATAAATGATCATTCAATATGGCCCATTGGCTAGTTGCACAAGGTGGTGTTGAGTACTTTCTGAAATACACAAGGTTGCTTCAATATTAACGGTTTGCTTCAGTTACTTATCAGTCTATATCTGATGCTGAGCAGATGACAGGTATATTATCCTGTAAATATGATTTTTAGCTATCGCCGACATTCCCAGGATTTGGCTTAAATAACTGTGAATGATGTTCGAAAGATTTGTCTTCATTACCCGTGACTGATGTTTGGTCGTTGGCACTCTCAGACCCCGTTTACACGTAGGAAAAACACACATATTTTCCTGCGGTTTGGCCTCTCTCGTTTTTTTCACGGAAAAAAAGTGGAGATTTCTGATAACGCTGTATAAGTGTTGCCGTGTAAACTGGGTGAAACAGGGTTTTAAGTTCTGATTCGGCACAGGATGCGCCAGAAAATGCTTAACGTCATGTGAGCGACCTATCAGTCCACACAAACGAACCTCCCGCTATATTTATGCTGCGCCCTCCATAAGCGTCCTCCATAATTAATGGTTAAGATGTGATAAAAGCCTCAAACTTAATTAAATTTTTATTGCAGAAGCATACTCTCACACTGAAAATTGTAGAAAAATGTAACGTTCAACTTTTATGGAAAAAAAAATCCCTGACTAGGAAATAATTATTTTTCATAAAATCACCTGTGCCAGTACCTTATGTTTGAATATAGGCAAGTGAGTGAAGGTAGGGTGGTGCATGCAATCGTAAACTTTTTCGAAACATAAAAGCTACGGAAAAAATGTATGCTAAATGTATGCAATACTGGGCTTTTCCAGTTTCAGTGTGATGGTTTGGCATGGGGAGACGTGGAAATGCTGCATAAGCGGCATGGAATAGTTTCATTGCTTTTTTGGCTAGATTTGGACTCTAAAGAAAACTAATGACCAAGTCTCTGCTATCTTCAATTTTTCTATTGAAGGCTGCAACAAATTTGCGCTGGTTTTCTCCAAATTTGTTGTATGGATTAAACCTCACCCCTGTTTCAACAGGGAGGGAGGTGGGCAGATAATGACAGCATTTTAATTTTTGGGTGAGCTGTTTGTAAGATCACGCCTCCAAGCCTCCAGCTCACTGGTCTTCTAGAACCCTGCAGCAGCCCAGCTCATCAGCGCTCCTCTCAATTATTCAATCGCCACTACAAGCCCGTTTTCACTCTCAGGCTGATTAAGCAGCCTTATGTCCTTCGTAGTCTGGTAACCTTATGCCTGTTAGACTTGTTGTCTGTTTAGGATTATTTCTCACGTATATCTTTATTTAATTCTATTGTGCACTACTTGCACTATTATATTTAAGGAATTTCGATTCTACTTTGTTTTAAACCTAATGTGTTAAGTCTTATTCTAGACTTGTAGGCAGTTCATAGGAATCTCTGTTCCTTTTCTTGTTTTTCTGAAACGTTAAGTGTTGTACTGACCTGCAGCCTCTAATAAACATTCATGTGTTACATCCTGTGCCTGGGTCCAGTCCTTCACTTCCCGTCCTTTGGACGAACACTTTTCCTTTAAGGCGAGATGAGAAATGAAACTCTTCATTTGGATGCAAAATTGTGCGCATTTCAGGCCGTGTCCACTAGTACACAGGTATTTCTTAAAATGTAGAATTTGGTCACACTTTAGATGAAGTATTGCTCATATCGGCTTTATACAACATGTATAATGCCCTCATAAATGAGACATAATGTCTTCATAAATGATACAGAAGCAAATGCCATGCTTTGCAAAGGGTAAAATAAGACATCCTTATTCAACACGTAATGCCAGATGTAATGACAATGTCACATAGCTGACAATGTCACCCTTTGTAGCATTTGCCAGTAGCTAAGTGACATTGTCACATCTGGCATCACATGCTAAATAAGGATGTGTTATGTCACCCTTTACAAAGCATGACATTTGCTTATGTGTGATTTATGAGGACATTATGTCTCATTTATGAGGGTATTATACAGTGTGTATCATAAAAAAGGTAATCCAACTTCAGCGGGCAACTATACCACGTTTATATCGTTTCACCATTTCTGTGCAATTTGCCAAGGCAGAGCATGTCCTTAGCTTTTCATGGATATCACTGACTGCAACATTACTGTTGCGGATGACTGATTAAATGACCTTTGAAAAAGGCTGATTCAAATGTACTTTTTCCAAGTTTTATTTATCGATGCAAGAGAGAAAAAAAGAGTCCATGAAAGTCAGTGGAAGTCAATACACTGCCCTCTGCCTATGTACCGACACCTTCAACATCTCCACCTCCCCTTTCGACGCGAAGCCAACAGCGACGGAGCATGTGCTCAACTGCACGTCTCACTATAGCCGGATCATATCACAAAGCCTGAACTTATTTCAAATGCGCTCCTGCAGTTCGTCAAGATCTCTGGGAGGAGTCAAAAAGACACAAACAGCATTTTCAGTCACTGAAAGCAGACCATTTGGTCTCTCAGTGTGAAGATTTATGGAAACTCAACTCTCGCAGTTTTCGTGCAGAGAAGGAAAACTGAATTCTTGGCCTCTGACATCACAGTGTGACTCGTGAGTTTCAGGGTTTGTGATTGGCCTACAAAGTCTTACATTAAATTATATCATCGCCACCAGTTGATTTCACATGCTTTTGATAGCGCTTTAATTGCGTTTCAGCATAATTTTTGTGGGTGGAGGTTTTTTTGAAAAAGCATGGCGGAAACCCCCATTTTTTAAAAATGCGTGTGTGGGTGAGGACTAGACCTTAATCTTTTTTTTTTTTCCTTTTTACGGGAGCAATCACAAAGCGCATGTTCGATAGCCTGCTTTGCTCGAGGTGCCAATTAAAAGTTAACGTGAAAGATGCAGAGGAGTTTCTTTTTTGCAGCGTACCATACTTTGACACGTAAATTAAACTTTTTTTTATTGAATTTATGATCTAATCGCCTTGACACTGCATTAGCTGAGTGTTTACTCGCCAATGACTTATCCCTATCATCGGAAAACAGGATTGAGAAAAGTTTCAATGTCATCACTTTTAATGGCTGCTTTGCACCCCTTTGGTTTTACTGTTCAGCTGCCGCCACTGAACAGTCCACCAACTGAACTTTCCCCCGTCGAAAAGCATGAATGTAAAAAGACATAAACATATAATATGTACTCTCCTGTGAATAGTGCAGTGCCACTGGCCCAGTTTGTGCGAATCCCTGTGTGAGCGATGAAATAAGGATAACGGATGACAGGGAAAGTGGATTACGCCGTCTACAGCAAAGACTCTAATCCAATGAACCATCGCTCAAATGATGTTTGCTTTGACCGATGGGGATCGGTCATGCTTGTGCTACTTGATGGATGAATCTATCGGCAGTTTCAGTTAGGCAAGAGAACTTGTGGGCAATGACTCATCGATTTCCTGCTTGTTCCTCTCAAATTAATGTATTTTCAGCAGAATTCTGGCCAGACACTGACCAAAAATATCTTTCACTAAAGAAAAATCCAGAGTGTACAGCAAAGCCCATGTGTTTACAAATGCCTAGAAATTGACCCAGATTCACATACATTTATATTATACTGTATGTGTAGACTGTTTACAGGCGTGCACCTACACAAACACACATGCACTTATCCTTTATAAAAATCTTTGTTATGAAAATCTGCGTCACAAGACAATGCCACTAGGTGCAAGACGGACAACAATTAAGGTTGTTCAAAACTGTGAAATAGCTGGAGTTACTGCTGATAGTCGCATGTGCCTGGGCTTCAATGCTAATTAGCCTGTTAGAAATGAAGAACTCGAAACCAATGTCAAAAGGCAAAACTTTACCAATAGCTGTGACTTAAGCTATTGATCATCTTTCAGAGCAATCATCTGATGAGACCACATTTCACCTTCCCGTTTTGAGAAGCTTTTAAGCAACAATGCTAGGAAACCACTGGCTCAACAGTGTCACTTACCATTCTAATGATTTGAATTTATCAGCCTAATCACGATTCTGTATGCGAAGAAAAGATCAAGCATGTGATGTGAACCACATAATGTCTTTTGTTCCATCCCTCTGTTCTGTGTTCAGATCAATAGCCAGATCTTATCTCAGAGTACATGGATTTTACATAGAAGTAGGCCATGCTCCTGTTCAGTCTCAGCGTTTCTAATATTAATAATTATTTCCTCCTTCCACTGTTCTTACGTTTCTAATTACCACTATATTTAGCAAATGAAATGTTGCAACTGTGCCATTTTATGGGAGATCTGGGAGCCCTCTTTTAGGTAGGACCTATCCTCCGCTACAGAGCGTAACCAATGCAAATAAGATGCTTCAGCCCATGTACAGCATCACTGGAGATCAGTATTGGCAGGGAATATAATTTATTGCCAAAGATTGAATACACTAAGTCACCAGGTTGAAGGCCAGGTAAATTAGCAATGATAATTTAACAAGGCTGAGGCCCATGTCCCGTTCAGCCTTAGCTACTGAATCTGAACCATAATAGCAATTATTGAACCAAGTCTGTATCTAAATATGCTCTGTGTAACTCAGTCTAGGCAGCTGAGGCCTTTAGAGGCAGAGGTAAGTCTTTTTCATTAAGACAACTACTCCATAACGATAATATCAATTTATAATTGCACTTTCTTGAACGCAAGCTTTCTTTCAACAAGATTTCATTCAGCTAGGTCTGTATTTTACCCGTTCCAGGGAAATTCATGCACATTTATTCCACTTTTGTTCCTTGTCTCTAAATCTGTTTTGCTGAGTGTTTGTTTCAAGCTTCATTGAACTTTTCGCAACACTTGGTATGAATAAGAGCACTCAGAGAGCGCAGCACCTCCGACACGCAAAGGCAACTCTGTGCATTAGTTATTTTCATCGGCTGATGTAGGGTATTGTTGCATTCCACCACCAGGTGGCAGCAAAACCCAAAAAGCAGCCCAATTGGAAATCCGGCCCATTGGAAAGACATCAAATCTCTGCCAATATAGCTGAATTTGAACTTTGGCCTATATCTCAGCTGTACTTTGGCCTAGATATGCCAAAATTTGATTACTTGTTCCTCTTCTGCTACTCTAACATCCTGCAAAGTTTGGTTAAAATCTATTGGGCCATTTTTGAGATATACTGCTAACAGACAGACAGACCAACCAATGCCGGCCAAAACATACACTCTTTGGCGGAGGTGAAAAAACAGTATACCGCATACAGTATACAATTGTTTCAGTAGCATAATGCACTATGTTACAAAACACGCAGTCCCTGGTGCTTAAAGTTTTCTAGTTTGGGGTGGTCATGCTAAATTGGGCTACTTTTTGGACTTAGTTGCAAGTAGATAATTACTTGGCACGGTCCGGTGAAAAGAAGCAGAGGCATATAGTGTTTTATAACTGAATTTCATCATGTTGTAATGAAACACAAATGCAGGATTGGTTATGGCAGTGGTGGCCAATCCTGGTCCTGTAGAGTCACAGTGTAAACTGTTTTTTTTCCTTGTTTTCACTGCCCAATGTGGACCCAAGAAACGAGATGGCGAGACATAACCGTGAAATGTACAACATTACTTTATGATGTGCCAAATAATGACAGATATCAGCAGACACTGCAGCTCTCCTTAACCCAAGCTGGCCAACCCTTAGCCTATAGAATAAAACAAATCAACCAGCAAACAGAATCGACTCTAGAATTGCTTGCCTATCTCTGGGACAGGTTAATATACAATATGGTTTCTTGATTGAATAGAGACAAACAATTAGTTTGTTTTTTGCTTATATTTGTTGAACCAGACTCGGACAAAATCTGTGCTGACAGATGGTGGCTATGATTTCAGTATTTTTGAAAAAGCTTATTGAGTGAGTGAGTAGCCAACAGAAGAAAGAACGTTTTATACCAGCTGCTCTATTGTCACAAGATGATTTAGCACACAATGTTACGGGGACAACTGGACATAAAGATGTACACATTTCATTGAACAATGTCCTGAATATTGGGGGTGGCAGGGTCCCCCAAGGTATTATTTATGCAGTAAAAATCTGACCCTCTGCCCCCTCACTTGACACCAGCAATGCCAATGCGTGCCAATTGATTTATTGACGCGCTCGAATAGATTTTTTTTTAATGGTCCAGTATTATGCAGGCTATTTTGGTAGAAACTACACCACATGCATTTACTGAGACCACTCTTGGCTGTCAGCTCAATTAAGAGCCAATCACAAATCCACCAAGACGTAGCATTTTAAAACCACTGTAAAAAATTTCTGTTCATGATAAAGTCATACTACATATTGTCAGGATAAAAAAAAGGAAATTATACTGACAGCAGCTCAGATAGATTCCTGCGCAGTTTGATGTCACTGATACTGTAGTAATTGCTGATCAGAATCAGTGAATGCTGTGATAATGACAAACTACCTAGCTTCCAGGAGGCTAGGCTTAATGATACAAGATGAAAATTATTTTAATGCAAATGCTTCTCTCCAAAGCATAATAACAGGATAAACCTAAACCAAGCAGCATGTGACATCTCAAAACTGATACTTGCCACGTATACTATAATATGCATTCGCTCTGACATTAACTGCCCACCACATGGTAAGGAAAGCATAGCACGTGCGCAGTCATGGGCACGGTGTGGGCCACATGGTCAGATCATGGGGGCTCATGGGATCATGTGTGAATGACTGCTGCAGGTAAGTCAGGAGAGGGAGCTGCAGGTGACAATAAAGTTGTCTGAGAGAGTGACAGAGCCAGACCCCGCTCTCCGAGACGTCACTCAATTAAAAACAATGTCTGCGATCAGACCCTCATGAGCTGGAGGTCTACACTGCCCTGACAGCCAGGTGTGCATTTCCCGAAGTCACAGATGCTAACTTACATAGTTTTACCCATTCGCTGTGAATGGACCACCTACACAAGTGGACCACCTAAACAACTTAGTTAGCAACTACGCTTTTGGGAGACACACCCCAGAGCGAGAGAAACACACTGACATTTAAATACAAAGCCAATGTAAATGTTTTAGAACCACTGCCCCAGGAAATGTGGACATAATTTTATCTACCTACATATTTTTCTGTCACATAGTGTGATTCAAAAAAGCTCCACAAACCTAATCTTGTATACAACTAGAGCATTGATATTTCCAATATTATAAGTGCAGCGTAAATATTAAAGCACTACTGGATCAATTTCCAGTAAGTGTAATACTCAAATAATGATTAGAAAAAGCTGTCCCACTGCTCTTTGACCCCGGATTAGGGAAAGTAGTGGAGACAGCCTCACACTGGAGGAATTGGTACATCTGTATTTGTGAGGTCCCACACCAGGCAGTGAATTACCGGCCAAGATTCACCAATGAAGAGAGGAGTTTCCAGAATAACTCCACGCATTGTCTACACTAATAAGCACAGAGCACGCAAACTAAACCAGAATCATGGATGATCTATAGTCGTCACCCACATATGGTCTACACCAGAGATACATCCCTGTTTCAAGAGATCTACCATCTAACCGACCTCACGGCTAGAGATCATATTTAATCAAGTCAAGTAAGATGAATTTGGATCAAACTAAAAACCCACAGAATGGTACCACTGCTACAGACCATTTGCCAAGAAGTGCTACACATACTCCTGGATGGACACAGCTGGCAGATATACCTTTATTTATCCTTCTGCTCACCTTACCACATTGCACTTCCTCTCTTTCTCTGTTTCATCCAATAAAGGCACAGAATGTGTGGGTGAACCCAGCTATTACTGTGGAGCTTCATAAATGAATTGTGGAAGTGTCAAAGCACCCTTTGATACATGATGTAAAGAAGCCCACACAGTATATTGCCAGGAAGTTGTGTTTAAAGGGTATCTATTAATTCTTCACGAACCCTACAGCTGGTGCAAGAACCACCAGACCACTTTTGTTTTTAAAGTAGGCACACATATTGAGCTCTTACTTCCTCTTTTTAATTGTCATACTATTCTCGCAGATATTTTAGCTTTAGTTCCCATTAAGAAAAAATGTTATACAGTTTATATGATTACAGTTGACCCTGACCACCTAAACACAATCATGATCTTAATAGGTGCATTTACTTGGTCAACCCTTCCTGCATTTTGCTTATTGTTTGGTGGAAAATAGAGCCACTATACTAAACCAGGCTCTGCAAATGTATGTCCTTGACAGATGCTTGCAGAAAAAGTAAAGATAGATTACAGTATATAGAGTACAGTGCTGTGAAAAGCATTTATCCCTTCCTGATTTTCAATATTTTTGCTTAAATGTCATATTTACATGCTTCAGATCATCCAACCAAGTTTAATGCAAGACAATAACATGGGTGAACAGAAATTACCACTTTTAAATGTTCATTTAATTTACTGAAGGTAAAAAGTTATTTAAAATCTATGTCACCCATGTGAAAAAGATATTCCCCCAAAATGTAATAACTGGTTGTGCCACCCTCGGGGGGAAAACTGCCATTAAACGTTTGTGATAACTAACAATGCAATGACTCTTTTACATTACTCTGGCAGAATTTTAGCCCACCTTTTTGCAGAGTTTTTCTAGTTCAGCTACAACATACATTCGAGGGTTTTCGCGCATGAACTGCCTGTTTAAGGTCATGCCACAGCATTCTAATCAGATTCAAGTCAAGACTTTGACTAAACCATTGCAAAACCATTATTTTCTTTTGAGCCATTCAGTGGTGGATTTGTTTGTGCGGCTCGGATAATTGCCCTGCTGCATAACCCAAATACACTTGAGCCTTAGGTCATTAACTGTTGGCCATACATTTTCCTTCAGGATTTTCTCGGAGAGAACAGAATTTGTGGTTTCATCAGTTATGGCAAGTCTCTTATGTTATGAAGCAGCAAAGCAGCCCCAGACCATCACCCTACCACCATGGTGTTTGACTGCTGATATGATATCCTAAATGTGAAATGCTGTCTTAGCCTAAAGCCAGGTGAAATGGGACTCGTGTCTTCCAAAAAGTTCCACATTTGACTCCATAGTCCCCAGAATATTCTCCCAAAAGTCTTGAAGATCATCAAGATTTTTATTTTTTTGACAAATGTGAGATGAACTTGATGTTCTTTGAAGTCAACAGTGGTTTTCGCCATTCATCTCTCCCATGGACACCATTTTTGCCAAGTCTCTTAATGTGGATCCATAAACGCAGACCTTAATATGGGCAAGTGAGGCCTGTGGTTCTTTAGATCTTCTGTGACTTCCTGGATTAGTTGCTGGTGTGAATGTGGATGAAATCTGGTAGGTCAACCCCTCCTGGGAGGGTTCCCCACTGTTCCAAGTTTTCTTTATTTGAAGATGATTGCTCTCAACATGGTTCCCTGGAGTCCCAGAGCCTTGGAAATGCCCTAGTAACCCTTTCAAGGCTGATAGATGTTGTCAACTTTTTTTCTCATCTGGGTCATTCCATATAATTTCAATAAGTGGCTCCCACACAACCCCTTCGGATACAGCTGAAAGTTTCAGCACAGTAACAACAACATATTTAATGAATCCATCCCAAATTTTCTTGGATCATGCAAAAAAGTTTTGAGTTAATGACTGTTGAAGTACACCAGTGCAAGTTGAAATTTGGGGGCTTCATTTTTTTCCGCCATTTCCGAGTCCTGATCATTTTTCATGTGATGCAGATAGATGAAACGAAACGAACGAAAATTTCAGCGTTGAAAGCCACATATCAGCTCTGCTGAAAACATCAATTATATTACTACCATGTGCATTTGTGGCCCCACAGCATGAATTTTGGACAAGTTTGGAGAACGCATAATGCCATGTGGGATAGCTTATTGGTCATTGAAAGTTAGGTCATTTGAAAGAACTAATTTTTATCTACACTTTGATAATAAAGTAAACTTCTTGCCATGAATCCTTCTGTGTCGGATGCCAAAAGCAATCTGGCGGGGCGCTTACCATGACAATTATTATGTAGACTTAATTATTGTGCTTCTTGTGCATGTACATTACGGTATGTCTTAATGATGACAAATTGGGGAAACCCAACTTTCAATTCACTTTGGGCATGATTCTGATGATGTCGGCATGAGCTTGGAGGAAAAACTCTATCATCATATTTGCCATGTTCAAACCTGAATGAATGGATTTACACTTTGCAATTGTGGCAATTTCGGAAAGTTTTTATGACACAGAAGGATTCATGGCTATTCATGGCTTCACTTTATTATCGAAATGTAAATGAAAATGAGTTCTTTCAAATGAACGAGCTTTCAATGACCAATGAGCTATCTCACATGGCATTATGTGTGGTCAAAGATTGGTTTTTCAAGTTTTCAGATCTTCCTGTAATTATAAAACAAATCCTAATGCATGCAAATCATGCATATTTTTATTGTTCTGTATTCTAGCCATAAATCTGATCACAGCTCAGTTATCAAACTTACATATTTCCAAAAATATAAATGTCTGAAGTTGGCTGCCAAGAAAATCGCAATCACAAATTTAAAATGTTTGCCTTCATGTTGTAAGACCACAATATAGCTGATATGTGGCTTTGAACCCTGTAATTTTCATTCATTTACCGACATCACATATAAAATTTTCTGCAAGATCCAAGAAAAATTTGGCATGGGCTCATTAAATATGTTGTAGTTACTGTGCTAAAAATTTCAGCTGATTTGAAAGAGGAATCTGTTCTCTAATTTTTCTTCATCGTGGCATCAAGTGTTGCTCTTCCCTATTTCACATGGCCAGCCAAGTTCAATTTAAATGATGATAGGATTCAACAGAGCTAACTGTAATCTTGACTAAGGGTTTATAGTGAAATTGTACCCAAATGTCAATTAAATGTATTTAATTTGTTGATTTAGTAACAAAATGGGCAGTGACTTTTTCCGCATAGGGCCAGGCAGGTTTGGAATGCCTTCTTCCTTCAATCAATAAAATAATTTAAAAGCTGTATTTTGCATTTATTCAGGTTATCTTTGTCTAATATTAAAATTATTCTTAATGCTCTGAAACATTTAACTGTTAAAAAATGCAAAAATAGAAGAATTGTGGGGCAGCAAATACTTTTTTACAGCATTTTAGACAAGTAGAGGAAATATGGTACAGCCAAGAGCAGGAATGCTGAGAAATGAAAAGTTGGAAGAAAAATGTGCCACTGTTTTGTCTGAGTAAACATCAAACTCAAAACTATGTGTTTGTGCACCAAAACTGTGTACTTCTGAGCTCCAACACTACAGCAATGCATCACATTTCTTTGTTTGGGTTTCTTGAATGTGTATGGATGAACGTTGTGTCTGGTCTGATAACTAACCCAGAACACTATTCTGGATCTCTGGAAAGAATGATATACAACTGTAATCACTTGTAAGCAATTTAAATCTGCAACATGTTGCTCCAGATGAAAAAATATATATTTAAAGCCAACCAGGTAGCCCATTTTGTTTTGAGCCTAAATTTACATGCCATTTTTGGCACTGAGATAAAGAGACCAGAATCTGAGCATTTAAAAACTCAAAAGCTCTCATGGCTGATAGTGACCATGGAACTAGATATTCACAGCCGTAGCAACAACATATGATACAACGCACAAAATTAGAAAAATGCTACTTTCTTCTTTTGCCCGTCTAAAAAAGAGGCAAGTAATCTCTACATAGTGAGAATCCATCTGTCCTAATACAATTCACAAGAGCTACAGGGTATTTATATCCTAAGTGACTCAGAATAAGCAGCCCATGAACTGTTAACTGCTGTCAGTGAATACCCAGATAACAGTTTGGATGGGTTGGTCTCCAGGCAAAATAGTTCCCCAGTGGTCACACGACGTTGATTCAACATTGATATAACATTGAAACAACCCCAACAGCGTTGTTTCAACGTTGTGTGCCTACTGGGTCTCTTTACAAAAAAAAAAAAAAAAGCGGGACTCAAAGTTAATTTTTCCCACAGGACACAAGTGGTCCAAGCAGTTTAAGTGAAACTGAAGCGATTATTTATTTATTGATTGATTTATGGAGTAAATTACAACCAGAGATGCAAAAATGCTTTTTTCAGCTCTATCAAAGCAAATGTCATCATAAAAGTCCCCGTCAGCACTCGATAATATAACACGAATGAAAATGTTCACACTGATCCATCATGAAAACCAAGGCATCACAAATCAATGTGATGTTGCGTTTTTCAGCAAAAATTGACTTAAGCGTTTCCCACCAAAACCTGTATAGAAAGAGCTCAGAAACCCATGAACTTCAAAATCACTGGGCCGAACTAAACGGAACTATACACATTTGGTGCTATTGTATTAATCTGTAGAGCTATTGCCTGCAGTAACCCATGAATATTATTACGAATTTGGATTAATGAAACGTCCAAATAATGACTGTGGGACACGGGCAGGATTTTGGGGGTTTTCCCCAATTATAATAAGCATATGATTGTTAAACAGAACATCACCAGTTAAGATAGTCATTTCATGTCCATAAGGGTTTTTCGTTCTTTTCTTTTCCTGGTTACTCTATTTGTTACAGCAACAGTACAGAAACCGGGGAAGCCTTGTCCGGAAAGCTAGCGAATAGACAGTCATACTGGTCCAGTTGAGGTTGTGAGTGCTGAGGTAAGTTTACTGCAACAGACGTCTCCTCAATTCAATTCCTCAAAAACTGATCATAAGCAGAACAACTGACTGGATTTCAACTCATTTTCGGTGGGATGTCACCTAAACCGGAGTTTCTCAAACCTCTCGTTCGTGCTTTAGATGTCTCCCAGTTCATTCAAATGATCCGCTCATGACATTATCAATAAGCTTCCGGGGGTTGGTAACGACCTGATCATTTGCATTACAAGTGACAAGGCCATACATTGTTTTAAAGCTATTAAAAAATAAACCGTTAATGTTGGGAATATAAACTGTGAGTTCAGTGGTCCACATGTTCCATATGAAACATTTTCATTCAAGGTAAAGTTTGATTGCAACGTGGATGAAAGAGCAGTTGATTCACACGTGAAACTGCGCAGGGTACAAGGCGCAGATGCGGATACAGTTCAAGATAAAAAGATCTCACACAGAAAATGTGTGTGTGTGTGTGTGTGTGTGTGTGTGTGTGTCGCTGAATTTTCTATTTTGACCGAGCGCTCTATTGTTTTCATATAGCCACGTGCGTAGTCAAAGTAAAAGTCGGCGCCAGGTACTCGCACCAATATTTCTCTGAGCGGCATGCCCACTTAACCCTTGAGTACACTATTTATTGCCTTTAGTTTGCAACTGATTAACTTCAGCAACGTTACATTTTATTTCGCGGGGAATGAGGCGTTTAACACCTGCATCCAGCGCAGAGCGCGGTGGAAGTTTCAGTAATACCCAGTGACATTTCACTCCGTAATAACAATCCAGCATCTCTTACCGTGAATGTTTCAGTGTCCTTCTTATGCAGAAATGTATATGCCGCCAACAACACGCATAGGTTTCGCGTCTCAAAGCCGTGGCTGCGGGCAAAAAAAACTCCACCGACGAAAGCGACAGGATAAGAAAACGCATTCGGCGGAGCTCCCAGGGACAACTCCTGAGCGTAATACAACACGCTGTAATGACATTGGACGCTGCGCGCACACTGCCCGTCGACAGGGCTGGGAGTCAGGAAAAGAGGGGGAAACAGTTATATTATAACGGCGCACCTGACGGCTCGCCAGTGGCAAAAGCTTCTAGTGGGTGGGGCTTGCGATGCATACCTGTTTATCAGCACAGCCTCAGGTGCTGTGTAGCAAGAACAACACAGTGTATCCCGACGGCGATAAAAGGTGGTAATAAAAAATCGATGGCTTATATTTCTCAATATCGTATACTTTGTTTCTGCTTTTCCAAAACCGATAGAACATTTAATTGCATTCGAAATATTGTGTACTGTGGCGTTCATTGATTGAACCACTTTGGTTTTGGATTTGATATGCTCACGATTTCTCTAAATAAAGTGTTCGCATGCAGTGCTAGTTATCAATAATTAATTCAGTCTTCAGTTCTTTCCTGATAGAAAGAGACAATATAATGAATGGTTCTGTAGAATCCCCTTTAAATAATAAGAGCTAGCTTAATAATTGATGTTTAAAATCTGTAATATTTCAAAGGACTGCAAGGTAGAGGAGATTCCATTCAGGGGGGAAAAAAAAACTCTGGGAAACCAAGTCCCTCGTGTTTGGAATAGGGGTATGGAGTGGTATTTGGAATAGTGCAGTTTGAAATTTGCCATCAACCCATATGTTGGAACGTTGTGTTGACACAGGCTTCTGATGATGAAGTGGTGGGTAGTGCTAAATAGCCATCACGGTAGACCTCCATCTGTTCCATTTCCTTGGGGACAGCAAAAGCTTCCAGAATGTTCCACTCCTCTTTCACGTGTTGCACATGTGAAAAATGTAACCAGAGCAGCATAAAAAAAGATCTGAAAAGTAGGATACCATAAAAAGTATATTTTATCACAACGTCCCAGTTCAAAATACATGATCATGCTGATGCAGCAGAATCGCTAAATCGGCAGGTTTGTAAACTCATCTCTGCAGGATGCTATCATGCCCTCTATTCGCAAATGATCTCATGATCTCAGTCATCACGAGAACGTCGTACTGCAGGAAGGCACTTGACCTGCAAGCTCAAATCATGAACCCAACCGACCAGCAGGGGCCACTGATGAACAATGAGAATAGTCCCTCAGAGCAGTTTTACATCAAATCTGCTATGCCCCGCGAAAAACGCAACCGTCTGATGTCGTATGAGGAGTTCATCAGCACCCTGAAACTAAGGCCGTGTTTAGAATCGCACATCCTTTACTATTCCATTGCTGATCATGGCCAAAAGTTACAAGTAGTATACAATATGTGAATTCACGAGTATGTCAAAAAATGCAACCCCAATTCCGAAATTGTTGGGACAAAGTTTAAATTGTGAATAAAATAAAACGCAATGACTTTCTTTCTCCTCTGTAGCCCGGAGGACACAACGCCTATGATTTCCAACAAGAATGTCAAATTTGGACTCGTCTGATCACAGGACTCTTTGCTACAGTTTATTTTAAATGACCCTTGGCCCACAGAACACGGCGGCGCTTCTGGATCATGCTCAACAATGGCTTCCCTTTGCATGATAGTTTTAGGTGGCATCTGTGGATGGCATGGCGGACTGTGTTTACAGGCAGTGATTTCTTGAAGTATTCCTGGGCCTATTTAGTAATGTCAATGACAGAGTCACTCTGATGAGTGATGCAGTGCCGTCTGAGGGCCCGAAAATCACGAACATCTAGTAAAGGTCTTCAGTCTTGTCCCTTACGCACAAAGATTTTTCCAGTTTCTCTGAATCTTTTGATAACGTTATGCACTGTCGATGATGAGACCTTCAAAGCCTTTGCAATTTGATGTTGAGGAACATTGTTTTCAAAGTATTCCACAATTTTTTTTACACAGCGCCTCACAGGTTGGAGAGCCCCTGGCCATCTTTACTTCTAAGAGACAGCCTCTCTAAGACATCCCTTTTATAGCCAATCATGTTACACACCTGATGCCGGTAAACTTAATTCATTGCTAAATATTCTTTCAGCTGATTCTCTAATACATTAATTGCTTTTACAGCCTTTTTTGCCTGTGTCCCAACTTTTTTGAGACCTGTTGCAGCCAAAAAAAAATTAAAATAGGCTCATTTTGTGGATAAAAATGTAAAATGTCTCAGTTTCAACATTTGAAATGTCACCTAAGTTCTATTGTAAATAACATATAGGGTCATGTGATCTGAAAGTCATTGTATTTTGATTTTATTCACAATTTACACTTTGTCCCAACTATTTTGGAGTAGGGTTGTCTGTAACTTCAAACACGGGCTGTGCCTTCACAAGGCACACAACTCAGCATCGCCGTCATGCAACGCGTCTCAATTCAATTCAATTTTATCTGTTTATCGCTTTTCACAATTGATATTGACCCAAAGCTCTTTACAAAGGACAGGGCCTGAACTCTCCAGGAGCAAATCAAAGGCAAATATAGCTAATATGGTAAATGCCACCCTTCTCTCTTTGTTGAATCAAGTAATCTGCACCATCTCGTAATATATTTCCTGAATGCTGATTGCTAATTAAAACCCGTGGTGTCCGCAGCCCACATCAGTTCCTTTGATCCACGAAGGTTGACTCTGTGGTCATGCTGGCTGCTTCTGCGCGGTCAGTGGCTCCACCTCATCCTCGTGATGATGAGTCTGGTTCTGTTCTGGGCTTTTGAAACGAACCGTGTTTTGTTCATGTCTCATCCTCCCGCGAAATCATTTGAGGATGGCAAGCTAAGGCAGAACTTGCGCAAAAAATAAACGGACGCACCATGGCAACAGCCGTTGGTATATGGTGGAATTAATGTTTAGCTTGGCAACAGAGAAATTCTCATTTATCTCACTGCATGGCCATTTATGTCAATTGACGTGCTAGCTGAGGCAGGCTCCTTGAGGATTTGTGACAGAATAAATGCACAATTCTTGGCTGATGCTTAATTTTAAGAACATGGTGACTCCCGCCGAATCAACAGAAAACATGTAGCTCTTACGGTTTTTGCAGTTGGTCTTACACGTGATGTTATAGCGTTCAGCCAGATTTTTTCAGCGAAGTTTTGTGTGTTGCTTTGCTTGTATTAAGTGTAATAGATAGACTCAGTCTGTCCCTTTTGTAGGGAGCACTGAGGAGTCCAGAATACTGACACAACATCTCCCTCTTTCAGCTTACAGAAGTAGGTCGCATCGGCTTCAGCATATCACACCCATACTCTGGTACTTTCTCAAAACACAAGCATATTTTCTCAAATCAAATATATTTTTAAACTATCCTAATCTTCTATAGATCTTTGTAAAATGGGAAATGTAATTCTTCATGGAGGCATTTCTGGGATAATACAGCATGAAGTGCCAACTCAGAGTAGAATCCATAAATAACTTTGATACGCTGCTTTGCCCAGAAAGAATCAATCCTTTATGGTTGTGCTCATATGATTATTAACAGGATGGTGTATAATTTGCGTCAGGTGTGCGTGATGGGCACCCATGATTTGTTCAGATTTAGATGCGCGTCACAGATGCTGGCCTCTGCTCTATCCAGTGCACTGTGAAGAGGGGTTCGGGCTAGTCTTCTTCACCATGACAACCAGGGAGCAAGAGAGGGAGAAGGAGAGAGAGAAAGTGAGAGGGGGGAGAGAGAGTGAGAGAGGGAAGGGAGAGACAGTGAAGCTAGTCATCACTAACTTGCTAATTAAAGCTTGGATCCACTTACCCCACATCGATAAAGATCACTGATGTATTCTGAATTATGCACAAGCAACACAGCTTTTTTCATTATGAAAACAAATCCACTCCAAACCCAGCCCATCCCATCTCATTCCAAATTTTTCTAAATTATGTTTTTTTTTTGTTTTTTTGTGGGCTTCCTCGAGGCGACAATTCGAGTAAAACGACGTTGCTCTTAAAAAGCACATAAAATAGATTTGAAAAACATTTCTGGATGACTCTTCTGTTACAGGAGCAGGAATTCAGCGTGCAAGTGAAAGAGGAGGAGGGCACTTTTGGAAGCACTCATGAAATCAAAAACATCAGCCACACGCCTCATGAGAATGGCAGGCTTATGACACATGGCTATGGGCATTTAGATGAACACCAGGAAGTATGACCACTGGCTGGTGAGTTTATGGAAGCAAGCTCAGTACACTGCTGTCTCATTCTCTGAATTTACACAACAAATAAATGTGTGTAAACATGTGCAAAATGTTTTTCAAATATTAAAAGTGCCGTTACACTGGTTTCTTCCCACAACCCAAAGATGCTACATGGCTAGGCTTATATGTGCGCCCTGTGATGGAGTAACAGTCTGTCTGGGGTCTATCCCTACTGTTCGCCCATTCCATCCCACCCCCAACCCCCCCAACCCCACATGACCAAGACCACATTGGCTGCTCAATACTCAATAACTACACCCCCCTCTTACCTCCAATCATCTCTTACCTATATAATTTCAGACAGGAAGAGGTGACAAATGGAAGATAGGAGGATAATTTCTTTTCGTACTATTTGAGTTACTCTTTTTTAGCTACTGTGCTCATCCCTGTGATTTCATCTCAACTCGAAAACATGATCCCTGCAATATGATAAAATAGTCAAGCAATGCATCACATTAGTCAAGAAATACCAAAAGCAAATGTTTACATCCATCTGGATAAAAGTGGGTGCGATCCCAAGCAACAGACAGGTCCATAAATATTTGGATGCTGACTAAGTTATTGTTATTTTGTTTACCACAGCATATTCAAGATGAAATAAAATTCTTATTACTCTGTCAAAGTGCAGACTCTCAGATTTAGTCCTTCAATCCATACTTTGAGAATCGTTTACCAATCACAGCATGGTGATATCCCCAAAACTTGTATTTCGGGAATATAAATAGCAAAAAACAGGAGTTTGGTGCATTTGTAACAACCATTGAAAGAGCCCAGAAGACCGTAAATAAAAAAAAAATATGGTGGTTGACAAAAGAATTTTGAAAAATCAGTAAGTTTGCCAAAGGGGAAAAAAAAATCCAAGAAAGCCTGTTCCGTTCTGGAACACATCTTTTGGAGAGATGAGACTAAGATTAATTCATATCTTAACTTAACTTGTGACTTGTGATAACTAGAAAACTACTGTAAATTAAGAAATCTGGTAACCAAATTGAATAGATGCAAAAAAGAATATTGCCAATGTAAAATTAATGACCTTAAAAATGACAGTAAAAAACTATGGAAAACATTGAATGAAATAATGGGAAGGTCTTAACACCAGACAAATTCATTTATAGAAAATAATGGTACTTTTTTAAAAAAAACCTGTTGAAATTGCAAATTATTTTAATAATTACTTTGTGAGCAAGATTGACGGTCTCAGAAAGGGCTTAATGCCAGGCGATGGCTCCTCCTCGTGCACACTAATTGAGAAGTGTACGATGAAGAATAAGAACTGTAATTTTGACTTTGTACAGATTGCTGTCCCTGACATAAATAAATTTTTACTATCCCTGCCAATTGAAAAACCTGCTGGAACAGACTACCTAGATGGTAAATTGCTACGATTTGCTGCAGCTCACATATCAACTCCCATTTGTCACATCTTTAACAGATGTTTATCTAACGGGGTTTGCCCAAGGATATGGAAAGAGGCTGAGATAATTCCAATACCAAAGGACAATAAATCAAATCTTACTGGTGCAAACAGCCGTCCAATAAGCATACTTCCTGTCTTAAATAAATTATTAGAAAAGATCGTTTTCAATCAAATCCAAAATTATTTTATCATAAATAATTTGATCACAAGTTCACAGCATGCATACAGAGAGTGTCACTCAACCACCACAGCTCTAGCCCAGCTAACAGATGACTGGTTGAAACATATGGATAATAGGGTAATAGCAGGCACAGTTATACTTGATTTCAGTGCTGCTTTTGATGTTATAGATCACAACATATTGATTACCAAATTAGATAAATATGGATTTAGCTGCTCAACACTCTCTTGGATGATCAGTTATCTATCTGAGAGATCGCAGAGAGTTTTCTTTAATGGTAGCCTTTCCGACTGCAAGCAGATCAGCTGTGGAGTTCCACAAGGGAGCTGCCTTGGCCCTTTACTTTTTTCTATTTACACAAATGATTTACCTCTCACAATACAAAATTCCACTATGGTTATGTACGCGGATGACACAACACTGTATAGCACTGCCTCAACTATAAATGAGCTAGAAACCATCGTGAATCAGGATCTAGAGAGGGTGTCTAGCTGGGTGAAAAATAACAAACTGGTCCTGAATATCTCGAAAACAAAATGCATTATTTTTGGCTCAAGAAGTATGCGTATTGGTGACCCACAGCTGCATCTATCAATGTCAGGAACAGCAATAGAGCAAGTCAAGAAAACGAAATTACTTGGTGTAATGTTGGATGAACAGTTGTCATGGTCTGATCACATTGATAGTACTGTGTCCAAAATGGGAAGAGGCTTAGCATTGATTAGAAAGTGCTCTCCTTATTTGTCATCCTCTGTGATCAGTCAGGTAATACAGTCCTTGGTTTTCTGTCATCTGCAATACTGTTCTATTATATGGTCTGCAGCAGCTAAGAAAGAAATACCCAAATTGCAATTGATTCAAAAACAGAGCAGCTAGACTGGCACTTAACTGCTCAACACGTACAAATATAGCTGATATGCACTCCCGACTTTCCTGGTTCTCAGTTGAAGTTAAACTCAGCTTCAACATCCTGATGTTCTTTAGAAACATCATATTCAATCAGACACCCAAATATTTTTTCAACCAATTACTAAATACTAGAGACCATTACACCAGAAATGCCAGCTCTTGTTACCTGATACCTCCAACTCCGAGAACTAATTTACTCAAACACTCAGTTATATACCGCTCAATTATGTCCTGGAATTCTTTACCTCCTTATATATCTCGTTTACAAAACAAACTAACTTTTAAAAAACGACTTAAGGCTCACCTAAGGCAGCAGACCACATGACTGTAAATTTATGATTGATCTTAAAATTAGTAGAATTACTATTATCATAGCGACTGAAGATATATTTAGTGCTATTATTGTGTATTAGTATATTTATAGGGTTATTAATATATGATGATATTATGCGTATATAATTGATGTGTGTGTGTGTGTGTGTGTGTGTGTGTGTGTGTGTGTGTGTGTGTGTGTGTGTGTGTGTGTGTATTGTTGTTGTCTTTATTATTATAAGTGTAGTTATGCTAGGAATTTATGACCATGAATTTATTTTATGTCTTGGATGTTATCATTCATGTTATATTTTATGTATCTTATGGACCCAAGGAAGATTAGTGGTCACCTAGGCGGAAGCTAATGGGGATCCATTCAATAAACAATAAACAAAACCAGAATGATAGGAAGAGAAGAGCATGGAGAAGGGAAGGAACTGCTGATGATCTGTAGTATACCCTCTCATCTGTGAAGCGTGGTCATCTGTGGGCATGTATGGAACAGGCACCCATTTATTTAATTAGTGGCTACTGACGAAAGCAGACGGATAAATTTTGAATTGTATGGCACTATATTATCACTGCAGATTCTGCCAAATTTGTGAAAACTCACTGCATGGCGTTACAAAAGCAACCCCTTAAAAAAAAAATAAGTAGAATTTTCTTTAATTCTTAAGTCAATCACCTAACCAGAATTAAATGGGGCATGAATTTTATTCACTGAAGGCAAAACTAAAGGCAAAACATCCCGAGAATAATCAGGAAATGAAGACAGCTGCAGTGAGGGCCTGGCAGAGCATCACCAGGGAAGAATTTCGGCGTCTGGTGCAGGCTGAGAGTTCCAGAATTCAGGCAGTCACAGACAGCAAAAGATTTACAACTAAGCATCAAAAATGACAATTTTATTTACGAGTATGCTAGTTTTCCTAAATACTTCCGAGCCCCTAAAATCGGAGGTGGTGGGGTGCTTTGTGTACAATTGTTTGTAATTCCGACATGGTTCACAGATCTTTTTGGCAGCACCCTTAAATTAAATCTGAAAGCCTGACCTTCAAGCACATCCTGATTAACTTTTATGGACCTCACTGTATGTAATATGAAAGACTTGACTGGAGCCCATTTGTTTGACAAGGGTAGACAAGGAGTAATGGCCGGGCTATAAAGACTGCTGTCATTCCCAGAATCGGTATCAGTGTGAAGCTGTTCAGTAATATAGAGTGCAGTAAGCTAAGCTGATAAAAAAAGCAACAGCAAGTGTAAACTGAGACTTTGGGGTGATTTGCTTGAGGGCATTCAGTATGTAAGGGAGATTGATAGAGCTAACTATGCAGGATTATTTAGGATAAGTTCTGTTTGTAAAACTAGGGGTCATCAATGAAACTTACCCTTGGATATACGTATATAGCACAGATATACTGAGTCAAAAAAGAAACTTCACACTCATAAATTTGTAAATATTTTCTTGAAACTTTTAATAAAAGAGTTTTTATGATCACTAGTGGTAAATGTGTTGTCAAAGACATCATGACACACATCAACTCCGACGTGCACAGGTACGTAGCATGTGCGAGCATACTTTAAGCTAAAACCATGTTGTTTTCTCGTGTTCCTAGTCACGTGACCATATGAGAGATGTGCAACTGAGCTCACGTTAGCACGTTAGAGTGACATCTCGGTTTTTACAGTTAATTATTCGTTGATTTTCAATGCCATGGCTGTCAAACATTCAGCGTGAACGTGCCATTGGCATGCTGAATACAGAAACGTCCGTCGCTGACATTGCAAGGGTTATAGGATGCAGTCAATGGACTATCCATGATCTTCGAACACGTCTCCAACAAACTGGCACCACAGCTGACCGACCTCGTTCTGGTAGCCCACGTGTAACGTCAAAAGCAGAAGACCAACAAATTGTCTTACGTCATTTGCATAATCGATTTGTCACTGCAACGTCCACAAGGAATGAATTGTTCAGAGGTTGTGTGACTGCCCAAACCATACTTAATCGCCTGCGCACTGCTCTTATTCAAGTTGTAACTTACCATTTTTGCTCTTGGACATTTCCGTAGCACTTCCGGTGGAACTGGTTACATTATGGACATCATTTTTATGATACACCATCTTTAATGAGTACAGAATTAAATAAAATCATTATTTAAAACCTCATTTCTTATATGTTCAACTGATAGACCTCCAAACGAGTGTGAAGTTTTTATTTTGGCTGAGTATATTAGGAAATACTTTTTCATGCAGAGAGTGGGCACAGCTTGCCTGGCTATGTTGCAAAGTCCAAAACTCTGGGTTTTCAGGTCTAGGCTTGATATAGTGCTGGATATAACTCTGAAGTGTTAGGTTCACTTTAGAGACAGGAAAATTGTGAGCCTGTCTGGGCTAAATGGCCTGTTCTTGCCGCTCATGTCATGTTATGTTATGTTACCAGTGGCACTGGTGAAAACATGGCCATTGATAGAACTACCAACTCACTGGTGCAGTCAAACAATTATTCAGTATCTTTGGCTTCATTTACAAAGAAAAAAAATTGTTGACTTACCACAGAAAGAATGAAAGGTTTCTGAGCATAGACGGAAAATGCAAACAAAAAAGAACTGCTATAATAGATACACAATGCTGAATGATTAAATAAATTCTTTTAGCAAGCCATCTTTTGCCAGAAGTATGTACTGCATACAATGGTTTTAAGAAAAATTAACATTGAAGAGCCTAATCCAAACAATGGGAAGCGTACTTTTGGTCATGGACGATTCCACAAATGACAGACAATTGCACTGTATATGTTGGCACTCTCACATACATTTTATGATGCTAGACATTTATTGCAAATGACATGCGCAGGCCGAGTGGTCATCCTCACGAACAAAACAGTGAGCAAACAATGTGTCAGGGGATAGAATGAAGCCAGGTTGTATTCACATTTTATAAGCCTGGTCAATAAAAAATGAGCCCGTTTTTGAAAACTAGCCCATTCAGACTGTCAGGATTTGTGACAATCATGAGTACAGGCTTGACATGACACCCTGTTGCCCACTCAGCAAATAATCTGAATTTGATATATGGTTTTCTTATTGTTAGTAATTCATTGATCTATGCACTGCAGATTAGGCTCCATTGTTGGGCGTTTAAACTGAGGAGGCTGGGAGGTTTATTTGAAATGTACTAGCAATTACCAAATCTTTAATTAGCCCTAACTGTCAGATTTCTTTCTTCTAGTGATGGCCTTGAAAAACCAGGTCCTGTCATTTCTAAAATAAAGTTGTATTAGTCAGACTTTGGGTTCTGCCGTATTTTACTGTGCTCATCATTTCCGTACGCTTTGCAATGTGCAGATCATCATCTGCTGAATGTTCACACTGCATTCGGTGCCAGAGGCTTAATTGAAAATTTCGACTGACGTGCTCTTTTCATGGTTTTAACAGGCTCAGCGAAATTAATGAGATCAGAAAATCTTGTTCACAACCAGGCACGCGTGTCAAAAAATTCTCAGAGCGAAAATGTACTTGTGTGAACAGAAATTCCGAGCATCGCGGAAATCTTCTCTTAATTTACCCCAGCATTGTTTCTCAGGAGCAACTGCGCTGCGATATTACTGTTGTAGCACATGTTATGGAGACTGTTTCCAACTCAGAAGGTCATGGCAGTCAGCAAAGCTGTTGTTCCAAGCAGAAACCACTTGAGGCGCCAGGTGCACATCAGTTCTTGTTTGTCGTGGACACACAGCTGGGAGCCGCACATCTCACCTATTTAAATTTCACTCTTTCACAGACATGCATCATCACTATCATGTGACAGGAAAAGAATAATGGGGTTTAGAAAAATTATATTCAAACGCCTGACTGGAACATTCGCATGGTACAGGTCTCATAAAGGAAGTAGCTTTCGACACCAGTTCAGACAGACACCTTACACCACCACTCTGCCATAAAATAAGCATCTCCTGCTATTGCCTGCAGCTGCTGCATCACTTTTGCTTGCTGCTAGTTAAGACCCCAATTCCTTCAAAGTATCCTCCTGTAGGCTCAATATACTGACACTCCCTGCTCTCACTCAGTAGGCAGCAGGGTATGTCAGGGTAACAGCCTAAAACCCAGACAGTCATTGCATCAACTGATAAAAAAAAAAAACTTTCAACTTGTGACGACAGACTGAACCATGGCCTCATAATGATTTTTCAGAAAGGCTGTACTTTAACCTTTCCATTCATATGCATATGTCAAATTCGACGTATTTTTTATGCAAGTTTCAAAAGAAAATTGAGGAAAACACACACAAAAAAATTATCGGGGGATAAAAAAAATTGAGCCATATCATGTACCATTGCAATACTGCTATCCATTTCCTAATACTGCAGACATAGATCTTCCAAAGAATCACAACAAGACAGCACTCCTCTACTTGAGCATTATAATCGCCCTCCATGACTACCGCCACTAAAGAAAGGCAGATTGCTTGTTGAGTCAAGCGCAACAGGATTCAGCTCTGATCAACTGTGACTGAGGGAAACTAAATTAGCTGGCCAGCAATTTAGTGTCTGTTTTTTTCCTGGCCGGCTTTTTGTGTTTTTTGTCTCTGTTCTTGAACAGCTCCAAGCATCACTTCTTGCAAGCCGAATGCAAGGATGGTGACCAGCTGTGATCACCGTTTTGGGCTTGTTAGCTATATGAAAAATGATGGATATGTTTTAATTCAGAACCTTGGGATTCAGGGGTGTAGTTAGTGTGCCCTACATAGAGGATCTTAAATGAGTGGGCGTGTCATATAAAAGTTATGAAACAATCTGAGTAAATTTATTTTTAAGCTTGCAACAAACCCAAAATTTACTTAATGAGATTCATAACTTTTTTATGACGCAACCCAGAGTACAAGGTTCTGTTTATCACATAACTGAATTGCATAATTTAACAGAAAAGAAGTAATTTTCGTTAGTGCATATCATGTGTTGGCACTGAGCTAATGCCACCGCTCTGCTATCTTAATCAATCACTGAGTCGCAAACAATAGTGTTTGAACTTGCAACGGTTTGTAAATTCAGTCAACTGAGCAGCTAGCCTACATTAGCTAGCTGACAAACTAATGTTACATTGTGGCTATTTGAAAGTACTACATGCACGCTAGCTAGTAAGCAATGTAACGTAAACTTAGTCGCGTGAGTGGCACTTGGCTGCCTGCAACAGCGCTGAGCCGTACTGACTTGACCACTGTTACATTTGGTATTCTGCTCCACTAATTATCAAAGGTGTGACGTAACACAAAGCAATTTTTTCTTCCACATTTTCAGCCAATTAAATTTTCACGAAAGTAATATGTACCTTGGGTAATAGCAAAAATATGTATGGCATGAGCTGGACTATGGGAAAAGTGCTACAGTTATTAATAAGATACAATACGGGCTTAATCTAATAGATAGAAAAGACTTAGAAAGTCCCTCAAGTTTGAGGACTGAGAAAGTTAGGAAATTTTACAATATAAGACAAGTTGCACTGTGCAGATTCACCAGAGTCCATTGGCCGAACATTCAGTACTATATGAAGCAGCAGCATTAGCGGTTTGAGTTTATCAACTAAATCTGTGAGTAAAACATTAAAAAATAAACAATGTCGTTGTGTGATAGCTTTTCAGATGATAATTATAAAGCATGAGCAGCCACTCCAATTTCCAGAATCAAGTGAACCTTTCTGGTCAATAAAATTAATGAGAAATTACCAAAATGATTCTGCCCATAGTGTCATTTTTTGAGCAGTTGACTGGGGCAATAAATGGAGAGGCGGCCTTTCAACAGTTATGGTTGTGAATTTGATTCCTTGCATAGTGTGTTTAATTTTACAGATTAGATCCACATTATTTAAAATTTTTTGAATACATAATACCAAATTTCCTAAGGTGTAACAAACCCTCTGGAGTGGTCTTTATGAGTACGTGTATGGTCACCAGTGGATGGAGGTATTTTTTGAGAAATTATAATTATCTGTCCATCCATTAATTATCTAAAACACCTCTTCCTCACCAGAGATGCAGACGAGCCAGAGCCTAACCTCGCCGATTATGGGCAAAAGGAGGAAACGCTGAACCGCTCAGCAATCTATCGCAGGGCTCATGCACCATTTACACACACACACACACACACTCTCCATTACAATTATGACCACCAAAGTATTTAATAGCAGTTCTGATGCAATGCCGTGAAAGATAATAACAATGATTACCATCCGTGTTTTGCAGGAGGAAAATGAGTGTCTGTACCAGTTTACAGTATGTATGAATCTTCCAAGTTGTGTATGTGCGAGTGTGCGTGTGTGTATGCATGTGTATGCTTGTGTGTGTGTGTGTGTGTGTGTGCGCAAGCATGTTTACCTTTCCTTGCGGGGACAAAATGTCCCCATAAGTACTGCAATACCAGATTTCTTAATCCTTATGGGGACTTTTTCAGGCCCCAATGAGGAAATTGAGCTATTCTAGGGTTAGGGGTTAGGTTTAGGGTTGAGATAAGGTCAGGGTTAGGTTAAGGTTAGGGTTTGGGTTAGGTATGTACTGTTGAGGGTTAAGGTCAGGGAAAGGGGTTAGAGAATGAATGCAAGTCTATGGAATGTCCCCACAAGACATGAAAACCCAATATGTGTGTGTGTATGTGCGCGTGCGCATATGTGTGTGTGTGAGCTGTGGCCTGTGGGCGAGAATAGGCTGAAGCATCACCAGGGAATCCACAGAGTGGGCATACGAGCCGCACTGACCCTTGTGTGCTTGAGTCATCCACACCACAATCAGGGAAAAGGGCAGAGCAGAGTATATCGCTCACTGCAATTGTGCTCAGGTGGGTGAGGTTTCACACGGAGGAGAGAGAGCAGGGTAATGAGAGGGGAGGGGGAATATCCTCTTGTACCTCCAACCTCCAGTACAGCCTTATTTAATATAAACAACAAATCTCAAAAACAGGCCTCAGTCTATCAAACCTTTTAAAGGAGAACTATGGGCGCCTTGGTGGCGCTGACTGTAGGACCACGTCTGCATGCGGCGGCTAACCTTTGATGCGTCTCCCCCGTCTCTCTAATTTCCCATTCTTCCTGTCTGTGCTGTCCACTCAGATAAAAAGCTAAAAGCCATACCCAATATCGAATAAGGAAAAGTAATGCCTTGGCCATTCCAGGTGCGCATGCAGGCCCCCAAATACTGGCACGCGCAGGTTCTAATTCTTAAAATTAAGGCTAACTTGACACCATGCTACATGCTAACCTTGTGATGACATTCAATGGAAGTCAATGCACCAAGCCTAAAGAAGCTAATCAGCACCCTCATTCATTGTATCTGTTGTGATTACAAGGCTAACATGTAGCATGGAGTGTCCCTTTAACTCTCATTTCTCTTCCCAAGCCACAAATATTTACAGTTTTAAAATAATATGGAGTTTTGAATTAACTCCAGGTGGCATGCATAAGTCGGTTCTGGTGCATGTATGAATAGATAAACATCAGAAGAAAGTAAGGTAATCCTTTATATATTACTGGTTGAGTATTCAAAAAGGGGGGTGGTGCAGTGGGTATCACTGCCACCACACAGTAAGAAGGTCATGGGTTTGAATCCGGCCTGGACCCTTTCTGTGTGGAGTTGGCTTGTTCTCCCTGTGTTCATGTGCGTTTACTCAAGGTACTCCAGTTTCCTCCCACAGTCCAAAGACATGCATGTCAGGCTAATTGGAGACTCTAAATTGCCCATAGGTACGAGTGTGTGAGTGAATGGTGTGTAGTTCCTGTGTGGATTGGCAAGCTGTCCAGTATATGTTCTTGCCTTTCACCTGTAGTTAACTTGGATAGGCTTCAGCTCCCCGATCCTGGTAAGGAAGAAGCGGTTTAAATAATGGATGGATATTTAAAAAGACAACTGACTGATAAAATTAACCCTCAAACATAAAGCCCTGGAACTGAAAAAATACCCTGAAATTGTTCTTTTATTGTTGTATGGCTGGAGTAATTATGAAGTACAATGACTTTGGCGCACTAAAGGGGAAGTCTATTGCTTCTCTCCTAGCCTCCTCGCCGAGCCTCTTGAATAATAGCCTGTGAGACGAAGTCAACACAAGGCAATCTGTTCAAAATTTTATCGGGAGGTGCACATCTGTGTCAGAGAGGAAATCGCCAGGAAAGCCCTGCTGTTGAATTCTGCATAATGCCAGTTCTTGGCTCTGTGACTGATGCAACAGTTTTTTATTTCATTAGCATGTAAATAACAGTCTGCTACTGTATGCTGGAAAACTGGGTTAATGGATGGCTCATATGTGATAACGCGGGGATGCATTGGCCCCCCTCCATAAGGAACAAGACAATAAATGGGGTTTTCAGCTGAATTTCCTGTTGTACCATATAGTATCTGTCCATCCAGGCAGTATCGCTAAATGAGTTTTTGTCGTGCTTGCTCATACTCGGCCAAATACACGTATATTTCTCTGGTCTATTGTTGTGTCATTTCTAAGCACCAGCAATTTTGCATTTGGAAAAATTGTACAGTGAATTCTCTCTCCAAATCTAATAGTAGTAAACATCCGAAGAGCTGTTTCTCTGCCTAGTTCCAGTAAGAGAGCCTTTATCTGCCGGCTGTGTAGCTGGCTGGTGGGAAGCTGTGGTAACCTGATAGGGGAAGTGTGAAGCATTGTAGTTTCAGCATAGGAGCTGGAGAGGGTGTACAGTGCTAACTCAGGATTGAATCACAGTCTTCGGTGTCACTCGCTGGTTTGGTGACCTGCTAGCATCGTTTGGCATTCACACCTGTCTGTCCCCTAACGCATCCTGACAGTCACCCCAGGGGTCCAGCCACCCTGAGATTAGCACTGTATACTCCATTGAAAGTGTTCTGTTATGCTTTACATAGCATGCTTTCTGATTTAAGATAACATAACATGTTTGATACCTTCTTGTGATTTAACTTCTGAAGCAGTATAAATTAAATGAGTTTGCTCTCATAGAGATCTCCATTCTATTCATCCATTACCTAAAATGCCTCTTCCACATTAGGGTCATGGGAGCCACTCCCTGCAGACTATGGGTGAAAGGCTGGGACCCTTACTGAGCTGCTCGCTGATCCATCACAGGACTGGATTCATTCCAACACTTGAGCCAGCAGATAACTTTGAGTCTCCAATTAGTCTGATGTGCACGTCTTCAGATTGTGACAGACAACCGCAGAACTCAAGATAAAATCCACGTCAACACGGGGAGGACATGCTAACTCCCTTCAGAGAGGCCCCAGGCTGGATTCGAACCAGTGAGCTTCTTCCTTTGAGGCAGCAGGGCCACCCCCCATGGTGTCCCTCTCCATTAAACCATATGTCGTTTAAAATGACTCATGTCTGCCGCTACGTTCCCAACACGTAGTAAGGTTTCCTGGCGGGCACTGCGCAAAAAGGCAAGGATTTCCTCAAGACTGATGAACTCACAGACCATGGCGTGAAAAAATAGGAAGTAAAAAGCCTCTGAAATCCAAAAAGCATCTTTAAAGTCTGACACGTCGTTCAGTATTGCAATGGGACTCAACATTGTTGTCTCCACGCGCTTTTTTTGTCCCCAAAGGGGGCTTCTGTTGATTTATCTTCAAAGAAAAATAAAGCACTTTGTGCTCAAACTAAATGGCTTCATTCTGAATGTGGCTGTGCAATTCATAGTGCAAAAACAAATTTGTTCATCAACAAATGTCCACAAGATATAGCAAAATATTCCATTACTGATAAATTATGGAGAGGCACTATGAATTATACTTTGAACACAGCACTGATAAATCAAAATTATGCAAGTGTATTTTCATTACAAATCATCCATGTTCAATTTAATTTCTATTCAGTATGTTATGTTCATAATGTGTCCCAGTTCAGTGCAATTTAGCAAAAATAAGTAAAGTTGCAGAAGAAAATGTTCTTAAATGCAACTTTAGCTTATTGAGATCATGTAGGATGGACAGTTTAACACAAAATGTGGATTGTAAACTTGAGACTAGTTCGTACTGAAAGCAGGCCTGTAGCCAGCGCCTAGCGTTTTCAATAAAGTATACTTAAACCACATGTTTTTTGCCTGGGCACAGAAAATTAGCCACAATAATTGCTACATCATTAGAGCTGCTAGCTGCAATGGCTTACTATTATACAGGGTTAGCGATGGGAGCAGCTAGTTTCAGCAATAAAAGCGGTCAAAGACAGAGAGAAACTGCATTAAACCTTTACCATTACTTAAGTCTCACTTCAGTGTGTTAAGGGATGGTTATCCTTTTTTTAAATCCAGTCTTAGGTCATAATGCACCCTTTGTGTTTCATTTTCTGCAGCCGTGAAATCGACAAACGCCTCACAGTGAGGGTTCCATTATTCACTGGTACTGCAGTCTGAAGCACCCTTCAAGATCCATGTAATAAAGGAAATATGAAGCTATCAGGATTAAAAAGGTTGCCAATGGGGAGGTCTATGAATGAGAAAATTAGACAAACTGCATTTATCAAGTGCTCTCGGCTACATACTTAATCACAAGGATTGTTTGAGCCAAACACTCCACACTCAACCACCAACTGTTCCAGCAATTCAAATGCATCAAGTCTAAAATGCTGTTGCCAAAGATTAATTCTCCATCACAAGAGAAAGTATTTGTCTTAAATTAGCCTGAAAATGGTAAGTGACCCAAGCTCACAGTCGCAGTAGATGCAAACGTAAGCGCTTGTCCGCTTGACAACGTGTTGCCATAGAAATGGCAGAGAATACACACAATCCTGGTCTCTGAGGAGGTCTTATGAGGGGACAGATCGGCAGGGAAAACAATGAGTGATTCCGTGGTTGGGCCGGAAGGAAGAAGGCCACAACGTAATTAAAGAAAAAGGTCCAGACAATCTACTGACCTTTCACAAGTTGACATATTGTATGACAAATCTCTGTATCCAAAATACTGCAGCAACCACAGCAATCAAAGTCTGATGAAGAGATAGAGAGGGAAAAAAAGCAAAAGGATAAGGGAGACGCTGGTAGGAGCCTCTTATGGGACTTCCTTTGAAGTCAGTTTGGAAGTGAGATCAGCATGTGATAGGACAGGACAAGCGGACAAAGAGCAGATTTATTTTCTTTTGGACCAGCAAAGAAATATGAAATGACACATTGCAGGGGAAAATGTGACATAGAATAAGAAGGGGAAGGTTTTTATCCAGTCTTGGTCTTTTAGCAGTTACAAAGCAGAGGCATCTCCCTGTCTGACCTGCATTAAACACAGACCTCATTGCAAAGTGGGACACTCCTTTATATAGAACACGGATAAAAATGAGCGCGAGGACAGGCACAGAGAGTTCGAGAGATGTACCTTCCACCGAATGCAGAGGAAAATACACCCAGCACTTAAAATTGCTTGGGGAATCCTGTTCTTTTATAAAGGACTCCGCCCCACCAATGACCAACCAATGGGTGACCAACAGACTTATGGGCCAGTCTAATATGCAACTCTGTAACATCTTAATTGCTCTCTTACTGAATAATTTATCTGTCTGTCTGTCAGACTGTCTGTCTAAGCACACATCCGCAGTACTCAGCTGCCAAAAACATACTTAAGCAGGGAAACACTGCTACACTATAGTGCAATACTAAAGATGCGTGCAGCGTGGAAGAACTGATGTAACGAAGCATTAATTACCAATTCTCCCATTGTATACATGAATACACAACCACACGCTCACATGCACAAAGACACTCACCACGCATAAGCATGAACTGATTTCTAGCTTGTTTCCTGAAATACAACATACTGCTTGATATGTGATTAAAAATGAGTTTGTGCAAATATTTTCCGATCAAAAATATTGCATGTTTGGAAAAATATAAAAAATATAATTTGGTGAAATATAAAATTAAATTCATTTAACCTTCCATGGATCAGATTATTGTTCCGCAGACAAACTGCGTAGCTTGGAGTCTACATGAAACGGAGAGAGAGAGTTGATGAAATATTTAGTATGGATACCATTTTATGAATGAATTGGGCTTACTCTAGTTCTTTCAAGGTATTTTAAACGTACATAGTATAAAAATGTTAAGATTGCAGGTCAAAAACGCAAATTGCTGCTTATTGCGACCCAACAATTATCACAAGTGTAGTCTTAACATTTTAAAGTTGCAAAGGAAAAGGGTCGTCTTTCTTGATTCCCGCCTTTCGTCTTTTTGTACCTCTGTTGGAAGAAAGGTAAAACGAAGAAGTCGATTAATCTCGACTCCCTCCCTGACGCGCTTCACCTTCATTCGTCTTTCTTTGCATCGGCGAACGGAAAGCAGGTCATCAGCAGCTGCAGGACTAAGTTTGGCATCGTACCCTTGAAGTGTGTCTCGCGCAGGCAGGGAGAACACCACGAGCGGCGGCGGCCCCACTGAGACGAGGCAGCGGGTTATAATTGGAGTCGATACTGTACTCAGGCTCAGGTCTACCTTCACCGCGCACCGACTGGCGGGATGTATGAGCATTCAATTCAGTCGGTAATTGCGCTCATCGTCCCCAAGAATGACTGATCGCTAACGAATGGACCGAAGCCTGTCCATACAAAGCACATCAGAGTTAAATTTAGAATACTCATTCAAAAATAGGACAATTCACAGTTACATTCAGAGCATGAAGGGCGCAGAGCATGAAGTGCGCAGTAGATTGTAAGGCTGCGCCCCCTGCGGAATATTCTGAATGGACTGGCATGGATGACAAATGCACCAGTTTGCTGGTTTTCAGAATCACAGCCTATATTACGCAGTGAAGGTAGAATGACCGAGATTCTATAATTGAGTGAAACCGACAGTGTCTGGTAAATACAAGCCCTGAGATTCTCAGTTTGAAGAGTTATCTCCTCTTAACCCTCTGAATCCTGAATGGTTGCAAAAATGGACAAGTATGACATTATAGTGCATGTAGGCAATTATTGCAATTCATAGAAATCATTTTTCAACAGCATCACCCAAGGCATTTGGGAGCGCAGACTGGCATGATTTTAGCCTTCTCAGACCAGCCTGTTAACATTAAATTTAAATGTGAAAATTCACAAAGATAGATGTTCAAGGGTAAACCAGCCACTGCATGCACAGGAACAGTAGCAGTTTCCTCAGGTGAAGAGTTTACAAACTTAATTGCTTTAATAGCAGCATGCTCCAAAAAAAGTATTACTACATATTTAGCAATGTTTCACCTGGATCACACCAAAGCCCATAAATCATTAGTTTGCATGATGACCATGCGCTAACAATTTCCTTTCATCGATTGGCTTACCTTAAATCTACTCTGTTCCATGACAGGTGCTTTAAAAGCCCAGGTCATAAGGCATCTAATATGGCTCTCCCTTCCACTTTGGCTTCTGAATGACCATAACAAGAGTGAGCAGAAAACAGCCCAGCTTACAAGCGGAGGAACGGAAATGCCTAGGAAATATAGCGGAGACTCGTCTCGCTGTCCTAGATTACAGTGTTCTGTTTTCTCGCCACGTAATGATGTAGGCCACAGCTTGGTGTCCTGAGAGCCACAGTCCCCAATACTTTGGATCAAGTGAAGCCGGAGAGTTTAAGACCCTTACACAGTCAGGCCTTGAGAAAAATAGCCGATACTGTGTGGGCCTTGCATTTACGTTCTTTTAAACTCATCCATTGTCTTCCAAAAATATGTAACTTCCAGTATGCTAAAAAAGTCAGGTGTAAAAAAAGAAAAACATCCAATGATAATATTATTAGAATGAAATTATTGACTTTTTTCCTGTTGTAAAATATGAATCATTCAGAAGTTATAAAGTGTCCCAAACAATGATCGATTATGGAGAGCTGTAGCTGTTTATCACATTATCCAGGGAGCATTTATTCTACTAATACCATATTGAGAACCTCTTCAGAGACTGCTCACTCTTTAAAATGATGAATGTCTCATTTAGTGAATATAGATTTCAATCCAGCTGGCTGTAGAGTACTGTGTAAACCTTAAGCATCTGCTTGTGGACAAATAAGAACAGCTCACCCTCCCTAATTCATATACTCACATCACTTTATACATCCTTCCAAAGGCAGCCTTATGACATACAGCCCCATTTGTTTACAAAAGCTTGCCTCTGTCCACTAGCTTTTATGTGTAAGCATTTTAGGCCTCCATTGGTTTGCTTAGCTGTGCAGGCCGAACACTGCAATTGCGTCGTGATTCCATGCCGCCATCTTGTGGTTTTTCCTGAGTATTACATATTTAATACTATCCCCTCATTTCATTTCTCAGTGTGTAACATCCTCAATTCCTTCCCTGCCTCCTGCCCTCATGTTTTTGAGTTCAAGACAAATTACATATTTCTATTCACAAAATGGCAGCTGTATGTCTGCATATGCTTCTTTTATTCACCATGTGTGCCTCCATGAAGAATATACCTGTGTATCCTCCCTCATCTCCACCGGCAAACCACCTCAGTCTTCGCTCCTCTCCCCTGCAGCTGCGTTTAAGGTATAGAGACTTCTGGCAAATTGGTGCCCTGAGAGGAAATTTCTGAGTCACAAGCAGGAGAAAGGAGACGACCAGGCCAAAAACAGAGAAATGAGATGAGCTCTGTCAGCTGAGAGCATTTTTTTCCTTCCCTTAATTCCTTCCATTGTTTTTTTCTCGGCAAACAAGATGAGCACATTATGGGACTGGGAGTGAACATGAACTCACCTCATGAACTACAGAAGACCTGAGCTGATAATGAAAATTGGAGGTGTCCCTCTGAAGTATATCTAAGTTGCTGAACATAGTCGGTGCTATGACCAGAAGTACTCTACCTACGTACTCAGTGCTAACTTGGGTAATATTCTTCTATTGTGACCTCAAATGTCACCTGCTGTCAGCATACTAAATGCAGAAATACAAGACACATTGTGGGACGCCATGTCAGTCAGATGCTATATGGATTCTGAGGGACAAAGATACTGAACATGCAGAAGAAAATAAATTAAGAATTAAGGCTTTGAGGAATTTCTTTGACACTGACTGGTGGAGGTGGGATGACTGGCACCCTCACGCCCTTGTTTTCGCCCCACTTTTTGATTGGTGCTGTAAAACACAGCATTAAACTAGAGGGGCACTCGGTAGAGCGCACACCTCCACCACGCCACTTGTGTGACCGATTGCAGTCAAAATCAATAGGGTCCATCCCTGATGTAATAGCAACCCACCCACAAAATTTCAGAGAATATCAACTCAAAAAGTAATTAACTATCTTGTACACAAACCTACAGACAAACCAACGCCAGCACAAACATAAGCTCTTTGGCGGGGGTAATGAGAGCGCATATTGGGCAGGGACAGGTGCCTGCTATTCGCAGCTGATTTAAGACCCCTGACGAGTCTGGTCTCCTTGTGCCTGACTGGCTTTCATTGAGGCAAACCCAAAGCAGCCGGCACTTGCAAACCAGCAAAAGTGACAATAATTTTGTGTAGTAAATAAATTACAAGCACAGAGAGCACATGGACTGTTACTGCACTGTTATAACTATGTTATAACTGAACTGATATGACGCTGTGATTAGCCGTGAGCGCAAAAGTAGTTTTTCAGGCCACGCTATATAAGTTTATTTCTAAAAACTCACCAGCGCAAATTAAGACATTGTACGGCCTCGTGCATTTCATTTGGCACTGACAATGAAAACATGTTGGATAATTAGGAAATTATTAGGTCAGTAGACATTTGGTGATGAAGAGATATCAGAAGGAAATGTAGCTGTGTAATTCCTCACCATGGGTAATTTGGTGCCTACGAGGCAGATGAGAAAAGTGGAGATGAAATTTAAATTTGTAATATCCTCTGGGTTTAATTTTGCAGCTGCTCAGATTTATTGCTCTCATTCATGTTATATACGACTTCATTTTCTTGTCGTGCTCCTCATTTCCTGACTTAACTGGGCAAAATTATCGCACCAAAGCATAATGGTTTTCATCAGGGCTGGTAGATCTTATGATTAGATTTCATATGTTTAATTCCATGTTTTTCATTATCATTTATTTGGACAAGACTGCGATTCAGGGTTACTATTTGCCATCTTTTTAGCTCGCCTAGTAGGAAGCTCCAAGTGAACTGTTGCGACGGTGCAGCGCCCATCATTAATTATCTCTCTGTCTGTCGTCCATCCATCAGCTTTTTCTTTAAAGGACAACTTCTCAAGTTCTACTCGGCAGATTTGGATCAGAATTGGAACAAATGTTCCTCTCATGGCCCTTAAGTGTTATTTTTCAGCATGACTAAAATCCAACATGGCTGCCCTGGCATCTGAGTGGCCAACACATTTTTGACTTCTCCAGTTCCACTGGTCAGATTTGGAGTCAACTGGATAAATGTTTGTTTAATGGGTCTGACCAAGTGGTGTCATTTTTTTTTTTTCGGTTTGATATACAATCCAATATGGCCACCTAGGCCTCTGACTGGTCGACGCATTTTCAAATTCTCAAGTTTTACAAGGCAGATCAAAACTCAATGATTGATGATGCATGTTCAACTTATTCTGCAGTTCCAATGGTCAGATTTTGATCAGACTTGGTGCAGAGGTCTGTCTCATCGCCCTGATTAAGTTTTGATATACGGGATCAAATATGGCCACCGTAGCTTCCGACTGATCGAAGCATTTTTGAGTTTTTGCCACGTGGCTTGATACCTGGCCTCCTTTTTGGTCTCATTACCTCTCAGGTAAAGGGAGGGTCTAAGATGAATAAAACAGTGTCCCACGACTTAGACGATGACCAGGACACTGAGATGCATTTCACCTTCACACCCGTCAAGTTAGCGGACTGCAGGGAAACCGGAGGGCAATGCAAGGCGAGACAGTCGGCGAAGTAGCATGTGACGGCAGAGTTCCTGAGGGTGGAGGGTTTGGCCACGGTCACACGTACGCAAATGCAGGCTAATGACCATCACCTGCAGAGGTAACATTCATACCTTGTGTTGACTGTGGGTAGCGCAAGAAGTGACAACAGCCAGTGACAGCCAAGCGGGATCATACATTTGTTTGCTATTAGCTGAGGCAGCCATTTTACCAGTCAAAGTTCACCATAGTTGAACGCGTAGCGAAGATGTGAATTTGATTTGCCACGGGATGTGAATGTTTCATTTGCCACTTCGCCCATATGGAAGTGAATGGAATTGGAGTGAACAAGAGGCAAATACGGGGTCTTAAAAGGAGGAGGAAGTTCAGTAGCCTTTTCTGTGGATGACAGAGGGCCTCGCCAGGGACATTTTTAATATCAGGAGACGGTGCACTGCATTGCTTTACAATGGGAAAAACTGAAAAGCTAATGATGCCTGATGTCGGCTAATTGCACCTTCAGATTTTACATTGCTACTTTCATAGAAAAGCGGCAACTGAATGCTTTTATTGAACTAGGGATTCAATTGTCCGTGAAATAAAAAATCGTTGTTCATACACAAACAGGAACGGGCGCACCTAAATGATTGACTGAGTAGCAGAGTGATTGCGTTATCTTAAATCTAACACATAATGGAAATTACCCTTAAGACACGAACGGAAATTAACGATGTTTGCACATAATTAAAATTACCATTAAAGCTGCAGTTGGTAACTATGAGGAAAGAGAGGACTTAGCATGAAAATTTGAAAAAATGCTACTTTCAGATCCCTCTCCCTCCCTTTCCACTGCACTCCTGCCCTAAGACCCTCCCCAGAGGAGGCTGCCGTTCACGCGAAAGCAAGCAAACTGTTATGCAGGTGACTGTGGAGAGATTTTGCAAGTTCACATTATGAAAACAGCCAAGTTGCCAAGGCTAGACATTACTTTTGTGAACAGTCAACGTTGTCGGCCAACAAACGAGCAGAAATAAATCATGTCGACATTAAAAGTAATCTACAGCAGTATGTATTCAGTTAAAACCTAGCACACACTTATTTCAGTTTTTGAGTACAGAAACTGTCGTGAATCCTGCGGAGTGGCCAGTAAACCATGTATGACGGCATTTAGCTGCAAGAGCACAGAAACGTTACACATATTTATGCGGACAACAACACAACCAATAAGACTGCCAGGTCACTTCATAAAGATATTTTCTGCCACTTTCTAATAAAACGAAGCCAGTAACTTTAGCCCTAGCATCGGAAACAAGCTAACGTTAGCTCGATTGCAACATCACTGTAACATCACATGCACTGCGGAGTACTGTAACAATTACAAGACGCTGGCTATTTGAACAGCGATTGTGCTTGTAAGCGACGTTCACTCGCTTATTTGCAGAGCGAAAATGAATTGATGCTGGTTAGGGCTGGGGTTAGTACCAGCTGTGCATGTGAGCGATGCCAACTCACTTATTTGCAGAGCACTGCGGAGCAAAAATGAACCAACAAATAAAGCAGGGCTTTACCTGTGAAGCAGAAAAGTTGCCAACTCTGCATTGGTTTTTAATCCTTCCAGATCACAGAGTTCCCTCCACCTCTGAAAAGACATTCCCAAGTTCACTCTGGTTTTATCCCGGGCTTTGTCAATTTTTTTCTTTTGTGCTTTTTTCTTCTGGCTTCCTCTTCTTACTTGTCTTAGCTGTGCGTGCTCTTGTCGTTAACGGAAGTTTTTTTCCTCGCTGATGGCTGTTGTTGCGCCATTAGTTTCTCTAAGCTCCTGAACCCGCTCTCGGAGATTTCAGCTTGACTGAGCACTGGCGTGAACTGAGGAGGTAGGGGAAGAAGGCTGTCTACAGCGCGTGTATGTGCAATGTTTGACAGCTGTCAGACACCATCCTGGCTCTGATTGGTTCTTTTTATTTGGTCCAAATGATTCTGCTAAATTGCAGTAGGAGCATTAGGAGGGTTTAAAGGAATCTTTTTTAAATTACAGAGTATTAGTGTTATGTAATACAGTCTGTACACAGTGACAGTTTTAGCAAATATGACAAAAAGTTACTTTTATAAGTCTTACCAACTGCAGCTTTAAGGTGCTAAAGAAAATTAGCATTGCAATAACGATATTATTAGCAGTCAAGCCACATACTAGGTTTTGACTTAGTCAGTCTTCTTTAGCCAGAGGCAATGAAGGAGACACCAAGATAGGAACAAATTGATTGGGGTGAATTCAGTTCGGGAAAATAGTGCACCCATTCCAGATTATTTGAACGGTAGCTACGAGTTGCTACTATGCGGATGCTAGCTACGGATCAATTTTAATGCAGAAGATTGGATTCCAAATGTGTGAACGCATGCTGAATTTCCTTAAGAATGTAACTGCGTCTTAGCAGACTTGACAGAAAAAATGGAAAAGCATAACTTCCATCTTTTGATCTCACCGTAAAACCATCTAATGCGCAACCACCTGCCAAAATGGCTGCTGAAAAAACTGACCACAGAGGCAATGCGCTGATGGAAATGGCCACTTTAGGAGACAGGAAGTATGACCAAATTTTTAAGTTATTCCCCATCTTGTCATTTGGACTCCCGTATCTTAGGTAAGACGACCATGAGCCATTCCCAACCAATAAAATCAGGCTAGGCTACACCCACCTCCAACTCTGGATACACCCCTCAACTTCGCTCATCCCTCGCCCTCCAAAAATTTTGTTTTTCAGACTCAGTAGTACATGAGATACAGGAGTAAAAGGCGCTACCATCTTAGCATGCAGGCATATAGCTCTGCTGCACATTGTGTAATCAGCAAACAAATCATGAATGCAGTGTAAGTTTAGCAGTGCTTGTGCCAATATAAACCACACAGCATCCAAAAAAAATCTTGTGATCACTTATTACTCCTGTCTGTGTAAACTGCCTACAAGAGTTCTGCAGTTTTGTCAACAGTGATAAAGCCTGTATCCATGTAGTTAACATTTCCCTCGCTGCAACCCACATTGTCACAGTAGCCAGATCATTTGGACTGACTTTTTATTTCATGAGAAGCATCAACTTCTTTGCTGTCATTTTCCTTCTGTTTTTGTACGGACCTATTTCACTAATTATGTCCGTGGTTCGTGCTTATTCTGCCTCATCCACGTGAAGTAGGGCAACTGGGTCTCAATTTCAGTCGCAGATGGTAACAGCCACAAACTGAGAGAAAAAAAAGGTTCATTAACAGTGTTTCACACTCTCTGAGCCCCAGGAGACAAGGACAGAGCAGTGTAGCCTCCTTCGGCAGGCGTAGGTAGGCCACGCAATTATTTCTGCTGCAGCTCGAATGTGCGTCTGCTTATTGCACCACGGTTAGCGCAATTCTCCCTGTACCGCGCGCATTACTCCTGATTATGGATCGTGCCTGTCCGCAGCCACGCTGGGGAGTAATCCATCTGATCGCCTTCAATGTGCTTTTGATACGCATTGATTGTCTATATTTGGCATGCCTTTTCTTACAGCAAAGGGTAGAGCAATATCTACAAATCAATGCTGCTGCATTTGGTGACCATATTCATTTCTGTCTCAAAGAAGAATAAGTTTAGTTGAGGTTTTTTTTTTTTACTTATTTCGTTCTCGTCTGAGCAGTCTGTGTTGTGAGAAGGAGATTCAGTTTGATAATATCTAATAAAAAGCTAATCACCAGTGTGATAATAGTGAAGGCCGATGATTCATCAGGAGGCGTTAGTGATTTATCTTGATTTCTGAGCTATAATGAAACCCGCACTTATGCCAAACGCTACTCCATGAGAACACCTGCACTGTCATTAAAATGCAGTTTTACAGCATTGCGATCAAGAAAATGAATTTCACAGTCAAAATCATGATCTAATATTGGCTACTATGGACAAGTTGGTGTTTGAGCAGAAAGTAATTCCTTCTTACTAGTAAACTTGTGCAAACTGAAGCTTGAGTTAGTCCAATCACACAGTGAAGGTTGTGTGTGTCATTGTTGTGTGTGTGACTCCGCCATCCCAACCCACTAAAACCATCATATTCCCGGGCAATGTTAGAGCCCACTGCGAATCCTAGAACAGATACATTTCGGCCGCTGAAAGCAGTGGCACAATTTGGATTGAACAACAGGACCCTGGGGTCCTCCTATGCACAGGATCAATGTCTTGAGATGAGCCAAGAATTGAATCATTGAGTTTCCAAAGGCCCCAGCTCCAATGAATTAGAGGTCTGCATATCTTTTGACAAAAAAGGGGAACTTTCTTGTAATTTCAACTGAAATCATCCCAGTGACACTCTCTTGTAAAGAAATAAACTAAAAATATATGGGTCATAACATATTTGCATTAAAATAAGGCAATTTTTCCCTGTCTTGAAAAAGAGTGTTCCTTGGAGTTGGGCCCTTTGGAAGCTCAAGGATTCGATTAATTCAATCTAAAAACCTTGATTTAACCTCGATGGCTGAGTAGAAACCATTCAGTCGCAAATATGTGATTGGATAGTTCTTCACAAAACATTTAGATGCTGATGCAGCAATCAGTTCTGATGACTGAAAACAACGGAGGTCAGGAATTTTAACTTAGCATGTTGAAAAAACATTCTAAAAACCCAACTACTGAAACAGGGAGATCAGTGAATTGTTTGGAATAAAAAAACATTCCTTGAGAAATATATTCTTCAAAGGGTTCACTCAACTTTCCAAAGTGGGAATAATGTCCTAGCCGACCAACTCACTGTGCATGCAGTGTGTGTAACAGGTGTACACAAAACTGAAGAAAGTATTTGTTCATATTTAGACCTTAATCTTCATTGTACTGGGGGAAGAGCTGTGATTTCCTTCTGCAAATGATAACCAATCCCTTGGAATATGGCTGTAATGTCAGCCAGATCATTCTAGATGTTGGTGTCACACTTCATGGTACTATTGTAAGTGGGCTCATGGATACCAGCTGACTCCATGCTTGGAAATGACAAGAATGAGCATCTAAAATGAGCATCTAAGTATAATTGGTATGTCACACTTATTTCTAAATATTTCTGTATTACAATTACATAGACAGATGGTTGGATGAAGACTTGAATACTTTATCCAGAGTGAAGATTTATTTCTCGATGGGATGCTTTGAAAATTCACATCATACGAGCCATATACCCCTTTTAACTAAGTAACAGAAACTGCAAAACGTGATGAAATAAATATAAATTGCACATTTGGTAGAGAGTTGTTGGCAGGAATTGTCTAGTAAGTCCCACTACAAGCAGAATTAATTTAGCTAGAATTTTTATCTGTGTAGTCTGTTGTTTTCGTAGTTTGTTGTTATTGTGCTATGGAACTGCATGTCCACTTTAGTGAAGAATCACTAAAGCCCTGGTAATACTGGGAGCCAAGTGTGAAAGACATAGTGCAGCTACCCTGCAGATCCTGTCCGGACCTTAAACAGCCAGACTGGTAACAGTGCAGATCTTCACCAGAGCTCTTAATGAGATTTTCAGCAAGGCACTTGCTTTAATATCTGTTTTCTATTTACTTTTTCATCTGAAGGTGATGAGAGGCCATTAGTGTCTTTGAAATCAGGTGAAAGAAAATGGCGGCACTGTGGGAGGTCCCCATCCCAGTGTTCTGGACTCCTGCCAAGTGGCAATTATTGCAATCAATCATTTCAGATTAAACTGTATACTTAGAGGACTGTTCAATTCATGCTCAAGCAGCATATTTTCTGATTAAATTACCATAATTGCTTTTATTCATATCATTATTGATATTCAAGGAAGTATCTCTAGTAACTGACATAATCAGCACTGAGTTCATAACCAAAATGAAGATCCCTGGGTAAATACATTATTTGAGATGAAATTGTTGAGGATGAAAATGAAACCTAATAACTAAAAAAATGAAATAATGAACAGGGGAGTCATGTGTGAATGTTCAACATTGGGTCATTCCATTTCAAATGTCCGAATGGCTCCCACTTGATCACCTCAGATTTGGCTGAAAAATATCCAGCCAGTGCATTCACCTCCTAATAGGAGAAACCCAAAATTTTAGCTTTCAACTCCTAATAGTTTTGCCGGAAAAAAAAGTCTTGCAACTAAGTTCCAGCCCTTTTTGAACAGTGATTTCCAAGCAGCCACTTTCACATGGATATATCTAGAAAAATATTTCAGCTAGGTCCTTCAAATTTTCAGGGGTGAAAATCTGCTACTATTACTTGAGGAATATGGAATTTTATGTCCCTTTAGTTCGTCATATATTTCTGGGTTCTTAAAGTCGCTCGAATATTTTATGCCTGTTAAAATGAAAATTTGAAGGATCGAGCTGACATACTTCACTAGATATAGCCATGTGAAAGTGGCTCCTCAGAAATCCCTGTTCAAAAAGGGCCGGAACTTAGTTGCAAAACTATTTTTTTATGACAAAACTATCAGGAGTGGAGAGCTAAAATTTTGGATTTATCCTATTTGGAGGTGTATGTCCCCACTGGAATTTTTTCAGCCAAATCTGAGACAGTCAAGTGGGAAGTTTCTCTGAAATTCAGACATTTGACATAGAATGACCCCATATTGTCATGCAAATCAATTAACTGACCACAGAAGGAGCGCTGGCAGAGGGTCCCAGGGAAGCCAAACGTCACGGCCTCAATGGTGATGACCAGTTCGCCAAGCAACACACAGCTCTTCTTCAGAGAGGAAGAGAAGGCAGTAGTGCCCATCTCGTTCTCGAAGTCCAGAGCCATGAGCTCAGTTTCTCTTTGACGTCTTGCTCGATCCCTCTCTCGGCTCAGGGACAGGAAGAGGCAGCTGCACTCATCACGTCATCACACCGAGCCTTACGGCACACAACACCAGGGCAGAGTGACAAGGCCCGAAACTACCTCTAAAATAAAGACAGTCGAGAAAATCGAAGGACAGTTCCACATACAGATGGATGGACAGAGAAAAAAACTTTAATAGTCTTGTGAGTAAATTGTTTGGATGGTTCTTAACATGTTGAAGACTGGCTGTCATCTCTCCTGTCTCTCTGGGTAACTCTAGAATGCCTCAATGATGCTGAAATCTGGGTTCTGTGGAGGCTATACGAGCTTTTACAAAACACAAAAAGTCTCCAACATATATTTTCAAAAAAAAAAAGTAATGTTCAACAATGTCTAATGTGTCCTTCACAGCAGACAAATCAATCCACTCACTAAGGCAGCATAGGAAAACACTTACTTAGGGCCAAACTCACCCTTCGAGAGCAGGAGAGGCGGTCTATTTACTGTCGCTCCCAGGACAGAGTCAAGACTTGGACATATGTGCCACGTACACCTGCCAGCTGAGCATGGCAGACTTGTAGCGGCCATACATACATGCGCGCGTTCCCATTCATGCTACAATTGGAGAGTCCAGTTGGGCCAGCATTTCACGCATACACATTTCCTGATCCACTTTCCATTCCACTCCACTTCGATAGGGGACAGCAATGAGCCATACTGTTGTTTTCCAATCGCTATTCAAAAAAGACAGGGTGAAGAAGAAGCAAGGGAATGCCAGTAAAAACAGATATTTCCATTTATATAAGCAGACCTTCTCCACGAAGCATTTGCTTGATTTTCCTCCAGGAATTCAACAACATTTGTGAGTCTTCATATTCTTTTAAAGAAGTACTATGCAAATGTAATGACAGATCTCCTCCCACAAGCTCTCTCCAAAGCAAGCGTCCCTTTCAATGATCTGGAGCACATGCGGTCAGCGAGTTTTACATTTGTTCCGTGCACACAGTCACAAATTTTGTGTCTGCGCACGGTCGTTCGGAGAGAGTCCACTAAGTTCCTGTTCTGACATGAGTGGATGACAATGCTTACATCACTGGAACGAAGTGGACCCTCGCGGTCACGAATTCTTGGAAAGTATGAATTAGCCTTGAGCCACAGCTTCACCTGGTTTCTGCATTTATACAGGCATCTCCTGGACAATGGCCAGCGACTATTTCCAGAAAATCAGCCCTTTTTAAGAGATGAGACGGCACCTTCTGACCAATGAACTGAATTTTGTCCATCCAAATGGCCCACATGGCCTGTTGTTCACATTTCATATCAGGGCAGTCATTCATTACATGGTAGCATTCAGGCCCATTCAATCCATTGGATCAGATGCCATGTGTAGAAAGGACACTGACAGGCCCCTGCTTCCAGAATGCCGGCCAGGGAAATTTCAAATCCCTGGTAAAAGGTGTGGTCAATGTGCCTTCAAGATAAGGGCAGGTGTGTAAATGCGGGAATTCACAAGGCAGAAATTAGTAAAGAATGACAAACAAGAACGTGTTGGTAATAAAAACATTAGACGGCATTACTTCATGGGAGGTTTAAAACTGGAATGTGCTGCACAAGAGAAAGATCTGGGAGTGATTGTTAACCAAACCCTCACAGGTTCTGGCCATTGTGCCGTAGCAGTTAAAAAAGCTAATCGGATGCTAGGATACATTGCCAAAAGTATTTAGTACAAATCTAAGGAGGTGATGCTTCTTCTGTACAACACGTTCGTTAAACCACACCTGGAGTTTTGTGTACAGTTGTGGGGACCATACTTTAAGAGAGATATCGAGGCTCTAGAGAAAGTTCAGAGAAGAGCCACCAAGCTTATTCCAGGTATAAAATATGAAAGCTACGAGAGGAGGCTGAATATCCTTAATCTCTTTAGTCTTTGGAAAAGGAGACTCAGGGGTGATTTGATTGAGGTCTTTAAATATGTTAAAGGGATTAACAAAGTGAATCATGTAGGATTCCTTCGACCAAGTGTTGTGAGTAGAACTCGGGGTCACAAATGGAAGTTGACCAAAGGTAAATTTAGCACTGATATTCGGAAATATTTCTTCACCCAAAGAGTAATATCAATGTGGAATAGCTTACCTGATCATATTATTGAGGCAGAGACCTTGGGGGTTTTCAAGAGCAGGCTTGACCTAAAGCTAGATACCATTGAGTCATTTAGTATCTGAAGGGATATATTCACAATAGTATAAAGAAACTGGCGAACGTAGTTGGGCTGTAAGGCCTGTTCTTGCCATTCATGTCATGTCATGTCATGTCATGTCATGTTATGTTAAGAAATGTAACTGGGAAAACATTATTCAATCAGCAAATCGCACAATTAGAACAAAGACACATACCTATAAACAAATAGATGAATGACACCTTGTACATAGTACAAATCCACAGTTTGACAGATTATGACATCACCAGAAAAAAGTATGCTTGTTTTTTATTGGTAAACAGTAATACATTAGCCACAACATTCAAGTTGCCTTCTTTGCGCAATATCTGTACAAATACCTGGCATATCAGCATAATGGCTGCCTGTCACCCTCTCAGAAGCTCATCCTGTCTGGCTCTGGCTGATAATCTCTGGGGCTTACACTAAAGACCTTGGCCAAGAGACCAGCCTATTTAGGGGAGATAAAGATTACTATAGTGGCCAAGGCATCTACAGCCCAGCCCTGATTAGTGCCAAACTTGATATTATCTCATTTGCAGGCTGAGTCAGTGGCATCTCTGGGAAAAAAAAAAAACACTTGTGGTTGCCGATGCTGAATTCAGACTAGACCTCCATGACTGCAATTTCAGTGGGTGGAAAAGTTAATGGAGATGCCATGTAGCTCATCCGTATCTCTCTGCTTAGCCCAGAGAAACGTCAGCGGCAAACCTCCAGACCATCCATTGTTAAGTGTGATTTGTCGGATGCACCCCAACATCAGTTACACAATAGAAAGATGGGGATCTGCACCTCCCGCCAGTGGAAGCTGTGTATATTGTGCTGTAATAGTTGTATGCATGTGTCAGCTTTTATTTGTAAAAGGTAGGGACCCTCAGAACAATGAAGGAACTGACAAACCTGTTGGCTGAAGTTGATCAGAACTTATTGCTGCTGAGTGCTTGCTTCCCTTAGTGAACAGATTTTGAAATGGCTTGAAATAACTGATTGGCAGTGCTCCAGGTGACGTGTAGGGGACCTTTAAGTGATCTACTGAACAGTCAGCTAAACCAGGAAAATAACCAGGAAATAACCTGGTTTTATTGATTATGCATAAGGGGCAAAGTTCAGAGGTGAAAAATCCAGACAGTGGAAGTAAAAAACATTCCTGATATCTTGTCCCAAGATACTGTCACCTGGATTTGATTGTTAGAAAAACGCTTCAGCGAGGGAGTATAAAAATAATCAGAGAAATCAGCTGACTGGGCTCACCCTGCAAAAGAATTCTGTAGGACTTCTATAGAACTCTACAGAACATCAATGGAACTTTATTGAACATTTTAGTAGAATAGCGTGTTCTATAGGATTTTCCGTGTGTTATATAGAAATTTTCTAGAAACATATAGAGCACCTCTATGGAAAACAAAGTCCTGTAAGATTATTACTTTTCTATAAGACCTTCCTATTGAACACCCTATTTGGAAAACCTGTTATATACGACTTTGATGATCTTCAGGACCTTCTGATAGAACAAAAGCATAATAGGAAAGAAATCTTATATAAGGGTTAAATAAAAAATTTTTAAAATCTTAAGAATCCTTGCAGGGCTCAGTCGAAGGGTCAATTTACCTTGTGTACCTGGGTTTGAGAAGTGAGAAACTGGACTAATGGTATGAAAATATGCAATATGCAGTGATATCCACAACACTGAAGTAGTAAGGAAATTGAGTCCCTTTTAACTTTAAGGAGTGCTTAAGCACAGGGGGTACCAGGCACATACCTACTTATTGATTCTCTGATCAGACGACTGGTTGACTGACTGACCACACAACTTAGCAGTATTTCAGTAACGGTATATGAAGACCTCTTTCCATTTCCTCTGCAGCGATTCAAAAACATACATGTAAGGCATTACAACTTTATTATGCTATAATGGAAAACTTGTGTTCCTCTTTTGCTTATGAAGACAGAATTACATTGTAAGTTTGACCTTTTGAACTTTTCCCTTAATTGTAAAAATCAAATCAAATTATTCCTTTCTATTCACATGCATGTGATTGCAGATTATGTACAGATTGAGAATTAATGTGAATACAATTTGAGGTTTGCTGAGACTTATTATCATGAGACTTATAACACCATTTCAAACCATGAATGCACGAGCTTCTGAATGGTTCACTTGGTTAAAGCACCGCATTGCAGAACAGACGTGCCTGAGTTTGAGCCCCGGTCAGAATAGCACACGAGAGGTCATTGTGCTACAGGGATTGTAGAAATGGTTTGTTTGTGGTTGCCTTCTATATTTGGGTGTGATTGAAGATGCCAATCTGAAAAAAAATAGTCTTCCAGGGATTTTCTATGGAACTGTTTTTGATAGAACTTTTTTCTATAGGACTTGAGGTACTAAAGTTCTATAGAATTCTATTGAATGGTCCTATAGGATTCCTATAGCACATTTTTTGCAGGGCATAGCTGGGAGTAAAACATGGCTGAGCTTCTACTTTCAGACCTCAGGAAAACTGCAATCACTCCACCAACCCCTTATATCCCAAGGGAAATGGAAAAAGATATAAACAATACCCAGAGCATTTATCACTGAAATATCATTCAATTACATGCAGAGCAGTTCGGTTTTACGCTAAAGTTTTATAGCATATTACTGCATATAGTTTTTCATGACACTTCCGCTTTTATAGCTAGCAATCTTTTATTTTTGATGTTTAATTACATCTCTATGATCTCTTTCAATGTTTCAACCTTGAACATTCTGCCCTACTCTGAGTTATAGCACTGCTTGTAATACAAGACTGTTTGAGCACTGAGAAGTTCAAGGTCTGGAGAAAAGCCAATTTGGCCCAAACTCCAGCCTTCGCTCTTCCCTGCACTAACTGAACGCATCATCAGCTCAGCTGTCAATCCTTCCGCAATCTCATTAAACACCGTGTGTCTGTCTGCAAGCTCAGGAACCATTCCAACGAATGGCAAATAAAAACGATGAAGAAATAGTATAATTTAGTCTGTATTATATGTGTGCAAGTTTATAATCACCACAGTTACTTGCTCTACTACTGCAGTGATGTTACGTGGACATTAAAAAATGGCCTAAAGAGTTTTAGCCATGTCCTGCTCAATCACTCATAAACCATGTAAATGCACTTTACACTGAGATCACTTGCTTTGAAGAACTACGACTTTTACAAAGTAGGAGTGAACGAGACCTAAAATGCGTCTCTACACTAAAAGAATACAAACATGACAGAAGACAAATTTGAGACCTCAAATCACATGTCATGCGAAAAAAATCCTTTTGCGTAAGGTGAGTAATGCTGACAAAAGTCAGCCCGGAAGAACCATTAAGCAGAATTTTTCTGTTGTTGTCATATGCGGACCTTGAGAGTGGCCTATGGTTACTGTGGTGGAAAAATAAGAATGTTTAGTCTATTTACAAAATAGGGAGACACCGTTATTCAAGAGTCCCGCGCTTTAAATGTAACATGAGTAATGCTGGAATTGCAGAGGTGTCCTCTGTGCCTTGGGGTCCTTCTTATCTGCTCAGCGCTCGGACGATGGTAAATCCGTTTGATTTGGTCATAAGTCAATTTGTAGAGTCATAAAAGGTGGCTGATGACGCCCGAGGTAGAATCATTGATGCTAAGCAAAGGATTGTGGGAGTCCACAGATGGACACTTGACAGTGGCTCCGCTTGACAGTGGCTCCAGCATTCATTTAACTCAGTTATCCATTCAACACAGCTGGCAGAGATTTGAACTAGGAAAAAAAAATCCATGGAAATCTCCACTCCACACACAAACATGAGCAGCTCCAGTCAGAGACAGGGGCTGGCCTCCGATAGTTATTCAGAGGTGGTATTTTGTTCATCCAAGCAGTGAAATGTCAGTTTATTCTCCCAGCAGAAATACTCAAGAAGCTGAAAATTTGGTCAGTTTTCAAAAAAAAAATTGTTCCCTTGGTATGCATTGGTTTGTGTGGCACTGTGAGCTGAGCTATGAATTTTGACATTTTTTTTTACATTTAGTTTTTTCAGTCAAAAGATCTTACTCTGTTTCTCTATAAACCATCCACAGGGGCTGATGTCAAGCTTCAGGTGATCCAGAACCCATTCGTCCTTCTGGGCTCCGTCAATGAATTCATCCAGTGAAATAAGACCTGGAAAGAAATAACAGGGTTAATTCTCTGCAATCAGTTGAGTAGAATTGCCAAATCCAAATTTTTAATTATAATGGCCAACATTAACTACAACCCCAATTCTGAAATAGTTGGGACAAAGTGTAAATTGTGAATAAAATCAAAACTCATTGGTCCTGATTTACTAAACTTACGTACAGCAAAAAAAATGGGTGTACGCCAGATCTCTTGCAATAATCTGCATTTATCAATCTGAACGTGAGCGAACGGTCTGCCAAAATCTCACGCCAGCCCTGACCAGGTGTTCGCAAATCTGAAAACAGTTTCTCTAAATCTTTTGATGATGTTATGCACTGTCAGAGATGAGACCTTCAAAGCCTATGCAATTTGACGTTGAGGAACATTGTTTTTAAAGTATTCCACAATTCTCTTTCGCAAGCCTTCACAGGTGAGAGAGCCTCTGGCCATCTTTACTTCTGAGAGACTCAGCCTCTCTGAGACATTCCTTTTATAGCCAATCATGGTACACACTCGATGCAAGTTAACTTAATTACTTGCTAAATGTTCTTTCAGCTGATGCTCTTTTATATTAATTGCTTTGTCAGGCCTTTTTTGTCAGTGTCCCAACTTTTTTGAGACCTGTTGCAGTCAGGAAATTTGAAATAAGCTCATTTTGTGGGTAAAAATGTGAAATGTCTCAGTTTCAACATTTGAAATGTTATCCATGTTCTATTGTAAATAACATATTGGCTTGTGATCTGAAAGTCATTGCATTTTGATTTTATTCACAATTTACACTTTGTCCCAACTATTTTGGAATTGGGGTTGTAGATAGTGTGGGTGAAATGCCAGTTTAATTGTTTCCACACTACCTCTGACAATGAGAGCTCTCTAAAACATTCAACATATTCAGATACTCTCTATAAAATGAGGGACATGATGTTTTGCGTTACATTATGTGAAATACTGAATGCACTTTTGATACCACCTTCACACCTCATTACAGCCGCGTTTGCAATCGCATTTCTGTTGGCTCGATTTTCATCCCATTGACTATTTCAACATCACCCGCGGGGTTCCATGCTTACCTCCACAAATAAGATTATGTTTTCGGTTCAGTTGGTTTGTTTTCAGTAATATGTACGTTAATCCTCATGTTTGTCTCTGTACTCATTCTAGCATCCACAATTCTTAAGGTCAAGGTTGTTGAAAAGGTCAAACCAATATTTTGACCGATAATTTTCTTCAGAAAAATGAGAGAGACGTGGGACAAATGCCAAAACATTCAGTCTTGTCTTCTCTTTTTGAGTCTCCACAAGTGTCACTCTGAGTGATATTATTGGTGTTTATCAGCAGAATTACAAAAAAACCACAGGCCCTATTTTCGTGAAATTTTATGCAAGGGTGTTACATGGTTCAAGGAAGAACCAATGCCAGTATAGAGTGGATCCTGACCACGGGGCGGATGCACAAATTATTTTTCACTGCTGTTAACACAGAGATTAGGCATTTGGGTCTTGGCGGATTAAATGCCATACATCTCAAAATCCAGTGGATGGCAGTAAAGTTGAAAAGTGACAAAACATAGCCAATTCAGAAACGTGGACAACTGGTCTTGGTGTTAGTCTGCGCTGCATAAGAGCCTGTGTAGTTTCCTATGTTTCACAATGGTTTCAATGCCAACTCTATCAATGCTGACTGACAGTTAATTTTCCCATTCATTGTTGCATAAATGTAAAAATATCTAAATAATATTAATAATCATGTACCTGTTGAAGGTGATCATCATGAAGGAAAAACTTTAACCGTTCACATGCCTTGACTCATCTCACACATCCAAAAGAAAATATTCTCCCATATAACATGTGAGTAGACCACTCCACCCTTTATTGATGTTCATATTTAACCGTACTTTGATACTATTTGCTGGCTCAAATTCACCCACAATATCATTAGGATTTTAAACCAATCTGGAGATTAAAGCTTATGTGAATTGCCGAAGATTTATTGTTTTCAGCTGAAATCCATACCAGTATAAAGGGGTTGTGTTCCCCTCGGTTAGATCAAATATACCAGTGAAAGCGACATTCATTTTTCATCGTGAAATGGTGATTTATTTATGTGTAGACACAAAGCATTTCCGTGAAAAAATGAAATGAAACACTATTTTCAGTATTAAAATATTTAGGGCTCCATCTTACACCCGGGGCAGCGCGGAGCGAAGCAGGACGCAAGTGACTTTGCTGGTTTGGCAAGAAGCAAGATGGCTACTGACAAAACTAGGCTACTGATAAAGGCAGGGATGTGGTGCGGCTTAAGCCTTAGCATTCAGGGGTCACCAGTTAAGCTAATGCCTGCATGGAACATACTCACAATTCCTGCATACACCACACCCTCGTGCTTAAAACCCAGTCACAGCCAGCTGGCATTGTGACACAGTATCAAACCAGGCCGCACCTCACCTACAATCTAATTTCTGACCAACGCAACAGCAAAAATCCGCAGAGGCTCCAACTAGGATTACCAGTGAGGGGGGAGCTAAACCAATCACTGCCCCTGACTGCCACTCGAGGAAACCAAAAGCTTTACACAGAGACAGTGCTGGCATGCTTACAAAAATATCTGCACAAGGACTTGCTAGTCATCTGACAGCCTGGCATACAAAGAATCCCTTCCCTTTTAATCTCGAGAATTATAAATCAGAGGAAACATCCTGCAATACGCAAAAGGACAGCATTGGGCTGATACTGAATGACATTGCGAACGAAACTTGATTTGGCAATGCTTAAAGCAGCCTTATCAGCGACTCACCGTCATTGTTCTTGTCAACGAGTTGAAAAATTCGGTCACATACTTGGTCAGGGGAGAGGCTATCTCCTCTCGTTTGATCGCAGTGCTCTTTGATTGCGTAAATTGCCTACAAACACCAAGAAATAAACACAAGTCAGTAACATGAAATTCTGAGATCAACTCACAGAATCAATCTCAGCATCTAACGGCTTCCTGCTTTAAGAGCTGAGAGGAGGCTTATATTATACGATACGACTTCCACAGTTTCGTTCGTGAAAATTTCTGTAGACTGTATTCAGTAAGACGTCCATGACTGGATGCTAAGTAGGTGTCTTCATGTTGAACTATTGAGGTCATCCATGCCTTTACCGTTACCAATCTCTCTTTTGGTCTCTCCCTTATAATCGATGTTCAACACAATTTTTTTTTTTTTTGGCAAATCTAAAGTCTGACTAGTGTCTTTGACAGTTTTTTTTTTCTAATTTTTAAACTGCATAGTGACTTCCTCAACCTTCACTGGCACAATTCTGGTTCTCTTGTGAAAAAAAAACACCAATAAAGTAAAAAATAGACAACAGAATCAAGATTAGATATGGAAATCTCTCATACACCTGCACCAAGTAAGCAATTGAATGCACCTGAATAAATAGAAACAAACTGAAAAATAACTATGGGTTGTATGTAATCCATGCATATCCGCACACAGCAGGTGCTGTATTGGATCAGTCCAGGACTTAATTGACCTTAATTATTTCTCGCACTTCGTGTTTCTCCAACTGTCCGTTCCCATCCTTGTCAAAGACCTTGAAGGACCATCTCAGCTTGTCCTCGATCTTGCCTCGGAAAATCAGGTGCAGTGCCGCGACATACTCCACAAACTCAATCGCATTGTCCTGGAAATAAAGTTCACGCTCCGTGCTCAGGACAATGGACAAAATTGTCATAAAATTCTAGTTTGATCCATACTAACCCACATCTTATTAAAAACTAGAATTGAAATGTTATACTGTATTTAGAATTGCTTGGAAATAGGTAAGTAGATTCGGATTAATGATTTCAACAAATAATAAATTGGAATATTACAAAAGCATTGTACCACAGGGAAATATTTGGTATTGAAAAAGAAAAATTAATATCTACATCCAGCAAGCATAAAAACATAACACGGACATTTTTGGTATCTTATTTATTTATTTAAAGAGTCAAACCTGTAAAATAAGTTAGAATGCACTAACACCAATGGCCCCTGAGGATATCATATAAAGAAATGTATCCAGTATGACATTTAAACCCCATACCTCATTAGTATCCAAGGAATTGAATATACTCTCCATGTATGCAGATTCTTCCCTCTGTGACCGAGCGCTGATTCCAAAAATCTTTCTGAATTCGTGCAAATGCAGATTCCCGCTGGGACATTCCCTCACAAATTTCTGATACAGCCTCTGTATCTCATCCAGCTGTACCCCCAATTCTTCATCACTGTGTGACTGCCCCATGCTCTCCTCAGGTGCTCACACTGTCCTTCCTGGCTGACTTGATGTCACGTTCGACAGTTTCAGGTGATAATGCGGTCGTGTGCGTCGTCAAAACACATTGCCTTAACCCCATACAGGAGCAAGAGTCAACAAGAGCCCTGCAAGACACTGCGTGGCTGAAGAACCAAGCCTTGGGATTGGCTGTCATGGGACTGTACAGTATTTTTAGCAAGAATCCTACAATCCAATTTCCTGGTTAATGTTGCACACTTAATCCAATATGAAGTGTCCAGCCCCTCACACGTGAAGGTTGGCTTATAATTTCACTTGTAAAGGATGGTGTTTACTTTTTGCTCCAAGACGTCTCAAGGACTTCTGGTTAATCTTTTTCAAATAAATTTGCAATTGTGCAGTGAAAGACAAAATGACCAAGCAATTAGGGTTCACATCATTAAATTCATGTGTTCTGAGTTAAATTTAAACCAGTAAAAGAATCAGTACTGTTTTTAAAAGCCAAGCAAATATTACCACCATGAAGACATCTAGCCTTCCACATAATAGTATTCATTAGTCATCTCAGATCAGTTTGGTGGTATGAATTGTTTTATTGAAATAACTGTTAAAGATTATTCACTGACCCATTCAGTTCGTCAAGCAGAATTGCATCAAGTCCAGTTCCAAGCATGCCTTCATTTAGGGTTAGGCAATAAATCGATATTATATCCATATTGTTATGCAAGCTAACATATTTTCATGGATTTTGGATATCGTAATATCATGACATGAGATAGGAGTTGGCTTTTCTGGTTTTAAAAGCTGCATTTCAGTAAAGGGTGCATTTTTCTGCTCTTACTAGACTGTTTTAGCGGTTGCCAGCTCATGCTTGGTCGTTATATGAACATTTCACACTGGGTTTAAAGTGCTTGAAAGTCTGAAAAAAGATACTGAAACAAGACCTGTGTCATTTTGTAGGTCTTAGTGAGCAGATGAAGAAAATGCAAAAATAAAAAAAAATCTGTTTGGAATTTTTGGAGAAAATCCACTTCTGCGCTTTGGTGATTTATTTTTGAAAGTCTCCTCTGCAGGGTTGTCAAACAGAAGAATGTGAAAAATAGTAATATTGGTCCACCTCCCTTCTTTAATCCTCCAGTGGCAAAAATGTTCTATCTGGCTAAATGTAATGCTTAGACACGTGCGCTATTGTAATCTTTGACGGCTTGCTTTAAGCACAAACCAAATAGTTTATTGATGCTATCCTTTATCTGATGCCTCTCTCAGAATGTTGAGAAGTCAGCGTGAACTGCTTCGAAAGCTTGCTCAGAATATCTAGCCAATCCACAACCATGGCACTTACAGAACTCACACAAATTGTCTCTGATGTTGTGGAATTTGGGTGTGATCGAGATGCCAAGTTTCGCAGAGGCCTCACAGAAGTCGGCAACATGGTCTTCCCATCCACTGTTTAGGCTTTGTCCGAAGCAGGAAGAGACCATCTTCCCCATTGCTGCAAATGCATTTGCGAAGGGTGTGGCTGGATGGCTTGCTGGTGTTTTCGTCATTGAACTTATGAGCTTTACTAAGACATCAGTTCTGCACAGTAAGGTGAAGCATTCATTTCCCTCAAACTGTTTATGGTTTTCTTCCTTCACCAGATGTTGCTTCTTTGGCCACTGGATTGCTTCTGGGTGTCTTGTTTCTACTTCCACTCCAGCTGAGGTAATGAATAAAAAGGCCTATTATACATGATGTTATCAGCTGCCAATTGTTCCTACCACCCAAAAGGAGAGTTTTGGACTATTGGACTAAACCTGACCAACATTTTTAGCAACATGATGGGTGATATTCAGGGATTTAATATTTTCATATTTTTGACAATAAATTCAGTTACCATGGTAACCATTTTGTATTTTCACCAATCTGACCCTGTGGTATGATTATCTAATAAGTCAAACTATCAAAAAAAAGCATGGTGGCTTGCAATTATTTACCCCTTTCTTCAGATTTTGCAAGATGACTGCCACATAAAAAATGGATTTTCTCCAAAAATTCCCAACAGATTTTTTTAAATTATTTTTGTATTTTCTTTATCTGCTCACTAAGACCTACAAAATGACGTAGGTCTTGTTTCAGTATTTTTTTTCTGACTTTCAAGCACTTTAAACCCAGTGTGATTTCTAATAAATGGTTTAGTTAACAAAATGGTTTAGTCCAGTGACCAGACTCCGTCACCGACCAGTTTTTTGCCGTTTTCACCCAAAATAAATAAAATGAACAAAACTACCTATTTTGTTGTTTGAAGAACTAGGGAAGACCTACACAAGCCATTTAAATTGTAACTCTATCTTACTTAGTATGATACAAAATACACCAATTTTGTAACTCCATTACCGCAAGACCTGGCCCATAAATAACTTAGGGTATAAGAAGCTTATACTGTACATGCCCGCTACCAACTGCATGTTATTCAAGAAGGTAGCTCAACATTGCAAACTCTGCTGTGACCTACACCAGTTTGGACTAAACATGCAATTCTATGAAATATTCTTATAGAAAATCATCTCAAATATGTGGGGATGATGGGAAATTATTTAAATCACAAGTCAGCTGCAGCACTGCCTGTGGTTAGTCGGGAGTAGTCGGTGCGCCTCATACAGAACAGGGCACTTGAGGCAAATGAGCACTGAAGAACTATAAATAGGTGCATACTGATCATTCGGTTGAATGAACTATAACGTTATCTATCGTGATAATGTTACGTAGCTCGCTAGCTACCCATCTTATGAGAAAATAAAAATTTACCGACTGACTGCCACTCGTGGCCCGCTGTGGCTGCTAGCAAGCATCAGCTACCAAGTTAGGAATCCACCATCAGCACAGCTCCTGATTCAGAGAAATTTCAGCATTCCAACAAAAAATTACAAAAGAATTGAAAATGGGTCAAGTTTCTGGCCAGGTGTGAAAAAAGCCAAAATGATTTCCACTAAAAGCCCTAACTGTTATCGCCATTTTCCCCCTACAGTCCAACCAGCAAATCAGAATTGTAGACGTCATTATAAGGCACAGGACACCTCAGAAATTGCAAATTAAATAAACGCGATTGCTGGGTCCAAAAAACCCTGAACTAATCAAACCAATAGGAGCAATCTGATATACAATACGGTACGTCGCCAGGTGGATTTGACAGCAGAAAATCACAGGTCAATTGTCGAAATGTTGATGAGTGAACTTCCGCTCATATCCGCGCGCGGTCGAACCATAGAGATACCGTATATAATAGAACCAGAGAGAACAAGGAAGTACCTTTTTTTTTTTTTTTTTTTTTTTTTTATTGAACAACATAACAACAAACATCATATACATATAACAGTCAGGGGAGTACTAACACGTTTAACAAAAAAAATTTAAGCATTTACAAGTATCAATAGTACGTATTGCTTTCTTATTTCTTACATTTTGTAGCAATTTTATATAGTTCTCCATTTCAATTTTAAACAGGGTAATATTAGGTTTACCATTTGCCCATTTCTGTTTGTGAATATGGTATTTTCCAAAGATAATCAAAAGGTTGATGATATAAGTCATTTTTAGGTCAACTGCAGTACGTTTAAATATTAATAGAATGTCTTCATCCATCAACTGTGGCTGCACTGCACATTTTCTAAAAATGAGGTTTTCCAAGTCACACCAAAAAATTTTGCTGTAGATACAATCATAAAACAGATGTACTATAGTCTCCTTCTCTGAATCACAAAATGCACATTGATCATTTATATCATTCACAAATCTTGATATGATATGTTTCACAGGATAAATTAAGTGGACAATTTTAAAAGAAACTTCTTTTACCTTGTTGATGAGACAATATTTTCCAGTCAGGTTCCATATTTCTTTCCATTGTATATCTTTGTATTTAGAATTCCAAAACGTTTTACAAGAAGGATAGATATTCTCTTTACAGTTCTCTCTGATAAATGCATTATTAAATTTCCTGTCATTAATGTGAACACCGTTGACAATTAAGTCATGTGATAACTGGTGTTCAGAATAATTGCACATATTGTTTGATATCAATTGCCTAAGCCCACTGGGAATAGCATCGAGCACTATGGCAAATTCTTTCATAGTGATTGGGATTCCGTATTTCTGAAGAAATTCTGAGTAATTGAGTAACTGACCTTGACTGTTAAATAATTGCCTCACCAGTACAATATCGTTTTCAAACCAATTTTTAAAAAATAAGGTCTTATTTTTGTACTTGATATTCTTATTGTTCCATATTAAACACTTGTGTGGAGAGAAATTGTGCTTATACATCAGTGACCAAGAAAGTAAAACCTGCTTATGGAAATTGGCAAGCTTGAATGGGATTTTGTCAATATCATAGTTGCAATACAGTAAAAACCTAATACCACCCATTTGTTCAAACACTAGATTGGGGATTATATTCCAAATTGAATCTTTCCAATAGAAGTAATTTTTTATCCATTTGTTCTTAAAAATAATGTTAGAAATACCAAAGTCTAGTACATTAAGGCCTCCGTTATCTACAGAGTTGCACAACACACTTTTCTTTAAATAGTGAGGTTTGTTCCTCCATATAAAGTTAAATAATGTGCGGTTCACCTCTTTGATTATTGAATGTGGGACATCTAGTGCAAGTGCAGTGTACACAAGACGTGATAAACCTTCTGCTTTTGACAACAATACTCTGCCATTCAAAGATAAATCTCTTAAAAGCCATGCATTTAATTTCTTTTTTAGTTTTTGGATAATGGGAGAAAAATTCAGTTCAATACGTTTACCTTCATCTTTGCAAATCTTTATCCCAAGATATGTTACAACTTCTTTAACAGGTATACCATCAATATTTTCTAAATTGCATGCTTTCAGAGGAAGCAATTCACACTTTTTAATATTTAAATACAAACCAGAAAAAGTACCTTTGCTTCAGCCACTTAGCATGTTAGCTTCCGGCTTCCGCGTTTCCCAAGGATGCAATTTTGTGGCCAAAGACGCTAAAGCTCCATAGACACCAGTTGAAAAGTGCGCATTTTTTTTTTTTTTTTTGCCAAATAAAGCAAAAATAAAAGAAAATGTACTTGGTAATCCTGTATTACTTTGCTCTTTGTCTGACGCAACTGTTCAATGTTTTCAAGAGGGCCTGTAAAATAAGAACTGCCACTTTGGGCTTGATGACAGCTCGTGCACAAGTTTGGTTATCCTGGGGTGCGTTCAAAGCCGGCAACACGTAGCAAAACGTATATTTGAATGACAACAGTAGTGCGCTGAACGGGAGTCACGTAAGCTTTGCAACCAACGCAGCCGAGAAGGCCATACAATACCAAGCAGCAGGAGATGCATTTATATACTACCCTCAATGGATTCATTGGGCCACTGCCTTTTTAAGATGGCGCGGTTTACATACATGTTGTGGCTGATTGGATAACACCCCAGGCATACCCACCAAACAGGAGAAAACATACCTCAGACCCCACTGTGCATCATTGCGCACCAGTTGGAGGAAACAAGTCGTTCAATCCGGAAACCATATCAAAACGGTGTGCATTGGTATGACTTTCAATGCTCCCAGGCTGTTGCTATCAAGCTGCAATCAAGTCAGAGAGTTTCCAGCAGCCTTGAGAGAATATACAGGAAGTCACAGAAATAGGTACATCCTATTCACCCGGGGTCCCCGCCCCCCCCTAAAAATCCTCAAAAAAAATCCTCAAAAATCCTAAATGCTTCAATAATTAAAACAGTGCAGTGTTCATATACAATAGACAATATTCAGTTCATGATCTGTGACATGAATCCCAATTAAACGTCACCATCAGCCACACGTTTCCTGTAACCTGACTAAACCCTCAAATCTGACAAATAAAATCAAACTCTCTCCCATTCAATAAAATCAGAGAGCGTATATTAAACGTCAAATTGTTGAGCCAACCTCTAAACCAATCACCTGTTAGATCAGGTTAGAGACAGGCGGTGCAGTCGGCGGAGAGCAACTGCAGCGCCTGGCTCTAATAACTGCAGCCGCCTCGCCATCGCAATTGTATCGCCGTCCACTTTTGTAATACGTCAGAGCAAGGCAGGATGAAGTTGGACACAAAACTAACCGGCTATATGCTCGATGCTCCTTTTACTGATGTTATTGAGTCACCAGTTGGTAAAGTGTGCTTCAACCCATCAGACTGTAAGAACAACCGCAGGATCCGTGCTCTTTTCCAGCGTAATATTGTTTCTACTTCACCTGGAACATCTTACTGGAACTGTCGCGTAAACAACTTGTGTTGGGAAAAAATTTGGACTCTGCCTCAAAAATTCTTTATAGTAAATAAGGTGAAAGAAGTCTCATTCAAAATTATTCATCTGTGTTACCCTGTCAGATCTTTCTTTGTTAAATTCAATTATGATTTAGATTTGAATTGTGCATTCTGTGACTCCCATACCGAGACTGTTATTCATCTGTTCTGGAAATGTACACATACCTGTAAACTGTGGCAAGATATCTGCAGATTTATCTTGGATAATATCTTCTGTAACTTTGAGCTTACTTTGCAAAATGTAGGCCTACTTTTTGGCTTTGTAAAGTTTGACACTTCATTTGAAAAAGAATACTATCTAATTAATGTCATTATTTTTCTTGCAAAGTTTTACATTCACAGATGTAATCTTTTTTGTGTCTTTATGAAAGAACTGGAACTTTATTTTAAGTGTGTTCTTGTTAGATCGTTTTCTTTGCACTGTGATTTTGAGGCCTTGTACTCTTAGTGTTATACTTATGACTGGAACGTCCCAGATTCTGATTTTGGCTTTCTCTTTGATACTTATCTGGCTGTGTACCATGCCTGTTTCGTCCGACTCTGAGTTGTTTGCTTCCCTGTTAACGGTTCGGATTACGCCCACTGGATCTCGGCTTTGGACTCTAGACAAACCCATGCCTGTGAATCGAACCTGTTTTGTCTGACTGAGTTTAGTGTTTGTTGCCTTGTGTACTGTTTAGATTACGTCCCTGGGATTCTGATTTTGGATTGTGGACTTCGTACTGTTGCCTCCTGCCCTGTGGGGGTTTAACCCCCCAACTTTAATTAAACCCTCTTTCGCTGAAACTTCCTGGTCTCGCATTTGGTTCCAGAACGGTACCTCACAACTATAGCAACATTAACTCATTTTAAGTTCACTAGAGATCACGCGTGCACCTTAAGATAAAACTCCGATGCAAACCTTCGCAAGCCCCCCCCCCCCCCCCCCTTTTCATGTTCGTGATTTTTTTTTTTTTTTGCAATAAATAATTCAAAAATAACTCCCCAACAACTAAATTCAGTTTCATTACGGCTTCGGTGCGGCAAATATAATTTGTCAGTGCGAAATCGCGGTGCTTCAGATGGAAAATGTTTTACCAAAGAGTAATTTGAAATTATGATCAGTAGGTGGCACTATCATCGAGGAAAAGCCTCAACTATGCTCAAAAGCGTTTTCACTGCAAAATTGTTCAGCAGGTTTTGCGAGGTTTTTGTTGGCTGGACTCAGTGCTTCAGGCGCATGCAAATATTAATGTCGCGCTACTAGGGGAAAATGTTTTGCTTAGATCATGGGCATAGTTCCATGCTATTTTTTTTCTTTTCCATTTTAACAAAGGCAATCAAAACCAAAAGATCCACCTCCCATCTTGGCAAAGTTCAAAAATTATTAATTTGTATACGTGGTGTCAAAATGTCATCAGCGGTAGGCCTACCTCACCGCTGTCGTATCTCTGTAGGGAATACACTTGAGTCGTGTTATACGTCTCCGTGTACCTCCCCCTAACCAAACAGGAAGCACAGAACTCTGAGTGTGGAGGGCCCCCAACCAATGGAAAGTGACATTATGGCTATAATAACCACAGTAACATGCATTAATCCTGTTTCGCTTCAGCAAACCACATATGTGGCGTGCAGAGCTGAGTGACTCAATGCAGAGACAGTGCATACTGCCTGTTTGATAACTGGTTTTTAATTGTGCATACTGTTTGGTCACTCTCTGAGTTGGAACTGACTCAGAGCAGCTAGTAGTCTAGAACACTGGTCCTCAACTCCAGTCCTGGGGACCCACAGCCCCAATAAATTTGTGTTCCAGCTCAGCAGTGGGATGATTCAATTCATCTGCTAATACTAATTGTCAATCTCTTAGTTCATTGAATCAGGTGTCCCCAATAAAGAAATTCTGCCTTCAGACGTTAAACTTTTTAATTAAGATCAGCATTTTATGATGATCTAACCTTAAGCACACTAAGTAGAAAAAGTTGCAATAAAAGTAACAAACGTCACCATGTGGGTCATTTTTTATTTCATGAAAGACCCTAATCCATGACATCTGGAGGCCAGAATTACAAATAAGAATGAAATATCATTCATAATATTTGGTCCCCTAAGCTTGAGATAATCATGAATATCTATTTTTTTTATAAAGAATTGTCGCTGTGACATCAAATTTCAACTTTGTCAACCTGCAAATCCTCTTCAATGGTGTTTCTAAACTCAAAAAGTAGCCAAAGTATCATGTATGATTATACTAGCCCAGGTTTACCACACCTATTTCAATTTAGCAAATTGATGATTAGGATTTGATTGACTGAATCATGCCATTGCTGAGCTGGCAGACAAATGTGTAGGGCAGTGGGTCCCCAGGACTGAAATTGAGAAACACTGGTCTAGAACAGGGGTGTCAAACTGACCCATAAATGGGCCAAGAGGCTGCAGGTCTTCAATCCTACCAAGCAGAAGCTCACCTGAAAGCACTGATTTAATCAACTGATCCAGGCCTGCACAACTGATTAGTTGTATCAGGTGCCCTTCTGCATTGTTGGAGAGAAAACCTGCAGCCACTTGGCCTGTTTACGGGTGAGTTTGACACCCCTAGTCTAGAAGTTACCTTGCTTGGTTGAGCCCCAACCCGTCGATTGTATAATAATATTATGCTGTAGCCATAATAACATTTGTGCAGCTGTTTGTTCCTTACAATCCACATTTCCCTTGAAGGTTAAATAAAGTATATGTTGAGAGTAGAACATGTCCAGTCCTGACAGAACAAGTTGGGTCATGTCTTTAATGAGGAAATGCAGTTGACTCTCAGTGTTTTTCCAATTCAGCAGACTCTCAGAATTCCGTGGAATGTCTTTGGGATGAAAACCCTCATGCCATTTGGTATAAGCAAGCAAATATGCATTCACCGTGCATGTTCACTGGGTATCAGGTTCTGAATAGAGATGATTCCACAATAACAGCATGAAAACTAATCACGAAGAGAACAAGAATCAAATGTCAAAGATTCAGTAAATCAGTTGATATGCAGGCTTAGTTTTTCAGATAATATATGGGGTAATCAAAACTGACAAATTATGGAACGGGTGGCTATGCCAAATTTGTGTACGCGGCAGGGTAGCTGACTTTGTCACTCCAGGCCATTGCAGTCCAAGTCTATACACTACATGACCCACAATACATGAACACCAGCTCATCCACCATCTCATTCAAAAATCATGGGTATTAATATGGGGATGGGTATCCTTCACAGCTCTACTGTCCTGCTAATGAACACTTACCGTCATGCTAATGATGCCCTGCACTAACTGTCTCCTAGTGACCTAGCTTTAAATGTGGGTGGCACGTTGGGTAGCATGTGGCTTTGCATGTATCTGGTAATTTCCCTTTGCAGGTACTGGGCCTGAAATACTATACTGCTGAAGAGATCTCAATAAAGATGGTATAGCAGCAATAACAGCCTGGACTCTTCTGGGAAGGCTTTTAATCAGATGTTAAAATATGGCACTGAGGCTTTGCCTCAGTCCATCTGGAAAACCATTGATTAGGGCAGGCAGTGAGGTTGGGAAATTATACTTGAATCAAACTGGCTTTAAGCTGCCCCAAGTGGTGTTAGATGGGGTTGTAGTCATGGGTTTTGTGCTAGCAAGTGTTAGGTTTCAACACTGACCTCAATATATAGGCCTCGCCCTGTGTGTTGGGACATTATTATATTGAAACATGAACAAGCCTCCCTCAGACTGCTGAAAGAGCAGAATTGTTGTGTGCTTTAGGATCCAGATTTTTTTCTTCAGGGGATCGGAGAGGCCCAAGACTGAGGAATGTCCACATACTTTTGTCCATGTGGTGTACTGTATGTGCGCTACAACACAACCATGATGATGTCCATGTGGTGTATTTGGCCACGGACATTTAGCATCTGCTCTGGGAACGGTCCGGTGCGTGAGCTGCATGCGAGACTGTTTAAATAGAACTACATTTCATGGGCTATTTATATCTTCTGCAAATATATAAAGGCTACTTGCAACCTTAGATCCAGGGTCCCGGCTTAAGACGAGTTGAAAGCATGTGGCCGGGAACCGCGGCTGACATCACTCCGCTATACTGCGAGAGTCTTGGGTTACTTTGCACCGTAGATGTAGACAGCCTTTTGGCTCACATCATACCTTATTCTCAGAGATGATGAGCGGAGTGACTGGTGAGGTTAAAAGGCTTTGGCGCTTCCACTCAGTAAAGCGAGCAGAGCTCTGCAATCAGAACCCTGACCACAACCGTTAAAGTAGCAAGCTGTTGTCAGTCCAAGGATGGAGACGACGTGGGCAAATATGGCCAGTCCAGAAAAGAAGCACAAGCGAGAAAGGAACTCGACAGGGTGTGGGGTGACGGCACGCCACAAATAACAGCAGGGTCTAGTTACAAATCGATCGAGGGGCATTGGTAGGGACATATGGATGGGGGTGAGATAATGCCCCAAAAACCTAGGTGATGCTACCCTGGTTAGGGGATCCACTGTTAACTGTGACTTCCGAAAGGTTTGAAAATAGGAGGTGGAAGGTCTTGAAAGATATGAAGAGTTTACTTACAAAATGCAATATATCCATTTCACTCATTTTGAGTAATTTTTTTCTGTATTGAAGCCTATTGCATTTTATAGAAAAATGCAGACTTTAACTAGGAAAAGAATACACCGTATAGTGTGAATTTCTAAAAACGGATTTTTGCACCATGTGTAGGAAGCTCAGGGCTATCGCTCTATTGGCATTATTTCAATTTTTGTAGTTTTGGCACATACTGTGTTTTAGAAACAAACTCTTCATATGTTTGTTTGCAACATGACAGAAAAAGGTATGGTCAGATTTTTATGAAATCTTTACCAGAGATATGTCTTGGCCCAACTTAGATGTGATTTAATTTAGGAAGCGATTCCAGGACAAATTATGGATACAGGAATTTTTTTATTGATTTGTGTGGCAGTACATGAAAATGCTACTCGTTTGTGTCGCAGACATGTGATGGACTGTTGGGCCTTGGCGGAGGTCTCTGCTTTCTTGTCTAACACACCTGTAAGTCAGGTCACAATCAAACTGTTATTTGGTGGTGTGGTGGCATTTCATGCCAACAAATTCATGTTTCTTCATTTCTTTTCGGGCCAGGGTAATGAGTGCAGATGAGACCAAGGAAGGGAGATGAGGGAAGTTCCATCCAATGACTCAACATTGGAAGCACCTGCAGCTCAAGAGTCAGCGGGAAATTTACTCCAGGACCATGGAAGCTCACTACATAGGCAGGGCATAAAGCAACGACCTTGGCCTGAAGTAAAAAATAGTAAGACTGGCCTCTTACATCACATGGTGTCAGCAGTGCAATAGAAAGACCACAGGAATAGTGCCTCCTGGGGCCAAGGGAGGGCAGTGGTGTTAGGCCTATTGATTAGCCGTGACATTCCCGTTTCTCAATATATTGTCCCGCAGGGTGTGCTGTGAGGCGCCACCAAGGCTCATCAAATGAGCTATAGATGTATGACATGTCATTGCCATGGGTGTTCCTCTGAGTGATTTTCTGGTTCCAGTAAGGCTCTTTAGAGACGCTCTGAGGGGCAAGAGCTTCAAGGAAGACACAAGAATAGCAGCAGGGGAGAGTGGAGTGAAAAATATAGTGGAAGTTTGGACACTCCTGGTTCTCTTTCATAATATTTCGCTCGATGTCTCACTATGGGATGCACGCCTCGCTGCAGCCTCAGAAGCATTAATCTCATTACGCCAATCCTGATTGGCTGGTGAACGTGTCCGTCCGCCCAGGTGGTACACCCACCTTAAATAGCTCATGCGGACGGCACCACGTCTTTCAAACACCTCTTCTCACTCGGAGCATATCTCGCGTCCAGGGCTAGTTAGCTGAACTGTCCACAGACGGATTTTCTGTCGCCGGGCGCTACTAGTTTTGGATACCTTTTTGCTTCGTCGGTCACACCAGACCGGACTCAGTGCTCTCCCGCCCTACACGGCTTGGTCAGCACTGTCCTCGACGCCTCACCACGGCACGTCGAGTACCGAAGGCTAGCACACCAGTTACCTGTCGGTTTTCTTCACTCGACGCCTCACCACGGCACGTCGAGTACCGAAGGCTAGCACACCAGCTACCTCTCGGTTTTCTTCACTCGACGCCCCACCACGGCACGTCGAGCTCCGAGCGCTAGCACACCAGCTACCTCTCGATTTTCTTCACTCGACGCCCCACCACGGCACGTCGAGCTCCGAGCGCTAGCACACCAGCTACCTCTCGGTTTTCTGCCTCGTCTCCCGGCTTGCACACCAGCTGGCTAGGAATGGAGGCCCAAAACCCCCATACCAAGGGGTACGGAGACTCCGGGACCCGTCCCTGTCGCTGTGGGAACAAGATCTCGAGTAAAGATCCACACCAGGTCTGCTCGAGCTGCCTGGGGCTGGAACACGCCCGTATGGCTTTCGAACTTCCCGGCTCGTGCCAACACTGCGCGGTGTTTACAGCGAAAAGTCTCCGCAGACGGCTAGCCCGCCAGGCTAGCTTGTCTGGAATCGACCCCCTCCTCCCCTCCGACGGTGCTGCCGCCGAGGGCAAGCAGGATTTGGCGGTCGCTACGGCGGCGATTCCGGAGGCTAGCGCCAGCTGGGGCTCCCAGCTCGACCTAGCCGCGGATCCCCCGTGTGAGGAAGACGTCCTAGAACTGGACTATGGGGACGATGAAGATGGCGTCTCTGAACTCCTCATATCAGAGGATGAGGAAGATGACGACGTCTTCATTACTCCGGCTCGGGCCGCGCAGCCCACGGCCTCCGTCACCTCTCGGGATGGAGATGAGAGTAGCATACCAGCTTCTCCTCTCCCCAGCTCCGACATGCTCGACGTGTGCAAACGCGCTGCTGTCCGGCTGAACATCCCCTGGCCCGTTGTCGTAGCTGAGACCACCAGATCCCGCTACGAGGGGAAGAAATTGCCCTTGGCTAAGAGTGCGACGAAACAACTTCTCCCCGTCTTCCCGGAGCTGCTAGATGAGGTTGCGCGCTCTTGGAAAGACCGCCCTTATAGCAGCAGGAGCCCAGTTCCCGGTGCCTCGTCCCTCGATTGTGAGGCGATGGAGAGCCTGGGTCTGCTCCGCATGCCTCCGATGGAGCCACTCGTGGCAGCGCACCTTCACCCCCGCCTGTCAGCGGTGTCCTCCCGGAGCCCCAGTCTGCCGTCCAAGTCGGACCGTTTTCAGTCAGCCTTGACTGAGAAGGCGTATAAGGCGGCTGCGCTTTCGGCCAGAGCGCTCAATGTCCTCTCCCTGCTCACGGCTTATCAGGCTGAGTTGTGCGAGGATTTTGTGCTAACTCAGGACCCAGCTACATGGGAGGAAATACCGGTCGTCACCGACCTGTGTCTCCGTGTCCAACGCTGCGCGGTCCAGGCCACGGGAAAAGCGCTGGGGACTATGGTCCTACAGGAACGGGCGCGGTGGCTCAACCTCGCCAACCTGTCGGACAGGGAGAAGGATGACATCCTGGACATGCCCATTGTCCTGGAGGGGATCTTCGGTTCCGCGTTGGCTTCTATGCAACGGCGGTGCGAAGCTAAAAAGAAGGAGGATGAAGCTCTCAAGCTCTGCCTCCCTCGAAAGCCCCCTGCTCCTCTTCCGCCTGCTCAGCGTAAGACCTTTGCACAGGCTGCTTCACAGGATTCGCAGTTTAAAATGCCGAAACTGCGGAGGCCTCAGCCCGCCCCGCCTGCTCCGCCAGGTCGGCCCGGCTGGCCTAAAAAGCCCTCGGCCCCGGCTGTAGCTGCGCCTGCGCGACCCGCGCACACCGCCAGCAGCCAGGCCAGAAAAAAGAAGAGAGCAGCCTGACTCCCCCTCTCTCCTCTGGTGACGCAGCTGGAAGTTCCCCGTTCTCCGGCTCCACCTGTTTGGCTTTCGGGCGTGCACCCAGGGGCTCCCCACGCCCCTATCTCCCAGCTGCCTCGGACCGTGCCAGTGCAAGCCGGGAGAGATGGACATTTGACGTCGCGGGGTTTAGCGGTTGCCCCCCTCTCATGTCCACAAGCACGCACATACACAAATGTTTTCACAAAGAGAATAAATTGTGTCCCGCTGTCGCAGCCAGGCCGAGTGCCGAGGGCGCAGCTGAAAATAAAGAAAGCCAAATCTGTCAAAATAAGCACGCCCGGGGGCCTTGTCATTCCGCCACAGGAGAACGCCACCGCACTGCGGCTGCGCCCTCTTGTGGTGGGAGGACTGCAGGGCACGTCACCCGGGGGCTGTGTCATTCCGCCACAAGAGGGCGCCACCGCACTGCGGCTGGGCCCTCTTGTGGTGGAAGGGCTGCGGTGCACATCACCTCTCGCCCTCAGATGGCGGAGATGGGTCGCACTGGCAGCCCCACCCTGGGTGTTGAGGACGATTTCGAGGGGGTACAGGCTGCAATTCGCCGCTGTCCCCCCGCGATTCGCCGGCGTTATACACTCCCAGGCGCGGGGAGAGTCAGCTCGTGTTTTACAGGAGGAAATTTTCTCACTGTTAAACAAAGGAGCAATCTGTGTCGTCCCTCCCGCACAATGTCAGAGCGGTTTCTACTCCAGGTATTTCCTAGTCCCCAAACGGGGGGGAACGGTATTCGCCCTATCCTGGATTTACGGGCTCTGAACAAATATCTCAGGAAGTACAAGTTCAGGATGCTCACACACGCATCCCTGTTGCGTCTTGTACGTCAGAACGATTGGTTCACTTCAATCGATCTGAAAGACGCGTACTTCCACATTCCAATCTATCCTCCCCACAGAAAGTTTCTGAGGTTCGCTTTCCAGGGGATCTGCTACGAGTATCGCGTGCTCCCTTTCGGTCTGTCATTAAGCCCGAGGGTGTTCGTGCGGTGCACGGAGGCAGCAATTGCCCCGCTGAGACGGCGGGGCATCCGTCTGGCCACTTACCTGGACGATTGGCTGCTTTTAGCGCAATCGGAGCAGGAAGCCAGGGCGCACACGCGTATTCTCACACAGCACCTAGTCGATCTGGGTTTTGTGATAAACGCGGAGAAAAGCATGCTGTCCCCAGCGCAAGATGCTATCTTTCTGGGGTTATCCCTGAATTCGGTGTCTTTCACAGCTCGCCTCTCGGCGGAACGGGTGAGAGCTTTCAGGGCATGCCTCGCGCTTTTTTATCCAGGCAGGTTTGTTCCATTCAGATTGTGTCTTCGGTTACTCGGTCTGATGGCGTCTGCCATCCTCGTGATCCGTCTCGGTCGCCTCCACATGAGAGAATTCCAGCTTTGGGTGGCCTCATGCGGGCTAGATCCCGTGCGTCACGGCACGCGGAGAGTCTTGGTCAGACTGGAATGCGCCAGGGCGCTGCGTCACTGGCGGACTCCGTCCTTTCTGACCCAGGGGGTCCCAATGGGCTCGGTCCTGTCCAGGAAGGTGGTCACTACAGACGCCAGCCTGACGGGCTGGGGCGGAATTCACGGGGGCCAGTCTGTGAGGGGCCGCTGGAGTGTGGGCCTCCAGCAGTCTCACATAAATTTTCTGGAACTTTCAGCGGTGTTCCTCTCCCTGAAACATTTCCTTCCATCTCTCATGGGTCATCATGTCCTGGTGAGAACGGACAATACGACGACGGTGGCGTACATCAACCGTCAGGGGGGGTTGCGCTCCCGTCAGTTGCACATGCTGGCACGCAAACTGATCCTGTGGAGCTGCGGCCGTCTCCTCTCCTTGAGAGCGACGCACGTCCCGGGGGTCTTGAACACAGGCGCGGACCTATTGTCCAGGGGTGCGCCGGTGTATGGGGAGTGGACTCTGCACCCGGAGATTGTGGAACAGATATGGGCCCGGTTCGGTCGGGCCGCGGTAGATCTGTTCGCGGCGAGAGAAAACGCGCAGTGCGCGCTGTTTTACTCTCTGCGCGGCATGGATGCTCCCCTTGGCATAGACGCACTAGCGCACGTCTGGCCGCACGAGCTTCTTTACGCGTTCCCTCCCCTGGCCTTGATATCCCCCACTCTGTCCAGAGTGAGGGAACGTGGTCACGCACTGATATTGATTGCTCCGCATTGGCCGGCGATGCATTGGCTAGCGGAAATATATCGGTTACTGTGCGCTCAGCCTTGGCAGCTCCCGCTGCGCAGGGACCTGCTATCGCAGGAGGGGGGGGCGATCCTCCACCCGCACCCGGAACGCCTGGCGTTGTGGGCGTGGCCCCTGAGTGGCTCAGTCTCTCGGCTGTGGGATTGTCACAGCGTGTGATTTCCACTATACAAAACGCTAGGGCCCCATCCACTAGGTCTTTGTATGACTGTAAGTGGAGGGTGTTTGAGGGGTGGTGTCACAGGAACGGCCACGTTTCTTTTCAGTGTCCGGTGAGTGCTATATTGTCATTCTTGCAGGACCTGATTGACAAAGGCAAAGCCTTCTCCACGATTAAGGTGTACTTGGCGGCTATCGCCGCCTGTCACGTGGGGTTTGAAAAGCGAACGGCGAGTCAGCACCCACTGGTTTGCCGTTTTATGAAGGGAGCGCGCAGGCTTCTCCCCGTGTCCAGACCACTGGTGCCACCGTGGGATCTGGCTGTGGTTCTGGAGGGGCTTAAGGGCCCTCCTTTTGAGCCACTGGAAGGGGCAGACTTGAAGCACGTGTCTTTCAAGGCTGTGTTGTTGCTGGCTCTGGCTTCAGCTAAGCGAGTTAGTGACATCCATGCGCTTTCGGTGCATCCGTCATGCGCTCAGCTCTTCCCGGGAGATGTAAGGTTGATTTTGAGGCCCAACCCGGCTTTTGTGCCTAAGGTGGTGGGCTCATGTTCTCCAATTGACCTTCTGGCCTTTGCTGCCTCAACAGAGGAGCAGCAGTCGCACGCGTTATGTCCAGTCCGTGCGGTGCGCATGTACATGGACAGGACTAGGGGATTCAGGAAGAGCGATCAGCTGTTCGTCTCCTGGGCTAATCCTCATAAAGGAAAACCTATCACTAAGCAGCGCCTATCCCATTGGGTGGTGGAGGCGATTGCTTTGGCCTATACGTGTCGGGGTTTGCAGCCGCCTGTGGGCATGCGGGCGCACTTGACTCGGGGCTTGGCCGCATCCTGGGCCTTATTCAGGGGAGTTTCTGTTCAGGACATCTGTGCAGCGGCGAGTTGGTCCTCGCCTCTCACTTTTGTCCGCTTTTATAAGCTGGACGTTTCCGCCCCGTGCGTGGCACGCGCGGTTCTGCTGTCCTGACTGGAACAGAATTGCTTCTCTGTGGGTTGGTGGACGCTGGATAAGCTTGTCTGGCAATACGGGAGCTACGATATCCCATAGTGAGACATCGAGCGAAATATTATGAAAGAGAACTTTAGGTTATTTACATAACCCCGGTTCTCTGAGTAATATGAGTGAGATGTCTCACCAGACAACCCTTCTTGCTGGGGCGAGTGAGAAGAGGTGCTTATCTTGAATGACGTGGTGCCGTCCGCATGAGCTATTTAAGGTGGGTGTACCACCTGGGCGGACGGACACGTTCACCAGCCAATCAGGATTGGCGTAATGAGATTAATGCTTCTGAGGCTGCAGCGAGGCGTGCATCCCATAGTGAGACATCTCACTCATATTACTCAGAGAACCGGGGTTATGTAAATAACCTAAAGTTTTGGGTACGGCCATACAGTTCCACAGAAGAGGAGTTCTGGTACTACAAAAACAATTAAAACGTTCACATGCAGGAAATATTATGGCTTTTGCCCTTATTCCAAAAAAGTTCAACAGGTGTTGTGACGTTAAAAAGGTTTGTTTCTCCTTTCAACCAAAGATGTGGGCCTTTCTTCTGCATATGAATCTCTACCCCAGCCTGGCAAATAGTTGGTTTGGTGGTTTGTTTAAAACAGACCGGTCTGACAGTAAACAGACAAAAGGCCATGTGTCAGACATTGCGGTAAAAACCTCAATTGATACGAATATTCCAAATACACTGTATACTTGTCCAAAGAATGCTCCTAAAACCTGAATAATTTCATCATATACCACGTTTTTATTGGAAGATGCTACATTCAGAATAAGGCGTAACTCAAAATATCCAAATGAAATAAGCTGTTCGCATGACCTGTTCCAAATTCCAAATATTGCGATATTCAGAATAACAGTGGAAACTTAAGTGTGCGTGGAAATCTAGTCAATGGCATTCCAGATAGTTGTTCCAGTGCCTCCAGCAGTAGGGGGGGAGGGCTCTCCTGCTCCAGTATGGCAACAACCCCATGCGCAAGGCGAGACCTATATACAGTTTGCCAGCATCAGAGTAGATGAACTAAACTGTCCAGCACAGATCCCACAACTCAACAGCATCAAATATCACTGGGATCAATTGGAAAGCTGACTTTGCCCCAACCTCACAGCCCAAAATCTCTCATACTTTTCTTACTGAGATGGAATCGAATCCCAGCAGCAAGCAAACATCTACTGAAACTCCTGGTGTGGAAAGCCCTCCCAGATCAGAGGAGGCCATTATGACAGGAACTCCATATTGATGCACCTAATTTAGAAATGAGATCTTGGATGAGCTGGAGTCTACATAACTTTGACAGAGTACAGTATTATCATCACCAGGGCTATGCAGAGGGCTATTTTGAGTGAACGACTCTTAAATAGGTTTCCACCACAGCGGGTAGAGTGCAACTTGTTGACGGCTTAAAAAAATGGGTGGCCGCTTCGGGGACTTGGAGTGAAGGACAAAAGCATGACACAACATGTCGGGCTCTCATTCCAGCTCTACATCTCCCCTTCCATCTCTTCTCAAGAGATTGTTTTCATATCTTATTATCAGAGATGAGGTCAATAAAATTCTCTTCAACACTGTTGTTGGACAATCTAATCTTCAACACACCCCTGGCATGAGTCATATATTACATCGGACTTAAGACCTCAATGGTGATCATACTGCCAGTTTTCATTCCTCCTTTCTAATCAGGACTGCTTTAAACTTGGAATATTGGTGATTCTACATAACTCAAATCTCTGGGCTAATTCTCTGAAGCTTGGTTCTTGTGCTGACATCGGTCAGTCAAGACAAGGCCCAGCAGGCTATGCATTTCTCCATTTCCCAGGCTGGTGATTCCCGGATTATGGCATCCATCTGAGAGCCAAAGCGCATTTCATCTTTTCATTCAAATTAATTGGCAGATGATTTTATCAAATTGGTTTGCAGAGCGCTGTGGTTTGGCTCTGCTCTGCTCTTAACCCCTCCTCTGTGTCGCTGGCCTAAATATCCCTATAGCGTGACAATCTTGCTCTACTCGGCCGAGCTCAAACAAAACTGCCCAGTTAAAAGTAAATAAATAAATAAAACATTAATCAGCTGACGACGGCGGCAAAAAAAATAAAATAAAAAAATCAGTCATCGCAATAATTAGAAGGGACACCTGACATCAATTAGAGGGCTCAGCCATCTGTGTGCGGGTGGGAGAGCAGAGTTAAGATGTGGACGGTTGCAGGCTCATGTCACATTTTTAGAGGGGAGCCAGTGTGCCTCTGACAAAGATTCAGCCCTAATTTCTTCAAATGTAAAAGCGATTGTTTCCCTCGAACATAATTCAATATGCAAAACTTGAGCTGGAAACTCAAAGCAGTTAGAAAGTGAAGGCGCTGCCATGTTCCCCTTCTTCTGAGGCAGCTGATATCACTTCCCAGCTGAAGAGCTGAATGAATGAGTACATCCAAGTAACAGGAACAGAGGGTATCATTACTGACTGGGCCTGAATTATCAGCACTATAAATAACATGAATGTTAGTGCCATTAAAATTCCACTTACATGATGAGAGTGGGAACAGGTGCTTGCGTGTGTGTGTGTGGCAATCAAAACAAAATGGTCAACACCATATTGATCTGGAAATCTGGAAATCTTTTCCATTTATTCTTCTTGCAAATAAAATGAATAAAAATGGAGTGAAACTTAACCATAATAACAAATAAGAGAGTTGGCCCTCTGTTCTGGTTAGGGGCCCCATAAACAAATGGCACAACCAGAAAATGGCAGCAAACCCAACCCTCAGGCTCATGGCTCATGGAGGGAGTATTTAAAGGGACACCCCGAAATCAAAATTACATATTTTTTCTCCCATCTGCAGGGTTATGTATTCACCTAGATTTGATATGAATTTCTGAGTTTTGGAGATATTGACCTGATAAATGTCTGCCTCATCTTGAATATAATCGTACTAAATTGCACTTGTCTTGTGACGCTCAAAGCACCAAAAAACCACATTTGAAAAAAAATCAGAAGCAATGTCTCTGCCCAGAAACCATGATCGGGCTAAACAAGCTAATCAACACACCATGTTTTCAGCAGTTTAACATTGCGACTATTTTCTGTCTTGCAAACCGTCTATCAAACCATTTTCTTTCCCCCTGAACTATACTCGCAACTGCAGACAGGCAGACATCTCAATGACTCATATTTCTAAAATTCGGCAACTTACACCAAACCATCTGGACAGCACTACAGGTAACAATTCTCAATCCATATTTCCATTCTCCTCATAGCTTTGCTTTGTTAACTTCACATTACATTTGTAAATGTAAATTTTGTATAACCGTCCACCATAAATACAGTTGATGGCGCTCAATGAGATTTCAGGTCCATCTCAAGTGCACAAACATACCTAGCGTGATTCATACTGAGGTATTTAAGGTAGAACTACATCTAGAGAAAATGTGATTGATCAAGTACAAAACAGTAGGTGCAGGCTGGTAAGTGCTATTTGAAGTTGTATGCTAGTTAACCTGAGGGGGGGGGGGGCTGAGCAGACATTTATGGTCATTTCTGTTATGCACCAGAGTTAGCCAGGGTGGTAAATCTTCATTTGTAGATTTTCGGATCAATGTTACTGCTGTGTGAGGAAAGCAAAATGTCTAGAGCATCCAGAACTAACCACTGCACCACCATCCCACCCAACTCACAGAACACGGATTCACTTATTCAGCAATTATTTCAATCTCCTCACTGATAAGTACAACAACGCTGGTGTCCTGGAACAGTGGCAAGAAACCAACAGATTAAGACAAGAAAATACAAACTGCCCAACACAATAACCTCTCCCAGTCATTCAACACTATTTTTCACTGTTCCTAAAAGCTGACCTGCACATGAAATTCAGCAAAAACTTTTAAGCCAACCCTTTTAAGGAAATACCGGAAAACTTAGCAAGAATCATGCAGACAGGCTTATGCAGAGACACTTCAGATCACTGTAATTCCCTCACGATGGCAGTTAAATTATAACATGAGATTAACGCGAAGATCCAGAGTTGTTCAATGCTGCACCTACCTGAACCACATGAATCATAAGCTTCAGTTTTATGGGTTTTAGAAAATGTTAATGGTATATTTTTTATAACAAAAAGAACAGGAACTTGTTTCGCAACATGACAGAATCAAGGCAATTATCTTACAATAAGAGCTTTACTCCAATGGAGCCATTAAGTAAAGTTCTATCTTGTTTCTCTACTACCCATTAACTCAACCAGTTGATTTCAGAAATCAGTTTTTGCAACTGGTTCAACATTTCTGCTTATTGGCAAATCAAGGGTATTAGAACTTAATAATGGCGAGGACCTATATTCTCTGAACCTGGATTTAGATTTTCTACCGTTGAACTGCAGGGTAACCGGTAGTGGTATTCACCTGTCCATCACAATAGGACGCAGGTCACCATGGGCTCTTACACTTGATTGGACAGACTAACCTGGTTTGGCAAAGGAGAGTCACAAGACTCGACAGGGGAAAGAGTTACCGACAGCCCCCGTGACACACATTTAAACTGAGTGATTGACTCAAGGCAAGGTGACACCCGTTTAAACTGTGTGATTGATTAAGAAGGCAACAGACAGGAAGACATGATCTTGTTTACCAGTGAACCACTTCCTGAAGTTCCTGATGCTCAGATTCAACAGTTTTAATATCATTCAAATTAAGCAAAAAAAAATGCAGCGGAATTCAATAAAACAAGCACATGTACACATGCGCGCACACACGCAGACACACACACACACACACACACACACACACGTGTGTGCATGCGCGTGCACACATCTGCGCAATTGTTGGCTCATATTGCTTCCTGATTCAAGTTTTTTTGTTCATTCAGAAATTGAAACTTCTATTACTGCATACTTTCTGATCATAATCCCTGTATGGTGAAAGCGGGACTTATGAACACATAACACTGGACATGGAGAGGACGTAATGTCATAACATCACATGACAGAGAAAAACAACAGACCTGGCTCCATTATGTTGTTGCTTTGCATTCCAAGACTTTCAAATGCTTTACTGTCTTGCGTATTGGCGAAGAGAGTAAATAAGTGCAATCATTGCCATCCGGGTGTCCATGGCTGAACGAGGCAAGATCAATCAAACACAGAATCCGCACTAATAATGCATTTGACCCAGGAATGCATGGCACATAATAATTCCCTCCCATCAAAACATACTACACTGAGGTCAAAACATTGCCCTCTTTCAGCAAATAAAGTGAATCTCCTGCTTCTCCAACAGATAATTTCATGTGATTGTAATGGCAGGTAATTATTCTGGTTACTAAGGCACTCAGTTAAAAAAGTAAAGAAACTGTACTATGTTTTACCACCATTTACAGTTTAGCTTGGCATGCAGTTATAGTTAAGGCATTAGCAAAGAAAGGCCATCATCGAATTGCATGAAATACACTTGGTAGACTATGACCACTGCAAAATACATTCATAAACTATAAAACAGAGGTGGCCAACGCTGGTTGGCCACAGTGCAAGCCGTTTTACTTTAAGCTGTTGTTCACTTTATGCAGCCGATTACTCACTAAGAGACACTCCCTGCCATCTGCTTGCTGTGTAATGGCAATGAATAGAATTCAATATAAAAAGTGCCATTTAGCATTTTAGCCTGTTGTCCATTAACTTCTATTTATCGTCATCAGAAAATTAGCATGTAGCATGAAGTATCCTTTTATTTTAGCTCACCAGGTTTCTAAGGTCTAAAGTAGGTGGTAAAAACAAAAACCAGCATGTTCTACAGCTCGATCGCACCAGGGTTGGCCAACCCTGCCACAATAGCAAATATGTTGATTTAAAATTATTGATAATATTTCTCACAAACTCTAAGTTTAACAAATGAGACACATGAATTAACCCAAAGATGTGCATCATGGACACTGAGAGAGACAGTGTTTGAAACGCGGGAATGGAATGCTGGTTTGTTATGGGGTAAGGACAGGGTGGGGCTCAAGCACTCTGTGTGTTTAACGCTGTTTGGCAATCAGGGCGTGTTTGGAAACTCCCACCACAGAAACTCCACAGGGAATGTGAGCATTCAACACGGCTCAGGCAGGGTCCATTTCTCTCCAATATGTGGAGAAAGTCAGTGGTATCATCTATTGTGTCTCCTTGGGCTGGCTGAAAAGCCTTTCGGCAAACAAAAGTTCAGTTTCAGGCACTTCCATTTCGTGCCATTGAGACACAGATTTTGCACAGCACAGCTGTCAAGTCCGAGTCGTCCACTGACCACATTACATGAGGTGACGTAAACAGCTGCGGATTCTTCCACAAAACACTTTGCTTCTCTCTTGTTGAAATTGTATGGTAGTGTTGCTAATCAGCAGACGAGCAACATGGGTGCTTTTTCTTGAGGGAAAAGTTTTGTCTTTGTTTTCTAACATAAATATTAAGGCTGAGTCGGATGCAAAATGGGGCCCTCAAACTCAACACTGGTGGTGGCACTAGCGAGCAACATCTGGCCACAAAACCAGAGAAGCGAGCCCTTGAAAACGATGCCCAGTGCAGGTCACTTGGGTAGAATAGAGACCAAGACGGAGGGAAGAGCGGATTCAGGAGGTGCTGCTCCTCGTTCTGGTACATGGCCTTGTCTTCGCGACCTTGATCATCTCCTCTTGATCACTCTCCTCTCGATCACTCTCGCAGTCGCTCTAAGAAAACAAGACCACACGTGCTTCTTACTAATAAGCCCTCCTACTCAGTCCAACCAGAGTTTACTGAATCGCTACATAGGTCAGAGGTCACTGACTCTCAGAGGCCGCAGGCTTGAAGTGGTCACATAAAACAAAAAACTTTGTTGGCCTGCTGCCCAAAAATAGTCTAACATAAAAAGAGGCGAAATAAAAATAACCGTAAAACTGTATCACGCCTTCATCTTAATTTGCTATTAAAATTAGCCTTGCACCAGATTACAATCTGACTCCCCAGTGCACCACGTGTTCTGAAAAACCACCAGGACCTAAATTCTATCATAGTACTCAACATCAACCACAACCTTCAACCTTACCAGAGATTTATCTCAATAATGTGAACACAGTCACCACATTTTTTTTGACCTTTTGAGGAGCACAACCATCTTGGCCTGGTCACGCAGGGACATGACGATGCAGTTCACTTTACCTCACTGAGTAGTTTGTTAAATATGTAGTTTCCCACAGCTGCACGGAGCTGGAAAAGCTTGAAAATCAATAGTGAAAATGCTGAAGATGAGTATAACCCCTGGTTGAGGCAATCCTGTGACAAATAGTCTCCCGAGCAACACTCACCAGTTTATCCACCGGCTTCCGATGGTCCTTCTTCATCATGCGAGTCAAGTGGTTGCACAGCGCGACGATTCTGAAAGATAGCTTCAAGCACGAGAGAATGCATTTGTATTTGTGTTCAGATACAACCAGCCAGAAACCAGGAATCATATTTTACCAAAGCAAAAACTGACAGGGGGTACGTGCTGCAGAAAATGGATGGATGGATTTTAAAATGGAGTATCAACGGTGGAGAATTTTAGGGCTGATAAATAAGTCCCACCATGAGGTTATACCACTCCTAAACTCAGCCAACTGATTGGAGTTCTACCATCCACGACTGAAGAATTCTGCTGGTCAGCAAATTGTTGTGGGGGTAGGACTTTTTACTGACCGAACCAGGATTTTACACCTCTGTGGAGCATAGATGTATATGAGGCCACTGATTAATTAATGATGTCATACATGACATTTACCTTCCACCTGCGTCGGGCGTACTCTCTCCGGAAGTTTTCCAAGTTGATCACAGACAGTCTGCGAACCAGAGCTTGTCTCGGGTTCGAAGGCTGAAAAAGCAGAGTCGAGAGATTCCCCATTTTATTCACATGCTCACAGTATTCCTGCTTATTTGCAAAGGCCAGCCTTATTCACAGGAGCATCTCCTTCCAGTAGCACTACAGTTCACTGTGGAGAAGACAGATGGCTGCACCAGATACTCAGTTGCTAAGCAATTCTTCAACAGGAGCAGAAAGAAGGAGCAGAAACCTTGTTAAAGCATTCAGTTGCCCTAGCATAGCCTAGCATAAGTAAAACTACAATAAGGCGCATGATTGTTTCCGGTGAAAGAATTTCTTGAAATTTTGTGCAAACGAACATGGCATACTGCACCTACTTTTTACGAAATATTTAGGGTGGATCACTTAGGGCACTATATTAATTTTAATGTCACACTTTCAATTTGTGATAAAAAATGGAGCCAAATTATGCTTTTTATCGCTTCACTTCCTCCTGAGTCTCATATTTTCAAAGCAATTAAGCAAAGTTTGGTGTCATATTGTTCCTTGTGATGGCAGCAACAATAACGGTAATAAATTTTAGAAGTAGCACTGTGATAATTGGGAGTTATTCATTGATTTATCCCCCTATGTTGGTTTTAGGAGGGTGCTCATCTAAATTTGGCCCACATCTGTCCGAGCACATATGATACAAAAAACAAATGCATTTTCTAGGCCCACATATATCTCTCCACACAGTCAATATGGTAAGGAATCAAAAAGCTTTCATGGGCAATTTTCCCACACTGATGCAACACCATCTTTCAGTTCAGTCTGAAGGGGGGTGGGGCGTAATTTACGCCAATGAGTGCGAACCCTCCCTCCCAAGGTGATAGCTTGACCAATCAGCAATTATGGCAGATAAGTAACCCTGATAAAACTTTTGTCCAAGTAAGTAAGCTTGACTTCACTTTTGTCCAAATGAATAATATACATATGCCAGTGTTACACTCTGTTCCAGTCACAATGGTATCCACAAGTGATGCAAACTTGGCTACAGATCTTGGGAATTTTGGAAGCAATGCTAGAAGGTCTCTGCTGTTACGCAGCCAAATTCTGTTTACTTATTAATATGGAAATTGGAATGTCAGCCCATCTGTCCTTTCAAATTTGTTGAGATTTTTTTGGAACAAAAAAAAAAAAAAATCAAATCAGACTAGAGAATAGAAAAAAAAGAATAATCGTATTCTTTATTGGGAGAATACGATTATGGGGTATCACCAAATACTTTTTCCTGGCTAAAAATTCTTCAACAGGCACAACAGGGTGTGAAGAGAGGTTGTGTAGAAACCAGGAACTGTTCTTCCACAGTCCGCAGCTCACTGCAATTCCCTTCAATGTTACTCCCAAAAGTGAGCAAATACCGAAGACCGAAAAAATACAGAAAAACTGAAGACCTTTGAGAAAGACATTACAGCTGCAACACCCAGGATCAACTTCTGAAGGTAAAAGCACCTTCTGCAGACATTGAGCTTGACGCCACACCTGCCATTAGCATCCACCGACGCGCAAAAACAGTCAAACCAAATAAGGCATCATTGGGGTGAGGATGCCGCATTCAGCGATACATTACAACTTGGCTGATTTTCCAGTTGTGATTGAGGTAAATTCCCTTGCTAAAGTAGCATTATCATTCATGCTTATGGATGATTGAGTATGAAAGCGCGATGGGCCTAATTACTCACTGACTATGTGGCAAATCTAATAGCAAAGACGGCAGTTTTGTGGTGCTGCCAAAGCAGTTGAGACAAGCCAACCAGTTTTCACCCCTTTACTCAATGCCGTAACACAGTCGTGTGCTAAACAGTGTATGAAAATAGATGGAATACACAGAAAAAAAAGCAGAATGCAGGCATTGTTCATGGTGCATTTTTATAAGATTTGTGAGGTTCTGTCCAGGAGGTAATAAACATGAATTAGGAGGCCAAGGTTCAAGTCTTTAGCATTTTTATCGCAGAGACACATAGCTCCACTATGGACACGTAAAAAAGGAAAGATCAGACTCTAGATGGCACAGCCAAAATTATTTCAAAGTAGCTCAGTTTCCACAGTGTGCATATTGAAGGCACCATCACACACTATATCCAGTGCAAGTGCAGTTAGACAAAATTATACTATGAAATACTCACAGGTAAAGGATTCATTGCTAAAAAATTTAAACATAAACGGTTGAAAAAGACAAAAATAACATTGACTTCATTCACCTCTTCCAAATTTTGAACCAAAAGCGTAATTACGGCACAATGTGTCTAATTACGGTAGTTTGGCAATTACATATACACATAAAGCAATTAAAAATTTGTAAGGTCAAAGCAATGACAGATATAATTACACAGATGAAATGTGAAATTTCAGTGTGACCAATATATTCACACAGAACAGAGAGGAGAATTGTCTGACAGTTAGGGGGATTACAAAATATTATACAAATGATACTCAGGGCTCAGTTTTAACTCAAATGCTTTGAAGCTGGAACACATATATATTATTATCACAGGACAAATGTTCTTGTTTTTGTCAACTGGATTAAAAAAAAAAAAACTTGCTGAAAATTCTACATGGGAGTAAAACATATGGTATTTCATTGACGTGCGGTCGGAGGTTAGTTTGGTGAGGCACAATCCTCCCCTTTGCTTAATTAGCAATCAGACGATTAACTAGTTAAGTAAGACCAGGGTTCCCACAGCTTGGGGCAAGTTAAATTCAAGACTTTTTAAGACTTTTTTAATGCCATTTGATTTTAAATTTAAGACCAACTTCATAATAAACACAAATGGAAAAATAACACCTCATCATAGGATTCGGGACAATTTTGCCCAAATGTTTATTTGAACATGAAATATGACCTTTTGATCAAATGAAAGTGTTTTTTTGAAAAACATTAATACTAGGGATGGACGATATTAGATTTTTGGCCGATATCCGATATGCCAATATTTTACAACTCATTTGGCCGATATCCGATACTGATACCGATATTTTTTCCCCCACATCTAATTGCAATGATCATCTAGTTTCTGCAGGGGAATTAACAGACAATTATTCTGCAGACTCTTCATCATGTCGGCCTGCTGGCAAATGCAGACATAAGACAAAGCTGAAAATGATGTAACATCAGTAATCACTCCTTGTGCAAAATAAGAAAAATACCTCAATTTACGTTATTTAAAACATGTCATATTTATTCATTACAATTGTTTTTAAACAAAACAAATAAGATACTTGCAGCCTGTTCTACTTAAAACAGACTTATGACAACACCCACAACCAATTTTACCTCTATTCACAAGGAACATGTAAGAAGTGCATTGTACAACTGTACAGCAATGCCCGTGACCTTTGACCCCTCAGGCGGTACTGCATCAAAAACCAACATCAGTGTGTAAAGTACATCGCCACACGGGCTCAGGAACACTTCAGAAAACCACTTTCAGTAACTACAGTTTGTTGCTACATCTGCAAGTGCAAGTTAAAACTCTACAATGCAAAGTGAAAGCCATTTATCAACATTACCCAGAAACGCCACCGGCTTTGCTGGGCCCGAGCTCATCTAAGATGGACTGATGGAAAGTGGAAAAGTGTTCTGTGGTCTGACGAGTCCACATTTCAAATTGTTTTTGGAAACTGTGGACGTCGTGTCCTCCAGAGCGAAGAGGGAAAGAACCATCCGAACTGTTGTGGGTGCAAAGTTCAAAAGCCAGCATCTGTGATGGTATGGGGGTATATTAGTGGCCAAGGCATGGGCAACTTACATATATGTGAAGGCTCCATTAATGCTGAAAGGTGCATACAGGTTTTGGAGCAACATATGTTGCCATCCAAGCAACGTCTTTTTCATGGACGCCCCTGCTTATTCCAGCAAGACAATGCCAAGCCACATTCTGCACGTGTTATAACAGCATGGATCCGTAGTAAAAGAGTCTGGGTACTAGACTGGCCTGCCTGTAGTCCAGACCTGTCTCCTATTGAAAATGTGTGGTGCATTATGAAGCATAAAATACAACAACAGAGACCCCGGACTGTTGAACAACTTAAGCTGTACATCAAGCAAGAATGGGAAAGAGTTTCACCTGAAAAACTTCAAAATTGGTCTCCTCAGTTCCCAAATATTTACTGAGTGTCGTTAAAAGGAAAGGCGATGTAACACAGTGATAAAAAGGCCCCTGTGCCAACTTTTTTGCAATGTGTTGCTGCCTTTAAATTCTAAGTTAATGATCATTTTCAACAACAAAAAAAGTTTCTCAGTTTGAACATTAAACATCTTGTCTTTGCAGTGTATTCAATTGAATATAAGTTGAAAAGGATTAGCAAATCATTGTATTCTGTTTTTATCTATAATTTACACAACGTGCCAACTTCACTGGTTTTGGGTATGTATATCGGCAGATATCAGCAGAATGGCCGATGTCCGATATTTAATTTTAAAGCCGATATCGTTCACTGATATGGCTCTGCTTTTTTCAGTTCCTCCTCCACCTCTGCCAATTCTGCCATTTTTTCTTTGTGGCGCTTTCTCAGTGTGTTCACTAATTCATCACGAGTTCACATTTTTAAGACTTTTGAAAGATTTATTTAAGACATTTTAATGCCAATTAAGGCCTTGTTTTTAGATTCGTGAATTTAATGCCTTTTAAGACTTTTTAAGGATCCGTGAGAACCCTGAAGACTATTCGGCAGAATGATGGGCCAGTTTAAGTTTCCGTGGCGTTATTACTCAGTACATTAAACCTGAAATGCTCACGAAACTGCAGATTTGCATGTACTTGCATGCAGGAAGCCAGAGACGTGCGGTGAGGTGAGGCAGTGACCCAAACTTTAATCACAGGATTTTGTGAACCTGTTCCCATGAACTATTCCTGATTGACAATCAAAACAATTAAGACCAAGCCTATAGGAAGCCCGTACACTGATAGAGGAGATAATGACAAAAAGATTAATTCCGTATACACTTCAATTTGAGACTGCAAGGATGGAAATCTGAGTAATCAATTAGGAAAAATTCTCAGCTCTCGGTAATCCTGTATATCGTTTAAACATTTTGTTAATCGGATTATGAAAGAAGACTAAAAATAAACGCCTGCTTTTTTTTTTGGGAGTAAATGCACCTATTTAAAGGAGAATGCATTGTATATTCATTAAGCATTGAACTCTGCATAAGTCGAACTGTTTTAATAATCGTTGATGACATTGCTTCGGCTTCCTGGAAGCAAGTACGCGCAAATCTGCAGTTTCGTGAGCATTTCAGGTACGATATATTGAGTAATAACGCTGCGAAAAATTAAACTGGCCCGTCACTCTGCCGAATAGTCTTACTAGTTAATTGTCTGATTGCTAATCAAGCAAAGGGAAGGATTCTGCCTCACCAAACTAACGTCCGACCGCACGTCACTGCAGTATTTATAATATATGACATACATATATTAACTGCAAATCTGAAATAATCATATAAAATAAAATACTTCATTCATTCAATTACAATACCTTACTTCCTACTACAATTAAATGCAGCAGACAAATAAGACAATATTGTACCTAAAGCAGTAATACCTTGCTTAAAACGTAGCTACAGTCAAGTATTTTTCATCAGCTTAGAATACATTTTCATATTTCAATTTCAAAATGCTATATTGGCATGACAAATTATAAAATAAATATTGCAAGTCTTCAAATTTCTTCTGCTCTTTGAAACATGATTTTTTTTCCATTTCATCAATATTACAATATAAACAAGTATTTGCCACTAACGTGTCTTTGTCCCCCGCCACAAAATGTGAAATCGTGTCAAAATGAGCAATCTCTCGGTGTGACCTTGAGAGTGATGTAAAGGTCACCAAAATTAAGTGGCACCGGGGTATCACCCTAATACATGTTGACATGAAATTTGAAGAACATCTGCCAACTCCTTCTTGAGATATCTCGCTGACAAGGATTCGGGACGGACGGACCGACGGACGGTCGTGAATACTATGTCCCGCCGCTTCGGCGCGTTCCGCACGGCAGGGGACAATAATGAAGAAAAGTGCTAAATACACAGGAAGGGGTAGTTCTTGGGAATTCAATCTAATATGTCCAACATTGCGGCAAAAAGTCATCAATGATTCAACACTGACTGAACAGAGATATAACAATTACAAAACTGTGACCAAGACAAATGCAGCACACAGACACACGCACGCACACACACACACACACACACACACACACACACACACACACACACACGCACGCAGGCACGCACACACAGGTGCGCAGTCAAGCATCCTGCACGCTCTCTTTTCTTTATCTCAGCGGAGGAACGTCTGCGATCTTCAGATCCATGCTGTGTGTGCACCCCAGAAGATCCTTCAAGGTCTTGTTGATGTCGTCACTGGTGACAGCGGGCAGGACGCCACGGCTACCATCGCTGCCGTCACAGCGGCCGTCCAGGCCCCCATTCGTTTGTAGCGAACCCACAACCTCCTGGACCCACTGGAGCTCAGCGGCAATCTCCTGCCTCAGGGCCTCCAGACGGGACGTCCTCTCCAGGAAGCGGCCCCCGACGACATCAAGGACACCCTGCGTGGCGCTTATGTCCTCCAGCAGGTGGCGCCGTGCCGCTTCGGCCTTACGCATCTCGTACCGCAGCCTGGAGAGCTCCTGCCGCGCCTCGTCCCGCTCTTGCCGATACCACGCCTCCTTCTCACCGTAGATTGACGCCAGCGCCTCCATGTCCTCCTGCAGCGTCACTCGGGCCTCCGACACGCCCCATAGCCCCGCCTCCACCTGGGCCACGTCCTCCACCAGTCGGGTGAAGCGCTCAAAGTCAGCATACGTGTTGTTGGGCGGTAGGCTGGAGTGGGACTTGACGGTGTACTCCTTCAGTCTTGTGGTCCCCAGCAGGCCCCTCTCGCCCCTCTCCTGGGATTTGGGGGGCTCCCGGTGCTCTTTGTAGCACTTTGGACAGAGGGTGGAGGTGGGCAGTGGGTAAGGGCAGGGTAACAGAGTGACTGACTGTTGCTGGCGGAGTCGCAGGCAATACATGCGATAACACAGCAGACAAAATATAGGTCAGTGGCGCTGCGTGCAGGGCTCGGTCCAGACCGCAGGCGGGAGGGTGCAGAAGATGCAAAATCATGCGGAAGGGCCGCTTCTCTCCCACGCATTTCAGTCTACTTCACAGAGCGACAGAACCGGCGTGTTAAAACCCAAACAAGCCACGCGAGGGAAAATGCAAACCCACGGCACACCCGCCTGTCAGGACTACACAACTCTCAAAAAACCACAGGCATGGTATTACCAGCGCACAACTGTTATCTTTGTAAATCAGATGCATACTCATCATTCAAGTTTTTTCCCCCCATGCAGTAGTTGTAATGAGTTATTTTTTGCTTGCAAATGTTCTATATTTCTGTCCTCTTTAGTGAAGCAGGTGTGAGCACTCCACACACACACCATGCATGCACTCTTCATCCGCCTTACACACACCTTTGTCTGTTAAGCATGCTGCTTATTGTCGTTAGAAAGTAAACGTCCTGACACACATTTTGTCCATCGAAGAGCTCCACCTCCTGTTCTTACAGACGGTTCTACGTCACCACTGAGGAAGTGTGTTAATTAGAAATAAATGGCAGCGTACTCTGGAGGGCGTTTACTCCCTAAACCAGGGTACTTCCTCCTCTGCTAACGTCACGGCAACTTGGGAGGGGTTTGTGACACCAGTATTCATTCCCCTGAACGCAGAGCTACATGAACGATGCCCACACACCAATCAAGGGGGGGAGGGGGTGTAGAGGTTGGACTTGAGTACGAGTGTGCCACCCCCACACACGTCTTTCTTTTTCCACACCTGTTCTATACTTTTTAAGTATGTCCGTTCTAAAGCTCTGTCGAGAAAAAAACAAACAAACAAAAAAAACTAATCTACAGTGAAAAATATGAGGGTGCAGTCAGACGTCCAGTTTGAGTGATGAAAGAGAAAGACAGTGTACCAACACAGCTAATAGGAAAAGGGCAGCTTTGGCATTTTTACAGAAACTCTGCTTCAGGGCTGCCAAACCCTGTTCCTGGGGATCTACCATCCTGTCGGATTTCACTCAAACCCCAACAAAGCTCAGCTCATTCAATGGCTAGAGCAGGGCTGCCCAACCTTCTTCCTGATGACCTACTGTCCTGTAGGTATTCACTTTAACACCTTTGATACACACCTCACTCAACAGCTGGAGATATTGTTGAGCTCCTAGATGGTAGTCGGGAGTACTTCATTAGTGTAAAACTATTTTTGAATTATCTTACAGTGGACAACAAAATGTCCAGATTCTCTGTAAACTAGCACCCGAATGGACACAGGATGTAACAGCTGTCACACTGCAGGAATTCAACTGAATGCAGAAACAGTGCATCGATCTCGCTAGGATCACCATGCAGGAGAGCAAAAAAGGAGAGCAAAAAGTTGAGCTTGGCGATTCTTACCTTTATCCAGGGGTGATTGAGGGCGTCCTGAATGGTCAGCCTCTTCCTGAAGGATGAAAGATCCATGAAGCCATGAATAACAGAAGTGTCCCTCCACTTATACACACTCACAAAGCACCACAGCTCCCTTAACACTGATAAGAGCTGGCTTTTTACTGGGGTGTAACAGATTTCTGAGGGCCTGAAGACCTTTAATGAGTACAAAACCTTTTAACACAAGCAAATTAATAAAACAACAAATCACTGGTGCAAAAATTAAACCTTGATCTGTCATGTTCTTAGTTTTAGGCATGCTAACTGTTCAGCACCTTCTATAGGTCTCAGTGAATCAGTGTCTAAGTGTTCCAGAACTCCACTCATTTCAGTTACTAAGAGCACATGGTTACGTCACCATTAGAATGTTGAAAAATACTGATCTCTTCTTTGTAATCCTGCAACGTAAAGGGCCATTCGCACCAAGCGTGATTTATCGTCATAAGGCACCATTTTTTTTATATTTTCAATGATTTTAAGTGATCTGGACCCTGCTTTTGAGTGCTGGGCACATCTCGTTTTTGCGCCCCAGGCGTCTCGCCGTTTTTGGGTGCGCTTCTAGCTGAAGAACATCCTACTCTGAGGCGCCTTGATATAAATGCGCTTCATGTCCTTGCTGGTCTGTTCCCTACTGTCCAATCACATGAAAGCAGAGGAGGAGTTTTATTTTATGTCAGGTTGCAGTGTAATTTTATTTCTCGCTCACCTCCTTTGGAAAAGCGAGTGTAACTGCTTATCTACCATTTCAAAAAAATGACGAGGATAGTTTAAAGGGGGGGTAAAGTGTGGCACCTCGGGTTGGGGTGGTTTCCCGCGGAGACGGCGCTCACCTTGTGTTCTTCTCCAACAGCTGCCTGATGAAGCTCTTGGCCAGCGCGCTCGTGTGGCTAAACAGATCCTCGTCAAACTCGTAGTTCATGGCGGAGATGTTGGCCAGTGTCTCCTGCTTGCTGTCGCCCAGGAAGGGCGAAGCGCCACTCAGTCTAGATCGATCACAGGCGCAGGTCAACTTTCGCCACAATCGGTCAGCGTTACATCTGCTAACCTCACCCCTTACAGCCACCCTATGCCTGATTACCACCTTCAAAATAAGCACGACAGGCATATCTACAAGGCACAGGATATCACTGCTGTAGGACAACTTTGACAAATTCCTCCTCTTTACCTGTATTTTAATTCTAAAATGTTATTAGGGTGTTTCTTGGCATGGTAGCCTTGTTACTGGGATGAAGAAGCCAAAATAAAAAGCACTGCAGAAAATGAAAAATAAGCCCATCTTTCCAAGCATTTGAATTTCATATGCAGACTCACTTGTTTCCATTACCTTTTTTTATTCCTAAGACAAAAATTCTGCCACTGAGGTCAGAATTTTGACTCATTTCTAGATTTGCAGATTTGATAAAAACAATTCACTTGTCAAGCACATGGCAACTTCAAGAGATCTAAAATTCTCCAACTGGAAGAAAAAAAATAAATTAAATCCCATTATAAGATTAAAAGACTTATTAAGATGGGCTCTTTTGCAGTGAAGATACAGCAAAGCCAAACCATAAGATGCTAGAGCATCTAAAACATCAGGCAGCCTTCAAATGAGTCGAGAGGATAAAAATTGTTTTAAAAAATGTAATGTATTTAAACATGTAACATACTTTATTAACATATTTCAATGCTAGTAAATGATATTGGATTAGATTAGATTAGATTAGATAAACTTTAATGTCCCCGTAGGGAAATTTGTTCTTGAGTTCCCATCTCGCAGTTTACAATAACATGACAATAAGACAAACAAACAATATATAATAATTAAAGTGCTTCACATACACGCCGCATAAATAATAAAATACTGTATAAATAACATAGATGGTAACTTACACAGCCCTCAAAATAATACACAATATGAATGAATATGATATGACATCAGATTGTGAACAGACAATGCAGTAACCTTTTACAATAAAGCTAACAAGAACTGGCAAAAAAAGTAGCAATTATCCACAAACTACTGAATGGTTAGTTCTCATGTCATTAATTCATGTCATCAATAGCTAATGTATTTGTGACTGGATGACTGACTATGGGTTGAGCAAATTCTTTGATAAAATATACAAAATCATTATTTAATGCACTAATTATTAATCCACAAATGCAATCTCATTTCTGAAAATTCAGAGCAAGAGTTTATTTCCAAAAATACAATTAAGTTGAGAAGAAAAAGCATTAACTTGTCTTTGCACCTTTTTAAATTTCATTCTAGTCAAGGATTATTCACAAATCAGTTTTCTTATTTTAATTGGCATTTTCCATATTGTCCCGACCTCGGACATGGGGTTGCAGATTCATAAACAATAGGTCGATTGCTCAAATGTTAAAAACTGCATTAGTCAATGTTAGCTCATGTGATCTTGTTTTAAAGCAGACGGGCAGACAATCCCGCATCGTCTGATTTAAAGATGGTTTGACCTCATGATGTTGTGGTACTTACAGGATGTAGGTAATGACCCCAATACTCCTGAGGACAGAGGAGAACAGGAAGGTTAATTTGCTGAAATTTGGAATATGGGGGGGGGGGCTCTGAGCCCAGCACAGGAGGGGAGGGGTTAATGGAGAAACCTCACCACATATCAGCTTCCAAACCCAGCGGCTCATAGTTGACAATCTCGGGAGCTGAAAATTAAGATGAACGAAGACATCAGTCAGCACACAGGCTTTAACACAGACAACCACATTGTTGTCTGCTAATTCCTGTCAAGGAGAATCACACTGTGTGGCCATCCACAGATTCACTTTGTATCTGTGAACCGTTGTGTTGCCATCAGCAAATTCACTAAAACATGAAACACAATCCACTGCCCATCCACAAAAAAATAAGCCCCACCTGCATTCACACACAAACCAGCGCACACACATACTGTATATGCAAACTACATGCTCACCCATGGATCGCCGGTGCTTTTTGGTCAGAACTACTAACCGACAAATTCAGGAGTCCCAAAAATGTTCTTGAACTCTGTTCCTTCCTGGATTCGGTGAGCCAGGCCGAAATCGATGAGCTTGATCCTCGGTACGGAGTGGTTCTTATCTAGCAGCATGATGTTCTCTGGCTGTTGTTGAGAGAATTTATCCATCATGAGTCTCATCCAGTGAGAGTGCAGTTAGTTTACTGACCCAGGAACTGTGAGTGCATTTGCTGATTAAAAGCCTGATCTACCAGAACAGTTAAATGGAGTTACAACCTTATAACTTATATACTACATTTAAGCAGTAACAAAATGACCATATAAACTGACACCATCTGCTAGAGGATGTGACTTGTAACCGCGTGTCTTCAGAATAAAATGTATTATTCATCAGTGCAGCACATACAAAAACACCATCAAAGCTACTACTCAAGAATTTCAATTTATAAACTTGTAGACTGTGTTATTACATCCAGGGAAGTGAGTGGTAACGCTCAATATAAATTGATTCACCAAAGCAACAAAAACAGCCATTGGTACTTAACTTAATGTACTTTTCAAATTAAAATGAAATATAGTCATCAGCACTCAACAAAAAGATCACATGAATTATGATGCCAAAAGAGAGTCTCTCAGTTTGTGGAAGCCTCAAAACTTGAAGAATGACCTCAAATGCAAGAGAGAACGAATATACAGTATAAAATGGCCGTTCTCCTTTGAGCAGCTTGCTGTTTTTTTCCCGACCCCACGAAATGAGTTTACTTTTGTGATGTTGTTTCCCAGTAGAGTAAATCTGTGGCGTCAAGCACGTGATTGGAGCCGAGTGGAAGCCATCAGCCGCATCAAGACCCCCATCAATTAAACCTTCAGACCAACTGTTTGCCTTCATTTAAATTAATATACAATAAATGAGGCCATATGTCAAAAATACAAAAATTTGATGAAGCTGCATTGGCATCAGATTTATGACAGACACAGACTGCGTCTGGGTGATACACCACTGCCAACTGTAGAGTGGCTGCTCTGAGCTCTTAGTCCAGTTTTGAAGAGATGCCATTTCAGGCAGTTTTGTACCTGGACTTTAACCCAAAGCAGTGCACAGGCACGCCATCGCATTTTAGAGCAGACAGCAAGACCCCATGACTAAGCCATGACGCCCCCCCCCCCTTAAAACGGTATATGCAGGCCTGAGTTAGGACAAAAATCTTACAGCTAGAAGCACCAGGGACAATGGCTCCCACCTGCAACATTGCAGTACTTTGTGCACCCTTCAGGTGGCGCCCCATCTTACAACATCATAATTAAAATCTTCTTTAACCTCACACAGCAATGCAAATAGTGTGCATTTTAACAAGTTCTTCAGTATATTGTGACAGTTAAAATCTCAGAAATTGACATATGCGTCAGTCCAGCAGGTAATGGAGTCAGAGCCTGTTTAGAAGAGGCGGGTAGCGAACCCTTCTCCTTCCTTTATTACCATCCCCCCCCAACTTAGGCCTCATCATGAGGGCAGCATGAGCTGCGCTATGGGTAGTGGTGGAGGGGCACCTACCTTGAGGTCGAAATGGGCGATTTTGCGGGCATGCAGGTATTGTACCCCCTCCAGGATCTGCCTGATAAACTGAGTGGCCTCCTCCTCGCAAAGGGACTCCTTCTGGGCCAGGAAATCAAACAGCTCCCCGCCAGAAACACTGCAGCACAAACAAACAGGCCAAATACTTTAAAGGGGACATATTCTAAAAACTCACATTCTGACTGCATGTCCACACAAATTCCAGTGTGAAGAATGCCTATGAAACCATAAACTCTGAAATAAAACAACCCAGTAAGTTTTTTGTGGCTGCCTTTTTCATTAAACATGGCATTCCTACGTCAAATGCATCATCGTTATTCTGCCCCTCATCTAAGGCATTATTATCAAAGTCAGTGGGCAAAACCTACATGTGCGGGCTATCCAGTTTTTGTCTCACTGCTTTATACAACTAACCAGGGTTAGTACAATGCAAAACTGGTAACACAATTTCCATTAAAGGAGAGTTATTATGCTTTTTGGAAGATACTAAGAAGTGATGGCCTCGATTTTTCTTTAAAAGGGAATAAGTAGTTTGCTAGTTAGCGTAGCAAGGTAAGTGTTGCCACTTACACAAAAAATCCACCACACAAAATACACCAGAAACAATGCAGAACAAAAATGCAAATTTAAATACAAACAGCTCAACTGATACCACAAATACACTGTTCAAAATACACCAGAAACAATGTAGTGCAAACACATGTGACTTTAAATACAAACCACTGCTTACACCAAAACTCAACCATACAAGATTTATCAAAAACAATGCAGCGTAATCACACACAACTTAAATGCAAAACGCTACTTGCACCAAGACTTCACCGTACAAAATGCACCAGAGACAACGTACCGCAAACACACGCAACTTCATACAAAAACCTCCACTTACAGTAAAACTCCACTAAGCAGAATTCACCAGAGAAAATGTACCACAACCACAAACAACTTCAAACTAAGGCCTTTATGAACACAACGAATACACTATACAAAATGCACCAGAAACAATGAACGAGAAACGCATAAGTTGAAACTTGTTCACGTGAAAAAGGAACAGCGCAGGTTAAGATTGTAGCAATAGCGGCGTAACTTCTTGACTGGCGAGCATAATGAAGAAAAATACATGGAGCCAGTGATACAGCTCAACTCTGTTGCGTGACACTGTATGCTAGGTCGCTACAATATACATAGACACAAATGTGCCAGATTAAGTCAGTACAGCGAATTTTCATATGTAGTCCCGGGGCATGTAGAAGGAAAATTTAAAAAGAGAACAAGTCACAGCATAAGAGCTCACACACAGCAACAGATAAGGACCATCGCCAAGTCCCCTGCATTTACCGAGCAGCAGACACAGCATGCTGTCACACACTGAGCAGATCTGGCACAGAGGGCAACACAAAACACAACATAAGCTAACGCAACACAAACCTTCGCTTATGTGAAACAACAGTGCCAACCACACCGCTAGTTCGGACCGGTCATAGAGGCTGTGGTTTGGCCCACAGCAGGACGAAAAGTTAAAGTCTGAAATTCACACTGACATTCACACCAGTCAGTTTAATCAGAGCACCTCTGGGATGGACTGTCACAAATGCCTGCTTGGAGGTTACATGTAACAAATTTCAAAAATTAATGAATGACATTCTGTTTTAGTCAATTATTCAGAGTAAAAATTTAAGAAAAGAAAAAAAAAAAAAATATATATATATATATATATATATATATATACACATTTTCTTTCTTTTTATATACTGTATATGTTTGGAGGATTGTGAATGGAAACCACTAGATTGTTTTAACATTTTAGCCCAGTGCACACTGGTACAAAACATAATTTTACAAGCCAGTATACAACAGGAACATCATATTGAATTGCTGTTGGAAAGATGGCCGTTTCTCATGTTAGAGGAAGGTGATGTAATCAGGTGTTTGCGGTAAAGGATGCCAGGTGACACTCGCAGTAAGTCTTCATCTCGGCTAATATTTCCTAGCTCACACAGAACCAAAACAGAGCGATGATATCACAGCTGTGGAATAGATCTCATCATCGAAAACGGATCTCAGCAATGACCGTGCAGTGACGCAATATTTAATTTCGTTCCTATACAAGGCAAACAGACATACAACGAACACAAACTTTATAAATAGGCCAAGAGAGAGATCCCAAACATGTTTGAGTGGTGACTTCTCGCTCTCATTTTCCCTAATGAGTCCATGGCACAGAAAGCATGGACTCTGGGTATGGGTGGGTCTGAATAATAGGATTCACAGCTAAATTAGGCTAAATGGAGCCTCCGTGCGTCCCAGCACATCCCATCAAGAACACACACGAACACTCTCTCTCACAGACACACACACACACAGACAGAGTGAGGGGGAGAGAGTGGGATTGAGATAAAGGGGTAGAAGAGAGATAGAGAGGAAAGATAAAGAATAGACCTGAGAGAAGGAGAGGAGAGAGGAGAAATAGATAGATGGATAGAGAGTGAGAGCGACAGAGGCAGAGTGAGCCACACATCCACTTAAAAAAAAAATGAAACCGTTCCACACAAGTGCTTCCAGTAACTTGTAAATAAATTCTTAGATTTTGACCAATTAAATTAATTAAATTTAAAGTAGTAATTCGAAGTAACTTTACTCAATTGTGTTGAACTCTTTTACGTTTTAAAAAGTAAACTGGGCCACACACAACATGTGATTGGACTTTCTACTTTCTTTTTTGCATCTGCTGGTTGCAGCGCTTCACTGAAGCTCCATCAAACTTATCTTGGGGAAAATATTCAAAACCTGGATGCCATGTTTTTATGGCCACAACACTGCATCAAATGGAAAAAATCTAGATCTTGTTCATTATTTTATACACATTTCCAAGTAATTCAGAGGATATATTTGGGATCGTAGGAAACCTTGGGATCTGCACTATAAGATAAAATAGGCCTTAAGTTCCACAGGTGTGAATACAGCAGCTACATTCAACCGACCCGTATATGGCACTGTAGGTTTCATGGGATTAAGTAAACTTTTACAGACACAGATCCGAAATAATATTCGATTTTCATTAAAATGGAGCAACTTTTGTGCTGAGGTGGAAGCTCCATGTTCACAAAATAAATGCCCAGTCACCTCAGTATGCAAATTACCACAATTCATAATCGAGGAAGTAAAAACTAATGAGCGAAATCAACTTTCCGAGGCTATGAGCGGATGACGTTACAAGGCAGGACTGTGAATTTGAGGCCACTGGATCTTCCACCAGTGCTCCCGAGTAGAATAACATTAGCAAGCAGTGTAAAATGCGGTTAAGCGAGAGCAACTCACAGCTCCAGTATGAGCACCACGTCGGTTCGGTTCTCGTAGACGTCGTGCAGCGTGATGATATTGGGGTGCTGGATTTGCCGCAAGATTTCCACTTCGCGCACGATCTCCTCCCGGCTTACGCCCCGCCTGCTCGCCCGGCTCGGCCGCTTCCTGATAAACTTGGCGGCGAAATCCAGCCCCGTGCTCTTCTCGCGGCACCGCTTCACGATGGCGAACTGGCCACTATGGCGGAGACAGGGACCGTAACGTTAGTTAAAAGCTGTTAATCAAAACATATTTCAACACTTTACTTGAGTCTTTTTTACACGTTTTAGAGACACATGCAGTTTTAAGGTCATGCAAATAACCTCACATAGCACGATTCAATATGTGAATAATGAGGTCAGAAGGTCTTATAAATTTCGGATAGTGACCCTGAAGCAATAGCAAAAAATAAAATAAATAAATAAATATATAAATAAATAAAAATTGTGTGTGGTAAAATGAACAAGTCATCATACTCATATACATAATGGAAGAGAGGTCACAAGACAGTGTTAGAGATATACTTCACTTTCAGTAAGATGGCAAAGCATTGTTATGCTCATATTGGTAAATTTCATGACAGATGATATTCACCAAAACATGCAATGACAGCTTTATGAAAATGGGCAAGGCAGGTACAAATCTGGATAGTGCACCAATCCGTCACAGAGATCACACCCATTTCACTCACACACTCCTATGGGCAACTCTGAGTCTCTAATAACCCTGGCGTGCATGCCTTTGAGAGAAAACCTAGACAAACACAGGGAGAACATGCAAACATCACACAGAAAGGCCCACAGCTGGATTCAAACCCATGACCTTCTTGTTGAGAAGCAAATGTGCTGCCCCTACATCATGTAAGTTATATAAAAGTGCTATTTCAGTCTTGAGTCCAGCGATTCACACAAATTGCTATGTGTCTGAATGAACTTGAAACATGGCCTGCGCTTTCATGGTCTATGTGTTTACAGTGAGTCAGTTTGAGATAAGCAACACATCAGAACAAAGGCAGAAGCCCAGGCCAGCACACAGCTCTGCACACAGCTCTACAAGAATTCAATCTCTGCAGGCTTCCCTTCGGTTTTTCCCTTTTCATAAACAAAATTTAAGATTTTTTAGAGGGATAAGAAATCAAAATTTGTCCAGCACATTGTAGGCAAGCTTATATTTGAAACTGAATTTGATTTTAATTCCTGTCATATGGCTAAAGAAAACATTTTTGCAGTGTCCTTGAGCACGTGTTTAGAGGGAGATTACCTACAGCACCTGCTGCAAATCACACACGTATGTCTGTATGTGTGTGTGTATTTGTGTTTTCCAGGGTAACAGGCACATGTTCAAGGTTGGGTTGCAGTCTCTATGTCCCTACTAAAACCACTTTTAACACGCTTGACTCTAAAGCCCAATTCATAAACAGCATATATTTAAATGCCGATTTATCAATTTAAATACATGTTTACTTGTACCAAATAGTTATTCATTCATTTTAATTTAAAAATGTTTACCAAGAACCAAGAAGTTAGTCCCATGAAAGAGCAATCAGCACAAGCCATAAGCTTTCAAATATAGATGACCACAAATATCTTACAAACGACTCAGATCCAGTGTGCAGCATCGCGTGATCAAACTTATCCCAAAGCAGAGCGTATGTGTTCATTTCATTAATCATTTCTCACCCTCTCCCTTTCACATTGGGCACATGGAACGGAGTTTCAAATTTGATTTTATTTTATTTGTGTTGTAATGCAGAAGATCTTGGTCTCAGATAGGCTCCCTGTTTCAATTAATCTTCAGTAAATTAAAAAAAAAAAATTGTATTCAATTAACTCTTAAGTGAATCTGCAGGCCAGTGAAATCTAATAAATCATGCATTCTGATTCTGCTGCACTTCTGTCAGAAAGACCTGGTATGAAACACGTCTACACGCACAGTAATGAGTGCTTCCTTCCGGCCCTGAGAGCAATTGTTTTAAAGTACCCCGTACATCCTGCAAATAATCACATATAAATATCTGAAAATGTGCATCCTTTCCCATTTTGGTGCAGAGAGAGAAGAGTGCGTGCGTGTGTGCCAGTAACATTTAAAAGCAGAGGTTAAAGCTGCTATATTTAAATTACAGCGTTTAGCTATCATCTTTAACTTACTAAAGCGAGTAATACAGACATGAAAATTAGCTAACCAGCACTGAGGCCTAATAAGAAGGGATCTGAGAATCCTCCCAGTGGTGAGTTACCATTTTCGCCTGTGTTCGCAGGGGTTTCCTCCACGGTCCCCCCTTTCTGCCAATGGTCCACTCACATGCATCCCAGAGTCAACAGATAGTGATTAGCAACTCCCGCAAACTCAGGCACATTCAGAGAAATGTACATTAATGCGTATTTACCAATTCAAATAATAAACTTTTAAATGAATAACGTCAATTATTTGATGTTCCAAAGCCCAGTTGGCTGAACGAGTGAGTCCCCCTCAACAGTGAGATACACTGAAGCATAACTGATTTCACTCAATTATTTACAGAATATGATGCAACAGATAGACTGGGCAGCCCTGACACTCTTTATAAACAGTGTGTCACACTTTTGGCCCGTGATAATGACAGGGAAATGAGACCATCTGAGGAAAGTGTCCGAATATTCAACCTCGTCCGGCATGCGTCCGGGGTCAAACTGTTTGAATGGAGTTCTGTTTTTTCCTGTCCCTATCTGGCACTTTGCTGAGGCTCACTCCCCACTTCCTCAACGAGGCCAAACCACTCATCGGATACACACAACCCTAAAGATAGAAGCCATCTGCAGCCAGCAATGTCGAGAATGCTATAACATTCCAACAAGCACAGACAGACACACAGACACCGCCAAACCATAGCACACTGACCCTGAAACCTACAACCTTTTCACTCAACCTGCCAGAGGTCAAGATTATGGACAAGGGTAGGGGCTGATCCAAGATCAGGTGCTGGCGGCATATGGTACAGCACTGAAAAGCACCTAAGAATGGCTGCCTGCCTACTTCAGTATGCAGAGGGGACAGTGAGATTTACTGTTTGGAGGTAAAGACTATATACTGCAGTACTATTCAGGGTTAAAAACTTAGAGAGATTAAGGTACACGGTAGAAACAGAGCAACAACGGCTTAGAAAAGCTTCACACCATGAAGAACCGTGACAGCATTTACACAACTGAGGACACCTTGTGTAATTCAAATTTGACCTGATAAATTTTTTGTTTGCCCACATTAGTGTCAGCAGAAAATGGCACATTTGAGATTTCCAAGCATTCATTTAAATAATAAATAAATGACAGTGTGAGAGAGAAATCTTCGTACTTTGAGGAAGTCGTGGCTAGTATGGCCTCCACTGAGCCATGATCCAAGCATCAATGAGGCTGCTTAAGATCAACCAGAAAGACAGAGGCAAATGACACAGCCAGTTAAAGGAAGACCTGGGACATGATCTTCATTACATTCACAACAATCTACCAGCTGATCTTCTTATAAAACAGTACTGAGTACAAAAAAGGTTGAAGCAGTTTAAGGAAGCCATGGGGGGTTCACTTAAAGGACTGAAATCAGTTTTTAAAATTTTGCAGCACTACATAGTATCTGTTGGATACTTAGATATTCTTCAGCATGAGAACATCTTTGCTTTATTGAGTTTCAAACATGCACTCGAATTCGGTACGGTAGCTCAGTACGGTAAATAACACACAGTCAAAGGTCAGTTTATGCTGCAAACCAGAAGGAATAAGGCCAACAAGCACACCCATTGAACAGAACTTCCAGGAAGCCCAAATGCCCCTCCTTTGCCAGGTTTTTCACAAATGGTGTGCCTTTTTCCACCCCAACTATGTGCCACAGTCAAATACTAGGGTTCTAATACTTACACAGAAACCTCAAAGTAGCTAAGATTTAAGGCAACTTTGGGCAGTATTGGGAGCAGGAACTGTAAAAAAAAAAAAAAAAAAAAGTGTGTACATTTGATTTATTTACTGAATTTGTGTTATTGTACAAATGAGGATTAAAAAAACTGCAGTTCGCCAAATAATTTTGGTCAGTGCAGGGAGTATGTAAATTATATAAAGGTCTTTGCCAGATTGCCATATAATACTACAGGTGGTAGCACATTTTTGTATGATTGACGTCAGTTGATGACATTCTGGTCAGACCCAGATTATGTTTGCATGACATCAGTGGATGGAATTACAGTCAATGTATCCATGAAGAATCTATATTCAAAAGCCAGAATACATGCTATACGTGTTTAGACTGTATGTGTGTGTGGTAGAGCACATACCAGTGCAAATGTCGTCAAACGCAAGAAGCAGATGAGAATTTAAAATTTAATATTCAGGTGCTGGGCAGAAGGACGAGACTCCACCAATTAAAGAATAAATGAACCCCAAACAAATCATCAAATGATCCTTTACTAAGCGTTCAAATAAGTACAGAAGTTTATGAAGCCAATTCCTCAGCGGATGTTGGCACTTCTCCAACTGGCACACTGAGTAAAGAGCAATTCTAGAGCTGGAATCTTCCATGATGCTCGTGAGTCCCAGAATTCCCAGGCTCTCCACCTGTTGTGTCTTCAGAGGGCAGTAGAATAAGAAAGGGGGTGGGGTCAGGCTGTCCGGGAGATTCCTCAGCCCCTCCTATGCCTCAGGGATGCCCAGTTGGGGATCTCACCATTTGTTCCCATTAAAGAAACCTGACCAACTGACACGCAAAGTTCTCCAGAGCTTTAAACTTCGCCTTTTTCTATTTTGGGTGCAGTCGTTTATTGTTGTTAATAGTTTGTTGTGTTGCCTGGCTCTCAAAAGGGAACACAATCATGTTTTTGTCCTCTTTCAAAATTAGGAGAGAAGGAACAGTGACAGCAAAATAAAAAAAATTTAAAAAAAATACCCAGAAGTAGGTGTTACCCCCTAACATGCTCGCTCTCTCACATACATTCTTACCTTCACACAGACACACACACACACACACACACACACACTCCCTCTACATGCTCACTCTGTCCTTCAGTTGCTCTCTCCTGTATTATCGCACACATTTGCTCACAAACTCACCAGCTAATTTAGGCTTCCGTACAGTAATAGGGTGTCATCATCACCTTGTGGTTTCGAGTACAAGGCCAGAGAATTGCTCAGGCCCATAAGGGTTATAAGCCAATATCCACTGAACAAACCACAGTGAAGCATGACCTACACTCTACTGCCCTACTTTCCCATCCCATGTGTTTAATATCCTTGTTGTCAACATGCACTCTGTCCTCTATGCGCTGTCTGTCACGCAGATCTCTTCCCAGAAATGAAATTCAATAGATGTCAATGGTAATCCAAACCTGAGCCCAGTATTCAACCTAACTTACACCAACAAAACCAATGAATGATAACCATAAGGGCACTTGGCTCCCAAGGATTTCATAGGGAACACAGCCAATTATTTTTAATGCCACAAGTACATTAGACAAAGTGGACACTTGCATTGGTTTGTAAGCAAAAGACAAGGTTTGATTGAATAAGTCAGCCAGTGAGGCAAAGTGAATTATATTTGAAATGAAGGTGAATTGAGTGAGTGAGTGAGTGAGTGAGTGAGTGAGTGAGTGAGTGAGCTAAAGAGAGAACACAGTGTGGGCAAATGTATGCAGACCTCAAGCCAGACAAAAATTGTTCCTTCATCTTCATGCCTTTCACGTGCATGTACCCGAAACAGAAATGAACAAGGCAAGCCGTCTGAAGCACAAACAGCAAAACTAACACTTAAATTAGTCAGTTATGCCCAAGTGCGGCACTTTGCTCAATAACCATGCACAGGAATTCCATGAACCCTAAAAGACTTATTCAGCAGTAATGCATGGCCAAGGTATCCCAAGGGAACTCAGAGACACAACTTTCATTTTGTATGTAGAAACATTATTGTCCCAGTAATACTCTAACGTTGAAGAAAATCTGTTTTGCAAGATATGTAGGAAAAAATTTCCAGCAGCAGAGACAGAAATTAAGCAACCGTGGAGCAGCTCTACAGAAAACTGGAGCGATGTCATTGGTGCTTCTGGCTGGTTTAACACCGTTAGCCAATCGGGAAGTACAAAGTCAAGGACTAAAATGAACAGAGGCCTTAAATAATCAGAGCCCTCAATGGCCTCTCTAAAGCAGCCCGACTCCCCGCGGGAGACAGTATTGGCTTTCAGCATTTGTACAGTTGGCCTCAGAAGAGACAACGTGAACAACAACTCACTCCGGACAGAGCCTTCAATCACTCTCACAGCGCCTGAGCCCAAATAAAAAAAACTATCAGCACACATGCAACAGCTGCACTAAGCAACAGAGGATCATAATTCATCCAGTAACTGACTGTCCAGCCCAGAGTCTGGTTGCAGTCGCTACGGACGCACCAGCACGCCATCTGCCTCAACATTACAAAACTTAGAGGTATAAAGTACAGTAAATATATCCGGTGAGGTCGTGTTACATGATCTGAGGCATGAAGAGGAGGATAATTTCCCATGCTTTGGGGCATTAGGTAATAGCAGTTACTGAATGTAAATTATCTGAGCATTGCACATCATGTTTGACTTATAAAACCGAATAACAACTTCGAATTAGGAAGTCAGTTCAGCTGCATTGCCAGTTGGTGCTGATCTGTTTGTAGGTGGGGTAGTATTTGACCAATTTTGTAGATCCCATCTCTCTGTTAAAACAGAAACTGAGAGGCTGGTCTGATTGGCGGGCCTGCAAGCTCAACAGTAGCCAATAAGGATGCTGTATTCTGCTGCATTATTAAGCTGAAGGAAGCAAACAGCCACAAATTTCTACATACATAAAACTACACAGAAATACAGGCCAACAACCACACAAAACTACAGCCCTATTATCATCCAATGCAACAGCTGTATTACCACACAATACTACAGCCTTTCTACCACGCAAAAAAGAAAACTTCAGCCAAATTTTCACAATACCACTGCCCTATTAACAACCAATATAACACGCTGCTACAGCCCAACTACCACGCAAACCTTCAAACCAATTACCATCCAATACTACAGCCCTACTACCACCCAATACTACAGCAATATTAGCACCAATTATTACAGCCCTATTACTACCAAATACTACAGCCCTACTACCAACCAATACTACAGCCGTATTACCATCAAATACTACAGCCCTATTACTACAGCCCTACTACCACCCAATACTACAGCCCTGCCAACACACTGCTACAGCCCAACTACCATGCAAACCTTTAGCCCAACTACCACCACCCAATACTACAGCTCTATTACCACCAATTATTACAGCCCTGTTAACACCCAATACTACAACCCTACTACCACCCAATACTACAGCCCTACTACCACCTATACTACAGCCCTATTACCATCAAATACTACAGCCCTACCACCACCCAATACTACAGCCCTATTACTACCCAATACTACAACCCTACTACCACCCAATACTACAGCCCTATTACCAAATACTACAGCCCTATTACTAACCAATACTACAGCCCTACTACCACCCAATACTACAGCCCTATTACTACAGCCCTACTACCAACCAATACTACAGCCCTGCAACAACACACTGCTACAGCCCAACTACCATGCAAACCTTTAGCCCTACTACCACCACCCAATACTACAGCTCTATTACCACCAATTATTACAGCCCTATTGACACCCAATACTACAGCCCTACTACCAGCCAATACTACAGCCGTATTACCATCAAATACTACAGCCCTATTACTACAGCCCTACTACCACCCAATACTACAGCCCTGCCAACACACTGCTACAGCCCAACTACCATGCAAACCTTTAGCCCAACTACCACCACCCAATCCTCCAGCTCTATTACCACCAATTATTACAGCCCTATTAACACCCAATACTACAGCCCTACTACCACCCAATACTACAGCCCTATTACCATCAAATACTACAGCCCTACTAGCAAACAATACTACAGTCCTACTACCACCCAATACTACAGCCCTATTACCACCCAATACTACAGCCCTACTACCATGAAAAACTACAGCCCAATTATCACACGATACTGCAGCCATACTGCCATCTAATACTACAGCCCTACTACAACACAACAGCCCTACTACCAAGCAGTACTACATCCCTACAACCACTCAATTTCAATCTTATCATGCATGCACAATCCCAGTCCTACACTGAAACAATGCTACAACACCACTACCGTGCTTCAGCCCTACTATCAAACAGTACTTGTCCTACTGCCACACATTACAACTGCCCTCCACCTGCATAATTCTAAAGGCCTAAAACCACAAATTTCAATTCTACTGCCCACAAATCTTCAGTCCTACACAAACACAAGTCCAAAGATCGAAAATCCCACAATTCAATGCCCACAAAACCACACAATTCCAGTTCTACAACTGCAAAATTTCCAAAGTCTCAACAATTCATACATTCTGTTGAACTAAAATCAAACAATGCCAACCTGCCACAGTCACATGTAACCCCACACCGGTTTTGTAAAGAGATAATAGGAACCCCATGTCCCTCTGATTTTAGCTGACCGACGCATGCTTATCATTTAGGTCGTCAAACACAAATAGAAATATCAAATATGGTATGAAAGCACCTTCAACAGTGAGTGTCCTTAAATAAAAAGGACTGCCGACGTTTTACCAAATCAATGGCAGAGATAGGCCGCCAGAAAAGCATGCCACTCCGCACATTGCCACTGGATGCCTTTTCTCCAACTATTTATATATCCAATGCATTCATCCGAATCCCACCATAGGTCTCCTGTGAGCCATCACACCTCAGGTATTCGCACCTGCCCTGGACAGTGACACAAGGATGCCAATGACTTTCAAGCTCGACACGTCAATCGATGGACAAACCTCACATTCGTTACAAAAATTAAAAGCTATTACGCTACAATAAAGTCCACATAAATTGGAAAAACGTGGTGAGTAAACACAAATTTCTGAAAGGCTTGTCTCTACATCAATTCATGCTAACAACATTGGAAAATTTGAATAAAAATAGGAATAAAAAACAAGGGAAATGGGAGAATCGCATTATACACCTTCCAACCTTGGCACCTGCATGATTGTAATCCATCTTCCAGGCTGTCTGCATGACTGCAGGGCCAGAGTGGCAAGTGGCGAGATCCACCCACTCAAACGCAATTGCGACATCATGAATCACAAAAACACGCATTACAAACATACATACATTCAGCACATGCACACAGAGACACAAACAAGTGGAGGCACGTATGACCTTATCCACTCTGAGTGATTAAACAGTGAAGAGCATCTCAAGACCTGAGATTGGCACTGCTAGTCTCACAAGCAGATGAACGAACACATTTCTACCCCAATGGGTAAGATATCCTGACAGGACATCAACCCAATAAAATGCACACAATGCAATGTTCAATGAAATCCGTTGGTTTTCAATACATTTTGGAAACAAAAACAGTCAATACAACAGATCTGCTAGCCGTCAGTCAGTCAGGAGTTCATTGCCAAAGTTTGGAAGCAGCACCACCGACGCTGCAGAAAACGTGAATTTACATTCGCTGAATTTTTGAATCAACATGGTACCAAGGTATTGGTTCTTGTTTCATAGCAAAGAGTGACACCATCATCTCTTTCTCAGTACTGTGGGGACAAGTTCAAGATGACACAGATACAATGGGAAAGGGGTCCAAGCAGGGTAATTCTAAAGTCTTTAAATGTACCTTTAATTTAAACAGGAGAGATCCCTCGAGAACACTGCACTGTTTCGCCAAGGATTCTCAGGGCAAAACATGACGGAAACAGTCATAAGTGGCGTGCGAAACAAAAAAAAAAAATCAGGAGTGAAGGCCCAGGAGCAGTTTTGAGTTTAAAGGCCTTGCTAAGGAGCCTGATGGCAGAGTTCATAAAAACTTCATCTGTCCAAACTCAGAATTTCAACCTCCACCAAGGGTGCAGACAAGCAACTCTACAGTTGCCAGCCAAGCAATCAACAACGAGACAACCCAACCGGCCCCAGGGACGAGAAGGCCCATATCTACACGAAAACAACAGGGGTGTTACTATGGAAATGGGCAGGGGTGTATATGCAGGGTTGGGTGGGGGGTGGAACAAATAGGTCAGAGACGTCTGTTTCACATTGCAACCAAATATAGAGACGCAAAAAAAAAATCAAACAAACAGCCAGTGATTTTCGCGAGGGGCAGGTTTTTGAACGAAAAATGAAAGTGCAGCTGTCTAGCATTTCACAACACCTGTGCTGCTCACCATTTTTATGACATAACATTGCCAGCACCCCAATACATGCCACATACTGTATCTGATCTGAGTGGGCAAGGTTTATCTCCAGGATACGAAATACACCACGAACAGGGACTATTAAAACAAGGCATCATTACAGTGATTTACCTAATGTTTTCATTCAAAGAGACTAACAGTTAAGAAGGCTAAGAAATCCCTCTCAACAATTCGACAATGGGAAAGGGCTATGATGCGCCAGCCAGGTTCAGCTCCGCAGTGGGAAAGGGATATAAAGAGCCAGCCTAGATCAGCTTTACAGTGGGAAAGGGTTATAATGAACCAGTCTGGTTCAGCTCTACAGTGCAAAAAGGGCTATAATGAGCCAGCCTGGTTCAGCTCCACAGTGGGAAAAGGCTATAATGAGCCAGTCTGGTTCAGCTCTATAGTGGAAAACGGCTATAATGGACCAGTCTGGTTCAGCTCCACAGCAGGAGAGAGTTATAATGAGCCAGTCTGGTTCAGATCTACAGTGGAAAAGGGCTAACATGAGTCAGTCTGGTTCAGCTCCACAGCGGGAAAAGGTGATAATGAGCCAGTCTGGATCAGCTCTGCAGTTAGAAAGGGTTATGATGAGTCAGCCCGGTTCAGTTCTACAGTGGGAAAGGGTTATAATGAGCTAGCCTGTTTTACCTCTACAGTGGGATAGGGTTACAATGAGCCAGCCTGATCCAGCCTTACAGTGGCATAGGGCTATAATGAGCCAGCCTGGTGCACCTCTATATAGTGGGAAAGGGCTATAAAAAGGTATTACAAATTCTTTATCATTCCTGGTGAAAGATTTCTTCCTGTTAAAAATAGTTTTTCATCAGAAATCTAGTTATACAAGTATGCAAATAAGCTCATAACAGTTTCTGATACAAAGGAAAAATAACACACCTCAAAGAAATAACAAAGCCAAGAAGTGCTTCCTTGGTGCACACATTATGTCAAAGTCAGTCCTGCGGCCTTTTCTGCTTAGAAGCCACTTTTAATGTTTACAGTGATTCTGAGTTCCAGGTACATATTCAAATGTATTGTCTGAATCATGGTATTCTTTCACCTAAGGGGTTCTGTGAAGTTGGAAAACTTGTTGAGTAATACTTAGATGTATGAACTTCTCAGAAAACGCAAAAGCTACATTATAATGACAATATTGGTGGCATGACAGCATTCGCACAAACAAGAGCCACTTGAACCACTAATTTTCTAAGCTTTTTATCTGTCCAGAACTTCTGTCAAAAACAGGCGATCTCAGCACAACAGCTGTCTTAATTTCGGCATTTGTAATTAGAAAGCCAGCGGTAGAGTTTAAAGTTTGCGCGTTTGAATTCAGAATATAAGCCGGTCTGCGGCGTCAGTTTAATTATACCCCTCGCCCATCTGGTCAGTATCCCATGACCCTGAATTTTAACCCACCGCGATTTATCATTATAACCAGTAATAATAATATAGTGAGCCATACTGTGTACAGTTTCCCTGGAAACTAACAACCTATTCAACCTTGTGTATATCTATACATAGCAGTCTGCATCACTCAAGCATTACATTAGGTGTATTAATTATCCAAATTATGTAGGCGGACGCAGGACAAGCGCGAGTCCGTGTTTTCAAGACGTTAGAACTATGTTGTAGTATTTTTTTAACCCACCTCCCCAACTCCTCCCCTATTTCATAGAAATCATCCAATTCTTGTTGCTTGAACGCGTCCATCGCCGTAGTCCTCATGGATGAAAATTAATCCCCCTTCAAGCCGCGGCAGTCAAATGCTCGTCGTCGCTCGCTGCACTGACTTCCCGTCAGACACGCAAGGGCAGTCCTGTGAAGGTAGAGCGATAAAAATACAGTGATGCTCGGTGAAGGGGGTAAACGCCGTCCCCGCATGTTACTGCATGCCACATTCCTCGCTATGGCAGTCAATGACTGCTGCAGCACAGAATACGACCGAGCTCTCGTACAAGTCACGATCCCGCAAGGGTACAAGGTTTCAGTGGTCTATCTTAGTTGGAGATGAACGACAAACTACCCTATATTGGTAGCGAATACACTGCAAAGGCATAATGTAATTTACATTTTGTTTTAGTCGGTAAGTAAGCCTACAGTCATTGAACATGCATATTTTAAAAATTCTAAACCGTGAAGTTTGAGGTCAGTCGTGTTATAGAGCAGGCAATAATTCCAATCTCTAGTTCAGTCTTAGTTGCTCCCATGCCTGCCAGGAGTTTTTGAGAATTGTTCAGTGACTTTCTATGCCATTGTTTATGTGGCACTTGTCACTGTATTGGCCAGTGGAACTAAAGTAACCTTAACCCTTGTCAAATAGACACAACACTTTAATGTTTTCGAAAAATAGCAAATAAAATTATTCAAAGTCTAGTCTACCCCATAAGTTCTCCACTGGTCTCCGATTTTCGGGAACCTGAGTACAACGGTATCAGTCAGTGTTTAAATAGAGCAATAACGCGAAATCTCGTGAAATAGCACATAGAAAATGAAACTACACTTATGAATCTGCGCGCGTTTCGTGGAATTTTGAAAAAAATCAGGTTAAATATTACTCACTGTATAAAATGTGTCCCACAACTTTTCAGACCGGCGCATTGCACTCTGTTCGTTAACTGTGTCAATCCCATCTCGATAGGCAGGGTTTTATCGCCCGGAGCTGGTACGCGCTTTATGGCGCTCTTGCGCGCACTCGTGTGCGAACAGTCTCAAGCAGGCATTGCCTGATGATGATGTAGGAGGGCGCAGTGGAGTCTAATATGTCAAACGTTCTATATTACATTATACGCTGCCCGGCCAAAAAAAAAGTCACCGTTTGGAAACTAATGAACAAATTCTATAATTGGATCATTATTGCGGTTATTAATATTTTTCAGCGGGAAATAATCATTTTAACCCTGACTGATGAAGCGCGTTGCTACTCATTTCTTAAAAAATCATGTCGGAGTACACATCCCTTGATGGTGGAAAAGATGTTACAGTATTTCAGAACGGGCAAGTTATTGGCTTGTATTTAGCAAAGAAAATCATGAATGACAAAAACAAGTATGAGGAATCATTTTCACGAACAAATTTGCCACCACCAAGTCCTGACCTTAAACACATTAAAAGTTACTGGGATGTGCTCAAGAAAGACCACCGAGTGGTTCAACCATTATGTCGAGAGGATAAGATCTCGGCCAAAAATTATGGAATTTCTGATAGAAGATAAATGTTCTGGCATTGCATATAGTTGTCAAAACAATGACGAGACGAATATGCACTGTAATCAAAGCTACAGGGGTTCCAACTAAATATTTGAGTGAGCGACTTTTTTTTTGGCCGGGCAGTGTATTCAAGGCCCAACAGTTAGTGTTTCAAATGACACTTGTACTACTAAATATAATTCTTGGTAAATATTATATAATTGGACACTTCTTTGGCGGACAGTTGATGAGGGTGACGGTTCCAAAATTACTTCAATCGCCACACTTCCAAAGCCCTGAGTTTACAAGTTTTCAATGTTGGCATAAAATTAAAATGAGGATAAAGTAAACTGGAAATGCGATGGAAATTACCACGCAACGGTATATTTTGGGTGTGCAAGACACTTTGTAAGTTTTGAACTGCTATGGCATAATAGTCGCCGAAAGGTGCCCGTGGGCCGGCTGTTCTCAATTTAAAGGAGGGGAGTACAATGGTCTCGCCCATTTACCTGCACCAAGCCACTTTCCCGTCAGTAATGCTCCGTATTGATTCAGGGCAAAATAGACCTCCTGAATAATACGCCACATTGCAGCCAGAATAAGCAAATTCAAGCTCTGCGACAGTAAATAGTATGAATTAATTTCTGCCACTAACTGGCAGCTTGCCGGATAAGTTATAACAGAACAACTATTAAGGAATTGCTAAAACAGGAGAGTGATTAACTAAAATATCAATGCAACCAAATGTTGTATGTTCCTCAACTTCAAATAATTTATACTAGAGTACTATATTGTGTATATCCATGCTTTCATAGAGTGCTTTTAAAATACTGAAATATTAGTGCCAGTTACAGGAGAAAGCACACACGCACACTTTTGCCACATGTTTGGTGGGGAAATTACAAGGGCGAGAGGCATAAGTGCCCACATTTTTGCATTTGTTCCAGGAAATGTTGTCTGAAGTATAAAAATTATTTACCTTTTTTTGCATTTGTCTCGATATGAAGATGTTACATTTCCAACCATTAGTCTTGGGCTCACAAAATAGTCTTCACCAATGTGCATGCAGAATTGGGAACATTTGTATCATGTCCACATCACAAAATTGTGACTGCAAAATCAGGGGAATGGAAGCCTGGAAGATACAAGAACATATTCTTCTCTTAAATAGATGCAGTTCAGTGACAACTGTCACTGAGGGAATCATGGAGTGGAACAAACTGGCCATGCCATCCAGGAACAGAGAGCTTCAGACTGAATGGAATGGGTCTAGCTCACCAGTCAGGCATAACCCACTTTGAAAATGGGAGACTCTCTCCAGTCGCTTGCAATTCGTGCCCTTCCCTCAATTCCTTGCGGCCAACTGGGAAACTGATCAAGATCGGCCACCACTGGGAAGATTCCAATCAGTTAAAGCTGTGACCGGGGTTTTCAGGAAAGAGATCTCAGGAGGTTCCAAAAGGTGTCTTTAGTAAGGAAACTCGAGCGCATATTTTGCCGAAGTACGTTTTCAAAAAGTGGGATATACAAATGAGCAACTTGGGGATACACCTTGCCCCATTTGCAATGGAGTCAAACAGCTTATTTAGATTTAGGGGTCTACAGCATTTGTAGGCGAATGTAGACTTTTATACTGCCACTGCAGTCTGCAGCAGGGATTCAGATTTCAGTCCCTACGTGCAATCATGTCTGCTGTTCTCTGAAGTGTTTCTACATAAGTGATTCTTGTAAATCACTGATGGGCTAAAAAGTTCATATTCCGATTTCTCTAAGGCATTGACAGCTGATTGAAAGGATGGCACAAAAGCATGTATTTACCGTGGCTCTCCAGCACTTGAGTTCAACATCCTTAGTGTGAACTTGTTTTTTTTCCCCCTCCAAATTAAGTGGCGCCACCTTGTGGTACACAAAAAAGCAATTTTTTCAATCCAGACCCCTAATTCTACTCAGAATTAATGTATTAAAAAAGAACTGATCAACCATTTGATAAACCAGCCGCACCGTACATCCAGAAAGAAGACTGCATAGATCCAATTTCATCTGACTCTGTAATGCTGAGCAACATAATTTAAATGCTGCTTTTCAGATTTGAGACACTTTCGATACTGGCCACACAATGTTCTATGCTTGCATTACAGTTCAAGTAAATTGCTGACCATCGAGCTGGATTCGTTTCACCCAATTTCAGTACATGACAGGAATAAAACACCTCACGTGACCCATTTGTAACGGCATATGAAGGAGAAATTCAGCAACCAAAGTACATTGAACCAATGTACAAAATACTACTGTGTGAATGAAACAAAACAATAAAATTTTCAATAACAGATTGACACTCTTTTCAGTAGGTTCTTTTGGGCTAATCACTAGGTTTCACAGAATATTTTTGTGGAGCATGGAAAATTAAGTACAAAACCAGTCCTGTTAATAATATACAAACACCCCCAATAGGAAGACTACTGTGAGATGGAATTTCCAGAACCTCAAGAACTTAACTAACAAGCAGGATAATAACAAGCACACATGGAGAAAAACTGAGTCTCCATCTGCAAGACAAAGGAGGGATGAGAAAATTCCTGGGAAGAGGAAGGGATTTTTTTTTTTGTGTGCACAGCAGCATACTGTATCAACAGAACCTGATCTGGCAATTCCGTTTTGACCTCAAAGTCCCAGTTGATTTAAGTTGCTGGTGGCATATTTGCTTACAATTATAAAGATCACAGCCCAGGCACTTATAATGCACTTGCCACAGACATTGTCAATTTAAGAAAACAAATCCTTCACATAGGTAAGTGCACCAGAAGCCAGATGCAACCTGGAATTTTGGTCAATTGTCTAATGACTACATTTTTACAGATTTGAATTTCACTGCACTCCAGAAATGTCAAATGGAATGACTGCATCTTTCATGCAAACACTGAACCACGGTGTAAGTATTTGTAAAGACAGTTTAAGTACAAAAGCAAACATATACAAGCATCAACAAAATGTATTAGAAAGTAACGATTCAAAGGCTTTGGTAAGAGTATTTATAGGAAGTAATAAACAGATTTTTGATGGTCCATATGAAACAAAAAAAAAAAAAGTCTGAATGTAACCTAGTGGATTACATGAGCGTCTGTCCAAAATTTAATTTAGCCTTCCTGTCCCAGTGAAATTCCATTTATGTTATCAACTTAATAAGGCGAACGATAACCAAGATGAGGTTGAACAACAAGGGAATGAACTTACAACTTTCAAAATTAGCAGATTGTTTCCTCTTTACTACGTCAGAATTGCAAGGTTCAAAGACAGAGAAACAATAAAGTCCTGATTTCTATAACAGACAATTCAGCAAGAGGTTTACACCAGTCTGGAATGCTGAGGTAACAGTCCTCGTAAATAAACAAGTAATAAACAGACCACCATTCTTAGTACATAATAAAGTCTTTGGCAGATTTTATGAAAACGTGTACGATTAAAAATGATAAAGAAATATTCATTAACAATACGAGGAGTTTGTACATTTCAAAAATATATTTTGAAGGAAACAAAATATGATTTAAGTTAGAAAACAGGATGGAATAATTAAAAAAAAAAAATCTTATCCTGCTTCCAGGACTGAGTCCTATCAATGGTCGGTCAGTCCCGTTCAAAGTCTCAAGCGAGTATTGCATCGATAAAGCCCCATTCAGACGCCTAAAACGTCCAATTATTACACGATCCCCAGCAGAAATGCAAATACATTATCATGCTAAACCATCCCATTTAATTTTTTGCCAGTTTTAAGTTAGCGCTTTTTATGTGCAGATTATCCCTTAACAATGCATAAACACTTCCCCCTGAGGCCAGCAGGAGTACAACAGTAAGTGAGAGCACCGTAACCTGCGCGAGTCTCTGAACAGTTGCAGGTCTTCAGGGTAAAGTGTAGAAATAACCATAATAACGTAAAAACTAAGAGATAAACATACTCAACATGATTTTAGCCTAATAAATTGTAGTATTTTGATAAAAATTTACATGGCTGGCATGGAAACGGCACTTTAATGACAAAATATGAAAATATTTTTGTAGCACTGATATTTCAATAACTCATGGTCAGCTTTTACTCAAATTAGTCTCCTATAAAAGGTTTAAGATATGATTTTTATTGTTTGGAACTTTTATGAATATTTAATGAGCTCTGTTATGTAACCATAACTAAATTGCTCTCATGAACTTGCTTCATTTTCAAAATGAACCCCCTAGGGATGCACCTATGTAGAAAATCCCATGTCACCTCATAGATCTCCAACAGATAAATTTAAATGGGCTGAAATTGTATCTGACCAACTTGAAATTTGATTTTATGAAAGCCACAATGTTGAAAATCAGTCAAAATTGTGATTTTCCGTCACAAGTAACAATTGAGGCAGAGGAAAAACATAGATTCTTGGTGTTTACTGGCATCACATTGCATTCCTTTATTTATTTTATGTGAAAATCAAAAATATTGAAATTCTCAAAAAAAAAAAAAAAAGTAAATTTTTTACCCAGAGTACCCCTTAAGCACACAGACTCCCCACAATGGTGTGATGTAAATATTTAACAGCTGCATTCTTGCAATGCGTATTACCTACTAAACATACTACCAAACAGCATTCAAAGAGTTTCTACTAACAGCAAGTTGAGTACACTGAGGAGAATTTTGTAAATGTGATGGAATTTTCTTTAAATCTTGTTCTTTTAAAAGTCTGATTTACATGCATGTGTTCACAAGCTTGGAATCCGCGATAAATGGTAGTTTTTGAGTGAAATTGGCATTTTTGTACCAACGCAATAATAAATTGACCAAAAAAAGAAGACCTTTCTCAGGACCATTCGTTTGAAATAACTTTTTATAGCAATCTTCATGCATGATTGCAAACTACTACTCTCAGCATCCATCACTCTAGAGCAGGGATCCTCAAATTGGGACATGGAAATCCAGACCTGGTTTTCTTTCCTCCCAAGTAATTAGCTGAACAAATAACACAGCTGATTGGCTAGGCTTCACACTGGACTCCCAGGCAAAGGGAGGGCGGAAAACCAGCAGTGATGACCGTGATGAGGATCGGGGCTCCAGTGCATTAAGTGCCACATTATGCAGTAGTAAATGTGCAAATGATTTAATTTAGTGTTTTGGGGGTTTCCTCTAATGTAAAAGTTAAAATATTGTTTTTATGCTGGCCCATCAAACAAGGCAGAGCCATCTTTGGATCCAATCACAGTTCAAACAGAAGAAGACGTGCTTTTTATTACAAAGTGCAGACCTCTTCAGAAGCACCCAACCCAATGTTGAAAAATTGGTGGAGGGTGCAGTATTTTTAACAAACAGTAGCTAAGGACTCCTTAGTTTCCAGCACAGACAGATACTGGCATTTTAAGTACTACTCCGTAACAACTTTCTCATCCAGTATACTCAATTTATCAGAACAACAATAGGCAAGTATTCCATTATAGACACAGCCAAAGTCACAATGCCAAGACACAAATCTATAAATCTAACTACAGGCCACAAGTGTGAACACAAAGATGAGTGCATACAACTGACTCACTGGACATTGGCGAATATAAAAGGTGTGAGAAAGTTCTAAGACTTTATTTCTCAGTACATCCATCTGTATTATATTCTTTGCTCCCCATGCCAATACTCACTAGTTTCAACGTGCCACCACTGACAGAAGTCTTTAACACCAATAAGCCCATGTTCCGGTGAAAAATAAAAGATAAAGTGACCTGCTCAATCGCTTGGCCACACCATATATACAGATAAGGCATCTGAACAGTTGAATGAGCTTCGACAAGAGCACTGATTTCCACATACCTCCTGACAACTAATTTTACTCAATCAAACGACTGTCAGAAATACAGTACAAACAAAGGAAAATGGAAGAAAACAAAAAATCAGCATTTGAAAGACCTCTAACTTCCGGGTAATTTTCCGTGACCCTCAATCACAGTCTTAAGGTCACTTATTTTGCATCTAGTCTTGACTTGTAGAGAGAGATGAGACCTGGACAACCCTCCCCATGTTCTGATCACCTGGTGCTAACAAAAGGAGTCCAGCAGCGCTGAGTGATTGTGAGCCAGCCATCAACCACACGATCCATGCGACAGTCAGCAGATTTGTGAAAATTAAAGTGCTCCAAGTGCAAAGTCGAGACCTGAAGAAGTACCTCATAAATTCTGCCAGGAACAGAGAGGACATGGAGCGAGAGACCAACACATTACATACAAAAACACCTGACCCACACTGGACACTATTTTTAACATATACAACCTGAATTTTAATTAACCCATTCACAATGCATCCAGCATACACCTGCGTAGGTGTTATTAGCTCAGGCTAGCCCCTGTGGCTTCAAGTTTCACAGGTTGATTTTATGTTCCACAGGCACTACACAACAGTGCAGTCCTCAATCCACACCACAACCACTCTTCCTGCTACCTTGATTTAAACCCAGCTTTATAGATCCTGTTGCACCAAACTACGCAATTCATTCACATCTGGAGAGCCCAGAGGCTGAAGTGCTTGGCTGAGTTGGACTCAGAGGGATATTGGTTCATACCCCAGAGTGGCCACAATAATAAGTATTTTTCACCTTAGTAAGACCCTCTACCTAATCAGCTGCAAGTCCCTTAGAATACATGTCCGCTGAATAATGTAATATTCCTGCCTCAAAGGATCTTGCAGAAAAACAGCTCTCACTTATAATGACCATGTAAACACTGATTATGATCTTCTGAAGAACCTTCACAAGCAATCATTATTTACATTAAGCGGCACGGTTACGTTTTGTTGAATTATCTTCTCAAAGGCATTCCTGGCATTCTAGAAAGAGGACCTGTAAACACGGACAGTTCGCCGATTTTGAAGATTAACAGAGGGCTTGAACATGACCATAAAGAAGCCTCGTTCCAACGCAAGTATAAAACGCCTCACAGGAGTACGCACAGCGAATCAGGAAGCGGGTGCACAGCAATCAACCCATGACAGTGAAGGAGGAAGAAAACGAACACACAATCGATCCAGACTTCTGACTGGCCAGTCACATGTCACGTGAGCAGTGTTCCCCTACGGAGTTTCAGCACTGCTTACAAATATTTGGCACCGTCGTAAGATTTATTATTGCATGCTATTCTCTTAAAGCAATGCAGAGATTAGTCTTTTTACTTCTGAAAGTTGTTGAAAAGAATTAAAGTCATTTATTATGTCAGGCAAATACTGTATCCTCAACACTGGGCGATAACTGAGACATTCATATTTGTATGCACATATAAAATTGAGTAATACCGACGAGAACCAATTAGAAACGAAATTAAAAAAATTAGCGATTAGAAAATGCAAATCCGCACAGGAGAATTCGTCAGCTAGCTGCTAATTATCCTCCTCATCATCGCTGAGAAGAACTCTTTCCTGCTGGGTGGTCTCCCGCTCCATCAGGAAGGTCTGACGAAGAGCGTCCAGCTCGCTCAGCTCAAAACGGACCCGCTCCAGGTGGAAGGCTCTGCGATTCCGGATCAGCCTAAGAGGAAACGGGTTCATGCCCTGATATGCCATTCCCATCAGCTTCCTGCAGGGGGAGACAAAGTGCGGATTCAAGCTCCTCTTGTGTGTTGACATTGAACTCCCAACTGAGCAGAATATTGATCATCCTTCATTTTTTGTTGCTTTCATTCCAGCATAAAGAACAATTACAGGTTCAGGCCGTGATATTGGCCGTTTAATCTTGAGTGCTCAGATTATTTCATAACACTAATCACGAATTTGCCGCTAAATGTACATCAGCTGCGGTAACACACACTGTAGCAGTGAGGCAAGACAGTTGAAACTCATTTTTACCTGGAATCGAGGATATTGTGAGTGAAGCAGCGGAGGTGTTTGAAAATGGCAGTCGAGTCCTGCAGCTTGAGAAAATCCTCTTCGCTGCACTTGAAAAGGGCGAGTGCAAAGCGGAAAATAATCTGGAGAAGGAAAAAAACATTTCTAGTACAGCCACCATAATATTAGCAACTACACACTTCAACAACACGTGGAAGATGGCTTTTTAAATATAACTGAACAGCAAGCAGTGATAACACAGATGGTACATTCGATACTGTAAATATGTAATATACACCGTCTTTGTGTAGTTTCCCTGTCACCAATAGGACTCATCCATCTTGAAGTCTTATCCATCCAGCCCAGGATCAAAATGCGCGGCTCATTCGCAAAAATTGTGACGCCCAATTTTAGAGAGAATTTCTTCCATTAATTCAGCTGACATCATTATCCAGACTAAATTACAGAGCCAGCGGCTCATGACGCATTAAGCTAATATCATAAGAGCACAAATGCCAAGCGGGTGTCATTTTATTATGAATTAAGCAGATTCATTTAATGAAACAAACATGAAGGACAATACACACTACCAAATATGAGTTTGCACGCAAGACTGAATTATCAAGGAGCAGAGCATGTAAAAACATAACACAGGCAGTTAGACAAACTCAAACTTGCCCCATTGTAAGTGAAATTGCAAGTTCAATCTCATGCACAAAGATTATTCACCTGAGCCAGGTTTGGTGCGCTCCAGGTCTGCCATTACTAATTTGCTGAGGTGGAAAACATCCATATAAAAACTGAATATTCTGCTCCAGTGACAAAGATTTCAAATGAACAATCAGATGAATTTCTGCAGCGAGGCGGAGATACATTTTATGAAATTCTCTAGCAGAGTTCAGTGGTGGAGGAAACATGGCTGCACTTCCTTCTTCTGACCCCAGCACTTTGCACCGCTTTCCCCTCAATATGGGGCAGTACAACCATGGGGGTATCCACGGAAAAATGTTTAAATATAGAATCATAATTTGGGTTTAGACAAATGCGGTCTGGGGTGATACACCAAGCCTAAACACTGGAATACTGTGCCATTAGGATAGCCTTATGAATTCACAAATATGAATGCATACACAGAGAACACTGATGCAATAATCTTTTTCATTTTTAATTTGATTACAAGGAGTTCTGTATTTTGAGTTGCAGCCCAAAGTCAGATCTTTAAGCAATAGACCTCTATAGCCCTAACCAGGAAATTATTTGAATAGTCACAGAAAGTGTCACAGTAAGAATGGGAGATACAGTGGATAGCATAATATAATCTTTATTTTGTCAAATGCAATAACCCAGAGTCACTGGCCATGTGCAATATTAGATGATGTGCAGGGCAGTAATTACATCAGTGTTAATGTAATATTTCGTGCAGGGGCAATCCAACTGGATACGATTACACCATTATTGACCTAGGCGCTTTCAGAACAGCCACTAAGGCCTGGTGTCACAGAATTATCGCAATCAACCTGGATGTTGCTCATTTCAGAAGTGCCTTGCAGAAGAGCTAGTGGTCAACAGTTACGACACCACTGTGAATGTAGGCCTTGAAGGTTTTCGTGAACATTCCACATTTAACGTGTACCTTGGGTCCCTCGTACAGAAAAGCATCCCAGATCTTGAAGAGAATTTCGCCGACCACACTGTCAACAAAAACCACCAGGAACCAGTTGAATGTAATGAGGCTGAAGTCCACGTTGTGCGCCTCGAAGTGTGCGTGGAGACGGGGCAATTTCTCACTCATCAGGTCCTTAAGAACACGCTGATCCACCTTAGGAGACACAGCAGAGAAAATCGAGTTAGGTCTGTTGAGATGTTTGCAATAATAATGAACAATCCAGAACCACTGAATAGAGTACCATGAATGGCTTACAGTGGTACTCCATTTGTAATCAAAGACACGTCATCCTTATCCCCACGTGTTATAACATTTCAAACCTGTTCATCAGTAACAAAGCGACCTCAAACTATCGGTAGAACAGGGGTCTCAGACTCAAGTGCAAGAGGGTGCCTCGGACAAAGTGGCTATTGCTTTTGGTCCAGTTGGTTTATTTGTCAGCTTGCCAGCAGGACTACAAAAAAACTACAAGCCCAATTTTCATGAAACTTGGCAGAGGGTGTATCATAAGCCCGTGAAGGAATCATTTAATTTTGGAGCAGATCTGAATTCTAAGGCAGGTACACATGCACTTTTCACTTTAATGATTCAAGATTGGGTGTTTGGGTCTAGGCAGAATAAACGCCATACATCTTTAAATCCAGTAGATGGCCATTAAGTTCCATAAAAACATTGCCAATTTAGAGGAGTGGACAACTGGCCTTCTGAGAGTTCTGTGCACTCTGCTTGTCTTCATAGTTTTCTTATGCACACTTATCCCAAATACCTGTAGACACCAAAGGACACCAAAGGACTGGAGTTTCAGACCTGTGCTAGACCGCGGAGCCAAATTTAAATCAAAGAAATTTCGCTCCAGAGTTTCCAAATTTTAAATAATCAATGAACAATTTGACACAAACCATTGATTGCTATGCTTGCACTTGCCATAGTTTCATTACTCCCTAGAAGTGATCTTTGGCTTTCACAATTACCTTATATGACCTTGACCTTTGACCCAATGAGCACCAAAACTCCGCTACCCTCTGTTGGGAGTTACCACATCCGATTTTGTGAAAATCCATCCACTCTTTCATTGGCCATAGTGCGGACAATATATATGTGACTGACCATGACGGACGCACGCATCGATGGACATGGATGGATCGGAAAACAGTACCCCTCCCACCCACTGAGTGGCAGAGGCATAATTATGAGAAGATGATCTAGCCCATGAGAAAGCATTCATTGGGGTGTCCCGTTTATTTGGAAGTAGTTTCTGCCCCTCTCTGCGCACTCGTCCTCGCTCTCACCTGAGATCCCAACAGGGTTTTGGCGTAGTAGTCCCGTGGCATGAAAACCTCTACGATGGTAACCAGGCACCAAAAGGCAAGTTCCTCCTCCAGATAGAGCAGAGCGATGGCTGCCAACCTGAGAGAGATTGGCAGATAACAGACACCAATGAGCTACAAGATGTACTGCACCCCTTACATTCTAGACAGTAGATTTACTCCACCTATTGGGTCACTGACTGTAGTTTTCCTGGCAGTGCTGTACCAATTGTGCCACACAGTTGTTTTAGTGAATGTGCAGTACACCTATTGGGCCCAAGGCAATAGTTTCAGAGGGTGTAATGAACAAACTGGGTCAATCGCAGTAGTCCTGGTAAAGGCGCTGCATCTTTTGAGTCAGACAGCAGTTACAGAAGATATACATGACCTATTTAGTCTTACGATAGTTTTGGTACATTTTTCCAAATGCAGTAAATCTGTTAAGAACCTGGCAGTAACTGAAGTAAATTCACTGGACGCATCAAGTCTCTGATACAGGCTTTGGGGTATATGGTGTACCTGTTAAGACTTTGACAATAAGTAGATGCACCTTACGTACTTGGAATGTAGTTTTGGTACTTGTACTGTACCTTCTGAGTCCCTGAAAGAAGTTATAAAAGAAGTATTGTACCTTTTCGGTCTATGATGGGAGTAATTCTAACTGTACTGTATCAATAGAGTCCTTGACAGTAGTTATAATAGCTGTGCTGTACCTGTTATGACCCTGACAGATGTTTTAGTAAAAGCACAGTATAATACCAGAGTCTCAGTCAATAGTTTAGGCAAATGCACCACACATTTTGAATCTCTGAAAGTAACTTTGCCTATGCACTGTACCTGTTGAGTCCCTGACAGTAGCCGATGTCATGGTTCCTCCAAGAGAAAGCGAGCAGAACATTCCGGAGTTTCGGGACACCCTCAGCAGAAGTGCTGGCATAGTGCTTGTTGTTGGGCAGCGTGCGCATCAGATCCAGCTCGATCTGCTTGGAGGCAGGGTTCTGCTTCTCACGTGCCTTGGCCAGCAAGTCCTCATAGTAGCCTGGCTGGACATTCTCCCGGAACTTTCTGGAATGGAAGGTGACGCACCAGCGCCACACCTTAGTGCGGTGATCATGTGGCACGCCACTGCGGATCAAGGCCTTGAGCTCGGGTGATCGTGTCATCTCCCGCGTGACCGTCCCCGCAAGGTAGTTGTCCCACCGCACTCCCACCGACACCTCCTGCTCCATCAGAGAGAGTGACCGAAGGTCCAGCGCTCGAGCCTTTGCCGCTAGCCTCTCCTCATCATCATCCTCTGGAATGGTCTTAAAGCCGTACACATCAAACTCGCTGCGGGGTGAGGAGGGGTGGTATAAATATGCAGCATTAAGAGAACAGGGTACCCATCCTGATGCATATCTACATATACAACATCAGTGTGGCAAACAGTCTCAGTTCAGCAGTTTCCCCACTAGTAGCAGCCAGGTGAAAAAGTATTCATAAGGGGCGGTGTTCCGAGCTCGAGTGGCCAGAATTGAGCTTCATTTTCAAAGCTTATTTTTGATTTTTGGTTGCAGGCCAACTACCCCATTACAGTGGGTTCCTTGGCTTCTTTTCCATCCAAATACAAGCTAGATAAGTCACAAGACAATCCGTATTCCAGTTGTGTCGTTCCTTCTAATGTTTGTATGCATGCACGAGCAAAGGTGTGTCTGCAGTACCTGACAAGGTGGGTTTTAGTTGAAGTGTGGGTGTGGCCATAGTACCTGACAGGGTGGAAATTTGCCAAAGGGGGCGTGGTCATAGTATCTGACAGGGTGGAGTTAAGCCTGAGAGGGTGTGGCTATGGTACCTGACAAGTGAGGTTTAGCCGAAGGGGGCTGGGCCATAGCACCTGAACAGAGTGGGGTTTAGCTGAGGGAGGCAAGCCTGTAGTTCCTGACTGGGTGGGGTTTAGCAAGAGGTGACATGACTGTATTACCTGCCAGGGTGGGGTTTGGCCATAGGGGGTGTGGCTGTAGTACCTGATGGGGTGGGTTTTGGCCAGTGGGGGTGCGGCTGTAGTACCTGACAGGGTGGGGTTTCAGGACAGTGTTCTCTCCCTCGCTGCTCTCCACCTGTAGGGCGTCTTCCAGCAGCCAGTTGACCAGTACAGGGCTCTGCTCTGACGAGGAGCACACAGGGTTCCTCACCTCCTTCAGCAGCACCAGGTACTTACTCTCTACCTGGCACAGCTTAGCCTCCAAAGATGCGTACTGCAACATTATAGCACAATATTACTGTTGCTAGCGATGCACAAGAGACTTTTAGCCCAGGAATACTCTTACTACTGATAGACAAGAGACACAGCACAGGATTACTGTCACCCTGATACACAAGAGGCTGTTAGCAGAGTGTTACTGTTACAACTGATACAAAAGAGTGAGTTGACACAGTATGCGACTGAGGGCTCAGTTGCTGGCTGTCAGTAGCACTCTTACGCGCACACAATCCACAGCACTCGCATACTCTCATCCAACCATTCACAGCAGGTGTAGCACCAGCGTCTATGTCTGTGTCTGTATGGGAGCGCATGGTGAGAGAATGGTTATGTGATTGGTGTTATACTTTAATTAAACTTTATTGCACAGTTCATTTGTTTCCGTCGTCTTTTTGTTTTAGTTAATGGGTTCACACTTGCCCAGATGTGCTGCTCGTTGTACGCAACAGCAGCCCAGGACTCGCATAGGATTATCAAGCTTAGATGTCCGAAAACGTCTCGTAAAATGTGTAAATCGTCCCTACCTTCCAATAAATTCTTGCTCTCCAGGTACTCCAGATTGTTATCCTTCGATTAGCTGCATTTTGAAATAAATGCGTCTATCGATTGGTGGACAAAAAAATACATTTGTGTTCAGTTTTTCAATTTGGCTCTCTTCCTCTTGACTAATCGCAAGCGTACATGCGTGAATCAACAGAAACAGCAAAAAAAGACGTCTGTTGATGGGCATGCCATTATCTGAAAACTCTACTGGATGCAAGGAGAAAACCTGGATTTATTTGGTATGTAAAGCAGCTAATCCTCTTAATTTGTTAGTTAATTAGCTAATTACCAGAGGAACTAATGAACTATTGAGTGGGGACAACTTTTTTTTACAGTGAGCTGTATACAGAAGGCGCCATCACTCTCCTAAGGAGTTCTAAGCTTTATTTTGCCCACATCAGCTGTGAAATGTCTTTGTGTATACACGGACAGTTCATGTGAACAAGGTGCACACATTGACTACGGCAGAACACATCCCGGGGTTCATTAACTTCCCAGTTTTACGCAATCATAAGTATGCTACCGCATTATATCAATCATATCAAACAGACGGCTTGTACAGTAAAACACGGCTCAGTTAAAAGTATTCACTAATACAATTCGCATTTTATTTTATTCGGCACTGTATGGGAGTTTGGTCAGCTGCTTGTGTTGCCTGTTGTTTGGTTGACGCTAGATAAAAACCTCCACAGCGGGGTCATTCAGCATCATTCATTGCATTTCTACGGCACAGAGCTTTGAGTAAGCACACCCCAACCCTATCCCTAAGCCCAACATGAACAGATGTTGTGACGTGAAATTGCAGTGATTTACCCTGCTGCAGAGGTTTGTATGTAGTGCCAACCTTGTTGTTTGCATCTTATTCCGCGTCTTCGGTGTTGTACTTCCCTGTTTACCCGAGAATAAGGAGCCAAACCGATGATAAAGATTTAGGAGCCCTAAATCATACCGGAAATCCCCTGCACTTGCGCATTTGCTCCATAGCAGAGAACAACCATTGGTTCGGCAGTGCTCATGTAAAGAAAATGTAATAACAAGGGGGAATGACATGGGAACAGTCCAAATGCGTTTTTTGTTTTGGACAAAAAAGTGTATTAATATGGGCAATACTGTTAGGAGGGATTAGCTAATAAAAACCACAATTGGTGGACAATGTACTGCGGACATTGCCCCTAGGGGCGGGGCTAATCCAGTAAAAGGCTGCGGTGTTGGCAAAATGGAGGGCGTGTGGGAGTTGGATCCCACAGTGAAGGTGGCAGCACTCCGAACTGTCAATGATTAACTAGTTTTTGTAATTTTTGTTAATTGTTTGTCAGTGGTTGGTTTAGGGGTCTGGAATTTTTCACCAATTAAGCATCTTTGCCCAAAAGTGCCATTTGCGGCTGTGCCATTAGTCTTTTCCATTTAAAAATCAAAAATACGAAACCCGCACCCTAGGGTGCGGTGTAACACAATATGACTGTTGCTACTGATACGCAAGACATAGGACTGTATAACCATTACTACTGATACACAAAAGACAGAGATAGTGATACTACTGATACACAGTAGTCAGTGTTAGCACAGTATTACAGGCTAGCACAGGGCGCCATTACAATTGTAACAAGTATTTGCCACTAACGTGTCTTTGTCCCCCGCCACAAGATGTGAAATCGCGTCAAAATGAGCAATCTCTCGGTGTGACCTTGAGAGTGACACCAAGGTCACCAAAATCGACTGGCGCCGGGGTATCACCCCAATACATATTGACATGAAATTTGAAGGAAATGCGTCAATTCGTTCTTGAGATATCTCGCTGACAAGGATTTGGGACGTACGGACGGACGGATATGAGTACTATGTTCCACGCGGCGGGGGACAATAAAGGAGACAGAGTTGGCATGGGGCACTACTGAGAAACAGAAAGTTGGCACAGGGAAGAGTATCATGTGGTAGCCTGTATGAAACAGGTCAAGACACACAAGGGCAGAGATTTAAGCTGCCGGAATTTTAAGGCACTGCTGTACACACAAGCCAATCAGTTCAGCTGTCAGTCCTTGAATAAAGCCATTAATCCCAAAATTGAATAAAGGTGCTGGTTAAAAACTGACTGGGAACACACATTAGCAATGTAACAAGGACACAGTAAAAGCTGCAATGCACAGGATACACAATCATAAGTGAACGTTATTTGAACCCACTTTGGCCTCCAAAGCCCTCTCCCTGCTCTCGGCAGTGCGTCGCAAGGCAGACAGCTCCAGGATCTCCTTGTTCAAGAACTTATTCTGTGATTTATATCCCTGAAGACTATCCTAGGGTTGCACAAAGGAACCAATTAGCATATACAAAGAAAAAAATACCAGCGACAAGAATAAACACACACAGGTGTAGCTTTGGACTTAGGATGAAAATCAGCCGCTAGCTTCTGTAGCTTGTGAATGAACTCTGGCACATTTACACTGACGCGCTAACTGAAATGTTGATTATAACATATCGCTTCCCTCACACAAATCCCATACAGGTGGAGCATGTGCCCCAACACAGATGTAGCGCGTTCAGAATACGTTGCAAATGCTAAGCACAGGTGTGGCTAGAGCCCTACTTTCAGTTTGACCACCTCCTGGAGTTCTGGGGACATGGAGACAGTCAGGGAGTTGCAGTCTGCTGAAGTCACAGTGCCGCCCTGCTGGTTGAGTTGCATTATGACCTGGTCCTTGGCCTGGATGGTCTCCATGAGCATAGAGAGATGATTACTGATCTTCCCCACCTGACCCCTCAGGGCCTCCACCTCCAACAGCAGCTCTTCTTTCTCAGCCTCTAACCTCTTCACACGGCCATCCAGCACCTGCACCGGCTCCTCCTCCCGAGACGTTGCCGCCATGTCGGTGGGCGAGTCCTCAGATGCCGCAGGTGCGTCTCCAACATTTGGAGGCGTGGCCTCCGCAGGACTCCTCTCATTTTGTGGGCCCTGGAGACAGTGCTGCAGGACCCTAACCAGCTCCTTCAGAAACAAACCGAATGATATCACAATATTCTCTACTCATTCCTGCTCTCCACTATCCCTCCCTCGTCACTTGTACTATTTAACATGGCAGGGACATTTGTATGTGGGTCAGAACACGTAACATTTAAGTATGCACATTATGAACCGAGCAGGGACCTTCGTATAGGCATGAGAGCACCTTATACTTAAGTATGCACATTATGGACAGGCACGGTGTGGCCCTACATCCAAGAAGGTCCCAGGCTGAGTGAGTAACTGACTTTCTGACAGACTAACACTGGCTACTGAAGTAACACCGTTGGTCAGCTGGCTGTGTGTACTTTCCCGATTGGTTGTTGTTTATTGTCCACAATTTGCCATGTATACTGTTTAAACTCTTCATAATAGATCATGACATAGTCTTGTTTTCATGAGTAACAATCAATAATATTGCAACTGATGAGAGCTTGTTTGCAGAAAAATGTGTGAAGGGAGGGGGGAGAGAGAGAGACGAGGAGAGAGAGAAAGAGACCGAGAGAGAGAGAGAGAGAGAGAGAGCTACCTTGTAACTAGCCATCTCTTCACGGAGTAGCTCTAGCTCCTCCTCCTGGGATTGTAGGCGGAGCTCAATATCTGAGGCCTTGCCCCCGTTGCACTCTGATGCGTTTGAGTCCGTGTTGCGCCCCTGTTCCCCCGATGAGCCCCCATCCTTTGAGCTGGGCCGTTTGCGGCCGAAGTCAAAGAGGAACGCAGGGCCGCCTGAGTTTAGAGTACAAACAGGCCAGAAGTCAGGAAAGCTCCTGTGTTGACAGAGGGTGTGCTACACCGGAGATCCTTCCTTGCTAATGCTTCGATAGCTCCTCAAATGAAGTAGCAAATCCATACAGGTCTGCTTCCATACCCCTACTTCTGCAGACCAAGGATGGAAAAATGGTGAGCTTAGTTGCGCTGAATGGCCTGCTTTCGCCGTTCAGGCTGTTTTACTTAAAATGTCTTTCAAACAGAATCACAAAGACATCCAGAAATAACGCGTACATTTTTAGAATAACAAATAGAGGTAGAAAAACACTCCATGGAGTAGTGGAGGGTATACGCAGGTATACGGAGTATCCCACCCCCTTTTCTGTTAATTTACGGCTTACCTCCCCATCAGCCAAAAAGCCATTGAAATATACAGGAGAGTTTGCACACTTTATCCTTTGTGATCTACCTAATACAGTACAGATGCTTTTCCAGGGACCAATACACCACTGCACGCTCTGTTTTGAGCACGGAGGTAATATAATAGAACTGGAGAGAGCAAGGAAGTACCACACATATTACTTTCAATGGGAGATGCTAGGCTAGCTACTTCAGCCCAGGAAGAACAGAATTGACCAACACCATCAATAAAAATGGCGTTCCATGGGTGCTTATTTCTGGCACCATTTCATAAGATTGCCAATCTGAATACACAGCACAAATTGGCAAGAAAGTGTGTCGTCTGTGCGGATTGGCGAATGTGTTCGGGGGGAAATGACGAGCAACGCTGTTAATCTGGAACGCGCACGCACTATACACTCATTGGCTGAACTGCTGCAGTCAGAGTTTAATGGCCCCAATTTGTTATGGCCCCAATTTGTTATGACCTATCAGACAGCAAGGGATGACAGACAAAATTTTAAAACTTCAACAGATTTAATTAAACAAACCACTGACCAAGATTGAAATATTAACAAAAAAAAAGGATATTTACAGTCCCTTGAGATGGGGTTGCTTTGCGATGTTCTGGGACAGGAAAATTCTCCAACACAGGCAAAAATCCGCAAAAAGCTTCACAGGTCTTGTAAAGAGTGACAGGTCTGGTCAAATGTATCCTTCCGCTATTTCTCCTTGCAATTTCTCCTACTACTTTACTCTCTCAATTTTTCTCCTTATATACTCTTTTCCAGCCCCCTCCAACCTTCCATACTTTTTTCAATTCTCCGGGACTTTCCCCTCTGAGGCATGCTCAGGACATGCCCAAAACCCAGCTCCAGACTGGCTTAACAAAAAATGTCAATACTGCCATCTAGTGGCTTTTTCCCCCTCCCCCTCACATTACAAGAGCAACAGCTGGACAATCAAACTCGTGCACGAGCTGTCATCAAGCCCCAAGAAGCAGTTCTTATTTTATAGGCCTTCTTGAAAACATCAAACAGTTGCATCAGACAGCAAAATAGTGAAGGATTACTGAATACATTTTCTTTTGTTTTCGCTTTATTTGGCAAGAAAAAAAATGCACACTTTTCCATTGGTGTCTATGGAGCTTCAGCTTCTTTGGCCACAAAGTTGCATCCTTAGGAAACGCGGAAGCAGGAAGCTAACATGCTAACTGGCTGAAGCAAAGGTACTTCCTTATTCTCCCTGGTTCTATTACATGTCTCTACCACTTGAGCAAAGGCACCCACAGACACAGGTGGGCAGTGTACTGGAGCAGTGACTGAGCACTGTTGTTTTGTGGCATTTCAAAGCAAAAATCAGGCACAGTATGTCTTTTATCAGATGAAATCAGAAAAGCCCCCTGCATTTATTAACAAGGAAATAAGGATACCAGAATTGTTAACCAATATCCACATATTACTACATTATTTGTCTAAATTTACCAGGAAATAAACTTGCGGAACTGTTGACAGAGACCTTATCTAAAAATATGTATAACTGAATAAAAATTGAGACTTTATAGTAATATTCGGTAAAAATGATCCACTAACTAATTGTTACGTAGTGAAAGAAGGGCCTCACTTTTGAGGGCCTCGGAGGAGTTTTTCCTGGGGGTGTCCTGGACGACCACCTGTTCTGGGGGCTCCACGGTCTCCCACTCAACGGACCGGCTCCTCTGGTACGCCCGACGCTTCGCATCGGCCCCACGTCCCGCTCGGAGATGCGACATGGAGTTCCTGAGAGAGAAACAATGTGAAATGCTTTCTAAATGCACGTCTCTCCTAAAGCTGATGTGTGGACGAGACACAATGTCACACAGGAGCAATACCAGCACAACCAGTTCTGCAGGTGTAGAACCGAGCAGTTCCCACAGGACACTCCTCTCTGTAGAACATAGCACATAAACATGCTCAAATTCCAACGGCCTGAGTTTACAGTGCCAGCCAAAAGTTTGGACACAAAGTAAACTAGTTATAGCAATACATTTTGCTGAAAGTGCAAGTGGTTTGACTTCGTAAATGACTTCAGTTGGCACCAGGGATATCACAGTTAACGAAAACTAAGACTAAAGCGAAAACTAGCTGTGAAAAAATTGAGTTAACTGAAATAAAAATGTAATTCTTCTAAAAAACGAAAACAAAACAAAAACTCCAATGAACAATACAAAACTAACTAAAACTAAACTGAATTGCAGATAAAATCAGCTTTGTTTTCGTTGATCGTTTCGTTTTCTCCCTCGATTACTGTCCTGTTCAGTCAGAGTAAACCAGTTGCTTCCAGGGGGGGGCAGCATAGCGGATATCAGCTGCCGTAGTTGCTGCATGCGTCAGCCGAAGATGATGCTTCACGCGCATAATTCAGCGCCGTCGTATAAGGGGGGAAAGGTGATGACAATTCTAAGGGCTCACAGTCCATTGGGGCCCACAAAACCCACAGTAGCCACCATGACAGAATTATTTTGCATAGATTTACCTAATATTAATAAATGGTTCCATCCATGCTTCGTGCTTGTTAGAAAATGGTTGCGTTTTTGCTGGCGAGGTCACAAACTAACGCAGCAAACAGGGAGCACCGCCCTTGCGAGTATGATGTCCAAAAAACAAAAAGCAAATGAACGAACACACACACACAAATCTGGACGCCAGAAAAGAATAGAGAGAGGACAAGGAGAGCAAAGCAGGGGTCCAGAACATTACAAAATTCTTTTCAAAGAAAGGTGTGAGTATTCACTAGTTCGCCATGTTAGCTGTTCAGGCTGGCTATCCAGCTGTTAACGTTACGCTAATGTAACATACGGTCAGCTGAGTAAATAATCGCCTGACAAGAATGGCATTATTCAGTTATTAACGGTATCATCCACAGAAATCGGTCAGGTTATCATTTGCCAGCCTTTATAATATGCCTTCAAAAAATCCCGTAGCAGCAGCCTAGGATACGTTCCTCCATTCTTATGATGATTGGTTACTGTTGTATACTTAGCTGTCACTAGCAAGTGACTGTGCAGGCTAGGTTTGGCGAGCGAACTAACTGTTACATGTAGTTAGTGTGGTAATCTTAGGTGTAACTTAAATATTCGCTTGTCAAGGCTGACATTAGTTTTACCATTAGTGTTTAATAAAACGAAACTGCTATTTTAGCCTGTTGACATAAGTTTTGTTCACGCAGGGGGGTAATTTTACAGAGCTTGCTCTCCTCTTAACAATAGCAAAATGAAGCTGGGTGCTTAGAGCTATGGTACTGGGAAGCCCATTTACAAAACCCAAAACCAGTGAAGTTGGCACGTTATGTAAATCGTAGATAAAAACAGAATACAATGACCACCAAGCAATGCCCTAGCAAACACCCAGAACACCATACCAACTGCCTAGCAACCACCCAGAACACCATAGCAACTGGCTGGCAACGCCCTAGCAACCAACTAGAACACCATAGTGACCACCAAGCAATGCCCTAGTAAACACCCAGAACACCATAACAACTGCCTAGCAACCACCCAGAACACCATAGCAACTGGCTAGCAACGCCCTAGCAACCATCCAGAACACCACTGCAACAGCCTATCAACGCCCTAGCAACCACCCAAAACACCATAGTAACCACCAAGCTATGCCCTAGCAACCACCCAGAACACCATAGCAACTGCCTAGGAACCACCCAGAACACTATAGCAGCCACCTAGCAACCACCCAGAACACCACAGCAACTGCCTAGCAACCACCCAGAACACCATAGCAACCACCTAGAAAAGCCCTAGCAACCATCCAGAACACCATAGCAACTGCCTAGCAACCACCCAGAACACCATAGCAACTGCCTAGCAACCACCGAGAACACCATAGCAACTGCCTAGCAACTACCCAGAACATCATAGCAACCGGCTAGCAACACCTGAGCAACCATCCAGAACACCATAGCAACTGCCTAGCAACGCCCTAGCAACCACCCAGAACACCATAGCAACCACCTAGCAACCACCCAGAACACCATAGCAACAGCCTAGCAACACCCTAGCGACCACCCAAAACACCCAAGCAACCATCTAGCAACCACCTGGAAGACCATAGAAACAGCCTAAAAACACCCTAGCAACCACCCAGGACATCATAGCAACCACCTAGCAACCATCCAGAACACCATAGCAACCACCCAGAACACCATAGCAAATGCCTAGCAACGCCCTGACAACCACCCAAAAACACCATAGCAACTACCCAGCAACCACCTGGAACACCATAGCAACAGTCTAGCAACGCCCTAGCAACCACCTAGAACACCATGGCAACCACCTAGCAACCAACCAGAACACCATGGCAACTGCCTAGCGACACCCTAGCAACCACCCAAAACACCATAGCAACCTCCTAGAAACCACCCGGAACACCATGGCAACAGCCTGCCAACCACCCAGAACACAATAGCAACCACCCAGAACACTACAGTAACCACCCAGAACACCATAGCAATACCTTATCCACCCAGAACACCATAGCAACGACCTAGCAACCACTTGGAACACCATAACAACTGCCTATCAGCGCCCTAGCTACCACCGAGAACACCATAGCAATTGCCTAGCAATGCCTTGGCAACCACTCAGAACACCATAGCAACCAGTTTTTCAACATCTAAAAAAATGCAGACAAAATATAGACAGAGACAAAATAGACTATTGAGTAGTCTAAGCGGCATCTCAGGGCACCCCAATGTCCCGACCTGCAGAGGCCAGGCCCACTCCTACAATTTCTGTGGGAATTGTCTAGTTAAGATAATGATACTCTCTTTGTTGAGTGGTTAATTTTAAAAAAAGGGAAAATTGGGTGTATTGCATTTGGCACTGTCAAGTACACTGAGAAACAGAAAAATAAAGAATAACATCAGGATACATTGTCGTAAAAGAATGGCAATGAAAAGTTGGGGGCGGGGGCCCACACCGATATTCTGTCAGGGGGCCCAGAATTCCTAGCAACTGCCCTGCGTACATTCAGTGAAGAAGATGGTTAGCTCTCAAACATGGCAAAAGCTGCAGAAATAACTGAGCATGATGACTGCATGGGGTAAGCTGGATTGGATTTTTTTTCCAGTTATATTAGTATCATCAGTGTCACATGTTAAAAAAGAAGATGGTTAAAGAATATAGGATTGATAAAGAACTTGGTAAAAACATATTTGCTGTCATACATTCTTTTATCCTTGTCAGCTTCTACAAATTAAGGCCTTCCTCCTAATAGCTGAAAAACTAAGACTAAAACGAAATAAAAACTAAACAAAAACTAGTCAATTCCTCAAAATAAAAACTAAACTAAATCTGCATAATCACTTGTTCAGCTAACTAAAACTAAACTGAAATAAAAAAGCAAACTGTAAAACTAAATAAAAATAAAAACAAATGAAAATTTCTAAACTATAATAACCTTGGTTGGCACAAGGGAAGAAGTTACAAGCCCTAAGTACAGCAATAATTTTCTTAAAAGGATAGTGTCCAAAACTTTTGGATTTACCTACAAAGCCACATTTTGCAAAATAAACAAATGAAAAAATGCTTTCCAAGTGAACATCCAGCTGGCTTGAGATTTGCAGCAATGGGGCAGCGGAGAGGCGACTCACAAGAGCAGCACATTTGTGCTCATAGTGCAAAGCTGATGCAAACTTGCAGAACCATTATAAAAAAAATGTACCATGCTCAGCAATAATTATTGCTTTGGATGATTATTTTTTTGTATAATAAAAAGGTGCAATATTCAATATCTGATTGTTCAGAACAATAGGAGAGTGGCTGAAATTATGACTGGTAATGTAATAAAATGACAACAACAACCAACTCCAGGGGCTTTATCCCTGCATCTCCTTCCTGCTCCCCCAACTTCCAGCTGTTCTCTCTGACTTTTCTCCTGGGGTGTCTTTGAAGAGAAACTTTTCTCAAGGGTCCTCCCGGGGTTAAATTGAGTTTCTTTCATTAAAGCACAGCTTATTCCAAATCAAAACCAATTCAGAAAAGATCTTGCAGGAATGATTAGGATTAAAACAAGGGAACTAACCCTGGGATAGTTCAAAAGACAGTAAGATCAGCAGGCCAACTGTCGTTGAGTAGATTATATTGTTGATTATTCTCCAGTCCAGTCGAGTTTTGGTGCCATGAAGGAACAAGGAAGAGAAACCAGGAAACCAGGATTCCTCAAATGTAATAGCAGCCGTCTCACGTACTTTCAGATACAACATGCAGGCCACTGAAAATCTATATACAGTACATTTCAGAGCCAACTATTTGAGCCAGTTGATCAGCAGTTAATGTTGTTTTTCCCCCACTCGGGTGATCAAGACGTTTTGCGTTGGAGACAATTCACCAGGAACAAAGAATAAATACATGGCCCCAGCAATACAAGCTGGGCCAAGTGTGTTGTTGCAGATGCAGAGTATATACATGAGAAGCCTCTGTGCTTTGTTTCAATCAAAACATCAAGCTGATGCGCAGGGAATTTTCTCAACAGTACAGCTGGAGATGAACACCTCAGAGCAGCGCTCCTTTCCTCCAAAACTCCACCATTAATCCCCAAGAGGCCTGAGATTCTGAAAGTGTTGGGCCCCATAAAAATGAAAAAACAGCACAAAACAGACTCACCTGACCCATCATTGGTATTATTAATATTATTATTGGCAGAATTGAAATGGGTTAAAGAAGCATAAAAAGAAAAAACAAATACTGGTTCAAGGACAGAACGGGGACCATTTTTTTCCAAACATGCATGTTGGTCATGGTGTGGAGTGGGGGTGGATTGGGTGTTGGTGTGAAGTGGGTGAGGAGTGGGTGTGCAGTGGGTATGGTGAGAGTGTGGGAGCGGGTGTGGTAAGGGTGTGGGTGTGAAGTGGTTGAGCAGTGGGTGTGGTGAGGGTGTGAAGTGGGTGTGAAGTGGGTGAGGTGAGGTGAGGGTGTGGGAGTGGGTGTGGGTGAGCAGTGGATGTGGTATGAGTGTGGTGAGGGTGTGGGAGTGGATATGGGTGAGGAGTGGGTGTGGTGAGGGAGTGGGAGTGGATATGGGTGAGGAGTGGGTGTGGGTGTGGAGTGGATGTGGTGAGGGTGTGGGTGAGCAGTGGGGGTGGTATGGGTGTGGGAGTGGATGTGGGTGAGGAGTGGGTGTGGTAAGGGTGTGGTATGGGTGTGGTGAGGGTGTGGGAGCGATGTGCTGAGTCTGGGCAGAACCAAGCGAAGCCGGCAGGGTCTGTTGGACCCGCTCACCTCAGGCCCGAGCCCCACTGGCGGAAGGAGCGGTTGAAGTTGCCGGTGGGGGTCCGGGCCGTGTGCACCCCGACCTGGCCTTCTGCACTGGCCTCCACCGCAAAGTCGCTGCGCGCCTTCTCTATCGTGTCGCTACTCTTGTCCACCGCTAACGCCTCTGGACAGGGACACGCAGAAAAGGTCCTCCCATCGAGTTCATGCACCACCCCAGCATTCTTCCTGTCCCCCCCCTCAATAAGACCAACGCAACTGGGACCAGCAAATGCATGACCACGCCTCCACGAACCATTTACCATTTTACCCTCATTTTGACTTCATATTTTCCTGAAAGCAGCTTAACAAATACTTTCTGTTCTTTCCCACTTGAATTGTTATAATGGACTTCATTTCTACCACGCTACATTAATTTCCCGTCAGCCTTCACCAGCCAGTGATTGGCTGGGCTCTCCCACTATAGCTGGGTTTCTGCAGAGATTTCTACTCCTTAGAGAGTTTATTCTCACCACTGTTTCAGGAGTTTTCTCATCCCCAAGAAATTTGTCTGTAACATGCATTTGGCCCTTTGGGAGTTTTGGTCAAACATCGCAGCAACTCTGAGAAGTGGTTCACCAATAGTCTTTGGTAAAAAGCAACAGTCATTGTCGAAACTAGTGCTCCTGATTTCAGTTATTATGGGAGTACCCAATAATGTCATAAAGTGCAGAGAATTATAACAGCCAAACAACTGCGAAAATACGTGTTCTATCAGAGTCTTCCCAATACACAGCCATATTAGTTTGAAGCGAGCCGACTTAAAAGATTGTTAGCGAACTTTGAAAGAAAACAGTAAATAATAATCAAAGTGAGACCATTGTTAACTCCTGGATAAGCTGTTTGTGAATTCGGGACCGATCATCTATGCCAAGATCATATTTATCTTACCGCCCTTGGTCGTGCCAACAGCAAATTGATTGATGGATTCATTGATTGATTAGTGAGTGATGCTCGAAACTCATCACAATGCCCCTTCTTAAGCTTCGCTTATCCAGGAGTAAAAATGAGACTTCGTGAGCGAACGCTAGCCAAAATTGTCACCCCTTGAAGTCATGTTGGCCATACCTGCATCGCGAGACACAAGGCCGCTGAGGGGGCGAGGTGGCACCGGGGAGGTCAAGCTATCCCGCCGGCTGAGGCCTTGCCCTGAGCAGAATTCCCAGCGCATCTGCTGCAGCTCCTGCAGCCAATAGCGCATCACCTGTACATTCGGAGCCTGGCAAAACATTAGCAGAAACAGCCATTGCAGGGTTGCCGAGGAGCTCCTGACATCCAGCTAAAGATGGTGCAGATAATAGCAAGATACACACATTGCAATGCAAGTCAACTTTGTAATGCAGCATTAGCCGTAACATCTGCGACAAATAAGGGTCATTCCATGACAGATCACCCAATGGATGTCACCCATTTTTACCCTACATCAAATCTAAGGCCAGATTGGGATTCCTTGGTGAATATCCAGTCCAGAGACACCAATTTTATTGTGATAGCCCAACCGGTTGCTGAGATATGGGTGGTCAAACATTGGCCGGTACCCCCGTTTTGGCCAATTTTTGCCAAATTGGGTGGGCCATAACTCCGGAACCACTGGTCAGATTGAGCTGATATTTGGAATTTCAGCTTTGCCAGAAAAAAACCAACCTAGAAACCAAATTTGAGCAAAATCTGAGGGGGTGGGGAGACAATTTTGATTTTTTTTGGGTGATTTAATATGGAACGACCCATTAATGACCGCAATGTATAAGCGCATTAATGCTACAAATGAGTTCTCAGGCTAGTGTTTCACTGGAAAAAAAAAATAAATAATAATAATAATAATAAAGGTCAATTGGGAACTTCATTAAGTATGCAACTTAAAACCTGATAACAACGATTATTCCCATTTGCATTTATTCCAGTTTTTTCCATCCGGATCCAGAAAAACCAACTTGTTTGCTCTAAGACACAGTGACTGCATGCTGCCCCGACTGAAAGCACTTACACTCTAGTCCACTCGGTTCTGCTCTTGTTCACGCATCTTTCATGATTGAAATCTCTGGGATAGGCTGCCTGTCTGGTAACTGCAGAGTTAGCAGTTTGAAACCCTGGTGGTGTTTGGGATTCTTACTGTCATCAGGAGAGATGGGTTTTGGAAAAACTCCACAGTTGGGCCCTTGGGCAAGGACCTAAACCCAAAAACTGCACCAGGGGTCTTACCTTCTGTCTCTCTCTCGCTCATCCTACTTGGAACAATTCTTTTCAGAATTTTTCCAAGCCAAACCTCAAAGTAATATTTCCAATAGACTTGCAAAAGCAATCAAAGATTTAAAATGGCCACTGCATAGACACTGCCGATGACCATCTTCCCTGCGTGCAGTCAGTCTCAGTGGCCGAAGCCTCAGCTGGATTACATCCTACTTCACTAGTTATTCCTGCCCATTTGTTATAGCCAGCTGACAACCTAAATTAAGTTTGTAAATTGTGGGGAATACCAAAAGACAATGCAGCCCATTCAAATCCACGTCCTGAGTGTTTACCATCTAAACTGATTGAGATTGGTTGTTAAAGGTCCACCACGGGATCAGGTGCACAGCCAATTAATTATTACAAGCCATTTCAAAATCTGTCCTCCTTAACATCTAAAGTGGGGGAATCATCCAGAATAATGAAGGAATGGATTGTCTGGAAGGCTGAGGCTCAGTCCATCTAGCCTCTGCGCAGTCACTTTCATGTGATGTCTCAAAAAACAGATTTCGAAATGGCTTGTAATGATGAATAGGCTGTGCATCTCGGCTGCTTGATAGGGGATCTAAAAATTCTTACTCATAGGATAATCCATGTGATCAGCCAATTTTCCCCACACACTACGGCAGCGGTCACCAAAGCCGCACCAGAAAATCTACCATAATGTTTGTTTTTACTCAAACCCGGGTAAAGCATACCTCATACAAAAGCTCCAGTTGATTCTAATTAGTGGAGTCAGGTGTGTCATTTTACAGTTGCAATGAAAAGCAACAGGATGATTGATCTGCCAAAAAAGGGTTGGCAACAACTGCTCTATTCTGTCCCTCCCCAAGTCAGCACAACAAACAACAGTTTATCCAAGTCGTCACTGGTAGAGTACTGATACCACAGAGAACGCTACATCAGGAAACACTGGCATTCAGACAGTGAAATGCACCACAGCCCTCTTCTCAGCAGAAGTGACACTGAAACACTGAGCTCTGGTTTTGGCACAAACGTCTCTAATCCTGAGACAGATTACTGGGCTCTGCTACTGAGTGCAAATTTTGTTCAAGAGAAGCACTTCCCTTTGTCAGCTTTCAGGTTGACTTCTCCACCAAAATGAGTCAATGAGAAAGAGAATCATCACCCAGAGAGAAGGCAAGAGAGATAGCAACACAATAAGAGCCATTATCAAAGGCGCGCAAGCCTGTCAGGGATTCAAATTCAACATCTAGTGGCCATGAAATTATGAAGTTAGAGCAACAGATATGCATGTTCATAGTCACAAGATGTACCCACACACGCCAGGAAGATAGTCTTGCTTCAACAGTCTAGAAAGCATTTCCTACTGAATTCATATGAAAAATTCCTACCAAAACAAAAAAAATTTTTTTCCTTCAATATATTCTTTTTTTTCCATGTGTAATGAGGACCAAAGTGGAAATTGCATTATTTGAGAGACATTAGCAAATGGGGCAACTGAGGTAATTCAACTCATCAGGAACGAGGATATGTGCTTTAACGTCATTTTAATTCACCAATGGCAAAAAAGTCCCAGTAGCTAGAGTCCTCCAATGCCACTATTTACAGTACACATTTTCATTTTGAATAGGCCTCTTCAGGTATTGGGTGCGCTATAGCACACTTCAAATAACTGCTGCTGTTCCAGTTGCTTGTCTCTTTTGCATTTCCTGGTGCAGGTAACGAGGAAATGCGAGACAGTCACCAACTCACTCAATTCAAAACTGAGAGTAACTGCATTCCAAGTAAGCCAAGTGATCTGGGTGGGAAAGGATGAATGTAAAAATCGATGGATTAATCAATGGATTGCTAGTTAAGTATATAGCACTTTTACACCACCCAAAGAGAATTAAAATTTCATGGAAATTTACTTTAATAATCGCCAATGTGTAACACCCCATGTGATTGATGCGCGGCAGCGACTTTGCTCAGATCATTATCTGGAGTGAAGGAGGGGGCAGAATAGTTTCAGGGGATTATTAGATAGAAGGCTGAGAGTAACTAGGTTTGCCTTTAGAATTCAGACAGGAGATGGGGAACTACACTCTTAGAATGAATGTGTTGAAAAATAACACAAAAAATGTGTTATCACATGTATAACACATTTTGTGTTGATGTCAACACAAAATATGTAAAAAAGTAAAAAAAAAAAATCAACACTGATCGTGTTAAAAACAACACGAAATGTGTTGTCCTTAACTGGACACACAGGTGTGTTAAAAATTAACACATGTTGTGTTGTTTTCAACACATCTCTTTTGAGAGTATACGTACATCCCCCTCCGCTCATGTAAGACACACATTTTTCTGCCTAAAGAAAAGTCAGCTATGATAAAATCAGTCGAACTCTCTTCCGGTCAATATGCAAACTCCAAACTTAACTTTAGTGGCATCTGTCTCCCAAGTGTTTCGAGTAGGCATACAGATGCATCCGGTCTTCTGACAACGAAACCAAAAAACATCCAGTACTGCCCCGACCTGTCTTACTGAGCTTGCCATTGTTGAAAGTCGTGCCACAGTTGCAACTTGAATTTTGATTATCTGATAAACATTGTAAAACATACAAGGAATGTGAGGTTCTACGTAGACAAAGATCGTATCAACGACTCTCTTCCACTTGACCTGAGAAGACGCGTCAAGCTACAACCACCCTCTTCGGGCCAATCACTGTAAGGATTCAGTCCCGTCAGTGGTCAAATTTGAGAGCAATTTGGACATCCGCTTGCCAGCAATACAAAAGCGATAACAGCCCTCAACTTAAGCGTCAATGGATGCATCTATAAGCAAAGTCTACATCCTTCGTAGGCTGCATTTTTTAGGGGTCGTCACTTAATTCCATCCGCCGAACTGACATGATGTATTTTCATCTCCGCTTAACAGCCTTGGTTTAAGCGAGTCTTCACTGGTTTCCCTAGCCCTAACCTTGACTCTAACACCTGGTTCTAAACCTAACCGTAAATTTCCTGTCATTACTAAACCTAAAAGTTAGTTTTACGAATGGTAGTAAGTGATGATCCCTAAAAATACAGCCTTCGTAGACTGCAGCCGCTTTGAGATGCACCCAATACGGCATAGATCAGCATCCTATGAATAATCGCCTAACGAAATGAGGAATAACAAGAATTTTGAAATATTAGAACATGAAAACGTAGAACAACACAGCTATTAAAACAGAAAATCCTGCTTCTGCTTTGAGAATCAAGAAGCCTAACCTTATGCCGCAGAATTAAACAACGGCTCCAAAGAATCAACCCCCGCTGTACAACTGTTTCACAAAAGTAAAAAATTAAAACACTGCTCCGAATCAAATGTATTGTCATAAAACAGAGCGTTCGTAAACATTATTCGCCGTACCCAACACATCACTCCACGCAAATGTACACACCTAAGGCGAGTTTATCCTCTCAAACGTGGACCACATCTCAAATACAGAACTACCGATCTAATCGCTGCAGTCAGCCCAGCAGCTGACTCCATACAGGAGTGACAAGTGGAATCACTGACTCGGTGAGCTGAGCCACGAGATCCAGGATTGTCAGTGGCAGACGGGTCGCGCGGTGCTTTTACAGATGTGCGTGAAGTGCATGGGCTACTGACAACAGGAGAAACATTACCTTAAGAGAAAATTCCTTTCCAGCAGTGTGGATCTCGAATTGACCCTCCTCCCCTTCCACATCGTAGCAGAAGTTGGCATCGGCGATTTCAATGTGTCCCAGAGGCAGGGCGTCGTTAGGAGACTTGAAGTAATACAAGTAACACGTCCTGGAATCGTACACAAACCATCGGGATTTGAAACCCCTCAATGGCCCCTTACCCTCAATCTTGCTGAGGTAACCGCATAATTTCGAGGGCTCCTCCTTTGCACAGTCAATGTCGGGCGCGTCCAACGACTTCTTTGCAAGAATCGTGGCGCACCGAGGCAAATTCACATCTCTGTCGTCCTCTCCGTTCATATTTCTTTAAAAACTAATTTTTTACTCCAGTAGCTGCGTAAACACGTCATGGTTTTCCCCTTTTTGAAGTCACATGACTTACTGGCACGTGGTATAGCAAGTAATTGTAGGAGTTGAAGTGCACCAGAGGTACAGCTGACTACATTTCGTGCACAATGCTGGACTGTAATTTTTATAGAGTCGGATGCTCCAACTTTGTCTTGAACACCTCGTCGCATCTACTCTACGATTAAGGTTACAACACGAAGAATATTTTACTAGTCTTTCTCTGTGCCAAATCGAGCCTTCGCATCTGCTTTTTTGTGTCATTATAAATTATTAGTCTTTCTGCTCGAGCGCCATTATGTTCTTTAAATGTTAAGAGAAGTTGGATACGTTGCAAAATGCTTACATTGCGAAAAGCATCTTACGCTGTTATCCTGTCGTCCCCGAGGGAGGTGTTGAATTTATGTATTCAAATTCGTCAAATTCAAGCCAAAGTTTTGGCTTGATCTCAGTCCTGTGGGGCGCCTGCTGGATTTGCTGGAAAGGGTATTCGCAGTTGGCTAATGAGTGGAGTTGCATGTTGCAGTGGTGTCAGCATGGGCCAAGATGCCCATGGAATGCTTCCGTAAATATTTTCAATCCCATACCAGGAATATTTCAGGCTGCCCTGAAGGAGTTAAGTGGGTCCTGTCTCTCAATGATATGGTACAATTCATAATATTTGGACCATGACACCATGTTTTTAGCTTTGAACTGGATCTTAAAACAATAAATATGAGGAAGAAAATACAGACTATTGGATTTTATTTGTGGGTATGTAGTGTATATACAGTTCATGAGCCATGTAGGCTCTGCTGCTCTTTCTGAACAATGTTAGCACTTGAGGAACAAAAGGAGTCAAGAGCGAGATCAAATGTACGATAGGATGGAACTTTATGGGGTGGTTCAACAGTCCAAAGTTGGGCAATTGCACACTGAGCAATACAGGGCATGCAGAGCATGGTTCAAGGACAGACAGAAGTCAGGCACCAGCAAACAGTGTGCAGGTGGTTGGGCTGATCAAGTTCAATGGTCCGGTCCAGGGTCAATCGGGGAGCGGAAGACACAAGGACGAGATATGCTGACCGGAACAAGGGAGACAATTGACAAGGGAAACAGCTAACAAAACACAGGGCAGAAAAAAGAACTGGAACAAAGAGGGAAAACCATTAAAACTGCTGGAAAGTTGATTAAAACAATGGGGCTTCTCTAACAGTGCGGCAAAGGAGAACACAAAGAAAGGAATTTAAATACACAGGAATTAAGATGAATTAAGGGGATAAGGCACAGGGGAATAATTCATAGTGGGAGGGTGAAGCCATGAGACAGTAATTGAATAATGAGAAACAATTAACAAAACCAAAACTGATGCAGACTGTCAGATTGTGAGGAAAACTATTTATCAAAAAATTTAGGACATGACAGTGTCGATATGCAGAGATTGGTGGGGCTGCCTAATGATGTAGTCTCAGAGGAAATGTTGGAAAAGATTGTAATACACACTAAATTATACAGTATACATACAGTAGCACAGTTACCCACGCTAGGTCTGTGCCAAGTCCTAACCATATGACTAAATGCATGCAAACATTGTTTAAACGCAAGTTGCTGTTTTCTTACTGCAAGGCACTAAATAAACTGGCGCCTACATGGTCAGTTACGCAATCAAATACTAACAAAAAAAAGCATGCATAACCAGCTTAATATTGTGACACAATTTAGGGAAATAATATTGAAAGTGAAATGCTGTCATACCCACAACTTCTATAAAAATTACTACAGGAAGAATGACATCACTGAATGTAGTTCTTTTGAAATTCACCCTTGAAGCTGTCAAAATATAAAAACGCACCAAAATATAAAACTTGAAAATTGTTGTTCAGCAAAAGTATGGGGATATATTCTCAATGAAGAGGGAACTATATAATTTGGAGAGTAAGAATAACTTCATGAAAGCGCAATCACACTACAAAACCAGTGTAACTTTTTTTTAATAATATGTCCATAAACTCATTTAGGCAAGGGAAAATAGCCAAAATGGCCAAAAATGTATGGACACTTTTTAGTTTAGGGTGGTTTTTTATGCTTTGAATTCAGCCTCTTTCTACCTCTGAGGGAATATCTCAACACTTTAGAAAACAATGAGACAGACTTACTCTCACTGTTGGACAGAAATAAACCCCTTCCTCTTTCACTGTGACAAGGCTGCATGCACAGATCACAGGTCCAGGTTTTATTCAGATGAGATACAGAAGAAAATGACTAGCAGTCCTGACCTTAACCCCATCAAGCACCATTAGGGTCAATTGGAAATCCAGGCTTATTGTTCAACATTTCTGTCCTTCCGGTCTTGTCAAATCCACACAAAGATGGAAGCTAATGCAGTTTGGATTCATTTCAAACAGTATGCCGATTTGTCGGGATTGTTTTGTTAAAACTTATTCTCCTCCACGATCCCTTCCCTAACTTTTCACAGCCACATATAACAATGATTTGCCTAAGGACCCAGTCCCACACCCAGATAATGTGGGAGTTTGATCACTGATAGTGAAATTTGCCTGTGAGTAAGAACCGGCCACAGCTGAGTTTGACTCTGAGATGAGGGAAACAAGAACAATAGAGACATTCAACACGGTTACTTATTTAAGCACAACTTCCACATTGTGCGTTCTTGTCCACTCGACTGAAGCCTTTACTATCGCCTCGTGGAGCATTTTAAACCACTCTTTTATGTGTCCCTGTAGGTTTCTGGAAGAATCACAGGAAAAATGGAGCCGCGTGGGCTGCCAGTCACAGGTCTGCAGGTGCAAGGACTGTGGGAGCCAACGCAAAATTGGTTCACACACGCACAAGCACCTCCGGTCCAGCGAGACGGCACCATCCCGACCTGGTTCAAGGGCTTCATTGGCAGAAAGTAAGAATTCTTCTTCTGGCATATTCCCAAAATATTTTTTTTTTTTTCATTCAATTGGTGCCACCTGCTTACACAGCTACAGCGCATGCAGTATGCTCCATTCTGTTCACTGCTAAGGCGGTTTTTTGTGAACCTTATGATGGTTACTTTGACTGTCATTGGGTCACTTTCTCATTGTTTTCATATTCATAAGGGCCTTTAATAGACTGCAAATGGTAATTTAAGGCCTGGGATCAATACTGGGGACTGAAAGGTCTTCTATGCTGGCAATGAGGAAATACACCTGCAAGAAACATCGGTAAATCAATTTGTCCCAGACATTATGGTGCTCCTGAAATAGGGGGATTTCGCATAACTCATACTGTTATTTCCACTTATTTGTAGTATTTGATTACAAATCTAAAATTGCTGACGACAGAGCCAAATCATGAAAAAATGTCGGTCCTGAAAATTTTGGAGCACACTGCTGGAGCATCTGTAGCCAATCCAGGATTGACGTCTGTAACGGATGGTACCGTGAAAAAAATTAGTATAGTATACTATTAGTAAAGTATACTGTTTCATTCTTATCAACTTGCATTAGTGATTCCTGACAACATGGCACCTAAAATAAATACACTGTTCAAAAATAAATATGGCTGGGCTGAACTATGGTATGGATTGGGACTCTGAAATATCACACAATGATTTTTCACAGGGAAACGGAAGATCTGATGAAAAATAAGCCAGTGGGCTGTTTTCTTGTCCGCCTGAGTGACAAAGCTATGGGTTACATACTCTCCTACAGGTAAGCGAATGCAAGTGAATTATCACATGGCTTCCCACATTGTTGTTTGGAACCCAGTGCAGGGACATTAGAGATGCTAAGTTTGCTTGTGAGATCATATAAATTAAGCACTGAAGACTTGGCCGGCTGTAGTATTTGAAGAGTGTTGTTACTGATTCACACCTTTTAAAAAGCTAAGTACCTTTTTAATAACTGGATGACACCTAAAAATATGCAGAAAAAGGTCATCATGACATTTATAAACAGACTATGATGTTTATTATAAATAGAATAGAAATCAATAGAGTTGAGTTGAATATGCATGGAAATCAGGCTCAGATGTCTACCTGCTGAACGTTATAAAAGCAAACATCAAAAGTTTCTGACAAAAAAAGACATCGAATTATCAATGCTATCGAGTGCCATCTTCTTTTCTTGCCCACGTTCAAAATATTCTTGCTTGTTGTATAAGGTTACTAACGAAAACAAACAGCAGACTAAACAGCACTGTCTTGCTTCAGAGGGGAGGATCGATGTCGCCACTTTGTTATAGTACAGAACGGGTTGGGGCAGCTCGTAATCTCAGGAGATTCAGTGACTCATGACAGCCTTGCAGAACTGATTGAATACTACAAGATCTCCCCCATTGAGCCCTATGGAGAGAAACTCTCTACTTCCTGCTGTCAGGTATGGACAATCACTCCCAAAACTCCAACCAATGAAATATCATTCATTCCAGCCAGAAGATTAGATTTAATGATGGAAAAAGCAAAATAATGCTTCTGATGATACAGTATAGATGAAGCCTAGTGCGCTGACAGCTTTGCAATGATTTTTTTTGTATTTTAGTTCACATGTTTTAATTTCCCAAGAGTGAAAAAATGTTTCACCTGTAAGACAGATTGTGATGGGGCGTTCAGGAACCACTCATGAGAACAGCAATTCCAAAAATCGTCGGCCTCTCTTGCAAAATGAGTCGGGACCAGAAGACACAGGAATTGCCGAGCCAAAAACAGTATGCAAAAAGCGAAGTCAAAATAACAGGCAGGTGTCAGAACCAGTAAGGCAGATGTGCAACGATACATAAACAGTATGCCAAACATCATAGTCAGAATCCAGAAGAGTAGGTCATACACAGGGCATCCAATACAGAAATTGCGGTTGTACAAAAATAGGTAAAAATCCAAATAGACAAAACGAGAATGGCAAGGGCAAGGTAATCTCAAGGTCGGACAAAACAATCGTGAAGAAGCAATAAACAAAAGGCATTTGAGGAGCTCCGTACAAATGAGTATTGATCAACGTTCTGACAGAGAATGAACTGCAGTGAAGACTTTAAGTAGACGAGAGGGAATTCACATGCTATGCAGGGAACAGGTGAATTGGATAAGAACTAAATACAAAGGGAAGCACACATGGGGAGGTCCTTAGCCACAACAACTGCCAAAAGCCAAGACAGGGACAGGATCCATGCAGACAACATATGACAGATAAACAGCTCCGGTCAAGGAGTTCAAAGTGCACAGACAAAGAGTACAGGATAGCAATTAAAAAGGTGCAAGAGATCTTGCGGAAATGCAGGACGAGGCAGAGAAAACAAAGCAATAGGCGGAGACTAGAGCAGGGTGAGGGCTGAGATTGCATTAGTAGTAATTAGTGGCGATTAAGTTAATAATATATACATGGATTAGTTAAGTTAGTCGACTATGATACAAAATATAAATGTAAGTATTATTAGTAATCAAGGAAAGCAAGGTGAAGGAAGTAAACGGAAATTGAAGTAATAATATGAAACACCAGAAACCACTGAAATCACCTGAAGCCTGTAGGCACACAGACTGGGAAGACGGACTGAACCAAAATGATCACAAGACAGGGGTGACAAGTGCAATGAAACCTTAAATGGCATGAACAGAAAACCAGAATGTAAAATCAGCAAAAAGAATAAAGAAAAGACATGGCAATGAACACATGAGCATGACATCAAAACACAGAACCATAACACAGATAGTGTTTGTCAGTGGAAATCTTAACAGTTTGTGCAATTTTGTGAGGTATCATTTTGACAAAGACATCTTCACACAGTGTAACTCACTACTGTCATGTTGATTGTATTAAATAATAAAAATAATAATACTAGTAGCATCTGCAATAACAACGACAACAACAAAAGAAAAAAATAAATATAGCCGCAAAGCAGCTAGTTCAACATAGTATTGCGGGCAGTGATTCAGCATCAAAACATGTTTTCAGGCTACAGATCAAGCTGTGTATTAACCCTTATCCAATATACATGAGAAAATTCATGCATTGGTTTGTAATTGACTGTTTCTTCTCCATGTAGCCCGAGCATAGAGAAATGTATTCTGGTATTGATTGGGAAATGGTGAAAGGACTGGGTAAAGGGGAGGAAGAATTTCTAGATATTATTTATTTTTTGGTACGGGTATGTTTATAAACCTTCAAGAGAGAAGGAAATTTTAGATTTAGTGCTTTGCAATAACCCTGATAGAATTAGCAATGTTGAGGTACTGGAGCCTCTTGGGTCTAGTGATCACTCTACCGTTAATTTTGATGTTTCATGGGAAGCAAAATAAAATGGGAGGCACTCCTGGACTGTGCGTCTGTAAATGAGATGTGAGAAAGGTTTAAGGGGGTTTTACTTGATTCATGATGCAGATTCATTCCAAAGGTGTCAAAAAGTAAGCTGAAAAGCTGAATCCTCCGTGGATGACCACAGCTATTCATAGGAGTTTGAGGGAAAAAAGGAATCTTTATGAGATGTATTTAAGTGATAACAATGAGAATACTAAGGCTGAATACTGTAAATTGTGAGCTGTGGTCAAAAAAGAGCTGAGTAATGCTGGAAGACTGTATGAAAGGCAAATAGCAGAAGGGGCAGAAACTAATCCTAAGCACTTCTTTCAGTACTGTAGCAGAAAAAGGAAAGTCAAAGAGGAGTATTAGTGCATAAAGAATAAATATGGATCGCTGCTATATGATAACAAGGATATTGCGGATACCTTAAACAGTTACTTTGTTGAGAATTTTGCCTCGGAACAGGTTTTTATTTGGCCAGAGGGCATGTCCAATGCTGAAGATTATTTGGCGGAAATTGAGGTAAGGGATAATAAAGCATTACACAAATTGCATACACTGAAGGCAGATAAGGCAGCGGGTCCTTATGGCTTGTATCCTAGAGTGCTCAGGGAAGTGAATGAGGTCAACTGCTCTCCACTATCAGACAGTCTTTAGAAACTGGAGAAATACCAAATTATTTGGAGCAGGGCAATATAATACCAATAAATAAGAAAGGGGACCGTACTGAGCCAGGAAATTACAGGCCTCAGGTATTAGTGTTGGGACCCCTGCTGTTCCTCATCTACATTAATGACCTTAATAGGAATGTTGAGTGCAAATTAGTTTGCTGATGATACTAAATTGAGAGGTTTGGCAAATAGTTTAGAGTCCACTAAAGTGATTCAGGATGATTTGGATGGAATCCAGAATTGGGCAGAAATGTGGCAAATGTAATTTAATGTAGCGAAATGCAAAGTTGTACATGTAGGTAAAAAAACATTAGACAGGATTACTTCATGGGAGGTTTAAAACTGGAATGTGTGCCTCATGAAAAAGATCTGTGAGTGATTGTTGACCAAACCCTCACAGGTTCTAGCCATTGTGCTGTAGCAGTTAAAAAGCCAATTGGATGCTGGGATACATTGCCATAAGTATTGAGTACAAATCCAAGGAGGTCATACTTCTCTTGTACAACACATTTGTCAGACCACATCTAGAGTATTGTGTACAGTTCTGGGGACCAAACTTTAAGAAAGATATAGAGGCTCTAGAGAAAGTTCAGAGAAGAGCCATTAAACTGATTCCAGGTATAAAAGATTAAAGCTATGAGAGGAGGCTGATGATCCTTAATCTCTTTAGTCTCAGGAAAAGGAGACTCAGGGGTGATCTGATTGAGGTCTTTAAATATGTGAAAGGGATTAACAAAGTGAATTTGTAGGATTCCTTCGGCCAAGTTTTGTTATTAGAACTTGGGGTCACAAATGGAGCTTGACCAAGGGTAAATTTAGCACGGATGTTAGGAAATATTTTTTCACCCAAATAGTAATTTCGATGTGGAATAGCTTGCCTGACGATATTGTTGAGGCAGGAATTTTCAAGAGCAGACTTGACTTAAAGCTAGATATTATTGAGTCATTAAGTATCTGAAGTTATATATTCACAATAGTAAAAAGAAACTGGCGAGCCTAGTTAGGCTGAACGGCCTGTTCTCGCCTCTCATGTTATGTTATGTTACGTATGATGTGTTACACATTGACCTGAAAGAACAGCCTGCAGTTGGTGTGAAGGCTACAAAGCACATGCCAAGCAATCGTGGGCCTCACTGTGCTCCTGACTGTGCAACTGTCCACACTCCAAAACAAAACCCTGCACGTCCACTCATCCTTAACCCTGACCATATATCTGATCTAAGACTGAACCAAACCCCTGAACTGAGACCCAACCAATCCTCAAACCATGCATCCAATCACGTCGTTTACCACACTCCTGTCAACTGACCACACCGTACTCCTGACCGCACTCCCCATCCCCCGCAGGACCTTGATCGTCCTCCAACGTTGCCACCTATCCCTGGCAGCAGCAGAGGGGCTTCAACAATGTCTTACGACATGAACCACCTTCCACAGGTGAGCCGACCCCTTCGTACACGTGTCTCTGCTGGTTTCTCCTTCTTCCTCTGTGGTAGGGTCATGTGGTGTCGGGAAAAGAAAGAGTTTTAGATTAGCATGGGGTACATTTGCTCGAGTTTTATGCTGGAGATACAATACCTCACCAAAATGTTGAGACAAAAATGTCATAAATTTGGCAATATTGCACAGGTGAAAGACAGCAAGTCTGGGTGATGTTTTTGTATGCAAATCAAAGGAGAGGTCTTGATCAGTGGTGATGCCTAAGTCCTCAACAGTAGTGCTTTAGACTTGAGAAAAACCATCTTGCTTAACTAAGTTACTTGACAGTGTGCGCCATAGGTAATATGGACATTCTACCATTATCTCAGTTTAGTCTGAATTGAGCGGCAGAAAGTTTTAAGTCATTCATACTTTTACATCAGTGAGACTGACTTGCCTGGCTAGTTCATTCATTTCATCTGGCTTTACAAAGCTGTGTGTCATATGTATAGCCGCGAAAATTAATGTCATGCTTTCATATAGTATTTCCCAATGGGAAAAATACAAGTGAAAGAGGAAGGGCCCAAGAACTGACCCTTTGGGAACTCCAAATATTACTTTATAGAGACTGAAAATTGTTAACGATCTGATGAGTATAATGTGAATCAGCTCAGTGCGTTTCCTTCAATGTCAACCACGTTTTCAAGTCTCTGAAGTAGGATATGGTGATAAATGGTATCGAAAGCTGCCCTCAGGTCAAGAAGCAGAAGTATGAATGCATATCAGATATCAGAAGCAATGATAACTAGGGCTGTCTTTGTTCTATGACATGACGGAAATCCTGATGGATAATTTTCAAGGATATTGGCACCATGTAAAAAAATCACAAAGTTGATTTAAAACAGTAGCCTGGAATCCATTCATATCAAGCTTTGGTCGCTCCCAACGACCACTTGCTGATATGTCTGGCTTAAGTCAGTAGGCCAGCGTTTGACTTTCAAATATTTGCACAAAATCCATGCAAGATCTGTGATTGGCTCACAGTCGCAAGGGTGCCCTGCCCCTTCAGACAGACTTGCGGCGGGTCCTGAATGAATTTACCCAATGGGGAGAAGTGAACGTGAGCACAGATTATCACCGATGATTTTGCCCCACTGTCACAGAATTAAATTCTGGACTTATTTTTCACAGGCCACATATCTTCCAAATATTCTGGAGCTGCAATAGCATTTTTGAGAGCAACAGATCAGGAGAAAATGAACTTTGTTCGAGACCTCTCTCAGCTGCAGTCACGTAACATCTTGCAATGCAGAAATACAGTATGGACTGCGGCAAACTACGAATTAAACTTTCAAACTGAAATAATGCTTGTGTTTATATGTTCAGTGATACTGTTTTTTCCATCAATGTTTAATCGTTTTTAAAGGGAAAAAGAATAAATTTCATCTCTATGATCTTGTACTGGATTGACATCAGATATTAAACATGCGGGGAAAAGCGGCAAAATAAGCGTTGGCCATCCACGTTAAAAATGCCGAAATGTTGTGCAGCAATAGGTTGCAATAATAGGAACAAGCTATCCATCTTTTCTTTTGCGAAGAAAGTAGACAGGCAAAGAATAAATTAGCAACTGTCATATTGCATACCAGCTTCATTGGCTTAAAAGTAATACTCCACCCAAAAACTATAATTTGTACATCAATTATTCAACATTAGACGTCTTGAACGGACAAAGTTGTTCTTCACCTGGAGCAACTTTATGGCCACTGGAGCGTTTTGAAAAATTATTCAAATTCCTTTTTTGCTGGAAGCAAATGGGGTCACCCAGTAGCAGTGGGAAAACTCGACAAAACGTCTGTTGACAAACTTTCAAACCATCGTCCAAAGCATCATCCAGTATAATCCACTTGTATCCTCAGAACTCTAGAAACGCGGTTATTTTTCGCTAAAAACAATAAAATACCACAGTTATATTTCAAGTAAGCTTGCGCATTCAATGGGAGGCGGGAGATCCGTTGGATGCATGAGCTTACTTGATGCATAACTGTGGTATTATATTATTTTTAGTGAAAAATAGCCGCGTTTCTAGAGTTCTGAGGATATGAGTGGACAAAGCAGACTTGGATTATACTGGACGATGCATTGGACGATGGTTTGAAAGTTTGTCAATGGACGTTTTGTGGAGTTTTCCCATTGCTACTGGGTGACCCCATTTGCTTCCAGCAAAAAAGGAATTTGGATAAATTTTCAAAACTCTCCAGTGGCCATGAAGTTGCGTCAGGTGCAAAATAACTTCATCTGTTCAAGACATCTAATGGTGAGTAATTGATATAAATTTAGTTTCTGGGTGGAGTATCACTTCAATCCAGCTGATGCAATCATGCGCTTCCAGCTATAGCTAATGCCAATTACAGTGAAATACGTTATGTAATTTGAATATTATTTATTTCAGCCTTTATTATACTGGGGAATCCTACTGAAATAAAAGATATGGCCAAACATTATCCTGTTCAAAACCTAACAACCGCTCCAAGAGAAAAAGCAAGCAAGCCACAATCTAATTTTCAAGCTCATGTCAAATAACATTCACGAATGCCGTAGCTGGCCAGCTAACTCATATTTGTTATGCTGAGTACAGCCATTAGTTGTGTTGTAAAATGGCTGATGTAGCAAAGTAAAAGGAAATATACATGTAACATGTAGATATAAGATAGGTACTTGTATATTCCGATGTTTAAATCCTCAACTGCATAATATTCCTGTTTTCAAAGGTGCATCGTTATGTATTTATTACAGTATTTAAGTAGTTTTTTTGAGGATTTATACTTTACTTAAGTTTTTTTTTTAAATGAGACTTTTACTCTTACTGTCCTACATTTAAAAGATAAAAAATAAAAAAATAAAATTAGCATTGCTGCCTCACAGCAAGAAGGTCATGGGTTTGAATCCGGCCTAGGCCCGGCCTTCTTTCTGTGTGGAGTTTGCATGTTCTCCCCGTGTTCGCACGGGTTCTCCGGGTACTACGGTTTCCTCCCACAGTCCAAATACATGCATATAAGGTTAATTGGAGACACTATGAGTGTGAGAGTGAATGCTCTGGAAATGGTGTGTGCGCCCCGTGATGGATTGGCAACCTGTCCAGGGTGGGTCCCTGCCTTTGCCCGTAGCCAGCTGGGATAGGCTCCAGCTCGCCCCGCGACCCTAGTGAGGAATAAGCGGGTATTGAAAATGAATGGATGAATTTAATTCATCATTTACGTATTATCTGGATTTGGCGTGTTCGAGAAGAACAACAGTGTATCTTTGTGCAGATGTGTCCGCCAGTGGACGTGGAGCTGCAAATTTATACACGCAATTACAATATTAAACTGCCTTTAAATTCAAAGAAGAAATTGTTACTTAAAAAAGTACAAATATTGGGGGAATTATTTCAATCGGACTCCCCAGTATAATAAAGGCTAAATTAAATAATAATTTTTGTATTTGTATCGTTTTGTCTGTCCCAAACAAGAGCTGTTGCGTTACCACCTCTGACACCGGATCGGAGCAGGGTTTGTTTTCAGCCAAAATACACTACATGGAGGGCAGAGAGCCCCCACTCTCCCCATAATAAGTTACAAGTCAATTCATCTAACCATAAACGTCCAACGCTGTTAAATTGATGAAAAAATGATCCATAAAGCAAATATCCTACATATTTCCTCGACTCTAATGAGCAGTTATTGTAAAAAAAAAAAGTTATGAAATGATTACCTGATTTCGGGCTTCCACTTCTAGCTCTTTGACGTGTGCACACAATAGTAGCATTCACCCGCATGTGGAAGACGTGATAACGGCGCTGCTATTTAACCTGGCAACAAGAAATACTATTTTCTGATTGGCTGATAGGTTGCTGATTCGCCTCATCCATTCATAGATTACTAATCTCTTTTATATACAGTCTATGTTACTAATGTGCAGCGAGTTTTATCACTTTTCAGGGTGATAAATGTCATGTGTGGCGTGTGAGCGTATGAACCTACTGAAATGCGTGTGTCCCTGCCTTACAGTGACCATGCTCAGTTATTTCGCAGGTGGTTAGAAATGGATGCTTCATGTGTCACGTCGGCAGCTGATATCCGCTATGCTGCCCCCTCTGGAAGCAAGCGGTTAACTCTAACAGGACAGTAATCGAGGGAGGAAACGAAAATGATGCTCATTTTATCGGCAATTCAGTTTAGTTTTGGTTAGTTTTGTATTGTTCATTATAGTTTTTATTTAGTTTTCGTTTTTTTTATTGACATTTTTATTTCAGTTAACTAAATTATTTTTTCACTGCTAGTTTTAGTCTTAGTTTTCGTTAACTATAATAACCCTGGTTCAGGGATACTCAAATTTGACCTTTGAATCCAAATCTGCCCATTTTTATTCCTCCCATATAATTACCTGAGCAAAATAGATTAAACAGGAGTCTGGTGTGAAGTCAGCCTAAGCAAAGAGAGGGAGGAAAATCAGAAATTCTCAGCACTGAAGGACTAAGATTTTAAAAAGGCAGGTTGATTATGGCATTAATATTAGAAAATGAAAAAAGAATATCAGCAATATCAAATAAACCTGTGACCACAGATTTTTATTTCTTTTCATATTTCTTAAGTTGCTAGTGTCCCTGCTTTATTGCCCAAAAAGCCCAGTTACTGCACATGTTCTGGTGCTAAATTCACACACAGCAGCCTCCATGAATTAGGATCCTGCGCCACTGAGCAGATCCCATAGAAATACATGGAACCCAAAGCAAAGGCAGTCTCCATTTCTTTATTTAAAGCATCTCAATGACCTTTTTAATGCAGGTGCTGCCACGGCAGCCCATAGGGGGCGCTTCCATGGAGAATTCATCTAGTCCCTCACTGCACAGAAAAATTCCACCATTTGCTCTGCTGGATCATGAGAGGAGCAAGGCAGAAACACATGCCCAGCCCATGGAACGGGAACCTCCAAAGGTTCCAACAACCTCCAACCCAATTTTACTCTGCTCTTCTTTGGGCAGTAGCTCCTTCCCCCAAATCCGACCCATACCCCAGGAAGTGGAGCCCACAAATCGCAAGGTCTCAGGAACAGGCACTATATACTCCGACCTAAACCTGGGGACTTTCCAGAGACCTTCATTGTCTTCCCTCCACAGCAGCGGGGTTAAACTGGGCCACTACACACCCACCTCTTCGGACCCTGAGAAACCATCGTCGCCCGAGCCGACCAAAAGAGTGACTTGCCAGACGTACTCCCTTCATGACGCTCAAGAGAACGGTCGCCACCTCCGCCCTGTGGCATCCCATTCAGAGCAGGACACCTACGCCTGGGTCCCCAGCATGCCACAGGCCACATGCCTTGTTGCTGAGAACACCTACGAACTGATTCCAGATCAGAGCCTTCGGAAAAGTGACCGCACCAGCCCTGTTATCAGCAGCGCATTTGAGCTGATCCAGGATCAGCGGCTCGGGGATGGTCCCAGCAGCCACACATTTGAGACCACAAATGACCTGCAGCGCAAACACACAGACTCCTGCTGGGGAATAAAGGTAAGTGACCTAAAGCGGTTAATGTTGATAATAGATGGGTGCACTGAGCTTTAAAGGGGCAGTTCACCAAAAAAATGAAATGAAGATAAATTCCCGCTCTCCTAGAGTAATGTCATCCCATCCTGATTTGCTAAAATATGTGGTTTTAAATTTTTTATGAAGTAGTATATGACTAGTAAAGTAGCCGCTACAGAACCAGTAGCCTCAGAAATGTACATGTTGTCATGGATTTGCCCCCGCTGGCTGAAGACAAGAAGCCGGCGGGCACTGAGACCATGTACTCAAAAGCAGAACCAGGGACTCAAACCACAGGCTGAGTATAAATATAAAAATCTTTTAATTTAGATAACATTAAAACCCCTGAGGGGAGCAGCAGCACACAAGAACACATGACAGGGCTCCAGAACCAGAATACTGCTGCACCAAACTAAGGTGCAGCCAACCGTTAAAAAGCAGCACTTCACCTCCATCTAACGAGCCACACCTGTTGCCTGTTAAGGTGGAGGCGAAGAATGCAACAGGGGGAGGGCCTGCAGGGCAAGACCATCACACATGTAGAGAAATTAAAAAAACAATGACTCTTTCTGAATATAATCCAGAGGATGCTCACAAGCATCAGAAGATCCTACTTTGTCACGTTTTCACGTAAAATTATTCTTTCTTGGCAACATTGGCAAGTGCGTTTTTTCACAGTAGTGCATCTACCATAGCAGTTACTGATTTTATCAGTGTTTGGCGGTCCATGGGTCACTGCACTTGGCTGGCAAGCGTATCAAAGAGTGTACAGTCAGCAATGCATGGGTAAATATGGAGCCCAAGGCTACAGACCTCAGAGTCACTGGTTCCCCTTTTCTGGAGTGAACAAAGCTGGGCAGAGCTTGTATATTTAAATCAGCTGTATGCTATTTGTGTTTCGTTGGTGTACTGAAGCAGAGTAGTTTCTGTTAATTTCAGCTGTGTAATAATCAACCCCAATTCTGAAATAGTTGGGACAAAGTGTGAATTGTGAATAAAATCAAAACGCAAAGACTTCCAAATCACAACAGCCAGTATTTTATTCACAATAGAACAGCGATAACATAACATAACGTTGAAACTGAGAAATTTTACAATTTTATCCACAAAATGAGCTCATTACAATTTTTTTTTTAACAGAATAGACATTCCATTGTCAGAAATTATCAGGAAATTGTGTACCCCAAATTGAACAAAATGTTGTAATGAACGTACCAGGGGGTTTACCGGAGTGCGTGAGTTGCTTGCACTTTGAAGACACCAAAACCTCGGCATTGTTGAACACAGTATAAATTCTAAAACAAAAAGCCTCATTGAGCAAAATGCAAACAAAGTAGCAGTTTATCCTTTCTTCACTGAATCACTCCTCCAGAGACAGATGTATCGGGTAGAAGGAACCCGCTAATCCTGTTCCATTCAGTATAATTCCCATTGACCATGTCTGTACCTTATTTAAATCCCATAAAAGTAACTGAACACTTCAGGCCAGTTTTGGATGTCTTTTTTTCTTTGAAATTGTGCCATTTTCAGCTGTGAAAGAATATTGTAACTGTGTAAATTTGCAGCTCCATGTCCACGGGCGGACACATCTGCACAAACGGGTTAATCCTGATTAATTAAATCAAATAATTTCATGCAGGTTTTTTTTATTATATTTGTTTTTTTATTATTATTTAAAAGTACACATATACAATATTTGGACTTGAAATCCATGCAAATTTTTCAAAATTAAGATGCCAGGTAGTCTGTAGTGGGATCAGTTACCAGAAAGCAGTTGCCAGGGATACTTGAAGAATGCTTTCAGAACCACTGCCTCAGAAAATCAAATTTACATAAGGATCTCTGGCATACATTCCTGGGAATCACTTGAGCCTTTTGACAGAAGAAGGCTGCAAGTGATGTTGAAAAAAAAATAGCTTGGTCATTCATTCATTCAGTTACTGTTGTTTTAATTTTTTGCTTGATTTGCCCTTTTCAGGCTTATAAGCGGTGGCTTGGTTTTCCAAGAAAGAAGAAAAAATGAAGAGGAGAATATCAGCCCTGGGGTTAGGATGAACAAGACTGTCTTGCTGCAGTACCATTACGGTGCACATGATGTGCTGGGCACTGTATGCAGTTTATTTATTGTAGTGTGTCTCTCCCATATCTTCCATTTCCCCATAGATAGAACATATGTACAGTAATATTTTTCTTATGCTTAATAAACCTGAATAAGCGTGGCTGAAGCAGCTGATTTATTGAATCAAAGCGGTTTTTTTATTCATGGATTCTAAGACCAGTATATGTTCTTTAAGACCTGAAGTTTTTTACATTTTTGGTCATTGAGTGACCCAATGATGTGGCTACTGATTGTAATGCGTCAGTGGTGGCATCTAGGTGCAGTACTGCTACAGACTGAGTTTACATGTGGATTTATGTATTGTATCATGGACAACTTCAGTGGAAGTTTCAGACTTCTGGGTAGCTGTATAGTGTTTTCAGGAGCATGTGAAATATTTTGAACATGAAAACAAAGACAATACAGTCAATTTTTAAGCAAAGCATAATTATAATGCTATCATATGTATCCAGGAGTTGCTTTACAGTTTTTATTCATATATATATATATATATATATATATATATATATATATATATACACACACTTTTTATAGTTTTGGATTCAACAAGAATAAAGTGATTTTTCATCTGCCAAAGAGGTCTGGTGAGTACTGAAAACACACACACACACACACACACACACGCACACACACACACTAAATTCACTTCAATTCAACTCAGTTTTGAACATGGCTGGTGTAGCCAACCGTAATTCTACAGGGCCCCAAAGTGTGCTGGTTTTTGGAATTACTTTGAACTTATTATATTAATGAAAGCAGTCTTATCAAATTTGAACACTCCTCTGAACACGGGCTCTCGGTCGGCCCAAAGCAGCTTACCTGTCAAGTACTGCCGTCGTTAAACTGAGTGGCACCAGATGAGAAAGCGTTTCCGTGGTTTCAGCAGGTGTGGTCATGCCTGAAAGTAATGTGCCCTCAAAACACATGCTACATATAGCATAAAGAAAAATACTGTTTCGTTTCTCGTATGTAATATGTATGCCCAACACATCCTCTAATCCAGGGATATCCACTCTAATCCACAAAAGGCTATTGTGGGTGCTGGTTTTTGTTACCGCCCAACACTAATACACCTGATTCTACTCACCAAGGTCTTGAATGAACCCCCTGATCAGTTAATTAGTGGGATCAGGTGTAGCACTGGGCTAAAACAAAGACCTGCACCCACACCAGCCCTCTATGGATAAGATTGGACACTCCTGCTCTAAACCTATTTTCAAAGAGTAGGATTAATGATGTCATAAGATGATCTTATGTATATTCCGTTTTAAATTACATCAAGGGAGACTTTTCCCAACTCAAGAGATTTTTCTTGAAATGCGTCTTACTTGCTGTTGTGAGGCATGTTCTGCATTGATGTAGGTATTTGGCAATTAGCTGGATGTTTGGTATGAAGCGCTCTGTCTCTTCTAATGCACTTTTGTGTTGTAGGTCATTCTGGACAGGCACATCAGCCAAATGACAATCATGTGATGTCACGTAAAAGTACATATTCAGAGGGCGCAGCAGCCAAGACACTGGTTTGAACATGGTGGAAAGGTCACCTTTGGTATATTTGAGAAGGGGTGGCCAACCCTGGTCCTGGAGAGCCGCAGTGTCTGCTGATTTTTGGTGTTACTCAGCACTCCATTGATGGATTAAAGTAGTTGATTTCTCACTTAACTGATCTCACCTGGTGTCTCAGGTTTAATTTGGTAATAATGAGCCAATGAAGCAATTAGCAGGAACAACGCACAAGACTTCTAGAGCCAATTAAGCAGACTCAGAGGTTGTGACAGCAATCTACGTGTAAACCAAGATTTGTCAATAGCTGTGTTAACATGGATTGTTTTCCTCAATCTGATTGAAATCAAATGGATTAAATGAATCTGATTCAATCTGTACACATGGGTACTAAGTAAAGTGATCCACGTTCACTCTGCGTATACATGGCCCCAGCTGAGACGGATTACAGTTTCTTTGACAGTTACAGTTGCGTTTTGGTGCAACGTTTCGACCCCACTGGGTCTTCCCCTTCCTTCCTGTGGAAGATCCAGTTGGGTCAAAACGTTGCACAATAAACATATGTGAGAATAAGCAGAGTGCGGGCATCTCATTCTTTCTTATGATACACAGAGGCAACCCCAAATCTTTCATTAACCTGGGATCTGCGCCTTTGGTGGGAGTGAAGTTTAGAAATTTGCAGAAATTTGTCACTGAATAGCAACTGCTGTTATCCATCATTGCACAAAATACAGTGCCGTCAAAAAGTATTTGCCCCCTTCCTGATTTTCTTTTTTTTTTTTTAAATATTTGTCACGCTTAAATGTTTCAGATCATCAAATAAATTTTAATATTACACAAAGATAACCCGAGTAAAAACAAATGCAATTTTTAAATGATGATTTCATTTCAATTCAATTCAATTCAAGCCTTTATTTAAACTCGGAACCCACTGAAGGAGACCCTCATTTTCGGTGGGGCCGAGTGCACAAATGGACAATTTTAAAAACAACAAATCATACAAAGAAAAGGAGGGAATATAAAACAATTAATAACAATTTATTAATTCATTAAAGTATTAATCAAAACACACACATGATTATACCAATAAGTCTCGGATCCGGGCCTTAAACTGATTGAATGATGAAAGAGAGACCAATTTTAAAGTGCTTTGTAGAGAATTCCAGGAATATGGAGCAGAGAATTGTAAGGCGTTCTTGCCAAGCTCAGTCCGGGCACAAGGGACCTCAAGCATAAGCCAGTCATTAGAACGAGTAGGATACGGGTTATCATACTGCGTTAGTAACATGGAAATGTAAGGCGGCAATTTACCAAGTGGTTTCAGTATAAACAACAACCAGTGCCTATTTCGCCTCGTTTCAAGAGATGACCAACCAACCATATCATATAAGTGGTAAGTATTATAACTTGCACCTGTGAAAAATCTAAGGGCGGAATGATAAACTGAATCCAGCGGCTTTAATGTTGTAGCAGCAGCATGTCTATAAATTACATCTCCATAATCCAGAACAGACGAGAAAGTTGCTTCCACAATTCTTTTCCTGCAAGACATGGGAAAGCAAGATTTGTTTCTGTACTAGAAGCCAACTTTCTGACGGAGTTTAGTGACAAGGTTACCAATATGATATTCAAAATTGAATTTATGATCAATCCATATTCCAAGATACTTGTACTCTGAGACTCTCTCAATGGAGAAGCCATTTGCAGTGGTGATGCATAGATTATCAGGGTCAATATTTTTTGCATTTGTAAACAGCATACATTTAGTCTTACTTGCATTTAAAACAAGTTTAAGGCTTAAGAGTGTCTCTTGCAGGGCATTAAGTGCTATCTGGAGTCTTTCAGTTGCCAGTTGTACAGAATCTGCTATACAATAGACAGTAGTATCATCAGCATAAAAATGGGCTAGGCAGTTTTTTAGAATACAGGTACAAAGTAAAAAATGTACAAATGTACAAAGTAAAAAGGACAGGACTGTTAAGAAAACACAGGGAAAACAGAGAGAACACGGAACAGGAGGAAGAGACACCAATTGCAGGAAAACCATATTTAATGAAAAAACTCAAGACTTGGGAAAGACAGAAAAGTGGCACACAGGCTAAAACAAACCACTGTGCACCAAGCACTGAAAAGGGGAAAAAACTCAGGAATAGCTAATATGCAAAACTGGGGCACTCGGGAACACTGGAAGGCAGCACGGACTGGGGCACTTGGGAACACAGGAGGCTCGGGAGGGCGCTGCTGGCGCAGATGGCAGACTCGGGAAGGCACAGCTGGCAGATGGCTAACTCGGGAGGCGCAGCTGGCAGACTCGGGAGGCACAGGGACACTTGGACACAGAGGGCTCGGGAGGCATAGGGACACTCGGATGCAGAGGACTCGGGAGGCACAGGGACACTCGGACACAGAGGGCTCAGGAAGCGTCTGCTAGACTGTACTTGGCAGAACTGCACTGGACTACACTACACTGAACTGGCACAGAACTGGAATGAAGTCAGATCTGCACTGCACTGCAGCGCCGGGAAATATATAGGGAGGGGGCACGGACTGACACAGGTGCTGAAAATAATATAAATAACAAGGGATGGAACACGAGGGAAACCTTATTACATGAAACAGGAAAAAACCAATACACGGACAAGGATCACATATAAATTATTTCTTGATTCAACAGGTCTGGCAGTAATCAGGCCTCGGTGTGGCTTGCGAAATTGGACTGAAAAAATGTGGTTAATCACTGTTAAGTCATGATTTAAGAAGGGGGGGCATTACTTTTTCACATAGGGCCAGGTAGGTTTGGATAGGTATTTCCCAGTAATAAATGAAATCATCATTTAAAAACATCATTTTGTATTTACTCGGGTTATCTTTGTCTACTATTAAACTTAGTTCGATGATCTGAAACATTTAATCGAGAAAAATATGCAAAAAAGTAAGAAGGGGGAAAATACTTTTTCATGGCACTGTATGCAATGCAGTATGGTTCACAATGCAAGAATTATGTGAGAGTGAGGATCATAATTCAAAAAGAAAATTCAGAGACATCACTCAAAAAATATTAATCATATCAGCAAGCAACAGAAAATAACATTTATTAACATTTCAACAAAAATGCATTTATAACATCAAACTTCTGACAAAAGATCAGGGATAGCTGATGCCAACAAAAGTCAAATACGAGAAAATAGGTAGATCCAGACCAAAATGTGAGGAGATAAGAAAGAAAGCATCGGGATCATTGTAAAAAGAGAGCCCTTCTTTTACTGGAGAATGTTTACGAAGGTATGATTGTCATCACTGCTACAGTTCTGGGATTAAAACAACACACAAACCAAATTTGTGGTTAACGTCTCGCATTCATTTAGAGAAAAATTGCATAGTTCACTGGAAATGAATTTGCCTCCACGTCCTCAGTATAACAGCTGGGCTGTATTTAGCCCTCAAATTATGTCCCTCAATTCTTTACACCTGAGTACAACTGTTGCATATTCAGGCATATGACAGACGTTGGAGAGATATTACGATGTCGCGATAAAGCCCCGGAGTTGTAGGTCACAAGCATGTGAAAGAATCCAAAGACACAAAACTGTACCACCAGAGTATCCAGTAAACAGTGAGATGTCCGTACCTTTTCCATCCTCCCTCTTTGAAGACAAAGGTTCATTTCTGCCAAACTGATGGCCAAGCTCTCAGTTCGTTTCTTCCTCTAGTTTTCAAAGGCAAAGACAACACGAAGGTCTGTGCTTTCATCAAAAATATGATGAAAAAAAGGCTGGGATAGTAGTTCATTGAATATCTGGAGAGAGGAAATCAATGAATCTCTCCTATCACGTGGTCATTGGGCTGTAAGAGCGCAGTCAGTCCTTGGTCCCATTTAAGTAGAAGACACACGGGTTGCCTGACTTGGAATTGCATTCTCCAGTCCACAATGGGGAGCAACATGACTGGAGTCAGATTCGAATGTGGAATGTGCTGAAAGACAGGAGAAATCCAGCGCGTAAGAAGCAGCACACATGCGCATACATACAAGCACACACATGCACACACGCACACACAGGCACGCAAACATGTATGCATATGTGCATACACACACACACACAAAAGGGTTCACACATGCGTATACACACATGGATTCACATGCGCACACATGCATGCACATAAGTACACACACTCGCAGGCACACACACGTACACATACACACACACTCGCACTCACACACAGATGAACATAAGCATACACACACACACACATATGGACTCATGCACACACACACACACAGACTCACACATGCAAATAAACAAATGCATTTGTATTTGTCCATGGACTCAAACAAGCCCAAACAGACATGGACTCACGCAGACATGCACCCTGACGCACACACACACACACACACATAGACTCACGAGCTTGCATTCAGGCACACAGACTCACATGAACAACTGTGCACTCACACATGCATTCACATACACACAGACTCACATGACCATGGCCACACAAGCGCACACAAGTACACGAACACAAACACACAACTGTGACCAAGAATGAGAGAGGTACAGGATATAGCAGGGCTATTCAACATTATCCTGCAAGGGCCGGTGTGGGTGCAGGCTTTCATTCCAACCAAGCACTTAGACACCTGATACTGCTTATCAAGCTCGTTAGCAAAGACTTTTGGGGTTGATTAGTGGTGTCAGGTGTGTAAGTGCTTGGCCGGAAGTCTCTGTGTTCTGACCTCACGGTCCAGCTGTAATGATTTACCTTGGGCAAATGGATCATCACGATCCCAGCCCAGGGCTGATACCACTATTAAAACATTGGCAAACTCCTGCTGATTCACAGACTCCTGTCAATACAACATATTCATAAAGTCTGCAGTTCTAAAACCAGGCAGGACATTCACATTTTTCAAGTTCCAGCAACCTGATTCCAATGTTTTTTTTCCCCCCTCCAAAGTGATTGTTTTATGCAGAATATATGGTGGATGGTAAATGCAGGCACAGGGACGTTTCACGTATTAATTCATTTCATTAGTTAAATTGCATACCTTAATATTTCAATGGTGAATTGTACAGCTGTTGTGTACTTTTTAATACCACATTTCAATCTATTAAAAAAAAAACATGGAGCAAGCCAGGTTTGCGCAACTAAAATTGAACAACTTTGCGATAAACAGTATGGTCTGCAATGAAATACTTTTGACCAAACATATTTTGCTGTTGGCGTTTACTGTATGCTTTTTATGATTGAAATGCCACATGTAAAATATGGAGGAGTGCGTAATGCTACTTACAGTACACTTACGGCACCTGTCCAGCTTTTATTTGCAATTTATAAATTAATGGCTTCCAGCACAAAAGCAACAAACTAGGAATTTCATTCCTAAACATTCATGCCATAAGCAAATTAATCCTGATTCTGTTTTCCCAGTAGGTATATTTTCATAGTTTTCAGTGTAATCTTAGAGAGAAGAGTGAGAGATGAAAAACTGTAAAGCTTCTTTGAAATTGCCTAAAGGCTGAGGTGTTTAAGAGCTATTTGCTACAAAGATGAAAATTTTAGTGCAATGAGCCAGGAAGTTCACAGATTTCTGCAGCCACCGGACACATGGATGGTGATGGTTGTTTTTTGATTATGTTCAGTAGTTCCGTAATCAACAAACCCTGGATAACGCTGATCCGGACTCTCAACTGACAGACCAAATGTGGTCTACAGGCAATAGGAAAAGAAGAAAAGAAAAGAAAGTTCAGTAGTTACCTAAGGAAATCAGGTGCTCTGGAGATCATGTTCTCGAAGTCAGCGAATGAGAGCTTGTTGTCGCCGTCCAGGTCGGCCTCCTCTATGGCCTTCTCACACACCAGGTTCACCTCCTCTGCTGTCAGCTCCTCCCTGGTCAGCTTGTTCAAGGTCTTCTCTAGATCCTCCTTGCAGAGGTAGTTGTCTGTGTTGAAATCTGCCACCCACAGCGTTATCACAGCATCCGATTTGTATTTGTAATTATCAGCCCAGAGAAACACAAACACCTTCATTCAGTGCAACTCCCCTTATGGAAAAAAATTAATGCGGGAGGGTCACATGGACACCCAACATGCGAAAAGCACACATACAATACTATTTATTTATCCCATGTCATTTATTTAAAGGCGTGGACGTGAAATCTACATGATCTGATTGGTGCCTGAATTTTTCTTGTTTGACTTCCATTCAGCTTCCAGTTCAGTGGACACATCCCCACCCCCCCTCACTGTAGGAGGACTTACCGTATATTTTGAAAGCATAGATGGCCTTCAGTTCTCTGGGTGCCATCTCACTGAGCACGGAAAACATGTCCACAAAGTCATTAAAACTTTGGTTCCCCAGGCCGTCTTCAGAGAAGGACTCCACAATCCGGTTCCTGAAGGGGTTCTCCTGCAGAACATGGGATGAAACTTCACATCTGTACCTTAGGGAGGGCAGAAGATCAGTTTGGGGAACTGCACATCAGAGATTCTAACCCGGGATTTACATCGGACGCGTATTTGCAGCGTGACGTGAGCGACGCTATTTTGCTGCGTCTTGTACGCGACTTCAATTTCCACAGAACGCGGGACGTCAGCGCAGCGTTCTGCCAGCTGATACAATCGACTTGTTCAGATTTTGCATATTTCGTCATTTCTACAGGCATATTTGTGCAACGACCTTAAATGCTTTGTTGTTTTTTCTGCTTTAATTGCATTTAATGTCATTTCTGTCTTTGACCTGCTACAGTCCAGCCGTGAACACCATAGATTAAAAAAAAAACTGTGCCCGTGTTTTAGTTATAACAAAATCATAACTTTGAAAAATAAGTTATAAACGAATTTTATATCAAAGATTTGTGGCTGGTTTCTTTTAGTTAAAAGCGTATTCCCCTTGATATGAACTTCCTGCCTGGCATGATATGGTGTGTGATTCCCATTAACACAAATACTAATGTAGTTGGATACACAAAATGTATAGGGTCGAACTATGGGAAACATATCCCTACTAGATCAGCGCAACTGCGGCTCGCCAGCGGCAGAAATAGACTTGCTACGTGTTCTCTGCCGAGCGGAGCGCCGAGACGCTTCTGGGACGCTGCAAACAAGCGCCGCGGCGCATCTGGTGTAAACAAGAGCATTGACTAGAATGGCTGCGTATTTCTCCGAGTGCCGCGGCTCAGCCGCGCCTGGTGCATATTGGGGGTTAATTCCGAAATCAAGTGGCATTTGAAAACAGTGACACCAAGGGGCCAAAAGTCGGCTGGATAACTTCTCTTATATCCAGTGTTGGGGTAGTTACTCTAAAAAAGTAATGCATTACACATTATTAGTTACTTTTCAAAAAAAAGTACTTTACTTAATTACTCACTGCTGAAAGTAAATAGTTACACTATTAGTTACATTACTTTTCGATTACTCAGAACCTTCATCTGAAATTCACCACAACTTAATTAATTAACCATATCATGTTAAAACTTGGCATATGCCCAGATCAGCACTAATCTTTATTCTAGTAAGGAGGACACAAAAGATCTTTCTTTCATGTTCTTTAATACAGCAAAGCCAACAGGGAAATTGAAAAAATCAGCCCAAGCAGCACTTCACAGAAAAGTGAGTCAAGTACAAGGCTACAGTGCTGGCATTAACAAGCATAAACAAGGACGTTTGATTTGTTTTTCTGTCCTTAGTCTCAATCGTCAATATACTTAAAAGGAAGAAGATGTTTTTCTGGCCAATAGTTGAAGAATTTACAGTAACGCAAGTAACTAGATAATTCATTTGTTTAACTGTAATGCCATTACTTAGGTTATCAAATGGACTGAATCGAAAATTGCTCTTCTGAGTTTTATTTTGAGTGGCAATACAGCTAAATAGGCAATTCATTTAATGACTGGAAGCTACCCCTCCCTGCTCTTATTTATTTATTTATTTATTGGTGGGTGGGGGGGGGGGGGGGATTTTTCCTTTATGTGATAGTTATACAGCGTGGAGAGACAGGAGGGTAGGGGAGAGAAATGGGGGTAGACATGCAGCAAATGGCCCGAGCTGGAAACGAACCCAAGTCGCAGCAGGACGGACACAGCCTTTATGGTACGCGCACCTAGGCCGATGAATATTGGCATCATCTGTAATGAAACTCACAGTCCCACCTTCAGTTCCGGCATGTTCACAATCAGGGCTAACGGGAGCTTAACGTCGGGCTCATCTGTGTAGTCCATAGGCACTAGATGTGGAGCCAGCTCGTGATATCGGCCATGTAACCTAGATAAGGAGAGTCAGAAAGTGAATATTGATCTACACCTCTTAACTTTGAAAGATATTACTAAAGAGTCAGTTTTATTCAGTGTCTATACCATTACCATTAAACATCCCACATGAAAAGAAACCAGACTTTAGAACCTTTCGCTATTAAGTCTGTTCTGGGCCAAGTTGCCATGAAGCGACTAGGAGTTTTACTACTCCCCCTAGATGGGATGCCAGTCCATTGCAGGTACTCCCCCAGCTCTTAGTAAGGTTACCCTGACAATTTGCTGGGACCCAGTTATACTCCTGGGTGGAGTGAGGGATATATACCACTGTGGGAGTGAAGTGTTTTGCCCAAAAACACACCGTGAAGTTCCGTGGCAAGGACTTGAACTCAGGTCCTTTTGATCCCATGTCAAGCCTACTTATCCACTTTAATACATTATACATAAAATATTAATATGAAAAAAGAAATAATATCACATATAAACTAGACATTTTCATAAATGAATGAAGATTCCCCATGCAAAGACACAAGTAATTAGAGAAGTTTATAACAGTGTTTCAGTCTTACCCCTGATTACACAGCTGCTTATGAATGAGAACCTGCAATCAGCACTTTGCCACGCAAGCTCCTTAAATATTATGCAGGTCTTCACAGTAAAATGGGCATGTGCTCCCTACAAAGAAGCAAAAATTGAGAGAAAACTACCCATAGCTAATGCGATTATGCGTTAGTCCCCATTACTTGACATAAAAGCCAATTTTACAATATAAGACCATGGGCTCAAATTTCTTGGCGCACCGCAGGGTGGTGCAGCCCACGCAGTGGCAATTTCGTCCGGTGCAGCCCGCGCAGTGGTAATTTCGTGCGGTGCAACACCATGCGCAGCCACTTTGGCAATTTGCTAGACGAGCGCTGAGATGGGTGTGGCGGCGTAGTAGGGGGAGGTGTCACATATTCATCAAGACGCAGTGACAATTTCGTAGAAAAAGTCTTCGCTGAAGTTGCGCAGAAAGCTCGCCAGCTCCAACCTGGTTTACTTTCTGCGCAGTGGTAATTTGGCTGACTGGCGCACAGTGCGCACACGTCACTGAAACCTCACAGGCAGGTTTCCAAAATGTCAGGCACATTTTAATGCAATAAATAATTGCAGCAACCACCATTTAATATAACTATCTGAATCAGGACATAAATTATAGTATCTATACCGATTGTCCTCATGTCAGATTAAAGGCGATTGGCATGCGTAATGGAAACTCCACCTGGCTCAATCAACGACTAATTATACCAAAGTCAATGCAAAGATGCGAAAGTCGGACAGGGTTTTAATATATCTCCATGTCCGAAAGTCATAAAAGTTCTAATTTTTTGAGTATTCCATGAATTATTAGATGAGCAAACTTGGCCATGTTTGTGTTCGACCTTCACAAAATGCAAATTGATAGCTATCGACTTTTCTTGGTCTTTTTATTTGTGTATTTTCTTCCGTTGAAGACAGACAACAGTCTTTATTCGGTCTCTCTTTTGGAAATGAGTCAGATGGATCGAACAGATTCACGTTTTTTTCCACACCAGAGATAAAATAGTGCTTGTAGTCAGTGAGCAAATCAATTCCATTGCCATTGACAGTGTGATTAAATTATTGCATGCACGATCAAGACTGTTCAAGGCAAAATGCAAAATACTCCATGTCCGGCAGCCAGCAAAAAGTGAAAGTATTGGTATGAGAACAGATTTATAACGAAATAAAGAATAAAAATATATCACCAACCTACAGAGCATCCAAAAAAGATGGCCCACAAATAAATAAATCATAGGCTAGTGTTCATTGGATGTTCTGTTTGTTGTTAAAATGTTCCTTTTTATTCTTTATTTTGTTATCAATCCGTTACAATCAACCTCTTTTTTTTTTTTTTTGGCTGTCAGACAGAGTATTTTGGATTTAATGTCCGACAGGCATTGTACATTGTCCCGCGCCAATGTCGACTCACTTTTTTGAGCAGCGCTTAAACAGACACACTGATTGAAATTCTCGGTACTCATCTTGAAGAACTAAGCCCTCTTATCAAAACACTCACGTTTAATATCTAAAACATTCAGTAGATTTGAAGAAATTAAAAGCATTAATCGACTGTCGGACATGGAGTTATATAGAAACCATCCGACTGTTGGAGACAGATATATATTAAAACCCTGTCTGACTTTCGGACACGTACACACTGCATTCAATGCAATCTGTCATGCGAAAAATTTGTTTTGCGTCAAGTGTGCAAGTGGCTTAATACTAGGCTACTATTATTGTCACTTAGGTTTTACTGTTTTTAATAGGGGAAAGGAATACAGCCTGATTGCTATGATCTTGTACTGAGTTACACCGCCCACCCAGCCATAAATCGGCAGTGATTTCTGAATTTTCCCAAAATCCTTATCTCTCCCATCAGGAAGTTATATCATGGCAGGCAATGGCGTCTCCGAGAAGAGGAGTTTGCTGAACAGCGTGCCCTGACTCATAAAGCCTCTCACATCCGTCATGAATCACCGCCAATTTGAACGGCCGTGCGTTTCACTGGTGCAGTTCAGCTTACAGACAATTTCCAAGGACACTGTGTCCCTGTCACTATCCATAGTCTACCCACAATTCCCTATAAGGAATCTGATAAAACAAACAGTGACTGTGTGTGGGGGGGATCTGTGATTACATCAGCATAGGTATAATAAAAGCTCCACGCCTTGCATATTCCTTGGTTTATTTTGTTTGCTCTGCTACCATAAGAGCCAGTTGACTCATCTCACCGCACACGGTGGTAAATGCTCAATCTGTATGAGCACTGCTTTATGAAATTGATTTTTGGTGATAAAAACCATGACAGCAAAATGGGGATAGTCTGACAATGATTTTTAAATAGGTTTAAGGCAACTTTTCTCACTTTCTGTTGTGGTGATATCTTCTCATTTTAAAAATATATTTCAAATCATACGTGTTGTCAAAACAGCTGAATAAATAAATGTGGTGAGCCTCAAATACAGCAGGCCAGTCGCTATGTCAGCTATGTACGTCTTACCACTACAATCCAAACACTAAACATGCGTAATCTGTCTTCTCTTTACTACCATGCATAGTAAACAAAATGGGCCTTGCTGAAGCGGGCAATACCCCTCAGCATCTCAGCAGTCACTGCTGCAAAGTCAAAGGTCAAACTGGGACGAAACCTTGAAAAGGCACACCTACCCCCCATGGGGAGTCCACATATGCAATATGAACTTCCTAACCCAAGTGGTTACAGAGAAATAGCCAGGACAGAGTTTTGAAAGTCAAGGTCATTGCTGCAAGGTCAAAGGTCACACTGGGACGAAATCTCGAAAAGGCACACCAACCCCCCCCATGGGGAGTCCAAATATGCAATATGAACCTCCTAACCCAAGTGATTCAAGAGAAATAGCCCCTTTCCCTTCCTATCTCTCCTCTCTCTCTCCCTCACTCTCACTCACTTCCCCTCACCCTCCTCTCTCTCCACTCTCCCTTTCTCTCTCCCGCTCTCTTTGTCTCTCACACTGTTAAAAGTAAAGACCAATCATGGCTCATTGATAAAGAATATGAAAGGGCTTCAGCACCACCATGGCAGAACATTTAAAAATCTCATAATGGTATCCATCCAAAGCAAAAAAAATCATTTGATTCTCAAATACCAGAAGACAGGGGACTTTTCCAACTGCCATATTTACACTCAGGGCAGATGATTGCCCGCTATTATCACCTAATGTGTTTTGTTTTTTGCTTCATTTTGTCCCATCTGATAAGGCAGTAGACTGATTTATACTAGCGAGTCAGAGTGGAATCGTAACCAGGAGGTTGCAGGTTTAATTGCCTGTCAGGGACACAATGATGCAAGGTGCTTCAATTAAAAGGCATTATTTAATGTCCAGCACAACACATCAGTAATTCAACGAGGTAAATTTCAGCTCTGCAATTCAGTGACCTCGATTCTGATTCAGTCACAATGCAGGAAAACTATATATTGCCATGAGGTTTTATGTGGCCTCACAGGCTCAGTACTTTTCAATGCAACAGCAGGCTAATATAGCAAGGTTCCACTGCATGTAAGTATGCACATTTCCAAAACAAAAGAAAAGAAAAAAAGAATAGCCATGTTTATTCTTCAAACAACAACTTGATTCAACAGTGTGCCATGCCTTCGGCTTATTTATGAAAGATTTGCAAAAAAAAAAAAAGAAATCTACAAGGAAAGTTCCACCTGTTATGCCTGCTAAAGTAGGGATTCAAAGAAAATAAGTACCCATAAAATTGGTTTGTAATGGCAATTTCATGATATGTTGAAGGTCTTCATTCCTAAAACAAGAGAAAAAAATGTTTACGCTACTTGATATTCGCTTTCCAAATGTTGCTACTTTTCCACTGTAATCAGCCCGCCGACAGGCTCATTTTCGGTGATGTCACATACTGGTTGTGTATTCTGAAAGTACCCATGTTCCATAGTTATAATGCAAGCAACACTGTGAAAGCTGTTTTCAATTTTGTTTTTAAAGCCTGACGAGTCAAAACTCTTAATAGATTTCTCCCAGATCTCCCAGCAGTTCATAGTTTTAAATCCCATGTTTAAATCTTTTTTTCCCAAGCTAATTACGCATTAAGGTGATTTCATTCATCGATGCATATTAGTTTTGCTGCTTATTTTTGGTTCGTTCCGTGCCTGCAAGAAGTCCGGTCGCCACGCTGGCTACACGCTATACACGTACACATTGTCTAGTTCAGAAAGAAAATTATGTTATAACTGGAGTCATGCTACCATTCCGAGGAAGGTTGGATAAGCCAATGCTCAGGGCTACAAAAAAGATAGTATTTTATGAACACGATCGAGCGGACTCTCATAACAGTGATTGACTGACGTAGAAATATGGAGTGACGAAGTCGATGCCATTTCGAACACAATCGTACCCAATACCTCAAAAGCAGCCTGAATCATCCGCCTGAACTTCTCATGCACTCAAGCTCTATTTCAGGTCTTAATTGCTTTTTTATAATTGTTGTATCTCTTATTTTCTGTGTTTGCTGTGAGCACATCCTGCTTTACCTAATTGCATCTTCATGATTATTTAATTCCAATTTTGGGGTCCAGAGTCACAATTGGTTTTCATATTATAGTCCATGTGAAACTGATTAAACCTCCGTGCACATGTGGGTCTATTCTCCCATGCGCTTAAGTCAAAAAAAGCGCGTAGCTACGAGCTTTTCAGCCTAAGCGTATTCTTCCCTCGACTTAAATCAGTGCATAACCCGCCCCAGAGGCAGTTACGCACTTGGGGCGGAGCAAGGCTAAAATCAGGCCGTTTCCGGGCGTTTCTCAGGCAAGAAACACTTACGCATATTCTCCCCCTGGCTTACGCGCTTTTTCTGTTAAGCACTTTTGAGGGCTGTATTAAGGTCAAGCGCCAACATAAGGCGAAATCGAATATTGCGTTGGATGTTGGTTATAGGCCGAATTTTAGCATTAACTTTATTTTATTATATCCCCGAATGACGTTTCGGGGATATTATGTTAATGGTCCGACCGCCGCCCTACGTGTTAACGCGATAACTTCAGTAATATTTCAATTACAAATTTCATGTTTGGCTTATAAGTAAGTATCATAAAGCGGAAGAACTGATTTGATTTTGGAAAATTTACAATTTCTAGATTGGCCACCAGGGGCCAAAAACTGAAAAATCAATGTTTTTATCTTATCTCTGGAAATATTTGTCCGATTGACCTCAAATCAAGTGCAAATGAAAGGTCATGACCTGAGGATGTGTGCCACGGTGACATTATACCTGTTTGGTTCAAAATTTTCACACAAGGTGGAGCTTTGTCACATAAAATTCACCATTTTTGCCATATCTTTGGAACCATTTGTCCAATTGACATGAACCTATGTGCAACTGCAAGGTCATGACCTCACAACGTGTCACGTGATGACATCATACCTGTATGGCTCAAAATTTTGCCACCAGGTGGAGCTTTCTGATGGAAAATTACCATTACCATCATACCATAACCAAGTTCAAATGAAAGGTCATGACCTGAGGGGCTTTATATTGTACTGGGTCTATTCGAGGATTGGGGAATTTGAGGATTGGGGGCATTCGGGGATATACCCCAAGCCGTCGCCTCCGACGGCATAAGCCTAGTTTAACATGGTAAAGGTTGAGACATTCAATATTCGATTGTTCATCCTTATTTCTAAACTACATTTCTCATTAACATAATAAATGATCAAACGAAATCATCATATCATATTACGCAACAGCCTGCTCTCCAATTAGTTCAATTACAAACGTTTTACAAACAATTACAAACATACCGGTGGTCATCAAGGTCACAACTGCGCTGTCGGTCCTGGCATCTGGGTCGTTCCAGAGAGCGGCTGGTGATGTCATGCACATATCACAGGCGTCTGTGTCAAGGTGTCTGACACAGTTGGTTGACGCTATGTTGCACCCATCAGCCACCTTAAAAAGTTCCCCGAAACACCAGCTGAAAATGGAGAGTTGAAGGGGGGTTTTACCGGGTTGCCAGGTTCCCCAGTGTTGCGGGAGCCATTGATTGTATTCACGTTGCAATCAAAACCCCTTCCACTAATAAGAATATGTATAGTGACCGTAAATGTCAGTACAGCATGAATGTTCAGGTTGTGTGCGATCATGATACGCGCATATTAAGCATCTGCGCCAAATTCCTTGGCTCGGCCCATGACGCCTATATACTGCGCAACTGCTTGAAATGCCAAAAAATACAATGAATATTTGAAACCATATTAAGCTTGTTTCCAGTATCTATCACAGTGATACTTTGAGTTTAGGCAAATAAAAATGACCATTTTACGTAACCCTCCTTCATCTGTATCCACTCCAAGTTCTCCTCCATGCACTTCCACTGCAGAAAGAGTGGATGCCACCCCCTCCTCCAGTGCAGTGAAATGCACCAGGGATGATGGTTGCTCACCACCTGTTGCGTGCACATTTCTCCAGTGTGCAGAAATCCTGGCTTTTACAGTACCCCGCAGATTTTTCCATGAGCATAGTAAGAATCCTTTGTTTGTTAAGGCGTTGCCTTGTCCTTTAGTTGCAAACCTCACATCGGAGTAGTTTGACATTTCAAGCGCGCAATTTCTAAATGAGATCATATAAACTGTCATTGATTGTTATTTTAGTGTGACTAATAGTTCTCTTTACTTGTCTTCTTCCCTGTCTTCCATGGAACAAACAGGCTAGTGTAGGAGGGGCACATTTTCAGTGCTCTGATTACGCTGGTTGAGAAGCGCTAAATTCTTTATTATTTCATTATCGTGGCAATTTGTTTGTTTGCATAGCTTTAATGTCATGGTGGCTAGAATAAGAAATTAAAAAGAGATGTCTGAATTACTTCTTGTAATTGGCACAGACATGCATAGGCCTGCTATTGCAGCATATCGTTGGCCTGCTGATAAAACCTTGTATATTCAAAATGATAAACTTCACAGGAAAATAAAAAATAAATATAACATTAAATAAAAAATATAAATTGATAAATATAATTTAAAATATAAATAAAATAAAACATGCTTAAATTTGCATGTAAGAATAGTGGAATTGCGAGTTTTTGATTCTTTTCAATTTGGAGATACGAGGTTTTATCAGCAGGCTGACAATATTCAAATTTAAAGTCTGTTTCGCGTTTTCCATGGACTAGCCTACAACTGCATTTTTATGGTTAATCAGAAAATCCTTATTCCATGTTTTCCTGATAGCCATAATCAATCAGCTTGGTGCAGAGTCCGCCTCTCTTTTGCACGAGTCACACCTCTTTCACTAGGCCGCCTACATGTTGCAGTTAAGCGCTGTGGGTGTGATCGAAGCGCGTAGGGGAGAATACGCGTAACTCTAAGGCGCTTAACTTTCGCATAAAAAGGACATGGGCGCAAATGGGAGAATAAACCCCATAGACTTCAATTATTACATCTCCTACGTGCTCATTAATGAAAACTGGCCACACCTGATCATGCCGAGTTTTGACCCGACGCGGAAGCCCTCCGCCACAGTTTAAAAAAATCCTGGAGGAAGTCGTGCCTTCTCCGTATTTATGCGATTTCCGTCAGATCGTTTACAAGTCCATGTTAATCGGCAATGTACTATATATAAAAATATGAGTTTGAAGTTTAAAAAAAACAACATCGAGACACATTTTCTCCATTACAATTTCTCCATCTCAAGTAAAGTACGACTCAATTTGAACCTTAAATAACAAAATATAAAGCTTAGAGAGAGACATAGTAGGCTACTTCTATTGATTCAGCCCACAAATTCCCAGAACAGAACTTGCAAAACCTGTCCGTCACGCAAGTAATCACGCTGGATAGTACTGTCGTTTCGTGCTTGTTTCCATTTTCTCGTATCGATGTGACGGAATTACATTAAATTGCGTTCTACGCTTTCCATTGATGTCGAAATTGCCAGTTTTTTCTTTGAATCCCTACTTCACTGGTTTTCTGTAACATTATTTTCTGTAAACCGATATCGATAAGAACATTATACTGATTCACCAAATGAAATCTTAACCACAGGGTGGCAGGTTTTAAAAGCCAGTCAGAGACAGAGCTATCTGACCGTGACTCAAGGTACTTAACATGAAACTACATTTAAAAAAAAAATCACCAGCGCAAACGAACAATATCAGAGCAAATCCACAAAACAGCCTTTTCTTGTTCATCAAGAACATGAAACTGCTTAATTCGAAGGGCTTTCAATCCACTATGCCAGGTCTTTGGCTGATTCGTGAGGATTAGAAAAATAAACCTGCAGAGTCCAATTAATGTGAGCCACTAAAGAGCAGCATACAAAGGTCCATCCATCCATCGACGGGTTAAAGAGGTTTAACTGCTTGTGCGGTGTGACCTTCCTGATCCTCTCGCACCCATTATACAGAATACCTGGATTTAATTCTGGAGGGAAAATGAACAAAACAGAAGTTTGCAAAGAGAGTCCAGATTGGGGTAAGAACACAGACAGAACTGTCACTCACCGAAGGATTTCTTTGCGTGTGAAGAAAGTGCAGTCCTGTTAGAAAAAAATAAATTGTAATTGATTCATTTAAAATTAAATTAACTCTGTAAAAAACATGTGCCTGCTCAACAGAACCATATAAAATTTAAAGGTATAAAGCCTGATAATTAAGCAGTCTAGTTTGTCCATGAAGCCCAAATGAGAAAATGCATAAATAACTTTCAGTTTGCAAAATAAAAACAATCCTGAACACTAAATAGAAGCCAGTGCTCATCATATACAATGTACAGTAAACTTGATATACAAGGGCAGGCATTCACACACTTATGGCCACATAGATCGCCCCTCAGCCTTCAACCTTACAGGCCTGAAATAGCTACATCATCTGAAATTAAACACAGCAGGAGTGGTCGGATGGGAAGGGCTTGATGTCCACAGACTTTGTGCCTCGTTTCTCCAGCAGCCGAGAGAAACACAAGCTCTGCCAGGTCTGTGAGTGTGTGTGGTCTGTGAGTGTGTGTGTGGGTGTGTGTGAGTGGGGGGGGGCGTTGGATTTCACCAAGGTGTTGACGGCTGTCTCCTCAAGTGCTGCTTCTGTTGCCCTGTGACGAGAGAGGTGACGAGAAGGGAACTCGATCTCGTCATGGCGAGATGGCAGGGCCAGGCTAAGACAAATGGCGCACTGACGTCACTGCTAGCTCCTGTTGCTTTGTGAGTGTTAGACAGACAGAGCCCTGTGATCTTGCTCACAGTGTTGAACATGAGTGGCACTGTACCTTTGATCATCTCTACAACGCCCCTCAGAGGAACAGCCAATGTCTGATGTACAAGCGGGCAGTCTGCAGCCCAATTGCTTAGGTGCTTGAACTAAAAGTCCCGCTGTAAATGCCGCAAGATCATTGAACCTGTTGGGCTCTTGACCCATGTTACATCAGAGGGGATGGGCACCCACTCAATCTAATCAAATCAGTAATAAAGTCACCTAAAAAACTGTGATGTCATGGTCCATGTTAACAGTGGCCCCTCCGAAGGAAAAATGACTCCACTCCAGAAAGTTCTGTGGGTACTCATATTTCATCATTTGTTTAACAAAATACAAATTTCCACACAGAAAAATCGATCCCAGTATCCAAAACCTAAATCACAATAAGTAGGTAATGTTTCTAAGATATAAAAATGTGAGTGTTTACTATGCATTGTATAACTAAAATTCCAAAAACATTAGGATGCTGTGTAAAACATAAATAAATACAGAATTCAATGATTTGCAAATCTCTTAAGTTTACATTTTATTCACCATAGAAGATAAACAACATATCAGATGTTGAAAGTGAGATATTTTACCATTTCATGAAAAATATTAGCTCATTTTGAATTTGATGGCAGCAACACATCTCAAAAAAGTTAGGATAGGGCCATGTTTACCAACAACCTGTAAACATCTGGGAAGCGAGGAGACCAATTGCTGAAGTTTTGGGAGAGGACTGTCATCTCTCTCATCAGATGTTGGATTCTAGCTGCTCAACAGTCCTGGGTCCTCTTTCCTGGATTTTTCATTCTATGATATGCCCAGTGTTTTCTATTAATAAATGGTTTGGACTGCAGGTGGGCCAGTTCAGCGCTCAGACTCTTCTACTCCGAAGCCATGCTGTTGTGATGGATGCAGTATGTGGTTTGGTATTGTTTTGCTGAAATATTCAAGGCCTTCCCTGAGAGAGAGGTAGTCTGGAAGGGAGCATATTTTGTTGTAGAAGCTCTATATACTTTTCAGCATTGATATTGCCTTTCGAGATGTGAAAGCTTCCCATGCCATAGGCAAAAATGCAACCTGATACCATCAGTGATGTAGGCTTTTGAACTGTGCGCTGATGGTCTCACTCCTATTTAGACCATACGACTCAGCGCCCATGGTTTCCAAAAAGAAACCAAAAAGATTAATCTGACCACAGGACAGTGTTCCATCCTGCCTCAGTCTATTTTAAATGAACTTTGGCCCAAAGATGACAATGGCATTTCTGGATTGCGTTCACATATGGCGTCGTCTTTGCATGACACAGATTTATCTTGCATTCATAGATTGCAAAGCGAACTGTGTTCACAGACAATGATTTCTGGAAGTGTTCCAGAGTGCATGCAGTGTATTCCAGCGCAGAATTAAGCCTGTTTTTAATGCACTGCTGCCTGAGGGTCTGAAGATCACGAGCATCCAATAGTGACCTTTGGACTTGTCCCCTGCGCACAGAGATTTCTCCAGGTTTTATGAATCTTTCGATGATATAATGTACTGTGGATTCAAAGTCTTCGCAATTTTACATTGAGGAACATTTTTCTGAAATTGTTCCACAATTTTTAGACGGACTTTTTTTTTTGCAGATTGGTGAGCCTCTGTCCATGTTTACTTCTGAGAGACTCTGCCTCTCTAAAATGCTCTTTTTATACCCAGTCATGTTACTTAATTGCAAAATGCCCCTCCAGATGTTTTTTATCAGTACTCCTTTTCCAGCTTTTTGTTGCCCCTCCCTAAACTTTTCTGAGATGTGTTGATGCCATCAACTTCAAAACGAGCAAATATTTTAAACGAAATGGTAAAATATCTCACTTTCAACATCTGACATTCTGTCTGTGTTCTATTGTGAATAAAATTTGGCTTTATGAGATTTACAAATCATGGCATTCTGTTTTTATTTACAATTTACACAGCATCCTAACTTTTTTGGAATTGGGGTAGTAAAACAACATGGGGTAGTCCACATCACAGATTTGCATTACGGAAGATGTCTGGATTGAGCCCAGGGGGAGCTCAGCATGATGTGACCACTGCTTCTCTCTCCACTGTAACTAGCCTGTCTGCCATTTCTTCTATGTCATCTCTGCTGAACATGTTCTAAATCAGGGGTCACCAACCCTGTTCCTGGAGAGCAACCATCCTGTAGGTTTCTGCTCTACCTCCTATTTAGCACACCTGAGTCAACTAATTAGCTACTTAACAAAATCATGAGCTGGGCAATTAAGCAGCTAATTAGTTGAATCAGGCGGGCTGAATTGGAGATGACCCCTGCTCTAAATGGAGCTCCCCCAGAGGCCAGAAATGTGTTTTCCTGCACCCATCAGCTGTTACTGGTGTTACATAAATCCACACAGAAAATACAACATCCAGTGCTTAAGAGTCAAAATAGCATGAATTTAATGTGTTGCACATGTCATGTACACTGCAAATATATGACTTTTTTTCAAAATGAAACAAATTGTTAATCCACCTTAAAATGACATTTTCCAGTGAATTTGAATGTTTGATTTGACTTTTGCTGACTTGACGCCTTGAAACATGATGAATTAAGGTACAACGCAGTGCAAAGTGTTGATTGCCACGCATCCACCTGCCATGGCTTCATACGTCCGAAAACTCACCCCCCCCACGAAAACTGACCATATGCGACCAAGTAGAGCTGCTCAATACTTGCAATTTGCTTTCTAGCCCTAAACTCTTGTCAGTACATTTAGTGTATTTAGGATAAATCACTTTACTTTGAAACGAATCAACATTAATTGTCAGCAACCAGAGAAACTGAGAGGGGTATCTCCGGAGGGTAAAGTATCGCGAAAGAGACATTAGCCTCACTTGGCTTCAGTTATTGAGTTTCAGTGAATCACTCACAAAAACCTGAGAAGGGGAAGACAGCGTGTCTTCAGCACGCAACATGACGCGACTACTGTTACCAGGAGACAAAAGCGGGGTCTTCTCCCGGGTCAATGTGGGAAGGAATCAGCTCCCCTGAGACCTAAGATCCAGTTGTGTAGCCTAATTATTTAACAGTTATCTCCCTATTTTAGTGGTTCTGAATGGGACAACGCACGATATTCAGGAGCAGTAGCAATATACATGTTTTTAAAGTAAGAGATAATTATTATATTTTAAAACTATTTTACTCGCATCTGAAACTGACAGATGGCTTTTTTTCCATCCTGATGATCGTAATAAGATCTTTAAAGCCCATTGAGGTAATGAGGACCGTGATAGAGTTTCACATATCCTGAAAAGCAGTTCTCTCCCTCATTCACTTCCTGAAAACTTAAACCACTGCTTTTACCATTCAGGAGGTGATTTGAAGGGATACAATGTCTTGATCATTTTTAATTTGAGTGCTTTCAGTGGATCAGAATTCGGACTAAGAGTCTCAACTTCATCAACCGGTCACAAAATATCACGTGATGACGACCCAAAAACACTCAAATGTGTTCGCTGAAAAAGACTGAAAACTGTTCAGCATACTTGATCATGACTGATTAAAATGATTTTCCTCCATGTATTCAGCATGGAATACCCGAGCAAAACATATCTAAATAAATAAAATAAACAAGCACCAACTTGTTTGTCTGTCATAAACTAGCATTGGTTTGAAATAAACTACAGCAATCATCGCCAATTAAGAATCAGCAGACTAAATGACTGCACATTAACAGAGAACAGAACGTATTGTAATGTTTGATACAGAGAATCCCTGTTTTTCTGAGCGAAGCACATTTGTTTAATTGCCAATACCCCACGGAACTAGACCTCCAACTTAAGATTTTGAATTCATTAAATTGATTGATTCATTAATTAGCCAACGCTATCGCACAACTCAAAGTTACTAACGTGCACGGCCCAGACAGCGGAAAGAAAACCTTGCATTATAAAATAAGATGTTTTACCCCGATAACTTTCCCTAACAGGCAGTGATGTTTTGCAGATTATTCCCTCCATCAAAAATGAAAATCAGTAGTAGCCTAGCTAACGCGTATAGCTCACGCGAAAGAAATCATGAAGCGCCCATGAGGAAATATGGAAGTTACGTAATATTGGCTACTTGTCCACAGTCCACCTTAGACAAAAGATAAATGGGCGATGGGTTAGGCTTTACGTGTTCCAATATAACGTGTTATTTAATTGCAACAAACTTTACATTAACAGCAGCACAGAATTTGATTAGTTTCTCAATCTAAAGCGGTCAAAATGCTGAGCCCACGTGCCCGAGTTCAAATGTTACATAATAAGGGAACGTGAAATAAATCTTGTGTTCCAGCATAGCCACCTGACCACAAAGAGAGCCAATTACCACAAGAAAAAAAAAAACGCTTGAAAACTTACCTGATAGGCATCCAGCTGTTCATCAGTAAATATCGTTTGCTTATTGCCCATGTTAAGCGATTAATTTCCTTTGACAAATACATCACATTTCAAGAGTAGGGCACCGTCTTTGATCTAGGCGTTTAAGGCACATATATAGCCCTACGGTTTGGTAGAGAGAGAGAGAGAGAGACCGCAGGTGTCTAAAATTTCACTACTTCTCGACAAACATCCGTTATACGTCTGTATAACGTACAGGGCATCGCTTAAAATCAAGCTACACAAAGAATTTAATGGAATGCGGAGCATTTGTTTTCCATGAGTCTGCGAAAAAATACATTGAAAATCGGTGAAAATGATTTCCTAAAAAATGTTCCAAAGCGTAATTCATGGTGAAGTCATGATGAACACCGATTCAGCACCGACTGCTGTCCATATACGCCGTATTAACTGAAACAGTTACAGATAGCCACGAGAGGGCGCTGATAAAGACCCTCCTCCCCACAATAAATCCTTTCGCAGATTTCATTAAAGCCAATTCCAGTGTTATGGATGTGAAGTTTGAAATCAAAATGACAAAGGAAAAAGAATTTTTAAAAATTTCAACTGATGTGATAAAAAAAAAAATCACCCTCCAACGTATATGAGAGGAGAGGCAAAGAAAATAGTGACAAAAATGAGAAAAAAATGCAAATATTCTTTGTAATGGATGTGGTGCAAAAAGACAGGCATTTTGAGGTGACAACTTTTAAAGAAAACACTGAAATTTAAGGTCTATTGCCGAAAGTCTAATATCTACATAATGCAGGAGGTCTTGATCAACATAAAAATTACAATTTTGACAATATTTGTATTTTAATTAATATGAGGAAAAGGCAGCTTTATGGATGTGACACTTCACATTGTGACTTTTTTAAGGGCCTTCCCAGGTTAATTTGATTGACTCTATTCGAGCGCAGATATGGGCACAATGACACTGCAGTTCATTTGTCCAATACAAAAACGCAGAATGCCTTTGGTTTTCATTTACATTGTTACCAAGAAAGTGACATTAAGCAAAATCTTGGTCCATGTTGTGGCAAGCTTTCCTCCCTAACCACCCAACCAAATCGCTTAATTCTTTGTTTCATATGTGTCATCTCTATGTAATCATATGAGGATTTATCTATTTTTGCATACATTTTTTTCTAGTGGTTTTTCTCAAAGAATTGCTCAAATGGGTCAGCTGGATGACACATGCACTCCCATGAAATTGATATCTTTGCCCCTGTCAGAAAAAGCCAATGAAATTGCAAGCAGAAATAACAAGTCTACAGTCAAAATCTGAGGCAATTTGATTGAAAAATAAAAAAGTTATCAGCGACACAAGTGTTGAAAGTCACCAGATTTTAGCTCTGCTAAAGCTAAAAAATAGCTTTAACAAAATTGATTAAATTATGACAAAATGTTTTGATTTTCTTAAAATACACATCTTTTTGAACCCTAAAGGAGAAAAAAACAGAAAATTGGGACAAGAAATTCATTTTAAACCTTGGAAGGCCCCTTCAACTTCATTACAGTGTCCATCCAATACTGTAGTGGTAGTAATATGCAACTTTGTTAGCACAGTGATTCATTTACATTCCACAGGCATATATTAAACATTCATTTAAGGAAAAAGTGACTTCACTTTTTCATGCTCTGTTTGACTTTGCAGTAGAATTTCCCAAATGGTGTGGATTCATTTTATACAAAAAAAAAACAAAAAACTATTTAATCACGTAAAGTGGGCAGAATTGAACCGTGTCTGTCAGAATGTGCCTGATATCAACAAATTAAGTTTGTATTTCTGTACTTATGTTATAGGCCATACTTACACATGCTGGAATTCATCAGCCAATGTACAGTGACCTTAAGACAAACATAGGCTCAAGAATACCAACAAGTGTTAATATATGCTATACTTTTGATCTGTAAAAGGACAGATCTATAAAATGTGTTCAAAGGTAAGAGCTGCTTTACTGAACCTCTCAAGGCCATTTTTTCTCTGATTTGACCCATCTTAGTTACTTAAGAGCAGTGGGCAGCCATGGTGCAGCACCCGGGGACTAAAGCTGGTTTCACACTGGATGCGAAATGAATTTTTCGCACGACAAATTACATTCAAAGTCAATGCAAAGATGAGTGTATCCACGTCTTTGCATTGACTTTGAACGTAATCTGTCGTGTGAAAAATTTGTTTCGCGTCCGGTGTAAAAGCAGCTTAACTCTAGTCCTACAGCCAGAGCCTTGGTCAGGAGCACTGGGAGGAGTATTCCAGTCAAACATGGTTTTCAGGGTGGGTGAAACCAGGGTACCTGTGGGATATCCACAAAATACTGAGAAAACTCTATGCAGAGGTCCAGGCAGAATGGGACTCAAGCCCAAAACCGCCTGGTTGTGAGGCCCTACGCCACCATTTAGCCACAGACAAAATGTCATCACCAAAAGTATGTTTTCTTCTGTTTAATCAAGCTAGAATATTTTACATTGCCAATTCGGTCATGAATTGAAAACACTTAGTCATACATAACAGCTTAGTAGATCTTAGCATAGCTAGGCCTAGGCACAATGAAATCAAACATGTTGATACAGACCAGCCTATATGCACTTTATCACTTTTATCACACGGTTACATAAACTGCTACATCAACACTGAGAATCTTACTGTCAACAGATGGATTTAAATTTGCAGGACAAACTGCCCAAAATTATTTGAAGAAGGCTCTCTGACTAAGTCAAAGCTGCAATGTTGTTTTGTGCCAATGCCGGATGCTAATGCTTAACGGCTCATGCTGAATTTTTTTCAGATGAATGGGAATTTGCATTCATGTTATATATGAGGAGTTCAGTAGCAAAAATAGATACAAACCATTCTTAAAATGAATAATCCAACAACAGTTTGATGAATATTCCTTTGACAGAATAATAAAAAAATATGATTTAGGAAAACTAAAAATTTTGAGATAACTGATTGAAATGACCCAACACTAATGTCATTGATATTGCCTGGAGTGCACAATTAAAGAAAAAATGATTAGGAAAATAAAGGAAAATGCTGATAACAATTTTTGCTAATTAACCCTCTATCTGCTTAATGCCAGCAACCACACCACTATTCCATCTGCTCCAGATGCATGGCTGAAGCTAAGCAGGAGTAGGCTTGGCCAGCATTTGGATGTGAGACCACCTGGGAAAATAAGTTGCTGCTGGAAGAGGTGTTGGTGGGTCAATAGGTTGCGGTCTTCCCTCGGGTGGAATAATCCCCAGTGCAGTGATGGGGACACTGTACTGAAAGAGATTCTGCCTCTTGGTTGAGACTCACTGTGATCATTCAAAATCCTATGACACTCATCGACAAGAGTAGAGGTTCCCCGGGGTCATAGCTAAATTTCCAACCTGGGGTGCGTTCCCCAAAAGCGTAGTTGCTAACTAAGTTAGCAACTTACACATTTCATCCATTCACAGTCAATGGGGCCAACTATGTAAATTAGTATCTGCGATTTTCGGAAATGCACCTCTGGCTATTTCAATTTGCCACCTCATCATCCCATAATCCAATTGGCTGTGCAATTTGTCCTCCCCCTCTCCACCTCAACCCCCATGGCTCCCTAGAAGAAGGGATTTCAAACTCAATGGGATTTCCCTGGTTAAAGAAGGGATAAATAAAAGTAAAAAATATGAAAACATGAGTATGGCTGCCAAGTCACTGCGCTAACAGTTATGACAATATGAGTCAGGTGTCTAAGACAAGATTGTGAATCATAATTCTATTGAAGTTGTACATCAAATCCTTTGGGTGGCATGCCTGAGCCTTTGACTGTAAACTGCCCATTCTGTGGTGTACACTGCCCGCAGTGTGTCCTGCCCCTAGCGCAGAGCTATGGGACAGACTGTCCAATTCCCTGATTTTGTCCAGTGCTCCTGCCAGGTTTTCTCTCCAAACAAAAATTTGTTGCACCTGAATCTACTAATCAGCAACTCGCTGCAGATCTCTAGTTGTTGAATGAGAAATGCTTTACTAGAGATGGAGGGAAAACCTTCAGGATCATTGATCTCCAGGAACAGGATTGGTGACAGCTGATCCAATCAATTGTCTGTCTACTAGTCAACCACACAAATTATCATTTGGTTAACTGAATGAAAAATGTGTGACATTTCAAGAACAATGACAATTTCTATCATACTATCATATAATTCCTATAGCTGAAGTGGTATACTCATTTTTGTAATCTAAATACGATCAATTTCATCAATATTAACCCCACAAAACCATTGAACCCATATATAGGTATGCTGAATACTGCTTTTTTTCAAACCTATGGAAGTAGGCCTATTTTGATTTCTAGCGGAGATATCAAGGTATCCAAAAATCCAAAAAATGTCCCACTGAAGTACAGGGAAATGTGCATAAAATAATGTAAAATATCTAGATATTTTCTATTTAATCTAATACTACGACAATAAATGCAAGGCATGTGTTATTCACCCGGAAGTACGTACTAGCAAGCAAGAATTCCTTTTGACCTTTTCTTGCTCGCACGTTATACGGGCCTCCAAGCCTTGAAATCGTCACTGGAGGCACGTATGTACGTCTCTGCAAGGCTTTGGGCGACAACCGCGCACCTTGCACAGGAAATGTTGGACGCATGTATTCAGTGGGAATAATCACTGCGAAAAAAACATAGCGTCTCAGATTTTAGTATTTCATCTAGTGCGATTTAGCTTCAGTTAAGCGAAGTAACCAGAAAAAACAGGATGTGTGTGTGACGTATGTGGACATGCATTTTCTCACTTTGAACCTGATCTAGAGGAAATTAAAGGGAAAATCAGACTTCAAGGGGTAAAACAAATGCCTACATTAGTCGCAAGCATCCATAAAATGTACGAAATCATCAAGATCAGAGGAAGAAAAATTAAGTAGTAGGCAATAAGGAGGGCTAATTCCAAAGTGGCAAATGAGCGACAAGATAAGCTCAGCTGCATGATAGCACCAGACACATAGCTCTCTTTCTGACCAATATACAAAGCTACTCAAGTTTTCGCTTCCACAAAAAATAGCAAATAAAGTGCACTTAAGTCAGTTATGGTTGTATTATGCAGGTTATTCCCCTATATGTTTGCCTGTTGCCTGAATCCATGCGTAAATTTCGACTAATTTAACCTAATTCAGGGTTTTAACTGCTGATGGTACAGCTCATCCAAGGGAAAGTCGTAACCGGGACACTCGCATCATGCTTTGACGTGTTATAATGACCAGTGCTGTAACACCTTTCGCATAGCGCTTAGTGTTACATGCCGCGTATCCTTGGCAATACCCCTACAAAGAACATGGGGAAAAATAGCCCGCTAGTAGCCATGACAGATGACAAGCAATGAAGGTTTTTTACATTTGGTTTTAATGTGCCTATCTGAACACTCTACTCATAATATGAAGATACATACTAGTTAAACTGATGGCGACAAACAAGATGTTTCGACTTGTGATTTCGCTGGGCTAGCTAGGACGACTGAGGACACATTCGCTGACTCTTGCCTTCTGGACTAGCTTCGCCAGCTGCGTGAAAAGCGGCTTCGGAAACGTTTGTCATCCACAGGTGTACAGCTACATGTAACACTAAAACACAGCTGGAAAACCAAAGCCTCCAGGATCAAGATAATGGACAGCAAAAGAGACAAAGCCCAAGGTAAGGATTCATGAACAAAGTCACTCAAATTACCCGCACCCGAACAGGGGAGTGACTTGCTACGTTTGGGTGATCATGTAATCTGAAATTTACTAGCGAGCATTTATTCAGTTTAGTTGTTATACATTGCGACCGACCAAGATAAACTGCCAGGGAGATATGCAGCTTTCGTCAGCTAGACTTCAATATTATCCAAGGGCTTCGCGATAATTCATAATAGAAATAATAAAACGTTAGCTTTGCTACCAATGACAATAGCAAGACAGCAACTAGTTAGCTAACGTTGCCATTGTTAGGTGTCAAATGTTAGCAGTATGCCCACATAGATTTCCCCAAGCGAGTAATTTTTTTTATCGCAGCCATCTCCTTACTGAACCACAACCGATTTTTCAAATCATTGCGAGGTAGGCCTATTATTAATATTCAGGAAACATTCAATTTAACTTGTGCTGCTGCTGAATTTGAGACTGACCACTCGACTCGCTGTGTCATAACGGAGTGCACATGACTATTCAGCGGTGTCTTGCTTTCGATTAATTTGCCTTGATTTTGCGCATAGAGGCATCTCTTTTGTGGTGCATTTAATGAGCTCCAGTGGCAGTCAGACGTTATTGCGTTATTCGAAGGGTCTTTACCCGGCTTCACCCCGAAAACTATGTCTTGTCCTTAACTTCCGTGATTACGACTGATCTTGCTGGCATTTTTTCTGGGTATCATTCGCGTAGATCGATGAATCATTAAGGTTTTATTTATTGCTTTTTTTCATGCCGGCTCAATTAAAAAAATGAACTGAAATGATAGTAAAAACCTAACTAGATAAGGCTACATGAAACATAATATAAACTATTGCCTGAGAGATTACTACAATTATGACGAACCAAAACTTGGTTAATTAAATAATACTTAAAACAATGAAAAGTTAATTAAACGGAATAAAAACAATCAGATCGGCATCAACAGACGGTTCTAAAACTTATCAAAATCCAGCCTTTAATGGTGGGTTTTGAAGTTTTCGCTATGTCACTCGCTCTATCTCCGCTTAGATCCCCAGGCAGGACTTGCGGCTATAGGCAGGTCGTCATTCTTATGGGACGCATGCGCAAATCCAATGGATACAGTCCCTGACGCTTAAAAGAAATAGCAAAAAATGTCAGAAACTTCAGCTACAATATCTTTGCTTGCTCACTTGCCAGTTATGCGGATTCTAAAATTGATTTTCGCATTGTTTTCCACGATGTACAATCAGTTAAAAAACTTTGAAAATGGACCCCGAGTGAGAATGACGCTCTGTCTCTAGCCGCATGTCCTGGCAGGTCCCATCAGCTGGGAGCATAAAACGTTAAGGATGCACCACTGCAAGTGTCTGCTCTTCGCTTTGAAAAAGATGAGAGACTATGAGCTCGACAGACCTATAAGGTGAAATAAAAATTGTATCTCACCACGATGAATTTTTGATATGTGTTGTCCTGCATAAGTGGTGTAAACTAATGAAGCTGCGACCCGATCAATAAACCTGAATCCAATTTACTAGTGACTGGAAGGACTGAGGCTTCTTCTTGTCACTGGAAGGACTGAGGCTCTTTCTCGTCAGTTAACTGAGAGACTGTACCAAAGCGCATAGGAATGTTCAAAGATGATTTGAAGTTGACGAAACTTATCTTATTTTGACATGATGTCTTGACTTGAAACAAACTGTGGAACTAACATTGTCCCTTGTACTTTCAGAGACTGAAGTGGCAAAAATTACAGCCGAGCTACTGAAGTCTCGAACAGGCGAGTTTGACCTGGAATCAATTTTGTTCCTCAAACTTCGGGGCCTAGGTAAGATTGCTCCCAAATAAGTTAGAAGATGTCCTAAAATTGCTAGGGAAATGTCTCAATGTACAGAATGCTTACATACCCAACCTGTTTTACAGGCATATACGATCTCGGCTGTGTTGGACAATGCATGAATCTGGAGAGATTAGATCTTTCTGGGAACAACATCACAAATCTATCGCCTCTGTCCTCTCTTCGCCTTCTACTCTCACTAAATCTGTCTGCAAACAGAATTACCAGTTTAGGTAAGGATTATCTCACCTCACCATTCATAGATTAGATATTGCATGTGTTTTCAAGTATTCAGGGTTATAGTTTGGATTTTAGATGATATGGAAAGTCAATGTTCAAGAAGTCCTCCCAAGAATTTTGCTCCTGTTTTGTTTGCTGTTAAGGACATTTCTTCAACCAGGAGATCAAATGTCTATAATCAGCAGCTTGAGTTTAGGGGTTGAATAAACATGTAGCAGGAATTTTACCTTCTGCTCCCTGCTTGTTTTGCTGCTGAATTTTGGCCATGGTTAATAATTATTAACATTATGATTCCTTTATCACAAAGTAGTTTTTACACTGCATTCATACCTACAGCACTTCATATGCCATCTTATTTGCAGAAGCCCTCAGCACCTGTTTCAGCCTCCAAAGTCTAAATTTGGCGGGAAACCTTATTAGCAGGTAACGTTAATGACATTTTCCCAAGCTACCTTTCAGATGGCGAGAGAAGGAATCAGTGGACAAGGAATGTTATGTGAAAACTCTTGAATTTAGATTAATTTGAAATATTTGCTCTGCTCTTAATGGGATGAAGCCTTCCTACTAGCTGGTAGCACCATCTTCTGTTCACTGTATTTTTCTGATTACTGTTGATATTTTCTGCAGTATAGCTTTTAATTGGGTGCAAACAGCAGGCAAATTAAGTGCGCCGCAAACGATCCTTAGAACTGCCGCTTTCTCCATGGGACACAGATACACATTCTGTACTGACTGATTCTAACGGAGAAGCTCAGACATCAGCCAGTTTTATCAGTATTTAGAAATCTCTCTGTTGTAGAACTTTCAAGCCACCAGTGTGTTCAGGAATTTCTCTCTTCTTCTGTTTCATTCTTGGATTGAGAAGAATTGTAAGCCTTTTGTATGGAGTCATTTACTCATGATCACATTTATGACCAAATCAGATGTTATTTTGCGGATGGATTTTGCATAAGGTAGTTTTTAATTGTTGTTTCCAGTATTGAAAGCCTAAATTGCCTCCAGCCTTTGAAGAACATTGAGAGTATTCGTCTGAACGATAACCTGTATAACTACACCAATCCAGGTTGGCACCGTCCTCTTCATAGCATATTTTATCAGTCAGGAAAATATGATGCTTAAAAAATAATTTGTCATCCGATTTTTTGTTTGGTCTTCAGTTTGCAAGAACTCAGCATATAGAAGTGTTCTTTTGGAAATGTTCTCTAACATCAAGGTGCTGGATGGTGAGTGTTGCCTCTGTGCTGTGATTTACTGAGTATTAGCTGTGCTTCTGTTTGTCAGCAGCAGTGGGATTGCAGCAGATTTGAGCGCATTGCGGTGAATTACAGGTGAACACAGGTAAACTGTGCCACAGTAATATGCTGTAGTTCTAGATAAAGATTAGCACAATATTGATGTATTTCTTCATCCTTTGACCCAACTTGGACTCCATTCGGCGAGATACATAAACAATGGGGAGTAAAGCTTTTTCTGACCGGGTCTACAGAGTCCTTTAACCCCAAAAAGACCTACAGATATGGGTCCATAAAATTCAGCTGTTGTATTCAAAGCTAAAGAAGTTCAGGCCTATTGTAAATTCTGATACAGATCCCTAGGTTTCCTAAGATCCAAAATATAACCTGCTGCATTGGAGGGAAACGTGTACAGACAGATATCTGCATTTTCTATTACATGCAATGCCACAGAAATAAAAACATGGCATCCTTGGTTTTCGTATTTCTGTCAATATAAATGTGAATTGGCTTCAGTTAAGGGCTTCGAGCAGCTGACACAGAATATTCAATTGATATTGTCATACAATATGGAAAAAATGCTTTTTCCAACTTTGAACCTACCCAAGGGGAAATTCAAGTGAAAAATCAAAGTTAAAGGAGTTAAGAGCTGCTTATTTTCACTAATAAATAAATGTTGGTTGCCATGTTAGACCTTGGGTCTTTTTGGCACCCGAGTATGTGCATTGGGTACCTAATTGAAATGAAATGAATAGAAATCATTGAATATGAATCTAAATTTGAAAGTTTCGTGAAATATAGAATACTTTTGGCACAGTAGACACAGTTTAGAATTGAATTCAGTGAGGAGATTTCCTATTTGGTGCCAGACTAAATGAGCTGCAGTACCATAAGGGACCACTAGAGGTTACCAGAATCAGACCTTAATTCCCTCGTTCTCAGGGACTAGATCAGGGCTATTCAACCTTGTCCAGAAAGGGCCACTGTGGGTGCAGGCTTTCATTCCAGCCAAGGAGCTACACACCTGATTCTACTAATCAAGCTCATTAACAAAGACTCTTGGGGTTGATCAGTAGAATCAGGTGTGTAGCTGCTTGGCTGGAATGAAAGCCTGCACCCACAGTGGCCCTTTTTAAATAAGGTTGAATAGCCCTGGACAAGATAATAATACAAGAATGCTGGCTTGAGATACAACCACCGTCCCCTCTAGGCTTGGCGATGGGCCTCCGACCATTTAATGACAGAACATGATAGCATTGCTGTGCTACATCCATTTTGGGGGCTTCTAGCTCTGGTCATAAAGCTTTCTTCATTTGGGCTCTTGTAGACTGTATTCCACGTGTTCAGTTTATTTTCTCCTGTTTCAGGTGAGAGAGTGGTTGGACGAGGGAGTGACCTATACCAACTATGTAAAGATATTGATGACACAATAAAAGGTTTGGAAAGAACTAATTTACATGTATATTTATGCTTACATTGCTTGTCTAGTTTTCAAGGCATTTAATCAAAGACGGTGGAACTAATCACATGACTGACTCCATGAGAGGACAAATTAACTTCTACTTCCTTACCACTCTGCCTTTGTTGTATTCATGATGTGAGATGTAATGTTTTCTGTTACCAATGCCAAATACCCTGACAATGAGCCGAGATAATAAAAACCTAAAATAATTTCTATGTACTAACTTGTATATAAATCTCGGGTCCCCCTGGCACAAGACATTTCAATCTCAGTGGGGTTTCTTTTTGTTAAATAATGGATGATAAAAGTGAAACATTAATGAATAAATGCTCAGGTTGGGGAAAGATGATTGTAAAACACACCAGTATTTTGATGTCAATTATGATGAATTATAAAAAACATACAACAAACCAAAACATAAAACACATTCCAATATATAGTGTCTAAGCACTATTTTCTGAAAGTTTTTGCTTAAATCACTCTTTACAAGACTGCTAATGAAAATCTGCACTAATTGAATATTATCCTGGGTCATTAACCCCTCAGCGCAGATTTAGATGCTGGTGTCTGTAAATTCTGAAATTTAATTGCTAAATAATTCTGTAATTAAATTTCCAAATGCCTGGCTTCACTAGAATCATTTTCAACACTCTCTGTGACACAAATACAGAGTTATAAAGCCCTAAGCTCATGCACAAAATTGGTGATATTAGAATTCTGTGCAAAGGGGTAAAGCAGGAATTTTTAATGTCTGCGGTAGTCAAAACACGCCCGGACATTATCCACCTCTCAGAACACAGATGAGGACATGAATTATGGGGACAATTAAAGTTAAGATACAAGTTACCATAATTCAACAGCAGTCTTAAGCAAAACAGAGGGGATTCCTGTGAGAGAAACTGTCCCTGAGATGACTCATAACAAGGGGATTTTCCTCTGTTTGGAGTGATGAAACCCAGGTACAGTAGGTGTCATTAAAGAGCATAGTGCTGTTTTAGTGCTGCCTTCTGGCGGCCTCAATCAACTGACCAAAATTAACACTGTACTCATGACTCAACGGTGTGAAACCACTTGAGCTGTAAAATTTTGCTCAAATGTAAGTTTTACAATTCAGGCTTTTAATCCGCAGAAGGCATGGCCAGGAACTCACAGACTGTTGAAATGCCGGAGTGTAAGCCTTGGGTTGAGGACGGATATTGGGACATAAAACGATCAAATAACGCCATCATCGATGAGGCCTGCAAACAGTTCAGTGGTATGTCTTCTCCCAGCCCAGTGCGGAAATTTATTTTATTTTCGCCACAAGTCTAATGATGTTGGACAACTTGGATAATGGTATCACACTCTTTCAGAATTTGATAAATTAAACCATACACATTGTATCAGCACTCCAGTTAATCTACTCAAAATTTTTTAACTTAAACTTGCTCCATACAACTGCTGAGTAACACTGGCGATTTACAATCAATATCTTGAGGTTACTTACAGTATATTGAACCTGGTAACATAACATAGCCAGTTTTTAATGCTCTTTGATAGACAGAAGTTATCATAGTAAATTTTTAGAAAAAAAGGTGTTCAGTGGAGTGTCTCTGTGTTTCTCCAACAGATGTTCTTCAGGAATGCAAACTCTTAAGCAGCAGGGCTGCCCATTCCATTTCTCAGACTGAGCGGTCTCTTTCTGCCAAGAGTCAGCCTAAACAGTACTCTGTGTGACAGATCAGGGGACAATCTCTCTCTCTCCTCACACGCAGTGTCACTTACATGAGAGTGCATCATACATAAATCCGTGAATAATGCCCCGTTCAAACATATCGCTACTCGCTCATTGCCCCTAGCTTCTCGCTAAAATTTTACTCACCGGTAGGAAAATTCTCAGCCGCTGGCATAGGTTGCCATGGCTTCCCGATAGTTTACTTCCCACCGCAGAAGTGTCGTAGGGAAACAAGTTGTGGCTTCAGACATGAAGGTAGGAACTAATATTCTTGACGTGATGTTCAAACGGCAGCTCTCTGTGGAACTGTCTGTTCTTGTCAAGTGTCAATCATCTCCATCATACATTCCCATTGGTAACTCGCTTCACTCACATCGCTGACAGTAAAAAATATTTTATGTCCGTAGCCGCCCACATCGCATCGCTAGTCCTCAACTCGCATGTCCTCGCCACATTCTGCTGGAAAACGTTCACATTCCATTGACGGTTCTCGCTCAGAGATGTGCGAGTAGCGATATGTGTGAATGAGGCTTTCAGCAACCTGACATGAAACAGTTGAGTACTCTGAGCTGAATTGAGTCCTGATTGTGATGGGCTCTGTTTTTTGTAAGTCAATAGTGCTGCATTTCCTAATCACTTTAAGTTAAGAAACTTACTTTGCGCTGATATCACAGAAATGGTGTCCCATGTCTAATCCCAGCTAGGGCAAGATAGTTAATCTTAATGGCTTAAGTACATATTGGGTGTGTAACAAAGAAAAAAACTTAGTTTAGGTAATAATTAAGAGGTAATACAGAAATTAAACAAACAACTGCATTCTGCATTATATGTTTAGTGACAAATTCTGTTAATACTATAAGCTGACTTAGTCAGCTTTCTTTCGATTTTGAGGGAACAAAACACTAAAATCTGTAGTATTTTATCATGACTCTGCAACTACTGTCAATACAGTCCTGTTGGGGCTGCAGGAGTGTGTAGCCAAGTGGATGAGGTGCTTCATTGGAACCAGGAAAGTTGTTGGTTTAAGTCTCAGCATAGTCACTGGCTGAATCCAAATGTCTGGATATCACTGCTTTTGCAGGATCACAAACTTCTGCAAGAAATCTGCAAGAGCTGAGGATAAAGCCACTATTGATCCAGTTCACTAAGGGCCTCATATGCAGAGTTTGCAGACCTCCAGAGAGTCTGCATGGGGTGCAAACTCCTCAGACTCAGCCAGTGGGATTATAAGGATGTGATGATATCCATGACGTGAGGAAAGCAATTTCAGAAAAGATAAAATGTTAACTGTGGTGTGATAGGAAAGTAACATCATAAAGTATCCCTATATAAAATGCTCTAATCATTCAGCCTAAATGTGCACTTATATCCAGACACTGATTTATTCATTTTTAATTGGGAGGTTTACACACAGCAGTGAGTGAGCCTGACGTCCAGTTTTGTGTATTTAATCTCTTAGCCCTGTGCTCTCGGAGACTTAATGGAATGTCACAGTGCAGCTCAGTCAAGGTCACAGAAAGTAACACCAAAGTCCGTCATTCCTGGGTGCTGACATTTGGATTCAGCAATAATAAGATCAGTACTGCTGTTGGGCCCTTAAGCGTGGCCCATTAACCTGCATTGTTCTAGGAAGGATTGGCCCCAGCTTAGATATACTGTAAGATATTTTAGACAGAAGCATCAGCTAAAGAAATGTAATTTTATTTGCTTAGACAAAAGGTTTGCACGATTTGGTTTTACAGCATACTTGTGGAGTCTGAAACTCTATTAGGGCTTGGAACAGAACTCATTTTCTTTAGGAAAATTTGTATTGGTCTACCGTGCATTCATTGATATAGTTGCCGCAATCCTTAAATGCCTCCTGTTCGCCTGCTTTACGGGTCAGCAGCACCCGCGGTGCCAGAGACCATTCTGTACCGTTCACTGGAGCTTCAGACCGCCGCGGCAACAGAATCCAGTCCATTTCAACGGGAGGCAGCTAAACCGTGTTTACCTTGCATATTAAAAAACGTATTACACGTTTGCAGTGCTTTAATCTTTGCTGCTTTTAAGGAATTTAAACGTACTTATTCTTTTTTTAATTTTCGCTATTTTGTATGCTTTGACATTCAGGAAGCTTTTGTGCATTTCTATTTATGCGCGTTGCACTGCTTGATGCTTATTCCTTTGGATATATTACTGTCGAATGAAATGCTTAAAGAGAGAAGGCATTTTGAACATTTCTTTGGTACCCAGAGAAGTCCAAAACAGTATTTTGCTTGAAAGTTAACTTTTGACTCGCTACCTCACTCCGTATGGCTTGTACATATCTTTTGTTTGCTTTGCCTGTATAGAAAATAATAAAGCTGCAGCCATTGAGTGGTAGTTACACCAGTGAGTGTCACTTACTATGCCAATAGCAAAATGGCACTTGCAAACCATGGATTTCAATAACGGAAAATGAAATGAGTAAAATGGGTGTAGTAGTATATGATAAACACTGGCATTTTCCAGGACTAGTCTACATGCATGTTTTATCATTTGCATATGCTCTTCGCATGTTACACTACCCACAGTAGTTTTAAAAGTGTATATTAAAACATTAATGTTCAATAGTGAAAGGCCTTCCTGCCCCGTGACGATGATCATCAGTCTGGTCGATCTTATTGAACATATCTAGGCATGAACAGTATTTTTTGTACAGAAAGAAATTTGGGCTTTAAAAATAAATTTCAGTGCATTTAAGTTTTAAAGAAGTGTTTTAGGACAATGTAAAGGTTTGTACGTTGAGCTGAGATGCATTGATGCTTATAAGCCCATCTTATTTGAGTAAGGAGGATACTGTTATGCTGATTCGATTTGTAATTGGCTGTTAGTTGTAGTGATAATCAACGCACTGGTCTTTCAAGCGGAATCAGAGAGTAGTGTTCTGTAGCTCAGGTAGCTGGCAATTTTTGAGATTTCTCAATGGGTGACTTGCCCAATAAAAAGCAAATGTTACTGCTGCCTTATGATTGATTAGAATGTCGGTATTTGGAATAAAGTTATACTAGCTTATTATTCTGCAATAAGAGGTTGAAGATTTCGCAGGGGTGCTGCCTGGGTGTTAACCAGGGACTATGGCAAGCCAATAGTGCCATAATTCGTCTGTATAAAACGCGTTTTGGGACAAGAACGCGCATGTTTTACACCGTTATTGCTTTTTTGGCGCTTTTAACCCGTTTCTCGCGAGTATGATGTTAAAATGGGCGTTTTCAAATGCAAATTAAAGGTGTAATTTACAGCATTGTGGAAAACGGCATTAAAAGCGCCGTTTCCATGGTAATTAGCTCCTCCCATTGAGTTCTTTCAGCCAACACATTTTAACTGCTATCCTCCAATCACCTTCCAAGGGAAACAGACCACATCAATGCAACCCAGATTTCCTTCTGCCAATCTTCCTGTCAGAAAGTTTGCACAAGCCTGCAGTGCTACGGTGATGCAAGCCTGAAGGAAATAAACCATGCACACTTTTTCAATAATTAAACAATTTCTTTGACAAATACTGTTGCCATTTTGTGGATAATATTGCCAGTTACACAGCATACTGTTTATATGTATGAGCAGTAGGCTATCTGTGATTCATCTGGTTAGATCCTTGGTTCGCAACCTGTGGTTCGTGTATCACTGGTAGTACTTGGCTCCCTCTCGTTGGTACTCAGGGAGTTTCACATTTTCATATTTCTTACGAAGGGGTTATAGCACGTGTGAAGGCTTATCGTCGCACAATCATTCCAATAACATCCTGCGTCAGTCGCGGTTAAATTTTTACCAGAAAATAGGCAAACAGACTTAGGGATTCGGCCCAGCAATTTCACAACATTATCTGAGCCCCAGACATGTTAACCAGCTTGTCCGAACCAAGTTCCAGTGCAACATATCGCCACAAACATCGTTCGTATTGCCTATCAAAGTCAAATCAAAGACGCGCGTCAATACAAAGTCAACGCTTTTCGCGTGTATTTGTGTCTTTGCTTTGACTTTGAAAATAATCTATCGTGCAAAAATTCGTTTCGCGCCCGGTGGAAAAGCAGCTTCATAGTGTTGCACCTAATTTTACTGATCAGGTTCTTCATTGAACACCATGCACACTTTTTGAATAATTCAACATTTCTTTGTCAAATAAGGTCGCTATTTTGTGAATATTATTGCCAGTTACACAGCATACTGTTTATGAATGAGGATAAATTAGTATATAGTCTGGCATCACATCCCTAATCATAAAAGCATATCAGAGCTACGCTTTCTTTCTCTTTATTCAGCATTGATCTCTGCATTTTACTTTACTGTACTTTTACAGCCTCATCCTTGTGCTCTGATCCAGTCGAAGGCCCAATTCCAATCCGACCCCTTACAGACTCACTGACGTAGAAGCGCGTTCACGGTTAAGTCCGTGAGTGTGTGAGGGCCGTTCCATTGTCAGATCAAGTCAGTGAGTCCGTGAATGAGCCCTTACTGCAAGTCAGCACCGATGCTGACTTTGGGTAAGGAAATTACATATAGGCCTAGTTCATAGCATCGTGAATTCAAATATGGGGAATGCTGTCGGAATACCGGTTTCATAAACGTATGTAACTAGAGTTGTTAACAAGATAAAGATAAAAGATTGAGTAGTTCATAGCAGTGGCGTCTCTGGAAGTGATAATTGGTGGGGCCCGGACCATGCCTTTGCGTGAACGATTGTTCCTAGCTTGCACTCAGTCATTTTCCATTATTAACATGTTTTCCAATTTTGACAATAATCCTCTGGCAATCGAAGTTAGTTTCTCTCTCCATGCAATCTACTGACGACTAAAAAATGGGATAAATTCAGATCAGAAAAATCATTTAGGCCACTCAAAAATCGTTTAACGCTTTATGAAAGACAAACTGCTCTCAAACGTCTGCGCTACCTTTTCCACACATTAAGTGATTTTACTGGTGCTTCATGATCGTTTGGTGAAATAAAAGACCATTTGAAACATCTGTGTGCAACTATTAAAGCAAATTCAACTAATCCACGCAAATTTCTCGCGGACAAAAAAAAAATATCGCCAAGACATTGCAACTTTCATTGCCACTTTTTGAAAAAGTTACCGCAAAAAAAAAAAAAAAAAAAAAAACAATAAAAAAAAGCCAGGAAAATCCTGGAAGGATTGTTTGTAAATTATGGGAATGATTGCATGCAAGTCAGGGTTAGTAATTGTTTTAAAGGGGAGCTCCAGGCCCTACCAATCTTTAGTCCTTGAGGCGCTCCTGAGTAGTAATTGTTTTAATTTTTATCCTCCTTTTTAGACAACGAGATGGATTCAGCTATTTTGACTTCCTCCACAGAGGTCAAGAGCATGTACAAATACCACAGGAATATCTGGAAATCAGTGCATACTGTGAATTCCGTATAATACTTTTTACTGGGGAATTTCGTAAACTCAAGTTTATAACATTGTTACATCCATCATTTGCACAAAGAGCACAATGCAGTCTGGTAAACATAAAAATAATATGTAAATATTAAATATGTTAAATAAAAAAGCCAGCAAAAGTGTTCCATTGAAAGATGGCTTGCATTTTAGAATCAATAGGGCCAAAAATGTACATTTGCCGTGGGGAAATAACAAGCGAGGGAGACCATTGGATGCCCAGGTCCAGTGGTTTGGCAAGGGTGGCATGGTTTGGGGAAACCCTCCTCCCCTTCTTCTACCAGCCCATAAGAGGAGGAGCTGCGCCAGATGTCCTGCTGATCCACTGTGGCAGGAATGACCTCAGGAACAGCAAGAGCATGAAGCTTGTCGCAGGAATCAAGCAGGACTTGCAAGATCTTCATCTGCAGTTCCCTTGGATGAAGATTATCCTCTCTGCCATCTCTTAGCAATGCCAGTGGAGGTCTTCCCATTCAAAGATTGACACAGCCCAGCATTATGTTAAGAGCGATGGCTACCTTTGTTTTATCTATTGGTAGAAGCCTCTTGCATCATACTCAGATCTCAGCATAGAGATCCTAGTCAATTTCTGCATGAAGGAGTTCATTTCAACCTTATGGGAGATATATTTTTAAGAAATATTGCCATGTGTCAGAAAGACCAAATCCAGTGGGGTGATGGTGGATTTAGATTTTCAACAGGTTAGGGCTGCAATAAATACCAGTTCCTCTGCTGTATGTGATGTATTATAATATTTTACAATCCCAATTCTAAAGTAGTTGGGACAAAGTGTAAATTGTGAATAAAATCAAAATACAATGACTTTCAATTCACACCAGCCAGTATTTTATTCACAACAGAACAGAAATAACGTAGCAAATATTGAAACTGAGAAATTTTACAATTTTATCCACAAAATGAGTTCATTTCAAATTTGATGGCTGCTACAGATCTCAAAAAAGTTGGGACAGGGGCCTGTTTACCATGGTGTAGCATCCCCTCTGATTTTAAAAACGGAGTGGAGGCGTCTGGGCATTGAGGAGACAAGTTTCTTGAGTTTAGCCATTGGAATTTGATCCCACTCTTGTTTAATACAGGCTTCTAGCTGCTGGAGAGTTATGGGTCTCCTTTGACGGTCTTTTCATTTAATTATGTGCCAAATGCTCTCAATCGGTGAAAGATCAGGACTGCAGGCAGGCCAGTTCAGCACATGGATTCTTCTGCTACGAAGCCATGCTGTTGTAATAGCTGCAGTATGTGGTTTTGCACTGTCCTGCTGAAATACAAAAGTCCTTCCCTGGAATAGATGTCGTCTTGAGGGGAGCAAATGTTGCTCTAAAACCTTTGTATACCTTTCAACATTCATGGTGCTTTTTAAAACATGCAAGTGTCCCGCACCATATGCATTAATGCATCCCCAGGACACTTTGCAATGCAATGACCTTCAGATTACATGAGCCAATGTGTTATTTGCAATTGAACATAGATAACATTTCAGATGTTAAACGGACATTTTTTCATTTTTATCCACAAAATAAGCTTACTTCAAATTTTCTGGCTGCAACAGGTCTCAAAAAAGTTGGGACACAGGCAAAAAAGGGATGAAAAAGAAATTAATATGTAAGGGAATCAGCTGAAAGAACATTTAGCAAGTAATTAAGTTAACTGCCATCAGTTGTGTAACATGATTGGCTATAAAAGGAATGCCGTAGAGAGGCCGAGTCTCTCAGAAGTTAAGATGGTCAGAGGCTCTCCAACCTGTGAAGACTTGCGTAAAAAAGATTGTGGAATACTTTCAAAACAATGTTCCTCAATGTCAAATTGCAAAGGCTTTGAAGGTCTCATCATAGACAGTGCATAACATCATAAAAAGATTCAGGGAAACTGGAAAAATCTCTGCGTAAGGGACAAGGCCAAAGACCTTTATTGGATGCCCGTGATTTTCGGGCCCTCAGACACCACTGTATCACTCACCAGCATGATTCTGTCATTGACATTACCAAATGGGCCCAGGAATACTTCAAGAGACCACGGTCTGTAAACACAGTCCGCTTTGCCATTCACGGATAGCACCTAAAACATTATCATGCAAAAAGGAAGCCATTGTTAAGCATGATCCAGAAGCGCCGCCTTGTTCTGCTGATTGTCCCCAAGAAATGAAAGTAGCAGGTTAATTTAGAAAAGTAACCAGTTAAGAATTACATGTAGTGCCACACTGCTACTCAGCCTGTAGGAGGGTCCATAGGTATGCTCCCTTGGAAAATGTTTTTTTTAAGGTGCATTTTGGCGCATTCTACTGCACTTTAGACGGCCTAATGTCAGTATTTTTCAATGTAAAATGTTAGAATTCTCTGGTCAATTTTTTTAAATAGTTGAATCTCCATAATCAATTAAGTAACATGCCTCTATTTCAATCACAATACTATTTAGTGTCATAAACACCCTAACATTTGGTATTATAAGCAAGCATAAATTAACTTGAACACCACATAAATTATTTCTTTGAAGCATTTATTCCATTTCATTACTATTTATTCTTCATCTTACAATGGTAACCTATCTTATGCTGTGGTATAACACATGTATAAAATAATTGCCATTTACAAGCAATTACACTTTCATTTCAACATTTCAGTTCTTATCGATGATCATACCTTCATTTAAATGTCTATGGCTTTTTCTTTGGCACTGATTAACTGGCTTTGTTATCATACCAACATGGAGATTCAAGGAATAACTTGAATAAGTTCCTCAAGAAAACTGCGACAATATCCATGATAAAAATTGTACTCAAAAATTATGAATCCCCAGACACAGACGATAATAATGTAGCTTTTGTGTTGTCTAAGTGATACGCAGGTATACGCCGTATACACACTAGAAAAAGTGAATGATTTGCGTATACCCTCTTAAAAATGAGCGATACGTAACAGCATCCTTTTGTAACGGAGCTTTAACGCGTCTATTAATTAAATGTGTGCAGTGAGAGTCATTAACAGTACGCAATTTTTAGGTTTAAAATATATAATATTTTATTTTTAAAATGTGTCTTGTGTTTCCATTCTTATTGGTGGCTGAGTGTTAATTACGAAAAGATAATTTAAAAAAAGAGACAACTGTCACAAAATGTTGTTTAATGTATGGACTTTAAGCGGGGTCCAGCCTATGTTCTCAAAGTCCTGTTCTCTCAAGGCAATTTTTTCAAGCTCGTTCACTCATTATCGTGTCAGAAAAAAAATAATCACTTCCATACATCTGTTTCCATACCTCTGTCTGTACATATATATGGGTGAGTGTGAGTTTCACAGTATACCCACTACAAAAAAATAGTCTACACCACCTGCTCTCATAATCCGTCTTGAGAGAGCATGTGTACGCGTTCCGCCTAAACGACGTTTATTAAAAACGAAGTGTCTTTCAGATGAAGCAGTTTGTCCGCACAACCGACAAAAACGAGTGATTGAACACGGTCGAACGATGGGAAACACACCAGTGGTCATGATTTGGTCTCAATATATGCTGCATGCTGCCATCAACTGACCACTTCAATCACAGCAGAGCGGGTTCCTTAAAGGCAACCGTGTTCTTGCGTTACGTAGAGAGGATATTTCATGAGAAAGATACGTGTGCGATCAATCATGTTTTGCCATCTTTTACCTGAAAAATTCCGCTAATAATCGTGAATGATTAAAACATTCTCGCACAGTTGATGAATATATTCTATTTTTCAGATTTGATTGTCTTATAGTACGAAATGGCAGCTTACAATGAGATATACCTGATATTTAAATAAATCGCCAATAATTAAGCGACTAAACCTTGGCGAAAAACAAAACAAAACAAACAAAAAAAACAATCTCAAAGCCGAGAAGATAAGACGCCAGTCTGGAATATCAAATTATTGGAGTTCTGGGCGCAGTAATAACTTAACGTAGGACATGCAGCCATGTGGACTGATTTGAATTGACACGTCTTGGAGTAAAGTAGTCCACATGCAGTGGCGACAACCACCGAATTTGATTTGGGGTCAGTTTCGCTGCAGTAGCATAATTATCATACAATTTTGGAGTGAGTGCGTTGGCAAACCATGTCTGCGCCCAGATGGAATTTCAGTAGTCCAGACTATGAATCCAATCAAACAAGCCATGGCGAATAGAACAACATTTATAAATCAACGTGTTCATTGCCAAGAGTTCTCGATATAAAGCTGGGGAGATGAAGCATACAGCCTAATCTTCTTAAAAAAGATTCTCGGTATTAGCTACAGGTGTTCTGCTGATCCAGGCTGAAAAGCCTGCTACTTCACCTCACGCGCATTGGGTACTTCGTAGTTTCGACCTCACGAGCAAATCTGCATCGTTAAATCACGCCTTTCCACGACAGTTAGGTGTGACGAAGTTTAGTTGTTCTGTCTCCGCGGTCCAGCAAACACAGGTAAGTTCCAACGTCGACTTATCTTGATGAATTGCTTATTTAATACTGCTAGTAAAAGGGGGAAATTGTGGAATACAAGTGCTAAGATTCGGGCAGCGAATATAGCCTATAAATTGGAATGCTTTATGATGCGATGAAAGTATTTAATGAATGCCTATCCTCTCACACTGATAGTCCGTTGCTGAGACTCAGTTAATCGGAAATCGTGTTCTTTATCATTTGAAATGACGCTCGTTGGTTATTTAGGGCGCGCAAAATGATACTGAAATGGTGTAGTCATAGTAACAAGTACCAGTGCGCCTTTAACATTGAGCTGTGATAGACCACATCTTCAGCGCACTGCGCGAACCATGCTGACATGCGCGTTTATTTTCCGAGCTGAATCAGTCAGAACTAGCTCCTAACCTCTTGTTAAAATCCGACATGTCCCTCCTTCGATGCACTTTTTCCACGCCTTCTCTCAGGTTCGCGACTCCTGGAAAAGTGTGCCAGCACTTCCATATGAGATGAAATGCAGTTGTATTGTTCCCGTAAATTGCTTTCCCCTCCCCTCGCGGAGTGCCATAAGCGTCCCTGAGACATTTGGGGGAGCACTTCGGAGAAAGTGTGTCACGTAGCGGAGTGTCGGACCGTCTCCTCATGATAGATGTCACTATCCTCTTTTGGTCGTGATGCATTTTTCTCGGAGGAAAAGATTTTACTGGTGCCGTATCGCACTGGTTCTGATTGGAATCCTGCTGTGTTGTATGTACCAGTTGGCTGTAAGGGCCACAAACTGGTCATCGGAGCAGACCAGGGAGGATTTCAAGGCAGAGAGTGTCCATGTTCTCAAAATGGAAAGGAGGGAGCTAAGCGACTCAAACCAAACATCTGCAGAAATGACCACAGGAGTAACTCTCTCCAGAACTACCACAGATGCTGCTCAGCTACAGCGCTGTGTTTTTGTGGACCCCAACGCATTCCAACCCACGCAGGCCCCCACCCAACACCCTCCCCAAAACAGCACTGTGCCCCGTGGTGCTGGCCCCTACAGGAGGGTGGAGTACCCAGCAGACCTGTTTTCAGTAGAGCAGCGGCAACAGGGCTGGGTGGCGTTCCACATCTTTGGAATGGTCTACATGTTCGTCTCTCTCGCAATCGTCTGTGATGAGTTCTTCGTCCCGGCCCTGGCTGTGATCACCGACAAGCTGGCCATCTCCAACGACGTGGCTGGGGCCACCTTCATGGCGGCCGGCGGTTCAGCCCCCGAACTCTTCACCTCCCTGATTGGAGTCTTCATCGCGCGCAGCAACGTGGGCATCGGGACCATCGTGGGCTCGGCCGTCTTCAACATCCTCTTTGTCATTGGCATGTGCGCGCTGTTCTCCCGCGAAATGTTACGCCTAACCTGGTGGCCCCTCTTTCGGGATGTGTCCTTCTACACGCTGGACCTCCTGCTGCTCATCGTGTTCTTCCTGGACAGCGCCATCCAGTGGTGGGAGAGTCTTCTGCTGATGGCGGCTTACATCATCTATGTGAGCTTCATGAAGCACAATGCACAACTAGAACGGGCTTGCAAGTCGCTCCTCAACCGACACAAAAGTGTTGTCAAGGTGATCGCCCTGGAGGAGCCCGACAAGGTTAGTGTGCACAATAAACTTTGGGCAGTGTCTAGTCAATGTTAAGAGGACAAACAAGGGTGTCAGTCAGTTTCTAGCACATGGTTGAGTGTGTAGCTAATAAATCCAAAGCTCAAATCCTACAGGGTTGCTTTATTTGCTACTTTTTGGTGTGTTCTTGTCAGTTAAGTGCTAAATTGAAGTCCTTGCATGGCTTCTGTGTACACACCTGGTTGAGCATTGACTGGAAATCTCAAAAACCAGCAAAGACTGTTGTCCTCCAGGACCACAGTTTGAGGTCCCCACATTAGTTAGTCTACTGTATATGTAACACTACAAATTATTTTGGATTACGCTCAGGACATCCATACCAGGCTAATCCACCCTGTTCCTACAGAATTACTCCTCTGTAGGTTTATACTCCAAACATGACCACATGTATTTCATCGAACAGCTAAAGCAGGAGTAAAAACCTGCAAGATGGTAGATATTCAGGAGCAGGGTTGGGCCACCCTGCGGTCAGTTGAAATAGGAGTACTTGCTTAAAGGTTAGAGAGAAAACTTATGCGAAAACTTATGCGACCATAGATATTCAGGAGTAGGGTAGGGCCACCCTTTTCTACACATTGAAATGGACGCTCTTCCTTGTGGTTGGAGTGAATACCCATGGTACCATAGATCCTCAGCAACAGGGCTGGACAGCCCTGCTCTAGCGGTTTAATGATGTGCTTTGCTAGTGCTGGAGTGAAACCGTGTGGGACGGATGATCTCCAGGAACAGAGCCTGAGCTGTTCGCCTGGTTGACCTCTGTTAGTTATCATTGTCTTTAGAATTACTTTGCACTGGGAAAAATCTTTACCATGCACAGAATGACATTCAGACAGTCGATGTGCACCAGCATAGAAGCAAATTTCCAGAAGTTGCGCAGCTCACCTATTACAGTACAAGTATATTACAATACACAGATGACGGACATGTCCATCACGAACTGCCTCAACATGGACTTATAATCTTGCAGCAACTTGTCACAAGCTCCATCATTTCTTTGTGGGCCGTCACTATTCTATGTTATTATGAGTATTGAGTCCACTGGAAGGTGATTTGGCAGGATTCCAGATTGGTTAAGTTAGGCTGAATAAATGGACCTATCCTGCTTTGTGAAACAGTCCCCCGGTTTCTTTTTCTGAATTTTTGCTGATCTTCCGTTCACAGGCCGATAAGCAGGCTGAGCTGTTGGGATCAGGCATTGTTCAGCGTTGTCATCCTGGCCATGCTCTGTTTGCCAAAGATTTTGCCATCTTCTCCTCTGAAACTGCATGCCAGATTTTTTTCCATTATAGGAATGGAGTTTCCTCGGGACCATGTCTCTAAAGTTTGTTCAGTGTTTAATAATGTTCATTTTTGGATTTCTATCGCATTATTTTCCTCATGAAATCTTCCTTATTTACAAAATATGCCTAATTGTAAATTGTGGCTAAAAGTGATGCATCTACTCTCCCTACTGGCCACTCAGTATGCTGTGATGTATTGGGATCCCCATAGTTTTTGCCCAGACTGATTTTTAACGCTATTGGGCAAGTCATGCTCCTTGGGAGGTGCAGGATATTTTTATTTTATTATTTTTTTACATTGCAAGGGCTTATATTTCTATTTTTGTCATGTAGTGCACTCATAATGATATAAGCTAACCATTTGGAGTTAGGTCAATGATTTATCTTGCACTGAAAACTGTTTCAGAAACTAAGAGGCACGGGCATGTCAGTATCATGCAAATTTTCCACCATTCCACCTGCAGGGTTGATGGGAATCCGACACCACGCCGAATTTCCGGCGATCGGTGAGGGGAAACACAAAATGTGAGATACATGGATGCAGACAGATCACAGACAGTAGACCTAGATGGGCTTTGACCTCTCGCTCTCAGCCTATGGCTTTCGCTCCCAACTAGTCCAAAGCATGGATGTGTTATTTAGAACTGGATACTGAACCAGGGCTGCAACGAACACCGACAAGGGCTTAGCGGTCAAGCTGATATTGCAAGTCACTTAATGCCATGGGGGTCAAAAATAAATTTTTCCATAGGGAACAATTGAAAAAGACACTGAAAAATCTGTGAATAATTTTTTTTACTACCACAAATGATCAATATGTAATTGATTTTTCTCTTTTAAATCATTGGTGCCTTTTTCATGGCAGCGACAATTTTTTAAGATTTTTATTCGGGCTACGTGAACACCAAGGGGACCTTGTTTCTAAGTGCATTCTCGTGAGCAGTGGAGCAGCTGTGGTTCTCTGCGTGTAGCACTGGTCAGGAGATTCCGTGCTGTCGGCTGACATTATTACCAAGTCGGTAAAGTGAGCAGGTGGAATGACACTAGTGTTTTCAGTTATTGTATTTGATGAGTCGCTTTGTTATGTAGTGATTCGACAGCTTCACCTGTCTTTTATGTAACGTTACAGAATATACATTAAGGAAGCAAAGGCTGTCGTTTGTTAAATAAGGTTGGATAAGGGGAGTGTATTAGGTAACCATTGAAGGTGACATCCTATCAGTGTGCATATAGCTAATACTTGCTTTGCTTTTTTGTATTAAAATGTTAATACAAAGATAGAAAATATTAAGTATTATTTTATGCATGCACCAGACTTGCATGACAGCATTGCACAAACAGACACAGTATAAGTAGTTCAGCCTTCATTAGCAAGAAGTGTTGAGTGGGTTGGAAACTCTGGACAAGTTGAGATGTGAACGGCACACTGTCAGTGAGCAGCATTAGTACACGAGAGTGATGCTGCAGAGATTTGCTGATGCGAATGAACTCCATCTGTGCAGAGAAAATACGGGAGTCTCAGAAGAAAGAAACGGATGAGAACGAAACGAAGATCGAATTTATGTTTATTTTATAACTGGGCTGCTGATTATGTGAGGACTGACAAATTTATTAATGCTGTATAAGGGAAAGAATTCTGTATTCAACCTCCACTAATGTTGAATGAAATTTGCACTTCTTTGGCTTACCTTGATGTTTGAGTACCCAGAGAAACATTGGGGTGTGTAAAAACAAACATACATTCGGTCAAGAAAATTTAGAGTTTAATTTCTGGTGCTGACAGACATTGTAATAGGATATAATGGCAGCGGCTATGTTACTGATGACACAATGGGTTGTGAGGGCAAGCGCAGCATATACATTCGCATTATTGAACATTAAAATTAAATTCTAATGAATGTTGTGTGCACCCTGCAAAGGATTGGCGAGCTCTCCAGGGTGGGTACCTGCCTTTCGCCCAGAGTTGGCTGGAATGGGCTCCAGTTCCAGGTATAAAGAATGGATGGATTGAATGAGCTTTGAGCATACGTAAGCTAAAAGTAGTTTCGCCTGTTAGAATTGGCTAAATACTTTAATTAACATCATTTACTTTAAAACTTATCCGTTCATAAAGCACGGGCAGTGCTCTGTGCGGATGGATTATCATCTTGAAACCAGTAAGAATAGAGGCGGTTGCAAGCTAAAATATTGATTAATCCTTATAGTGGTGTCCATTGAGGAACTTGGGTTATTAATCCAAGAATAACCCATAATGAACCAAGCTTGACCATTGTTTAGGCCCCGAAGTCCTAGTTATGAGGCAGTTTAAGCCCAAACCCAGTGTTATTACATCACTGTTGAAAGCTCAGCTCATACTTCCCCATGCCGACCCACGAAATGCAGGATGTAGGTTCATCAACCACCCATTCCTCATGACCCAACCTGAAGAAAAATTTTCAGGCTCGAAAATCTTTTTTTGCAATCACCCCTGCACCTGCTATGTTGACTTTTCTATTCTGAGACCTATGTTGTCATCTTATCATTCAACCGTGTCATTCTGTCTCAGGTAGTATTATCCTAGCATTCATTTTAATGATGTTGCATCATACCAGATGTCGTTTACCTCTGCCAAGCTGCATCAACGACTACTAAGCCAAGTAACTTGCGCCTAGCTTGTTACTTAGATTGCCTAGCTCATCGCCAAGTGCTGCAGTCTGTACCCTACATTAGTCATATTATGTGCAAGAGCATAGTATGAACATGCAAACAGGAAATTGGTCCTTACCTATCATAATTCCTATTTAAAATATATTCATGGCCGGTGAGCAAAAGGGCCAGTGGTCCTATTTTTATAGTTAAAATAAGCAGCTCTTGCGGCCCCAGAAGAGCACTCCACAATATAATTATAACCTGAAAAACACAGTGACGTACAAATTTGAAATTCACTTGATTAAAGGCACAACAGAAAAGTTTCAAAGCTTCTGTTCATGTCTTTAACTCATATGAGCATCTGTCCTTTTTCGTTGGGCTCAGGAAGCCGTCTGCATCGTCAGAATCAAATGATGTACCTCAGCTTCACTCAACCGCCTGTCATTAAATTATTGCTTTGAAAAATGAGAAAGCGCAAGTGCTGATTGCGCAAGCGCTAACACCACTGTAACTCTTATGAAGCGTAAAACAAAGTTACTGTTATGAAAATAATCTAAAATCCAAGTGGGATATATTAACTGAGGAATCTGATGTTGGTTAAAATGTGCTGATGTGAGAGGATGTAGGCTGTGAAAGCAGCTCATGTTTATACATGACCTGTGCTCCAGGGCTAACAGAAGAGGGAGGCCTCACCTCCGCCTTTGATCTGGGAACACAGAGGGCCGCAGGTGTCTGAGGAAGAGGCAACTGCAAATGTTGTGATGGCAATGATGATGATGAAGCTGACGGTGAACTGTTTCTATCTCGATTCTTACTAGGAAATGAGAGGCAAATGATGATATCTTTGAAGATGATCGAGATTATGATGAAAATGATGACAGGGATGTTGAAGTTTATGTAAATTTTGACTGGAACCATTTGGTTTCTGATGAGTATGGTCGTGACGTTGAACAACGAAAAGCAAATAACGAAGCGATGTGTCTGGTAGCTTCATGGGAGGTACAAGAAGCTTGATTAAAACACCACCCTTTTGCCTTTTGGTACAGTTGGATGTGTGTATGTGTGTGTGTGTGTGTGTGTGTGTCTGTGTGGAGCTGTTGTGATTCATCGGGGCGCAAGAAAGACGACTGGCTCATTCAACAGTCAAATTATGACTTCACTCCACCTCCTGTGCTGCAGTGCATTGATGCTGGAGCAGCAATCATGTTCTCCAATCAGTGGCTCCTAAGCCCCAGTCCTTAAGACTACTGGACACTCCTGCAATCAGTCCCTGACAAGCACTCAAGGTTAATTAATGCTCAATGTCAAGTGGCCTTGCATTTGATTAGTACAATCGTGCCTTCGCATGAGGCAAGTGCATTCACCATTCTGTTCCATGAGATGACCATTCACATGCATTTGCGCAGACTCTTAGTGCCAGGCACACATGCAGGTGCCGAGTTGCACACAATGGACGACCGCACATATACATGGTCATAAAATAAATGCAGAGGGCCACGCTTTAACATGTACATGCATTTCCATTCACACACATGCATGATCATGATCAGACGGGGCTCTCAACAGGATTACCACAGACAGGCCAGAGCCTTATGTAAATTAGCGCACCTTCCCACTGTCTGATAAGATGGACTGTTGCTTCTAATGAGCTATCGCGGCAAGTTGTCTGGTAAAATGCGCCAGGATGTACATCTCTGGTCCTGGAGACTCTGCTATCTATCAGCAGGCAATCAAACGCCACGACAAGGTGTGTGGACTCGAGATAAATGGAGACATGAATGAATCAGGTGCAGATATGCATGACAAGAGGCTCCTCAAAGCCTGAATTACTTGGGCCGGGTCTAGGCCTGAACCAATTAATATATATTTAGAACACTAGATTGGATAATGTAAATATGACATCATCAGCAAAGTGAAGCACCCAGCCAGCATATTGATACATCCAACTTCTTCATTATAATGAATGGTTTCCTATGAGGCCAATTTCAAATAAGTCAATAGAAGCATTAAAATGCCGAGATGTGCGGCTGCCTTTTGCAGCAATAGTCATTTGAAGAGCTGTAATAAAACGTTTCATGCGTAAGTTAACGTTGAAATGCAAATTTGTCTCTTTAATAGAAAAAATCGCATTCGCTTGCAAGCTAGCTAATTAGCCATCCCACTGACTTAGAGATTGCTGACAAAAGCAAACACTAGCCATCGATAACAGTCTCCAGCGAGCTACCTTGTTACCCTTTCCGTTGCGGGGACTGTATTGACTAAGCACTCAACAAAATGATCAAGGTGGCTAACGAGTTAGCTACTTGTAATTGACATTCAAGGACAATATTTCTTACCTGCATAATATTTAAAACTGTGGACAAGTCGCTTTGTCTGTTTATACAGAGTTCCAAAAGGCAAGGAGGGGAGAAAGGCTTGGCTGTTAGAAATCGGGAGAAAAAAAACCTCTCTCTATCCTCTAGATCCTTGCTGTGCAGTGATTATTTTTTGAGAGCAGTGTTATAATGGGACAGGGGCAAAGATGGTGCTTCGTAAAGGAGTAGCCAGAGTTCACCAGCGCTTCCTTTTAACAACGTTGGCATTAGCCATATGATTCAGTCTGAACAATTCGGTCAATGGCAGATATGCTCAATAAGGGTACAATGAAGTGATGAAACCAGAGTAATTTGATAACGTATACGGACATTCATCGATGTTGCTTATAATGGCGAAAACTTTGAAGCAATTATGTTATCAGAGGGTTATTAAAAGCCTCGGTCACCTTAACTGAACTTCTCTGCTTGCAGTTGAACGTTGACACCGAGTAACGTTTCGATCTTCCCTTTAGTTATTGTGCCGCTTTCCAACCTCCAAAAAAAGCAAATATTTAGGGAGAGAAAATTTTGCTCTGCACAGCGATACCAAAATCACCCCGACTCGCATGTAAGTGTTTTTGAAAATATTATTTTACAGTAGGCGAAAATGAATGGGAGTGTAGGCCAACGTGCGAATTTAACTTCCCGGTTTATACGCTCCAGGAATAGATGAGTTGGCTAAAGACACATCTTTTTAGACAAGCCTTTGAATGAGCTAATCTCTGACTGTTGCACAGTGTTTGTTTATTGTTGTATTGATAATTGTGTTGTTTTTATTGTTTTACCTCATTGTTTTTACCACTGTGAAAAGCACTTTGTGATTTCAAGCTGTGAAAGGTGCTACAAAAAAAAAAAAGATTTACTTACTTGCTTACTTAGATGCTTCACTTGAGTGTGCCCCATCAGCAATGTAGTGTTCTACACATACATATATATATATATACACATATCACACACACACACAAATATATACACATACATATATATATACACACACACACACACACACACACACACACACACACACACACACACACACACATACATATATACATATATATATATATATATATATATATACATATATACACACACATACATATATATATATATATATATATATATATATATATATATATATATATATATATATATGGGTGAATCACGAAACCACGCGCGCGCATGAGCGGGACAATCGCGACTCCGAAAAAAAAAAAAAGATCTGGAGCTGAAACTCAGACTTGTGCCCTACTGGCCCGAGTAAAAAGCCAGCAGACACTGCACTGCGACCCTCTGGGATAGGAGATGCCTATGCCAGTGATACACCGTTATCCCTTGAAAACAGGGCCTTGGCCACCACTCAGAAAGGCCAACTCCTGTGGGATCTCATCAGTATCCAAGCCAGTTTCACAAAGCAGGATTACTGGGTTAGCTTAATGAGTGACCGGCGTACAACCAGGCACTGAATAGAGCTGAAACAGGATTTTTCTGTTAAAAAAAACAATCTTGTTTGCGCACACAGGATGGCACATCGCCAGCTGGGGACAGCAACCCTGAAGAAAGCAAGGTAACGTAAATGCGCGCTCGTGCATACACACCCAAGCACACACAGTCACGCAGACACAAACACGCAACCTCACACACACGCACGCTTGCCAGCACATGTACACGTACCCGCACACACTCGCACTGAAACGCGTGCGTAGACGAGTCCGCACATGTGCGTGCAGTCTCACACAGAAACACCCTACTCACAAAGAGACTCAATTTCGGTCATATTCATGAAATCCCACTCTTTATGCTTTTCATGAATGATCCTTACAGATTGTCCTCCTGTCACCATGAGTAGTGTGGTGGTGAAGAATTCAGATTGTAGCCTTACTATAGAGAGGAATGGTATCAGGAATTGAGTACAAATTAAGGATGAGGTTTCAGAAAAATGTCAGTAGATCCAGCTCATTTCCCAAAAGTGAACTGATCATTTTATGCAAGAAAGAGAAATGTGATTGTAAATGGGGATCCAGTTGTCTTGACTTGTCTGGCAGGATCCGTCGAATGTCATCACAACTGGGTGTTGTATTGAAGCCATCCATGCAACATGGAAAGTCCGATATTTTAAAACCACTTGATTAGGATTAGGTTGCTAGTGTCTCCATGCTAGAAAAGCATTGCAACTCGGCTATGCTACTCATTAGTATTATGAGCCTTATCTAACTATAAGGCAAGAAATCTGTGCATGTGTGTGTTTGGGTCCTGTGCATATTTCTAGCCATTCATCCGACCTACTACACACTTGGCGGTTGTATTTTTGGGGACCCATGGACGTGCAGTGCTGAATATAGAGTGATTTGGACACACAGTTTGCTATTAATGAAGTTTGAATAAAGAAATATACAAATGTGCAGCAGCGGGGGTGGGGCTTCAAGGCTGTGCAGACCAAGTTGAGGATTTTGTCACCTACATGTGCAGAGAGCCTTCACAGGCCGTGGCTCACAGTCAGTTTTACACATGCACTGCACTGGTGGATGAATAATAGAAAAGAACGAAGACTTGCTGCTCTGTGTTTAGCTCTGTTTGTTTGGTCACACTCTATGCTGGAGGTTGAAAAAGGTAGTGGTAGCAAACAATCTGTGGCTATTTCAGGAGGTTAATAAAAAAGTTACCCCTGGAAATAAAAGGTGAAATGTAATAGAGCTCAGAGAAAGTTACTGTTGTTCACTTTGTGCTTTAAATGCATCACACTCCACAATGTTCATGGAGGATATCCTTTCACTGTGTTGACAAGAGAAAGTGCACCACAACTTGACCAGTTTGTGTTGCGTCTATAATCCCAATTCCCCAGATTTCATCATCTTGACAGAAAGAAGTGTCAGTGCAGTGCAGGCAAGGTTTACATTGAATAGCTGGTAGTCAAATCAATAAGCCCATTACAGAAAGGCAAATTAAAATGAGTGCTCATAAAAAGCAGGCTGATTTATTAGTTTGTGGCCATAACAAATTTGTCAAGTCATGAATTGGAAAAGGTCAGAAATCTGATTGGTCAGCAATCATTTGATGAGTCAACTTCTGATAAAAGTAAAAGAAAACAAGTGAAAAAGCGAGCACAGCTCACCCTGACCCTTGTTCACTGAAGAAATTATGGCATATTTGTAACTCCAGTATTAAGTCGGGCGGCTACTATGGATTCATGTATGTTTCCGCATCCATAGACACTTCATTGTGGAAGCTACTGAAGATTTAAATTTTGACGGATTACTTTCATATTTGGTATTGACATGGTTATACTTAAGTTACGACACCAGTCAATTTTGGTTGCCATGGCAACAGCGTTGGCCAAATAATGAGCAAACTTGTGCTAAAACATTAAGATTTCCTTTTGGACACAGTACAGGCTGCAATTTTTGACCGATTACTTTCATATTTGGTATGGACATGAATTATACTTCAATTACGACACTATAGTAGTAGTATAGTATAGTATAGTACAGTATTGGCCGAATAATGCGCACATTTGTGCTGAAATACAGATTTCCTTGTGGATTCAGTACAGGCTGGAAGAGTGGGCTTTCGAGGGCTACACCCATGCGGTCGCGGGTGACCGGACTGTCTAGTCTCATATAAATTGCCACTGCAAATCTATATGAAGTATAGAATGCATGACTGAAAGTTGAAAACAATCTGATCACCAGTTTTTGAGAAATTGGTCGGACAAATTGGTGTGGACGGATGGAAGGGAAACTTGGCACTGCACCAATCCGTTTGCAAGACAGCAATTCGTAAACAATGTGATGAGTGATTTTTAAGAAATCGGTTGGAGAAACTGTTGCAGACAGACGGATGGAAGGACAGATTGACTTTGATATATATATATATATATATATACTATATATCCCCATCCCTAATGGGTCGGGGGTATAATTAAACAGAAATGAACAGTAATCAACTGATTAATAAGACCTAATTTTTTGGCATTGATTCAGAGCATAAAAAGTGGAATTTTATGACGTTAAATTGTGCATTGTGACATCAAAGTTCACTGGTTCTAGTTGTGGACATATAAGCATGGTGATGGTATATGATGCCCCACCCTCTCTCCTTGCCCCGCCCACAGAAGCCATCTTTCTACAGAGGGGGCAGTTCGGCCTCCTTACACAACAGCACCATGAGGAACACCATCTTCCAGCTCATGATCCACACCCTGGACCCTCTGGGAGAAGGTACGAGCTCAGGCCTCATCCAGTTTTCCCCTGGGCCCGCTGCCTTACTTTACAATACACCAGTACCCAGTAAGGGCCTAGGGGTTTACATGACTAATACAATGCCATACATTTACTCTACGTTGATTTGGCATGCGATCCGATCCAAAATGACTAAGCTTACGGACACAGATCACAAAGTGACAATTCATATAAAACAGTAGTCAACTCTTTCCTGCTGGTAAATAAATATTACATTTATTTCCTGTAGGGATACGCTCATATCTGTGTGTACTTTTGATGGTAAGCGTTTGTTTCTTTCTGTTCGTCTCCCATAAGCTAAATCTGGCAGCCTCTGTCCGGCGAAGCTCTCTAATCAGCTCATAGCTCTGCTGATCAAGGCTGGACCTTATCCGGCTTCTTTGAGCTCAATCCCTTTATCTGTGTATTGCACTCATGTGCGGGTCACTCCAGACCCCCAGGCAACCTTCTCTCACGTTCAGATTCACTACATGTCCAAACATATGAGGACACTCCTCAATCTGGGGCTGTTTCTCACAATTCAGGCTTGACAAGGCCTTATTTCCACTGATAGAAACTCTGAATGGTGTAACGCACATTTACATTCCATACAATTTCACAATTGATGGCCAGGAACTTGGTGGCTCAGAAAGCATTATCACTAGATGTCCACTGTAGAAAGGACAAAATTCATGACCCGCACCGAGACTGACAGATTACAGATCTCTCAGGGTTGGGTGAGAGGGAAGTTGTCATACCGCCATCAAAATTTTGTTAATCTGTTTCTCAGAGGTTAAATTCATGCACACGTCAATTTCAATTCTCCTGCGTAATCTGACACAAACATGGGTCATTTGAAGGATTTCATCAGAGAGACTTGGCTACACACTCACCCCAATCTAGGGCAGCTATCTAACCGCAATCCTAGGAACAAGATATATGCCACAAAGCATCTTTATGCAAACTGCGACTTCTCTCACAAATATTCTGTTCAATAGACACTGTGTTTAATGGAGAGGTAAAGCCTGGAAATTCAGAGCAGGGGAAAGGTAAGAATGTACATGCATGCAGTTAAATTTTGTATATTAATGCTTGTGTGCATGTGAGACACATATATGTGAATTTGTTTGTCTTCGTGGGTGTGTGTATCCCTGCAGACATGCAAATGCTTGGGTTGTTCCTGTGTGTGAGTGTGTGTGAGGGGGAGGGGGGGGGCTCTTTTTCTTGCATGTCAAGGTGCATGTTTTTGTACATTACAACTTAAGTTTGGAATCATGAGTCCAACATGAACAGTTCCTGCTGCAGTGCTTGCTATTTTACTCAATATAAATGTTTGTATACATGTGAATATATGAAACATCAAAATGTAATTTATGATGGGTTACTGGGTATTTCAAGTATTTTGGGGTAGAAGTTTTTAAATGATAAAAGTAATCTGTTTTAGTGATTTCTCATCAAAATATTCCCTGTGCTTCACAAATTAAGAACCCAGGTTATTTTTTTTCTAGGGCATCAATTTCAATGGATTTTCTCATAGAATGCAATATTTATCAATGGATTGTCTTCGAAGATGGTCACACATCACAGACTTAAGATCTAGGCAAACCCACAACAGCTCAGTGGGATTTAAATCAGATGAATGCACTGGTTGTTCTGTATTTTGCATTCTCCTTTCCAGAAATTCCCTGCAGTTTTGGTTTATATTTGGGGTTCTTCTCTGACTGAACAGTTTCTTTAATTTAATCTGCGCAAATCTTTGATTTCAAACTTCTAAGCAGAAGTGAATATGTGCATAACCACTCGGAGATGCAGACTGTAGTGTTTTCTGTGTGCGTGTTTTCAAGAGAAATGGCCAAGTTTTCTAATTTTCTGCGGAGGAGCATGTTTGTTTATATTCACAGTGCTCATCGACTTAAGTGAAATGACTCACGAAAGAAGCTGAGACCTTGCATTCATTATCTCTAAGAACTATCGCTATCTTTGTGCACTCTGTACTTTCAGGGTCATTCATGTCATTTATAAACAGCCGTGGACATCATCAACTTATCGGTTCCCCCCCCATCTGCCATCCCACACTTCATTGGCTATTCAGCTGTGGTGTTCATCAAATCTTGCACTCAGCCTCTGCTTTATTTACATCATTCATGCACATTGCAATAGTGTGTATACAGTGTACGTGTATATATTTTTTTGACAGCAAAATACCGCATCTATAAAGATGGAGTATTTTTAGACACAAAAATAAAAAGTCAGAAAGTCTGACGCATCAGCGATAAAATTGTAACAGTATAATCATTGTAAATGGTATGTTTCAGTGATAAGATTAACGGTATTCATCAGTATGAATGGTATGTTTAATGACCTGCTGGTCTCTGCCTCTTGTTCACAGTGAAATTTAAGAACAAAGCTGAGATCTTGAATAAAATGGCCCAGGGGAAGGTGGAGATCAGGACATCCTGTGGAAAAGCAGGTGATAAATCCGTTTGAAGTATGGGTAGGCCCTTTGCCCATTCTCCCTCCATTGTGGAACAAACTGTTTAATGTGTTCGCTTGTGTTATAGGGCAGAGTAGCGTGTCAATAAAATCCTCGATGGCCTGGCTAGCGATTGAGAAAGCTAGTCATTGCAAACAATCTTTGGTTTCTTTGTGGCGTCTGTTATAAATGGGAGCTGTGAATACAAATGGTTTGCCTCCGCACTGCAGCACTTGAATTCATGTCACAGATTTCAGGTCTCCAGCGGGGGCTCATAAGTGGTGCTTACACGCAACTCATTAACTTTCCTAACGTGCATGAATATATTTCTCTGCTCTGTGCAACCAGCCTTGGCAACCTCATGTGTTGGGCCGAATGAGACCGCTGATTCATAATGTGACAGTACTATTAATTTAGTCTTTGATCCGAGATAACATTTTTCTGTCCTTTTAGAAACACCAGGTGTCCAAAATACAACTGAATGAGCTGGTTCATGTTTCTTTCATGTTTTGAATCAGTGCATTGTTGAACTCCAACCACTGCATCTCATTTCACGAATTTCCACCAGTTATCTTAGTTCCATTTCTGACGAAAGGTCTACATCAATGGTTTAATGACCAGGTTTTTGTAACACTCAAATGCAACTCTGCATGTTTTGTCTTTCGACAAACACATTGTGCAGTCTAGTTCATAAAAAAGAAGTAACTTTGCTCCTACAACTCACCTGAATGTGAAGTGTACAACTCACCAACTACAAACTATGCACAAGCATGTATGTATGTATGCCCCTTGGTGCATTATTTATTGTGTAATTATTTTTAAAGGTCCCACGATATGCTTTTTTGCTTAAGTCATTTTATTCTTGGACGTCCAAAAAAGGTTATCAACCATTTGGCAAAAAACCCAGAGAAATCCATAATTTCTCAGCCATTCCCACGGGTTATTACCTCCCCTCGGAAGACCAGGTATTCTGAAAGGGAGTCTCCTTCAATGATATTGACAAGCAGGATCAAGAGCCATCTGGCAATGGCGGATCCCCCCGGCTGTAGGTTGTGAAACCTACAGGTTGTGTGGACAGACGGACGGACCGAAACCCCCAAAAGGCACAACTAGACCATAAGGAGAAGCTCCATACCAAATTTGGTGTTTGTAAGTGGTATAGTTTTCGAGTTCTGCTCCGGAAACGATTTTATTACAGATGGACGGACAGACGGACACACTGATCGCTATATCCCCCTGCATTAAATGCCGGGGGGATAAAAAAAGAGCTAATGGCTCCTGATACTCTGCATCAACGGATGGGAAATAATGCAAAGAAATCCCCTCAGTGATCCAGGAACAGTCTCTAAATACACGAGCTGGTGTAGTAGCGAGCTACACAATGAGCAGAGAAAGCTAATGTACGCAGGCTATGCCGCTAGGAGGGCGGCACTTTCATGCACAGCAAAGAAAGTAGTGGTCTACTGAGTAAATTGGAGGCCCTCAGAGTTAACCTTCTCTGGAATCTTTGGTAGAGACCATCAAACAGGTGAAATTACCGTGGGGGAAACCCCTCTACACTATACATTCCAGTAGCTTTCCATAAATACCAGAAACGCAGCCAATGAAGCGATTTTAAAAAAAAAATGATTTTATTCAGCTAATATATATGGATTTTGGTACCATGACAAAGACTGAAGCCATTAAAGCAAAATAAATAAATAATATTTAACTGCCAAGAGGTTTGTGACGCATATTACTAATGGCTGAAGACTAAGGATGGTGAAGAGCACTTGCTCTTTTGCAGCAGAGCTACCTTGTGATCACGCGTCAGATGAATTCAGTTGTCTATTTCGCTGGAGAGCTCTCGAAGAGAAAGCTAATTTCCTGGGGATAATCTCAGGGTATCCGAGCGGATGAAGGTCACCGCTCGCTGCACATTTCCATCCTCAGTAAGTGGGGCAAATCGCTGTTGCAGGCCAGGACTGTCCAGCATCGTGCGTTAGTTATGAAGTTTGCGTAAAAAGCTCAGTTGGTTTGCGTAAGCCCATGGTAGCTCACCTGGTCATTAATAACTCATCTGAGCCTTGTTTCATAATAGCAGGATTACAGTTAGCTGGATAACCCTTCTAAGTCTGCAACATGGACTGAAGTAATAAGGGCTGTTCTGGGTCATTTTATCCAGATAACAGAGTATTCCGTTTTTGTGAAATACCGCTCAGAGATCTCCCACAGATCTCTGCTGACATTGTCATTACCAAACCTTTTTTCTCTTCATCTGCAGAAGCCTGTGGCAATAAAACTGAGCACCCCAATGCTGTCAAAGTACAGACAAGCTCCCCAACCATGCCATCCACCTCACTGAACCCTGAAAACAGACATCATACAGAAGCAAGCGTGGCGGAGAGGGTACAGGTAGAGAATTGGACTGGTCTACCATTAATATTTCATCACTTGGCACCAAAGAGACCAGTTTTCATCCAAATATGTGGCAATCGGCGCCTGTAGCCTTGCAGCTGAGAAGAGTGACCGAGACCTCTAGTACTTTGTTCACGCTACATCATGGCCACAATGAGATTAGATGAGCTTTAGAGTTGAAACCTGCTTAGTCTAATCAACTTGAAGTGCTATTGGGTGAAAGTATCGACTAAATAACGCGGCTAAATAACGGTGATCATACTGTTTTTTATTTCCTGTCGGGCAAATGTGTTACCAGTATTGTTTCTATGAGAAGCTATATTATTATTTAACAATATTAAAAAAAATTATGTTTGGTGGCAAGGGGGTGGGATGTCAACATCTCTGCATGCATTATGCGTGCATACTGCTTTTTGGTCATAGAGTAAATTGTGCGCATGCGTGTACACGTTCATGCTCAGGACCAGGACGCGACAGGATTGGAAGGGTCAGACATCTCTGGCACCTGCAGTGAGGAGGATGGAAGCGATGAAGACAGTGAGGAAGAGGAAGGAGAGGAAGAGGGAGAGGAGAATGAGGAGCCGCTGTCCCTAGAGTGGCCGGACTCCTGCCGAAAACGGGCCACCTACCTCTTCCTCCTGCCCATCGTCTTCCCTCTGTGGCTGACCATCCCCGACGTCCGAAACCTGGTAAGACCAGTGATCATTAGTGCTCAACCATTATGGCTTCCCTCTTATACTGTTGCATTCTTTATAGTGGGGGACCCAAACCAAAACATGCTTGTGATTTACATTCACTGAGGCTATTTCAGGTGTTGGAAACAAGACACACCAACTCCATAGCCAATCAGTAACTTCAGTGAAGCGCCTAAGTGCTGGAACATATCAAAGCGATACACTGAGATCCTTGCTTTTAGGATGAAAGACCAAATATGTGTAACTAGAATGGTTTTAGCTCAGCATAATCACTCATTCTTAAAAAAAAATGTTTTTCATCGCAGCAGATCTCAACTGACTAAAAGTAAAATTCCAGATCTGCGCGATTAGAGTCGATACCCACAATCCTGCACCCAATTTTAGGCCCTGACAGCTACATTACAAATCAACACAAAGAAAACCTTGACAGTCCGGTCGCAGCGATTGCAAGGATGTAGCTCCCAAAAGCACACTTCTTCCTTTTTTGCGTATTATTCGGTCAATACTGTGACCATGGCAACCAAAATCATTAGGTGTCATAACTGAAGTATATCACATGTCCATAATAAATATGAAAGTAATGGGTCAAAAATTACAGCCTGAACAGCGTCCACAACAAAATGTCCACGGACACTGCAGCGGAGACAAGCATGAATCCATAGTAGCCGACTGGGGGGGTACAACTATACTCTTCCAAAAAAGAAACTGTACATTGTTTTTAGCATCAATTTATTATACATGAAATGTTTTGACAAATGTGGAAAACATATTGAAATATACTCTTCCAAAAAAGAAACTATACAAATATTGAATAATTGATTACACTTTCTTTTCAATATGTTTTCCACATTTGTCAAAACATTTCACGTATAATAAATTGATGCTAAAAACAATGTATAGTTTCTTTTTTGGAAGAGTATATTAAAAAAAGTGCAATTGTTCCTGTGCGATATATACTCCTGCTTAGGGGAGAGCTCAACGAATAATACACTACCTGGCCAAAAAAAATAAAAAATTCACATACTAATATTTCATTGGACTGCCTTTAGCTTTGGTTACAGTACGCACTCGCCGTGGTATCATTTTTTAAGCTTATCCAATGTCACAACATTTATTTATGTCCAGAGTTACAATACTTTTTCGCCAAGATCTTGATTCGATGAGGGGAGTCAGACTGCGGTGTTCAGTCTTCTCCAGCAAATCTCAAAGATTCTCAATGGAACAAAGGCCTGGACTCTCTGGTGTTCATGTCTGAAAATTATGTCTTACGCTCCCTAAACCACACTAACAATTTAAGCCTGATGAATCCTTGCACTGTCAAAAAGGAATATGCCTGTGCCATCAGGGAAGATGAAATCCATTGATGGAGGAAGCCGGTCATTCACTTTCGGGAAGGGCTGTCGCGATAATTAATCGCGATTCATTTAAGCGCAATAAAAGTAACTGCCACTATGAGGCAGATAGAAAAGGTAATAAGCAATCACGTCTATGACACTCACCTAATGCGGTTGAAATGCTTCCGGGAAGAAAATGGATTTGAAGTCCGCTAATTACCAGCGAGGTTGGACAGCCTCCATCGCCTTGGCATAATTAGCTAACCTTAAATCAATTCAAGTGTACTTTGCCTGACTTGCAATCAACCATTTATTCAGCCAACTGACAAATCAAAACCAAAATGTGGCCTATAATGATTAAGAAGAGAGAATGAGAACCAGACAGACCTAACCAGGCTGCCGCGTTATATTAAAAGATTTTCAAATTCGTTAACAATTTACATGTCATGTTCTATACGCTTAAACAAAATGTTTTCCACCTTCACTGATGGTTATTTAGACGCTCAAAAGTAAATAAAATCAAGTGCTATGAGTTACATTATTTTAAAATTACCCTTGTTCAATTATCTAATAAAAAATGCCTCAAATTCGTGGCAAAGATTCGCCTGAAAGTTAACTGCCAAATCTTCGGTGCATTTGACTATTGCCTGCAATGCAAACGTATTCTCTCACATTAATGTTCGATATGCTTCACAAAATGTTTTCCACTTCACGTAGCCTATATTTTCAAGCTCTTAAAACCAGGGCCATCTTTGAATAACTTCATTTTTTTTTAGAAATATCTTTAACAATGATTTCGGGTATCAGATGACCTCATTTTTTGGGCACATATTGTGAGGCATAGACTTGACCAACAGAAGCAACCCCAGATCATAATACTGCCCCAACAGGCTTGTATGGTAGGCTATAGGCATGATTAGTGCATCACTTCATCTGCCTCGCTTCTTGCCCTGATATGCCCATTTCTCTGGAACAGGGTGAATCTGGACTCAGACCACATGACCTTTTTCCAATGCTCAAGAGTTCAATTTTTATTTCCCAAGCAAATTAAAGCTTTTTTTCCCCCAATTAGCCTCACTGATGAGTGGTTTTCTTTAGGCTACATAGCTGTTTAATTGCAATTCCTTGAGTTCGCTTTGCATTGTGCCAGTGGAAATGCTTTTACTTTCACCACTAAAAACAGCTGTGAGTTCCACTGCTGATTTTTTAGGATTTGATTTCACCACTTTAAGTGATCTCTGATCACGATCATTCAAGTTTTCTGACCTAATTTCTTCCTCAAAAATGATGGTTCACTACAAATCCCTCCAGGTTTTAATAATGCATTGGGCAGTTCTTAAGCCAATTTTAGTATTTTCAGCGATCTCCTTAGTTATTTTCTTTGCTTGATGCAGGCCAATAATTTGACACATCCATTTTGACACATTAATTTGACACACCGATTTTGGAAATAGTGACTTCAGTTTTTTGGACAGTGCAGCAATTCTACACTGCTACATATGAAGAGTTTGGTTCCAAAACGCTATAAGTGCCAAAATTACAAAAATTGAGATAACACCATCGAGCAATAGTCCTGCACTTCTTACACATTGCGCAAAAACCCGTCATTAGAAATGCATACTATATGACTATTTTTTCATGGTCAAAGTTTATGTTTTTCTATAAAATGCAATAGGCGCCAACATAGAAAAAGCTGATTTACTCAAAATGACTAAAATGGATATATTGCATTTTGAAACCAAACTCTTCATATATTGTGCAATGACTACTCTAGAATATATTCAAGTTTCATTTTTGTAAAGTTGTCCCTTAAAAAGATATAATAGATTAAGTGTTGAAATTGTAAGGGATGTAACTTTACTCACTTTTGTGAGACACTGTAGGCATAGGCTTGGTTGAAACACCCAGCTCCAGGTCTCATCTTTTATGAACACTGACTGTTGTCTTTCTTCTTTCAGGCCTCCAGGAGGTATTTTATGGGAACGTTTCTGGGCTCCATTTTGTGGATTGCCTTTTTCTCCTATCTCATGGTGTGGTGGGCCCACCAGGTGCGTGCAGAACTGTCATGATGTGAGATTATGCAATGTGGTTTGCTACGGAGTTGGTCAACAACATCCACCTGTTCCTCCAGCAATTGCTCCTCCACTCCACCGCACTCTTCATTACATTTATTCACAAATTTGAAATTAAGGGCCATCTCAGGTGCATTATGAGCACACCTTGAGCAGAAAGAGAGGCCCAACTCAGTCTCTTCTTCCTCAGTAACTGAATACAGGTTATACGCAATGATTCAATTTAAGCATCTTTTTTCATACAAGACAACACATGACATCTGTCTACTCTTAGACTGTTTCACAATCAGGGTACCACACATTGTTTCACAGACACTCAAAATTAAGATCTGGGCATCATTTGTAAAGTGTATGCATGTTTTAGCATATACATGTAAGGACATAAACCCAGAATAGACCGACACATTATAGATTTAGAGTTTTCAGACCGATTAATAAACAGTCATCGCCTTTTGTATTGTTAAAAAACAAGAGAGTTTATATAAAAAACAACTGGTACATTATGACCATTTTCATTACAAACAATATAAGAACAAGATTTTTTAACAGAATGAACATGGAAAATGTCGAGAAGTACACACATTTCTTTTGATATTTTTAAGTCTAGTAAATGGCGTGTTCATTGCTTAATATAAAACTGACCGATACTCATCATTCACCCCAAAACCCAATAATATTGCAAAAAGGGGCCCAAAATGAAACCTTTTTTTTTTACTCAGTACCCTGAGAGTGAAACAGCCCTCTTGCATCAACTTACAGCAGTGACGTGCAGTCGGAGGTTAGTCTATGAGGCAGAATCCTTCCCTTTGCTTGATTAGCAATCAGACAATTAACTAGTTTACGATGACTATTCGGCAGAATGACGGGCCAGTTTAAGTTTCCGCGACATTATTACTGAGTACATCAAACCTGAAATGGTCACTAGACAGATTTACGTGTAGCCTACTTGCTTCCAGGAAGCAAAAGCAATGTCATCAACAACAAATATTAAAACAGTTCGACTAATGCAGTGTTCAATGCTTAATCAATATACAATGTATTCTCATTTAAATATGCGCTTTTTCACCCCCCTACACCCCAAAAAAAGGCAGGCGTTTATTTTCAGTCCTCTTTTCATAATCCGATTAACAAAATATTTAAACGATATACAAAATTACCAAGAGCCGAGAATGTTTCCTTATTGTCCCCCGTCGCCCCGGCAGGACGGGGGACATAGAAATGCTGTTCGTCCGTCCGTCCGTCCGTCCATCCGTACGGGAACAGTGTACTCGCAATAACTTTTGACAGCTTTGATGGAGGCTCACCTAATTCATATGACATTCTTTTTGGTTTGTTAGGTAGATCTCAGCCAAGGGCACAAACTATGCCTTGGCGATGCGTCCATCATCCACAAGTCATGAAAATTGTAATCTCTCTCATGACCTATGGTTATATTTAGCTCATATCACAATGATCCATCCCTCATCCATCTCTCTGTTCAACCAATGACCAATGAGCTACAGTGTCATTGTACTTCACATTATTAGTCGTACAGTGCACCACATTATTTTCAGCCATCAAAACAGTTTTTGCCACGTTTCTGGTCACTTGTGCGACGGGGGACACCAGGCCTTCAGGCCAGCAGGCCATTTTTGATTATTCAGATTTCCATCCTTGCAGTCTCGAATTGAGGCGTATGTGTGAATGAATCACTATACGGGCTTCCTATAGGCTTGATTTTAGCTATTCCTGATTGACAATCAAAACAATTAAGTGGGAACAGGTTCACAAAATCCTGTGATAAAAGTTTGGGTCACTGCCTCACCTCACCGCATGTCTCTGACTCATGGGTACCGGAAAAACAATTTACTTCTTACAATATATAATGCTATACATGATTCAACTGTTAACACCTAGTGAATGCAAATTCCGCCGGCTCCAGAGGCAGCGGCGCATCTCACCAAAAAAACCATCTAGGCCAAGGTAAACTTGAAGCGACAGTCATGCTATATAACCACTTCACGGAAAGAAACTCCGCTAAAGGCTCACGGTTACCATTTTTACCAGAGAGCATTACCAACACCAAACAATTATGAGCTCATAGCAAAAACATGCCAGCGGTGCATGTGTCACATATTATATTGATGCCAGCAAATCCCTGACTTAATTCTACCATCCACATTAAATAAAAGCAGAGAATCTACAGATTCTATCCACAAAAGGTTTACTGCTTGACGACCAAAACTCACTTAATTAGCAGCCGACGAAGAGCAAATGAGTTTTAGCTGACACCACGAATCGAAACAATTGGAACGACGTAAAATTATTGCAGATTGAGACAGAGCAACACAATCTCCCATAGCAGGTAGTTTAACCCAGGACAAGGCCTTTATGGAACCCACTACAGTCCTGTTCTTAACAAATAGATTTCTCAAGTATAAGGTTTGCATATTCATATTTAGACTGCATTAAGTCAATGCTACGAATGCAATGCCACTTATACAGCTAGCTAGCAAGCATATTACAAAACCCAAAACCAGTGAAGTTGGCACGTTGTGTAAATCGTAAATAAAAACAGAATACAATGATTTGCAAATCCTTTTCAACCTATATTCAATTGAATACACTGCAAAGACAAGTTACTTAATGTTCAAGGTAAACTTTGTAATTTTTTGCAAATATTAGCTCATTTGGAATTTGATGCCTACAACGTGTTTCCAAAAAGCTGGCACAAGTGGCAAAAAAGACAAGAAAGTTGAGGAATGCTCATCAAACACGAATTTGGAATATCCCACAGGTGAACGGGCTAATTGGGAATGGGTGCCATGATTGGGTATAAAAGCAGCTTCCCTGAAATGCTCAGTCATTCACAAACAAGGATGGGGCAAGGGTCACCACTTAGTGAACAAATGCGTGAGCTGATTGTCGAACAGTTTAAAAACAACGTTCCTCTACGAGCTATTGCAAGAAATTTAGGGATTTCATCATCTACGGTCCGTAATATCGTCGAAAGGTTCAGAGAATCTGGAGAAATCACTGCACATAAGCGACAAGCCTGAAAACCAACGTTGAATGCCCATGACCTTCGATCCCTCAGGCGGTACAGCATCAAAAACTGACATCAGTGTGTAAAGGACATCACCACATGGGCTCAGGAACACTTAAGAAAACCACAGTCAGTAACTACTGTTCGTTGCTACATCTGCAAGTGCAAGTTAAAACTCTACAATGCAAAGTGAAAGCCATTTATCAACAGCACCCAGAAACGCCGACGACTTTGCTGGGCCCAAGCTCATCTAAGATGGACTGATGCAAAGTCGAAAAGTGTTCGGTGGTCTGACGAGTCCACATTTCAAATTGTTTTTGGAAACTGTGGACATTGTGTCCTCCGGACCAAAGAGGAAAAGAACCCTCCGGACTGTTATAGGCGCAAAGTTCAAAAGCCAGCATCTGTGGTGGTATGGGTGTGTATTAGTGCCTAAGGCATGGGCTATTTACACATATGTGAAGGCACCATCAATGCTGAAAGGTACATACAGGTTTTGGAGCAACATATGTTGCCATCCAAGCAACGTCTTTTTCATGGACGCCCCTGCTTATTTCAGCAAGACAATGCCAAGCCACACTCTGCACGTGTTACAACAGCATGGCTCCGTAGTAAAAGAGTGCGGGTACTAGACTGGCCTGCCTGTAGTCCAGAACCCGTCTCCCTTTGAAAATATGTGGCGCATTATGAAGCATAAAATACAACAACGGAGACCCAGGACTGTTGAACAACTTAAGCCATACATCAAGCAAGAATGGGAAAGAGTTCCACCTGAAAAGCTTCAAAAATTGGTCTCCTCAGTTCCCAAACGTTTACTGAGTGTCTTTAAAAGGAAAGGTGATGTAACAGTGGTAAAAAGGCCCCTGTGCCAACTTTTTTGCAATGTGTTGCTGCCTTTAAATTGTAAGTTAATGATTTGCAAAAAAAAAAAGTTTGAAAATTAAACATCTTGTCAGTGCAGTGTATTCAATTGAATATAAGTTGAAAAGGATTTGCAAATCATTGTATTCTGTTTTTATGTACGATTTAGATAACGTGCCAACTTCACAGGTTTTGTACTTTGTTAAATGAATAATTTTGCAGTGCTGTCATCTGGTGTTCACATGTAACTAAAGTACATTAACGTCAATTAACAAAAAAAAAAAACTCCGCTGAGATAACGTTAGATCTCTAACATTTTATGATGAAAAACTTAGGTGGCTACGCACATTCCACAAGGATGTCACTAAGTTTCAATACTAATTGAATACAACTAGCCACCTAATGAAAAACAACCTTGGCTTTCCACGCATTCTGTTCTCGGGTTATGAGCAGCAATCGAGTTGCTACAGAAAGCTATTCATCTTACTAAATACTTTAAAATATTTGCATCATGACAAGCTTCACTGTCACACACCACTGTTCTGAATACAATGATGTGCATGAGTGGAAGCAAAGTTGAGTTATCGCGTGTGATAGGATTTCAAGATTATGGTTTCAGTGATCACGGTCAAAATCAATAGGGTCTATCCTTGATGTAATAGCAATCCACCCACAAAAGTTCAGACAAATCCGTGCATTACTCTGAGTTATCGCGTGATAGGATTTCAAGATGGCTGCTGTGGCGGCCATATTGTTTCAGTGATCGCGGTGAAAATCAATAGGATCCATCCTTGATGTCATAGCAATCCACCAACCAAATTTCAGACAAATCCGTGCAATACTTTTTGAGTTATGTTGTTCACAAACAGACAAAAACGAGCGAAAACATAACCTCCGCCAACAAAACCTCCACCTCAGCTTCATTGGCGGAGGTAATAACAACCACCGAGAACAAAGTCGAGAACACACACAAGGCAAGGTCACATTTATATTCACATGGCCTGAATAGAAATACAACTTTTAGTCGCTACCAGGGAAAAAGGAACCAATAATTTAAAAGTGCAAAATTAGTAGACTGAATATAGATTACATGTGGTCGTAAGAAAAATGTATTCATGGATTTAGAGGACCATCTTTTCTGGTGGTTTCCCAAGGAAGAACTGATTTTAGCCACCCATGATGGCACCAGGTTGACTGCTGATCCCCTGTTGGCGCTTAGATATGCAGCCCAGCCCTGTGTTTCTGGAGGCCTGTTATAATCACGTTCACGCTTTATACGACAGGCTCATATTAGCGCTTAGAAGGCTAAAATATGCCAAAGGCATACAAAGGACTTCATGTGCCTCTGAATATTGTTTCCAGTCTTCAAAGACGAAAAAACGACGAATCGTCAATCTAGACATGGTGATTATTAGAGTAAATAGTCATTTCTAATCTTTTGCGTAGTATATAAATAGGGCACAGCAGCGAGGCAGGAGTGTGAAATGCATACCAGATATGCAAAATGCATAGGAGTAGGTAGGTCTGAAATAGCCAGGTGATGCACCAGCTGAGGTTAGCTATTAAAGCATTCTTTATTCCACTCATTTCGGGCTAGCAGTGTAATGGTGACAAGCTTGGCGGCTAGCTAACATTAGCTAGCACAGCAAGTTAATTATGGAGTCAACATTTGTAATCTGTTTGTCGTCTTATTCACGATACATGATTTTGCACATTATTGATCTACACATTAATCAGCTGGCTGGCCTATATTAGCCTGCGCCAAATAAAATTGTTTTAGAAGCTTTTTTTGTTTAACATTACCTTTCAAATCGGTCTCATGCCTACTGAGCCATTAGTGCCATGGAAATGCAGTTACCAAGGATTGTGGGAATTATAGGTTTCACTTTAGAAGCCTCAATTAAAAGCACACTACAAATAGAGCACATTTAAAAAGAACCTAACGTTACCCCTTATGGAACATTGTCAATGCTTATAACTGAATTCATATCGGTCAATTATTTATTAACACAACAAAAAATCTCGCCAAAACTGGGTAAATCAGGCAGCACAACTGACTGACAGGGTCCAACCACTGGTGCAATATGGGATTAAGGGCCTCGTTTAATGTGCACAACAACTTCACTGCCGGAAGTGTGGTTACATGATGGCTTGAACCACCAAACATTTTTGACCAATTTTCCCAAATGGTGCCTCTGAGCCTCCAGTTCCTTGCAGTTGTCTGATAACAGTATTGCAAGGCCTGTAGGTGACATTTAATTCCAGTTTACACTACCTTACTAATGCATTACCTTTTTTAATGATCATCAGACATAGCGGATGACTTGTCAATGAAATCAGCAGGTTTTATTTTTGTATAGTGTCCTCAGCTATCCTCATTCCATCAGTTCCGCCAAACACCTGGACCTAGAGCTGGGCAATATATCAATATTATATCGATATCGTAAAAATGTGATGTTAGTGTTGGCTTTTCTGGTTTGAAAAGCTGCATTACCATAAAGGATGGATTGCATTTTTCTGCTCTTACTAGGGCTGTTGTAGCAGTTGCCTGCACCTGCTCGATCTTTATCTCAACATTACTAATAAAGGTTTCCACAATGATATTTTTGATGACATTTTGTGAATCGACATAATATTGATATCAAGGTACTCCGTCAAAAAAAAAAATTGATATATTAGATTTTGTCCTTATCACCCAGCCTTACTGTGACAAGATTACAACTACACTCAAACACAAACACCAAGCAACACCATCATGAATCACAGACCAGGGGTCGGTTCTACACAGCCAGATTACCAAATTGACCAGATCAGCAGATTGCTTATCAAAGGGGACCGGACAGAAAGTGAAAAACATTGGTTCAGGGTCTTATTCAGTGCAACTATCCCGCTAACAGAGTTATCCAACTTTGTAGAACAGACCCCTGACCTTCGTGTATTCATCCAGGTGGGTGAGACTGTGGGAATTTCAGAGGAGATCATGGGCCTGACCATCCTTGCCGCCGGCACCTCCATTCCTGACCTCATTACCAGCGTAATAGTGGCTCGAAAGGGCCTGGGAGACATGGCAGTTTCCAGTTCTGTGGGCAGCAACATCTTTGACATCACAGTGGGGTAAGATTACCATGATATCAATGAAAATGACCATCTCCCTTCCTCCAGAAGGCGTTTTACAGAAGGCGGTTGAGGTAACTGGTGTCCCTGCCTCTGCAAGTGTTAGAGAAGGCTGTTGAGATGACAAGTCTCCCTCTAGCTGCCAGTGTGTTGGAGAGGGCTGTTGAGGTGACTGGTCTCCCTCCCTCCTGCAGGTTGCCGGTTCCCTGGCTGCTCTTCTCTCTCATTAACGGGTTTTCTCCGGTGGCCGTCAGCAGTAACGGGCTCTTCTGCGCCATCGTGCTCCTCTTCCTCATGCTGCTCTTCGTCATCATCTCCATCGCTGCCTGCAGGTGGCAGATGAACAAGGCTCTGGGCTTCACCATGTTCCTGCTCTACTTCCTGTTCCTACTGCTCAGCGTCATGCTGGAAAAGCGTATCATCGTCTGCCCCGTGTCTGTGTGACATACCCATCACCCAGACAACACTACCATCTATGGCACCACTAACCTCTCTCTTATACGGTCAGCCTCAAGAATTTCTCCTTCATAAACCTCAATTCAATGGGTTCAGCTGTGTATTTAAATGACTAAAATGTTCACTCATGTCGTCACCATCTGCAAAGAGACATGAACACACAAGTGCAGGCAAATGTGCGATGATGACTGTGGCGACGTGGGTATCTGAACTAGGATGTGATGTCCAAATTTCTAATTAAGCTGTGTACTCTAGCTCTGCACTGTAAACCCCATCTGCGCAGAAGCCACATCTGTGTTCCTCACCTGCCCAAAATGTGCTTCTTCTCCCCTGTCCACATCTGAGTGCATTATTCTTGCCTCTCCAAACCTCGTGCTCTTCAACCCTGATGTTTCTGACTGGACCACAGCAATGTCGGGGCTAGCCCTATAAATGCAGAGGTCTGACTAAGAGAAGAAGTTACACCATTGGCTACTCAAGCGCTGAAGTTCCCTTATTGGCCACTGCTCCTTGAAAATCAACACACACGAACACGGTCCAGAACGATGTGCTTGGTTTTGACCTAGTCTTGTTTACCCCTGCTGATGCCCCGGTGAAACAGACCCAGTTTGCATCTACCTGTCATTACTCACATTTAATCATTGTCCACTGATTCAGTTGACCTTTCAAGAGGCCAGTCAAAGCTTCAGAGTGAGGGACTCTGATCTATCCACTGGCAAAATCAACAACTTTCGTGAAACCCAGGAGAGTTCTGAATGTGTTTACTAAACCAACGGTAGTATGTCCAATAGGTTGTAAGTATAGAAATCATGAATATGTCTGTTATGTGACTCTACAGGTTGATGTGACTTGGACCTGTTCTACAAAGCAGGATTATTTGATTGGGCAGATAACTGTATCAAATTATTTGTCTTCACTCCACAGTCCAGACATGGCAAAGCTCAGGTTTTACTCAGCGCAATTATCCAGAAAACTTATCAATCTTGCTTTGTGGAACATGCCCCAGGGGTAATAAATTTCTTATGAGTGAACATTCTAGCTGGAGGTTGCTTTCACCATCATTTGCTGGAATGGTCTCACTGAAAGATGTCTGGTAATTGCATCAAGTCTCTCATTCTGGCCTGACCAATTAGGTAGTACCAGTCTTCCATCCGTTTCCTATTTTCACATCAACTTTAATGTCGAACCATATTTTTTTTTTATACCTACCACAGTCCGGATCTCAGGGGGCACGACATTCACCACCTGATATTGCAGCGCAAGCCTAATTTTTCTGAATCGTCATTACTCCAGAGGAACCACTTCCGAAAAGGGTGCCTTTTCTAGCTCGGACACTATTGTCTCAATTTCCTCAGACATGAAATTCCTTTATTTCCTTTAGTGGCCATGCTTCTCACTCTCAACCTTGCCGTCTCCCCATGGTACACCTCTCGGCAAAGGATGCACCAGTACTTATATAGAAGAATGGGAGCGAGGCAGTGTGCCAATTGAAAACTGTGGACATGCACCCGTCAATTGAGAATGATTCTGATTCACTAGCATATGCACTGTGGTAGGAACTAAATTGAGCAGTCCACACATGTAATGAATTTGGTAATTTTGTGCTCAAAGAACATTTCTATGCGCATATTAGTGAAAGTGGTACTGAGAGAAACCGACAGGCTCTGAAGTTGAATTGCACCATTATGTATTCCAACTTTACTGCCAATGCTAGATTTCAATCACTATACTGTCTATTTCCAGAGCTGACCTAAATCTGAGTCAGGGTGCTTTCACACTAGGGACTGGGATCCGAGTACACTTGACCCCAAAGTCCAGTTCATTTGGCATGGTACGCGAGTACGATTGGAAGAGGTGGACTCGGGCACGGCTCATCCGTACTCGTACCAAATGTGAAAGAAGCCGAAAGAAGCACTACTTATAGTAACCAGCAGATGGCACAAAGTGCCTTCAACCATGATGCAAATTCCAACAGCATAGAAACAATATTCTCTGGAAGGCATACGGGTCATTCCATATGAACAACCAAAGGTCCCATAATGACCGACTCAGATTTGGCTAAAAAAAAATTTGTACTGGTACCTTAACATATGATGAACATGTGCGAAATATTTTGTCAAAATTCTAAAGGGTTTTTGTGCTGTGGCTCTTCAAAATAGGGTGGTATACCCCATTTTTGACCCTTGCCAATCTCGCATGTTTAAGAACAGCCATATTTGGATGCCAATATCTTGGGAATGAAATGAGTTGTGAGCTTGAAAAGTAATATAGTTTGTAATTAGCACCCAGGCTTTCAGGATCTGTCATCAGAAAAGTCCTATCTCCTCTAGTTTTTGAGGTATTGGCCTCCAAAGTAGTGGTTTTGTTATGTGCGAAAATGAAAAATTCAATTTTCAGGGGGCAACTGTCATGCTACAATAAATCACAACCGTTTATTGGGGCTACATTCCTTCTATTTAGGCACATGACTATCTGTAGAAAGTTTTTGGATAGTATTGAAATCATAATTTAGGAGTAAGGGAGCTCCAAAAATGGCTCAGACTGAAAAAATGCAATTTTAGACCAATTTTTAACAGTCAAAATCATAGCGAATTTATTTATCCAGGACAACAATATTTTTTCTATATAATTGTACATATACGTCAATCATCTGGTCAAAAAATCAGATTGTTTTCTCAACTCCTTCATATGTAAATAATTATCTCAATTATAGACACTTTTCGCCCTTAAACGACTTAACTACAACTAACTATTGAGACTTCCTGCTTCTTATTTACAGTACTAGGCAACATAGGTGTGCAAATGAGTGATGACTGACTGCTTTTGCTTGTATTACATCAGCTTATCAGGTATTTCATCAGCTAACCATGTATTGCATCATCTTTATTTCAGCATTGCATCAGCCATACATTGAAAACAAAATAAGCTTCATTCAGTTCATTGACATTCAGCATGGCAACTGAGATGTGCAAAATTGGCGTTTCTCTGGGTGAGGAATTTCACGAGAAAACACACTTCAGAAAGACTGGTTTCATTAAAATACAATCATTTGAAAATGTTTGGGCACCCCTGATCATTTTCTAGATTTTTCTATATAAATCATTGGCTGTTCGGATCAGCAATTTCAGTTAAATATATCATATTTATCATAGAAAAAAATTGTTGTCCTGAGTAAATGACTACGCTATGATTTTGACTGTTAAAAATTGGTCTTAAATTGCATTTTTTCAGTCTGAGCCATGTTTGAAGCACCCTTACTCCTAAATTATGATTTCAATACTGTCCAATACTGGGGAAGAGAAACTTGCACCAACTTGTACTCAATTTATTCTTCCCAATGCACACAGTAGGCATATGCACACATTTTCTGAGAATTTCTTCTCCACTCAGATTTTCATGCTTTCATCAGCATGTTGATTTGGGGTGGGAATCATTTTTGAAAAAGGCCATGACAACACACAAAAAGATACTACTCCAAACAGAAGAGAGGCACATTACAAAGTGTGGTATTTTGTCCATCAGTTATTTGGCACAAATAGACAAAACATTCCGGTCCACACAATATACCAAAAATACACACAAACAATGAGCCAATATAAGAATTATTAACCCCTTTGCGCAGAAGCCAAATTTGGCCTTTTGGGTGTTACCTGATTTAAGGCTTTATAATTCAAGATTGCAGCCTCACAGACAGAAAAACTCAATTGAGTCTAGACACTTGAAGCATTTAGACTCCCATCGTATTTCAGTTTATTTTTATGACTTTGGTGGAGAAAGGGGCTGCAAACATAAAAAATCTTCATGAGAATTCAACATTGAAATAGCAAAAATAATAAAAAATAATAAAAAAAATAATACTGACAAATGAAAAACTGCTGGGGCTTAAATCTATAAATTTCTGGGATCATAAACTTCTTGACCACAAGTACATTTCATCTTGCACATTACATTCTAGATTACCCACTTGCTATGAGCTAAATTAGATAGCTATCCAGGTCTCTCCCCAAAGTCTGAGATCCATCAAAGTGGTTCACTATCAAATCATACATAAACATATATTTAACACAAATTAACTTTTTGGGCATGAAATTCAGCATGAACTAATGATTTTCTGGTTGAGTTTAGCATGAATTTATCAATATCAGTGCAGTTGAACATCATTGGTCACCAGTAACCTCTTCAAACACAAAACATGCCTTTTCTCCATAATAAAGTTAACAATATTGTCCATTTTTCTTCGAAGTCCCCCAAGCATTAAATAAAGTGCTGATTAAACAACGATAACATTCACGCTGCAATGAAAAGCTAACCGCTCACACATCCGAGCTCATAACCTTACACCTTATAAGGGTAAAAACTCACTAACTCAGTAATATCTGAATTCTGAAATACACCTTTTTAACAGAACAAAAATGTCACTTTCAGGAAAAATCAAACATGTGCCTCCATATTCAACAGAATGGTGTAATGAACGTACCGAGGAATCTACCGACGTGCGTGGGCTGCATGCATTTGGAGAAACGAAAACCTCGGCATTCGATGTCTTTAAACGCGGTATAAATTCTACAGCAAAATGCCATATTGAGCAAAATGCAAACAGAGAAGAAGTATAACCCATTTTCTTCACTGATGCCCTCCTCCAGAGACAGATGTATCGGGTAGAAGGAACCCTCCAGTACTGTTTCATTCGGAATAATTCCCATTGACCGCATCCATACAACATGCATCTTGTAAATGATAGTGAACAATTCAGGCCGGTTTCGAGTGTCTTTGTTTTTGATATCGCATCATTTTCAGCTGCACAACCGTGGCAAACATTCGAAGAACACAACTGACCTTACTTTTACGCTTAGCTTTGTATCCTATTGTCCGATCAATGTATTTCAGTTATTGAGGAAAGTTTAAACACTCGGGAAATGGATAAGAAACGAGTCTATCAACACATCGTTGCCGGGGAAGCTTCATGAGGGCGTGAACTATAACTGTACAGTTACGCAGATGAATCTGAGTATATAATTGAGTGACTGGCTATCGACACCAGTACTTTGGTGGATAGAAGGGAGCGCTGAAGGAATATACGCGTTAATCCATGGGAGGCAACTACGCAGATTTTGTGTGTGATGACTAATTCACAGTAGAATGAGACAGGATGAATACTATGTCAGATTTTTTGCTTCACAAAATGTATTTCTTTAACCACTAATTGGAATACTGTTGGCTCACTGTAGCTAAAATGGTTGCTACAGAGTACTAAGTTTTTTACTGTTGCAAGTGATAATTTTTTATAACTACTGGATCGATACATTGGGCAAGGATATTGACCAGTTTGCACATCAGGCTTAGCTGAGGAGTTTAATTCATGCTACTCCTGAAAACAGGGATTGGAGGGAACTTCTCCATACTTTAAATCGCGTTTCAGCTCTGCCTGCTTGCGAATATTCAATAGCTGATCCAAGGGTGCCATCTCATGGTCGAGTACTGTAACTAAGTGCTTAGACGCGAGCTTCTACATCTGCAGAAAGGGGTCAAGGTAACAAAATTAAAAATAGGACCAAGGGTCCTGTAGCTTACCGACAAACAGTCTTACAGCGATGATACAAGTTATAAAAATTCCATGTAAGTATGACATTTGAATCAATGAAAATCAATGTCAAGGTCACTAAATAAAAGTTTACATAGCTTTATAAGACCTGTTATACAATCCTAGGCTCTGAAGCAGTTTTGTAGATACAAATCATTAATATATGTCAATATGTATTCAATATGTCAATTGTGAAAAATTAGAGGTCACAGAATGTCGAGTTGTGGACAGCAAATGGACTTCATATATGACTTCTAAATGCCTCTATACAAACCTTGGCACAATCTGTGATGATTTTGGTGGTACAAGTCATTGGAATTTCACTGTGGAGTTTGACCCTAAAAGGTCACTGACAGTCAAGTTGAATGTCACCAAATGAAAGTTCATATGCGACTTCCTTGATGTCAATGACACAAACTTAGGCTCCATCTGTGACTGTTTTAGTGATACAAGTCATTGAATTTTCACTAGGTCACATTTGACCTTTGAAGGTCAATACGAAGGTCACCAAATTAAAAGTTCGTATATGACTTCCTATATGTCTGAAATACCAACCTGGACTCCATCTGTGGCCGTTTTGGCAAGACAAGTCATTGTAATTGTATTATGTCAAGTTTGACCTTCAAATGTCATCAGTCACGCTGAATGTCACCAAATGAAAGTTCATATGTGACTTCCTATGTCAGTAACACAATCCTAGGCTATATCTTATATCTTCAGTGATAGAAGCCACTAAATTTTCTGAAAATTTAAATTTTTGAAAGTCAATATGAAGAAATGAAAGTTCATACATGACTTCCTATACTTCTTCAATACAAACCTACACTCAAATCTTTAACGATTTTGCTGATACAAGTCATTGAAATTTCACTGTATAGTTTGGCCGTTCAAGGTCACTGAAGGTCAAATTCATGGTCACCCAATGAAACTTCATACATGACTTCCTATATGGTCACAATACAAACCTAAACTCAATCTCTAATAGTTTTGGTGGTAGAAGTCATTGAAATTTCACTGCGTGAAGTTTGACCTTCGAAGGGCACCGAACGTCAAGGCCACCAAATGACGACAGTTCATGTATGACTTCCTATACATCTCCAATACAAACCAAAACTATCTAACCATTTTGCTGAAATGTCATTGAAATTTCACTGAAGTTTGGGCATGTAAAGTCACTGAAGGTTAAGTTCATTGTCACCAAATCAAACTTCATACATGGCTTCCTATATGCCCACAATACAAACCTAAGCTCCATCTATAGTAGTTTTGGTGATAGTCATTGAAATTCCACTATGTGAAGCTTCGAAGGTCGCTGAAGGTCAAGTTCAACACCCCCAAATGAAACTTCATACATGACTTCATATAAGTGTTCAATGCAATATGTTCCCAACTATGATTAGTAAAAATAGTAATAAAGAAACTGCTTATCGATAAACATTCAACATAATTCAGATGAAGCTCGGTGTCAATTATGAAGACAATCCAGTGAACTGAACTTGAGATATCTCGCTGACAAGTTCAACATGCAGATAAACATGCTGAAATAATCAATGCGTCGTTGTGACCTTGAAAATGATTGTCAAGGTCACCAATATCGACTGGGCCCTGTGCCTTTACAAGATAAAGCTTGGTGTCAAATATGAATACTACACTGACCAAAACTTCCAACGAAACACTCGGGTTTATTGTAACACGTCATTTTCTTACAATAAATTTAACAATACATTACAAATATTAAGATTCAAATCAAAAACACAGTCTTAGAGTCAGGAATGGAGAACAGATTTTTCCTGGTGTCCAATTCATTGCATCAGTTGAAGGCGCAATTCTGGATCACCGAAGTCAGTATCTTGTATGGCCTCCTCTGGCGTCACACACAGCCTGGATTCTGCGATGCATGGAGTCAATCAAATGCCGAATTTCAGCCTGTGTGATGTGGTCCCATTCCTCCTGGAGTGCTTGACGCAACTGTTGGACTGTGGCTGGTTCTGGATCACGCCTTCTCACCCGGCGATCCAGAATATCCCATAGATGTTCTATAGCAGTGATTCTCAAAGTGTGGGCCGTGGTGGTACTGCAGGTGGGCCGTGAGAGGTCATTAAAAATGTGATTCATTTTTGCAAATATGATTTTTTAATGATTTTTATTGTAAAATATTTATAGCACGATTTTTAAAAATATTTAGAAGTAATAACCTATTGAGTGCTATTGACCTCACAATATCAGAGTGGAACTGCGACAGGGGTAAGGATGTCGTCACGGAAACCTCAGTGCGGCCCGTTACCATCGATGAAAATGAGGTCTGTCTTGTGTCTACTGCTTATTCCAGCCCAAACCATCACACTGGGTCCACCCCAGCGGTCACGCTGCAGGATGTTAGCTTCAGTATAACGTTCCCATCGCCTACGCCATACACGCAGTCTTCACTCTGACACACTCAACTTGAACCTCGATTCATCGGAGAAGAGCACCCATTCCACCTGAGAGCATTCCAGCCCAAATGTGCCCTAGACCAGGGGTCCCCAATCTTTCCCAGAAAGGGCCAGTGTGGGTGCAGGCTTTCATTGCAACCAAGCAGCTACACACCTGATACTACTAATCAACCCCTGGATTCTTTGCTAATAAGCTTGTTTAGTAGGATCAGGTGTGTAGCTGCTTGGTTGCAATGAAATGGCCGGTGTGGGTGCAGGCTTTCTGGGAAAGATTGGGGACCCCTGCCCTAGACCATCACAGACGGACATGGCGACGTGCAGGAGTTAACACCAAACCACTGCGGGGAGGTCGGTTGAGCAAGTCGGCTTCATGCAGGTGGTTGCATACGGTTTGGTCGCTAATCCAGTTCTGGTGACGACCTCTGGTCTGAGCAGCAGTGACTAACTGGCAGGAAGCGATTGCGCAGGTGCAGGGGGCGAATATGGCGATCCTGTTGAGGGGTGGTGACACGTGGTCTGGGGGCACGTGGTCGATCACCGGTGCTTCCTGTTTCACTATACTGGTTGCAGAGATGTGATATGGTCGACACGTGGACGCCCAGGTTCCTTGCAACCCGTCTTTGCGACATTCTACCTGTGAGCATACCAATGGCTCGCTCTCGCTGATTTTGACCTAGGCCTGGCATGGTCACACGTTGACCCAGGATAATACAAAGGAATATTTAAGTTGCCCATTGCCATGGCTATTTATTGACCAAATTCTCGAAGGATTGGTCAATGAGTTCTACTCAACCTGACGGGATAGGCAAAATTCTAAACAATGTGCAATCAAGCGGAACGAGCTGCCCACACGACAAAATCAAAACAATTTTCTGAGCTTTTAAGTTGTAGTTGATATCATGTATCATGGCTCAAGACCAATGTCCCATTTTCTGTACTACAAATATTTCAAAATTGTATGTGTTGCGTTGGAGGTTTTGGTCAGTGTATCATAGACCTACATCTCGGGTATACAGTATAAATAACAAAGTCAAAGACCTTGATGACCATAATTATGCTGGCTACTGTAACTTGATTTAAATTCACATAATGATGTTCAAGAATCAGGTTGAAAATAATTTCAACATTGACACTGTGCCGAGGAAAATGGTTTGTATTTCTGAAAATCCCACTGAATGCACATCCATTTCCAAAGTCACAATATGCTTCTGATAAGACATACAGTAACTTCTCTTGGTATGAGGAAAAAAGCTGTCATTTGTTTTCCAGATCAAACGCTTTGCAAACTGGAGCTGGGGACACGTACTATGATATGCTTCAGGGCAGCAAATAGGCCTACTTCTGACGGCGAGCCGAATACAGGAACAGTGATTTGAAGACGACAACAAACTAGGCAGTCAGTACATGACAAACGCAGACATACACTACAACCTTTTCTTTTACATCCGAACGTCACGTAGGCAATTATTTTTTATTATTTTGAATTACCTTATCAGAGAACTAGCCCACTAGCTAGCTGGCTTAAATGGCCAGGCAGTATGCTGGCACACTTCGCATTTATGTTGCTAACTTCTAGATAAACGTTTTTATCATAACTCGGGCTGGTAGGCCACGAGTCTAAATTTCGGCTCCGGATTTTTTTTTTCTTTTTCCCCCCCTCGGGGTCACGATTGTCCTACTCATGCGCTCTTAAGGTTTTAGCCCATAGATATTATATACAGCGCCCTCCATAATTATTGGCCAGCCAGGTTAAAATGTGTTAAAAGCCTTAAAATAAATTCAATTTTTATCGCAGAAGCATACTCTCACACTGAAAGTTGTTGAAAAATGTAACCTTCGACCCAAATGAATTTTGGGAAATAAAAAAAATTTTTAAAAATCCCTGACTAAGCAATAATTATTTTTCATAAAATCACCTGTTCCACAATTATTGGCACCCCTAACAATTCCTGGAAAATAAATGCAATTGAAGTATTTCTGTCATTTCTACAGTAGTTTAGAAAGTTGATCAGAGTATCTAGGAACATTTATTTAGTTATTCATCACTTCCTGTTTCCCTGGGGTATAAATATGACATGACACAGAGGCCATTTCTCTTAGCCACTCTTCAACATGGGAAAGACAAAGGAACACACCATTCAAGTAAGGCAGATGTGTGTCGACCTTCACAAGTCAAGTAATGGCTACAAAAAAATAGCCTGCACCTGCCCATATCTACTGTCAGAGGAATCATTAAGAAGTTTAAAACAACTGGAACAGTGGTAAACAAGCCTGGACGAGGACGCAAGGTTATTTGGCCACCACGCACAGTGAGGAGGATGGTAAGAGAAATAAAAAGTTCTCCAAAGCTCACCGTTAAAGAATTGCAACAAATGGTGGCATCTTGGAGTCACAAAGTCTCCAAAACAACCATAAGGCGCCATCTACATGCCAGCAAGCTGTTTGGGAGGCATGCACGGAAAAAAACCTTTTCTCACTCACAATCATTAACGCAAACGTCTGGAGTTCGTTGAGTGGTACTGGGACTTCAACTGGGAACGTGTGCTTCAGTCAGATGAAACCAAGATAGTGCTTTTTAGCAAAAAACACTCTTCGTGGGTCTGGTGGAACACAAAAGATGAGTATGCAGCGCTTCCTCCACCCATTCTCAAAAGAATTTTCTTATTTCTCCACAGTTCACCAAACTTATTCCCGCATCGATTGTTTTTTTATAGAAAGGGCTCTTTTACCTGCTGTGAAATCCACCGAATATTCTGCTATTGTCATATCTGACCACGCTCCTCACATCTTAGATTTAGTACTCTCCCCTGGTACTACAAAACAATGGAGGTTTAATACAGGGCTCCTGGCTGGAGATGAGTTCTGTGATTGTATCTCCAAAAAAAATCAGTGTTTTCCTTGAGAATAATAAAACTGAGTCCACATCACCCTCTCTGTTATGGGAAACATTAAAGGTAGTAATTAGGGGAGATGCCATCTCATACAGCTCACATCTAGCTAGGAAAAACAAAGAGAAACAGCAAAAGCTTATTGATGCAATCCTCAACGTAGATAGAGAATATTCAAGCTCTCCCAGTCCAGAACTATATGTTAATAGGGTCAATTTACAATCTGAATATGACCTTCTCTCTACAGATAAAGCAGAGTACCTTTTAAGGCGGACCAAAGGGACATACTATGAATACGGTGACAAAGCCAGCCGTCTCCTCGCCCTTCAACTTAAACGCCAATCAGCCTTAAATTTCATATCGCAAATTTATGACACCTCTCACTCTCTAACTACCAGCCCAGCTGAAATAAATTTTACTTTTACTGATTATATCTCTAATCTTTATCAATCTGAACGTCCTGCAAATAAGAGCACAATGGATAATTTCTTAGATAACATAGATATACCTACCATAGATACTCATATTAAAGATGAGTTGGAAAAACCAATACAGTTGAAAGAGTTAATTTCTTGTCTTAAATCAATGTAAAATAACAAAGCTCCAGGGCCGGATGGATTTCCGATTGATTTTTACAATAAATTTTCCTTTCAACTTGCTCCTTTGTTATTAGACATGTTTAATGATTCGCTGAAACGAGGCCTTCTGCCTCCAACTTTAAATCAGGCTTCAATCTCACTCATACCTAAAAAAGACAAAAATTAGATGAATGTAGCAGCTGGAGACCAATAAGTTTATTAAATTCAGATGTGAAACTTCTAGCCAAAGTACTAGCATGTTGTTTGGATCCTTGTCTACCAGACATAATTTCCAAGGATCAAACAGGTTTTGTTAGCGGCCGTCAACTATCATCTAACATTAGGAGACTTTTAAATATTGTGCTATCGCCTAATACGTCCCTGGCCGCTGAAATGGTTATATCTTTAGACGCGGAGAAGGCCTTCGACCGGGTTGAATGGGATTATTTGTTTTCTGTACTAAGGAAATTTGGCTTTGGGTCTAAATTTATTTCTTGGATACAACTTTTATACTCTGCCCCTTCTGCTTGTGTAACAACCAACTTTAGAAGGTCTGAATATTTCCCCTTATCAAGAGGGACTCGGCAAGGGTGCCCATTGTCTCCTTTGCTTTTCGCCATGGCAATAGAGCCTCTTTCCATTGCTCTCAAATCTTCTTCATGTTTCACTGGTATTTTTAGAGCTGGACAAAAGCATCGAGTCTCTCTCTACGCTGATGACTTGTTGCTGTATGTCACAGACCCGGTTAATTGTGTAGATGACATTTTACAAATTTTGACAACTTTTGGATCATTCTCAGGTTATAAATTAAATATCAGTAAAAGCGAATGTTTTCCAGTAAACATGGCAGCTAAACAGATCCCATCAGATGCACTACCATTTCGTTTGGCCCATAACAGCTTTCGCTATTTAGGTATTAATATTTCTCACTCCCTCCCCTTACTACATAAAAACAATTTCACAAAGTTGGTTACGGAAGTCAGGACTGATTTGACGCGCTGGGACTCTCTCCCTCTCTCGTTAATAGGCAGAATTAATTCTATTAAAATGAATATTCTCCCGAGATTTTTGTTTCTTTTCCAGTGTCTTCCAATTTTCTTATCTAAATCATGTATACAAATGTTAAACAAAATGATATTGAGATTTATTTGGGCTGGTAAGAACCCAAGAGCACGTCAAACAACTCTCCAAAGAAGCAAAGCAGATGGGGGTCTTGCATTGCCTAACTTATTGTTTTACTATTGGGCTGCCAATCTTCAAAAAATTCATGCCTGGTGTAATTCTCCGAGCTTGGACTGGTGCATCATGGAAGATGCTTCTTGTTATCCCTCATCTTTGGCAGCTCTGGCTTGTGCCCCTCTAGCTTCTCATCATCCTAGTTATATTAAAAACCCAATTATTCTTTCCTCTTTAAAAATTTGGAAACAATTCAGGCAACATTTCAAACTCACAACATCCGTCGCTTTAAGCCCTATTTGCAACAATCATCTCTTTCCCTCCTCCAGTGAAGACACAGCTTTCACTCTGTGGAGAGAGAGAGGTCTGGTTCATTTTTCAGATTTATATTCAGGGGGCATATTCTCCACATTTAATTATCTCCGTGTTAAATATAACTTACCCCAGTCTCATATGTTTCGATACTTCCAAGCACGGAATTATGCCGGCACACACTTTACACCTTTCCCTCAATCTCCAACAGGATCTCTTATCACTGAGGTACTCCCTCTACCACTGGCTCGTAATAAGATTTCAGTATTATTCGACCTCATATCATCTTCAAATACATCCACCCTCGCAAAGCTCAGGGATAGCTGGGAAAAGGAGCTTGGCTTTGATCTGACGGATGAGTGGTGGAGGAAAGCACTGATCAGGGTCAATTCTACATCTTCTTGTGCTCGTCTTAAGTTTAATCCAATTTAAGGTCCTCCACAAAATTCATTTCACAAAACATAAACTTAGTAAGTTATTCTCAGGCACAAATGATATCTGTGATAGGTGTGGCCTTTCTCCAGCAGACCATGTTCATATGTTCTTTTCTTGCCCCAAACTAGTCAACTTCTGGTCATGCTTTTTTAAATCGTTAAACAAAGCCCTCAACATCACATTAGAAACCTGTCCGTTATTATCCATCTTTGGGGTACCTCGTATTTCAGTTAATCTCACTAAAAAGAACTCTGATGTTGTTGCTTCTGCCTCACTCATAGCCCGCAGACGTATTCTATTACATTGGAATAGCTCAAATGCCCCTCCTGCTACGTCTTGGTTGAGTGACCTAATGTCTTTTCTGTCTTTGGAAAAAGTTAAATATTCCTTAAGAGGCTCAGCAGCCAATTTCTATAAAATATGGCAACCTGTCATTACATATGTAAACACCCTCACCTCTCTGGACCCCAATTGAATAAATTAGATGTATCCTATTTACTTTTAGAGAGCACATTAGACATCCTGTATGTATGTACTTATCGATATTATTCCTCCCTCACCTCACCCCCCCCCCTTTTTTTCTTTTTTTCCCCCCCTTTTCTTTTCTGGGGAGGGGTTGCTCTTTTTTCTGGTTTGTTGTTCCACAAGTGTTAAAGGGAGAAAAAAAAAAAAAAAAAAAGTGGAAAACAGCTATGGAATAACTGGATACTTTGTATTGATGCTGTGAAATGTTGGACTCCAATAAAAAATTTAAAGAAAAGATGAGTATGCAGAAAAGCACCTCATGCCCACTGAAGTATGGGGGAGAATCGGTGATGCTGTAGGCCTGTTTCTCTTCCAGGGGCCCTGGGAACCTTGTTAGGGTGCATGGCATCATGAATGCTTTGAAATACCAGTACATTTTAAATCAAAATCTGGTGGACTCTGGGTCTTTCAGCAAGATAAACATGTGACCAAATCTACACAGAAATGGTTCAGACACAGAATCAAGCTCCTCCCATGGCCATCTCAGTCCCCAGACCTCAACCCCATTTGAAAACCTGTGGAGTGAGCTGAAGAGGAGAGTGCAGAGGAGAGGACCCAGGTCGCTGGATGATTTAGAGAGATTGTGCAAAGAGGAATGGTCAAAGATCCCTCTTTCTGTATTCTTTCATCTTGTGAAACATCATAGGACAAGATTAGGTGCCGTTTTGTTGGCAAAAGGGGGTTGTACAAAGTATTAACATCAGGGGTGCTAATAATTGTGGCACACTTGATTTGATATGAAAGAATTTTCTTAATGAGAGATTTTTTTCCCCACTGAATAAATGCACTGGAAAAAAGAGGAAAATCCAACCTTTAATTCAGTGTGGTCCTATATTTTTAGAAAAAAACTGAATTTATTAGAAGCTAAAAAACATATCTTAACCAGGGGCGCCAATAATTATGGAGGGCGCTATATTACAACACTACATTGCTGATAGGGCACGCTATAGTGAAGCATCTGTTCCAGGAGCGTATACACTGGGAAGTTTAATTCGCACATACACTCCCATTCATTTTCATCTACTGTAAAATAATATTTTCAAAAACACTTGCGTGCAATTCAGGGTGATTTTGGTATAAAAATGCATCAATTTTATATAGCGCTTTTCTAGGCACTCAAAGACGCTTCACAATGGATACATTATTCTTTCACTCACACAATCATGCCCTGATGGTGGTAAACTAGGTTTTGTAGCCACAGCTGCCCTGGGGAAGACTGACGAAAGCGTGCCTGCCAGTATGCGCCTTCTGACCACCACCAAACATTCACACACAGCCATACCCTATATTGCATGTTTTTGTGGGTGAGGAAAACCGGAGTACCCGGAGGAAACCCACGCGAACACATGGAGAAAATGCAAACTCCACACAGAAAGGTCCCAGGTCAGATTCAAACCCACAACCTTTTGCTGAGAGGCAGTGGTGCTAACCACTGTGCCACCGTGCCTTCGGTATCAACTTTCACGTGCCAGCAGAAAAGTTCAGTTGCGGTGACTGAGCCTTTTAATGACCCTATGATAACTTTGAAGCAGTTATCTTTTCACCGTTATAAGCAATGTCGATTGAATATAGCAACCCACCAGTAACTCACAATCTTGGCGACTCCTCTCCATAGCTACATCTTTTTTTGTCTCGATATTCAATGAGTGAGCAATCAAAGTGGCCTATTGGGAAACCCGAGACCGCAGTAGGCTCTCTTCCATTTCCAGAGCCTCCTGTTCTACCACCAAAGAACATGATTGGCCAGAGCACGGCGGCCGCTGCTCCTTATTTGAATGAGATTCAGGTTTTGGCCGCTGGCTTCACCAACTTCTCACCGCGTCACTCTTCTACCAGTCCCATAATGCATTGCGAAGGCGCTCAATTGAAAGAGAATGGGAGCGGCACGAAATTTCAAGCAGCTGCAGTGTGTTCCTACCGTTAGCACCGGATACACATGTAATGTCGCTCACTTCGCCATACTGGAATCAAACATTTTCAGGAGGTTGAAATTCTTTTCGGACGTTAACATTTTAATTTTTTTGGGCCTACTACTGAATATGCCTACATCAGAAGTGATTAAAAGCAGAAAATCAAGTCAACTAGTCTGAAAACGTCTTCTAGATCGGACTACTATTTCAGAATTTGTGCATGACAAAAAGGGTCTTGAAGCAAAATTTTGGTATATCGGAAAAAGTATGCTTGTAAAAATTTCGAAGCACTTGGGTTTGTTTGGCAGTTCACGCATGCATTTTATGCGCAATCACATCTGCCTGTTTTCTTGTCTCGATGTTGTATCTATAAGGGGACCTAATATGCTGATCCTTCTTTGAATACATATTAGTAATGTTATAATGTTGGTTGTCCATGCTCAACCTCTGAAGTGTGTCTAAACATAAGATACAGGGATTTTGCCGTAATCCAAGAACGTGATTTCATGAGTGGGATTTCCTCTCTGAACAGCTCCTCTCAAGAGCTTCACGAGATCTGGGCAAAACCTGACGTCAGGTTGTGCCATCCAATTAGTAAGGACCTAGCCAGAGCCAACCACTGCGTTGGACCTGCCCACACCGGAAACTATTCTAGCAGGCACTAACAATGGCAGATCATACTATGCCTTAGTAGCGTCTACACTACTGAAATCTGAAAGAAGAACTGCAGATCATTTGAGGTGCAATTTTGTCAGTATCTCTCCCAAAGCTACTAGTCCGTTTACTTTTGGACGCGAAGAAAATCAAATATTTCTCCTCCAAAAGACGATGCCACCAGAAATCAGTGGGTAGCTTTTTTTGTTTGCTGGCAGCAAATAGCAATGGCCAAAGGGAAAGTTAACTTTGTGCTGAGCATTTCACCAAAGCCAGCTTTGTCGATCGAGGATAATTCGACACAGGATAATCGTTTCAGCTGCTTCTCAAACCTGAAGCAGTTGCATCGATCAAGTGTTCTGAGCCACAAGCTGTAAGTAATCATATAACAGCAAATAATGTAAGTGAAGCGAACGTGTTACGGGTGGCTCGCAGGACCGTTATGAGATAGTTAGCACTAACAACTGGCCTCAAACGCAGGCTTTGTAAAATATCTGAAGATAAAGGCTGTATCGGTCGCGACTGTCCGTGACTCACCGGCACACAAGCTGTAAGTTACTTTCACAGCATAAGCCAACCTGACATAATAGCCAGTTTATTGTGGCTGTAGCACAGTGGCTAATGTAGCCAAGTTACTGTTGCTAATGTTTGTGTCCTAAATATGCAAGAGTGATATCAGGGGAAATTCTACAGAAGGTGTGTGAACAAAAACCTCATGGGGGGGGGGGGGGGGGGGGGTTTGATTGACAGCTGTATCATTCCAATCATTTGATTTGGTCGTATGTTTGATTGGCTGTTATTTTGTAGCTCTTGCCCCTTACAGGATAGACGTATTTTTTTCATTCCAGTGTCAGGTCATTCCAAGTCAGATCACCCAATGGATGTCACCCCACCCCCTTGGATTTTGCTCAAATTTGGTTTCTAGGGTGGTTTTTGCTGGCAAAGCTGAAATACCAAATATCAGCTCAATCCGACCAGCGGTTCCTGAGTTATGGCCCACCCAATTTAGCAAAAAAATAAAAAATAAAAAAAATAAAAATCGGTCAAAATGGGGGTACCGGCCGATGTTTGACCACCCATATCTCAGCAACCGGTGTGGCTATCACAATAAAATTGGTGTCTCTGGACTGGAAATTCACCAAGGAATCCAAATCTGGCCTGAATTTGATGTCATCATATTTTATATTTACCATACCTTATGACCTTGTTGACCTCGTGACCTTGACACAAAACCCACACAAAATTGTGGCCCCATATGTGCCCTATATTATATTCAAAAAGGCAGAGGTGTATTTTTCCCTCATTTTCCAAAAATCCACATCATATACCTTGTCTGCAGTTTTGCCTTAATCTACTTGAATTTACAGCGTTTGAGTGATAGTCCTTCAATTTTCAAGCGTGGATCTCAAATAAAGCCATTTCTCTGAAAGAATGAAGAAAGCAGAGGGGAGATTTTGGACAGTTCGACATTCTGAAGTGAATTTGAAGATGTAAGTATGCATTAATCAATCATTCTCAGTGATCATCAACAACATATTAACTTTGGAAAGTTGCTGTGCTGTCCACCTCCAATTTTAAGTATCATACTTCCTTCCCAGTGTACCCTAGGCTCTGCATGACAACCATGATTGATAATAACTTTTCTAATGAATTTGAATTTTAAAAATTGATTTTAAGCATAATGTTGCTGACAAGAAAATTTCTTGAAATATTCTTCAAAGGTTAATCTCATCTGTAAGTTTTTGTATATTTTTGGAGGTGTACTACCTGAGCGCTCAAAAAGCTGAGGAACCCAGAGTGATGTCTGTGAGTGTGACAGCCCAGGATGACAGTTTAGAAACAAGCCAACCTGCAGTTCAGCCACCGGTAGAAATGCATGCACAAAACTGTCTGTTGTCTCTATGGCAACCTACCATGGATAGGACTGGTGGATGAGATATCAGAATTTGGTGACTTTTACAAAACCCAAAACCAGCGAAGTTGGCGCGTTATGCAAATCGTAGATAAAAACAGAATACAATGATTTGCTAATCCTTTTCAACTTATATTCAAATGAATACACTGCAAAGACAAGATGTTTAATGTTCAAACTGAGAAACTTTATTTTTTTTTTGCAAATAATCATTAAACTTGGAATTTAAAGGAAGCAACACATTGCAAAAAAGTTGGCACAGGGTCCTTTTCACCACTGTGTTACATCGCCTTTCCTTTTAACGACACTCAGTAAATGTTTAGGAACTGAAGAGACCAATTTTTGAAGCTTTTCAGGTGGAACCCTTTCCCATTCTTGCTTGATGTGCGGCTTAATTTGTTCCACAGTCAGAAGTCTCCATTGTCGTATTTTACGCTTCATAATGCGCCACACATTTTCAATGGGAGACAGGTCTGGACTACAGGCAGGCCAGTCTAGTACCCGCACTCTTTTACTACGGAGCCATGCTGTTGTAACACGTGCAGAATATGGCTTGGCATTGACTTGCTGAAATAAGCAAAGGCGTCCATGAAAAAGACGTTGCTCAGACGGTACGATAGTCTGAGGCTTTTGAACCAATTATTATTCATAATAATACGCCACATTACATTTCTTTGTACGCGGATGATATTTTGATTTTTACAAAAAGTCCTTCTAAATCCCTCCCGCATCTTTTAAAAATTTGAGGTTTTTAATAGTATTTCTGGTTATAAAATAAACTGGACAAAATCAGCTTTAATGTTATTGGGTGATCAGACACCTTTCTTTAATATTCCAGTTGTTAATGATTTTAAATACTTAGGAGTGTCCATCCATCCCTCCCTGAACTTACTAACTGCTGATAATTACAATAAAGTTCTAAAAGATGTTGATGGTGACCTGAAAAGATGGGGTATGTTGTCTACTTCTTTTCAGTCCAGACTCTGTCATCAAGATGAATATATTGCCGCGTATTAATTTCATCAGTTCTATGATCCCTTTAGCTCCACCGAGTGGTTATTGGAAGAAGCTGTATTCTATTATTAGTGCTTTTTTATGGAACAAAAAAAAAAACCCAGAATCAAAGCTTCTACTCTGCAAAGACACAGATCATCAGGCGGTGTTAGTCTACCTAATTTTGAATGGTATTCATGGTGCTTTGTTTTGCGTCCTCTTATCACTTGGTTGAATTCCGAGACTTTGGTGTCATGGCGCCCCATCGAAGAACGTTCAACCTATCCACATAGCCTATCTAATTTGATATATTCCAATATACCCCATAGGACAGTAAAACGAGATTTCGGGCCAATAATTTCATATCTTTTCACTGTATGGCATAAAGTCCATCAATTTGCCAAAATCCGCAATAAATTCTTTGCTCAATCTCCTATTTTTTATAATTACTCTCTCTTAATTGAAAAGAAACCCGTTTCGTTTCCACAATGGGGCAATAGAGGTGTCTGTGTTTTCAAGGACATTATAGGGAAATGGGGTCTTCGCGAATTCCATGATTTAGAGAGGTCTTATAACTTATCGGGCACCTTTTATTTTTATCTACAGTTACGTGCAGCAATGCGTGCTCAAGGTGTTCCTTGGGGCACGGAGTTGGGAAATCACCCTCTTCATGTAATTTTTGATACCAAGGGGTAAGAATAATGGTGTTGTCTCTGATTTATATAAATTTATAACTAAAGCCTCATACAAACCCTTATCACTTAACGGACTCTGGAAGACTGATATGAATACTTCCTCAGATCTAGATAGGAATATATTTGACCAAATAGTGTGCCAGTCATCCAGAAATCCAGACCATCAAATGATACATTATAAATTTATTCACAGGTCTTACTTAACTCCTCGAAGATTATAGCAAATGAAACTCAGAGAAAACCCGTATTGTGATTTCTGTCCAGACAATACCATTGCTACTTTTTATCATATGGTTTGGCAGTGTCCAGAGATCAATAGATTTTGGGGTAATGTCTCGTCCATCATGTGTAATGTCACCATGGAAGCCATCCTTTACTCACCGTGTTTGCTTCTACTTAATGACACCTCATCCTTACGGCTAACTATAAATAATAAGCGTCTCCTATTAGCTGGTCTCGCAGCTGCTAAAAGAATGATAGCCTGTCGTTGGAAACCACCACACGCACTGTCGGTGAGGGAGTGGCTTCTTTCTTACCGGGATATTGCGCAGCTAGAGCTCTCTACAGCACGCTTACATTGTGCCAAAACATCTAATATTGACTGCTGGTCTAAGGTATTAGAGGAAATAAATGATATGTTGTAAATACTTATGGCCAAACTGTCTTTCAGCTGTTTTTTGTCTATGTTTTCATATACTCTGTCCAGTTCCATGTCTGGAATGTTATGTAGAATACAAATTGCACATGTATATGGTATATAATATGTACATCATTTAGTTATTTTGTATGTATATATTTTATGTATTCTTTATGCTACTTCTGTGGATATCATTATATGACGGAGGAAGTTGGCACTTATTCGTTATGTATGTATATTTTATGCGACTTCTGTGGATATCATATGATGGAGGAATTAGCATTTATTTGATACTTCTTTGAAAGATGCCTGATTTATGTATGCAAAGGACATGTGCCAAGGGGAGAGGGGAAAGGTGTGTGTGTCTGTGTGTGTGAGTGTGGTTTATTACCTTTTTCTTTTTGCCCCCCCCCCATTTTTTTCTTTATTTATTTTTTTCTTTTTAATTTTTTTCCCCTCTCATTAAATAAATAAAAAATTGATCACAAAAAAAAGACGTTGCTTGGATGGCAACATGTGTTGCTACAAATCCTGTGTGTACCTTTCAGCATTAATGGTGCCTTCACATATGTGTATGTTGCCCATGCCTTGGCCACGAATACCATCACAGATACTGGCTTTTAAACTTTGCGCCTATAACAGTCCGGATGGTTCTTTTCCTCTTTGGTCCGGAGGACACGACATCCACAGTTTCCAAAAACAATTTGAAATGTGGACTCGTCAGACCACAGAACACTTTTCCACTTTGCATCAGTCCATCTTAGATGAGCATGGGCCCAGCGAAGCCGGCGGCGTTTCTGGGTGCTGTTGATAAATGGCTTTCACTTTGCATTGTAGAGTTTTAACTTGCACTTGCAGATGTAGCGACAAACTGTAGTTACTGACAGTGGTTTTCTGAAGTGTTCCTGAGCCCATGTGGTGATGTCCTTTACACACTGATGTTGGTTTTTGATGCAGTACCACCTGAGGGATCGAAGGTCTGGGCATTCAATGTTGGTTTTCAGCCTTGTCGCTTACGTGCAGTGATTTCTCCAGATTCTCTGAACCTTCTGACGATATTACGGACCGTAGATGATGAAATCCCTAAATTTCTTGCAATAGCTCGTTGAGGAATGTTGTTTTTAAACTGTTCGACAATCAGCTCACGTATTTGTTCACTAAGCGGTGACCCTCGCCCCATCCTTGTTTGTGACTGACTGAGCATTTCAGGGAAGCTGCTTTTATACCCAATCATGGCACCCACCTGTTCCCAATTAGCCCGTTCACCTGTGGGATGTTCCAAATCATTGTTTGATGAGCATTCCTCAACTTTGTCTTTTTTGCCACATGTTGCTGGCATCAAATTCCAAATGAGCTAATATTTGCAAAAAATTACAAAGTTTACCTGTTCAAGCATTAAGTAACTTGTCTTTGAAGTGTATTCAATTGAATATAGGTTGAAAAGGATTTGCAAATCATTGTATTCTGTTTTTATTTACGATTTACAACGTGCCAACTTCACTGGATTTGGGTTTTGTAAATAAACTTCATGCACCCTCACGGACCAGCAAAGCAGTTCCATTGGCCGAGGCCAGCCGACTCTTGTTGGTTGCGGCATGAGGGCATAGTTTGTGTAGTGGATACCCCATCACTCTCTTCCTCCTCATCCAGAGGACAGAGCATCTGTAGTAATGATGTGATGAATATTTCCAAAAATTGTAGCTAGTGGCCCCTTGAAAATAAGTAAATTGGGATGAACTCAGGTGCGTGCTGTAACTGAAATGCAAGTTCTCAGATCAAGGATAAGTAATACATTTTACATAATAAGTAAATAATTCATGAAAATATTTCAGAACATCATAAAAAACCTTTACAAAGTTTGTAGTAAATAGTGTTGAAGCATTACATTGTTTTACAGGCAATGGTGTAAAAACCAAGCAGAGACGAGGTGTGTATATATATATATGACTTGGATTGGTGGAAAATGAGGGAAAAATACACCTCTGCTTTTTGTATATAATACAGGGCACATATGGGGCTAAAATTAGGTGTGGGTTCTGTGTCAAGGTTGAGAGGTGAACAAGGTCAAGGTCAAAGTAAAGGTCAAAAGGCCATCATTTTATTTTTTACCTACATCAAATCTTAGGCCAGAATTGGATCCCTTGGTGAATTTCCAGTCCAGTGAAACCAATTTTATAGCGATAGCCCCACCAGTTGCTGAGGTATGGGTGGTCAAACAAATCGGCCGGTACCCCTGTTTTGGCCGATTTTTGCCAAATTGGGTGGGCCATAATCCGACCATTGGTTCCGGAGTTGAGCTGATATTTGGAATTTCAGCTTTGCCAGCAAAAAAACCACCCTAAAAACCAAATTTGAGCAAAATCTGAAGGGGTGGGGTGACAATTTTGATTATTTTTGGGGCGATTTGATATGGAACGACCCTGTCAAACATCTTGGGTGCGTTTGAGCGCGTCTGCAAGTAAGCCGGCTGCGCGAGATTCCCGAAAAATTACGTGAGAATCCCGCTGAAGTTGCCGATAAGCCCTCCAAACCATGCGATAGCTGCAGGATCTTGCAGCTCTAACGCAGGGTTTGGAAGGTTTATCGCGCAACTTGGGCAAGATTCTCGCGTACTTTTTCAGGAATCTTGCGCAGCCAGCTTACTTGCAGACGCGCTCGAACGCACCCCTTGTGTTTCATAGAGCCATCGATCACTGTAGAGGAAGAGTACGAATTTTTAAAAATTCTAACAAATCTGCTGGAGCCTAGTATACCTTTAAGGCAGCGACGCGCAATTTGGGATAAGGCAATCCCTGCCTTGACGTTGATCCAGGCTCTCAGGTCCGACTTTTGTGCAGTAGGGCCCTGCTCTCTGTTTTACCCATGTTTACTCGTGATTACCGTTCGCTGCGTCCACGCCCCCTTCCAAAAAGTTGCTTGCCTATTTTTAGTTCAGTTCATCAGCTAAAAACTCTCATCTTACATCTGGTTACCGCGCCTCCAATTCATTGTCGGATTTACTAAAATGCTTAAAGCTGCAGTTGGTAAGTTTTAGAAAAGTAACTTTTTGTCATTTTTGGCAAAGCTGTCACTGTGTACAGACAGTATTACATAAAACTAGTACTCTGTAATTAAAAAAAGGCCAATTTAAACCCACCTAATGCTCCTACTGCAATTTAAAATAATCGTTCGGACCGACTAGAAAGAACCAATTAGAGCCAGGATGGAGTCTGACAGCCGTCAAACAGTGCACATGCACGCGCTGCAGACAGCCCCCTCCCCCTTTCTCCTCAGTTCACGCCAGTGATCAGTCAAGTTCAAATCTCTGAGAGCGGGTTCAGGAGCTTAAAAGCCATCAGCGAGGAAAAAAATACCGATACCTCAGTTACCAGAAACGGCACACCTGGCTAAGACTAGTAAGAAGAAAAAAAACGCGCAAAAGAAAGAATTTAACAAAACCCAGGATAAAACCAGAGTGAACATCGGAGAGGATTTTAAGAAGTGGAAGGAACTCTGATCTGGAAGGATTAAAAACCGACGCAGAGTTTGCACCTTTTCTCCTTGACAGGTAAACCCCTGCTTGATTTGTTGGTTCATTTTTGCTTTGCAAATAAGCGAGTTGGCGTCGCTGACATGATCACCAAACTAACCCCAGCCCTAACCAGCAGCAATTCATTTTGGCTCTGCAATGGGCGAGTGAACGTCGCTTACAAGCACAGTTGCTGTTCGAATCGCCAGAGTCTTTAAATTTTTACATTACCCCGCAGTGCATGTGATGTTACTGTGATGTTGCAGTCGAACTAACATTAGCCTGTTTCAGATGCTTGGGCTAACATTACTGGCGTTGTTTTGTTAGAAAGCAGCAGAAAATCTCTTTATGAAGTGACCTGGCAGTCTTATCAGTTGTGTTCTTGTCCTTATAAATATGTGTAACGTTTCTGTGCTCTCACAGCTAAATGCTGACATAGCTACATTATTTACTGGCCATTCAGCTGGATTCACGACAGTTTCTGTACTCAAAAAACGGGTAATTTCCTGAAATAAGTGTGTGCTGGGTTTTTAAATGAATACATACTGCTGTAGATTACTGTTTATATGTCAACATGATTTATTTCTGCTCCTTTGTTGGCTGGTGTGTTGTTGGACCTGAAAAATCCGGGGCTAATATTCCTCCTTTTTTTTGGAAAATAATTAATCCTGGCTAATTCAAGATGGGTTCCCGTTATTAACAAGTTTTTCAATTCACGAATAATCAAGTGGCAATCGAAGAGACGGCTTCTCTCCCCCATGCAATCTAAAAGCGACAAAACAATGCGCTGCATTCGGGACAGAAAAATAGTTTAGTTATAATTATGTCTATGCACCTGCACTCGGCGATGGCATTTCAGACTAGCAAGTGGTTTCGTCCGTTTACATTTTCCAATCAGGCAGCAGTCTTTTTTTTTTTTTTTTTTAACAACGAATTGAGCGACCTTGCTGCAAAAAACAGGTGTATGTACTTGTCGCCGAAAGTACCTTCATTCGCTGAAGAGTTATGAAATGCCATCGCCGAGTGATGGTGCATAGACCTAATTATAATCTAATAATTTTTCGGTACTGAATATAGCCCAATATTTTGTCACTTTCAGATCGCATGGGGGAGAGAAGCCGTGTCTTCATCTGCCACTTGATTATTCTTGAATTGGAAAACGTGTGAATGAAGGAAAACCATCAAGAATCTGCCAGGACTAATTATCATCCCTAGCCGCGCGATTAGCGCGAAGCGGGGGATATAGCATTGGGCTCAGTCTGTACCGACACAAAATTGAGACGGCGGGAGATATTGCCATGTTGGTGGCAAACACTTGTTTTCAATGAAAGAAGTGATATTAGCCCCGGAATTTTCAGGCCTAACAACGTGCCGTGTGTTGGCCAGCAGTGTTGACAGTTCGCAACAGTAACGTCTCGCCTCGGCAACTTGGCCGCTTTCATAATGTGAACGTGCAAAATCTCTCCGCAGTTGCATGGATAACAGTTCGCTTGCCTTCGCGTTTTCAAAAAATACCTCAACACGCCTCAAAAGCCATTTCGTAAAGATACTAATTAATGTGGTCTAAACTCCAATGAACCAGAGATGCTAAGGCTTACATCTTAGGCGTGAGTTTCTCCTCTTAGTGGCATTCACCTTTCTGTGCCGTAGTCAGCAATTATTAAATCAAAGCGCACTAAAGAAATTTACTCGCGGAATTTAAGTCATTGTGCATCAAGTTATTCAGTTTCACGTGCATTACGGTGGATTTCCCCACTGACACGGAAATCGATTATGACTGGGAAATTCTCAGACTTGTCTTTACTGAGGGATTAAAAACAATGGAATTGCATAAAAACGTTTAAAATGGTCTTATTTCATTAAAACAATTTAAACGACCATGAAACACATGCATTGTTTCCAATCCCTGAGTAAAGAGAAGCACGGGAAGTCCAGAGTCATAATCGCTTTCCATGTTAGTCGTGATGAGGTGCACCTTTACACAAGTGAAACGGAAACTTCAATGCACAAACATTAATTCTGCATGAGAATCTCATTAAGCATCCAATGAATAATTACGGACTACGGTGAATAATCCTAAAAAATGTGTAAGACCTACGCCGAATGCATGAGACTCTGATGAACAGAATTTCATGCAGGCGGTAAATCTGAATTTGGCAACACATCTGTCAGAATAGCGTGCATCGTATTTATGACAAGCGAAGCAGTCGGACCAACACAGCCTTTTGGAAAAGACTGCGCAGTCCGTACTAACAAACAGCCTGGGCTACGAACTCCAATCCACCATGACATTCCTAGGTTCTTATTTTACTGGGAATGTACCAGTGACGTGCGGTGGAGGTTAGTTTGGTGAGGCACAAACCTCCCCTCTCAGGGATGTGATTTAGGTGAAGTGAAATTATCTGAAAATGTTGCTGGGGTGGCCCCCATCTGGGTCCAGGGCAGCACCCTGGTGGGGGGACAAGGGGCACAAAGCCCCCCGAAGCTCCTGGGTTTTAGTGATTTTACTGCCATAAGTGTACTAAGAAGTCAATAAAATAATAAAAACAGAATTATTATCCACTGTATTTTCAAGCCAACAAACACATGCAATCCTTGATTTCTAGGTCAAGTCAAAATTTGTCACAAGCTCCAAGGCTTTAAAGAATTTAATCTGCCGCTATTGCACTCAGATGAAAGTAAAATAACACTCAGTGAATATAGCCAATATTTCAATGAAATCGTTGACTTTTGCCAACTCCAAAATGATCACGTCACATGCACATGGGATTTTATGAATTTAGACTTCCCTAAATGTACTGATTAATAGCAAAAATGAACAAATATGAACATAATCACTGTAGATACACACCACCAATAAATTAATGTTTTAATCCAATCATCTGTAGAAACCATCCATGAGTTGTGAGTATTTTCAGCTTCCCATTATAGACTAAAAACACAAGCCTAGTAGGCTACACAGAATACACAGTATACTGACTATTACTAGACTATACTACGCGCCATCTGTCGTATCGAATATATGCCAATATCTCAGTCGTTTGTTTTCCGCAGGTTGTAATTTGATGCCGCGGCACCGCCCACACACCATGAAGTTTGACGAGGGAGCCTTAGCTGTCTAATGTGAAACTCATCGTGCATAAGGTCAATTCAGTTACGGAAATACTAAAGGTCGGAATGCTGTGAGTATGAAATCGTATTTTCATGACTGAAAAATAGGCATTTTAATTTTTTTGTTTATCTTTGGAGATAAAACGGAATTCCGCGAATTAGCGGAAAAATCACATCCCTGCCTTTGCTTCATTGGCAATCAGATGATTAACTAGTTTAGTAGGACTATTCGGCAAAATGACAGGCCAGTTTAAGTTTCCACGGCATTATTACGCAGTACACCGAACCTGAAATGCTCACTAGACAGCAGATTTGCGCGTACTTGCTTCCAGGAAGCCGAAGCAATGTCATCAAAAAATATTAACACAGTTCGACTTATGCAGAGTTCAATGCTTAATCAACAGCCTGATTCTCCTTTAAATACGCGCTTTTACACCGAAACAAAAAGCGGGCGTTTATTTTCAGTCTTCTTTCTTAATCCGATTAACAAAATGTTTGAACTATATATTGAATTACCGAGAGAATTTTACCTAATTTATTACTCAGATTTCCATCCTTGCAGTCTCGAATTGCAGCGTATACGTGAATTAAGTCAATATCTCCTCTTTCACCATCAGGCTTCCTTCAGGCTTGGTCTTAATTGTTTTCGTTGTCAATCAGGAATAGTACGTGGGAACAGGTTCACAAAATCCTGTGACAAAAGTTTGGGTCACTGCCTCACCTCATCGCACCTCTTTGGCTTCCTGTAAGCAAATCGCAAATCTGCAGTTTCGCGAGCATTTCAAGTTCGATGTAGCCTACTAGTAATACCGCCGCGGAAACTAAAACGGTCGTCATTTTGCCGAATAGTCTTACTAAACTAGTCAATCGTCTGATTGTTAATCAAGCAAAAGGGAGGTTTCTGCCTCAAACTAACCTCCGACTGCACATCACTGCAATGTACAGTTTGTTCGGACAGCGCATTGTAGTCGACTGACTAACACCAATTCTGCACAAGTTGACACAGAATGGAAAATGCAAATTAGTTGGAAATAAGTTATTCTTCCATGCGTTCATTAAATTAGCAGACGCTTGAATCAAAACAATTTACAAACAGATGAATAATTCCTTGTGTACACTGAATAAAACGACTTTATTGAAAGGCATGACACACCAACAGACAAATGTACCAAGAGAACGATAGCGTCATGAAAATATTTGAGCAATTTGCGCCAAGATTCCTTAAATACACTTCAAAAAAGCGACTTAATTGAAAGGCATGTGACAACTCTACACTGAAACAAATGCACCAAGACCACAATTAGCCTACCTTAACAAATACTACCAGAATTTGTCCCCTTCTAACAGTCATAACGTTACACTAGTCGACGCCTCGGTAAACAAAAATTACACATATACACAATCGCAATAATCCGGCCTATGTCACTTATTGGGTACCATCTGTTCCGTATGCATTCTCCGAGCGATAACTACAACAGGCGTTATGAGTGGTTAAATGAAAAAAAAAAATTAAAATAAAGCTTCGCTGGTCAACTGTTATCCTGAGGCTAGGCGAATAGCATGAAGTGGTGCGTGACGTCACTTAAAAACGATTTTCACTACTTTTGAAAACCTGGAGGAAAAAAAAATCTTAACCATGGAACCATGTCCATTTCCCCAACTCCTTACATCAAAAATGCACTGCAAATTACCCGAGGAAAAAAAATCTGTCCATGAACACATTTTTAAGGTATAGGTCCCCATTAATTCCAGACAAACAAGAGCGCCCCCCATGAAAGAGGAAGTTCGGAATGGGAGTTCGTGAAGCCCGGAAGTATTCTTGATTCAAAGATGGCGGTTTCCTTTGTTTACTTTCTCTCCTAAATTTGAATTCAACTTCTTGCTGAAATCTACCGCCTGATCCTGCCCATTATATGGGCTTTATATTATTCTATATACATGATGATATTAGATCTTGTTCCGTTTCAAAGATTTAGTCAACCTTTTACCTTCCAGATCGTCATGGTTAAACTGTTCATGTCGGTTGAGTCTGACAGCTTCAGAAAGAGGTGGAGACAAATGACATGCAGTTCATTGCGTGGGTTCTTCCAATTGCAGCACAGCTACATTCGCCTGGGCAGCTACCGAGATTCCCCCACCAGTCTCTAGAATATCTGCTTTAAAATATTTAAAAACGGGGAACGCATTTGTTTCAAACATTCATTCAGAATTATTAAGGTGTGCAGCTTAGCTCCTAGGGCAAACAATTACAGCATACAAATGCCGTATTTTCTGATTCTAGAATCCCATGACTGAAAACTGTCAGCGACACCCGCCCTTTATATACCTCTGTGTCCCCCCTCACCATCGTGCTCGCTTCGGCAGCACACCTACTAAAATTGGAACGATACAGAGAAGATTAGCATGGCCCCTGGCGCAAGGATGACACGCACAATCGTGAAGCGTTCCACATTTTCTGTCATTCAACTATTGTCGTTTAATTTTCAACTAGTTAATGTACAGAAATGATAAATGTACATTATTGAAAGTTATGATGATACAAAGGACGCCGGAGCCATGCCAATATACTCCAATGTTCCTACTTCAGAGCGTTTTCCCACCTGGATAGGTAAAATTAGCTGGACTCAAATAAACAGACACCGACAGATGTGCGGAAATAGAGGGAAAGGACTTGAGATCTTATATGGGTACTTAAACATGGCGCTCTGCTGACACCTACTGTTGAAGATAGGTGACGACTGCATTCTCAGGTCAATTTACCACTGAATATTCGTCAAAGATGTTTATTCTGTCAATATTAGCATTTTACCACAAAGTTGCGTCATATAAATGTTCGTGCGCCCCCATTATTTTCCTCAATGCAAAAAATGCATCTAGCAAGGAAATAACGTGACTATGAAAATAAATTCACCGTTCTCAACTGGCTAAAGAGCCGAAGCTAAATCATCTTTGGTTAAGGTAGGCCATATAAACTGGCGATCAATATGGTCTTTAACTACATGTTTAGACGACTTGTCAACTCAGGCACGCTAAACGCGTTAACTATCAAGTTACAAGCCAAGTTTTACTCACGGTTGAGGTGACTTCAGTGGCCTATAAGATTAGCTAAAAAATCGAATGGCGCAGTTTCTCAAAATGGTCGTTCGACAAAAATTCAAGGAAAAAAAAAAAAAAAAAACACAACACACACAACAAGCCTTCACAATATATTAAAGGCCAAACCGAAATACAACTTTAATTATCTACGTTTATGAACGGCAAATCTTAAACGATAGAGGGTTGTCTTTCGTCAACAACTTTCAATTTTATAACTTACTGCGCATTAGAGTACCTGACTCTGGAAGGCCTGGCGCCATGGGCATTGCAGTCCCTTAATTTTCTTTGGCCCGCAGGGATCACCATAATGTCCTTATGCGGACACTAAACTATAAAAAATTAATATAACAAGTAACGCCAGCCATATCCTGACAATTACACGAAACACTAACGTTAACCAACCACAAAAATCAGCCAACGTATTGTGACCCGACTCACCGAGGCCGAGGGGGCCGCACTTTTCGTTACATGTTTGCTAAATCTAGTTAGCTAGGTAGATAACCCATGAATAACCACCTTGAATCCCGTAATTATCGCAACGTTAATTGCTGTTAGCTTACCTCACCTCATGCATCCACACGACGTGCCTTTCTGTAAAACAAAATAAAAAAACCCATGTCTTGATCAGTGGAAGTAGCGTAATCCAGTCGACTAGAGTCCCCCCCTCCCCCACTGCAGCAGGTCAGAAGCCTGTTGCACGAAGGCTCGTTTACTCAGACCAATAACTAATTTTCAGCTTCACCAACACGAAACAAATGCATAATCAACATTCAGCAAAGCTATTCTCACGCAGATTATGATTACTAAATCGACGCGTGCACAAGAAGGCGTGCTGCAGCCATAAGACTAAGGAGTAGGCCTTAGCCATCCGTACTCGAGATAAATTTTCTTTCCTGGTGGAATGTCGGCTGACTCCACGATCCATGATATTGGATTGCGCGCAGTATGTTAAAAGAGAAGCCCTAACAGTAAAAATCGGGGTCTCTGCAAGGCGATGTATTCTGTTACATTGTAAGAGATCAAAGTCACTTAAGCTACAAGGCAAAGACTACGCACAGCTGAACAATCTCGCCATCTACTACGCGCGCTCAACTGTGACGGTGCTCCTTTCGAGGCGCTTCAGCGAGATTCGTAATATTTTATCCCCATCTAGTGTGTCTGAGGAGAATTGCAGTCAAAAATGCTTGAAGGACACGCCCCCTCAACGTGTTGCCAGACAGTTGCTAATTAGGTCCTAAAACTACAGGTAAATGTAATCTCAGTAGCAAAACACAGATTCCCCCGTGCTATTATTTATAAAACTAGAATTCAGCCAAAATGCAAAGTACAGCCCATGATTCAATAGCCTATAGAGCAGTGCTTCTCAAACCTCTCCTGGAGGACCACCTGTCCTGCATGTCTTAGATCTTTCCCTGTTTTAGCACAGGTGATTAAAATGATCAGCTCGTTATTGACCCTCTAAAGCTGATTGAGAACATCCTGATTATTTGAATCACCTGTGCTGGGGCAGGGAAAGATCTAATACAGGCAGGGCAGGTGGTCCTCCAGGAGAGGTTTGAGAAACACTGCTTTATTGAGCCACCTTTAGCAGCAATAACTTGAACTAATTATTTTCTATATGATTTTATCAGTCTCTCACATCATGGTGGAAGAATTTTAGCCCACTCATCTTTGGAACATTGCTTCTGTTCATTGATGTTTGAGGGTATTTGTTTATGTACAGTTCTCTTAAGGTCCTGCCACAGCATTTAAATGGGGTTGCAATCTGGACTTTGACTTGACCATTGCAAGACCTTCATTCCCCCCTTTTCCAACCATGCTGTCACAAATTTGCTGTGTACAATTTCTCTGAACATTGCATTGTCTGACCTTGTGGTGAATTTGCTGGGACATCCACTCCTGGGAATATTGGCAATGTCTTCCACTTGAGAGTCTTCATTGTAGAATGACAGACTTCAAATTGTTTGGGAATGGCCTTATAACCCTTCTCAATGTCTTTCCCTCTTTTTTGTGTCAACAACTAGCTGCTCCAGACCAGCAAAGTGCCAATACCTCTGCTTTCATAGAGGTGGCCACACTTGCTGAGGATCAATTAATCAAGTGCATTTGATCAGCAACACCTGGCTGCTAATTGCCTTCTTAATTCCTATGTAAGCAGTAAGGGTGTACTTAGTTTTTGCATACATGCTTCTACATTTTGGCTGAATTTTTTGTGAAATAAATAATGGCCCTGTGGTATCTGTTGTGTGTCGTTTTACACCCGAGGTTAGATTTACATGACTTTAGGACCTGATTAGGACCAGCTGATTTTTTTTTAATGTCCTGATTCGTAAAACCTCAGAACAGGAAGAATGTGTTCTTTCTTTTTCTCATATAGGCAGTAGCGGATCCCCAATGAACAACAACAGCAGAAGCTCTCAGCAATAGCGGTCGCTTACCATCTCAAACCCCCCCCCCCCCCCAAAAAAAAACATTCAGCGGCGAAGAAAAGATGCAAACAGATGCAATAGTAATAGAAGTAAAACAAGAGTTAACACAGGCATAGCTCTTGGCGAGTAATGACCTGTGTTTGAATGCAAAACTCGCCGCGTCTCTTCTCGACCGGTATGTGAACAGCCTACGGCAAACTGAACCTCTGAAGTTGGCTATTTACCGACACAAATTGAAAAATATAGCCTTAATGTATGGTGTTGCTTTTGTTGTGGTTTTTTTTTTTTTTTTTGGTATTCTGATCTTGTAAAAATTCAGCAAAGTAAGCTATTCTGTAGCTAAACTTCGGAATGACACCACACACAATAGCTGGGTTTACATGGAGCCTAATATTCCGATTTGAATCGGTATAGAAGCTCAAACCAAATAAAAATGCTCCATATAAACACCTCATTCCGAATAAGCAGGCCGAAACCGAATGGAATTTCATTCGGTTGCAGAGGGGTAGAATATTCCTTCTCCCAAACCGATTTAAAGAAAAATTGTATCATGTAAACGGTGAAACGGAAAGCTGTCTGGCTGCTTTCTGTCTGCGCACGCTCTGTCTTGAGGTGAATGGGGAGAGTGACGTTTCTTCACTTGCAATTAAGGTGGCTTTCAAGAGCAGACTGCAGAACTGGTCAACGCGGAGTGGCTGATTTTAATAAAAACTCTCGAAGAATGGAAATTATTGCATGCTTAGATGGTAGTAAAAACAACAGTGAACAGTTTTTTTAAAAAGTCCACTAAAAACTCAACGAAGCCGGGATAGACTGCAACGTCAAACAAATTAGAACTGCTGGAAAACTCTGAAGACCGGTGTTCTGACAATTTGTGCTGCCCTGTCAAAGAATGATATCTTAACCCGAGAACACTATCGCCGGGTGATTTTCACCCGAGCAAACGTGTTTACGTGATTTTCATTATGTTGCATTTGTCTGAATGTTATGGGTCCCTGGATAGCTTCAGCATTGTCTTTGACATCTTTGAAGGCATGGGTGTTTTGTTTACCTTAGGGTACTTTTTTCATTTTGTTAGACATGGCACAGTTGAAAATAAAAGAACACAATACATACATTGTCATGTATTGTCATATTTTGATGACAAGTACTTTTTATTGGGTATTTTACTATGTCGGGAAAAATCACCATCAATATAAATCAACATACAGTGGCAACTCTGTTATTTGTTTGCTCATTAGGCTATAACTTACTCGGATGCTAAAATGAGTTGTATATTTTTCCCCCCCTTTTTTTAAAGATAACATGCCGCACTATGCTCCGATTACGGGATTTTCAGGAAAAGCCAGCTTGTACATGCAGTTATTTGCCTATAGATCTAAAAGTGCACTGAGAAAAGCTCGATTTGTAAAATATTTTATGATATTTAAAATATGAGGGAAGAAATAAAGCCCAAGATTGTGGGTTTGTACATGCGCAGAACCGCGAGGCAGCATATCTTGATAGTTGGCAGAAATTGATAGAACGCCTACTATAGCATAAACAGCGCAATAACGAAAGCGAATACTTTTTCCATCAATCTGTGGATGTCACACAGCAGTCAGACGTCTGTTCTGATTAAATAAGGTGGCCCATATAACACCAGATCGGAATAGATCGTGTCTCATGAGAACATTTGACCTGAAATCTTCAATCAGGATGATTTCAATCGGAATGAAAAAAGTCTGCATGTAAACCAGTGTTTCCCTGAACGGCTTTCAGTTTCAGTAGTTTGATCGACTTTTATCATTCTTTCCCTGCTGCTAGTAGTAGCCTATGTTTCTTTTATAACTCGCGACTATAAAGTTGGATTGTATGGACCAGGGACTGGATCGACTGAGAAACGGTTCACTTGGCTATATTGCAACTGTTATCACCTGTGGCCAATTGGAAGGTTGGAAAGTTCACTATATATTTTAGGAGACATTGCAAGATTTAATGAGTGTGACTAACTGTACACAATCTTGAATAGCACAATCTGGGTTCCAATAGCCCGTTTCCCCATGAAAAGATTTTTTTTTTTATTCTTCGTTGAATGCATTCGATATTTTTGACAACATATGACTTCAGAGGGTAAATGACTGCTCTAAAAATGAGATGCGCCGAAATAAGACAAATGAAATGTCTGAGAAAATCCGCCCACGGCAATTGTGGTTGGAACAAAAATCAGCATACGCATTGGGCCCCCAGGATTAACGTTCGGGACCACATATTTAGTGTAGGCTACTTGTACTGTCATCGTCTGGTGAAATTAGACGATTACTCAACAAATCGCCACTACATAATTCACGCCGGAAGGTGTCCTCCTTGGCACATTAATGCCAGAAAAAACTTGAAGCATTCAGAGTGCGCAAACCTTCGCCAAGCGGTTTTATTCCTGATCTAGCTGTATAACTCCTAAAGATACAGCAAAGCTTACTGAATCAAGAGAGCTTCAGCTACAAAGTGATGTTAGCTGCGAGTGTCTATTGTTATTTGTTACCGCACACCAGCGAATATTTAGCGGACCCTTATATTTGTCAGCATTCTGGATCGTCAGATCTGGAATCCTACTTGGATCCTGACCTCACTTTGATACGTCACGGAACTTCTTGAGATGATATGCTGTAATTTTTGTGCTTGCATTATAGCCCTTTTTATGGTGCAATGCGCTATAATGCTGAAAAAACCTCTATCCCACAATGGTAAAGAATCCTTAAAAAAAATCCAGTATCAGGATCGTGATCCGCAACACCACCAAAATGTAATGGATTGCTCCTTGTACCATCCCTGACTCTTTCAGAAAATTCATTGAAATCCGCTTATAACTTTTTGATTAATCGTGCAAAGAAACAAACAAACCATCGCCAACTAAAACATTACCCCCTCGGCGGTGGTAAATATTCATATACCTCAGAAAAACGTGCTTCACCAATTATACCCTCAGTCAGCACATTTTGCAAGCAAAGGTCAGTATTATACACAGCTGTTAAACGTGAACCGCCAACAAAAAAAATTAAATGGATGGACAGCATGATATCTTGAAAAATGATTTGGTGGAATAATAATATGTTACAATGTCTACCTTTTTCATTCATTCAGAAAATGAATGAGAACCGAGAACAGAAAAGCAAAAACCATTTCACAAACATAAATTTCAATGGCAAAACAAACATTTTTGGGTTAGGTTGTACAAAACCCAAAACCAGTGAAGTTGGCACGTTATGTAAATCGTAGATAAAAACCGAATACAATGATTTGCAAATCCTTTTCAACTTATATTCAATTTTATACACTGCAAAGACAAGAGGTTTAATGTTCAAACTGAGAAACTTTTTTTTTTTTTTTGCAAATAATCATTAACTTAGAATTTACAGGCAGCAACACACTGCAAAAAAGTTGGCACAGGGGCCTCTTTACCACTGTGTTACATCGCCTATCCTTTTAACGACACTCAGTAAACGTTTGAGAACTGAGGAGACCAATTTTTGAAGCTTTTCAGGTGGAACTCTTTCCCTTTCTTGCTTGATGTACAGCTTAAGTCGTTCAACAGTCCGGGGTCTCCGTTGTCGTATTTTATGCTTCATAATGCGCCACACATTTTCAATGGGAGACAGGTCTGGACCACAGGCAGGCCAGTCTAGTACCCGCACTCTTTTACTACGGAGCCATGCTGTTGTAACACGTGCAGAATATGGCTTGGCATTGTCTTGCTGAAATAAGCAGGGGCGTCCATGAAAAAGACGTTGCTTGGATGGCAACATATGTTGCTCCAAAACCTGTATGTGCCTTTCAGCTTTAATGGTGCCTTCACATATGTGTAAGTTGCTCATGCCTTGGGCACTAATACATCCCCATACCATCACAGATGCTGGCTTTTGAACTTTGCGCCTATGACAGTCAGGATGGTTCTTTTCCTCTTTGGTCCGGAGTACACGACGTCCACAGTTTCCAAAAACAATTTGAAATGTGGACTCGTCAGACCACAGAATACTTCCACTTTGCATCAGTCCATCTTAGATAAGCTTGGGCCCAGCGAAGCCGGCGGCGTTTCTGGGTGCTGTTGATAAATGGCTTCCGCTTTGCATTGTAGAGGTTTAACTTACACTTGCAGATGTAGCGACGAACTGTAGTTACTTACAGTGGTTTTCTGAAGTGTTCCTGAGCCCATGTGGTGATGTCCTTTGCACACTGAAGTCGGTTTTTGATGCAGTACCGCCTAAGGGATCGAAGGTCACGGGCATTCAATGTTGGTTTTCGGCCTTGTCGCTTACGTGCAGTGATTTCTCCAGATTCTCTGAACCTTTTGACGATATTACGGACCGTAGATGATGAAATCCCTAAATTTTTTGCAATAGCTCGTTGAGGAATGTTGTTTTATAAACTGTTCGACAATCAGCTAACGCATTTGTTCACGAAGTGGTGACCCTCGCCCCATCCTTGTTTGTGAATGACTGAGCATTTCAGGGAAGCTGCTTTTATACCCAATCATGGCACCCTCCTGTTCCCAATTAGCCCGTTCACCTGTGGGATGTTCCAAATAAGTGTTTGATGAGCATTCCTCAACTCTCTCAGTCTTTTTTGCCACTTGTGCCAGCTTTTTTGAAACACGTTGCAGGCATCAAATTCCAAATGAGCTAATATTTGCAAAAAATTACAAAGTTTACCTGTTCGAACATTAAGTAACTTGTCTTTGCAGTGTATTCAATTGAATATAGGTTGAAAAGGATTTGCAAATCATTGTATTCTGTTTTTACTTACGATTTACACAATGTGCCAACTTCACTGGTTTTGGGTTTTGTAAGTTCAATTTGACTATGTTTTAAAGAAGTATGTTGCAAACCAGGTCCTGGTTTGAGTTGCCGCTGTAGACTATGACATGGCTCTATATAATCTTGAGTATTTTGGGAGTTGAGATCATGACTGATTCTTCTATGAAGTACCAGGGTGTCAGCTATGCCTCCAAGCACCGGTCCAGAAACCATTTACCGACCAACCTGGACCTCCATCCCAGTCGAAAAACATGACAAATCACCACAAACACCAAAGCCATTATGCAGCACACTTGAGGTTGTTTTAGTCTATTCCATCTTATATCTCTATTGCCCCCACCTCTCCACCCCCCTAACATTAGAAAGGTTTTATTGAAACAAAAACCTGCACAAAAGGAAGCCAAGGAACCAGGGTTGTGAAACATCATGGTATAGATTATATGTGGGGTGAGATTTCACTTCTCACCTACTTGCCTGCCCATGGCACTAGAATTAAAATAATACACAACTCGGCTCACCTGATGTGCGCACTGAATGCCCCACGAAACAGCTCACTGCGTGATTGATTGAGTGAGTGACTAACTGAATAACTTGACTAAGTCCCTAATGAAGTTACACCACTGGTTGCGTTTACTTTCACGTTTGGCCATTGCTCACTGCCCACAAATTTGCACAAAGACCATAAATGGTCCAACCATATACTGGGTTTTGACCCAGCCTTGTTATTTGATTCTTTAGCAAAGGCATCACATGTACTTCACTTTTACTAAGGAACTATCAAAGAACATGACACGGAAGTGCATTTTTGTCAGTCGCTCTTTGAATAGCAGAGGTAGGACATCAGTATGCACTGGCAGCACCCTCTTCATAGTATTACAAACATATTATGTCAACCAATGGGCATGTATACCATTCTAATACCAATAGGCTGCCAATAGCACTAAATGATATCAAAATGGTGTCATCTAAGACATGACCTGAGGAATTCTTGAATAATAATGAATTCTAAAATTCAGAACATAACAGCCCAAATGTTACAATTGTATTCACCCAAATTGCCTAGAGTTACTTAGTGTTCTCATGGAATCACGCAAAGGTCTAGAGAACATTTTATTGATCTGTCATTATAGTTTTTATTTCCAAGACATGCATTGATAAATCCTTCAGTGTGGTTACAGATAGTCAACAGGCGTAAATTTGGAAGCTGATTGAGAAAGCATCATTGTCAGCAACAGTGTCTGGTTTTTTCTCACAGCATAGAGAGTAGAGTTGGTCCAGTGGGAAATCAATAAATTGGTCTCAAACTTCTCAGACACTGATTCTAACATTATCTAGAGGACAAAATTAGATTTTCAGCTCCACTGCCATGTCAGTGCTTTGAACAAAGATACTCACTGTCCTTACACATAAATAGTCTGCAAACTACAATTTAAGGTTGAATGAAATCATTAAAAAAGCCTACAATCCTACAATCATACGTTATAATTTAAGTTACAAGTATTAAGATAATATATATATATCTTTTAATACCATAGTAGATCTACTGAGAAATTAAAAGAATGACTGATGGCCGTGAATAAATCACATCATCAGACAATCAGAAGCAAAGATATCGGATGGTTACTTTCTCCACCTGTGAATTGGCAGTGCCGTGGTCTCTACATATACTATACCCGGGAGTTGCATGTCTGACAGCTGCAGTCAGCTGGCGTCATTAGCCATCGTCTCGGATTCCCCTGCTCAGCCAACATGGCGGAGGGGAGCACAGGGTCGATGAGATAAGCATAGAGACCGTAGTTGACACATTGAGAATCGTTTTTGAAGTACAACAATGGAATTTCTTGCCAATCTGAACCGGTGCACTTTGTAAGAGGGTACGTCGTGTTTCCCTAGTGATGTAAGTATGAGGCGAGAATTTAACATTTAATGCTAGCTGGCGGGGCTAATTTCCCTTACTTTATTGAAAATAATAACATGTTGATCCATCGGTGTCAGGTGGTATCTTGCATGGGTTCCACAATTGCCATATTCCGACCGTATGCAGTTTTCTGGTGTTTTTGAATAATGTTGTGAAGTGTGATAAATTATTTGCCTTCGATAGTGAATATTTTTTAAAAAATTTCGTTCGTCTGAAATGGCAGCTTTAACATTAGGTTATTCCATAACGGGTGTAGTTCGGCGTTGCGGTTACGGGATTATAATGTGTAAATTGAGAGTGAATTTTGGTGTGCTTCAAGGATCAGCCGGTTGGCTTGTGTCGGCTGGCGTGGCATTTTCCAGCGCATGACCGTAATTTCTGCAAACGGTCACCTTGGTAAGTAGGCCAGTAATAAGATACTTGGTTAAAATTCAGAATATTTACGACACCGTAAATTGTATAATGATGTTCATATCTAGTTGGGAATGGAAAAGCTTATCCGGGAGTAATTTTACATCTCGCAATCTGTGTTAGTCCAACAGGAAGACATGCAGGTTTAACATAAAATCTATTGGGAGTTTCCTGACTGAATTCTAGCAATTGAAGGCTTACTTCAGCATCTGCTTGGCCTTTTGTCTTACTTTTGTTTTGCAGAGTTGAGGCTGAACAGAGAAATATGTGCTTTGTCTAGACCGAGCTACCGCGGGCGCACTAGCAAGTGGGTCAGACTCTTTAAAGATAGCTGGGTAAATTCTTCACTCGGTTGAGGGATAATTTGAGCGCGGAGTCGCGGCTGGCAGGCATTCGTTGTTATATCTAGCGGCTGCTTGCTAGCAAGCTGGCATCTGGGGCTCTGAGCAGTAACGATGCAGAAATCGGGCTGCTGTATAAACAGTGTATGGAAAGCATAATATTGTTGTATTGTCTAGCCAAGACTGCGAGTTTGTAATTAATGACAATAACTATTATGATCCAATAGGAAGGTGCTTTTTTGACAGGTGCTTGAATGACCAAACAGCTGTTACTTAAGTTGACACCTGCCACTAAAGTTAGAGGTCTCTTGAACTCGTATAACAAACGAACACCTTGCGACTTGTAATTGCATTTGCATTATAGCAGTCGGAGAGCCTATCTTTACATCTTACAAATAAATGTATGCATATAGTAGTTGAGAATGACCTTGTCGGGTTCATTTGTAACACGCTGAAATTTGTCGATAATTTCATCTACAAGCGATGCATAACTTTTTGCATTATATCTGGCGAATTGCGCATGTTGGATAAGCTGTTGCACCAACCAAGTAGTTAATCGCTCGTGCCTGGATTGTCTGAAGATGTTCATATGTGTTTTTCGCGCTGGAGCGCCTTAACATTGGCGTTGCGCTCCGCCGTGAGCAGTGGACAGTCCCGCTCTCGCAGATCCAGCTTAACTCGCACCCAATGCCTGAAGAAGTCAAAACATGACCGATAGACCGGCGCTTTGGATGTGGTGATTTGCGGTTGTATTATTGCACGAGCAACAATATGAGGGATAAGAAGCTGTACAGAGGTAATAATTTAATGCTGTAGATTAAGAAAACTAAACTATCGGTGCGGAAATTCCTCCGGTCGCCCGAGGAAGTCAGGATTCCCGGATTCGAGCTAAAGCGAAGATATGATTTCAGCACAAGCGCTCACTAGCATCGGTGGTAACGATGGTTGTGCGTGGCATTTTGTAAAGGCGGGTCGTGGGTTATACACTTGGGTAAAAATAGACGTAGAGGCACTTGTTAGAAGTTGCCACCCATAATTTATGCGGGTCTGAGTCTGTCCACCTGCCCACAGGTTGAGATGGGCGCGCGTGAATGTTCAGGGAGCAGACAGCTTTCGATAAACACAGTCTCACAGCGCACGCCCACAGGCTAGGGGTTTCTATGCGTTCTCACAATTAGCGCCGAGGGCAGTATATATCGGCAGAAGACAGTCTTTTAGAAAAAAAGTTGGGGTCTCTGGCACCTGTCCCACATGGAGATTTTTGCCACCAAAAACAGACAATTAAAAATCTCGTCCAACTTTGGGAGCTCATATTTTCCAAACTGAGGTACCATGAAGCTCCAGTTTGCTAAGTTATCACACAAGTTTCTGTAGAATGGAACTCAGGGGTATAAGAACACTTCTGTGCAGTATTTCTAGTACCTTTAAGGCCCCAACCGAAACTAATGAAATTTTTTAACTGGGTCTTCGGGAGACTGAAGGAGACATTCAAAATAGCCTGCTTTCATAGTATATCTACATTAGCGAGGCCAAATAGCCTGATGTGACATGACAATGGCGCTAGGTGAAAAAGCAATCTTAGCGTCTGTGTTGCTGGCCAACCATTCTGTCCACTCTGTCTTGCTTGGTGGAAGAACAAATAGTTCTCAATTTTATTGGCGCTGCCATCTTGAATGATAAATGTATGACGTAGCAGAGCTCAACCAATAAGGAGACGAGAAAAAATCTCTATGGACGAACCGTTTGGGGAAAAAAAAATTCGCAGGCGGCGTTGGTTGGATGAGATGGGTGACACAGGAAAGCCATTCAGGTCCTGGTGTCAAAAATTGAAGGAACCAGGAACCTGTTTCTGTTGTGTTTGCAACAGAAAGCTGTTGTCCGGTTCAAACGGCAAAAAAAACCGCTTTTCAAGCACAACAATGAACCAGGTTTCAGGTCAACACTGAAAAGAATGTCTGGTGTAGCCAAGCTTCAGGCTTTTGCTGTTGTTGCAAAAAAAAAAGAATGAAAGAATAGTATTTGCTTATCAGAATCTAAAACGGCTTGTTGAATTCTTGATGTTGTGACTTTTGCTTTTGTTGCTAAAAAAAGAGAATAAACAGCACTGTTTATCAGAGAATCTGAATAAAACGGCTTGTTGAATATTGATGTTGTTTTTGTTTTAATGCACAGTATCAATAATGGGAACCCTAAAATATAAAGTGAAAGGTCAAATGTTATCCACTAAAGGTACTAACATTTTCTTTTTGAGCTACCAACCAATGGGTTTTAAATGTCTCTTGTAATTGACTCGTGTTCTCACTTGCAAGGTGCATACTGGTTCATATGACTACTACTTTTTACACACTGCTCAGTAGTGTGTAAAAAGAATAACACGATTAGACTGTTTTGCTAGACTAGTGTTAACTAAGTCTGAGCAGGTGCAGTCAGTATATTAAAGATTTGTCAATACTGCCAATGCAACATTACAGCCTGGTAATACTACTTTTTCTCTGCACTGGCATTTTTATTTAAAAGGTTGTAACAGCTTGCCTCCATTTAGTGTAAGTCAACATACAATTTGCTCCCACCCAAAAAGGCGTGTGGGTACTGGGGACCCCCCAAAATATATGCGGTCTGTGCATTTCATGCGGGAAAACCACAAAATTTGCGCCGTGGGCCCTGTGGGTGCTTCGCGCCCGCGCATGTGTACTCAAAAAAAAATTGCCAAGGTTGGCAGGTCTGCTGCTGCTACGCACTTTTGCTTTAAAGTCCTACAGTAATTTTAATATTTGAAATAGACCAGACTAGCAATAGGCAGGCTACATCTTCAGCAGGTGTTTATGTTAAAATGAAGCACGAATTGTACACATTCACAATTAAGGCATTTGAGAACTGTGAAGTAGCATATCACCCAATTAATTGGTGTGTGCTGGGCGCACAATGTTTATATTTCTCTTATATTGCCATTGTCTAGGACAGGGGCCAGGGCTAGACAGTTGCAAGCTTAGAGCCCCTTTCAGAATGTCTTATCCCACGTCTGAAATTTTCAGTCCTGGGATTTTTTTTTGCTTTAAGCCCTGCCCAAACCCCACTCGCAAGTAGATTTTTCTTAATTTTTGGCATTTTTAGCAAGCCCCCATGGCCTGCAGAGTGTAGGGAAACACCTGGGGATGTTTGTGGAGCACTAGCTACATGCAGAGGCCTTGTATACCAACTTACAGCTCTCTGATATGTCTAGAGGCTGAGAATTAACCACTTAAAGATGCAAAAAACCCTGGCAGGCTTTTCTTGGCTATTTATAGCCCAATTACTGAACATTTCAGACCCCCACAACTAAGTAACTATTTGAGCTACCGGCCTACAATTTTGCATAGACAGTACTTTTGTGACTATCCAGTGACATACAAATTTAAGACTAATTTGAAAATGGTGTGGCAACCACCATCTGGTGAAACGACACGGAATGACCCAGTACCCATGTACCCTATAAAATATAGGAGTACCCATGTACCCTATAAAAATAGATTTAATACTATGTATGGCTGTCTAAAAGGAGTCTCTACGCAGTGTATAGGTGGTAACATAGGTGCTTTTACATTGACAGGAAGGAGATCCACCTTAGTTCCCAATGAAGATCAAAATTGAGTCTGGGTGTGCAGGGCTGGGTGATATGGGCAAAATAAGATATCATTTTTACCAAATACCTCTCTGTTGATATCATGGCAATATTTTTGGGATAAATTCTTGTACTTTCACAAAATGTTTACATAAATTAATTTTTGATAAACAGTCATTAGTGATGTGGGTATGATGACCAAGCAGATACAGACAACAGCTGCTACAGTCTAATAAGTAAAGAAAACTGTATCCCTTACTGTAATGCAGCCATTGAAACCAGAAAAGACTATGCTCATTGGATGTCATGTCACATGTCTCGGTATTCAGAAGCCTGGCAACATGATATTTCTCAATATTATTATAATATCGATTTATTGCCTAGTCCTGGCTGACCTGTATACTGTGATATGTATTGAAGTTATGACTGTTCTCAAAGATCTTGGTTTACATTTGTTTTATGCTGAAAAGACTCCACTAAGCAGTCATCACTGTCGTATGAAATCATAAGCTTTTGCTGTGAACCTTTACCTAAGCTGCACAGGGAGGAAGGTCCTGGGACGGTCACCGAACTGCACGCTTCTGCAAGGGGTGCGTTTGTTCTGGCCCAAATTTTTCTAATTCAACCCAGGATCAAACAAACTAAAGCACAGAGAAACGGCTGTTAGGATTGGAAGAAATATCATTTTTTTCAGGGGAGGAGTAAGTGTGAGAACGTGATTGTTGGAGAAGGCGAGAATAAGAGCAGGCGAGAGTCTCAAGAAAACCACCAACATTGATTTTCAAAAATGATTCCATTACCTTGGCTAACTACAAGAAAGAAGGGGACACACAAACAGAAATGGGAAGGGGGAGGAAGGAAGGCAAAACCAGATCAGCCGAGTGAGTGTGTCCTTAAACACAAATCCCGGTTCTACCAGGATCACGTTTGTTCAGTGAGAAGCAGTGTGAGGTTGTCTATATCTGAGAAAGAGGGAGAGAGTAAGTACTATACTCTCTGTTGAGGGAGTGTTCGCTTTCTCACGCAGTGTGTTTGTGTTTTATGGAAAAGTGGGTCTTTCGGTTTTTCTGTGGTGCTGACATCATAGCTGCCAGCTGTTACCTGTTCCCATGGTAACGAGAATCGGCTTGCCATATGAAGCTAGTCACACCCTCGCCCCTCTTAGCCCCACATTTTTTGATCCCATTTGTAAATGCTATGATTCTATTCACAGGCGAGTTTTCTGTTGGGGAATTTGGGGGGCTCTTGATTGTCGGCAGGTTTTTTCCTTCAGAGTAATGAAAATCAGAGCACGTTGTTCAGAGTGTTGGGGGTCAGGCGGCAGACGCTCGATCTACCAGAGGATTTCTGAAGGTGGGCAGTTCCGCGTTACATGCGTTACAGTCCGGACACACATTTTGATGATAAATATGACTACAATTTTTTATTTCTTGGAGTTTCCGTCTTGTTTAAACATTGTTTATGGTCCTGGGTCAGTACTCTTTCATGGAAAGTAAAAATTTCCCTCCCTTTGCCAACTTTTTTGCTACAGCCTCATTTTCAGCGTTACGTGTGTTACATTCAGAGAAAAATGAAACGTGTGCCACTGAGTGCATTTCGCTTAGTTTGAATACCCAATATATCAAGTTGTTATATCAGGTATTGTTGGGGATTTTAGAAATACCAAAATCTTTTAATGGGGGAATTTGGGGCATTACGTGCGTTACGAAAAAAGTTACGTGCGTTAGGCGTCCGAACTTGGTATGAAGAAATCAATTTCTGGAGTATTTTATGAACATCGAGTGATTTGTTTTTCTTTGGAATAAATATTTTTGACAAAATGAAGTGGTTCAGAAGTCCTTTCTTTGTGATGGGTTCAGATAGGAAGCCATTTATACCAAGGAAACTGCAAGAAGCCATTCTTGCCAAGACCAGTTTTTGTTGTGAAACCTTGTTATTTTTCTGCAAGAAGCCATTCTTGCTGAGACCAGTTTCTGTTCTGAGTCTGAAACTATGTTGTTTTTGAGCAATTTCTTGACACAACTGACAGTGACAGGGCCAGCAAGTCCTCTATGAAGGAATAGAGTGGAAAAAGCCCGAGCAGACCTATGTCCTCCATGTAACACAGAGGAACGATTCTCAGGATCACTCACTTTTATTCAGACAAGTAAGTTTCGCTCTTTACCAAATTTCCAATTTCTGTTCATGATTCTCACTTTAATTTAAGATATTTGAAGTTTATTTACCCAGGGCTGTACAGTATGAAAGTTTTGCTCGCATTTGCGATAAAAAGAAAATTATGCGCGAAGATAAATTTGAAAACACTTGCGCATGTGTGAAAGGTTGCATATCGCTGTTGATCTCTCCCAACTTTCTCTACTGCTAAAGACGAGTGGGTGTGATTGTCTTAAAGATATGAAGGAGCGATGTATCAAGGGAAATGTATTTTGAAGTATCTACCGACCATTTAAAAGCTATCGCTAAAATAAACTACATTTCCCGAACAAGAGCGTGCTGCACCATCAAAACGATACGAGGCAGATTTGAATCGCTCATTCATCCGCCAAACTGACATTACATCAATCAGGTTCCTGTAAACGGCTTCAGTTTACGCAAGTCGTCACTTATTTCCCCAACCCCATACCAACACCCAACCCCTAACATAAACTCAAGACCTGAACTCTACCTTAACCCAAATTGTAATCTTGTCTAAATGGTTTGAGAAAGTTCGAATCACTGGTTCCAGTAGGTATAGTTGGAGCAGGTGGCAAGGAAGACACAATTCAATACTGTTGTATAAATCAAATGTCAACATGCTCACAAGCAAAAAGCAGGAAAGAAATCACAAAGATTGTCAATCTTTTCTGTGAAAAATGACCTTTAAATTTTCGTAACGCACGTAACGTTACGTGCGTTACACATCTTTCAGGAAAATTTCCATTGAGAAAATATGAAATTCTCAGTGATTTCTTTGGTTTGTTTTTTTTATTCACACCTTCTACCTTTGAAGATGAGAAATGCTGGCCAAATATGGTCAATTGTTAGTTGTACATACATAAAAGGGTAATTTTTGTTAAGTGCATTTCACAGACAACTCCCTAAATCTTCATCGGAAATTTTAAAAAATCGTCGTTAAGTCAGACATTTAGCAATTGTCATTGATTAAAGTATGCCTCAATTCAGTAAAAGACTGTGTAACTCTGTATTTTTAGTATTGGAAATGATAAAAAGTGAGAAAAAAATATCATTGTTTTTTGCATTTTTGTCTAATCTTGAAAGTGGCTTATATTTGATGTGGCATGGATGGTACGTATAATGAATCAAACTAAAGTTATAATTTCCGACTGTTTTAGATGTCAAAGTTTCCAAAAAAAATGTATCCCATTGACAGAATTCAAAGTTTAATTTTTCTGACCCAGGACCACTGGCTGGAATGGCCCAGGTGCTTCGTAGCCTGGGGTCATAGGTGGGACATAAAGGGGCCAAATCTCAGCAGTGGTGTTAGTTCTGATAGATTCCCAGGCTTGAGTATCATGGTTGGTGGTGGAGTGAGTAGCACTGTCACCTTACAGCAAGAAGGTTGTTGGTTTGAATCTGACCTGCGGCCTTTCTGTGTAGAGTTTGCATGTTCTCCTTGTGAATGTGTTCACATGGGTTTCCTTTGGGTTCACTGGTTTCTCCTCCCAAAAACATGAATGTCAAGTTAATTGGAGACGCTAAAATTCCCATGGCAGTGAGTGTGTGTGAACGGTGTGTAGGCCCTGCTGTCCAGGATGTGTCCCTGCCTTTGGCCCATAGTCAGCTGGGATAGGCTCCAGCTCTCCTGCATCCCCAGTGAGGAGGAAACCGTTAAGATAATGGATGACATCAGCTTTTCATTCTGAAATTCTCCTCGGCAATTTGCCTTACTTTAGCTGCCTGGCGATCTGACAGATGCATGCCAGAAGTTTAGCCAGGTTTCCCACAGAGGTGTTTGACAGTTTCTTGTTTCACGTAAATCTTCTCATGTTTATATCCAATTCTAGCGTATCACCAGCAGCCAGATTACAGGGACTGCTAACATTTCTGTCCATGTGTTGCCTGTGATTCTCTCCCTTGGTCATTGTACAATAAACCATTATTCTCTTAAAAGAGTGGTCCAACTGTTCTTCATCTGCAAGCGTTAGATTCCGCACGAAAGGGCAAAATAACCACAAATGCTGATATGGCCTTACGTTTAGCCAGGGCTGGGACAGGATTTTATCCATTGAAAAATGTTTGGGGGGGTGTAATTTGTACAGTAGGCACAAAAAATGGTCCATACATTACATATAAATGTAATTACATACATTACATATATATAAATATTTTTTAAAATGGCATATGCCAAATATTACATGTCAAACAGTTATATGCATTAAGCCTTTAGAATTTATTAAATGAGTCTGCCAAGTCTTCCCTTCTACAGTATTATATCAGCTGAGTGAAGGTAGTTTGTCATGAAAATCCAAAAATCCCAAAATAAGCAGATGAGTAAGCTTTAGCTTTTAAGTGCTTTTAAAAGAGATTGGTTTTGTGATTTAGATTCCTCCTTTTTTTTCCATGATCCTGGCTGAGTGGATACAATTCAACCCAGCTCTCTCATTTTATTATTTTAAACTTCATTTGTGATTATTGCTGATTCCATCAGGGAAGTAAATATTCTTGTTAAGGACACAGTTTGAGTTCTATAAATAATACTGACCTACACTATGAGACCATGAACGAATGGACAACTTGCTCATCCAACATCTCATTACAAAATCTAGGGGTTAATGTGGAGGTTGAGCCCCTCCTTGGCAGCTATTACTGCTTACATCACTTCCTCCTCCCTCTAGGACATATTTCAACTGAATTCTTTAACATTATTGAGATTTGGCTCCATTTCAGCCGGAAAAGTGTTCATGAGGTTCGAAAGCGATGTTGGGTGTTTGGGGCTGGTTGGGGAGAGATGTTGGGTGTTTGGGGCTGGTTGGGGAGAGATGTTGGGTGTTTTGGGCTGGTTGGGCAGAGATGTTGGGTGTTTGGGGCTGGTTGGGGAGAGATGTTGGGTGTTTTGGGCTGGTTGGGCAGAGATGTTGGGTGTTTTGGGCTGGTTGGGCAGAGATGTTGGGTGTTGGGACTGGTTCGGCATCGATGTTGGGTGTTTGGGGCTGGTTCGGCCTTGATGTTAGGTGTTTGGGGCTGGTTTGCAGTTGGCTTTCCTTTTGACATCAGCATTGTCTTTTGGGGTTGAAGTCAGGACTCTGTGCTGGCCAGTGCACTTCCTCTACTCCAACCTAGACACGTGTCATGCTGAAATGGTGAAAGGTTATTTCAAAACTTTTGAAAGTGTTGAACAGAGGGTTGTACGTGTTCCTGGTTTCTGTCCTTTAATTGCTTTTCATAGGTCAACCCATTTATGAAGTCTCAAATTTCCGTTGCATTTTTTGAATCTCTCACAAATTACCAATTAGGGCTATTCTAGTGTCCTAAAATGAAACTTTTGGAATTTAATATATACGAAAACATGTTTGTGTGCCGAGCCATTTAGCTTATTCAGTCCGGATAACTGGTGGAAAACAAAAACCTGTTTACACACTGACCCTCCCAGACTGTAACCGTCCATCCCTGGGTTAGAATCTGCTGGATTATCATTCCTCAGTGGAATGAAGATCCTGGGCCAAATTTTGAAAGACTAAGGCATGTCCGTATACTTTTGACCGTGATATTTTGGGGTTTTTTTACATTTACTTTTTTGGTGCTTGTTGGTACTGGCTCACCACATTTGGCTGGTATTCCAGGTTGGCCACTGGGATGCATACTTGTGTGCAGGCCGACTGCGCTCTTGAAAGCACTTGGGGACACTTGCAGATACAGTATGGCACTTAACAGCATGGGTCTGACTCCAGAGCAGGGTTATTATGTAAGTGCAAAGAGTCCCCCAGTGTGTGTGTGTGTGTGTGTGTGTGTGTGTGTGTGTGTGGATGTGCGAGGGAGAAAAATGTGTGTGTGTGTAGTAGCGCAGTAGTACTACCTTGCAGACCTGGGTCAATTCTGTAATTGTTTTGGATTCGAAAATGCTTTTGAATGCTTTACTGAGCTTGTCTGGTGTATTTAAGCCCATGATGTGTTTTCAGAAATGCAAACCTTCACCATCTGGTCCCCTTGGTTGGCTTAGTTGCGCTAGGCCAGATGAATCGAGCTCAGAAAAATATTTGTTTCCAAAGCAATTATGTCATTGATTCTTTGAATTGTGTGAGGCACTGGATTGAATTTCCTGCTGCCCTGATAGAGGTGCACTGGAGGAGCTCTCCTACTGGATAAGTGAGGTATTCAGACCTGAAGTTTGTCCCCAGGTGCTGCGCTGTGGCTGTCCAGCTCTCTCAATAAACTAGGATGGGCTAAATGCCGGGGACAAATTACCCCACGGGGTTCATCAGTGAAGTATGTCTTATCTTAAATGGCTGGAGGAGAGAGACTTGGCTTCTGCAGATGCATATCTCGGTTCTGCTTGAATCAGCAGGTAGTCCAGACAGCCGCTGTAAGAATTCATTTTTAAAGGGGTCATTTTATGTTTTTTTGTATTTTCCCCTTTCTGTAGTGTGTTATAGTGCTTTTTGTGCTGGTAAAATGTTTGTAAGGTTTTTAAGCCCTGAGTCGAGGCTGACAGGAGTCGGTCTTGCTGACAGAGAAAACAGTTCCTGAACTTCCTGAAAAGTCTCATTTGTCATCCAGCCTTCACTCTTGTAACATGTAAGTGACCGTGTAACACACTTGCATATTGCCTATACAGCTGCTAGTTTGGCCCACCTCCAAACGACACTAGTTAGGGTGAAGGCTGGGAAGAGTTTATTTTGTGCATGTGGTCATGTCGAGAAGAGTGCGTTTTCTTGAGTACAAAGGCTAAGTTTCTTTGTGAGGACTTTAAGAAAATGTGACAAATCAGTAAATAAAATTCATTTTTACCACCGTTCCGTAGCAGTACAACCCCAACCTCTGATTGTGTTCCCTGAATTTTTCTGAAGACTGCTTCCTGAACTGCATTTGGCCAATCAACAGAGTGGGCTTGAAGAGACTCCAGAACATTCTGATTTAGATTGAGTGAGCCTAAAGTGCTGCACACACAGCCTGTAGAGCTGGTACGCCGAATAAATGAAAATGTTAAACTGGGAAATTATGACCCTATTAAGCTTCTTTTCTGGGTCTTCTTGAGAATGATGTTGTTTATCAGAGGCACTATGGCTGGCTGCAGTTTAGGCCAAATGTGCCCCTTTCCTCTCTTGTTGACTAATGGTCTTTCTGTGTGCTGATTTGCTACAGTGACAGCCTTTTGTTTTTTCATCAATAAGTTATAAAAATAAGTTCCCTTGGCACCACCTATAATTTTATTTCCTAGGATTCAAATAAAGGATTCATAACATTATAGTGGCAATTCGATAAAATTCCTCTAAACAGCATGAATTCTAATCTTTTTAACCCACAGGGGCGGAAAATCAACCGGCCCGACGAACATGACCCACATTGTGTGGCGGCATCATAGATCACGTGGGGCTTTCTCCCAAGTAATCAATAGATAATAGAATATAGATCAAAATTTGACCGAAAAGAGCTAGTGCAGTCGTGGGCAATAATAAGTTGACTAACAGCATACAGCTTTCCCGTAGCGAATATGCCAAGTGATCTTGGCAAAATGCTTGGTCTTACAAAAAGGTATGATTATGTTTTCACTGTACTACCTGTAAAAGAAATGGTGCCATACTATTTTTACAAATCAGAGGAGTCCAGAATAGCAAATCTACTGCGTAAACAAACAACGACTGACTGCTACTGGGAGACTCATCCTGTAGATGACTACAGTGTGAACTGGGGTAGAACTACTTGACAGGCAGATACTTAGATGGCTATGATGTGACTCTGTAGCAGAGTTGGTGGCTGTTGGTATAAAGGCGTACGCTAAACGGATCAATTAAATAGGGCTCATTCGGTAAGTAAGACTGATGTTGTCCGGAGGTCTCCAAAAGTGCTTTTACTGCTGCTGATGCTGTGAATAATTTAATATGGCCTCCTTGTCTGTACCCCAGTGATGCAGTTCTCTTAGACAGAATAATGCTCTAAGATTAGGAAAGCAAAGTATTCTGAAGGAGAGTGACTAAGTAAAAGAAACTGATGGTTTTGGAGCATTGAGATAAGAACTGGAGATGCTTTCCACTTCTTGGTTCCATAGATTACAGTAGGGCCAGCTCATGAATGCAAGATGGAGGCTGGCTTAGCTCAGTGCTTAGAAATTTCGATTGTGCCTCAGTGGGGAACATTGATTTCTGTGGTGCGAACTTAATAAATGGCAATACCTCTGGTAACCACTTGAGTTAAGGTGGTACTGAGGGAACAGCTACCCTCTGACTCTAGTTAGGAGCAGGTTTTTGCAGAAGACCCGTCTCTCAGCAGGGAGAGGATTCCAGATTTGTGAACAACTCACGGTTTTTGTTGGGTCTGGTCCAGCTATTGACCAATTCAATTCTGTGCTGATTTTTCTGTTCTTGGGTGGTAATTAGTAGGGCTGGGGCGATTCTGAATCGATTCTATTTTAAGGCGTAGTGCCACTGCCTGCTGCCATGGGGTGAACATCCAAGCTTTCCCTTTTCCTTTATTAAACCCGACACAGGTTGAACGAACGCGCCAAACATCAAAGGGCATGGGAAATGCTTCCGGAAAAAAACTTGACTGACATCAGTTTTTTTCGGCGACTTGCTGCACGGAGCCAAGTAAAGGACTACAGAATTGTCTCCTAGTAACCAGTTAGGGTACTCTAAGAAAAGTAAGCTGTTCCAGTTTACTTGCTTGACTAGCAATCAAATGGTGGATGCATTTGCTCTCTAAGTTGAATGAGTAGAGCTGTTTATTAAGACAGCATGTTTGATTGCTGCATTTTGAAATTTAAATGGCCATAGAACAGCACAACCTGAACACGATTGCCATTGCCATTGCAATGCGTGTGACTGTGATAATTTAAATCCCACATTCACGTTTCATCCGCCTTACAGAACGTTATCCACCTTGTGTATTTTTTAGAGGCTTGAAATCCAGGGCGATCTGAAAACAAATCTCTTTTATTTTATCATTATAGATCTCCTAAAGATAGGCAACTACAATGAGAGATGAAATGCAGAGTTGGGATATGGTGATGTTGAACCAGGATTTTTTAAAAACTTTTATAAGACCACTTGCCGTCATGGGGTCGCGTGTAATTTCTTGAAACACACACACCTGAAGCGGCTTAAACGATTTAAAATGCCGTCGGGAAGAAGCCTCAGTTTAGATTTCGCTAATTGCAGCTGCCCCGCCCTTCTTTAAATCTGCTCCTGTGTACATGCCCTAAATAACAAACATGCCATTTCCGTAGCCTATAACGATTAAGATGTGATGGTGAAAAGCAGACAAACCTGACTGGGCTACGGTGTTAGTGCGAAAGAATGCCAATAATTTGAATAATTAAAAAAAATCTTTCTCTAAATTGCATCTCTAAGCATTTTTGGACATTATTAATGAAGATTAATTTAAAACAGATTTGCTATAAGATCGCCCTGGATTTTAAGCTTCTAAAAAATACACAAGGTGGAAAACATTCTGAAAAGCGGATAAAATGTGAATGTGAGATATATATTATCACAGTCGCACAAAATGTGTGGCAATGGAAATCGGGTTCATGCTGTGTTGTTCTATGGCCATTTAAATTTCAAAATGCAGCAATCAAACATGCTGTCTTCATAAACAGCATTCATTCAGCTTGGAGTGTAAAGGCATCCACCATTTGATTGCTAATTAAGCCAAGTAAACTGGGACAAGTTAATTTTCTTAGAGTAGCCTAAGTGGTTAATAGGAGACAATTCTGTAGTCCTTTATTTGGCTCCGCGCAGCATGACGCCGAAAAATGCCACTACTCAGAGTCAAGTTTTTTTTCTGGAAGCATTTCTCATGCCCTTTGACGTTTGGCGCTTTCGTTCAACCTACGTCGGGATTAATAAAGGAAGAGGGAAAGCTCGGATGTTCGCCCCCTGGCAGCAGGTAGTGGTACTACGCCTAAAAAAAGAATTGACTCAGAATCGCCCCAGCCCTAATAATTGGCATGTAACATAGTGTCCATCTGTCCATTTTGATCTGTGGCCTAGTTTTTGTTTTTATTTTTGGTGTTTGCCATATGTTCTCATAATTTTTTTTACACAGTTACTCTTGCCATTTTAATGAATTTTGCCATTTCTGTGACCAAGGCACCGGTAATCCAGGCAGAAAATATTTGCGTTATTGTGGTTTAGAGACTTCAAAGTTGATGCTGAAGGTAAAATTTGGGATGAGAGAGTAGCCCCAGGTAGGTTGCTTTACTGACACAAACATTTCACACCTCTGATGAGTTTTGGGATTCTGATTGACCTCTTGGTTGGATCTTTTGTTGGAAACTCGATTAAGGCACTCAACCCCAAAACCACTCCAGCTTCCCATTTCTCACAATTTCCTGGGTATCCTTGGAAAAGGGATCATATTTCCTTTGAAACCCTAGCTAAATGAGGCTAAAAGAAACATTTTCAGAGTGCTGCTGATATTTTGTCCATGCACTATGTTTACACGGTTGGCACCATAATTTATTGGACAGTGGCACATTTTTTAACTAGAAAAGCACCCGGAGAGTACAGACCTCCGCCAGGGGGCAGCAAAACCGAAAAGCACAGCGATTGGAACTCTGGCCCATTGGAAAGACGTGAAATCTCGAACTTTGATGTATATCTCAGCCGTAACTTGACCTAGATATGCCAAAATTGAATCACCTGTTCCTGACTTAATACCCACCTTCTCTAAAAATTTCATCAAAATCTGTCCATAACTTTTTGAGTTATTTTGGAAACCAACAGACAAACAAACAAACCCAGGCAAAAACATAACCTCCTTGGCGGAGGTAAAAATGATTGTTCTACACTCTAGAATTAGTTTGAAAGGGTACTATGACAAGGAGGTTGAAGTGCAGACCTTCAGTTTGGTTTATGGTGGTTTTGCTACTTTGGCTTTTTGCTACTGCACACTGCATTTTCGCTACCATGTCCAAGTCCATTCACTACAATAAATGCAGGCTAAGAACATAAATATTACCGAAGAATCAGAAGTATAACTTCATGAAAACTATTTGCATTACAGCAGAGTATATTTTTCGTGTTCTGACCCAATACGGACTATCAAACAAAGATCGAATAGGCAACAAACACTTTGTTCATAGTAGCGAACGGACTTGGACATAGTAGTGAAAGTACCGTGTGCAGGAGTGAAAGAGCAGTAACGAAAAGCAAAGCTACCGTCAGCTTTAATTTGATAGATCTTTGTCCGTTTTGGATGAACTGTTTGGAAATGATAGCACCTTCAGTAAATGTTCCCACCTATTTTCAGGCGCATAAAAACTATTGGATTGTTCAACCAGCTTAATCCTTTTTCACTCAAAGATAATGTAAATCCATTTGTCTTCCGTTTTTCTGTTGTCTTTCGTACATAGCCATGGCAGGGAGGTAATATTGGAAAAACTGAAGTTGTCCATATCAGACCTTTCTAATGCACTGAAACTCAGTATGTAAGTAGTATGTTAGCATTTTATCGCTAGGGCATGGCGATTTCTGAAAAATGGCAGTTTTTGTGACCTTCGACATTCCTTTACCCAGACACTTATTTGAATGACTGTAAGCTCTTGATGTCATATATATCAATAAAATTTGATGAAACTTTGCATGCAGCATCTTTAGGACATAAACTAATTTCGTATTTCATTTCAGCCTCGTACCCCACTCCCAAAGGGGTGTGGCGGGGCTGCCCATTCGAGTTTTGGGTTCACTTGAATTTGGCATGTAATAACTGCTTGAAGTTTTTAACACCGTTATTATCTGACACTGGGTATAGTCACTGTTGATGCTCTGTCGGGCCTGTACTGGGACCATCTGCAGTTCCTGCTTGTTTTAGAGACTTTTTGCCTTCAGTCTCCTCTTCAGCATGTAAAATGCTTGTTCTGTTGGATTCAGATCTGGTGATTAACACAGCCAACAAAACCAAAATCTCAAAAACTGTATCCCTATCCAGTGCATTATGATGCGATCTCTAAGCAGTAGTATTGTTGCACTTTATTGCGCAAGAGTAGAGGTGTCTGTAGTTGGTTCTAAGTGTCCGACGCTAGTGTAATCTCTTTATGTGTGAAATTAAAGCTTTTCAGCCTGAACGTTGGTTTTCTGCATGATCTCTTCACTGGCTCAGACTTGACAGCACATGGTGAAAAAAGCCCCAGTATGGGTCTGCTGTGGTGTAAAAAATGCCGCGTCATGGCTGCTCAGTGTGTGCTCCCCACTGGTGCTGGAGAGAGGCGCGGCTTTTGTCTCAGGAGAGACTGCATCATGCAGCTTCAGTGTGTAAGCACTCACACATACACACACACACACACACACACACATAAATACACACATGCACACACACACTGACTCGCATGCATGCGCGCACACACGCTGACTTGGACGAGAGCGCACGCACACACCGCTGTCTCACATCTTTGACAGATGAAAAACAAAAGGGACTGTCTAGCGTTGCCATGGTGAATATTTATAATGAAATGTTCCCGCTCTGTTGGTGACAATGGCGTTATTCAGCATTGTGGGTTACGGCGGGATGGAGGCGCGATGGTGTATTTGTGAAAATGGGAGGGCTGTGAGGAATGGCTTTGATGTGCATTTGCAGTGTCCCATGTTTTGTACTTTCCATACAGTTTTTACCCCTCGGCCATTATGGCTGATAGGGGACTGTCATTATGATGGCATATGTATGTCTGAGTGGCTGTCTGTCTAACATTTTGCACAGGCCAGTACTAGGAAGCTATTAATACTTAGCACCTCGTACTTATCACAGGGTAATGATGGGCAAGCCCCACTGGCTTACGATAATGTCACGAAGCTCGACGGCAATCGAAAGATGTTTATAATGATGATGATCACTTGGAAGGTCCTTGGGCTGTAGTTGTGCGATGACCTACTTTTATTGGGATTTGACCTTCAGCCATGGTGCAGAGAGCTTGCCCTTGAAAATGTTGTGCCGGTTGTATCTCAACAGTTTATCAGAGGCAATCCAAGAGTGCAAACCTCCGCCAAGTCAGCAAAGTCGAAATCCTGCGTGAGAAATTTAATAATCGGTTTTGTCCCTGATACGATACCAGTCAACCCACAAAATTTAACTGACATCACTGAGAGTGAAGATCAGTTATCGTGTGTCATAAAATTTTAAGATGGCTACCGTGGCGGCTGTATTGTTTGAGTGATCGCGGTCTAAAACAAAGGGGTCTATCCCTGAAGTAATAGCGATGCACCCACACAATTTCAGGGATATCTGTTCATTTCTTTTTGAGTTATATTGTACTTAGACAGACAGACAGACTCTTGGTGGAGGTAATAATGACAGCAATGCAAAACTGGCCACATACAACCCTAATTCTGAAATAGTTGGGACACAGTCTAAATTGTTGATGAAATCAAAACGCAATGACCTTCAAATCGCACCAGCCAGTATTTTATTCACAATAGAACGGAGAGAACATAGCAAATGTTGAAACTGAGAAAATTTAAAATTTTATCCACAAAATGAGCTCATTTCAAATTTGATGGCTGCTACTGGTCTCAAAAAAGTTGGGACAGGGGCCTGTTTACCATGGTGCAGCATCCCCTCTTCTTTTTAACACAGAGTGGAGGCTTCTGGGCTTTGAGGAGACAAGTTTCTTGAGTTTAGCCATTGGAATTTGATTCCACTCTTGTTTAATACAGGCCTCTAGCTGCTGAAGAGATTTGGGTCTCCTTTGACGGGGTTTTTGTTTAGTTATACGCCAAATGTTCTCAATTGGTGAAAGATCAGGACTGCAGGCAGGCCAGTTCAGCACACGAACTCTTCTACGACGAAGCCTTGCTGTTGTAATAGCTGCAGTATGAGGTTAAATTGCATCGTCCTGCTAAAATACACAAGACCTTCCCTGGAATAGATATCATCTGGAGGGGAGTATATGTTGCTCTAAAACCTTTGTATACCTTACAGCATTCATAGTGCTTTGTAAAACATCCAAATGTGCCACACCATATACACTAATGCATCCCCATACCATCAGAGATGCTGGCTTTTGAACTGAACGCCAATAATAGGAGGGGTGGTCTTTCTCCTCTTTAGCCCGATGGACACGACCCCCATGATTTCCAACAAGAAAGTCAACTTTGGATACGTCTGACCAGAGGACACACTGCCACTTTGCTACAGTCCATTTTAAATGAGCCTTGGCCCACAGAACACGGTGGCGCTTCTGGATCATGCTCAACAATGGCTTCCTTTTTGCATGATAGAGTTCTAGGTGGCATCTGTGGATGGCACGGCGGACTGTGTTTACAGACAGTGGTTTCTTTAAGTAAATCTGGGCCCATTTAATAATGTCAATGACAGAATCATGCCGGTGAGTGATGCAGTGGCGTCTGAGGGCCCAAAGATCACAGGCATCCAGTAAAGGTCTTCAGCCTTGTCCCTTACACACAGAGATTTTTCCAGTTTCTTTGAATCTTTTCTTGATGTTATGCACTGTCGATGAGGCCTTCAAAGCCTTTGAATTTGACGTTGAGGAACATTGTTTTTTAAGTATTCCACAATGTTTTTACGCAAGCCTTCACAGGTTGGAGAGCCTCTGGCCATCTTTACTTCTGAGAGACTCAGCCTCTCTAAGACAACCCTTTTATAGCCAATCATGTTACACACCTGATGCTAGTTAACTCAATTACTTGCGATATGTTTTTTCAGCTGATTCTTTTATCTATTAATTGCTTTTTCAGCCCTTTTTTTTCCCCTGTGTCCCAACTTTTTTGAGACCTGTTGCAGGCAGAGAATTTTAAATAAGCTCATTTTGTGAATAACAATGTGAAATTTCTCAGTTTCAACATTTGAAATGTTACCTAAATTCTATTGTAAATAACACATTCGCTCATGTGGCTCTAGTGAGGAATAGGCTGGGCACCGAAGTACATTTGATGGATCTGTGCATCGTCTGGTTGTATTCCACATTTGACCTTTACACAATGACCTTGAATATTTTTATATGGCAATATTACTAAGATTCTTTCATGGATCCAAGATCAAAAGTTTAAAGTTGATTATTTTCCTATAGTAATTACGGTTCCTATCTGTTTGACATAATGGCAAGCAGAGGGGTCTTAAAGGAGAATTCCAGTGTGAAATTGACTTGAGGTGTATTGAAACATGATAACGTGTACTAACTTTTGTGGAATACCCCACCTCCTTACGCACGCAACATTTCGAAATAAGTGGCTTTTTAGCCGAAGCTCCCAGCAGGCTTACAATGGTAGTAAATTGGGCATTGCATTGCCATGCAAAGAAATCGCTATTTTTTCATCATTAAAAAGGCTCAAAGTAGCTTAGCACTTCATTGGTAGAATTCCGAGGGCCCTGACATTCAAAACGAGGCACTGAGAACTTTGAAAATGCACAGGAAGTTTATTAAAAAAGACTGTTTATGCAAATCGTACCTTGAAGTAGTTTCCAGTCGCCTCCATCTTGAAAGTCATGATAAGTCGATTGACAAGCACGAACGAATAGATTGCAATCTGTTCCCCTATCCTTCCTATTTGTTCGTGCTCATCAATCGACTTATCAACCTTAAGCCTTGTTAATGATGAAAAAATAGCAATTTCTTTGCATGTCAACGCTCTGACCAATTTACTACCATTGTAAGCCTGTTGGGAGCTTCGGCTAATAAGCCATGTATTTCGAAATGTTGCGTGCGTACGGAGGTGGGGTATTCAACAAAAGTTTGTACTTGTTATCATGTTTCAATACACCCCAAGTCAATTTCACACTGGAATTCTCCTTTAAGTGCCTTGCATATTATATTAATTGAAAGTTTGAGTGGGATTATTGGGTTGCTGCTGAGTGATCATTTTGCCTTTCTCTACCGTTCTTTGGAAAAAATATCCAGGATGCAGTGGTGAATTAAAGCCACATTATAAACGGTTTGTGTTTGTCACACAATTGCCCTCTGCAACTGAAATATGTATGATTTGGTTATGGGACCCCGCCTTCCCCACCATCAGTCTCATGCATAAGTTCCTCTTGGCTCCAGAGGTACTGAACCGGAGGATTTGTTCTGTAATCCTTGGGTGTATCCATTAATTTAGGACCTTTCACCCTCCCACCCGGAAATCTCGCAGTGTGTCAGAATCCCATGGGAAGGTGCTCCTAGTAAGCAGGTGGATTTACCTGTGATCCGTATTGAGCAGCTACACCCCAGCTTCTGTCAGAGCGGGGTCTTGTCCCAGGGAGGTGCCGGCGGCTGTGAGAATGTAGTTGTTTTATGTGGTGCTCATGCCTGACAAAATGGCGCCACAGGTTGAGCGGCTGTTTGGACTGAGTTACAACCGTAGGCTGTAATCGCTTGGATGTGAGCTACCTACATTTGCTGGTTCGGTGAGAAGTATTTTGGCACTTAGAAGTGCACTTTTCCTACAATTTGAACCCAGAGCTGATGCAATAAGGTCACTGTTTCCCAGTCGTCCACTTAACGCATTCAGCGTAGTAACATAATCCACTTCTGACTCGATCAGATCAGCTGTTCGGGTGACTATCAGACTGAGAATTAACACACTGAGTAGTCATTTTCTCATGGGAAAAAAATGTTTGACTTTGTGTTTCGATTGCATTAAATGGAAAATGACTTACTGGAATCCACTGCTATGGCTATAGTGAGCAATAACAAACAAAGCGTGAACAAAGCGTGCGGACCAGACGAGTTACCGGCTCGCATTTTAAAAGAATGTGCTCTTGAATTGGCAGCATCACTTTGCAACATGTTTAACAAATCTCTTCAAACTGGAGATTTGCTACTTGCTTGGCTAAGAGCAATTGTTATTCCTGTGCATAAAAAAATCTGATAAAGAAAATGTGAGAAATTATCGACCAGTATCGTTATTGTGCACATGCAGCAAGGTGCTGGAAAGGTGTACCCTAAATTTGGTTTATCCTCACGCTGTGTCTGTCTTGCATCACTTACAACATGGTTTTGTTAAGGGACGGTCGACAACAACTCAGTTCATTCAGGTTTTTCATGAAGTCGGCAAAATCCTGGATCAGTCTGGACAAATTGACATTCTATATTTAAACTTTTCGTCTGCTTTTGACTCTGTCCCCCACGACTTACTTCTGCATAAACTTCAGGTTTATGGATTTCATGGCAATCTCTTAAAATGGCTTACGTCATATTTATCTAATGGCAAACAAAGAGTTGTTGTCCATGACCATGGTGCTCAATCATCCTGGTCTCCTGTTACATCAGGAGCTCCACAAGGATCAATATTACAGTATTTTATAGGAGAAATGAAAAACACTCAAGACTGTTCAAATTTGGAGTGTGACCTTGAAAACATCTTGGTCTGGAGTCGTAAATGGGATATGAAATTTAACACTGCCAAATGTAAACTTTTGAGTGTTACAAGGAAGCGATTTCCCATTCTTCACCAGTACACTATGAATGGTAATATAATTGAAAAAGTCGATTGCATGTGTGATCTCGGGATTGTGGTGTCCTCTAATTTATCATGGGATGCACATGCAAGTGTACTGGTCAGTAAAGCAAATCTTATGCTAGGATTAATTCAAAGAACTTGTGGTCACACTTGTTTAATTCAAACAAAAAGAAAACTGTATACTTCCCTCATAAGACCACTTGGAATATTCTACCCAATCTTGGGCTGTAGCATCCAAGAAATCTCTCCTTCACATCGAAGGTGTACAAAGGAGAGCAACTAAGTACATTCTTGGTTATAGTGATTGTGTAGGTAGTGATTACAAAGTCCGTCTCATGAAGCTGAACTTATTACCGCTTGGCTATCGGCATGACATAATGCAGTTTGTTTCATTCCAATCTGAGGATACTTTTTCAATACAGATTCCAAAATTTAGGACGGAAACATTCCGACATTCGTGTTTTAATAGAATATTTTACTTATGGAATGCCACTGCACTTTATCAACCCTCTGATAACACAGCTGTTTAAGTCGAAGTTATTCAATTATTACATAAAAAAGTTCAACGATAATTTTTCACCCAACAACTCTTGTACACGGGTTGGCAAATGCCATTGTACACGCTGCCGCCTAATGTAGTTAAACTTATTTTCTTGGCTGCTTTTATTCTGTATTTCTGAGGCTTCTTTTCTTTGTGTTTAATTGTCATTTTCTTTTTGCAATTTTCTGTGAACGTAATTGGAGGATCGCTCACTATAGGTGCCTTGTCACCTGTGCGATCGCATCCTGACTGCTGTCAAAGTTCAATAAATCAATAATTTTCAGCTAGATTGGGAAAAAACCTTGAAGACAGAGCTTGATTATGGCTGTTTGGCTGGAATTCCTCTAAAGTAAGCGTGTGTAGTTGAGGCGACAGAGCATTCTCCTGCTTTTATAGCCATTCCGCTCATTCGGAGGGGTGAATGATGGATGTAGCTCTATTAGAGAGAGGTGAGCTGGCCTGAACCCCTTTGGGCAGCGCAGGAATGAAGTCATACTTCAGTGAAGCGCAGCTTGTTTCTGAATTTAAAGCTGAGTTTGGAGTCCAGGGAGAAATTTACGACACAATCTCCAGATGTGACTCGGTGTGAGCCTGGTGACTTGTGCTCCAGTGATGCGCTGTCTGTGCAGTGGCTGTGTGTGTGTATATGTCTGTGTGGGTGTGTGTGTATGCGTGTGTCTGATGAGGCAAGTTCACTTTGGCTGTAATGCTTTATCTGGGAGGAGACAGGCCTCGGGTCAGAGGGCGGTTTTAACTGGGTGCACCTCACTAATAAATAAGAGAAGTATTATCCAGACATAACGTGGAAGTAATGGTGTAGAAAAGAGGGTTACAGGGCCAGTTTAAAGCAGGTTCCTGATTTAGTGTGAGCAGAAGCCCAGTGCAAGAGGTTCACAGCAGAAATGGTACCCTGGTAAGGCAGCCTGATAGCCTGGCTAAGATATGGCGCTGTACTCCGACTCTCAAGATTGGTAGTTCAAGTCCCATTAAAGCTCCAATAACGTCAGGCAATGGTGGGCCCTTTAACCCACACTGGGCAGGGGTGGATTTGCCCTTGCATAATGTAGTCAACTCTATGCCCGATGAAATAAAAGTGAGAGAAAAATGACTGTAGTGGTAATGCACTTCCCTGGGTGGAAGGTGTGACCCTACCTGCTTGTTTGAAGTCCTGCTCTTTGGTCTCTGCGATCTGCTGCAGACTGCAGACCTACAGCTGGATAAGACCAACAAAGGCGCAATAGAACAAATGCAAACCTGTAACTCCGCCCCCTGTCTCCCTGTCAGCTCCCCCCCTCTGCCTCTCCATTAACCCCTCCTCTCTTCCCATCAACTCTGTCCCTCTGCCTTTCCATCAACCCCATCCCTCTTCCCATCAGCTCTGCCCCTCTGCCTCCCCATCAGCCCCACCCCTCGGCCTCTCTGTCAACTCCGCCCCCTGCCTCCCCATCATCTCCGCCCCTCGGCCTCTGTGTTAACCCCACCCCTCGCCCTCACCTCCATCCAGAATAATTAAAAACTTCAGTGCATCTTGAGCCAACCCTTTGTTTCTCAAGCTGATTCTGTTTCTCATAGCCATCCCTCTGCTTTCTAATTACCTTTCCCTTGTGTTTTCTCCATCTGTCATGGAAACGAGGAAAAAGATTGGTGAAAAAAAAGATGGTGTGATGGTGAGCTGCTGGGTGAGAAGTTAACTTTATAAAATGTAAATATCTACCAGCCATTGACAGATAAATGTTCAGATTCTCCAGCCACTCAATAGTATATCAGTATTATGTTTTTGAAGTCTATCAGTGACTTTCATGGTGCTAATTTCCCATCCTGTGGAGAGTCCAACAAGATGGAAGTGAAACGTTCCTCCTCTTTTGACCATCATTTTGAAATGACATCTGTTGGACGTCGTTACAGGCATGACCGAGGGGTAGGTGTAGTTCCACAGGTTGGCCATTTATTCATCAGGAATGCTGTTGGGTGCACTTCAGTGAAAGAGCGGGTGGTTGGTCTTGTTTTTGCCTTCAGTCTCTCACTGGGAAAACCTCTTGACCCTTTTTTGTAACATTGAGCAGTGGCCTCCATGAGGAATGCAGGTCTCAGGTTTTTTTTTTTTTTAACAGCTTTCCTCCTTCCAAAATGGGTTACTCTGGAATGGATAGAAGTCAGCCATCATGAAAGTAATTCCCATTTGTTTAAAAAGGAAATGCTCTGAATAGGTCCAATTTTACTTGCATCATTCATTATACTGCAGTATAGGCCCCCCAAAGACCTAAAACTAATCAAGTCATCCACTCGCTTCATGTCTGCAGATTTCCAGTGAAGTGCAAAGCGAGGAAGAGGTATGATTGTGAGAGACTAGTATAATTCCATTTGTTCCCCAGTGCAGGAGAACCTGCAGTACTTTTGTCGCTGAAATCTCCTGTTATGTTGCATGTGACGCACTGATTGATTTCAGGCAACGTATCTGTATCTAATCTAGCTATATCAAGTGCTAGTCGCTCCCAACGATCACTCACTGATATAGCTGGCCTCAGTCGTATAGGCCAGCGTTCAGCCCTTATGTCGGCAATGAACTGGATATATAAATATTAATGTTTTCTGCTCTTGGCTGATTGGCTGACCTTTTGGCGAGAACCACCAATCGCACGGCGCCATTTGCAGAATGAATGCTGACCAGGTTATATGTCGCATCTTGTTGGCAGAAGTGGTACTGTTAGCTAAATATTAGAGCAATTAAACATTGGGATATACGAGTATCTATCTTATATCTGCATGTTGCGTGTAGCTGGCCAGCTACGGCATTCGTGAATGTTATTTGACATCAGCTTAAAAATTAGATTGTGGCTTGCTTACGTTTACTCTTGGAGTGGTTGTTAGGTTTTGAACAGGATAATGTTTGGCCATATCTGCATTTTGTTTATTTCAGTGGGATTACTCGGTATAATGAAGGCTAAATTAAAGAATACTCTAATTACATGATGTATTTCATTGTAATTGGCATTAGCATTAGCCTGAAGGGCATGATTGCATCAGCTCGGTTAAGCCTATGAAGCTGGTATGTAATACGACAGTTGCTAATTTATTCCTTGCCTGTATACTTTTTTCAGAAAAGAGAAGATGGATAGCTTATTCCTATTATTGCAACCTATTTCTGCACAACGTACCGCCATTTTAATGTGGATGGCTAGTGCTTATTTTGCAGCTCTTCCCAGCTCATTTAAAGCAATTCTTACCTTTCTGGGACGTTGCACAGCACTTATGGCCGCGATATACTTGCTGCAAACAACGCGAACGCGAGTGTATCATGGCTTTCACGCGTTGCCTGTCTCGGTTTGAGGAGTCGGACTTGGCCGGCCGCACATCTCGACGCGAGGTACCGTGAAGCATGCACGAGTTGCAATATTGACATGACCGCTAGAGGCGCTTGTGCGAATAAGCACTGTGTCCAGACCGGAACAGACAGATGGAGTCCGATGATGGAGAGTTTTGAGGATAAATTGACAGATCTGGTGCGGAGTGCCCCAAGTGGAGACCGCCGGTGTTGTGCGTTTTGGCTGTGTAGTGCTGCAACAAGTGTATGCACACCCCGGCAGAGACGCGACCCGACGCATACGCGTACGTTCAACCAAGCTGCAAGTATATCACAGCTACTAAATATTTGAACGTGAAATTACAGCTCGAGAGAATGTATTCGATACATACAGCGCGAGCAACTTCTGAAATGGGTTAAAACTCATAAATTGCACTTGTGTGTGTGACTGTTTTCTTAACTCCTTCATTTGAGGCCAATACCTCAAAAACTAGAGGAGATAGGACGTTTCTGATGACAGATCCTGAAAGCCTGGGTGCTAATTACATACTATACCACTTTCCAAGCTCGCAACTCATTTCATTCCCAAGATATTGGCATCCAAATATGGCTGTTCTTAAACATGTGAGATTGGCAAGGGTCAAAAACGGGGTAAACATCCCTATTTTTTTTTTGCCAAATCCGAGGCGGTCATTATGGAAGATTTCCAGACTCTGGTTGAGTTCATATGGAATGACCCGTTTGTTGGAAAAGAGATTGGGGGTGTAGTGTCTGCTGGAGATGGGATTGCGGTGTAGTGTCTGCTGGAGATGGGATTGCGGTGTAGTGTCTGCTGGAGATGGGATTGCGGTGTAGTCTCTGCTGGAGATGGGATTGGGGTGTAGTGTTTGCCGGAAAAGAGATTGGGGTGTAGTGTCTGCTGGGGACTGGCTGAAGGTTCACAGGAGATGAATATTCTCACGAGTACTGGGGCTGTGCCGGGGGGGTTTCTCGAAAGTAAAATCTTGTATATTAAGAACCTCTCCTCTCTGTTCATGAGCATACATATGATCATATTTCTGCCACAGACACTGTGGGGCTGTGTAGAATATGTGAAAAAAATAGTTGGGTGATTACCATTGTGTTTGGGGGTAATATTGAATTTACTGTTAATTTTGCCCACAAAAAGAATTGGGGGGAGCTGTGTGTAGTTTCTGTTGGAGTAATGTTAAGTACTTTACTGGGAGAAGTGCCAATCAAGCAGGCCGTACATGAGACTGATCTACGCAGAACAGGCAGAGTGTGGCAAGACTTCATCACTACTATCTGTGTCAGAAAAAATGTAATATAATTGCAAATGGCATTATTACTCTTTTCTTTTGAGCATTACCTTGTTATTGTTTGTGTCTTTCACACCAGTGTGAGCTTAAAAATCGGGTCTTTTTTTTTTATAATGAAAGTAGAATCAAAGGTCTTTTTCTCACCCCATCTCTGTCTTCTCATCCCTCTGCCCCTCTCTCACTCTCCCTCTCTCTTTCTCCCTCCCTCTCTCAGCCCCAGTGTGTGTGGGGTGATGGGTAATGATGGACAGCAGGAGTCCTCGTGTGGCGGACTACTTTGTGGTGGCGGGGCTGACGGACTTGTCCAAGCCACTGGACGAGGAGATCCACTTCCGTGAAGCCGGCCGTCAAACAGCCCGGTCCCTGCTGCCCATCACAGACATTGCCGTGGTGATGCGCTCTCTCGGGGAGCAGGTGCCGCTGGGGTACACCTGCGTGGAGACCACGCCCACCGGGCTCTGTGCCGACCTGAACGGAGGAAGCCTAATGGGACCCCAAACATACCTGTGTTACAGGAGGGGCAAGGACAAGCCCCCTCTCACAGACCTGGGGTAAAGTGTCTGCATGTGTGTGTATGTCTGTATGCTCGTGTGAGTGCGTGTGTGTGTTCTTGTACCTGCTACAAAGTAAGAACCAAAGAAATGTTTTTTCCTACAGAGTGGGGGCATTTTTGGGTCCTCACAACTACCAAGGCAAATTGTGACTTGTTTATTTAGGTTAGGGGTAAGATTAGAGTTAGGGATAGGTTAAGGTTCGGGTAAGGATTTGGGTTAAGCATGCGCTGCTTATTGTTAAGATTAGGGGACGGTTATAGAGATGCTGAAATAATGAATGGAAGGCAATGTAATTTCCTCACAAGGATAGAGGTACAGGTGTGTGTGTGTGTGTGTGTGTTTACTCGTCTGTCCCATGTGTGTGTGTGTTTACTCGTCTGTCCCAAACCTCCCTGTGTTATAGGAACGTAAAGGACAAGCCTCCACCCTCAGAGCAGCTGCCCTCCTGGCTAAAGTCCTCTTCCTCTGTGGCTGTAGGGTGGGGTTCTGCTGAAGCTGGGATAGCTGCCATTTTGTGGCGGTATGGGAGTTCGGGACAAAAACAGTGATGCCTCATTAGTCAGAGATCTCTCCATCTCGACTTCCTGAAACCAAAACAGGAGATGAGAAATCCTGTGTATACGTGAGAGAAGAGTCGTGATGTCAGATGTGAAATATGAGACTGCGGAGGGGGCAGTCCTTTTGACAGTAAAGTTCCCACAGATTTTTTTTTTTTTTTTACAGAAAAATTTCTTTTTTACCATCATTCTGAAGAAAGCTCCTCTCTCAAATGATGTCATATTTTCATTTGGGAAAAGCATTCAGCGTTCTCATGGATCTTGTTTACCGGAATATAAGCAGCATGTTTTCCCCTTGTGCTGAGAGCATATGACCCCATTAAGCCCCATGTTAGTCATGTGTTGTGTAAACACTGCTGTCTGTGGGAGAGGGAGAAAGCGTGTCTTCAGAGTGAGAGAGGGACACAATCTGAGTGAGAGAGGGTGTTCGTCTCATTAATTCCTGGACAAACAAGCACACAGCCTGGCAGCCACAGGCAGGAACTGGTGATGCAGTGCTTGTTAGATATTAATTAATTCATTTCATGTTAAAAATGCAGCGCTGGAGACTTGAACCAATGAAACTGGGCATGCAGTACTGCGCAAAGATTTTGGGCACCCGACATTTTTAAAAATTTAATTCTGGCTTTAGATGTTTACTTTTTGTTGTCCAAGTTGGTGTTGCTGAAGATAAAAAGTATATTTTAAATTCCAAATGTCAATTTAAAAAACAATTTTATAAATCAATGTTTGCATTTCATTAAAAACAGTTGATACAGACAATACAGTCTTGAAAGAGCCCTGATGTCAGTATCATCAAATGAGAGAGTCAGTCTGCAGAAGAGTGGTGGCACGTTTTCCACTCTGCTTGGGACAAGCAAAAAGCCAGTCAACTTATTAACTTAAAACTTATAGCATAACAGAACAGTGACCCACATTTTTTGGCAAAGTGTTATCACACTAAATATTGGTTTTAGTTTTTAATAGTTTATAGCTGTGTGTAGTACATTTCTCAGGCATTAGAAACTTTTAATTGAATTATTTTTGCAAGCATATTTGCCCTCTGAAATTGCTTTAAATGTGCCTTAGACTTTTGCACAGTACTGGACACCAATCTTTAATTGTGAGCTGTAATTTTCTGTCCAAACTGAAGCTAAATAACAGACATTTGTAGTCCTGTGCTTTACAGGACACAAACATGGATGTGCATTGCATTCAAACCCATACATAATACTGTGTCCACCATTGAATAAGATATCGAAACTTTTTAAAATATCCAAAATATTCTTTGTTGCACTCAGAATCTTTGCCCTGCTGCTACTGTCTCTTAAAAGTCAATTCATTCAGCATCACTTGCATCACAGTCCTTAAACTGGGGCGACAGTTTTCAAATTCCTACGTACAATCAGCGGCCTATATTTTGTGGTCTGGGGAAATCTTCACGCGATAGCATACAGTGCCATTCCAGATTATTCTGCTCTTCCAGTGTTTCTGGAAATCACCTTATATCCTACAATAGAATAGATAAAACAAGGGCCAATGCCCCCCCCCAACCATTGTGGGGTGAAGGGTCCTTGGTCTCAAGGGCCCAAGATTCTGACTACAATGGGATCTGAACCACCAACCTTTATACTCGGCCTCAGTCTGCCTCCTACAATATTGACATTATTCATCACTGATCATATTATTGTGAATAAGTGACAGTTTGTGTTTCTGACTGATCATCAGACCCAGGTGCAAGTCAGACCCTTAATATGTAATGGTAGGCGCACTGACTCACATCCTGTCCTTCTGCTGATTTCTCAGAGTGCTCTACGAGTGGAAGGAGAGGCTGAAGCCGGGCTGTGACATCATTCAGACCACACCTTGCGGTCGCCCCGCCAACATCAGTGGCTCCTCTTCCCAGCGCATCTACATCACCTATCGCCGCGGCTCCAGTGACCCCTCCCACACCTCGCTGGCCGTCACCGAAATCTGCGTCATTATCCCTAGCAAGGGCGAGTCCCCACCCCACACCTTCTGCAGGGTGGAGAGGAACCTTAACAGCAGCATGGTGAGCAGGTGACCCCAAAACATGCACCCCGAAAACACTTGTCCCAAAAGTACGCACCCCCAAATACCGGTGCCCTGAAAATACGCACCCCACAAACACGCCTCAAACATGCCTCCTGCTAAAAATGGATGCCCCGAAAACATGCACTCACAAATATTGGTGCCCCTAAAATTCACGCCCCAAAGACACCCCAAATATGCGTCCCTCCAAAAATGGATGCCACAAAAACATGCACCCCATAAATGCGTGCCCAGAAAACACTTCTGTGAAATGTGCAACAAAAACATGTTCCCGGAAAAAACACAAGCCTCAAAAATGCACCTCAAAGATACACTGTAAAACCTAACAGTATATCTTACTAGTTGAATTAAGTTAACAGTAATTAAAAACAGCAGAAATTTGACTTAAATGTTGAAAGTATGTTGAACTCATTAGAGACTGGTTGTGAGAATAACTTAAATAAATAGAGTCTAAATTTTTGTTTCATCCATATTTGAGTAGCAAATAATGGATTGCAATGAGTTGAGTCAGGTTGGTTGAAGCACAGCTTCAGCCTACGCAAACGTCAGCCATGTATCAACCGATCAAATTGCCTATTCTGCCAAAGCTTTCGTCAGCGAAAAATATTCCTACATGGTGACCGTCTTGACGGTAGATGTTAACGTGTGTAGTTCTACTTTTTCAGATTTGATTTATGATACGAGAAACTACTATCGTTTAGTCCATAAATTCAGTTGTTAATATAAAAATTTTGCCGGAGGCGAGTTGTCCGATGATATCTCAGCTCACTGATAGCCAGCATGTTGGCGTAGCAATTCTCGGTATCGCCAATAAGCAAAATTTGCCCAGAAGTAGCGTTTTCAAGAACATGTATTGCCTTGTCCAACATGCTAAACTGCATTGCAGAGACTACGGCGTCGTTTAACGTCAGCTCACTGCGATGCTGAGTAACAATCACGCACATATATACACTCCTGATCAAAATCTTAAGACCAGTTAAAAAATTGCAAGAATTTGCATTTTGCACTGTTGTATCTTAAGAAGGTTCTAAGTAGAGTTTCAAAATGCAAAAAGAAGAAATGGGAACAAGAGACCAAATGTTTTGAGCAGGCAATTTATTGAAAAGAACAATTTAACTGAAATAGGCTGTTCATCAGCTGATCAAAAGTTTAAGACCACATCCTTTAAAAGCCCAAATCTGTGGAAAAAATTTGGATTCCATGTCATTTTCTGTCAAGTAATCACACTGTCAAGACCTCTTGATGGGAAAAGCAAAAAAACTCACTGCCTTCGAACGTGGCAGGATTGTTGAGCTGCATAGACAAGGCCTCTCACAGCGTGCCATCGCTGCTGAGGTTGGACGCAGTAAGACAGTCATTTTGCATTTCTTAAAAGATCCTGAGGTTTATGGAACAAAAAAATCAAGTGGTAGACCCAAAAAAATCTCACCGGCTCTGAGCCGGAGGATCCGAATGGCTGTCCGTCAAGACACGGGACGATCCTCATCCCAAATTAAGGCCATTACTGGTGCTGACTGCAGCCCAATAACCATCAGATGGCATCTGCAAAGGAACGGCTTCAAAAACAAAAAACATCTTCAAAGGCCACGTCTCCTTCAACGCCACAAAATTGCCCGTTTGGCCTTTGCAAGGGAGCACCAAACATGGGACGTTCAAAGTTGGAAGAAAGTTTTATTCTCTGATGAGAAAAAATTTAACCTTGATGGTCCTGATGGCTTCCAACGCTACTGGCATGACAAGGAGATGCCACCTGAGATTTTTTCAACACGGCACAGCGGAGGGGGCGCCATCATGATCTGGGGTGCTTTTTCCTTCAATGGAACAATGGAGCTCCAGGTTGTGCAGGGGCGTCAAACAGCAGCTGGCTATGTGGAGATGTTGCAGCGGCCGTCCCTCATGACTGAGGGCCCTCGTCTGTGTGGTGATGACTGGGTCCTTCAGCAGGACAATGCTGCAATTCACAATGCCCGTCTGACAAAGGATTTTTTTCAGGAGAATAACATCACTCTTTTGGATCATCCTGCATGTTCCCCTGATCTAAATCCAATTGAGAACATTTGGGGATGGATGGCAAGGGAAGTTTACAAAAATGGACATCAGTTCCAGACAGTGGATGCCCTTCGTGAAGCCATCTTCACCACTTGGAGCAACATTCCTACAAGCCTTTTGGAAACACTCGCATCAAGCATGCCAACACGAATTTTTGAAGTGATCAACAATAATGGTGGAGCTACTCATTACTGAGTCTGTTTTTGAGACTTAAATTTCTGTTTTAGGGGTTTTTTTTGAGCTATGGTCTTAAACTTTTGATCAGCTGATGAACAGCCTATTTTAGTTAAATTGTTCTTTTCAATAAATTGCCTGCTCAAAACATTTAGTCTCTTGCTCACATTTCTTCTTTTTGCATTTTGAAACTCTACTTAGAACCTTCTTATGATACAACAGTGCAAAACGTAAATTCTTGCAATTTTTTAACTGGTCTTAAGATTTTGATCAGGAGTGTATATGTATGCGGTTATTGTGCGTAAAAGTCTCTCTCTCTCAAGGGTTGTATGAGCTACAAATTGCCACTACTTACATTAGATTCAGTAGAAAGCTCTCTGATCTCCTCCAGGTAGACGCACCAGGGCATAGTGCTGGGTGGAAATTTCGGCGATACACTGTAGTGAACGGAAACACAGAAACAGCGTATTTTCGCGGCCTAAAAGAAGTTCTACCTGAATATAATACACCATATCAATTGTACGCTATATTTAAATAAATCACAGCACTTTAGCTGCTCGGAAAAAAGCTCAGTTGCTCTTGAACTAAAGTATTCCTGCGCGAGGAGCATGGTAGTTTACTGCGTGCTGTAGCGATCAGCTGTTTGCGGATTTTCAATAGCATAGAATCACGTCTCATATTGAAAAAAAAAATCTAAAATAACAAACACAGTAGATTCACAGTATGTGGCTGCCTAGACCCTATGCGATATCAATTTGTGCTGCAATGTTACATTTGACTTTTTCACAGGTGTTTCATTCTTCTTCGTGATGCTTGGGTACAGCAGTGCTCTTCAGTGTGCATCGTTGAGATTTCAATGAATGTAGCCAAACGAAATACTCTTTGGAAAAATTAATACTGCAAACACGGAGTTCTTTTAGGGATACAGGTGGCGTATCAGTATCCGTGTTGAGGCAACTCGCCACAGCTATAAGTCCAGTATTCCGCGGAGGAATGCGGTGGAAGCTGTAAGTGCACCAGGATAAAGCATTGCTTTCACGTCCAAGAGAGCGACACACACGGACCATTTTCGAAATATTTGCACAAGTTAAACGGCCGCCCGACCTCGCAACCGCAGTTAAGCAGTTTGCACAGTGGACGCAAAACGTGTTTTTCGCACACTGATTACATTTAAAGTCAATGCGAAGACGTAAATTCACGCGTTTCTGCAAGCAGCTTTACTGTGACCCAAACAGCTGACCGCTACAGCGCAGTGAACTACGATGCGCCTCGCGCATGAAAACGTCAGTTGGTTAGTTCAAGAGCAACTGTGTATTTTTTTCCGAGCAGCTACAGTGCTGTAATTTTTTTTAAATATAGAGTACGATTGAAATGTTATTACTTTCAGTTAGGACCTCTTTTAGGCCGCGAAAATACGCTGTTTCGGTGTTTCCATTCACAACAGTGTATCGCCAAAATTTCCACCCTGCACTATGCCCTGGTGCGGCTACCTGGAGGAGATCAGAGAGCTTTCTACTGCATCTAATGTAAGTAGTGGCAATTTGTAGCTTATACAACCCCACTTAAAAAAAACTGAACTATCCCTTTAATTGTTCGCCGGCAGCACAGCCAAACGTAAAAGTAGAAATAGGCTAACCTAGCAAACATATTCAGGCAAATTACGTGTTGAAGAATGCAAAGTCAGGGTCTTAAAAGTCATCATCCTCTACCCGACAATTGCTCTCACCTCCTTCCCAAGTAGGCCTACTTTGCAATCAAACAGTTGATTCGCTCAATTAGGCTAACGATTTAAATTGGTTGACCAGTCTGATGTATTTAGATATCATTTTTGTTTGTCACAATTTGAAATGTAAATAACCATGAAACGCAACAGATTGCCTCAGTGTGTTTGCTGCTGCGTGCAAATGCGTTAACAATTTACTTGTGTTCTATATGTTTAAACAAATTGTTTTCCACCGTCACTGTCGGTTATTTAGGCGCTCAAAAGTAAATCAAATCAAGCGCCACGAGTAACTTTATTTTAAAATTATTCTCGTTCAATTTTCTATTAAAGATTGCCACAAATTGGCAGCAAACATTCGCCTGAATGTGCGTGGCCAAATCTTCGGTGTATTTGAATATTGCGAGCAATGCAAACATGTTCTCTCTCGCATTCACGTTCTGTTTGCTTCACAAAATGTTTTCCACTTCACGTAGCCTATATTTTAAGCGTTAAAACCAGGGCCATCTTAGAATAATTTATCTTTAGTATTGCATACTATTAAATATCTTTAGTAATGCATACAAAATTCCTCGATGAGAGGTGGAATTCAGAGGCCTGCTATTTATTCAGATTATTGACATTCTTTCAATCTAACACGGCAGCCTGGTTTGGTCTGTCTGCTTCTTATTATCTCTTACAAATTACAGGTCAAATTCTGGTTTTGATTGGTCAGTTTACTGAATAAATGGCCTGACTGCAAGCTAGGCAAAGTACACTGGAATTGATTTTAGTTAAGTTAATTATGCCAAGCCGTAAAGGCGATGGAAGCTGTCCAACCTCGCTGGTAATTAGTGGACTTCAAATCACAGTTTTATTACCAGTAGCATTTCAAATGACCGCATAAGGTATGTGTCATGGACGTGCTTGCTTATTACCTTTTCTATCTGCCTCATAGTGGCAGCTACTTTTATTGTGCTTAAAATAATCGCGATTAATCTATCGCGACAACCCTACCAAAGACATGAACCCCAAAAACATATGCCCTCCAATACGCACCCCAAAGAGATGTACCCCAAAAACATATGCCCTCCAATACGCACCCCAAAGAGATGTACCCCAAAAACAGATGTGAAACACAAACTCCAATAACACATGCCCTCCAGTACATGCCCCAAAGACATGGACCCCAAAAACACATGCCCCCCAGTACGTACCCTAAAGACATGGACCCCAAAAACAGATGCCATCCAATTCGTGCCACAAAGACGTGTACCCCAAAAACAGGCGCCCTCCAACACGCGTCCCAAAGATGTACCCCAAAAACCCATGTGAAAAACACACCCCAAAAACACATGCCATCCATCAAGCACCCCAAAGACATTTACCCCAAAAACACATGCCCTCCAGTACGTACCCCGAAGACATGGACTTCAAAAACACATGCCCGCCAACACATGCCCCAAAGACATGTAACCCAAAAGTGCTTGCCCCAAAAACATCACCCGGAAATTCGTGCTCCAAAAATATGTGCCTTGAAACAAGTGCCCCATAGACACATATTCCAAGAATGCATACTCTAAAAACGCGCACCCAATAACATGCGCTTTCCAAAACACGTCTGAAAAATACACTGCCTTAAAGCACACGCCCCAAAAAAACACCATAAAAAGGCATGCTCCAAAAACACAAAAAAAAAAAAAAAAAAAGTGCCCCGAAACAGCTTGGTCTCATTCCAGTCTCTTATTCTTCACCGCATTGATTTCCTTGTTCATTGTGCCTGGCGCAGGTATTGATTGTGGTTGGCCATCAATAAAGGGCGACCCATCTGTTAAACTTGCCTTCATGGAGAGTAGACATGGTGAGAGGAGTTTCAGGTGATGAAAACTTTCCTTAAAAAGGCCATATTATGCCTGTTTCCCAGCATGCTGTTTTCATTTTGAGGTCTATATACAAACATTTGAATGTTTCTATGGTCAAAAAGCACAGAGTTTATGTATTTATTATTTATTGACCATTATTTAACCAGGTAATTAGCTCACTGAGATCTAGGACCTCTTTCATAAGGGAGACCTGGCCAAGAAAGGCAGCGACCCATGTTGATAACACAAAATTAAAAACAATACACACAACATTGAGAAGCAAAATCGAACAAAGTACCGAGCAGAAATACAAGTAATTAATAGCAATCATATAAAATGCAAATTTTTTGATCATACTGATGACAGTTAATTGCAGCAACACTGTCCAATGGATTCACGCTCAAGGACCTTTAAAATCAAAGTGAAGGCATCATAAGAAATTAATTCTGGCAATTTTAAATCTTTTTGGAGGGTGTTCCATGTAAAAGGGGCAACAAATTTGAATGCTCTTTTTCCCAACTCTGTGCCGACATGTGGAACGATCAGTCACAGCTTTACAGGGTGTGTGTGCGGCACAGGCTTACTCAACCTAAAATGGGCTGTTTTGACTCCTGTCTTTTTAAAGGAGAATTCTGGTGTGAAATTGACTTGGAGTGTATTGAAACATGATAATGAGTACTAATTTTTGTCAAATACCCCACCTCCGTACGCACACTACATTTCGAAATAAGTGGCTCTTTAGCAGAAGCTCCCAACAGGCTTACAATGGCAGTGAATCGGGCATACCATTGCCATGCAAAGAAATCGCTATTTTTTTCATCATTAACAAGGCTAAAGAAGCTCCACACTTCATTGGTAGAATTCCGAGGGCCCTTACATTTAAAAGGAGGCACTGAGAACTTTGAAAATGCACAGGTAGTTTATTAAAAAGGACTATTTATGCATACAGTACCTTGAGGTAGTTTCCAGTCGCCTCCATCTTGAAAGTAACAATAAGTCGATTGCCGAGCACGAACAAATAGATTGCAATCTGTTCCCCTATCCTTCCTATTTGTTCGTGCTCGTCAATCGACTTACTGTGACTTTCAAGATGGAAGCTGGGTACGTTCAGTAGTTTTGTCACTTCAAAACTGACGCTTTAACCCCTTACCACTCCGGTAACATTTTCTTAAAATGCCTATAAAGGACGTACTCAAGGTAAATTAAAATCTTTTCTTGTTTTTAACTTCCCTGATGGGCCCGTATACAGGCTGTTAGTGTGTTAAGGGGTTAAGGAGCGAGGATATTCCATTTCCCGACTCAAGTTTGTTCAAGTCTCTCCATCTTCAACTCTGTTACCCCTTCTTTTCTTTGCCTCCACAGTGGTTTGAGCAAAGCTCAAGTGAAAGAAGGAGACAGAGGGAAAGTAAGGGAGGTTATGGAAAATAAGCTCTCTGAGTGAATTTATCCATCTTGCGTGAATTGGATTTATGGGCCTTTTAGGTGGGCAGAATGTCATGTCTCTCTCGTGATTGGGTGTAATTGCACATAGGAGATTCAGAGGCCCAATAAGAGTGAGAGATTTAGAGAAATGTGTGCAATTTTTTTTCCATGCATTTGAAAAGCACTTAGAAATGTGCTCCTGTATCCTCTATTTTGAAGTGGGGTTCGTCCATCTACCTGTGCTACAAGAAGTCTGTGGCCAAATCCAACTCGATTGCATACAAAGCAGGTGAGTGAATTAAGTGCTTGTTATTGCTTCTATATATTGTAAATGCGCTTTGACACATGGCTAATACTTTAAGCAGTGGTGCAGGGCCCGGATTTCACAAGGCTTCTCATCGGCACAGTTTAGCATTTCCTTTGTGTGCAAATATACATGTCCTGGTAAAAGCCTAGTGCTGAGGATTAACTCTTTTGCCAGTTTAAATTGGTGAAGCTTCAGGTTCCCTTTTCATTTCACCAAACATATTCTCAGCCAAGGGACCCAGATAAGCATTCTGTAATTCTGTAATTCTGTCAGATACATCTCCCATTTACAAGTGATGCCGGCCGTGGGTAAACCTGTTAATTTGGGAGACGCATCAGCAAATAATTTCCCTGATAGGGATGTTACCTCTATTTACTAACGCAATGTAGTCATTAAATGCAATCATTGAATGCCAATGCCATTTAAAAATTACTGCTTTTTTAGGTCACTTGAGCCAAAGGCGTGAGCTATTGCGATCCCCTTTTGTCCGTCGTCGTGCGTGATCCGTCGTGCGTCGTGCGTCGTCCGTAAACTTTTCCTTGTGAACAAACAACAGTATTTATGAATCAATTTTGATGAGACTTTGTATGCAGGCTTATATCCATAAGATCTTGGACGAGTTTGAAAACCAGATTGATTCGATCATATTTGATGGAGTTATTGCCCTTTGTTGTATTATTATCATAAGCAACCTTTGAACACAATAATTTTAGTAAATATTGGTCAATTTTCATGAAACTTTGCATGTTGGCTTATATCTATAAGATCTCAATGAAGTTTGAAAACCAGACCGATTCAATCAAATTTGATGGAGTTATTGCCCTTTGTTATATTGTCATCATAAGCCACATTGTGAACACAACAACTTAAGTAAGGGTCATTTAAGGATGTGTCATGTTTACATTACATTACATTACAGGTTCTTAGCAGACGCTCTTATCCAGAGCGACGTACAAAAGTGCATAAGAAGAGTACAAAAGTGCAGACCTCCTAGGAGACAAGTACAAGTGCTTACAGTCAGTGACAGAACACGTTCCATTGTTACAGAGCTAAACCAATAACAAAAGGGCAAGGTCAGGTGAACAAAATGGCAACAAGATCAAGTGCAGAGGCAAGTGCAACATAGGGGCAGAGTCAAGTGTGAGAAAAGGGCAATAAAATAAGTGCAATAAAAGGGTAACAGGTCAAGTGTAACAAATGGGCAGGAAAAACAAGTAAACTGGCAAAATGGGGTGGAAAAAAAAATGAATGGAAACCAAATCAAGCAGTAACAATCAGGAAGTAAGGTAAACAGAATTAAGTGCAACAAATCAAGGGATGTAGGGACAGGATTCAGGGCAGTGGAGTAGGGGAAAGGTGGAGCCTGAAGAGGTGGGTTTTCAGGCGGCGCTTGAAGATGCTCAAGGATTCTGCTGTTCTGACCTCGATAGGTAGATCATTCCAGCAACGTGGTACCCGGACAGACAGCAGCCTTGAGCGGGAAGGGGAGGAGCCAGGCGACCAGAAGTAGCAGAGCGGAGTGCTATGGCAGGGATGTAAGGTCTGAACAGTCTCTGGATGTAGGTTGGAGCTGTTTTGTTGACTCCCTGATAGGCTAGCACCAAAGTCTTGAATTTGATGCAAGCAACAAAAGGGAGCCAGTGGAGCTTCGTGAGCAGGGGGGTGAGGTGGGAGTGTCTTGGGAGGTTGTGGACCAGGCGAGCTGCAGCGTTCTGGATGAGCTGCAGGGGTCTGATGGCAGATGCTGGGAGGCCAGCGAGGAGGGAGTTGCAGTAGTCCAGGCGGGAGAGGATCAGCGCTTGGACTAGGAGCTGTGTTGAGTAGCTGGTGAGGAAGGGCCGGATTCTACGGATGTTGTAGAGGAAGAACCTGCAGGTCCGAGTCACTGCAGCGATGTTCACAGCAGAGGAGAGCCTGTCGTCAAACAGGACCCCAAGGCTCTTCACACTCCGCGAGGGGGAGATGGTGGTATCCCCCAGGTTGATGGTCAGGTCCAGGAGAGGGGTTAGGTTTTGGAGGAAACTGGAGGGTTTTGGAGGAAACTGTTTAGGTTTTGGAGGGAACTGGAGTATACCTGGAGAAAACCAACAACCTGTGGTTGGTACTTGGCAACTGCCTGTACAGTTTGAGGGGAAAATGTCCCGCGGGATGCGGTTTTACCTCAGAAGTAGAAAAGTAACTTGACATATGTTAATGAAGGTATTATTCCTTCATTAACATTTTTGTTTTTTTGTTTAAACGCAAAATGAAGTTTTTATGAGCATATTCACAGACCGCACCGACCAAACCTATGTATTGTCCACTCTGTTAGTGCAAGCCTATTGTCTTGCATTTACTTTTTTATACCTAGATATGCTGGAAACCAGTTATCTTTACAGATGGAAGTGTCTTGAGGTGCTTTATAAAAATTGTGAATTTCATGACCCCCAGGCTCCATGTTTGCCCCTGGGGAGGGGGTCAAGTTTACTATAGTTTATATAGGAAAATGATACTTTTGGGTATATTCTGTTTAATTTCTACTGGAAATCATTCACACTTGATTGACATTACAACACTGAGATGATATTATGATATTTTTGACGGTTTCCCTTATCCAGGGGCTAAGGGGCAGGGCCCAAGGGTCAAAATGGCTTGAGAAATTTTCTTTGCTTAAAGAAAATAGCCACAAGTTATATACATACAATTTAGAATACTCTATTGCTTATGATACTGGTTTCCATTAATCTGATCCCTGGGGTCAAAATTAGGGCCACGCCTAATGGCCATGGTTTAACATTGGATATACTTCACTCAGGTGACCGTTAAGGCCCATGGGCCTCTTGTTTTTAAAGATTATTTTTTGGGAATTTTTCCTTTTTTTGACAGTTATGGTGTAGAGAGACAGGAAGGTTGGGGAAGAGACGCGCACACAGACCGATGAACCACCAGGGCGCCCCGAAAATTGCAGCTTTTAAAAGCGGTAGACTTGCAAAGTGCATATTAAAATTATGGTAATCTTTGGAGAATAAAAGGCATTCGTCAGTCTGACGCTAGTCTGGCACTACGTACTCGTCATTTGGGATTTTTTTCATCTTCTGATAAGCTGACAATCAGGCAGTGGAAACCAGGCAACGCCCTAGCAACCACCCCGAACAGCTTAGCAACCGCCTAGCAACACCGAAGCAACCACCCTGAACACCATAGCAACCGTCCTGCAATGCCTTAGCAACCACCCAGAACACCTTAGCAACCGCCTAAACTACCTGGGACACCATAGCAACCACCTAGCAATGCCCTAGCAACCACACAGAACACCATAGCAACTGCCTAGCCACAACCCTAACAACCACCCAAAACAACTTAGCAATCGCCTAGCAATGCCCTGGCAACCACCCAGAACACCATAGCAACCACCCGGTACACCTTAGCAACCACCTAGCAACGCCCTATGAACCACACAGAACACCATAGCAACCCCCTAGCAACGCCCAAACAACCACCCAGAACACCTTAGCAACCACCCAGCAACCTAGTTCAGTGGAATTGGAGTCAGGAAATTGGAGATTGGATGACTACTTGGGCCTGATTGTGTTCTCACACACACACAATAAACAGCGAAGGTAGTTTGGCTTCAGCTTTCACAGACAGCAGCCATAGCAATTTGGCTTCAGCTTTTAATTTTCTCCACATTTTAAAATTTCTGGGCATTCTGGGCATTACTAACATAATATGAGTACTAACTAATATGAGTTTCTCTCATATTAAATGTTTTTTTCCAAGTTTGACCACTATTCACACATATTTCAAGAGCCTTTCTGCTCATTCATATTTTCAGCAATTCATGGTAACATTACAATCATTCAAACTGTAAAAAATTTGACTTTTATTCAAACAATTTCTGTCTTAATTCTGCAATTGCAGATCAGCATCAGCAGCTTCAGCAGACAGCAATCCCACTCGCAGTTTCTTTAGAAACTGCCTTTTCTAGTTGGTTTTGCTGTACCCCTCTGAAACATGTGTTTGTTAGCCAGCGCTATAGACTGCCTTGTTTGCGGATCATGTTAGTAACTCTCGTCTCAGAGGTGACCCTGTCCATCTGAACACATTTATCTGCCTCTTCTAGTCCGTCCGCCCCCCCCCCCCTGTACTGCCCGTTTATCCTGGAGGTCGGTGCAGCGGGCTAAATCTAATCTTCACTGACGCTGATCAGAGGCTGCTTTGGTCACTGTCTAGCCTCGTCCGAAACCACCCTCTAACTGCAGTGTCCTCAGAATACATATTGTGCACTAAACTATCCACACCAGAGCACGGATTGGTTCTCCTATAATGTTCACATGCCCCGAGCAATGCTTGGATGGATCTTTCCGGTTCTGAATAACTTTATTGCAACAAATGAGCAGCCGACAGATATAAACATTTTTCCTCTGCTCTGGGCCATTATCAGGACATTAATATTTGTACATTACATGTAGCATTTGGCTGTGCCGATGATGACTCTTGTGAGCCCAGACCGCGCACCATTGCTGAAAAATAAAATCCCGGAACAAAAGCTGCAGAGGTGTGTTCCTGTCCTGTGTTTGCTGCAGGGCTGGTCTGCAGATACCCCGAGCAGGATTATGAGTCCTTCCCTCTGCCCGAGTCAGTGCCCCTCTTCTGCTTGCCCATGGGGGCCACCATCGAGCGCTGGAGCCCCCACACCAAATACTCCCTCCCAGTCTTCTCCACCTTCGTCCTGACCGGCGCCTCTGGGGAAAAGGTGGGACTGAGAACAGGCACTCTCTCTTACGCTCGTGCGCATACACACAATCACATGCTATACACACGTGCGCGCACACACGCTCATGTGCTGCTCACATGCATACACACAAGTAAACAAACACACTTGTGCCCTCGTGCTGCGCAAGCGTGCTGTGCTCATACACACACACGCATCCTTGAGCTTGTGTCCTTGTGAGGAAATTACATTGACTTCCATTCATTCTTTATGTGTCTCTGGAACCATTCCTTTATCTTATCAATAAGCACCGCATGCCTAACTTAAACAGCTACCCTAAACGTAACCTACCCATAATTCTAACCTTACCCCTAACTTTAAAGGAGCTGTGCCACGATTACTGCGCACGCTTGGAACTTACGTCCCAAGAGAGTGAATCTGCTTGACTGCAAATCAGAATCTGATTTCGTCCTGACAAATTCCTCTTAATTTTCCATTGTATTTATGTATTTTAATTACTCAGGAATTCTGCTTTTTATGTAAGTTTTTATATTTTATAAGTTTTTTTATGAAAATTTGAGGATTCAAGCTGCTATTCACTCACTTTAGCTGAAGGATACAGAGAATGTAATGAATGATCTTGCACTTAGGGGGCAAGACATACCTCGTCTATGTGGGGGTCATACCCTTGACCCAATGTTTGTGTGTGTGTGTGTGTGTGTGTGTAGGTGTACGGAGCTGCTATCCAGTTCTACGAGCCCCACGCGCTGGGGCCCCTGACGGAGAAACAGCGCCGCCTCCTGGGTCTGGTGGATGGGGAGCGTGGAATGGGAAATATTCACACACTCAAGTGCATCTGCCTCCTCTCTCATTGGCCCTTCTTCGACGCCTTCCGGAAGTTCCTCACTTTTCTCTATCGATACTCCATCTCCGGTCCCCACGCATTGCCCATCGAGAAGTGAGTTCTGAACGCTGGCAGTTGATTTGGCGACAGATGGGTTGTAGCTGGAAGCCATTCCGGTTATGTCAAAAAATCTTGTTGGATTCTAAAACAATCTACTTCTACAACAAATTAATGGTGCAAGGGCTGGGGTTAGAGGCGCAGGGTAAGATGCTTTTTGCAGTAACCCTGGCAGCACTTGCAGGCATGGCAATATTTTGCCGATAGGCGGATTTCCGCTGTTTTTATCTAATATTGGTTGCGCAATTCCGTGGTTAGCATTACTCAGGCAGTAATGCGAGGTGCGGACAGACCCGTGTTATTTTTTACATTTTGACGAAACGCGGAAATGTTTTGCGATTAAAGACTAAAAGTCATTTAACTTTGCATTCGTTCGACTCGACTCCCCCGCCCCCCCCCCCGCTTTGCAGCCCCTGTCAACACATTTTCCGCAGAAAAAAAATTCAGCTGTTGCCATGCCTGCACTTGACAACACCGTAGATACATGAGCTTTTGCGTGTGTAAGTGGGCGTGATTTCATCTGAACTGGGTTAGAGGAACTATTGACATGAAAAGGGTCGCGAGCATGTGAAAATTTGCAGCCTGTTTTGTGTTCAGGTGCGTGTGGCTAGAGATGAAACAGTAGGTGGCAGGGCGGGGTGGGAGACGCTAGTTTAGCTTGCTGAACGAGAGCTGTTCTTCTGTATCCACAGGCATGTGAGTCACTTCATGCACAGAGTTCCCTTCCCCTCATCCCAGAGACCTCGAATCCTGGTGCAGGTGAGCGATGGCTTTTCCCAGTTCCTGAGCAGAAAGTTAAGGAGGCCAAGAGAAAAAAAATAATGAATTCAGAATTCTTAAAAATACCATGAGATACCAGGCAAGGGGGAAAAAAATTACTCTTGTTTTAATTTTAAAAAATTCTCTGATTATATTGCCAATTATCCTATAGCATGGGTGTTTGTCAAAGAAACTAATGCTCGAAGTCACTGAGCAGTTGCGGCAAAGTTGTTTAAAAAACACTGCTGGCCTCATCGCTAAGGGCTCCTTCCAATGTTGTTTCTTGCACCGGCGTGCTTCTTGCGATGCTGAGGTGCTGCTCTGTACATTGCGTTGTTCAGTTTGAAACGCCCCTGGATAATAGCCAGATTTTTGCTGGTTAGCTCTGGTGGGGGTGATTCAGCCACCAGTTTTAAATCCAATGGTAAGTATAATCACAATCATACGTAAAACAAGGAATCTCTTTTATGTCTGTATGCATATGTTTCCTTTGCATATCTCACCAGCTGTTCATCTGATCAACTTCAGACCTTGTGGTTGTATTGCTGAGGACCCAACAAAGGGTGTTTTTGAGTTTGAAGTAGTTCAGATGCGCGAATCTAGAGAAATTGAGAAAGATACAATCACCATTACTGCTCAATCTGCATCTGAATGGGCACAACACTAGTGTTTGCAAAGAGAAAATATTTTTCTCAAATGTAAGGTATAGTCAAATGTCTCCTCATGTGCCAGTGTAATCCCTTGTGGCATTTGTTCCTAAAATAAACATTTTGTGGACGAATCAGGAGCAGGTTTGGTCTCTTCTGCCCCTCCATTTAATCTCTCCTTCACTCTGTCCCCCACTCTTCTCTGTAATCTCCCAGCTCTCTCCGCATGACAGCCTGATGTTGAGCCAGCCAATTTCATCTCCCCTACCCCTGAAGTAGGTCTGCACACTGGCTCCTATGCAGGCAATGCACACTACATGTCCAGAAGTATGTGGACACCCTTTTTGGGCTGCTGCTCTTGGCAAAGGCTTGGCCCTGTAATTCCCCTGCAAGAAAATCTTGATGTTGCAGCATACAGATCTTCCAGGCAATTCCATGCTTCTACTCATTTGAGGAAGTGTCTTTCCCATCTCCATATTACAGTCTTACCATGCGCAGATCCACATCCTGTTGTGGTGTGTTGAAATTGATCCACAGAGGAACTTGAACCTGACTGAACCCTGGCCTCAACCCCATCAAAACCTGTTGGGATCAAGGAGAAAGCCGAGTCTGAGCTGGGCTTAAATCTACGACCTCAGTAATACTTTTCTGACAGGAATGGCAGCGAATCCCTCGCAGCAGTTTTCTGCAGAGCCTTCCGAGAATAGTGCGAGTTGTTATATCAGCAACATAAGGGGAACTACTGAGTATTAATGCTTATGATTTTGGAATGAGAGATTGAACGTGGTGTCCACATACATTTGGCCATACAGTGAATATACTAGTGCTACATTTCACTCACATTTGATGCAAGCCAAGATCACTGGGAAATAATATTTTAACAATAATTGCAATTATTGTAATGATGGTTTCAAATTGTCACTTTTTAACATGGTTCATCAGCATGTATGAAACTGCTAGATAAGGTCTGATAATTTGGAAAATGGAAAAAATAATGCTAATCAAAAAAGTAAAATGTACGCAACCATACTCTAGGTACTCAAACAATATAAAAAATGGTTTCTGACTGACATTTGCTTGACAAAATTTAATTCTGTAATTTTAAATGCATTATTTGTGTGGGTCTGTGTGCATGTGTGTATGTGTTCCTTGTGTGGGTCTTTGAATATATGTGTGTTTTATTTGTGTTGGTCTGTGTGTATTGTCTGTGCGTGAATGTATCTTCATTTCATATGTCTGTGTGTGTGTGTGTGTGTGTGTGTGTGTGTGTTCGTACGCGCATGGGTATAAATGTATTTTACATTTCAGTGGTGGCCGGTTCTCGGCTCTGCTTCAGAATCTCGGGCCAGAGAATGCTGCGACTCTGCTGGTCTTCGCCGTCACCGAACAGAAGATCCTGGTCCACTCCCTTCGCCCGGCCGCCCTGACCAGCGTTACAGAGGCCCTGGTTTCGGTCAGCTGATCTCCATTCCGTTCCATTCCATTCCATTCAGTGTCATTTCATGTAATTTGGTCCAGTTTAGTTGTATGGCTTCATAAATATAGCTGAGAGATGTTTGGTCACGACTCTAAAGTGAGCTTATTACTGACCAATGAGCAGGTGTTCCCCTGAGACGAATTTCACGACCAAACGTGGTATTCAGCGCACGTACTGCCCACGCAGCAATTAAAGTAAGCCATCTGGATGAATCTCTGGCCTGTGGAGCGTGTATTCTGTACTTCAGTATGATTAAATGAATTCATTCTCCCAAGTGGATTGGGAGCAAAAGAATGCTTCAGTATGAGACTGCAGAATGCAAATTAATTCCAATAAACAAGGCTTGTTATCAAAGCAAATGAATGAGTTTCTGTTGAAACCAATTGCTGTTCCATGTGCCTGATAGGGTTACCCTTGATGTGAAAGCATATTTGTAGACAATTAGCCTGTTATGAGTTTTCACTGAACTTAAATTAATTACCTTCGCCAGCGACTTCGCTGACGAAGGTAATGTTTTGATCCCCGTGTATTTATTTGTTTGTGTGTCTGTCTGTCTGTCTGTGTGTATGTATGTGTATCGAATAACTCAAAAAGTACCAAACGGAATTTCATAAAATTTGGTGGGTTCATTTTGCATGACCTGAGGATCAATCGATTAGATTTTGGGAGTGATCGGGTCAAAGGTCAAGGTCAAGGCCACGAAAAGGTCAAAACCGACTTTCGGCCATATCTCGGTCAATTTTTATCCGATCGGCATGAAACCAACGCCAGTGGCGAGGGATTCAGTGGCGTCGGCGAAGGTATGCGCTCTACCGAGTGCCCGTTCTAGTTATGTTATGTTATTCATTCAGCTATTTGGTTATCAGTTGATTAATCTCCTTGGAGCAGTTGGTTGGCGGATAAAATAGATGTAGTGTTAAATTTGATGAAAGGCTGCTGAAAACACACATTTAAATTATAGTGCAAAGGCCTTAAAAAGCCAATTTTTTCTCTTTGATTTTGGTTAGTCACATTTTCTCTATAAGATGAGCAATTATTTCTCCACAAGATATAGACTTGTGAGGTTGCCAGTGATTTTTCTGTGAAATTGGGAGTGATTTGTCTTGATCATGATTTCCCTGAGATCAGTTGGGATTTTCCTACAAGATCAATGGTGATTTATGAGATTGGTAGTGGATTGTCTGTGGGATTGGGAGTTAAGGTTTGTTTATGAATTCTCTGTGAGTTCATGGTGATATTTGCGACATTTGTGGCAATTTCTCTTCGAGATTAGTAACAAAGTCCTTGTGAGATTAGTGGTGATTTCTCTGTCAGAATTGTGAGTTATTTCTCTGTGGGCAATCTTGATTGGGAGTGATTTCTCTGTAAAAGCAGTAGTGATTGGGAGTGATTTCTCTGTAAGAGCAGCAGTGATTTCTCTGTAAGAGCAGTAGTGATTGGGAGTGATTTCACTGTAAGAGCAGTAGTGATTGGGAGTGATTTCTCTGTAAGAGCAGTAGTGATTGGGAGTGATTTCTCAGTGACAGCCGCAGTGATTGGGGAAGATCTCTGATAGATTGATGGTGAGGTCCTTGTGAGATTGTCCCCATGAGATTTGTGGTGATCTCTCTGCTCTCCAGATGATCTTCCCATTCCATTGGCAGTGCCCTTACATCCCACTGTGCCCGCTGGCTCTGGCGGATGTGCTCAGTGCTCCTTTCCCGTTCATCGTGGGTGTCGACTCCCGCTACTTTGACCTCTACGACCCCCCAGCGGACGTGAGCTGTGTGGATCTGGACACAAACTCCATATACCAGTGAGTGCTTGTGTGAGCGCTGCCTTTTACCCCAGTGATGCCATACCAAGACTGTATAGTAACATGGACCAAGTTACTGTGACATTAGCCATTGACAATCCCCTGGCTCCCTGAAAATTATTTGGCACTTGGAAATTAATTTGTCTGGTGCCTCCACGTTGAACACTTTGTCACCAGGATCTGTCACTGTTTCACCGACTAAGTCATCAGCTAAGCGTGTTAGATGCAGTGACATAGCCTGCTTCTGAATCGTCCAAGAAACATTTTTCAATTGTCCAAATACCTCAATGGCTTCACCACATGAAGAGACCATTTGATGAAGAAGAAAATAATGAATATTGAGGGTACAATTATATACGAGAATTGTCAACTTCTTATTTTACTGTATATTTTGAGCCCTACTGGAGACCCCAAGAAAATGTAGTGTCTTGATGGCTTGGAGTAAGTGTGCAGGTGTCCCTTGTTTCTCCATTGACCCATTTTATTTGATAGCCTCGCACCTATACGTGATGTGCGTATAATTCTCTTTCTTCATGAAGAAGGGAGATCACAAAAAAATGACTGGGTTGTTTTACTTCACGATGAGTCTTTAAAGCATTGATAGCTGTGAGTCTTTAAAGGTTTGAAAATCAAGAGTCTTTAAAGATTTAATATTGAGTCTTTAAGGGTTTAATAACTATGAGTTGGTCTGCGTTTGCTGGGTCTTCGTCTGGTCCACCACTCGGCCACTTGGGAGAAAACAGTAATGGGGGAAAAAATGGAAACACTGGTGTATCCCAGTGCACTGGAAATCATTAGATTTGTTCGTAATAATAAACGTGATGTAATATTTTGTGATGATTAGAAATTATCTTCTGTGCAGGACTTTACCTTGATTTTTATACTCCAGCACCTCCCGTTACGTTTCACCATGTCCTGCCCTCCTAGGGGACCTGAGATTACAATTTCCCTAAGGCTCCCCAAATCCCAGTGGTTACCGACAGTATTGGAATGCCAAAAAAAAAAGCTGCAACTTCATGCAAAACTATGACATCTTTGTTGCAAAATTATTACATTTCTATATTTCACATTGAATTAATTGCTCTCCAGGGGCCAATTTCTCTTTTTGTATGAGCTGTATATCTAGCAGATTGCCGTCTTAATTTTAATGCATCGCTTCCCATATAGGAACTCAGTGTTTGTGATCTGGTGCCAAATAAAGCTGCCAGTATGCATGCACAGGTTTCAAAAAGCTTCATAGTCAAACATGGAGGCAATGAATTGTTCTCTTGCACAACAGAAGAGCTGAACAGCTCCATCAGCAGTCTGAGGTACCAGTCTGCCGAGTCAGTTGCTAGTTTTTTTCTATTTCTCAATGTAGCCTCCCCCTTTGATCCCCTTACATGGTCTTCCAGAGTTGTCCTCACCTGTGGGACCCGGTTCTGCGCCTTTCCGACCCACTGCTTTGTCTTTCAGACGCTGCTCTCACCTGTCAATCCCATCTGTTCAGCACAGGCCCAGAGGAGTTTTATTTAGTTTTACCCCCACACACAGCTCTGACAGGGCTCTTGCTTGAGTGTGTTGGCTGTGGTCGATGTTTACTTTCAGTACAGGGTCATATTGTGTCTTCAAAGACACTGCTGCTGTGTTTGTGTGTGTTTGCTGTGGTAAGTATTTACCTCTGCCGCTAAATCCACCCCCCGAATTTCTCACGTGTTGCCCTTTAGCACTGACCTTGAATTAGTTCTTTCTTTTCTATGCAAAGACTAAAGGCTTGGGTTTGAATTTAAGGGTGATCCTTGGCCAGTTTTTGGTTTGTTTTCAGTTGTTTCCAAGTATTGCCCTTAGCTCTCCTGTACTTGTTCTCAGCAATGAAGACATGAAGTCCCTGACCTGGAAGATCTTGCCCAAGAAGGCCTGCCGGTGCCTGATGACCGTTCTGACTGACCTGCACTTACAGCTCACCGACGGTTGGTACTGCAGGGGTTTCCTCTAGGATACAAACACATCAATTTTAATGGCTTACAAAAGTCCTTCAGGTTTGCGGTTTTATCTGAAGGCTAAAGTGGTGCTGCTCAACTTCGGAATTGCAGGTGTGCTGCAAACAATACCAGCCGATTTATTGTGTTAATTTACCCATTTTGTTCAGGATGAAACCCCAGTAGTGAAACCAGGTGATGTAGGGCATTGGTGGAACCCACATCTGCTGGTATTGTGGCTAGTAGGGTCTGGTTTTGGGCAGCACTGGTCTGGACTGTGTCCAGCTTTGTGTTTCTAGCGTATAAATGAAATATAAATCAAAAATGGCTTGGGTGAACTATAACAATGAAAGATTTTCTCTCTTGCAGTAGTATGCCTTCAAGTTTTTAACCCACAATTATTGCACAGTTTGAATTTAAACATTTCATCTAGAAACTCGAGTCAGTAACTTCAAATGACAGTTCTCTCACTGTTTTTACAGAGGTTTTTCTTTGATGGTTTGAGCGTGGTTTGGTGGTTTGTCTCTGGGTCGGATTTAGGGTGTGCCTGTGCGCCTGGTTTTAGGGTGTGCCTGGGCAGGGTTTAGGGAGTGTCTCTGGGTGTGGTATGGGGATATGGCGTGGATCAGTGTCGTGCCAAAACAGAAACGACAGGAATGTGTTTAAGAAGCCTTTGTGTGCCAGCAACATTGACCGCGCATTCTCAACACCAGGCAACTCTGTCTTTGAGTTAACAATAACAATACTACCATCTGCTATCAAAAAAATTAGGTAGGGGCTTTTTTCTAAGCTTTACAACAACATATTTGCCAGCAAAAGGAAACAAGATCATTTTAAAGCCAGCCCACTAATGCAAATTCTTTCTGCAAACTAAAACAAGTGAAGACATCTTCACTGTGGGCTACTGTTTACAAGCTAGTTATTTTATTCTAACCTTAAAGCGCAATGTTAAAATTAATGTACCGCTTGCCTACCCGCAGCAGTGAAGCTGTTTGTTGCATTGTTTCCGTTATTTGAAGCTTAAGGAAAGAATAGCTAGCTAACCATTTAGCTATGTCGAGTTGGCCAAGTTCCATATTTTTGCAAATGTTGGTATTTGTCGAGCTAGCTTGGTTACAGAATTTTGCAGAAAATTAAGTGATTTGTTGTTTTTTAATGCATTGTTTCAGACGACTAGTAGCAACCTTATCTATTCTCAATAATCAATGATATGTAGCTATTGCTCACAAAAAGCCATTTTAACAAACCTTAGATTTGTTACTCTCAGAGGGTTTGTGCTTATTAGAAATCTGCTTTTTAGGTTATGCAATTAGTTTACAATCGTGCGTGACAAGCCCGTGTGCCACACTGAAAATTACACTGCCGTTAACTTCCATAACTAGCCAGTAACATTAATTGCATCATTCCCACTCCGTTAGGCTAGCTAGCTGTCTTCCTAGACTGATCGGTACATTGTCAAGCTTTTGTTTTAATTGGAACCCAGTTTTTTTTTTTTTCTTTTTTTCTTTTTTCGATTGAAGCTTTGACAAAAAAAAAACACTCAGCGGTACAACAAAAAACAGCTGCACGTAAACCGCTGGCTGCCATCTTTATTGAGAACCCTGGGTTTGGGGATGTGCCTCCATTTGGGGCTTGATTTTCGTTTGTTTCTGGCCGTGGCTTACTTTTTGAGAAGAGTCGGTCTGTTGCAGGTCAGCAGAGGCCACGGGAGGATGGGCTGCTGGAACCGTCACTGAGTGAGCAGGATTTTGGGGGGAAGAGTCTGCAGACGCTGGAGTTGGAGATTCAAGAGGCCCTCCTGCGGTTCATGGCCGCCGTGTTGAAGGGGTACCGCTCCTTTCTGAGACCCATCACCCAGGCGCCCTCTGCGAAGGCCACGGACGCCAGCTCCCTCTTCGATCTGCAGGGTACGTGCAGATTCTTGTCTATGTGAATCTTCACTTTGTGATTCATGGCTATGCAAGTCCTCGCAATGTCAATCTTGGCAATGTGCATCCTCATGGTGAGATTTGTGGTTATGCAAGTCCTAGCAATGTGAATCCTGGCTATATGGATCCTTAAAATTTGATTCATGGCTATGCGAATCCCCACAATGTGAATCCCGACTAAGGTAATCCTTGCAGTGTGATTCATGGCTATGAAAATAATCACAGTGTGAATCCTGGCTGTGTGAATCCAGGCTTTGTGAATCCTCAGAATTTGATTCAATGCAAATCCTTGCAATATGAATCCTAGTTATGTGAATCCTCACCAGATCCTCTTTATATGAATCCTCTTTATGCAACTTCTGGCTGCTGAATTTGATGCGACTCCTTACAGCTCGGTGAATATATCTGTGTAGCCCTGCTTACAATAGTGATCAGGCTGCAGTTACATTGCTATTGTATTACAGTACAATAACAGATGGGTGAGGCTTATGTGTGTACATCTGTATTTACATCAAGCGATGTACAAGCAAACAAAAGCCTGGAATCTACACCAGATACGTGAAATCCATTTTTATGTGCATTAAACAAGAGATTGAACGCTACTGATTGACTGCAAATGCCGAAAGAGGCATTTGCCCCAACCATTGTTGTCCACAGAAAGAGGGTGTGTATAAAAAGCTTTGTCTTTTCTACTTGGGGAAATCAAAACCGGTATATTGTACCCTGAAAGAAAAGCAGATATTCTTCATAACTAGTGCATTTAATGTCTTTTTGTTGCTAGCTTGGGCATTATGTAGCTAACTGCATGTGTGTGTATATGCGCGTGTGCATTTGTGTGCATGCTCAGGTGTATGTTTGTATCTGCGCATGTGTTTGTGTTTTTGCGCATGAATAAAGCATGCACATAATTCTACAATGAGGGTGACCTGACCCCTCTCTACCAACACTGTTGGAGCGACAGTTTCTGTGTTCATTGCAAACACACATGGCTTATGTCTGCTGTTGACTTTTCCATTACGTGTGATGGTGTCTTGCAATAAACAGGCTGTTCACTAACAGTGGGATCTTACCAAATTAGTGCACATTGGCACTGCAGCACACTCCACCGGGAGAACTGATCTTGGATCAGATGTGCGTTTGATACAACAAATGTTGACTAGAATTAGCTTTTGCCGGTATTTGTATTCTCCATTTCTCAGGAAAGCCTGCTGAAAGGTGTTCAGCTTCATCAGGGAAGATAAACTGAGCAAGAAGTGTGACAGTAATTTGGCTGTTATGATTCACTGCAATTCATGACTGCACTGTTCTTACATAATTATTATGTCAGGAAGAACACCATGGACATCATGTGAGCCAAAGCCATGGGGTGTGAATGGTGTGTGCGCCCTGCGATAGGTTGGTGAGCTGTCCAGGGTGGGTCCCCGGACTCCCCGCCTCTCGCCCAAGTCAGCTGGGATAGGCTCCAGCTCCCCGCGACCCTAATGAGGAAGAAGCGGTATAGAGAATGGATGGATAGATGGATAGTACAAAGTAAATGGGATGCTAATTTAAAAATGTCCACTTGAAACTATGAGCAATAGCGTTCTAGCACACTGTCAAAATATTTTGGGGGGGAAAAATATTTGAAAAATCTTCAAAGGGTTAACATTTATCGGAAAGTCATTACAGGTGTTTGTAAATATGCTGGTGCAGGTATGGAAATTGGGTACCTTTTCTTTTTGAGTGAACGTACAGTTCATGCAATATGGAGCTGAACATGGGGACCATGGCTACTTGGGGATGACCCCTGATGTGCATCAGGTTTTCAAAGTCCAGCATAGACAAAATACAGCTTGCAGCTCAGAGAGGAACTGAACCCTGGCTCATGCAAATGACTAACTCACGGTTTCTGCTGTGCAAACAGTGTAATGTACTTTAATGGATTTGGCTGCCCTATAACTGGGCAGCTCAGAGCCCTAAACTGTTGCACATAGACAATGTTAACTTAACGTGATCTGTTTGTTGGTGTTAAATAATGCTGCTCACTCAAATGTTAAATCTCACAGCTGACCGCTGCTTTTGCCCAGGTTTCAGTTCCAGTTTACTTCATATCCTTCAGCCATTTAGCCCTGGCTTTTTACCCCTGTGACTCGCAGGAAGTAGCTCATCAGCTTGTGAAAAAGCATCAAAGCCATAGATGTTAAAAAAAAAAAAAAATCACTTAAGGTGCGGGTGTGAATCAGCAGTAATACATGGTAGTTTCACGGTTGTCCGTACCTGATAAGAAGACTGTACTAGGATTTTTGAACCTTAGTAGTAGGACATGCGGATGCGAAGGGTATTTCAGGACTCAGGATCTCGGCACAGTCAGAAAGGTTGGGTTTTCAGTCTGTGTTGAAAGGGAGAGACTCCTGTTTTTGGACTCTGATGGTGAATTAATTCCACCACTGAGGGACCAGGATGTGAAAACAGCTGAGATCATACTTATTAAAATAGCTGAGCTGCACTGGTTCCCTCAGTAATGTTCTTTATGTAAATGAATTTAAAAATGCACATAAAAATCCTTGATTAAAAAACCAACAGAGATTATTTAGGAAATCAATTTTTAGTTCCAGCCGACAGTTAACTCTTACTTTTAGAATATTTCATAAGTCTCAAACGGTTCAATTGCTTTGTCGTCTTCTCAAGTTTTTGATGGCAAGTTGCTGATGAGTTGTTGATTGATTGTGTTAAGTAATGTGGCATGTTAACCCTTTGAGCACTGAAAACTTGTTTAACAAGTTGCCACATGATAGGTTTTCAACAGCGTCTGATTTTGATATCTGACATCATTGGCGCTAAAAGGGTTAAGGGTGTCGCATGGTATCTAATGTGGATGGGGCCAGGTGTGTTTTGGTGGAATATTCCCACACCTGTGTTACAGTTCACTAAAGGTAGACATGTTGTGTGGCCCTTGCCTAATGTTTCCATTTGCAGAAATGAGAAATTAAATTGATCAGCTCTAATGCTAACATCAGCCTGCTGTCCATCTGTGTGTTTCAGCACAGAGCTTCTGCATGTGCTTCAGCCCTGTGTTTGAGTGCATGCTGTGTACAAAAGTAAAATACTGTGCACATTAACAGGGATGTAGCAAGTGTCCAGACTTGCCTGCTGATGCAATTTGACTGAGTGCGGGCTGAGTTTCTCTTGAGGTTTTCGACAAAAGCAAACATTTTGCATGTAGGTTTTTGTACTTGATAATGCATCATTATCATATCATTCTCTATCTATGTCCATATTATATACCCTGTATAAATATGTTGTGCCTCCCTCTCATTCTGTTTGATTTGCTCAGGGTTCCTGAGGAGTCGGGACCGATCCCAGCAGAGGTTCTACTCCCTCCTGACCAGGACCCAGATGTTCATCCGCTTCATCGAGGAGTGCTCGTTCGTCAGCGATAAGGACGCCAGCCTAGCCTTCTTCGACGACTGTGTAGAGAAGGTGAGCCTGGTGCTCATTCACAACATTGAGTGTTGGCTAATGTTGGCTAATATTCACCAACCCTGCTGAAAAATTTCACAAAACACCAAGCTTTATTTGTAGCTGCTGAGAATGTCAACTAGCACTAGTAAATGATTTGTCAAGTTTGGTCACAGCCAACGAACATGGCTGTCCCCAGGGAAGTCACTGAGAAAAATTGGAAATTTGAATGTCATTTTGACTGTTATAATCCGCAGTGATTCATGGGGGAATTAATTCATGACTCCATTCATTCACAGTGCAAGTACTGAGCAACTCTGTCAATGGTGGCGACCATAACGATTTACGACAAACATTTGCCTTGTTCAGCACTTATCAGAGTCACAGACACTCCCACCCTACCATCAGTCAATCCGAGCTTTCACTGTGGTGCAGGTCTCGGGCCATTGGCTCAGTGTGAGAACCCCTGCGGGATTCTTGGGGTTGAAGGAAAGAGTTTGGTATTGAACATTGTTGCGTGCCTCTATGCGTGCCAACCATAATAAAACTTGGGGAGTGTATGTTATCAATGCTGAGTCTGGCTTCCTCTTCTTAAGCCTTTGAATATATTAGCCTCTTACTTTCTTTTCCATCGCATAACCTTTGCTTCCTGCTTGGCCTTTGTTCTGCTGTCCTGTCACATCTGTTTCTTTAATAAGCTCTGCATTTCACTCCCCCCCATCTTCCTCTCTCTATCTCTCTCTCCCTCCCTCTATTTTCCTCACCCTCTCTCTCTCTCTCTCTCTCTCTCTCTCTCTCTCTCTTTCTTTTTCTGGCACCCTTTGCGGAAAGCTCTTTGGCATCGAGAGCTGTGCTGACAAAGACGGAAAGGTAAGCCGGATAATGCGGGGATGTGTGGGGGCGTGCGGTTGGGCCAGTCCTGTGCACCCAGGGCCAATAGAGGCAATGACAACGCTCAGTCAGCGTAACACTCGAATTCAGTGCTGAGTCTCATGCGCGGAACATTCTAGAATGCAACTTTGCAGGAGGACAAAAGCTGAAGATCTCATTTCTAATACCGAGTCGGCCCCATCGCTTACCTTCTAAATAGTGTCAGTCTTAGGAGTGTATGATTTCTGAACTGTATGTTTTGGCCTGCTCTTCAAGAAAGGCAACCCCCAGCTCTTTGCAGCATGAATGAGGTGCTTGAATCATTCATGGGGCTATTGCTTTGCAATGAGGAGTGTTCTGAGTTTTTGCCTCGGCAGACCAGGACCTCTCTGCAAAGAGTTGTCCCTGTGTTTGCATGAGTTTCCTCTGAGATCCCCAGCTTCCTCCAGCCTGAAAGAAATGCCAAGGTTCGAAATTTGCAGTTGTCCGTTAGTCTGCGCACTAGTAAAAATTATGGCGGACGAGTAAACTTGTCTTCAAACTAGTCAGAGTGTCTCGTAAAATATTGTCAACTAAAAACAAATTGTAAATATGTTTGTGCTCACATCGCCGCATTGCGGCCAAAGGTCACCTTCTGGAGAGATTATATAATACTTGGCGTAATTTGAAATCACTTTGTCACCGTATACTTGTGTTTTCGATGTTTGTTTTTGTTCTCACTCAATCACCTTGCTAGGTGTCCTCTAACAGATATTAAATATAAAAATAATGATGAAAATGACAATTTCTAGATATGCTAATTGCACAAAAACAGCTAATTATTGTGGGATGGTCAAGGTCCGGACCGTCCCGCGTTGGAATTAGAGGATCGACTGACGTTAGACAATACGATCAGAACATTGCTTACATTTTCAGAATCTATTAAATTAGTGGTTCAGAGCTGCCGGATAGCTCACTCGGTTAAGGCACTGCGTTGCAGTGCAGAAGTGACTATCACATCGGGGGTTCGAGCCCCAGTCGTACCAACCGGCAGTGGTCGGCAGCATTTTCTGAGTAGCGCACAATTGGCTATTGCAATACAGGGTTTCAAACTGGGAAGGGACTGCCAGGAAAAGAAAATAAATAAATTGCTTTGTTCATTGCTCAAGCGGCTCCTGTTGGCCAGACGGGCACATGTGAGGAAGATTCTAAGTCTGTTCATGTCCGGGTATCCTCCGCCCTCGTTCTTAACTTAGGAAGCTTCAACCAATGAGTGTATAAGAAGCAGTGGCTGACAGGCACGTGCTTCGGAGGAGAGCCGTGAACTGTCTGCACTATCTTGCGCTGGCAGCAAGGGGTCGCATACGAGCAAGCTTTGTACATAGTTTACCAATTGGGCATTCCAGATTTGGGTGGGATTGGAGATGCTAAATTTAAAAAAATAAATAAATAAAAATGAGTGGTTCAGTGTAAATTAGAGAATGGTCTCAACTCCTAAGCAATGGACTTAAACATAACTCCCTTCGTAATAATTTGGCACTTTGTTGTATTGCTATAATGTACTGTTTTGCAAATATTGGGCAGTGGTCAAGCACATTGATTCTAACCCAGCAATTATATTCCAACGAACTCACTCACTTTACTTACATAGAATTTTTGCAGGATTCTCAGTTGTTTTCAAAATAATCTAATTTTTGCGACGTAAATCAAGCACAGATACAAGCATTTAAGTTTTTGATCATAGAAAATAATATTTTATTATTGAAGTTTTTCAACAGATCATAGAAACATGGCTTAGTTATATCGTTCAAGTGTAACTATGATTAAATCAAAGAAATCACGTTCAAAACCTCAGATATACATAGTTTATTGTCCAAACCTTCCACAAATCAAGAAATGCATTACTCTCAGATTCTCCATTGAATTAAATCTTGTTTGCAGACATTGTTTCGCACCATGTCTCATTCACTGAATGTCAACTGACATTTATCCTCCATGTAAACAGGTGTTTTTCACTGAATATACACTTTAACTTGTCCTCTATTCACCTTTTCCTTTTCTTTGAAAGTCTTACTTCATGTTCAAAGTGATGCTCTCAAGCAATATGGAAATGAAAAGAAAATGTGCGTGATTAATTTCAAGACACACACACTGAACCTACAAGCATGGAAATTTGCCAAGAATCAGTAATTCTTTATCAAAACCAGAGGAATTGGGTCAAAATTTTGCATTTCATTCTTTTGCATTTCTTATTTGAAGTTTTTATCGTTTGCCTTTAATTATGAGGAAAAGGTTACTTTTTTTTTACTGTAGGGCTTGTGTCATCTGTTTCTTATGTTTATTGGCATGACTGTTATTAATTAGTATGAGAAGATAACTGGAGTTAAATTAGCATAGGTACGAGTTTTAGTTGTAAAACACCAAATAAAAAATATTTTGAGATCCAGATATCTTATTGGCACTGCAAATTAACTTATTTATTTATTTATTTATTTACCAGGGACAGTGCACATTAATCAACTCTTCAGTAAAACATCAGTGTAAATGCACCATAGTTAGCTTCTAAGATAATTTTCATCCACAGTCCCTGGGCAGGTTGTTAGAAAAAACAACGGAAAAAGGTTGTCTAGTAAAAGATGGAGAGGACTAGTAAACCTCAGTGACTACTAGTCAGGATGTCTAGTGAAAATAAAAAAAAAAATTTAAAAAAAATCCAATTTCTATCCCTGCACGCTCCATAGAAACACTCGTAATGGTGTCCCCGACCAAGGCTCTGGCTGTAGAGCTGGAGTTGGTCCTTGAGTGCTCCTAAGTAAGAAGGATGGGTCAAATACTGATCATGAATTTATATTTATATGAAAATAAATATTTTCATATTTTATAATATTTTGACCTCCCCTAATACTCCCATCTTCTAGAGTCATCATCAGTTTTAAATCTTCTCATTTGAAACTTCAAAATTATTTGTAACCGTTATATTATAAACCGTAAACTATTGACATTTCTGTTAGCATTAGCGCTATTCTATCCTATTATATCATGGTTTTTGGCGGCTGGTGAGCTTTCTTTGTTACTTTCGTCTGGGAGAATTTCGTTTTGCCCACAGTCGGATTCTTTGGGGTCAATTGCGGGCGGCGCCTGGACTCAATTTAAACCCAAGTTCCGCTTCACCGCCTTTGCTAGGGTGTCAGTGTTACCATTGCACTGTAGCCCGCAAGATCTCTAGCTAGAGAAGTGTTGAGGAATTAGTTTCAAAAAAGGAAAGTGTTAGTTAGTTAGGGGAATCTTTCTCTTCCCTTTCCTCTTTCTGTGCACCGTCTGGTGCTTTGTCTTTTTATCTCGGTTTCCGAGATTTTTCCTTTGTTTCGCAGTCTAGCTCGCGCCGCTTCCTTATTTCACTCGGACTAGATTCATATCCTTTGGAAGCGCGAGTCTCTCTCTCCTCTTTTGTCTGTGTTTGCCTCTCTTACATTCCTGTACTTCGTTTCGTTCCGGCCACTGCATTTGGCGTCTCGAAACACCAGCCATCACGTATTAACCCTATTAGCATTAGCTCTATTCTATTAGCACGATTAACGTTTCTTCTCATTTGCGCATTTTAAAAAAAAAAAATTATTCGTGGAAGAAAAAAATGGAAGGAAGTGTCATTACATTTGGTCACTGAAAACCTCATTAGTGATGTTCCTGATGAGATGAATTCTCAGTATGGATTTTAAATGGTAGAAGAGCAGGCTGTACAAATGTGTCACTCTACATTCATTTCACTTCCGGTCCTTTTTGCCCTCCCAATTTTTACAACACGGTAGTATCCTGAAATTGCTTCTAGGGGTCAGTGAGCACAAGGAAAGTTGGTTGATGATGTCACAGCTACACAGTGGCAAATATTTGATTCCTACAGACAAAACACACTAAGTTGCCAGTGTCTTTAAAGTGCACACACTGATGAACTGTGTAACTGGATTAATTGCTTTTTCTGTCAACATGGGCTACCTCCTATCTCTGCCCAGAGTGGCTTGCTACTCCGGCCAGGCTGTAGCTGTGTAAATACACTACAGCTCAATTGTACAGCACTGACGTCACTGCTATTGGTCTGTTAGTGCACCCTTATTTATACAGCCTTAAGCAAAATGTTATCTAACCTTTATTTAATCAGGTAGGTCGGCTGAGCAGAGGTACTGTCCCTGTATGCACAAATCAGCCACAACATTATAACCACTCGCTTAGTGCTGTGTAGGTCCCCCTGGTGCCACAACAGCGCTGTAGTCAAACAGACGTCTCTTGAATTCCCGGACCCAAAGTTTGCCAGCGGAACATTTTCCAGAGTATCACACTCCCTCCACCAGCTTATCCTCTTCCCAGACTGCATCCTGATGCCATCTCTTCCCAGTTAAACGGTGCACGTGTACAACCCCAATTCCGAAATAGTTGGGACAAAGTTTAAATTGTGAATTATATCAAAACGTAATGACTTTCAAATTACACCCGTCAGTATTTTATTCACAATAGAACAGAGATAACGCATCAAATGTTGAAACTAAGAAATTTTACAATCTTATCCACAAAATGAAAATCATTTCAAATTTGATGGCTGCTACAGGTCTCAAAAAAGTTGGGACAGGGGCCTATTTACCATGGTGTAGCATCCATTCATCTTTCTAACACTGAGTGGAGGCGTCTGGGCATTGAGGGGACAAGTTTCTTGAGTTTAGCCATTGGAATTTGATCCCACTCTTGTTTAATACAGGCTTCCAGCAGCTGGAGAGTTTTGGGTCTCCTTTGATGGACTTTTCATTTAATTATGCGCCAAATGTTCTCAATCGGTGAAAGACCAGGACTGCAGGCAGGCCAGTTCAGCACGCGGACTCTTCTACTACGAAGCCATGCTGGTATAATGGCTGCAGTATGTGATTATGCATTATCCTGCTGAAATACACAAGGCCTTCGTTGGAATAGATGTCCTCTGGAGGGGAGCATGTGTTGCTCTAAAACCTTAATATACCTTTCAGCATTCATGGTGCTTTTTAAAACATGCAAGTGTCCCACACCATATGCACTAATGCATCCCCATACCATCAGAGTTTCTGGCTTTTGAACTGAATGCTGATAACGGGAGGGGTGGTCTTTCTCCTCTTTAGCCTGGAGGACGGGGCGCCCATGATTTCCAAAAAGAATGTCAAATTTGGACGTATTTCGCACCTGATGTCAGTTAACTTTATTACTTGCTAAATGTTCTTTCAGCTGATTCTCTTATATACTGAGTACAAATGAAAACGCACCACTTGAAAAAAGTCAATATTTAAGTTCAAATGAACTTCAATATAATTTTTATACAACAACAACAACACTACAGTGACGTCACCCGACATGCCAGGTGCAAGAAATGCGAGAATTTCAAGTTTACTGTGACGCGAGGCAATTTTTTGCAAAAACGCAACATCTTGCACGCACACCACAGGAAAAATTAATTAACTCTGAATTTGTGCACACATTGCCTTTAAAAGCATGTGAATCCGAATAAAATTTCACTTCTTCACTGACACTTGTGAAATGTCGACACTATGCCGCGACTTACAGCCCCTGAACGGGAACGTGCCATAGGCATGCTTCAAATTGGCGCCAGCACCAGGGAAATTGCCAGACGACTACACTGCACACACACAACGATCGCAAGACTCCATCAAAGGTTTCTGCAAACGGGGAGCACTCGGGACCGTCCTCGACCGGGTCAATAACGTGTAACAACGGCACGTCAGGACCGTCAGATCGTACGGGATCATGTCCGAGACCGAACACTACCAGCGACAAGAACGGCTGCTCAAGTCCAAGGATGACGTGGATTCATTCACCCCAACACCAAACGGAACCATCTGCGAGCTGCAGGCCTGCGTGCACGACGTCCTTATTTAGGCCCCATATTGACAGATCGTCACCAAAACCAGCGTCTACAGTGGGCAAACAGGCACCAGAATTGGCGACTACGACAATGGCACGGTGTCATCTTTTCTGACGAGTCACGATTTCACTTAAGGAACGCAGATGGCCGTATACGTGTTTGGCGGAGACGTGGTGAACGTTATAACGCCGACTGTGTCGTTCAAACGGGCCGTTGGGGTGGTGGCAGCATTATGGTGTGGGGTGGAATAAGCTACCATCACAGAACCCCTCTCCATATCTGCAGAGGAAGGGTGAACGGCGTCTACTACCGGGACCAGGTGCTGCAGAACCATGTTGTGCCGTTCTTCAACCAACACCATGATATCCACACGTTCCAACAGGACAACGCTAGGGCACACACTGCAAGGGTGTCCATGCAGTACCTTGCACATCAGAACATCCCCGTGCTTCAGTGGCCAGCTCTGTCACCCGAACTCTGCCCTATCGAGCACTTATGGGATGAAACTGGACGACGTCTTTCACGTCGATGCCAGATGGACAAAATCCGAGAACTTGAGGTTGCCCTTGTTCAGGAGTGGAATGCTATCCCTCAGAAAACTATCCAGAGACTGATCAACTCCGTGCGACGACGATGCACCGCATGTGTCAATGCAAATGGCGTTCACACCTGTTATTGACTTTCCTGTTTGACCCCTACACCAGTTAGACCTCTCTCGCGCATTAACATTATCGTGAATGAAATTGAATGATGTTTACATGTCTTCTAAAATCATTCATTATCTCAAATGCATCATACGTATATACTTCACATATCAATCCGTGGAGCTATTCCAGATTTCGTGAGTGGTGCGTTTTCATTTGTACTCAGTATATATTTATAGCTTTTTCAGCCCTGTTTTGCCTGTCCCCCAACTTTTTTGAGACCTGTTGCAGCCAGAAAATTTGAAATAAACTCATTTTGTGGATAAAAATGGAAAATGTCTCAGATAACATTTCAAATGTTGAAACTATATTCTATTGTAAATAACATATTGGCTCATGTGATCTGAAAGTCATTGCTTTTTGATTTAATTCACAATTTACACTTCGTCCCAACTACTTCGGAATTGTGGTTGTACACAGCCGCAACACATGATGTAAGTAAAAATGGGACTCTCTGGAACTGGTGACCTCCTTTAGCTGCTCTTAAGTCCAGCTCTGACACACAAAGCCCATTTCAGGTGCCTTAAATAGGGTACATGTGGGCACTTTAACTGCTCTGCAGCTACAAAGTTCAAATCAGATGGTGTAGCCTTTTTTTCCTTGTGCATTGATTCCCCTTGAATGCTGAACACCCTGTCCACCGGTTCATAGTTCATGCCTCACTGGTCCAGTGTCGGTCGGTATTAACTACTGCTGACGGGGAACACTCAAGAAATCTTGGCGTTTGGAGATGCTCTGACCCACTCATTCAAGCCCTTGTGATTTGACCGTTGTCAAAGTTGCTCAGGTCCCATAGCTTTCTCCTCCAATACTTCAACTGTGAGAACTGACTGTTGGCGTACCATCTAAGGTCTGTTTGCAGACCTTGACTTGTACCGTCATTGTGAGATAATCATTATTTTCTTCGGTTGGTGGTTTTAATGTTTTGGCTTATTGGTGTTTGTAGACAAGTTCATGTTATTGTGTGGCTTGAACTCGCGTAATGTTGCGGTTTCCTACTTTGTTTGAATGGTGCAAACTTGCGCAATGAGTGTGTAGTCAGACTGGAGCAATGTAGCAGTTTTTCAGGTGTGGTTTTGTGTCGTGTGTGTGCGTGTACATGTGCGCACACGCATGCTTTGCGTGCGTGCACACGTGTTTTTGCATTTCTCTATACTTAATGTGTGTGTCTATGTGTTTGTGTTTATGCAAATGTGTATGTGTGTGTGTGTCTGCATGCATGCGTGTGAGTGTGTGTGTTTGTGTTTGTGAGGACACGGGGTATCTGGTATGGACCAGTGACCTTTCTCGAGTGCATTTGCCTCTCATTTGTACTTTTTCCTGTGATGTGACTCTCTGTCTCCCCCTGCAGGTGGCCAGTGAGCAGTCAGAGGAGACACGGCTGATTGAGCTGGACGAATCACTTCGCAGCGAGCTCACTGTGTTTATAACCCCCCCTGAGCTGCCCCCCCTCCCTGATGGACAGGAGCACCCGCTACGCTACAGGTATTACTACCTCACCCCATGAGGAGAGCAAAGGGCAAAAATTCTCTAAATGCCCCTGAAATCACAAAGGCAGGGGGCAAAAAGATCCCGAGTGTTGTTTTTCTTGACGTTATCTCCCATTATTTTGTTACCTATTCCAAAGGCTGGGTGTTTGTCCTGAAGAATAATTAGTCCTGGAGCAAATTCACAACAAAGTTGCTGAAAAACGCTCCTCCTCCTCCAAGCTACTTTAGTGTTCATTACAAATTGCTGGCTTTTTACTTCGATGGTTCCTGCAAAGCTTATTTGCTGTTTTTTAATTTGCTTCGTTTTTTTTTAAATGCAGGTAGTATTCTATCTATTATGGGCAAAAATAGCCAGTTTTGAAAAATTTGAATTTCTTTACCAGAGTCTGTGCACTTTCTTACTACAGACTCCGCCTCTTCCCTCGACACACATCTTTAGCCCCTCCCCCTCCCTCTCTGATCCCTCCCACTGCACTAGTGAAAACCCCACCCATTTCTCATGGATCAACTTGAATTCCACACTGTAACATGTACATGTACATGTTTGTTTGTTTGTTTGTTTGTTTGTTTGTAACTGTGTGCGAAATATGTGCTTGTATGAAAATGTTTTGTGTGTGTGCGTGTGCGTGCATTTGTGCTTGCGAGTGTGCATGTGTATGTGACAATGACAGCTGCTCAGCTGAAATAAGAGGAGGCACAAAAAATCACTATTAACTAATCAGTAGTCTTGACCTGTTTTCAGTCGTTTTCCCCGATTAACTAGTTCTCCAGTGGCTACAATTTCCTGCTGTATGAAAAATTGCAGCTATTGAATAGTAAATTTAAAATGGGAAAAAATGTTTTCTTCACTTAACAAAAAAGATGAACTAATCTCTTAACTTTTCCGTTAGCCTGCATGGCGGAATGTGCTAAAAGCTATCTAACCTGCCCTACACGATTGTTTAAATTACTGCAAATAAAATGAGGAAAAGTAACAGGTGTTCACAACTGCATAATGTTGATTGAAGCAGTTTTGTGTTGATATGATTTCTTTTATTTCTCGTCTTACCTCAGCAAGGAGAGCAGGCCACAGTTCATTGTATGTTTGTTTTAAAAATGATTGAATGGGTCAAGTCCAATCAATAATTTTGAGCCTCTTCTACTTTCATCTTACCGGCTGCCATTGGTATGTGACTTTATATGTGTACTGGTTAGTGGGAGAGCTGATTGGGATAAACCCAGTGTCATTCGTGTTGCTTTAGAGTTTTATGGCATTTTTAATTGAGAGGATAGTATAGAGAGACCGGACGAATGGGGAATGAAGGAGAGGGAAAGGCATGGGTCAGTGGCTGGATTAGACGTCGCGGCTCATAATGAGCATTTGGATAAGCACTACAACCTGCTCCACAGAGACACCTGTGCATGTATATTCATTTTTGTTGTTAGTAAAATATGTGCGTTTGTGTGTAGAATACATGTATTTGTCCGTGTGCATGAGTGTTTATCTACGCGCGCATGTGTGTGTCTGTCTGTGTGTAAATTTGTGCATGAAATCTCACTGGAGTCTAACCCAGTGTGTTGCGTTTCACTCAGTTACAGTGGTTTCCCTGTGTTAACCCCCGAGCTGCTGGATGCCCCTGATGGACTGTGTGCCCCTGTCTCTCACCTCCCTTCCTGCCCTAGCTGCCCCGCCAGCCCAGCCCCCATGTTCCGCCGCACCAAGCAGGTGGGCTCCCTCTTGATCCCGTCTCAGGGTTATCGAGCCCGGTTCTGCTCCGGTTTTTTCACTGAAATGCCCCTTCCATTCTTTGTCTGAATAGCCTTTTACAAAGCATTCTATATACTGTTTACTTTGCCTGGCTGCAGCAGTTCTGTTGAGGTGTTTGTCATCATCTGTGCGGCTTCCATTGACGCTCTAATGCACGAGAAGTCTCATAAGTTTGTATATGGCCTTCAATCATCTGATAACTCCTTAGTAGCTACTGGGCTCCACATCACATGGTGTCTTGTTTTGTTTTATAATGTTTGTTTGTATGGTTTTTTTTTAATGGGCCGTGTACACCGGGCAATGAAGTTTAGATAAGAATTCGAAATTAAACATGATTAAGTTTTGATTTTTTTTTTTATATATTCCTCAGGTTAACTACGGCTTCCCAAGTGGTTGTTTTCAGATTTTCATTTCTGTCCTAATATATTGATAGTGAGCACCTCCCTTCCCCTGTTTTCCAGGAGATAAAGTCCGCTCACAAGGCGGCCAAAAAGTCGTCTTCGATTCCAAAGCTGTGGGCGAAGTGCTTGCGACGGCACTGCTACGGCCTGTGGTTCATCTGCCTGCCCGCTTACCTAGCGGTTTGCCACTCAAAGGTCAGGGCGCTGCGGACGGCCTACGACGTGTTGCGGAGGATGCAGGCCGAGAAGCTTCAAGCCCCCGACGAGGTAACCCCCCCATTCTTAAAATGTGAGTTGAAATTTGTTGTTTGAATGATTTTTCATTTTTATTTTCTGCACACCGTAAATGTTAACTAACTTGTTAGCTGATGTTCATCGGTATATTCAAACTTATTTACGTTTTACCGTGATCGTTGGTGAACGTGAGTCGACTTACACAGAGAGGATTTGAACTCTTCTCTGTTCGCCACAAGCATTACATAACATTCCCCAACGTCCCTGTTCACTGCATTTGCAAGCAAATGTCTTGAATATATTTAAACGCTTTACCTGTTCACTGTGAAAGTTTTATTATGTATATATATATATATATACCCAGGATAATGGAAGAATTACATGTTGGTGACACGGAGTGACAAAGAGGTTCGTTAGTATCAAAATTGAAAGTACTTTCATCCAACTCTTTAGCAAAACATTATTTATCACACAGCTGAACCAATAAAATGAACTGCTGATGAATAAACAGTCAAAAGTACAAGTGTGATTCATTATGTTTCCTGTACACGGTTTTCAACACGCAGGTGTGTTACAGAGTTCTGATGCAGCTCTGTGGACTGTATGGTCAGCCAGTCCTCGCAGTCAGGGTCCTGTTTGAGATGAAGAAAGCTGGGATCCGCCCCAATGCCATCACCTACGGATACTACAATAAGGTACTGTGTACCACCATCACCTACGGACACTACAACCAGTTGCTGTATACTGCCATCACCTACGGATACTACAACCAGTTACAGTATACTGCCGTCACCTGCAGATATTACAACAGAATACTGTATACCGCCATCTCTTACGGGTCCTACAATAAAGTACTGTATACCATTACCACTATCACAAACAGGTACTGCAGCAAGGTACTGCATACCACCATCACTGACAGGCACTACATCAAGGTACTGCATACCACCATCACTGACAGGCACTACATCAAGGTACTGCATACCACCATCACTGACAGGCACTACATCAAGGTACTGCATACCACCATCACTGACAGGCACTAAATCAAGGTACTGCATACCACCATCACCTTCATTCACTATAGCTAGGTATTGTATACCACCATCACCTACCGACACAACAAGGCACTGTATACTGCCATCACTTAAGGATACTACAACAAGGTTCTGTGTACCACCAGCACCTATACCATTAACATTATCACCTGTTGATATTACAACAAGGTTTTGTATACTGCCATCACCTATGAATATTACAGCAAGGCACTGTACGTTGCCATCACTCACTGGTAGTACAAGGTAATGTTTGTATCGCATAATCGCTTTTAGATACCAGCACAAGGTTCTATGCGCGGTTGTTGCTGACAAGTACTACAACATGATACCATATCACTTTCACCTGAAAATACATCAACAATGTACTGTATACATCTTGCAACTCTATCACAACTTTGTGAATGGGCCAAAGAATACTTATATAATATTTTTATGTGAATTCTGTCTTTAGCCAGCTACTGCATGTTCTATTATCCAACTAAGTCTTTTCAGTCCAGTGAATAGCACATATTTTAATGTCTTTTTGCAGTAAGAGATTATTCCTTTTTAATTGAAAGAAAAATGTTCCAGGAAACGATTAATGATGAGAGATCACGGCACAGCTTCCTTCGTTGTTGCGCTGAGATTCTCTGTAAACATGTAGTGCCGTAATTACAGGCTGTGATGAGAATGTCTCCACTTCATGCTTTCCCGTGAGAGTGCATTTGTGTAATCTCTCGCTCCCGCAGTTGGAATCCAATTACATCTGCATAATTACAGATGCCTCAGAACCAAAACAATCTTCTCAAAAAATAATATTACTGGCCTCTCTTCACGTCTGAGAAACATTGGAGGAGGAAATGCTTGTGTGTGTGTGTGCACACGTGCGTTTGTGTATATGTATGTGTGTGTGCGTGTGCATGTGTGCAGGAGATAGTGATTTTTGTAGGTCTGAGAGTGTGGTCAGTGTAAGTGCGTATGTAGATGTACACCAGTCTGTTGTATGTTTCTGTACAACAGTCTATTGTATATTTCTTTAACTGTATGGCGTGTGCGTGTGTGTCTGTGTTTGTCTGTCTGTCCACCAATCATGAAATTCAAGCAAAAAAGGACCAGTCGTGTTTTAAGTAGGAACTACTGCTGAACTATGGGGTCATTGGGCCCATGAGAGCATTGTGTACAGCTTTGTGTGTCTGTGATAATGGTGTGCTTGTGAATGTTTGTGTGCAACTGTGTGGCTGTGATCGTGTTGTGTGCGTGAGAGAAAGCATAGTGCGAGTGCGTGTGCGTGTGCATGTGCATGTAATGGCTCAGCAGTTGAATCACCTGGCTATGTTTCCTGTCTCTCAGGCCGTGTTAGAGAGCAGCTGGCCATCCACCACCAGGGGGGGTTATTTCCTGTGGATGAAACTACGGAACGTGGTTTTGGGCGTGGCTCAGTTCAGACGAGCCCTGAAGAGACAGCAGGCCAATGCAGTGCAGTCCCCTCTGTCCGGTGGGTGGGCCCCCCTGTTCAGAACCAGAGCTATAAATGGGCACTTGATGATTCTGGGCAGTGTAGTGCTAATTCTCCTCTGGTGCCTTTTTCTCTTGTTTCAAGATGGCTACCTTGGAAAGAACTTAAAGCTATAGTGCATAACTACTGTCCCCCCCCCCCAAAAGGAATTTTGCGTTATTAGAGCAATACAGCCGGCACTTCCGTATGATGTATGCCCTTGTTATCGATTCACTAGCTCCACATAAGCAACTGTTAACGCTAATGGAGCTTATGGTCTGTAAAACCTGTATTATGTTCATAACATAACCGGAGCTCTCTCTAACTGTCGTGTACTGCCCATAATGCTCCCATTTTCTGCAAGCAAACGCTCGTCATTCCAGCGCAATAAGTAAACCATTACCACGGACAATGTCCGAAAAGCCTGGAGCTTTCGCCCCTCCGTCATATACCATCGCAGAGGATGTTCGTCACTCCACGCTAACGACACACCACAGTTCTGCACACAGACCAGCAGGTCCTTATTGTACACCCCTAAGCAGTCCATACGATGTTGGTCCACTTTTAGCTGCTCTTCTCTGTCCATGTTTCCCTCCAAACTCAGACCCACCGGATTTCTGCGGTCTCCGGTCTACACTTGGGTATGTCAACCCGTTCTACAAATGTCTATATGGGGTGGATTCTAGCTTTCCCTGCATCCTATAGAGTAGAAACACTGCTATACTCACCACAGCAGCCATTGGTAGATAGCAAATTTGACCCATATGAATCAGAGGATTGCAGCACCGGATCACACCGCCGAAGGCCGATGATGACTGCCGACATTGCTCGTGCTATTATAATGCTTGTGCTATTTTGGTTAGTATCATGGTCATAGATTATCATTATGATACAGGACTGTAGCCGCAACAGTTGATTGAGGTTGAAACTGAATACTTTCGCCCTTGCGTTTTTGGCCAATTATAATGTCCACTGCCTATACCACGAAAATTTATCTTTCTCATAACGTGAGCTGCCAGACTTTCACACTGCGTCCTCCACCTTGTAATATCGTAGCCACAGTTTCTTTAGTTTGTCACGGCACTGTTCTGCTGTTCTGTGGTAACTACACAAATGCAAGTACTCACAAATTATTCCATAAATCTCTTGAATCTGTAATATTTAACCAATTAAGTTTTTCGACATTAAGTCCAACGTCGTTCGAATTAAAGTGAGTTGTGAAGTCAGAAGGCTTGAAATCTGCAGTGCTGGTCTAAACAAACCAGTCACCTGGGGTCCAGAGCTCTCTTGCTAGGAGACTCTCCACTCTTCCTCCCCCTCCCGTCTTGTTTTGAAATAAAACGCCTCATTTCCTGCGTGCCAGCGCAGGAATGTAGCCGGTCTACATGCAATACGAAACAACGAATACTGAAAAATACGGCGAGATGTTAGAGGAGCCAATCGGCTTAATCAGCATTGCGTCATCTCCTCTAGTAGTGGCTTGGATGAAACGGACATTTACGGTCGCGTGAAAGTTACGTACTGTAGCTTTAAGCTGTTGCCCAAATCCTGTAAATGTTTCAGTGACCAGTTGGGTGAAATTCTCTATACAACCAATTTTGTTTGAATTTAATCAGATTATGACTTAATTCAGATGAACCACAGTGCAAAAAAAACCTCTGAAAATAAGATTAACAAATTTTCAAGCCCCACAACCTCTCCAATTGACTATATGTAGGCTTTATCTGGCTGTGTTGCCATTGGGCCTTTCTTGGGTAGCCATTTAAAGCAGAGCTCAGGTCTCTGGTCAGATTAGTGGCGTCCTGACCTGCTATAAAAAGCTAATACAGATAAATCTATGGAGAATTCTGTTAGTAGACAAAATGTGTGTCTTATTTTTACATAGTAGCCTCATTTCAATCAGGTCAGATTCCTTTTTAACTCACTTGTTCCAACGGTCCGACGGGAGCTGATGGGATCACACGGTGGCAGCGTCTGCGTTAACTTTGATCTTCCTCTGCCCAAAACCAGTGAAGGGATCAGTGTGAAATTTGGAGGGAGGGTACACATTGATGTACAGATTAAACTCTTTTGAGGCGTCGAAACTCGACATCGATTATGGCTGTGAGTCGGCCGCATTTAAAATTGCACCATATGCTGGGGAGCGTTTGAAGCCCGCTGCTTAAACTTTATACGCACTTACTTTTGAGGGCATAAAAATAAAAAGCTTAGCTTTTAATTAGCTACAGTACTGCTCCCATGAGCAACACGCTTAAGTCCAATAGCCAGCTGTGTTCTGTTGTCTGGGGCTTGATATTTCAAGGGAGCTGCACCATGAAAATGACATAATGAAACATCAAACCATGATTCTACATTTTGCTTGAAAAGTTTGCTTTTTTTTCCTACACAATTCAAAAAGATTGTCTTCATTTTCCCACTGAAGGCCTAAGCATAAAAATACTTCCATTTGTGAGCATACAAAACACTAAAGCCTTAAATAAACCAAGTGAACTACAGTGCTCATGGCACTGTTTTTTGTTTAAGGTGTCCACAGGGACCTTAACTATTTTGTCTTTCCTGTGTCTTATGCCGGTGTCCTCCGAGCAGATGGGAGCGAGCTGGACGCCCTGAGTCTCGGCAGCGCGGACGGGTCAAACGATGCCAGCCATGGAGACCATGCCCCCCGCGGCTCTGCCGCGGTCAAATTAGAGCTCGCCGAGGGTAGGTATTGCGGCCCTACACCTCAAAACTTTCTAGTATTTTAAAAAAAGGTTAATTATTATAAAAATTGTGACTGTTATTTTAAATCCCCTAATATGATATGGCTATCAGGCTGTATGCATTATGATACTTGTGCACTCATAACAGCTGTGGACTTTGAGGTAAGGTCTTAGAGATAAGTGAGAATGGTGAGAGGATAAAATGCCCTCTTTCCCTCTCCCTCTGGCAGATTCTTCATTTGCTTCCAGTTCCTCTTTCTTTCCCACCCCATTTCCCTTTCATATCACTTCTATCGTTCGCAGTAAAAAAAAGTGCAGTGTTTCCTTTCGTGAGTCAGCGGCAGAGGCCTCTGCGGTAACGCCTCAGGGAAAGGGGATTAAAGCGTTTGATCCAAGAGCTCAGAACATAATTCTCTTTTTTCTGAGGAGAGACTGAGTGTACCTAAGCCAGAAAGAAAGAGCAAGTGAGCGAGAGATGGAGTGCGAGAGCGGGGTGCACAGGCAGATGGAGAGCCAGTGCGCTTGTCCTCTATAGTTATATCTGCAGTCTTCACAGTTCTGTTCTTTCCCTTCCTTTCTGAGACTTCCTTTTCTCTGAGAGCTCTGTCTTCTTCTTATATTTCTGGCATGTACCGTGACAGAGGAAACCGTCAGCCTACTTGCGGGGAGTTCTTGCATCAGTCACGTCTGCATACACTTTTGTTGCTTTGTGTTTCCCTGTATGTGCTTGGGATTACCATAAACAGTGCTGAAGGCCAAGGTATGATCAAATAGGAGCTGGTTATCTTTCTCTCTTTGTTTATTACTGGAGGAGTAGCCTACGATCAGTCTACCTTAGATGCCTCAGTCATAAGCAGTCACAATATGCAGAGTTCTGACATTGCTTTCCATCCAGGATGTATTCAGGTTAATATAAATTTTATCTATTTCACTGTCCCAAAATAATGAAGTGTAGATCCTATTTAGATGAGAAAATGCTTGAGTTTGGTCGGCTAGCAAAAGCAGGGCTTGACATTAACTTTTTGAGGCACTTAAGTAAATTTACCTTTCGCTTGCCCTGGCTCTAAAGTCACTTGTCCGGGTATAATTGACAAAAATTTACTTTTTATGCCCTCGGAAGATTTGGGGGCATCTTGTTTTTGGCCTGTCCGTATGTTTGCTTATTTGCTTCTAGCAAAACACTTCAACCTGCGGTACTTTAACCTGCCACTAAATGCAGGATTTTTACTTTAATAAAGTTATTTCTCAGCACGCTATTGTGATGACGCTATTGACATCACAAAATTAATTAAACAATTTATTTCCAACCAATTCTTAGTACACAGGTGACTGTAGGCCTAACAACATGGTAAAAACTGGCAGTTTTGGTTGCTGCCTCTGCATGAGTCATTTAAAATTTAAACTACTTAACCTACTAATTGAAATACCAATTTGTGGACAATATTCAAATGAAAATGTAATCCCACTATTGCATTATAATTTTCCACTTATGAATGAGTTGAGACAATATTAAATTGAAAATGCATTAATCCACTTACCACTTTCATTTTCACGTACACATATGGGAAATCTATGACTATATTCAAAAGATAATGAAAAGCTGTTTGACATTTCATTTTCATGCCCCGCAATACATTGGACAATCTTCAAATGCAATAAGCAAAGCAGCACCCCCAGTCTATTGCATTTACATTTACATGTCATCACTCTTTTAGAGTCAACATGATAATGAAAAATCTGTTTTCTAATCACTTGGAAATAATAATGACATAATAATGATGACGACTTTTGACATTTCATTTTCAAAGACTTATCCTGCCATACATGGGACAATATTCAAACGCAGTAAGGAAAACAGCACCTCCCAGTCCACTGCATTTTCAAATACATGTCACCACGCTGTTTTTTATGGACTAGATGTGTCAAAAATAAATAAATAAATTCACCATTAAATAATTTATTAAATGCGTCATGAATTAATTAAAATGCATAAATCCACCATTAAATAATTTAGTGTCATTAATTAATTAAAATAAATGAATTCACCATCAAATAATTATTAATTAAATGTGTCATTAATTAATTAAAATTACAATTAAATACATGCATGTGTTATTAAATATGTCATTAATTAAAATACCAATTCATTTTATGTAAAAAAAAAATATATCATTAATTCACTATTTAATTATTTAATGGTCCTGTGTTGCAGTGCTTCATGAATTAATTTTATTTGTCAACCTCGCCCATCAAAGTAGGTGGGCGGATCCTAACACCTGATTGGTTACCCTGCATATCAAGTCGAGGCATATAAGTGGAACAAAAGGAATGAAATGCTTCGCTTTAAGTTTAGACAGGGCAATGTTGGACTATGTAAGCAAGGCAAACCAGTAACGTGTCATTCGCGCATAATTACGGTTTCTGACTCTCCGCGATCAAGTAAATTTACCTTGCTCCGTTTCTTTAATCAGAAATGACCATAAACAATGATTAGGAAGTAGGTTATTGCTATACGCTCATCGCCATGGGCTGGGCTAATCAAAAGTGACAATAGAAACCATATATAGAGCCCGCACACCAGTACTCCGTATAAGACCTTTATTATTAAAACAAACGACGTTTCGATCAACGTGTGATCTTTGTCAAGTTCAAGTTAACAGTGTGTTCAGGTGGCCTCCTGTATGGGTAGATTCTCTACACCAGATGCAGGCCATTACCATAATTAGGTTGCCTGCATTGGGTGGTGGGCGGAGCCATAAATCAACCTTCATTAAAAAACATAGAAAGCATTCACAGAAGCATATAATACAATGCATAGTACATCATGAATAAATTTGAGAACAAATAAGCAATACATTAAAGTTACTGCATATCAGAGTTGATGCACATCACCACACGTACATGAAATTCCATGATTAAAATGTTTACAATGTTGAGTGTAGATTTATCCAAAAGAATGTGCAAGATGTATTACAGAAAATGCCTAATCACATTTTCTTGATTAAGGCCTAATGGGTGCAGTGTTTGAAGAGTGTATATGTAGTAGCTTTCTCGTCTCAGTAGAAGATTATCTATGTTGCCTCCTCCCTTGGGACTTCTACATGTTCTATACCTATATACCTCATAGCAGCTACACTGTGATTTGCCTCTGCAAAATGAACTGCTACAGGGCTGGTCTTGTCCTGAGTCTTGATCTTACCTCTGTGTTCCGCAATTCTTATTTTCAATGGTCTCATTGTCTTACCTACACTAGCCAGATTTGGGCAAGAACAGGTAATTGGATAAATACAATTTTTTTGGTTACATGTTATCATGCCTTTAATTTTCCATTAACTTTCCTGTGTGCGGGTGTTTGTTAGACGTACATTTTATCGTGTAGTTGCGCTGCATACATGATCCACATCTAAAATTTCCTTCCGGAAGTCTGTCTAGAAAAGGCCCTTTCCTTATGGGTGGAAGGTCTGATTTCACCAACATCTGCCTGAGGTCGGGAGGACGTTTGTAGACTATCCTTGGGGGGGTGGTAAACACCTTAGATAGGTGTGGGTCTGTACTGACTATATGCCAGTGCTGCTTCAAAATATTCTCAAACTCTTTCCCTAAGGGTGAGTACTGTAGGAAGCAACATGTAGTTTTGTCCATGGGAGCTTTTGGTTGATTAGGGGTGAGACATTCTTCCTGTGTACGAGTGCTGGACCTTTCTCTACCCGCCCTGATCCACTCTTGCGGGCCCTTTTGTGTGAATCTATTGTCTAATTCTTCAGCTTGTTTTTCATAGTCTGTCTCTTTACTGCATATCCTCCGAATTCTACTGTATTGGCTGATAGGAAGACTTTTTTTCAGGTGTGTGGCATGTATCTGTCTCTTTCTTGTACAGGTCAGTCAAAAAACCATTACCCTCTCTTTTATTAAGAATATCTAGAAAACTGATCTCTCTGGGATCATGGTTTATGGTGAACTTTAGATGCTCATGACATCTGTTAAGATATGCATAGAACTCAATTAGGGCATCAACAGATCCCTGCCATACCATAAATATATCATCCACATACCTTTTCTACATTTTAATATGTTGGAAGAATGGATTATCAGGGTTATTTACCCATTCTTTTTCAAACAGTGCCACATAAAGTGAACTGAATTGGGGGCTCCTTTTGCTCCCCATTGCAGTGCCTTTCTGTTGGATAAAGTAGGAATCTTCAAACATAAAAACATTCTTAGTTAAAACAATCTCTGCTAGATCTTTAATCTTTAATAATTTAATTTAGTGTGCTTGGTACGACATCACAGGGCCTTTGGCTTAAGAAATGTGTGAGGGCTGTTAGACCTGAAAATTCCGGGGCTAATATCCCTCCCTGTCCTGGGTAATTCTAGATGGTTTTCCTTCATGAACACGTTTTCCAATTCAAGAATAATCAAGAGGCAATTGAAGACACGGCTTTTCTCCCCCATGCGATCTAAAAGCCACAAAATAATGGGCTGCATTCAGTACAGAAAAATAATTTAATTATAATTAGATACATGCACCGGCACTCGGCGACGGCATTTCAGAACTCTTCAGCGAATTAAGGTAATTTCGTCGACAAGTACGTACACCTGTTTCAGCACGTTCACGCAACTCGCTGTAAAAAATAGACAGCTGTCTGATTGACAAAATGTAAACGGACGAAACCACGTACTAGTGACCAGAATTACCTTCATTCGCTGAAGAGTTCTGAAACATCGCCGAGTGCCGGTCCAAACACCTAATTACAATTAAATTATTTCTCTGTACTGAAGCCCAGTACAGATTGCATGGGGGAGAGAAGCCGTGTCTTCAATTGCCACTTGATTATTCTTGAAATGGAAAACGTTAATAAAGGAAAACCATCTAGAATTAGCCAGGACTAATTGTTAATAAAGGGAGGGATATTAGCCCAGGTCTAACGCCGCTGCTGACTGACTTTAAGATGTTGATCATATCTACAGAGTCACGTACAAAGGATCCAATGCAGGCAACCTATTTATGGTACTGGCCTGCACCTGGTGTAGAGAATATACCTATATAGGAGGCCACCTGAACACATTGTTAACTTGAACTTGACAAAGATCACATGTTGATCGAAACGTTGTTTGTTTTAATAACAAAGGTCTTTTACGGAGTACTGGTGTGTGGGCTCTATATATGTTTTAATAAACCATGATTAGACAGCTTGACTTGTCTCAACTAGAAAAACGTATTCACTCAACGCCCAAGCTTTATGCCTCAATAGTGACGGCTCTTCTGAGAATTAATTAAAAAGTTGGACTGAAAGCTCAACATTTATCTTCACTGTGAAACAACGCGGAGTTACGCATATGACCTAGCATTGCATCTGTTCTGAGCATTATTCCGTAAGCCACTCAGCATAATTGCCTTGGTTATTTTTTATTTATTTATTTATTGCCAAATTCCGATATCGGCTGCCTGTTCTTTCTTGCAGCTTAAAAAATGCGTTTTCCTCCTTTTTTTTCTCGAAACCTGAAGAGATAGGCAATCATTTTACGAGGCTAAAACAACAGTTTGAATAAAAATTTGTCAATTCAGGAAATGACTCGAGTGAGAAGCAGGAACCGGTGCGTTTACAAATTATGGCATCAGAGAATTGGACGATAAAAACTTGGACAATAAAATCTTTGTTGTAAAGTAAGAATTTATGCGGGGCAGCAGTCATATCTCAAACAGAGTCATCATTTTGCTAGCAGTTCCTGGCATGTTTTGAACAAACTTAAAACAAGAACAATTCCACTCCAATGTGTCTAGCAACAATATGACACATGAGAAGTCTTTGATTCTACTCTGATTTGACCCCCAATCCCGCAAAAAGAAAAAAAAAAACGAGCATGGTATATTAGCTTTCTCCAGCAACAATGTTTAGACAAAGCACGTATATGATGGCAAACAGAGACACAGACACATTTCACAGAAAATGTAAGTTTTATTTGCAATAAGTAAAGCAAGGTTTCACGATTGAAGATGAAACGGGGAAAATATTCGCTGTGTGACCTAGCCAACACAAAATTTGTGTACTTCAAACTTGCAGCTTGCTCGTTGTCTTAAGTTATGGTTAGTTAGCCAAGCCAGCACGCTCTCTTGCATGTATCAAGTCAGACAGGCGTAGCTACCAGGTGATAGTGAATGCAGGTTTAGCATGTACCTTCCTAATTTCGTAAATTGCCATGATTTCGCTTGTCAGTAAGATTCGCTGGACCTGAAATCCTACTGACTAAGGAAATTAGTGCCATTAACGAAAGTAGGAATGTGGCCTACATGTTAACGGACGGCCAGCAACGAAAGTTTCACAGTATCACATGACACAGCAAACAAACAATTTGCTGTAAATACAACCAAATCAAAATCCGTAGAACTTTGCTTCAGCTAAGGCTATAATGTTCCTTTAAATTAATTGTGAGCAAAGCTAGCTAGTAACTCAGCCATGTAGCTAAGCCAAGCAAGGCCCCCACATACAGTTATGAGCGCCATATTGTGAGATAGGCCTATTTGCCTTGACTTGATGTGCAGGGTAACCTATCAGGTGTTAGGATCCGCCCACCAACTTTGATGGGTGAGGTTGACAGACTAAATTAATTCATGAAGCAGTGCAACACAGGACCATTAAATAATTAAATAGTGAAATAATGATATATGATTTTTTACATAAAACGAATTGGTATTTTAATTAATTAATGACACATTTAATAACACGTGCATATATTGAATTGCCATTTTAATTAATGACACTTATTTAATGATTTAATGGTGAATTTATTTATGTTAATTACACATGTAATTAATTATTTAATGGTGAACTAATTTTAATTAAATAATGACACATTCAATCAATTATTTAATGGTGAATTTATTTATTTAATTTTGGCACATTTAGTCCTCCATAAAAAAAGAGCGTGATGACATGTATTTGAAAATGGGAGGCACTGTTTTCCTTACTGCGTTTGAATATTGTCCCATGTATGGCAGGATAAGTCTTTGAAAATGAAATGTCAAAAGTCGTCATCATTATTATGTCATTATTATTTCCAAGTGATTAGAAAACAGCATTTTCATTATCATGTTGACCCTAAAAGAGTGATGACATGTAAATGTAAATACAATAGGCTGGGGGTGCAGTTTTGTTAATTGTATTTGAATATTGTCCAATGTATTGCCGAGCATGACTTCGAAAATGAAATGTCAAACAGCTTTTCATTATCTTTTGAATATAGCCATAGATTTCCCATATGTGTATGTGAAAATTAAAGTGATGATTGAATTAATGCATTTTCAATTTAATATTGTCTCAAATAACTCATTCATCAGTGGAAAATTATAATACAATAGAGGGATTACATTTTCATTTGACTTTTGTCCACTTTGGGCTTCCATACAGGGCAGTGAGGTTCCGGAGGTGAAATCCCTATGATATTCAGTGACTGTGATTATCAGCTAAAATGATGCAAAGATCGAAAGGCAGACTGACAACGAGCTAGGTGACTGTTAACCAATGATATTTTCTCCTGTAATTTGCTCCAGCAATATTTGCAACAAGTCCGCATGAAATCAACCTTGTTTTGAAAAAAGGGAAGAAGTTTTATACATGTCACGGAGAAGTACTGCATTACCCACAATCCTACGCGGTTACCTTGGGAACGTTTAATAATTCTACGAATGTCTCCGTCAACTTGTGAGTTAGGTCAGTCACGAACTAAGCATTGGCGATGTGACTGAATACAAACAATATGAAACGCTAAATATACTCACGACACAAACAAAATTATATTAGAACAATAAATTAAACTATCAATGCTGCAGTGACGGTCTCAATCACTCTGTCTCGGTCTCATCGCACCGGTGCTATTACAGTTCATTTTTCATTCAAAGCACATACCAAGTTTCACATCGCACGAGCGACATAGAATTCGCATTGTACAGCCCCGCCATGTGTGCGTGTGCAGGTTCGAGTTTTTTCAAAAGTTGAATATCAGCTGAAATTAAATGTGAAGTCCCTGAGCCCTGATTCGTGAAAACAGTGTTGCTAACGCTGGCAGTTGGTATTACTAAGGATGCGTACGGTGTTCTGTCAATTTTTGCTGCCTCAAAAGCTGCCTCGATAATGATAATGGCGTGCGGCATATAACAAAAACTGATTCATATTGCAATATTAAGGCGAAAACAAGGATTTTACGATCGCTTAGCATTACGGTAGCACTTCTTGACAAGGCAGCACAAACTGTCAGAACACCGGCAGATGTAACAAAACATTACTCCTCCCTCGTACTGTCGAATTCCTCCTTCCAGCTCTCTTCAAATGTCCTCTCCCATTTCAGTTCGTACGGCTCAGGCGCAGTTGTCGTTTTTCTCCTTGGGGCTTTTTCCTGGAGCTTGCACGGGTTGCAGAGCCTTGAGAAACATCGCTGCTCCTATGTTGTAAGCGGTTCCTATTGTACTGTTTATGTGTGTCCGTGTCTGTATCTGATCGCTCAATCAAAGCATTCGAGTTGGACGCTGGTTAGATGTGTCGTGGGGAAAAAAACGTTTTTGTTTCAGATTGGTATTCTGAATGTATTCATTTAGCGAATTGAATTCAGGGGCTTATAACGTGAAGACATGGTATTTTTCAGAGACTTTTAACTTGTTCAGTGGGACAAGAAAATTTCTCTTCCACTTGTCCAACAAAAAAATCTCCGTGTCCCAGACAAGCGTTAATGTCGAGCCCTGAAAAGTCTATCAGCCTTGGCACTGTAGTTTTTACTTTTTTACTTTTTTACTTTTACGGAGGGCTATTTGTCGTCACCTGCGTGCCTGTGTGTCGTCTGTCGTCCGTCCATGACTTTGTCCGGGTCAGTACTCAGCAACTAATGATAGCAGCTTCTCCGAATTTGGTATGGTAACTCACTATGACCCATAGATATGCAATGTCAGGTTTTTTGCTGGATTTCACCTTTGACCTTAGCGCTGTGACCTTGAGGCAGGAAAACTTGTAGGGTCAATACTCAGCAACTACTGATCGCAGCTTCACCAAATTTGGTATGGTATCTCACTGTGACACATGGATGTGCAATGTTGCGTTTTTTGCTGGATTTCACCTTTCACCTTAGCCGTGGCCTTGAGGCACGAAATCTTGTACGGGCTGGGTATTCAGCAACGCGTTACGTTTAATCATTTAATCCTGCCCTGAACAATGCTTTTGTCATAATGAATAAGGGTTATCCATCTAACCCTTTCTTCTCTGTCTGTCATTTCCTTCTCCACTCTCTCTCTCTTTCACTCTTCCTCCCTCTTTCTCTCTCTCCATCTCTTCCTCTCTTATTGTCTCTCCCTCTCTTTCACCTCTCTCTCCCCTCCCTCTCTCTCCCACTTCACTCTCTCAGGGGTACAGTCAGATCTGGGGTGTGACTCTCTGTGCAGAGAGGATGTGCTCAAGGGCCATTCCTCAGGAAAGGAGAATTTGAAGAGGGAAAGTGACTCTAGCTCTGGTGAGTTTACACGAACAAACTCTCACAACTCCTTTACTTTTACGTACAAGAGAGCAGCTTGGAGCTGTAATGCAGAATCAGCACCAGAATGTGTGGAGTCTGGGTGAGATTGGACATCAATGCTTTGGTATGTTTCATCTGGGCACTGTACCCCCAACTCAAAAATCCCATCCACTTGTCTTTATTTCATCGCTCATCTCATGGTAACCAGTCTATCGATCAATAAGTCAACCAATAAGCTCTATAGACTTATCATCTCATGGAAGAAAATTTGCATTGATGTGGATCAGGAGAAACATGACATTAAGCCCTCATTACCTCCGCCAGCAAAGTTGGGGCGGAGGTTATGTTTTCTGTTTGTTTGTCTGTCTGTCTGTCTCTATGTGAACAGCATAACTCAAAAAGTGATGCACAGGTTTCTCTGAAATTTTGTGGGTGCATTGCTATTTCATCAAGGATGGACCCTATTGATTTTGACCGCGATCAGTGAAACAATATGGCCGCCACGGCAGCCATCTTGAAATCGTATCACACGCAATAACTCAACTTTGCTCCCACTCATAAAGATTTGGATTGTGCTGCCTTGGCGGAGTTTTGCACTCTACGAGTGCCTGTAGTTTAATTTATTGCATACAGACATGACATAACAATTATGCAAATATGGCAACGTAAATACGGCGGCTGAGATAGTACATCCTATGAAAAATTTCCTCATTATATGTTTAGGTTGTGGATGACCAGAAGTAAACATGTTTAAAATGATCTTTCTGGCTAAGGGAACTTGTAACGGCATCCTGATTTAAAGGGCGGGGGGTTAACGGGGATGACTGTCCTTCTCATAGACAGGATGTAGAGATCTAATCATTGAGACCGGATGGTGTCATTTATTTAGCTTGCTTGTTTGGTGATAATCTGCTATCATATGGGCCTTGCATTATCAGAAAAGGACATCTCCAAATATTATGTGTTGTTTGTACATGCTCATCAAACAGTTTCGCTTCTCACCTCGATCTCAGGGCTGGGTTGGGATTTTTTATCTGATATCTCTTTTCAAGATGCATAATGATTTTATTGAGGTTGATCTCAGAATGACTGTGTGTGTCTGTGTGTGTTTTCAGTGTCAGAGACTGAAAGTGCCAAAGGAAGCAGAGACAGCTTGCCTCAGCTGGACTGCCCCGCAGCTGGCAACACATTCCACACACACACTGGTATTGTCCGTAACAACCGTCCCTATGGAGACACGGCCCCTGGGTCTTGCAGCTCCCGGTCTGGTTAGTATGGTAGTTTACCTCATTCACACTGTCTCTGATGTCATCACAGTTACTTGTAAAATTATACAAATATTCATCATTTAATTGTGAATAGTTTGGAACACAATTGATGGCTGGGTTATTTTAATAGATATTTTTATAAATTGAAATGTGTGCTTAATAATAAAAATTGTTTTTTGTATTGGCTTTTTTTGATCCCAGGCTGCCCCAGTTTTCTTGTATAGTTATGATCTCTTGTCAAACTCTCTCTCTCTCTCTCTCTCTCTCTCTCTCTCTCTGTCTCTCTCTGTAGACCGTGAAGCAGGACTCCTCTTCAGCACTTCATTGGAGGACATTGGCTCACTTCACAGCAGCGGTTTGCACAGGCAGAGGAGCAGTGAGGAAGAGGATGATGGGCAGGGTGTATCAAACAGACCAAGGGTCAGAGGTCGCAGTCTGAGTGTTGACCCAGCAAAGGGGTTCTTGGAATTTGAGAAATCCCAGGCAGAGATTGACCCCGCCCGTCTTGCGGACAGCCTGGGCGACGACGCCAGGATCCTCCACGGAAACTTCTGGAAGGCCCGGCGGCCAGACTCTCTGGGGGTGGGGCGGAAGGGGGAGGGAATGAAGGGATACTCTCTGGACTCCGGCGATGATGACAAAGCGGACACCATCTTCGCCCTGGAGGACCTGAACGAGGAGGCGGACAACGAGAACGATACTGAGAGCAGGGCTAAAAGGGCAGGGGGCGGGGACAAAAGGGAAGGGGGCGTGGCCAGTCGGGCTGTCGTGCAGACGGGATTCGACCCTCTCTCCCTCCTGGCGGCACAGGTGACGCAGGAGGAGGAGGACGAGGACGAGGACGAGCCAGACGGGGAAATAGGAGGCATGCTGACTCCTCAGCGCCCCCTGGCAGAGGAGATCGAGATGTACATGAACCACATGGGCAGTCCGCTCTGTAGCCGCACAGTCAGCATGGAGCTGCAGGACCCCTCTGGCCCCCTCTCGATCCCTCCGTCACCCTTGCTCCAGCGCTCCCAGCGCACCCTGACCCCCGCACTGCCTTCCCCTTCCCCCACCCCCTCATTCACCCTGGACACGCTCCTCACACCCACTCTGGACGTCTTTAGGACCAGCGTCTTCTCTGCGGGGAAGGAGGTGGCTGAGAAAGCCAGCCGCTGGTATTCACGGCTCGCCACTTACGCCTCGCCCACCAAGGTGAGACGGAGCTGGTCTCTCTGGAGCGCTGCTCTCCTTCTGGTGTTTGATGCATGTGTGGCATGAGGTTCAACACTTTTTCTTAGCCGTGGTTCTGTGAAAAATCTGCTATATATTGTTAGAATATATGATGACTGGCTGGGGAGATGACTAGACGCTGCACTCTGCTGAGGAGCTGTCTCGCTTCTGTCCGTCCCTTCTGATAATGCCTCTCCGCCTCAGTGTTGCTGACATTGGGGCTCTCCGCAAGAAAAGGTGTCCTTATTCAAGCTATAATTTTTTGGAGAATGAATATTTGGAAATCTCATATCTGCGATTTTTTTCTACTGACATGCAAATCCAAAAAGCCGAGAGAAAAGCATTCAAGGATGCTTAATATTATGCTCAATACACTATATTCGGCCAAGTTACACTGGTGTTCTCCCCAAAAGAGCTTTGCTCCATTGAGTATGATATAAGTGCGAATCGTAGAATCGCCGCAAGAGAGCAGTATTGTCTGAGATTGAAGCAGACACTCAATCAAGTTTTTTCTTGTTTTTCTGCAAAAAGTCTCATTTCTTACTCATTTATTTGAGTTTTTGTTTTAATTCACAAGCTTCATGAAGTGATATAGCCTAAAGTTTAGATTTAAAAGGACGAAACTGAGACCTATAATGAAGCTGCACTGTTTCTTTTTAATTGTTGCACTTGTTGTATGTGGATGTTGCCCTTTTCTATTCAACACATTTAACAAAGCAAGTTCAATTTTGTGATGACTGCCTGAATATGAGGATATGAGAGCAATACAATAATTGAATTTGAATTTTGTTACCTCTGTAATCTGAGGAATCAGAATCTGTATTTTTGCCTAAGCAGCCATGTATTTTGCATTTGTCCAATTAGAATGTGAGTATTTTGTATTTGACCAGTTGAGACCTGAATATTTTACTGACCAGGACAAGACCATTTTTGTATTTGACCAATCAGGACTTGAGTCTCTTCCAATAATGCGTTTTTAATCTTGCTTAATCAGGATATGAGCTACGAGCAGAGAAGCCCTGGGGACCCGGATAATGCGTCTCTACGGGGGGAGGGGTCCAGCCCTGAGCCTGGGGCATCCACTTCTCGCAGGAGCCCCCGCCTGACCCGGGCTAGGAGCCCTGCCCCCTCCCCAAACCACAGCCCGCACCTCAGAGCCTCGCGTAAGCCCCACTCTTCAGGTATGACTGTGGCTCTGTTCAGAATTACTTGTAACTAAGTACTCAGATACCGATCAAGGCCTAAACCAATTAGTCATGTGCATTATGTGATCAGTAAGTGATTACCAGTATGGGAAAGCTATTCGGAGGACATTCTAGAATGGCCGGATTTCATGGTGCACAACCAGATCTCTTTGAGGTGCACTCTATCCCACAATGCAAAACGGTCAAGGGTAACATCCCAACAACACCCTGATCCAGCTTCTTCCTCCACTTTTCTCTTCTCATTGTGGTTTTCACAACTATGTCGACATCTTACCTATCTGAATAAACTGAACCATTACCAAAATTGATTATACTTACAATACTGTGAAAAAATATTTGCCACCTTCCTGATGTTCTCAGTTTTTTCATATTTGTAATGATTAAGATCATCTCAGATCATCTCAGATGTCTCAGATCATCAAACTAATTCTAAATAGTAGACGAAGATCACTACAGATGCAGAGTAATTTTTAAAAGATGGTTTCATATATTGAAGGAAAAAAGCAATCCGACCCTACCTGACTCTATATGGAAAAGTCACTGCCTCCTTAGTTACAAAGTTAACCAAATTTACGCATTTAATTGATGTGATTGTGTGTCTCTGCTTTTTTTTTTTTTTTTTAAATTCTATTTATTATGTGTTTTGTTTGCTTGTCCTTTTTTTACAATGTTTTTATGTTGAATGAATGACTACCGTTAAGGATCGCACTTTTAATTTCATTGTACATTGTACAATGACAATAAAGACATTCAAAAATAATTTGATTTAATGTCACTGGACAGACCCATGCATGATTACTGCCAGCTTTGTTGAATTTCAATATTGCTTAAATAGATCCTGTCTTGCAATATGAAGTTGGCAAAAAGCAGCACATGATGTCACGATCTTAAGAAACACGCTCATGTTTGAAGCGCTTTGCTGTCCTGCCTCCAGGTCGCCCGTTTTCGCCTTCCAGCTTTGTTCTGCCGGACTGGACCAAACTGAACTCCTCCCACCATTCCAGCAGCACCAGCATTTTCAACAACTACGCCATGGAGGTGAGCGTCTGAGCTCACCTCGGACTGTTAAAACACTGCAAACCAGATTACTGTCAAAGTCTGTACTTGATGCTGTCATGTATGTGTTGTGAATTATTAAAATTTTCAAAATAGGAGCTGCCAGATAGCTCACTCGGTTAAGGCACTGCGTTGCAGTACAGAAAGGACTATCACATCGCGAGTTCAAGCCCTGGTCGTACCAACCGGCAGTGGTCGGCAGCTTTTTCAGCGTAGAGCATAATTGGCCATCGCGCTACAGTGTTTCAAATTGGGAAGTGACTGCCGGGTAAGGGAAATAAATGAACAAGCTCAAGCACCTCCTGTTGGCCAGACGGGCGCTTGTCAGGAAGATTCTAAGTCTGTTCATGTCCGGGTATCCTCCGCCCTCGTTCTGAACTTGCAAAGATTCAACCAATGAGTGTATAAGAAGCAGTGGCTGACGGGCACGTGCTTTGGAGAAGAGCCGTGAACTGTCTTTACTATCCTGAGTTGGCAGCAAGGGGTCGCATACGAGCAAGCTTTGTACATAGTTCACCAATTGGGCATTCCAGATTCGGGTGGGATTGGAGATGCAAAATAAAAAAATTTAAAAAAAAATTCAAAATAATTGCCCCCTCAACGCCCTTCCAACGTCCATTGACAGCCTTTTTTATTGTACACTAGCGTATCAGGTCGTCCGCTAACGTCAACTAATGGTTGTTTTGTTACTTTGTTTTTTATTATTTAAAGACGGCGCCAACAATTTTTCCGCTATCTGGCGTCACCCGCCATTCTTTTCACATGTAGGAATAAAAGCACATACTATTCATTCATACTAATGGCCTATTTAGAATCTTTATTAAGCCTGGCATGCATGTCTTTGGACTATGGGTGGAAACCTGTGACTTATTTTTGTGACCAGAACATGTTTGTGATGTCGAATGGATGACCAGGAAAATGTTTCCACATGTGCGCAAAAATGCCGAACCAAAAATTGTTCGCAGACGTGGTTGCTTTATAAACAAACATGGCGCATAAGTGATGTTAAGCATCGGAAAATGGGTGCTTGTCCTTTTTGCCATCTTGATGTGGTGGTGAACCCACCTCAACCTTTGGTTTTCGTTTTGTTCCAGCAATGATTTCATTCATGCAGAACCAAATTTGCCAGTACGCTCAACCAATATCCTAACCACAGACATGTTTCTTGTTCTGGTGGTGAAAACGCGCCCGAGTTCCTGGAGTGTACTCACGTGATCAACTAATATATATTGTCGCGTGCGTTGGCTAGTATCCATTATCTTGTACGTCCATATGCTGGGGCACAATTTGTGATGAAACTCATCACAAACATGCTATCAAGATAATATAGGCATGACACCCTCTCTATGTGTCTCAATCCCTCCTCCCAATGTTTGAATGGAAGTTAAGTCCTTTCACATACGGCTATTCTATAGAATCTGTGGTGTTTCTGTTTCTGTGGTGTGTCCAGGTGCTCATCTCCAGCTGCTCGCGCTGTAAGACCTGCGACTGCCTCGTGTACGACGAGGAAATCATGGCCGGCTGGACCGCCGAAGACTCAAACCTCAACACTATCTGCCCCTTTTGCGCAAGTCCTTTTCTCCCCTTCCTCAATGTCGAGATCCGCGACCTACGGGGTTCCGGAAGGTAATGCGCTAAAGTGCTTGTGCGCATGACTGCGCAGCAGCACATGTCCTTTGCTCTTGTGAATCCCGTTTTTCAGTTTTGGGTGACATGCTGATGTAGTCGGCGGCTCGCACCCTGCTGTCCTTTGCTCTCGTGATTCACATTTTCCAGTTTTGCGTAACGTGCTAACATGCTTGTTCGCATATGCCAATCCAATCCAAAAGTATTTCTGTGACACACTTTCTCTCTCTCCTCTGTTTTTCGTCCTCTCTCCCTCTGTCTCTCACACCCACACTGTGTCTATCCCTCTCTCACACACTCTCCCTCCCTCTTGCTCTCTCATACACTCACTCAATTCAATTCAAGTGAGCTTTATTGGCATGACGTACATTATGCATACATATTGCCAAAGCATGAACTTTTTTTTTTTTTTTTTTGAACAGAGAAATATATATACATACACATTTACATACCTATACACACACACAGACATACAACACATATGCAGTGTGTATATGTAAAGTATAAAGAAATGCAATGCAAACATGACATATTAGAGAATACATAATATTATAATATTTAAAGAAGAAATACAATAAATGAATAAATAAATAAATAAATAAAAAAAAAAAAAACAGATTTTGTGCGCGTGCAGTGTTTTAGGGTGTGCTGATGGTCGCCCTGTCACTCTCTGTCTCTCTTACTCTCTCCCTCCCTCTTGCTCTCTCATACACTCACTCTTGATCTCTCTGTCTCTCTCATGTCTCTCACAAACACTTTCTCTCTCTTTCTTTCATACTCACTCTTTCCCCCTCTCTTTCAAACACACATGCACACTCCCTGTCTCCCACATTCTCCCTTTCTCTCCCGGTCTCTCACACTAACTATCCCCCCTGCTCTCTCTCTTCCTCTCTCTCAGGCTCTTCCTGAAGAGCAGCCCCTCGGCAGAAGAGGCTCTCTCTTCATCTCTCTCCGTCTCCACGGGGATCGGGACGGGGACGTCCACACTGTCCACCCCCAGTGCTGTTCCTATGCCGTCGCCCATCTCTCCCAAAATCACCGTGCAGGAGTGTTTGGAAGGCGACAGGTGCGTCCGCTCGTGGGTTATGTTGGGGGTTTGCGGATTAGGATTAAGGTCAGGCAAAGGGTAAAGATTGGGGTTGTTTTCAAGATTTTGGGTGTAGTTTTTGTAGTCCCCTCATACTGCATGCAGTGGAACAACACGCGTGTTTGTTTGTGTATGTGTGTGCGTGTTTGTGTGCATGCATATCACTAACCGGGTCATGTAATGTCTGCAGTAATTTTGAGGGGTCTCATAACCAGGTTTGATACAGTGCTCAACACTACCTTGTCAACTAGATACTGTCAAGTTACTTGGATTAGGCTTTATATATTCTTTAGTCCCAGGGTCACCAGCCATGTTCCTTTAAGTTTACGGTCTTGTAGGTTTTCACTCCAAAAGTCACCACATTCAACAGCCAGAAATCTCTCAGAAGCTTGTAGAATCAAGTGTGCCAGATTTAAATAGCGTTGAAGATCTTCAGTAGGGTTGATATCCAGAAACAAGGTTGGTTATCTAAGGTTTTCTGTGGGGCAAAATGATTTTCCATGCGGGTGTTGTGTGTTGTGTGATGCGTTTCTCTGCAGTAGCTACGGCCCCACACGCTACATTGACATCCCCACTGAGCGGCAGCAGGGAGCGCTGTCGCCCGGGTCCCTCATGGTGCGAAGCGTCAGTGAGTTTGGGCCATTCGATGACCCTCTGCGCCGGTCCATTACCACCGTGCCCACCGGAAGCCTGCCCAGCCGCCTGAACGAGGCTGCGGTGAGCTGCCGCCACCAGGGGGCACTGCTCTGAACAGGCCCAATCTCAATCTGTGGCAGTTTCAATGTCTGCTCCCGGGTAAACTAGTGATCCTGTTCGAGCTAAGGACGGTACATCTCAGTCCTCTTAGTTTGCCCCCACACTTACCTCACTTGCGTCTTTTCCAAGCTACTTAGTTCCGTCCACTAGGGCTGCAGTGAGAGAAGCAAGGAAACCATGCGGAAAGAGAAGCAAGGAAATTTGTTTTTTTTTTTGAGAATTTTGATGTACTTTCCTCTGAAGGATCACATGAAGTGACTTACGTTTCTGATTACGGCTCACGGCTGGATCTGTTGCCAACGTCTGTCCTTGCCATGATGGAAATGGCTCCTGAGAGCTCCCTCCTCCCTCCTCACAGTAGTAACCAGAGCTTTGGGAAAGCAAGCAAGATGGTGTATTTGGAACAACTTCCACTTCAAGCGAGGATGGAGGAGAGGGAATATCACATGAGAATTACACTGTCCGGCCAAAAAACCAGTCACCGTTTGGAAATTAATGAACAAATTCTAGAATTGGATCGATATTGCGGTTACTAATATGTTTCAGCTGGCAATAATCATTTTTCCCCTGACTGATGAAGCGCATCACTACTCTTTTCTCAAAAAATCATGTCGGAAGACACATCCCTTGCTGGTGGAAAAGATGTTACAGTATTTCAGAACAGGCAACTTATTGGCCTGTATTTAGCAAAGAAACTCATGAATGCAAAAACAAGTGTGAGGAATCATTTTCACAAACATATTTGCCACCACAAAGTCCTGATCTTGGACACAGTAAAAGTTATTGGGATGTGCTCAAGAAAGACCACCACGTGGTTTCAACCATTATGTCGAGAAGACAAGATCTTGGCCAAAAATAATGGCATGTATGATCGAATATAAATGTTCTGGCATTGCATATAGTTGTCAAAACAATGACAAAATGAATTTGCACTTTAATCAAAGCTACAGGGGGTCCAACCAAATATTTGAGTGTGCGACTTTTTTTTTGGCCGGGCAGTGTATAATGGCTTGTGATGGACCCCTTATGGCAGCAGGGCTGGCCACTAATTTTCCTTTCTTGAATGCCATATCAATGGGGACTATTTACAAGCATCTGATTGGCTTTGCCGTCTAGTTGGTAACCATGCATTAGTGTCACATAACAATGGCCGATAGCTATAGTTTATAACATTAGTTTTTGCTTGGTACAAAATTGTGAAAAATGAAGAAAAAAAATCAATGAATTAATTTAATTGTCTTTTTTTTCTTTTAAAACAAATCAAACCAACTCCCAAATTATTTTTGGACATTACAACAAAGATGCTGAACTTCATAGCCAGATTATGCAGCTCCGCCTGTCCGATTGCAATCTGTGTGACGCCATTAAGGCAAATTATACAAGATAGTACTACCGTGCTTTGTGATAGGCTGACAGACATTTCAAGCCAAACTTGGCGGCACGGTGGCTTAGTGGTTACCACTGTCACCTCGCAGCAAGAAGGCTGTGGGTTTGAATCCGGCCTGAGGCCTTTCTGTGCGGAGTTTGCATGTTCTCCAAGTGTTCGTGTGGGTTTCCTCTGGGTACTCCGGTTTCCCCCACCCACAAAAAGATGCAATATAGGAGCACTCCAACCAGTACCCCTGACCAAGGAACTGGCTTTAGAAATGGAGTTGGTCCCCAGGCGCTGCTCTGTGATTGCCCACTGCTCCTAAATATAGGATGCAGAGGACAAATTACCCATCAGGGTTCAATAAAATGTATCTTTTTCTCATTTGAAGTTATGTAGAAAAGTACATACTGCTCATTTCTCACTGCATACATAAGGAAACAAGCAAGTGAAGCTCATAAAAGTGTTTGATGGTTTGGGGATATCAAGCAGACCTTTCTTAAAGATGTGACCATATCATCAGACAGAGGTTCTGCCACCACTGATATGAAGTGCTGTTTTGGCCCTGCAGGACCTCCTGAACATGGACTGGCGACTTCACGACCCGGACCCAGTGACCGTGCCTTATCTGAGCCCAATGGTTCTGTGGAAGGAGCTGGAGTCTCTTCTGGAGAATGAGGGAGACCAGGTCATTGCTGGCCGGGCCATCGTGGACCATCACCCCATTGTCTTCTGGAACCTTCTGTGGTACTTTCGCCGGCTGGGTCTGCCGAGTAACTTGCCGGGCCTGGTTCTGACCTCGGACCACTGCAACCGAGGCTCCCCGGTGAGGGAGGGGATAAGGCTGGGTCTTTTATTTTCCTACCATTGTTTTTTTTTTGCCGATTTTGGCCATGTGAGTGGTTTGAGCCGCTATTTTTTGAGACAGTCCCCTACTCTTCTCTGCAAAGAGTTGCCGGTGACAATGTTCGCATAATACATGATAAAGTCCATTATGGTAAATGCTTTTCTACTTTTGCCTTACCAATGGCTTCAGAAACAATGGCTTGCGGCTGCAAATGTCGACTGATATGCGGTAAAAATGTAAGTCATGTGTAATGTGGGATTCTTAATTCTCTCTCTCTCTCTCTCTCTCACCCTCCCTCTCTCTCCACAGATCCCGCTCCACTGGATGTCTGAGGACAGTAAGCATGTCCTCGTCCAGATTCTGTGGGACAACCTAAAGCTGCACAAGGACCCAGTCCAGCCCTTCTACATCCTATGGAACACCTACAGTAAGTTTAGTCCAGTCCAGCCCTTCTACATCCTGTGGAACACATGGATACTTGCTGTCAGCTAGCTAACTAAAAATTTCGCCTTCATTTACGCCTTAGTTTGGGGTTCATCTGAGGATATCCTTTGAGAATATGCCTCTCTCTGTCATACATTGCTCTTAGCGAAATGGCAGAGAGAACAGTTCTGAGTACTCCCTGTATTTAGAGAGGGGGCACTATGAAGATCCTTACTGTAGTGCTCATACTGAAGGTCACAAAGAAATGAGCGTTATCCACAATGCATGGCATATTTAGGCAGCATAGGATGCTGCATTACTTGGAAATTCCACATTTAAAATATCTTTCTCTTCTGTTTTTTTAGATACTGCTGGCATCCAAAGTATTTGCTGTTTTATTTTGTCAAATTATGTTTTTCAACGCCCCAAAATGTATATGCACATTGGCACATTAGGGGGACTGCAAGTGGACTGTCACAGGCCTCCAGCATGCACAGTACCCTCCTGCGGACCGCCCCTTATAAAGTTGAAACTGAAGATATGGCCTCTGTGTGCAGGTTTGAATTACCCAATCACACGGCCAGTGAGAAAAGAGACAGCGGCCTTTGGGGAGGATCTGCTGCAGGGAGTGGTCAGGAGCATCCAGAGCAATGATGTGTACCGACCAATCAGCCGGCTCCTCCCACTGCTGGCACAGACACTAGGGATCAGGCGGCAGAGGTGAGTTCTTATGAAGTTTACTGTTCGCTCTGGGGTGAAGCTGAGTCCAGAATGTGCGAGTGTGAGACATGATCACCTGCAGGGGGCGATAAAACCCTCTGTCAAGTGACTGGTTTGTAGAAGGAAGGCTGCACGCAATGCGAAAGCACTGTGGAGGGAAATAAGTTTGTCACCATCCTCCCTTACAGGAGTGTGTACAGAGACATCTTGTTCCTCTCCATCGTGGCTTTGGGTAAAGAGAACATCGACATCGGTGAGTATGGTTCTTCAGGCACTCATGGCGTAACAAGTATTCCTCGGTTTAGCTTTTTTGGTTATGGTGCACCAAATGGTTCAATTAACCAGTCTGCACCCCTCATAATACCACTATGTATAATATTTGCAGTTTCTTCAGCATAACTGGCTCTGTGATAGTAGGGTGTAAACTAAGTTACCTCTAATTTATTTTTTTTTGCCTACTGCCCACAGATGCGTTTGACCGCGAGTACAGGTTAGCCTACGACAGCCTGACGCCGAGTCAAGTCAAGCTCACCCACAACTGTGATCGCCCACCCAGCGTTGGGGTAATGGAGTGCCGCAAGACCTTTGGAGAGCCCTTCCTGTGAGCTCTCAGTCTCCATCGCTCTCCTCTTTGACCACAGAGAAATGAACGATATTGTTAAGGAAGTGAGGTCTGACACTGGAAGTGAGGTCGCGTACCAAGGAAGGAGCCCTTGCATTGTGGCCAGAAAGTGATATGATAATGGGAATCCCTGGCTGGCCTCTGGCTGGCACTGATACTGCCACGGGCCCACGGAAGCAACTGTGCCCAGCCTGCACTGCCTACCCACTGATGTAGAGGGTCTTTAATGAGATCTCTTTACCATAAAGACCAGAAGAATGTCACTCAGTATGCAGGAATAAGCTTGTTTGAACCACTGCACTCAAATCAGAGTTTACATGGCAGTTAATGGTAGAATGTGCCTCTTTAATGGCCCAGCATAAGATACCAAAAACTATTATTAAATTGAAAGAAAAAAAAATATACACACGCGCGCGCGCAATATCATTCAGTTTGTCCGTCTTCAAAATCTTGCTGACTATATTTTGCAGAATGCAAATATGCTGTCAATACGAAGTTATTTACAAAACTTTTGTAAAGGAAAAAGAGAAACATTTGTAATGTACACTCATGTATTTAAACTAATTTTGTGATATTTTTTGCTTAACTAGGATTCTATTTATACAGATTTACAGTTATTTATTTGGGTATGTCCATTGTGGCCATTTCCTAATCTTGGGAATTCTTTCTCCGGACCTTGCCTGTTTAGAGCGTCTTTCGGAAAGATTCTGTCTAGAAAGCATGGTTTGCATCAGTGGCATTCACAAAGCGACATCTAATTCATATGGCACTGAATTTTGAGCTTTCGCTTTGATATCAGCACGCAGATTACCCCGCGTAGGTTGTGACATCACTTGCTTGCGACATTGCAACTGTGTTGTCAGATCTATGTTTTAATTGGCTATCTCCCTTTGCAGTTTTGTTTAATGTTGGGCCAACAATCATCATTACTTTTTCAGGAACATTGTTTACTTGCCTTATTCATTTTTCCGATTTTTTTAATTTATTTTTTTTTTCCCCCCTAGAGGTTTTTACACCTCGTATGAATGACCGTCCGCTCAACGTATTTCCACTGGTGATTTAGATCATACATTGTGGGTATTGTATGTTCAGTTGGTTGAAGTAATTATGTGCTGTTTCGGCATATTTGAAGGCCATTGCATTTAAAAAAACAGCACGATGCCAGAAACTAGGCTTAATGATCTACAGCTCACAGTTCACTCTGAACTGGAGTGTTAAGATGTATGTATGACTGAACATGTAAGGTATAATCGTCCATGATGTGTCCATTATCTGGACAAAACGGCCAACGAGGAGGCTGCGCATTACGATTGTTTCCGCTGAATCTATTATTATGCGTTTATCCACATGGTGAGCAGGAGGCATTGTTTTTTGATTGTGTGTCTGTCGCACCATCCATCACAACTATCTTGCTATATTCATCGAGGGCAGGAAGGGATTTTCATCAAATCAGACGTGCTAACTCCCCAATGAGGGTAGTTGACCATCTTGGGTTTTCGAGGTCATTATGTCAATTATGTCTTGGTGACATTACGTCAGTTATACGTGAGGGCCGAAGATCTTTCAGGGCGTAAGAAGCTATGGCAGGTAGAGGCAAAGTAACCAAAGCTCTGAATTGAGTTTTACATTGTTCTTAGATAATGGACACCACAAAGGGAGCTATACCATGGTCACTTGCAAATGAAATAAGACCATCAGTCAATAGTTTCAAGCGTTCTGCAGTGGCCACGACTATTTGATTAGAGTAGTTACATGACACTTGAAGAGCAAACTGATAGTTTTCCGACTGAGATTTTCTTTTAATAAATTGAAATTGCACCAAAAAGAGTGAGAGAAATTCTATGAATCCCTGTCTGTGCAGCAGATTATCTGTTCGTTTTTCAATCTGCCTGCTACTTATGGATTCAGCAGATGTGATTCTTTGTGAACACATCTGCTTGTGATGTGGATTTGCTGTTCTATTTGGATCTCAAATATTATAATGCACTAAGAAAGAAAAAGAAAAAACTTCCCACTTGCCCGTAAAAAAAATAAAAATGGGAAGGATGCTAACCATCTAATTTTTTATTTGCTCACCTTATGTCATGCCATGGGCCTTCTGTCCGTTGTCGTCATTGGCATCATCTATCAACAAAATCGCCATCATTGGACCAATAAAGCTGAAACTTGGCACATATGTTCCTACCCAAGCAAACACCAAAATCTGCTCATAGTGTACTGATCCAATTTTAAATATGGCCGCCAACATGTTTGGCCTAGAAAATGTTTGACTGGTTTTTTTTTTTGTGAAATTTTTAAATTTGACCTTGATTTGACCTCAGCATTTTGGCCTTGCCCACTTTCAAAGGTGTTTACTTAAAAAAATCATCTTGATCTGAAAACACTGGACCTTTAAAGCTGAAACTTGGTACATATGTTCCTACCCATGAGGACACTAAGGTTTGTTTATGGCATTATTTAAAATCCAAGTGTGCTACAGTGCCCAAAGCACTATTTGTTATCTTGCCTTACTGTTGCGGTCAACGTAGTAATTTGTGTAGAGTTTGGCTGCATCATACAGAGGCTTAGACTGCGTACCTGTTGCTATGATTACTGGATCCAGGCATCTAGCCTGGACACCAGTGCATCAGTTTAGAACGACAAGCAGACCGTTTCACTGGAACAACATAGTAGGTGTCAGAATAAAACAATGGACACTCTGCTGCCAATCAGGATCCAGTGTTCACCCAGACCACGGTATAAATACATTTACTGAAACTTTCATGGGGAGATGATTGTTTTGGGGACTTCAGTTTGAAAAGACATCTATGCCTGCACATTGTCTTGTGAAAAGCTTTATTGCAAACACTAAATCAGTGTTTTTACATTTTCTTTTCATAAACAGTTCATTGACTTTTTTGTGCTTGTTTTGAAATACACCAAAAAAAAAAAACAACCAAATTTAGAATCTGTTTTTGGGACAACATCCATATGTATGAGAGCTGCATCAGAACTGTTGAAGATTAAAATTTTATCTTTCGCATTTTGTTCAAATATTTGCCGTCGCCCATGAAATGTTGTTAATACTTGAGCTAAGGTTTTTCCATCCCCTTCAGATCACCTGTAATATATTCAGTTTAAGCTTACACTCTATGCTGACAAGGTCACAAGTGTGATGTCACTGAGGGTTTGTGAACAGGCCATTCTAGAGAGCTGCCCAATGACAGCTGGACAAACTGATGATGGACAGCAGATATCACCGAGCCATGACTTTACAAAAACTGGAATTCCAATAATTCGAGAAATATTCGAATGTTGCAGAGTGATTGGTATGCATATCTTGAAACTTGAAGCCTTTTCTTCAACCCTCTGGGGAATATGGGTTTGCCTAAAAACCTCTTGCTATCTGTTGCTGTTTTTAGTCTTTATCAATGTATAAACAAGAACAAAACAAACAAAAAAAAAAAAAAAACACTGATGGAAAATGCAATAGCATTTTGCTGCTTAAGGGCATCAGTGCTTACTGACATGCATAAACACGGACTCAAGAGGCTGGAACTACTGTTGATGACAGCTCTCGAAGTGTGTGGTCAATCTTTTTCATCTGTAAATAAAATCTTGTCATTCTTGCTGATAAAACCGGGCTTGTCTTTTTTCAAGTGATGATGGCAGAGTTATCCATTATAAATGGCTTGTTTGTTTACATATTTAGCTTACACTGTAAAAAAAAAAAGTTGTCTCAACTGAAAAAAGTTAGTGTCCAGGCTGCCTTAAAATTTCAAGTTAACTGAATTTAAGATTATAAGTTCAATATTACCTCAACTTGTCATCTCAAGTTCAATGAGCTTAAAATTTTAAGGCAGCCTGGACACTAACTTTTTTCAGATGAGACGACTTTTTTTTTTTTTTTACAGTGTATTTGTTTCACCCCTTAGCGCAGTGGTTCCCAAAGTGGGGGGCGGGCCCCCTAGGGGGGGCGCAGAGCAATTGCAGGGGGTGCGCGGGGTGCGGGAGTTCCGGACACCAACAGAAAATCATTTGCATACAGTCCATTCGCTGCCCAGAATTCTGCGATTACATCGTAAATGCCCGCCTTACTCTCAACATAACTGTTCGCCAAATCATTCATCTAGCCTGCCATTTTCATAAATAATTTATGAATGTAGTTGTTCAAGTATTTGAAGCCGGTAATGTAGTCTCGCGATACCCAACTCGCCGCTTTTTATCCTGCACTGATCTGGCATATTGATAATAAAATGGTAAGTGACACCGAACAAAATCCGATGAATACAAAGCAGAAATAACCGAGATTGCGTCATCTTATTCTCGATAATACGAATGCTCTGTATGCCGACAGATTATTTTTATCTAGCCCACCAACTGAACGTTACAAACATATCGGCAGGTTCGGCAAGTGGTGTTCATGAATTTTTTTTCGTACTTCGCTGTCTTTCTGCATCATAGAAACATAATTTTAAGTAGACGGCTATACTCAGGCAGAGGAGTGTGATACAGCCTAATGATTTTATACTTTAAAAGAGATTTTGCATTATTAAATTTTCGTGTCCTTAATTGGAAAATAACTGGCCGTTTCCAAACGTGCCAATCATTTTTAATGTTCCCAGCTAGGCTGGACAAAAATCATCTGTGCAGAGCATTCATATTTTCTAGAATAAGCTGACGCGATCTCGGTTAACGTATTTTAACTTAAAAGTGCGAGGCCAGTGAAGAGAGGAAAATGTAACTGTCTCGAGACACTCCTTCAGCGGTCCGCATAAGGCTGCTGATTGGCTGTATGCAAGTAAGTTTCTGTTGGTGTCCGGAAAATGCATAAATAGCAATGTTGTTGTATATTAAAAAAAATAAACCTGTTACACTGGACATAATTACACAGTTAAGGTGCTTGAAAACAGTTACACTTAAAATAAATACACCGTGGTTGTTTGTTATTTTGCTATTTCCAATTCTAAAAGTAGCCTAGTTTTAGTTTATGACAATCTACAGTTTATGACCGTTTACTTACATTTTTTCCAAAAAGGTTGAGGTTTATATAAATTACAATGAGTGAAATAAACTGCAATGGTCTCTGAAAACAAAATGTGCGTATGTATTACCTTTTTTTTGGGGGGGGGGGGGCGCAAAAAAATTTTTTATGTACCAAAGGGGGGCCCAGCAGAAAAAGTTTGGGAACCACTGCCTTAGCGCATTTATGTGTGTATTCAGTATGCTTTACTTTTGAACGCAATAGCGTCAGAGATGGCAGAGAACGGCAAGATGGTCGAGATCTGTGCTGGTTCTTGCGTAGCCCTACTTAAGGCTGCAGACACCTGGGCTTTTCAATGTCACGAATGTGCCTCTCTTGTAACGTGGCTAGATTACCATGGTAACTTACACTGCGAACTTAACCTGGTCGGGAGCAGGTTGTGTGTTGAGTTTCGGCTTAAATCGGCTATACATGTGTTGCCATGTCACTAAGCACCTTTTGTGAAATTGGCATCACCTTTTTTTTTTTTTTTTTTTGAATAATCCTGTGGACTTTGATGCCCGAAACGTACGCGGTTCTCCTGGGAGGGAGACTGGCATGACCTGTTCGCTCATGACGATATGCTCCATGAACGCTACAGATTATCAGATGAGGAAATTCGTTACTTATCCGATCTACTGGAGCCATATAGACAATGTAGCGAAGAGAGACACTTACAATTGCACGAACAGTATGCATAACGTTGCGGTATTTTTTTGCCACAGGAACCGACAGCATTCAGGTGGTGATGCAGAAAATCCGAGCAAGAATGTTGTATGCTGCGCTATACATTTTATACTGCATACCATTAAAACAATTTAAATATGAAAGCAAAGCAGGGCGTACCACTTTGAAAAATGTTCTCATGCTTTGTTTTAACTTGCTGCCATGTCCTTTTGACAATGCTGGTACTGCAACTACTAAAAGGTATTCAATTATTAAATAGAATTTTATGCCACAGGATTACTGTGAAATTGCAATGGTGCAAGTGGTTAGGGTTAGTGATGGGATACGATTTTATCAAAATCATGCTGTATGAAAGAAAATCGATGGAAAAAATGCTTTAAACCGAAAACGAAGAAATTATTAAAACGGAGCTTACTATTGGTATTTATCAGTCAGAAAATATTCAATCTATTATTTAATTTCACTTTGTTTCATTTGGCCGAGAAACTAAAGCGATTTCCACAAGTCCTTCATCAGAGGATTTACGCATGTGCACGGTCAGCAATTTTCTGCCAGAATTCTTCACTGGCCTTATTAACAGCAACAGTGTTGCTTCTAGCTGTGTTTATATTTTTACATTCCTCATAATAGACTATTAACACGACCCATTCCTCAGAGGATATTTTTTGTTCCGCAGTGTCTAAAGATACGGCAGTTCTATATGTACGGCTATCAATTGGAAGGTATTATGTTAAGCATTGGGGAATTTAGGGTTAGAGTCTGGGTTAGGTTAGGGCAGGGTTTGAAACTGGGACTGCCGTACCCCTTTGCATTGAAATGCAGTGGAAAACTGCCGTAGCTGTAGCCATTGCCTTATTTAAAGATTTTATTTAGGCAGTTGCCTCGGGTACAGCAGCTTTTCTAACTAACCTAACCCTAACCCTAACCCTCCTAATCCCTTGAACCGACTGCTGTACTAGTGAAAACTGCTGTGCCATTAAACTCTGCGTTTTATTTATCACCCAGCAGCCACTTGCATTACAGTCAACGAACAACTGCATACATCTACCAACAAGAATACATATACTAACATAAATCTCAATTACAATTTCCCAAGAGACTATGCGCATTCATAATCGTGCACTCATTCAAGTGTTCAACCAGTCAGTGTAAAACTTGATATGTGTCTCCCATTAAGCCGCTGGAGGCGCCCCTTGGTGTTACGGGGGGAGTCCACCCGCAATCTTCCTGATCCTGGATCAGAGATTGTTTCCTCACTAAAACATTGAGCACGCGATCGGTCATTTTATGAAGGAACATACAGTGCATTGACGCTTGGAATGTCGCTTAATTGAGAGCTCTCACGGCGTTAAATGTACAAAGCTAATAAAGTTAACCAAAAAAAAAAAGGAAGTAACCACAGTTGTGATACGGGAGAGCTGGTACGAAAGTAACATTTTTCACATAGACGGCATTTTTAAAAGATAACATTACAGACCAAGAAAAAATTTTGGAGCGATTAACTACTTTCGTGTGTGCTCTGTCAATATCTGGTGCTAAATTATCCCAATATATATTGATTTTGGCATAGTTTGACGTCGAACGGAGGTTGCGTATTGCTTTCGACCCCTCCAGTCGGGATGAAAGTAGCACATGGGCGGGACAAAAACAACGTGATCAAATTAACTGGAATCTTTTAAGTTACTGTCCTTAAAACAGAAATAAAAACGATCAGGCATTTATTTTAAACATCTTAATTTGCTTCAAATGTTTCAAAAGTAAACGTGAACATGTATAATATGCAATTGGTCTATTTATAAAAATAATGAAATTACTTCACTCATTATCACAGTTGTGACAGATCTAATGAGCTGCACCCTCAGTGCATGTCTCATGTGACCACCGGTGACAAAAGTTGCACTGCACTTCTACAGGCAAAGACGTGGCAAATGTCCCCCCACAAACAAGACATTCCTCATCATTGTCCTGAGAAATTGTGGTTGCAGTGAGTCCTCTAAACAACATTTTCTTTGGGCGAATTGAAGTGGACTGATTTTTCTGGCCCCTCTGCTGATTCTCCTCCTCCAAAGCAGCTTTTACTGGAGTGTAGGTCAGTGTTGCTGTTGACCTGCAACGTCTAAAGCGATGATAGTCAGAATCAGCTTGTTTTTATACAAGCAAGAAAATCAAGACAAGTCAATCGAGTTGGGCGGACTTTCCGGGCTGAACCTCTGTTATTGGCGTGCCACTAGATGTTCCTGGAACCATAAGCATACCTGGATAGATAACATATTAAAAAAATGCTTGGGAAGGCTCAACATGCACGTTGAAAGAGACACACAGACAAACTCTCACCATCTACAGGAATGGCAGACTTATGGGGATGTAGCTCAAATGGGCTCTGGCTAGGTTGGTGGTGTCTTAAGGGAGTGGGCGCTAGTGATGGAGCCAACAGTGGCGATGAAGAGGGCGCTGGTGATGGAGCTGGCCCTGGCACTGGCACTGGGGAAGGAGCTGGTGCTGGTGCTGGGGCAGGATGGTCGGTCACAAAAGCTGGAGCAAAGTCTGTCTCACTGAAAATATCTGGATTCAAGGGTCAGATACCGGTACACTCGAATCCAAATGAATTGCTGCTTACTGTTGCAGCTTGAGGCAGAGCTTTAGCCACAAGACTTGGGATGTTGTAGATCAGGGGTGTCCAATCTTATCCAGAAAGGGCCGGTGTGGGTGCTGGTTTTTGTTAGAGCCCAACACTAACAAACCTGATTCTACCCACTAAGGCCCTGATTGAAACCCCTGATTGGTTAATTAATGGAATCAGGTGCAGTAGCACTGCTGGAAAGGACAAAAACCTGCACCCACACTGGCCCTTCACGGATAAGATTGGACATCCCTGTTGTAGATGATCAAATTTCTTCCAGGGTTCATTCGCATCCAATTGTCTGCTGCACTGTTAATGCAGTGCTTCAGGGGGCCAAAAACACTTTGGTCTAGTGGCTGAAGACGGTGGGAGCAGTGGGGTGGAAAAGACAGGAGTACAATGCCATGTGACTTGCAAAAGTCAATTGCTACCACAGAGAGGAGTGATGAATGATTGTCTAAGAGCACCAGCAACTTTGACTCCGGGGTCACGCTGGTGTGTCTTGCAAAATGCTGTAAAAATGCCAGGAAATCTGTCTCCTGCATCCACCCCGATCCATTGGCAGAACCAGTGCAGCCAAGGGGGCCATCCCAGATGAAGTGGTCATGGAACCACTTTTATCTTCCTTAGGAAGATAAACTAAGGGGGAACAAAGTTGCCTTGTGCATTTGCAGCAAAGGCAACCGTCACCAATGTCCCTCTTTCCCCAGAGGTCACAGCACCGACCTGGCACTGCCCCTTGGTGGCAATGATTTTGTCTGGCACTTGAACCATTGTGGTACCTGAAATAATAAATGAAATGAATTATTGCTGTTGTAAATCACTGTAGCTTTTTAATTTATCTAAATATAAATTTTTTCCCGTTTCATCCATCTTCCAGATGTCCTTCACTTCAAAATTATAGTGGGTGAGGACAGTCTTTAGGTTGTTAAAAAACGCTGTCACGTCGGTCTTGTTGAAGCTGGTGGAACGGAACATGCTGGTGGCTTGAGGTTGACGGATGGACAGGGTTTTGTAGTGCTCAAGGAAGGAGGTGAGCCAATCCTTCCCTGCCGTCTGGTTTTTCTACCATGAGCATGGAGTTTTGAGGCCAATATTTTTGGCCAGCTCATATGCAAACTTTCACACCTAAAACAGCATGAAAGAAGAGGTTAATTTCCAGATGGCAAGCACCTCCGCTCCGCATCTGCCCCGGCTCTGAGCTGGGGCAGATCCAGAGCGGAGGTGCTTGCTATCTTAGGCAAATGGTGGTAGTGGTGTAGCTCTGTCTGCAGTGTTACTCCAACCTCTTTAGGACTCAGGCCAAAATATATATCAGCTGCTCTCTTTATATATACCTGCAGTCTCTTCTCCTGTTCTTCTGTGAAGACTTTGTTGTGAGCCCTGTACCCTGGGGCTCTGCTCTCCTATTGCAGTTCCTGAACAGGGTGACTTGACGGATGCCATGCACCTCTGCTGCCCTCCTTTTACTCTCGCCTCTTCAGAAATCAAAAAAGGCCCTTCCGTAAACCTGCTGGTCAACCTTTCCTCCCGGGGTAGTTCTGACCCTAACTCTTGGCATTTTCTATCAGTAAAATATAACACACACATTTTTTAATGAGCTTTAAAACACAAAATGTGGCCGTATTAGCAGAGAGGGACAAACATAACCGTTGCTACTTCCGCCCCGACAGTGACTCCTGACATTTGAACCAGGATTGCCTCTAAAGTGGAAAAAATGTGACATTTCAAACTTTTGGATATGTCACAAAACTAAATGACCTATCATTTCATCATAAATATGACACATGGAATGATAAAGACAATCTTTAAATCAAAAAAGTTTACCATTTGTCTGAATTTACTCACCTTGTGGAAAACCGTCTTCCCAGTCTCGTTTGGCGGGGATGCGACAAAACCTCAAGATTTTTCCCGGGTCTGGAGAGTGTCGCAATCTGCACGTGCTGACCTAATTTGACACATCAAAGTGTGGATGGCTGTGAGTAAATCGCCATATTACTTTTGTCCCACGTTACTTCTGCACCGGCTCTCTCCTGCCAAGTATCTCTGATTGCGAGTTCAGAGTTTGTTGAACCGGCTGACTCTAATAAAGCCTGTCTGTGTTGAACTTACTTCGTAGTATATCCCCTTGGGGTTTGTTCCACAAAGCAGGGCTGATAAGTCAGTCGGATAACTGCACTGGGTAAACCCTGAGCCCTGCCTGGCTAATCAAATAATCCTTCTTTGTGGAAAAGGCTCTTGTCACATCAACCCATTAAGTCCCATTACAGAAACTGCTTTTTTAAAACCAAGCATTAAATTTTATAGAAAAAAACATAAACACGCATTGAATTACGCTCCCCATCTCCACAGTGGCGTGGCTAGTGGGGGGGCAAAGACACGTTTCTTTATGACAACAATTAGCCCTGGCTTGTTCTCAATCATTTAACTTTATTGACGCATTTTCCAAGTATTGTAATTGGCAACTGAAGACATGGTTTCTCTCCATATGCAATCTAACAGCGATGAAATTATGGGCTAAATTCAGTACAGAAAAATAATTTACTTATTAAAAAGCCAATGCTTCGTGTTGATTGAACTGGTCCGTGTTCCGATGAAACGCTTTCACTCTCGGTATTCACTCACGCTTTTCACTCTCGGTATTCACACGCTTTCACTCTCGGTATTGTGCGGGTTGATAAAACAAAAAAAGTGACACTCGGCAGTTCAATAGGCTCTAAAAGGCATGCAGCTCCAGGTATTTGCGTGAGAGTGGACAGGTAAGCCATTTTGAATAACGATGATTTAAATACAGCAAATAAGTAAGATGAATGATTGTTGTCTTACCTAATCGAGGAGAACAAGCAGCACCTGTTCAGTGTGTGCTCGGAGTGAACCTTTTATTAGTCATTTTCATGATTGAGAACAAGTCAGGAGTCAGGACTTGTTTTAAACGGCTGTTTTGTGAACCCCAGTTCTGTTCCGCCACTGTACTGAATTTAGCCCATGATTACATCGCTGTTAGATCGCATATGGAGAGAAACCGTGTCTTCAGTTGCCAATTATGATAATTTGAAAACACGTCAATAAAGGAAAATGATTGAGAACTAGCCAGGACTAATTGCTGTCATAAAGGGATATATATAAATCAAATTGCCAAATAAAAATCTAAATTTTATTTATATATATATATATATATATATATATATATATATATATATATATACACACACACACATAAAATTTAGATTTATATTTAGCAATTTGATTTATATTTGACGTTAAGAATTAGTAGCCTATTTAATGTTCTCTTTTTCCTTCTGCAAAAAGTTATATTATAATAAACGATATCACCTTTTCTACACCAATTTACGCATATTTGTGCGTGTGTTAAAAAAAAAAAAAGAAACGGTTTAAAATGGCAACAATCTTTTTTCCCGGTGTATGACGCTAAATGTGCAAAAACTATACGGTATAAAACAACACACCATATTTTACAAACGGCGCCCCATACACAGGACCTTCCGCTAAACCCCTAAAGAGGCGGGACACTCACATGTTTGCTCCTCGATTTCGTTAAAGGGGACGTCCTAGTTATTTGTGCCTGTATCGTCTTACTCCTGATCGGGTGGACGTCTCGTAAACCAACCAACGCCTTTTCACGCGCACACGTTGCGGCTCTTGCCTTACCGAAGAATTTAGGAATCGTTGCACGTCTGTCGCAACTCAATGGATAGTGCGTTCCAAGTACGCTTAGCTGTTAACACCATACCGGAAAGACAAGTAAGTTTCAAGAATGGTTATTATTCACGTCTTTAAAATTAATTAGGGCAAATAATTGAAAACAAGTGGAAACATGACCTAATTTTGTGATTGCATACCTTCCAGAGCAGACTTAAACAGCAATTGCATATCATTTCATATCAATTGTAATGTACAGTGGAGTGATAAAAGTATTGTGGGTTTACGCCTGCCCGCTCCCATTGTTCAGGAGGTTGGTGGGAAGACTGTTATACGGGAATAATGAGGTCTTGTTAATCTTGGAAAATTTCCCGCGAGGATTCATTAGGGGGTGCGGAATTATACTCTAAATGTGTAGTCATCGTAACAAGTGCCAGTGTGCCTTATCAGTGAACTGTAATGACCTAATTCTCTAATGTACTGCACTCGCTGTGCTAACCTGGGCATTTGTCTTCCCAGCGAGCAAGAAGAAGCGGCTTGCTACATGTTGCAAAAATCCAATGAATATGTCATCTTTCCTCTCCCCTCACCGAACGTGACAGGAGTCTAACAGACTGCTTTGGAGAGTGCGTGGGAGTCACTGCGTCAGATAGCGGATTTGCGGGTTGACTTAATACCTCTCATGAATTGCCGTGAATATTTTTGGTGGAAATGTATGTCTCACATAGGAAAAGACTTGTTTGGTACTGCATTGTGCTACTCCTCTTGGGAGTTCTGCTGTGTTGTTTGTACCAGTTAACTGGAAGAGCTATATATTGGCCTTCAGCACAGACCAGGGCAGAGAGCATCAATGTACTGAAAATGGATAGAAGGGAGCTAAGCGACCCAAACCAAACATCTGTAGTAATGACCACAGGAGCAACTCTGTTCAGAAATATCACAGATGCTGCCCAGCTGAAGCACTGTGCTTTTGTGGACCCCAACGCATTCAAACACATGCAGGCCCCCACCCAACACCCTCACCAAAACAGCACCGTGCCCCTTTCCCCCAGTGATGGCCCCTACAGAAGGGTGGAGTTCCCGGCAGACTTGTTTTCGTTAGAGCAGCGGCGACAGGGCTGGGTGGTGTTGCACATCTTTGGGATGGTCTACATGTTCATCTCCCTCGCCATCGTCAGCGACGAGTTCTTCCTCCCGGCCCTGGCGGTCATCATCGACAAACTGGCCATTTCCAACGACATGGCCGGGGCCACCATTATGGCGGCTGGCAGTTCAGTCCCCGAACTCTTCACCTCTTTGATTGGAGTCTTTATTGCGTGCAGTAACGTGGGCATCGGGACCATCTTGGGCTCATCTGTCTTCAATATCCTGTTTGTCATTGGCATGTGCCCGCTGTTCTCCCGCAAGATGCTGTGCCTCACCTGGTGGCCACTCTTTCGGGACATGTCCTTCTTCACCCTAGACCTCCTGCTGCTCACGGTGTTCTTCTTGGACAATGCCATCCAGTGGTGGGAGAGTCTGCTGCTGGTGGTGGCTTTTTTCATCTATGTGGGCTTCATGAAGCATAATGCCCGACTAGAGCGCGCCTGTAAGTCGCTCCTCAACCGACATAAAATCATCAAGGAAATCGCCCAGGAGGAGCCCAACAAGGTTTGTGTGCGCTAACCCCAAGATGTGTCTAAAATAGTCTAAAAAGACAGCAAAATTTCTGCTATATGTTGTGTTTCTCCCCAGCTTGATAAGGCCAATTATTTATCAGTTATGTTTGATGGTTCATTACTCCATGCCAGGAATACACCACAACTAGCCTATGCTACTCATTTGTGTTCACATAATTTATGGACGAATAAATAAAAAGAAAGATGATTTGTTTCTCTGAGGGTGTTCCAGTTTACATTTCAGGCAAGCAATTGTAAAAGCTCTTTATAGCAATCAATCTTTGGTTATTTTACGGGTTTTGGAATGCAGTAACCTTTTGGTAATACTGCATGATGATATGAGATATGAGTGAGAAATATGCAGATGAGTGAGAAATGAGTGGTAAAGTCAACATAATCAGTTTTAATGACGTGTTTAGCCTCCACAAGCTGCCAAATCAGCTTCAACACATTTTCATGTGGAATCTACAAATGTAAAACCTTATGGGAGAGATGGAGTACTCTTCTTTCAAGAGGTATTCCCTCGTTTGGTGTTTTGATGATGGTGACGGAGAACACTGTCTGAGATGTAGTTTCATAAGTTCCCACATGAGTTCAGTTCAGCTGAGTTCTGGTGACTGTAAAGGTGGCATGTGCCACGGATCATTTTCATACCCATAAAACCATTCAGTGACTCCTTTAGCCCTGTGGGGTTTGGTCCTTTGTAATCCCTGAAGAGACCCCTCCCATCATATCTGGAATGTTTCATCATAGGATCTAAGGGTGATCGCACAGAATAACTCAGCCTTGATTTGCAATTGTCGCTTGTGCCCTGAAGAGGATGAGTGGACCCAAACCTGCCTGGAAAATAAACCAAAGCATCTGCATTTGTTGTTACCTTCGCCAGCGACTTCGCTGACGAAGGTAATATTTTGATCCCCGTGTATTTATTTGTTTGTGTGTCTGTCTGTATGTGTATCGAATAACTCAAAAAGTACCAAACGGAATTTCATAAAATTTGGTGGTTTGATTTGGCATGACCTGAGGATCAATCGATTAGATTTTGGGAGTGATCGGGTCAAAGGTCAAGGTCAAGGCCACGAAAAGGTCAAAACCGACTTTCGGCCATATCTCGGTCAATTTTTATCCGATCGGCATGAAACCAACGCCAGTGGCGAGGGATTCAGTGGCTTCGGCGAAGGTATGCGCTCTACCGAGTGCCCGTTCTAGTTTGTCCATGTATTTGTTTTGGTGTTTTCCTTTAAATTTCACCTGTCTGTATGTTGATGAAAGGATGCTTGTGTGCGTTAAATTTGTTATTGTGGAATGTGGATCATTTGTCACTTTGATGCATCTCATTTCTGACTTTCATTTCACCATGTTTGCAAGAGCCTGTCAGAACTTGGCCAATTCATGTTGCATCTGTAATCCCAATTACCCTGACTTGATCAATTTGACAGAACGAGGCGCCAGTGGTATGCCGGCATTGTTGGCAGTGCATAACCTGTAATGATTAGCGCAAAACAGTTTTTATAGAGGAGCAAATTAAATGAGATTCGCAAAATAATGTGTGAGAGAAATGTGCATTGTTATTTAATCTTTGGGAAATTAATTATTTTTTTGAGAATCAAATTGATTCAAAACGTGACCCATTTCTTTTCCTGTATGAAAGTTAACATAATTTCACGTTAAAAACAGAGTGGGGAGAACAAGCCACTAAGCCCCAACAGAACAAAGTGCATTCCTGACACTGGAAAGATACTTAAAATCAAGACAGTAATGAGTACGGCATCAACCCTGGTCTTGTAAACTCCCAGAGTTTCTGACTTGATTGCATTACCTGAAATTTAACTTATGTGAACTTCAAAACGTGACTTGCTTTGTAAACAGAACTACACTGTAATTGTCTTGTGTAATTTACTTTTGGCAGTTAGCCTTTAGAGCAGGTACCAGCAAAATCTGATCGATTGTAAATGACTCTTGATAAAAAATGAGCTAAATAATTGTAAACACACAGTTTTTTTCCTGTTCTCTGTACGGCAAACGTGACTGTTGCTGGCAGTAGGATGAGGAAAATACGTCTTAGTTGTCAAGATAGTTGACTGTACATCGATGTGTGTGTGGATGGGTTCAGGACCAGGATGCAATGGGGTTAGGGAGGAGAAACATCCCTTGCAGGAGCACCAAGGAAAAGGACGGCGATGAAGATACTGAGGACCAGCAAGAGAAGAATGAGGAGCCGCTGTCCCTGAAATGGCCGGACTCCTGCCGGAAACGGGCCACCTACCTCTTCCTCCTGCCCATCGTCTTCCCCCTGTGGCTGACCATCCCCGACGTCCGAAACCCGGTAAAGACCAGCAATAATTAGTTCACAAACAGTTTGACTTCACTCTTCTACTCTGAAATCTTTTAAAGCAGGGGACTCAAACTACAGCATTTGTGATTGACTGTGGCTCAGGCCAGTTCAGGTGTTGGAAACAAGACCTGCCAATCTATAGCCAATCAGTGACTTCAATTAAGCACCTTGGTGCTGAAACATATCAAAAGCCAGCTGATACAGCAGCTCTCCAGGGTTTGAGATCCTTGCTTTTCGGGTGCTGGATCAAACGTGCTACTAGAATGGTTTTGGCACAACATTATCGCTCTTTCTTAATATGTTTTGTCTTGGGGGCAAACCATAACTTCCCGAGAAACAAATTGTTTACTGTCACCATCTTGAAATCGACAAAACATCTAAAATGGATTTCTATTAAAATATTGCTCAGTTGTTGTACAATTTTTAAAGTACTTTTTGTTTTTGATATAAATGTTGTCTGCTGTGTTTCTTCCTTCAGGCCTCCAGGAGGTATTTTGTGGGAACGTTTCTGGGCTCCGTTTTGTGGATTGCCTTGTTCTCCTATCTCATGGTGTGGTGGGCCCACCAGGTGCGTCTAGAACTGTCATAATGTGAAATATGCAGTGTGGTTTGCTAAAATGTCGGTCCATTTGTGAGATTTCAAAGGCAGTTAGTCCAGCAGAACTGTCGCTCATCTTCCAGTACCGACCCACCTCATCTAACAATAACTCGCTCCTCCCCTGCACCCCTCTCATTACATTCACATTACTGTTATTGTCGCCCCCGGAGGAAGTCGGGCGGCTACTATGGATTTACGCATGTCGTCATGCTGCTGCCTCCGCGTACGTAGACACTTCCTTGTGGACACTTTACGGGCTGCAATTCTTGACCAATTTGACCAATAAAAAAGGGGAGAAATTAGCTTTCGGGGCTACACCCATGTGGTCGCTACCGACCGGACTGTCTAGTTTTTCAGTTAATCAGACAAGTAGTGCTTAAAGGTCCCATGTTATAGAAATAATTATGCATATTTTTACATGTAAATATGTACTCAGATTGATTTCTTTTTTGCATGTTTCGTCTTTGAAATCACTACCTTGAGAAATTGATGGAACTTTCTGTGTACATTTTTACTTTCTAAGCCCCGCCCTTAAAAAAGTTCACTTACCTCAAATGTGAGTTTCGTGACCGCATACGTCATCTCAGGAAGGGAAGTTTTGAAAAAGAGCATCTTGAGAAAGATTTCTTTCTTTTTTGCGGAACATAAAAGGTAGCCAATTTTTGCTTACTCGCTTCCGCCATAGATTATGGCCTGACACTACCATCTCTTTACTGCATGCTGTATTTACGCGTTTGTTTTACATTACTGGGCAGTAAGAGGCAGCAGGCCTGCAACGGTCTACATGTAATAGCCAAGGTTGATGTACAACCTCAATTCCGAAATAGTTGGGACAAAGTTTAAATTGTGAATAAAATCTAAATGCAATGACTTCAAATCACACCATCCAGTATTTTATTCACAATAGAACAGAGATTACACAGCAAATGCTCAAACTGAGAAATGTTTATCCATAAAATGAGCTCATTTCAAATTTGATGGCTGCCACAGGTCTCAAAAAAGTTGGGAGAGGGGCCTGTTTACCATGGTGTTGCATCCCCTTTTTTTAACACAGAATGGATGCATCTGGGTATTGAGGAGACAAGGTTCTTGACTTTAGCAATTGGAATTTGATCCCACTCTTGTTTAATACAGGCTTCCAGCTGGTGGAGAGTTTTGGGTCTCCTTTTCATTTAATTATGTGCCAAATGTTCCCAATTGGTGAAAGATCAGGACTGCAGGCAGGCCAGTTAAGCACACAGACTCTTCTACTATGAAGCCATGCTATTGTAATAGCTGCAGTATGTGAATATGCATTATCCTGCAGAAATACACAAGGCCTTCCCTGAAATAGATTTCGTCTGGAGGGGAGCATATGTTGCTCTAAAACCTTTATATACCTTTCAGCATTCATGGTGCTTTTTAAAACATGCAAGTGTCCCACACCATATGCACTAATGCATCCCCACACCATCAGAGATGCTGGCTTTTCAACTGAACACTGATAACAGGAGGGGTGGTCTTTCTCCTCTTTTGCCGGAAGGACACAACGGCCATGATTTCCAATAAGAATGTCAAATTTGGACTCGTTTGACCACTGGACACTTTGCCACAGTCCATTTTAAATTAGCCTTGGCCCACAGACCACGGTGGCACTTCTGGATCATGCTCAACAATGGCTTCCTTTTTGCATGATGAAGTTTTGGAAGTGGAGTCTTTGGATGGCACGGCGGTCTGTGTTTATTGACAGTGGTTTCTTAAAGTATTCCTGGGCCCATTTAGTAATGTCAATGACAGAATCATGCCGGTGTGTGATGCAGTGGCTTCTGAGGGCTCGAAGATCACTGGCATCCAGTAAAGGTCTTCAGCCTTGTCCCTTACGCACAAAGATTTTACTAGTTTCTCTGAATGTTTTGATGATGTTATGCACTGTCGATGATGAGACGTTCAAAGCCTTTGCAATGTGACGTTGAGGAACATTTTTTTTTTTTTCAGTATTCCACAATTTTTTTACGCAAGCCTTCATAGGTTGGAGAGCCTCTGGCCATCTTTACTTCTGAGAGACTCAGCGTGTCTAAGACATCCCTTTTAAAGCCAATCATGTTACACACCTGATGCCAGTTAACTTGCTAAATGTTTTTTCAGCTGATTCTTTAATATACTAATTGCATGTTCAGCCCTTTTTTGCCAGTGTCCCAACTTTTCTGAGACCTGTTGCAGCCAGGTCTCCCTGTTGCAGTTTGAAATAAGCTCATGTTGTGGATAAAAATATAAAATGTCTCAGTTGCAACATTTGAAATGTTATCTATGTTCTATTGCAAATAACATATTGACTCCGGATCTGAAAGTCACTGCTTTTTGATTTAATTCACAATTTACACTTCATCCCAACTGTTTCGAAATTGGGATTGTATTTTTGCAAGTCAAAATATGCATTATCAAGTTGCTCAGCAAGAATAAGCACTGGCATATGTCAATAATGTAACCTTGTAAATCTAAGCCAGCTGCAGCTCACCTCACCACTGACACGGCCGTGGTTGTACCAATACTGTACGCCATGAAGGGATGGTGAAGTAAAAATGGGTGAAGCCCTGAAAATAGCTCTTGGAAATAGGAATTGGTCTGAAACTGTTTCAATCATCATTCTTACATTACGTAAACGCCAATAACACTCAACATTATCTGATTTAACAAGTTTTCCTCAGTAATGTAGTGCTAAGAAAACAAATCATTTCCACATGAAATTCCATTTCAATAAACGTTATTCATTCGCAAATTTTTGTTGCTAATTTTCGCTGTCTTTATTGTAATTAAACAATCATGAAGCTAACACTTGATGGAGCAGGATGTGCTTAAAGCAAACACAAAAGTTAACATAGTAGTTAATCTTTTTTTGTAAGTGAATACAACATTTTCTCTTTAATTGTTGCAAAACTGCATTAGGAAGAAAGCTGTGCATCGAACTCATTTAACTGACAATGGCTCATTTTTACCTTTGTAAAACAAGTTTGTCAAACAAGATGATTGAAAACAGATCGAGATAATGAGCGCTTGTCTTCTCTTGATGAGCAGACCTGGCTACACCTGATGGTCCCAAATGTTTTTCGGAGTTTATGTGAAGTCAATTTTCTCATGATAGAAAACAGGTCAAGACCAATCATTATTTTCAAAGAATATTGTGTGCTTCACCAATTTTCAGTTCATCAGGCACCATTGTTATGTAAGCCCCCACTTTTGCAGACTAGATAGAATCAAAAATAACTTTATAATTATTTATTTTGCATCCTATTGACATTGCATTGACTCCTCCAAAACCTGCTTCCACCTCGGGCTCATAACAATACGGCCAGCCTATTCCAGCAGCCGAAATTTCAGCTTGAATTCACAATCATTTGACAAATCTGATATTTCCGCAAACTCTTAAAACAAAGCCTCCCTGGTTTTTTGGAACGTGTTGCAGGCATCAAATTCAAAATGAATGAATATTTCCAAAAAAACAATAAAGTTGATCAGTTTGAACATTAAATCTCTTGTCTTAGTAGTGTACTCAGTTGAATATAGGTCTGAAAAGATTTGCAAATCGTGTTCTGTTTTTATTCACATTTTACATCACGTGTCAGCTCCATTGTATCTCCTCGACGACGATAGTCGGGAGATACTATGCTTTGGTTCCAGGACCGCCGCCACCGCTGAGATTTTATGTTCTCAGCTCTGGAAGCCACAATTATTATAGGAATGTTTTCAAATTTTACAGAGGTGAAGATATATATGACAATCCTCAAGACCAATTTTCATCAATTTTGGTCGTCCATTATGGCTGCCGGTGGCCATTTTGTTCGAAATTTGGGGATTGGAGAGATACACGACTCGGTCCCTGTGGCAACAGAGTTATCTAGTTGGAATTGGGGTTTGTAAAAGCGCACTATAAACAGAGCACAATTACAAGAAACCAAAAATTACCCCTCTTGGAACAGACAATGGTTAAAATGGAACTGAAAACTGCGAATTATTTATTTAGACAACAAAAAATCCTGCTAAAACTGGGTAAATATTGTAGCATGACAAATTTACAGGATCCTGTCCCCACCAGAGCATTGTGGAGTAAGGTTCTTGCCAAGCACACAACGGCTTCCCTGACCGGAGTATGGCTATATGGGGGCTCGGACCACCAAACATTTTTGCCCGATTTTCCGAATTTAGTTCCTCAGAGTTTTATTTAACTATATAGCAAAGCGTGTGGGTGAAATTTAATTTCAGTTTACGCCACCTTAATAATGTATTACCTTCTTCAATGATCATCAAACATAGCTGATGATTTGTCAATGAAATCAGAAGATTTTATTTTTGTTTGACTTTCCCAGCCATCCTTATTCCCTTGGTTCTGCAAAACACATGGGACAACACAAAACCACACTCAAACACAGGTAGCAAGCTACTCCATCATGAATCACTGAGCACGGTCAGATCTATAAAGCAAAATTACCAAATTAGCCACATAAGCACGGAGTAAAACCTGGTGCCCACCCTAATGGACTGGAACACAGGGTTTAAACATTGGTCCTGGGTCTTAATCAGTGCAACTATCCAGCTAACAGGGTTATCCAGCTTTGTAGAACAAGCCCCTGATCCTTTTGTATCCATCCAGGTGGGTGCGACTGTGGGAATTTCAGAGGAGATCATGGGCCTGACTATCCTTGCTGCTGGCACCTCAATACCCATCCTCTTGATAACTGCGAGAATGGCTCGAAAAGGCCTGGGTGACATGGCAGTTTCCAGTTCCAATGGCAGAAACATCTTTAAAATCACAGTGGGGTAAGGCTGTGATGACAAAACTGAAAAGAACCCTTTAAGCCAGCCCCAGACCCGTCATATGAAGTGCCGACTAGTCACACGATACAGAAAATGGCATGGGCACTCTGGCCACAATTCAACTAATTTATTCTCGGCCAGGATGTCTGTTACAGTTTCAGAGGATGCCACCATTTTTCTTTATCATGTGATTCGTCTGCACATCATATGACGGGTCTGCACGTTGTGATTGGTCGAGCACATGTAACATTGCAGCAGTTAGCCCCCAACACAGTGAGTAACTTCCTCGCGTGACGCAAAAATATCTAGCATGCTAGATACGCTGCTACATTGTCACGCGAGGAAGTTACGCAGCAAAAACCATCCCCACACGGTGCAACATTATACATGCATGTCACTTGCCTCAGGCAAAGTTGCACCGTCTGGGGCAGGTTTTAGCAATATCCTTTCATCCATCCATCATCAAAACCACTTCTTCCTCGTTAAGGTTATGTGGAAGATGGACCCTATACCGGCTGCCTGCAGGCAAAAGGCAGGAGCAAACCTGATGCAGCTCACCAATCCATTACAGGGTTACAATATCATTAAATATTAAACAAACAAAATGGCAGCATAACAAAATAAGCCAGTTCAATTGCTTCCGGTGCTGCTGGGTTTGGCTTACTTGCTTGCGAGGCAAGGGTGACTGCAACGGTCTCAAATCAAATCCACCCGTTCCTGTGCTAATGGAAGCAATCAGCCTCACAAGAGCAGCACGTAATTGGCTTTGTGCTGTTCAGGGTTCGGGAAAGACAGTTAGTTTAGATTAGCATTGCTTGTAGCTCAAGCGCCTCTGACGATTGTTCCCTAAACAGTGCTTGTTGTGATTTCCTTGTTTTGTACATGCTGTGTGTGTGACCATAGGATGAAAAGAAGCAGCTGTTTTGGAGGATGACTGTACAATGTGTGCTCCCTTGAGTTGTATTAGGAATCTTGTGAAATTGGTTTTCAAAATTCCTGTTGTATAGATCTGGAAACCTTACTGATTTTATGGCTTTATTACTTTTCTTGTAGCACTACCTTATGATGAAACTACACTTCCAACAGCTGAAAAGCACTCTTTTAACGAGAATCAGATCAACTTTGCTGTGAACATCTTGGTGCATAAAAGAGCAATCCAATAGCACCACCTTCAGGCCAAATTTGAGTTTCTCAAAAATGCAAACTGTTCTTATGAAAACCAGGTATGAATTTCTGTGAACATTCCTGGAGCCCAGAGTAGTTCCCCCTGTTTATTTTCTGGACCCTTTACCCTTCACTGTAGTGCCACCACAAAGCTAAACTGAATTTTTCAGATGGGGAGAATGATATTGTTTCATGGATATACCCAGCTGTCCTCCACCAACAGTATTTTATTAGTTAAATCGTGCTCCCTGAGGTCCACTTTAAGGCCCTTATTCCCCCTGAACCAGTGTTATAAAGAAGGCTGTTGAGATCACTGGTCTCCCTGCAGCTGCCGGTGTGTTGGAGAGGGCTGTTGAGGTGACTGGTCTCCCTGCAGCTGCCGGTGTGTTGGAGAGGGCTGTTGAGGTGACTGGTCTCCCTGCAGCTGCCGGTGTGTTGGAGAGGGCTGCTGAGGTGACTGGTCTCCCTCCAGCAGCCGGTGTGTTGGAAAGGGCTGTTGAGGTGACTGGTCTCCCTCCCTCCTGCAGGTTGCCGGTTCCCTGGCTGCTCTTCTCTCTCAGTAACGGGTTTTCTCCGGCGGCTGTCAGCAGTCACGGGCTCTTCTGCGCCATCGTGCTCCTCTTCCTCATGCTGCTCTTCGTCATCGTCTCCATCGCCGCCTGCAGATGGCAAATGAGCAAGGTTCTGAGCTTAAACATGTTCCTGCTCTACTTCCTGTTCCTGCTGCTCAGCGTCATGTTGGGAAAGGGCATCATCGCCTGCCCCGTGTCTGTGTGACATACGCACCATCACCCAGACAACACTACCATCTCCATGGCACCACCTACCTTTCTCCTATACAGTCAGCCTTAAGGACTAGTCCTTCATCAACCTCAAGACTTTAATGGGTTCAGCTGCGCAGTAAAACTGAATGACTAACACTCACACATTTTGTCCCCATCTGAGAAGGGAACACAGATGTGCATGCAATACATGCAAATCTGTGATACTCATGATTGCTGCATGTGGGTATCTGAACAAGTGATGGCTGAATTTCTAATTCAGCGGTGTCCTCTGTCTCTGTACTGTAAACCCCACCTGTGCAGAAGCCACACCTGTGTTCCTCACCTGCCCAAAAATGTGCTTTTCTGCCCTGTCCTGCGGGTATTATTTCTGCCCCTCCAAACCTCATGAGTTCTTTCACTCTGATGTTTTTTACTGCACCGCAGCAAAGTGGGGCCAGCCCTATAGTTGCTTAAGTCTCCAACAGATGAAGTAACACCATAGGTTGGTTGAGCCTTGGCTTTAGCTCCTTGAAAATCAATAGTCATTAACACGGTCCACAGCCATATACTAGTTTTCAACCAAACCTTATTTATGCCACCTGAAGCCCCAGTGAAACAGACCAAATCTGTGTCTACCTGTAATCCCTCACTGTTAATCCATGTCCAGTGATTCAGCTGACCTTCTTCTAAGAGGTCAATCAAAACTACAGACTGAAGGACTCTACTCAACCCAAGGGCAAAATCAACAACTTCCATGGAAACCAGGAGAGTTCTAAATGGGGTGACTAGAACCAAGAGTAGTATATAGATTAAGTAGTAGGTATAGAAATCATGAATATGCAGATTACCTTGGTCAGCAAAGTTATACTCCTCTGTTTTGGTAATGAATTCCTTCTCTTATTCTACAGAAGAAGCTAATAAAATAGTTGTCACAGACTCTTTATTTAATAGAGGGGATGGTACTCCGAAAATGGACTCCAGCAAGCAACTTAACGAACTGCGCAAACTTATATGGAAAAAGATGTCAGGCTGAAGTGGCACATTGTTTCCTTATCTGATTACTGGAGAAAAGGCCGTATTCCTAGAGGCCTTCGTATCTCAAAATTCCCTGCTTTAGGACATGGGAATCCATTCTAAATAAGTGCTCAAGTGACCTTATGTTGCTCCTGACTGAAGACGCTAAAGGACAACGGGAGGAATTAAAAATTAAGGTGAACAGTATTCGATCAACTTTATTTCCGGAACAGCAACAACAGCAATCTGCCCTACAGCGAATCGAGGAGGAGCTGCAAAAATTTGAAAGCATGCTCAAACTAAGCTACAAAAATTCAAGAGGGACATTGAGAACTACAAACGTGGCCAGGTCTATCGTTGGCACGTGCGTGCTGCCCGTAATTGTCAGCCTCAGGAGCGACGCACCAGATCTGTCTCCTTTAATCTCACAAGTACTGATGATGTACTGGCATCCAATATTTCCACTGATCAGGAGCAGCATTTTTTAGCGGGTGATTTGCCAGACTCACCCAACCCCCGCATGGCTCGCAGAAGCCAAAAATGCGTAGGGGCAGAAAAGGACGTGCGCCAGTCCCAACAACGGAGGGAGGGCCTGAGGAGGTCTGCCGCGCCTCCCAGGCGCTATCCGCGGCAATCAACCTGTCGGACACTGTCTTGACCAATGAACAGGTATAGGTACTCTCGAAAGATCTTTCTTTTGCTCCCACTCATAATACCACACTATTCTGGACCAGGGTGGACTTATTTCGCTTCTACCGCAATCTCCATTTGAAGGTGTGGCACCATAATAATATTCAACTGCGCACTCCTAATTATACCTCTCATTCTGAGTGTCATCATGATACTGACGGACCTTCTATGTCTCATCTGCTGGGTAATGCTGTTGTTAAGCCTACACCTTACTTTGCTCCTGTCGTTGCAAACCCTGCTTTAATTACCTTTTTCTAATAAAGTGAATCGTGATATTGAGAAGCTTTTTACGGAACCCTTCATCTGGCATAAACATAATTTATCGATGGGTGAGCATTTGGCTTTGGATAAGTTGGCAGCGAATAAGGATATTACTATTTGGCCAGCCGATAAAGGTGAAGCGGTTGTTGTGTTCTCTCATAGCATGTATGCTGCTGCGGCTTTCCGTCAACTGAATGACGCCAAATATTACGAGCTGCTCCAAACACGCCCTTTAATGGATATGCAGACTCAATTCACTAACTTGCTTACATATGCAAAGAACTTGCCTTGGATTATTGATAACGAGTTTGGCTTTCTGAGTGTCGAGCACCCTGATATTGCCGTTTTTTATTTGCTCATTAAGATACACAAAGAGCCAAAAAACAACCCACCCGGTGGTAATGGTACACTTATGGAACCGGCTTCTCAATATATTGATTCTTTTATAAAACCCTATGTGAAAGCCTTGCCATCCCATCTTGAGGATGGGATGCTTAAGAAACTGCCTGCTGTGAGCAATATCCAAACTCACTTCCTGGGCGGTATAGGGGAGACCGGGGTTACCTCGTCATGATTTTGTATTTGGCTTCATAACCGCTTGTTGCTAAAACTTAGAGAAATACCTTTATGGTCTATGTTTAGTGCAGAATGTCGCCTACAAAAGTTGTATTGATACAGTCTCAATATAATGTATATTTTCGTCACAATATTCAATTTTCAATACATCACAAACATGCTGAAGTAACCGGGGTTACGTTGTCAGATGGGCGGGGTAAAATTGTCATAGTTGGCAATCAGCTGAAGCTGAAAAACACAGTCCAATGACATGACAGAAAGGGTGAGAACTGTTTTATTTTCATAATGAACCAAAACAAGCTATGATTTATGCATAATCACCATCAGAGTAGCAGTTATGACATATGTAGGCGAGCCAACTGACATTTGCACAGTCCTCACGTGCCTACCCTTTGCATGAGAAGCATTGGACCCACTCCTCTCTACCTCTGGATGATGAGTAAGGACCAAGGCACCAAAGAGGAGAAGCAACCATTCCCACTGACAATGGAATGAAATGCAGAGGCCCCAGGGCTGGCACCTGCCAACCCTAAATACTCTGCCAACAGCTCCACTTTAATGGGCCCCACCTGTGGCCCATTAAGGTGCAGGTGAAAGAATGAGAAAGGGGAGGGGATGCAAGGAGCAAACCCTGACACATTCATACTTGTGTCCTGTAAACAAAGGCCCTAATAGGTTGTCTATCATAAACACAAGATACATTCAAATAAATTCAAAATATTAGAATTATAAAGACACTATAGGTGTCTGACAGACAATAAATCGGCTCCTACGTATATTTGACTTTGGAATATTTTAATATAGGCCTGACACAGGACCTACAAGTGGTGCAACCTCAGCACCCTGACGAACTAATTTGGGCAGAAAACACTTACATGACACGGCAAGTCCTTCTTTCCAAGAGATGACGTCGCTGGGATGTCACATAATTTGTACATTTTCGTTTTCCCATCAGTGCGTTTACAATGAAAAAAAAAAACCGGGGTGACAAACCTAACACCGTGACCGAAGTAACCCCGGTCTCCCCTTCTTCGAAGCGAGGTATGTCGAGCCTAAACCCAAGTTTTCAATGTCACGAGGGTGCCTCTCTTTTTTTAACGTGGCTAGATTACCATGATAATTTATGCTGCTAACTCAACCTGGTCGGGAGCAGGTTATATGCCGAATTTCGGCTTAAATAGGCTATAAATGTACTGCATTATCACTAAGCACTTTCTTTGAAGTTGGAATCACCTTTCTTGAATAACCTTGTGGACTTCGGTGCCCGAATCGTAAGCGGTTCTCTTCGGAGGGAGACTGGCATGACCTGTTCGCTTTTTCTGACGATATTCTCCATGAACGTAGCAGATTTTCATCTGAGGGAATTCGTTACTTATGCGATCCACTGGAGCCATATGATGGCAGTGTAACATAGAGAAGCACTAACAGTTGCAAGAACAGTTTGCATAGCGTTGTATTGTTTTTTTTTTTTTTTGCCACGGGAACCTATAAGCAATCAGGTGGTGAAGCTGAAAATTCGAGCAAGAATATTGCATGCCGCGCCATACATTTTACATAGCATACCATTGAGTTGATTTAAATAAATACGAAAGCTAAGCAGCATCGGGCGAACCACTTTGAAAAATGTTCTCATGCTTTATTTTAACTTGCTGCCATGTCCTCTTGACAGTGCTGGTACTGCAATTATTAAAGCACCAATTACAAAAATTTTGCATCTTGATCACGCCGACAAAATAAGGCTACAGTTTGCGTACTGTCTTTCTCGATAGCAAGCTGGTTGGCTATCTAGCTAGCAAACTAAAGTGATATCGAACTGTACAATAATGTTATAGCTCGCGTGCCAATGTATTTAGCTACATAGCCAACTAGCTAGCGAGCTAAAAAGGCTTCAGTTTCAGTTTCAAATCTGTTTTTTGAGTTTCAGACTTTTGACCCTGATGCGGCGTGGGGGGTGTGGAATCATGAGTGACAGCTGAACAAAGAGGCTTGGAACCTACCCCAGAGACAGTGCCTTCATGGAACGTAGGAACTAAAACGAATCAAAATCACCACCTATATACGCCATATTCATGTGATTGGCCGTGTAAGAATTGATGCTAGTGACAAACTTCCATTTAAAAATCTGTTTTAGACAGTACTAAGCACCAATTGCGGTATAAGGGCGATAGATTATACCAGATTTTGCCCAGTCTCTATCTTATTGTTGAATCATGAACACTGACTTTGACTGAGGCAAGTGAGGCCTGCCATTCTTCTGATGTTATTATGGTTTTTGTGACCTCCTGGATGAGTAGTTGATGCGCTGTTGGAGTAATTTTGACCGGCCGGCCACTCTTGGGAAGGTTCGCTACTGTTCCATGTTTTCTCCATTTGTGAATAATGGCTGTCACCGTGATTCGCTGGAGTCCCAAAGCCAGAGAAATGGCTTTGCAACCCTTTCCAGACTGATAGATGTCAATTTCTTTGTTTCTCATCTGTTCTTGAATTTCTTTAGTTCGCGACTTCGCGGCATGACGGGTTACTTTTTGAGATCTTTTAGCCTGCTTCACTTGGTCAGACAGGTTCTATTGAAGCGATTTCTTGATTCAACAGGTCTGGCAGTAATTCGGCCTGGGTGTGGCTAGTGAAACTACACAAAAAAATGTGGTTAATCTCAGTTAATTCATGATTTAACAAGGGGGGGCAATTACTTTTTCACATAGGGCCAGGTAGGTATGGATAGCTTTTTTCCCGTCATTAAAAAAAATCATCATTTAAAAACTGCATTTTGTATTTACTCAGGTTATCTTTTTCTTTTTCAGATCATTTGTTTAATGATCTGAAACATTTAAGGGTGAAAAATATGCAAAAAAGTAAGAAATCAGGAAGGGAGCAAATACTTTTTCACGGCACTGTAGCTACATTAGCAACAGCGGCGGCTCGTGAATTGGCAACAGGGGAAGCCCAAACAATCCCTTAAAGTTAATGATTGTTCATGTCCTGTTTTCAATCATTCATTTAAACAGTGGCGGGTCGTCGGCCGTAACAAAGGGAAGCCAAAACCTCGCCCTTCAAACCTTTCGCAGTTTACTTTTCTTGATCAGCAGTTGCTCATACGAATTGTTAGAAGAACAGTCAATTGAGTCAAATTTATTTTCGATAGCATTGTTATAGCCTACATTGCACCACGAAATTATTAGGGGTTTTCTTTCACACATAAATTACAACATAAGTTACCATAGGCCTACGTTATAAATTCTGCGCTCAAGAAGCTCATGAAACGGCATAGATTCGCAAATTGATTAGTGAGGCTCATGAAGCAATAAGCTATGCAACATCGCATTCTTTTCTTATTACGATTGTAGAAAATGGACTGTCGTGGCTTCCTGCGAAAGAAGCCTGGCAAACTAATTTAAAAGGACGTATTGATAATTTGCGTCGTCATTTGCAATCGAAAATAAATGTGATTGTCCTTCTAACAATTTATATGAGCAACTGCTGATAAATAAAAGTGAAATGCGAAATGTTGAAGTGATTAAGCTTTGAAGGGCGAGGTTTTGGCTTCTTTTTGTTATAGCCGATGACCCGCCACTGTTTAAATGAATGATTGAAAACAGGACATGAACAATCAATAACTTTAAGGGATTGTTTGGGCTTCCCCTGTTGCCAATTCACGAGCCGCCACTGATTAGCAAGCCAGTTCACAATCCTGTCTATTCAGCATCTTTACCACATGACTGCTGTACTTTTGTCAACACCCAGCTCACGACATATTACCCTAGGGTCATATCAGTTTTGCGAAAATTTTATTGGATGAGTGCACGGGGAAAAAATCACTCCGCTTTTAGGCAGGCTGTTAATATCTTTCCAAGCCGAATACCAAGTGTAACGTTGTTTAAATCGGTATGGATCAATGCTGTTGAAATATACAGTGGTGCTTGAAAGTTTGTGAACTCTTTAGAATTTTCTATATTTCTGCATAAATATGACCTAAAACATCATCAGATTTTCACACAAGTCCTAAAAGTGGATAAAGAAAACCCAGTTAAACGAATGAGATAAAAATATTATACTTGGTCATTTATTTATTGAGAAAAATGATCCAATATTACATATCTGTGAGTGGCAAAAGTATGTGAACCTCTAGGATTAGCAGTTATTTTGAAGGTGAAACTAGAGTCAGGCGTTTTCAATCAATGGGATGACAATCGGGTGTAAGTGGGCACCCTGTTTTATTTAAAGAACAGGGATTTATCAAAGTTTGATCTTTGCAACACTTGGTTATGGAAGTGTATACATGGCACGAACAAAGGAGATTTCTGAGGACCTCAGAAAAAGCGTTGTTGATGCTCATCAGGCTGGAAAATGTTACAAAACAATCTCTAGGAGAGTTTGGACTCCACCAGTCCACAGTCAGACAGATTATGTACAAATAGAGGAAATTCAAGACCATTGTTACCCACCCCAGGAGTGGTTGACCAACAAAGCACTCCAGGAGCAAGGTGTGTAATATTCGGCGAGGCCACAAAGGACCCCAGGGTAACTTCTAAGCAACTGAAGGCCTCTCTCACACTGGCTCATGTTAATGTTCATGAGTCCACCATCAGGAGAACACTGAACAACAATGGTATGCATAGCAGGGTTGCAAGGAGAAAGCCACTACTCTCCTAAAAGAACACTGATGCTCGTCTGCAGTTTGCTAAAGATAACATGGACAAGCCAGAAAGCTATCGGGAAAATATTTTGTGGACGGATGAGACCAAAATAGAATTTTTTGGCTTAAATGAGAAGCATTATGTTTGGAGAAAGGAAAACACTGCTTTCCAGCATAAGAACCTTATCTCATCTATGAAACATGGTGTTGTTTCATCATGGTTTGGGCCTGTTTTGCTGCGTCTGGGCCAGGACAGCTTGCCATCATTGGTGGAACAATGAATTCTGAAATATACCAGCAAATTCTCAAGGAAAATGTCAGGACATCTGTCCATGAACCAAATCTCAAGAGAAGGTGGGCCATGCAGCAAGACAATGACCCTAAGCACACAAGTAGTTCTACCAAAAAATGGTTAAAGAAGAATAAAGTAAATGTTCTGGAATGGCTAAGTCAAAGTCTTGACCTTGGATAGAGTGTTGAGCTGGTGGAGCTCCTGGAACATTAGGTACCTTTGGATCGAGTTAAAAGCAGAGCTCCAAGTCCATGAAGAGGATCCCAGCAAAGTTGTCAGGAGAGTCCAAATTCTGGAGGAGGAGGTGGAGTGCCCCTCTTAACCTTGTGGGCAAAGTGGAGGGGGTCCAGTTGTGGGGTGACAAGTGGAAGGATAATTTTCAGCAGCAGCTCCTCCAGGCATTTTATAATGATGGATGTGAGGGCGACAGGGCGGTACTGGTTAAGCTCAGTGGGTCAGGTTTTTTGGGCACTGGTACTATGGTGGTAGTTATCCAGAGGGTGGGTATAGTGGCGTTCAGATATGCTTCACAGAGAAGCTCCATGGCGCAGGTCTTCAGCACCCTCACCAATGCCGTTGGGCCCTGCCTGGCCGACAGCGGCTGAGCTGGCGCCAGACTTCCTCCTCCGTAAAGGGGGCCGGCTCTTCAGGTTTGGGTGGTAGAAGTGCTCTTAATAATACCTCACACACATCTGGAAAGTCCAGCCTATTATGGTGGGCATAAAATGTGTTAGTTCCTGTGGCAAACAATTCTGGGTTGGTTAATGGATATATACAGTAGCGGATTTGTGTTCACGTTAGGGTCCTCAACCTCTGGAAAGTTTGTTTGGTGTTCAAGGTGCTAAATTCATGCTCCAGTTTTTTTTTTTAAATATTGCAGTTTGGCCTTGAAAACCACTTTTTTTCTGTTGACCATTTTGATGCTGGCCCAGTCCTTGATCCTGAAGGCTTTGTGCTTTTCCTTCAGGTTCTGTCTTAACTGGGGAGTAATCCAGGGTTTGGATTTGGGATATTTCTTGATTATCTTGGTTGGAATGGTGGTGCTTATGCAGAATTTTATGTAGTCTGTGATGGTGACATCCTGTTGTTCAGGTTACTACCAAAAGTGCTGCAGTCAGTGCACACCAGGGAGCCTTGGAGTTGGGTAATGGCATCCTTCGACCAAAGTGGAACGCTATTGGATTGCAGTCTGTAACATTTCAGTTCCTGTTTGTATAGTGGAAGTAAAGAGATGATGTTGTGGTTTGCTGTTCTGAGCGTAGCATATAAACTGGCAAAAAGTGTGTCAGTAATGTTGCTGTAGCAACAGTCCAATATATTATTTCTTCTGGTTGGAATATTTACAGACTACTGAAATGATGGTGATGCACAGTCCAGTCTACACCTGTTAAAGTCCCCTAAGATTAACAGTGGAGCACCGGGTTACTTAGCCAGCATAACAGTAGCATCCTCGACTATGAGCTCCGCTGCTGTATTGGTGTTTACTCCGAGGGCCACATAGACGCAGTTGACTACAACAGCTGGGAATTCCCGGGGAAGATGGTTGGAACGTATGGACAGGGTCAGCATCTCCAAGTCAGGTGTACATACCTTACAGTGAACCTTGATGTTGTTTTACAATCTGTTGTTGATGTAGACACAAACCCCTTCACCTCATGTTTTCCCCAATCGCTGCGTACTGTCATGCCAGGCGATGGTAAAGTTATCCAGGCTGACTTCAGCGTCGGGGACAGACTCGTCCAGCCATGTCTCAGACAGGATGATTATGCAAACATCCAAGAAGGCTCATTCCAGTTGGCACCTAGCGTATAACAGGTCCATCTTATTCCAGAGAGACTGGACGTTTGACAGGATTATAGAAAGGAGTTGTGGTTTGAACACTTCTTTATTCTGCTGCGAACACCTCCATAACACCTCAGTGTCTTCCCCTTTTCCTCGGCTAAATATCTGGCTGAAAGACCACCGTGAGCTTCGTGGCACTCAGCAGCGTGGCTCAGTGTGGCAAGAGTTCCTCCTGGCTGTAGGTGAGTAACCTGTCGCTGACAGTGTCAAGCTAAAGTGCAAGGCTATTGATTCCTATGTAAATTGTTGTAAAACATGAGATCATATCAGATCAGACCCACATGAAACACAAGTTCAGGACGTAGCATGAAGCCTATCAGAGGGCAGTCTGTGCTACCACAGCTGAGCATGTGCCAAGTACTAGCATTTTGTTTCAGCAATAACTTCCAATGATCTCTAACTCCTGGATGTATACCCGATAGAATTGATTTGATGTCATGTGTGCCAACATTTCATGCAGTAAAACGATGCTGACAAAACTGTATTGAATATGTGCTTCAGTTTTTTTTTAGAATCCCTGAGAACATAAGTGGTCTAACTCCATATTTGTTGTTTTTTAAGTTTTAATCGTAAAATGATTCCTGAGTGGTCAATCTGTAACTACAATAATAAAGTGACTCATGCTGGGATCAGACTACATGATTTTAGCCCGATTTTAGCCTGATCTGGAAGTCATATGGCACTGTGTGGGATCAGAAATGATTAATGGTTATTGGGGGCGAAGATTGATCACTTTATGCTGTGTAATGTGCTATTGTGGACGACAACCGACGTAGCATCTGCAATGTCTAACCACACCCCGAGAGATAGCCTTTCATGTTTAATGTCTTTTTTCATGTCCCATGACGGGTTACGTCCATAGACTGTATGGAAAGATGGACAAAGAAACTGTGACTTCACCCATTGGTTTAAGGATAACATTTAGGAAGCCTCAATTTTGACTATAATGAGAACGAATTTTACCTCCAGCCCCTTTAGCCCAGCTAAACCCAAACCCTTGCCTTAGTCTGCAGTCTACTTCATTTTGTATTTTTAGCTTTCTAAGCTATGTCAATTGTTCTTGCATTAAATTCATGCAGATTCTGTTCTGCTTGCCTTCTCCCGTGCCCCATGAAATATAGCCTTTTTTACTCCTCGTCTCCATTTGTCCTCTCAATTCTCCCATCTTCTGATGCAGCTTGTCCTGTTTTCTCTGAAAATGGTTTCTTCCTTGTTGAGAGTTTTTCCTTGCCATTGTCATCTTTGACTTCCTCCTTGGTTTTTTGGACCAGGTCCCATGTAAAGCGCTTTGAATCAGTCTTAATCAATTGCGAAAAACGGTAAACAAAATTGAAAATAGAATTTGCATACTGCCCCCACACGCAGGCTGGAGGATGGTTAGGGTGGCAAAATAAATAAAAGTCAAGAATCACAGTGGTAGAGCAGCAGAGTTCAGAACTTCAGGAGTGCATCCAAATTCCCTACAGAATAAGACACCTTTCTTGAGAATGGCTCTTTCCAGGAAAATGTTTGGATGGCAACCATGACAAGCCCCATCCACTGTGTCTCTTTTATGAGGAAATAAAGGCAATTCACTCCTTCTTTGCTTCCTTTCAGCAAGGAAACACATGACCAACTGTGGATCAAAAGAATGACTGAATTTTTCTAGTGTTGGATCAGTCATGTCAATATCGATTGCCATCAAGTTCATGACATATTGAAAAAGAACATGTCCAAGGACTAAAATCTTCCAGGAAATTTCCCTTGACCTGCACAAAGTTTTTTAGCAAGGTCAAGGACAAGTGGAGAGGAATGGGGAAAAAGTCACCTGTTCAAGAAAATTCAAATTCAACCAAGCAGTTACAAAAGTTTCTGAAATGCTTGACAGCATCTTCATATCAGGAAGAGATGCTCTTGCAGAAGTGGACTCAAAGACTGCAGCAGCAGAGCTTTGCCATGCGGTATCAGAGACTGAAACGTTTGCACCTCCGCACTTTTTTGCACAATTTTTCTTGTTTGTAAAGTCTTGGAATGAATTTTGGGAGAAATATGTTAAATTAAGACTCACGTCTCTTTTTTTCTGTGTGTGAGTCTTTCTTTGTCATTTTTGAGATTTTTTTCTTGACTACGGCACCAGAGTGTAATATTTCAGGACAGTTTTTAAGGCGCAGCTCAGTCCTTGTAAAGTCATAGAGCTTTGGAAATTTGCACTGTGGCCTGATCTGTCAAATTATTGAACTGTTCAAACATTTGCACCTACAGCATGAAGGGAGAACTCGAATTCTAACAAAGGCTAACCTTGGAACCTAAGGGATGTTTAAATATTTTTTTTATAGAGGATTGGTCCAATACGCTTCCAAAAGTGTTTACCGACAATGTCAGACATTACAAAAAGAGTAATTTAGCAATATACAACAAGAGGTCATTCAATAATATGAAGTTACCTGCACGCCTTTGTGATGTAATATGGCTTGAAGTCTAGCTCTCAAACCGCAGTTACAACATACATTTATCCGAATACATAATTTGTATGTTTTGTTACAAAAGAAATATTTGATATTGGAAGGTAAGAATAATTCAAGCTGAAATAGACCAGGGGATAACTGGAAAATGAGCTACAGTCTGTGATATGCATGTACCCACAAAGTCAACTTGAAGCACTCAGCACATCCCTCTGCCACCACATTTGTTGAAAACAACTAAAGAAATATGGCAATGGTGGCCATATTTGAATTTGAATTTATTCCAAAATGTAGGAAATTGTTCTTTAGCTCATGGCCCACTCTTTCATGAAATATCATGAACACTGATTGAGAAATTTGAGAGATATTGTCTGGACAATCCAAAAGACAAACAGATATGGGTGAATACAAAACCACCACCAAATTTTGTTGGTGGAGGTTATTTTTCAAATAGCATGTGCTAAGCAGAAACTAAAATATGAAGAGTGAGGGACCAAGGGTATCAAGAGGGAACCCAAGGAGAGGAGTCAATAACATTGAAGCACTGTGTATTTTGCTTGTATTGCATTTTCTACAATTATTTTGCTCGTTTTCACGAAAGATCCCAATAATTTTTTAGTTGACTGCACAGGACTTCCTGCCATGTGCTTTGAAGTCCTGTCTGAAAACTTTAGAATGATAAAGAACCAAAAATCCGAAATAAAACAACAACACCAATAATAATAAAAATAATAATAAGAATAATAATGAAATCACCGAAGATGCTGATGCCTCTGTGCTTACAGCAGTAACAAGTAGCCTATGTCCCTTAATGAAGCAATAAAATTCGGTGTGGACATGTCAGAGTGCCCTAGCTGTGCATCTATGCTTGACATAAGCTATGTTTCTATCCACTTGTCAATTGAATTACCTGAAGTTCGCCAAAAATATTCATGCGAGTAAAGGCAGTGAAAATGCATTACCACGTAACAGCATTGAAGCGAATAAAAACTTGCGCGTAGCCTAATGACATGATGTTACTTACTGCTATGTGATCAAATCGGTGTATCGAATAGATTTGACATTTTAAGCTGTTTCCATTAATTTTCACGCTGAATCGCAGAGCCTTCGAGTGAACAGAAGTAGTGTGGTAGGCAACAAAATTAACTAGTTAGCAATAAAATTCGGTTGTGTTATGGCCCCAATTTGTTATTACATTTATAACACAACAGGAACAGCAAGGGATGACAAACGCAGTTTTAACAACTAAAACACATTTAATTAACAGACAAAGACAATAACAACTAACTAACAACTAATGATCAAGATTGAATTATAACAAAAACAAAAATATTTACAGTCCCTTTGGGTTTTCTGGTGATGTGCTGGGTGAGAAAAATCCACAAAAGAAACTTAACAGGTCTTGAACAGAAATGACAGGTCTGGTCACGCGTATCCTTCTTCTTGCAATTTCTCCTACTACTTTACTGTCTCAATTCTTTTCCTTATATACTCTTTTGCAGACCCCACCCACATTTAGACCTCTTTTTTTTATTTTCTGGGACTTTCCCCAGACATGCCCAGGACATGTCTAAACATGACTCCAGTCTGAGCTTAACAAAAAAAAGGTAAACACTGCCATCTAGTGGCCTATATTCACATTACAGTTGAAACTATCAGCGAATCTAATAAGTGAATATAAACGTTGTACTCCAACGAACACCAATAACTACAATTAATTTAAGGTAGCTAAATGAACAAATGGCATGGTTATGCTAAATCATTAATAGCTGCTCACGTCATCTACTTTAACTTTAATACGAATTTAACAGCTTGTTATCTGACGATCAAAATAAACTAAAGTTGGGTGCAGAAAATGACGCCAACAACAAAATTCATTAGGGGTCAGCTAATGCGACAAATTTCCCAAAAATGCAGTCAATTGATAAACTTACCTGCAAGCGTGTTCCTATGAAAATAAATTCATTGACTGGAACAATTGCTTTCCCCATGACACGCATTACTTCTGGATTTCCTCGATTTCTATTGGAGTCTATGGAAGTGTCAAATAGTGATATAAGTCGAAAACAAAGCTCTATCTCAAAAATCTGCCAAATTTAAATCCAAGATATCTTGGCATTTAACCCATAGAGCAGTGCTTCTCAAACCTCTCCTGGAGGACCACCTGTCCTGCATGTTTTAGATCTTTCCCTGTTTTAGCACAGGTGATTAAAATGATCAGCTCGTTATTTACCCTCTAAAGCTGATTGATAACATCCTGATTATTTGAATCACCTGTGCTGGGGCAGGGAAAGATCTAAAACAGGCAGGGCAGGTGGTCCTCCAGGAGAGGTTTGAGAAACACTGCCATAGAGCAATATTCTAGGACAGGGGTCCTCAATCTTTCCCAGAAAGGGCCGGTGTGGGCGCAGGCTTTCATTCTAACCCAGCAGTCACACACCTGACATCACTAATTAACCCCTAGAGTCTTTGCTGAAGACCCTGATTAGTAGAGACAGATGTGTAACGGCTTGGTTAGATTGAAAGCCTGCACCCACACTGGCCCTTTCTGGGAAAGATTGAGGTAACAGACAGAATGAATGACTGACATAAACCAACTACCGAATGCCCCGCTGTGCGCATGGGCACCGACGCACCGAGGCATAATAATGCACCGAAATACAAAAAAATGCATATGCTCTCAAAACAGCCTGATTTCCACTGTGTCAAGTCCTTCCAAGGATGTTTTGGGTCCATGAGTCGTTCGGAGAACATTACTTCCGGAAGCGACGTATTTTGGTGTTCAGATATAGAAGTGGGCGGGGTATTTGGGTCAGAGAGGCGTGTATTACACATGATTGGTTAACTGAATTCCAAGTTGCCCAGTTTGGGCGTGACAGAGGGTAGAGCGAACACAACTGCAGGCGTTCTGTACCTCTCTTGAAACAGTGTTCAACACTGGACTCCTCAACTCTTCAGATCTGAGAAAGAGATGGATTCCTGGTTTGAAATAACAAAGAGCGATTGTGTGAAATAAGATACGGAGACGAGACAAAGGCCACCCTTGCCGTCGAAAATGAGTAATTTTTATTTTCAGTCGTTGCCCCTTTAACGGCGGCATCGAAAAACGGGATTGTTTTTCCTCATTATTGGACATTTAACGTTGCGTGCAGCTGAGGCTTCCAGAAGAAGTAGCATCTGCGTTGTTCTCACATCTGTCCCGTGAAAGTGAAGACCATCCTTTTTATGGAGCGTCTTCGTGGACTAACGATTAATCAGACTGACTGACAAAGAGTTTTCTAGTGTCTTGGCTCGAAGTGCCCATCAGAAACCTCCGCTTCGACATAAGGACCAAAAAGCAACTGGTGATTATGCTCAATTATTCAATCTATTTGTCAGTCTAGAGTGGTTTAAGGTAAAGGCTAACCATTTTTTACAGATAGTGATGCATCTTATGCTCATACTGTCTCGCTAAAGATATAATCGTTTGAATTCATGCGATGATGAAGGAATAAGCTGAGTAGATTACTGATTTGCGTGATTTGCTACTTACGTGCGGACATGCCTTCACGAAAAGCCTTCACATCGCAAATGCGTGTAGTTGTGTTGTGGCATGCATCTCTTCTCCTGACTGGAAATCTTGATTACTTTATCGATATCTCTTCGCTCGCTAAGTCTGATATCGACCTATAGTTCTTGAGTGAAGTTAGGGAAGTATTTAATTCGCCGTTGTATTACACGTATGCAGTTGTATTTGTTGAACACCTTGTGTTTACTAGTGTGATTGTCTTAATGTGTCCAGATAGTTGGCCGGGCAATGCATTCGAAGTTGGCAACTCGAAGCCCCCTTTTCTGTTCAAAATGGTGCAGTATTTTATGAATCCGTCACCAAGGCCCAATTTCGTGTCATTTGTTTGGTTTACGTAAAACCAACTCTGTGTGAATGGGTATTCAGACTCGAGACGTGTGTTGAAGTGTTTGGCTGCGAAGGTGTCTGTCTGCGTGAAATATTTGAAATGCAATGCAACCACCGCGGTTCGCCAAATGCTGAATATTTATTCAGATACGATGCTTAGAGAGCCGGTCAAACCCGTTTTTCTTTTGTGGAAGACTTTACTTGAGTCACGGTAGTTTGCAATAGCTTACTCATCTTGGTGTTGAATTTCATGCTATAGACAGGGTACTACTTCAGCGATTGTCATTCAATTGCCGCACCTTTTTAACGTGGGCCTTGTTGGATACCTGAAAGAAAATAATATTAATCACTGTGAGTAATGTTAAATGTGCGTCTCTCTTTTGGCAAAAAAGTCTGTTGCCAAACTATTTGTTAATCCTCAAGTTGTCCAAGTTCTTAAGAGTATTTTACGCAGCCTTGTCACAAAGCTTTGTTTCCTTGCATGCAATGGAATAGGGTAACACTTTAATGTAGCCATATCGCTCCTTCCCTGGTGGAAAGACTGGCTGTACTGGGAGATTTATTATATTTATGTAAAATGCCGGGGCACGGAAAGGAGTGAAAAATCAACAGAGCTGCTACTATATTTCAACGCTGACAGACTTGAGAGTGATCAGTCATCTCTTTCCCCAGGACCGCGATGTTGCTGGCATCCGCCGTTGTTGTGTGGGAATGGCTAAACGAACAAGGTCGCTGGAGACCCTACAGCCCGGCCGTGTCGCACCACATCGAGGCGGTGATTCGAAGCGACCCGCGGGGCGGTAGTGTCGTATTGGGGCAAGTGGACAGTCGCCTGTCGCCCTACATCATAGACCTGCAGTCCATGCATCAGTTTAGGCAAGACACGGGTAAGGTTAAAATAACTCTTGGCAGTTTGTGCGCACATATTGATGCTGAGGTACTGATGGAGGACTGAATCTTGCATTTTTGTCAGACTGTCCCTTCAACTGGGATGTATAAGTTTACACTGTGACATTATGATCACTCTCTGGACTTTCTCCATGTGCTTTTGCTGACCAGGGGTTCCCAAACTCGGGCCATGGTGCCTCCCTGTGTATGCTGGTTTTTGCTCCACCCTGGTTTGCAATCATAGGATTTTAACAAGCAGCAAATTTGTCTTAATGAGGTGCATTTTTGTTCAGAGCAGCAATTTATGCTCTCTTGACAAACAGTATTTTGACAGATATGCATACAAACAGTGAGGAATAAATTCCACATCCACTTTGCAATATATTAGTAACAACTGCATAAAAAGAGGGAAAAATGTACCCAATCCAAGGAAAAAAATCAATGGGTTCCTAATTGGCGAAACTGTGGACACATGGTTGCAAAAACTAACAATTTACTAAACAAGCGAATGACAGTCAAACATATTTTATTTTTTTTTGTGATCGAGTGCAAGCTAATTATTTTGAAAGAACTCTAATCACCTGACATCAGCAACCTATTTTGGAGGTTACTGATTTTTTCAGTACCCGATTTGATCTGCTAAAAATGCTTGCCGCAGAAAAAAAAACAAACAAAAAAATACTCAATATGCAACAGTCTTTTATTCAGTCTTTTATTCTTCATGGGACAAATGGATTTTTCTATTAAAATTTGGCCTAAAACAGCATATAACATTATAACAAATAACATTTAAACACAAAATGCACCCAATTTGGAAAATTAACAGCTTTTTAAAGTCCTATGATGGCAATTATGGTTGGGACAAAAACCAGCATACACAGGGAGGCCCCAGGACCGAGTTTGGGAACGCCTGCTTTGGACCACTCTTAATTTTACTCTTAATCATGAGTTGCCTAATCTTTGTTCTTAATCATTGCCCTCATATGGGGAGTAAAATATGTGAGAGAAAATACTTCATTTGTAAGACCGGGATGACAATTCAAGTCAGAGGTTGAATCTTGTTACTTGCATTTTATCCCTATGTTTTTTTTTTTTTTTTTTCCTTTTGCTGGTGGTCAGTATGATGAGGTAGAACAGCTGTGTTTCAACAAACCAATCTCTTTTCCCGATTACTGGCTGAATTTTTCATGCAGCTGTTGTTTTGCATGGGATTGGGTCGCAAAGACATGGAGAGAGGTGTGTGTGTGTGTGTGTGTGTGTGTGTGTGTGTGTGTGTGTGCGTGTGTGCGTGTGTGCGTGTGTGCGTGTGCGCGGGGCAGGGTGGTTAATTGAGTTTGGGAGAGGTTAGTTGATTTGGCCACACATTATTTTCTGTGACATCAGAACAGCAAGAAGTGTATGTAGTTGTCTCTTCCTTGGTCTCTCACTGACACATGCACACAAAGCTAGTAGTTTATCTGTGTTTGGTATTTTAATTGAAGACTAGCGCAGTGCCTGTCAGAATGTGCCACGTTAGACCGGGCCAATTCCTTGGCATTTGGTATCACTGCTTGCAGCTTTCTTGAGAACTGCTTGGCCAGATGACTCCACACTCTGCACATCTATGGGTCCTCAGTAGTACTTTTGCCAAGTGTGACGTCAAGTGGTTGAAGAGTTGTGGAGAAAATCGAAGGGTAGACATGCCGACATACAACCAGTTCCCTTCTATTCTAGTTTGATAAATGGTTTGCTTGGGGGACCCCTTTGTATACTGGTTTCAATTCCAATCACTACTGCAGTCTCAGAATTTTAACAAGGTGGTCATTTTCACGTTTTGAGGGATTGTATCCTCACTTCAACCGCACCATAACAAAACTAGCTCTACATTCTATGAACATTAAAATCCAAATCTTCATTTTGTGTTTAATTTGCTATTTCCCAAGTAAGAACTATATAATGACTACGGATCAAATTCAAGAATTTGGTGCGTGTTGGAGTTGCCGATTAGGTTTCTGAATACAGGTGTTTTAATGCTCATGAAATATTTTCCTCAACTTCACGCAAATGCATCAGACTAGTTTTGATAAATTTTAATTTGCCCTGTCTTTGAATACTTTGTGATGTATATTTCCAAGACTATTGGTCCACAATGTAACCAATTTGAAGCCAATTTATGCTGTCATTTACTCACTCGCAATTTTTTGCTCTTTTAATGTGATGAAGTAATTTGTGATATTGTACAGTATGAATATGTAATGCATCAGGACGTTCAAAGGCACTGTTCGACATAATTTGACTTAAAAGGAGGAATAATCTTCGTTATGAATGATGCTATTAAGAATTATTAGCTACTCTGGGATTGCAATTGTGGTTGGGGCAAGAACCATTATACACAGTGGTCCACTCACCATATCTGAGTCACAAAATAAAATTCAGCCTGATTTTCCTTGGTAATTCGCTGAAGAACTAGTGCACCCAATTGGCCAAACTGTTTTTACTCCTGGCTCCTGTGTAAACGGCAGTGGAAGGGTAGCTGAATGGTAGATTAATTAGCCAGTATCCGAAGAGTTGCTGGTTGCTGGGATTCTAACTTGATCTGTGGAGATGAAGTTGGTAGGAACTCTGCCTTTGAGCCCTTCAACAAGGCCCTCAACTGCAAAATTGCTTCGGGGGCTTCGCCCATCTTTCTCTCTATGCCTGTTCTATTTGGTATCTCTCCCTGGGCATCATTGAAAAAGTGGAGCATGTTCTCAGTGGAACATGGTTTAATAAAAGGTTACAAGGGGAGGGTGGAAAAACAAGAGTTTTAAGAGTTTGAGGTTGGCGATTTGATGATGCGATTTGATTGATGACAGTGGGGAGGGAGGTGGGTAATGTACACCACTTTACCTTGGTGTCATTGTTTTGGAAAAACGGCACGTGAGAATAATGAGTAATGAAAGGGAAAGCTACTTTGTTGCAGAAGGAATGCCAGGGCTCAGTTGGATTGACTTGCTAAGATGGGCAATGACTGTCCTGGAGGATTGCTGACTGTGTGTGCTAGTTTTTGTTTCTACCAATTGCCCTGACTGAGTTGTACTCACAAACAAGGGTTAACTAATTGATTCGATTGCCATAACATGTTTTGTTAGGGACCCAAGAATAGTTTTTTTTGTGCTTGTTCAAAGGCGTTTCTGGAAACGTGGCAAAAATGTCAGATTTCATGAATGGCTCGGTAATTAAAAAAAATTAATAAAGGCCAGAAATTAATTTGCGAGCCAGGACCAGACATTGTACTTAGTACCTACCAGTAAAAGTGAATCTGGAGTCCCCAAGGTATTACCTGGTAATGAGCTGAATCTGTGGAAATGCTGGACATCGGCTAGTGCGACTGGGCTGGTGCTGCTGCACAAAATGCTGTAGACATGCAAGCGGATGCAGTTTATACCCCCTTTTGTGGCATAGCATGGCCTTTAAAGCAATTCCCGATATTTCTCTGTGACAACATGGAATGGTCGGCTTTGCTGATAAAGAGTGCTACTAACAGGTCCATCTTTGAGATCAGCTTTCTTCTCTCTCCTCCTGGGTAACTTTCAGAGCTCACATCAAGTTTGAAATGTGCGGGCAAATGAATGAAATGGTCTGTCTGCATGTCCAGTGCATTGTCAAACCCATAGTCCGGTTCAACGCAAATATTTCAGCGATAAAACAATGTGGAATGGTACGTTTTTGCAGTGTGAACTAGCGATCTTAGGTCATCCAGTGCCGGCACTATCCAGTTCAGGTGATTCGGTGAGAAGTTTACAACCCTGAAAAGAGCTGCTATTTCGCATATTTTTTCACCGATCCTTGGTATGAACTCTGCTATAATCTGCTACATCTCTCCATTACACTAGCCTGCACTGTGTTGCTTACTGCCTAGCAGCTGCTAGTGGTTGCCTCTCCCAGTTATGACGTCTCCCTTGTACTGGTGCTGTAGTGCTGGAAAGAACATCACAGTGCAGTCAGGTCAGCAGAGCCATTGACCATCATAATCCAGCAGAGACCGAAGGCCCCACCGCTTCAGCTGACATCATGGTTACCCCCTACCCCACCCAATTGCTTTATCCACTTCCTGTACTATGCCTCTGCCACCCACAGTGGGTATGAGGAGTACTATTTCCTGGTTGTCTGTCCATCACACCATCCGTCACAAGTATCTAATCCCCGCTATATCTGCTGAAAGAGTGGAGGCATTTTGACCGAATCAGACATAGTAACTCCCCACAGAGGAGCTGATTAGGTTTTGTAGGTCATTGGGTCAAAGGTCAAATAAGGTCAATTGGATCTAATTGCTAAAGATCAACTTTTAGGGAGTATGAAAAATCCTTTTTGTGGAACTGTGTCTTGTTCAAATTAGTGTGTTTTATGTTTGTAATATTTTTACATTTTTATGGTACTGCTTGGACTTTGATGAAATCTTTTTTGTCTTTAGATATTGTACTTCACAGTTCTTGGTTGGGGTAGTGCTTCAGCACTGGAGCTTTTGTGATGTTCCTCTCATTAACTGGCTCTGAGGAACACCGTTAGGCATGTTTGGCATCTTCACTTACATTAATCTGTCAAATTGGCTTTCGTTTACCCTTCAGTGTAATTCAGTTTGGCTTAGAGATTTGATTGTAGATTGTTTGTCAACCGCATGTGTTGCAATGCAGTGCATGAATGTCATTCGCTGTTTTACAATACTTAAATTCTGTGCGGTGTCGCTCATCAGTCTCAAAACATTCATAAATCAATCATACATGTTGCCTAAATAGTTTGCGGTCTACTTCTCAAAGGCATAATACCATTGCTAATTTTTGGCAACAACTTTTTTTTTTTGCACTTAAGCACTTTTTTGTGAAGCACTTTGGTGTGGCTCAGCCGTCTGTAAATGTGGTATAGAAATAAAATTGATTTGATTGATTGATTGAACTTGCCACAACTATTGGGCTATTTAGCCGTGCAGATGATACAGGGGAAGAACACAGACAGACAGACTGACCGACTGACTGGGGCAAATGAACAGGCAGGCAGACAAACAGGTTGGTGATTAGTTGCAGAGAAATGGATCTGAATAGCTGTCAGTTGTTTTTGCTGAGGTCTGACTTCTGTGTGGCTGTCTGACTTCTTGGTGCTGGTTTGTACTGTTGACTGTAGTCTGTGGTCTATCTGGTGTTTTGCCGTCTTGGAATTGGTCTATAATGGGTCTATAATGTTCAATTCAGTTCAAATTTATTTGCATAGTGCTTTTCACAGTGGGAATTTCACAAAGATACTTTACAGAATTTATTTTTTTTTTAAAAGAAAAACAAGCAAACTCTGCTTAGTCCTTGCAATAGAAAATTAGGCAAAAAAAAAAACTTGAAGCAAGAAGCCTCAAACAGTGGTGATTTCCCATTGGGGAAAAAATTTCAAGAGGAACCTGTCTATAATGGGGGACCCCATCCTCCACTGGCTGGCTAAAGATAACGAAGTTTGGATTAAAATCTGATAAGAAATCTGATATGAAATGCAAGCATTAGCGTCTCTAGCTCCAGGATGTGGTGAGGTGTGGGTGTAATCCCTGAGACAACTCGCCATTAATCATGTCGTCTAGAAACAGTCGACCCTCCTTCATCCGTCTCCTCCATTGTACCTCACATGCCTTGTGCTTGTTTTAAGCTGTAGCATCAATCACGTCTAGTTCACCTTGCGCAGAAAGCCAGCACCTGGAACTTAATTAAAACGCCTCCCCTAGGATTAAGGTTGTGACTCACTCCACTGGGATTATTGAAGTAACTTTGTGTCACTGTTTCCTCGTGAAATGACTTGCTTCTAGCCAGCAATACCATGCATACCTCCCCAGTGAATAAAGCGGTGACAAGACCCACTGCCATCATTGGTTGTGGGCTTTAGTTCAACAGCAGTTGGTTTCTCTGGTGAGCAGTCTGTCATATTGCCTGCGGTCTGTCGTATTGGCAGCAGGCTATCTTCCTTGTCAGTGTAATATTTCCTGTGTTCTGTCAGATTGGCAGTTGTCGGTCTCTGGTCAGCATTGTATAATTTTACCTCTGATCTTTTGATTGGCAGTTGTCTGTCACTGGTGAGTGGTCTGTAGTATTGCCTGCAGTCTGTCATATTGACAGTCGTCTGTCTCTGCTCGGTGATAAATAATATTGCATGTGTTCTGTCGTATTGGCAGTTGTGTCTCTGGTCAGCAGTGAATGTTATTGCCGGTGCTCTGTAATATTGACAGCCGTCTGTCTCTGGTCAGTGGTGTATAATATTGCCTGTGATCTGCCATATTGACAGTCGTCTGTCTCTGGTCAGGTCACATGATCTTGCAGGTGTTTGTGTCTCCCATCAGAGCTGCAGCTGACGCGGCACCTTCTGGTAGATTCCCGCACAGAGCGGCAGCTGTGCCCTGAGCCGGGTTTTAAGGGTCAGAGGTCAGAGAGTGAGGCGGGGAGGGAGGTGCGTCTTTCTGTTGCTATGACGATGTTAGAAAGACCCTGGCCCAGCACAAAGCAGCCACATTACCAAGTTTAATTTTCATGTGAAAAGTTGCGGGCGAAGAGGGGGAAGAGTTCAGAGGGGGGGGCGGGGGGTGATGGTGAGATGGAGGAGGGAAAGATACTGGGAGCAATGGAAAATTAAAGAAAGCAAAAAGCATATGAAAAAATGCAGTGGCACTTTGAAAAAGTTTTTTGAGGTTTTTGGCACCAAACACTTTTTAAAAGTAAAGTTTCTTTGCTTTGTTCTCTGCTTTTGAGTGCTTGAATATCAGAACACATGTCAAACATTAATTAAAAAAATGAAATATTTCTGTGCAATTTTAGTATTTTGTTGATTCACATAATAGTTGGCGTGGCCTCAAAAAAGTCTTAATTTTATCAGAATCATCAGGATCATACAGTAATCACACAGCCTGTATGTTAAGGAACTGCAACAAGTTCTCTAGTATGCTTGGAATAACCTACAGTATGCTAAACTACCCGTAACTATTATAGTAGCAATTAAACCACAAGACGGTGTTCCCAATTTTTAAGCAAAGGGCACTCACACCATTTACAGGCTCTTTATATCTCATTTTCATATATTCTAAAACTATTCATCTCACTTCTTTTATACGCATCCTTGCCTAACGGATGTTTTTAAGTGATCCGCTGACATCAGCACAGTGCTGTGTTTTTGGGTGGTATTGTGGCAAGGCACTCACTGGGGCACATTACTCAATCCCTTGGCCCAACTGTCTTAGGTGTCTGCACCAGTCCAGGATTGGTTTTGCGTGGGTAGGCGAGGCACCTCCGCAAAGGCCGGTTAAGTCGCGTCTTCCTTCAGCCGAAAAGCGAGCCTGAAGTGAAGGCCCAATATCCATGGGAGGCCCCCCCCAAAGAAAAAAGGAACAATAAACTCTAAAAGGGGCCAGGGTGGCACAATGCAGCCTTATCAACGCAGTCACCCGTCTTGCTGCCTATGGAGTGCTGTCGTAATTTTTAAAGGGCCCCAATTCTGTCTGTCCCCTCCCCATTACTACCCCATGTCTGCAAGAAGACTTTGTCCCCCCCCACCCCCATCCCGCTTCATTTAGAAACTGAGGGCGGGAGGGGGGCAGAAGAAAGAGGGAAAGGGGTAGGAGAGCGAAGGAAACCGGTGCGATTGCAGATTTAACGACCGCCCCCCCTCACGGTCACGCTCCACTGCCATTATATAGCTGCCCTGTCCCCACTACTCTCCTTTCTCTCTCTCACACGATGGACGCCGAACAGAGATGGATTTTTTAAGTAACGACTTAAGCGACTCAGGCACAGAGCATGGACCCTTCAGTTTTAACGCAAATTCTCCAGAAAGTGAGGTTTTGAGCCGTGCGGTTCTTCATCAGACTTCGAGTCCATTTTTAGAGAGTCCAACTTCCATCTCAGCTCCAATCTCTTGATGTGTGTTTTTTTCAGATCCACATGGATGGATATTTGCCCGCAGTCAGCACTATGAAGGGTGAAAAATAGACTGCGAAAATTAATTCTATCTAACCGCTCATTTGACGATCTGAAAATGTGACTTGATTGATCGCAGGAAAACTGGTCCCACAGAGACTCAAGGCCTGCGGATGGCTTTGTTTGATCTTCCGATGCCTTCTTGCCCCTCCCCCAACCACACACACACACACACATGCGCACAGACTCCGTTCCCATGCAGTGGGGTAAATTGACACATTCAGTCTGACAGGCTTGGAGGCAGGACAGGAGGTCAGTAGGCTTTAGAGAGTGAAGACAATGGAGAAGAGAAAACAGATGGTGACACCTGCCACACCTGCCCAAAGAGTCTGGCTTAGACATGTGTGCACACACACGCACACCCACCACGCACACGCGCACACAAATCCTTTTACCTCTGTCCTCTCGAGAGCATAACATTGATTTCTCACCTTACTTCTAACCTTAAGTCACAATTCGCCTTTATAGTTGTGAGGACTGGCAAATAGCCTCACTTCCCAAAAATGTCCCCACTCTTGAGGAAAAAAAACGTGTTCTAATCCTCACCATGTAGCAAATACAAGAACACACACACACACACGCTGCAGCATCAATCCAAAGCATTGTAATATGATGGTTTGAGACCTGCGGGGATGGTAGGCTGGCTGTTTCTTTTCTTTTAGGGTTTGAGTGCTCTCAGCAGTAGGGTGTGAGCCATTGTCTAACCCTGAGGCTTTGTTTACTTTTTCTCCCAAATACACACACTTTTGTACACACACACACACACACCTGTGGGTCTTAATTTGGGTGGGGGTACGCTCTTCAAGCAGGCCTCGTGCCCTGTAGAGCTGAAGAGGCCCTGCTGCTCTGGCGAAGGACTGAACTATGGCCTTGGGGAGATGATGATTCCAGCATCCAGTGAAGGTCATGATTGGCTGGATTTGGGCCATGTGCTGCCATGTCTCTGTGTGATTGGCTGACAGGCAATGACATCCTGTAATCTAGCAGTCGTTTCCCTGGCCATGTAGAACCTTGAGAGGGAAGTGAAATCCAGAGAGAGTAACTTTGGTCCTTGATTGTTGTCATCAATGGTAGTGCAAGAGTGCAAGTTCTGGAATCTGGAAAAGTCGCTGAACTCAGGATTTTGTTTTCTCTTATTCCTTATTTTTTCTGCAGTGATGCCAAAAATCTATAAACCCAGACTGCCCCTTCAGTCTGCTCTTTGTTCTGACTTTGTTCTGCTTCAATGAAGAGCTCATTTTGAGCCTAGCGTTCGGCCGTTAGTTAATCCCCATCACACTGCTCTTCCTCCAGTCTTTCTCACGGTTTTGGGGGAAGAGTTTTTGCTTATACAGAAACCTGCTGATTCTGTGTTATTTTTTCCACATTATATTCCCTGAGGGACGATCCTGATTGTTTGCTTGTGGCCCTTCCTAACCTCCATGTGTGGATGAGACCCTGCTGGTGTGTATGAAAACCTGCAGGACCAGATTTACCAAAGGAATCGTGACTCGCTGTTTTACTCAAGGAATTGTTACTCTTTTTGATCTACGGAAGGAATTGTGGCTATCACTTATTTACAAAAAGAATCAATATTCACAATGATTTATTAAAGGAATTGTGACTAGTTAAACTAGTAATCTAGCATGGATTTGATCTGCACAATATATACTCAGGTACCTTTTTGACTCAGTAAGAGGTCACATAAATGGCACTTGTTTACTACCTCGAAACAAAAACATAGCGTTCGTTGCAGTGGGCTCTCTCATTCATTAAGCCAGTGGTCTTCAACGTCGTTCCTGGGGACCCACTGTGTATGCTGGTTTTTGTTCCAACCGCAATTGTAATTGCAGATTTTTAAGTAAGCTGTTAATGTCTTAATTAGGTGTTTTTCATGTTTAGAGTTGTTAATTACTCTCTCTAGCCAAGTGTTGCATAGAAACATCTATACATGCCATGAAGAAAAAAATACCCTAGAAGATGGTGTGATTATATCTGTTCTGCAAGAAATTTCAAGTAATATAACATTTCAGACAGATCGAATTAGACACTGAGGAAACCCATAAACCCCAAATTAGGCTGCTGGACACAACTGTCAAGTTATTTCAAAAAACTTCACGTAATCTTAATTAGATTTACATAACACAACTGGTTTTACTTTTTACCATTTGCTTGTTGAATAAATTTGTCATGTGCCAATCAGTTTTCAAAAATTAGGAGCCAACTACATCTATAATTTGATTAGTTACATTGTTTTCTCTCGTTTGTATGCTTATACATTGCATTTTTTAAATTCTTGATGGCAAACATAGATATTTCTGTTAACTTGTGAGTTAAGAGGACACATAACTGCTGTAAACATGAAATGGGCTTAAAGACAAATTAACAGCTTGTTAAAAAATCTGCAAATACAATTGCGGTTGAACAAAACCAGCATACGCAGTGGATCCCCAGGAACGACATTAAAGACCACTGGCTTGATGAAAGAGAGAGCCCACTTCAACTCATGCTGTTTTTCTTTCAAGGCAGTAAACAAGTGCTATTTATGTGACCTCTTACAGAGTCAAAAAGGTACCTGAGTACAGATTGTGCAGATCAAATCCATGCTAGATTACTAAGCTACAAACTGCAGACCATTTGCCATAGCTTTGCAATATCCCCATAGATACTACTATATACTCTGCACATGTGAGCATACATGGCGATATTGTTTTCACAAAATATCTATTTTACGTTTTGGAGGATTACATCAAAATAAAGCAGAACACCTCTCTAATTTTTTTGATATTATAGAGTTGAAGTGATGACGATGAGCATAAAACAAGTTCCATTTTGATATCAGGTGGCATCATTGAGAAGGGGGGCCAAAGTTCAGTACCCCCAAAAAGGGTTTTCATCCAATAGTTTCCAGACCATCGGAGCTAACATTTATTTGACTGCAGATTCAGAATCCGCACAAAAAATTACAGAAGACTGACAATTTTGGTGCCAATAGGTGCTATAGTTTTTGATTTATTGTGAAAAAAGCGTTTGAAAAAAGTGGGAGGGCATGTCGCAACGTACCTGAAAGGCCATTTTTAAAATGGCTGCCATTTTTTAACCAATTGGAGTTGGCAGACAAAATTTTGGGATTTTTTTCCATGTACATATAGCAACTGCTGGTGGAAATATCAGGACAATCTGAGAGATGGTGGTTACAAATGCCCAGGCTATTGGTCCATTTGAGATGGAATGGCCCTAAAGGAATTCTGACACACTGATTTACAAAAGGAATTGTGTCTTTCACTGATTTACGTAAGGAATCATGACTGACAATGGTTTATTTAATGAATTGTGACTCCCATTGATTAACTAAAGGAATCGTAACTCACTTTAGAGGAATCGTGAATCGCATTGAGGCACTGAGGCCACAATTTCTTTGTGGGATTTACGGAACACCATGGGTCGAAATCATTATTGGGACGCAATTTGCCAAGATTTGGTGACACATTATTAAATGTGTTCATGTGTGTCCCATACCTTGAATGATTGTGTAGAGACAGAGTGGAGATCATGTACATTCAGTCAACAAAGTATCGCTTTTAATCTTCTGAAGCAGGGCTACCCAACTCATGGTCCACGAGGTCTGAGAACTGCGATTTGGGCAGCCTGTTCTACAGCATGTATTAATTGTGACACCCCGCTCCCATGTGCAGATTTTTTAGATCTTCTAAAGCCAGGCAATGTTTTTTGCTCAGGGACCATATGACAGGTTAGTGGGTGTGTGTATGAGGCTGTATGCACACCAGTACAATATCCTTAAATTTTGAAACCATCACAAAACAGAAAATGGCTTTTCCCTGCAACTGTTTTGTATGTGAGCTTTAAAGTACTTTCCCTGGTGTCAGTGGGCGTAGTGCTGTCCTTCGACTGCCGCTCAGGGTGCCTCGATTCTATTGGCTGGAGTGCGAAACGCCTTCTTTTGGCATGGATTTTTGTTTTGTCCCAGCCAAGTGTTGTATTACAGAGCAGAACTGATGTAAAATCATTTAACTGTAGACTGCAGTTCCTGTCTGGAAATAAAAGTCTGAATATTTTATTGCTGTTACAGATTATTTGCATACTCTTCCACTGTTAAAATTTGGAATGTCCGCATTTCCATTTTACAAATAGGATTTGTTCTAATTGTCAGACAAGACCACTGTTTTTATGGGGGTGGGGGGGTGGTGGCATGGGAGCATGGTTTTGTTTTTTGCTTGCTCTACATTGCTTGATTGTAAAGCACTCAAGATCAAGGTTTAGCGGGATCATCAGAAAGCAAATTGAACCAAGCTGGAGCTAGGATCAAACAAAAACGCATGGTGGGATTGGCTCACAGAGGGGGCTACTGGCTTGGTGCTCTCCTGTTGTGGCTTCTGAAGTGCTGCTAAGTCCTGAAACACTTTGCCTCAGTTCATTACCATCTATCTGAGTGTGCATTAAAACCTAATCCAACTTCCAACTATTCTGAAGTTTTAGTATTGTGGTATCCTGTTGCCCAGAATCTACCATTGTGACGGGGCTACGCTTATATTTTTCGCAAGGAGCATGTGTGCCTCAAAATTTGAAAAGGAATGTATCGCACATAAATGCAGAGCTGTGGAGAAGTATTTGCCCTCTTCCCAGTTTCCTCTGATTTTTGCATATTTGACACACTTAAATACACTGAACAAAAATATAAACGCCTCATGTCAAATATTGATGCCACATGGAGTTAACAACTCTAAGTGAGCATATGCTGACTTTTACTTGTACAATAGGCATATTTCTCTTGATTTTTGTTCCATTTTTTTAAATCCATCTCTCTGTCAGTGAGCATTTGCTCAGTGATGCAGTGATTACACCCAGTACATGGATGTGGCATCTCCAGACGGTGATCAGACGCAATGAGCAGTACCCAGACACTCCTTATACTGGGGACAGCAAAAGGCCTCTCCAAAATGTCAAATTTTGTCAAAGGTCATCATGCATCAGATGTCTCAGGTCATGCAGGAACGTGCCAATGGCATCCTGGATGCAGGGATGTCCTTCAGAGCGGTCGCTGTGCAGCTGAATGCTAACTATCAGAAGATGGGCCGTTTGAGCATTGGTTTCCGACAGACGGGCAGTGCTGCAAATCGACCTCATCCACGTCGGCCACTTGTGACCACACCAGCACAAGATCGCTACATCCGGCTCGTCCACCTGTGGGATCGGCTTAGATCAGTGACACGCACAGCGAATGAGACAGTTGGTCTGCACAACAGACGCATCACACCACAGACAATCCGTAACCGCCTGCGAGAAGCCAACTTGCACGCTTGGTGTCCTCGCCGTGGTCTTGATCTCGCCGCTGTCCGGCATTGGAACCAACTCGCATGAGCAAACGCACACGTTCGATGGTCCTTGGCACGCTGGAGAAGAGTGCTATTCACAGACGAATCCTGGCTCCCATTTTTTTGTTAATAAACAGTCAAAAATTGAAGGAAAAAAGCCTTCTTACCCTACCTGGTCCTATGTGGAAAAAAGTATTTGCCTCCTGAGTCACAAGATCAACAAAATTAAGCAATAATTTGTCTCAATTTCATTTGACACAACTAGGCATGATTACTGCCTGCCCTGTTGAGACTTAACATCTCTTAAACAAGTTACTGTCATTGTGTCGCCCTCCGCATGTACATGCTGGAGCTAAATATGAGCAAAATTGGTCAACTGGCTCTTGAGATATTGTGTAAACAAGGTTTATGGAGGCAAAACCTATGTAATTGCACTGTGACCTTAAATGATCTCAAGGTCTCCAAAATCAACTGGTGTGGTGGGACCCCCACAAGTAAATGTTGGTGCTAAATATGAGCAAAATTAGGCTGCTGTTTCGTGAGATCGCGTTTATAAGGTTTACAAGGGCAAAATCTGTGTAATTGTGCTGTGACCTTAAATGACCTCAAGGTCACCAAAATTAACTGGGGTCGCAAGCTCCCCCCAAATACTTGTTAATGCCAAATAAGAGCAAAATCGGTCCAGCAGTTCTTGAGATATCACTTTCACACCAACGGGACAGATGTATGTGCAGACGTACGGACGGATCTGAATACTATGTTCCACGCTCCGTGACTGCAGGGGACAAATAAAACCTTTCTGGCATTGTGACATGGACAAAAAGTGGCACATGATGCTATGATCTTAAGAAATTCAAGAACAGATGAGAAACAAAGTCTTTGCCATCAGTCTGGAAAAGGTTACGAAGCCATTTCTAAGACTCTGAAGCTTTGAGAAACCACAGTGAGAGCCCCTATCTACGAATTGAGCAAACTTGGGACAGTGGTCATCCTTTCACAGGAACAGCCAGCCTACCAAAGATCCTATAAGAGAGCATGTCGAGGACTCATCCAGGAGGTCATTAAAGAACCCAGAACAACATCTAATGAACTGCAGTCCTCATTTGCCTCTATTAAGCTCAGTGTATATAGCCTGGAATCCATACATATCAAGTGCTGGTTGCTCCCAACGGTCACTGACTGATATCAGTCTGGCCTTAGTCGTATATCCAGCGTTTAGCCCTTACGTCACTAATGAAGTGAATATATGAATATTCATGTTTTCTGCTCTTGGCTGATTGGATGACCTTTTGGTGAGAACCACTAATTGAATACGAGTTAGCTGGCCAGCAACGATATTCGTGAATGTAATTGACATGAACTTCAAAATTAGATTGCGGCTTGCTTGCATTTACTCTTGGAGTGGTTGTTAGGTTTTGAACAAGATAATGTTTGGCCTTATCTGCATTTTGTTTATTTCAGTGGGATTCTCCGGTGTAATAAAGGCTAAATTAAATAATACTAAATTACATGACGTATTTCACTGTAATTGGCATTAGCTATAGCTCGAAGGACATGACTGCATCAGCTAAATTAATTGTGATACTCCACCCAAAAACTTTGTATTTGCATATCAATTACTCACCATTAGATGTCTTGAACAGATGAAGTTGTTCTTCACCTGGCGCAACTTCATGGCCACTGGAGAGTTTTGAAAAATTATCCAAATTCCATTTTTGCTGGAAGCAAATGGGGTCACCCACAAAACGTCCATAGACAAACTTTCAAACCATCGTCCAACGCAGCGTCCAGTATAATCCAAGTCTGCTTTGTCCACTCGTATCCTCAGAACTCTAGAAACATGGTTATTTTTTCCTAAAAATAATATAATAACACAGTTCTGCTTCAAGTAAGATTTCACATTCAACGGAAGGCCCGCCTCCTGGCTCGTTCATTGCCCGGTTCAAATGAATATTCGTCTAAACACGAGCCGGGAGGCAGGACTTCCGTTGAATGCAGAACTGTGGTATTATTAATTTTTAAGTCTGTCTAAAGGGGCAGGGCACATATCTCACATGGATTTTGTGCGAATATTTGAAAGTCAAACGCTGGCCTATGGACTGAGGCCAGACATACAAGCAAGTGACCGTTGAGAGCGACCAAAGCTTGATATGGATGGCTTCCAGGCTACAGTGTATGCAATTCCACGATAAGACAGATCAGACAAAAATGGCATTCATGGGAGAGCTGCAAGGTGACGACCACTGTTAACCTAAATTAACACTGACTTATCTCACATTTGCCAAAAAAAAAAATCTCTGACCCCCAAGACTATTGTGATAATCGTTTGTGGACGGATTAGTCAAATGAGGAACTTTTTGGAGGACAGGGATCCAGTTACATCTGGCTTGGAGCAAACTAAGCATTCCACAATAAGAACATCCTATCAACAGTCAAACGCAGTGGTGGTGGTGTGATGGTTGGGGTCTACTTTGGTGCTTCCGGATCTGGGCGACTTGCATTAATTGATGGAACCAGTAATTCTGCTCTCTACCAGAAAATCCTGATGGAAAATGTCTGGCCATCAGTTGGTGACCCAAGGCTCTAATGCATTTGGCTTATCCAGCAAGACGGTGATCCAAAACTCACTAGCAAGACCCCCTCTGAATGGGTCAAAAGAAACAAAATAAAGGTTTTGGAGTGGCTGAAACAAAATCCTGACTTGAATCCAGTTGAGAAGCTGCAAGCATGACCTTAAACAGGCAGTTTATGCCCAAAAACCTTTTGTTGTGGCTGAAATGCAACAATTCTGTGAATAAGAGTGGGCCGAAATTCCTCCGCTGCGATGTAAAAGACTCATTGCTAGTAATTGGCGAATGTTTTATTGCAGATTTGCTGCCAAGGGTGGCACAACCAGTTATTGGGGGGAAATATTATTTTTTCTTAAGGGTGATGAAGTTACTAATACTCTATATCTTGAAAAAATAAAATGATCATTTTAAAGCTGGATTTTGTGTTTACTCTCATTGTCTTTGTCTATACATCAAAATTAGATGAGCTGAAAAATTTTAAATTTGACAAATAAGCAAAAATGGAAGAAATCTCTACAGCGCTGTACGCCCCTGAATATACTTAACTCCTAGTTGACACACGTCAGTTTTCAGGAGCAATTATTGTGCCTTGTATTACCTTCACTATTCAGCTGGCTGTTATGCTTTAGGCTTTGTTCGATACTAGGCTGTTTTGGACATGCCAAAGTCTGTAAACCCCTTCTAAACATTTCTTTCTTACTGCAGAGAGATTTTTTTGATGTGGAGGTCTTGTTACTCAGTTACCTGTATTCGACCCTTGTAATCCCCTCTTACTGCTGAGTAATTGCGCTGGTGGATCGGGTTGTGAATAATCCACCATTGTTGCCCTCTCATTATTATTAAATCCCAATGAGAAGAACAAATTTATTTTTTTCCCCTCAAATTACAAGGTGCTGGATCATGTTTAAATGGCCATTTTGAGGTGAACTGCCTGTTCAGATCAGGTTTGTGCAAACGACTTCTGGGAAATATTAAACTGTGTTCCTTTCCTCGGTGCTCACTGGAAGATATCTGAAAATCAGCGTTTTGCACAAATTCACTTTGGTTCTGATGGAAAGTAACTCCTCGTGGAGTAAGTTTGTTGCTCTGCTCTTGCACCCTGTGTAAACCTCTGTAAGATCCTTGTTCCGCTGCCTACTGCAGGTACCATCCGGCCAGTGCGGCGGAGTTTTTACGACCCCACCTCGGCCCCGGGGCAGGGCTGGGTGTGGGAGTGGGAGAACGATGTGGGCTCCTGGACGGCCTACGACACGGAGGTGGGAATTGCCATCCAGGCGGCCCGGGACCGGGGACAGCCCTGGGTAGACCTGACACCGCTGGGGTTCTGCTGCACTGTCGACTTCCAGAGCATGACTCAGATTAATGGGCAGAACCAGCAGCGCCGGAGGGTCCAGAGGCGATTGGACCGGGCCTACCCCCTGGTGTCAGGGGCCCTGCCTAAATCTCAAGCCTGGCGGGGTGTGGGAGGGTCTACAGGCGCCCTGCTCGGGGTGGGGGTCAGTGGGGTGCGCCCCGGGGGGTACCCCTCCCAGTCCACACCGTCCCTCCCCCAGCTGGGACAGCCCTGTGCTTGCCCGCAGTGCATGCTGGTCCAGAGCGTGAAGACTGCCACGGTGACCCAAACCTTGGGCCGTAAGCCCCTCCAGGCCAAACCCCCCAGCCCCAAACCTGCCCGGGGGAGCCCCCAAAAATGCTACTCCCACACCCTCCCCCACTCCCTCTCGTCCCGCAAGAACCGCCCCAGCTTCAACCACTCGCTGTCCCTGCTGGGTCCGGCGTCCTCCGACCTGCCCCTGTCCTCCACCTGCCCACCTCCACCGGCCCGGCCCTTATCCCCACCCTCTCCTACCACCACCGCCCGAAACTCCGCCTCCTCCACGCCCACCACCACCACCTCCACCGCCCCTCTGGTGCCCACGGCCACACTCATCACCACTGCGTCTGGGGCCCCGCCCCCTCGCCCAGCCACCTGCGCCCCCGTCCCGACCCGAGCGAGTCTGGCTGGACTCAGCCGTACTGCCCTCCAGCGCATCGCCATGGAGCAGTCGCGGGCACTCGTCGCGTCAGGGTGAGCTCGCCGCCCCTCCCCGACACACACCTACACAACTCAGCCCCACCTGAGATCATAACTGTAAAATCCAGGTCAAGAAAGGAAAAGTCTTACCCAGTGTTTTGTTTGGAACTCTGGGATTTGCTAATTGGCTAAAGGAATTTACTTATTGATTTCTTCAGCCGGAAAGTGGGTTAAATCTGTTGGCTGACTTCCTGGGCTGAAGAAACAGATGATCTGGACTTCTGCTGTCTGAACCATAGATTTGATGCCTCTGCAGCCCTTTGCTTCAGACCAAAGTCTGACTAATAAGATCTAGAGGGCCATTTATCTGCTCAATTAAGATGCGTATCCACTAAACACTTTCAGTTTAGTACCCATTCAATGGGTATGTAACCTGTATGGACCAGTACCTAACATCACATCTAGTTTGTGTTTCCACCACATTCAGTCCTCTTGATTGTAGGCGAGGTTGTTACCGAATAGCAATAGCCATGTCAACCACGTTCTTGGTTGAGCAAGAGTGACGATTCTCTCTTGACCAGTCAACTGCGGTGTTTCTTGCCGCACCTATTGATATCAAATCAGTGTGCTGGGGACAGAGGAATAACATTTGAACAGTTATTTTGGTGCCATTCACAACTTTTGACAATGAAAATGCAAAAATCACCATTCTAATACATAACAAGCTGAACTGAGCGGAATTGCTCGGTGGAAACGAGGTTAGGAGCTTATATTTTAGTCATTAGTATTTGTTAGCTTGTAGAACAGAGATGATGAACATTAATTTTACTGCTTTAAGTGTCAGTTCGCCAGGAAGGCTAATTTCTTTCTGCGGTTTCCCTGCAAGCTGATGGAATAGAGCAAGAACTGTTGAATGCATAGAAACTTGTCTACTTCGACAGACTGTACCTGAACTTATGACACTTCATCATTAAATGGGTAAAATATGGAGATAGGTTACAAATACAACAAAAAAGCAACAAGCGGGGGCTGCCAGGGTCATTTGTGTGCCTCCTGTCTCCGTGTGACGCAGGCATATTAATGCATACCTATTCCTTTCTTGTGGTGCAGAACTGTCGCCCTCTACTGTGTTTTATTGGATTTTGTTTGCAAGGTGCAATTGACAAGTGTCCATGGGTATCAACCATATACAAGGTGAAAAACAAAGTCTTTCACAATGTGCTTTGCCTGGAACCAGACAGACTGGAACAATGAGTCTTCAGAAAGCTGGATGAAGACGTGGCGCAACATGCCCTTATGAACTTATCGACTTTTAAGAGCCACTCAAGGTTTTACTACACTGTTTGAATGAACACAGAAAAAATCATGCTAAGACTGTGCTGAGAGCTGATTTCTCTCGAAATAAGACTGCTTTTCCCCCTGTTCTCGTGAAATCTCGGATAAACTTTCCGTCTCCCTTATACCTGGGAAACTGTAGTGTTTTAATCACACGGGCACAGGCCGTTCAGCGAGGGAGCCATGTAACTGATCACGTGATCTCTTGCGCTGCGTTTGTCTCGTATAGTTCAGTGAGAGGTGTTTTCGATGGTGTCTAAGAATGCTTACTCTGGATTACTTCAGCTAAATGTACATTTTTAAAAGGTGTTTTTTTTTTTTTTTTTTTTAAGTGGCGTGTGCTTTCTTTGGTGTAGTTTACTGAAGTGTGCCTCCGGTTAAGTTTGGGGGGGGAAAAAAGTGCTTCTTTGGTGTTGGTTTAGCTATGATACTTTGTCTAGTTTAGCCCCTTAATCTCTAACTTAAGTTTTCTGTAAAGCAGGTTCAAGGTCAAAAAAGCATTCTTTTAATGCTGTTGGAAAATGTCAGGTACATATTCTGTATCTGCTGGTCGCAGCTCTTATACACATTTCCCTGTTATGTAGCAGGACATATTTTGGATTATTGGAAACCTTTGTATCTCCATGAGAATTTAAAGTAAGCCTGAGGTTTTACAGGTTTGCAGTGGGAGAAGTTAAGCTATTTGGAGTTAAATGAACATCACTCTGTGGCTTCTCAGGTGTACTAATTGATGCTTGGTGTGGTTTACTCCTGAGAGCAGTGTTCTGTCGGCTGTATCTGAGGAGTGCAGTGGTGATTATGGGGGGTTGGATGGTTGTGCTGTGGGGGGGGGGGGGGGGTAGATGGAGAGCGCGTCGGGTTGAGCGTCGGGGAGCATAAGGTCGTGTGATTGCTGTCGCTGTTGGCGGTAAATCTGCTTGGCTGTGTGACTGATGGCCATCTGTACAGAGCAGAGGGAGACTGGAGTGCAGGAACGTGGCCCGGGGGAGACGGAGTGAGGGGGTTGGAAGAAACTGAGGTGTGTGCGCGTACGTCTGTGAGTGTGTCTGCGTGTGAGAGCAAGGAGGTCACTATGCATCTGTCACCAAACAAGGCTGACCCAGTGCTTCTCGGTTGCAGGACAATGAATTCCAAAAATGAGTCTGGATTTGCAGATTCTAAATGCACTGCCCGGCCAAAAAAAAAGTCGCACACTCAAATATTTAGTTGGAACCCCTGTAGCTTTGATTACAGTGCATATTAATCTTGTCATAGTTTTGACAACTATATGCAATGCCAGAACATTTATTTTCGATCAGAAATGCCATAATTTTTGGCCGAGATCTTGTCTTCTCAACACAATGGTTGAACCACTCGGTGGTCTTTTTTGAGCACATCCCAATAACTTTTAATGTGTTTAAGGTCAGGAATTTGTGGTGGCAAATTTGTTTGTGAAAATGATTCCTCATGCTCCTTTTTGTCGTTCATGGTTTTCTCTCTAAATACAGGCCAATAACTTGCCTGTTCTGAAATACTGTAATATCTTTTCCACCATCAGGGGATGTGTCTTCCGACATGATTTTTTGAAGAAATGAGTAGCGATGCGCTTCATCAGTCAGGGTTAAAATGATTATTGCCAGCTGATACAAATTAATAACCGCAGTAGAACTTGTTCATTAATTTCCAAACAGAGACTTTTTTTTTGGCCGGGCAGTGTAAGTCCTTTACTGGAGGAAAAATAATACTGGCTTCGCTGGCATCGCTTAGGAGTCGAGGCACAAACACCGAGTGAGTTGAGTGAGTTGAGTGAGGTAGGTGAGTGACTTTCACTGATGACCGTCTGTGGGCAGAACAGTGTGATGGTGGAGAGTGAAGAAATTAGCCGTGGGGAGAGGCAGGGAGGGACAGATGGAGAGGGAGGTGTGTGTGTGTGTGTGTGTGTGTGTGTGTGTGTGTGTGTGTGTGTGTGTGGAAAGAGAATGAGGTCACCAGAGGTCAGAAGACCCCCCCACCCCCCCCAACAAAACTACCACCACCACCACCTTTTGCCTTGTTCCCAGGCTCCACAGTCATGGGGCCTCTCTACTTACATTGTGTTCGCTGGCTGTGTCTCCATGGCGACCTTTGTTTGGGGGTGCAGAACCCACAATAGGAGCACAATGTCACTCCCCAAGGGAGGGGGGCTGGAATCTGCTCGAGGTGTCCGTGCAGCACATCGCGGGTGAATATAAAGACTCCTGAGTTTGGGGTGAAGGTATTAAAAATAGCAGGTTATATTTTAGAAATTAAAGGATAGATTTTTTTTGTGAAAAGGTTAACTGGGTCCTCCTACCAGTGTTGCTTAACTTCTTGCCTTCAAACCCCATAATATTAGAAGCTCTTTACAAGGTACTTGACCCAGTTTTGTGGAACCACTTGACATAAAATTTTAAAGTAGATTTTTGATTGTCAGAGCAGGTTTCAGAGAGGGGAGGGAGCCCGGAAATGTACAACATATTTCAGTCTTAGATGCAGGTTGTGTTCCAGCTGTGTGTGCTTTGTGCCTTGATAATGCAAAATGTTGTGTCTTAAAATGCCCATATGCACAATAATGCAGAAGGAATTTGAACTGAATTGATATATCAAGCAAAGGAGGGGGAGAGAGAGGGAGATATCAGTGCGTGCTGAATGTTCAATAAATATTGGGCAACTCAGCTTAGGCTCTAACTTTCGGGCTATTTAAGTTTTCTGAAACAATAAATAAAAGGGTAAAATGCAATGTTGGTTTACATTTTTGACCATATAGTAAACGATATGTAACCTTACTGCGCATGCTCAGAACTTTGAACATTCTTGGCCTAATAAAGACACCAAATGAAGGAGTCTGCTCGACTGCAAGTGATGCTCTGATTCAATCATTGCTAATCCGTCTTTGCTTTCTGTGTATTTATATCTTTTAGTTAACCAGGCATTATGCTTTTTATATGAAGTTTTCTATGGAAATTCGAGGATTCAAAGCGGTATTTAAGTGTCGTAGCCAAAGGATATGGAATGAAACGACTGGGCTGTTTGGCAAGGGCATCCAGCTCGTTTTCTTCCAACATTTGTTGAACAAGTGCTTTTACGCTGGCTGGAGTTTGGGGAATCATCCTGTGCTCATAGGAAGCAAATAATGTGGTTTTCATGTCGAGCAAAGACGCATCTGAAATAAAAATGTGGTTGAAATAGCGAGAAATGCGAGACAAGTTCAGAAAACGGCACTGAAGTTATGAGACGGGAGCTGTCTCAGGTCTGTCGACACTACCTCTTGTTCACCACCAGAGGGTACTCTTTTCTCATAATCTCGCAGCCCGATTCATTGATGGCCCGAGGCATTAAAGTCTCCGCTACTCGTACCCGCAGTTCAGGCTCTTGGGTTGCCTGTGTGATGTAGACTGCAGAGTTTTGAACATCTGATTTATGTCTGTGATGACTACCTTGGTGATCAGTGTTCACCTTCTCGTTTCTTAAGAGTCAGTTTTTCTAAGAATCAGACAGTTGACCAGTTGGGGGTCATATACAATGGTCTCAGAGTTGCCTAAAATTTTTGTTGGTGAAAGTTGGTTTGTTCAATAGAAAAACTGCTAAATTTTAGGTGCCAATACCCTGCGGTTTATTTTTTGGGGGTATCAGGAGGGCCAAGGATTCAGAGATGAGAAATGAGTGCTGAAAAAAAATTACATTTTCAAATACAATTATATCATTGCGCTGACAACAGCCCACATTCATTTTCGCATTTGTCAATCTACTGTGTGTAGGGCTCACAATAATCTGAAAATTTGTGGGCTATCGAGGGCGCGCCCTAAAGGGGGCGCTGCAAGATGTTACTTTTGACCATTTGAGCAGTAATATCGGGTATTTCCAGACTGCGCCCTCAACTGCCCAAGACGGTTTATTCATAATTTGATACCATGGGACATCCTTTACATCATCAACACAACTTAAGAGTGGGATGTTGAGGGCACAAGAGTATTATGGCACTTCAGTCAGGGAAAAAGTGAAATGGAAGTTCTCCATGCACCCTGATCTGATTTTGATGAAATATTTTCTGTTGGGTAGCCCTATATGTCTACTAACTGTGATATGTCTGGAAATGCCCCTGATATTACTGCTCAAATAGCCAAAAGTAGCATCTTGCAGCACCCCTTATAGGACACGCCCCCGACAGCCCACGAAAATTTTCAGATTATTATTGCGAGTCCTACACACAGTGGATTGATGGGTGAAAATGAATTTGGGCTGTTGTCAGCGCGATGATATAATTGCATTTGAAAACTGATTTTTTTTTTTTTTTTTTTTTTTTTTTTTTTTTTCAGCGCTCATTTCTCATCTCAGAATCCTTGGCCCTTCTGGTACCCCTAAAAAAAGAGACTGAAGGGTATTGGCACCTAGACATTTGCAGTTTTTCTATTGAACCAACCATCTTTAACCAATAAAAATTTGAAGCTAATCTGAGACCATCATATATCACCCTCTGCCTGATTATTAGAAAAACGGGCTCTTAAACAACCATTTCTGAACATTTAGTCCATTGTTGCAAATAAGATGTCTCTGCTTGATTCTTGTCAATAATTTGTCTGTTTCAAAACACAAAGAAAGGAACTATGGAGATTGCTAAAATCTCTGAAATTATGTAAAGAACTGTCCTTGAACATTTTTAATCTGACTAGAAGTCTTTGGGACAGGCTGGAGAAGACTTTAAGAACCAATTTTTCTAAGGTTCAGACAGCCTGGATTGTTGACCCCCCTGGATTGGGCTGAAATTTTTTTTGAGAGATGGTTATGGTACCCAAACTTCAAAACCCAAACCGTTCCATTGTTGACCTCCTATAACCAAAGTTACAGCGCCCCCTATTTTGGAGTCCCCGGGGCAGTAAAAAGTTCCCACCCCTCTTATTCATAACTTTGATGGTGTCCCAGTTCTTAGTTTCTTGATATTGAGACTACATGGAGGGTACAATACAATAATACAGTTATTTTACTGGGACACCTTCAAAGTTGGCCAATAGGGGGTGCTCAAAATGCTCCGGGCTGAAAATGGCTTAAATTAGGCCTCCCATTATTTTGAAAGTTTGAGGGTATCCCACAAATTTTATTGCAGATATTGTTCATTTGGGAGGTGTCTGATAGGTTTGTACTGTTATTTTAGTGGGACAACCTCAAAGTTGGGAGAAAAAGGGGTCCAAAAAGGGTCCCGACTCAAAAAAGGGTAAAAAGACGTCTTTTCAGGACCCGATTTCTCAAAAAAATTTGAGGGTGAATTCATCAACAAGTTACAGCATTGGAAAGGCATAGACCTAAAAGTTAAAACAAAACAAGAATATAACTGGGATCTCCTGTTATGAACTTTTAGTAACAAAAGACAAAATTGCACTTGGCGGCAGTCATTGTTCAAATACTAGTGCACCATAAGGCCTACCGATAGCCAAGTAGCCTTCTGTTGAGCCCCAAACAGGGAAGAAGTTTAAAAACAGCTCCTGAGGTTTTCTAGAGTAGCTGTATCTTAAATTTTGCTTCCATGCTGTTTGAGACTTCAGGAGTCACATGGGTGTCACTAAGTGACCAAGTGCAAATGCACAAACAAGTCAACATTGCATGCATGTTTTGGCTCATTTGCTCAAAGGAGCTGACTGGCTTCATATCTAAGCTAGATGTTTTCTAGATGTCAATTTCACTTTGAGGTCTGGCAGCTGGCTGGTCGGCATTTTACGACCATCTGGTGGAACAGAGGGACTATGGATGGAGAAATGTGCTCTGGACAGAGAGGAGGAAAATGGGGGGCGGGGAAGGGTGGGGTGCGGAGTGGGGCAAGGCGAGGGGTGGGTCCCATTGAAGGGATTGCGTCTCAGTACTAAAAAAAAAAAAACCCTCCTTTCTTTATCTGGTCTCTGTGTGCTGTCTGGATTTGCGTAATGGAATGTCTTTGCTGCTTCAAACGTCACTGCATAACAACAGCAGACACAGGCGTGGCTGAGGAGAGGTAACTGCCCTGGCTGATCAGTTTATATGTCACACATTCCAAAAATGTACTCATTAGGGATGGACCAGAAATAACTTTGGGGAAACCTATAATTACCGTTTTCTAACCTACCTAATGGATTGGAATGTCCTCGATGAAGGCAGGCTTCGATCGATCAGGCACATTAGTCGGAAAGAATCTGAAAAATAATGACCCAGAATGACGCCTGTACTCCTTAATGATATTCTTGATAGTATGCCGTACCAGTGTGAATGACTTGTCTGTGGTTTACACTTCGGTTTTCGTTGACCCAAATGGAGTTGCTATCACTGTTTCTTGTTTCCAGGTGGTCAGAATCTCTGCTTTTTGCTACAATTTTCACATTAAAGCCGTAGCTCTTGGCTTCCTGTGTTGTCGCCTCCGCCGCCTGTGATGGATAAAGCTAAAATAACAATAGTACTCAGAGAGCGCATACCTCCGCCAAGGCCCAATAGTCCCTCACGTGTGGAACACACACGAGTTGCATTGTTAAGCACCATCATGCAAGTAAATAAGAAAAATTCCTGAATCTAGAATTTGATCCAGATCACTCCCAAAATGAGATACCCGAGTTGGGCCAAGATACACCTCTGAAAAAAGATTTCGTGGAAATCGGTCCATAATTTTCTCCGCTATGTTGCTTACCAATAAGAATACTTAACCACGATTCGAAGGTATGACATAAGCTCCTTGGAGGAGGGAATAAAAAATGTAATGCAGGCCCAAGATTTTTTTTCCCCCATCATCGAGTGTATCATTTTGTGGAGGTTAGTTAAGCCAGGGGTGTCAAACTGACCCGTAAACGGGCCAAGAGGCTGCAGGTCTTCAATCCTACCAAGCAGAAGCTCACCTGAAAGCACTGATCTAATCAACTGATCTAGGCCTGCACAACTGATTAGTTGTATCAGGTGCGCTTCTGCATTGTTGGAGTGAAAACCTGCTGCCTCTTGGCCCGTTTACGGGTCAGTTTGACACCCCTGAGTTAAGCTATTGTGCTATTGGGCCAATAGTGAAACACTAACTGATGGACAAATCTTGACCGGTACTGTCTCGGACTGTGTGACTGTACTGCGCAGTCAGAAGCTCCAATTTCTACAGTTGGTGGCTGCCCTGAAACTGCACTTGTAGGATTCAAATGGCTTTTCACCAAAGTCAGGGAAAGTCAATAGGTTACGTCACGGTGACTTGGTGTGTTTTTGTTCCTGCAGTCCCTGGTCATGACAGCTGTGTTGTCATTGTTCCCTTTTAGAGCTGGGCTGTCTCCTGAACCGCAAGAGCCTCCATTTCCCTGAGCATTATTGTCTCTGTGAGACTGCTTTCTTTTCCCTTCAGATGGCTCAAAAAAGAGTAATTGGTATATTCAGTTTGTGTGTCCGTGTGCACGTGTGTGTGTGTGTACGTGTGTAAGTAAGTAAATTTTATTGACATAGCGCTTTTCGCAGATAAAGATCACAAAGTGCTTTACAGGGCTATACACATAAAACGCAAGAGTACAACAAAAGACATAAAACAAAATAAATAAATAAAAGTAAAATGATAATCAGCCAATCAAGCCCTCGTCTAATTAAAAGCCTGTTTAAAAAGAAAAGATTTTAGCTGCTGCTTAAAAGATTCATCTAAATTTAAACATCGTATTGACAAAGGCCATGAGTTCCAGAGTCTGGGAGCTACTGCCTGGAAGGATCGGTCCCCACGGGTCTTAAAATAAGTCTGTGGAACCTGCAAAAGCCTCTGACCAGATGACCTCAAACCACGGGAGGAGGTGTGAAGCAGCAATAGGTCTGAGACATAAGAGGGAGCCTGCCCACAAAGAGCTCTAAAGGTAAGGACGAGGATTTTAAAATGGATCCTCAAGTGGACAGGCAGGCAATGCAGGGATAGTAAAATGGGAGTGATGTGGTCCCTTCTCCTAGTGCTTGTCAGAAGCCGGGCGGCAGAGTTTTGGAACACCTGGAGACGGTCAAGCTCCTTTATATTTAAACAAGTAAAAAGGCTATTACAACAAGTCGACATGGTCAACAACATCCCCCGCCAATCGTGTGCTTCTTATTTTCGAACTCCATCAAGGCCTTTATGGTCTGAAGCTACACACCAAATTTGGTTGTCCTATCTGTAATAGTTTCTGAGAAAAGTTGTCCCCTTTCTCTCGGACGGACGGACGCGCACACGCATGGACGGAGGTCAAACCTATATCCCCCTCCCACTTCGTGTTGGCGGGGGATAATAATCCAATCAAGACGAGATAAAGGCATGTACGGCCATCTCTAGCTCTCTTTTAGACACCACAAGTCGAAACTTGGATGCTTCTCAAATATAATTAAATTCCTTGAGTGGCCATCAAGCGACATGGAGGACTCAAAAGTTACTCCAAAATTTTTAAGCTTTGATTGCACACACTGGCCTAGTGCATTGAGGTGGTTCTTTATCACATGAAGATTGCTCTCAGGTGCAATAATTAAGGTTTCTTTCTTTGTAAAATTTAGCTGAAGGTAATTATCATGTAGCAACTTCTTGATATTGGACAGGCAGTCAATTAAAGATGATAGTTTGTGGAGCTCAGTGGGCTTAAAAGGGCAGTATATCTGGATATCATCAGCATAGAAATGATAAGAGATGGCTCTCTCCTGCTTAATTATAAGCCCAAGGGGGAAAATGTACAGAATAAACAAGACTGGTCCCAGAACAGAGCCCTGAGGCACCCCACAAGTCCAATCTGCACATGTGTGTAGATGTGAATGCATGTATGTGTGTTTGCCTGCATGATGCATGCATATGTGGATGTATGCATCTGTGTTTGTGTGCATGTTGGTGTTCATATGTGTGTTTGTGTGGATGTGTGCATGCATGCAGGTGTCATTTGCGTGTATGCATCTGTGTGTGCGCGTGTGTGTGCGTGATCAGGTTATAGTGCCCCTCTCCACTCCCCTTGTCTGCTTTTGTCAGTGCAGTGTCACGCTGAGTGAGTCATGAAGGGATCACCCGCTCATGCATACCACATCCACACCCCAAAGGACCCGTTGGTTCAGATGTGAATTGGGCTTTTGAGTCGTTAGAACGCAGTGTCATTTCAAAAAGATCACATGATGAATTGTTTTCGTTAAGGGTTTGGTTTTGGGCGTTTAGTTTGGGTTTTTTTTTTTGTCTGTAGTCTCTGTCTCCCTTTGATCACCTTTGTGTGTGTGTGTGTGTGTGTGTGTGTGTGTGTGTGTGCACATTCATGAGTGCCTGTCTGTCTTTGTGTGTGTGTCTGTGCATGTGAGTGTGTGTCTGTGTGTACTGTGCGCACATATGTGAGTGTGTGTGTGTGTGTACATATGTGAGTGTATGTCTGTCTGTTTGTGTGTGTGTCTGTGAGTGTGTGTGTGTGTGTGTGTGTGTGGGCGCATACATGACTGTCTGTTTGTGTGTATGTGTGTGTGTCTGAGTGTGTGTGTGTGTGTGTGTGTGTGTGTGTGCGCGTGTTCGTGTGTGTGTGTACGTGTGCACGTACGGGAGTGTTTGTGTGTGTGTGTGCACGGGCATGTCACCTAAACAGATGAGTTGTGTACTTATGGAGTGTAATGGCACGACATTCAGTCATTACTGGTTCTCACAGTTGTGCTTTTTAAACTCGTTCACTCCCCGAAATTCAAGTAGGTCCACTTCAGTCTGACGATTTTTCATTTCCGTTACTGTGCAGCCTTACCCAACTGATCCTCTCATAAAAACAATTTTTCTGGCAAGCACCCTCAGTGGGATTCTCGGCTGACTGGATTTTGGAGAAATTGCCGAGCTTTAAGTTTGAAAATCTGCCCTACGATGGGTATTTGATGTGAATAGAAAAGGCTGTGCCCAAATGAGTTGTGCAGCTTTGCATGTATCATTGACGCTGGTTGGATATGGGGTAAAGGATGCAGATGAATCTTTACAGGAGATTAAGCACAGGTGCTCTCCTCCCATACAGGGCACTGCTTTGATCTCCCACATGACCCGTTGACAATGCCTTTCATTCTTTGCCATGGAGAATCAACTACTGCTGCTTTTGTTAACATACAAAAACCTGTTCTCTGTCTGTATGTTTGTTTGAATTGAGACTGACCCTGTATGTCTCTGATTTAGTGTTCCCACTGTGCCGGTGAAGAATCTTAGCAGCTCTAGCTCAGTGCTGCCAGCTCTAGCAGGTGAGAGAGGAAAATGAGAAATACCCACACACACACACACTCACACATGACCATGCCTACCTGCGCTCAGGCACACACATTTAGAATGTTTGCAGGCTTATGCACACTTGTGCACATGCACATATGCACACACTAAAATTCATACATGCACATGGTAACTAATGCACATGCATTTACTGAGGTATATACTCAGATCGGAGGACCCTGCTGACTAGGTTAAGTGTTTCTCCTTGTTAACAGTCATAACTTCTGGAGGAAAGTTTGCAAGTTTATTGTAAAGGCAATGATGTTGCGACTGGACTTCACTCACTCACTCACTCACTCACAGATTTTCTCAATAACTCACTCACTCACAGATTCCCGCAATAACTCACTCACTCACAGACTCTCTCAGTAACTCACTCACTCAGACTCTCTCAATAACCCACTCATTCTCAGATTCTCTCTGTCACTCATTCTTTCACTCAAGCACGGATTCTCTCAATGACTCACCTATTCATCGACTCTCTCAATCACTCACTCACTCTCAGATTGTCTTGAGAACTCAGACTCTCTGCATAACTCACTGACTCATAGGTTCTCTCTAACTCACTCACTCATTCACTTTATCCCTCAATAACCCAATCACTAACTCATTCACTGACTCTCAATAACACTCGCGCCCACACTCGCTCACTGGCTCTCTCACTGTTAAACTCTTAGTTATAGCGTGAGTGTTTCTCTCTCTCTCTTTATCACTCACTCACTCACTCACTGATTCCCTCACTCACACATATTTCATCTGAAGCCTCTGCACAAAGGGTCCCCAAGTTGCTGAATAATGCTGAACATAAATCAGAGTGTGTACTTTTTCTTTGGAAATGTGCCATTTTAGCTTCTGCCTTTCCTCGCAGGTATTACAGGCATCCTGATGAGTGCAGCCGCCTTGCCTGTGTGTCTGACCCGGCCGCCAAAACTGGTCCTGCACCCGCCTCCTATCAGCAAGAGTGACATCAAGCCCATCCCAGGCCTGGGACACTGCTGCCGCAAGAGTGACAAGAAGCAGGGCCGCAAAGGTGGGCCTACCAGCCCGTGCATACACTTTACACACCTGCATGCCCACAGAGTGCATCCACTTTATACACCTGCATGTCCACACTGTGCATACACTTTATACACCTGCATGCCCACACTGTGACTACACTTCACACCTGCATGCCCACACTGTGACTACACTTCACACCTGCATGCCCACACTGTGCATACACTTTTCACACCTGCATGCCCACACTGTGCATACACTTTTCACACCTGCATGCCCACACTGTGACTACACTTTCCACACCTGCATGCCCACACTGTGACTACACTTCACACCTGCATGCCCACTCTGTGCATACACTTTATACACCTGCATGCCCACAGAGTGCATACACTTTATACACCTGCATGCCCACAGAGTGCATTCACTTTATACACCTGCATGCCCACAGAGTGCATTCACTTTATACACCTGCATGCCCACACTGTGCATACACTTTATACACCTGCATGCCCACACTGTGCATACACTTTATACACCTGCATGCCCACACTGTGCATACACTTTGCGCACCTGCATGCCCACACTGTCGCTACACTTTGCGCACCTGCATGCCCACACTGTCGCTACACTTTATACACCTGCATGCCCACACTGTGCATACACTTTATACACCTGCATGCCCACACTGTGACTACACTTTGTGCACCTGCATGCCCACACTGTGGCTACACTTTGCGCACCTGCATGCCCACACTGTCGCTACACTTTGCGCACCTGCATGCCCACACTGTCGCTACACTTTGCGCACCTGCATGCCCACACTGTGGCTACACTTTGTGCACCTGCATGCCCACACTGTCGCTACACTTTGCGCACCTGCATGCCCACACTGTCGCTACACTTTGCGCACCTGCATGCCCACACTGTCGCTACACTTTGCGCACCTCCATGCCCACACTGTGGCTACAGTTTGCACACCTGCATGCCCTCACTGTGACTACACTTTTCACACATGTATGCCCACACTGTGACTACACTTTTCACACCTGCATGCGCACACTGTGCATACACTTTTCACACCTGCATGCCCACACTGTGCATACACTTTATACACCTGCATGCCCACACTGTGACTACACTTTACACACCTGCATGCCCACAGAGTGCATTCACTTTATACACCTGCATGCCCACACTGTTACTACACTTTGCGCACCTGCATGCCCACACTGTGGCTACACTTTGTGCACCTGCATGCCCACACTGTGGCTACACTTTGTGCACCTGCATGCCCACACTGTCGCTACACTTTTCACACCTGTATGCCCACACTGTGACTACACTTTGCGCACCTGCATGCCCACACTGTGACTACACTTTGCGCACCTGCATGCCCACACTGTGACTACACTTTGCGCACCTGCATGCCCACACTGTGACTACACTTTTCACACCTGCATGCCCACACTGTGCGTACACTTTACACACCTGCATGCCCACACTGTGCGTACACTTTACACACCTGCATGCCCACACTGTGACTACACTTTTCACACCTGCATGCCCACACTGTGACTACACTTCACACCTGCATGCCCACACTGTGACTACACTTCACACCTGCATGCCCACACTGTGCATACACTTTTCACACCTGCATGCCCACACTGTGCATACACTTTTCACACCTGCATGCCCACACTGTGACTACACTTTCCACACCTGCATGCCCACACTGTGACTACACTTTCCACACCTGCATGCCCACACTGTGACTACACTTTCCACACCTGCATGCCCACACTGTGACTACACTTCACACCTGCATGCCCACTCTGTGCATACACTTTATACACCTGCATGCCCACAGAGTGCATACACTTTATACACCTGCATGCCCACAGAGTGCATTCACTTTATACACCTGCATGCCCACAGAGTGCATTCACTTTATACACCTGCATGCCCACAGAGTGCATTCACTTTATACACCTGCATGCCCACACTGTGCATACACTTTATACACCTGCATGCCCACACTGTGCATACACTTTATACACCTGCATGCCCACACTGTGCATACACTTTATACACCTGCATGCCCACACTGTGCATACACTTTATACACCTGCATGCCCACACTGTGCATACACTTTGCGCACCTGCATGCCCATACTGTCGCTACACTTTGCGCACCTGCATGCCCACACTGTCGCTACACTTTATACACCTGCATGCCCACACTGTTGCTACACTTTGCACACCTGCATGCCCACACTGTGACTACACTTTGCACACCTGCATGCCCACACTGTGACTACACTTTGCGCACCTGCATGCCCACACTGTGGCTACACTTTGTGCACCTGCATGCCCACACTGTCGCTACACTTTGCGCACCTGCATGCCCACACTGTGACTACACTTTGCGCACCTGCATGCCCACACTGTGACTACACTTTTCACACCTGCATGCCCACACTGTGGCTACACTTTTCACACCTGCATGCCCACACTGTGCGTACACTTTGCACACCTGCATGCCCATATTGTACATACATTTTACAGACGTGCATGCCCACTCTGTGCATACACCTAACACACATGCATGACCACATTGTGTATACGCTTTTCAGACATGCTAGCCCACACTGTGCACGCCCAAACTGTGCATACACTTTACATACACGCATGCACACACTGTGCGTACACTTTGCACACACGCATGCCCATACCATGCGTACGCTTTACACACACACATGCCCACAGTGTGCATGCACTTTACACACAAAATTGCCCACACTGTGCATTCCCTTTTCTCACGCACTTGCTCACATTGTGTATGCACTTTACATCCACGCTTGTCCCACGCTGTGAACGCTCTTTACACGGAAGCATGTCCACACTGTGCATACACTTTACACATAAGCATACACACACTGTGCATACACTTTACACACTCACATGCCTGCACTTAGCGTACAGTTTCCACACTTGCTTGTCCAAGATATTCACACTCCGGGAACAGACTTCTCACAGGGCATATACATACACCTGCCTGTCTGCACGGACACAGATGCGCTCACTAAGGAGTGACTGCTCTCTGCTCCTCAGGTAAAACTCCGGAGGAGGTGGTGAAGAAGTACCTGCAGAAAGTTCGGCTGCATACTGAAGGGGTACGTCCCGTTACCCCACCCTCCTGACCCCCCTACTCAGGGTCACTGACTTGAAGTCATCCATCTTATATATTCTTTCATACATCCTCTCTCCCCCCTCTTCTTTCTCCTTTCTCTCTCCCTCCTTCCTGCTCCTTCTCTTCCATCTCACACCCATCCCCCTCTCTCAAGCCCACTTTCCTTTTTCACTCATCCTTTCTCCCTCCCTCAGTCCCTCCCTGCTCTCACATCTGCCCTCCCTCCCTCAATCTCTATCCATCTCTCCTCTCTACTTCCCCCTCCCCCTCTATCTTCCTCCCCCTCTCCCCCCCTTGATTTTTTTGTCTCTCTCTCTCTCCCTCCTTCCCTAACTCCTCTTTTCTGTCTCTCAGGACTGCACTATCTGTATGGAGCCACTGGGGGGCACCTCTGGTTACAAGGGCCCATGGGTGGGTGGTGTTTCTCGGGGTGAGTCAGTTGGCAGATTGTCGGCTTGTGGGCACCAGTTCCACCTGCAGTGCCTGGTCGCCATGTATAACAACGGAAACAAGGATGGAAGTCTGCAGTGCCCCACGTGTAAAACCATCTATGGAGTCAAGACTGGCAACCAGCCGCCCGGAAAGATGGAGTACCACATCATCCCCCACTCCCTACCGGGCCACCCCGACTGTAACACCATCCGCATCATTTACAGCATCTCTCCTGGAGTCCAGGTGTGTGTACGCACGCGCGCACACACACACAGACACAGACACAGACACAGACACACACACACACAGCTAGACTGTAAAACCATCCACATCATCTACAGCATCCCTACTGGAGTCCAGGTGTGCGCACACACACACACACACACAAACAGCGAGACTGTAAAATCATCCACATCATCTACAACCCCAATTCCAAAGAAATTAGGATTCTGTATAAATTGTAAATAAAAACGGGATGCTATGATTTGCAAATCTCACAAACCCACTTCTTATTCACAACAGAACATAGACAACATATCTGATGTTAAAAGTGAGAGATTTTACCATTTTTATGAAAAATATTAGCTCATTTTGAATTTGATGGCAGCAACGAATCTCAAAAAAAGTTGGGAGAGGGGCAACAAAAGGCTGGAAAAGTAAATGGCCCTCTTGAAAAAACAGCTGAAAGAGCATTAGGTTAATTAGCAACAGGTCCGTTACATGACTGGGTATAAAAAGAGTATTTTAGAGAGGCAGAGTCTCTCAGAAGTAAAGATGGACAGAGATTCACCAATCTGCAAAAAACTGCATCTAAAAATAGTGGATCAATTTTAGAAAAATTTTCCTCAATGTAAAATTGCGAAGTCTTTGAATCTATAGTGCATAATATCATCAAAAGATTCAGAGAAGCTGGTGAAGTCTGTGCGCAGGGGACAAGTCCGAAGGTCAGTCTTGGATGCTTCTGATCTTCAGGCCCTCAGGCACCACTGCATTAAAAACGGGCTTAATTCTGCCCGAGAATACACTGCACGGGCTCAGGAACACTTCCAGGAATCATTGTCTGTGAACAAAGTTCACCATGCAGTCTACAAATGCAAGCTAAAGCTGTATCTAGCAAAGAAGCCGTATGTGAAAACGATTCAGAAACAACAACATCTTCTCTGGGCCAAAGTTCATTTAAATTAGACTGAGGCAGAATGGAAAACTGTCCTGTGTCAGAAGAATCGAAATTTGAAATTCTTTTTGGAAACCACGAACGCTGTGTCGTGCGGTTTAAGGAGGAGGGGGACCATCCAGCTTGTTTTCAGCGCACTGTTCAAAAGCCCACATCTCTGATGGTATCGGTTTGCATTAGTGCCTATGGCGTGGGGAGCTTTCACATCTGGAAAGACATTGTCAATGCTCAAAAGTATAGAGAGTTTTTACAAAAACTTATGCTCCCATCCAGACAACGTCTTTCTCACGGAAGGCCTTGCATATTTCAGCAAACAATGCAAAACCATATACTGCACCCATTGCAACAGCATGGCTTCTCAGTAGTCTGAGTCTGAGCTCAGAGCGCTGAATTGGCCCACCTGCAGTCCAGACCATTTACTAATGGAAAACATTTGGCGCATCACAAAATGAAAATCCGGCAAAGAAGATCCAGGACTGTTGAGAAGCTAGAATCCTACATCTGACGAGTGGGACAGCATTCCTCTCCCAAAAGTTCAACAATTGGTCTGCTCACTTCCCAGACATTTACAGGCTGTTATTAAAAGAAGAGGGAATACTAAACAGTGGTAAACATGGTCCTATCCCAACTTTTGAGATATTTTGCTGCCATCAAATTCAAAATGAGCTAATTTTTTTCATGAAATGGTAAAATGTCTCACTTTCAACATCTGATATGTCGTCTGTGTTCTATTGTGAATAAAATGTCAGTTTATGAGATTTGCAAAACATTGCATTCTCTTTCTATTTACATTTTACACAGCATCCCAACTTTTGAATTAGGGTTGTACAACTTCCCTCCTGGAGTCCAGGTATACGCACACACACACGCGCGCACACACACACACTCGACCAGCTCAACTGTAAAACCATCCACGGAGTCCAGGTGTGTGTATACACGCGCACACGCACAAACACACACAGACACACATACACACACACACAAACACACACACACACACACACACACACACACACACACACACAGCTCAACTGTAAAACCATCCACATTATTTACAACATCCCTCCTGGAGTCCAGCTATACACGCACGCATGCAAACATGCTAATAAACATTTTTGTGGGGTTATCATGATTTGAGCAAAATTTCACGCAAAAGCGCTGACAATACTGTGCCATTGACCAATTTCTCTCCCGTGGCTTCTAACCCCCCCCCTTCCCGGATCTATCATTCTCTCTCTCTCTCTCTCTCTCTCTCTCTTTTCTCTTTTTCACTTTCTCTCAGGGTCCTGAGCATCCAAACCCAGGGAAGTCCTTCACGGCCAGAGGATTCCCCCGTCACTGCTATCTCCCTGACAACGAGAAGGGCCGCAAGGTACAGGGTGTTTTTATTGTTTGTGTGTATGTGTGTGTTACAGCCTGTGAGAGGAGCGCTTCCGTGTGTGGTGTACTTATGTCCAATTCAATTTCAATTTAATTTGCTTTATTGGCATGACAAATCAATACATCTGTGTTGCCAAAGCATAGGAAATTGTTCATATCTGTTACTGTACATGTGTGGTGTACATGTGTTCATATCTGTTACTGTACATGTGTGGTGTACATGTGTTCAGAGCTGTTACTGTACATGTGTGGTGTACATGTGTTCAGAGCTGTTACTGTACATGTGTGGTGTACATGTGTTCATATTTGCTGCTGTACATTTGTGGCTAATTTTTATATTGGTGTGCTAACTCTGTGCCCAGAGTAAGATTTGTTAAAAAGCGTCGACATTTTATTTAGTGCGATGAGTTGCAGAAATTTAGCGGTGCATCCTTTTGTGTGGAAGCTGCAGTCCACGATTTATTTTCAAAAAAAAAAAGCATTAATATTCATGCTGCCACCGATCATGTCCTTGGGTTTGCACGTTTACACGTGTATCTGCTTGTTCATGTTAGTTGAGCAAGACGGCATGTCAATGCAGGATTCTTATCTTAATATCATATGGGAATTTTTCAGTGGCGCTCGGTTTTTAAGCAATCTTACGGACTCCTCTGGAGTGAGCTCCTGTGCAGTGTTTTTGAGGTGCAGTTGAAACGACTTGTCAAAGTAATATTCCCACACCCCAGAAGAACCGGTTTTGCCATGGTGCAAGGAAGGTTTGAATATATGGTGCCTCTGATGGAAATTATGCTGCGGTTTCTGTCACTGCTGCCTCAAGCAGCAACATGTAATCTGAAATAAGCAGATTAAGGTCAGGGAAAGTGATGTTAAGTAAGGTCAGGGAGCTGCATTTAGGTAAACTGCCCATATATACTGTAGAAAAATGTCTTATTTTGCGGTTTGGTCTGGCAATGAGACTTGTGTCCATCTTCCTCATCTGAACCCCCAGCGTATGCATGTTTCCCATTTTCAGTTAAATCTGTCACCTTGTTTTTCCACCCCTTGTGAAAGTGGAACAGGAACGTGCAGGTTTGTCTTTCGTTTTGGGTTGGGCCATGTTATTTTGATACAGCGAAATGCGCTTGTTTCTTAACCAGCTCGACCCTGTTCTTGAGCAATATCGCAGTTTTACTGCAAGTGTCATAGTGCAGTACTAATATTAAGCTAAGTGTGCGCACCAACCTCTTGGATACAATTGCAAGGACTCAAATTTGCATAAACAAAATATTAAGATATTTAACAACAGCATTCTGCATTTTTATTCCTATTAAGAAAAAAGAATCATAAAAATAGACCACCTCATGATGGGTGGCAGCCATCTTGATCCGAGTTAGGCGATCTCTAGCAGTAACGAAGAGATGAGGGTTGAGTTGAGATGAGGAGTTTCAGAATGGATTGTCAACAATTCTGATTTTGGGCAGTAGAATTTTTGGCAGGGGTATAGGGAAAGATCCAAGATGTTAAGCGTTTTGTGGAACCTTGATTTTCAGGTGCTCCGGCTGCTCCTGGTTGCCTGGGACAGGAGACTTGTGTTCACAGTGGGCACGTCCAACACCACGGGGGAGTCGGACACGGTCATCTGGAATGAGCTGCATCACAAGACCGAATTCGGCTCTAATCTGACAGGCCACGGTTACCCTGACCCAGCCCACTTGGACAACATCTTGCAGGAGCTACGGAATCAGGGCATCACCGAAGAGTCCAGCTTACTGCTGGACTAAGGGGCAGGTTTAGGGTGGAGCTACAATGTGACTGACAGCAGAGACAGGATGTGACCTTAAACTTAAAAAAAAAAAAAAAGTTTAATGAAGTGTTTGCCTTGGTCTCATAATGAGTTATAAAATCCAGTTTTTTTCATCCAAAGCAGAAAATATAAGCTTCATTAAAGTTGCTTATTGTTTGTTTCCTTTTTTTGTGTATGGATGAAATTTACCAGAAAACCTTTGCGTTGAGTTTAATTTTATCAGCTCACTGGCAAACTTTTTTTTTTTGGTTTCATAATAAAGGTCCAAAGAAATAAGATTTTAAATTCAAATTATGAGACTAAAATTTGTTAGTTTCTGCAGTACTGTTGGTAATACACTCGAGGCTGTGTATTCCCATCTGTTTACTCGTGATATCAAGGGAACACTGATGACCAAACATGAAGGCACATTCCCTGTAAAAAATGGATGCAAATGGGAGGCGGATGCTGACTGGCTCTAAAGCAGGGGGAAATGCATTTTATTGGCCAATGTGTGGATCAGGAAGTGCTTTTGAGGAAGTGTGAGAGAGGGGGAAAGTGGGAGAGGGGAAGAGGAAGAGAGGGGGATCGAGGGAATGGGGGAGCTGGGAGAGAGGAAGGGAGGAATGAGGGAGAGCGAAGGTGAGAGAAGGAAAGTGGGAGAGGGAGAGAGGAAGACTGGGATCAAGGGAATGAGGGAGATGGGGGGGGGGGGGGATGGAGGAAGAGGGGGATTGAGAGAATGAGGGAGAGAGGAAGGCGAGGGAAAGTTGAGGAGGTAGAGAGGAAGAGCGGGGATCAAATGAGGGGGATAGATGTGGAGGGAGAGAATGGGATGGTGTGAGAGAAAAGGAGACGGAGATGGTGTGAAGGCGGGAGTAATGGGTAGAGGGGGGAGGAAGAGGGGGTGAGAAGGAAGGAGGGAGGTAGAAGGATAGAGGGGTATGAAGTTAAGTAACGCCAGATGCACGGGAGTCACTAAAGAGTATACAGCTGGTGAGGGAGAATGGGGATTAAGAGAGTCTTAATTGGGTGAAATTCTGAGGGGAGAAGGGAAGAGTTGAGTGTGATTCGGAGAGGAGAGATTTCCGATGCACTGCCATGACGCCAGAGTGGGAACATGGAAAATACTGCAGCGACAGTGAAAAGTGCAAACTTATAGTGAATTAATGTGCCGTAGCATATGTCAAGGGAAATATGAGTGCTCACCTGTAAACGCCTTCTAGTGGTTCCACTGTAATGCAGCAGCCCAGTTGCTTTTTGATTCTTCAGACGAAGTACTGAAACTGAGTGATTGTCATCTGTTGCTGTGTAATTTTCAGCCGTGCTGTGTCGCGCCATATGCCAATGCGCGTGTCGACCACTTGTGGACCTCTCGTTGAGCACTACTAGTGAGGTACATGTTTTTGACTTGTCCAGTTTCAGTCTTGTGGGCGTTAAAATCCCATTCCAGTTCATGAAACTGGGCACCTTATTGTTTCGGAATTGACATGTCAGACGAGGTTTGGTTTGGGTGCTGCCGACATTTTGGCCTACCTGCATATCGGTGCCTCAGAGGAATTTGCGGCTGAGTTTAGATGAGATGGATCTCATCGTGTGAAATAATGACAGCCCGAAAGAGTAGAGTTGTGTGACATAGGGTTAGATTGGTCAAGTTGTCATTGTGTGAACTGACAGTCTTGGAGTACTACTAATAATAAAAAGTAATAGTTTCAAGTGGCTTTTTATAGTGTTCTAGACCATCTTCCGTACTCTGATCCTCTTCAATTGCTGGTTTTTTGTCCAGTCTGCATGTTGGGTCGTTGAATGACCTGTTTATGAACATTTCGGCCTGTGTTAAAGTATGTGCGAATGCGCGAGAGTATGAACACGTGCATTTTACATTTATGATTGTTAAGTGTGTATATATTGGCCGACATGTTATTTTCAACAGTTATCATGTAAACTGTGAGGTACGCAAGAAAGCCAAGGTCTTATCTCCCCCATTTTTAAAATGACTCCTGAGCTTCAAAAAAGGAACATTTATTTTGATATTCTGAGTAGCACTGTTTTTATTTTTTCATACTAGTTTTAATCGAGTTGTACAGGTAACTCTGGCTTTTTAAAATTTTACATCGTCTGTATAATTTCAGCTCCAGGTGAAGATCGAAGGTGACATTTTTTCTTGGACTTTTGTAATGTGTTCAACACTTGTGAGTGTGCGTGCTTGTGAGGTGAGGAAACTGCGAGACCCAAGCATGAGTGATATGGGAATCCCCTGTCGCCAAAAAGCCTGCATATCACGGCAAAGCTGACCAAACTTTTTTTTTTTTTTTTAAATCTTTGTATACTTAAAACATGCTGTTGTTTTTTTCCGAAATGTATTTTTTAATTTCTCGTTTTGGCTTCAATCCATGTGTGAGGGCTGATACAGAAAGGTATTTTTCTCCATCATAGGGAGAGGGGAACGTACGCTACCAGTGAAAAGTTTTGGAGCGCCCCAGTTTTTCCAGTTTTTTTTAATAGAAAATTATGCAGTTTAACGTCTCGTTGTACTCCGGAATAAAAGCATAGACATGATGGAACAAATTAACAATATAAGTTCAAAAAGAAATCATGGGATCAATTCATAAACCAAAATGTATTTTAAACGTTTAACTCAAAGTAGCCACCTTTGGCAGATATAACAGCTGAACACAGTGGTGACATTCTTTCTGCAATGGAAAACAAATATTCTTCAAAAAGTTCTTCCCAACTCTTTTGCAGAAGTTCCTATAAATGTGTGGCACTTGTAGGTTGCTTTGCTTTCACTCTTCTATCCAGTTCATCCCAAACCATTTCTATGGGGTTTAAGTCTGTAGACTGTGCTGGCTACTCCATGTTTTAAAACTTACCATCTTGTAATTTTTTCTTAAGGTAGTTCTGGCAGAGCTTGGACATTTGTTTTGGGTCATTATCTTGCTGAAGGAGGAACCCCTGACCAACTAGGCGCATACCACCGGGTACTGCATGGCGCTGCAGAATGCTGTGATAGCCGTTTTGGTGCAAGGTGCGTTTCACTCTAAGTCACTGACCCTGGACCAACAAAACAGCCCCAGACCATCATGCTTCTCCATGTTCACAGTTGATGTCACACACTGAGGAACCATCCTTTCACCTACTAGACTGTGTACAAAAAACCTGGGCAACCTTATCTTTTGTTTAAAACCTCTAACAGTTCACCACTTACCTTCATACCATTTCAAGCTATCCTTTGGACTGGAACTGCATAATTTTCAATAAACTGGAAAAATTGGGGTGTCCTAAAACATTTGACCGGTAGTGTACATTTACAAAAAAGAAAAAAAAATGACAAATGAAATGAAAATGAATTGCTCATGAAAAATTGTTGAAATTATGCATGGCAATAAACTAGGTGAAGTCAGATGACACTGGTTTGATTGTGTTCACTGTCATTTGTCAATCTTTCATGGGTCTGTCTTTGCTAAAATTCCATGTGCACATACCTTTTTCAAGTACCTGCATTTCACGTCATCATAGGTTACATTCCCCCCGCCTTCCTTTTCCTTTGTGGTATGAAAATATTAACGGAGAGTTTCACAGGAAGGATATTGAGTTAGGAAGACGACATAAATGATGTGATTGCTGGTGAAGACTCTTGCAAAGATTGTGGCCCTTCATGATATTACATAGAACTCATAACATTCCTTTTCAAAACAATATTGGAAATGTAAATGGCTAGAATAGTTGGCAAATCCTTTTAACGACCAATGTCCAATTATAGTCTTAAAATAGGCCTGCTGATGTATGAAAAGGGTTGTTTTTTCGAGGGAGGTAAAAAAAAATGCTAGAAGAAGCTCTTGTTAGAATTACGTAATTGACTGTTTACATTATGCGCTAGACAAAAAAGCAAAAAAATGTTATGCCACTCAGGCAGACGTACTCTGTAAATGGTATGTTAAAAGTAATGGATATCATGGATATAGATGGGCTACAGATATTGGAGCACTTGTCTTGCGCAAGCTCTCAATGAACCCTCATGTTTGGGTAGTCGACTTCAAATTCTACCCAAGGAGTGATGCCATCCAGAAAACTCAACATGCAGGTGATGGTAAATGTGAGCCAAAATGGTGTTAGTTTCTTCATTTCTAACGTTCATTCACCTGTTTTGTCTTGTACATGTATGCAAAGAATAATTTTAGGCGTAAATGTATTCTTCCTGCTTCGCGATAAGTCACGTTGGTGGCGTGTTTCATGGACTGAACCCACAACAGGCAGACACCCACTGTGCCTCATTTACTTACGACAAACACTCAAACAAACTTGAGGGCACACAAAGGCAAGCTCATAACGCATATGCTCGCATACACGCACCGATACACCCTTGCCATAACACTGCAAAATTGTTGCGTTGGAAGCACCAAAATTTCTGCCACTGATTTTCACCTTTTTCACTCATGTCAGAATGTGTGCATAGCTCCAAGTAATCAGACATATTTGAAAAATTCAACTGTTATTTGCCCTGCTCCCCTACCTACACATTGCAGGTTGGGAATAAATAAATAAATAAATAACTTTGCTTCACACTCGGGAAATCATAATTCATAATTATGATCACTGCAAGCCCACGCTTGTAAGAAGTGAAATTTGTTCCATCCAGTGTTTTGAGAACTTTATACATATGCTGTCAGTCATCTGTTTAAGCCAGTGCAAATCAGCGTGCGCAATACACACGCACCTGCACACTGATCTCTTATCCATTGTTTATTTTCAGGATTATTTATACATTTTTGAAGGTCCCCATTTCCAAACCTGTCCTTTGTGACTTCAGAAGGTGGGGGGTGGGGGAGGGGGAGAGACCTAGAAGAATAAACTGTTTAGCTGCATATTTATCACCACGAGGCGTTGTCAGGTCTTCATACAAAATGTAATATTAGACTAGGAGGGCACTAGGAAATACAAAATATTTTTAAATAACCATGACGCTTATCAAGTGAAAAAAGTTATCCAACACCCATTTTCTTCAACCCAAACACAGGAACTCATTGCACTACCTCCAGCAGAAACATCTATCAATGCTTCCAATAATGGGAGATCAGTCTTTTAAATCTCTTTGGAAGAATTTCAGCCCACTCTTTTTGTTTTTGTCAATCGCTTTAATTATCCCTCTTTTGCAAGGTCTTTGAATGTAAACTGCTCATTTGAGGTCATGTCACTGCACCTCAAAGGAGTTCAAGCCAGGACTTTGTTTAGGCCACTTGGAAATCTTAATTTTGCTCCTTTTGAGAATAACAGAGTTGCCCTTCAGCTTAACGTCATGGTCTGATGACCAGACATTCTCCATCAGGATATTATGGTGGAGTGCAGAATTCATGACTATCAATTCCAGCAAGTCTCTTTAGCCTGGAAGCAGCAATACGTCCCCACACTACCACACTGTGTTGCATTGTTGGCATCATGTTCTTATGGCGTAATGCAGTGTTACCATTGTCTTCTGAGGACTTCAACATCAAACTCATTGGTCCACAAATTAATTACAGCGGGCTCCAGCATTACTATCACCCCTACAGTAATACACTAAAATGCTATGTAAACAAGCAGGGAACTGCGCAGACCCATGACATGCAATGCACACGCATCCCACTTTGCATCCCCACTAAACTACAATGAGTGACTGACTATAATTTGCAGCATATTAGCCATAATGGCAGTTTTTGCACTGCACAATAACTTTGAGACGAACACAAAATGCCACCAAGTTGGAAATGCATTAATGTTTCAATGGAACTGATCAAAATTATGCATTCATTCAATTCAAATATTTATTATTCTCAGAAATCAAGGTTTTGAAATGAATGGCGACCCTGGTTAATTATGTGGTGCAGCAAGGATAACAGCATGAGGTCTTTTCCTGTACTTTTTAACAAGATTATGCCACACCTTTGAAGTGATTTTGCTCTATTCTTCCATCTAAATCCCTTCAAGATCAGTTGCATTCCCTGGGCTGTGCTTGTAAGTACAGTATTATACTCCTCAGTTCAGACCTCAGTTTTTCAATTGGATTAAGGCTTAGTGATGGAGATGGCAATTATAGAACATTGCTTTGCTGTACCAGAACTGGTTCCACAAAACTGAGTTAAGTACATTCCACTCAATTCAACTAATTAAACTGGCCAAAAATGTTATAAGTCAAATAAAGTTTATGAAAAGCATTTGCGCGGAACCAGTTGACATAACAATATTAAGTAAATCTAACATTTCATAACATTTCATTTTTTTTGTGTGTGTGGGCAAGGAGAATATTTTCCAAAATTGCCTGATACTTATGGTGGAGCCCATTGAGCCAATGATCTTGACCAGTGGCTCTGGACCACTGGAATTCAAACAGCCCAAAACATTACTGATCCACCACCATATTTCACCATGGCTTTACACTTCATTCCCTTGCATGCATCTCAAAAAAATTAGACCCTATGAAATGTTAGATTTACTTAATAATGTTATGTCAACTTTTTCCACAAAATTGAGTTAAGTAAATTCCACTCAATGCAATTAATCAAACTGGCCCAAAATATTAGAAGTCAAATAAAGTTTAAGCAAAGCTATTGCGTGGAACCAGTTGACATGACATTATTAAGTAAATCTAACATTTCATAGGGTTTCATTTTTTTTTGAGTGAGACAAGCACAAATGTACAAATAAGCCAGGCATTACGACCACTCTCAGATGAAGCAAATAACTTTTATATGTCAAGGCATACAGACAGACCTTTGACGGTAGGCGAACAGTCAATTGTTGAAGTTGACTTCTTGGATTTGGAAGAAATGTAATCTGAGTGACTCTGACAAGAGCCAAATTGCGATGTAGCAATTTGTTGCGGTCCAAACATCTCGGTCAGAGCTTCTCTTAAGCAGCAAGGCTGGTGGAGTGCTGTCGATCAGCAGTGCTGAATACCACCCGACAGTGTTCTGCGGAGGGACAAACCATGGCCTGGTGACTGCGTGTCAGGTGCCCAAGGCACATCCCAGGGCAACAAAGGCGATCCTGTCTGGGATGGAAGAGCAACTGTGGCAAAATCACCCATAATTTTTATAATGGTTCTCTTATATTGTATTCAGGGCATGAGCCGAGTCACAAACACTGCATGAGGTAGGCATGTCAAGCAACAACTTCATGACAGTAAATCCCTACATCAAAAGATTCAAACCGCTGATAATCCTCAAAATTTGACTTTGCCAGAAAACAAAAGGGGCGCATTTTGGAAACAATTTTCTGGAAAGAAGAATCTAAGATCAACTAGCGGCAGAATGATGGGAAGGAGAGAGGAAATAACTGCTCATGATCCAAAGCATATCATCTCAGCTCAAAAACATGGTGGAGACATTATCGTGGCATGGTCATGCACAGCTGCTAATGCACCTGGGTCATTGGCGTTTACTGGTGATATGGCTGTTGACAGAAGCCACAGAATGAATTCTGAATAGTGCTCAGATACAATACAAATGGACATCGATCTAAACCGCTACCCAAAAGGAAAAACAAGAACTTTTCAAGTGAAGGTGTGGAATATTCTTCAATGTCCAAGCCATCACCTGACTTTTCAACCACACTGAGCATGCATCTCCTTTGCTGAGAGCAAGACAAACCTGAAGGCAGAAAAACCCACGAACAAGCAGCAACTGAAAAGAGCTAATGGAGGAAACCCAGTAACTGCTGATGTCCAAATAGATTCCAGATTTCAATGTCATTTAAAGCAAACAATTTATTTATTTTTACAGTGAATTAAAAATCAAAAATTTGTTTATGATTAGCCAATATAGGCATATCCATTTTTTTAGCACCTGAAAATCGAGGAACTGAAATGTGCAAAATTGGCAGTAATTTCTGAGCCGGTACATATTTTTAAACACCTTGAATTAAAGCTGAAATCTCCACTTCTATAACATCTTGACTGCATGATGTCACACCCATTACGGTGGCAAAGATAAAGTCAGGATTACGGACCTAACTATAAAGAATTCTAATCCAATCTCTGATTCAATCTATGTATTTCTGTATCATTTTGGGCAGAAAATGTGTATGTGGCTTTGATGAAGTCGTCCGAACAAATTCTTCAGCCTCAATAAAGAACGGCTGGTGACCTGAGAGTTTTGGCTATACCGTAATAACCGTTTATATGTATTGATATAGATCCACTTATTTTTGAAGGTATTTTGATCTATTTAATGGATCTCTTCTTCAGTTTCAAGCTTTTACTCTAAAATATTTACCCATTAGCTTGCTCCCTTTTCTAGGTAAAAATTGTTTTTACAAGAGTGTCTTTATCCTCGCGATCTGTGAAGTTAAAAGGCCACATTGATCATCCACTTGGGTGTGTAATAACATTGCCCTGATGATGCTTCAGATATTGTCCCTTCATTCGCCAGAAAAACCGGATTTTCGTGGCGAACTGGAAAGCATACACGTCATGTAGACATAACAGCGCCCTAGAACATGATGAGTAACTAGTTGTACAGTTGTGTTTATTGTTGCAGATATGTGTGGTCGCTATTTTCGGAAAAGAAGATTAAAATAGCTCCTGAGATCGAAATCACATTATATCAAGCATGCGCGGGGTCTCCAGCAGTGATGGAACCCGGGCACATAAAATATCCTTAGGCGACAGCAGGGGAACCGTCGCAAGGAGCGATTTTTTTCGCGAAGCTTTCGGGGAAATGACCTGACAATCTCCCACGAGAGTTAGCAATATAATAGAAGTTTTGGTAAATCTCGCATTACTAAAGCCTAAACAATCTAGGGGGCTGTTAAAAGAAGTTCATATAAAAGTGATTGTTTTAGGCATGAAAAGAGGCAGAGAAAGGCCCGAAAGAATTTGTTGAAGTGTGAATGTGAACGGAATGTAGCCAAAGTCTCAGAATCACGGTGCTAAGAACAATCTGAAGTTTGCTGCCATCATTGCTGAGTTCCATTAAAAACACTCGTCTCGTTTTCCATTAAAATAGGCTTCGTTGATCGCCGTCTTATTTAAATTCTATCCCTGAAATATGGACCCGATCATCTGTTTTTTTTCCCCGCACGCGACAATTTTATAGATTTTTAATTCATTTTGAAAACATAGATCGTTCTTGCTTAAATTTGCCATATTTATTAACAACATTCTCTGAATTTAAAGACATCAGTCAGGGAAAAATAACCGAAATTTGAGGAGCTAGAAAATAAAACAAAGTGGAAAACAAGCTCGCAAAAAATAGAATTTGGGCTCGTCGCATTTGCGTCCGGGGCGAGGCGTCATGACTTTGTGACGAGACTGTCGAGAATGTGATATTTTTCCTATAAGGTTCACCAAAAAAAATTTAAATGGTGCTCTTCGGCCTCTGATTGGAAGTTATTGAATGCTCGAATCACAGAACATCGAGACATAAAGTACCGATCTTAAGCCTGGACACGCTTTACTACTCAATGTTTTGTGTGGAAGGCGGTTTAACTTCCGTGAGTAACTGTCAAACGGTGCAATTTCGGAATCAAATTCTCATAAATTAAAAATGAAAGCCTAATATAGGCCTACTTCACAAGATAATGTCCTAAATAACAGAGTTCGTGAGAGAGAGCCAAAGCGAAATATACACACAAACGAATTCTTCTCATTTTCCAACAAATTTATTAAAATCACTCGGAGATCTTGCAGCTCCAAAATGTAGCAAAGAAGCAAACCTCAAGTGTAGCACATCCGTGGGAACTTTTACCGATCATCTGATTTATACTCTGATGATTATACGGTAGCCCTTTCAGGAAAAAAAAAGATATCCGTATGCTCAGCGGTTACAACTAGGCCTACAAACGGAGATTATTTTGATGAAAATAAGGTTTAGATATTTTTAAAGGGAGGGTATTTATTTTAAAATATAGGCTAAAGGCTAATATTCGGCTGAATAAATAGCAGTGCAAGCCATTAATATTTGGCCTATGCAAAATTGGTCTATGCAGCCTACAATAAAAAAACCAATTCACTCCCTGTAGATATCAGACTGTCATTAGTCTGCCCTGAAAGGGTACGACGACTCAAAGAAGAATTCTTACTTTGTAATTATTTTATTATTTTTATTGGACAGGCTTGGAGTTGATGCTGATTACCGCAGAGAAGACCATTCAATACTAAAACGCCAGCTTATGGTAAAAACAAAAGCATCAACAGAATTAACATTCGGTGTTAAGTAGCAGCATTCCAATATATTCACAGTAAAAAAGAGAAGTTAATTTTTGCAAAAAAAAAAACTGTGCTATGTTTATTATTTCGACAGAATGAGAATGATATTTTCTAAAGTCCATTTCTTTTGCCTCTGACAAAATGTGGCATTGAGAAAATCAACTGAAATAGCATCTAAATACCAAAGAATAATTGCATAAAGCCTACATATTTCTGTTACTGGAATTAGACCGTCTCCACGTTTCATTGACTGCCACTGTTTCTCAGTTTAATTGTCGGAAAATAGAAGGCAGGAACGAGAATGGCCCTGAGCTTCGCAGCCAGGGATCGTAAACTCATGATACTCGAGGGCTGAGAACCGCTGGTTTTCTACTCTCTCTTTACCAGAGAACCAGGATTCAACTCAATCTGGCCAATCAGAATCAATAATTGTGCAATGGTTTAGCCTCAACTAGTTGTAATTTGGTAACCCACAAAAGGAAGAATTGCGTTCTCTTCCTAAATAAAAATCCACGCATCATTTTTTATATAGCCTACGCAGCATAATGGTACAGGCATGTGCGCGTTAGGGAAATTTTCATGTCACTCATATTGCTCTCCTGCGAGGGAGACAAACTGTAGCCTGTTTGCCTGTCCACGATCACCTTTGATCATATGAGTCAATATTGGAAAAATTCTGCATCTGACGCAGAAGCAGAGAATTTCTATCCATGGAATTTGTTTTAATGTTTCAGAAAACCAGCTAATGCGAAATAAAATAAATAGGCTAATTGAACACAATAAGGACAGCGCCCATGTCTGCCAGTACATTCCTGCTATCTGAGCCCTCTTTGCCGAAGAAGTACACCTAAAACATAGCTACAAAAGATTTAATGAACAATGCCTTCAGTCAAGAACAATTGAGGGGACCACTCCTTCCTTCATTATAAAATTCATCACTGACTTGGTGTATTTCAAGAGTAGTTTCGCAACATTCTCTCTATCGTTTGCATGATAAAGATTTTTCTAATTAAAATTGAAGTTCTGATTACTAAAACCCCTTAAGTCAAGTCAAGTCAAGTGTGACTAATGGGGTTTTAGCAATAGGTGATTCACTTATTTACATACTTATATAATGGACTTTCACCATCATAACCATGCCTCCCAAGTTATATTTACGTCCAGCGGTCTTAGATCTGACATAAGTGGACTTTAGCCGCGCGGACTACGCAACATACCTCAAAAGCAAACAAATTTCAAAGCAATTTTGTTGCTTGGAGATGAAATTTTGCATCGAACTCTGAACTTATTTTTAAAAGACCGAAAAAGTTCAGATTCATCGCGCGTAATGCGCACGTTTCCCACTTAAGCCTCCAAACTGAACATCTGTGCCCGAGTGCGTGACTACAACTTGCAAGGCACAGACATCAGCGGCAGTTGCGGCGCAGCGTGGGGAGAACCATCTCTGCTCAACGAAAACTTTATTAGGAACACATCTGCATTTGCTTATTCATTAAATTATTCAATCAGCCAATTATGTGGCAGCAGCGCAATGCATGCAGTCATGAAGAATCAGGTCGGGAGCTTCAGCTAATGTTCACATCAAACAGCTGCATGAGGGAAAATATGACCACAATTGCTGTGACGATGGTATGGTCGTTGGTGCTAAATGGTTGGTTTGAGCATTTTCTAAATTGCTGATCAGGGATTTTCACACGCAACATTCACTAGCGTTTAAACAGAATGGCAGAAAAAGAACCTCTAGTGAATGATAATTCAGCCATTAAAATTCCTTGCTCATAAGACGTTTAGAAGAGAGTAACCAGACTGGTTCAAGCTGACAAAAAAGCTACAGTAACTCAGAAAATCATGGTTAACAGCTATGCGCAGAAAAGCATTTCAGAAAGTACAGCACATTGAAGACTAGGGTGAACTGGCCACAACAGCTGAAGACCAAGAAAGGTTCCACTCCTGAGAGCAAAGAGATCACAGGCTCCCCAGAACTAGCAAAACTCGACATGCAGATGGTATGGTCCGAATTTGGCACTTACACTATGAATCCATAAACTCAACTTGTCCATTGTGAACATCTCAGGACGATTGTAGTGGTGTAATTGTGTGAGGAATGTTTTCATTGCACACTGTAGGCTCCACACTACAAATCAATCATTTGAATGCCACAGTATTGGTGCCAACCATATGCATCCATTTTTGCCACAGTTCACCCAAGTGCATTCATTTTTGCCTCAGTTTACCCATGTGCATCCATTAAAGCCACATTTTACCCATGTGCATCCATTATAGCCACAGTTTACCCATCTTCTAATGGCTACAGCCAGCATAATATCTCAAAGCAGAAGTTGTCTCAAGCTCATGAGCATGGAAATAAGTTGGATGGCTTTCGTAGTCCCCAGATCTTGAGTAAATAGTTTATTTTTGGGATGCATGATTTGAAGAAGGGAGAATAGAGACTTAACTGCCAGCGTTTCAATTGTCTTGCAAAACTAATTTTTACCATTTGACTATTGCATAATTATTTTTCCTATAACTTATTTTATCTTTTACTTTTATATATTACTTTTTCAATTTTTCATTATTCTCTGGTTTTCTTTATTGTCCTTTGTGAAGCACTTTGTAATGGTTGTTTGAAAGGTGCTATACAAATATTGCCATAATTACTATTATTAAAAGTTATTATTATATAGTAGGCAGGCAATGTGTTGCATAAATGAGCTGATGCAGCTCTGGGAACAAAAAGAACCCCTTCCCAGTACTAAAACACTGTTCCTGAGGAGTGATCACTGAGCCTTATATGGCACCTGGGAGTTTTTCCATGGAAAACATTGCTTACAGAAGTCCAGTCATGGTAGAGTAGCTGAAAGTCAAGGATCTAAACAGAGTGAAAAAATGGCTCATTTTTAAAGAATAACTTCTTTTAATTTACAAAATAGATCACACGCACTGCAGTGGCGAACAATTGCAACATGGGCAACTGTCACAACAGTCACAAGTGACTGTGGTTTTGGAAGCAACAGTGGACAGTCGCCACTTTAGGCTATCTTGCAGCAATAGAATTAATGGATAAACTGATGTATTTAATTGCTTTGGTCCTTCACAGTAAGTAAGTGCATGGATTTCTCCCATTAACAGACCTTAATTTTAAAAATTGCATGAAAAAATGTTGACACACCCCCCCGATATCCTCAGTTTTCAGATGTTTCAGATCTTTATAGGAAATTTTACATATGACCAAAAGAAGATAAGGAAACATAAATATCCTGCTTTTACATGATCAAATCAATTGACCTCATATAACCTCCTAACCCATATATAGGTCCGTCAAATGCAGCTACTGTATTCAAACCTGTGGAACTTCTGGCCTATTTTAAGTGACAATGGAGATTCCAAGCTTTCCAGTGATCCCAAATCTGTTCTGCTAGATTACAGCAAAATCTGTGTAAAATGATGTACGAGATCTGGATATTTTCCATTTCATGTAACGCTGAGGCCACAAAAAAACATGGCATCCTGGGTTTCAGTATTTCTCACAGTATAAGTGTGATGTAGCCTCAGTGAAACACTGCAACCAGAATATAGAGAATATGTATGATATTATCATATATGGAAAAAAAAAATTTTCAAATTCTGAACCTTCTTTGAAGGGGAAATTCAAGTAAACACCAGAATTTAAGGAGTCAAGTCAACTTTTTCATTTTTTACAGTGTGTAATTCCTTCATTATTTCATTAACAAGGAAGCAGATAAGGCTTGAGTTGATTTTGTTAGGCACAAGCATTTGGTATCCCTTGCTGACAAATCTCAATATGAAGTCTCCGGAGTCATCAATGCCAGTAAAGCAAGTCATAATTAAGACAAAAAATTGAAATGAATTAGTGAATAGGATAAAAAATCTGTTAATTATTTGGTTCATTTTTTTAAATAAAGACAGCACCGATGAGCTGAGGAATGCCATGAGGCCTGATGGACCACAGATAACAGCTCTGGTGGATGACTGAATAATTATTTCCTCGTTGAAGAAAACCCATTCAACAACAGGTGCGCAGATCAAGAGCAGCCTCCAGGAGCTAGGCATAATGTGTTTCAAAATCAAGATGGAAGTGAGGATGAAAAGGCCAAAGGACAAGCAAGAACTGCTGCATAGGAGCCCTCCTTCCAGTGCCGCATCTGAGGCTATATCCACACTAGTATGAGGGAGAGACTAAGGCCAAGTTTCCCAGATTCATTTAAGAAGATCTTAGCGCTAAGAGCTTCTTTCGATCCTTCTTAAGGCTACCGTAAGAAGCATACGTGTTTCCCAGATTCCTTCTTAGCCTAAGATGATCTTTTGTTAAGAAGGATTTGAAAGAAGGGTCTGGAGCGCTCATAACACCCTTCTTAGCAATGAAACACTGCAGATACAGCCGCGTCAGGCAAATCAATGTGACACTCAGCAAGGAGATATAAATGCAGTGCGTACGGTTCGTACTCATTTTATCCCCCCCCCTTTTGTTTCATGCACCCCTACTACACATTAAGCATTTAAAATTAGGGAAAACTTACATCTCTCTTCTATGGTTCCATGTGTTGAAATATTTTACCGCATTTCCCTAATATTTTCCCTAACATTTCTGGAGAACAATGATGACCCATCACCACCACCACACCACCATGAACCCCAAACAGCACTCCATCAAGCCGGTCTCATGCAGGTCAGACAGGAGCTCATTAACCTGTTCTGATTTCGGACATCCCCACTTCCCCACCCTTTCACCTTGCAGTCACCAACCAGTCCACTGAGTACGAAGACCACACCCCCTCACCCCCCCACCCCCAACCACCAAATAATTAAATAAATAAATAAAAAAACACTAAACAAAATAAGCCCACTGCCACCATGCAGTGCGGCAAGCATCATATCAGCTGTTGCTCTTAGGGATGGCAGCAAAGCCTATAACCTTTGCTGCGATTCCGAAGAGTAACAAAGTAAACTGCATAATTACATGCAGAATTATATCAGAAAAATATGAATGAAAACACGAAATGAAACTAGAAATATTAGTTTTCGCAAACGAAAACATACGGTATGCATCCCCCGAGAAGCCCATCCCCAGTTGAACTAGGGTCATCCTAGACTAAGAAAATCAACAATGGAGATGGAAAGTGATAGTACATATGTCACAGCCAATTATGCTGATGCTGATTGTAATTTAGACAATCTATCAAATGACCTTGAAAAAGTAGGTGAAGGTCACCCATGTTCGAACTTGTCCGAGCCCCTCCAGAGATACATCTGTAGTATCAATTTCATGTGTCTAGCTCAAATCCCTCCAAAGTTAGAGAGTGCACAACCATAGAATCCCATAATGCCGGATGACCTTGAAAAATCAGACTAAGGTCAAGGTCACCATACCCAACAAAATTCCCCAGGCCTGGTCACTATGGGTGGTCAATATCTAATGGCTGCTAAGAATACTCTTCGAGATATTAGCAAAAACATTTGCGGTGGCGGCGGCGGCTTCACGCTACTGAATACATACATGCTCCCCCTGTCGAGGGATGCATAATAATATGACATTACATGACATTACAGTATCACGTAATGTAATATGATTTCACTCATGTAATGTTATGATTTCATTTTATGTTTTCATTCTTATTTTTCTGATTTCTTATCTGTGTTATTGGCCTTTATTTGTGTCCATTTGTTTTCAGACATTCTGCTGCGTGAGCAGTGGCATTAGGCACGTTCATTTTTAACATTATAAGCCACTTGTTACATCAAAACTTCATTTGTGTGCACGTAAGTATGTGGAACGGTTACTTTGACCTCGATTGATCAGTTGAGCTCCAGTTAAGAAGGCCGTTAAGAGGGCACAAAGACACTTGTTAAGAAGGGCACTAGAACGCACCTGGGAAACACTCTTATCTTAAGGCTCCCTCTTTGCTGAACTCTTCTTTGGAGCCTTCTAAACTCCTTAAGAACGCTCTTAACTGGGAAACACAGCCTAAGCCTGTTCCAAGCCCATCAGGCTGGTGCTTAACCCTGGTTTCAGTAGCATGAAGCGACTATTCTACTCACTCTGGATGGGATGCAAGTCCATCCCAGTTAACCCCCCATTGCGTGGGTTGATAAAAAAAAAGTGGCACTCGGCAGTTAAACAGGCTTTAAAAAGTCTGCGGCTCAAGCTATTTGTGTGAGAGTTGACAGGTATGCAATTTTGATTTAAATACAGCAAATACGCATCCATGAATGATTGTCATCTTACCTAATCGGGGAGAACAAGCAGCACCTGTTAAGTGTGGAGTGCCCTCGGAGTGAACCTTTTGCTAATTATGAAAATGACTGAGAACAGGTCAGGACTAATAATTGCTTTAAACAGATGTTTTGTGCAGCCCAATTCTCAGTTCTGGCTCTGTCACTGTACTAAATTTAGCCCATGATTTCATCGCTGTTAGATCGCATATGGAGAGAAACCGTGTCTTCAGTTGCCAATTATGATAATTGGAAAACGCGTTAATAAAGGAAAATGATTAAGAACTAGACAGGACTAATTGTTGTCATAAAGGGAGTGCCCATTGGTTTCACCAATGGACTGGCAAAGAAATGCACCAATCACACAAAGTGATAGATAGATGAAGCATACGTAAAGCTCACTCTAAATGGCTGTCTACCTCAGGTTTTGAATCAGTTGGATATCACGTTTGCTGTCATATAGTAGTAAATCAGTTTTTCATCTTGGGTTTTCATTGGGTGGTCAGTGCTTTTCTTAGTGTGGGCACTGCCAACCCCCTGCCCCCCCTTGGTATCACCCCTGATGCAGAGGACTAATTACCCCACAGGGTTCAACAAAGTATATCTCACTAACGCATCCAAACAAGAAAAACACATTATGGTGCCATGATAAATACCAGATGGGTACTACATACGTATGGGTAGAAATGACAATATTGCCCATCCCCTGACTGTGAAGTATTTTATTGATGGACAACAAACGACAGCACATTACTTCCCGCAAGCATTCTGATCGCGAAATTCAGTTGTACAGATGTACATAAACACAAATTAATGCTGTCAGTCTCCAACCGCATACATTTTTCCCATCCCAAAGTTTTCAGTCATTATATCGTCAAAAAATTGTGTCACATACCAAGGGCTGCACTGTGAATACTGTTTGTTGCTATTATTGGCAGTAACAGTAACTGTGGATTACTAATGACTAAACCACACCTGCAGCAAGCTTTTCTAAAGGTTATGCAATTACTTCTTGTCTACAAGCCACTCCCTTTATGTAAAAATGCAGAAATACATATGTTCAAATGCGAAACTAAACATTTTATATGCGCCAAGGCAACAGTGAGTTAACTGGTTCACAAGACTGACAGTTGTACTGGCGTAACATACAGCAATATTTTGCAGTATTGCAACAGGACCTACCTCAATGTCCTCCCAATACCCAGCAATTAGGCTTATACCTTGCAGCAATTAATTGTGCAACAAATTCATATAATATACTAACTGCATTTAATTATGACATGACCGTAAAAACTGATAATTCAATAACCTACCAACAATTTAATAAAAATATTCAGCTCATAAAATGCTATTCTTTTTCCATCCAATGAATCTTTTTGCAATTAACAGTTTCACATATGTTTGTCAATAGAAGTTTAATGTAAATAGAAACTAAATGTGTAAAAAACTTTACATTACACATAAAATTTTTTTCATGTGCCAGACTTGTTAATTACAGTACAGGTTGGTCATACGATCATGAGTTTTCACAATGTTTTTTTATAACATTATACATGGTTACTACATTATACAAATGTATTAGGCCTTCATTAGTTGCTACATACTTATTATTTCAGTAAACAGTTATTTAAGCTGATTACATCCGGAAGTTTCCTACATTTGGAAAGTTTAGGGCAGTACAATTGTGGAGGTGTCAGGCGAGGCACAACCGTTCAACCCTGGAGCAGTGGATCTCAAATTCTTCAGAAAAAAAAAATACCCAGCTCGGAACATGAGTCACAAGCAAAAAAAATAATCAATTTTGTCTCTCTGGTCATCTAAAAGTGTTGGCTAAATGGCAAAAATATAAAAATATTGGGTGTCACCAAACAAACACGGCAGCATTGCTGAATTGTAGACGAAAGATTGTTCATCCTTACCGGCAACAATAGGCCCAGTGGCCCTGCCAGTTCAAACTGGTTTTGCTGTGTGCATGAAAGAGTGGACTGCGAGCAAGTGAGAATAATCAGCTGCCTTGCTTGAGTCAGCTATGGGAGCGTCCTCTTCACACAGAGGACCTGTTCAGAAGCCTCTCATTATTGAACACCACAGCCAAGGCAGGGAACTATGCATTGGGTAAAACGGATGACATGTCAGAAATATCCATGAAAAGTGGCTCTAACTTTTAAATATCTAAACAACACTTACAAAAAATATCTTCACTGCTGAGTCCTAGTGATTTGAATGCTAATTAGCAGGTAACATCTACTTTCTAACCAGCAGTACCTTAACCCTTTGAGTGCTAAATACATTTTCAAGGAATTAAAAAAGTAGTTTAATATCGGTACCAAATTTACCTTTGCCAAACTTCCATTTATCGCATCAAGTTTGCAAACAGCTGCAGAGTAGACTTTTGTTTGTTTCTTTTACATATTTGAGGGCCTCAATCAGATCAGCCCAAAGTTTGCTTGTACTAATGCTGAAGAGATTAAGATTCTTCTGTCTTTCCTCATTACTTTCATTGTTTAAACTGGGGATTAACTTTGGGGCTCTTCTTTGAACCTTCTCTCCAGCCTCTGTTCCTTTTTTTGTAGTATGGTCCCCAGATAGTCTGATCAGTGATCTTTAACCCTTTTCATACATCTGGATGGGTTTGTGGTTGGAGGATGCCAAAGGAGACATACAATCCACAATATAGTGTTGCCAGATGTCATTTATGTTTCTGCAATAGTATGTGCAGCCATTGATGAGATTAATTGCATCCAATGATTGCTGACCTATAGGATGAGCAATGGGGCAAAAATACCATTTAAAAAGTATTCTTAAGAAGTATTATTAAGTATGTTAAAGTAGAATACCACTTGAAATACCAAGAAGAGGGACCATACCTCCCAGGTACTGGGCCCTCTTAATTGGTCACCTTTGAAGTACGGAATTGATTTTCAGATTATTTCATTACTAGGGCTACTTGCAAGGTAGCTTGAGTTTATCTATCTATCTATCTATCTATCTATCTATCTATCTATCTATCTATCTTCTTTATTTTTAAAGCTTAGGATGGACTGGCACCAGGTTCTATCTCTGAACTGCTCAAACCGTATTCCACCTTCCTTCCCCTCTGATCCTACGACTAATCACTGCTGTCCATTCCTCGCGCTCAATTACTGCAATTACCAAACACAATAAAGCATTTTTAGTTTCGGTCCTGAATTGTGGAAGAGTTCCAAAAGCTGGCTTAAGGATTCAATCTTCCTCCTCCACTGATCTTTCAACCCGCCAAAAGACCCGTTTTTTTAGCTTTAAATTGCCGTCTTGAAGACATGTTTGACTGTGCTTTGGCTTGTAGTTGTTTATATTGTATTTATTGTTTTTGCAATTCGGTTCGTGTATGATTTCATCTGTTTTCACCAACGTTCATGTTATTTTGATCATTTATGTTTTTTGTCTGAATCCGCACGGTCCAGCCCTAGTTGACCGAGGTTGGGTATGCGAATTAAGTCAAATGCTGCCCTGCACAATCTGTAGATCTAAACACAAGGTTATGATTCTCAGAGCAAACTTGATTTAGTGCAAACTAGATTTCCGCCTCCTGGAACCTGCCATTGAAGAATGGACCAATATCCCGCTATATCCATTAGCGTTCGTGGCAGGATTTAAACTGCCTCCTTGAAGGCAAGAGGTAGGCCCACTCGTTATTCGTTACTGAATATTAATTTTTTTTCTACGCGTTTCCGACGTGATGTACGCAGATAGCCCAATGAAACAGCCTGATAAAATTGTTAGACCATTAAACTGACGGATAAATATTAAAGATCATCAACGAATGGTACCCTAATTAATTGTTTAAAGCATCATAAAACAGTTGTACGTGGAAAGTGTGATGAGGTCGCATTTGGACAAGATGCTGAGAGCATCTTCGATCACAGGAATTTCTTTGACGTCCACACGCATTCATAACAACTAACAACCTCTTTGTTCACATTGGAATGCGCAAATGCCGATTCTTTGTTTTATTTTCGGCAATGCTCTTACTCTAACCTTTGGCTATACACCCTGTCCTCTGAGTCAGACGTTGCCGTTGCAGTCACATCACATAGAAATGTACACCTCCAAAACCCACCCTAAAATTCTGGGCGCACCTTTAAAACAGCTCCCAACTGTTGAGTGAAGCCAGAACCGCTATAAGTTACCGCGTTGAAGATCAGCTGCGCGTTATAGCCTACTTCAATTTAAAAAGTGATATTGAGACTGGAAGATTTAAAAATCACACTGGGCGGACTCTACTTCAAGGATCTGAGAGACATGCACTTTGAAAAGAAGAGGGGGTGAGTTCAACTATTTAGGCTCAATACCTGAATACGCATTATCATGATTATTCATTTTTCGCGGAATATAATATCAAATCTGTAGCATTACTCTGAGGGGACCTATTAAGACCCTTAAGCAGCGTTTTTCAAGTATACTCAATTAACACTGGTCATGTGGGTAAAATTGGTGACTGTAAAAGAAAACTATTATTCATTCACAATTTTCCAAAAACTTTGGCTTCACATTAACATCGTTACCAATGAAGAAGTTCAACATGGAAGACTTAATGTGGGGCCCTTGCAGCCTTATAATTTATTTTGAAAACGGAAACGCAAAATTTACAATTTAACTTACAATTCAAATTTAATTTAATTATTTAATATAAAAATAAAAATATTCTTGATATTTTTGGACTCAAAAGCTTAAATTGCTTTCAACATTGTAAAACCACACCAAAGCGATGGAAAAAATGCCACTGGATCGCTATACCTCTTACCCAGATTTGAAACGATCTACGTGGAAACATTAACGTGTTGAGGTTAATAGCAAACTGCAACTTGACAGATAATTGTATGAAAAAAACTTCACTGAGTAACTTTTACTCGCCGGGTTGTAATTTGATGGTGCCGTCAAATGCTTGAGGTGAAAACTCAAGGTAAACACTGAAGTTTCAATTCGGCATTCCTTTCAGACTTTCTGAAGGTTATTTGAAGTTACTATTCTTATTGAGCCAAGGGTGGGACCAGAGGATTTCTTTGCAAAAAAAAAAAAAAACTCTAGTGAAAATGGGACGAGGGAGTCGTGAAAATTTGAACCTCCACATCGCTTTAAGCGTGAAGTCATTTTTTCAGAGCACGGAACGTAATACTCTTCAAAATGGTATGCTGTGCTTTTCCTTAAAGCATGATATAGGCTGGTTGTATTTCTGGTGGCCTAATAATGATAATAATCTTGAAAAGCTCTACACCAGGAATCCTCTATCTTATCCAGGAAAAGCCGGAGTGGGGGGGAAAGCTTTCAATCCAACCAAGCAGTCACACCCGATTCGACTAACCAGCCCTTGGAATTTTGGCTCCTGAATCAGTTGACTCAGGTGTGTAACTACATGGTTGGAATGAAAGCCTGCGCCCGCACCGACCCTTTCTGGATAAGACTGAGGATGCCTGCTCTACAGGTGTCCTTACGGCATTACCTACATCGCCTTTAACGGGTTCTGCGGCCGAAATGTTATATAGGAATAAGTACGCTTACTTTCATTCGGCCAATTTATTAGGACAGAGGTTATTCTGCCCAAAAGGATTTCAGAACCTGTTTGCTAAGACGACACGGCATAAATCATGTCATGATATTGGATAATACATGAAGCTATGCAAACTAATAGCAGTGTGTCGAATGCTTGTGACATTACGACAAAGCAAGACATGGTATACACAAGGCTGTCAAAGGAACTGCAACAGAAATTAAAAATGAACTTCACCTAAAAAAGTTAGGCAATCACTGCCAAGAATTTCTGAGTTTCCTCAAATTCAAGAGCCCAGTCTTAATACAAACTCATTTTTGAAAGAACTTGCAACCTGGAATTGAATAAACTCAAAAATGTTTGCAGCTGTTTGCCTTGTTTTAAGTCAGCTTTTTATTTTTTTACAGTGCAATTTTTTAATTTTATTGGGCCAAATGCCATGATCGACATCCCACAATCTGAAATGCAAGTGCCAAGTGAGAATATCAGGTGTGCAGTCCCTCTGTTTGCTGATAGACCCCTTGGCTCCAGTGCTCTGATCCGCAAAAATCTCCAGGTTACCTAAAGCCCTCTACTTATACACTTCCCATCCAAAAAAAAAAATCACACGAAATAATATTTTGTCAAAGCACCTTTACCTTTGATCATGGCTCACATTCGTAGTGGCATTGTTTCGACAATCTCATACAATAATTCAACATTTATTTCCAATTGGATTTGTTTCAATTTTTGGCCGAGTTATTGTTTTTACAATGGATGAGTCAAACCACTCTGTAAGGCCTTCTCCAGCGCATCCCAAACACTTTCAATTGGTTGAGGTTTGGACTCTGAGGCAACCAATTCATGTGGGAAAATGATTCCTCATGTTCAATGAACCACTCTTTCACAACCTGTGCTCGATGAATTTTGGCACTGTCATCCTGGTATGTGCTTGTGCCATCAAGAATTAAAAAGACCACTGATGGGTCACTGTCATTCAGTATATTCTGATAGTCTGCTGAATTCATTTCATTGCTGCAGAGCACTGCTGTGCCTAGACCTGACCAACTGAAGAAACCCTAGATCATGACACATAATGCATGTAACATCCCTTCCTTTATAGAAAAATTCTGTCATGGTGTCTGATAAGACTAAGATGTTAAATTTATTTAATTAACATTTTATTACATCACGGTTTCTGTTTAATAATGCATCCTCTGCTGTACAATCAGGAAATTCTAAAAACACTGCTCGTGGTGCAGAAGAAACTTTTAATCTTATCCCATTTTCTTTTATTGAAGTTCAAAAAGCCTTGAAGCAGTTGGACCCTAGAAAACCTGCTGGTTCTGATCATTTAGAACAGGGGTTCCTAAAAATAGCAGCAGATATTATAGCGAAACATCTGACCCATCTTTTTAATCTCTCCTTAGTTTCAAATAAAATTCCAAAAGTTTGGAAGGCTGCATTTATGCTACCCCTGCTAAAAGGAGGGGATCCAACAGTGCTGAATAACTGCCGACTAATGTCTAAACTTTCAGCCCCTGCCAAAGTGTTGGAATCTGTGGTCAGTGAACAGGTTAAGGACTATATACACACTCATGCTGTATTATCCAATCATCAATCAGGGTTCAGGAGAAATCATAGACCTGTTACTGCTGCTTTGCTATGAAAGTTTTATGTCATAGAAGCGCTGGATAATAAGCAACATTGTTTGTCTCTATTTATTGACTTGAGATTAGGATTTTATTTTAGAATCAAAACTTATTCTTATTTCAATGTCGGAAGTAGACTTGTGGAAGTTACAATTTTCCCAATTCATGAATATGGTGATCTGTTGTATATGAATTAATCAGCTCATTGTCCGCAAATGTTCAGTGCTGTGTATCATGGAGCACTGAGATCCATTACAACCTGCAGAAGCCTAACGCATGATAGTGTATTGTACTCAAAGGTTAATTGGCCATCTCTTTCCACACGTCGACTGAGCCGTTGGTTTGTTTTTATCAATAAGGCTATTCTTGGTAGAATCCCATGTTATTTATCCTGTTACATGTCCCAGAAAAGTGGCTTCCATTGATTACCATCTCAGGACATTGTGCTTATGACTGTTCCTAAAATTCGGACTGAGTTAGGCAAGAAGGTCTTTAGGTTCCCTGCACCCTCAACCTGGAATAGTTTACAGAGGGAGACCAAGTTTTGAGATTTAGTAACGCTCGGTGAATTTATAGCCCTTATAAAGGGAATGGATGTTGAGTCTATCAAAACCTGTACATGTGTATCCCAATTGTGTTGTGACTGCTGAACTTTTTAATGTATTGTAAATAAAATAAACATTGCCTCCAGAGGCTAGTACAGTGGGCACTATGCATGACGGGTGCATCGCTTCATGAGCTTCCTTTCCTACCCTGACGTGTCCATCGCAGTGGAATAGGGTAAATCTGGACTCATTACACGACAGGACCTTCTTCCATTGCTCCTCAGTCCAATGTTCATGCTCCCTTGCAAAGTGAACTCATTTTTTTTCTTCCCAATTAGCCTCACTCTCAAGTGTCTTTCTTGGAACAATGCAGCTGTTTTTTCTCAATCCTCCCAATTCTTGTTGCGTTAGGAAATGCTTTGATCTTCATCAATGAAAATAGTCATGAGCACAACTGTTGATTTTTTTATGATGAGGCTTCACCAAGCATTTCAGTGATCACCGATCAGGATCAGTCAAAAATTTTCTCCCATCCATTTCTTCGGCGAAACTGACAATTCACCACTATCCTTCAATGTTTCAATAAATTTCTTGATAGTTCATGACCCAACTTTTTTGATTTCAGCCATCTCCTTTGCTTTGTTCTTTGCTTGATGCTGGTGAATAATTTGGCCCTCCTGAAAGACATTAACGTTTTCTACGACCATGACATATGTCTTCTGATATGGTTGTATTAGAAATGAGAAGTGACATACTGAATCAGACAGGATTAGAAGAATTATCGCCAGCTTGAGACACCACCAATCACCACTTTTTAAAACAATACTTTTTACCCTGACTGATGCAGTCAGTAGCTTCTAATTTCTGAAACAACCACAGTATCCCGTAGTCGTGGAAAAAATGATACTTTGTTTCAAGGGGGGCAAATTATTTGCCTGCATGAAGCAAAGAATTGGAGATATTGCTGAAATCACTGGAATTCAGTTGACCCCTAAACTCAAAATTTTCACTTAAGTTTCCCATAACTAGGTCCAAAGTCAGAAAATGCATTTCTTTCTTCATAGTGGAGGACAATATCACATACATGTTCAGTATTTGCCGGTTGCAGCGCTTCACTGAAGCCACAATACACTAATACTGAGGGAAATATTCAAACTAATGATGCAATGCTTTTCATGGCCACTGCATTAAATCAAATGAAAAATATCTAGATCTTGTACATCATTTTATATACATTTCCCTATAATGTAGTGGGTCATATTTGGGATTTTTGGAAAAGAGTCTGCACTAGAATTTAAAATTGGACTGAAGTTCTTAAGGTTTCAATACAGGTGCTCGCATTTGACAGACTAATGCTTGGTCTGTAGGTTTAATGGGGTTCAAATGTGCCCACCCCCATGTTAAAGTGTGTGAAAAGGAAACATATCCGTATGTAAGAAAATAAAGTAAGGTTCTGAGCTAGCTTTGAAAGATAAATCTACGTCACTATTGATATCCCTGTTGATTTACTGTTTCTGTCAGGTTTCCCTCTGGATACCAAGGAAGTGCATCCAAGAAGATGATTAGCATCTTACTAGCAGTGGGTAAGTAAGTTACACAACCACATCATTGCAACCTGCCCAAAATATTCATTTGTGATGCTGTGTTGGCATTACAAATCTAAATGCAGGAGCCAGTCAGAAAGGTGAACAAAAAAGTTTTCTTAAAAAATACATGTAAGTTTGAGCTGCATTAGAAAATGAAACAAAAATAGGAGTATCTGTCTGTGTGCCTGTCTGTCAGTATGTATGTATGTAGGTAAGTATACCTGTCCTTTGATTTTCTCAACAAAAAATATTCAACTGATTAATTTGGCAGGTGTCTTGCTGTAGGCACCACGTCTGATCAAACCCTAGGTGAGCAGCTAAACCATTGATGTTTGAAAATTGTAGCACAGTTTGGCCACTTGGTCCTACAAACAAGTTAGCCATTTTTTTTGCTGCAACAGTTTGGTAAGCACACAACTAAGTGATTTTGACTTTAGTGTCTGGAAAAAATGATTTCAGAAATAGCGTTGCGTGACATGCAGTCGCCATAGATGTTTAACAAAACTTAGAATTCAGTCTCTAATCATAAGAATGGATTGTTGGTAGCATTAATATAGCAGCAACCCATAGTTAACATTCTATCTATTGCGATTTGTTACGCTTTGTGTTTTAGTGGTAGATTATGGATTAAGTAATTTTAAAATAATCAGCTTGAGAGATTTGGGTGAGAAATACATTTTCAGTGGCATTTTGTTTCTGCCCGTGTTGTCAGAAATCAGGAAAGCGTGATTGTAAATGTGAACACCTAACATCATTCTCAGGACTCAGTTGCACTGTGTGCACTGACTTAACACTATACGAGTAAGCCTTAGTGCTACATACAGTCGCAAAACTGCTAACTTAAATCGAGCTGTAATCAGATTGTTCATGTTGAGTCTTCATCTTGTCTTCACAAAAAATCAATTGCAACAAAAGCTCGAAAATAGGCAAAACTGTAGCTCAGATATTGCGCACGGAACATACGCACTAGTGTATCCACATCGAATCGAGAGCAACAAAGAGTCTCAGAACAATGTCACATGCATAAATTAAAATAATTACAGCGTCCTCTACAATTATTGGCACCCCTGGGTAAGATGTGTTAAAAGCCTTAAAATAAATAAAATTTTCATTGCAGAAGCATACTCTCACACTGAAAACTGTTAAAAATGTAACCTTCATCTCAAGTGAATTTTATGGGAAAAAAATCCCTGAGTAACAAATAATTATTTTTCATAAAATCACCTGTTACACAATTATTGGCACCCCTGACAATTCCTCAGAAATAAATGTAATTTAAGTATTTCTGTCATTTCTACAGTAGATTACAAACCTGATCAGAGTATCTAGGAACATTTAATTAGTAATTCATCACTTCCTGTTTCCCTGGGGTAAAAATATGACATGACAGAGGCCATTTCTCTTATCCACTCTTCAACATGGGAAAGACAAAAGAACACACCATTTAAGTAAGGCAGATGTGAGTTGACTTTCACAAGTCAGGCAATGGCTACAAGAAAATTGCCACTTGCCTGCACCTGCCCATATCTACTGTTAGGGGAATCATTAAGAAGTTTAAAACAACTGGAACAGTGGTAAACAAGCCTGGATGAGGACAAAAGGTTATTTTGCCACCACGCACAGTGAGGAGGATGGAAAGAGAAATCAAAAGTTCTCCAAAGCTCACTGTTAAAGAATTGCAACAAATGGTAGCATCTTGGGGTGACAAAGTCTCCAAAACAACCATCAGGCGCTATCTACATGCCAACAAGCTGTTTGGGAGGCATGCACGGAAAAAACCTTTTCTCTCTCACAATCATTAACGCAAACATCTGGAATTTGCAAAGCGGTACTGGGACTTCAACTGGGACCGTGTGCTTTGGTCAGATGAGACGCTTTTTGGCAACAAACACTCTAAGTGGGTCTGGCGGAACATGAAAGATGAGTATGCAGAAAAGCATCTCATGACCACTGTGAAGTATGGGGGAGGATCGATGATATTCTGGGCCTGTTTCTCTTCCAGAGGCCCTGGGAACCTTGTTAGGGCGCATGGCATCATGAACACTTTGAAATATCAGGACATTTTAAATCAAAATATGTTGGCCTCTGCCCGAAAGCTGAAGATGGGTCGTCACTGGGTCTTTCAGCAAGATAATGACCCTAAAAATGTGGCCAAATCTACACAGAAATGGTTCATCAGACACAGAATCAAGCTCCTCCCATGGCCATCTCAGTCCCCAGACCTGAACCCCATTGAAAACCTGTGGAGTGAGCTGGAGAAAAGAGTGCAGAGGAGAGGACCTGGGTCCCTGGATGACTTAGAGAGATTGTGCAAAGAGGAATTGTTGAAGATCCCTCTTTCCGTATTCTCCAATCTTGTGAAACATTATAGGACAAGATTAGGTGCTGTTTTGTTGGCAAAAGGGGGTTGTACAAAGTATTAACATCAGGGGTGCTAATAATTGTGGTACACATTATTTGATGTAAAAGATTTATTTCTTAATGTGGTATTTTTTTCCCACTGAATAAATGACATAGACATTTGAATTAAAGGTTGGATTTTCCTCCTTTTTTCATTGTGGTCCTATATTATTTAGAAAAAAGTGAATTTTTTAGAAGCTAAAGAACACATCTTAACTAGGGGTGCCAATAATTACGAAGGGCAGTGTACCTTTTCTGAATTTAGGGAAATCGCATTTCAGCTGGGTTGATTTTTGATCTTCGTGTTTCAACACAAATAGGACGAATGTGCTTGGTTAGTAATGAATTCTGGGAAGGAGTATTATAAAGTACCTAAAACTGTGGAAACCGCAAAAAAGTAAGGTATGTTTGAATTCCACTTTGTCTATGTCATTTTAACTTATGCTCAATGGGCGTGGCAGGCAAACTTGGAATGTTGGGCTGGGCTTAGGGTGGGCTTATATACAGTCATAACATTACACAGTTGTGGAAGCCTCAGACTCAGTAAAAGGGCACAAATTCAGTGCATCTCTCTGAGGACTGAATATTTAGATAGTTTCACAGTGTTTATATAGCCCTGAGACCAGTTTCATATTCAGTCAAAAATAAAAATCTCATTTTGCATCAATTGGGACTTATAAAATTCAACATTGTTCTTATCCCAGACAGCTGCAGGTCTCCAAAAAATGACTTGATGACAACAAACACACTCGTTTTCGAGCTAGAATGTGCTCCCTATCAGAAAGCTTTTGAGTCATGTTGAGTGATAATCATTTTTATTAAACTGAAACAACTTTGTGCTTATTGCTTATGCTCCCGAAAATGCCCATATAATACAGAGAACTATGCAAAATTTTCTCTCTTAAAAAGTGTAATGTGTTGGTTTATTGATGCTGGAGGTGCATAAATATATTACAGTTGTCAAGGACCGTATCATGTGAATGAAAAGCTGAATACTGTTAACAGTATTAAATTACACATACAAAACTGCGTAAAATTGTCATTAATATGGTAAGAGTACAGCATTAAGGCAAAATAGAGTAAATCCACGAGAGGAAATAAAATCAAGAAATTGCAAGTATTGCAGATTTTACATCATGACTGACTTAATGTTAGGGTTGTTATTGATAAAAAAAATTACAAATCTTTTAAAATCATTTTAATTGATACAAACATATTTATCCTACGCTGTGTGAAAACTATTTATTTTTTTTGTTTTGGGATCAAAGTTTGCATCATATGGCAAATCAATGGAACAACAGCAACAACAACTGCTGTCCCAACAACAACAGCAAGTGCTCCAACAACAACTACACAAGCAACAACCACAAGTGCGACAACAACATCCCCAACAACCACAAGTGCTCCAACAACAACTATGCTGACAACAACAACAAGTGCTCCAACAACAACTATGCTAACAACAACCACAGGTGCTCCAACAACAACTATGCTACCAACAACCACAAGTGCTCCAAAAACAACTATGTTAACAACAACTACAAGTGCTCCAACAACGTCTCCAACAACCACAAGTGCTCGAACAACAACTATGCTACCAACAACCACAAGTGCTCCAACAACAACTATGCTGACAACAACCACAAGTGCTCCAACAACAACTATGCAACCAACAGCCACAAGTGCTCCAACAACAACTATGCAACCAAAAACCACAAGTGCTTCACCACCACCTATGCCACCAACAACCACAAGTGCTCCAACAACAACTATGCCGCCAACAACCACAAGTGCTCCAACAACAACTATGCCGCCAACAACCACAAGTGCTCCAACAACAACTATGCCACCAACAACCACAAGTGCTCGAACAACAACTATGCTACCAACAACCACAATTGCTCCAACAACAACTATGCAAGCAACAACCACAGGTGCTCCAACAACAACTATGCAACCAACAACCACAAGTGCTCCAACAACAACAACTATGCCAACAACAACTACAAGTGCTCCAACAACAACAATGCCACCAACAACCACAAGTGCTCCAACAACAACTATGCCAACAACAAGTGCTCCAACAACAACTATGCCACCAACAACCACAAGTGCTCCAACAACAACTATGCCGTCAACAACCACAAGTGCTCCAACAACAACTATGCACTCAACAACCACAAGTGCTCCAACAACAACAACTATGCCAACAACAACTACAAGTGCTCCAACAACAACAATGCCGTCAACAACCACAAGTGCTCAGACAACAACTATGGCACCAACAACCACAAGTGCTCCAAAAACAACCACTATGTCATCAACAACCACAAGTGCTCTAACAACAACTATGCCAGCAACAACCACAAGTGCTCCAACAACAACTGTGCCACCAACAACCACAAATGCTCCAACAACAACTATGTTAACAACAACTACAAGTGCTCCAATAACAACTATGCCGCCAACAACCACAAGTGCTCCAACAACTATGCCAACAACAACCACAAGTGCTCCAACAACAACTATGCCAACAACCACAAGTGCTCCAAAAACGACAACTATGCCAACAACAACTACAAGTGCTCCAACCACAGCTGTGTCAACAACAACCACTAGTGCTCCAACAACAACTATGCTACTAACAACCTCAAGTGCTCCAACAACAACTATGCCGCCAACATCCACAAGTGCTCCAACAACAACTATGCCGCCAACATCCACAAGTGCTCCAACAACAACTGTACCAACAACAACCACAAGTGCTCCAACAACAACTGAGCCAACAACAACCACAAGTGGTCCAACAACAACTATGCCACCAACAACCACAAGTGCTCCAACAACTATGCCGCCAACAACCACAAGTGCTCCAACAACAACTATGCAACCAACAACCACAGGTGCTCCAACAACAACTATCCAAACAACAACCACAAGTGCTCCAACAACAGCAACTATGCCACCAACAAGCACAAGTGCTCCAACAACAACTATGCCACTAACAACCACAAGTGCTCCAACAACAACTATGCCAACCACAAGTGCTCCAACAACAACTATGCCACCAACAACCACAAGTGCTCCAACAACAACTATGCCGTCAACAACCACAAGTGCTCCAACAACAACTATGCCAACAACAACAACCACAAGTGCTCCAACAACAACTGAGCCAACAACAACCACAAGTGTTCAAACAACAACTATGCAACCAACAACCACAAGTGCTCAAACAACAACTATACAACCAACAACCACAAGTGCTCCAACACCAACAACTATGCCAACAACAACCACAAGTGCTCCAACAACAACTATGCCACCAACAACCACAAGTGCTCCAACAACAATTATGCCAACAACAACCCCAAGTGCTCCAACAACAACTATGCCACCAACAACAAGTAATCCAACAACAACTATCCCACCAACAACCACAAGTCCTCCAACAACAACTATGCCACCAACAACCACAAGTGCTCCAACAACAACTATGCCACCAACAACCACAAGTGCTCCAACAACAACTATGCCACCAACAACCACAAGTAATCCAACATCAACTATGCCACCAACAACCACAAGTGCTGCAACAACTATGCCACCAACAACCACAAGTGCTCCAACAACAACTATGCCGCCAACAACCACAAGTAATCCAACAACTATGCCACCAACAACCACAAGTGCTCCAACAACAACTATGCAGCCAACAACCACAAGTAATCCAAAAACAACTATGACAACAAAAACCACAAGTACTCCAACAACAACCACGAGTGCTACAACAACAACTATGCCACCAACAACCACAAGGGCTCAAACAACAACTATGCAACCAACAACCACAAGTGCTCAAACAACAACTATACAACCAACAACCACAAGTGCTCCATCACCAACAACTATGCCAACAACAACCACAAGTGCACCAACAACAACTATGCCACCAACAACCACAAGTGCTCAAACTACAACTATGCTGCCAACAACCACAAGTGCTCCAACAACAACTATGCCGCCAGCAACAACAAGTGCTCCAACAACAACTATGCCGCCAACAACCACTAGTGCTCCAACAACAACTGTGCCGCCAACAACCACAAGTGCTCCAACAACAACTATGCCACCAACAACCACAAGTGGTCAAACAACAACTATGCCCCCAACAACCACAAGTAATCCAACATCAACTATGCCACCAACAACCAAAAGTGCTGCAACAACTATGGCACCAACAACCACAAAAGCTCCAACAACAACTAGGCCGCCAACAACCACAAACACTCCAGTAACAACTATGCCACCAACAACCACAAGTTCTCCAACAACAACAACTATGCCAACAACAACCACGAGTGCTACAACAACAACAACTATGCCAACAACAACCACGAGTGCTACAACAACAACTATGCCACCAACAACCACAAGTGCTCCAACAACTATGCCACCAACAACCACAAGCGCTCCAACAACTATACCGCCAACAACCACAGGTGCTCCAGCTACAACTATGCTGCCAACAACCACAAGTGCTCCAATAACAACTATGCCACCAACAACCACAAGTGCTCCAACAACAATTATGCCAACAACAACCACAAGTGCTCCAACAACAACTATGCCACCAACAACAAGTAATCCAACAACAACTGTGCCAACAACAACCACAAGCGCTCCAACAACAACAACTATGCCGTCAACAACCACAAGTGCTCCAACAACAACTATGGCACCAACAACCACAAGTGCTCCAACAACAACTATGCCAACAACAACCACAAGTGCTCAAACAACAACTATGCCGCCAACAACCACTAGTGCTCAAACTACAACTATGCAAGCAACAACCACAGGTGCTCCAACAACAACTATGCAAACAACAACCACAAGTGCTCCAACAACAACTATGCCACCAACAACCACAAGTGCTCCAACAACAACTATGCCACCAACAACCACAAGTGCTCCAACAACAACAATGCCACCAACAACCACAAGTGCTCCAACAACAACTATGGCACCAACAACGACAAGTGCTCCAACAACAACTATGCCGTCAACAACCACAAGTGCTCCAACAACAACTATGGCACCAACAACCACAAGTGCTGCAACAACAACTATGCCGTCAACAACCACAAGTGCTCCAACAACTATGCCACCAACAACCACAAGCGCTCCAACAACTATCCCGCCAACAACCACAGGTGCTCCAGCTACAACTATGCCGCCAACAACCACAAGTACTCCAACAACAACTATGCCAATAACAACCACAAGTGCTCCAACAACAACTATGCCAACAACAAGTGCTCCAACAACAACTATGCAACTAACAACCACAAGTGCTCAAACAACAACTATACCGTCAACAACCACAAGTGCTCCAACAACAACTATGCCACCAACAACCACAAGTGCTACAACAACGACTATGCCACCAACAACCACAAGTGCTCCAACAACTATGCCACCAACAACCACAAGCGCTCCAACAACTATACCGCCAACAACCACAGGTGCTCCAGCTACAACTATGCTGCCAACAACCACAAGTGCTCCAATAACAACTATGCCGCCAACAACCACACGTACTCCAACAACAACTATGCCAATAACAACCACAAGTGCTCCAACAACGGTGCCAACAACAACCACAAGTGCTCCAACAACAACTGTGCCGACAACAACCACAAGTGCTCCAACAACAACTGTGCCAACAACAACCACAAGCGCTCCAACAACAACAACTATGCCGTCAACAACCACAAGTGCTCCAACAACAACTATGCCGTCAACAACCACAAGTGCTCCAACAACAACTATGGCACCAACAACCACAAGTGCTCCAACAACAACTATGCCGCCAACAACCACAAGTGCTCCAACAACAACTATGCTACCAACAACCACAAGTGCTCCAACAACAACTATGCTAACAACAACCACAAGTGCTCCAACAACAACTGTGCCAACAACAACCACAAGCGCTCCAACAACAACAACTATGCCGTCAACAACCACAAGTGCTCCAACAACAACCACAAGTGCTCCAACAACAACTATGGCACCAACAACCACAAGTGCTCCAACAACAACTATGCCGCCAACAACCACAAGTGCTCCAACAACAACTGTGCCAACAACAACCACAAGTGCTCCAACAACAACTGTGCCAACAACAACCACAAGCGCTCCAACAACAACAACTATGCCGTCAACAACCACAAGTGCTCCAACAACAACTATGCCGTCAACAACCACAAGTGCTCCAACAACAACTATGGCACCAACAACCACAAGTGCTCCAACAACAACTATGCCGCCAACAACCACAAGTGCTCCAACAACAACTGTGCCAACAACAACCACAAGTGCTCCAACAACAACTGTGCCAACAACAACAAGTAATCCAACAACAACTTTGCCACCAACAACCACAAGTACTCCAACAACAACTATGCAACCAACAACCACAAGTGCTCCAACAACAACTATGCCACCAACAACCACAAGTGCTCCAACAACAACTATGCCACCAACAACCACAAGTAATCCAACAACAACTATGCCACCAACAACCACAAGTGCTGCAACAACTATGTCACCAACAACCACAAGTGCTCCAACAACAACTATGCCGCCAACAACCACAAGTAATCCAACAACTATGCCACCAACAACCACAAGTGCTCCAACAACAACTATGCTGCCAACAACCACAAGTAATCCAACAACAACTATGCCACCAACAACCACAAGTTCTCCAACAACAACAACTATGCCAACAACAACTACAAGTGCTCCAACAACAACAATGCCACCAACAACCACAAGTGCTGCAACAACAACAATGCAACCAACAACCACAAGAGCTCCAACAACAACTATGCAACCAACAACCACAAGTGCTCCAACACCAACAACTATGCCAACAACAAACACAAGTGCTCCAACAACAACTATGCCACCAACAACCACAAGTGCTCCAACAACAATTATGCCAACAACAACCACAAGTGCTCCAACAACAACTATGCCACCAACAACAAGTAATCCAACAACAACTATGCCACCAACAACCACAAGTACTCCAACAACAACTATGCAACCAACAACCACAAGTGCTCCAACAACAACCACTATGCCACCAACAACCACAAGTGCTCCAACAACAACTATGCCACCAACAACCACAAGTAATCCAACATCAACTATGCCACCACCAACCACAAGTGCTCCAACAACAACTATGCCACCAACAACAAGTAATCCAACAACAACTATGCCACCAACAACCACAAGTGCTCCAACAACAACTATGCCACCAACAACCACAAGTGCGCCAACAACAACTATGCCGCCAACAACCACAAGAGCTCCAACAACAACTATGCTAACAACATCCACAAGTGCTCCAACAACAACTATGCTATCAACCACAAGTACTCAAACAACTACTATGCAACCAACAACCACAAATGCTCCAACAACTATGCAAACAACAACCACAAGTGCTCCAACAACAACTACGCTATTAACTACCACAAGTGCTTCAACAAGAACTATGCTAACAACAACCACAAGAGCTCCAACGACAACTATGCTAACAACAACCACAAGTGCTCCAACAACAACAGCTATGCTACCTGGAACCACAAGTGCATCTCCAACAACCACAAGTGCTCCAACAACAACTATGCTACCAACAACCACAAGGGCTCCAACAACTACACCAGCAGCAACCACAATTGCTTCAATATCAACTACACCAGCAACAACCACAAGTGCTCCAACAACAACTACGCCAGCAGCAACCACAAGTACCCCAACAACAAGTACACCAGCAACAACCACAAGTGCTCCAACAACAACTATGCCAGCAGCAAGCACAAGTGCTACAATGACAACTACGCCAGCAACAACCACAAGTGCGATAACCACAGCTGCAACAATGACAAGGGCTCCAACAACAACTACACCAGCAGCAACCACAAGAGCTCCACTAACAACTACACCAGCAACAACCACAAGTGCTTCAACTATAGCTGCTGCCACAACAAGGCCTCCAATAACAACTGCAGCAGCAACAACCACAAGTGCTAAACCTACAGCTGAAACAACGACAAGGGCTCCAACAACAACTACACTAGCAACAATCACAAGTGCGTCAAAGACTGCAACTGCAATGACCACAAGTACTCCAACAACGACTGCAGCCCCTATTATCACAAGTGTTGCAACAACAATTGCGGCCCCTACTGCCACAAGCGCTACAACAACAACTGCCACCTCAATAACCATAAATGCTCCAACGACGACTTCAATTCCAATGACTTCAAGTGCTTCAACATTAACTCTTCCAACAACAAAAACAGCCTCAATCACCACTAGTGCTCCACCAACAATCACATCCCCAACCACCACAGGTGTTCCACCATCAACTGCAGCAGTAGTTAACACAAATGCCCCAACAACGACTGCGCCGTTGATGGCTACAGGTACACCAACAACAACTGCAACTACATCAACCACCAGCGCTCCAACAACTGCAACTCCAACATCTACAAGACCTCCAACAACAACAGCTGCAACTGCTCCAGCAACGGGTGTTCCAATAATAACTACAGCCCCAACCACCACTGGTGCTCCAACAACAGCTATAGTCCCTATGACTACAAGCTCTCCAACAGCAACAGCAAGTGCTCCACCAACAACTGTAACTCAAACAACTACTACTGCTCCAACAACACCTGCGGTCCCTTTTACAACAAGTCCTCCGAGAACAACTCCAGCAGCAACAACCACAAGAACTCCAACAACAACTGCAGCTGTTATGGCCTCAAGCGCTCGAACAACTGCTGCCACAACAACAACAACAGGTGCTCCAACAACAACTGCAGCCCAAACCAATACAAGTCCTTCAATAATAAACACTGATCCTTTTACCACAAGTGCACAAACAACTGCAGCGAAAACTACCACAAGTGCGATAGCAATGACTGTAGCCTCAACTACCCCAAGCCCTCAAATAACAACTGCAGCTACAACAACCTCCAGTGCTCCAATTGCAGTCCCAGCCATCACAAATGCTCTAACAACAACTGATGCCTCAACAACCACAAATGCTCCAACAACTGCTGCCCCTACAACCACAAATGCTCCAACAAATGTAGGCGTGACTACATTGAGTGCTCTGCCAGTAACCGCAGCCCCAACTATCACAAATTCTCCAACAATGCAAGTCCTGACAACAACAACTGAATCTCTAACCTCAAACATTCCTTCCAGCAATCATCCAGCTACAGCTGGTTCAACAATTACAACTTCTATTACAACTTCTCAACTGGCCACTGACAGTGTTCCACCCATTACTGCTGCAGCAACCATTGAGCCAGCAACTACCATCTCACCCGCAGTGTATGTTACCATTTCCATCCTGAATTTCTGAGTTCAAGTCATTTTAACAAAAACATTGCTCTGCCCAACCAGTAGGTAACTATTTTGCTGTCTCCTTGTACATCTATAGAATGGGTCCAGTTTTCATCTTTCCTCGGCTTGTGTTTCACACCAACAACACCGTCCCCAGTGAGAGTGAGGTGCTCTCACTGGCCACCCCTTTCCTGAATGGCGATGAGATCCTGCTAAATGATACTGTGAGGGTGCAGAATCTCACATATGAGCGTACGTCACGTTCCCCGCTGCTGTCTTTGACTCTTACAATCTACAATTCTCTGATTTTAACTTTTAATTTAAAAAATTTTTTGATCATCATACAAAACGTGCAGTTCGAATGATGGTGCATGAATGTGTAACATGCTCCTAAGCAGTAAAAATTAAATGGTTTAATGAGTCTCAATGAAACATCCATTCATTAAAACATCTTCATCCACCGTCTTTTTTTTCAGGATTGAGCGATAATTCTTTTGCTTTGACTTTGGGCTATAAGATCAATGACCAGAGTTTTCCAGAGAATGTTGATCTCAGGAATGAGACCGAAGATCGCATTCAGGACTCTGTCAATGTATTGGTAAGTCTAATAAACCAGCATATTGCAAAGAATAGTCACAAAAAATTAATCAAATGAATAAATAAACAAAGATTTTGAATTTTGTGATAGAGAATAATTTATGAAGACCCAGGTAGTCCTGAAAATATTTTCCATTTGTAAGACAATGACACTTCTTCTTACAGTCTTCCAACTTGTAATATGTCAGTTTACTCTTTCTGTGGATGCATGCGTCATGACTACCATGTCTGGATTGTAGTTTATGCCATTTCATTAACCCTTAAAGTGCTAATCACTGCTATAGTCATGTAATGCACAAAATATATGAAGGAAAATTTCCGATTTCCCTTTCAGAAGGGTCCGCAGGTACCTGTGAGTACCTATGAAGGTCATTTGTCAATTATAATAATGAATGATTAACTTTTGGAGGGATAGAGTGAGTAAGAATTTAGCACTCGAAGGGTTAAACTTCATTCTTCAATGATTTTCTGAGGTGTGTTGGAGGGAACATCAGCACTTGCGATGCAGTGTGTCTATACAGTACATTACTGCAAAAAATTATGTGGACAAGCACAAGGATTATACTGCAATTGCCACTTACTGTCGTTCAATCAGATGTTCAATATTATCTTTAACTTAGCAAGCCTGAATCACATATATCATTCAAACTGAGCAGAGTCTACAAAATTTTAGGGTGGTGGGTAATTTGACAAATAGTCAGAAGTCAAGAAGGGGCAAAATAGATATTAAGTATATTTTCCACATATTTTAAATGTATGAACTTTTAATTATGAATTTGTTCTTAACGTTACAGATGAATGGATTGCTAAACCAACCAACTGCAAATCCTTTCACCTTCTCACAAGCAAATTACATGTAAGTAACAAATCAGGGGTTTGGGTTGTAATTCTTACCAAAAAAGTACCAAATTGTCCTATCTTTATTTAGGTAAATTACAAAGTTTCAGTCATAGCAAAACTACAAAAACCGTAACTGGTCTGAACGGGACAAAATTTTCTTAACATGTGCATTTACATGCCTTCTTGCAGTCACATGCCTGATGAGATTCAGGCCAATGTGGAGTACACCTATCAAGCAGCAGACATCAGCCAGCCAAGCGCTTTCCTGAATGCAATACTGACAGCCAGTGGTGAGTTTCTGATGCGACCTATCAGGTCACTTTGACAACCAGGCTGTTTGGCTATCATGCGAAAGGCATGATTTGTTGCACGTTAAGTACTCCCACACGACACTCCTGCCCAAATTATATGCAGTATTCCTTTGATTATGAATTTAGTGAAGTGAATGTTTGAGCAGAAGTGCGCATTGAACGCTTTTTAATTTCAAAGTCTCTCAAAATCAGCCTTTTTGCTGTGTGACATTTTGGCACAATCCAAATTGATGTTTATTTTCCTCCACTTTCAGGTGCATCAACCACAACAGCACCCCCTACAAATTCACCCACTCCAGTTGTACCACCTACGACACAAACACCTACAGTGTAAGTATCTACTTTTGTTTTCAGCAGTATTACAGATTTCCAGCATTTCCGAAATAATTTCTGTCCAACCGCATGGTAACTCTTTTTGCTGTGTTCGTGTATCTGCAGAACGGGCCCGGTGTTCATCTTCCCTCGGCTTGTGTTTCACACCAATAACACCGTGCCCAGTGAGAGTGAGGTGCTCTCACGGGCCACCCCTTTCCTGAATGGCGATGAGATCCTGCTAAATGATACTGTGAGGGTGCAGAATCTCACATATGAGCGTACGTCACGTTCCCAGCTAATGTCTTTTGACTCTTACAGTCTACAATTCTCTCATTATAACTATTTATTTAAAAAAAAAATATATTGATCATCATACACAATGTGTCATAAAGATCTTGACTAATATTGAAAATCTTGTATAAGGCATAAACAGTCCGGATGATGGTGCATGAATGTGTAATACGCACCTAAGCAGTAAAAATTTAATGGTTTAATGAGTCTCAATGAAACATCCATTCATTAAAACATCTCCATCCACCATCTTTTTTTTCAGGATTGAGTGATAATTCCTTTGCTTTGACTTTGGGCTATAAGATCAATGACCAGAGTTTTCCAGAGAATGTTGATCTCAGGAATGAGACCGAAGATCGCATTCAGGACTCTGTCAATGTATTGGTAAGTCTAATAAATCAGCATATTGCAAAGAATAGTTGCAAAAAATAAATCAAATGAATAAATACATGAAGATTTTGAATTTTGTGGTAGGGAATAATTTATGAAGACCCAGGTAGTCCTAAAAATATTTTCCGTTTGTAAGACTATGATGCTTCTTCTTACAGTCTTCCAACTTGTAATATGTCAGTTGACTCTTTCTGTGGATGCATGCGTCATGACTACCATGTCTGGATTGTAGTTTATGCCATTTCATTAACCCTTAAAGTGCTAATCACTGCTATAGTCATCTAATGCACAAAATATATGAAGCAAAATTTCAGATTTCTGCCTTCAAAAGGTCAACAATTTTGTCAATTCTTAGCCAGCAATGACATTCAAAAGGGTTTGCATGTACCTGTGAGTACCTATGAAGGTAATTTGTCAATTATAATAATGAATGATTAACTTTCGGAGGGATAGAGTGAGTAAGAATTTAGCACTTGAAGGGTTAAACCTCATTCTTCAATGATTTTCTGAGGTGTGTTGGATGGAACATCAGCACTTGCGATGCAGTGTGTCTATACAGTACATTACTGCAAAAAATTATGTGGACAAGCACAAGGATTATACGGCAATTGCTACTTACTGTCGTTCAATCAGATGTTCAATATTATCTTTAACTTAGCAAGCCTGAATCACATATATCATTCAAACTGAGCAGAGTCTACTAAATTTTAGGGTGGTGGGTATTGTGACCAATAGTCAGAAGTCAAAAAAGGGCAAAATAGATATTAAGTATATTTTACACATATTTAAAATATATAAACTTTTAATTATTAATTTCTTCTTAACTTTACAGATGAACGGATTGCTAAACCAACCAACTGCAAATCCTTTCACCTTCTCGCAAGCAAATTACATGTAAGTAACAAATCAAGGGTTTTGGTTATAATTGTTACCAAAATAGTACCAAATTGTCCTATCTTTATTTAGGTAACTTACAAAGTTTCAGTCATACCAAAATTACAAAGACGTAACTGGTCAGAACGGGAAAAAATTTTCTTTACATGTGCATTGACATGCCTTCTTGCAGTCACATGCCTGATGAGATTCAGGCCAATGTGGAGTACACCTATCAAGCAGCAGACATCAGCCAGCCAAGCGCGTTCCTGAATGCAATACTGACAGCGAGTGGTGAGTTTCTGATGCGACCTATCAAGTCACTTTGAAAACCAGGCTGTTTGGCTATCATGCGAAAGACATGATTTGTTGCACGTTAAGTACTCCCACACGACACTCCTAGCCAAATTATATGCAGTATTCCTTTGATTATGAATTTAGTGAAGTGAATGTTTGAGCAGAAGTGTGCACTGAACGCTCTTTAATTTCAAAGTCTCTCAAAATTAGACTTTCTGCTCTGTAAAATTTCGGCACAATCCAATTTGATGTTCATTTTCCTCCACTTTCAGGTGCATCTACCACAACAGCACCCTCTACAAATTCACCCACTCCAGTTGTACCTGCGACCCAAACACCTACAGTGTAAGTATCTACTTCTGATTTCAGCAGTATTACAGATTTCCAGCATTTCCGAAATAATTTCTGTCCAACCGCATGGTAACTCTTTTTGCTGTGTTCGTGTATCTCTGCAGAACGGGCCCGGTGTTCATCTTCCCTCGGCTTGTGTTTCACACCAATAACACCGTCCCCAGTGAGAGTGAGGTGCTCTCACGGGCCACCCCTTTCCTGAATGGCGATGAGATCCTGCTAAATGATACTGTGAGGGTGCAGAATCTCACATATGAGCGTACGTCACGTTCCCAGCTAATGTCTTTTGACTCTTACAGTCTACAATTCTCTCATTATAACTATTTATTTAAAAAAAAATATTTTGATCATCATACACAATGTGTCATAAAGATCTTGACTAGTATTGAAAATCTTGTATAAGGCATAAACAGTCCGGATGATGGTGCATGAATGTGTAATATGCACCTAAGCAGTAAAAATTAAATGGTTTAATAAGTCTCAATGAAACATCCATTCATTAAAACATCTCCATCCACCATCTTTTTTTTCAGGATTGAGTGATAATTCCTTTGCTTTGACTTTGGGCTATAAGATCAATGACCAGAGTTTTCCAGAGAATGTTGATCTCAGGAATGAGACCGAAGATCGCATTCAGGACTCTGTCAATGTATTGGTAAGTCTAATAAATCAGCATATTGCAAAGAATAGTCGCAAAAAATAAATCAAATGAATAAATACATGAAGATTTTGAATTTTGTGGTAGAGAATAATTTATGAAGACCCAGGTAGTCCTAAAAATATTTTCCGTTTGTAAGACTATGATGCTTCTTCTTACAGTCTTCCAACTTGTAATATGTCAGTTGACTCTTTCTGTGGATGCATGCGTCATGACTACCATGTCTGGATTGTAGTTTATGCCATTTCATTAACCCTTAAAGTGCTAATCACTGCTATAGTCATGTAATGCACAAAATATATGAAGCAAAATTTCAGATTTCTGCCTGCAAAAGGTCAACAATTTTGTCAATTCTTAGCCTGCAATGACATTCAAAAGGGTTTGCATGTACCTGTGAGTACCTGTGAAGGTCATTTGTCAATTATAATAATGAATCATTAACTTTCGGAGGGATAGAGTGAGTAAGAATTTAGCACTCGAAGGGTTAAACTTCATTCTTCAATGATTTTCTGAGGTGTGTTGGATGGAACATCAGCACTTGCGATGCAGTGTGTCTATACAGTACATTACTGCAAAAAATTATGTGGACAAGCACAAGGATTATACGGCAATTGCTACTTACTGTCGTTCAATCAGATATTCAATATTATCTTTAACTTAGCAAGCCTGAATCACAAATAACATTCAAAGTGAGCAGAGTCTACTAAATTTTAGGGTGGTGGGTATTGTGACCAATAGTCAGAAGTCAAAAAAGGGCAAAATAGATATTAAGTATATTTTACACATATTTAAAATATATAAACTTTTAATTATTAATTTCTTCTTAACTTTACAGATGAACGGATTGCTAAACCAACCAACTGCAAATCCTTTCACCTTCTCGCAAGCAAATTACATGTAAGTAACAAATCAAGGGTTTTGGTTATAATTGTTACCAAAATAGTACCAAATTGTCCTATCTTTATTTAGGTAACTTACAAAGTTTCAGTCATACCAAAATTACAAAGACGTAACTGGTCAGAACGGGAAAAAATTTTCTTTACATGTGCATTGACATGCCTTCTTGCAGTCACATGCCTGATGAGATTCAGGCCAATGTGGAGTACACCTATCAAGCAGCAGACATCAGCCAGCCAAGCGCGTTCCTGAATGCAATACTGACAGCGAGTGGTGAGTTTCTGATGCGACCTATCAAGTCACTTTGAAAACCAGGCTGTTTGGCTATCATGCGAAAGACATGATTTGTTGCACGTTAAGTACTCCCACACGACACTCCTAGCCAAATTATATGCAGTATTCCTTTGATTATGAATTTAGTGAAGTGAATGTTTGAGCAGAAGTGTGCACTGAACGCTCTTTAATTTCAAAGTCTCTCAAAATTAGACTTTCTGCTCTGTAAAATTTCGGCACAATCCAATTTGATGTTCATTTTCCTCCACTTTCAGGTGCATCTACCACAACAGCACCCTCTACAAATTCACTCACTCCAGTTGTACCTGCGACCCAAACACCTACAGTGTAAGTATCTACTTCTGATTTCAGCAGTATTACAGATTTCCAGCATTTCCGAAATAATTTCTGTCCAACCGCATGGTAACTCTTTTTGCTGTGTTCGTGTATCTCTGCAGAACGGGCCCGGTGTTCATCTTCCCTCGGCTTGTGTTTCACACCAATAACACCGTCCCCAGTGAGAGTGAGGTGCTCTCACGGGCCACCCCTTTCCTGAATGGCGATGAGATCCTGCTAAATGATACTGTGAGGGTGCAGAATCTCACATATGAGCGTACGTCACGTTCCCAGCTAATGTCTTTTGACTCTTACAGTCTACAATTCTCTCATTATAACTATTTATTTAAAAAAAAATATTTTGATCATCATACACAATGTGTCATAAAGATCTTGACTAGTATTGAAAATCTTGTATAAGGCATAAACAGTCCGGATGATGGTGCATGAATGTGTAATATGCACCTAAGCAGTAAAAATTAAATGGTTTAATAAGTCTCAATGAAACATCCATTCATTAAAACATCTCCATCCACCATCTTTTTTTTCAGGATTGAGTGATAATTCCTTTGCTTTGACTTTGGGCTATAAGATCAATGACCAGAGTTTTCCAGAGAATGTTGATCTCAGGAATGAGACCGAAGATCGCATTCAGGACTCTGTCAATGTATTGGTAAGTCTAATAAATCAGCATATTGCAAAGAATAGTCGCAAAAAATAAATCAAATGAATAAATACATGAAGATTTTGAATTTTGTGGTAGAGAATAATTTATGAAGACCCAGGTAGTCCTAAAAATATTTTCCGTTTGTAAGACTATGATGCTTCTTCTTACAGTCTTCCAACTTGTAATATGTCAGTTGACTCTTTCTGTGGATGCATGCGTCATGACTACCATGTCTGGATTGTAGTTTATGCCATTTCATTAACCCTTAAAGTGCTAATCACTGCTATAGTCATGTAATGCACAAAATATATGAAGCAAAATTTCAGATTTCTGCCTGCAAAAGGTCAATAATTTTGTCAATTCTTAGCCAGCAATGACATTCAAAAGGGTTTGCATGTACCTGTGAGTACCTGTGAAGGTCATTTGTCAATTATAATAATGAATCATTAACTTTCGGAGGGATAGAGTGAGTAAGAATTTAGCACTCGAAGGGTTAAACTTCATTCTTCAATGATTTTCTGAGGTGTGTTGGATGGAACATCAGCACTTGCGATGCAGTGTGTCTATACAGTACATTACTGCAAAAAATTATGTGGACAAGCACAAGGATTATACGGCAATTGCTACTTACTGTCGTTCAATCAGATATTCAATATTATCTTTAACTTAGCAAGCCTGAATCACAAATAACATTCAAAGTGAGCAGAGTCTACTAAATTTTAGGGTGGTGGGTATTGTGACCAATAGTCAGAAGTCAAAAAAGGGCAAAATAGATATTAAGTATATTTTACACATATTTAAAATATATAAACTTTTAATTATTAATTTCTTCTTAACTTTACAGATGAACGGATTGCTAAACCAACCAACTGCAAATCCTTTCACCTTCTCGCAAGCAAATTACATGTAAGTAACAAATCAAGGGTTTTGGTTATAATTGTTACCAAAATAGTACCAAATTGTCCTATCTTTATTTAGGTAACTTACAAAGTTTCAGTCATACCAAAATTACAAAGACGTAACTGGTCAGAACGGGAAAAAATTTTCTTTACATGTGCATTGACATGCCTTCTTGCAGTCACATGCCTGATGAGATTCAGGCCAATGTGGAGTACACCTATCAAGCAGCAGACATCAGCCAGCCAAGCGCGTTCCTGAATGCAATACTGACAGCGAGTGGTGAGTTTCTGATGCGACCTATCAAGTCACTTTGAAAACCAGGCTGTTTGGCTATCATGCGAAAGACATGATTTGTTGCACGTTAAGTACTCCCACACGACACTCCTAGCCAAATTATATGCAGTATTCCTTTGATTATGAATTTAGTGAAGTGAATGTTTGAGCAGAAGTGTGCACTGAACGCTCTTTAATTTCAAAGTCTCTCAAAATTAGACTTTCTGCTCTGTAAAATTTCGGCACAATCCAATTTGATGTTCATTTTCCTCCACTTTCAGGTGCATCTACCACAACAGCACCCTCTACAAATTCACCCACTCCAGTTGTACCTGCGACCCAAACACCTACAGTGTAAGTATCTACTTCTGATTTCAGCAGTATTACAGATTTCCAGCATTTCCGAAATAATTTCTGTCCAACCGCATGGTAACTCTTTTTGCTGTGTTCGTGTATCTCTGCAGAACGGGCCCGGTGTTCATCTTCCCTCGGCTTGTGTTTCACACCAATAACACCGTCCCCAGTGAGAGTGAGGTGCTCTCACGGGCCACCCCTTTCCTGAATGGCGATGAGATCCTGCTAAATGATACTGTGAGGGTGCAGAATCTCACATATGAGCGTACGTCACGTTCCCAGCTAATGTCTTTTGACTCTTACAGTCTACAATTCTCTCATTATAACTATTTATTTAAAAAAAAATATTTTGATCATCATACACAATGTGTCATAAAGATCTTGACTAGTATTGAAAATCTTGTATAAGGCATAAACAGTCCGGATGATGGTGCATGAATGTGTAATATGCACCTAAGCAGTAAAAATTAAATGGTTTAATAAGTCTCAATGAAACATCCATTCATTAAAACATCTCCATCCACCATCTTTTTTTTCAGGATTGAGTGATAATTCCTTTGCTTTGACTTTGGGCTATAAGATCAATGACCAGAGTTTTCCAGAGAATGTTGATCTCAGGAATGAGACCGAAGATCGCATTCAGGACTCTGTCAATGTATTGGTAAGTCTAATAAATCAGCATATTGCAAAGAATAGTTGCAAAAAATAAATCAAATGAATAAATACATGAAGATTTTGAATTTTGTGGTAGGGAATAATTTATGAAGACCCAGGTAGTCCTAAAAATATTTTCCGTTTGTAAGACTATGATGCTTCTTCTTACAGTCTTCCAACTTGTAATATGTCAGTTGACTCTTTCTGTGGATGCATGCGTCATGACTACCATGTCTGGATTGTAGTTTATGCCATTTCATTAACCCTTAAAGTGCTAATCACTGCTATAGTCATCTAATGCACAAAATATATGAAGCAAAATTTCAGATTTCTGCCTTCAAAAGGTCAACAATTTTGTCAATTCTTAGCCAGCAATGACATTCAAAAGGGTTTGCATGTACCTGTGAGTACCTATGAAGGTAATTTGTCAATTATAATAATGAATGATTAACTTTCGGAGGGATAGAGTGAGTAAGAATTTAGCACTTGAAGGGTTAAACCTCATTCTTCAATGATTTTCTGAGGTGTGTTGGATGGAACATCAGCACTTGCGATGCAGTGTGTCTATACAGTACATTACTGCAAAAAATTATGTGGACAAGCACAAGGATTATACGGCAATTGCTACTTACTGTCGTTCAATCAGATATTCAATATTATCTTTAACTTAGCAAGCCTGAATCACAAATAACATTCAAAGTGAGCAGAGTCTACTAAATTTTAGGGTGGTGGGTATTGTGACCAATAGTCAGAAGTCAAGAAAGGGCAAAATAGATATTAAGTATATTTTACACATATTTGAAATATATAAACTTTTAATTAATAATTTCTTCTTCACTTTACAGATGAATGGATTGCTAAACCAACCAACAGCAAATCCTTTTACCTTCTCGCAAGCAAATTACATGTAAGTAACAAATCAAGGGTTTTGGTTATAATTGTTACCAAAATAGTGCCAAATTGTCCTATCTTTATTTAGGTAACTTACAAAGTTTCAGTCATACCAAAATTACAAAGACGTAACTGGTCAGAATGGGAAAAAATATTCTTGACATGTGCATTTACATGCCTTCTTGCAGTCACATGCCTGATGAGATTCAGGCCAATGTGGAGTACACCTATCAAGCAGCAGACATCAGCCAGCCAAGCGCGTTCCTGAATGCAATACTGACAGCCAGTGGTGAGTTTCTGATGCGACCTATCAAGTCACTTTGAAAACCAGGCTGTTTGGCTATCATGCGAAAGACATGATTTGTTGCACGTTAAGTACTCCCACACGACACTCCTAGCCAAATTATATGCAGTATTCCTTTCATTATGAATTTAGTGAAGTGAATGTTTGAGCAGAAGTGTGCACTGAACGCTCTTTAATTTCAAAGTCTCTCAAAATTAGACTTTCTGCTCTGTAAAATTTCGGCACAATCCAATTTGATGTTCATTTTCCTCTACTTTCAGGTGCATCTACCACAACAGCACCCTCTACAAATTCACCCACTCCAGTTGTACCTGCGACCCAAACACCTACAGTGTAAGTATCTACTTCTGATTTCAGCAGTATTACAGATATCCAGCATTTCCGAAATAATTTCTGTCCAACCGCATGGTAACTCTTTTTGCTGTGTTCGTGTATCTCTGCAGAACGGGCCCGGTGTTCATCTTCCCTCGGCTTGTGTTTCACACCAATAACACCGTCCCCAGTGAGAGTGAGGTGCTCTCACGGGCCACCCCTTTCCTGAATGGCGATGAGATCCTGCTAAATGATACTGTGAGGGTGCAGAATCTCACATATGAGCGTACGTCACGTTCCCAGCTAATGTCTTTTGACTCTTACAGTCTACAATTCTCTCATTATAACTATTTATTTAAAAAAAAATATTTTGATCATCATACACAATGTGTCATAAAGATCTTGACTAGTATTGAAAATCTTGTATAAGGCATAAACAGTCCGGATGATGGTGCATGAATGTGTAATATGCACCTAAGCAGTAAAAATTAAATGGTTTAATAAGTCTCAATGAAACATCCATTCATTAAAACATCTCCATCCACCATCTTTTTTTTCAGGATTGAGTGATAATTCCTTTGCTTTGACTTTGGGCTATAAGATCAATGACCAGAGTTTTCCAGAGAATGTTGATCTCAGGAATGAGACCGAAGATCGCATTCAGGACTCTGTCAATGTATTGGTAAGTCTAATAAATCAGCATATTGCAAAGAATAGTCGCAAAAAATAAATCAAATGAATAAATACATGAAGATTTTGAATTTTGTGGTAGAGAATAATTTATGAAGACCCAGGTAGTCCTAAAAATATTTTCCGTTTGTAAGACTATGATGCTTCTTCTTACAGTCTTCCAACTTGTAATATGTCAGTTGACTCTTTCTGTGGATGCATGCGTCATGACTACCATGTCTGGATTGTAGTTTATGCCATTTCATTAACCCTTAAAGTGCTAATCACTGCTATAGTCATGTAATGCACAAAATATATGAAGCAAAATTTCAGACTTCTGCCTGCAAAAGGTCAACAATTTTGTCAATTCTTAGCCAGTAATGACATTCAAAAGGGTTTGCATGTACCTGTGAGTACCTGTGAAGGTCATTTGTCAATTATAATAATAAATCATTAACTTTCGGAGGGATAGAGTGAGTAAGAATTTAGCACTCGAAGGGTTAAACTTCATTCTTCAATGATTTTCTGAGGTGTGTTGGATGGAACATCAGCACTTGCGATGCAGTGTGTCTATACAGTACATTACTGCAAAAAATTATGTGGACAAGCACAAGGATTATACGGCAATTGCTACTTACTGTCGTTCAATTAGATATTCATTATTATCTTTAACTTAGCAAGCCTGAATCACAAATAACATTCAAAGTGAGCAGAGTCTACTAAATTTTAGGGTGGTGGGTATTGTGACCAATAGTCAGAAGTCAAGAAAGGGCAAAACAGATATTAAGTATATTTTACACATATTTAAAATATATAAACTTTTAATTATTAATTTATTCTTAACTTTACAGATGAACGGATTGCTAAACCAACCAACTGCAAATCCTTTCACCTTCTCGCAAGCAAATTACACGTAAGTAACAAATCAAGGGTTTTAATGATAATTGTTACCAAAATAGTACCAAATTGTCCTATCTTTATTTAGGTAACTTACAAAGTTTCAGTCATACCAAAATTACAAAGACGTAACTGGTCAGAACGGGAAAAAATTTTCTTTACATGTGCATTGACATGCCTTCTTGCAGTCACATGCCTGATGAGATTCAGGCCAATGTGGAGTACACCTATCAAGCAGCAGACATCAGCCAGCCAAGCGCGTTCCTGAATGCAATACTGACAGCGAGTGGTGAGTTTCTGATGCGAGCTATCAAGTCACTTTGAAAACCAGGCTGTTTGGCTATCATGCGAAAGACATGATTTGTTGCACGTTAAGTACTCCCACACGACACTCCTAGCCAAATTATATGCAGTATTCCTTTGATTATGAATTTAGTGAAGTGAATGTTTGAGCAGAAGTGTGCACTGAACGCTCTTTAATTTCAAAGTCTCTCAAAATTAGACTTTCTGCTCTGTAAAATTTCGGCACAATCCAATTTGATGTTCATTTTCCTCCACTTTCAGGTGCATCTACCACAACAGCACCCTCTACAAATTCACCCACTCCAGTTGTACCTGCGACCCAAACACCTACAGTGTAAGTATCTACTTCTGATTTCAGCAGTATTACAGATTTCCAGCATTTCCGAAATAATTTCTGTCCAACCGCATGGTAACTCTTTTTGCTGTGTTCGTGTATCTCTGCAGAACGGGCCCGGTGTTCATCTTCCCTCGGCTTGTGTTTCACACCAACAACACCGTCCCCAGTGAGAGTGAGGTGCTCTCACGGGCCACCCCTTTCCTGAATGGCGATGAGATCCTGCTAAATGATACTGTGAGGGTGCAGAATCTCACATATGAGCGTACGTCACGTTCCCAGCTAATGTCTTTTGACTCTTACAGTCTACAATTCTCTCATTATAACTATTTATTTTTAAAAAAAATGTGATCATCATACACAATGTGTCATAAAGATCTTGACGAATATTGAAAATTTTGTATAAGGCAAAAACAGTCCGGATGATGGTGCATGAATGTGCTATATGCACTTAAGCAGTAAAAATTAAATGGTTTAATGAGTCTCAATGAAACATCCATTCATTAAAACATCTCCATCCACCATCTTTTTTTTCAGGATTGAGTGATAATTTCTTTGCTTTGACTTTGGGCTATAAGATCAATGACCAGAGTTTTCCAGAGAATGTTGATCTCAGGAATGAGACCGAAGATCGCATTCAGGACTCTGTCAATGTATTGGTAAGTCTAATAAATCAGCATATTGCAAAGAATAGTCGCAAAAAATAAATCAAATGAATAAATACATGAAGATTTTGAATTTTGTGGTAGAGAATAATTTATGAAGACCCAGGTAGTCCTAAAAATATTTTCCGTTTGTAAGACTATGATGCTTCTTCTTACAGTCTTCCAACTTGTAATATGTCAGTTGACTCTTTCTGTGGATGCATGCGTCATGACTACCATGTCTGGATTGTAGTTTATGCCATTTCATTAACCCTTAAAGTGCTAATCACTGCTATAGTCATGTAATGCACAAAATATATGAAGCAAAATTTCAGACTTCTGCCTGCAAAAGGTCAACAATTTTGTCAATTCTTAGCCAGCAATGACATTCAAAAGGGTTTGCATGTACCTGTGAGTACCTGTGAAGGTCATTTGTCAATTATAATAATGAATCATTAACTTTCGGAGGGATAGAGTGAGTAAGAATTTAGCACTCGAAGGGTTAAACTTCATTCTTCAATGATTTTTTGAGGTGTGTTGGATGGAACATCAGCACTTGCGATGCAGTGTGTCTATACAGTACATTACTGCAAAAAATTATGTGGACAAGCTCAAGGATTATACGGCAATTGCTACTTACTGTCGTTCAATCAGATATTCAATATTATCTTTAACTTAGCAAGCCTGAATCACAAATAACATTCAAAGTGAGCAGAGTCTACTAAATTTTAGGGTGGTGGGTATTGTGACCAATAGTCAGAAGTCAAGAAAGGGCAAAATAGATATTAAGTATATTTTACACATATTTAAAATATATAAACTTTTAATTATTAATTTCTTCTTAACTTTACAGATGAACGGATTGCTAAACCAACCAACTGCAAATCCTTTCACCTTCTCGCAAGCAAATTACATGTAAGTAACAAATCAAGGGTTTTAATGATAATTGTTACCAAAATAGTACCAAATTGTCCTATCTTTATTTAGGTAACTTACAAAGTTTCAGTCAAACCAAAATTACAAAGACGTAACTGGTCAGAACGGGAAAAAATTTTCTTTACATGTGCATTGACATGCCTTCTTGCAGTCACATGCCTGATGAGATTCAGGCCAATGTGGAGTACACCTATCAAGCAGCAGACATCAGCCAGCCAAGCGCGTTCCTGAATGCAATACTGACAGCGAGTGGTGAGTTTCTGATGTGAGCTATCAAGTCACTTTGAAAACCAGGCTGTTTGGCTATCATGCGAAAGACATGATTTGTTGCACGTTAAGTACTCCCACACGACACTCCTAGCCAAATTATATGCAGTATTCCTTTGATTATGAATTTAGTGAAGTGAATGTTTGAGCAGAAGTGTGCACTGAACGCTCTTTAATTTCAAAGTCTCTCAAAATTAGACTTTCTGCTCTGTAAAATTTCGGCACAATCCAATTTGATGTTCATTTTCCTCCAGTTTCAGGTGCATCTACCACAACAGCACCCTCTACAAATTCACCCACTCCAGTTGTACCTGCGACCCAAACACCTACAGTGTAAGTATCTACTTCTGATTTCAGCAGTATTACAGATTTCCAGCATTTCCGAAATAATTTCTGTCCAACCGCATGGTAACTCTTTTTGCTGTGTTCGTGTATCTCTGCAGAACGGGCCCGGTGTTCATCTTCCCTCGGCTTGTGTTTCACACCAACAACACCGTCCCCAGTGAGAGTGAGGTGCTCTCACGGGCCACCCCTTTCCTGAATGGCGATGAGATCCTGCTAAATGATACTGTGAGGGTGCAGAATCTCACATATGAGCGTACGTCACGTTCCCAGCTAATGTCTTTTGACTCTTACAGTCTACAATTCTCTCATTATAACTATTTATTTTTAAAAAAAATGTGATCATCATACACAATGTGTCATAAAGATCTTGACTAATATTGAAAATTTTGTATAAGGCAAAAACAGTCCGGATGATGGTGCATGAATGTGCTATATGCACTTAAGCAGTAAAAATTAAATGGTTTAATGAGTCTCAAAGAAACATCCATTCATTAAAACATCTCCATCCACCATCTTTTTTTTCAGGATTGAGTGATAATTCCTTTGCTTTGACTTTGGGCTATAAGATCAATGACCAGAGTTTTCCAGAGAATGTTGATCTCAGGAATGAGACCGAAGATCGCATTCAGGACTCTGTCAATGTATTGGTAAGTCTAATAAACCAGCATATTGCAAAGAATAGTCACAAAAAATTAATCAAATGAATAAATACATGAAGATTTTGAATTTTGTGGTAGAGAATAATTTATGAAGACCCAGGTAGTCCTAAAAATATTTTCCGTTTGTAAGACTATGATGCTTCTTCTTACAGTCTTCCAACTTGTAATATGTCAGTTGACTCTTTCTGTGGATGCATGCGTCATGACTACCATGTCTGGATTGTAGTTTATGCCATTTCATTAACCCTTAAAGTGCTAATCACTGCTATAGTCATGTAATGCACAAAATATATGAAGCAAAATTTCAGACTTCTGCCTGCAAAAGGTCAACAATTTTGTCAATTCTTAGCCAGTAATGACATTCAAAAGGGTTTGCATGTACCTGTGAGTACCTGTGAAGGTCATTTGTCAATTATAATAATGAATCATTAACTTTCGGAGGGATAGAGTGAGTAAGAATTTAGCACTCGAAGGGTTAAACTTCATTCTTCAATGATTTTCTGAGGTGTGTTGGATGGAACATCAGCACTTGCGATGCAGTGTGTCTATACAGTACATTACTGCAAAAAATTATGTGGACAAGCACAAGGATTATACGGCAATTGCTACTTACTGTCGTTCAATTAGATATTCATTATTATCTTTAACTTAGCAAGCCTGAATCACAAATAACATTCAAAGTGAGCAGAGTCTACTAAATTTTAGGGTGGTGGGTATTGTGACCAATAGTCAGAAGTCAAGAAAGGGCAAAACAGATATTAAGTATATTTTACACATATTTAAAATATATAAACTTTTAATTATTAATTTATTCTTAACTTTACAGATGAACGGATTGCTAAACCAACCAACTGCAAATCCTTTCACCTTCTCGCAAGCAAATTACACGTAAGTAACAAATCAAGGGTTTTAATGATAATTGTTACCAAAATAGTACCAAATTGTCCTATCTTTATTTAGGTAACTTACAAAGTTTCAGTCATACCAAAATTACAAAGACGTAACTGGTCAGAACGGGAAAAAATTTTCTTTACATGTGCATTGACATGCCTTCTTGCAGTCACATGCCTGATGAGATTCAGGCCAATGTGGAGTACACCTATCAAGCAGCAGACATCAGCCAGCCAAGCGCGTTCCTGAATGCAATACTGACAGCGAGTGGTGAGTTTCTGATGCGAGCTATCAAGTCACTTTGAAAACCAGGCTGTTTGGCTATCATGCGAAAGACATGATTTGTTGCACGTTAAGTACTCCCACACGACACTCCTAGCCAAATTATATGCAGTATTCCTTTGATTATGAATTTAGTGAAGTGAATGTTTGAGCAGAAGTGTGCACTGAACGCTCTTTAATTTCAAAGTCTCTCAAAATTAGACTTTCTGCTCTGTAAAATTTCGGCACAATCCAATTTGATGTTCATTTTCCTCCACTTTCAGGTGCATCTACCACAACAGCACCCTCTACAAATTCACCCACTCCAGTTGTACCTGCGACCCAAACACCTACAGTGTAAGTATCTACTTCTGATTTCAGCAGTATTACAGATTTCCAGCATTTCCGAAATAATTTCTGTCCAACCGCATGGTAACTCTTTTTGCTGTGTTCGTGTATCTCTGCAGAACGGGCCCGGTGTTCATCTTCCCTCGGCTTGTGTTTCACACCAACAACACCGTCCCCAGTGAGAGTGAGGTGCTCTCACGGGCCACCCCTTTCCTGAATGGCGATGAGATCCTGCTAAATGATACTGTGAGGGTGCAGAATCTCACATATGAGCGTACGTCACGTTCCCAGCTAATGTCTTTTGACTCTTACAGTCTACAATTCTCTCATTATAACTATTTATTTTTAAAAAAAATGTGATCATCATACACAATGTGTCATAAAGATCTTGACTAATATTGAAAATTTTGTATAAGGCATAAACAGTCCGGATGATGGTGCATGAATGTGCTATATGCACTTAAGCAGTAAAAATTAAATGGTTTAATGAGTCTCAATGAAACATCCATTCATTAAAACATCTCCATCCACCATCTTTTTTTTCAGGATTGAGTGATAATTTCTTTGCTTTGACTTTGGGCTATAAGATCAATGACCAGAGTTTTCCAGAGAATGTTGATCTCAGGAATGAGACCGAAGATCGCATTCAGGACTCTGTCAATGTATTGGTAAGTCTAATAAATCAGCATATTGCAAAGAATAGTCGCAAAAAATAAATCAAATGAATAAATACATGAAGATTTTGAATTTTGTGGTAGAGAATAATTTATGAAGACCCAGGTAGTCCTAAAAATATTTTCCGTTTGTAAGACTATGATGCTTCTTCTTACAGTCTTCCAACTTGTAATATGTCAGTTGACTCTTTCTGTGGATGCATGCGTCATGACTACCATGTCTGGATTGTAGTTTATGCCATTTCATTAACCCTTAAAGTGCTAATCACTGCTATAGTCATGTAATGCACAAAATATATGAAGCAAAATTTCAGATTTCTGCCGGCAAAAGGTCAACAATTTTGTCAATTCTTAGCCAGCAATGACATTCAAAAGGGTTTGCATGTACCTGTGAGTACCTATGAAGGTCATTTGTCAATTATAATAATGAATCATTAACTTCCGGAGGGATAGAGTGAGTAAGAATTTAGCACTCGAAGGGTTAAACTTCATTCTTCAATGATTTTCTGAGGTGTGTTGGATGGAACATCAGCACTTGCGATGCAGTGTGTCTATACAGTACATTACTGCAAAAAATTATGTGCACAAGCACAAGGATTATACGGCAATTGCTACTTACTGTCATTCAATCAGATATTCAATATTATCTTTAACTTAGCAAGCCTGAATCACAAATAACATTCAAAGTGAGCAGAGTCTACTAAATTTCAGGGTGGTGGATATTGTGACCAATAGTCAGAAGTCAAGAAAGGGCAAAATAGATATTAAGTATATTTTACACATATTTAAAATATATAAACTTTTAATTATTAATTTCTTCTTAACTTTACAGATGAACGGATTGCTAAACCAACCAACTGCAAATCCTTTCACCTTCTCGCAAGCAAATTACATGTAAGTAACAAATCAAGGGTTTTGGTTATAATTGTTACCAAAATAGTACCAAATTGTCCTATCTTTATTTAGGTAACTTACAAAGTTTCAGTCATACCAAAATTACAAAGACGTAACTGGTCAGAACGGGAAAAATTTTTTTTTACATGTGCATTGACTTGCCTTCTTGCAGTCACATGCCTGATGAGATTCAGGCCAATGTGGAGTACACCTATCAAGCAGCAGACATCAGCCAGCCAAGCGCGTTCCTGAATGCAATACTGACAGCGAGTGGTGAGTTTCTGATGCGACCTATCAAGTCACTTTGAAAACCAGGCTTTTTGGCTATCATGCGAAAGACATGATTTGTTGCACGTTAAGTACTCCCACACGACACTCCTAGCCAAATTATATGCAGTATTCCTTTGATTATGAATTTAGTGAAGTGAATGTTTGAGCAGAAGTGTGCACTGAACGCTCTTTAATTTCAAAGTCTCTCAAAATTAGACTTTCTGCTCTGTAAAATTTCGGCACAATCCAATTTGATGTTCATTTTCCTCCACTTTCAGGTGCATCTACCACAACAGCACCCTCTACAAATTCACCCACTCCAGTTGTACCTGCGACCCAAACACCTACAGTGTAAGTATCTACTTCTGATTTCAGCAGTATTACAGATATCCAGCATTTCCGAAATAATTTCTGTCCAACCGCATGGTAACTCTTTTTGCTGTGTTCGTGTATCTCTGCAGAACGGGCCCGGTGTTCATCTTCCCTCGGCTTGTGTTTCACACCAACAACACCGTCCCCAGTGAGAGTGAGGTGCTCTCACGGGCCACCCCTTTCCTGATCGGTGATGATATCCTGCTAAATGATACTGTGAGGGTGCAGAATCTCACATATGAGCGTACGTCACGTTCCCAGCAAATGTCTTTTGACTCTTACACTCTACAGTTCTCTCATTATAACTATTTATTTAAAAAAAAATTTTGATCATCATACACAATGTGTCATAAAGATCTTGACTAATATTGAAAATTTTGTATAAGGAAAAAACAGTCCGGTTGATGGAGCATGAATGTGTAATATGCACTTAAGCAGTAAAAATTAAATGGTTTAATGAGTCTCAATGAAACACCCATTCATTAAAACATCTCCATCCACCATCTTTTTTCCAGGATTGAGTGATAATTCCTTTGCTTTGAGTTTGGGCTATAAGATCAATGACCAGAGTTTTCCGAAGAATGTTGACCTCAGGAATGAGACCGAAGATCGCATTCAGGACTCTGTCAATGTATTGGTAAGTCTAATAAATCAGCATATTGCAAAGAATAGTCACAAAATTAAACAAATGAATAAATAAATAAAGATTTTGAATTTTATGATCGAGAATAATTTATGAAGACCCAGGTAGTCCTGAAAATATTTTCCGATTATATGACTATGATGCTTCTTCTTACAGTCTTCCAACTTGCAATTTGTCAGTTCACTCTTTCTGTGGATGCATGGGTTATGACTACCATGTCTGGATTGTAGTTTAGGCCATTTCATTAACCCTTAAAGTGCTAATCACTGCTATAGTCATGTAATGCACAAAATATATGAAGCAAAATTTCAGATTTCAGCCTTCAAAAGGTCAACAATTTTGTCAATTTTTAGCCAACAATGACATTCAGAAGGGTTCGCAGATACCTGTGAGTCCCTATGAAGGTCTTTTGTCAATTATAATAATGAATGATTAACTTTTGGAGGGATTGGGTGAGTAAGAATTTAGCACTCGAAGGGTTAAACTTCATTCTTCAATGATTTTCTGAGGTGTGTTGGAGGGAACATCACCACTTCCGATGCAGTGTGTTTATACAGTACATTACTGCAAAAAATTATGCGGACAAGCACAAGGATTATACTACAATTGCCACTTACTGTCGTTCAATCAAATGTTTAATATTATCTTTAACTTAGCAAGCCTGAATCACATATATCATTCAAAGTGAGCAGAGTCTACTAAATTTTAGGGTGGTGGGTAATTTGACAAATAGTCAGATGTCAAGAAGGGTCAAAATAGATATTAAGTATACTTTACTCATATTTAAAATATATAAACTTTTAATTATGAATTTGTTCTTAACTTTACAGATGAACGGATTGCTAAACCAACCAACTGCAAATCCTTTCACCTTCTCACAAGCAAAGTACATGTAAGTAAAAAATCAGGGGTTTCAGTTATAATTCTTACCATTAAAGTAGTAAATTGTCTTATTTTTATATAGACAACTTACAAAGGGTGCGTTGCAACAAAACTGCAAAAACGTAACTGGTTAGAACGGGACTAAATTTTCTTAACATGTGCATTGACATGCCTTCTTGCAGTCACATGCCTGATGAGATTCAGGCCAATGTGGAGTACACCTATCAAGCAGCAGACATCAGCCAGCCAAGCGCGTTCCTGAATGCAATACTGACAGCCAGTGGTGAGTTTCTGATGCGACCTATCAAGTCACTTTGAAAACCAGGCTGTTTGGCTATCATGCGAAAGACATGATTTGTTGCACGTTAAGTACTCCCACACGACACTCCTAGCCAAATTATATGCAGTATTCCTTTGATTATGAATTTAGTGAAGTGAATGTTCGAGCAGAAGTGTGCACTGAACGCTCTTTAATTTCAAAGTTTCTCAAAATTAGACTTTCTGCTGTGTGAAACTTCGGCACAATTCAATTTGATGTTTATTTTCCTCCACTTTCAGATGCATCTACCTCAACAGCACCCCCTACAAATTCACCCTCTCCAGTTGTACCACCTGCGACCCAAACACCTTCAGTGTAAGTATCTACTTCTGATTTCAGCAGTATTACAGATTTCCAGCATTAATGAAAACATTTTTGTCCTACCGCATGGTAACTCTTTTTGCTGTGTTCGTGTATCTCTGCAGAACGGGCCCGGTGTTCATCTTCCCTCGGCTTGTGTTTCACACCAACAACACCGTCCCCAGTGAGAGTGAGGTGCTCTCACGGGCCACCCCTTTCCTGAATGGTGATGAGATCCTGCTAAATGATACTGTGAGGGTGCAGAATCTCACATATGAGCGTACGTCACTTTCCCAGCTAATGTCTTTTGACTCTTACAATCTACAATTCTCTCATTTTTACTACTCATTTAAAAAAAAAAAATTTTGATCATCATACAAAATGTGTCATAAAGATCTTGACTAATATTGAAAATTTTGCATAAGGAAAAAACAGTCCGGTTGATGGTGCATGAATGTGTAATATGCACCTAAGCAGTAAAAATGTAATGGTTTAATGAGTCTCAATGAAACATCCATTCATTAAAACATCTCCATCCACCATCTTTTTTTTCAGGATTGAGTGATAATTCCTTTGCTTTGACTTTGGGCTATAAGATCAATGACCAGAGTTTTCCGAAGAATGTTGATCTCAGGAATGAGACCGAAGATCGCATTCAGGACTCTGTCAATGTATTGGTAAGTCTAATAAATCAGCATATTGCAAAGAATAGTCGCAAAAAATGAAACAAATGAATAAATAAATAAAGATTTTGAATTTTGTGATGGAGCATAATTTATGAAGACCCAGGTAGTCCTGAAAATATTTTCAGTTTGTTAGACTATGATGCTTCTTCTTACAGTCTTCCAACTTGTAATATGTCAGTTGACTCTTTCTGTGGATGCATGCGTCATGACTACCATGTCTGGATTGTAGTTTATGCCATTTCATTAACCATTAAAGTGCTAATCACAGCTATAGTCATGTAATGCACAAAATATATGAAGCAAAATTTCAGAATTCTGCCCGCAAAAGGTCAACAATTTTGTCAATTCTTAGCCAGCAATGACATTCAAAAGGGTTCGCAGGTACCTGTGAGTCCCTATGAAGGTCTTTTGTCAATCATAATAAAGCATTTTTAACTTTTGGAGGGATAGGGTGAGTAAGAATTTAGCACTCTATGGGTTAAACTTCATTCTTCAATGATTTTCTGAGGCTTGTTGGAGGGAACATCACCACTTGCGATGCAGTGTGTCTATACAGTACATTACTGCAAAAAATTATGTGGACAAGCACAAGGATTATACTGCAATTGCCACTTACTGTCGTTCAATCAGATGTTCAATATTATCTTTAACTTAGCAAGCCTGAATCACATATATCATTCAAAGTGAGCAGAGTCTACTAAATTTTAGGGTGGTGGGTAACTTGACAAATAGTCAGATGTCAAGAAGGGGCAAAATAGATATTAAGTAAATTTTACACATATTTTAAATAAATAAACTTTTAATTATGAATTTGTTCTTAACTTTACAGATGAACGGATTGCTAAACCAACCAACTGCAAATCCTTTCACCTTCTCACAAGCAAATTACATGTAAGTAACAAATCAGGGGTTTCGGTTATAATTCTTACCATAAAAGTATCAAATTGTCTTATCTTTATTTAGACAACTTACAAAGGTTCACTTGTAACAAAACTGCAAAAACGAAACTGGTTAGAACGGGACAAAATTTTCTTTACATGTGCATTTACATGCCTTCTTGCAGTCACATGCCTGATGAGATTCAGGCCAATGTGGAGTACACCTATCAAGCAGCAGACATCAGCCAGCCAAGCGCGTTCCTGAATGCAATACTGACGAGTGGTGAGTTTCTGATACGACCTATCAAGTCACTTTGAAAACCAGAATGTTTGGCAATCATGCAAAAGACATGATTTCTGGCACGTTAAGTACTCCCACACTACACTCCTGCCCAAATTATAAGCAGTATTCCTTTGATTATGAATTCAGTGAAGTGAATATTTGAGCAAAGTGCGCACTGAATGTTTTCTAGAAATTCTTTCCTTTAAACGTCTCTCAAAATCATCCTTTCTACTGTGATACGTTTCGGCACAATTAAATTTGATGTTTATTTTCCTCCACTTTCAGGTGCATCTACCACAACAGCACCCTCTACAAATTCACCCACTCCAGTTGTACCTGCGACCCAAACACCTACAGTGTAAGTATCTACTTCTGATTTCAGCAGTATTTCGGATTTCCAGCTTGAACAGCCTCTCGCATCCCACAGGACCTATCTTGTTTGACTATGACTTTTTCTTCATGGCCTTCAACACTAATATAATCTTTATGTTTTCATGCAGATTGGGCACAATTTTTATTACCGTGCGATTTGTGTTCATCACCATCCAGCCAGCCCCCAGCGAGAATGAGGTTCTATCCCAGGCAAACATTTTCCTGAACCGTGTCCCGAGGGAGCTTAATACTCCCTTAACTATTTCTAATCTCACTTATGAGCGTACGTCCCCAATCCTCACTCCTCATCTCTGCTTTTGTCCCTCTTAAGTTCACTATATTCATAAAACGCTTTTTGTCATCTGAGTTGAGAATATTTTTGCAAATGTATTCAGGAATTTGCAAAAAAAAGTCTTTCTCATTCTCTCTTCTGTTTCTTTCATAGGATTAACAGATAAATCCTTTGCTTTGATGCTACGGTATAAAATAAACAACGCAACCTTTCCAGAGAACGCTGCCCTCAGGGCTAATACGGAGCAGTTGATTCAAAATGAGACGAACACACTGGTGAGTCTATTTATGATCATGCAGTGCTACAGGCAATAACTCAGGGTTTTATTTGAGGGCTGAATTTATCTTTTATATAGACCATTCCAGAATTGTATCCATGGATGATTTAAATCTAAACATAGATAAACATAACTGATTGTCCTGCTATAACAGCATTAACAGTATTTTTTACTGTTTAATCCTTGCCCTAAAACAATTGGCATGAATTCAGTAGATGGATTGGGTTACAGACGTCAAACACAGTCTTGGATGTTGTGCTCATTGAAGTAGTAAAGGTCTTCATTTCATTCACTAAGCTATGTTCCCTTCTTTTACTCTGCTTCAACTTACAGTTAAATGGATTGCTGAACCAACCCAATGCTCATCCATTTACATTCCCGGAAGGAACTCATAAGTAAGTCAGTGAACCTGGGCACTTAAAAGTATTAATATGTTCATGGATGTAAGTTACAAATCAATTATTTAAATCAATCTATGAAAGGGGTATTTGAGGGGGCTAAGTGGATCCATTCCACAAAAAAAGGAACAGACTTATTTTTGACACAACTCAATTAGGTTTCATCAAAGCTCACGAGTGCTAACTTAAGCAGAGGATGATGTTGCAATTGTTCAGCCATTGAAATTGCTAGATTATGGACGGTTAAGGCACTGCGCTGCAATGCAGAGGTGATCACCACGTCGCGGGTTCGAGCCTCGGCGTACCCACCGGCAGGGGTCGGCAGCTTTTTCAGAGTAGCGCACAATTGGCTATCGCGCTACAGGGTTACAAATTGGGAAGGGACTGCCAGATTTGGGTATTCGATAACAGCTTTGTTCGTTGCTCCAGCGCCTCCTGTTGGCCAGACGGGCGCTCGTCAGGAAGACTCCGGCTTGGTTCATGTCCGGGTATCCTCCGCCCTCGCTCTGAACGCGAAGATTCAACCAGCGAGTGTATAAGAATCAGTGGCTGACAGGCACGTGCTTCGGAGGAGAGCCGTGAACTGTCTTCACTATCCTGAGTTGGCAGCAAGGGGTCGCATACGAGCAAGCTTTGTACATAGTTCCCCAATTGGGCATTCCAAATTCGGGTGGGATTGGAGATGCCAAATTTATTAAAAAAAAAAAAAATTGCTAGATTTATCCAGCTAATACTTTCCAGGCATTACCAAATTTAAATAAGTAAGCTTACAAGGCGTAAGCCACTTACATTTTGCATTCACTTGTCTTCCTGCAGCCACACGAATAAGGAGATTCATACTGAAGTGAACTATATCTTTAAGGAGGGTGATATATCCCAACCAAGCAATTTCCTGACTGCCATTCTGAAAGTTAGTGGTAAGTTGCTCACGGCAAATTTACCAATTTCTATGTTGATTTTTTTTTTTTTTTTGAATAGGATATAATGTTATTTACTCAGGACACAATCTTTATCTGCCTTTCATCAAAACGAGGTGGCAGTAAATTGATAACTCTTTTGTCCTTTGGACCAAAACAAAAATTGGCAGACATTCATGCATTGTCATGGAACAACTGAATTGTAACCCAGAAGGGCCCGTTTGCTTGCTTTCAGGCAATCAACCTGCTAGAGCTTTGTCACCAGGTTAAATCAACCTTTGGGTTGCATAAAGGCTCCTGGTTGAGTGGCAGTCACCGATTTTGTCTGTACCCTCAGGTTTGCTCACCACGCCAGCCCCCACTATGACCAGCACAACCAACTCAACCAACCCTGCTGTGCTCCTGATCACCAAGGGAAGTGGTAGCGTAGCTTGGATCCTGGGCTTCATCATTCCTGTTGGAATCGTTATCATCCTCCTCCCCTGCTGGATCCTCTTGTGTGTAAGTACCGCAGTACCCGCTTGGGTGAATGTGTGTGTGTGTGCGCGTGTGTGTGTGTGTGTGTGTGTTGGTACTTTGCGTTGTCTTTGGTCTTCTCCTGTCTGAATGAGTTACTGTGATTACAGCGTTGCCTTCTTCTGGTAACTGTCCCTCTCTCCCCCTCATGTGTTCTGTCTCCCTGTGTTTCAGTGTCTGCTGTTTGGTGGCTTTGCAGCCATTAAGAGACGGTGGCGCAGGAGGCAGGTTTACCACTTGCAGCAGTACATGGTCCATCCTTTGTCGCCTGGACCCTGAAAACTACATCCCATCATGATTAGCATTCCTTCATAAGTGCTCTTACATGTGCAATAAATAGCTAGTGCACGGCTAGACAATGTAAGCTATTCATCTTTATTTATTAACATATAAGTTAAATGTGAGAATTTTCTCCAGTGATTGGATATACTATGTCCATGTATTTAAATATAAATCAATGTGTAAATATATATTTCTATCAAGCATTATTTATTATTTTATTATTTGAAAGTATGTATTATGTATTTATTGCAAATAAATATGAATTGGAGTTTATTGATACATTTTGTTAGGTTTTGTCAGTTTTTAATTGATGTTTACGTTCAAGTTTGCCAATGAAAATTGAAATACAACTCTGCGTCTGTATTTCAAAAGATGGTGTGCCAAACGAATGTGCTTTTCACGACTGTAATTGTTAATACTGGAATATGTAACTTTTTATGATTTCAACTATTTCAAAGAGAGTGCAGACATCACAGTTGGTTTTTATGTTTACATGAAGACGTAAAAGACAACCACTGTACGGTACACAATTTTCCAAAAAAATTTTGTTGTTCTGTTTCATCAGCAGTTGTCATCTACACTCTTCATCACTTACTCTGAAAATACTTTGCTTCCGGCATGTTGCAAATAAAGACAATTTTTTTACTAGCTTGTATTTGTCAGTTTTTGTGAGCATTACTGTTGAACAGCAAGTAGGGAGCATTCAAAAGAACCTGCTAGAACTTTAAAGGACATAAAAACCTAGTAGTCAGATGCAATACCAATTTGTTCTGAAATGGTGAAGTATGAGCCAGCACTTCTAATAGCTAAATAATTGTGCCATCTTCCTCTACTTGTGTCAGTTCACACAACTTTGAACTTTAAAAATGCACAGGTAGTTTATTAAAAAAGACTGTTTATGCAGACAGTACCTAGGGGTAGTTTCCAGTCACTTCCCATCAACGAATAGATTGCAATCTGTTCCCCTATATTTCCTATTTATTCGTGCTCGTCAATCAACTTATTGTGATTTTCAAGATGGAGGCGACTGGAAACTACCTCAAGGCACTGCTCAAGTTCTCAGTGCCTCATTTTTAATGTCAGGGCCCTCGGAATTCTACCAATGAAGAGTGGAGCTACTTTGAGCCTTGTTGATTATGAAAAAATAGTGATTTCTTTGCATGGCAATGCTATGCCTAATTCACTACCGTTGTAAGCCTGTTGGGAGCTTCGGCTGAAAAGCCATGTACAAAACCCAAAACCAGTGAAGTTGGCACGTTATGTAAATCGTAGATAAAAACAAAATACAATGATTTGCAAATCCTTTTCAACTTATATTCAATTGAATACACTGCAAAGACCAGATGTTTAAAGTTCAAACTGAGAACCTTTTTTTTTGCAAATAATCATTAACTTAGAATTTAAAGGCAGCAACACATTGCAAAAAAGTTGGCACAGGGGCCTTTTTACCACTGTGTTACATCGCCTTTCCTTTAAACGACACTCCGTAAACGTTTGGGAACTGAGGAGACCAATTTTTTAAGCTTTTCAGGTGGAACTCTTTCCCATTCTTGCTTGATGTACAGCTTAAGTTGTTCAACAGTCCGGGGTCTCCGTTGTCGTATTTTACGCTTCATAATGCGCCACATATTTTTAATGGGAGACAGGTTTGGACTACAGGCAGGCCAGTCTAGTACCCGCACTCTTTTACTACGGAGCCATGCTGTTGTAACACCTGCAGAATGTGGCTTTTGCATTGTCTTGTTGAAATAAGCAGGGGCGTCCATGAAAAAGGCGTTGCTTGGATGGCAACATATGTTGCTCCAAAACCTGTATGTACCTTTCAGCATTAATGGTGCCTTCACATGTGTGTAAGTTGCCCATTCCTTGGGCACTAATACTCCCCCATACCATCACAGATGCTGGCTTTTGAACTTTGCGCCTATAACAGTCCGGATGGTTCTTTTTCTCTTTGGTCCGGAGGACACGACGTCCACAGTTTCCAAAAACAATTTGAAATGTGGACTCATCAAACCACAGAACACTTTTCCACTTTGCATCAGTCCATCTTAGATGAGCTTGGGCCCAGCGAAGCCGGCGGCGTTTCTGGGTGCTGTTGATAAATGGCTTTCGCTTTGCATTGTAGAGTTTTAACTTGCACTTGCAGATGTAGCGACAAACTGTAGTTACTGACAGTGGTTTTCTGAAGTGTTCCTGAGCCCATGTGGTGATGTCCTTTACACACTGATGTTGGTTTTTGATGCAGTACCACCTGAGGGATCGAAGGTCTGGGCAGTCAATGTTGGTTTTCAGCCTTGTCGCTTACGTGCAGTGATTTCTCCAGATACTCTGAACCTTTTGACGATATTACGGACCGTAGATGATGAAATCCCTAAATTTCTTGCAATAGCTCGTTGAGGAATGTTGTTTTTAAACTGTTCGACAATCACCTCACGTATTTGTTCACTAAGCGGTGACCCTCGCCCCATCCTTGTTTGTGACTGACTGAGCATTTCAGGGAAGCTGCTTTTATGCCCAATCATGGCACCCACCTATTCCCAATAAGCCCGTTCACCAGTGGGATGTTCCAAATAAGTGTTTGATAAGCATTACTCAACTATCTCAGTCTTTTTTGCCACTTGTGCAAGCTTTTTTGAAACATGTTGCAGGCATCAAATTCCAAATGAGCTAAAATGTGCAAAAGTTTACCTGTTCGAACATTAAGTAACTTGTCTTTGCAGTGTATTCAATAGAATATAGGTTGAAAAGGATTTGCAAATCATTGTATCAAGTTTTTATGTACGATTTACATAACGTGTCAACTTCACTGGTTTTGGGTTTGTATTATAGTCTATTGCGTTATAAATATGTAAATGATTTCTTTATAGGGGATTGATCATAAACATATCATGAATTTCACAGAGATTTAGATTGTTTTAAGCAGATTAATGTGACTGGGCTTTAACTTTAATTAGAACAGTGGTGCAATTTTCAGAGGAGAAGCTAAGCAGTCTCCGGCCTCCTACTGGGACCAAGGGATGCTACCTCCACAGGCAAACTGCAAGAACCACTTAGGTTATAAAAAGTTTACTGCTGGCTCTGGATTGTGCCAGATCAACCAAACATTCAGATTTTACACGCATGATGAGCATGTGTTCCCACAATATGATTTTTGATGTTTGACATACCTGTTATGAGCAAAATCAACCAAACATTCAGGTTCTACAAGGCGCTCTGCACAATGAAATATAATATGTAATACCTCACAAAACAATACCAACGACGGAACATTGCAGCGAGGTGAAGGACTCACGTGTTCTCTTTGTCTAACTTTAATTAGAGCATTCTTCTGGCTGGTGTGAATCACAATATAATGGATATTTTTCACCGTCCGAGGACGGGGCATGAAAACGCAATGGTTACGATTTAGCTGACTCCATAGAACAGTTAGAATACAATATTTAGCTATATCCTCGTAAAAAATCTGACTCCAAATTAGAATTAGAATTGATAATTTAGGGAACACCGGCGTGGATTTCGAGACAAATCTGCCATCAGATACGGCAGCACAAACCATCATTGCTCAGTAAATACGTCCCCAGGGTTCATTAAACGCAACTGTCCTGGAATCAATTTGACGACAAGTCCATTGGTTAAACGGAACTACCTTGGTAGCAGCATCTAGGCAGACAAATAGCACTGAGCGTGAACATACCAAGAACCCAGATTTATATATATACCCAAGGGCTCCTTAGAAAGATCAACCAGGTACCGGCATATAAATAAAATATACACCCAAGGATATCTTTAATAGCTAAACCTTAAGAGCCGGTATTCCATAAATCCTTAAGGGGTAGAACATAATCCCAAATCTAACTTAGAAGTATCGTTACCTACACGTCTTGGTAGGAATTTCCCCTTAGATCCCGGATCGCAACAAGGCTAGAATATACGAGTGTTACAAATCAAGGAAAATCATGCAAGCTGAAAAAGGAATAACAATAATTTATTCACCAGGTAGGCACAACTTGAATCAAACAAATCAATGCTAAGCCAATTACCAGTTACCCATAATTTAGAATGATTTAGAATATATTCATACCCGGAAAAGATGAATGGCCACGCGGAGCTTAAGTCGCCCCACGTGGTCGGGGAGAACTCAAATGCCCCCTCGCTCCGGAACAAGGCGACATGTGACCTCTCCTACTTACCTACGCGCGTCAGAAGTTGACAAAGAAGGCACAGGAAAGAGAAAACGCCCCCTTAGGATCTCGTACCTTTAAAGATTCCAAACCACGCCTCCGAACAAGGTAGAGGAAGGGGTGGCTGAATCAGAGTTTTACTGGCCTAGGTGATAAGATTAATTTGCATGGAGAGGAGAGTAGGTAGTTGCCCGAATGAATCTTACAAACAAGATGAACCATAATTCCAAGGGAAATGAAACATGTTCCATTCAACTCCTTGGACTCCCCCGAGAATAAAGAGACCAAACATGATATGAATATGTGCTAATATTATGCAGTTGTCATGGAAAGGCCTTAAAATGGGATATTATAGCACAATAGTGTGATAAATATATAAGAGGTTCCTTTCCAGGATATTGAACATAAACATAACATGAATTTGACAGAGGTTTAGATTGTTTTAAGCCGATTAATGTAGCTGTGCTTTGACTTCAATGCAAGCAGTGGTAGAAGTTTGAGGCCTGCTAGCCTTAATGGCTCCCACCCCTGCTGGGCAGAACAAAGGACGTTTGCAGGCAGGCAACAGAACATCCAGGTCGTAAAAGCCTGCTGTTAGATCAACCAAATTTTACACATGGAATGAGCCTGTGTTCCAACAATATGATTTTTGACCTATGTTGTAAGCCAAATCAAACTTTCAGGTTCTACAAATATAATATGATATAATATAATATAATATAATATAACGTGCTGACAAGAGCTGTGAGTGAAATGACTGCTTAAATACACATAGGGGAAGTCATATGCTACAAAGGGGAAGCAGGTGAATTGGATCAGACTAATTACAAAGGAATGAACATGAGGAAGTTCCTGATTCCTGATAGAAATTGGCAAAAGCCAAAATTCAGACAGGGATCACAGGGACAGCCTACTGACAAACATACGGTTCTGGTTAGGGAGTTCTACCGTGCACAGAATGAGAGGCAGAACAGTGATTAGCCAGGTGCAGAAAATCTGCCGAAACACAGCAAAGTAAATTGAGTGAAGGCAAAGGGGCGGAGACTAGAGCAGAGCGAGTGCTGAGAACTTGTTAGTCAATTAGTAATGTGCAGCTATACAATCCCTAGTGCTTGTTAGTAAGATAGAACTATAAACAATGTTAGTCTTGGTTAGTAAGTTTAACTATAGACTGTTAGTACTGTTAGTAATATAGAAAAGCAAGGTGAAGGAAGTAAACGAGATCGGAAGGAATGGTTGAAATCCCAGAAACCATGAAATCATCGGAAAGTGTGGCACACAATACTGGGGCAGTGAGCGATCACATGACAAAAGACCAGACAGGAGGAGACAAAGTGCAATGCATGGTATGAGACAAAACATGGACTGGAAAATAACTGAGGGAATGGACTATGGGAGAATATGCAGGAATAAACAGGAAGAAAACATGGCATGGATTAAGACATGGCAAAACATGAACAGAACAAGGCAGAATCATAACAAATGCAAGAAAGCTTAGCTTAAATAACATGTTGGTATTGAAAACTAAGCAATATAGGGTTTTTGATGTTGAAAGTGATTTTTGATTTTTTGTGATTTTTCCACAAATAAAATAAAGTCCAGCCATTTTATCACAAAAAGTCCAAAACTACTTTTCTCAATTTTTCAGCAATAAAGAATAGAATAATTCCACAAAAAAATGGTGACTAGCCATATTTAGCTCCTAGAACTAGGGCGTAAGTCCATAATAAGCTACCTTGAAAAAAAGTATCTGCAGCATGTTTTTAAAACTTTGACCATCAACATCTCAAAACTGACATTTTGGGACTTAAGTGCTTCTTGCACACAAGTCTTCAATTTCGCCTTTGGCTTTGTAATTGTGTGGAATAAAATCAGCAAACGCACTGTGGTTAGGAGTAACTAAATATTTAATTTCGATTAGGCCTCATTCATGCAGAGCTCCATTAGGTCTCGGTATCACCTTCATCACGTGTGAACCGGCGTGTTTATGATGTCAGCACCACCTATTCCTTATGTACAAAGAAAGATGGCTGCGATGCATTCTTCATGTTCTTTCTGCTGGGCTATTAAAGGCAAGGTAGGTAATATAATCATTATATATAATATAATCAAATACAGTTTATGTTACATTTTTTGAAATGGTCTTTGCACCCTGACAGCAATAAATAACCTAGGCATTCTGAAAATCATCTTTAGTTGCTGTAATCCTGTATAAACGCCAACCAATCACTCCCATGCGGTCCGGTTGGAAAGAACCACCACAAGACTCCTCACCTTCCTGCACGTGCTCTGGCCATGCCATGTGCGAGCTTCAACTCAAAGCATGTAATCGCTGCTGGAGGAAAGTTATTCTGCCGTTGTTGGAAGGTTGTTGGAAGTCCATCGGAGAATGGAAGAGAAAACTCTGACAAAACTACCACTGCAACAGTTACTTGTGACCACTCACCCTGCTAAGAAGATCAGTTAAAAAATAAAAAAGCCAGAAGCTGAAAAGGCTTCAACTAAAAAGCCAACAGATACATCAAGAAGACAAAGATGAGTCAATAGCGGTGTAGCTTTTCAGTGATGGAGGTAACTAAGGGAGTAGAAAGGCCAGAAAAGTGATGCTATGGTTGCAGTTTCTCTGTTGGACAGATGGGTGGTTTTGTTTTTGGTGGAGGATTAGTTGTTTTCACGAATTGTTTAGTCAACATAACCATTTATGTTTCGTTAGTCATGTTATTTCAATGCTAACATTAGCTCCCCTGTCTATCCAGACTAGTATGACATTTGTACATTAGCTAATGTATGTTTGCATGTAGCTTTCTAAGAAATGCTAACTTGCGTAACATTTTGCAGGTGTCAGAAGATGTGTTCACAAATGAGCAGATACGGGCTCTGTTTTAAATTACTATTATTTTGTCGTAATGGGAAGAGCACCTGACTTCCACACCCAAGAAACACTGATTACACAACTCCCTGTGTCAACTATAGTTTCTCAGTGTTCGTGCAAAAATGTGTGTAGGGCGTGGCTTTGGAAGGAGCCCCGAGGGCAAGGGGAGATAGAGCTGGAGAGATGAAGCCCTGAGGATTTAGCACTTTCAAACTCTGCTAGCTTTAGACTCTTACCTCCTCTGCCTTAAAATATAATCGCCTGTAGATCCTCTTCACCAAATTCAGAATCAAATTGATAGGGTTTGGTCTGAAACCGCTCTTCATATTACATTTTTTGAGGATTTATCATTGTTTTTTGTCTCAATCGATAGGTAGAAGTTTTTATATAAAATAAGCTTTGTGATGGGTGGCGCACATGTCACATCCGGTTTATGGAAAATGTGAGGTTTAACGAAATGAACCAAGTGCGAACACCAGCAAAATGCAAAAAGGAGGCTTTATATCTGAAGGGGGAAACCCCCCAACAAAGCAGGCGACAGTACAAAGTCCACAATCCAAAATTAGAATCCAAGGGGGCAAAATCCAGAACCGTAAACAGGGCACCAACCACAAGAATCGTAGTCAGACAAAAATGGGTCATTAAACAAGATTGCGGCAAAGTACAGGGAGTAGGCAAAGCTCGAGGTCTAGGATGGTCCAGTCAGAAAGATAATCACAATGATACAAGGCAAGAGAAGCGTGGCACAGGTAGCAAGGAAATAACGTTCTGACAAGGAAGTGCAACAAACAGACATCTAATATACATTTCCGGGTGACCACATGACAAAGGAACACAGGTGCAATCAATAGGAAGGATAACAATGGAGAGAAACATTGGGAATAAACTAATTAAATTAAATTGGCCGTAGCCAAAACGCAGACAGGGATCACAAGATAAACCTATAGACAGATAAACAGCTCCAGTCAAGGAGTACTAAAGTGCATAGATAATGAGAGAGAAAGAACAGCACAAAGCAGTTGTGGAGTCCCACAGAAGTGCAGCAGAGATAATTAGGGAAAGACAATAGGCAGAGACTAGAATAGGGCAAATGCTGAGAGATTGTTAGCCAATTAGTAAGTGCAGCAATACAATCCCGAGTGCTTGTTAATAAGTTAGTCAAAATATACAAGGTTGGAGTTGGTTAGTAATTATCCAAAATAACAAACTGTTAGTAAGTGTTAGTAAAATAGCAAAAGTAAGAAAAAAAGACAGTAAAAGTAAAAACACGAGATAATGAAAGAAGATTGAAACCCAGAAACCAATAAATCACCCGAGGGAGCGGCACGCTAAACTAGGGACTGCGAGCAAATACAGCACTCATGACAAGATGGGGGAGACAAGTGCAATGCATGGAACTGAAACATGGCATGGAATAAACAGAACTAAAACATGGAAAATAATAAAACATGGGATCTAAATAACCAAAACACAATACACAATTCTAAGAATGGTCAAACATAAGCAGAGGTCCAGAAACACACAGGTCAGTCAAAACATGGCACAAGGCCAGGCACAGAACTTGATACATGGCATGGCATAAAATATGGTACATGGCATGGAAATGCAGAATCACAACAGAAAATGCAACTCAAGCACCTGGCTGGAAGGTGGCACACAGTAAGTTTAATTGGTAAATATTCCTAATTACAGAAGAATGGGTGTGCAGAACGGACTAGCATGATTACGGTTGTATCATTGCTGGTTCGTAACATGCAGTAAAATTGCAGGCTATACTTTTCCTCTAAGTCCCATTTTTCTATTGAATGTCACACTTTCCAAAAAAAAGAATTCTTTTCTTTTTTTTGGTAAATCTTATTCAGGCTAATCATCTTTTTGGTTGAGTAGGACTCCTAAATGTGTCTTCTCTTGGATAACACCTATTCGTTGACAGATTGAGGTTTTGGGCGCAAGAGAAAAAATTGTGGTTCAAATAAGCATGCATGGGCGGAGGTGTAAGGAATGCATGTCTCCTGGCAAGTCTGCGCTTTATTCAAATATAGCTCACATTAGAGTCAATATAAAGCAGAACACATGGTGGGGATCCGACCCATTTTTCATTGTATATCATCTCATGAAGGCAATTAATTAGGATGTGACTGGAATACACTGCTGTGTACGGGCTATACACAGCAAAACGTAGGCCAATGTCAGCCACTGAGAAGAAGGTCCATCTAAAATAAATCAATGTCGGTTAAAGTTCACACTTAATTACCTTCGCCAGCGACTTCGCTGACGAAGGTAATGTTTTGATCCCCGTGTATTTATTTGTTTGTGTGTCTGTCTGTCTGTCTGTCTGTGTGTATGTATGTGTATCGAATAACTCAAAAAGTACCAAACGGAATTTCATAAAATTTGGTGGGTTGATTTGGCATGACCTGAGGATCAATCGATTAGATTTTGGGAGTGATCGGGTCAAAGGTCAAGGTCAAGGCCACGAAAAGGTCAAAACCGACTTTCGGCCATATCTCGGTCAATTTTTATCCGATCGGCATGAAACCAACGCCAGTAGCGAGGGATTCAGTGGCGTCGGCGAAGGTATGCGCTCTACCGAGTGCCCGTTCTAGTTTTTTATATTTTCAAGGCTTTACATTGTTGTCACCCAGATAGCATACAGACGAGGGCCACATCAGGCAACGATCCGGCACTTTTGGCATTCTTTTGGCCCGGACAAAATAGATGTGAGCCTAAAGTGGCCCATGTGGTAAATGCTGAATTTGGCCCGCATATCACACAACAAATATGGCCCACAATTGGCAAATATTTTGCAGAGTGACAATAGTCAGTCTGTAAGTGAACCAAAACCTTCTTTTATGGGGCTAACCAAGGTTTTACTGCTGTCCCCATCCAAAACCATATATTGCTCTGCTCCTGAGACAGGCGTACAGTGCCAAAACATGATTGTCAGCTAAAACCGGAGTCCAACTCCATTAAAGAGCAACAATGTAATCTTCATGAACACAATGTTATCTTCATGAATGAGATCAATTATTGTCGGTAATATATAAACATCCATAAATCATGGTTTTGATCTCGTTTAAACTAGATAAATTAATTAAATTGTATTTATTTCCTACTTTAGATTTTTTTAAAATGACACTTGTATATGTTTTACTTATTTTACAAGTCAGTCGCTATTTTATTTTGTTTTTTGTCATTGTTTGTCTCCTTCCGCCCGTGTCTGATGTCCCCTGCCAGGCCGTTATTGTAGAAAATAAGAAATTGCTCAAAATGTCTTGCCCTATAGAATAGAAGTTAAAAATTAAAATAAAAATTCAATTGGATATCAGACATGCAAACATTTACAGTACACAGCATTACCGATAATCACTTACAATTGAATGCTCACACTTTAGCGTCATAACTACAGGCTACATACAATATGAGCACATTGAAACTATAAGATGGAGGAATAGTACAACCCCAATTCTGAAATTGTAGGGACAAAGTGCAAATTGTGAATGACACAAAACAAAACGCAATGACTTTCAAATCACACCAGCCAGTATTTTTAGTCGAGCCCCCAAAGGGGTTTCGCGAGACTATTGTAATCGCTTCGTGTGTCTGTGTGTGTGTCTGTGTGTGTGTGTGTCTGTCCGGACTGATATCTCTGGAACCGCGAGGCCGATTGCCTTCATATTACACAGGCGGGTTCCTTGTGAGAGTCTTTCAGCATGACATAAATTTGAAGGTCAAAGGTCAAGGTCAAGGTCATCATGTTGGCGGATAACTATGGGCAAGACTATGAATTCTCTGAATGCTTGTATTCACAAGAGAACAGAGATAACATATGTTGAAAATGTTGAAACTGAGAAATTTTACAATTTCATCCACAAAATAAGCTCATTTCAAATTTGATGGCTGCTACAGGTCTCATAAAAGTTGGGACAGGGGCCTGTTTATCATGGTGTAGCATCCCCTCTTCTTTTTAACACTGTGGAGACGTCTGGGAATTTAGGAGACAAGTTTCTTGACTTTAGCCATTGGAATTTGATCCCACTTTCACAGGTTGGAGAGCCTGTGGCCATCATTACTTCTGAGAGACTCATCCTCCTAAGACATCCCTTTTATAGCCAATCAAGTTGCACACCTGATGCCAGTTAACCTATTTACTTGCTAAGTATTCTTTCAACTGATTCCCTTATATATTAATAGCTTTTTCGGCCCTTTTTTTTTTTACCTGTGTCCCAACTTTTTTGAGACCTGTTGCAGCCAGAAAATTTGAAATAAGCTAATTTTGTGGATAAAAATGTAAAATGTCTCAGTTTCAACATTTGAAATGTTATCTATGTTCTATTGTAAATAAAATATTCGCTCATGTGGTCTGAAAGTCATTGCATTTTGATTTTATTCACAATTTACACTTCGTCCCAATTATTTTGGAATTGGGGTTGTAGACTGCATCCATTCCAGTGTGTGAAGTGCTACTGAATCTTATTACTGTGATAAATACGTTAAAAGTACAATAAATACGGAAAAGCTTGGGTTAAACAGAGCGCTGCATAGACATTTGATTTTGTCTCCCTAGATTTCATAAACATCATGAGCCAGGACAATTATGTAAATATTGCCGATACACTGATATCGCCAGCCTCTCCACTCCTCCCTTTCATTTTTTTCGTGCTTTCACAAACCGGTTGTGAAAGGTTTTCCATTTTGTCTTGTACAAGTCTGATGAAAATTTCCGATGTCCTTCCATGTGTTGGAAGTCAAACATATTTTCAGCTGTTTGTATGTTCAGCTGGCCTTTGTTTAAAGCTTTCCATTTTTTATTTTAATCGGTACCAAGCTCCATACTTCGGAGCCCAGAAGCTACCCAGATAGCAAGTTCTTTCGCTCCGGATCTGCACCGAGCGGCGGTGCTTGCTATCTGGGTCGCCAATCATTGCAACGCGGTCTGTACGACTCCGGCCGCGTTGTTACAAAATCCTCCAGGTGGGAGGCTTGGCGTTCAGAGCCTCCGCGGACCCTCTGCGCTCTGTCGCCCTAGCCGCAATTGCGTCATTTCACCGTGTGGTCCGTGCTGACCGCGTCGACCACAAGAAGCATGAATCAGGCTTAATAGTGGTCTAACTCTAATTTTCCCATTTTTGAGGTAGACCCATATTTTGCAAGTTAAAGGTAAAATCTATTCAGGGCATAAGAGGTCTAGGTGTTACAGTGATGCATCATACAGAGATGTTTAGTAATCATCACTTCCATTAAGATGAAAAGCATGAGTGCAACAGTGGTCTAACTCTTTGAACCCTTCAAAAGTCAAGGATTTGAAAGATGATCTCAACCTTGTAATGCCTGTCCACCACTCATTTTATCTAGGTCTGGTCTAAGATGAAGATGGCCCAAACTTTCATCCAGATGATGACAGTGAAGACAGCTGTGAGGAACAAGATTAGCTAATGGATTACTTTCTCAGTGGTCAGTGGTTTTGCAATAAAATGTTTCACTTTTGATTTGTATTCTCTTGTTATTTTGTGTTTCGAATTCCAAGGATGCTGGAAATTAAAGCTTTTATTGAGTGATTCAAATTGAGTTATTAATTTACTTGTCTCAAGTCAGTTACATTTGTTAAGGCAGCAAGTGCAAGAGTGGTCTAACTTATAAAAAGGGCCTGTTTCAGAAAATTTAGAGACAGTAACCTCTGAAACACTACTTTCGCAGAAAAAATTTGTGTTATCTTGAAAGACACGTCATAAACTCCCAGGATAACAACAGATGACAAACACTGTATGTGTCCTGAATTTCATCCAGGGCTTGAACTTTGACATAGATTATCTCAAAACCATGTAAAATGGAGTTAGACCACTGGTCTTCAGGGGCTCAATTAAACCATTGATGCCCACTCATGCCTTTACTGTGGTGTCATTATTCTCTATTTGACAATACTTTAAAATTCAAAACTTAAAATTCTGCTTGCTCTACACTGAATTTATATTACCATAAACAGACAGAGGTTCTCTCACTTCAGGGGCTCAACACTATTCTAAACGGAGACACAAGTGATTTCAAAACTGAGCCAGAGTGCAGCCTAAGGAAAGCAATGAGAATAGAGAATCATGGATCAGGGCATGATGGGTAATGCCTGGCAGTCCTCTGATCAAGAAGCTGATTAGCTCTTATTTTTACAACCCCAATTCTGTTCTTTTGTGAATAAAATACTGGCTGGTGTGATTTGAAAGTCATTGCGTTTTGATTTTGTTCACAATTTACACTTTGTCCCAACTATTTTGGAATTGGAGTTGTACTATAAACATAATATTTTGTGGAATTTGGTCATTTTCTGTGTAACTGTAATATTTAACAGTATTAGTCTTATGTTGTGCTGTGAATGTTTGATCAATTAACCAACAAATCTTGAGTGGTTGATAATACTGAAAGCATATGGGATATCTTAAGCCAACAGAGCTTTCTCTGAACCTGGTCCACAAGCTACAGGTAGCCTAAACATTTCAATGACAGTCTATTTCTTCTCTTCACGGCTGCAGAAACTGTTAATATGACTGCATTCATTTATCACTGCCCCCTGCTGCTGCCGCTTGATCCTATCCACTTTCCGGGCGAGGCGCAGCTCATCTCGGACGAGTCTATAATTTATCACAAGCGCAATAGTACCCTCTGCTGTTCAGATGTGTGACATGAACAAATTAGAGGTGTATTTTCAAAAACTCATGCTTTCATACATACTATATATAAGTCCATCCATCCATTATTTATATCTCTACTTCCTTACTAGGGTCGTGGGGAAGCTGGATCCTATCCCAGCTGACTATGGGCAAAAGGCAGGAACACACCCTGGACAAGTCGCCAATCCATTGCAGTGAGCACACACCATTCACACACCGCTCACTCTGTCATTCATTCCTACAGACAATTTAGAGTCTCCAATTAGACTGACATACATGTCTTTGGATTGTGGGAGGAAACCAGAGGAAGCTCATGTGAACATGGGGAGAATGTGCAAACTCTACATAGAAAGGCCCCAGGCCAGATTCAAACCCACTGCCTTCTTGCTATATACATACACAGCCTGGCAAAAATAAGTCACCACCTGAATTTAACAAAGCAGACTGGTAAGAGCCTACCATTGGAAAATTACAGCGATCAATATGTTTCAGCCTTAAACAAGTAACTTAACCCTAACTGATGCAGTGAATAGCTTCTCAGTTTTTAAACAATCATGTCGAAAGACATATCTTGTGGTCATAGAGAAGATGATGCTCTGTTTCAGAAGGGTCAAATTATTGACCTGCATCAAGCAAAGAAAACAACTAGGTAAAAACTACTGAAACTGAAAACTGCTGAAACTACTCAAACTGGTATAAGAACTGCCCAACACATTATTAAAACCTGGGAGGATAGTGGTGAACCATCATTTTTGAGAAAGAAATGTGGTTGGAAAAAATATCTTGAATGATTGTGATTGGAGATCACCTAAACGTTTGGTGAAATGAAATTGTTAAACAATAACCAGTAGGACTCAAAGCTATGTTTCATCGTGAAAAAGCACTTACTCAAGCACGTCGTCATCAGCTCTAGCTTGTGACCGAGCATTAATTGTCACGTCATTTAGTTCTCATCTCAAGAGCTGAGGATGATGATGCTGCTTGTGGCTTGACAGTCCGAGCCGGAATCTTAACAGGCGTGGGCAGTACTCAGAGGGGATTGTGGCGGGCAGCTCAGGATCTAAGAGCCACGCCACGAGGATGCAAGGAATTGTACCTCAACTGCTGTGTAGCCTCAAGAAAACTGCTTATTATTGAGGCAAATTAGAAAAAAAGGCTTCAATATGTAAGGGAGCACAAAGATTGGACTCTGGAGCCATGGAAAAGGGTCATGTGGTTTGAGGAGTCCAGATTCACCCTGTTCCAGAGTGATGAGTGAATCAGGGTAAGAAATGGGGTGGATGAAGTGATGCACCAATTATACCTTGAGTCTGTCATGCAAGCCTGTGAGTGTAGTGTTATGATCTGGGGTGGCTTCAGTTGGTCAGGTCTAGGTTCAGCAACGATAAGTGCCCAAAAAATGAGGTCAAAGGACTACCTGAATATACTGACAGAACAAGTTTTTCCATTAATGGATTTTTTCTTCCCTGGTAGCACGGGCAGATTCCATGATGACAATGCCAGGATTCGTAGGCCAAAAATTGCGAAAGTGAGACGACACAGCATAAGAGGAGAGAAATCTCTCGACTCAAGGTTCCTTAATCGAGACAGACATGAAAAGAGTTGGATGTACCACACTACAAAGCTCAAAAAGGTAGAATTAGTTGAAGCAATAATTGAAAAACGTCTGCTGATAAAAAAAAAAACATTTGCTCAAGACAGGCTGACCAACTCCATTTACAGCCCACTCTTTCTCAACTACCACAGTAATTGGGTCACATAAAACGTCCGAAAATGGGTTGACATGGTTTTCATTTTGGCTGTTTCAGCACAGATTTCTTGCAATAATCATTTGGTGTGTTTGTGATTTCGATTACATCATTACTTGTTAAACGTAGCCAACTAAGTTAGATTTGCTTGCCAGTTAGCATTTTGGACGTGAAATAATGCCATTAACACCATGATAATTGCTAATAGCTACGGTGTTCCTGCAATGAATTTGCACTGTACAAAACAACGGGCAAGCACAGATGATCCTAGCCTCTTCTCAACATGGATAAGTGCGCAGGTACAGATGTAAAACAAGGCCTAGCCTAGATATAACGGAACAACAACATCATTACTGCTTGACTGAATGCAGTAGATTTGATTTCAGATTCTCAATTTGTGCTGATAACAGCAACGTTGAGGACTTTTATCTTGCCGCTATAGTATTTCAAGTCTACGTTGCATGGAAGGAGTCAATGGATTTAATTTGTCGAAGACTGTCTGGCACTTAGTCTAAATTATTGTGAGGAGGAAAGAATTATGTACCCTACCTCCACTTTTTTCTGCTTTATACTTACCACCACCAACAACAATTTCTCCAGCTGCAAGTAAAGCAGCTAAGAAAAGTACTCTGACCATATCAATAGCACCAACGACAACACCTGCAGTAACAACTACAGCATCTACCACAACAATTACCCGACATGCTCCCTGAGCATAAACTGCTGCAAACATAAGCCCCCCGATATCATACCTGCTCCCTGAGCCCATCAAACATTTCTGAACAGATGTTAAAAAAAAAGGTATCTGCATACTTTTACACAATCATTAGCAGTTGAGTTCAGAATGTGAAATTAAGAACGGCATCTAAACTGAGTTTACACAACATATTAGATATTATGGATAGCAGAAATAATTTGAAGATAAAGTATTTTTGAAAATGGTTACATGTATTGTCAAGCATGTATTAATCATGTATTATATATTTATTGAATGTTCTTTGTAGTATAGATTTTTACAACAATGAATATACAGTTGCCTGAACTAATATTAATACTCTCAGTAACTATCAGTAAAAGAGGCTGTGAAAAAAGTGTCTCATAATCCTCCTAATCTTTCACTGAAAACATTCACAAAAATCTTTGAACTTTGAACATAGAACAGAAAGAAAATAAATATTTTTACCTTAAAAAAATAAATGTTCAATTGGTAGCTTTGTATCATCAATAGAAATACTAAATCATGGTATTCCAGTCACGGTCTTCATTAATGTGTGTCTGCTGGGCCAAAATATAAAGTAGCAATTCCTGCAATTTTTATGCTTATGATAGTGTTATACCAAATGACCCAATTTCTGAGAAACCCACTGAATTTACCAAAGTGACCACTTTACAGAGTATTTGACAAAAAACTTTCTATGTCTCAAGTCTAAGTATTGATTCTTGGCTCAACACTGATTAACAGTCACAATAAATCAACCTTGAGGTTGGCGTCTAACGTGTTTGTCTTGATCCCTATTTATTCCCCATAAAGTCAAGTTAATCCTATCTTTCAAAAACACTGAAAAAAAACAATGATTCATGTATTTGTTTCTACATGTTTGGACTGTTGTTAATGCTAATGTATTTGCATAAGCTTAGAAGCCTTAGGGCACATCCCCAATAGATAGAATATTCATCTGCCAGACTTTTATAGGATAAATAAAGAATCACATAGTACTCTGGTTTTTGCTACATTACATTGGTTACAATGTGTCCAAGGTTGATTTTAAAGCTGTAAATTGTAATAAACTGTATTAACCCCTTTGTGCAGAATACTTATATCATCAATTTTTCCTGTTGCGCGTGAGCCTATTTAAGGCTGTAAGTCAGTATTTGTGTCTGAGGCTGTGGAAAATTATTCCAGTGAAGCAAGACATTTTAAATTTTAATTACAGAACTATTTAGCAAGTAAATTTTGGAATTTAGGGACGCCGGGGTCTAAATCTGCACAGAGGGGTTAATTACTTACAAGCCCTCTAATCAGTCAACTCCTCCATATTTCAATGAACTTCTTTTTCTCCCCAGGAACTAATCATCCACATACATCAGATACAGTGCTGCTGGCTGCGCCAGTTTACCTGCGAAAGTCATGGGGCTCTAATTTCTTGGTACAGTGTGGCGTAGCTTGGCGCAGCCCACGCAGTGGTAATTTTCTCCGGTGCAGCCCTCGCAGTGGTAATTTCATGCGGTGCAACACCGTGCGTAGCCACTTTAGCAATTTGGTCGACAGACGTGCGCCAAGATGGGTGTGGCAGCACAGTAAGGGGAGGTGTCACATATTCATTAAGACGCAGTGACAATTTCGTAGCAAAAGTCTCCACAGAAGTTGCACAGAAAGCTCGCCAGCTCCAACCTGGTTCACTTTCTGTGAAGTGGTAATTTGGCTGACCGGCGAACACAGTGCGCACACGTCGCTGAAACCTCTCAGGCAGGTTTTCAGAATGTCAGGGACATTTCAATGCAATAAATCATTACAGCAACCACTATTTAACGTAACTATCTGAATCAGCACATAAATTATAGTATCTGTATCGATTGTCCTGATGTCAGATCAGAGAGAGAGAGAGATGTGTGTACATGTGGGCGCGTGAGTGCGTGTGTAGGCTATGTGGGTATGTGCCCTTCAGCCGCTTTCACACCAGACGTGAAACGAATATTTTGCGCGACTGATTTCATTCAAAGTCAATGCAAAGCGACTTTGAATATAATCTATCGTGCGAAAAATTTGTCTTGCGTCCAGTGTGCAAGCGGCTTAATACTATTATTGTCACTTAGGTTTTATCGTTTTTAGTGGGGGAAAGGAATACAGCCTGATTGCTATGATCTCGTACTGAGTTAAGATTTTATACTGAAAACTAGGCTTATGCCGTCGGAGGCGACGGCTGGGGGTATATCCTCGAACGACCCCAATCCTCCAATTCCCCAATCCTTGAATAGACCTTGAATAGACTTTCATTTGAACTTAATTTCATGTCAATTGGACAAATAGTTCCAAAGACATGGCAAAAATGGTGAATTTTATGTGACAAATCTCCACCCGGTGTGTCAAAATTTTGAACCAAACAGGAATAATGTCACCGTGGGACACATCCTCGGGTCATGACCTATCATTTGCACTTGATTTGAAGTCAATTGGACAAATATTTCCAGAGATATGATAAAAACAGTGATTTTTTCTGTTTTTGGCCCCAGGTGGCCAATCTAGAAATTGTAAATTGTCCAAAATCGAATCAGTTCTTCCTCTTGATGATACTTACTTACATGCAAAACGCCATTTGGCGTTCAGGGATATAATAAATGTGTACCGCATCTTGCATTGTTGTCCATGCATGTTAATCCCAAAATTTTAAGCAGCAACATGGTATAACAATAGGAACACGCTATCCATCGTTTCTCTTTCCAATGATACAGGCAGAAGAAATAAATGAGCAACTGTCGAATTTCATTCCAACTTCATAAGTTTGAATGATCTGACGTAGTTTTGTTTTGAAATTCCATTCAAGTTCACTAATGGTAATAATTCGCGAATGCCCTACCTAGCCGACTAACTCATATACATGCTCAATATAGACGTAAGCGGTGCAGAAAACAGGCCTGAAGCAGCATAGTAAAATGCAACATTAGCGCATCATGCAGATATAGGACAGAGGCTTCTATATTACAACACATTAAAGGTGAGGACAGGAGCTCATTTGATTGGTGAAGATTTGACTCGGCTGTGTTATACTCAAACATGCCTTCTCTCCTCCCTCTTTGCCACTTGTGCCAACAGGAGGGACCGAGATGAGACAGAGGAGTACTTGCGGCGGGCTGCACCGGGCACGAAATTGAAACATACGCCTGGACACACCCCGGTGGTGCAGCACTCCCCCCATTCGCTGCGCCTGTGCCTGGTCTACAAATTTAGAGCCCATGAAGACATCATGGCTTCTTAGTGGCAGCTTGTTGGCTTCTTCCCTCGGACATGAGAACAGCAATGTCAGTTTCCTTCTTAAATTGAGGATCCTTCTTTTTTTTCTACAAAATTACAAATACATATTATTTTAGCTTCAGTTTATGATGTCAGTTAATTTGATTTATTATGTTGCTGTCTATAATTTCCAGTTGAGGACAAACTTGTGAGATTACTTTTTATTGTCTGCATTTCTGGATGCAGTTTCCTTGTCAGTCTCATCTGATAATAGCATTCTCTTCCAGAAATGTGGTTTTGTTTCTTGAGCGAGAGTAAGGACTTACTTCATGCAACTCTCATAAGACTTTTTTTTTTAATTTGCCATGGCAGGCACATATATGGTTGTTTCTAAGATCTGGAGACCCCAAGATGCAACCAGTCAGCTGCAATTGTATCATCACGTTCTTTATTGCTGTCCTTGTGGTCATCCTCACCTCCACATGATCCTGCATCTCCTTCCCTGAATGTTCAACGGCAGTCCATATTTTGGACGTACAATGCCTGCACAGTGAAGTTAGTTAATATATGTATGGTGTATGTTGGTTACAATAAGCTCACAAGATCAGGTCTCATCCTATTTAACTGAATTAAGAGTTCCCTCTCTCAGGGATATGGCTGACTAAGGAATTCTCTTGTTATCTTATTTTCAAGCCTTTCTAACACAGGAAGTGATGGAACAATATATTTCCTTTGACTAACAAAAACTTCAGTAAAAAAAGCAGATTTAATTTTGTGAGTTTTAATTTGAAATATCAATTTTATTTTCAACAGTTGTTGGGGTGCAAGTAGGTTTTACTCCCATGGTTTTCAGAAAACACTGAGAACACTGTTCTGATGAAACATCACTCCTTAAAACAGGATATTCAATAAAAAAGGATGTACAAAATATATATATGAACAAATGATATATGCTAAAATCATAAAAGAAAAACAAGCATCACCATCAATTTATCATCAGGATCAATTTATCAAAAATGTTTGTTATCCTTTTATAATTTTAACATTTTTACGTAATTTTTATTCAAAATACTGTTCTAATGAGACAGCAGTTTGAAGGCTGCAGATCCCACAGACAAGCTCGGTCAAAACCTGGAAAGTGAATATCTTCCCCTCTCAATTAATTAAAAGGGTAACAAGAGGCCCTTAACGGTCACCTGAGTTGTATGAAAACTGATGTTATTGATGTCAATGAACCAAATATACCCAAAAGTGTCATTATTATGCCCCCGCCCTCCAAAGAGGAAAGGGGGCATTATGTCGACACCATGTCTGTCCGTCGTCCGTTAATTTTTCGTTTCCGTGGGATAACTATAGAATCCCTCGTCGGATTTATGCCATTTCTTAATGGCGAATTGGGAGTGGCTAGAGGAAGGTTCCTTTCGAAAACCTGAGTCGTGCGATATCTAATATGGCCGCCACAGCAGCCATCTCAATATGCCTTTGATCAACAAACAGGCGAGGGCATATGCCACGCTCTGCGTTGTTCTTGTTTTCCTTAAATAAAGTATAGTAAACTTCACCCCCTCCCCTGAAGCAAACATGGAGGCTAGGGGCCATGAAATTCACAATTTTGATAAAGCACCTCAAGACCTTTCCATCTATGAAGACTATTGGTTTCCAGCCTCTCAGTCTGGAGAAGAAGATTGTTGAAATGTTTGGCGATATGATCCCATTTGGGCCCCATCCTTCAACCCCTGGGGAAGAGACAGGATCAAAAATGTCAGTATCAAAGTCATCTCATGGTTAAAATGCCAATCAAGCTTGAATGATTTCCAGTAGAAAATGAACAAAATATATCCAAAAGCAACATTTTTCAATATAAACTATAGTACATTTCACCCCCTCCCCAGGGGCAAAAATAGAGCTTGAGGGTCATGAAATTCACAATTTTGATAAAGCACCTCAAGAGCCTTCCATCTCTGAAGAGTATTGGTTGCCAGCATATCTTTGTCTGGAGAAGAAGATTTTAAAAATTTCAGCCAATTTGACCACTTTTAGCCCCGCCCCTCAAAGCCCCCGAGGGTGGGCACTATATAAATCACGATTTTGGTGTATATTTGACCAAGGAAGGTTCCTGCAAAATTTTATTGAAATCAGATAAGCCGTTTCTTGGAAGAAGTGGAAAATGTGAATTGTTTACGGACGCACGACGGACGATGACGGACAAAAGGCGATCAGAATAGGTCACTTGTGACTCGTCTCAGGTGACCTAATAAAATGTTGACAAAAATAATTTAACCATTCTAAAAAAGCCAGGAAAAGAAAATGTAATTATTTAGACTTACACTGAAAAAAGTGATCATGGACTGCTATTTAATCTATCCTATTGAAATAGGGTTTCTTTGCTTTCTTAAAAAGTTGATTTGTTGAAAAAAAAATCAGCTGAGAAAAAAGACAAAATGGCACAATACTCTTTCTTTGATCCAAAGTCTCTCTTTTTTTAATGTAATGAGAGTGTGAAAGAAAGTTCAATCACAAGACATAGGATGCCCAAGGAATTGCATTCACCCAATCTTTACCATTAGTCTTCTATAAAAATGCCAATAATGAATGTCCATTTACTGTTGCAGAGATTTTGCATCACCCACCACATCCCCACCACATACAGCTTATGACTCCAGCCTCTTCAGCATCAAACCCATTTCCCTGCTGACCCTGAAGTTTTACAAGACCCTGGAGCTAATCAAGAGCTTAATTAGTTGCATCAGGTTTGCTTCAGATAGAACACATCAAATACTTGCACTCGCTAGGGGTTTGTTAACAGTGACATTTGATTGCATATCAGAAATATGGCTGGCAAGAGAATTTTCCAAAAAGCTCATAGAGGAGATCATTGCCTGGAACATGCAAGGAGAAAGATACAGAAAGGTAGCACAGGCACTGAATGTTCATAGAGATAAAGTTGGAAGCATAGTTCGCAAGTTCAGAGTTAAAGGAAGAGTGGCTACAGTTCCAGGATGTGGCAGAATGAGAAAGCTATGAATGGCTGTCACCAGATTCCTGATGAAACAGGTGGTCGAAAACCCTCAGGTGACTGCAGGGGACCCACAGCAAGACTTGAAGGCAGGAGGCACTGAGGTTTCAGTTTGCACTGTAGGGCACATACTAAATGTTGAAGGTCTCCAAGACACACAAGACACACAACTGATCCAAAAAGCACAAGCTCCAATATGGTCAAAATCATATAAATAAGCCACAGAAGTTTTAGGATACTGTTCTGTTGAATTATGAAACAAAACTGGAACTTTTCAGGCTTATGAATCAGTGGTATGTCTGCAGAAGGAATAAAGAAGCATATGCTGAAAAGTAAACCCTGCCTACAGAGAAGAATTGTGCGGGCTGTTTGATGCTCTGCAGCAGTTTTGCTACCTCTGGCACTGGAAATCTGCAAAGTTTGGAAGGGAAGATGGATTCAGTCAAGTACCAGGATATCCAAGGAGAAAATGCCGTCATGCCGTCTGTAGGGAAGCTGACGCTTGGGCATCATAGGACCTTCCAACAGGGCAATGATCCTAAGCATACCTCAACATCCTCCAAGGCTTTCAGAAGACGTTTGGGAATATTCTAGAGTGCCCATCACATTCGCCTCACTTGAACCCCATAAAAATCTCTGCAGGAATTTGAAGAAGGCTGTAACAGCACGCAGACCCTAGAATATTAGTGAACTGGGGGCCATTGTCCATGGGGACTGGGCTAAGATTCCTTGGGAATGCTGCCAGAAGCTGTTGTCTGCCCCGGCATCACATTTCCAGAAAGTCACAGAGGCAAAAGGGTGCTCTATTAAGTATAAAAGATGCTTGTCATGAAGAAGTTGAATAATTTTGAGTCTGCAGTAGTCATTAAAAGTGGCATTTTGTGTTGAATTTGGAGGAGACACATGTAATATTTGTTGTGTTGAGCTATTTAAATTGTTCTTGTTTGATTTGTTCATTGCAAACAGCTGAAAGTTTGGAAATTGTGCCAGTAAACTTAATTTGCAGCGGGGGTTGAATAATTTTTATTGCAACTGTAACTGTAAATATTTCCACAGCCTTTGCTGCACTTGTGGGGTCTGCTTCTCCTTCATTTTGATGTTAATTCACATTTCGGAAAAATGAAAGAATTTATTGTTGATTTACCTTTAGTAATCTTTATAAATATATGCTGATTCAAATTTTGGAGTCAGGAACACATTGTAAAGCTGAGAAGATCGAAGAATCTTGAAAAAGAACAGCTGTTTAGAATGCTCTGCTGAACCAGAATAGGTTCAAGATCAGGAAAAACTTTTTTTTCTCAGATTGTATGATGATGTCACATACGTACATATTCTGTATTTGCAGGTTGCAATGCTTCACTGAAGCAACATCACTCTTACATGCAGAGAAATATTCAAAGTCAGGACGCCATTTTAATTTATGGTCCAAGCATTATATCACGTGAAAATATCAAGATCTCGTATGTACTTTATGCACATTTCTTTGTAATTCAGCAGGACATATTTGGGAGCATTGGAAACCTTATGACTGGGGTCCTCAAATCTGGACCTCGAATCCAAATCCAGCCCAGGTTTTCTGTTATCCCAGGCAAGGAAATGAACAGTTAGTGCCTCTGATTATCCAGACTGTGTTCACACCTGACTCCCAGGTAAAGGGAGGGTGGAAAACCAGATGTCCTCGGACCTCGTAGGGTATGATTTGAGGACCAGGGCTATAATTTCCACTAGAATTTAAAATAGGCCTTAATTTCCACAGATTTTAATAAAGTAGCAAAATTTTAAGGACCCATATATGGGTACATTGGTTTTATAGAATTAAAAATGAACATGCTTCTGAAATGACTTTAACCACATAGACTTGTAGGGAAATTGGCCCTGTAAATACCCAGGAAAATTATGGTCAGTCAACTCAGCTGATCGCTGCATCTAAACTGTAAGTGAAGACTGTACTGCGCCTAAGCAGCTGAACTAAGCCTGTACTTCATCTGGACTGCATCTAGGGCCTGGATTAATTACACTGTAATTGGTGTTTGGACTGCAGTACTGGAGGTCTTTAATGAGGCATGTGTTTTGATTGTCTTCACACCTCCCCTTTGTTCTGGTGTGAGCGTAGGCCTAGCAGACAAACTTCTGTCTACCTCGGTGAAATTTTCCCGAGGAATACCGATGAGGTCTCTGAACTTCAGTTGGCCAGACAATCCTCGGTGTGTCATGGGAAAATTTAACCGAGGTTCACTGAGGTATTGTCCAAACTTAAGTAAACTGGACAGACTTCGAGATACCTCGGTAAAAATTTTCAAATGTAAAACTCGGTGTATACTAAGTTTTTGAAGGAAATCCTCGGAAAAAGATGCACTTTCTCGGTTTTTGGGTGCGTCTAGTGTACACACGAAGTTATAAGATCTCAAAAATGATGGAAAAAATGACCCATGGAATTTCAACCTACTCCCGTGTACACTACCTGACAAAAGTATTAGAATGTCACTATTTATGTATGTGATTTTCTTACAGGGCAATAGAAAATACTGAATGTATCATGTTTGGAAATTGTTATTTATTCAAATAAAAATACAGACCCCATTTTGGATACACCATACTGAATTATGGTGTATTAAACATTTTATAGAGAATCAAAATCACCCAATGTGCCACACCTGATCGTAATGATTGGACCAATAGTAGCCATTGATCTTTCATTATGACAAGGACACAATTACAAATGTATAAATTTGAAAATTACCATCCTGCAAGCTCCATTTATGATAAGATCTCATACTTATGACAGACCAAAATTCAGAGTTTTTTGTACAGGGAAAAATATGCCAATATGTATATCTGTAGCTTCCCCAAATGTTCAGTAATGTTCTGTGATGTTTACATGTACATTTTAGGATACCATTAAATTCCTTCAACAATTGCATATATAACATAACACATGTACGTCAAAAGTTGCGTGAGAATGAGGAACGCCCTAACACTTCAGGTATTGTATATTCAGAGCCTTCAACTCAAAAAAATATTTGGAAGCTAAAAGTAAAATTTGGCAAGGATTCACTTAATATACTGTAGTTATTGTTAAATAAAAATCAGCTGATTCCGAGGGGGTCAGGTGGGTACTTTTTTCGGATTTGGTTGATTTTTATATGGAATGACTCAGCGAGACCTGCCCTGTTTAACTATAGGATTAAATCCTACTGTTGCCTCTGTGTCTCACCTCCTGACCCAAATCTGGTGAAAAGGTGCAGTTAGGTTGCCACCTGTCGCAGCAAAAAGGGATAGAGATGTGAGTCAGGTGGTATCTGAGTCAGATTTAGGCTCAAACACAAATGATTCTTGCATCAAACCTGTTATGCAACCTGTACGCCTAATTACCTGCATTTTGTATAGACATTTCAATTGCTGCCTGACAGTTATTGTTGCTTTTTTTAAAAAGTGCTGTGCATGATTGATGGATTTGTTGGTTGCGCAAGTAGTCGGGCGGCGACAACTTTTCACTGCTTGTATTGACCCTGCAATTTTCAGTTCTACTTCTATTAGAACTTAATTTATGTATTCATGTATGGTTCTTGCATGATTCCATCCCTTGGTTCTTGCATGATTCCATCCCTAAGTTAACCTTATATACCTTATTGCCAGGGTCAAGATAAATCAGCTGAGTGTAGCATTTATCTCACAACCAAGTGTCAGGTGTGCGTTTAAATAATCTGCCCTCTTAAGGACGAGACCGCTAATTCTCGCACCATGGTTCTGTCCGATTGCACACAGAAGAAATATTTAATCGCTTGAGACTATTTTCTTAAGCCATCAACAGGATTTCAGGTTGGAGCAAAAATACAAAAGCATTGGTATATGCACAGGCATCAATCTGATTTCACAAATGAAGATTAAATTATTTTTATTTTGTATTCAATGCAGACCGCATTGGATTGATGTCAAAAATATGCAGCACAGGGAGTGTCAAGTGTTATTTCATATCAGGTAGAATACAAGTTCAGTCAGAGTCATATGTTCTTTTAAATGTTGATTAAGCTCTGAGCTCTCTCAGGGAATGGACTTGCATTGCAGCCCTATAGCTGAATATTAAGCAATCTAAGCTGTGGTGCTTAGATCAATTCTATCTAATACAACCTGAAGCCCATTGATATCTTTCCACTGTCAATAATTTCAGTGGCTCCAAAACTGATTGTATTATGGAAATCTTCAGTTGAACAATATTTTGAGCCAATTTGGAGCAAAGATTCTAGTCTCTAACATGCAAATTTTACATCATCTGAAATCTGGATTCTCTTGTATAGCTCAGTGTGGATTAGAAAATATTAGTGAGTACATACATTCTTTGAGACTGTGTAATTATTTCCCCCCTGTGGGGCGGATTGTACAAAAATTGTATTTCAAAGGATGGGAGAATCCTTTCTGTAGTTCTGCCCCTACATGTTTTCCTGCTGCGACTTGCCTAATAAGATTCATGCCAGCACAATATGGTAAAAACACCCAGTGACATGAAGGAGCTTCCTATCAGTTTGGGATTGTTCTCACGACACCTATTGAGGTTTCAAATTAAGGTGTACTTGCATAGGAAAAATTGTGTGATTGCACATGTGAGCGTGTGCAGGCGTGTTTGTGAGTGCGCGGATGTGAGTGTAGGCCCAGGGGTCCATTTACAAATTTTATGTGGATTTTAAACCTAAATACTGTGCAAAACTTAAAAAAAGAAAAACAATTTGTCATAAGAAATGTCCCCATTCATAAAACTATGGGCAAGCTGAACTTCTTGCAATTTTTATGTAATTAATCTGGATAAATGTGAAGTTTAACATAGGTGCATAAACTTATTGATTTTGCTTGCCTTTAAATGACAAGTTTCATTTTTATGGGTCCAAAATCTGGAATGAAATTGGCGTAGGCATAATTTCCAAGCCTATGCACTGTTTACATCCAGGTTTCATGGTGTCTCTGTCTCTTAATTCTACACACCTCTGTTCACAGAGCATGCTCTTTCTTTCTGAAGCTCAGTCTGTATTTAACAATATGCTTTTCCTCTTTTGCTCATTTTATCTCTCTCCTTCTCACTCTTTCTCTCTCTCACCTTGTCGATCAGTGAGCGTTTGTGGTTGCCAAGCTATACATAAAAGACCTTTGTTTGGAAGGCACAGCTTGTGCACTGACAGTACAGGATACATCATGTGTAAAGGGTAAAGGGTAAAGTCATTGGTTTCTTAATATTGAAAAATAAATTCCAAAAGAGCCACAAGTCGTCAAAAACTAAATCAAATCAGTAATTTGTGCGACTACCCTTTGCCTAAAAATTAGGTTCAGTCCCGTAGTTCTACAGTCTCATAAGACGATTGGCTTTTTGCTCGTTCTCCGCATATGGGAGAACTTGCCACAATTCTGCAGACTAACTATCTAACTTGCTAACGTCTCTCTACTTCATCCAAGACAGCCTTGATGATGTTGAGATCAAGGTATCAAGATATCATCTGCATCAACTGCCTTCAATGCAAACCTTATGCTATTAGCTTTATAAACCTTATGCTGCTATGCCATGGTAAAGTATAACCCAGGTTGTTTCATCTGATTTCATGGAATATATTGATGCTCTCAAGACTGGTATGAGGTCTCAATATCTAGGAGAGAGCTGCTTACATAAAATAAACTGAATTACACACAAATTCTGGTGTATAAGGTTGTTAATTGTAAAATTATTTTTAAAAATGCATTTCATTAAAATTTACTATTGCTAATCTCAGCTTCATACGTCCGCATAATTTCCAAAAGGAGGAAAAATCCCATGTTATATGGCAAAAACTCCTGAGTTGACACACACTAACCCTCTTCTCATGCGTTAAAATATCATCGCACATTTCTCAGCCAGAGAGATTTTCTTTCAATGCAAAATTTTGATGATTTCATGTTCAGCCCTCATTTTTAAACCATGTCATTTCTGATAATCTGTCACTATTTTACAACCCCTGAAGTGCAACAGGATCTAGAGTTTGCACAGAATGGTGCAAAAGCCAATAAAAATAGGAAGGGAGCAAGAGTTGTGCGGTCAGAAACACCTTGCTGATGAGAGAGGGCACAGGAGAACGGCCAGATCGGTTTGAACTGGAAGAAGGGCTACGGCAGCCTCCATACTTATCAGTCAGGAACAGAGATCTGAGGCAGCGGAGGGCACAGGAATACCAAGACTGGGCAGCAACGCAGCCTGGTCTGATAAATCTCAATTTCTACTGCAAAGTGCAGATGGTACAAACAGAGTTTGCTTTCACCAGCATGTATCTAAGGACCCAACCTGCCTTGTTTAAAAAGTTCAGGTTGACGGTAGTGTTGGTATGAGGAATTCTTTCTCAACACACTTAATACAATCAATCATTACTTGAAGGTCACAGCCTGCCTGAGTATTGCTACTGACCTTGAACATCCCTTTTTGTCCACAATTCACCCATTTTCAAAAGATGGCAGTGCACCATGTCACAAAGTACAAGTCTCAAACTTGTGTCTTGAACACAATAATTTGCCGTGTATTTCAACAGCCTTCCTGGTGACCACACATCTGAATACATTAGAGCACCTTTGGGATGAGGCAGAACGGGAGATTCTATATTGTATGCTTCAATGTGCAGCAGATGAATCTGCAGAAATGACATGATCATGTCAGCATCGAACAGAATCTCAGGGGAATAACTCCAACATTTTGAATCCATGCCAACTAAAACAAAGGCTGATCTGAAAGGTAAAAGAGGCCCTACACAGTTTTAGTGCGGTGGTGCTCGTGGAGTATACTAGTGACTAATTGCGGTGTGCTTGGCAGTACACCTCACTGGTAGCGTACATCTTAGATTCAATACCGTACTTCCATAACAAAAATTTCATTGGCTTTTTGCTTGCATTGCCAATTTAAGTTTGCAATGGTAACCTCTAATAATCGTAGAATTAATTATACTATTTGTCACAAATATTGATTCTCTGTCCTTCTGTGATAGCAGTTACTGTCTTGTTTCACAAATCACCAAGAGTGACTTCCATACTTTTTGGCAGTAAGGTGAGTGAAAACAGAGGAAGGTATTGAAAAATCCTGAGAGAACTTGTTTTAGTTTACATGAGAGCAGCATTTTGGGCGGCAAATCATGTTCCAGCAAGGCGAACTCCCTGCAGAGCAAACACCAGAAAACTGCCAAGGAGTCTCTCTAAATCACAAAGATCAGTTTTCTGGAATGGCTAACCCAAAGCCCAGATGTAAATGTAATAAAAAAAAAATTTTAAAAAAGCATTATCTTATGAATCATTGATGTCCAGTGGCACTGTACTTCTCTCTACAAAGGTAAAGCCAATCTCGGATCATCACACAAAATGCACTACAGTAAACCAGTAAATCAGTAAGGTTCCCATGAACCCTTTGAGCGCTGAGTACATTTTCAAGAAATTAAGAATGCAATTATCCTGAGCTGTTGAAACCTGCTAAAGTCTGCTAAATATACCACCAATTACTTGCTACCCACAAAAATATAATGTGTCCAGTCAGCTAAATAGATATCAAATTACCTGCTACCCACCAGAGCATCCTTTATCTCAATCGAAAGTTGTGAACACCGAATGTAGAAGCTGTAACATCTGCAAAATTGCCTATTTTACATAAAATCAGTTCATATATTAATATATTTGTTGTTTGGTTAGTTTTGTTGTGAAATCATTTATTGACAACAAAACCAAATTCAGTTATGAAAAGGTGGAGCCCTCTGTGTCAAATTATTCTTGGAAAAGTCATAAAGGAGAGAAAGCTGCTTTATAATTGTAAGGGCGGACACCATATGACGCACCTGTTGTTCTGTTGAAGAATTTTACGGGGGAAAAAAAATCTGTTTGCATGGCATGACTAGTAGATTCGGACAAGACCGCACACAGTGAGAGCGTGAACATAAGATTATCATTCCTGTATTGCCTCAACTTACAAAATAATGCAAAGCAGCCATTTAAGTATGAGAAATGTAAGATTACGTATGCTTCATCATCCAGTGCACTCAATATACCCAAGTATAAACAAAGCAAGCGTTAACATGAAAGCTTTTTCGGAAACAGCCTCAGCTTCAGATTAAGTGAAATATAATAACCCTAATTTGTTTCATTTATTTAAAAACGTGAGTGGGGTACATAGGTCCAGGTATCTCTTTTGAATAGTCTTTTTGGGGTTGCTATAACCAAAATAGCCCCATTGGATCAAAAGATTGCTCATAGGACAACCGTGAACAATTAGTATAGTTAATGTGTTAAATGCAGTAATTCAACCACAGCAAATCTTTTAATGTTTTTAGTCACACTGAGCTGGAGGCCTGTTACCCTCAAATACCACTAATAGTGCTGTCAAATCTTCCTCATATTTTCATTCCAGCAGTACCCCTTGTGGTTCCCTATATTATCTACATTATTTTTTTACGCAAAAGAAAAAGTATAAGAGTTGATATTTTGACATCAATAGCAATCATTCTTGATGTCAAAGACAGATGATTGAAATGAAGCAGTAGGTCATATGCTCTGTCAGCAATGTAATTTCAATGGTCGTTCCATGAATTTTAAACAAAATTGACATCTGGGCTCACTTTCAATGGTCATTTAACAGAGAATTACAACCCCAATTCCGAAATAGTTGGGACGAAGTATAAATTGTGAATAAAATCAAAATGCAATAACTTTCAGATCACATGAGCCAATATGTTATTTACAATAGAACATAGATAACATTTCAAATGTTGAAACTGAGACATTTTACATCTTTATCCACAAAATTTGCTTATTTCAAATTTTCTGGCTGCAACAGGTCTCAAAAACATTGGGACACAGGCAAAAAAGGGCTGGAGAGGCAATTAATATATAAGAGAATCAGCTGAAAGAACATTTAGAACCACATACTGCAGCTATTACAACAGCATGTCTTCACAGTAAAAGAGTCCGTGTGCTGAACTGGCCTACCTGCAGTCCTGATCTTTCACTGATTGAGAACATTTGGCGCATAATTAAACAAAAAGTCTGTCAAAGGAGATCCAAAACTCTCCAGCAGCTGGAAGCCTGTATTAAACAAGAGTGGGATCAAATTCCAAAGGCTAAACTCAAGAAACTTGTCTCCTCAAAGCCCAGATGCCTCCACTCTGTGTTAAAAATGAAAAAGGGATGGTACACCATGGTAAACAGGCCCCTGTCCCAACTTTTTTGAGATCTGTAGCAGCCATCAAATTTGAACAAGCTCATTTTCATCTCAGTTTCAACATTTGCTATGTTATCTCTGTTCTATTGTGAATAAAATGCTGACTGGTGTTATTTGAAAGTCATTGCATTTTGATTTTATTCACAATTTACACTTTGTCCCAACTATTTATATGATGACAAAAAGGCCATCCAAAATATTTTTCTTCCACTGTTGGACCAGTCAAACAGCTTCTATAACAAGGTTTTTACATATCTACCCCCAATATCACATGAAGAATTTTAATTGCACAATTTATCATTTTAACATGAAGAAAAATAGGACAAAATAGCCTTGATCGTTTTCAAGTACAGTTGTGAAAGAGGGGAAGCTCAGGGTTGTGCTTTTGTACTCATCAACATGAGACAGTAGCTCAAAAACAGAATAGATACCTTGTGTGAGTTTATGTTCTGAGTTTGACTTCCAGATTGCCGATGGTCAAGGCTCATCACAATAACCTGACAATAACCTATTTTTCACCTTCCAAGGTAGCAAACCCATCAGTAAAATTCATATTCCCAATTGGGGGGGGGGGGGGGGGGGGGGGGGCGAATGCCTTTAAGCAGCAATTCCAAAATTCAGTCCTGAGGCCCCCTGTGTATGCCAGTTTTCACTCCAGCCTCAATTCCAATGTAATATTTTTAACAAGTAATTAATTTTTCAAACTAGATGCTTTTCATTACTTAGAGTTGGAATCATCTTACATCAGAAATAGCTTTGTATGATATGTTGAATTACATTTGCCATCATGCAGTGTTTCTTGGGCTATATTGCAAACATGTAGCAACATAAAAAGAGGCAAATAATCTGATTAAAATGAGACTGATATGACTCAATGGGCATTTATTTAGTGGAAGTTCAGACACCTGTCCAACAGTCATAGCTATCTTATAGGTAAAGACCAATTCAAAGACAAAATAAATTATCATGAAGCAAACCTGCATTGTACTGATGTTTAAGAAAGAAGAAATATTAATGCCAACCAACTTAACATTAGCCACTGAGTTACGAGGCTCTTATCAACACTTTATGTAATTTCTTGCCATTTTGTAAGAAGCTCAATATGAACTTGGGCATTACATATTTTCCTTGTGGTATTGCATTCTTCTGGTGTAATGATGATCAATACAATAACTAATCCAGGTAAAAAAAAAAAATCTAAAGCACATAAAGAAAAATTTGGAGCTTGTTAAAATTCCTTTTTTGCAATTGTAGCTGGATCAAAAACCAGCATACGTGGGTCTGCGAGGACCAAGATTGGGTGCCACTGTTTTAAAAGAATAAATGGGAAAATTAAGAAATCCAGAGAATGACAACATGCCACCTAATTCCATATACACTGCCCCTCCAAAAAAAAAGTCATCGTTTGGAAATAAATGAACAAATTCTATAATTGGATCAATATTGTGGTTATTAATATGTTTCAGCTGGCAGTAATCATTTTAACCCTGACTGATGAAGCGTGTCGCTACTCATTTCTTAAAAAAAATCACAGCGGAAGACACATCTCCTGATGGTGGAAAAGATGTTACAGTATTTCAGGATGGGCAAGTTATTGGCCTGTATCTAGCAAAGAAAACCGTGAATGACAAAAACAAGTAGGAGGAATCATTTTCACAGACAAATTTGCCACCACAAAGCCCTGACCTTAAGCACACTCAAAGTTATTGGGATGTGCTCAAGAAAGACCACCGAGTGGTTAAACCATTTTGTGGAGATGACAAGATCTCGGCCAAAAATTTTGGCATTTCTGAGAATAAATGTTCTGGCGTTGCATATGGTCATCAAAGCAATGACAAGATGAATTCGCACTGTAATCAAAGCTACAGGGGTTCCAACAAAAATATTTTTGAGTGTGCGACTTTTTTTTTGGACAGGCAGTGTACTTTAAAACAGTACTGTTGCAGGAAGAAAATTTAAAAATAAACATTCACTATTAATTGGTTGTCCTGTTTTTTTTTTTTTGGTATGTGTGTGAAAAATTAAGGAGACATTATGCCCAACACTGTCAATATACCCATGTCTCAAGCTGTCACAAATGGACACCCACTACTTAAATGTCGACAACTCCATATTGAAAAGAAATGGAAAGGTCATTTCAACAAAATGAGAGAAACTTCATTCTTTTGCTTGATTTCTTGCACTTCAACTATGCAAGAACAAAAAAAATCAAACATGACAACATTCTCACTCAAACTCAGCATATTTCATTAAGTCACAAACTAGGAATTTAGCTGTTTGATTACATCAAGGGTCCTCAATCTTTCCGAGAAAGGGCCAGTGTGGGTGCAGGCTTTCAATCTAACCAAGCCGTTACACATCTGTCTCTACTAATCAGGGTCTTCAGCAAAGACTCTAGGGGTTAATTAGTGATGTCAGGTGTGTGACTGCTGGGTTAGAATGAAAGCCTGCACCCACACCGGCCCTTTCTGGGAAAGATTGAGGACCCCTGGATTACATAGAGATGACTTTGACAAGTTTTGCAAACAAGCCTTGAATAGATGTTAAAATAATTTTTTCCCCACAAAACTGCAGGATGGGACAGGCCTAGTAATTACAGTATATAAACTCAAGTCCAAAAAAAAAAAAAAAAATCACATTAATATTTTGTGGCCCACCTTTGGCTTTGATTACAGCAGGGGTGTCCAATCTAATCCAGAAAGGGCCGGTGTGGGTGCTGGTTTTTGTAAGAGCCCTGCACTAACACACTTGATTCTACCCAGCAGGGTCCCGATTGAACCGCCTGATTAGTTAATTAGTGGATTCAGGTGCTGTAGCACTGCTGGCTAGAACAAAAACCAGCACACACACCGGCCCTTTATGGACAAGTTTGGACACCCCTGGATTACAGCAAGCATTTGCCATGGCATCATTTCAATAAGCTCATGCAATGTCACAGCATTTATTTCTGTCCAGAGTTGCATTAATTTTTCACCAAGATCTTGTATTGATGGGAGAGTTGCACCCCTGCGTAAAATTTTCTCCTGGACATCCTGAAGATCAGAGGTGGGCAGCGAGGATCGTATCTGTCCCCGATTTTCACCCCAACTTCTGCCCTTCAATTAGCTGATTATCTAAATTAGCCAAACCATTTATGAAATCTGATGTTTCAGGAGCATTACTTTAAATGATCATGAATGACTAAAGACTGTTCTCGTCTCCCTTCATAAAACATTTTCCTTTGATCGAATCATTGTGAAAATCTATATTTGTGAATGCAATCAATTAACCATGTAGTGGCCAATCCATGTGCAAAAATGATGCATCATGCTCCCTGAACCACTCTTTCACAATTGGAGCCTGGTGAATCCTTGCATTGTCATCTTGGAATATGCCCATGCCATTAGGGGAAAAAAAACAAAACAAAAAAAAACAATAAATGTAAAAATCTGGCCATTCAGAATATTCAGGTAGTCTGCTGACCTCATTTATACTCCTGGATCAGCAAATCTTAGGATGAGACTCGAGCGTCACTCACTAATCAATCAATCAATCAATTTGCCATTAGCACGGACATGGGCGGTATAGGAAAAATATGATCTTGGCATGGATGACCACTTCCTAATTCACAAACGGCTTATCCAGGAATTAATGAGTGTCACTTTGATTTGGGTACATATCGTTGCTGAACTGAGAGCTGACCAACTGAAACAACCCCAGATCGTAACACTGCCCCAACAGGCTTGTACAGCAGGCACTAGGCATGACAGACACATTACTTCATCTGCCTCGCATCTTACCTAAGGCACCCATCTGGACTCAGGCAAATCTGGACTCAGACCACATGGCCTTTATCCATTGCTCCAGAGTCCAATCTTTATGCTCCCGATCAAACTGAAGTCTTTTTTTCCCCTGACTTGCCTCATTGATAAGTGGTTCTCTTAAGGGTACACAGCTGTTTAATACCAATCCCTTGAGTTCTATTTGCATTGTGCATGTGGAAATGCTGTTCTTCTCACAGTTAAACATAACCATGAGTTCAGTCAATTTTTCACAATTTGATTTCAAACGTGTAAGTGATCTCCAATCATGACCATTCAAGAGAGTAACATCTTTTCCTCGACAACAGGATGTATCTTCCAACATGGTTATTTAAGAAATGAAAAGCTACTCACTGCAGCAATTAAGGTCAAATAACTTGTTGGCAGTTCAAACATATTAATCACTGCTGCAATTATCCAATAACAGTGGTTCTCAAACTTGGCTCTAGGGGACTACTGTGCATTCTGGTTTTCGTTGCAACCACAAATGGAACACAAAAATTTAAATGAGGATAGTTTCTCTTTATACACCTTTCAAGGAACATTGTCAATATTTGCTATGCTTGCTTTGAACAATAAAAGTTCCATATTCACAAAACGCTATATGGGAAATCAGCTGAATAGAATTACAAATTAAAACAAAAATGTACCAATGGGCGGGGGAGAAGAGAAACAAAACAAAGAAAACACACACAGACACCAAATTGATATATTGTCACAAACTCTACACATTTATAAGGTAACGAAGAGTTCGACGGCAAAGCAAGTAACAATGACTCACACTTGTTCTTTGTAAATATTGTGGGGAAAAAAAATTTAATGAACCTTAAGCTCGTGTGAAACAATTTACATGAGCTTATTAATTAACCTCAGATATACATAGATCTGTCAATATGTTAAACCTTGTGCAATGACTTGCAATACTGCATTAACACAATAGGGGTAGGGCTTTCGTTCCCCATGGCAGACACTGACATTTCTCGCATAATGAGAAGTCAGAGTGTATATAAATGAAATGCTACTAAGACAAAATTAACAGCTTAATAAAATTCTGGGACTGCAGTTGAAGTTGAAATGAAAGCCAGCACATAGTGGTACCCAAAACCGAGTTTGAGAACCAGTGCAATATAAGGCTCTTCCCATTTTGCGCGGTTAAATCAAGGTGGTGACTTTTTTTTGGCCAGGCAGTGTATCATGCAGGCTCTTTTAGTGGAAATGGGATAATTGGAGGGAGGGCAGCGATTTCAGGCTCCGCACCTGTACTGGACGGGTGTAACTGAGAAATTTCTTTGTCTTATGAGAATTGACTATTTGTATTTAATGTTATTACACCCTTTTTTCTGCCTGTCAAGAAAAACAGCGACTGTCGAAATAAACGGCACCTCTTTCACGCCCTTAAATGACTGACACACCTTGTGAAAAAAGAGAAACACCTGTCAAAGTAATCGCTGCCAGACCGCTAATTTCTCAGAGAGGGAGTTCACTCCACAGCGTTTATTCCGGAGCGGAGTTTATTCCGTTGAGAAGATATTTTATGTCTAAATAATCGCTTTTTGGGAAAAAAAAGCGATATGCCATTTGAAAAGCAGAGGAGGTGAGTTTTATCGCAATTAAGGTTAAACTTCAGCGAGCTTAAAGTTAGATATTTAAGGCTTTGATGTAATCGTATTAACCTATCAGAGTGTTTGATTTGTTACACCTGACAAAAGTAAATTTGTCGATTTCGGCAGAACTCACAGTTTGACTTGCAGAAGGCCCGTGATTCAAATTCAAGTGATTTAGGACCAGCCAGTTTCTCACGTGCGCAATTATCTCCATTACCAGTTGACGAATGGCGAATTTAAGCAAGCTGGCGGCGATTGCACTTTTATTAGAGTGCTGAATGCAGGAAACAGCATGCACTTGAAGGCAAAGTCAACTCTAACGGATTACGAAATTATGAGACGGTGTCGTTTCCTAATTTGCACCGGCTTGGCTATGTGAAGTCTCCGAAGTTTTCGAATGGTCCACTTAATTAAACCCACAAAACGCTGAGGACTATTACTTCAGAATCGATAACGAGCCTGTAATCTTACCCTGCGGCAATCATAGCTGATATGATGGCGGATTCCAGTCGGCAAATACTGCCGTTCAGTGGTCACTCTCTGTTCTCACTGCGTGCTTAAGCATAACCAAGCCGCAAAATTAGAATGTGCAATCATTTCTCTCACCCAGATGTTCTCACTGTCGGTTCTGGGGACCCAGCGAGTATGCTAGTTATCGTATCATCTTCTGTAACAGCAATCAATTTCGCACTGCCAGTCATTTCTCCTCATTCGGTCCTTTTCAAATTTTAAGCTGTCATTTACTCAATTTAGTCAAAAAGAAATGGCCACATGGGATAAAAATGTGTGCCGTTTTACTAAGATTTAAAAAGGTGAACATATTTATCTGACTGAATTAAATATGATGGTGAATCCACAGGGTTTTAATAATGTTAATGGGGACCCATTATGCTGATCCTTCTTTTTAATACATATAAGTAATGTTATAATGTTGGATGTCCATACTCAACCTCTGAAACGCTTCTAAACATACAATACGAGGGTTATGCCGTAATCCAAGAACGTGATTTCCTCTATGAACACCTCGTCCCGAGATCTTTACGAGATCTGGGCAAAACCTGAGGTCAGGTTGTGCCGTCCAATTAATAGAGACCTAGCCAGAGCCAATCACGGCGCTAGACCTGCCCACACCAGACACTATTCTAGCAGGCCCAAACAACTGTGGATAATACTATTCCTTAGTAGCATCTATACATTTGGAAATACAAAAGAAGAACCGCTGATCATTTGAGGTGCAGTATTGTCAGTATCTCTCTCAAAGCTGCTTGTCCTTTTACTTATGGATGCGAAGAAAAGCACCTATTTCTCTTCCTGAAGAAGATGCCACCAGGAATCAGTGGGTAGCTTTGTTTTTTTTTTCTGGCAGCAAACAGCCACGGCCGAAGGGAACGTTAGCTGTTTGTGCTCAGCATTTCACCAGAGACATATTTGTCAATAAAGGATAATTTGACGCTGGATAAGCGTTTCAGCTGCTTCTCAAACCTGAGGCCATTGCATCGATCAAGCGCTTGGAGCCACAGGCTGCAAGTAACGATATAACAGCAAATAATGTAAGTGAAACTAACGTGTTACGGGTGGCTAGCAGGACCACTAACGATGGTTAACACTAACATCTGGCCTCAAACGCAGGCTTTGTAAAATATCTGAAGATAAAGCCTGGATCAGTCGCGACTGTCCGCGACTCACAGATGCTGAAGCTGCAAGTTGATTTACTGCATAAGCCTACTAAACGTGATAGCCTGTTGAATGTGGCTGTAGCACTGCGGTAACGTAGCCAAGCAGGGTTCTAGCCAGAAATTTTATTGAACTTACTGGAGCCATACTCCTCGTGATGTCACGAACCTGCGTGGGTTTGTTAACTACCGTGGTTGGCAAAAAGCCACTATATGACAATTGATTTTATAAGTGAAGTAAAGTTGTCCTCCACTTTTTGTCATAATGCTACTCAGTTGCAGCGTTGTTAACTGCATAAACTGTCTCGTGAAGGGTTCAGGAATACATTTCCTACATATTCCTGATCGAGAACTGAAAATATCTACTTGGATTGATGCAATTCAATGCAAGAACTGGATGCTGTCAGCCCACTGGCGTGTACTGTTCACTTTCTGTCGGGTCAGTCACAAGTTATTTTCCATCATTTCTACCATGACATTTTGCTAAGTTTTCGGTTTTTATTATTCAGTCATGGCAAGGGATTGATCTTTTATCTATTAATTTTTTTCTGTTGGGTAATTCGATAGGTTCCTTACTTTCCGATAGCAATAACCTAAGTGACAGTTCGGATATTAGTGTTGGAAAGCATTCCGTTTTCAACCTTCATCAGTATGGACTAAGATCAGCATTTTTTTGGCTTGAAGTTTGAGTAGGTTACCCAGAGAAACATTCAAGTACGCAAAAACCTCCATCATACATCCAGTCAAGAAAATTTAGAGTTAAATGTCTACTGCAGCTATAACGGCACCAGCCTTTTCACTGATGACACTCAGGTGGCTTGGGAATTCGCAGTATAAGCATTTGCGATATTAAATATTAGGCAGTGGCTATTTTTACAACGAGGAGTAAGAATAATTCCGAGGCTATTTTTACGACTACGATTTGTGCATGCGCAGAGCGCCATTTTTTTCGAACTTGCAAAAATTTGGTGTGTGGATGGAGGTTGATGAGCGATGCTCAAGATAGTATCCAGTCCAACGTACTTTTTGAATTTCAAGATTTCACGAGTTGTTCATGAGGAGTTGACCGTCAGTACCGTACAGGGCTAAATTTTGATAATTTGCCTACCATTCATCAAGCCTAGTTGATCGAGAAGTGACATAAATCCGACTTGAACGTTCTTTTCGGGGCTCATTTTCGAGCCGCTTTGATTGTAAGGGAACACCTTGTATAAAAGTTCACAAAGTTTTCCTTCTCCCACTTCGTTATGGCAATACAGAGTGAATGAAACTAATCAAATTCCGCTCCTTCTGAAATTGAAATCTCCGCCATGATGATATTGCATTGAACGTCTAAGTCCGCAGTGATGGTGACTGCGCATGCGTAAACGGAAGTCGTAAGAATAGTCTATAAATAATTCTCACGACTAGTCGTAAGAATAGCCACGGCCTAAATATTAATCATAAATTCTAAACCCCCTTATCACGAATAAAAAAATAAATAAAAAAAAAGGTTACCCCCAAAAATATATTGGCGCCCCTTTTTAAAATTGTTCTGGTAAACGTGCGACTGTGGATTACTTTCACTGATCAATGATGATCAACAAATGTTGAATTTCTGTTTGACGTAGGAAAATCAAGTGATGATCTAGCTGACCCAGACCCAAAGAGGGGTCATTCCTCCAACCTTTCAGCTCGTAAGGATCCGGAAGCCTACACAGACCTTTGTTGTACTTAAGCTAAAAGAAATCTCTTGCCATCGCGGTACTGTCAAGGTTTTGTACATATTCAGAGACTGCCGAATCGGTTCCCCTGTTTTGTTTTATTGATTTACACTTGTTCTTGCCAACCTGACAATGTTTGTAAACAAGAAGTATCGCACGCCGAAGGAGTCAGGAGGATCTAAATGAATAATTAACGCTGTGTTCTTACGCATCCCTGAGGTCACAAAATTATTTCAGTGGCTAAAAGTTTCAGTCCGTTTCCCTTGTGAAGCTAATTTGGGTAAAAGCATTGTGCTGCACTACCGGTTAATCTATTTAACCATCTCAGCAGTGCTGTATAATTTTCTTCCCAAATAAAATAAGCGATGGCAAAAATACAAAAATCACTTGGCACAGAGCCCTATAAATAGCTTACTGTTTCCTGATCATTTAATTGCCTTTTTCACATGCTCAGAGTCCATCTTTGGCCCAGGACCCAATCCCAGCAATACAGATTTTCCTTCTTCATCCATGGGTATCGCGCATAATTGCTGGTGTTGAAATGCCTTACAAAAATCTTGGTTTTTGCGTCAAAGTAAGGTCTGGTGTAGATTTTCCCATGCTGATCAACTCATTGAATATTAGTCTAGAAATGTTCTTCATAAACTCCAAACGATATTCACAGCTATCACAAACCAACAACTCAGGTTAACTCGCTAGGTTGTTTACCACCAATTTTTATTCATTTATTTATTTTTAAAAATTGCGCTAGCTTGTGATTCGCCTGGGGAACAGTGGACGGAACCTGTCATAATATTAGCGATAACAAAGCCCTCCCATTCATGAGGGAAATATGATCAGAAAATTTTACTGTCGTTTGAAATTAATATTGCTCGGAGCCGAGCCCTCTGTAACTGCACATTGGACCCGCAGTATTTCCTTCCCAGCAGCTGCAGAGGGAAAACATTCAAAGTATTTAGGCGTAACAGACACGACTTCAACCATATGGAAGCCCATTCCCGCCAGTAATAAAAAAATTATCCCCAAGTTAAGTCATAATTATGAGATAAGAAAGTCAAAATTATGAAATAAAAAGTCATAATTATGCGATAAAAAGTCGAAATTATGAGATACAAAGTCATAATTATGAGATAAGAAAGTCATAATGAGATAAAAAGTCATAATTATGAGATAAAAAGTCGAAATTATGAGATACAAAGTCATAATTATGAGATTAAAAAGTCGAAATTATGAGATACAAAGTCATAATTATGAGATTAAAAAGTCGAAATTATGAGATACAAAGTCATAATTATGAGATAAAAAGTCGAAATTATGAGATAAAAAGTCGAAATTATGAGATAAGAAAGTCATAATTATGAGATAAAAAGTCGAAATTATCAGATACTTTCACTCAACAGGTCATAGGCATTTCCTGCTAAGTTTGACACCAAGATGGATTGTGAGTTCATCGAAGACTGACGTTACTTTCTTCTACTCAGGAGATGTCATCGGAGGGATATTGGCACTGCTCTCACCTCGCCTTAAGCCCTTTATATCTCCAAACTCGAGCCCATTTAGGTTTCCTAATTACCAACTAAGTGTTAATGTGTTCTGTCGCGAGGTTCAGTCCGTATCCATTTCCCCTCAGCTTGCTTTATAGTTAATTGATATAATTATCTAGCATTTTCCGAACCATATTTATGGTGACATAAAACGTCGATGTCTTACGAAGCCTCAGAATTCCTGCAGCTCACAAAACGGAATATATTTATTTCTGTGCCTGCGTCCGATCGGCTTGATACGCTTAGAAAACGTTTCTAATCTACGTGACTCTATAGTAAACTCCTGGATAAGCTGCTCGCGAATCTTATCACCTGAGGTGGTGCCAACGGCAAACTGATGGAGAGATTGATTTGTGAGTGACACTCGAGTATCATCACCGCACTTCTTCCTGCGCCGCGCTTATCCAAGAGTAAAAACGCAGTTTTTCTGGCTAAGGTGCGCGTAAGGCTGCTCATCAAACGGTATGCAATCAGTGACAAAACCAAAACACTTAACCAATTTCTGACTTAGAATCGGATTATAAACTGAATTAATTTACTGAGCAAATTTGCTGCGTTTCTATTAACCATTATGACATAGGACCTACAGCTTAGCATCAACGAGGAAGGCTACTATGAGATTGCATGGACGGTAATCAAGTTAAATTTACGGCGTTAGGGGAAGTTTCAAGTGAGGTGCTGTGAGTGTCTGGCCCTTAAACACATAATTGCTTTCAAGCTGACCCTGTTTTAGAGTGCTTAATCAATAATCACACAATTTATTTAATGAATAATCAACCAATATGTACGCCTGTGATTATTTAGAAAGTGAGAAATGACTGATTACTGAAGGGTAACATTTACAACAGACTTGTGATAGTGATTGCATAGTGATGTATGGATGAAAAAAAACCCTAAAAAATGATGAAAATAAGAATATTATCGCTTCGCGCAAGTGCAACCTAATTACTTTATTGAATTACCAATGCTTGTTGCGTCGAAGCGTTGGTGATAGAATAATTTAGTAAATTGGACATTGGTGCATCGTGAAAGTTCGACGCAGGGCATGCATTTAAAATCATTGAGAATGTATAATGCATGTCATGCCAAGAAGTTTCAAGGTAGCAGTCAAGTAGCAGTTCGGCCTCTGGGAATGTAGTAGGAAGGCCATAATATGAGATTGTATGAACGACAATTATCATATTAAACAAGAACGAGAGAAACGAGAAATTCGTCCAGGCAATTTCATTGCAACCCTCTTCATTGACGCAAAGCAGTAGGCCCTGTGTCATAGGCTAATGGTTAATGGCAACGCAGCTAACTGGAAGCCGATTTGCTCAGTAAATTAATTCAATTTACCATCCGATTCTTACTCAGAAATAAGTTGAGTGTTTTGGTCATGTCGCTGGCTGTAGACAGCGTTTTATTGTTACATAAGCAGCCTTAACACGCGCACCTTATAAGTCCGCATTTTTAATCATGGATCAGCGAATCAGTCACTCACTAATCAATCAGTAAATCAATCAATTTGCCGTTAGCAGCACCACTGGTGGTAAGATTCGCGAACAGCCTATCCAAGAGTTAACTACAGTGTCACTTCGATTAGAAACGTTTTCTTAGGTGTATCAAGCCGATAGGACGCAGAAATGAATACCCTATATTCCGTTTTGTGAGCTGCAGGAATTCAGAAGCTTCGTAAGACATCGACGTCTTATGTCACCATAAATGTGGGTCGGAAAATGCTAGATAATTATATCAATGAACTATAAAGCAAGCTGAGAGGAAATGGAACCTCGCGACAGAACACATTAACACTTAGTTGGTTATTAGGAAACCTAAATGGGCTTGAGTTTGGAGATATAAAGGGCTTAAGGCGAGGTGAGAGCAGTGCCAATATCCCTCCGATGACATCTCCTGAGTAGAAGAAAGTAACGTTAGTCTTCGATGAACTCACAATCCATCTGGGTGTCAAACTTAGCAGGAAATGCCTATGACCTGTTGAGTGAAAGTATCTCATAATTTCGACTTTTAATCTCATAATTATGACTTCTTATCTCATAATTTCGACTTTTTATCTCATAATTATGACTTTCTTATCTCATAATTATGACTTTCTTATCTTATAACTTCGACTTTTTATCTCATAATTTCGACTTTTTATTTCATAATTTTGACTTTCTTATCTCATAATTATGACTTAACTTGGGGATATTTTTTTTTATTACTGGCGGGAATGGGCTTCCATAGCATACTGATTTGGCAGCAAGTTTAACTGAGAAATATTAATTGATGTTTGAAAGATACCGTGGCTAAAATGATGAGCTTGCAACAATATTATATTATTTTTGCATCTGTGTGCGACGTGTTTGTTGCTAGTCCAGCTAAGTAAGGCAATTGGCATGAATTTACGACTTAGCCATTCACAATATGAATGTCAATTCCAGTAACCAATAAAACTTTATAGTCAATGCTGTATTTTATATCGGATAGAAAGAGTGCAATAACGTCTGATGCTTCTCGCGAAGAAATCTTAGTCCAATTACTAATGGCTAATTTGACACCAGAGAAATGATCAATTTGCAATATCAGTATCTCCGAAATATATAGCTACTTAGTTTCCGTGATTATTTTAAACTGTTGTAATTGCGCAGGTTAAACGGAAGAGACTGCAAAGTGGCAAAAATGATCGGGATCCATCGGTCAGTTAAATAGACATTTTCTAGAGCTAATTCTAATTCTAGCTGGCTGTATTCACTTGCTCAAGCAAGAACCGCCCTTGTTGATGGCTTTCACTTGCTACTAAGCTCTATTCTGACGACTGCATCATCGTCTTCCGAACGTTCTGATGTCGAGACATTCGCGGCACTGGTTCCTTTTGGGATCTAGTCCCAGAAGGTGGACGAACCAGTCAAGCGTCCATGATCGGCTGTTCGCATGCTAACTGGTACTGAGCCTAATATGCTATGCCTTGACAGGTAACTTAGGCTACTTGCGACAGCGGCGGCTATACGGGCCTATCTTCGGATAATTGATAAAACTAGGTTGATCAGTACAGTCTGAAGCCATCCGTGTTGTTGCCGATACTGGCACTGGTGACCTATCTGCAACGTACCGGCCCCAATTTTTTGCGTACCGGCAGATTTTTCCAGCCTACCGATATGCGACTTTTGCGTTTGTCTGGCCTGGCTAGAACTATGCCAAGTTTCTGTTGTTTGTGTCCTAAATATGCAAGAGTAATATCAGGGGAAATTCAACAGAAGGTGTGTGAGCATAAACCTCATTTGAAGCTAACGTTTTATACTTGTTTGTAATTTGGATGCTCGGTACAACTGTTCAAGGTAACGGAACTTGCTGTCTGTAAAACCTGTATTGCAAGGGTTTGTCTCCGTGGTTGTTATGAATACTCGGTTACCAGCTACTGCATGTTAGTTTTCGTGCCACCGTGCTAATTAAAAATGCTCCTGGTTTACTTGTATGCAGTAATTCTGATTGCTATGCTTGTGTTACTTTGGAAAGGATCAATTTGGCAGTTTCATCATAACATTGCCCGATTATAGCCACTGCTGTTGAAGCTAACTGGAGAGGTGTTGTGTGTCCGCAAAGTTGGGCTGAAAAGGATGCAGTTAGACCAGATGTAGGTTTTGCAAAGCTTGGGATATGTGTTTTGGTTTGGTTACGGCTGTTTGTGATCGCTTCACTTATCCGTAACCGGGATCAGCCGAATACTTCACCAATATCTGGACAAGCTTTCTGATGCTACCTTGAAAGCAATCGCAAAAGCTCTAACGTGTCTGCCGTGTCTGGTATAACAAACTATTTCTCTGCAGTATTGCAGTGGCATAATTTCTTCCCCTTTAGAAATTGTTCTGGCTAATAAAAAGCGGAAAAAGGCAGAGATTGAATAGGAAATTCTTTCCTGCAGAGGGGATCAATTTCTACATTAGCAACTGTCTACTCTAACAGAACTAACGGTCTGACATTTTTGTTGGAAATCATGGGCGTTGTGTCTTCCGGGCTAAAGAGGAGAAAGACCACCCCTCCTGTTATCAGTGTTCAATTCAAAAGCCAGCATCTCTGATGGTATAGGAATGCATTCGTGCATATAGTGTGGGACACTTGCATTTTTAAAAAAGCACCATGAATGCTGAAAGGTATATAAAGGTTTTAGAGCAACATATGCTTCCCTCCAGACGACATCTTTTCCAGGGAAGGCCTTGTGTATTTCAGCAGGACAATGCAAAACCTCATACTGTGGCTATTACAACAGCATGGCTTCGTAGTTGAGTCCATGAGCTGAACTGGCCTGCCTGCAGTCTTGATCTTTCACCGATTGAGGACATTTGGCTCATAATTAAAAGAAAAGTCTGTCAAAGGAGACCTAGAACTCTCCAGCAGCTGGAAGCCTGAATTAAACTAGAGTGGGATCAAATTCCAATGGCTGTACTCAAGAAACTTGTCTCCCCAATGCCCAGACACCTCCACTCTGTGTTAAAAAGAAGAAGGGATGCTACACCATGGTAAACGGGCCCCTGTACCAACTTTTTTGAGACCTGTAGTAGCCATCAAATTTGGAATGAGCTCATTTTGTGGATAAAATTGTAAAATTTCTCAGTATGCAACATTTGCAATGTTATCTATTGTGAATAAAATACTGGCTGGTGTGATTTGAAAGTCATTGCGTTTTGATCTTATTCACAATTTACACTTTGTCCCCCACCCTGGAAGACTCCCTCCAGAGGCCAGATTCTCAATGCAGTTGCAGTTTCATGTCGCTTGTTATCCAGGTCGCTCCAAACTTGCTCTCATTTTGTCTTCTGCCACTCCCTGCCAAGTGAGCAGTGGCCCCTTATTTTCACAAATGTGTTACTGGCACACAATTTTTTCATTTTCTCCACGGTCTGACATAGAGTGCAAATGGGGTGCAGCTTGTGGAGCTAGTTCTGGCGGACAACTCAAGACATGCCCTCATTCCCATAGACACTCCGATGTACATCATACACTACTCCGCCCTTCTGGTGGGCTATAAAAGTTCCCTCCTGCTCCACCTTTGTGGGATAACATGCTCCTGCCCGCTACTGCATCGCACTTGACTGCTGTTGGAAAACGTTGCCTGCTGCTAGATAACACACGGTTTCTGCAGGCCAGCTGCCGCATCTGCAGCCAAACTTGCTCTCGTGTGCCTGTTTGTTTTAGCTACTCTAAAATGTACCTGTTTACTTCCTACAGAAGAACATTTTGCTATTTATTTGGCTGTGCTCACCTGTGCTGTCTTTAGCTCAGTGTGCAGGTGATCTTACCCGTACTTGTTAGCCGCAAAGCTTGATCATTAAAATGGATCATTCCCAAATTGGCCACCTTATTACCTCTCTGTAGAGTGCCACATTGCTTGCTGCAATTGTTTGCAAAACACTGCATACCATAGCTGCTGAGTTGCTTACTCTGTTAATGAGCTGCATTGTGGAGCCGCAGTGACCTCCATGGCCTGTGTTCAAATACAAGCTATGCCAGTTCTGGCTGAGGCTGCTAACCTTTCCAGAACAGAGTATAATTGGCTCTGTGCAGCCAGGATATGGGAGGGATACAGCTGGTTTGGGTAATAGCATTGTTTGTTGCTCAAGTGCCTCCAGCTGACCAGCTGGGTGATCAACATTAAAATTCAAAGCAAGCACATGTTCCTGGTTTCCTCTGCCCTTGTTCTGGGCTTGCAAAGTTTCAGGCTATGAATGTAAAGAATCTGGTTGGTTGTTTTGTTGAAGATTTTTCGTTGTCAGATGCATAAACTGAGATAATAATGAAAAAAGAAACAATCAAAATATTGAAAAACGGAACATTCTTGGTGGACATTGTCTGAACGGTGCTCTTACAAAATTTGAAGTGAATCCAGCCAGTAGTTTTGGAGAAGTTTGAAAGCATTGCTTACAGACTACGATGACATTGGCCAGTGAGCTGAAAAAAAAAAAAAAAACCGAAATGTGACTGGAAGTATATGGATTTAGGAGGAAGATTTAAATTGACAGCTTTCATTTTAAGGTCATTCAGTAAATTTAGACTAAACATGGTCAAAGAGGCTGCTCCTCCTCTCTAGCTTCTGTTTTTAAAATGTTCTGCACTCTTGCAAATTTGTCTAAATAATGTCATCTCCTTTTAATGCAACTGAGCCATGAGTCTGATTAAGGGCATCTCGATTACTGGCATGTAGTGATTCCAAGGACTTTCATTAGGCTACTGCTTTGGATTACAATGGGCACAATTAATTATTTCAATGGATGGACTCAAAGTTTTCTGCATTCACAATCTATTTAGATCTATAAATTGATTTTATTCATTTTCTATAATGGTATGCAACTAATCAAGTCAGCATGCATATCAAATGTGTTCATTAGCAGCTATGTTCAGAATACTCGGTGATGAAATTTCACATCTTCCAAATACTGAAAGGTATGTCTAATTGCAGTAAGAGGATGATATGCCACTGGCAGTTTTCAAATTTCCGTTTGATGCCAACTTGGCCATGACCCACATTACATGTGGATAAATTGCCAAGAAGGGTAATCCGTATTGTGAATTGGTAAACCATGTCTGGAGCTGTAGTGAAAATGTTGCTTGGTGCTGTAAGAGCATGCATTATGAGTAGCGTAGAATGGAAATGAGAACAATAAAGAAAGAAGAGGCTGAAAATACTTGCCAATCAGTTGATCTGATGGGTGGATGAATGTTTGAAAGGGAAACAGAAGAGCTGGGATACACATGAACTGTGTCACTCCACAGCTATAAAACCACTCGGTCTCAAGACATTTCAATGTTTAGTAGAGTCGTTTCCGCTTGTTGGTTGTTGTTAGATATGTTGTTTGCAAGCTATGTTCTTCTTATGATGTTAATATAACTTACATTGTTGGGTCACGCAAATTTTGACATGAGAAAATGGTGACGGCTAGAAATGCTGTTAAACTCGATTGAAATATTTGTTTGCTGTCGGTGATCTGAAACAGATTTTTCTGTAACAAAAACAATAAAGTTGCATTGTATTAATTTGGACGGTAATTTTAATGTTGCAATAATGAGACAGGTGGGGTTAATCAGACGATCTTCTGTTTTTCCCATATGGATCACTGTTTTTCAGTTTAGTGGGTTCTATAATGAATGTGAGGTCCAATGTGCAACTTGCATAACCCCTGTGCTTCCTGTACTGTAGCCACCTGGGCATTTTTTTATTTCTGGTGTTAGAGATTAAGAATTTGGTATTATGGTGAGTTTCAACCAAACGCGAGGCAAGATTTAGCCTCACTTTACTCGCGCAAGTTTGACATCCAGATCATTTTTATTTTCTGACATTGTTTTCTGGCTTTAAATATTTGCAACAAAATGACATTCCCTTCTATTGGTGGTCATCTTGATTTACGCAAGTTTGAAAAGTGATTTTGCACACCAATAGCAAGTGAGTTGAGCCTTGTTTATCCCAATCAAGGGGCAGTTCTTCCTGGGAATCTTCGTAAAAAAAAGATGGCATCGCTAGTGTTGCGACATTAACATCTCAAACATTTTATTTTATGATCATAGTACCCACTTGAGAATAACTAGAGTGCCAAGAACCCTGAAGGTTGTTGGCAATTACAGCTCTGACAGGAGAAAAGTAACTAGCATCAGTCCACGGATTCAACAGCAAGCCACCTTGAATTCTTGAGAAAGCATCATGTTGTCTGCACGATATTGGCGTTAAAAATCTCCATCAATTCTTCTCCGCGAAAGAGGAGAACTGTTTTATCTGCACACTTCCGCGGGCCAAAGTAGCTCAGTGAGAAAGGGGTTTTAGTTACCATTATCGGGCAACTCGACTTGGCAGTCAGACTTTTTCATGAGTGACAGGCAGCAACATTTCTGCCATTTAGCAAAAATATAATCTTCAAGAAGTCTACATCAAGAAATCCGATAGATTTTTTTCAAACCTGAACTTTCACTGTCGTCTGCTGTCAATTTGTGAAGTGCACCATCTTCTCAATTCACTTCTGGTTCTTGCTCTGCTTTCAGGTAATGATTTTTACACAACACTGCCACCGAGTGGGTCTAATTAGTATTATTCTTTCTATTCCATGATGCTAATAGGAACAAACATTCAAAAATGGGTTTTGACCAGTTTTTATTGCCGCAATTGATCGTGAAAAAAAGGACGACCATGTGGTTACAATGCCCGTAATAAATTTTAATTATATAGGGTAGTGCCCTAATAATGTAATAATACAAATTTCTAAAGACATTATTAAACGAGGAAATAAATAGATTGATTTTGTCCCATGACCTTGACCTTGAAGACCGAAGTCAAATCCAATATGGTGTGTTTGATCAGCATACATGATTTGTCATTAGTATCCAATACATACCGAAGATCTAAAGCCACCATTTAAGGACTTTTAGGCCATTTTGTCATTACCTGGACCTTGTTGCCCAAGGTCAAATCCAATATGTTGAAAACAACCAGCATGCATGATTTGCTATTAGAGCCGAATACATGCCTAAGCTCTACAAATATTAAAGAAATATGGGCCATTTTTGTCATATAACCTTGACTTTGAGGTCCACCATCAAATTTGACTGACTGCCTAAGAATGTACAGCATAGATGGTTTCCTATAGATGTACCTAACATACCTGAGCTCTAATTGCCATATTCAGAAAGTTATAGCAATTTTTGCCATTTGATCTTGACGCCCAATGTCAAATTCAACTTGCCGAGAATGTTTGGCTTACATGATTCCCATTGGTGCCTCAGTCATTCCTAAGCTATAAATGCCATATTAAGCTGTTAACACATTTTTTCCATTTGACCTTCACCTTGAGACTCAAGGTGAAATTCATAAAACCGAGAATGTTTGGCTGACATGATTCCCTTTAGGTGCCTTATACGTATCTAAGCTCTAAATGTCATATTAAGCAAGTTATAGCACATTTTTGACTTTTGACCTTGAGGACCAAGGTCAAATGTGACTCACTCACAATGTTCGGCATACCTGATTCCCTATAGGTGGCTCATACATACCTAAGCTCTAATGCTACATTAAGAGAGTTATGGCACATTTTTTTCCATTTGACCTTGACCTTGAGGCTCAAGGTCAAATGTGACTGACTCACAATGTTCAGCACATCTGATTCCCTGCAGGTGCCTCATACATGCCTAAGCTCTAAATGCTATATTTAGAGAGTTATAGCACATTTATGCCATTTGACCTTGACCTTGAGGCCCAAAAATGACTGACTCACAATGTTCGGCATACCTGATTACTTGCAAGTGCCTCATACTTAACTAAGCTCTAAATACTATATTAACCCCTTTGCGCAGAAGCTAAATCTGGCTATTTAGGTGTTACCTGATTTAAGGCTTTATAATTCAAGATTGCAGCTTTACAGACAGAAAAACTTTGGCTCAATTGAGTCTAGACACTTGAAGCATTTAGACTCCCATCGTATTTCAGTTTATTTTTATGATTTTGGTGGAGAAAAGGGGCTGCAAACGCAAAAAATCTTCATGAAAATTCAACTTTGAATTAGCAAAAGAAATAATACTGACAATTGAAAAACTGCTGGGGCTTAAAGGAACAGTCCACCGTACTTTCATAATGAAATATGTTTTTCTATGAAATGAGACGAGATGATACGTACCTCTCCGAGCTTTGAGCGACCACCCTGTCAGCCAGACGCGCTGCCACTCCTGTTAGCATTTGTAACTAGACTCATTGTGGTCAACGGTATTTTTCGGGGCTGTAGTTAGATGCGACCAAAGTCTTCCACGCTTTTCCTGTTTACATAGGTTTAAATGACCAGTGACATGAGTTCGGGTTTGGGTACGCAAATACAAATGTGGCCTTTTCTATGCTGTGGGAAGTGCGTACTATAATGACAGGCGTAGTAACACCTTCTGCGCGCTTCGACAGCGCATTGATACCTTCACTTCACTTCTTCACATACGATTCATCTTCGTCCGTTTCTTCTTCCCTCTCACGGTCCATTTTGGCTAGCTCCTCCTCGGTATATTCCGGTTCAAATAGATATGGCTCCGGCTTCGCCACAAGCCAGTCGTCGGCATCTATGTCCTCCATTTGAAAATGTTCCATAGTAGCACACTTGATTATTTTCTTTTATAATTTTCTGCAAGCTCTGGCTTCTTGACTGTGTACCAAGTAGTGCAGTGCAGTCGCGTTGGTTGTATTTACGGAAGTAGGGGGGGTCGTGGGAGAGAAAAGAAATCAGAAGTGAAGGTATCAATGCACTGTCGAAGCGCGCAGAAGGTGTTACTACGCCTGTCATTATAGTACGCACTTCCCACAGCATAGAAAAAGCCACGTTTGCATTTGCGTACCCGAACCCGTGTCACTGGTCATATAAACCTACGTAAACAGGAAAAACGTGGAAGACTTTGGTCGCATCTAACTACAGCCCCGAAAAATACCGTTGACTACAATGAGTCTAGCTACAAATGCTAACAGGAGTGGCAGCGCGTCTGGCTGACTGGGTGGTCACTCAAAGCTCGGAGAGGTACGTATCATCTCGTCTCATTTCATAGAAAAACATATTTCATTATGAAAGTACGGTGGACTGTTCCTTTAAAACTATACATTTCTGGAATCATAAACTTCTTGACCACAAGTACAATTCATCTTGAACATTTCATTCTAGATTACCCGCTTGCTATGAGCCAAATTAGACAGCTACCCAGGTGTCTCCCCAAAGTCTGAGATCCATCAAAATGGTTCACTGTCAAATCGTACATTAATCATATATTTAACACAAATAAACTTTTGGGGCATGAAATTCAGCATGAACTAATGATTTTCTGGTTGAGTTTAGCATGAATTTATCGATATCAATGCAATTGAACATCACTGGTCACCAGTAACCTCTCCAAACACAAAACATGCCTTTTCTCCATAATAAAGTTAACAAAATTGTCCATTTTTCTTCGAAGTCCCCCAAGCATTAAATAAACTGCTGATTAAACAGCTATAACATTCACGCTGCAATTAAAAGCTAACCGCTCTCATATCCGAGCTCATAACCTCACACCTTATAAGGGTAAAAACTCACTAACTCAGTAATATCTGAATTCTGAAATATACCTTATTTTAACAGAACAGAAATTTCACTTTCAGGAAAAATCAAACAACATATAACTCCATATTCAACAGAATGGTGTAATGAACATACCGAGGGATCTACCGACGTGCGGGAGCTGCATGCATTTGGAGAAACGAAAACCTCGGCATTCGATGTCTTTAAACGCGGTATAAATACTACAGCAAAAAGCCATATTAAGCAAAATGCAAACAGAGTAGAAATATAACCTGTTTTCTTCATTGATGGCCTCCTACAGAGACAGATGTATCGGGTAGAAGGAACCCTCCAGTACTGTTTCAATCGGAATAATTCCCATTGACAGCGTCCATACAACATTTATCTCGTAAATGAAACTGAATACTTCAGGCCGGTTTCGGGTGTCTTTGTTTCTTTGATATCGCTTCATTTTCAGCTGCGCAACCGTGGCCAACATTCGAAGAATACAACCGACCTTACTTTTACGCTTAGCTTTGTATCGTATTCTTATTGTCCGATCAATGTATTTCAGTTATTGAGGAAAGTTTAAACACTCGGGAATTGGATAAGAAACAAGTCTATCAATACATCGTTACCGGGGAAGCTTCACGAGAGCGTGAACTATAACTGTAGAGTTACGCAGATGAATCTGAGTATATAATTGAGTGACTGGCTATCGACACCAGTACTTGGGTGGATAGAAGGGAGCGCATAATTTGTCAATTGAGGATTCTACGCGTTAAACCATGGGAGGGAACTACGCATATTTTGTGTGTGATGACTGCAATTGACAGTAGAATGTGAGAGAATCAATACAATGTAGGAATTTTTGCTTCACAAAACGTATTTTCTTAACCACTTATTGGAATACTGTTGGCTTACTGTTGCTACAAAGGTTGCTACAGAGTACTACGTTTTATTTCGTCGCAAGTGATAATTTTTTGAAACTGCTGGATCGATACTATGGGCAAGGATATAGACCAGTTTGCACATCAGGCTTAGCTGAGGAGTTTAATTCATGCTACTCCTGAAAAACAGGGATTGGAGGGAACTTCTCCATTCTCTAAATCGCGTTTCAGCTCTACCTGCTTGTGGATATTCAATAACTGATCTGGGGGTGCCATCTCGTGGTCGAGTACTGTAACTAAGTGCTTAAATTTGCAGCTCTATAGACGCGAGCGTCTACATCTGCAGAAAGGGGTTAAGAGAGTTATAGCACAAAACACCCCGAAAAATAAGGTGGTGCTATGAGGGAGCGATTCAATCAAAACGCTGTTTACGCCATTGAAGCAGATCAGGATACTGATTCCATTGCTGTGATTAAAAAAATTCATCAGACAGTTTTTGAGAAAATTGCACCTAAGTGCCTAAATGGCCATTTTCAACATAAAAATGGCCGCCAAGTCTAAACGAACGAATTAATCAAAAAAATTTTGGCTTGATGACCGATTTGATCATATCCCCAAAAAAAAAAATTTAAAAAATCTGACCATTTTTGAGATACGCCTTTAAACGGACGACACCGCCAGATGCAATGTGATAACAATAGGTTACTGGCCTATGGCCAGCTACCTAAAAATAGCTTTCCTACTATCTTGTGCAATGTAATTGCACTTCAAACAATGTAGGTAGTTTAGTTAGCCAATGCAGCAGACTGTAGCATGATGCTACTCAGAAAACAACTTTATTCGCGCATATTTGTTTGCTAAAGTCAAATATTTATAGCTCAAATATTGCATTTTGTGCTTTTGTTCCTTTTGCATCACTTGGTATGGAATAGCGTTCGTTGGGGTCTTGGCATTGACTTCATAGGCCATATGGACCTTGCAGGCAGACTGAATCACCCACATGGAAGACATTTTGAGATATTAGCCATTTTAACTTTCTAACCTTAAGATTATAATGAAAAAGTTTGAAAGAGGTCATTTAAAATCCCAAACTGCACTTTGCAGCACAATAATCTGCATCAAAACCATATCTTTGTTTAGAAAAGAAAAAAATGTAAATGTTAAAAAAAAGTACTCTGAAATGGTTGGTTCGTTTTTGTCCTTGCTACATAATACATTGCGAAGCAAAAATGCAAAAGAAACCCCTCCCCAAGCTCTGGCGTTTTAAAAAATAACTACACTTTGTCAAACAAAATTTAATGCCGACTAATAGTTTACATATATTGAACTAATATGGGCAGCAGTTGTCTGTAAAAAAAAAAAAAACTAGATGATGCACACTCTATAGAGATGCTAACCCGTGCCTCTTGTTGACCTTGACCTTTGGACCTCAAAATGCAAATTTGGACAGGGTACCCTAGGATCATCTACTCCACAAAGTTTGGTCACCCTAGCTTCAGTGATGGCCGAGCTGTCGCGCGGACAGACACACACACACACACACACACACACACACACACACACACACACACACACACACACACACACACACAGGCAGACAGACACACAGTGCTAAACTTTATACCCACACCGCCTCATCAGGCGTGGGTAATAAACCACCCCATGTATTATGGAATCCTTAGCCTAGGATAGTAAAGCTATCACGCGATGTAACTGTGAACCACTGAAGTCTCTGAAGTTTCAGAAGTCAAACATAAGTTTAAAAAAAGTAAAAATGCTCAAATGAAAAGAAAGAAAAGACTGCCAACACATGAGTTTCACAAATTTGCTTTGAAATTAATTGTAATCAAACAGAATTATCAAATTTGGAAAGACTTCATATCTCTGAAACATGACTGTCTTCATACACTTCATGGGAAATTAACATGTTCATCATTGATATACTACCACTCTCCCAGGAAGTTTTCATAGCTTCTGAAAATTGCTGAATGAAAGTAAACATGGAGGAATTCCTGAGTTAAATGGAACCGGGTTGAGTGTGACTGTTGGGCAGGTGTCAGACAGGAATCTGATGGAAGAGGTTTTCATCAACATCATTCTAATGCTCTTAACGCTGATTAAAGCAGTATGGCCCGCTGTCAGGGACTACAGGTGAGGAAGGTTGAGCACCATGCTCAATATATCATTTTCAGTTAAGTTCACCGCTGAGATGTCTAAGCACTGAACAGTACTATTTTGCAGTCCAACTTGAGGAGGAAAGCCATCAATGTTAAAACAGTCAGTCAGACTCAGAACTATATATTTCATACAAGTCATGAACTTCAAAAAGACCACAGATTTAATATAAGGATTATGCGACAGATAAAAAGATGTAAGGTTTCTGAAGCATGAAAGCTGTGTCTCAATGTAGAATGGAATGGTTGGTTCACTTCACCATTTATAAATTTTGACAAGAGCAGACAGTTCTCTTCGGCATGATTGCCTGTTCAGGGGTCTGTGGGTTGATGTTTTTAAGTGTTATTAGCTAATTAGTGCCATAGAGACCTATGCTGTTTAGTTGTCATGGTACTTTACATTACGATACAGAAGACTGGACGAATATATACTAAGGGAATAAGTCCCGAGAAGCAGTGGGTTACAGTGACTTTATAACGGCGGAGGGGCGTTCTAAGGCTTAGTGCCCCTCCGCCGTTATAAAATCACTGTAACCCAGTGCTTCGAGGGGCTTATTCCTTTTATAAAACGGTTACCCTACATATAGCCCATTAAATAAACACACAAGAAAAAAAATCGACAATTTATCGGTAATAATGCAACAATAAAATTGAGAACTACTTCCACCAAGCAACAAAGAGTGGACAGAATGGTTGGCCAGCAAAACCGATGCTAAGATTGCTTATTCATCTAGCGCCATTATCATGTCACATCGGGCTATTTGGGCTCGCTAATGCAGATATACTATGAAAGCAGGCTAGTTTGAATGTCTCCTTCTGTCTCCCGAAGACCCCGTTAAAATTTTTGCGTTCGTGTGGGTTTCCGAGTTTCCTTGTTCTCAACTTGCGCCGATCGGCCAAATCATTACAACCAGCAGCGAGAGTAGGAAACGATTGACTTTTGTCCTCCACACTTGCCGGTGTCCTGGAAAATATGTTGAATTGTGCATTAGTTTGCTAGCCAGCTAGTCAACTAGCTTGACCTCGTTCATTAATTTTACGTACGTTTCGGTTTTCGAGTTTCCTTGTTCTCAACTTGCGCCGATCGGCCAAATCATTACAACCAGCAGCGAGAGTAGGAAACGATTGACTTTTGTCGTCCACATTTGCCGGTGTCCAGGAAAATATGTTGAATTGTGCATTAGTTTGCTAGCCAGCTAGTCAACTAGCTTGACCTCGTTCATTAATTTTACGTGCGTTTCGGTTTTCGAGTTTCCTTGTTCTCAACTTTCGCCGATCGGCCAAATCATTACAACCAGCAGCGAGAGTATGGAACGATTGACTTTGTCCTCCACACTTGCCGGTACCCAGGAAAATATATTGAATTGTGCATTAGTTTGCTAGCCAGCTAGTCAACTAGCTAGCGTTCACTACAATGAATGTGGTTTCAGTTTTGCAGCAAGGTATCCATATAATCCAGCAGAGCCAATAATTTGCTTTTGGTAGAAAAGCACAATCAGCCAATCCTGGTTCGAATGTAATCCACATCATCCGCCAAGATAAAACGGAACGTGTCATTTACATGAGGGCCTGCTACATGTTTGTAATTTCCTCTACACCGACAGCTACTTTTCCACTGATCACAAAACAAAATTTCTTCTGGCTTTATTCTTGGGAGTCTGACGGCGAGATCATTTAAATTCTTTCGCTTTGAAGATTTGCTGCTCAGTTCGCGCCTAGAATTCATTCACTTCCATGGGAGAACTTGGGACATGGCACATGACTGATACATGAATTCACACCATTGACCAACAGCAATGGGGAGCTGCCCGATATCTAAAAATAGCCTGTACAAAAGGTGAACACCATTCTCATTCTCCAAACCCGGAAGTCGGGAAAACGAACAGGAGGCCGAGTTAGAAAAAGTAGATTTTTAGGCAATTTTATCAACTTTTATTTTTGATCTAACTTGTGTTGACAATGGGGATCTGGGGTGCAGTTCCCAAAAGCATATATTTTAAACTACGCTAGCAACTTGCGTAGTTCGTCCATTCACTGTCAATGGCTCCTATGTAAGTTTGCACCTGTTCCTTCGAGAAACGCATTCCTGGCTCAGCAGAGCAGACCGAGCAATAGCAACAATGGCTCTGGAAAAATTCACTTCACCATCGACAGCTAACGGGGAAACATAGATAAGGGCCAGTCCAGAACCCCATAACAACCATTTTTTTTGTTCGCGTTTAGCCAGCTACAGAAATGCAAAAGCAACATGTTCAATGCTCGAATCACGGCAGGATAATGGGAGAGACTTCGTATTCATACTTTAATTTGTGACCCACGTGACAGGTTTGTAACGGCAAGCTAGCCTGGTAACAGTTCGTCACCCTACTTGATAATACACTGTTTGTATGATTCAATGCGAGAAGTTGACGTAATCCCACCTAACGTTATATTATTAGGATTTTCTTTTGTACCGGCTGCGATGCATTTGTCCGGAATTGTTCATTTTGGTTCAAAGGTAGGCATTTATAGATCGCAAATGTAAGGCTATACCATTTATTTCAAACCTCGCAGTGTATGCAAAATATGTCGATGTTCAACAATAATGCAAGGTAAGGGAACAAAGCTTGTGAAGACCTTTGTAAGAGCGCTGCCGGGTAGCTCACCCGGTTAAGGCCCTGCTTACAGTGCAGAAGTTGATTATCACGTCGCGGGTTTGAGCCAGTGTTGCCAGATCTAGCGAGACAAATAAGCAACCAGGTCTTTAAAAAGAAGCCCAAAATAAGCAACTTGGAGTCTCCCTTTTTTGGGGGGGGGGGGGGGGGGTCATTTCATTGTCCATTTCAATTTCAATGTATAAATGACTGTTGAGACTGTTTTGGAAACTGGACTGAACAATTTATTTTTCTTCCCCTGTGAGCGTCATGATGACCACAAGAGGGCGTTAAATCACCTTTTCACATTCTTTACCATTAGAAAACAGATGGGATAACAAATATAAACTTATATAAACCAATATAAATTCAGCACCTCCAATATCCTTCTGAAGGTCCGCGAACATACACGGGGCAATGGCATGGTTAATTAATGTTGTGCATTTTGTCCTGTGCATTTTGATGTCTTCATCAAAAGTTGAGCAAATTAGCTCCCCAAGGTGATCCACTGATTTAATTGATGCGTGACAAGCTATGTAGGTGGCTAACTTCAGCTCAGCTCTCTGCCTTGACTCGGTCTGTCTGGAGACCGTAAACCCAATGTCTGTTAGCCTTGCTGTGGAGAGTGGTGCTGCATTTTTCTTGTGCTTTTCAGTGCTAGCATGCTGCTTCAGGTCTGCGTGGTGTGCACGAATTTCACATACCCTGCACAGTGCTTTTGAGTTATCTCCCACAACAGGCTGAATCCACTCTTTTATCCCGCTCTCTTTCTCCCACTCTTTGTTATATTTTTTTCCGTATTTCGCCCATTTTGTCCCAGGGCCTGGCATTGTTGCTTAAAAAAATCTCTCCCTCAGTCAATCGGTCCGCATTCGCGCTCTTTCATTTAAACCTCACCAACGTGCTTTTACTGGAACAGTAAATAAGACTGCCCTGCTCAGTCTGATTGGCTAATACTTGTTGCCATCAGGATCAGAGCCAATTAGAAGCAGGACGTGGGTGGGAACAGACTCCGCTTCCGCTGTCTCCTCTGTGTGTGGGTGTGCCTGTGTGTGCGTGCGTATGTGTGTGTGGTGCGGGTTGGGGCAGAGGGAACAGGCAGAATCACAGGCAGGACAAACTACCCTACATTTAAATAACATATTGAAATTATCTGATTGACAGCTTATTACGGAGCTGGGAACAAGCCCAAAAAAACCACTACACTTTAGAAACAAGCCAAAGAAACCGCGACTACAAATATAAATAAGCGAATTCATGGAAAAACAAGCCCAAAGTCGCTTATAATAAGCGGACTTGGCAACACTGGTTTGAGCCCCGGTCGTACCAATCCGCAGTGTTAGGCAGTTTTTTAAGAGTAGCGCACAATTGGCCATCGCGCTATAGGGTTTCAAATTGGGAAGGGACAGCCGGAAAAAGGGAAATAAATAAATAGCTTTGCTTGTTGCTCAAGCGCCTCCTGTTGGCGCCTCCTGCTCGTCAGGAAGATTCGAAGTCTGTTCATGTCTGGGTACCCTCCGCCATGTTCTGAACTTACGAAGATTCAACCAATGAGTGTCCAAGAAGCAATGCCTGACAGGCAACTGCATCGGAGGAGAGCCGTGAACTGTCTTCGCTCTCCCGAGTTGGCGGCAACGAGTCGCATACGAGCAAGCTTTGTACATAGTTCACTAATTGGGCATTCCAGATTCGGGTGGGATTGGAGATGCCAAATTATTAAAGAAAAAAAAAAAAAGACTACTTAAGGAGCTTTGTACATATATCACTGCTGGTGGGTCTACATTAGTATCAGAAGGCAGCTGGTTAACCAGTTTATCTGGGCGCAAGTTGCAGCCTGGTACAGGGGAGAAAGGCAGAAATGTAACAAAATTAACCGCTCGTCATTCGCCCATTCATTTAGTGTAATCAGTTAATATTCATCGATATATGTCTCAGGAGGAATAATTCTATTTTTAAACTACCTTTGAGCCACACATTTCTGCTTCATTCTATGGAGAAAAAAACGAATAACTAGCAGTTTAGTGCATCTTGTTTTCAAGGGTTCTCTATGGCAGAAGCCCAAAGCTTGACTGACATCCGCATCACGTGATGATTATTCACGGTTTTTCGTGATGTCATCCGGGCAGATCCCCATTCGAGTTAAGCCTTGTTTACACTCAAGGGGCGGTACTACTTGGAATCTCAAAAGATTCCAAGATGGTGATGCTAATGTTGCTGTGCTAACATCATACATAATTGACTTTATGAACATTTTATCTGCTTTAGAATAAATATACACAAAATTGAGGATGTCATATCCAATGTTGAGCTGGACCGCTTTTTTGTGATATTATGTTACTCAGGTGATTTGATACAACTAGCTAGGTAGCTAGCATTCCTGTAATCTCAAGCAATGCAGCTAACTGCAGTTTGAATACGCAGCTATGTATCCTAGCTAGCCAATGATGCTGGTAGTAGCAATGATGCAATTCAGAACACTGCTCTACTCGCAAATTTGTCGCGAAGAAATGTTTTAGGTGTATTTCCCCCAAAAACGCAATAAATTTTTCTCTAGGGCAGATTACAAAACCCAAAACCAGTGAAGTTGGCACGTTGTGTAAATCGTAAATAAAAACAGAATACAATGATTTGCAAATCCTTTTCAACCTATATTCAATTGAATACACGGCAAAGACAAGTTACTTAATGTTTGAACAGGTAAACTTTGTAATTTTTTGCAAATATTAGCTCATTTGGAATTTGATGCCTGCAACATGTTTCAAAACAGCTGGCACAAGTGGCAAAAAAAGACTGAGAGAGTTGAGGAATGCTCATCAAACACTTATTTGGAACATCCCACAGGTGAACGGGCTAATTGGGAACAGGTGGGTGCCATGATTGGGTATAAAAGCAGCTTCCCTGAAATGCTCAGTCATTCACAAACAAGGATGGGGCGAGGGTCACCACTTAGTGAACAAATGCATGAGCTGATTGTCGAACAGTTTAAAAACAACATTCCTCAACGAGCTATTGCAAGAAATTTAGGGATTTCATCATCTACGGTCCGTAATATCGTCAAAAGGTTCAGAGAATCTGGAGAAATCACTGCACGTAAGCGACAAGGCCGAAAACCAACATTGAATGCCCGTGACCTTCGATCCCTCAGGTGGTACTGCATCAAAAACCGACATCAGTGTGTAAAGGACATCACCACATGGGCTCAGGAACACTTCAGAAAACCACTGTCAGTAACTACAGTTTGTCACTACATCTGCAAGTGCAAGTTAAAACTCTACAATGCAAAGTGAAAGCCATTTATCAACAGCACCCAGAAACGCCGCCGGCTTCGCTGGGCCCAAGCTCATCTAAGATGGACTGATGCAAAGTGGAAAAGTGTTCTGTGGTCTGACGAGTCCACATTTCAAATTGTTTTTGGAAACTGTGGACGTCGTGTCCTCCGGACCAAAGAGAAAAAGAACCATCCGGACTGTTAAAGGCGCAAAGTTCAAAAGCCAGCATGTGATGGTATGGGGGTGTATTAGTGCCCAAGGCATGGGCAACTTACACATATGTGAAGGCACCATTAATGCTGAAAGGTACATACAGGTTTTGGAGCAACATTTGTTGCCATCCAAGCAACGTCTTTTTCATGGACGCCCCTGCTTATTTCAGCAAGACAATGTCAAGCCACATTCTGCACATGTTACAACAGCATGGCTCCGTAGTAAAAGAGTGCGGGTACTAGACTGGCCTGCCTGTAGTCCAGACCTGTCTCCCATTGAAAATGTGTGGCGCATTATGAAGCGTAAAATACGACAACGGAGACCCCGGACTGTTGAACAACTTAAGCTGTACATCAAGCAAGAATGGGAAAGAGTTCCGCCTGAAAAGCTTCAAAAATTGGTCCCCTCAGTTCCCAAACGTTTACTGAGTGTTGTTAAAAGGAAAGGCGATGTAACACAGTGGTAAAAAGGCCCCTGTGCCAGCTTTTTTGCAATGTGTTGCTGCCTTTAAATTCTAAGTTAATGATTATTCGCAAAAAAAAAAAGTTTCTCAGTTTGAACATTAAACATCTTGTCTTTGCAGTGTATTCAATGAAATATAAGTTGAAAAGGATTTGCAAATCATTGTATTCTGTTTTTATCTACATATTTTACATAACGTGCCAACTTCACTGGTTTTGGGTTTTGTACATTCAAAGTCAGTGCAAAGACTTGAAAACGCATGAAAAGACGCCAATTTGCAACGGGCGACGCAAATCAGGCGAGAGACGCAGTGCGGCATTACCTGAATGGCCCATATGAATGGTGCGAATGCACAATATTCGCATTTAGCTCGACCTCAAAATATAATTTTTTTGTGAAAGGCTAGCAAGCTAGGCAGCAAACGAGCTAGCTGTGTTAAATTACTGGAACTCCGTTTCACACACACAAAAAAATAGTAATATAGGCACTGTGTTCATAAAGTAAAATGTTTGTGATGTTAGCATAGCAACATTAGCGTTGCGATCTTGTGGATGATTTTGGAAATAGTAGGAATTACCGCCCCCTAGGGTGTAAACAAGGCTAAAATGGCATTCCTACTGGTTGGCGGAGTGAATTCGCGTGTCAATTCTCCACCAAGTTGTTTGCTCATTTGAAGTGAATGTGATCTTGGCATGAACTTCAAAGCGATAAAATGATCCTGCGGTTAAACTCCCGTGAATAAAGTGAGGAGAAATTTTGAGTTTGAGTAAAATGCGAATTTCGTGCATTCACGCCGTTTGCACGCATCAGTTGTGTTGCGTTGCACCGTGTCTCCCATGGGATTCAAGTCGTCTATTGCGAATTAGCGTCTAGTGTCGCATGTATTTTCTCCTTTGCATGGACTTTGAATGTCATCTGTCCGCGCAAAGAAATTGTCTTGTGTTTGTTGGAAACGCGGCTTTAGAATTTACTCACTGAAAATCTATTGGCTCAGGGATCTGAGGTTTAAAGTAGCACTGCATAGGCTAGGTATCAGATTTAAAGTGTGGGGACGAAGTGTAAATTATGAATAAAATCAAAATGCAATGACTTTCAGATCACATGAGCCAATATGTTATTTACAATAGAACATACATAAACATTTCAGTTGTTGATATTTTACATTTTTATCTACAAAATAAGCTTATTTCAAATTTTCTGGCAGCAACAGGTCTCAAAAAAGTTGGGACACAGGCAAAAAAGGGCTGAAAAAGCAATTAATATATAAGAGAATCAGCTGAAAGAACATTTAACAAGTATTTAAGTTAACTGGCATTGTGTAACATGATTGGCTATAAAAGGGATGTCTTAGAGAGGCTGAGTCTCACAGAAGTAAAGATGGCCAGAGGCTCTCCAACCTGTGAAGGCTTGCGTAAAAAAAATTGTGGAATACTTTAAAAACAATGTTACTCAACGTCAAATGGCAAAGGATTTGAAGGTCTCATCATTGACCGTGCATAACATCATCAAAACATTCAGAGAAACTGGAAAAATCTCTGAGCGTAAGGGACAAGGCCGAAGACCTTTACTGGATGCCCGTGATTTTTGGGCCCTCAGACGCCACTGAATCACTCCCCGGCATGATTCTGTCATTGATATTACTAAATGGGCCCAGTAATACTTCAATGAACTACTATCTGTAAACAAACTCCGCCATGTCATCCACAGATGCCACCTAAATCTCTATCATGCAAGAAGGAAGCCACTGTTGAGCATGATCCAGAAGTGCCGCTGTGTTCTTTGGGACAAGGACTATAGCAAAGTGGCAAAATGTCCTGTGGTCAGACAAGTCCAAATCTGACATTTTTGGTGGAAATTATGGGCGTCGTGTCCTCCGGGCTAAAGAGGAGAAAGACCACCCCTCCTGTTATCAGCATTCAGTTCAAAAGCCAGCATGTCTGATGGTATGGGAATACATTAGTGCATTTGGTGTGGGACACTCATGTTTAAAAAAGCACAATGAATACTGAAAGATATATAAAGGTTTTAGAGCAACATATGCTCCCTTCCAGACAACATCTTTTCCAGGGAAGGCCTTGTGTATTTCAGCAGGACAATTCAAAACCACAAACTGCAGCTATTACAACAGCATGGATTCATAGTAGAAGAGTCCATGTACTGAACTGGCTTGCCTGCAGTCCTGATCTTTCACCGATTGAGAACATTTGGCGTAATTAAATGAAAATTCTGTCAAAGGAGACCCAAAACTCTCCAGCAGCTGGAAGCCCATATTAAACAAGAGTGGGATCAAATTCCAGTGGCTAAACTCAAGAAACTTGTCACCTAAATGCCAAGACGCCTCAACTCCGTGTTAAGAAGAAGAGGGGATGCTACACCATGGTAAACAGGCCCCTGTCCCAACTTTTTTGAGACCTGTAGCAGCCATCAAATTTGAAATGAGATCATTTTGTGGAAAAAATTGTAAAATTTTTCAGTTTCACCATTTTGCTTTATCTCAGTTCAATTGTGAATAAAATACTGGCTGGTGTGATTTGTAAGTCATTGCGTTTTGATTTTATTCACAATTTACACTTTGTCCCAACTATTTCGGAAATGGGGTTGTATAATAAACCTGAAAAAATTGCTTTTGTTTGATTCTATTCTAAACATTTTCAGTGAAACATGAATGCGGTTTGATGGATTGGCAAGTTGTTCAGGGTGGGTCCCTGCCTTTGCCCGTAGTCAGCTGGGATAGGCTCCAGCTCGCCCCGTGACCCTAGTGAGGAATAAGCGGGTATAGAAAATGGATGGATGGATGAATGCGGTTTGATGAATTTCAACTTTGCCAAACAGTTGGCACAGCTTTTTTTTTTTTACTTTTCCCTGGCTGCCATAAACTTCTGCTGAGGCGTCTTCGCAGTACTGAACAATGGGAGTTGTTATGGCTCAAAGCATGAGGTAAGTCAGAGTAGTAAGCGATTATTCTGGTAATCTCAGCGATTTGTCAACTCAGTCTTAGAGGAATTATCCCCAGAAGTAGCGGAGACTGCTAATTATGTGCAAATGGGGGAAATGCGGCCCTTCACGTTAGAACCTTGATGTGATGACAGTGATGTGGAGATGTCCAAGCCGAAGGTGAAGAGAGTGAAGAAATAGAAATGGACATCGATAACTGTTGATATTGAATGCTTGTGATGATGCTCCAATGTAAATTAATAACATTTTTAATAAATGGATTAAGAGTTTATTTTGGTGCTTACTTCATAATGGCAGTAGTCGAGGGCTAGGCCAGTAGACATGCCTAATTATTGCAACTGGGAGACCTTTTCGTTATTTACCTCTCGGCATAATATTGATAAATATCTTGATCTAGTTTATATTTTCATCAACTGAGCTATAACAATTTATAACCTCAGTGACTGTTTTATTTTAGAAAATGAAAACTGCAAAACCATGTTAATCACCACAGTCATTTTTTTCATTTATGTTTTTGGTCCGACCGCCGCCGCGCTGCCCTACGTGTTAACGAGATAACTTCAGTAATATTTCGATCAGAAATTTCTTGTTTTGCATATAAGTATCATCAAGAGGAAGAACTGATTCGATTTTGGACAATTTACAATTTCTAGATTGACCACCAGGGGCAAAAAACTGAAAAATCACTGTTTTTATCATATCTCTGGAAATATTTGTCTGATTGACCTCAAATCAAGTGCAAATGAAAGGTCATGACCTGAGAATGTGTCCCACGATGACACTATACCTGTTTGGTTCAAAATTTTGATACAAGCTGGAGCTTTTGTCATTTTTGCGATATCTTTGGAACCATTTGTCCAATTGACATGAAACTATGTGCAACTGCAAGGTCATGACCTTACAACGTGTCACATGATGACATGGTTCAATATTTTGCCACCAGGTGGCGCTTTGTGATGGAAAATTACCATTTTGGCCATATCTTCAGAACCATTTGTCCGATTGACCTGAAATTAAGTTCAAATGAAAGTCTATTCAAGGTCTATTCAAGGATTGGGGAATTGGAGGATTGGGGGCGTTCGGGGATATACCCCAAGCCGTCGCCTCCGACGGCATAAGCCTAGTTTTATTCTTAAATTCATTAATAAAGCAACTGATAAGTAGATTTTCCACTCAAGATTTATTTTTCAGCCTCAAATATAATGCTGTATTCAAATATAGATATCCTTTTAAGTTCAAGTTTGAAACCAAATCTCATTTTTAGAGAGGGCGTCTGTTAAAAGCAGTCTTCAGTAAAATGGTTACTATACAGGTTTCCAATCTGCCCTGGTCCTCTGTAGTTCCTTTGTCTAGAAAGCTCTCTGTAGTGCTCTTTGCAGCTTTTTGTCCTTTGGAAACTTAAATAAAGTTACTAACTCACTTCAGTAGTATGAACATCCATCCACAACACACCGAGACAGCATTTTTCAACTTTTACTCAACACTTCACCATTCGCAAATGCTGAAACGGGTTTGCTCACACACGGGAAATCTTACTGCAATGACATCACGCCCTAGATCAGAGTTTATGAATAAACATGGCGGCAGATTGAAATTCACAATTTGGATACATAAATGCTATTTTAGATAGAATGATGAATCTAGTGTATTTTCTTTCACAAATCAGATTATTTTTTATTTTATTGTGCCAAGTTGTACTGTCTTGATGTCAGCCACACTTTAACGAGCTAACCAGCATTTGTACAGTTTACCTATAATGTTAATGCAATAAGCTTCCTGCTAATATTAGCAATTTCTCAGCCAGGCTAACTTGTAGCTGTGCTGCTTTTTTATTGATTCAGAAATAATTAATGTTTGCAAGCAACTTACATAATTCATTGATAAGAGGTGCTTAATGCATTCAAAAGTGCTGTGCTAATGTCAGTTTTCTATCTGGCTTGCCAAATGGGTGGAACTTGGTTCACGTTTGCACATTAGGGAATGGGTCAGCTGACTTGAAATGGGTCAATGACGTGACATTGTTCGAGTGCACTACTTTGGTTTAAAATAATTTTTAATGATTCATAATAAGCATCATTTTATTATATAAAACCTGTTTAATTTGAACATATTTCCAATTTATCATAAAAATGATATATATTTTGCTTTGCCATCTCAAACCCTCAAAATGTCAGGTGGCGCAACTGTCCGAGAAAGTTAACACGATGCGAAATTTATTAAATATATAATTTAAAATATGAATTGATATAATATGGGGGAATAATTTTATTTTGAAAACCTTTCAAAGAATTAAAATTTAATAGTTTAATTGTTCATAAATTGTTTGGAAAACCAAAATGCCTGTCTCCTACAATAAAGAATCCATGAGTTACTTTTAATACCCAGCTCAATTATAAATAGTAATGTTTTAGGCAGAGTATACACTCTCAGGTATACTTACTAAAAAAAATCACTTAGAAAAAAAGAGGGAAGTGTGTTTTTTTTCCAAGAAACTTTTAGTTGCGCCACCTGACATTTTTTGGCTGGTGAAATTGCAAATGCAGTCTAAAACTGTAATAAAACCCTGGAAATGTTGTGCAACCATTAAGACTTGTTTAAACACACTCTTCCAACTTCAAATAAATGTATTCTGTACATTTTTAAAGATTTATTTAAAACGAAACATTTTAAAAGGCTTATTTGACATTGACCCAAATCAGAAATTTTTGATTTGGACAAATGCATGCATCTGAACATTTAAAGCAGCTTGGTAATTTTTGCTATGATCTCAGTAGGCTGGGTAAGTGCATCATTGATACTTTGATCATAAACCAAATAATGATTGAAAAGACAGCGGTCAGCATTCGCTAATAAAGAATGAGTAATTGGAGCACACGTTTTTGGCTGAAACGTTGCAAGTGGATGTAAGCCTCACAAATACGAAGTATTCCCCATTGGGCATTGCTCTTTCACTGAATAGCTGTGAACACAGTCCAGCCATACACTTGTTTTTTTTTGAATGTGTAGAAATTTAGCATTTCCAATCCCACCCGAATCTGGAATGCCTAATTCGAGAGCTATGTACAAGTTTTCTCGTATGTGACCCCTCGTTGCCAAATCGGGGGAGAGGGATAGTTCGCGGCTCTCCTCTGAGGCACGCGCCTGTCAACTACTGCTTCTTTACACTCATAGGTCAAAATTTTGCAAGTTCAGAACGAGGGCGGGGGATACCCGAACATGTGCAAGCATAGACTCTTACTGACAAGCGCCTGGCCGGCCAACAGGAGGAACATGAGCAATGAACAAAGCGCGTATTTTTTTTAATATCCCAACATGGCAGTCCCTTCCCAATTTGCATCCCTGCAGCGCGAAAGCCAATTGTAGGCCACTCTGAAAAAGCTGCCAACTACTGCTGGCTGGTACGACCAGAGATACAACCCGTTGTCACTACTGCTCCACAATGCGACGGCCTTAACCGTGGGAGCTAACCCGGTAGCTTGGTTTTAACCTAGTCTTGTCAAATTTCAAACTTCAAGTTTCCATGTAACTAGACGCCAAGTAGATGTGCATACAAAATGACAAGAGAGTGTGTGACTCTCTATTGACTCCAGAATTGAACATTTCAGTTGCATACGAAACTAAGCATTATAATTGGCATTGGTGTCTCATTTAGTTCTATAATCCCCAGGTCTCTGTTGCTTGCATCAGAGTAACAAAGACTCAAATGAACTTTAAATGGATGTAATGTGGCCTGATTGCTTTCGTTGCTTATCAATATTTTAACTGCTCACTATCGTGCTCACTATCCACAGGTATCTTCTATATTTTGTCAGATTTGGAATGGAAAGCATGCAACACTGATCAGATGTTTGCCAACTTTGCTTACAAGCAATGACAAGACCCTAGTTCTCTGCTAGGTTTAGTGAGCTGTCCCTGAGATGTTTTTGAATTTTCCTCCCGTGTTTGGCACAGAGCAAAATAACAAATTAACTGGTCATTTTTCTTACTTAAAATGTCAGCATTTAACAAACAGTGTTATAGTGTCATTGGGTGGCATAACCATTGCTGAATAAGGGTGGCCGCCACCACCTGCACCTATTGGAAGTTCTGCATAATATGGGTCAACAAGTTATTGTTCATGTGTTTTTAATGCGCTAGAGCTGAGCATCAATAATGTATGAGGGAACTGTGTTATCAAAAAAGGTAGCTGGCCCACCCAATTTTTCTCAGGCCTGCCAAAAATGTATCTCTATATATGCCACTAGAACTTCTGCATGAAGAACGGAAGAAAAATAAATTGCTATTGGGGTTTTTATTGTTAGCCCGAATAGCAATTATTAGTTTGTATCAGAACTCTGCTTCTCTGTGGCTCAGACTGTAAAGGCACCACCTGACTCCTGTTGGCAGAAAGGGGGGATAAACAAGTTTGGCTGAATTCAGGAGTTGGAATATCGAAGGTGGGACAAGTTAACTTGTGTGAGCTGGGTTGACTTGTGTTACCTCACAGTGCTTTCAAGTACAATCCACACCCTTGATACTGATGATTAAAGGACTGTAAATCTTGCAGCAACTGAAGTATATTTTATTGTTAAATAAACATCCCATCCATCCATTATCTATACTGCTTTTTCCTCACTAGGGTCACAGAAGCCTATCCCAGCTGAATATGGGCAAAAGGCGAAAGGCCCCAGGGCGGATTTGAACCCACAACCTTCTTGTGGGAAGGCACTAGAGCCACCCACTACGCCCTGGTGTCAAACAGATTTCAGATTCCTGCCTATAAGTTTCAGCCTGCAAGTTTTTGTCATGTATGTGCATGGAGTTTGAGATGGCTATAGCAAAACCGTAATCGTGGTCCATTAACCTTATCATGGTTGATGTTAAATTATTCTAAAAGGTCTTCTCTAATGTCATCGGATGCACAGTAATTTAGTCAAACAGTATTATGATGGAGCTGCTTAACTGATTGGCTGACATTTATCAGTCCACCTTGCCTCTGGGCGGTCATGACACCATGTGATGTCACAATGAAACCGACTTTGAAAAGGCTTGTAATGGCTAATTTGCTGTGCACCTTGGGACATATCAGGAGATCCTCAAGGTTATTTTACTGCAGAAAGATCAATGTTTGATTGAGCTTCCTGGCTGAGTCATATATATTGTGTAATATTCCCACTCAATTATTGAGCTTAAATTACAGCGCAACAGCTATATCTGTATCACACAATCGTTGCTACTAATTTCCATCAAATAATTTGTACATTTTATTAATGTTGGCTGTGATGATTGATTTGGGATGATGGGCAGATATAGCAGTTATGATATTATTCATTTTCACCCCAAGAGAATGTTTTTGAGATGAATCAGCCAACATACTGCCCTGCAGAAGGTGGTCTGAGTTCCAGCCTCTGCCCTCCAGCAGAATAGAGTCACTCAATGATGAAAAGACTGGAGCACTTTTTTTTGGCCCACCTGTCAGTCCTACTTCTTTTGCACATTAGGAAAGGACTGTACTGGAGCAAAAGCAACATACTGCGCTAGTAAATGAGAATTGATGAGAGCCCTGTGTACGATGGGTGCATAAAAAGTTTTGGTATTTGTGTAAAAGGTGATCTACAACATATTTCTGCTGTGAGCTTGTGTCCTAGACTGGCTCAAGGTTAAAGGTTCAATGTCATCTTTAATATCCCAGGGAAACTTATTGAACTGCCTGCAGTGAGCACTTAACCATCTAATGCAACTATAACTGGACAACAATTACGATGCAATGCAGGAAGATTACTTTGAATTATTCCAAAGGCCAATAGTAGCGGGGACAAATAAGTTGTTGGGTCTATTGGTCTTGCATCTTAGCAAATTCTGTCTGCAGCCAGACAGAAGCAGCTTGAACTATTTGGGCAGGGGGTGGCTAGGATCAGACTTCTCATGAGAAGAGAATGAACAGAATAATGCACACATTGCAGCTTGAATTTGTTGACAAGAGGAGAATTCTGGAGAGGTTTTTGGTGAGGCATCACAAACCAAGCAGCTCTGGAGGGTAGCGCTGAAGGACAATAAAGTGTATTCAAGTGAAAGTACTTTATGAGACCAACTAACATTTTGTTCACAATAGTGCCCTCTGCAGTCCAGTTGTAGAAAATGTTACCAAAACAAATGCAACTTTGCTTTAAAGGTCCCCTATGTCACCAGGTGCACAGCTAATTAGTAATTACAAGCCATTTCAAAATTTTTTCCCTCTTGACATCACGTGGGGAAGTAACCAACCAGAGGCAAGAAAAACTGATCACCTGCAGCCAAGCAAGCAATCAGATTTCATTATTCTGGGTGGTCATTTCCCCTTGTGAAGTCAGGTAGGGGAGACTGAACTGGCTCATAATGGCTAATTAGCTGTGCACCAGGTGGCATGATAGGGGACCTTTAAATGAAACACTGCCAGTCATAATAATCGTTAAGAGGAGGTATTTCCATTCTCTTCACTGCAAGTCTCAATGCAAGACTTTATGAAGAAGTGCACATGCCAGGAAACGGAATGAAGGAATTGAACAGCGGAATCCAAAATTACTTGGACAGAGACACTATATGAAAAGAATAAATACCGTCACATTAATCCTTAATCTCTACATTTACTGTTGAACATAAATTACAGTGCAGCAGCAATATTTACATCACACAATCTTTTCAGCTAGTATACCATTTATTGTTTGGAAATCAAATATGCTGCAATATTGAGCCAAAAAGCAAAAATTCTGTCAGTGTCTGAATATGTCTGGACTATATTGCGCCTGACAAGCATGAAGATGAAGATTATTTATTTATTTATTTATTGACAGTGCCCCCCCCAGTTTGGTTGAGAATTGATGTCCTGCTGTACACAAGCTACAGAATTAATTATATCTGTGCTCATGCGGCCATTTAACACTCTTTTTCTGCTATTTTAGATGGTTTCCCTCTGCAAATCATGGCATTAAAACCAGAAGGAGAATAACAGTCTTAGTGACTGTAGGTAAGTACATTATATCACAGCTTCGCAAGCAAAAGTCGCTTCCTTGTTCAAAAAGGTGAATATTCATAAGGCAGCTGGTCCTGATGCTATCTGTGGACGCATTTTGCGTCACTGTGCTGATCAACTCAGTGAGGTATTCACAGCACTTTTTCAGATGTGTGCAGAGAGTGGCTACTTGCCCCAAATATGGAAAACCTCTATTATTATTCCTTCCAAAGTCAAATCATCCAAGAGAATTTAATGATTTCAGGCCAGTTGCATTGACATCTCTTGTGATGAAAAACTTTGAAAAAATTTAAAAAGAAAAAGTGGTCTCCTTAATTGACGGCAGACTAGATCCATTGCAGTTTGCCTATCAAACTGATAAAGGTGTTGATGACGCAAAACTTTTCATTTTAGACCGAGCACTAAAGCACCTTGAAAAACCGAAATCCCACGTGAGACTTTTATTTGCTGATTTTTCTTCCGCTTTGAATAAGATGCAGCCCCATATTTTAATAGAACGGCTAGCCTCTAATTTTATGCTCTCTGATCAGATTTTATTGTTGCTTTTAAACTTCTTAACAGACAGAATGCAGCGTGTGTTTGTTAATGACCACATGTCTACCCCCATCATTTCAAGCACTGGTTCCCCTCAGGGCTGTGTTCTCTCACCATTACTTTTTATCATGTATACCAACAGCTGTAGAGCTTCACAAGAGGGCAGTCACCTAGTAAAATTTTCTGATGACAACGCCCTGCTGTCGCTTCTTCAGGATCCGCAATCGGATCATGGATCGGCTTTAAATGATTTTATCAAATGGTGTGATGACAACTTCTTGGATCTTAACGTAACAAAAACAAAGGAGTTGATCATCAATTTTAGGAATAATAGTGTACAGCCAAAAAACAGCATGATACATGGTGAACCAGTCCAAATTGTCGAAACCTACAAATATTTAGGAACCACATTTGACTCTTATCTTAAGTTTAATAAGAATACAGAGTCACTTGTCAAACGGGGACAACAAAGAATCCATCTTATGCGGAAGCTTAACTCTTTTAGTGTTCCTAAAACCATTTTATGTTCATTTTATTATTCTTTCATTGAGAGTCTTTTAACATTTTCTTTTATCTGTTGGTTTAATGGTCTGTCTGTGAAGGATAAGAACAGTCTGAATCAGATAGTGAGAATTTGCTCCAAGATTATTGGAGTCCAGCTAACTGATCTGAGTGTGCTCTGGAAGAAACGTGCAGTCCAGAAAGCGAAATGCATCATAAAGCGGGGAGACCATGTTATGTCCGGAGGATTTACCTTAATTCCCTCAGGGCGGCGCTATTATGCACCCCTGAGGTAGACGAATCGCTACTCAAACTCTTTTAGTCCTTCAGTTATTAGGCTAATGGATGCCAGTTTTAATGAGTAGGTTTGTGTTTTGTCGCTTTATTCATTATTTATTATCCTCTATTTATTCATTTTTATTCATTTTATTATTATTTATTTATTATTATTCTCCCCTTGATTGAATATTTATTATGCATATTTGCACAGATACAGGGTATCACTGCTGGGGAAACCATTGCTTAATTGACTCATTGACAATTGATTGATTGAGAGTTGAGTGTTGTCCGTCTGTTTAATGAATTATTGTTGTATTGTTGTGTGTTTATTGAACTGGGAGCTGTCAAATGAATTGCCCAAATGGGATAAAGTTTTCTGAACTGAACTGAACTGAACTGAACAGCTTTGCTGCAATATTGTCAACATTTTTGGTTCTATCAGTTAGTTTTGTGTTGAGGAATGATTAAGGAGTATTCCACCACTGGAAGGCTTCTAGTGGTGGAATACCAGGTATGCTCTTTTCAAAAAACTTTGCTGTATGTGCAGTAGACAGGCAAAAAAAAGAAAAAATTGACATTGGTGCTTCATGACCTGAGAAAAGAGAGTAAAAGGTTTGTGGTATTCAGTTTTGCACAAAAAAAATAGAAAACCTACGATAACCAGAACGCATTGGGTGCGTTGCTTTGCCAGCACTGAAAATTGGCAAGGCACAGAGCATTGCTTTACAACAATTATTATTGCTGACCTTTTCTCCGTCATTTTTCTTTTTTAACACATGTTCCAATGATGAGAATAATCCAATGGCAATTAAAGACTTCTTAATTCAATCTAAGGGCAATGATACGACAGGTTAAATTTAGTTCAGAAAGAAAATGTAGGCCTACTCATAAAAATAGGTCTGTGCTTGACGAAACTGCTATGGAATTTTCATGCTGCCTTACTGGCAGGTCAGGCGGTCTAACCTGTGCCTTATGATTGTTTAAATTAAAGACAAAGATTTTAAACTCCTTTGCACAATAAGGCTGATTGAAATTCACCAAATTGTGCGTCCAAATGAGTGATTGTAATCTTACCATAACAAGGAAAATTGCAACACCTGATGGTGTGAAGTGTTTGCAGAGTATTCTTAATGGAGAACAAGTTAGGACCGATAATAGTTGGGACAAAGTGTAATTTGTGAATAAAATCAAAATGCAATGACTTTCAAATCACACCAGCCAGTATTTTATTTACAATAGAACAGAGATAACATAGCAAATGTTGAAACTGAGAAATTGTACAATTTTATACATGAAATGAGCTCATTTCAAATTTGCTGGCTGCTACAGGTCTCATAAAAGTTGGGACAGGGGGGCCTGTTAACCATGGTGTAGCATCCCCTCTTCTTTTTAACACTGAGTGGAGACGTCTGGGCATTGAGGAGACAAGTTTCTTGAGTTTAGCCATTGGAATTTGATCCCTCTCTTGTTCAATACAGGCTTCCAGCTGCTGGAGAGTTTTGGGTCTCCTTTGACTGACTTTTTGTTTAAGTATGCGCCAAATGTTCTCAATCAGTGAAAGATCAGCACTGCCGACAGGCCAGTTCAGCACACAGACTCTTCTACTACGAAGCCGTGCTGTTATAATAGCTGCAGTAGGTGATTTTGCATTGTCCTGCTGAAATACACAAAGCCTTCCCTGGAATAGATGTCATCTGGAGGGGAGCATATGTTGCTCTAAAACCTTTATGTACCTTTCAGCATTCATGGTGATTTTTGAAACATACAAGAGTCCCGCACCATATGCACTAATGCATCCCAATACCATCAGAGATGCTGGTTTTTGAACTAAACACTGAAAAGAGGAGGGGTGGTCTTTCTCCTCTTTAGCCTGGAGGACACGACGCCCGTGATTTCTTACAAGAATGTCAAATTTGGACTCGTCTGACTACAGGACACTTTGCCACTTTGCTACAGTCCATTTTAAATGAGCCTTGGCCCACAGAACACAACACTGCTTCTGCATCATTCTCAATAATGGCTTCCTTTTTGGATAACAGTTTTTGGTGGCATCTGTGGATGGCACAGCGGACTGTGTTTATTGACAGTGGTTTCTTGGAGTATTCGTGGGCCCATTTAGTAATGTTAATGACAGAATAATGCCGGTGAGTGATGCAGTGGCGTCTGAGGGCCCGAATATCACGGGCATCCAGTAAAGGTCTTCGCCTTGTCCCTTGCGCACAAAGATTTTTCCAGTTTCTGTGAATCTTTTGATGATGTTATGTTCTGTAGATGATTAGACCTTCAAGGCCTTTGTAATTTGATGTTGAGGAACATTGTTTTTAAAGCATTCCACAATTTTTTTAAAGCAAACCTTCACAGGTTGGAGAGCCTCTGGCTATCTTTACTTCTGAGAAACTCAGCCTCTCTAAGACATCCTTTTTATAGCCAATCATGTTACAACCCTGATGCCAGTTAACTTAATTACTTGCTACATGTTCTTTCAGGTGATTCTCTTATATATTTTTTTTTCAGCCCTTTTTTTGATGGTGTCCCAACTTTTTTGAGACCTGTCGCTGCCAGAAAACTTGAAATGAGCTCATTTTGTGGATAAAAATGTAAAATGTCTCTGTTTCAACATTTGAAATGTTATCTATGCTCTACAGTAAATAACATATCGGCTCACGTAATCTGAAAGTCATTGCATTTTGATTTTATTCACAATTTACACTTCCTCCCAACTATTTCGGAATTGGGGTTTTACTAAGATAGAACGGGTCTCACAAATAAAAATGCATATTGCATGATTTCAGAGAGTACTGTAATACTGCCATTTTCAGAAGAAAACACTGTCGTTACTGCACTTACTCAACAGATCTCAGTTTCGCCCAGGAAGCTTCTACGGTTTATTCTTGTTTCTATTCGGGATCTTTTAGTTTCCAAAAATGCGGAAATACAATGTGTAGTTCGATCGACCTCCCAAGGGCTAGAAGTTGTCCGCCAGTGGATCATTTCTGATGAATTAACAGAAAATTCTCAGTCCAGGCAACACTGACTAAAATTAAACATCACTCATTTGCATATACTAACAACTATGCAATTATACAAAGCCAGTTGAAACTCAGTGTCCCTTTAAGGGTTTACGTACATTTACATTTCAGTTATTGTACTCTGGGATAAAATATCAAACTATCCATATGATTTTTTAAAAATGAGGGTTGCTCAGCATTCATGGTTTGTTTCCTCAGGCCAGTCCTGAGACAATTGAAGTTCATAAGAATATCCATAATGGCTTACTTTGAAATAAAATCACTGTGTTGCTGGGTAACCCACGGGAAAAAAAACATGTTGTGTTAAGCAGAAAAAGCAGAGAAGCACTAAGATTTTTTTCAGCTGGTAAACATAAAAAAATCCACACTTATCTGATGGGTGTGATTTTATATAATATTATCCTGGGGTTCAGGCCCTGTCCTACGTGAAGAGCTGTGAGTTGGTCTTGATTGTGAAAAGAGCTAAACAAATAAAATATAATTAAATTGAATGTATGGGTGGAATAATTTAACATATTTATTCAACTACAGCATACATATGCTGGAGAATCGACGGAGCGGGGGGATCCTCGTGAGTACAATAACGAATCAATTTTTTTCACATTATGAATGTGGAGCATTCCTCAATAATACAATTCTTTATTTTATTGTATTATTTTTGTTTCATTTAGGAGCACTTCAAATTGGAATGATGTCTCAACAATTAATCAAAGTCCAAGGGCTCCTTTGAACACAAATATACCATCCAAAATAGAAAGCCCTACAACAACTGAATCTGTGTCCAGCACAATATGTCCAACGACAGGAATTGTATCTCCTGCAAAAACTGAAACTCTTACTTCAACCACTCAGTCCACTACTACAAGATCTGCCTCTGAGGATGCTGAAAGTGTAACTGCAACCATGACAACTGCTTTGACTCCAAGCGCAGCTCCAACAGCAACAAAATCTGGAATTCAGTCAAGCACACATAGTCCAAGAACTACAACTGTATGTGTCACCACAACAACGGTTGAAGCTACATCCCAAGCACCAACCTCAGTTCCAAGCACCGCACAAAGGACAAATGTTCCAAATCTGCATGAAACTCCTAGAACAGCTTCATCTCTGAACCCCACAAATCTTCCAACTTCAACAACACCCTGCGCCACAAAAGCTCAGCAAGGGACATCAGGAGCACAAGCCCCAGCAGTTCGTCCAAGTGTAGCCCCAAGTGCTTCAACAGCTGTAACTGTAATTACCTCTGCAACAGCTGGGCAAACTACATCTGTGCCAACAACCATATCAATTTCTGTTACTACTGGCGAGGTTCAAACCACAATAAATGTCCCAACCACTCCAGTATCTCCCACAGGTTACTCTCCAATGAGTGCAGTTCAACCAACAACTATAACAATCACCACAACTTCAGGAGGCACAAGCTCAGTGGCAACAACCATAAGTATTGCTGCTGCAACAAATGCAGCTCAGTCCACGCAACTGTCTACAACTCCAACTCAAAGCCCAACAGTAACTGCACCTGCAACCACCTCAATTTGTCCAACATCAGCAACTGAATCACCCACTGCAAACGCTGTAGAAACTACAGCCACGACAACTGGTCCACCCATAAATGCACTTAAAACCACAATAAAAATGCCAAGCACAATGGAAAGCCCATCAAAAGTGGAATCTCTGACGAGTACAATCTGTCCAACAACAGCTGAAACTCAGACCCCAGCCGTGCAAACTTCTACCAGATTGACCACCACAACAATTCCTCCCACAAGTGCACCTGCAACCACCAAAAGTACTGCAAGTACTGTAGCCGAAACCACAGAAACATCTACCGCAATAAGTGCAGCATCTAGCCCGGAAATTTTGCCAGAAACAGAAGCTGCATCCACAAGTGCAACAAGTATAGCAGCAGCTCCAACAGAAATATCTACCAGAACGACTCCTGCTCCAACCACAATATCTGGCAAAACAACACTGGCACAAACGACAACAATTTCTCCTGCAGCAAGTACAGCAGCAGCTCCAACAACCGTAGCTGCCAGAAAAACTTCTGCTCCAACCACAACACCTGGTGAAACAACAGTGGCACCTACAACAATACCTCCAGCGACAAGTACAGCACCTATGACAACAATTGGAGCAACAAGTAATGCACCAGCCACAGCATTTACATCTGCACCCACAAGTGCAGCCAGTGCAGCAGCACCTCCTACAACATTTGCAAAAACACCTCTTGCTCTAAGCACAATATCTGGTGAAACAACAGTGGCACCACCAACAACAGTTTCTTCTATGACAAGTAAAGCAACAACAACAAGTGTTCTGAAAACAACTGAAGCATCAACGACAACACCTGGAACAACAACTACTGCACCAGCCAAAATATTTACTACAGCTGCATCCACAAGTGCAACAAGTATAGCAGCAACTCCAACAGAAATATCTACCCGAACAACTCCTGCTCCAACCACAATATCTGGCGAAACAACACTGGTACAAACGACAACAATTTCTCCTGCAACAAGTACAGCAGCAGCTCCAACAACCGTAGCTGCCAGAGCAACTTCTGCTCCAACCACAACACCTGGTGAAACAACAGTGGCACCTACACCAATACCTCCAGCGACAAGTACAGCACCTATGACAACAATTGGAGCAACAAGTAATGCACCAGCCACGGCATTTACATCGGCACCCACAAGTGCAGCCAGTGCAACAGCACCTCCTACAACATCTGCAAAAACACCTCTTGCGCTAAACACAATATCTGGTGAAATAACAGAAACAACAACAGCATCCACCACAGGTATTGCAACCAGAACTGAAGCATCAACGACAACACAAGGAATGACAACTACTGCACCAGCCTCAACATTTACAACAACTGCATCCATGAGTACAGCAAGTACAACTGTAACACCAACAACAATATCTGCCGAAACAACTCCTGCTCCAGCCACAACATCTACTGCATCAACATCGGCACCAAAAACAAAAATTTCTCCAGCATCAAGTGCAGTAATTACCAATGCAAGTGTTTTGACTGCAGCTACAACGCCGATACCAACACCTGCAGCAACATCCGCTGCAGCGGCAACAATTGCTTCCACACAGGCAGCAACTTCAACGGCACCACCAACCAAAATAGATGTAGAAACAGCTACTGCTGAAACAAAAACAATTTCAATGGCTGAAACGGCACATCAAATCACAGCAATTGCATCAACAGTTGCCGCACCAACTTCAACAAGCGCTCCAACAACTACTACACCTCGGGGTCAATCCACCTCTAATCTTCTAACCATTACTAGTAAAGCTGAACGAACAAGTGAATATCTGACCACGAGAGAGACAGAGACATTAGCAACAACCCCAATATCAACTCCAACTGCAAGTTCACATATGTACTCTGGAACAAGCAGCTCTATTGCAACTCAAACCACCTCAAGTCCACCAACAACGTATGTACAAATTCTATCATTTGTGTTCAAGTGTGTTTCTATCAATTAAAATTGCAACCCGGATCCTTCTTGAATGGACCATTCTAATGTTGTCTCTGCATGTTTCAGCAGCAAGGGCACGTTTATTATTTTTATCCAACTTGTGTTCCACACGAGTAAGCCTGTCCCCAGCAAGAGTGAGATTCTCAAAATTGTCCAGAAGTACTTGGCGGCATATTTTTGGCTGGTCGACGATCCAGTGAGAGTGCAGCGTAGTATAATGCAGATGAATGATCCTGTTCCAGCGGATGATGTAACTTACGAGAGTAAGTTATATGTTGCTTTCTCATTTTCATTTAGTCCTTGTGATCTTCCTCTGTATATACTAACCAACAGGTTAATTTCACTCCTGCATTTGTACCGTTTTGCTGATATTTAAACAATCATTCTCTGATTTTGTTCACCTCTTGGAAAGTGGGCCAGTTTAAAAAAAAAAAAAAAAAGAATCCCACTGATTTTAACTCTATTCCCCATAATGACTACATACAGTGCCCTCAATAATTATTGGCACCCCTGGTTAAAATGTGTTCTTTAGCTTCTAATAAATTCATTTTTTTTCTGCATAATATAGGACCACAATGAAAAAAGAGGAAAACCCAACCTTTCATTCAAGTGCATTTATTCAGTGGGAAAAAAATCCCACATTAAGAAATAACTCTTTAACAGTGAGCTTTGGAGAACTTTTTATTTCTCTTACCATCCTCCTCACTGTGCGTGGTGACAAAATAACCTTGCGTCCTCGTCCAGGCTTGTTTACTGCTGTTCCAGTTGTTTTAAACTTCTTAATGATTCCTCTGACAGTAGATATGGGCAGGTGCAGGAGAGTGGTTATTTTCTTGTGGCCATTGCCTGACTCGTGAAGGTCGACACACATCTCCCTTACTTGAATGGTGTGTTCCTTTGTCTTTCCCCATGTTGAGGAGTGGATAAGAGAAATGGCCACTGTGTCACGTCATATTTATACCCTAGGGAAACAGGAAGTGATGATTTACTAATTAAATGTTCCTAGATACTCTGATCAACTTTGTAAACTACTGTAGAAATGTAGAAACTACTGTAGAAACAGAAATACTTCAATTACATTTAATTCCTAGGAATTGTTAGGGGTGCCAATAATTGTGGAACAGGTGATTTTATGAAAAATTATTATTTCTTAGTCAGGAATTTGTTTCCCCTTAAAATTCACTTGAGTTGAAGGTTACATTTTTCTACAATTTCTAGTGTGAGAGTATGCATCTGCAATAAAAATGTAATTTATTTTAAGGCTATTAACACATCTTAACCAGGGGTACCAATAATTATGCAGGGCACTGTATGACACCTATATACATATTAAAGGACCTTTTCCCTAGACTCCCCATTGATTGAAAAAAAAAAGGGGGGGGGGGGGGATCGCCTAGGTGTCTAATGTCATCTGCATTGATATGGCAGGGTCGTCATTTGTAGTCATTTTGGGGAATGGGAGGTGGGAGTCTATGGGGAAAAGAGTCAGTGTAGACCCTACATTATTTATGCATTTATTCCACCAATTCTCAATTATGATGTATGTAGTTTAATATGCAGTTAAGGAATGATGTGAAATTTAAATCATTTTAATTTGTTTTCTCAGAATTATCTGATAATTCATTTGCCATTGGACTGCACTATGAGATAAATAATGTGAACCTACCACAAAATGCTGAACCGAGGAATGATCTGTTCAAACTCATCCAGGACTCTATCAATGACCTGGTGAGTCTTGGCATTCTTTCTTGTATATGTAATGCTCTGGAAACTTAGCTGTTAAGCTCTGTTAAATTGCTCTGAATTGCCGCTCCAAATCAGTGCATCAGTCATGAAGTTCAACCCCAATTACAAAAAAGTTGGGATGCTGTGTAAAAATAAAAGCAGAATGTAATGCCTTGCAAATTTCATAAAGTGACGTTTTATTCACAATAGAACACAGATAATATATCTGATGTTGAAAATAAGACTTCACCATTTCATGAAAAATATTAACTCATTTTGAATTTGATGGCTGCAACGCATCCCCAAAAAGTTGGGGATCATTTGTCCCCTCTTCTTATAACAACAGTCTGTAAATGTCTGGAAAGTGAGGTGACCAATTGTGGGAGTTTTGGGAGAGGAATGTAATCCCACTCTTGTCAGATGTAGGATTCTAGCTGCTCAACATTCCTGGGTCTCCTTTGCTGGATTTTTTGTTTTAAGATGCGCTAAATGTTTTCTATTTGTGAATGGTCTGGACTGCAGGTAGGCCTCATACTAAGATGCGCTAAATGTTTTCTATTTGTGAATGGTCTGGACTGCAGGTAGGCCTCATACTCTTCTGCAAAGCCATACTGTTGAGATGGATGCAGTATGTCGTTTGGCATTGTTTTGTAGAAATACAAAGGCCATCCCTGAAAGGGACACTGTCCAGATGGGAACATATGTTGTCGTAAAACCTCTATATACTTTTCAGCATTGATATGCCTTTCCAGATGTGTAAGTTCCCCACGCCATAGGCACTATTGCAACCCAATATCATCACAGATGTAGGCTTTTGAACTGTGTGCTGATAACAAGCTGGATGGTCCGTTTCCTCTTTAGAACACAAGATACAGCATCTGTGGTTTCCAAAAAGAATTTCAAATTTTGATTCATCTGACCTTAGAGCAGTTTTACATTCTGCCTCAGTCCATTTTAAATGAACTTTGGCCCTGAGAAGACGGCTGCGTTTCTGGATCGTGTTCACATATGGCTTCTTGGCATGACACGGCATTAGCTTGCATTTTTAGATTGCACGGCGAACTCACTGGGTTCAACAATGATTTCTGGAAGTGTTCCTGAACCAATGCAGTGTATTCCAGTGCGGGATGTGGGCTTTTTCACCTTTTGTCAAGTATAATTTTGCGTGTTCAAGGGAGAGAGTGACTAGAAATAAGAGAATTGTAGACCAAATGTCGAAAATAGTTGTTTATAGCAGACAAAGAGTAAAAAATTACAAACTGTAACAAGAGGGATGTTCTCAGCCACAGTTCGGAGAGCGCTCTGCTCGGGCGTTGCCCGGGCATCAGTTCTTATAGTCCACAGTCCTTTAGATGCACATCAATTGGCTGTAGATGTGTCTGTAACCGCAGTTTAATCAGCTCCCGCCTTTCTACATAGTATTGTCCAGTCCACTTTGGACAGGTCACTGAGAGGCGGTTACGGGATACCTGATGCCACTTCGGACTGCTCCTTGGGCGTTGTCTTTTGGCAGGGCGCCAGCATTTCTGTGCCACTCTGTACCTTGCTCCTCCTGTACAGCTTCTCTCATCCACTCTCACACATTCTGGGTAAATAGGTTTATGAGCTTTGGGGTATTGACAAAGAAGATGTTTTAAGCAGTATATAATAATAATGATAATACAAAAGATGTTTTGATAATAATTCAGATGATGATAAGATGATAAGAATACAAAAGATGTATTATTCCACAACTCCCTCTTTTGGCTCCATTTTATGGGGGCAACACTAAGTGCTGAAGCGATTACATTCTCACCCTTTTGTGCTGTGAGCACCTAAGTTACACATTGCTATCAATGGGGTGATTGCATTAGCATCCTAGCGCAGCAAAGCAAAACCTGACCTCTGGGCTCTACTTGACCACTGGGACCCCTTCTTGGGTGCCCCTCTTCACCCCTTGACAACTCAGGGATCCACATGACCATGGCTTGGCCATGACGCCACTGGGGGTCGGCTTGGCTTGTAGCTGGCCCAGCATCCGCTCCAAGCGAAACCCTTTGGTCCTACAGCTAATCTGCATATTCCAGCATTTTAATTTTACTTCATATGGGCACATGTCAGCCACTATCACGGAATATGGATCTAGCACATGAGCACACTGTATCGATATAAATTTAGTGGGTCAATACCCTTCATCCACTCAAATCTCATTCACACTCCTCCTAAAACAACCCCAGAATCTCCTGGCAGTAGGCTCGCTGAAATTCAGGATCAGTCAGAAGTTGTTTTCTGAGGTTAGGCAGCTCTAGGCGATACTTCTCCGCCCACTTCCAGCAAGCCCAACCTGCTCCTCCACCTTGTCCATGTTTGCAGTAGGGATTTCCAATGGGGCAGTTGGGCGTGTAGGGTTCTGGACGACACACCCACTCGTCACTTCCTGCCACATCTCCGGTTACCTGTTGGTACAGTAACATAGTCGCCTCGTCGGGCGAGGTTAGGGCAAGTCCCCCGGCCTCCAGGCCTATGGGGTCATCTCGGTACTCATCTAACTCAATATCTTCCTCAGTGTCATCGGCTGGGTCTAAACAGCCCTCCTGTCATTGAACTGCTTGGTATCTGGGTGGATCCTCTCTAGTTAAGGCCTTTTCAATTGTTTTAGTCACCAAAGTACGTATGCAGGGTAAACAACAACATCCGCAAATTATGAATAGGGACCCCCCTACTATGATTCCTAAGAGCAACTGCCCAATGAGTGCTCCCCATCTACCGAAGGTCTCATTTAGCCAGGAGTTAGCAGGGTTACTTACTCCTGACTGCGCCTTCATTTCATTTGCCAGTGCTTTCAGTTTTTTCAGACTCCTAGTGAGTTTCCCATCCGGGGCTGTGTTGTTTGCTATCTCTGTGCAGCATTTGTTTTTGAACATTGAACATACACTTAGATCCTTCGAACCAGGATCGGCACCACGGGTTGTTTGTGGGAAAACCCCAAATGAACTGGCAACCATACACATCATACCCCCTCCATTTGGAGGAGTCAGTACCACAGTTGATTACGCTACATAAATCAAATTGAAATGTGTTCTCACTGTCCGGGTTCACCTTTAAAATTACCGTGGCTCCACAGGGGTCTGAGTTCACTGTTGCTGCATCTGTTACCATTACCAAGGCCAAGATTACTATAGTATTTGCTATTTTTATGTTATTTTTGGAACGTGCATTGAAGTTAGTCTTGTCCGTGTGTTCCGGTGATGTATGTGATAGGACCCAATGATGAATATACTGCAAGACCAGGCTGGAGAATGCTCCTCCTGCCATTAGTCCTCCTACTACTGCCGCTACCATCAACATGTCTTTCGGAAATTCTTGGTGTGGTGTAGGTGTCGTGTGGGCATCTTTCTGAGTGCGTTCAGTGTACAGCAAAGCGCCAACAAGAAGTAAAGAAAATCCTACTAGGAGAGCTAATCCCTCCTTCCCTATTCTTAGCTACATGTCATTATGTTTCCTCACCCTCCTTCGATTCTCCACCTCCATCTTCCTCGTTAATGTCCTGCAACGACAACAGGTTAGTTCTTACCTGCTCCAGTGACTGCTCTGGCGGTCTTGCTTTTGCACAGTGTGCAAAATGATGCCAGGTCTTATCTCCCTCCTTCTCGACCCGCACTGCACGGTCAGAAACCTCAGTGATCTTGAACGGTCCTGTCCAGATTGGTCCGTCCCAGCGTGGATGGCCTGGTGCCTTTAACCAGACCCAGTCACCAGTGGTCACCCCTGGGGCCGGGGTGCCGTTGTCCTTGTCTCCTGTGGAATTTACTGCTTGCACCTGGCGAGAGAAAAGCTTAATCATGTTGCCCAAAACCCGCATATATTCCAAAAGGGTCTTTTTGCAGCAAGGCTGCGGTGGGGACCACGTTAGGGTCTCCCAGGGGTTCAGACATGGGCCTTCCAGTAAGTAGTTCATGTGGTGAAAGAAACGTGTCCTTTGCTGGTTGCTTGCGCATAGAGTATAGTGCCAGTGGGAGGGCCTCACCCAGGTCAAATTAGTGGAATACATGGCTCTTGCCAGTTTTGCTTTCAGGGTTCCATCGTTTCTCTTCACTAATCCAACGGATTGCGAATGATATGCACAATGCTTTTTCAATCCTATTCCCAATTTTGCTCCCAGGTGGGTCAACACTTGATTCCTAAATTCTGACCCATCTTCACAATACAATGTCTTTGGAATTCCCCACCTAGGAATAATTTCTCTACTCAGGATTTTTGCTACTGTGATTGCTTCCATAGCTTCTACGATTTAGAAAAAGGTCATATCAATACTAACGCATACCTCTTCCCCTCACACGGTCTTAGATGTACGTGTGGAATGGCCCAGGGGTGTAGGGATTGCCCCTTCTGTACTACTACTCATCTTTGTCATGTTGGACATTTCTTTGGAAAAATGTTAAGTAAGTGATAGTAACTTTGCTCTGTTGCTCTATTAACCCCTTGGTCCCTCCTCTTAGTACATGGCACTGCCCATGCACCACCAAATCTGCAGCAATATGGAAGAGGGATTTTGGCAATATAGGCTTACCATTGGGTCCTACCCACCCGTCATCACTGTATTATGTTCCACGTAATGTCCATTGACATTTCCTTGTGGGGGAGCAGCATCATGCTCTGCTCACAGCAGGTCACATGAGATTGAGTCCTCAGATTGGTGTAACAGCCCCACAAGAGTGTGCTTGGCTGCTGCCCTTGCACTTCTGTCTGCAAACGCGTCAGCCAAACTGATTGGGTCCACATGTTTGGTGTACAGAGGGCCACAATCAACACAGATTCATGAGTACAGACAGCATATCCAACACATGGGTTGCCTTTATCGACTCTTGATACTGAAACATCAATAAAGTACTCAATCTCAGGATTTGATAGAGGGGTGTCCTTGAGTCCAGGCCATGCAGTCTTATTAGATCGGACTTCTTCGAAACAATGGGGACAAAATGTTTTTTTTTCTGTCAATGAATTATGATTAAGCAATCCACCGCAGTCTAGAGTTCCACTAAAAGCATGGGGTATTAGCCCCAAACATTTTGACTATTTCCCATATCATCAGCAGAACTGGGTGGAGTTGCTTTAGACTGTTAGAATTTGCAAATTTTTATTCACAAAAATTAGAACATATAAAATTTTCAGCTCATAGTTTTCCCTTTGGGCTCCCAGCACATAAAGGTCAAATCAGTTAGTACCTTTTATTTTAAAGTCCCCATCCTTCTCACTACTAGTCGGAGGAAAAGGTTTTTTCAGCCGAATCAAAAAAATAAATTTAAAATGTGATCACGTTATTTGTCGACTTTTTCAATTATATGGTGGTCCACCTTTTGAATTTAGTCTCGTGCTAAAACTCCAAGTTGGATTTCCCCAAATCTATTCTAGAACTCCGCAGCTGAATCTTAGCTGGCCAGCAAATCACCTTCAAGGTTTTTTTTTTTTTTTCATATCTTCTGCAGTGAGTCCGGAGAGGAAACGTTTCAATTGAATGAGTTAGATGCATACAACAATGAACAAAAAGAAAAAAAAACAAACAACTCCATCAACATAATTTTTTTGCTTTTCCTCTCGCTTGGGTCCTGTCCTGTAAAAGTTAAATAAACTTAGGAAGGTTATTTGCCGCTCAGTTTCTTTGCCATGTAGAAACCTAGTTCCTGTTCAAAACAGAGAAAAGATCTTTCATTAATCATACTTTGCATTTCTTTGGTCGGGAAACCTTTCAGTCACATTTCTTCTCCTCATTTGGAATAAAACTTGGGCTTCATGTTACTCCTTTGCAGGGGAGAGCTTGTTAAATGTATGAAGAAAATTTCATGTGTCATCGCATTGCTTAGACCTCTATGTTTTATACTAATATAGAAGCTCAAGAACCACAAATATAATTGACAATCAACATTGGGCCCACCATACAAATATTTTAAAAAGATGTTGTGTGTATTGCATTTACGCAAAGCCACATGAAAACGCACTTACGCAAAGCTACATGAAAACGATCTGTATTTTTATCACTCAAGTTCCACAAAGGACAACCATAAAAACTAATGCAAAATGAGGGAAATAAACAAATTTATAACATTGATATTACAGCCTCTAAATTTAGTTAAAATAGAGCTCATCAACCGCCTTTTAATACGCTTTGTTGAATTATTTTACATAACCGAATGACCTAAATGCTGGATAGAATTCTCATGCTTAATCACCTCTCCATTCAAGCATAAACGTATATATCACCATCACTTGATGTGTTTGGAAATACTATCACATGACTTTTAAGTGAGTTAAATTTAACACTGTTCTCAAGGCCAAATTCCTCACAAATTCCCAGCAAGCGTTTTGTGGCATTGTTTGATAGCACACCAATCTCACACAGTCTAGTTATTCACAGAAAACTGCTAAGATTTTCTCGCTCTTTGGAGTTTATATATTTGACAAATTCAAATGGAAGAATTTCTTAAAGCTCCACTGGTGTCTTTCTCTGCAGTGGGCAACTACTGTCAAATATTAGGGCATTTAAATATTGGGCCTTGTCGTGCATCAAATGGTTCATTTTTCTTTTAAACTGAATCTTATATTTTAATCTCACTTATGTTCATTCTATGTTGTTTTGTATGTGAAGCTTTCAATACATGTAATCACCTTATTTTACAGGACTAGGCAATGAATTTCTTTCTCTTACATTTATCATTTTCCCAGATCCTCACCCTTTAATCAAGCAATACAATTAGCCACAACATTAGAAACACTTTTCCACTTTGGTGCAATTGCTGTGCAGTTCTGCAATTTCGTCCCTCTACAACTCCACAGCCATTAAAATGGCTAAACTCTTGCTCTCTGTTTACCACCCAAATTAATGCCACTTACTTTAACTAATCACAGCCATTAAAATGGCTAAACTCCTGCTTTAACCGACTCCACTTACACCAACCTCACTTACTCGAACCAACTAATTTCACTTACTCTGATCAACTTCACTTACTCTGATCAACTGATTTCACTTACTCTGATCAACTTTACTTTTTACCAATCCTGCAATTACTCTAAGAATTTCATAAAATACTGTAAATATAGGCTAATCAATGAGCACCTTTAATCCATATTGAGTAAATGTTAATTTTATCATGGACATCTATATGAGCACTTCATGGACTGAGTGGTGCAAGCTACACACTTAGGGCGATTATGATACGTTGATCTCCACCTGGGCTCTGAGCTCCCGCTATGCAGAGCAAGTTTAGGGATGGCCCTCTTTCCTCTATGGGTTCTGCAGATGTGTAATCTACACCCCTTGGGGCCCAAGTTTTCGTTACCCTGTGTAAGGTGAAGTCAAGTTGCAACTGTGTATACCAGTGTATTGGTGGGCCGTATGTCAAGAAGTCAGAGGTGCGTGTCCAGTCCTGGAATGTCCCACAGTCAACCCTTGTCTGAACTACTGTTCCCAACACCGGGGTGGGCTGAAGCTTTTGGTAAATTTCTCTTACGGATGGAGAATACCTAAATAGTTTCCCTAATTGTGCCTCGATGTCTGGCACCTGTCTGGGGCAGACTCGCTCGATGTCATGCCAGTACAGCACACATATACCATTGCACAAAATTTCACCAAATTCAGTAGAGGTGTGGCCGTCTATTGCATTCCACCAAAGGGTAACAAGGTCGCCTTCTCTTAGGTGTTTTAATTTAGGAGTTCCCCTCTTAAATTGGTCCTGCATTTAATACGGTGATGACAAAGTGTTTTACTATGTTTTTGATAAGTTATTATTTTTGCCACAGTTTCACTTATTTCTAATTATCAAACTTCAGACTCCAGACATGGAGAAGAAAATCTCTCTCGCTATTTCACTTGTGAGCTCATTCACTCTCTAGACTGAGTGATCCATTCAACCGTCCACTTCAGGAGCGTTTCCCCCCGAAATCTAGATATTTTCTGTCACAAATTTCCACTGCTGTCTCTTGATTTTTCCCTATTACTGGATCTTGCGGAGCTTGCACTTTTAATCACTCTCTATAGTTCACCACAAACTCCTTTTCCAGCCTTTAGTAGAACAACCGCTATTCTGCTTTACTTAGTGTTTTTTTTTTTTTTTTTTGACAAAACTGCTTCTTTCTTTCATCACACAGTACTTTCCACAGGCAGCAATCGTACCCGCAACTCCCTTTGCCTGAGGAATGCCAACCAGATAACTCCCGCTGTAGTCACTCATAAACTAATTTTCGCCAAAAAGTCTTTCATATTATGCTGCCAAATTTCTATTTAGAAGTCCTTCTCAATATACATGCAACAACTTTTTTACTTCACTGAGATTTCAGGTGCTTTTCTGCTTTTAACACTGCACTTCTCTGTCTTGGTCTTGTACTCTGGGCAGATCTGCTCTGCACCTGGCAGCAGAGATAAATCCTTATCAGTGGCAAAGAGCTCTAGCCATGAACACTCTATAGTTTGCACAGAAGAAAAATTCCTCATTTACAGTCAGCACTTCACATTAACACTATATTAACTTCATTATTATTTACATAGCGCTATATTATTTACAGTTTCAACTGGTTCTGATCGAATAAGTTTTATCACACTTTGGGGTCACATTCGAATTTTGTTATTGTGCATGTACAAATTATGATAAAAATTTCAGATGAACGCGTTTTACTTAATTTTTCCTTTTAGCTGACCATTCACTGTTTACAACAGTTTCCCATAAAATCCCATTGCCAGTATCAGTATTATGAATATTGGTTGCAATCCACCAGTCAAAATCGATTCCCTCTCTGCCTTATACGTCTGCAGAGAGGGAATCTCAGAAGTACAGCATTGCGTCGACCAATATTCTTCTGCGTCGTGTGAGAGAACACAAAAACCCACAGTTCTGCAAACCGGAGGTTCCCACTGACTGTGCACAAGCCACGGGGCTGTGCAAACAGCCCTCTAGTCAGTTGGTTCCTCAAATAGCGAGTATCACTCAATCTGGGTGTGCAGGCGATTTTGTGACACAGACTCAATTTGCAGAATTTAATTTGTCCCTTTTCACTCTCTACCACCACCAGCGTGGATTTACAACAAAATGTACATTTTCTAAGAACGCATTCCAGAAGGCACGGCCCTTTAGTTTTGAATATTTTAAGGTGTATGATTTTTTTTAAATTTTTTTTTTATATCATACCCTCGTGTGTATTTATCCCTGGCGGTTTGAATCCGTTAATAGGAGTACTAAACTGGTTAAATCCACTGGCAGACGTCCGTCCAATAGACTCAATTCAGCCCGTTTATTCCTACCTGGACTTCAACAGCGCCCACACGTGTCAATTATAATACCCTGTGCGTATTTATCCTCGGCGGTTTGAAGCTAGTTCAACCGCGCCAGCGCTTATCTCTCACATGGGACTTTCTTTATCGACTAGTCGTTTTAGGACGTTGGGTTCTGGAATGTACCCTTTCACAATACTCTGTGTCTGCTACTCAAATCATACAAAAGTGTAATAATTCAAAGCCTTCACAATTTTACATTGAGGAACATTTTTCTGAAATTGTTCCACAATTTTTCGAGGCAGTTTCTGACAGATTGGTGAATCTCAGTCCATCTTTACTTCTGAGAGACTCTGCCTCTCTAAAATGCTCTTTTTTATACCCAGTCATGTTGCCAATATACCCAGACTTGTTGCCAATTAACCTAATTAGTTGCAAAATGCTCCTCCAGCTGTTTTTTTATTAGTACCACTTACTTTTCTAGCTTTTTGTTGCCCCTCTCCCAACTTTTCTGAGATGTTGCTGCCATCAAATTCAAAATGAGCTAATATATTTCATGAAGTGGTGAAATGTCTCACTTTCAACATCCGATATGTTGCCTATATTCTATTGTGAATAAAATGTGGGTGTCTGAGATTTGTAAATCATTGCTTTCTGTTTTAATTTACAATTTACACAGCATCCTAACTTTTTTGGAATAGAGGGTATCGCCAATACAAAAAAAATGCCCGGATATTGCATTCGTACCCCGTTTCAGATGCATTATGGGATAGTTTGGTGACCCAGTCACTTCCGGTCTCAGCAGAGACCAACAGTAACTGAACGGTAGTCATTAAGTCCATGGCTTGTTACTGAGAAGCTGCTATGTGTTCGTCGAATGAAAATAAGCTGAAAAAAACCTCAGAAATACCCCTGGATGAGAGACTTATACACACAATGACTGTATATATCCATGCGTGCATGCTTTATCAAACTATATTTAGATCATGGTCATTGAGAAATGTGATCTAAGTTACCTGATGAAAGTAAATAAGTTTCAGCCATAGTTAGATATTTTGCCAAAAGTGCTACATCCTGGCATTTTTTTCGTATTGGCGATACCCTCTATTGCAGTTGTAGAATTACTAGTTTAAAAGATTCTGAAAACTTGCTCCTCAGCCTAGTTACTCAAACAAATGTTCAATTTATTCAGGACAAATACAGCAATTTCAATTACATTCTCTACTAAATACTTTATAAAGGGGCTTTTGCATTCAGGCATCTTCTGTACTTCTGAGGAAATAAAATACATGGAAATTTGTATCTTATAATTGTTTACCATTCATCAGTGATGTCTTTATCACTCAAAGCTATTTTTCATAGTTTTTTTTATGGCAAAATTAGCTACACTGAAGATCCCAGCAACTGGCTTGTTAATTGGGTCATTCCGTACTAAAACGTACAATTCACTGTGTTGCATAAGAATGATCAATAGAAATTTTTCAAAGAGAGTTAAATGATTTGCATTGTTCATATTTATTCACTCCCGGATTGAAGATATAAATAACAAAAAAAACAGAGTCATCGGTCCAACAACACAGCAGAAAAAGTGGTGTCCTAATGTCAGCCAAGGCATTGTGAAAGCCATATTTTGCGACAAAATTTGGAAGCCAACTTCATGAAATGCTCATGACATGTCTGTTATGTTATAGACCCAATTTGTTATGACATACAAGACAGCAAGGGATGACAGACAAAAATTTAAAACTTAACAGATTTAATAAAACCAAAGCACTGAACTAATTTACAATCTAATCCAATGGTTCTCAAATGGGGGTACGTGGAGGTACTGCAGGGGGTACGTGAAGCTATTCAAAATATCTTTAAAAAATCAGTAGGCTCATCCTAATAATAAGTCTTGGGAAAAATTATTTTGTAAAAAGTTTGATAAAATATAAATGTGTGTTCATGCACTGAATTTTTGACAACACTGTAACTATGGAGACGTGGCTAAAGCGCAGCAGCAATGCTGCTGAAAATACGGGTAAACAAGTGAAAAAGAAGGCAAAACCAGAGCCGACGAAGTACAGAAAGTACATGGAAGAGAATGTTTTAATGGGTTTTACATCCACAAGCTCTGACCCACCCCAGGCACTGTGTTTTTTTTTTTTTTTTTTTGTGGGGAGAAATTAGCCAACGCTAGCATGAAGCCGGCACATCTCCAGCGGCATCTCACAAAACATGGATGTCACGTTAGTAAGCCACCAGCGTTCTTCAGGAGAAAACTTTCTGACTTCAACTCTGGTAGTCACCGTCTTCTGTTTTTCTTTTTTGTTTCTACATGCAATGTTTGCAATATGAAAGTATTTGTCAGGTTCACTGATATAAGTTGTTTGGCTTTAATAAATCAGACACTGATTTTACAGCACTGTACCTCTTTTTTCTTCCAAAAATGTTTTGCTCGTGTCAGGGGGTACTTGACTAAAAATATATTTCTAAGGGGGTACATCACTGAAAAAAGTTTGAGAACCACTGATCTAATCTACTGACCAAGATTGACATAAAAAGGATATTTACAGTCCCTTTAAGATGGGGTTGCTTGGTGATGTCCTGGGACAGGAAAATGCTCCAACACAGGCAAAAATCCACAAAAAAAAACTTCACAGGTCTTGAAAAGAGTGACAGGTCTGGTCAAATGTATCCTTCTCCTAGCAATTTCTCCTACTATTACCCTCTCAATTTTTCTCCTTATGTACTCTTTTGCAGCCCCCTCCCACCTTTTAGACTTCTTTTTTTATTCTCTGGTATTTTCCCCTCTCAGACATGCCCAGGACATGCCCAAACCAAGCTCCAGACTGGGCTTAACAAAAAAAAGTCAGTACTGCCATCTAGTGGCATTTTTTCACATCACAGTTAGTACTTCGAAACAAAGTAAAATGAAATATTGCAGATATTAGCAATATTTCTATTTCTATTACTATTATTGGATTACTATGACTATTTCTATTTCAATATTAGCAATATTATTACCCAAAATAACGGTTTCAATTGTCTGCACGTTACCGGGACTCGTCTGATCAGAAATGCAATTTGAAATGACCGTCGTGGGCGTAATCAGTCCTCACGTGTTACGTCCAGACCTGTGGGTTAATTTGCATAATGTATGCAAATAGCGTCAAGATGACTGTGGCAAACTAAGGTACTCACCTCCTGCATCAAAATTTCAAAAGGCATCAGTCAGTCATATATAGCATGCTTTTAAAAATAATGATTGAAAAAAGGGAAAAATTTCCGTGTCCTAATATCGTGTTACGGCCATAACAACATCAAGAAATATACGTCGATCGTGTCCTGCGCATAGACTGTATAAAAAGATGGACGCAGCACCCGGATCTAAAAAGTGAGGCCGATGCGGAAATCTTCAAAAAATTTGCATTATATTTAATTGTCAGCAGAAGGCGACGTCGGTGGTTGCAGAAAGAAGTTCAATGCTATTGAAGTCTACGAGAAAATGACCCAACTTTGCCGCCTGATTTTTTTATTTCATTCTTATTTTTTGAAATGCCTTTTGTGAATAAAATACTGTAATATATTACTTTGGTGATTTAGAGCAACAAGTAATCAGTTACAAAATGTTAACAATGCTTTGAACTGAAACCAGGTGAACAGAATACAAACATTGACGACAAAAGACATGAAAAACATTGACTGGCCGTAATTGTCCATAAATATTACTGATAGACTGAGGCCATTTATCATACAATAGTAGTGACTTTGAAATGTATCTGATTTTCAGGAATTCAATATCTGTTTTGTTTCCTTGTTACACCCACAACGCCCACCACCTTAGTACATTATGGGGTCACTGAAATGAAGTGATCACTCGGTTTATCTTCTTGCTTGCTTATTTGTGATGCCCATAGATGGGGTTTCACCACTGCAATGGTAAAACTTTTGAAAAAGGTGTATTTGAATTTTCATCACCATTGTAACACATTTGTACAGTTAAGTATGGAATGACCCAATTACATGTTCATATCGCACAAGAACAAGGTAGTGAAGCTCTATAACGTTTTCTAAATTTGATTTGTGTCTGCTTTGATCTTTAATTTTTAGCTGAACCGAATGCTGAACCAACCTGATGCAACTCCGGTCATCTTCCCAAAAGCAAATATCACGTAAGTCCCAGGGTGGGGTGTCTTGTATGATGTCCAATAGATTGAAAACTACAACCCCAATTCTGAAATAGTTGGGACAAAGTGTAAATTCACATGAGCCAATATGTTATTTACAAGAGAACATAGATAACATTTCAAATGTTGAAACTGAGTCATTTTACATTTCTATCCACAAAATGAGCATATTTCAAAATTTCTGGCTGCAACAGGTTTCAGAAAAGTTGGGACACAAACAAAAAAAGGGCTGAAAAAGTAATTAATATATATATAAGAGAATCAGCTGAAAAAACTTTTAAGCTGGATTTATGGTTCTGCATCGAACCGACGACGTTGCAACACAGAGCCTCTCCGGCGATGTGATCCCCCCTCGCAGAGCTTCTGCGTCGCCTGCCATACACCTTGAAAATTTTCTAACTGCACGTCAATGTGACACAGACTGCAAGGGCACTGATTGGTCCACTCTACTTGAGTCTCACGTGATTTCACAACAGGTCCTTAGGAAACCTGACGCCACCTAGCTGTTTGTTGGGAATTGCTTTGCGGCACAGCACGATGCAAACTACCTCAACGCAGAACTTTGAACGGTCCACAATGGTGTCGAGGCAATGGCGTACGCTTTGCGTGGAGTCGACGCAGAACCATAAATCCAGCTTTAGCAAGTAATTAAGTTAACTGGCATCAGGTGTGTAACATCATTGGCTGTAAAAGGGATGTCTTAGAGAGGCTGAGCCTCTCAGAAGTAAAGGTGGCCAGAGGCTCTCCAACCTGTGATGGCTTGTGAAAAAAAAATTGTGGAATACTTTAAAAACAATGTTCCTCAACATCAAATTACAAAGGCTTTGAAGGTCTCATCATCGATAGTGCACAACATCATCAAAAGATTCAGAGAAACTGTAAAAATCTCTATGCGTAAGGGACAAGGCTGTAGACCTTTACTGGACTCCTGTGATCTTCTTGCCCTTAGACGCCACTGCATCACTCACCAGCATGATTCTGTCATTGACATTACTGGATGGGCTCAGAAATACTTCAAGAAATGACTGTCTATAAACACAGTCCGCCGTGCCATCCACAGATGCCACCTAAAACTCTATCATGAATAAAGAAAACCATTGTTGAGCATGATCCAAAAGAGCTGCCTTGTTCTGTGTGCCAAGGCTCATTTAAAATGAACTGTAGCAAAGAGGCAAAGTGTCCAGTGGTCAGACGAGTCCAAATTAGACATTCTTGTTGGAAATCATGGGCGTTGTGTTCTCCGTGCTAAATAGGAGAAAGACCACCCCCCCTGTTATCAGCGTTCACTTCAAAAGCCAGCATCTCTGATGGTATGGGGATGCATTAGTGCTTATGGTGTGGAACAACTGCATGTTTTAAAAGCACAATGAATGCTCTTCTTTGATGTCAGGCTGTGTTCTAGCTGCCTTGAAACATGCTGTGGTCCAGCCCCTCATCAAAAAACATAACCATGACCCTACTGTTTTGTCTAATTTTAGGCCCATCTCCAAGCTTCCTTTTCTCTCTAAGGTCTTGGAGAAGGTAGTATACTAGGGGTGTAATGATTCTGAATCGATATTTTTTAAAACGTAGTGACACCACCTGCTACCATGGGGCGAACATCTGAGCTTTCCCTTGTCCTTTATTAACCACCGCGATGTCCTGAACGAAAGGGCATGGGAAATGCTTCTGGAAAAAACTTGACTGACATCCGTATCTTTCGGCTGCGTGCTGAGAGGAGCCAAGCAAATGAAAACAAAATCGTCATCTTATTAACCAATTAGACAACTCTAAGAAACGTATACCTGTTCCTGTTTACTTTGCTTGATTAGCAATCAAATGGTGGATTTGTTTACTCTAAGTTGAATGGTAGAGCTGTTTATTAAGACAGCATGTTTGATTGCTGCATTTTGATATTTAAATGGGCATAGAACAGCACTGCTTGAACACGATTGCCATTGCCATGGCATTTTGTGCGACTGTGATAATTTATATCTCACATTCACGTTTCCTCTGGTTTTCAGAATGTTTTCCACCTTGTGTATTTTTTAGACGATTAAACTCCAGGTCGATCTTATAACAAATCTGTTTTAAATTAATCTTGAATATTGTCCTAAAATGCTACAATGAGAGATGTAATTCAGAGGAAGATTTTTACTACTTATTCAAATTGGCATTCTTTCAATCGAGCACCGTAGCCCAGTTAGGTTTGTCTGCTTTTCACTATCACATCTTAATCATTATAGGCTACTGGATAAATTTCTTGATTGTTATTTAGGCCAAGTACACAGGAGGACATTTAAGGAAGGGCAGAGCACTTGCAATTAGCAAAATCTAAACTCAGGCTTCTTCCCGACGGCATTTTAAATTGTTTTAAGCCACTTCAGGTGTGTTTGTTTCAAGAAATTACATGCGACTGCCAACACACCCCATGATGGCAAGTTGTCTCATCACAAAATCCTCGTTCAACATCGCCACATCCCAACTCAGTATTTCATCTCCCATTGTGGTATTTTCAGAAGATCTATAATGATAAAATAAAAATAAAGAGTTTTATTTTCAGATTGCCCTGAATTTCAAGTGTCTAAAATATACACAAGGGGAAAACATTAAAGCAGATGAAACGTGAATGTGAGCTATAAATGATCACAATCACACGAAATGGCCAAATTCGCGCTCTTGCAAATCTATGCGGCAAAATGCGGCAATCAAACATGCTGTCTTAATAAACAGCTGTACTCATTCAGCAAAGTTAAAAAAAGAATCGCCGGTTTGATTGCTAATTGAGCGAAGTAAATAGGGACAAGATTAGAGTAACCTAATTGCTTAAAAGGATACGATTCTGTAGTCCTTTAATTGGTTCTGTGTAACATGTCGCTGAAACGGTCAAGTTTTTTTTCTGGAAGCATTTCTTATGCCCTTTGATGTTTGGCACTTTCGTTCAAGACTGCGTCAGGTTTAGTAAAGGAAATGGTTAAAAACGGGTGTTCGCCCCATTGCGGTCCTATTCCGTAAAAAAATTGATACAGAATCGATTCAGAATCATTACACCCCTATAGTATATGAAAAACTGCAGTCTTACATTGGTCTGAATGGCATTTCTGACAAATTCCAGTCTGGTTTTAAGAGTTTTAAACGACCTGCTTTTAACTGCTGATTCTGGTAACTCTGCTGTCCTGGTCCTCCTGGGCCTGACAGCCACCTTTGATACAGTGGATTATAATATTCTCCTATTCCGCTTAAATAAGTGTGTGGGCATTAGGGGCACTGTCCTCAAGTGGTTTGAGTCTTACCTCTCAGACAGGAGTTTCTCTGTCCAGCTTGGCCAGTATTTGTCAGCCACATCCCTCCTGAGCTGTGGGGTGCCCCAGGGATCCATTTTGTGCCCCCTCATCTTCTCGCTGTATATTTTGCCCCTGAGTCCATTTTTAGAAAGCACGATGTCTCATTTCATTGTCTTGCAGATGATGTACAAATTTATTTGCCCATGAAAACAAATGACCATACCTCAGATCAAGCTTTACTAGATGGTCTTGGATGGTAGTTAACGTTCTCTCAATTAACAAAAATAAAACAGAGATCATCTTATTTGGCCAACATAACCATTTAGATGGCTATGACAGCGCCATTAGCACCCTTGAGTCCTACTGTCATCCTTTTGCAAAGAACCTTGGTGTAATTTTTGATAGGGACTTTAGGTTCGATAAGCAGATCAGCTCTGCAGTCAAAACAAGTTTCTTTCAGTTAAGACTCTTTGCAAAGGTGGGCTTTGGGCTTATCTCCCAAGAAATGATGTAGAGAGCGTTATGCATGCCTTTGTTACATCACGCTTAGACTACTGAAACTCTTTGTTTGTTGGTCTTGATCAGTCATCTCTGCACCGTTTACTAGTAATTCAAAATGCAGCTGCCCACCTGTTGACGAGAGAGAACCGGTGTGATCATATTACTCCTGTCCTTGCATCTCTGCACTGGCTGCCTGTTAATTGTAGGATCCAGTTATATTATTTGTTTTTAAATCTTTAAATGGCTGGGTGCCATCTTATTTACCAGAGCTTTTGCAGCCTCACACTGCTGGCAGGGCACTTCGGTCATCAAACCAGCTGCTTCTGACAGTACCTTGGTCTAGGCACTGTACTCGAGGAGATGGAGCCTTTTCAGTGGTGGCCCCTAAGCAGTGGAACAGCTTACCCTATCAGATTAGAGCTGCACTGTCACCTGAGCACTTTAAAACTGCTACAAACTCATCTCTTCTCATTGGCGTTCAGTCCCAGCTAGATAAGTAACCTTGGCTTTTTCTTTAATTCTTTTACTTTTTACTTCATTTTATTCTTTTGCCACAATCTTATTGTTCCTTTAACTGTTTTTATTTATTTTATATGTCTATGGCGATTATCTTGTATCTTAATTCATGTACAGCACTTTGGTCAACTGAGGTTGTTTTAAATGTGCTATATAAATAAATTTTGATTGATTAATTGAAAGGTATGTAAAGGTTTTAGAGCAACATATGCTCCCCTCCAGATGACATCTATTCCAGGGAAGGCCTTGTGTATTTCAGCAGAACAATGCAAAACCATATGCTGCAGCTACTAAACCAGCATGGCATCATAGTAGAACAGTCCGTGTGCTGAACTGGTCGGCCTGCACTCCTGATCTTTCACCGATCGAGAACATTTGGCGCATAATTAAACAAAAAGTCCATCAAAGGAGACCCAAAACTCTCCAGCAGCTGGAAGCCTGTATTAAACAAGAGTGGGATCAAATTCCAATGGCTAAACTCAAGAAACTTGTCTCCTCAATGCCCAGACGCCTCCACTCTGTGTTAATAAGAAGAGGGGATGCTTCACTATGGTAAATAGGCCCCTGTCCCAACTTTTTTGAGACCCGTACCAGCCATCAAATTTGAAATGAGCTCATTTTGTGGATAAAATTGTAAAATTTCTCAGTTTCAACATTTGCTATGTTATCTCTGTTCTATTGCGAATAAAATACTGGCCGGTGTGATTTGAAAGTCATTGCGTTTAGGTTTTATTCACAATTTACGCTTTGTTCCAACTATTTCAGAATTGGGGTTGTATTTTGGGCCTGTTGCTCACCACCACTCATAAGAAAATGTGTGTTTTTTGCTGAGTCTGAAGCAGGAGACAAATAAAATGCTCCTACATTATGAGCAAATTCACTTTTCAGATTTCGACCAGCAGAAGGGATCACCTTTCACCACTCCATCTTCCACAGGTTGATTAAATGTGCTTGTTATATGTGATGGGTATTGGTACGGCCAGAGTGAGATGAGACCACCGACCAAAATTTAATGGTACACTCAAGTAGAGGTTTGAAGTTGAACTTGAATAAGTCAAGACCCACATAGCAAAATTGGTGTGGCCCAGTTCTGGCCCAAATAATGCACTTTTACGGCCCAATTCTGGCCCACATACATAAAGGTTGACAGCCCTGTTGTGGCCCAGATCTGGTTTGCCAGCCAGCACAGGGCGAGCTCGCATACAACCAGCCCACATGTGGCATGCCATCACAGAAACAGTGCCATCATTGCCAGACCTGGCCCCCATCCGGTCGACATACCACTTGCCATGCCAGCAGTCGCCCAGCAGTGCCGGCTAAATGCCGGATCCGGGCCAGACTCGTCTGCTATGTGGGGAATAAATCTAGTCATGTAGGCACCCAGATATCGAAAGGAATTCCAGCCAGCTTGAATGAAACTTGGGAGTATGACAGACTCTAGGCAGCTTTGTTGATGGGGAAATGTTCACTCTTTGATTGAACAAAAAAAGACAAAAGACAAAAAAGTCTGTATTTTTTTCGCTTTGGAATATGCCGCCTCCAGAGTTTTCTAGCGATGCTTAACTTGGTTGGCAGTTAAAACAAAACCAGCCCCTTCACTTATTGCTCATCTTAGAGATATCATTGTTACGGTGCTTTCGGCCATCGATATATTCCAATATATTTATGTCTTTCATTATCTGAATGCACACAGTCATCTCCTCTTCGCTCCAAGAAGGCTAATTCCTTGCAAATTGAACAGGCGCAGACATAGTTGAATATTCTGTTTGGGGGCATTTTCCGATTAAGGTGTAACGTTATGCATGAACCAATATTCCGATTAAAACGGGCATATTCCAGGGGTCTTATTTGGAATATTTCGAATCGGAAAATGACCTTACTTGGGTTATTGCACGCCTTTACATGACAGGTACGCAATCGGAATATTCTCATATTCTGATTAATTCAGGAATGTGGTGTGCATGAAAACGCAGTCATTGTCTGATTCCATTGCAAACTTCACTTCAGCAGAGATCTTTTCCGGTTGTAACGTTTTTGAGACACGGAAGTCATTTTACTCACAATTAAATTCAAAAACTCTTTTAATGCACATATCTGATGAATTTCTAAGAGCAAATAGAGTTCAGACCCGAAAGCGGTGCGTTTTACTCCTGATGGCTAATTTTTATTCATTGGAAAACACGTTCATCATGCAAAATGTTTTACAACAAGTTAAGAATGATCAGCGCTCATTTTAACTTAACAAGGAGAACTGGCGACACCTGATTGTCCTTGGGATTTTTGGAGTTTATGTAGTCATTTTACATAGGCGACGCGGCTTTTATTTTGCCATGGCGTTGCGCCACGATCAATTACGTGTAGCGGAATCCCTGATGTATTAATATGAGTATATCAATATGATACATCATAAAAGTCCAGTTAAAATAAAAAATTAATCTATCATTTACCTTTCTCACAGCTTGTTTCAATTCATTTGCAGAAGGATATATCTTTACAACAGCATTCCATTTAGCACTTGAAATGTGAGCTTCAGATTTCATCTATTCAACTGATACAAATATTTTAAAAAGTTTTTCCAATGAAAAAAGTATGTCTGCTGTGGGGTAGATGTGACAGTTGATGGGTCCTGTCACAAGAAATGCCTCCTAATAAGTACGCGCCCAGGCTACCTTGCCAACGAACCTTGCCAGAGCTCCCCTGAATTACTAACCCTGACTTGCACGCAATCATTCGCATAATTGACAAACAATCCTTCCAGGATTTTCCTGGCTTTTTTATTGTTTTTTTTTTTTTTTTTTGCGGTAACTTTTTCAAAAAGTGGCAATGAAAGTTGCAATGTCTCGGAAATTTATTTTCTTGACCGCGAGAAATTTGCGTGGATTCGTTGAATTTGCTTTAATAGTCGCGACATGCTACTTCCTTGAGGTAGGCCTACTGAGCAATAGATTCCCTCCGATAACACGCCGGTATGGTATGGTACATTTCGGTACAGCGACAATCATTAATCTGGAAGCGTAATTTTGTGCATTTAAATCAGCGTTATTCAAAATTGCACACAGACGTTTTTAATTATTTTGTTTAAAAAATATAAGACAATCATGAAGCGCCAGTTAAATCACTTGATGTGTGCAAAAGGTAGCGCAGACGTTTGAGAGCAGTTTGTCATTCATAAAGCGTTGAACAATTTTTGAGTGGCCAAAAAAAATTTTCTGATCTGAATTTATCCCATTATTTAGTCGTCAATAGATCTCACGGAGACTTTGATTGCCAGAGGATTATTGTCAAAATTAGATAACGTGTTAATAACAGAAAATAACAGTACAAACCAGGAACAATCCTTGACGCAAAGGCATGGTCCAGGCTTCACCAATTATCACTTCCAGAGACGCCACTGCACGCACAATTGTCTCCAATTTCTGCATTTTCAGGAAAACGTTGTGTCTACATGCAAATATTTAAACGCTTACTGGTCTAAAGACGCGCTGTAAAAATGTTAATGATTTTTGCAGATGGGAAACTGAAGATATGAGCGAAGAAACCGAGACAGAGATTTTAGGGCTGCGCAAACGCCGAGCCGCGAGGCAGCATACTTTAAGTTGCAACTATTAACAGAAATACGGATCTACTCGTTTACGCGCGTTTGTCATAGTACTTTCTGTGTTTTGTGCTTTCTCCATGTTTGGAAGGACGTCCACGTTTAAAGTGTTTGGACTCAGTAGATAACGCGCTATTAACAGCGAGATTCGGGCCATTATCTTTACAATGAACACGGTGCACTTCACCTTCTTATAACCTCAGCCATTCAACATTTCGATGCAACTCTTAGCGAAAATAATCAACTAATTTCGCCGCCACTTCATCCGAATCACCGTCATGATTTTCAGTTTCAGTAAATTTTGATACCAACTCGACTTTTTTTAACGTTAACGGTACCAAAAAAAGAAGTTTTCCATTGCTCTTCGTTTCATTTTCCGTCCAAATCTTGTGCATAGTAACTCTCATTCCTGCGATATGAATTGCTTGATGGCTAATATTAACCATTCTAGAATCAGCACTGCGGTTTAGGACGTCAACCTCCCCTTTGATTAGTGAGAATGGTTACGCTCAGCTCGAGGGAACACACTGGGTGCGCTCGGCTGCGGTATGTCCAGTAGATTCATGCACTGCTCCGGGACATACGCCCATCTTTATTTAAGCTGCAGCGGCGGCTGGCGTGCCTTCTGACTACCAAATGTACCTGAGAGGGTATTAAGAGGCGATTAATTGGGGGGAAAAGCAGTCGCACAGGTGCGACTATTTTAATTCGAAGGTCGCACAGTGTTCATTTTGGTCGCAATTTCGAGTCCTGCACATACACACATGACACGAAACGCATTTAACCTCACCCTGGTGTTCACTGAATTAAACTCCTACAAACACCATGGAACTGAATTGACAACATTGACACTACTTAATCCTTAAACCGGTGTTCTTTACATCTGTACATAATAGCCTTCAAGTACGTCAACAGCTCCCTAAATACAATGGTAAGCACTTTTAAAGACGAAGCATTCAGCAGCATTCCCATTTTTCTGACCCACAAGCTTAACTATGTTTGCGAGCACGTGTACTACATGGCAATTACTTGGCATTCATGTTTCCTATTTCAAAGTGGGTGGCAATATTTCAACTAAGTTTAACAGTGGGAGGCTAATTGAAAATTTAAAACACCTTGTTCTGAAGCTGCCACTGCGTTCACCGCTCTTCCAGTGGGGGAGGGGTAATGCGTCTGCATATGCTGCAAGGTATTCCGGCAACACAGAGCTGCCCCTGGATGCCTGTCTGTAAATCATGCCACGGAAAAATATATCGGCGAACCCATGCCTGAATCGGCCGATGCAGATTCAAGTAAAAATGCAAATATCGGCCGGCCGATTTATCGGTCGATCCTTAAGAAATCAATGGATAATAGTGAACAGTTATAACTTCGCAATTTAGTTAGCTAGCTCGCATTTACATATATTACATATCTGCCTGCCTGCAGTCCAGATCTTTCACCAATTGAGAACATTTGGCGCATAATTAAATGAAAAGTCCGTCTAAGGAGACCCAAAGCTCTCCAGCAGTTCGAAGCCTATATTTAACAAGAGTGGGATCAAAATCTAATGGCTAAACTCAAGAAACTTGTCTCCTCAATGCCCAGACGCCTCTACTCTATGTTAGAAAGAGGAGGGGATGCTCCACCATGGTAAACAGGCCCCTGTCCCAACTTTTTTGAGACCTGTAGCAGCCATCTAATATGAAATGAGCTCATTTTGTGGATATAATTGTAAAATTTCTCAGTTTAAACATTTGCTAAGTTCTCTCTGTTCTTTTGTGAATAAAATACTGGCTGGTGTGATTTGAAAGTTATTGGGTTTTGATTTTATTCACAATTCACATTTTTTCCCAATTATTTCGGAATTGGAGTTGGAGTATAGTATTTGTATGAAAAAATTTCACTGCTCAAGGTTATGAGAGGGAAGCAGACAGATGGGTCACTAGTATTCAAGACTCAAACAGTCCTGAGTTAATGCAAAGAAGCATGCTTGGGGAAAAAAAGGAAGTGGCCCAACATGGTGACCCAACTTAACATTTCAGATTTGGATCAGCAGATGGGCAGACGGGAACATTCAGTTCACCTTTCAGCACTCTATCTTAAACAATTTGATCAGCTAGACTTGTTGATTGAGGAAATTGGTGGCTTCTGTGCTGTCAGTCCAAGAAACAGTAAAATAATTTTCACAATTTTTGTACAAATTCTGAAAATATACTTCTGCTTACCAAATAAATGCGTATTTTATCAACCTGAAGCTACATGCTTATGCACTCTGCTGTCATTATGTTCCAACAGTTACACAGATAACCAGGTTGCAGCGAACATGGAATATGCTTACCATGAAGGAGACATCAGTGAGCCAAGTGATTTCTTAATTGCAGTAATGGAAGTTAGCGGTTTGTCAGTCGGTACAAGTACAACTGAAATTCCAAGGACAACTGGACCTCCAACTACAACTGCAGCAAAAACTGCGTTAAGTTCTGAAATGGCGACAGAACCTCCAAAAACAACACATAAGGAGATGACAACTTCTGGATTATCAACAATTTCTACTATAAGTACAGCAGGAAAAACTGCAACTAGCTCTCCAACAACTGCCAAATCAACTACTGCCCCAAAAACAACAATTTCTCCCAATACAAGAGAAGCAGCCATTAGTGTTTTATCCACTACAAGCACAGTAGTGACCTCAACACATATTCAGAAAACTGCAGCACCAACATCAACAACTGGAACCACAACGACCATACCAACAACAACAAAAATTGCATCAGCTACAAGTGCAACTGCATCTACAAGATCTGCAACATCTGGAGAAACCACTGCTGCTCCAATTGTTCCTGTTTCTGCAATGACAAGTGAAACAGCAGTGAAAATAAGCACAGCAACTGCTGCACCACCAACGGCATCAACAGTCAAAATAACAACAGCGGAAATAACATCACCTGAAACAGCACCTTCACCAGCAACAAAACCTTCCACTACAAGTGCGGCAATAAGCACAAGAAGAGTTTCAACCTCAGTTACGGCAGGAAGGACCTCAACTTCAGGAACATCAAGCGAATCAACTGCAACTGTTCCTACTGCTACAACTTCAGCTGCACTCACAAGCCCAACAACTAAGACAACAGCTCCTACCACAACATCTGTGGAAACAACTGCTGCTCCAACCACAATTTCCACAACTTCCAGTACACATGCTGTCTCAACTGGTGCAACAACAACTGCAGTACCAACTACAGGTACAGTAACAACGTCTTCCAAAGCATCTACGGAGCAAACAACAATTTCTCCCCCTAGAAGTGCACCAGTCACCACAACTATTCCATCCACATCTCCAGCGATAAAACCAGCACTGGGAGTAACAACAACTGTACCAAGTACAATTGCTTCGACCTCAGTAGCAGCTGCATCTACAAATGAAGAAACTGAAACAACAGCTACAACCACAATTTTTACTACTTCAAGGACAATTCCTGTCTCAAGTAGTGCAGCAGCAACAACTGCAACAAGACCAGCAACAGTAACATCCATGAAATCAACTGCTGTGCAAACAACAACTTCTCTCATTACCAGTGCAGCAGCCACCCCAAGTGTTCCATCCACAACTGCAGCATTGAGCACAACTCCAGGAGCAAGTACAACAGTGACAACTGGAACAATTCCTCCTGCAACAAGCACAGTACTGACTACAACAAGTATTCCGAACACTGCAGCACCAACATCAACAACTGGAGCCACAACGACTAAACCAACAACAACAAAAATTGCTTCAGCTACAAGTGCAACTGCACATACAAGATCTACAGCATCTGGAGAAACTACTGCTGCTCCAACTGTTCCTGTTTCTGCAATGACAAGTGAAACAGCAGTGAAAATAAGCACAGCAACTGCTGCACCACCAACGGCATCAACAGTCAAAATAACAACAGCGGAAATAACATCACCTGAAACAGCACCTTCACCAGCAACAAAACCTTCCACTACAAGTGCGGCAATAAGCACGAGAAGAGTTTCAACCTCAGTTACGGAAGGAAGGACCTCAACTTCAGGAACATCAAGCGAATCAACTGCAACTGTTCCTACTGCTACAACTTCAGCTGCATTCACAAGCCCAACAACTAAGACAACAGCTCCTACCTCAACATCAGTGGAAACAACTGCTGCTCCAACCACAATTTCCACAACTTCAAGTACACATGCTGTCTCAACTGGTGCAACAACAAAGGCAGTACCAACTACAAGTACAGTAACAACGTCTTCCAAAGCATCTACGGAGCAAACAACAATTTCTCTCCCTAGAAGTGCACCAGTCACCACAACTATTCCATCCACATCTCCAGCTATAAAACCAGCACCGGAAGTAACAACAACTGTACCAAGTACAATTGCTTCGACCTCAGTAGCAGCTGCATCTACAAGTGAAGAAACTGAAACAACAGCTGCAACCACAATTTTTACTACTTCAAGGACAATTCCTGTCACAAGTAGTGCAGCAGCAACAACTGCAACAAGACCAGCAACAGTAACATCCATGAAATCAACTGCTGTGCAAACAACAACTTCTCTCATTACCAGTGCAGCAGCCACCCCAAGTGTTCCATCCACAACTGCAGCATTGAGCACAACTCCAGGAGCAAGTACAACAGTGACAACTGGAACAATTCCTCCTGCAACAAGCACAGTACTGACCACAACAAGTATTCCGAACACTGCAGCACCAACATCAACAACTGGAGCCACAACGACTAAACCAACAACAACAAAAATTGCTTCAGCTACAAGTGCAACTGCACATACAAGATCTACAGCATCTGGAGAAACTACTGCTGCTCCAACTGTTCCTGTTCCTGCAATGACAAGTGAAACAGCAGTGAAAATAAGCACAGCAACTGCTGCACCACCAACGGCATCAACAGTCAAAATAACAACAGCGGAAATAACATCACCTGAAACAGCACCTTCACCAGCAACAAAACCTTCCACTACAAGTGCGGCAATAAGCACGAGAAGAGTTTCAACCTCAGTTACTGCAGGAAGGACCTCAACTTCAGGAACATCAAGCGAATCAACTGCAACTGTTCCTACTGCTACAACTGCTACTGCATTCACAAGCCCAACAACTAAAACAACAGCTCCTACCACAACATCTGTGGAAACAACTGCTGCTCCAACCACAATTTCCACAACTTCAAGTACACATGCTGTCTCAACTGGTGCAACAACAACTGCAGTACCAACTACGAGTACAGAAACAACGTCTTCCAAAGCATCTACGGTGCAAACAACAATTTCTCCCCCTAAAAGTGCACCACTCACCACAACTATTCCATCCACATCTCCAGCGATAAAACCAGCACCGGGAGTAACAACAACTGTACCAAGTACAATTGCTTCGACCTCAGTAGCAGCTGCATCTACAAGTGAAGAAACTGAAACAACAGCTGCAACCACAATTTTGACTACTTCAAGGACAATTCCTGTCTCAAGTACTGCAGCAGCAACAACTGCAACAAGACCAGCAACAGTAACATCCATGGAATCAACTGCTGTGCAAACAACAACTTCTCTCATTACCAGTGCAGCAGCCACCCCAAGTGTTCCATCCACAACTGCAGCATTGAGCACAACTCCAGGAGCAAGTACAACAGTGACAACTGGAACAATTCCTCCTGCAACAAGCACAGTACTGACCACAACAAGTATTCCGAACACTACAGCACCAACATCAACAACTGGAGCCACAACGACTAAACCAACAACAACAAAAATTGCTTCAGCTACAAGTGCAACTGCACATACAAGATCCACAGCATCTGGAGAAACTACTGCTGCTCCAACTGTTACTGTTTCTGCAATGACAAGTGAAACAGCAGTGAAAATAAGCGCAGCAACTGCTGCACCACCAACGGCATCAACAGTCAAAATAACAACAGCGGAAATAACATCACCTGAAACAGCACCTTCACCAGCAACAAAACCTTCCACTACAAGTGCGGCAATAAGCACAAGAAGAGTTTCAACCTCAGTTACGGCAGGAAGGACCTCAACTTCAGGAACATCAAGCGAATCAACTGCAACTGTTCCTACTGCTACAACTTCAGCTGCATTCACAAGCCCAACAACTAAGACAACAGCTCCTACCACAACATCTGTGGAAACAACTGCTGCTCCAACCACAATTTCCACAACTTCAAGTACACATGCTGTCTCAACTGGTGCAACAACAACTCTGCCAACTACAAGTACAGTAACAACGTCTTCCAAAGCATCTACGGAGCAAACAACAATTTCTCCCCCTAGAAGTGCACCAGTCACCACAACTATTCCATCCACATCTCCAGCGATAAAACCAGCACTGGGAGTAACAACAACTGTACCAAGTACAATTGCTTCGACCTCAGTAGCAGCTGCATCTACAAAGGAAGAAACTGAAACCACAGCTGCAACCACAATTTTTACTACTTCAAGGACAATTCCTGTCTCAAGTAGTGCAGCAGCAACAACTGCAACAAGACCAGCAACAGTAACATCCATGAAATCAACTGCTGTGCAAACAACAACTTCTCTCATTACCAGTGCAGCAGCCACCCCAAGTGTTCCATCCACAACTGCAGCATTGAGCACAACTCCAGGAGCAAGTACAACAGTGACAACTGGAACAATTCCTCCCGCAACAAGCACAGTACTGACCACAACAAGTATTCCAAACACTGCAGCACCAACATCAACAACTGGAGCCACAACGACTAAACCAACAACAACAAAAATTGCTTCAGCTACAAGTGCAACTGCACATACAAGATCTACAGCATCTGGAGAAACTACTGCTGCTCCAACTGTTACTGTTTCTGCAATGACAAGTGAAACAGCAGTGAAAATAAGCGCAGCAACTTCTGCACCACCAACGGCATCAACAGTCAAAATAACAACAGCGGAAATAACGTCACCTGAAACAGCACCTTCACCAGCAACAAAACCTTCCACTACAAGTGCGGCAATAAGCACAAGAAGAGTTTCAAACTCAGTTACGGCAGGAAGAACCTCAACTTCAGGAACATCAAGCGAATCAACTGCAACTGTTCCTACTGCTACAACTTCAGCTGCATTCACAAGCCCAACAACTAAGACAACAGCTCCGACCACAACATCTGTGGAAACAACTGCTGCTCCAACCACAATTTCCACAACTTCAAGTACACATGCTGTCACAACTGGTGCAACAACAACTGCAGTACCAACTACGAGTACAGTAACAACGTCTTCCAAAGCATCTACGGAGCAAACAACAATTTCTCCCCCTAGAAGTGCACCAGTCACCACAACTATTCCATCCACATCTCCAGCTATAAAACCAGCACTGGGAGAAACAACAACTGTACCAAGTACAATTGCTTCGACCTCAGTAGCAGCTGCATCTACAAGTGAAGAAACTGAAACAACAGCTGGAACCACAATTTTGACTACTTCAAGGACAATTCCTGTCTCAAGTAGTGCAGCAGCAACACCTGCAACAAGACCAGCAACAGTAACATCCATGAAATCAACTGCTGTGCAAACAACAACTTCTCTCATTACCAGTGCAGCAGCCACCCCAAGTGTTCCATCCACAACTGCAGCATTGAGCAAAACTCCAGGAGCAAGTACAACAGTGACAACTGGAACAATTCCTCCTGCAACAAGCACAGTACTGACCACAACAAGTATTCCGAACACTGCAACATCAACATCAACAACTGGAGCCACAACGACTAAACCAACAACAACAAAAATTGCATCAGCTACACGTGCAACTGCACACACAAGATCTACAACATCTGGAGAAACTACTGCTGCTCCAACTGTTACTGTTTCTGCAATGACAAGTGAAACAGCAGTGAAAATAAGCACAGCAACTGCTGCACCACCAACGGCATCAACAGTCAAAATAACAACAGCGGAAATAACCTCACCTGAAACAGCACCTTCACCAGCAACAAAACCTTCCACTACAAGTGCGGCAATAAGCACAAGAAGAGTTTCAACCTCAGTTACGGCAGGAAGGACCTCAACTTCAGGAACATCAAGCGAATCAACTGCAACTGTTCCTACTGCTACAACTTCAGCTGCATTCACAAGCCCAACAACTAAGACAACAGCTCCTACCACAACATCTGTGGAAACAACTGCTGCTCCAACCACAATTTCCACAACTTCAAGTACACATGCTGTCTCAACTGGTGCAACAACAACTGCAGTACCAACTACAAGTACAGTAACAACGTCTTCCAAAGCATCTACGGAGCAAACAACAATTTCTGCCCCTGGAAGTGCACCAGTCACCACAACTATTCCATCCACATCTCCAGCGATAAAACCAGCACTGGGAGTAACAACAACTGTACCAAGTACAATTGCTTCGACCTCAGTAGCAGCTGCATCTACAAATGAAGAAACTGAAACAACAGCTGCAACCACAATTTTTACTACTTCAAGGACAATTCCTGTCTCAAGAAGTGCAGCAGCAACAACTGCAACAAGACCAGCAACAGTAACATCCGTGAAATCAACTGCTGTACAAACAACAACTTCTCTCATTACCAGTGCAGCAGCCACCCCAAGTGTTCCATCCACAACTGCAGCATTGAGCACAACTCCAGGAGCAAGTACAACAGTGACAACTGGAACAATTCCTCCTGCAACAAGCACAGTACTGACCACAACAAGTATTCCGAACACTGCAGCACCAACATCAACAACTGGAGCCACAACGACTAAACCAACAACAACAAAAATTGCATCAGCTACAAGTGCAACTGCACATACAAGATCTACAGCATCTGGAGAAACTACTGCTGCTCCAACTGTTCCTGTTTCTGCAATGACAAGTGAAACAGCAGTGAAAATAAGCACAGCAACTGCTGCACCACCAACGGCAGTAACAGTCAAAATAACAACAGCGGAAATAACATCATCTGAAACAGCACCTTCACCAGCAACAAAACCTTCCACTACAAGTGCGGCAATAAGCACGAGAAGAGTTTCAACCTCAGTTACGGAAGGAAGGACCTCAACTTCAGGAACATCAAGCGAATCAACTGCAACTGTTCCTACTGCTACAACTTCAGCTGCATTCACAAGCCCAACAACTAAGACAACAGCTCCTACCACAACATCTGTGGAAACAACTGCTGCTCCAACCACAATTTCAACAACTTCAAGTACACATGCTGTCTCAACTGGTGCAACAACAACTGCAGTACCAACTACAAGTACAGTAACAACGTCTTCCAAAGCATCTACGGAGCAAACAACAATTTCTCCCCCTAGAAGTGCACCAGTCACCACAACTATTCCATCCACATCTCCAGCTATAAAACCAGCACCGGGAGTAACAAAAAATGTACCAAGTACAATTGCTTCGACCTCAGTAGCAGCTGCATCTACAACTGAAGAAACTGAAACAACAGCTGCAACCACAATTTTGACTACTTCAAGGACAATTCCTGTCTCAAGTAGTGCAGCAGCAACAACTGCAACAAGACCAGCAACAGTAACATCCATGAAATCAACTGCTGTGCAAACAACAACTTCTCTCATTACCAGTGCAGCAGCCACCCCAAGTGTTCCAACCACAACTGCAGCATTGAGCACAACTCCAGGAGCAAGTACAACAGTGACAACTGGAACAATTACTCCTGCAACAAGCACAGTACTGACCACAACAAGTATTCCGAACACTGCAACATCAACATCAACAACTGGAGCCACAACGACTAAACCAACAACAACAAAAATTGCATCAGCTACAAGTGCAACTGCACATACAAGATCTACAGCATCTGGAGAAACTACTGCTGCTCCAACTGTTACTGTTCCTGCAATGACAAGTGAAACAGCAGTGAAAATAAGCACAGCAACTGCTGCACCACCAACGGCATCAACAGTCAAAATAACAACAGCGGAAATAACATCACCTGAAACAGCACCTTCACCAGCAACAAAACCTTCCACTACAAGTGCTGCAATAAGCACAAGAAGAGTTTCAACCTCAGTTACGGCAGGAAGGACCTCAACTTCAGGAACATCAAGTGAATCACCTGCAACTGTTCCTACTGCTACAACTGCTACTGCATTCACAAGCCCAACAACTAAAACAACAGCTCCGACCACAACATCTGTGGAAACAACTGCTGCTCCAACCACAATTTCCACAACTTCAAGTACACATGCTGTCTCAACTGGTGCAACAACAACTGCAGTACCAACTACAAGTACAGCAACAACGTCTTCCAAAGCATCTTCGGTGCAAACAACAATTTCTCCCCCTAAAAGTGCACCAGTCACCACAACTATTCCATCCACATCTCCAGCGATAAAACCAGCACCGGGAGTAACAACAACTGTACCAAGTACAATTGCTTCGACCTCAGTAGCAGCTGCATCTACAAGTGAAGAAACTGAAACAACAGCTGCAACCACAATTTTGACTACTTCAAGGACAATTCCTGTCTCAAGTAGTGCAGCAGCAACAACTGCAACAAGACCAGCAACAGTAACATCCATGGAATCAACTGCTGTGCAAACAACAACTTCTCTCATTACCAGTGCAGCAGCCACCCCAAGTGTTCCATCCACAACTGCAGCATTGAGCACAACTCCAGGAGCAAGTACAACAGTGACAACTGGAACAATTCCTCCCGCAACAAGCACAGTACTGACCAGAACAAGTATTCCGAGCACTGCAGCACCAACATCAACAACTGGAGCCACAACGACTAAACCAACAACAACAAAAATTGCTTCAGCTACAAGTGCAACTGCACATACAAGATCTACAGCATCTGGAGAAACTACTGCTGCTCCAACTGTTACTGTTTCTGCAATGACAAGTGAAACAGCAGTGAAAATAAGCACAGCAACTGCTGCACCACCAACGGCATCAACAGTCAAAATAACAACAGCGGAAATAACATCGCCTGAAACAGCACCTTCACCAGCAACAAAACCTTCCACTACAAGTGCGGCAAAAAGCACAAGAAGAGTTTCAACCTCAGTTACGGCAGGAAGGACCTCAACTTCAGGAACATCAAGCGAATCAACTGCAACTGTTCCTCCTGCTACAACTTCAGCTGCACTCACAAGCCCAATAACTAAGACAACAGCTCCTACCACTACATCTGTGGAAACAACTGCTGCTCCAACCACAATTTCCACAACTTCAAGTACACATGCTGTCTCAACTGGTGCAACAACAACTGCAGTACCAACTACAAGTACAGTAACAACGTCTTCCAAAGCATCTACGGTGCAAACAACAATTTCTCCCCCTAGAAGTGCACCAGTCACCACAACTATTCCATCCACATCTCCAGCTATAAAACCAGCACCGGGAGAAACAACAACTGTACCAAGTACAATTGCTTCGACCTCAGTAGCAGCTGCATCTACAAGTGAAGAAACTGAAACAACAGCTGCAACCACAATTTTTACTACTTCAAGGACAATTCCTCTCTCAAGTAGTGCAGCAGCAACACGTGCAACAAGACCAGCAACAGTAACATCCATGAAATCAACTGCTGTGCAAACAACAACTTCTCTCATTACCAGTGCAGCAGCCACCCCAAGTGTTCCATCCACAACTGCAGCATTGAGCAAAACTCCAGGAGCAAGTACAACAGTGACAACTGGAACAATTCCTCCTGCAACAAGCACAGTACTGACCACAACAAGTATTCCGAACACTGCAACATCAACATCAACAACTGGAGCCACAACGACTAAACCAACAACAACAAAAATTGCATCAGCTACAAGTGCAACTGCACATACAAGATCTACAACATCTGGAGAAACTACTGCTGCTCCAACTGTTACTGTTTCTGCAATGACAAGTGAAACAGCAGTGAAAATAAGCACAGCAACCGCTGCACCACCAACGGCATCAACAGTCAAAATAACAACAGCGGAAATAACATCACCTGAAACAGCACCTTCACCAGCAACAAAACCTTCCACTACAAGTGCGGCAATAAGCACAAGAAGAGTTTCAACCTCAGTTACGGCAGGAAGGACCTCAACTTCAGGAACATCAAGCGAATCAACTGCAACTGTTCCTACTGCTACAACTTCAGCTGCACTCACAAGCCCAACAACTAAGACAACAGCTCCCACCACAACATCTGTGGAAACAACTGCTGCTCCAACCACAATTTCCACAACTTCAAGTACACATGCTGTCTCAACTGGTGCAAAAACAACTGCAGTACCAACTACAAGTACAGTAACAACGTCTTCCAAAGCATCTACGGAGCAAACAACAATTTCTCCCCCTAGAAGTGCACCAGTCACCACAACTATTCCATCCACATCTCCAGCGATAAAACCAACACTGGGAGTAACAACAACTGTACCAAGTACCATTGCTTCGACCTCAGTAGCAGCTGCATCTACAAGTGAAGAAACTGAAACAACAGCTGCAACCACAATTTTTACTACTTCAAGGACAATTCCTGTCTCAAGTAGTGCAGCAGCAACAACTGAAACAAGACCAGCAACAGTAACATCCATGAAATCAACTGCTGTGCAAACAACAACTTCTCTCATTACCAGTGCAGCAGCCACCCCAAGTGTTCCAAACACAACTGCAGCATTGAGCACAACTCCAGGAGCAAGTACAACAGTGACAACTGGAACAATTCCTCCTGCAACAAGCACAGTACTGACCACAACAAGTATTCCGAACACTGCAACATCAACATCAACAACTGGAGCCACAACGACTAAACCAACAACAACAAAAATTGCATCAGCTACAAGTGCAACTGCACATACAAGATCTACAGCGTCTGGAGAAACTACTGCTGCTCCAACTGTTACTGTTTCTGCAATGACAAGTGAAACAGCAGTGAAAATAAGCACAGCAACTGCTGCACCACCAACGGCATCAACAGTCAAAATAACAACAGCGGAAATAACATCACCTGAAACAGCACCTTCACCAGCAACAAAACCTTCCACTACAATTGCTGCAATAAGCACGAGAAGAGTTTCAACCTCAGTAACGGCAGGAAGGACCTCAACTTCAGGAACATCAAGCGAATCAACTGCAACTGTTCCTACTGCTACAACTGCTACTGCATTCACAAGCCCAACAACTAAAACAACAGCTCCTCCCACAACATCTGTGGAGAAAACTGCTGCTCCAACCACAATTTCCACAACTTCAAGTACACATGCTGTCTCAACTGGTGCAACAACAACTGCAGTACCAACTACGAGTACAGCAACGTCTTCCAAAGCATCTACGGTGCAAACAACAATTTCTCCCCCTAAAAGTGCACCAGTCACCACAACTATTCCATCCACATCTCCAGCGATAAAACCAGCACCGGGAGTAACAACAACTGTACCAAGTACAATTGCTTCGACCTCAGTAGCAGCTGCATCTACAAGTGAAGAAACTGAAACAACAGCTGCAACCACAATTTTTACTACTTCAAGGACAATTCCTGTCTCAAGTAGTGCAGCAGCAACAACTGCAACAAGACCAGCAACAGTAACATCCATGGAATCAACTGCTGTGCAAACAACAACTTCTCTCATTACCAGTGCAGCAGCCACCCCAAGTGTTCCATCCACAACTGCAGCATTGAGCACAACTCCAGGAGCAAGTACAACAGTGACAACTGGAACAATTCCTCCCGCAACAAGCACAGTACTGAATACAACAAGTATTCCGAGCACTGCAGAACCAACATCAACAACTGGAGCCACAACGACTAAACCAACAACAACAAAAATTGCTTCAGCTACAAGTGCAACTGCACATACAAGATCTACAGCATCTGGAGAAACTACTGCTGCTCCAACTGTTACTGTTTCTGCAATGACAAGTGAAACAGCAGTGAAAATAAGCACAGCAACTGCTGCACCACCAACGGCATCAACAGTCAAAATAACAACAGCGGAAATAACATCACCTGAAACAGCACCTTCACCAGCAACAAAACCTTCCACTACAAGTGCGGCAATAAGCACAAGAAGAGTTTCAACCTCAGTTACGGCAGGAAGGACCTCAACTTCAGGAACATCAAGCGAATCAACTGCAACTGTTCCTACTGCTACAACTTCAGCTGCATTCACAAGCCCAACAACTAAGACAACAGCTCCTACCACAACATCTGTGGAAACAACTGCTGCTCCAACCACAATTTCCACAACTTCAAGTACACATGCTGTCTCAACTGGTGCAACGACAACTGCAGTACCAACTACAAGTACAGTAACAACGTCTTCCAAAGCATCTACGGAGCAAACAACAATTTCTCCCCCTAGAAGTGCACCAGTCACCACAACTATTCCATCCACATCTCCAGCTATAAAACCAGCACCGGGAGTAACAACAACTGTACCAAGTACAATTGCTTCGACCTCAGTAGCAGCTGTATCTACAAGTGAAGAAACTGAAACAACAGCTGCAACCACAACTTTTACTACTTCAAGGACAATTCCTGTCTCAAGTAGTGCAGCAGCAACAACTGCAACAAGACCAGCAACAGTAACATCCATGAAATCAACTGCTGTGCAAACAACAACTTCTCTCATTACCAGTGCAGCAGCCACCGCAAGTGTTCCATCCACAACTGCAGCATTGAGCACAACTCCAGGAGCAAGTACAACAGTGACAACTGGAACAATTCCTCCTGCAACAAGCACAGTACTGACCACAACAAGTATTCCAAACACTGCAGCACCAACATCAACAACTGGAGCCACAATGACTAAACCAACAACAACAAAAATTGCATCAGCTACAAGTGCAACTGCACATACAAGATCTACAGCATCTGGAGAAACTAGTGCTGCTCAAACTGTTCCTGTTTCTGCAATGACAAGTGAAACAGCAGTGAAAATAAGCACAGCAACTGCTGCACCACCAACGGCATCAACAGTCAAAATAACAACAGCGGAAACAACATCACCTGAAACAGCACCTTCACCAGCAACAAAACCTTCCACTACAAGTGCGGCAATAAGCACGAGAAGAGTTTCAACCTCAGTTACGGCAGGAAGGACCTCAACTTCAGGAACATCAAGCGAATCAACTGCAACTGTTCCTACTGCTACAACTTCAGCTGCATTCACAATCCCAACAACTAAGACAACAGCTCCTACCACAACATCTGTGGAAACAACTGCTGCTCCAACCACAATTTCCACAACTTCAAGTACACATGCTGTCTCAACTAGTGCAACAACAACTGCAGTACCAACTACAGGTACAGTAACAACGTCTTCCAAAGCATCTACGGAGCAAACAACAATTTCTCCCCCTAGAATTGCACCAGTCACCACAACTATTCCATCCACATCTCCAGCAATAAAACCAGCACCGGGAGTAACAACAACTGTACCAAGTACAATTGCTTCGACCTCAGTAGCAGCTGCATCTACAAGTGAAGAAACTGAAACAACAGCTGCAACCACAATTTTTACTACTTCAAGGACAATTCCTGTCTCAAGTAGTGCAGCAGCAACAACTGCAACAAGACCAGCAACAGTAACATCCATGAAATCAACTGCTGTGCAAACAACAACTTCTCTCATTACCAGTGCAGCAGCCACCCCAAGTGTTCCATCCACAACTGCAGCATTGAGCACAACTCCAGGAGCAAGTACAACAGTGACAACTGGAACAATTCCTCCCGCAACAAGCACAGTACTGACCACAACAAGTATTCCGAGCACTGCAGCACCAACATCAACAACTGGAGCCACAACGACTAAACCAACAACAACAAAAATTGCTTCAGCTACAAGTGCAACTGCACATACAAGATCTACAGCATCTGGAGAAACTACTGCTGCTCCAACTGTTACTGTTTCTGCAATGACAAGTGAAACAGCAGTGAAAATAAGCACAGCAACTGCTGCACCACCAACAGCATCAACAGTCAAAATAACAACAGCGGAAATAACATCACCTGAAACAGCACCTTCACCAGCAACAAAACCTTCCACTACAAGTGCGGCAATAAGCACAAGAAGAGTTTCAACCTCAGTTACGGCAGGAAGGACCTCAACTTCAGGAACATCAAGCGAATCAACTGCAACTGTTCCTACTGCTACAACTTCAGCTGCAGTCACAAGCCCAACAACTAATACAACAGCTCCTACCACAACATCTGGGGAAACAACTGCTGCTCTAACCACAATTTCCACAACTTCAAGTACACATGCTGTCTCAACTGGTGCAACAACAACTGCAGTACCAACTACAAGTACAGTAACAACGTCTTCCAAAGCATCTACGGAGCAAACAACAATTTCTCCCCCTAGAAGTGCACCAGTCACCACAACTATTCCATCCACATCTCCAGCTATAAAACCAGCACCGGGAGTAACAACAACTGTACCAAGTACAATTGCTTCGACCTCAGTAGCAGCTGCATCTACAAGTGAAGAAACTGAAACAACAGCTGCAACCACAATTTTTACTACTTCAAGGACAATTCCTGTCTCAAGTAGTGCAGCAGCAACACCTGCAACAAGACCAGCAACAGTAACATCCATGAAATCAACTGCTGTGCAAACAACAACTTCTCTTATTACCAGTGCAGCAGCCACCCCAAGTGTTCCATCCACAACTGCAGCATTGAGCAAAACTCCAGGAGCAAGTACAACAGTGACAACTGGAACAATTCCTCCTGCAACAAGCACAGTACTGACCACAACAAGTATTCCGAACACTGCAACATCAACATCAACAACTGGAGCCACAACGACTAAACCAACAACAACAAAAATTGCATCAGCTACAAGTGCAACGGCACATACAAGATCTACAGCATCTGGAGAAACTACTGCTGCTCCAACTGTTACTGTTTCTGCAATGACAAGTGAAACAGCAGTGAAAATAAGCACAGCAACTGCTGCACCACCAACGGCATCAACAGTCAAAATAACAACAGCGGAAATAACATCACCTGAAACAGCACCTTCACCAGCAACAAAACCTTCCACTACAAGTGCTGCAATAAGCATGAGAAGAGTTTCAACCTCAGTTACGGCAGGAAGGACCTCAACTTCAGGAACATCAAGCGAATCAACTGCAACTGTTCCTACTGCTACAACTGCTACTGCATTCACAAGCCCAACAACTAAAACAACAGCTCCTACCACAACATCTGTGGAAACAACTGCTGCTCCAACCACAATTTCCACAACTTCAAGTACACATGCTGTCTCAACTGGTGCAACAACAACTGCAGTACCAACTACGAGTACAGCAACAACGTCTTCCAAAGCATCTACGGTGCAAACAACAATTTCTCCCCCTAAAAGTGCACCAGTCACCACAACTATTCCATCCACATCTCCAGCGATAAAACCAGCACCGGGAGTAACAACAACTGTACCAAGTACAATTGCTTCGACCTCAGTAGCAGCTGCATCTACAAGTGAAGAAACTGAAACAACAGCTGCAACCACAATTTTGACTACTTCAAGGACAATTCCTGTCTCAAGTAGTGCAGCAGCAACAACTGCAACAAGACCAGCAACAGTAACATCCATGGAATCAACTGCTGTGCAAACAACAACTTCTCTCATTACCAGTGCAGCAGCCACCCCAAGTGTTCCGTCCACAACTGCAGCATTGAGCACAACTCCAGGAGCAAGTACAACAGTGACAACTGGAACAATTCCTCCCGCAACAAGCACAGTACTGACCACAACAAGTATTCCGAACACTGCAGCACCAACATCAACAACTGGAGCCACAACGACTAAACCAACAACAACAAAAATTGCTTCAGCTACAAGTGCAACTGCACATCCAAGATCTACAGCATCTGGAGAAACTACTGCTGCTCCAACTGTTACTGTTTCTGCAATGACAAGTGAAACAGCAGTGAAAATAAGCGCAGCAACTGCTGCACCACCAACGGCATCAACAGTCAAAATAACAACAGCGGAAATAACATCACCTGAAACAGCACCTTCACCAGCAACAAAACCTTCCACTACAAGTGCGGCAATAAGCACGAGAAGAGTTTCAACCTCAGTTACGGCAGGAAGGACCTCAACTTCAGGAACATCAAGCGAATCAACTGCAACTGTTCCTACTGCTACAACTTCAGCTGCATTCACAAGCCCAACAACTAAGACAACAGCTCCTATCACAACATCTGTGGAAACAACTGCTGCTCCAACCACAATTTCCACAACTTCAAGTACACATGCTGTCTCAACTGGTGCAACAACAACTGCAGTACCAACTACGAGTACAGCAACAACGTCTTCCAAAGCATCTACGGTGCAAACAACAATTTCTCCCCCTAAAAGTGCACCAGTCACCACAACTATTCCATCCACATCTCCAGCGATAAAACCAGCACCGGGAGTAACAACAACTGTACCAAGTACAATTGCTTCGACCTCAGTAGCAGCTGCATCTACAAGTGAAGAAACTGAAACAACAGCTGCAACCACAATTTTGACTACTTCAAGGACAATTCCTGTCTCAAGTAGTGCAGCAGCAACAACTGCAACAAGACCAGCAACAGTAACATCCATGAAATCAACTGCTGTGCAAACAACTTCTCTCATTACCAGTGCAGCAGCCACCCCAAGTGTTCCATCCACAACTGCAGCATTGAGCACAACTCCAGGAGCAAGTACAACAGTGACAACTGGAACAATTCCTCCTGCAACAAGCACAGTACTGACCACAACAAGTATTCCGAACACTGCAGCACCAACATCAACAACTGGAGCCACAACGACTAAACCAACAACAACAAAAATTGCTTCAGCTACAAGTGCAACTGCACATACAAGATCTACAGCATCTGGAGAAACTAGTGCTGCTCCATCTGTTCCTGTTTCTGCAATGACAAGTGAAACAGCAGTGAAAATAAGCACAGCAACTGCTGCACCACCAACGGTATCAACAGTCAAAATAACAACAGCAGAAATAACATCACCTGAAACAGCACCTTCATCAGGAACAAAACCTTCCACTACATCAGCGGCAATAAGCACAAGATTTTCAACTTCAGTTACGGCAGGAAGGACCTCAACTTCAGGAACATCAAACGAATCAACTGCAACTGTTCCGACTGCTAAAACTGCAGCTGCATTCACAAGCCCAACAACTCAGACAACAGCTCCTACCACAATATCTGTCTCAAGTAGTGCAGCAGCAACAAGTGCACTGCCAATTGCAACAAGCCCACAAACAACTTCTTCCAAAGCCTTTATGGTGCAATCAACAATTTCCCACCCTGAAAGTGCAACAGTCACCACAAGTATTCCATCCACATCTCCAGCTACAAAACCAGCACCAGTAGAAACAACAACTGCACCAAGTACAATTGCTTCAACCTCAGTAGCAGCTGCACCTACAAGTGAAGAAACTAAAACAGCAGCTGCAACCACAATTTTTACTACTTCAAGGACAATTCCTGTCTCAAGTAGTGCAGCAGCAACAACTGCAGTGCCAACTGCAACAAGGCCAGCAACAGTAACATCCATGAAATCAACTGCTTTGCAAACAACAACTTTTCTCATTACCAGTGCAGCAGCCACCACAAGTGTTCCAACAAAAATTGCATCAGCTACAAGTGCAACTGCATATACAAGATCTGCAGCATCTGGAGAAACAACTGCTGCTCCAGCTGTTACTGTTTCTGCAATGACAAGTGAAACAGCAGTGAAAATAAGCACAGCGACTGCTGCACCACCAACGGCATCAACAGTCAAAATAACAACAGCGGAAATGACATCACCTGAAACAGCACCTTCATCAGAAACAAAACCTTCCACTACAAGTGCGGCAGCAGAGGCCGCAAAAACAACATCTCCTATGACAAGTTCAGAAGCAACTACAGCAGGAACTCAGCAAACACCTACAGCACATATGACAAGACCGGAAACAATAACTACTGTGCCATCCACAACATTTACTTCAGCTGCATCCACAAATGCTGCAGTTTCAACAGCAGGTCAAGCAACCATACCTGCCAGAACAACTACTCCTCCAACCACAACAACTGGTGAGATAAAAGTAGCTTCTGAAACAACATCTACTTTGACAAGTTCAGCAATTACAACAAGAAGTACTCCACAAGCAACTACAGCACATTTGACGACACCTGAAACAACATCTACTGTGCCACCCACAACATTAACGTCAGCTGCATCCACAAATGCTGCAGTGACAACAGAAGGTCAAACAACCATACCTGCCAGAACAACTACTCCTCCAACCACAACAACTGCTGAAACTACATTGGCGTCAGAAACAACACCTGCTATGACGAGTTCAGCAGCTACTTCGACAAGTACTTTAAAAATAACTACAGCACAAATGACAACACCTGTAAGAACTACTGCACCAGCCACAACATCAACTTCAGCTGCATCCACAAATGCCGCAAGTACAACAGCAGGTACGAAAAAAGGATTTGCGAGAACAACTACTCTTCCAACTGCAACAACTGGTGAGACAACAGTGGCTTCAAAAACAACATCTCCTATGACAAGTTCAGCAGCTGCAACAAGAAGTACTCCACAAGCAACTACAGCACATGTGACAACTCCTGAAACACCATCTACTGTGCCACCCACAACATTAATGTCAGCTTCATCCACAAATGCTGCAGTGACAACAGTAGGTCAAACAACCATACCTGCCAGAACAACTACTCCTCCAACCACAACAACTGGTGAGGCAACAGAGGCCTCAAAAACAACTGCTACTACAACTCCGGTATCACCACTTGTGGCAAAATCAGCTGCAGCAACAACATTTGCTTCATTCACGGCAACAAGTTTATCTGCATCCATACAAGCAGTAACAGCAGCACCGACCACAATATTTGTAGAAACAGCTACTGCTGAAGCTAATACAGTTACTCAGGCCGAAACTGCACATCTGGCCGAAACGCACATCAGTGCGTCAAAAACTGCTGCACCAACTTCAACAAGTGCTCCAACAACGGCTCCAACTAAAGGTCAATCCTCCACAAATATTAAATTCACAACAAGTAAAGCTGAAAGAACGAGTGAATATCTGCCCCCAGCAGTGACGGAGACAACAGTAAAAACAACCACAATATTAGCTCCACCTGCAACCTCACGTATGTACTCTGGAACAAGCAGCCCCAGTGCAACTCAGACCACCCAAAGTCCACCCACAATGTATGTACCCATTTCCATTATGTTTTTTTTAGTTTGGTTCCACCTAATCAAATTGCTATCTAAGTCTACCTTGTATCAATGATCCAAATGTATTGTTTGTGTGCTTTTGCAGCAAGGGAATGTGTTTCATCTTCATCCGACTTGTGTTCCACACCACAAAGCCAGTCCCTAGTAAGAGTGAGATTCTCCAAATTGTCGAGAAATTCTTGTCTGCATATTTTTGGCTGGTAAACAATCCAGTGAGAGTGCAGCGTAGTCCAACACAGATGACTGATCCTGTTCCAGCGGATGATATAACTTACGAGAGTAAGTCATATGTAACTTTTTCATTGTCTTTTGGTCCCTTTCATTGCAATCTCGATTTAATTCACACCAACCAACAGAGATGTAAAGTCCGGGTTCAGGAAGTAAAAATCCTCCCCAGAACTTCATTCCAACCAACTGGATTTAATTCGGACAGGAGATGGACCCAATATGAGTGATCAGCGTATTCTGTGGGAGGGAGAAAAACTTGGCAGGATTTTTACTTTCTGACTCCTGGATTTTACACCCCTGCCAACCAATGGGTTAATTTTACTCTTACACTTGTAGATTTCAGTTTATATTCAAGCAATCATTTCTGAAATGGCTACTTCCTCTCTGGAAAGTGGGTCAGTCTAAAAGTCTTCTTACTTAGGTCAGCATGGACCGTTGTAATGATCTGTGGTTCATGCACTGTGAAGCCGCACAGAGGACAGGAAGTTGTGGACTGGACTCAGGTGCAGGGATGGACTTGGTATATTTATTATGGCAAACTGCAGGGCACAAGCGCACAAGCATTGCAGTACAAACAAAAGAAAAAGGAACTATAACAGCTGTTTGATTAGAGTTTAGATAACACACGTGAGGTATGGGAAATAAGTCTGCAAAGACCAACAGCACCGCTAGAGTGTGGTACAACGAGACATCACAGAGACATTTAGAAATTTCAATCAGGAGAGACTCGAGTGAAATCAAGAAAAATTTTAATATGCGTTGAGCATAAGTAGAATTCAATTCAATTCAATTTTATTTATAGCGCTATATATAGAGAAAAGGGCGGAGCCCGGGCTAAACCCCAATCCCCGAATAGCAGGCAAAAAACTCCCAGTTGGGAGAAAAAGCCTTGAATGGTGGTGAGAAAAAACTCTTCATTGTGAAGAAATCTCAGGAGGAACCTGGCTATTCTGGGGAAGCCCATCCTCCGCTGGCTGAATAATAAATTGATGGTAAATTAGGGATGAGAGGATCAGGACAGCAGGAAGACAGCAGTCAGAATTAACATGCTTAAAGGAGAATTCCTGTGTGAAATTGGCTTGGGTGTATTGAAACATGATAACGAGTTCTAACCTTTGTCCAATACCCCACCCCCGTACGCACGCAACATTTCGAAATGATAAAAATTCTTTTTATCCAAAGCTCCCAGGAGGCTTACAATAGTAGTGAATCGGGCATAGCATTGCCATGCAAAGAAATCGCTTTTTTTTTTCATCAATAACAAGGCTCAAAGTAGCTCCACACTTCATCGGTAGAATTCCGAGGGCCCTGACATTTAAAACGAGGCACTGAGAACTTTGAAAATACACAGGTAGTTTATTAAGAAAGACTATTAATGCAAACAGTACCTTGAGCTAGTTTCCAGTCGCCTCCATCTTGAAAGTCACAAAAAGACGATTGACGAGCACGAACGAATAGATTGCAATCTGCTCCCCTATCCTTCCTATTCGTTCATGCTCGTCAATCGACTTATCGTAACTTTCAAGATGGAGGCAACTGGAAACTAGCTCAAGGTACTGTTACTGTGGAATATTCGACAAAGGTTAGTACTCGTTTTCATGTTTCAATACAGCCCAAGTCAATTTCACACAGGAATTCTCCCTTAAATCAGACAAGTCTTCGGTGCAGCAGCTGGAAAAATCCCCCGAAGAGTCCAGACACTGGTGGTGGTGGTGGCTGAAGGCTGACAAAGATGGAGCGGCAGTACTGAATGTCTGATAGAGCAGGGTGGCGTTGGGGAGGAGGACGGTCAGCGAACGGCAGCATGAACGAACTGCGGCAGAGAGAAATCATATATTTTAACAAGACAGCAACAGAACGATTAGCTAGCGATGCGACTGAAGTGTGCCACGGTTGGATGCAAGAGATCAGCTGCTACGCCAGCTGACTGCTCTATTGACAGCCCTAGACATTGACTGCAAAGGTGTATGGGTGAGCATGCGAGTGAATGAAAAGAAAATGAACGCGAGTTGATGTGCGCGAGAGAGAGAGTCTGCCTGACTGAACTTTCGCTTAGCTTTATTATACAACTCTGCTACCATTCAAAGGAAACAACAAACAGATTCAGTACATGTGATAATTGAATAATGAGCAATGAGCAATTGGGTATTAGCAGATCGGTGAAGGATGGCAGGAGGTGTGTCCTCACAGCGTTTATTTTATATGAATCTATTCCGCCAAATTTGGATTATGCAGCATGTATTTAAATATGCATCTCAGGAGTGACGTGAAATTAATAATTTCATTTGTTTCCTCAGAATTATCTGATTATTCATTTGCCATTGGATTGCACTATGAGATGAATAATGTGACCATACCGCAGAATGCTGAACTGAAGAATGATCTGTCCAAACTCATCCAGGAATCTATCAATGAACTGGTGAGTCTAGGCATTCTGCATCTTGGTTTCTTATATCAAAATAAGATACACTGAAGATCCCAGTTACTGGTTTGTTGATTACACTTTCATATCGCAGGATAACAAGGTCAGGAGGCTGTTCTCATGATTTAATTATGTTTTCTAAATATGATTTTTTTCTCCTTTGATCTTTCATTTTTAGATGAACCGAATGCTGAACGGACCTGATGCAACTCCTGTCATATTTCCACAAGCTAATATCATGTAAGTTCCAGGGTGGGATGTCTTTTATGATTTCCAACTGAATGAAAACTAAAATTATTTTGGACCATAAACTTCTTGATCACAAGTATTTTTAATCTCCGCATTAAATTCTAAATTGCCAAATTTCTAGGAACCAAATAAGAATGCTCTCCAGGTGGCTTCCCAAACTCTAAAATCCCCCAAAATGGTGCGCTTAAATATATGATTAAAATAATCATATATTTAAAGTAAATGTCACTTAAGATATTTCGCACAAAAAAAATTCTTCTCTCCCACATATATTTTTTTTGGCCTCCAAAAAAGGCCCTTGTGCTGGTTTGAACTTCCCACGGGCCGCCATCTTGATAGGTCTGGGCTTGTGATGTAACTTGGTTGCTCGAGTCTCTGGATATCAGCCATATCTCAGCAAAATCCCTCACTGTGTTGCCTTCGAGTGCAATAATCATAGATTCATGCTATCAGGAGGACATATCTACCGATCGTTACACAGGATAAATACAGCATGTTTCCTAATCGCAACAGTGTCATGCGGCATATCCATTTTATGCGAAGAAACTCAGCAAAAAGCTTGTGTTGACCGTTTTACCACATACGAACACAATTTAAGTACCAAGCATGTATTTGAGCATAGGGTAAAATCTTATCAGCGCTGAGTCTCTAGAATTTCTTCTGAATTTGTGCTATGCATACAAATGATACCTCAAATGAAAGAGGAAAGTCCACAGAATCCAACGATATATACCAACATTTTAAAATGACACCGCTCTCAAAGAATAGCAGGCATACACTTTACAGTCTACAAAGATGAGCAAAAAAAATTCTTACCTTTGATTTTTTTTTATAAAAAATTGTTTGAGGGTAAATATGCGTTTACTATTATCAGCTCAATGTGTCCGTGTTTTAAGGAAACTAGATCTTCCAGTCTCTAACCATGATTTTTTTTTTTTTTAACTCAGCATTCAGCTTGCTTGCAATGTATTTCCCTCTGTGTGATCAGCTTGTGATGCCATCAGCAAGACTTTGCAGGTGGTAGTTTGATTCTATTGGCTCTGACGTTCCCAACGGGCCCATACCAACAAGCACATTCCCAATCTGACACTATGATCATGTCTGGTCGAAGCCATGTTGATGTTATCCTGGCTGGGAGCTTCAACTTTTTGTCAAGGTCCACTTCAAGTTGCCAGTCAGTGGCGGAGGTGAGGAGGCTAGCCTTCACCCATGGTTGTATATTAGGCTTGTCTCTGCGGAAGATGATGGTCTTTGGCTTGTAGTGGCTCTTGATGTTTTTGATTGTCGTGGCTATGCTGTCGGGAACTGCCCCTAAGCACCTGGTTATGGTGCCATCTCCAAGGGCTTTTAAGCAGCTGCTGAGGAGGTGTTCCAGGGATCCCCGTCCAGGACATTGGAGACAGGATGGTGTATCAGTTTTTTCCCAGGCATGGAGGTTGGCTGGACTTAGTAGGACGTCTTAAATGGCCTCGATGCAAAACCTAAGTCTGCTTTCCAGATGTTAGACCAGGTGATCTTATGTTGCAGAACATTCTCCCATTTAGTTAATGCTCCTTTTTGCCCCATTCCCACCATCCAGCTGGCTCGTACTTCCTCCACTTTTAAAAATTTTTTTCCAAAATATCAAAGGTAAAAAATAGTTTTTTGCTCATCTCTGTAGACTGTAAAATGCATGCCTTGAGCATAGAGTCGGATTAAAATGACAGGGTATATATCGTTGGATTCTGTGGAATTTCCTCTTTCATTTGTATGCATAGTACAAATTCAGGAGAAATTCTCTCAACTCAGCGCTGATATGATTTTAGCCTATGTTTTGCTACATGCTTATTTACTTGCTTGGTGCTTGAATTGTGTTCAGATGAGGTAAAATGGTCAACACAAGCTTTTTGCTGAGTTTCTTCGCGTAAAGTGGATATGCCGCATGACAATGTTGCAATTAGGAAACATGATGTATTTACCATGCATAACAACTGGCAGAGATGTCCTCCCGCAAGCATGAATCCACACCGAGTGTAGTTCTTCATATCTTGGGAAAATGTGGAACCGAATTTTGGGCTTGTTTGGTTTGTTTTTGGCCTGATTATTGAACTTGAGGGCAATGCAGTGAGGCATTTTGCTGTGATATGGCTGATATCCAGAGAGCTGAGCAACCAAGTTACGTCACCAGCCTGGACTGCTTTGCGCACCTATCTAGATGGTCACCTGCGGGAAGTTCAAACCAGCGAGGGCCTTTTTTGGAGGTGAGAAAAAATATATTTGGGTGAGAAGAATACTTTTTTGTGCGAAATATCTTCTTTTCAGTATATTAAGAGTATTTTAAGTGATATGTACTTTAAGAGCAGTGGTGGAATGTAACGAAGAAGAGATACTTTGTTACTGTACTTAAGTACCTTTTTCACACATCTGTACTTTACTTAAGTAAAAATTATAGAGCATACTTTTGACTTTTACTCCGTTACATTCTGCAGCTATTATCTGTACTTTCTACTCCACTACATTTCTAAAATGCACCTCGTTACACACCTCGTGGTCATTCAGTCAAAGTGACCGCAAAACAAGGATAAGTTTGATGAAACGGTGTAAATGTGAACGCGGTAGTTAAAAATTTGATTTTCTGTAATAATTACGCACAAACTTATTTTCCGATCTGTCTTTGATTAACTTGCGTTTCTTTTGGTGCTCAGTATATGTAGCTCGTTGTGCTCAAATGAAGCACTCGGAAGTAAAATTCTCACGTAGACACCCATTCATTTTCGCCTACTTTAAAATTACGTTTTCAAAAACACTAGCACGCGAGTCGGTGTTATTTTGGTATCGCTGTGCAGAGTGACATTTTGTCTCCCAAAATATGTGCTTTTTGGGGAATGAAAAATGGCACACTTCTAATGGGAAGATCGAAATGTGACTCGGTGTCAACATTGAAGTGCTAGCAGAATGTTAACAGAGATGCCAAGTCTCATGCATTTGGCGTAGGTCTCACATATTTTTTAGGCTTATTCACCATAATCCGCAATTATTCATTGCAGCCTTAATGAGATTCTCACGAGATATTAAATTCCTTGTGCATTTCAGTTTCACTTGCGTAACCGCTGTCTGCATTGTGTTGTGATTTTTTGGATGAAGGCCGACACTCCCTTAGTATTTGAACATACTTTATTGTCTCTGTAAAAACAGTGAGGAAACACACACTGGTCAGTCACGGTCACATTCATCAGTCACTCGGCATAGCTTTATGGAAAAGGAGTTTGCACATGTTAGCTTAGCATTCGAGCTAAGTCGCTAACTATCCTATAATAACAAAACACAACCATTTTAACTCATTCAGTTCCGTGCTATGTATTCAGCACCTTCTTGAGCATAACATCACATTAGCTGAGTTATTATGTTATATTATTTTCACATTTTAAGTGCAATGCTGGGCATTGCGTGACCTACCATGGGCTCAATCCTCTCCTACTGGTGCTGAAGTAATGTTGCAGCCAGTATTTATAACCTGAGGAGAGTCGTGCCAGCCAGTAGGTGTCCCTGATACATAGACTGCTTTATGTAACGGCAAATCTGATTGCCTGTTCGGTGCTAAGTGGAATCAACTCCGTTACACTTGCGTAAAGGTTGACCTCACCACAAGTAGCATGGAAAGCGATTATGACTCCCAACTTCTCGTGCTTGTCTTTACTCAGGGATTAGAAACAGTGCATGTGTTACATGATCGTTTAAATTGTTTTAATGAGATAAGACCATTTGAAATGTCTTAATGCAATTCCATTGCTTTCAATCCCTTAATAAAGACAAGCCTTAGAATTCCCGAGTCATAATTGATTCCCGTGTCATTAGTGGGGAAATCCACCTTGATGCATGCGAAACTGATTAATGTGAAGCACAACGACTTCAATTCCACAAGTGAATTTCTTCAATGCGCTTTGATTGAATAATTGCTGTGCTAACTTGACCGAGGCTTATGACCCTCTGATAAGATAATTGCTTGGACGTTTTCGCCATTATAAGAAACGTTGTTGAATGTCCATATCCTCAAATTACTCTCTGGTTTAATCAAGTCATTGTACCCTGGTTGAGCATTTGCCGTCAACCGAATTCTTCATATATTGAATCTAATACCTAATACCAACACTGATGAAACGCAGCGCGAGTTAACTCTGGCTACTCCTTTCTTCAGCTTCATCTTTGCCCCTGTCCCGTTAAAACACTGCTCCTAGAAATGATCACTGCACAGCACTGATCGCGGGGACAGAGAAAAGTTTTTTTTTCTCTTGATTTTTGTCAGCTAAGCCTTTCTCCCCTCCTTGTCTTTTGGAACTCTGTATAAACAGTCAAAGCGACTTGTCAACTGTTTTTAATATTATGCAGGTAATAAATATAGTCGTTGAATGTCAATTACAAGTACCTAGCTTGTTAGCCACCATGTTAATTTTATTAACTACTAAGTCAATGCATCCCTGCGATGGTAAGGGTACCAAGGTAGCTCGCTGCTGACCATTTTCAATCGCGAGTGTTTGTTGTTAGTCAGCGGTCTATTCAAGTCAGTGGAAGGCTAATTCGCTAGCTAGCACGAGAAAGCGATTTTTTTTTTCTATTAAAGTTACAAATTTGCATTCCTACATTAACTTATGCAAGAAAAATTTTATTACAGCCCTTCAAACGAATACGGCTGCAAAAGGCAGGAGAATACAACCGTGTAGGTTTGTTGATAAAAGTGCCTTCTGTAATATTCTTGTGTTGTAAATTGTAATTATCTTGTGAGATTTATCACCAATGAAAAATACATTAATTTCACTACTGTTTCAGATCTTTTTTTAAAATTAGTTTACGAATATATTAAAAGCTTATTATTCGGGTCTTCATGGGATAATTCTACATGGCAGTCACTGCCTGTGTAGCTAAGTAATGAGCGACCAAGAAACACTACGAGATCTACAGCAACTTGCCACATAGGAAAAAATAAGATATCAGTTTCTGTGCCACCCCTTTGTGAGCAATCGCATCAGACTTGCCAACCCGATGGACATTGTCTGGCTCCGCCGCTGCTCGTTACATTTTAAGATCATTCGCCAAAATGTTCCCTTCACAAAACAAATTGGTTGTGTTGCTGCCTCGGAAGTTTAAACCAATCAGGTAGTGCTATCCCAGCCTCCAATGACAGCAGAGCGCGCCTTTGGAAGCAGCATGTCGCATTCATAGAAAACCAGATTCACCAAACATGCTTCCAGAGACAGAGCCCACTAAACCTCGGTACCTCTGCCAAGTATTGAATAGCGTGGGTCCGCACTAATTGCAGGAAAAAGTGAGAACGCATGGAAAACATAACATTTTTGGAGTTAATATTTGATGTGTTATGTCCAGCATTTTATCAGACCAGGAGAACATGGTGATTGAACATGGCTATCTGTGTGTAAACAGAGTCAGATATTTTGCTCATTTAAATGATTTGCTCGTTAATTAAATTTTTCTCTGAATCACATTTTATCGGGGTAGAATAAAACATAAGATATCAAATAAAATTCAATAATGAGTTCCAGTATCACCCATCCATGTGTCATGTTATTTGTGTACTGGGTGACACTCTTTTTTTTATGGCTGATCGATAGCATGACTAAAAATTCAATGCTTGCTCGAAATGTAGGTGGACGAAAACATACAATCACAACTGCACGCTACACGCAAAAACTCGGAGATTTATGGAATAATTTGTAAGTAGTTACATTCAGTGGTTATCACAGAATAATAGATCCGTGCCGTGACAAACAAAAATGCGGCTACGATATTTCAAAGTGCGGGACGCCATGCGAAAGTCTGGCAGCTCAAGTGATGAGACAAATACATTTTCATGGTATAAGGCATTGGATAGCATAATCAGCAAAAAACGCAAGAGCGAAAGAATTCCGTATTCAACATCCACCGAGGTCGAATATAATCAGTACATTTTTGCCTTACCTTGATGTACGGGTGTCCAGAGGAAGATTTGGATGTCTTAAAACAAAGAGGAATCAGTCAAGAAAATTTCGAGTTTAATTTGTCGTGCTGCTATACATGGTAATCCATGTTACAGCTGACACACCGGGTTGCTAGGGCACGTGCATATATTAAAATCATTTGTAAATTTTAAATTGTTCCCCATTTAAAACACAGATAATCCTTCTATCATTCATTGCAGCCCAAATTTTAAAGTACCGTTAGCCAAATGAGAAATAATTTGACCCCCCCCACCCCATCCCATTATTAAAATAAACTACCCTATCTTTATGTGTTCACGTAGACCTTCAATTTCATATCCATGTTGATCTGGTTGTAGCAAGTCAAGGTAAAAAGGGCCCCAAAAAAATTTTAACCCCTTTCCTGTCTGGCCATGACATGGATATCAAATTGAAGGTCTAGGTGAGCAAATTAAAGATAGGGTAGGTTATTTTCCATAATCTGATCGCTGGTGCCCAGAAATTAGGGTCAAAAGTGTCATTTTAGTTCCTTTTGGACCTCTTTTTAGTACCCCAGTAAGCATGATAAAAACCACCCTACCGCAATATACTTGCAAAGACCTTCAATCTGATACATGTTGACAAGTTTTGATGACATCAATTTCTTGACCCCTTCCTTATTTCCATTAGACCCTGAAAAGGTCTCAATTTCTGAAGAAACAGCAGGGTTTCACATGGAGAACTTTTTACATGATGATCAGAGGGCCAACGCCTACACAAAGTACATAGAACAAGTAGACCCGGCGATATTTGAACAAAACCATTTTCTAGGGTCTTTTTGTGCACAGGCATTGGCCTAAAAATGAGTTTATGTTACCAATGAGAACTGAAGTTGTGGATTCTAAAAAATGCTTTGCAGCTGGTTGCCTTTCGTTTTAAAAATGAGTCAACAACTACATCTCTTCCGATTTTAATAATCAAATTATCTCAGAAGCTCATCTTTACAAATACGCATACCCGACCAAATATCTCTAATTGATTGCCATTTTACTCTAAGAGGCAGGGTTTGAACTGCATGAGAAGGCACCTTATTCTCAACAGTCTCTGCAGGGTATGAGCACAGTGAGGAAAACTGTTGCAGCAGTACAGTAGGAGTAAGTAATGAGTTGTAAGTTGTACAGTAAGAGTAAAGTGAGTATCTCATTGAGCGAGCAACATTTAGCAAAAGTGGCCACAAGTGGTTCGCCACTTTTTTTTTCAAATTTTTGGCAATCCTACAATTGTGAACTATTCATCAAGCGAGCGCCACTCAGTGAAATACTAATCGGCGATTTGTTGACAGTTTGTCGGTGATTTGTTCAGTGTCATATGAAATAGTCCTGGAATTCAAGAGAACTTTCTAAACTTTCCATTCCAAAACCGTGGATTGACTTTCAGAATCACTTGTCATCATTAGACTAGCAACCAGCGAGATCTACAGATCTGAAGCATGCGAGGTATGCTATGTTATTCAGAGTCTGAGAGTTCAGGTATGTGACATTATATTAAAAAGGCTTGGTATAAATCAGTCCAAATAATGCAATGTTCTTATTGGAAAAAGTCTGAAGTCTAAATGACCTCAAGTCAAATTTTTTTTTCACATTAATTCATGGAAAAAATAATAAATATACAAACCCGATTCCAAAATACTTGGGACAAAGTTTAAATTGTGAATTAAATCAAAATACAATGACTTTCAGATAATATGAGCCAATATGTTATTTACAAAGGGACATAGATAACACTTCCAGTGTAGAGACATTTTATATTTTTATCCACTAAATTAGCTTATTTCAAATTTTCTGATTGCAACAAGTCTCATATAATATAGAGAATCAATAGAGATTAATACAGAAAATCAGCTGAAAGTATATTTAGCAAGTAATTTAGTGAACTGGCATCAAGTGTGTAACATAATTGGCTACAAAAGGGATGTCTTAGAGAGGCTAAGTCTCTCAGAAGTAAAGATGGCCAGAGGCTCTCCAACCTCTGAAGGCTTGCGTACAAAAAATTGTGGAATACTAGAAAAACAATGTTCCTCAAAGTCAAATTGCAAAGGCTTTGAAGGTCTCATCATCGATAGTGCATAACATCATCAAAAAATTCAGAGAAACAGGAAAAAATCAGGAGAAAAAAACAAGGCGGAAGACCTTTACTGGATGCCTGTGATCTTCGGGCCCTCAGATGCCACTGCATCACCAACTGGCATGATTCTGTCAGTGACATTAATAAATGGGCCCAGGAATACTTCAAGAAACCACTGTCTGTAAACACACTCTGCCATGCCATCCACAGATGCCACCTAAAACTCTATCATGCAAAAAAAAGCCATTGTTGAGCATGATACAGAAGCGCTGCCATGTTTTGTGAGCCAAGGCTCATTAAAAATGGACAGTTGCGAAGTGTCCTGTGGTCAGACGAGTCCAAATTTGACATTCTTGTTGAAAATCATGAGCGTTGTGTTAAGAGGAGAAAGAGAGCCCCTCCTCTAATCAGCATTCAGTTCAAAAGCCAGCATCTCCGATGGTATGGGGATGCATTAGTGCATATGGTGTGGGACACTTGCATGTTTTAAAAACTACCACGAATGCTGAAAGGTATATATACAAAACCCAAAACCAGTGAAGTTGGCACGTTATGTAAATCATAGATAAAAACAGAATACAATGATTTGCAAATCCTTTTCAACTTATATTCAATTGAATACACTGCAAAGACAACATGTTTAATGTTCAAACTGAGAAACTTTTTTTTTTTTTTTGCAAATAATCATTAACTTAGAATTTAAAGGCAGCAACACATTGCATAAAAGTTGGCACAGGGGCCTTTTTACCACTGTGTTACATCGCCTTTCCTTTTAACGACACTCAGTAAACGTTTGGGAACTGAGGAGACCAATTTTTGAAGCTTTTCAGGTGGAACTCTTTCCCATTCTTGCTTGATGTACAGCTTAAGTTGTTCAACAGTCCGGGGTGTCCGTTGCCGTATTTTACGCTTCATAATGCGCCACACATTTTCAATGGGAGACTGGTCTGGACTACGGGCAGGCTAGTCTAGTACCCGCAGTCTTTTACTATGGAGCCATGCTGTTGTAACACGTGCAGAATGTGGCTTGGCATTGTCTTGCTGTATAAGCAGAATAAGACAGAATAAGCAGAAAAAGACGTTGCTTGGATGGCAACATATGTTGCTCCAAAACCTGTATGGACCTTTCAGCATTAATGGTGCCTTCACATATGTGTTAGTTGCCCATGCCTTGGGCACTAATACACCCCCATACCATCACAGATGCTGGCTTTTGAACTTTGCGCCTATAACAGTCCTAACAGTCCAGATGGTTCTTTTCCTCTTTGGTCTGGAGGACACAACGTCCACAGTTTCCATAAACAATTTGAAATGTAGACTCGTCAGACCACAGAACACTTTTCCACTTTGCATCAGTCCATCTTAGATGAGCTTGGGCCCAGCGAAGCCAGCGGTGTTTCTGGGTGCTGTTGATAAATGGCTTTCGCTTTGCATTGTGGAGTTTTAACTTGCACTTGCAGATGTAGCGACGAACTGTAGTTACTGACAGTGGTTTTCTGAAGTGTTCCTGAGCCCACGTGGTGATGTCCTTGACACACTGATGTCGGTTTTTGACGCGATCGAAGGTCACGGGCATTCAATGTTGGTTTTCGGCCTTGTCGCTTACGAGCAGTGATTTCTCCAGATTCTCTGAACCTTTTGACGATGTTACGGACCGTAGATGATGAAATCCCTAAATTTCCTGCAATAGCTCGTTGAGGAATGTTGTTTTTAAACTGTTTGACAATCAGCTCACGCATTTGTTCACGAAGTGGTGACCCTCGCCCCATCCATGTTTGTGAATGACTGAGCATTTCAAGGCAAGCTGCTTCTATACCCAATCATGGCACCCACCTGTTCCCAAATAGCCCGTTCAACTGTGGGATGTTCCAAATAAGTGTTTGATGAGCATTCCTCAACTCTCTCAGTCTTTTTTGCCACTTGTGCCAGCTTTTTTGAAACATGTTGCAGGCATCAAATTCCAAATGAGCTAATATTTGCAAAAAATTACAAATTTTACCTGTTCGAACATTAAGTAACTTGTCTTTGCAGTGTATTCAATTGAATATAGGTTGAAAAGGATTTGCAAATCATTGTATTCTGTTTTTATTTACAATTTACACAACGTGCTAACTTCACTGGTTTTGGGTTTTGTAGCTTTTAGAGCAATATATGCTCCCCTCTAGACGACATCCATTCCAGGGAAGGCATTGTGTATTTCAGCAGGGTAATGCAAAACCACATACTGCAGCTATTACAACCACATGCCTTCATAGTAGAAGAGTCCATGTGCTGAACTGGCCTGCCTGCAGTCCAGATCTTTCACCGATTGAGAACATTTGGCGCATAGTTAAATGAAAAGTCCGTCAAAGGAGACCCAAAGCTCTCCAGCAGTTCGAAGCCTATATTTAACAAGAGAGGGATCAAAATCTAATGGCTAAACTCAAGAAACTTGTCTCCTCAATGCCCAGACGCCTCTACTCTATGTTAGAAAAAGGAGGGGATGCTCCACCATGGTAAACAGGCCCCTGTCCCAACTTTTTTGAGACCTGTAGCAGCCATCTAATTTGAAATGAGCTCATTTAGTGGATATAATTGTAAAATTTCTCAGTTTAAACATTTTCTATGTTCTCTCTGTTCTTTTGCGAATAAAATACTGGCTGGTGTGATTTGAAAGTTATTGTGTTTTGATTTTATTCACAATTCACATTTTTTCCCAATTATTTCGGAATTGGAGTTGGAGTATAGTATTTGTATGAAAAAATTTCCCTGCTCAAGGTTATGAGAGGGAAGCAGACAGATGGGTCACTCATATTCAAGACTCAAACAGTCCTGAGTTTATGCAAAGAAGCATGCTTGGGGAAAAAAAGGAAGTGGCCCAACATGGTGACCCAACTTAACATTTCAGATTTGGATCAGCAGATGGGCAGACGGGAACATTCAGTTCACCTTTCAGCACTCTGTCTTAAACAATTTGATCAGCTAGACTTGTTGATTGAGGAAAATGGCGGCCTCTGTACTGTCAGTCCAGAAAACAGTAAAATAATTTTCACAATTTTTGTACATATTCTGAAAATATACTTCTGCTGACCAAATAAATGCGTATTTTATCAACCTGAAGCTACATGCTTATGCACTCTGCTGTGATTATGTTTCAACAGTTACACAGATAACCAGGTTGCAGCGAACATGGAATATGCTTACCATGAAGGAGACATCAGTGAGCCAAGTGACTTCTTAATTGCAGTAATGGAAGCTAGCGGTTTGTCAGTCGGTACAACTACAACTGAAATTCCAAGGGCAACTGGACCTCCAACTACAACTGCAGCAAAGACTGCGTTAAGTTCTGAAATGGCGACAGAACCTCCAAAAACAACACATAAGAAGATGACAACTTCTAGATTATCAACAATTTCGACAATTTCAGGAAAAACTGCAACTAGCTCTCCAACAACTGCCAAATCAACTACTGCCCCAAAAACAACAATTTCTCCCAATACAAGAGAAGCAGCCATTAGTGTTTTATCCACTACAAGCACAGTAGTGACCTCAACACATATTCAGAAACCTGCAGCACCAACATCAACAACTGGAACCACAACGACCATACCAACAACAACAAAAATTGCATCAGCTACAAGTGCAACTGCATCTACAAGATCTGCAACATCTGGAGAAACCACTGCTGCTCCAATTGTTCCTGTTTCTGCAATGACAAGTGAAACAGCAGTGAAAATAAGCACAGCAACTGCTGCACCACCAACGGCATCAAAAGTCAAAATAACAACAGAGGAAATAACATCACCTGAAACAGCACCTTCACCAGCAACAAAAGCTTCCACTACAAGTGCGGCAATAAGCACAAGAAGAGTTTCAACCTCAGGAACGGCAGGAAGGACCTCAACTTCAGGAACATCAAGCGAATCAACTGCAACTGTTCCAACTGCTACAACTTCAGCTGCATTCACAAGCCCAACAACTAAGACAGCAGCTCCTACCACAATATCTGTGGAAACAACTGCTGCTGCAACCACAATTTCCACTACTTCAAGTACACATGCTGTTTCAACTGGTGCAACAACAACTGCAGTACCAACTACAAGTAAAGCAACAACTTCTTCAAAAGCATCTACGGTGCAAACAACAATTTCTCCCCCTAAAAGTGCACCAGTTACCACAAGTATTCCATCCACATCTCCAGCTATAAAACCAGCACCAGGAGTAACAACAACTGCACCAAGTACAATTACTTCCACCTCAGTAGCAGCTGCATCAAAAAGTGAAGAAACTAAAACAACAGCTGCAACCACAATTTTTACTACTTCAAGGACAATTCCTGTCTCAAGTAGTGCAGCAGCAACAACTGCAGTGCCAACTGCAACAAGGCCAGCAACAGTAACATCCATGAAATCAACTGCTGTGCAAACAACAACTTCTCTCATTACCAGTGCAGCAGCCACCCCAAATGTTCCATCCACAACTGCAACATTGAGCACAACTCCAGGAGCAAGTACAACAGTGACAACTGGAACAATTCCTCCTGCAACGAGCACAGTACTGACCACAACAAGTATTCAAAACACTGCAGCACCAACATCAACAACTGGAGCCACAACGACTAAACCAACAACAACAAAAATTGCATCAGCTACAAGTGCAACTGCACATACAAGATCTACAGCATCTGGAGAAACTACTGCTGCTCCAACTGTTACTGTTTCTGCAATGACAAGTGAAACAGCAGTGAAAATAAGCACAGCAACTGCTGCACCACCAACGGCATCAACAGTCAAAAAAACAACAGCGGAAATAACATCACCTGAAACATCACCTTCACCTGCAACAAAACCTTCCACTGCATCAGCGGCAATAAGCACGACAAGAGTTTTAACCTCAGTTACGGCAGGAAGGACCGCAACTTTGAGAACATCAAGCGAATCAACTGCAACTGTTCCTACTGCTACAACTTCAGCTGCATTCACAAGCCCAACAACTAAGACAACAGCTCCTACCACAACATCTGTGGAAACAACTGCTGCTCCAACCACAATTTCCACAACTTCAAGTACACATGCTGTCTCAACTGGTGCAACAACAACTGCAGTACCAACTACGAGTACAGCAACAACGTCTTCCAAAGCATCTACGGTGCAAACAACAATTTCTCCCCCTAAAAGTGCACCAGTCACCACAACTATTCCATCCACATCTCCAGCGATAAAACCAGCACCGGGAGTAACAACAACTGTACCAAGTACAATTGCTTCGACCTCAGTAGCAGCTGCATCTACAAGTGAAGAAACTGAAACAACAGCTGCAACCACAATTTTTACTACTTCAAGGACAATACCTGTCTCAAGTAGTGCAGCAGCAACAACTGCAACGAGACCAGCAACAGTAACATCCATGAAATCAACTGCTGTGCAAACAACAACTTCTCTCATTACCAGTGCAGCAGCCACCCCAAGTGTTCCATCCACAACTGCAGCATTGAGCACAACTCCAGGAGCAAGTACAACAGTGACAACTGGAACAATTCCTCCTGCAACAAGCACAGTACTGACCACAACAAGTATTCCGAACACTGCAGCACCAACATCAACAACTGGAGCCACAACGACTAAACCAACAACAACAAAAATTGCTTCAGCTACAAGTGCAACTGCACATACAAGATCTACAGCATCTGGAGAAACTACTGCTGCTCCAACCACAATTTCCACAACTTCAAGTACACATGCTGTCTCAACTGGTGCAACAACAACTGCAGTACCAACTACAAGTACAGTAACAACGTCTTCCAAAGCATCTACGGAGCAAACAACAATTTCTCCCCCTAAAAGTGCACCAGTCACCACAACTATTCCATCTACATCTCCAGCGATAAAACCAGCACCGGGAGTAACAACAACTGTACCAAGTACAATTGCTTCGACCTCAGTAGCAGCTGCATCTACAAGTGAAGAAACTGAAACAACAGCTGCAACCACAATTTTTACTACTTCAAGGACAATTCCTGTCTCAAGTAGTGCAGCAGCAACAACTGCAACGAGACCAGCAACAGTAACATCTATGAAATCAACTGCTGTGCAAACAACAACTTCTCTCATTACCAGTGCAGCAGCCACCCCAAGTGTTCCATCCACAACTGCAGCATTGAGCACAACTCCAGGAGCAAGTACAACAGTGACAACTGGAACAATTCCTCCTGCAACAAGCACAGTACTGACCACAACAAGTATTCCGAACACTGCAGCACCAACATCAACAACTGGAGCCACAACGACTAAACCAACAACAACAAAAATTGCTTCAGCTACAAGTGCAACTGCACATACAAGATCTACAGCATCTGGAGAAACTACTGCTGCTCCAACTGTTACTGTTTCTGCAATGACAAGTGAAACAGCTGTGAAAATAAGCACAGCAACTGCTGCACCACCAACGGCATCAACAGTCAAAATAACAACAGCGGAAATAACATCACCTGAAACAGCACCTTCACCAGCAACAAAACCTTCCACTACAAGTGCGGCAATAAGCACAAGAAGAGTTTCAACCTCAGTTACGGCAGGAAGGACCTCAACTTCAGGAACATCAAGCGAATCAACTGCAACTGTTCCTACTGCTACAACTTCAGCTGCATTCACAAGCCCAACAACTAAGACAACAGCTCCTACCACAACATCTGTGGAAACAACTGCTGCTCCAACCACAATTTCCACAACTTCAAGTACACATGCTGTCTCAACTGGTGCAACAACAACTGCAGTACCAACTACAAGTACAGTAACAACGTCTTCCAAAGCATCTACGGAGCAAACAACAATTTCTCCCCCTGGAAGTGCACCAGTCACCACAACTATTCCATCCACATCTCCAGCGATAAAACCAGCACTGGGAGTAACAACAACTGTACCAAGTACAATTGCTTCGACCTCAGTAGCAGCTGCATCTACAAATGAAGAAACTGAAACAACAGCTGCAACCACAATTTTTACTACTTCAAGGACAATTCCTGTCTCAAGAAGTGCAGCAGCAACAACTGCAACAAGACCAGCAACAGTAACATCCATGAAATCAACTGCTGTACAAACAACAACTTCTCTCATTACCAGTGCAGCAGCCACCCCAAGTGTTCCATCCACAACTGCAGCATTGAGCACAACTCCAGGAGCAAGTACAACAGTGACAACTGGAACAATTCCTCCTGCAACAAGCACAGTACTGACCACAACAAGTATTCCGAACACTGCAGCACCAACATCAACAACTGGAGCCACAACGACTAAACCAACAACAACAAAAATTGCATCAGCTACAAGTGCAACTGCATATACAAGATCTACAGCATCTGGAGAAACTACTGCTGCTCCAACTGTTCCTGTTTCTGCAATGACAAGTGAAACAGCAGTGAAAATAAGCACAGCAACTGCTGCACCACCAACGGCAGTAACAGTCAAAATAACAACAGCGGAAATAACATCATCTGAAACAGCACCTTCACCAGCAACAAAACCTTCCACTACAAGTGCGGCAATAAGCACGAGAAGAGTTTCAACCTCAGTTACGGAAGGAAGGACCTCAACTTCAGGAACATCAAGCGAATCAACTGCAACTGTTCCTACTGCTACAACTTCAGCTGCATTCACAAGCCCAACAACTAAGACAACAGCTCCTACCACAACATCTGTGGAAACAACTGCTGCTCCAACCACAATTTCCACAACTTCAAGTACACATGCTGTCTCAACTGGTGCAACAACAACTGCAGTACCAACTACAAGTACAGTAACAACGTCTTCCAAAGCATCTACGGAGCAAACAACAATTTCTCCCCCTAGAAGTGCACCAGTCACCACAACTATTCCATCCACATCTCCAGCTATAAAACCAGCACCGGGAGTAACAAAAAATGTACCAAGTACAATTGCTTCGACCTCAGTAGCAGCTGCATCTACAACTGAAGAAACTGAAACAACAGCTGCAACCACAATTTTGACTACTTCAAGGACAATTCCTGTCTCGAGTAGTGCAGCAGCAACAACTGCAACAAGACCAGCAACAGTAACATCCATGAAATCAACTGCTGTGCAAACAACAACTTCTCTCATTACCAGTGCAGCAGCCACCCCAAGTGTTCCAACCACAACTGCAGCATTGAGCACAACTCCAGGAGCAAGTACAACAGTGACAACTGGAACAATTACTCCTGCAACAAGCACAGTACTGACCACAACAAGTATTCCGAACACTGCAACATCAACATCAACAACTAGAGCCACAATGACTAAACCAACAACAACAAAAATTGCATCAGCTACAAGTGCAACTGCACATACAAGATCTACAGCATCTGGAGAAACTACTGCTGCTCCAACTGTTACTGTTCCTGCAATGACAAGTGAAACAGCAGTGAAAATAAGCACAGCAACTGCTGCACCACCAACGGCATCAACAGTCAAAATAACAACAGCGGAAATAACATCACCTGAAACAGCACCTTCACCAGCAACAAAACCTTCCACTACAAGTGCTGCAATAAGCACAAGAAGAGTTTCAACCTCAGTTACGGCAGGAAGGACCTCAACTTCAGGAACATCAAGTGAATCACCTGCAACTGTTCCTACTGCTACAACTGCTACTGCATTCACAAGCCCAACAACTAAAACAACAGCTCCGACCACAACATCTGTGGAAACAACTGCTGCTCCAACCACAATTTCCACAACTTCAAGTACACATGCTGTCTTAACTGGTGCAACAACAACTGCAGTACCAACTACAAGTACAGCAACAACGTCTTCCAAAGCATCTACGGTGCAAACAACAATTTCTCCCCCTAAAAGTGCACCAGTCACCACAACTATTCCATCCACATCTCCAGCGATAAAACCAGCACCGGGAGTAACAACAACTGTACCAAGTACAATTGCTTCGACCTCAGTAGCAGCTGCATCTACAAGTGAAGAAACTGAAACAACAGCTGCAACCACAATTTTGACTACTTCAAGGACAATTCCTGTCTCAAGTAGTGCAGCAGCAACAACTGCAACAAGACCAGCAACAGTAACATCCATGGAATCAACTGCTGTGCAAACAACAACTTCTCTCATTACCAGTGCAGCAGCCACCCCAAGTGTTCCATCCACAACTGCAGCATTGAGCACAACTCCAGGAGCAAGTACAACAGTGACAACTGGAACAATTCCTCCCGCAACAAGCACAGTACTGACCAGAACAAGTATTCCGAGCACTGCAGCACCAACATCAACAACTGGAGCCACAACGACTAAACCAACAACAACAAAAATTGCTTCAGCTACAAGTGCAACTGCACATACAAGATCTACAGCATCTGGAGAAACTACTGCTGCTCCAACTGTTACTGTTTCTGCAATGACAAGTGAAACAGCAGTGAAAATAAGCACAGCAACTGCTGCACCACCAACGGCATCAACAGTCAAAATAACAACAGCGGAAATAACATCGCCTGAAACAGCACCTTCACCAGCAACAAAACCTTCCACTACAAGTGCGGCAAAAAGCACAAGAAGAGTTTCAACCTCAGTTACGGCAGGAAGGACCTCAACTTCAGGAACATCAAGCGAATCAACTGCAACTGTTCCTCCTGCTACAACTTCAGCTGCACTCACAAGCCCAATAACTAAGACAACAGCTCCTACCACTACATCTGTGGAAACAACTGCTGCTCCAACCACAATTTCCACAACTTCAAGTACACATGCTGTCTCAACTGGTGCAACAACAACTGCAGTACCAACTACAAGTACAGTAACAACGTCTTCCAAAGCATCTACGGTGCAAACAACAATTTCTCCCCCTAGAAGTGCACCAGTCACCACAACTATTCCATCCACATCTCCAGCTATAAAACCAGCACCGAGAGAAACAACAACTGTACCAAGTACAATTGCTTCGACCTCAGTAGCAGCTGCATCTACAAGTGAAGAAACTGAAACAACAGCTGCAACCACAATTTTTACTACTTCAAGGACAATTCCTCTCTCAAGTAGTGCAGCAGCAACACGTGCAACAGGACCAGCAACAGTAACATCAATGAAATCAACTGCTGTGCAAACAACAACTTCTCTCATTACCAGTGCAGCAGCCACCCCAAGTGTTCCATCCACAACTGCAGCATTGAGCAAAACTCCAGGAGCAAGTACAACAGTGACAACTGGAACAATTCCTCCTGCAACAAGCACAGTACTGACCACAACAAGTATTCCGAACACTGCAACATCAACATCAACACCTGGAGCCACAACGACTAAACCAACAACAACAAAAATTGCATCAGCTACAAGTGCAACTGCACATACAAGATCTACAACATCTGGAGAAACTACTGCTGCTCCAACTGTTACTGTTTCTGCAATGACAAGTGAAACAGCAGTGAAAATAAGCACAGCAACTGCTGCACCACCAACGGCATCAACAGTCAAAATAACAACAGCGGAAATAACATCACCTGAAACAGCACCTTCACCAGCAACAAAACCTTCCACTACAAGTGCGGCAATAAGCACAAGAAGAGTTTCAACCTCAGTTACGGCAGGAAGGACCTCAACTTCAGGAACATCAAGCGAATCAACTGCAACTGTTCCTACTGATACAACTTCAGCTGCACTCACAAGCCCAACAACTAAGACAACAGCTCCCACCACAACATCTGTGGAAACAACTGCTGCTCCAACCACAATTTCCACAACTTCAAGTACACATGCTGTCTCAACTGGTGCAAAAACAACTGCAGTACCAACTACAAGTACAGTAACAACGTCTTCCAAAGCATCTACGGAGCAAACAACAATTTCTCCCCCTAGAAGTGCACCAGTCACCACAACTATTCCATCCACATCTCCAGCGATAAAACCAACACCGGGAGAAACAACAACTGTACCAAGTACCATTGCTTCGACCTCAGTAGCAGCTGCATCTACAAGTGAAGAAACTGAAACAACAGCTGCAACCACAATTTTTACTACTTCAAGGACAATTCCTGTCTCAAGTAGTGCAGCAGCAACAACTGAAACAAGACCAGCAACAGTAACATCCATGAAATCAACTGCTGTGCAAACAACAACTTCTCTCATTACCAGTGCAGCAGCCACCCCAAGTGTTCCAAACACAACTGCAGCATTGAGCACAACTCCAGGAGCAAGTACAACAGTGACAACTGGAACAATTCCTCCTGCAACAAGCACAGTACTGACCACAACAAGTATTCCGAACACTGCAACATCAACATCAACAACTGGAGCCACAACGACTAAACCAACAACAACAAAAATTGCATCAGCTACAAGTGCAACTGCACATACAAGATCTACAGCATCTGGAGAAACTACTGCTGCTCCAACTGTTACTGTTTCTGCAATGACAAGTGAAACAGCAGTGAAAATAAGCACAGCAACTGCTGCACCACCAACGGCATCAACAGTCAAAATAACAACAGCGGAAATAACATCACCTGAAACAGCACCTTCACCAGCAACAAAACCTTCCACTACAATTGCTGCAATAAGCACGAGAAGAGTTTCAACCTCAGTAACGGCAGGAAGGACCTCAACTTCAGGAACATCAAGCGAATCAACTGCAACTGTTCCTACTGCTACAACTGCTACTGCATTCACAAGCCCAACAACTAAAACAACAGCTCCTACCACAACATCTGTGGAGAAAACTGCTGCTCCAACCACAATTTCCACAACTTCAAGTACACATGCTGTCTCAACTGGTGCAACAACAACTGCAGTACCAACTACGAGTACAGCAACGTCTTCCAAAGCATCTACGGTGCAAACAACAATTTCTCCCCCTAAAAGTGCACCAGTCTACACAACTATTCCATCCACATCTCCAGCGATAAAACCAGCACCGGGAGTAACAACAACTGTACCAAGTACAATTGCTTCGACCTCAGTAGCAGCTGCATCTACAAGTGAAGAAACTGAAACAACAGCTGCAACCACAATTTTTACTACTTCAAGGACAATTCCTGTCTCAAGTAGTGCAGCAGCAACAACTGCAACAAGACCAGCAACAGTAACATCCATGGAATCAACTGCTGTGCAAACAACAACTTCTCTCATTACCAGTGCAGCAGCCACCCCAAGTGTTCCATCCACAACTGCAGCATTGAGCACAACTCCAGTAGCAAGTACAACAGTGACAACTGGAACAATTCCTCCCGCAACAAGCACAGTACTGACCACAACAAGTATTCCGAGCACTGCAGAACCAACATCAACAACTGGAGCCACAACGACTAAACCAACAACAACAAAAATTGCTTCAGCTACAAGTGCAACTGCACATACAAGATCTGCAGCATCTGGAGAAACTACTGCTGCTCCAACTGTTACTGTTTCTGCAATGACAAGTGAAACAGCAGTGAAAATAAGCACAGCAACTGCTGCACCACCAACGGCATCAACAGTCAAAATAACAACAGCGGAAATAACATCACCTGAAACAGCACCTTCACCAGCAACAAAAGCTTCCACTACAAATGCGGCAATAAGCACAAGAAGAGTTTCAACCTCAGTTACGGCAGGAAGGACCTCAACTTCAGGAACATCAAGCGAATCAACTGCAACTGTTCCTACTGCTACAACTTCAGCTGCATTCACAAGCCCAACAACTAAGACAACAGCTCCTACCACAACATCTGTGGAAACAACTGCTGCTCCAACCACAATTTCCACAACTTCAAGTACACATGCTGTCTCAACTGGTGCAACAACAACTGCAGTACCAACTACAAGTACAGTAACAACGTCTTCCAAAGCATCTACGGAGCAAACAACAATTTCTCCCCCTAGAAGTGCACCAGTCACCACAACTATTCCATCCACATCTCCAGCTATAAAACCAGCACCGGGAGTAACAACAACTGTACCAAGTACAATTGCTTCGACCTCAGTAGCAGCTGTATCTACAAGTGAAGAAACTGAAACAACAGCTGCAACCACAACCTTTACTACTTCAAGGACAATTCCTGTCTCAAGTAGTGCAGCAGCAACAACTGCAACAAGACCAGCAACAGTAACATCCATGAAATCAACTGCTGTGCAAACAACAACTTCTCTCATTACCAGTGCAGCAGCCACCGCAAGTGTTCCATCCACAACTGCAGCATTGAGCACAACTCCAGGAGCAAGTACAACAGTGACAACTGGAACAATTCCTCCTGCAACAAGCACAGTACTGACCACAACAAGTATTCCAAACACTGCAGCACCAACATCAACAACTGGAGCCACAATGACTAAACCAACAACAACAAAAATTGCATCAGCTACAAGTGCAACTGCACATACAAGATCTACAGCATCTGGAGAAACTAGTGCTGCTCAAACTGTTCCTGTTTCTGCAATGACAAGTGAAACAGCAGTGAAAATAAGCACAGCAACTGCTGCACCACCAACGGCATCAACAGTCAAAATAACAACAGCGGAAACAACATCACCTGAAACAGCACCTTCACCAGCAACAAAACCTTCCACTACAAGTGCGGCAATAAGCACGAGAAGAGTTTCAACCTCAGTTACGGCAGGAAGGACCTCAACTTCAGGAACATCAAGCGAATCAACTGCAACTGTTCCTACTGCTACAACTTCAGCTGCATTCACAATCCCAACAACTAAGACAACAGCTCCTACCACAACATCTGTGGAAACAACTGCTGCTCCAACCACAATTTCCACAACTTCAAGTACACATGCTGTCTCAACTAGTGCAACAACAACTGCAGTACCAACTACAGGTACAGTAACAACGTCTTCCAAAGCATCTACGGAGCAAACAACAATTTCTCCCCCTAGAATTGCACCAGTCACCACAACTATTCCATCCACATCTCCAGCAATAAAACCAGCACCGGGAGTAACAACAACTGTACCAAGTACAATTGCTTCGACCTCAGAAGCAGCTGCATCTACAAGTGAAGAAACTGAAACAACAGCTGCAACCACAATTTTTACTACTTCAAGGACAATTCCTGTCTCAAGTAGTGCAGCAGCAACAACTGCAACAAGACCAGCAACAGTAACATCCATGAAATCAACTGCTGTGCAAACAACAACTTCTCTCATTACCAGTGCAGCAGCCACCCCAAGTGTTCCATCCACAACTGCAGCATTGAGCACAACTCCAGGAGCAAGTACAACAGTGACAACTGGAACAATTCCTCCCGCAACAAGCACAGTACTGACCACAACAAGTATTCCGAGCACTGCAGCACCAACATCAACAACTGGAGCCACAACGACTAAACCAACAACAACAAAAATTGCTTCAGCTACAAGTGCAACTGCACATACAAGATCTACAGCATCTGTAGAAACTACTGCTGCTCCAACTGTTACTGTTTCTGCAATGACAAGTGAAACAGCAGTGAAAATAAGCACAGCAACTGCTGCACCACCAACAGCATCAACAGTCAAAATAACAACAGCGGAAATAACATCACCTGAAACAGCACCTTCACCAGCAACAAAACCTTCCACTACAAGTGCGGCAATAAGCACAAGAAGAGTTTCAACCTCAGTTACGGCAGGAAGGACCTCAACTTCAGGAACATCAAGCGAATCAACTGCAACTGTTCTTACTGCTACAACTTCAGCTGCAGTCACAAGCCCAACAACTAATACAACAGCTCCTACCACAACATCTGGGGAAACAACTGCTGCTTTAACCACAATTTCCACAACTTCAAGTACACATGCTGTCTCAACTGGTGCAACAACAACTGCAGTACCAACTACAAGTACAGTAACAACGTCTTCCAAAGCATCTACGGAGCAAACAACAATTTCTCCCCCTAGAAGTGCACCAGTCACCACAACTATTCCATCCACATCTCCAGCTATAAAACCAGCACCGGGAGTAACAACAACTGTACCAAGTACAATTGCTTCGACCTCAGTAGCAGCTGCATCTACAAGTGAAGAAACTGAAACAACAGCTGCAACCACAATTTTTACTTCTTCAAGGACAATTCCTGTCTCAAGTAGTGCAGCAGCAACACCTGCAACAAGACCAGCAACAGTAACATCCATGAAATCAACTGCTGTGCAAACAACAACTTCTCTTATTACCAGTGCAGCAGCCACCCCAAGTGTTCCATCCACAACTGCAGCATTGAGCAAAACTCCAGGAGCAAGTACAACAGTGACAACTGGAACAATTCCTCCTGCAACAAGCACAGTACTGACCACAACAAGTATTCCGAACACTGCAACATCAACATCAACAACTGGAGCCACAACGACTAAACCAACAACAACAAAAATTGCATCAGCTACAAGTGCAACTGCACATACAAGATCTACAGCATCTGGAGAAACTACTGCTGCTCCAACTGTTACTGTTTCTGCAATGACAAGTGAAACAGCAGTGAAAATAAGCACAGCAACTGCTGCACCACCAACGGCATCAACAGTCAAAATAAAAACAGCGGAAATAACATCACCTGAAACAGCACCTTCACCAGCAACAAAACCTTCCACTACAAGTGCTGCAATAAGCATGAGAAGAGTTTCAACCTCAGTTACGGCAGGAAGGACCTCAACTTCAGGAACATCAAGCGAATCAACTGCAACTGTTCCTACTGCTACTGCATTCACAAGCCCAACAACTAAAACAACAGCTCCTACCACAACATCTGTGGAAACAACTGCTGCTCCAACCACAATTTCCACAACTTCAAGTACACATGCTGTCTCAACTGGTGCAACAACAACTGCAGTACCAACTACGAGTACAGCAACAACGTCTTCCAAAGCATCTACGGTGCAAACAACAATTTCTCCCCCTAAAAGTGCACCAGTCACCACAACTATTCCATCCACATCTCCAGCGATAAAACCAGCACCGGGAGTAACAACAACTGTACCAAGTACAATTGCTTCGACCTCAGTAGCAGCTGCATCTACAAGTGAAGAAACTGAAACAACAGCTGCAACCACAATTTTGACTACTTCAAGGACAATTCCTGTCTCAAGTAGTGCAGCAGCAACAACTGCAACAAGACCAGCAACAGTAACATCCATGGAATCAACTGCTGTGCAAACAACAACTTCTCTCATTACCAGTGCAGCAGCCACCCCAAGTGTTCCGTCCACAACTGCAGCATTGAGCACAACTCCAGGAGCAAGTACAACAGTGACAACTGGAACAATTCCTCCCGCAACAAGCACAGTACTGACCACAACAAGTATTCCGAACACTGCAGCACCAACATCAACAACTGGAGCCACAACGACTAAACCAACAACAACAAAAATTGCTTCAGCTACAAGTGCAACTGCACATCCAAGATCTACAGCATCTGGAGAAACTACTGCTGCTCCAACTGTTACTGTTTCTGCAATGACAAGTGAAACAGCAGTGAAAATAAGCGCAGCAACTGCTGCACCACCAACGGCATCAACAGTCAAAATAACAACAGCGGAAATAACATCACCTGAAACAGCACCTTCACCAGCAACAAAACCTTCCACTACAAGTGCGGCAATAAGCACGAGAAGAGTTTCAACCTCAGTTACGGCAGGAAGGACCTCAACTTCAGGAACATCAAGCGAATCAACTGCAACTGTTCCTACTGCTACAACTTCAGCTGCATTCACAAGCCCAACAACTAAGACAACAGCTCCTATCATAACATCTGTGGAAACAACTGCTGCTCCAACCACAATTTCCACAACTTCAAGTACACATGCTGTCTCAACTGGTGCAACAACAACTGCAGTACCAACTACGAGTACAGCAACAACGTCTTCCAAAGCATCTACGGTGCAAACAACAATTTCTCCCCCTAAAAGTGCACCAGTCACCACAACTATTCCATCCACATCTCCAGCGATAAAACCAGCACCGGGAGTAACAACAACTGTACCAAGTACAATTGCTTCGACCTCAGTAGCAGCTGCATCTACAAGTGAAGAAACTGAAACAACAGCTGCAACCACAATTTTGACTACTTCAAGGACAATTCCTGTCTCAAGTAGTGCAGCAGCAACAACTGCAACAAGACCAGCAACAGTAACATCCATGAAATCAACTGCTGTGCAAACAACTTCTCTCATTACCAGTGCAGCAGCCACCCCAAGTGTTCCATCCACAACTGCAGCATTGAGCACAACTCCAGGAGCAAGTACAACAGTGACAACTGGAACAATTCCTCCTGCAACAAGCACAGTACTGACCACAACAAGTATTCCGAACACTGCAGCACCAACATCAACAACTGGAGCCACAACGACTAAACCAACAACAACAAAAATTGCTTCAGCTACAAGTGCAACTGCACATACAAGATCTACAGCATCTGGAGAAACTAGTGCTGCTCCATCTGTTCCTGTTTCTGCAATGACAAGTGAAACAGCAGTGAAAATAAGCACAGCAACTGCTGCACCACCAACGGTATCAACAGTCAAAATAACAACAGCAGAAATAACATCACCTGAAACAGCACCTTCATCAGGAACAAAACCTTCCACTACATCAGCGGCAATAAGCACAAGATTTTCAACTTCAGTTACGGCAGGAAGGACCTCAACTTCAGGAACATCAAACGAATCAACTGCAACTGTTCCGACTGCTAAAACTGCAGCTGCATTCACAAGCCCAACAACTCAGACAACAGCTCCTACCACAATATCTGTCTCAAGTAGTGCAGCAGCAACAAGTGCACTGCCAATTGCAACAAGCCCACAAACAACTTCTTCCAAAGCCTTTATGGTGCAATCAACAATTTCCCACCCTGAAAGTGCAACAGTCACCACAAGTATTCCATCCACATCTCCAGCTACAAAACCAGCACCAGTAGAAACAACAACTGCACCAAGTACAATTGCTTCAACCTCAGTAGCAGCTGCACCTACAAGTGAAGAAACTAAAACAGCAGCTGCAACCACAATTTTTACTACTTCAAGGACAATTCCTGTCTCAAGTAGTGCAGCAGCAACAACTGCAGTGCCAACTGCAACAAGGCCAGCAACAGTAACATCCATGAAATCAACTGCTTTGCAAACAACAACTTTTCTCATTACCAGTGCAGCAGCCACCACAAGTGTTCCAACAAAAATTGCATCAGCTACAAGTGCAACTGCATATACAAGATCTGCAGCATCTGGAGAAACAACTGCTGCTCCAGCTGTTACTGTTTCTGCAATGACAAGTGAAACAGCAGTGAAAATAAGCACAGCAACTGCTGCACCACCAACGGCATCAACAGTCAAAATAACAACAGCGGAAATGACATCACCTGAAACAGCACCTTCATCAGAAACAAAACCTTCCACTACAAGTGCGGCAGCAGAGGCCGCAAAAACAACATCTCCTATGACAAGTTCAGAAGCAACTACAACAGGAACTCAGCAAACACCTACAGCACATATGACAAGACCGGAAACAATAACTACTGTGCCATCCACAACATTTACTTCAGCTGCATCCACAAATGCTGCAGTTTCAACAGCAGGTCAAGCAACCATACCTGCCAGAACAACTACTCCTCCAACCACAACAACTGGTGAGATAAAAGTAGCTTCTGAAACAACATCTACTTTGACAAGTTCAGCAACTACAACAAGAAGTACTCCACAAGCAACTACAGCACATTTGACGACACCTGAAACAACATCTACTGTGCCACCCACAACATTAACGTCAGCTGCATCCACAAATGCTGCAGTGACAACAGAAGGTCAAACAACCATACCTGCCAGAACAACTACTCCTCCAACCACAACAACTGCTGAAACTACATTGGCGTCAGAAACAACACCTGCTATGACGAGTTCAGCAGCTACTTCGACAAGTACTTTAAAAATAACTACAGCACAAATGACAACACCTGTAAGAACTACTGCACCAGCCACAACATCAACTTCAGCTGCATCCACAAATGCCGCAAGTACAACAGCAGGTACGAAAAAAGGATTTGCGAGAACAACTACTCTTCCAACTGCAACAACTGGTGAGACAACAGTGGCTTCAAAAACAACATCTCCTATGACAAGTTCAGCAGCTGCAACAAGAAGTACTCCACAAGCAACTACAGCACATGTGACAACTCCTGAAACACCATCTACTGTGCCACCCACAACATTAATGTCAGCTTCATCCACAAATGCTGCAGTGACAACAGTAGGTCAAACAACCATACCTGCCAGAACAACTACTCCTCCAACCACAACAACTGGTGAGGCAACAGAGGCCTCAAAAACAACTGCTACTACAACTCCGGTATCACCACTTGTGGCAAAATCAGCTGCAGCAACAACATTTGCTTCATTCACGGCAACAAGTTTATCTGCATCCATACAAGCAGTAACAGCAGCACCGACCACAATATTTGTAGAAACAGCTACTGCTGAAGCTAATACAGTTACTCAGGCCGAAACTGCACATCTGGCCGAAACGCACATCAGTGCGTCAAAAACTGCTGCACCAACTTCAACAAGTGCTCCAACAACGGCTCCAACTAAAGGTCAATCCTCCACAAATATTAAATTCACAACAAGTAAAGCTGAAAGAACGAGTGAATATCTGCCCCCAGCAGTGACGGAGACAACAGTAAAAACAACCACAATATTAGCTCCACCTGCAACCTCACGTATGTACTCTGGAACAAGCAGCCCCAGTGCAACTCAGACCACCCAAAGTCCACCCACAATGTATGTACCCATTTCCATTATGTTTTTTTTAGTTTGGTTCCACCTAATCAAATTGCTATCTAAGTCTACCTTGTATCAATGATCCAAATGTATTGTTTGTGTGCTTTTGCAGCAAGGGAATGTGTTTCATCTTCATCCGACTTGTGTTCCACACCACAAAGCCAGTCCCTAGTAAGAGTGAGATTCTCCAAATTGTCGAGAAATTCTTGTCTGCATATTTTTGGCTGGTAAACAATCCAGTGAGAGTGCAGCGTAGTCCAACACAGATGACTGATCCTGTTCCAGCGGATGATATAACTTACGAGAGTAAGTCATATGTAACTTTTTCATTGTCTTTTGGTCCCTTTCATTGCAATCTCGATTTAATTCACACCAACCAACAGAGATGTAAAGTCCGGGTTCAGGAAGTAAAAATCCTCCCCAGAACTTCATTCCAACCAACTGGATTTAATTCGGACAGGAGATGGACCCAATATGAGTGATCAGCGTATTCTGTGGGAGGGAGAAAAACTTGGCAGGATTTTTACTTTCTGACTCCTGGATTTTACACCCCTGCCAACCAATGGGTTAATTTTACTCTTTCACTTGTAGAGTTCAGTTTATATTCAAGCAATCATTTCTGAAATGGCTACTTCCTCTCTGGAAAGTGGGTCAGTCTAAAAGTCTTCTTACTTAGGTCAGCATGGACCGTTGTAATGATCTGTGGTTCATGCACTGTGAAGCCGCACAGAGGACAGGAAGTTGTGGACTGGACTCAGGTGCAGGGATGGACTTGGTATATTTATTATGGCAAACTGCAGGGCACAAGCGCACAAGCATTGCAGTACAAACAAAAGAAAAAGGAACTATAACAGCTGTTTGATTAGAGTTTAGATAACACACGTGAGGTATGGGAAATAAGTCTGCAAAGACCAACAGCACCGCTAGAGTGTGGTACAACGAGACATCACAGAGACATTTAGAAATTTCAATCAGGAGAGACTCGAGTGAAATCAAGAAAAATTTTAATATGCGTTGAGCATAAGTAGAATTCAATTCAATTCAATTTTATTTATAGCGCTATATATAGAGAAAAGGGCGGAGCCCGGGCTAAACCCCAATCCCCGAATAGCAGGCAAAAAACTCCCAGTTGGGAGAAAAAGCCTTGAATGGTGGTGAGAAAAAACTCTTCATTGTGAAGAAATCTCAGGAGGAACCTGGCTATTCTGGGGAAGCCCATCCTCCGCTGGCTGAATAATAAATTGATGGTAAATTAGGGATGAGAGGATCAGGACAGCAGGAAGACAGCAGTCAGACTTAACATGCTTAAAGGAGAATTCCTGTGTGAAATTGGCTTGGGTGTATTGAAACATGATAACGAGTTCTAACCTTTGTCCAATACCCCACCCCCGTACGCACGCAACATTTCGAAATGATAAAAATTCTTTTTATCCAAAGCTCCCAGGAGGCTTACAATAGTAGTGAATCGGGCATAGCATTGCCATGCAAAGAAATCGCTTTTTTTTTTCATCAATAACAAGGCTCAAAGTAGCTCCACACTTCATTGGTAGAATTCCGAGGGCCCTGACATTTAAAACGAGGCACTGAGAACTTTGAAAATACACAGGTAGTTTATTAAGAAAGACTATTAATGCAAACAGTACCTTGAGCTAGTTTCCAGTCGCCTCCATCTTGAAAGTCACAAAAAGACGATTGACGAGCACGAACGAATAGATTGCAATCTGCTCCCCTATCCTTCCTATTTGTTCATGCTCGTCAATCGACTTATCGTAACTTTCAAGATGGAGGCAACTGGAAACTAGCTCAAGGTACTGTTACTGTGGAATATTCGACAAAGGTTAGTACTCGTTTTCATGTTTCAATACAGCCCAAGTCAATTTCACACAGGAATTCTCCCTTAAATCAGACAAGTCTTCGGTGCAGCAGCTGGAAAAATCCCCCGAAGAGTCCAGACACTGGTGGTGGTGGTGGCTGAAGGCTGACAAAGATGGAGCGGCAGTACTGAATGTCTGATAGAGCAGGGTGGCGTTGGGGAGGAGGACAGTCAGCGAACGGCAGCATGAACGAACTGCGGCAGAGAGAAATCATATATTTTAACAAGACAGCAACAGAACGATTAGCTAGCGATGCGACTGAAGTGTTCCACGGTTGGATGCAAGAGATCAGCTGCCACGCCAGCTGACTGCTCTATTGACAGCCCTAGACATTGACTGCAAAGGTGTATGGGTGAGCATGCGAGTGAATGAAAAGAAAATGAACGCGAGTTGATGTGCGCGAGAGAGAGAGTCTGCCTGACTGAACTTTCGCTTAGCTTCATTATACAACTCTGCTACCATTCAAAGGAAACAACAAACAGATTCAGTACATGTGATAATTGAATAATGAGCAATGAGCAATTGGGTATTAGCAGATCGGTGAAGGATGGCAGGAGGTGTGTCCTCACAGCGTTTATTTTATATGAATCTATTCCGCCAAATTTGGATTATGCAGCATGTATTTAAATATGCATCTCAGGAGTGACGTGAAATTAATAATTTCATTTGTTTCCTCAGAATTATCTGATTATTCATTTGCCATTGGATTGCACTATGAGATGAATAATGTGACCATACCGCAGAATGCTGAACTGAAGAATGATCTGTCCAAACTCATCCAGGAATCTATCAATGAACTGGTGAGTCTAGGCATTCTGCATCTTGGTTTCTTATATCAAAATAAGATACACTGAAGATCCCAGTTACTGGTTTGTTGATTACACTTTCATATCGCAGGATAACAAGGTCAGGAGGCTGTTCTCATGATTTAATTATGTTTTCTAAATATGATTTTTTTCTCCTTTGATCTTTCATTTTTAGATGAACCGAATGCTGAACGGACCTGATGCAACTCCTGTCATATTTCCACAAGCTAATATCATGTAAGTTCCAGGGTGGGATGTCTTTTATGATTTCCAACTGAATGAAAACTAAAATTATTTTGGACCATAAACTTCTTGATCACAAGTATTTTTAATCTCCGCATTAAATTCTAAATTGCCAAATTTCTAGGAACCAAATAAGAATGCTCTCCAGGTGGCTTCCCAAACTCTAAAATCCCCCAAAATGGTGCGCTTAAATATATGATTAAAATAATCATATATTTAAAGTAAATGTCACTTAAGATATTTCGCACAAAAAAAATTCTTCTCTCCCACATATATTTTTTTTGGCCTCCAAAAAAGGCCCTTGTGCTGGTTTGAACTTCCCACGGGCCGCCATCTTGATGGGTCTGGGCTTGTGATGTAACTTGGTTGCTCGAGTCTCTGGATATCAGCCATATCTCAGCAAAATCCCTCACTGTGTTGCCTTCGAGTGCAATAATCATAGATTCATGCTATCAGGAGGACATATCTACCGATCGTTACACAGGATAAATACAGCATGTTTCCTAATCGCAACAGTGTCATGCGGCATATCCATTTTATGTGAAGAAACTCAGCAAAAAGCTTGTGTTGACCGTTTTACCACATACGAACACAATTTAAGTACCAAGCATGTATTTGAGCATAGGGTAAAATCTTATCAGCGCTGAGTCTCTAGAATTTCTTCTGAATTTGTGCTATGCATACAAATGATACCTCAAATGAAAGAGGAAAGTCCACAGAATCCAACGATATATACCAACATTTTAAAATGACACCGCTCTCAAAGAATAGCAGGCATACACTTTACAGTCTACAAAGATGAGCAAAAAAAATTCTTACCTTTGATTTTTTTTTATAAAAAATTGTTTGAGGGTAAATATGCGTTTACTATTATCAGCTCAATGTGTCCGTGTTTTAAGGAAACTAGATCTTCCAGTCTCTAACCATGATTTTTTTTTTTTTTAACTCAGCATTCAGCTTGCTTGCAATGTATTTCCCTCTGTGTGATCAGCTTGTGATGCCATCAGCAAGACTTTGCAGGTGGTAGTTTGATTCTATTGGCTCTGACGTTCCCAACGGGCCCATACCAACAAGCACATTCCCAATCTGACACTATGATCATGTCTGGTCGAAGCCATGTTGATGTTATCCTGGCTGGGAGCTTCAACTTTTTGTCAAGGTCCACTTCAAGTTGCCAGTCAGTGGCGGAGGTGAGGAGGCTAGCCTTCACCCATGGTTGTATATTAGGCTTGTCTCTGCGGAAGATGATGGTCTTTGGCTTGTAGTGGCTCTTGATGTTTTTGATTGTCGTGGCTATGCTGTCGGGAACTGCCCCTAAGCACCTGGTTATGGTGCCAAAGATGGCACCCATCTCCAAGGGCTTTTAAGCAGCTGCTGAGGAGGTGTTCCAGGGATCCCCGTCCAGGACATTGGAGACAGGATGGTGTATCAGTTTTTTCCCAGGCATGGAGGTTGGCTGGACTTAGTAGGACGTCTTAAATGGCCTCGATGCAAAACCTAAGTCTGCTTTCCAGATGTTAGACCAGGTGATCTTATGTTGCAGAACATTCTCCCATTTAGTCCATGCTCCTTTTTGCCCCATTCCCACCATCCAGCTGGCTCGTACTTCCTCCACTTTTAAAAATTTTTTTCCAAAATATCAAAGGTAAAAAATAGTTTTTTGCTCATCTCTGTAGACTGTAAAATGCATGCCTTGAGCATAGAGTCGGATTAAAATGACAGGGTATATATCGTTGGATTCTGTGGAATTTCCTCTTTCATTTGTATGCATAGTACAAATTCAGGAGAAATTCTCTCAACTCAGCGCTGATATGATTTTAGCCTATGTTTTGCTACATGCTTATTTACTTGCTTGGTGCTTGAATTGTGTTCAGATGAGGTAAAATGGTCAACACAAGCTTTTTGCTGAGTTTCTTCGCGTAAAGTGGATATGCCGCATGACAATGTTGCAATTAGGAAACATGATGTATTTACCATGCATAACAACTGGCAGAGATGTCCTCCCGCAAGCATGAATCCACACCGAGTGTAGTTCTTCATATCTTGGGAAAATGTGGAACCGAATTTTGGGCTTGTTTGGTTTGTTTTTGGCCTGATTATTGAACTTGAAGGCAATGCAGTGAGGCACTTTGCTGTGATATGGCTGATATCCAGAGAGCTGAGCAACCAAGTTACGTCACCAGCCTGGACTGCTTTGCGCACCTATCTGGATGGTCACCTGCGGGAAGTTCAAACCAGCGAGGGCCTTTTTTGGAGGTGAGAAAAAATATATTTGGGTGAGAAGAATACTTTTTTGTGCGAAATATCTTCTTTTCAGTATATTAAGAGTATTTTAAGTGATATGTACTTTAAGAGCAGTGGTGGAATGTAACGAAGAAGAGATACTTTGTTACTGTACTTAAGTACCTTTTTCACACATCTGTACTTTACTTAAGTAAAAATTATAGAGCATACTTTTGACTTTTACTCCGTTACATTCTGCAGCTATTATCTGTACTTTCTACTCCACTACATTTCTAAAATGCACCTCGTTACACACCTCGTGGTCATTCAGTCAAAGTGACCGCAAAACAAGGATAAGTTTGATGAAGCGGTGTAAATGTGAACGCGGTAGTTAAAAATTTGATTTTCTGTAATAATTACGCACAAACTTATTTTCCGATCTGTCTTTGATTAACTTGCGTTTCTTTTGGTGCTCAGTATATGTAGCTCGTTGTGCTCAAATGAAGCACTCGGAAGTAAAATTCTCACGTAGACACCCATTCATTTTCGCCTACTTTAAAATTACGTTTTCAAAAACACTAGCACGCGAGTCGGTGTTATTTTGGTATCGCTGTGCAGAGTGACATTTTGTCTCCCAAAATATGTGCTTTTTGGGGAATGAAAAATGGCACACTTCTAATGGGAAGATCGAAATGTGACTCGGTGTCAACATTAAAGTGCTAGCAGAATGTTAACAGAGATGCCAAGTCTCATGCATTTGGCGTAGGTCTCACATATTTTTTAGGCTTATTCACCATAATCCGCAATTATTCATTGCAGCCTTAATGAGATTCTCACGAGATATTAAATTCCTTGTGCATTTCAGTTTCACTTGCGTAACCGCTGTCTGCATTGTGTTGTGATTTTTTGGATGAAGGCCGACACTCCCTTAGTATTTGAACATACTTTATTGTCTCTGTAAAAACAGTGAGGAAACACACACTGGTCAGTCACGGTCACATTCATCAGTCACTCGGCATAGCTTTATGGAAAAGGAGTTTGCACATGTTAGCTTAGCATTCGAGCTAAGTCGCTAACTATCCTATAATAACAAAACACAACCATTTTAACTCATTCAGTTCCGTGCTATGTATTCAGCACCTTCTTGAGCATAACATCACATTAGCTGAGTTATTATGTTATATTATTTTCACATTTTAAGTGCAATGCTAGGCATTGCGTGACCTACCATGGGCTCAATCCTCTCCTACTGGTGCTGAAGTAATGTTGCAGCCAGTATTTATAACCTGAGGAGAGTCGTGCCAGCCAGTAGCTGTCCCTGATACATAGACTGCTTTATGTAACGGCAAATCTGATTGCCTGTTCGGTGCTAAGTGGAATCAACTCCGTTACACTTGCGTAAAGGTTGACCTCACCACAAGTAGCATGGAAAGCGATTATGACTCCCAACTTCTCGTGCTTGTCTTTACTCAGGGATTAGAAACAGTGCATGTGTTACATGATCGTTTAAATTGTTTTAATGAGATAAGACCATTTGAAATGTCTTAATGCAATTCCATTGCTTTCAATCCCTTAATAAAGACAAGCCTTAGAATTCCCGAGTCATAATTGATTCCCGTGTCATTAGTGGGGAAATCCACCTTGATGCATGCGAAACTGATTAATGTGAAGCACAACGACTTCAATTCCACAAGTGAATTTCTTCAATGCGCTTTGATTGAATAATTGCTGTGCTAACTTGACCGAGGCTTATGACCCTCTGATAAGATAATTGCTTGGACGTTTTCGCCATTATAAGAAACGTTGTTGAATGTCCATATCCTCAAATTACTCTCTGGTTTAATCAAGTCATTGTACCCTGGTTGAGCATTTGCCGTCAACCGAATTCTTCATATATTGAATCTAATACCTAATACCAACACTGATGAAACGCAGCGCGAGTTAACTCTGGCTACTCCTTTCTTCAGCTTCATCTTTGCCCCTGTCCCGTTAAAACACTGCTCCTAGAAATGATCACTGCACAGCACTGATCGCGGGGACAGAGAAAAGTTTTTTTTTCTCTTGATTTTTGTCAGCTAAGCCTTTCTCCCCTCCTTGTCTTTTGGAACTCTGTATAAACAGTCAAAGCGACTTGTCAACTGTTTTTAATATTATGCAGGTAATAAATATAGTCGTTGAATGTCAATTACAAGTACCTAGCTTGTTAGCCACCATGTTAATTTTATTAACTACTAAGTCAATGCATCCCTGCGATGGTAAGGGTACCAAGGTAGCTCGCTGCTGACCATTTTCAATCGCGAGTGTTTGTTGTTAGTCAGCGGTCTATTCAAGTCAGTGGAAGGCTAATTAGCTAGCTAGCACGAGAAAGCGATTTTTTTTTTTCTATTAAAGTTACAAATTTGCATTCCTACATTAACTTATGCAAGAAAAGTTTTATTACAGCCCTTCAAACGAATACGGCTGCAAAAGGCAGGAGAATACAACCGTGTAGGTTTGTTGATAAAAGTGCCTTCTGTAATATTCTTGTGTTGTAAATTGTAATTATCTTGTGAGATTTATCACCAATGAAAAATACATTAATTTCACTACTGTTTCAGATCTTTTTTTAAAATTAGTTTACGAATATATTAAAAGCTTATTATTCGGGTCTTCATGGGATAATTCTACATGGCAGTCACTGCCTGTGTAGCTAAGTAATGAGCGACCAAGAAACACTACGAGATCTACAGCAACTTGCCACATAGGAAAAAATAAGATATCAGTTTCTGTGCCACCCCTTTGTGAGCAATCGCATCAGACTTGCCAACCCGATGGACATTGTCTGGCTCCGCCGCTGCTCGTTACATTTTAAGATCATTCGCCAAAATGTTCCCTTCACAAAACAAATTGGTTGTGTTGCTGCCTCGGAAGTTTAAACCAATCAGGTAGTGCTATCCCAGCCTCCAATGACAGCAGAGCGCGCCTTTGGAAGCAGCATGTCGCATTCATAGAAAACCAGATTCACCAAACATGCTTCCAGAGACAAAGCCCACTAAACCTCGGTACCTCTGCCAAGTATTGAATAGCGTGGGTCCGCACTAATTGCAGGAAAAAGTGAGAACGCATGGAAAACATAACATTTTTGGAGTTAATATTTGATGTGTTATGTCCAGCATTTTATCAGACCAGGAGAACATGGTGATTGAACATGGCTATCTGTGTGTAAACAGAGTCAGATATTTTGCTCATTTAAATGATTTGCTCGTTAATTAAATTTTTCTCTGAATCATATTTTATCGGGGTAGAATAAAACATAAAATATCAAATAAAATTCAATAATGAGTTCCAGTATCACCCATCCATGTGTCATGTTATTTGTGTACTGGGTGACACTCTTTTTTTTATGGCTGATCGATAGCATGACTAAAAATTCAATGCTTGCTCGAAATGTAGGTGGACGAAAACATACAATCACAACTGCACGCTACACGCAAAAACTCGGAGATTTATGGAATAATTTGTGAGTAGTTACATTCAGTGGTTATCACAGAATAATAGATCCGTGCCGTGACAAACAAAAATGCGGCTACGATATTTCAAAGTGCGGGACGCCATGCGAAAGTCTGGCAGCTCAAGTGATGAGACAAATACATTTTCATGGTATAAGGCATTGGATAGCATAATCAGCAAAAAACGCAAGAGCGAAAGAATTCCGTATTCAACATCCACCGAGGTCGAATATAATCAGTACATTTTTGCCTTACCTTGATGTACGGGTGTCCAGAGGAAGATTTGGATGTCTTAAAACAAAGAGGAATCAGTCAAGAAAATTTCGAGTTTAATTTGTCGTGCTGCTATACATGGTAATCCATGTTACAGCTGACACACCGGGTTGCTAGGGTACGTGCATATATTAAAATCATTTGTAAATTTTAAATTGTTCCCCATTTAAAACACAGATAATCCTTCTATCATTCATTGCAGCCCAAATTTTAAAGTACCGTTAGCCAAATGAGAAATAATTTGACCCCCCCCCACCCCATCCCATTATTAAAATAAACTACCCTATCTTTATGTGTTCACGTAGACCTTCAATTTCATATCCATGTTGATCTGGTTGTAGCAAGTCAAGGAAAAAAGGGCCCCAAAAAAATTTTAACCCCTTTCCTGTCTGGCCATGACATGGATATCAAATTGAAGGTCTAGGTGAGCAAATTAAAGATAGGGTAGGTTATTTTCCATAATCTGATCGCTGGTGCCCAGAAATTAGGGTCAAAAGTGTCATTTTAGTTCCTTTTGGACCTCTTTTTAGTACCCCAGTAAGCATGATAAAAACCACCCTACCGCAATATACTTGCAAAGACCTTCAATCTGATACATGTTGACAAGTTTTGATGACATCAATTTCTTGACCCCTTCCTTATTTCCATTAGACCCTGAAAAGGTCTCAATTTCTGAAGAAACAGCAGGGTTTCACATGGAGAACTTTTTACATGATGATCAGAGGGCCAACGCCTACACAAAGTACATAGAACAAGTAGACCCGGCGATATTTGAACAAAACCATTTTCTAGGGTCTTTTTGTGCACAGGCATTGGCCTAAAAATGAGTTTATGTTACCAATGAGAACTGAAGTTGTGGATTCTAAAAAATGCTTTGCAGCTGGTTGCCTTTCGTTTTAAAAATGAGTCAACAACTACATCTCTTCCGATTTTAATAATCAAATTATCTCAGAAGCTCATCTTTACAAATACGCATACCCGACCAAATATCTCTAATTGATTGCCATTTTACTCTAAGAGGCAGGGTTTGAACTGCATGAGAAGGCACCTTATTCTCAACAGTCTCTGCAGGGTATGAGCACAGTGAGGAAAACTGTTGCAGCAGTACAGTAGGAGTAAGTAATGAGTTGTAAGTTGTACAGTAAGAGTAAAGTGAGTATCTCATTGAGCGAGCAACATTTAGCAAAAGTGGCCACAAGTGGTTCGCCACTTTTTTTTTCAAATTTTTGGCAATCCTACAATTGTGAACTATTCATCAAGCGAGCGCCACTCAGTGAAATACTAATCGGCGATTTGTTGACAGTTTGTCGGTGATTTGTTCAGTGTCATATGAAATAGTCCTGGAATTCAAGAGAACTTTCTAAACTTTCCATTCCAAAACCGTGGATTGACTTTCAGAATCACTTGTCATCATTAGACTAGCAACCAGCGAGATCTACAGATCTGAAGCATGCGAGGTATGCTATGTTATTCAGAGTCTGAGAGTTCAGGTATGTGACATTATATTAAAAAGGCTTGGTATAAATCAGTCCAAATAATGCAATGTTCTTATTGGAAAAAGTCTGAAGTCTAAATGACCTCAAGTCAAATTTTTTTTTCACATTAATTCATGGAAAAAATAATAAATATACAAACCCGATTCCAAAATACTTGGGACAAAGTTTAAATTGTGAATTAAATCAAAATACAATGACTTTCAGATAATATGAGCCAATATGTTATTTACAAAGGGACATAGATAACACTTCCAGTGTAGAGACATTTTATATTTTTATCCACTAAATTAGCTTATTTCAAATTTTCTGATTGCAACAAGTCTCATATAATATAGAGAATCAATAGAGATTAATACAGAAAATCAGCTGAAAGTATATTTAGCAAGTAATTTAGTGAACTGGCATCAAGTGTGTAACATAATTGGCTACAAAAGGGATGTCTTAGAGAGGCTAAGTCTCTCAGAAGTAAAGATGGCCAGAGGCTCTCCAACCTCTGAAGGCTTGCGTACAAAAAATTGTGGAATACTAGAAAAACAATGTTCCTCAAAGTCAAATTGCAAAGGCTTTGAAGGTCTCATCATCGATAGTGCATAACATCATCAAAAAATTCAGAGAAACAGGAAAAAATCAGGAGAAAAAAACAAGGCGGAAGACCTTTACTGGATGCCTGTGATCTTCGGGCCCTCAGATGCCACTGCATCACCAACTGGCATGATTCTGTCAGTGACATTAATAAATGGGCCCAGGAATACTTCAAGAAACCACTGTCTGTAAACACACTCTGCCATGCCATCCACAGATGCCACCTAAAACTCTATCATGCAAAAAAAAGCCATTGTTGAGCATGATACAGAAGCGCTGCCATGTTTTGTGAGCCAAGGCTCATTAAAAATGGACAGTAGCGAAGTGTCCTGTGGTCAGACGAGTCCAAATTTGACATTCTTGTTGAAAATCATGAGCGTTGTGTTAAGAGGAGAAAGAGAGCCCCTCCTCTAATCAGCATTCAGTTCAAAAGCCAGCATCTCCGATGGTATGGGGATGCATTAGTGCATATGGTGTGGGACACTTGCATGTTTTAAAAACTACCACGAATGCTGAAAGGTATATATACAAAACCCAAAACCAGTGAAGTTGGCACGTTATGTAAATCATAGATAAAAACAGAATACAATGATTTGCAAATCCTTTTCAACTTATATTCAATTGAATACACTGCAAAGACAACATGTTTAATGTTCAAACTGAGAAACTTTTTTTTTTTTTTGCAAATAATCATTAACTTAGAATTTAAAGGCAGCAACACATTGCATAAAAGTTGGCACAGGGGCCTTTTTACCACTGTGTTACATCGCCTTTCCTTTTAACGACACTCAGTAAACGTTTGGGAACTGAGGAGACCAATTTTTGAAGCTTTTCAGGTGGAACTCTTTCCCATTCTTGCTTGATGTACAGCTTAAGTTGTTCAACAGTCCGGGGTGTCCGTTGCCGTATTTTACGCTTCATAATGCGCCACACATTTTCAATGGGAGACTGGTCTGGACTACGGGCAGGCTAGTCTAGTACCCGCAGTCTTTTACTATGGGGCCATGCTGTTGTAACACGTGCAGAATGTGGCTTGGCATTGTCTTGCTGTATAAGCAGAATAAGACAGAATAAGCAGAAAAAGACGTTGCTTGGATGGCAACATATGTTGCTCCAAAACCTGTATGGACCTTTCAGCATTAATGGTGCCTTCACATATGTGTTAGTTGCCCATGCCTTGGGCACTAATACACCCCCATACCATCACAGATGCTGGCTTTTGAACTTTGCGCCTATAACAGTCCTAACAGTCCAGATGGTTCTTTTCCTCTTTGGTCTGGAGGACACAACGTCCACAGTTTCCATAAACAATTTGAAATGTAGACTCGTCAGACCACAGAACACTTTTCCACTTTGCATCAGTCCATCTTAGATGAGCTTGGGCCCAGCGAAGCCAGCGGTGTTTCTGGGTGCTGTTGATAAATGGCTTTCGCTTTGCATTGTGGAGTTTTAACTTGCACTTGCAGATGTAGCGACGAACTGTAGTTACTGACAGTGGTTTTCTGAAGTGTTCCTGAGCCCACGTGGTGATGTCCTTGACACACTGATGTCGGTTTTTGATGCAGTACCGCCTGAGGGATCGAAGGTCACGGGCATTCAATGTTGGTTTTCGGCCTTGTCGCTTACGTGCAGTGATTTCTCCAGATTCTCTGAACCTTTTGACGATGTTACGGACTATAGATGATGAAATCCCTAAATTTCCTGCAATAGCTCGTTGAGGAATGTTGTTTTTAAACTGTTTGACAATCAGCTCACGCATTTGTTCACGAAGTGGTGACCCTCGCCCCATCCATGTTTGTGAATGACTGAGCATTTCAAGGCAAGCTGCTTCTATACCCAATCATGGCACCCACCTGTTCCCAAATAGCCCGTTCAACTGTGGGATGTTCAAAATAAGTGTTTGATGAGCATTCCTCAACTCTCTCAGTCTTTTTTGCCACTTGTGCCAGCTTTTTTGAAACATGTTGCAGGCATCAAATTCCAAATGAGCTAATATTTGCAAAAAATTACAAAGTTTACCTGTTCGAACATTAAGTAACTTGTCTTTGCAGTGTATTCAATTGAATATAGGTTGAAAAGGATTTGCAAATCATTGTATTCTGTTTTTATTTACAATTTACACAACGTGCTAACTTCACTGGTTTTGGGTTTTGTAGCTTTTAGAGCAATATATGCTCCCCTCTAGACGACATCCATTCCAGGGAAGGCATTGTGTATTTCAGCAGGGTAATGCAAAACCACATACTGCAGCTATTACAACCACATGCCTTCATAGTAGAAGAGTCCATGTGCTGAACTGGCCTGCCTGCAGTCCAGATCTTTCACCGATTGAGAACATTTGGCGCATAGTTAAATGAAAAGTCCGTCAAAGGAGACCCAAAGCTCTCCAGCAGTTCTAAGCCTATATTTAACAAGAGAGGGATCAAAATCTAATGGCTAAACTCAAGAAACTTGTCTCCTCAATGCCCAGACGCCTCTACTCTATGTTAGAAAAAGGAGGGGATGCTCCACCATGGTAAACAGGCCCCTGTCCCAACTTTTTTGAGACCTGTAGCAGCCATCTAATTTGAAATGAGCTCATTTAGTGGATAAAATTGTAAAATTTCTCAGTTTAAACATTTGCTATGTTCTCTCTTTTCTTTTGCGAATAAAATACTGGCTGGTGTGATTTGAAAGTTATTGTGTTTTGATTTTATTCACAATTCACATTTTTTCCCAATTATTTCGGAATTGGAGTTGGAGTATAGTATTTGTATGAAAAAATTTCCCTGCTCAAGGTTATGAGAGGGAAGCAGACAGATGGGTCACTCGTATTCAAGACTCAAACAGTCCTGAGTTTATGCAAAGAAGCATGCTTGGGGAAAAAAAGGAAGTGGCCCAACATGGTGACCCAACTTAACATTTCAGATTTGGATCAGCAGATGGGCAGACGGGAACATTCAGTTCACCTTTCAGCACTCTGTCTTAAACAATTTGATCAGCTAGACTTGTTGATTGAGGAAAATGGCGGCCTCTGTACTGTCAGTCCAGAAAACAGTAAAATAATTTTCACAATTTTTGTACATAATCTGAAAATATACTTCTGCTGACCAAATAAATGCGTATTTTATCAACCAGAAGCTACATGCTTATGCACTCTGCTGTGATTATGCTTCAACAGTTACACAGATAACCAGGTTGCAGCGAACATGGAATATGCTTACCATGAAGGAGACATCAGTGAGCCAAGTGACTTCTTAATTGCAGTAATGGAAGCTAGCGGTTTGTCAGTCGGTACAACTACAACTGAAATTCCAAGGGCAACTGGACCTCCAACTACAACTGCAGCAAAGACTGCGTTAAGTTCTGAAATGGCGACAGAACCTCCAAAAACAACACATAAGAAGATGACAACTTCTAGATTATCAACAATTTCGACAATTTCAGGAAAAACTGCAACTAGCTCTCCAACAACTGCCAAATCAACTACTGCCCCAAAAACAACAATTTCTTCCAATACAAGAGAAGCAGCCATTAGTGTTTTATCCACTACAAGCACAGTAGTGACCTCAACACATATTCAGAAACCTGCAGCACCAACATCAACAACTGGAACCACAACGACCATACCAACAACAACAAAAATTGCATCAGCTACAAGTGCAACTGCATCTACAAGATCTGCAACATCTGGAGAAACCACTGCTGCTCCAATTGTTCCTGTTTCTGCAATGACAAGTGAAACAGCAGTGAAAATAAGCACAGCAACTGCTGCACCACCAACGGCATCAACAGTCAAAATAACAACAGAGGAAATAACATCACCTGAAACAGCACCTTCACCAGCAACAAAAGCTTCCACTACAAGTGCGGCAATAAGCACAAGAAGAGTTTCAACCTCAGGAACGGCAGGAAGGACCTCAACTTCAGGAACATCAAGCGAATCAACTACAACTGTTCCAACTGCTACAACTTCAGCTGCATTCACAAGCCCAACAACTAAGACAGCAGCTCCTACCACAATATCTGTGGAAACAACTGCTGCTGCAACCACAATTTCCACTACTTCAAGTACACATGCTGTTTCAACTGGTGCAACAACAACTGCAGTACCAACTACAAGTAAAGCAACAACTTCTTCAAAAGCATCTACGGTGCAAACAACAATTTCTCCCCCTAAAAGTGCACCAGTTACCACAAGTATTCCATCCACATCTCCAGCTATAAAACCAGCACCAGGAGTAACAACAACTGCACCAAGTACAATTACTTCCACCTCAGTAGCAGCTGCATCTAAAAGTGAAGAAACTAAAACAACAGCTGCAACCACAATTTTTACTACTTCAAGGACAATTCCTGTCTCAAGTAGTGCAGCAGCAACAACTGCAGTGCCAACTGCAACAAGGCCAGCAACAGTAACATCCATGAAATCAACTGCTGTGCAAACAACAACTTCTCTCATTACCAGTGCAGCAGCCACCCCAAATGTTCCATCCACAACTGCAACATTGAGCACAACTCCAGGAGCAAGTACAACAGTGACAACTGGAACAATTCCTCCTGCAACGAGCACAGTACTGACCACAACAAGTATTCAAAACACTGCAGCACCAACATCAACAACTGGAGCCACAACGACTAAACCAACAACAACAAAAATTGCATCAGCTACAAGTGCAACTGCACATACAAGATCTACAGCATCTGGAGAAACTACTGCTGCTCCAACTGTTACTGTTTCTGCAATGACAAGTGAAACAGCAGTGAAAATAAGCACAGCAACTGCTGCACCACCAACGGCATCAACAGTCAAAAAAACAACAGCGGAAATAACATCACCTGAAACATCACCTTCACCTGCAACAAAACCTTCCACTGCATCAGCGGCAATAAGCACGAGAAGAGTTTCAACCTCAGTTACAGCAGGAAGGACCTCAACTTCAGGAACATCAAGCGAATCAACTGCAACTGTTCCTACTGCTACAACTGCTACTGCATTCACAAGCCCAACAACTAAGACAACAGCTCCTACCACAACATCTGTGGAAACAACTGCTGCTCCAACCACAATTTCCACAACTTCAAGTACACATGCTGTCTCAACTGGTGCAACAACAACTGCAGTACCAACTATGAGTACAGCAACAACGTCTTCCAAAGCATCTACGGTGCAAACAACAATTTCTCCCCCTAAAAGTGCACCAGTCAGCACAACTATTCCATCCACATCTGCAGCTATGAAACCAACACCAGTAGTCACAACTACTGCACCAAGAACAATTACTTCAACCTCAGTAGCAGCTGCATCTACAAGTGAAGCAACAAAAAGAACAGCTGCAAACATAATTTTTACTACTTCAATGACAATTCCTCTCTCAAGTAGTGCAGCAGCAACAACTGCAGTGCCAACTGCAACAGGGCCAGCAGCAGTAACATCCATGAAATCAACTGCTGTGCAAACAACAACTTCTCTCATTACCAGTGCAGCAGCCACCCCAAGTGTTCCATCCACAACTGCAGCATTGAGCACAACTCCAGGAGCAAGTACAACAGTGACAACTGGAACAATTCCTCCTGCAAGAAGCACAGTACTGACCACAACAAGTATTCCGAACACTGCAGCACCAACATCAACAACTGGAGCCACAACGACTAAACCAACAACAACAAAAATTGCATCAGCTACAAGTGCAACTGCACATACAAGATCTACAGCATCTGGAGAAACTACTGCTGCTCCAACTGTTCCTGTTTCTGCAATGACAAGTGAAACAGCAGTGAAAATAAGCACAGCAACTGCTGCACCACCAACGGCATCAACAGTCAAAATAACAACAGCGAAAATAACATCACCTGAGACAGCACCTTCATCAGCAATAAAACCTTCCACTACAAGTGCGGCAATAAGCACGAGAAGAGTTTCAACCTCAGTTACGGCAGGAAGGACCTCAATTTCAGTAACATCAAGCGAATCAACTGCAACTGTTCCTACTGCTACAACTTCAGCTGCATTCACAAGCCCAACAACTAAGACAACAGCTCCTCCCACAACATCTGTGGAAACAACTGCTGCTCCAACCACAATTTCCACAACTTCAAGTACACATGCTGTCTCAACTGGTGCAACAACAACTGCAGTACCAACTACAAGTACAGCAACAACGTCTTCCAAAGCATCTACGGTGCAAACAACAATTTCTCCCCCTACAAGTGCACCAGTCACCACAACTATTCCATCCACATCTCCAGCTATAAAACCAGCACCAGGAGTAACAACAACTGTACCAAGTACAATTGCTTCGACCTCAGTGGCAGCTGCATCTACAAGTGAAGAAAATGAAACAACAGCTGCAACCACAATTTTTACTACTTCAAGGACAATTCCTGTCTCAAGTAGTGCAGGAGCAACAACTGCAACAAGACCAGCAACAGTAACATCCATGAAATCAACTGCTGTGCAAACAACAACTTCTCTCATTACCAGTGCAGCAGCCGCCCCAAGTGTTCCATCCACAACTGCAGCATTGAGCACAACTCCAGGAGCAAGTACAACAGTGACAACTGGAACAATTCCTCCTGCAACAAGCACAGTACTGACCAGAACAAGTATTCCGAACACTGCAGCACCAACATCAACAACTGGAGCCACAACGACTAAACCAACAACAACAAAAATTGCTTCAGCTACAAGTGCAACTGCACATACAAGATCTACAGCATCTGGAGAAACTACTGCTGCTCCAACTGTTCCGGTTTCTGCAATAACAAGTGAAACAGCAGTGAAAATAAGCACAGCAACTGCTGCACCACCAACGGCATCAACAGTCAAAATAACAACAGCGGAAATAACATCACCTGAAACAGCACCTTCACCAGCAACAAAACCTTCCACTACAAGTGCGGCAATAAGCACGAGAAGAGTTTCAACCTCAGTTACGGCAGGAAGGACCTCAACTTCAGGAACATCAAGCGAATCAACTGCAACTGTGCCTACTGCTACAACTTCAGCTGCATTCACAAGCCCAACAACTAAGACAACAGCTCCTACCACAACATCTGTGGAAACAACTGCTGCTCCAACCACAATTTCCACAACTTCAAGTACACATGCTGTCTCAACTGGTGCAACAACAAGTGCAGTACCAACTACAAGTACAGTAACAACGTCTTCCAAAGCATCTACGGAGCAAACAACAATTTCACCCCCTACAAGTGCACCAGTCACCACAACTATATCATCCACATCTCCAGCTATAAAACCAGCACCGGGAGTAACAACAACTGTACCAAGTACAATTGCTTTGACCTCAGTAGCAGCTGCATCTACAAGTGAAGAAACTGAAACAACAGCTGCAACCACAATTTTTACTACTTCAAGGACAATTCCTGTCTCAAGTAGTGCAGCAGCAACAACTGCAACAAGACCAGCAACAGTAACATCCATGAAATCAACTGCTGTGCAAACAACAACTTCTCTCATTACCAGTGCAGCAGCCGCCCCAAGTGTTCCATCCACAACTGCAGCATTGAGCACAACTCCAGGAGCAAGTACAACAGTGACAACTGGAACAATTCCACCTGCAACAAGCACAGTACTGACCACAACAAGTATTCCGAACACTGCAACACCAACATCAACAACTGGAGCCACAATGACTAAACCAACAACAACAAAAATTGCTTCAGCTACAAGTGCAACTGCACATACAAGATCTACAGCATCTGGAGAAACTACTGCTGCTCCAACTGTTCCTGTTTCTGCAATGACAAGTGAAACAGCAGTGAAAATAAGCACAGCAACAGCTGCACCACCAACGGCATCAACAGTCAAAATAACAACTGCGAAAATAACATCACCTGAAACAGCACCTTCACCAGCAACAAAACCTTCCACTACAAGTGCGGCAATAAGCACGAGAAGAGTTTCAACCTCAGTTACGGCAGGAAGGACCTCAACTTCAGGAACATCAAGCGAATCAACTGCAACTGTTCCTACTGCTACAACTTCAGCTGCATTCACAAGCCCAACAACTAAGACAACAGCTCCTCCCACAACATCGGTGGAAACAACTGCTGCTCCAACCACAATTTCCACAACTTCAAGTACACATGCTGTCTCAACTGGTGCAACAACAACTGCAGTACCAACTACAAGTACAGTAACAACGTCTTCCAAAGCATCTACGGAGCAAACAACAATTTCTCCCCCGACAAGTGCACCAGTCACCACAACTATTCCATCCACATCTCCAGCTATAAAACCAGCACCGGGAGTAACAACAACTGTACCAAGTACAATTGCTTCGACCTCAGTAGCAGCTGCATCTACAAGTGAAGAAACTGAAACAACAGCTGCAACCACAATTTTTACTACTTCAAGGACAATTCCTGTCTCAAGTAGTGCAGCAGCAACAACTGCAACAAGACCAGCAACAGTAACATCCATGAAATCAACTGCTGTGCAAACAACAACTTCTCTCATTACCAGTGCAGCAGCCACCCCAAGTGTTCCATCCACAACTGCAGCATTGAGCACAACTCCAGGAGCAAGTACAACAGTGACAACTGGAACAATTCCTCCTGCAACAAGCACAGTACTGACCACAACAAGTATTCCGAACACTGCAACATCAACATCAACAACTGGAGCCACAACGACTAAACCAACAACAACAAAAATTGCTTCCGCTACAAGTGCAACTGCACATACAAGATCTACAGCATCTGGAGAAACTACTGCTGCTCCAACTGTTACTGTTTCTGCAATGATAAGTGAAACAGCTGTGAAAATAAGCACAGCAACTGCTGCACCACTAACGGCATCAACAGTCAAAATAACAACAGCGGAAATAACATCACCTGAAACAGCACCTTCACCAGCAACAAAACCTTCCACTACAAGTGCGGCAATAAGCACAAGAAGAGTTTCAACCTCAGTTACGGCAGGAAGGACCTCAACTTCAGGAACATCAAGCGAATCAACTGCAACTGTTCCTACTGCTACAACTGCTACTGCATTCACAAGCCCAACAACAAAGACAACAGCTCCTACTACAACATCTGTGGAAACAACTGCTGCTCCAACCACAATTTCCACAACTTCAAGTACACATGCTGTCTCAACTGGTGCAACAACAACTGCAGTACCAACTACGAGTACAGCAACAACGTCTTCCAAAGCATCTACGGTGCAAACAACAATTTCTCCCCCTAAAAGTGCACCAGTCACCACAACTATTCCATCCACATCTCCAGCGATAAAACCAGCACCGGGAGTAACAACAACTGTACCAAGTACAATTGCTTCAACCTCAGTAGCAGCTGCATCTACAAGTGAAGAAACTGAAACAACAGCTGCAACCACAATTTTGACTACTTCAAGGACAATTCCTGTCTCAAGTAGTGCAGCAGCAATAACTGCAACAAGACCAGCAACAGTAACATCCATGGAATCAACTGCTGTGCAAACAACAACTTCTCTCATTACCAGTGCAGCAGCCACCCCAAGTGTTCCATCCACAACTGCAGCATTAAGCACAACTCCAGGAGCAAGTACAACAGTGACAACTAGAACAATTCCTCCTGCAACAAGCACAGTACTGACCACAACAAGTATTCCGAACACTGCAGCACCAACATCAACAACTGGAGCCACAACGACTAAACCAACAACAACAAAAATTGCTTCAGCTACAAGTGCAACTGCACATACAAGATCTACAGCATCTGGAGAAACTACTGCTGCTCCAACTGTTACTGTTTCTGCAATGACAAGTGAAACAGCAGTGAAAATAAGTGCAGCAACTGCTGCACCACCAACGGCATCAACAGTCAAAATAACAACAGCGGAAATAACATCACCTGAAACAGCACCTTCACCAGCAACAAAACCTTCCACTACAAGTGCGGCAATAAGCACGAGAAGAGTTTCAACCTCAGTTACGGCAGGAAGGACCTCAACTTCAGGAACATCAAGCGAATCAACTGCAACTGTTCCTACTGCTACAACTTCAGCTGCATTCACAAGCCCAACAACTAAGACAACAGCTGCTACCACAATATCTGTGGAAACAACTGCTGCTCCAACTACAATTTCTTCAACTTCAAGTACACATGCTGTCTCAACTGGTGCAACAACAACTGCAGTACCAACTAAGAGTACAGCAACAACGTCTTCCAAAGCATCTACGGTGCAAACAACAATTTCTCCCCCTCAAAGTGCACCAGTCAGCACAACTATTCCATCCACATCTCCAGCTATAAAACCAGTACCGGGAGTAACAACAACTGCACCAAGTACAATTGCTTCGACCTCAGTAGCAGCTGCATCGACAAGTGAAGAAACTGAAACAACAGCTGCAACCACAATTTTTACTACTTCAAGGACAATTGCTGTCTCAAGTAGTGCAGCAGCAACAACTGCAAAAAGACCAGCAACAGTAACATCCATGAAATCAACTGCTGTGCAAACAACAACTTCTCTCATTACCAGTGCAGCAGCCACCCCAAGTGTTCCATCCACAACTGCAGCATTGAGCACAACTCCAGGAGCAAGTACAACAGTGACAACTGGAACAATTCCTCCTGCAACAAGCACAGTACTGACCAGAACAAGTATTCCGAACACTGCAGCACCAACATCAACAACTGGAGCCACAACGACTAAACCAACAACAACAAAAATTGCTTCAGCTACAAGTGCAACTGCACATACAAGATCTACAGCATCTGGAGAAACTACTGCTGCTCCAACTGTTCCTGTTTCTGCAATGACAAGTGAAACAGCAGTGAAAATAAGCACAGCAACTGCTGCACCACCAACGGCATCAACAGTCAAAATAACAACAGCGGAAATAACATCACCTGAAACAGCACCTTCACCAGCAACAAAACCTTCCACTACAAGTGCGGCAATAAGCACGAGAAGAGTTTCAACCTCAGTTACGGCAGGAAGGACCTCAACTTCAGGAACATCAAGCGAATCAACTGCAACTGTTCCTACTGCTACAACTTCAGCTGCATTCACAAGCCCAACAACTAAAACAACAGCTCCTACCACAACATCTGTGGAAACAACTGCTGCTCCAACCACAATTTCCACAACTTCAAGTACACATGCTGTCTCAACTGGTGCAACAACAACTGCAGTACCAACTACGAGTACAGCAACAACGTCTTCCAAAGCATCTACGGTGCAAACAACAATTTCTCCCCCTAAAAGTGCACCAGTCACCACAACAATTCCATCCACATCTCCAGCTATAAAACCAGCACCGGGAGTAACAACAACTGTACCAAGTACAATTGCTTCGACCTCAGTAGCAGCTGCATCTACAAGTGAAGAAACTGAAACAACAGCTGCAACCACAATTTTTACTACTTCAAGGACAATTCCTGTCTCAAGTAGTGCAGCAGCAATAACTGCAACAAGACCAGCAACAGTAACATCCATGGAATCAACTGCTGTGCAAACAACAACTTCTCTCATTACCAGTGCAGCAGCCACCCCAAGTGTTCCATCCACAACTGCAGCATTAAGCACAACTCCAGGAGCAAGTACAACAGTGACAACTAGAACAATTCCTCCTGCAACAAGCACAGTACTGACCACAACAAGTATTCCGAACACTGCAGCACCAACATCAACAACTGGAGCCACAACGACTAAACCAACAACAACAAAAATTGCTTCAGCTACAAGTGCAACTGCACATACAAGATCTACAGCATCTGGAGAAACTACTGCTGCTCCAACTGTTACTGTTTCTGCAATGACAAGTGAAACAGCAGTGAAAATAAGTGCAGCAACTGCTGCACCACCAACGGCATCAACAGTCAAAATAACAACAGCGGAAATAACATCACCTGAAACAGCACCTTCACCAGCAACAAAACCTTCCACTACAAGTGCGGCAATAAGCACGAGAAGAGTTTCAACCTCAGTTACGGCAGGAAGGACCTCAACTTCAGGAACATCAAGCGAATCAACTGCAACTGTTCCTACTGCTACAACTTCAGCTGCATTCACAAGCCCAACAACTAAGACAACAGCTGCTACCACAATATCTGTGGAAACAACTGCTGCTCCAACTACAATTTCTTCAACTTCAAGTACACATGCTGTCTCAACTGGTGCAACAACAACTGCAGTACCAACTAAGAGTACAGCAACAACGTCTTCCAAAGCATCTACGGTGCAAACAACAATTTCTCCCCCTCAAAGTGCACCAGTCAGCACAACTATTCCATCCACATCTCCAGCTATAAAACCAGTACCGGGAGTAACAACAACTGCACCAAGTACAATTGCTTCGACCTCAGTAGCAGCTGCATCGACAAGTGAAGAAACTGAAACAACAGCTGCAACCACAATTTTTACTACTTCAAGGACAATTGCTGTCTCAAGTAGTGCAGCAGCAACAACTGCAAAAAGACCAGCAACAGTAACATCCATGAAATCAACTGCTGTGCAAACAACAACTTCTCTCATTACCAGTGCAGCAGCCACCCCAAGTGTTCCATCCACAACTGCAGCATTGAGCACAACTCCAGGAGCAAGTACAACAGTGACAACTGGAACAATTCCTCCTGCAACAAGCACAGTACTGACCAGAACAAGTATTCCGAACACTGCAGCACCAACATCAACAACTGGAGCCACAACGACTAAACCAACAACAACAAAAATTGCTTCAGCTACAAGTGCAACTGCACATACAAGATCTACAGCATCTGGAGAAACTACTGCTGCTCCAACTGTTCCTGTTTCTGCAATGACAAGTGAAACAGCAGTGAAAATAAGCACAGCAACTGCTGCACCACCAACGGCATCAACAGTCAAAATAACAACAGCGGAAATAACATCACCTGAAACAGCACCTTCACCAGCAACAAAACCTTCCACTACAAGTGCGGCAATAAGCACGAGAAGAGTTTCAACCTCAGTTACGGCAGGAAGGACCTCAACTTCAGGAACATCAAGCGAATCAACTGCAACTGTTCCTACTGCTACAACTTCAGCTGCATTCACAAGCCCAACAACTAAAACAACAGCTCCTACCACAACATCTGTGGAAACAACTGCTGCTCCAACCACAATTTCCACAACTTCAAGTACACATGCTGTCTCAACTGGTGCAACAACAACTGCAGTACCAACTACGAGTACAGCAACAACGTCTTCCAAAGCATCTACGGTGCAAACAACAATTTCTCCCCCTAAAAGTGCACCAGTCACCACAACAATTCCATCCACATCTCCAGCTATAAAATCAGCACCGGGAGTAACAACAACTGTACCAAGTACAATTGCTTCGACCTCAGTAGCAGCTGCATCTACAAGTGAAGAAACTGAAACAACAGCTGCAACCACAATTTTGACTACTTCAAGGACAATTCCTGTCTCAAGTAGTGCAGCAGCAATAACTGCAACAAGACCAGCAACAGTAACATCCATGGAATCAACTGCTGTGCAAACAACAACTTCTCTCATTACCAGTGCAGCAGCCACCCCAAGTGTTCCATCCACAACTGCAGCATTGAGCACAACTCCAGGAGCAAGTACAACAGTGACAACTAGAACAATTCCTCCTGCAACAAGCACAGTACTGACCACAACAAGTATTCCGAACACTGCAGCACCAACATCAACAACTGGAGCCACAACGACTAAACCAACAACAACAAAAATTGCATCAGCTACAAGTGCAACTGCACATACAAGATTTACAGCATCTGGAGAAACTACTGCTGCTCCAACTGTTCCTGTTTCTGCAATGACAAGTGAAACAGCAGTGAAAATAAGCACAGCAACTGCTGCACCACCAACGGCATCAACAGTCAAAATAACAACAGCGGAAATAACATCACCTGAAACAGCACCTTCACCAGCAACAAAAGCTTCCACTACAAGTGCGGCAATAAGCACAAGAAGATTTTCAACCTCAGTTACGGCAGGAAGGACCTCAACTTCAGGAACATCAAACGAATCAACTGCAACTGTTCCTACTGCTACAACTGCAGCTGCATTCACAAGCCCAACAACTAAGACAACAGCTCCTACCACAATATCTGTCTCAAGTAGTGCAGCAGCAACAAGTGCACTGCCAATTGCAACAAGCCCACAAACAACTTCTTCCAAAGCCTTTATGGTGCAATCAACAATTTCCCACCCTGAAAGTGCACCAGTCACCACAAGTATTCCATCCACATCTCCAGCTACAAAACCAGCACCAGTAGTAACAACAACTGCACCAAGTACAATTGCTTCAACCTCAGTAGCAGCTGCACCGACAAGTGAAGAAACTAAAACAGCAGCTGCAACCACAATTTTTACTACTTCAAGGACAATTCCTGTCTCAAGTAGTGCAGCAGCAACAACTGCAGTGCCAACTGCAACAAGGCCAGCAACAGTAACATCCATGAAATCAACTGCTTTGCAAACAACAACTTTTCTCATTACCAGTGCAGCAGCCACCACAAGTGTTCCATTCACAACTGCAGCATTGAGCACAACTCCAGGAGCAAGTACAACAGTGACAACTGGAACAATTCCTCCTGCAACAAGCACAGTACTGACCAGAACAAGTATTCCGAACACTGCAACATCAACATCAACAACTGGAGCCACAACGACTAAACCAACAACAACAAAAATTGCATCAGCTACAAGTGCAACTGCACATACAAGATCTACAGCATCTGGAGAAACTACTGCTGCTCCAACTGTTACTGTTTCTGCAATGACAAGTGAAACAGCAGTGAAAATAAGCACAGCAACTGCTGCACCACCAACGGCATCAACAGTCAAAATAACAACAGCGGAGATAACATCACCTGAAACAGCACCTTCACCAGCAACAAAACCTTCCACTACAAGTGCGGCAATAAGCACAAGAAGAGTTTCAACCTCAGTTACGGCAGGAAGGACCCCAACTTCAGGAACATCAAGCGAATCAACTGCAACTGTTCCTACTGCTACAACTGCTACTGCATTCACAAGCCAAACAACTAAGACAACAGCTCCTACCACAACATCTGTGGAAACAACTGCTGCTCCAACCACAATTTCCACAACTTCAAGTACACATGCTGTCTCAACTGGTGCAACAACAACTGCAGTACCAACTACGAGTACAGCAACAACGTCTTCCAAAGCATCTACGGTGCAAACAACAATTTCTCCCCCTAAAAGTGCACCAGTCACCACAACTATTCCATCCACATCTCCAGCGATAAAACCAGCACCGGGAGTAACAACAACTGTACCAAGTACAATTGCTTCGACCTCAGTAGCAGCTGCATCTACAAGTGAAGAAACTGAAACAACAGCTGCAACCACAATTTTGACTACTTCAAGGACAATTCCTGTCTCAAGTAGTGCAGCAGCAATAACTGCAACAAGACCAGCAACAGTAACATCAATGGAATCAACTGCTGTGCAAACAACAACTTCTCTCATTACCAGTGCAGCAGCCACCCCAAGTGTTCCATCCACAACTGCAGCATTGAGCACAACTCCAGGAGCAAGTACAACAGTGACAACTAGAACAATTCCTCCTGCAACAAGCACAGTACTGACCACAACAAGTATTCCGAACACTGCAGCACCAACATCAACAACTGGAGCCACAACGACTAAACCAACAACAACAAAAATTGCTTCAGCTACAAGTGCAACTGCACAAACAAGATCTACAGCATCTGGAGAAACTACTGCTGCTCCAACTGTTACTGTTTCTGCAATGACAAGTGAAACAGCAGTGAAAATAAGTGCAGCAACTGCTGCACCACCAACAGCATCAACAGTCAAAATAACCACAGCGGAAATAACATCACCTGAAACAGCACCTTCACCAGCAACAAAACCTTCCACTACAAGTGCGGCAATAAGCACGAGAAGAGTTTCAACCTCAGTGACGGCAGGAAGGACCTCAACTTCAGGAACATCAAGCGAATCAACTGCAACTGTTCCTACTGCTACAACTTCAGCTGCATTCACAAGCCCAACAACTAAGATTACAGCTCCTACCACAAAATCTGTGGAAACAACTGCTGCTCCAACTACAATTTCTTCAACTTCAAGTACACATGCTGTCTCAACTGGTGCAACAACAACTGCAGTACCAACTAAGAGTACAGCAACAATGTCTTCCAAAGCATCTACGGTGCAAACAACAATTTCTCCCCCTCAAAGTGCACCAGTCAGCACAACTATTCCATCCACATCTCCAGCTATAAAACCAGTACCGGGAGTAACAACAACTGCACCAAGTACAATTGCTTTGACCTCAGTAGCAACTGCATCTACAAGTGAAGAAACTGAAACAACAGCTGCAACCACAATTTTTACTACTTCAAGGACAATTGCTGTCTCAAGTAGTGCAGCAGCAACAACTGCAACAAGACCAGCAACAGTAACATCCATGAAATCAACTGCTGTGCAAACAACAACTTCTCTCATTACCAGTGCAGCAGCCACCCCAAGTGTTCCATCCACAACTGCAGCATTGAGCACAACTCCAGGAGCAAGTACAACAGTGACAACTGGAACAATTCCTCCTGCAACAAGCACAGTACTGACCACAACAAGTATTCCGAACATTGCAGCACCAACATCAACAACTGGAGCCACAACGACTAAACCAACAACAACAAAAATTGCTTCAGCTACAAGTGCAACTGCACATACAAGATCTACAGCATCTGGAGAAACTACTGCTGCTCCAACTGTTCCTGTTTCTGCAATGACAAGTGAAACAGCAGTGAAAATAAGCACAGCAAATGCTGCACCACCAACGGCATCAACAGTCAAAATAACAACAGCGGAAATAACATCACCTGAAACAGCACCTTCACCAGCAACAAAACCTTCCACTACAAGTGCGGCAATAAGCACAAGAAGAGTTTCAACCTCAGTTACGGCAGGAAGGACCTCAACTTCAGGAACATCAAGCGAATCAACTGCAACTGTTCCTACTGCTACAACTTCAGCTGCATTCACAAGCCCAACAACTAAGACAACAGCTCCTACCACAACATCTGTGGAAACAACTGCTGCTCCAACCACAATTTCCACAACTTCAAGTACACATGCTGTCTCAACTGGTGCAACAACAACTGCAGTACCAACTACAACTACAGTAACAACGTCTTCCAAAGCATCTACGGAGCAAACAACAATTTCTCCCCCTAGAAGTGCACCAGTCACCACAACTATTCCATCCACATCTCCAGCTATAAAACCAGCACCGGGAGTAACAACAACTGTACCAAGTACAATTGCTTTGACCTCAGTAGCAACTGCATCTACAAGTGAAGAAACTGAAACAACAGCTGCAACCACAATTTTGACTACTTCAAGGACAATTCCTGTCTCAAGTAGTGCAGCAGCAACAACTGCAACAACACCAGCAACAGTAACATCCATGAAATCAACTGCTGTGCAAACAACAACTTCTCTCATTACCAGTGCAGCAGCCACCCCAAGTGTTCCATCCACAACTGCAGCATTGAGCACAACTCCAGGAGCAAGTACAACAGTGACAACTGGAACAATTCCTCCTGCAACAAGCACAGTACTGACCACAACAAGTATTCCGAACACTGCAGCACCAACATCAACAACTGGAGCCACAACGACTAAACCAACAACAACAAAAATTGCTTCAGCTACAAGTGCAACTGCACATACAAGATCTACAGCATCTGGAGAAACTACTGCTGCTCCAACTGTTCCTGTTTCTGCAATGACAAGTGAAACAGCAGTGAAAATAAGCACAGCAACTGCTGCACCACCAACGGCATCAACAGTCAAAATAACAACAGCGGAAATGACATCACCTGAAACAGCACCTTCACCAGCAACAAAAGCTTCCACTACAAGTGCGGCAATAAGCACAAGAAAATTTTCAACCTCAGTTACGGCAGGAAGGACCTCAACTTCAGGAACATCAAACGAATCAACTGCAACTGTTCCTACTGCTACAACTGCTGCTGCATTCACAAGCCCAACAACTAAGACAACAGCTCCTACCACAATATCTGTCTCAAGTAGTGCAGCAGCAACAAGTGCACTGCCAATTGCAACAAGCCCACAAACAACTTCTTCCAAAGCCTTTATGGTGCAATCAACAATTTCCCACCCTGAAAGTGCACCAGTCACCACAAGTATTCCATCCACATCTCCAGCTACAAAACCAGCACCAGTAGTAACAACAACTGCACCAAGTACAATTGCTTCAACCTCAGTAGCAGCTGCACCTACAAATGAAGAAACTAAAACAGCAGCTGCAACCACAATTTTTACTACTTCAAGGACAATTCCTGTCTCAAGTAGTGCAGCAGCAACAACTGCAGTGCCAACTGCAACAAGGCCAGCAACAGAAACATCCATGAAATCAACTGCTTTGCAAACAACAACTTTTCTCATTACCAGTGCAGCAGCCACCACAAGTGTTCCATTCACAACTGCAGCATTGAGCACAACTCCAGGAGCAAGTACAACAGTGACAACTGGAACAATTCCTCCGGCAACAAGCACAGTACTGACCACAACAAGTATTCCGAACACTGCAGCACCAACATCAACAACTGGAGCCACAACGACTAAACAAACAACAACAAAAATTGCATCAGCTACAAGTGCAACTGCATATACAAGATCTGCAGCATCTGGAGAAACAACTGCTGCTCCAGCTGTTACTGTTTCTGCAATGCCAAGTGAAACAGCAGTGAAAATAAGCACAGCAACTGCTGCACCACCAACGGCATCAACAGTCAAAATAACAACAGCGGAAATGACATCACCTGAAACAGCACCTTCATCAGAAACAAAACCTTCCACTACAAGTGCGGCAGCAGAGGCCTCAAAAACAACATCTCCTATGACTAGTTCAGGAGCAACTACAACAGGAACTCAGCAAACACCTACAGCACATATGACAAGACCGGAAACAATAACTACTGTGCCATCCACAACATTTACTTCAGCTGCATCCACAAATGCTGCAGTTTCAACAGCAGGTCAAGCAACCATACCTGCCAGAACAACTACTCCTCCAACCACAACAACTGGTGAAATAAAAGTAGCTTCTGAAACAACATCTACTTTGACAAGTTCAGCAACTACAACAAGAAGTACTCCACAAGCAACTACAGCACATTTGATGACACCTGAAACAACATCTACTGTGCCACCCACAACATTAACGTCAGCTGCATCCACAAATGCTGCAGTGACAACAGAAGGTCAAACAACCATACCTGCCAGAACAACTACTCCTCCAACCACAACAACTGCTGAAACTACATTGGCGTCAGAAACAACACCTGCTATGACGAGTTCAGCAGCTACAACAAGAAGCACTCCACAAGCAACTACAGCACATAAGACAACACCTGTAATATCAGCTACTGTGCCAGCCACAACATTTACTTCAGCTGCATCCACAAATGCTGCAGTTACAACAGCAGGTCAAGCAACCATATCTGCCAGAACAACTACTCCTCCAACCACAACAACTGGTGAGAAAAAAGTAGCTTCAGAAACAACATCTACTATGACAAGTTCAGCAACTACAACAAGAAGTACTCCACAAGCAACTACAGCACATTTGACGACACCTGAAACAACATCTACTGTGCCACCCACAACATTAACGTCAGCTGCATCCACAAATACTGCAGTGACAACAGAAGGTCAAACAACCATACCTGCCAGAACAACTACTCCTCCAACCACAACAACTGCTGAGAGTGCATTGGCTTCAGAAGTAACACCTGCTATGACGAGTTCAGCAGCTACTACAAGAAGCACTCCACAAGCAACTACAGCACATAAGACAACACCTGTAATAACTTCTACTGTGCCAGGCACAACATTTACTTCAGCTGCATCCACAAATGCTGCAGTTACAACAGCAGGTCAAACAACCATACCTGCCAGAACAACTACTCCTCCAACCACAACTGGTGAGGCAACAGAGGCCTCAAAAACAACTGCTACTACAACTCCGGTATCACCACTTGTGGCAAAATCAGCTGCAGCAACAACATTTGCTTCATTCACGGAAACAAGTTTATCTGCATCCATACAAGCAGTAACAGCAGCACCGACCACAATATTTGTAGAAACAGCTACTGCTGAAGCTAATACAGTTACTCAGGCCGAAACTGCACATCTGGCCGAAACACACATCAGTGCGTCAAAAACTGCTGCACCAACTTCAACAAGTGCTCCAACAACGGCTCCAACTAAAGGTCAATCCTCCACAAATATTAAATTCACAACAAGTAAAGCTGAAAGAACGAGTGAATATCTGCCCCCAGCAGTGACGGAGACAACAGTAAAAACAACCACAATATTAGCTCCACCTGCAACCTCACGTATGTACTCTGGAACAAGCAGCCCCAGTGCAACTCAGACCACCCAAAGTCCACCCACAATGTATGTACCCATTTCCATTATGTTTTTTTTAGTTTGGTTCCACCTAATCAAATTGCTATCTAAGTCTACCTTGTATCAATGATCCAAATGTATTCTTTGTGTGCTTTTGCAGCAAGGGAATGTGTTTCATCTTCATCCGACTTGTGTTCCACACCACAAAGCCAGTCCCTAGTAAGAGTGAGATTCTCCAAATTGTCAAGAAATTCTTGTCTGCATATTTTTGGCTGGTAAACAATCCAGTGAGAGTGCAGCGTAGTCCAACACAGATGACTGATCCTGTTCCAGCGGATGATATAACTTACGAGAGTAAGTCATATGTAACTTTTTCATTGTCTTTTGGTCCCTTTCATTGCAATCTCGATTTAATTCACACCAACCAACAGAGATGTAAAGTCCGGGTTCAGAAAGTAAAAATCCTCCCCAGAACTTCATTCCAACCAACTGGATTTAATTCGGACAGGAGATGGACCCAATATGAGTGATCAGCGTATTCTGTGGGAGGGAGAAAAACTTGGCAGGATTTTTACTTTCTGACTCCTGGATTTTACACCCCTGCCAACCAATGGGTTAATTTTACTCTTACACTTGTAGATTTCAGTTTATATTCAAGCAATCATTTCTGAAATGGCTACTTCCTCTCTGGAAAGTGGGTCAGTCTAAAAGTCTTCTTACTTAGGTCAGCATGGACCGTTGTAATGATCTGTGGTTCATGCACTGTGAAGCCGCACAGAGGACAGGAGACTCGAGTGAAATCAAGAAAAATTTTAATATGCGTTGAGCATAAGTAGAATTCAATTCAATTCAATTTTATTAATAGCGCTATATATAGAGAAAAGGGCAGAGCCCGGGCTAAACCCCAATCCCCGAATAGCAGGCAAAAAACTCCCAGTTGGGAGAAAAAGCCTTGAATGGTGGTGAGAAAAAACTCTTCATTGTGAAGAAATCTCAGGAGGAACCTGGCTATTCTGGGGAAGCCCATCCTCTGCTGGCTGAATAATAAATTGATGGTAAATTATGGATGAGAGGATCAGGACAGCAGGAAGACAGCAGTCAGAATTAACGTGCTTAAAGGAGAATTCCTGTGTGAAATTGACTTTGGGTGTATTGAAACATGATAACGAGTACTAACCTTTGTCCAATACCCCACCCCCGTACACACGCAATATTTCGAAATGATAAAAATTCTTTTTATCCAAAGCTCCCAGGAGGCTTACAATAGTAGTGAATCGGGCATAGCATTGCCATGCAAAGAAATCGCTTTTTTTTTTCATCATTAACAAGGCTCAAAGTAGCTCCACACTTCATTGGTAGAATTCCGAGGGCCCTGACATTTAAAACGAGGCACTGAGAACTTTGAAAATACACAGGTAGTTTATTAAGAAAGACTATTAATGCAAACAGTACCTTGAGCTAGTTTCCAGTCGCCTCCATCTTGAAAGTCACAAAAAGACGATTGACGAGCACGAACGAATAGATCGCAATCTGCTCCCCTATCCTTCCTATTCGTTCATGCTCGTCAATCGACTTATCGTAACTTTCAAGATGGAGGCAACTGGAAACTAGCTCAAGGTACTGTTACTGTGGAATATTCGACAAAGGTTAGTACTCGTTTTCATGTTTCAATACAGCCCAAGTCAATTTCACACAGGAATTCTCCCTTAAATCAGACAAGTCTTCGGTGCAGCAGCTGGAAAAATCACCCGAAGAGTCCAGACACTGGTAGCGGTGATGGCTGAAGGCTGACAAAGATGGAGCGGCAGTACTGAATGTCTGATAGAGCAGGGTGGCGTTGGGGAGGAGGACAGTCAGCGAACGGCAGCATGAACGAACTGGAGCAGAGAGAAATCATATATTTTAACAAGACAGCAACAGAACGATTAGCTAGCGATGCGACTGAAGTGTGCCACGGTTGGATGCAAGAGATCAGCTGCCACGCCAGCTGACTGCTCTATTGACAGCCCTAGACATTGACTGCAAAGGTGTATGGGTGAGCATGCGAGTGAATGAAAAGAAAATGAACGCGAGTTGATGTGCACGAGAGAGAGAGTCTGCCTGACTGAACTTTCGCTTAGCTTTATTATACAACTCTGCTACCATTCAAAGGAAACAACAAACAGATACATGTGATAATTGAATAATGAGCAATGAGCAATTGGGTATTAGTAGATCGGTGAGGGATGGCAGGAGGTGTGTCCTCACAGCGTTTATTTTATATGAATCTATTCCGCCAAATTTGGATTATGCTGCATGTATTTAAATATGCATCTCAGGAGTGACGTGAAATTAATAATTTCATTTGTTTCCTCAGAATTATCTGATTATTCATTTGCCATTGGATTGCACTATGAGATGAATAATGTGACCATACCGCAGAATGCTGAACTGAAGAATGATCTGTCCAAACTCATCCAGGAATCTATCAATGAACTGGTGAGTCTAGGCATTCTGCATCTTGGTTTCTCATATCAAAATAAGATACACTGAAGATCCCAGTTACTGGTTCGTTGATTACACTTTCATATCGCAGGATAACAAGGTCAGGAGGCTGTTCTCATGATTTAATTATGTTTTCTAAATATGATTTGTTTCTCCTTTGATCTTTCATTTTTAGATGAACCGAATGCTGAACGGACCTGATGCAACTCCTGTCATATTTCCACAAGCTAATATCATGTAAGTTCCAGGGTGGGATGTCTTTTATGATTTCCAACTGAATAAAAACTAAAATTATTTTGGACCATAAACTTCTTGATCACAAGTATTATTAATCTCAGCATTAAATTCTAAATTGCCAAATTTCTAGGAACCAAATAAGAATGCTCTCCAGGTGGCTTCCCAAACTCTAAAATCCCCCAAAATGGTGCGCTTAAATATATGATTAAAATAATCATATATTTAAAGTAAATGTCACTTAAAATACTCTTAATATACTGAAAATAAGATATTTCGAGCAAAAAAAATTCTTCTCTCCCACATTTATTTTTTTTGGCCTCCAAAAAAGGCCCTTGTGCTGGTTTGAACTTCCCACGGGCCGCCATCTTGATAGGTCTGGGCTTGTGATGTAACTTAGTTGCTCGAGTCTCTGGATGTCAGCCATATCTCAGCAAAATCCCTCACTGCGTTGCCTTCGAGTGCAATAATCATAGATTCATGCTATCAGGAGGACATATCTACCGATCGTTACACAGGATAAATACAGCATGTTTCCTAATCGCAACAGTGTCATGCGGCATATCCATTTTACGTGAAGAAACTCAGCAAAAAGCTTGTGTTGACCGTTTTACCTCATACGAAAACAATTTAAGTACCAAGCATGTAAATGAGCATAGGGTAAAATCTTATCAGCGCTGAGTCTCTAGAATTTCATCTGAATTTGTGCTATGCATACAAATGATACCTCAAATGAAAGAGGAAAGTCCACAGAATCCAACTATATATACCAACATTTTAAAATGACACCGCTCTCAAAGAATAGCAGGCATACACTTTACAGTCTACAAAGATGAGCAAAAAAAATTCTTACCTTTGATTTTTTTTAATAAAAAATTGTTTGAGGGTAAATATGCGTTTACTATTATCAGCTCAATGTGTCCGTGTTTTAAGGAAACTAGATCTTCCAGTCTCTAACCATGATTTTTTTTTTTACTCAGCATTCAGCTTGCTTGCAATGTATTTCTCTCTGTGTGATCAGCTTGTGATGCCATCAGCAAGACTTTGCAGGTGGTCGTTTGATTCTATTGGCTCTGACGTTCCCAACGGGCCCATACCAACAAGCACATTCCCAATCTGACACTATGATCATGTCTGGTCGAAGCCATGTTGATGTTATCCTGGCTGGGAGCTTCAACTTTTTGTCAAGGTCCACTTCAAGTTGCCAGTCAGTGGCGGAGGTGAGGAGGCTAGCCTTCACCCATGGTTGTATATTAGGCTTCTCTCTGCGGAAGATGATGGTCTTTGGCTTGTAGTGGCTCTTGATGTTTTTGATGGTCGTGGCTATGCTGTCGGGAACTGCCCCTAAGCACCTGGTTATGGTGCCAAAGATGGCACCCATCTCCAAGGGCTTTTAAGCAGCTGCTGAGGAGGTGTTCCAGGGATCCCCGTCCAGGACATTGGAGACAGGATGGTGTATCAGTTTTTTCCCAGGCATGGAGGTTGGCTGGACTTAGTAGGACGTCTTAAATGGCCTCGATGCAAAACCTAAGTCTGCTTTCCAGATGTTAGACCAGGTGATCTTATGTTGCAGAACATTCTCCCATTTAGTCCATGCTCCTTTTTGCCCCATTCCCACCATCCAGCTGGCTCGTACTTCCTCCACTTTTAAAATTTTTTTTCCAAAATATCAAAGGTAAAAAATAGTTTTTTGCTCATCTCTGTAGACTGTAAAATGCATGCCTTGAGCATAGAGTCGGATTAAAATGACAGGGTATATATCGTTGGATTCTGTGGAATTTCCTCTTTCATTTGTATGCATAGTACAAATTCAGGAGAAATTCTCTCAACTCAGCGCTGATATGATTTTAGCCTATGTTTTGCTACATGCTTATTTACTTGCTTGGTGCTTGAATTGTGTTCAGATGAGGTAAAATGGTCAACACAAGCTTTTTGCTGAGTTTCTTCGCGTAAAGTGGATATGCCGCATGACAATGTTGCAATTAGGAAACATGATGTATTTACCATGCATAACAACTGGCAGAGATGTCCTCCCGCAAGCATGAATCCACACCGAGTGTAGTTCTTCATATCTTGGGAAAATGTGGAACCGAATTTTGGGCTTGTTTGGTTTGTTTTTGGCCTGATTATTGAACTTGAAGGCAATGCAGTGAGGCATTTTGCTGTGATATAGCTGATATCCAGAGAGCTGAGCAACCAAGTTACGTCACCAGCCTGGACTGCTTTGCGCACCTATCTGGATGGTCACCTGCGGGAAGTTCAAACCAGCGAGGGACTTTTTTGGAGGTGAGAAAAAATATATTTGGGTGAGAAGAATACTTTTTTGTGCGAAATCTCTTCTTTTCAGTATATTAAGAGTATTTTAAGTGATATGTACTTTAAGAGCAGTGGTGGAATGTAACGAAGAAGAGATACTTTGTTACTGTTCTTAAGTACCTTTTTCACACATCTGTACTTTACTTAAGTAAAAATTATAGAGCATACTTTTGACTTTTACTCCGTTACATTCTGCAGCTATTATCTGTACTTTCTACTCCACTACATTTCTAAAATGCACCTCGTTACACACCTCGTGGTCATTCAGTCAAAGTGACCGCAAAACAAGGATAAGTTTGATGAAACGGTGTAAATGTGAACGCGGTAGTTAAAAATTTGATTTTCTGTAATAATTACGCACAAACTTATTTTCCGATCTGTCTTTGATTAACTTGCGTTTCTTTTGGTGCTCAGTATATGTAGCTCGTTGTGCTCAAATGAAGCACTCGGAAGTAAAATTCTCACGTAGACACCCATTCATTTTCGCCTACTTTAAAATTACGTTTTCAAAAACACTAGCACGCGAGTCGGTGTTATTTTGGTATCGCTGTGCAGAGTGACATTTTGTCTCCCAAAATATGTGCTTTTTGGGGAATGAAAAATGGCACACTTCTAATGGGAAGATCGAAATGTGACTCGGTGTCAACATTAAAGTGCTAGCAGAATGTTAACAGAGATGCCAAGTCTCATGCATTTGGCGTAGGTCTCACATATTTTTTAGGCTTATTCACCATAATCCGCAATTATTCATTGCAGCCTTAATGAGATTCTCACGAGATATTAAATTCCTTGTGCATTTCAGTTTCACTTGCGTAACCGCTGTCTGCATTGTGTTGTGATTTTTTGGATGAAGGCCGACACTCCCTTAGTATTTGAACATACTTTATTGTCTCTGTAAAAACAGTGAGGAAACACACACTGGTCAGTCACGGTCACATTCATCAGTCACTCGGCATAGCTTTATGGAAAAGGAGTTTGCACATGTTAGCTTAGCATTCGAGCTAAGTCGCTAACTATCCTATAATAACAAAACACAACCATTTTAACTCATTCAGTTCCGTGCTATGTATTCAGCACCTTCTTGAGCATAACATCACATTAGCTGAGTTATTATATTATATTATTTTCACATTTTAAGTGCAATGCTGGGCGTTGCGTGACCTACCATGGGCTCAATCCTCTCCTACTGGTGCTGAAGTGATGTTGCAGCCAGTATTTATAACCTGAGGAGAGTCGTGCCAGCCAGTAGGTGTCCCTGATACATAGACTGCTTTATGTAACGGCAAATCTGATTGCCTGTTCGGTGCTAAGTGGAATCAACTCCGTTACACTTGCGTAAAGGTTGACCTCACCACAAGTAGCATGGAAAGCGATTATGACTCCCAACTTCTCGTGCTTGTCTTTACTCAGGGATTAGAAACAGTGCATGTGTTACATGATCGTTTAAATTGTTTTAATGAGATAAGACCATTTGAAATGTCTTAATGCAATTCCATTGCTTTCAATCCCTTAATAAAGACAAGCCTTAGAATTCCCGAGTCATAATTGATTCCCGTGTCATTAGTGGGGAAATCCACCTTGATGCATGCGAAACTGATTAATGTGAAGCACAACGACTTCAATTCCACAAGTGAATTTCTTCAATGCGCTTTGATTGAATAATTGCTGTGCTAACTTGACCGAGGCTTATGACCCTCTGATAAGATAATTGCTTGGACGTTTTCGCCATTATAAGAAACGTTGTTGAATGTCCATATCCTCAAATTACTCTCTGGTTTAATCAAGTCATTGTACCCTGGTTGAGCATTTGCCGTCAACCGAATTCTTCATATATTGAATCTAATACCTAATACCAACACTGATGAAACGCAGCGCGAGTTAACTCTGGCTACTCCTTTCTTCAGCTTCATCTTTGCCCCTGTCCCGTTAAAACACTGCTCCTAGAAATGATCACTGCACAGCACTGATCGCGGGGACAGAGAAAAGTTTTTTTTTCTCTTGATTTTTGTCAGCTAAGCCTTTCTCCCCTCCTTGTCTTTTGGAACTCTGTATAAACAGTCAAAGCGACTTGTCAACTGTTTTTAATATTATGCAGGTAATAAATATAGTCGTTGAATGTCAATTACAAGTACCTAGCTTGTTAGCCACCATGTTAATTTTATTAACTACTAAGTCAATGCATCCCTGCGATGGTAAGGGTACCAAGGTAGCTCGCTGCTGACCATTTTCAATCGCGAGTGTTTGTTGTTAGTCAGCGGTCTATTCAAGTCAGTGGAAGGCTAATTAGCTAGCTAGCACGAGAAAGCGATTTTTTTTTTCTATTAAAGTTACAAATTTGCATTCCTACATTAACTTATGCAAGAAAAGTTTTATTACAGCCCTTCAAACGAATACGGCTGCAAAAGGCAGGAGAATACAACCGTGTAGGTTTGTTGATAAAAGTGCCTTCTGTAATATTCTTGTGTTGTAAATTGTAATTATCTTGTGAGATTTATCACCAATGAAAAATACATTAATTTCACTACTGTTTCAGATCTTTTTTTAAAATTAGTTTACTAATATATTAAAAGCTTATTATTCGGGTCTTCATGGGATAATTCTACATGGCAGTCACTGCCTGTGTAGCTAAGTAATGAGCGACCAAGAAACACTACGAGATCTACAGCAACTTGCCACATAGGAAAAAATAAGATATCAGTTTCTGTGCCACCCCTTTGTGAGCAATCGCATCAGACTTGCCAACCCGATGGACATTGTCTGGCTCCGCCGCTGCTCGTTACATTTTAAGATCATTCGCCAAAATGTTCCCTTCACAAAACAAATTGGTTGTGTTGCTGCCTCAGAAGTTTAAACCAATCAGGTAGTGCTATCCCAGCCTCCAATGACAGCAGAGCGCGCCTTTGGAAGCAGCATGTCGCATTCATAGAAAACCAGATTCACCAAACATGCTTCCAGAGACAGAGCCCACTAAACCTCGGTACCTCTGCCAAGTATTGAATAGCGTGGGTCCGCACTAATTGCAGGAAAAAGTGAGAACGCATGGAAAACATAACATTTTTGGAGTTAATATTTGATGTGTTATGTCCAGCATTTTATCAGACCAGGAGAACATGGTGATTGAACATGGCTATCTGTGTGTAAACAGAGTCAGATATTTTGCTCATTTAAATGATTTGCTCGTTAATTAAATTTTTCTCGGAATCATATTTTATCGGGGTAGAATAAAACATAAGATATCAAATAAAATTCAATAATGAGTTCCAGTATCACCCATCCATGTGTCATGTTATTTGTGTACTGGGTGACACTCTATTTTTTATGGCTGATCGATAGCATGACTAAAAATTCAATGCTTGCTCGAAATGTAGGTGGACGAAAACATACAATCACAACTGCACGCTACACGCAAAAACTCGGAGATTTATGGAATAATTTGTGAGTAGTTACATTCAGTGGTTATCACAGAATAATAGATCCGTGCCGTGACAAACAAAAATGCGGCTACGATATTTCAAAGTGCGGGACGCCATGCGAAAGTCTGGCAGCTCAAGTGATGAGACAAATACATTTTCATGGTATAAGGCATTGGATAGCATAATCAGCAAAAAACGCAAGAGCGAAAGAATTCCGTATTCAACATCCACCGAGGTCGAATATAATCAGTACATTTTTGGCTTACCTTGATGTACGGGTGTCCAGAGGAAGATTTGGATGTCTTAAAACAAAGAGGAATCAGTCAAGAAAATTTCGAGTTTAATTTGTCGTGCTGCTATACATGGTAATCCATGTTACAGCTGACACACCGGGTTGCTAGGGCACGTGCATATATTAAAATCATTTGTAAATTTTAAATTGTTCCCCATTTAAAACACAGATAATCCTTCTATCATTCATTGCAGCCCAAATTTTAAAGTACCGTTAGCCAAATGAGAAATAATTTGACCCCCCCCCCCCCCCCCCACCCCATCCCATTATTAAAATAAACTACCCTATCTTTATGTGTTCACGTAGACCTTCAATTTCATATCCATGTTGATCTGGTTGTAGCAAGTCAAGGTAAAAAGGGCCCCAAAAACATTTTAACCCCTTTCCTGTCTGGCCATGACATGGATATCAAATTGAAGGTCTAGGTGAGCAAATTAAAGATAGGGTAGGTTATTTTCCATAATCTGATCGCTGGTGCCCAGAAATTAGGGTCAAAAGTGTCATTTTAGTTCCTTTTGGACCTCTTTTTAGTACCCCAGTAAGCATGATAAAAACCACCCTACCGCAATATACTTGCAAAGACCTTCAATCTGATACATGTTGACAAGTTTTGATGACATCAATTTCTTGACCCCTTCCTTATTTCCATTAGACCCTGAAAAGGTCTCAATTTCTGAAGAAACAGCAGGGTTTCACATGGAGAACTTTTTACATGATGATCAGAGGGCCAACGCCTACACAAAGTACATAGAACAAGTAGACCCGGCGATATTTGAACAAAACCATTTTCTAGGGTCTTTTTGTGCACAGGCATTGGCCTAAAAATGAGTTTATGTTACCAATGAGAACTGAAGTTGTGGATTCTAAAAAATGCTTTGCAGCTGGTTGCCTTTCGTTTTAAAAATGAGTCAACAACTACATCTCTTCCGATTTTAATAATCAAATTATCTCAGAAGCTCATCTTTCCAAATACGCATACCCGACCAAATATCTCTAATTGATTGCCATTTTACTCTAAGAGGCAGGGTTTGAACTGCATGAGAAGGCACCTTATTCTCAACAGTCTCTGCAGGGTATGAGCACAGTGAGGAAAACTGTTGCAGCAGTACAGTAGGAGTAAGTAATGAGTTGTACAGTAAGAGTAAAGTGAGTATCTCATTGAGCGAGCAACATTTAGCAAAAGTGGCCACAAGTGGTTCGCCACTTTTTTTTTCAAATTTTTGGCAATCCTACAATTGTGAACTATTCATCAAGCGAGCGCCACTCAGTGAAATACTAATCGGCGATTTGTTGACAGTTTGTCGGTGATTTGTTCAGTGTCATATGAAATAGTCCTGGAATTCAAGAGAACTTTCTAAACTTTCCATTCCAAAACCGTGGATTGACTTTCAGAATCACTTGTCATCATTAGACTAGCAACCAGCGAGATCTACAGATCTGAAGCATGCGAGGTATGCTATGTTATTCAGAGTCTGAGAGTTCAGGTATGTGACATTATATTAAAAAGGCTTGGTATAAATCAGTCCAAATAATGCAATGTTCTTATTGGAAAAAGTCTGAAGTCTAAATGACCTCAAGTCAAATTTTTTTTTCACATTAATTCATGGAAAAAATAATAAATATACAAACCCGATTCCAAAATACTTGGGACAAAGTTTAAATTGTGAATTAAATCAAAATACAATGACTTTCAGATAATATGAGCCAATATGTTATTTACAAAGGGACATAGATAACACTTCCAGTGTAGAGACATTTTATATTTTTATCCACTAAATTAGCTTATTTCAAATTTTCTGATTGCAACAAGTCTCATATAATATAGAGAATCAATAGAGATTAATACAGAAAATCAGCTGAAAGTATATTTAGCAAGTAATTTAGTGAACTGGCATCAAGTGTGTAACATAATTGGCTACAAAAGGGATGTCTTAGAGAGGCTAAGTCTCTCAGAAGTAAAGATGGCCAGAGGCTCTCCAACCTCTGAAGGCTTGTGTACAAAAAATTGTGGAATACTAGAAAAACAATGTTCCTCAAAGTCAAATTGCAAAGGCTTTGAAGGTCTCATCATCGATAGTGCATAACATCATCAAAAAATTCAGAGAAACAGGAAAAAATCAGGAGAAAAAAACAAGGCGGAAGACCTTTACTGGATGCCTGTGATCTTCGGGCCCTCAGATGCCACTGCATCACCAACTGGCATGATTCTGTCAGTGACATTAATAAATGGGCCCAGGAATACTTCAAGAAACCACTGTCTGTAAACACACTCTGCCATGCCATCCACAGATGCCACCTAAAACTCTATCATGCAAAAAAAAGCCATTGTTGAGCATGATACAGAAGCGCTGCCATGTTTTGTGAGCCAAGGCTCAATAAAAATGGACAGTTGCGAAGTGTCCTGTGGTCAGACGAGTCCAAATTTGACATTCTTGTTGAAAATCATGAGCGTGGTGTTAAGAGGAGAAAGAGAGCCCCTCCTCTAATCAGCATTCAGTTCAAAAGCCAGCATCTCCGATGGTATGGGGATGCATTAGTGCATATGGTGTGGGACACTTGCATGTTTTAAAAACTACCACGAATGCTGAAAGGTATATATACAAAACCCAAAACCAGTGAAGTTGGCACGTTATGTAAATCATAGATAAAAACAGAATACAATGATTTGCAAATCCTTTTCAACTTATATTCAATTGAATACACTGCAAAGACAACATGTTTAATGTTCAAACTGAGAAACTTTTTTTTTTTTTTTGCAAATAATCATTAACTTAGAATTTAAAGGCAGCAACACATTGCATAAAAGTTGGCACAGGGGCCTTTTTACCACTGTGTTACATCGCCTTTCCTTTTAACGACACTCAGTAAACATTTGGGAACTGAGGAGACCAATTTTTGAAGCTTTTCAGGTGGAACTCTTTCCCATTCTTGCTTGATGTACAGCTTAAGTTGTTCAACAGTCCGGGGTGTCCGTTGTCGTATTTTACGCTTCATAATGCGCCACACATTTTCAATGGGAGACTGGTCTGGACTACGGGCAGGCTAGTCTAGTACCCGCAGTCTTTTACTATGGAGCCATGCTGTTGTAACACGTGCAGAATGTGGCTTGGCATTGTCTTGCTGTATAAGCAGAATAAGACAGAATAAGCAGAAAAAGACGTTGCTTGGATGGCAACATATGTTGCTCCAAAACCTGTATGGACCTTTCAGCATTAATGGTGCCTTCACATATGTGTTAGTTGCCCATGCCTTGGGCACTAATACACCCCCATACCATCACAGATGCTGGCTTTTGAACTTTGCGCCTATAACAGTCCTAACAGTCCAGATGGTTCTTTTCCTCTTTGGTCTGGAGGACACAACGTCCACAGTTTCCATAAACAATTTGAAATGTAGACTCGTCAGACCACAGAACACTTTTCCACTTTGCATCAGTCCATCTTAGATGAGCTTGGGCCCAGCGAAGCCAGCAGTGTTTCTGGGTGCTGTTGATAAATGGCTTTCGCTTTGCATTGTGGAGTTTTAACTTGCACTTGCAGATGTAGCGACGAACTGTAGTTACTGACAGTGGTTTTCTGAAGTGTTCCTGAGCCCACGTGGTGATGTCCTTGACACACTGATGTCGGTTTTTGATGCAGTACCGCCTGAGGGATCGAAGGTCACGGGCATTCAATGTTGGTTTTCGGCCTTGTCGCTTACGTGCAGTGATTTCTCCAGATTCTCTGAACCTTTTGACGATGTTACGGACCGTAGATGATGAAATCCCTAAATTTCCTGCAATAGCTCGTTGAGGAATGTTGTTTTTAAACTGTTTGACAATCAGCTCACGCATTTGTTCACGAAGTGGTGACCCTCGCCCCATCCATGTTTGTGAATGACTGAGCATTTCAAGGCAAGCTGCTTCTATACCCAATCATGGCACCCACCTGTTCCTAAATAGCCCGTTCAACTGTGGGATGTTCCAACTAAGTGTTTGATGAGCATTCCTCAACTCTCTCAGTCTTTTTTGCCACTTGTGCCAGCTTTTTTGAAACATGTTGCAGGCATCAAATTCCAAATGAGCTAATATTTGCAAAAAATTACAAAGTTTACCTGTTCGAACATTAAGTAACTTGTCTTTGCAGTGTATTCAATTGAATATAGGTTGAAAAGGATTTGCAAATCATTGTATTCTGTTTTTATTTACAATTTACACAACGTGCTAACTTCACTGGTTTTGGGTTTTGTAGGTTTTAGAGCAATATATGCTCCCCTCTAGACGACATCCATTCCAGGGAAGGCATTGTGTATTTCAGCAGGGTAATGCAAAACCACATACTGCAGCTATTACAACCACATGCCTTCATAGTAGAAGAGTCCATGTGCTGAACTGGCCTGCCTGCAGTCCAGATCTTTCACCGATTGAGAACATTTGGCGCATAATTAAATGAAAAGTCCGTCAAAGGAGACCCAAAGCTCTCCAGCAGTTCGAAGCCTATATTTAACAAGAGAGGGATCAAAATCTAATGGCTAAACTCAAGAAACTTGTCTCCTCAATGCCCAGACGCCTCTACTCTATGTTAGAAAAAGGAGGGGATGCTCCACCATGGTAAACAGGCCCCTGTCCCAACTTTTTTGAGACCTGTAGCAGCCATCTAATTTGAAATGAGCTCATTTAGTGGATATAATTGTAAAATTTCTCAGTTTAAACATTTGCTATGTTCTCTCTGTTCTTTTGCGAATAAAATACTGGCTGGTGTGATTTGAAAGTTATTGTGTTTTGATTTTATTCACAATTCACATTTTTTCCCAATTATTTCGGAATTGGAGTTGGAGTATAGTATTTGTATGAAAAAATTTCACTGCTCAAGGTTATGAGAGGGAAGCAGACAGATGGGTCACTAGTATTCAAGACTCAAACAGTCCTGAGTTTATGCAAAGAAGCATGCTTGGGGAAAAAAAGGAAGTGGCCCAACATGGTGACCCAACTTAACATTTCAGATTTGGATCAGCAGATGGGCAGACGGGAACATTCAGTTCACCTTTCAGCACTCTGTCTTAAACAATTTGATCAGCTAGACTTGTTGATTGAGGAAAATGGCGGCCTCTGTACTGTCAGTCCAGAAAACAGTAAAATAATTTTCACAATTTTTGTACATATTCTGAAAATATACTTCTGCTGACCAAATAAATGCGTATTTTATCAACCTGAAGCTACATGCTTATGCACTCTGCTGTGATTATGTTTCAACAGTTACACAGATAACCAGGTTGCAGCGAACATGGAATATGCTTACCATGAAGGAGACATCAGTGAGCCAAGTGACTTCTTAATTGCAGTAATGGAAGCTAGCGGTTTGTCAGTCGGTACAACTACAACTGAAATTCCAAGGGCAACTGGACCTCCAACTACAACTGCAGCAAAGACTGCGTTAAGTTCTGAAATGGCGACAGAACCTCCAAAAACAACACATAAGAAGATGACAACTTCTAGATTATCAACAATTTCTACAATTTCAGGAAAAACTGCAACTAGCTCTCCAACAATTGCCAAATCAACTACTGCCCCAAAAACAACAATTTCTCCCAATACAAGAGAAGCAGCCATTAGTGTTTTATCCACTACAAGCACAGTAGTGACCTCAACACATATTCAGAAACCTGCAGCACCAACATCAACAACTGGAACCACAACGACCATACCAACAACAACAAAAATTGCATCAGCTACAAGTGCAACTGCATCTACAAGATCTGCAACATCTGGAGAAACCACTGCTGCTCCAATTGTTCCTGTTTCTGCAATGACAAGTGAAACAGCAGTGAAAATAAGCACAGCAACTGCTGCACCACCAACGGCATCAACAGTCAAAATAACAACAGAGGAAATAACATCACCTGAAACAGCACCTTCACCAGCAACAAAAGCTTCCACTACAAGTGCGGCAATAAGCACAAGAAGAGTTTCAACCTCAGTTACGGCAGGAAGGACCTCAACTTCAGGAACATCAAGCGAATCAACTGCAACTGTTCCAACTGCTACAACTTCAGCTGCATTCACAAGCCCAACAACTAAGACAGCAGCTCCTACCACAATATCTGTGGAAACAACTGCTGCTGCAACCACAATTTCCACTACTTCAAGTACACATGCTGTTTCAACTGGTGCAACAACAACTGCAGTACCAACTACAAGTAAAGCAACAACTTCTTCAAAAGCATCTACGGTGCAAACAACAATTTCTCCCCCTAAAAGTGCACCAGTCACCACAACTATTCCATCCACATCTGCAGCTATGAAACCAACACCAGTAGTCACAACTACTGCACCAAGAACAATTACTTCAACCTCAGTAGCAGCTGCATCTACAAGTGAAGCAACAAAAAGAACAGCTGCAAACATAATTTTTACTACTTCAATGACAATTCCTCTCTCAAGTAGTGCAGCAGCAACAACTGCAGTGCCAACTGCAACAGGGCCAGCAGCAGTATCATCCATGAAATCAACTGCTGTGCAAACAACAACTTCTCTCATTACCAGTGCAGCAGCCACCCCAAGTGTTCCATCCACAACTGCAGCATTGAGCACAACTCCAGGAGCAAGTACAACAGTGACAACTGGAACAATTCCTCCTGCAAGAAGCACAGTACTGACCACAACAAGTATTCCGAACACTGCAGCACCAACATCAACAACTGGAGCCACAACGACTAAACCAACAACAACAAAAATTGCATCAGCTACAAGTGCAACTGCACATACAAGATCTACAGCATCTGGAGAAACTACTGCTGCTCCAACTGTTCCTGTTTCTGCAAGGACAAGTGAAACAGCAGTGAAAATAAGCACAGCAACTGCTGCACCACCAACGGCATCAACAGTCAAAATAACAACAGCGAAAATAACATCACCTGAGACAGCACCTTCACCAGCAACAAAACCTTCCACTACAAGTGCGGCAATAAGCACGAGAAGAGTTTCAACCTCAGTTACGGCAGGAAGGACCTCAACTTCAGGAACATCAAGCGAATCAACTGCAACTGTTCCTACTGCTACAACTTCAGCTGCATTCACAAGCCCAACAACTAAGACAACAGCTCCTCCCACAACATCTGTGGAAACAACTGCTGCTCCAACCACAATTTCCACAACTTCAAGTACACATGCTGTCTCAACTGGTGCAACAAAAACTGCAGTACCAACTACAAGTACAGCAACAACGTCTTCCAAAGCATCTACGGTGCAAACAACAATTTCTCCCCCTACAAGTGCACCAGTCACCACAACTATTCCATCCACATCTCCAGCTATAAAACCAGCACCAGGAGTAACAACAACTGTACCAAGTACAATTGCTTCGACCTCAGTAGCAGCTGCATCTACAAGTGAAGAAACTGAAACAACAGCTGCAACCACAATTTTTACTACTTCAAGGACAATTCCTGTCTCAAGTAGTGCAGCAGCAACAACTGCAACAAGACCAGCAACAGTAACATCCATGAAATCAACTGCTGTGCAAACAACAACTTCTCTCATTACCAGTGCAGCAGCCGCCCCAAGTGTTCCATCCACAACTGCAGCATTGAGCACAACTCCAGGAGCAAGTACAACAGTGACAACTGGAACAATTCCACCTGAAACAAGCACAGTACTGACCACAACAAGTATTCCGAACACTGCAACACCAACATCAACAACTGGAGCCACAATGACTAAACCAACAACAACAAAAATTGCTTCAGCTACAAGTGCAACTGCACATACAAGGTCTACAGCATCTGGAGAAACTACTGCTGCTCCAACTGTTCCTGTTTCTGCAATGACAAGTGAAACAGCAGTGAAAATAAGCACAGCAACTGCTGCACCACCAACGGCATCAACAGTCAAAATAACAACTGCGAAAATAACATCACCTGAAACAGCACCTTCACCAGCAACAAAACCTTCCACTACAAGTGCGGCAATAAGCACGAGAAGAGTTTCAACCTCAGTTACGGCAGGAAGGACCTCAACTTCAGGAACATCAAGCGAATCAACTGCAACAGTTCCTACTGCTACAACTTCAGCTGCATTCACAAGCCCAACAACTAAGACAACAGCTCCTACCACAACATCTGTGGAAACAACTGCTGCTCCAACCACAATTTCCACAACTTCAAGTACACATGCTGTCTCAACTGGTGCAACAACAACTGCAGTACCAACTACAAGTACAGTAACAACGTCTTCCAAAGCATCTACGGAGCAAACAACAATTTCTCCCCCTAGAAGTGCACCAGTCACCACAACTATTCCATCCACATCTCCAGCTATAAAACCAGCACCGGGAGAAACAACAACTGTACCAAGTACAATTGCTTCGACCCCAGTAGCAGCTGCATCTACAAGTGAAGAAACTGAAACAACAGCTGCAACCACAATTTTTACTACTTCAAGGACAATTCCTGTCTCAAGTAGTGCAGCAGCAACAACTGCAACAAGACCAGCAACAGTAACATCCATGAAATCAACTGCTGTGCAAACAACAACTTCTCTCATTACCAGTGCAGCAGCCACCCCAAGTGTTCCATCCACAACTGCAGCATTGAGCACAACTCCAGGAGCAAGTACAACAGTGACAACTGGAACAATTCCTCCTGCAACAAGCACAGTACTGACCAGAACAAGTATTCCGAACACTGCAACATCAACATCAACAACTGGAGCCACAACGAGTAAACCAACAACAACAAAAATTGCATCAGCTACAAGTGCAACTGCACATACAAGATCTACAGCATCTGGAGAAACTACTGCTGCTCCAACTGTTCCTGTTTCTGCAATGACAAGTGAAACAGCAGTGAAAATAAGCACAGCAACTGCTGCACCACCAACGGCATCAACAGTCAAAATAACAACAGCGGAAATAACATCACCTGAAACAGCACCTTCACCAGCAACAAAACCTTCCACTACAATTGCTGCAATAAGCCAGAGAGTTTCAACCTCAGTTACGGCAGGAAGGACCTCAACTTCAGGAACATCAAGCGAATCAACTGCAACTGTTCCTACTGCTACAACTGCTACTGCATTCACAAGCCCAACAACTAAGACAACAGCTCCTACCACAACATCTGTGGAAACAACTGCTGCTCCAACCACAATTTCCACAACTTCAAGTACACATGCTGTCTCAACTGGTGCAACAACAACTGCAGTACCAACTGCGAGTACAGCAACAACGTCTTCCAAAGCATCTACGGTGCAAACAACAATTTCTCCCCCTAAAAGTGCACCAGTCACCACAACTATTCCATCCACATCTCCAGCTATAAAACCAGCACCGGGAGTAACAACAACTGTACCAAGTACAATTGCTTCGACCTCAGTAGCAGCTGCATCTACAAGTGAAGAAACTGAAACAACAGCTGCAACCACAATTTTTACTACTTCAAGGACAATTCCTGTCTCAAGTAGTGCAGCAGCAACAACTGCAACAAGACCAGCAACAGTAACATCCATGAAATCAACTGCTGTGCAAACAACAACTTCTCTCATTACCAGTGCAGCAGCCACCCCAAGTGTTCCATCCACAACTGCAGCATTGAGCACAACTCCAGGAGCAAGTACAACAGTGACAACTGGAACAATTCCTCCTGCAACAAGCACAGTACTGACCACAACAAGTATTCCGAACACTGCAACATCAACATCAACAACTGGAGCCACAACGACTAAACCAACAACAACAAAAATTGCTTCAGCTACAAGTGCAACTGCACATACAAGATCTACAGCATCTGGAGAAACTACTGCTGCTCCAACTGTTACTGTTTCTGCAATGACAAGTGAAACAGCTGTGAAAATAAGCACAGCAACTGCTGCACCACTAACGGCATCAACAGTCAAAATAACAACAGCGGAAATAACATCACCTGAAACAGCACCTTCACCAGCAACAAAACCTTCCACTACAAGTGCGGCAATAAGCACGAGAAGAGTTTCAACCTCAGTTACGGCAGGAAGGACCTCAACTTCAGGAACATCAAGCGAATCAACTGCAACTGTTCCTACTGCTACAACTGCTACTGCATTCACAAGCCCAACAACTAAGACAACAGCTCCTACTACAACATCTGTGGAAACAACTGCTGCTCCAACCACAATTTCCACAACTTCAAGTACACATGCTGTCTCAACTGGTGCAACAACAACTGCAGTACCAACTATGAGTACAGCAACAACGTCTTCCAAAGCATCTACGGTGCAAACAACAATTTCTCCCCCTAAAAGTGCACCAGTCACCACAACTATTCCATCCACATCTCCAGCTATAAAACCAGCACCGGGAGTAACAACAACTGTACCAAGTACAATTGCTTCGACCTCAGTAGCAGCTGCATCTACAAGTGAAGAAACTGAAACAACAGCTGCAACCACAATTTTTACTACTTCAAGGACAATTCCTGTCTCAAGTAGTGCAGCAGCAACAACTGCAACAAGACCAGCAACAGTAACATCCATGAAATCAACTGCTGTGCAAACAACAACTTCTCTCATTACCAGTGCAGCAGCCACCCCAAGTGTTCCATCCACAACTGCAGCATTGAGCACAACTCCAGGAGCAAGTACAACAGTGACAACTGGAACAATTCCTCCTGCAACAAGCACAGTACTGACCACAACAAGTATTCCGAACACTGCAACATCAACATCAACAACTGGAGCCACAACGACTAAACCAACAACAACAAAAATTGCTTCAGCTACAAGTGCAACTGCACATACAAGATCTACAGCATCTGGAGAAACTACTGCTGCTCCAACTGTTACTGTTTCTGCAATGACAAGTGAAACAGCTGTGAAAATAAGCACAGCAACTGCTGCACCACTAACGGCATCAACAGTCAAAATAACAACAGCGGAAATAACATCACCTGAAACAGCACCTTCACCAGCAACAAAACCTTCCACTACAAGTGCGGCAATAAGCACGAGAAGAGTTTCAACCTCAGTTACGGCAGGAAGGACCTCAACTTCAGGAACATCAAGCGAATCAACTGCAACTGTTCCTACTGCTACAACTGCTACTGCATTCACAAGCCCAACAACTAAGACAACAGCTCCTACTACAACATCTGTGGAAACAACTGCTGCTCCAACCACAATTTCCACAACTTCAAGTACACATGCTGTCTCAACTGGTGCAACAACAACTGCAGTACCAACTATGAGTACAGCAACAACGTCTTCCAAAGCATCTACGGTGCAAACAACAATTTCTCCCCCTAAAAGTGCACCAGTCACCACAACTATTCCATCCACATCTCCAGCGATAAAACCAGCACCGGGAGTAACAACAACTGTACCAAGTACAATTGCTTCGACCTCAGTAGCAGCTGCATCTACAAGTGAAGAAACTGAAACAACAGCTGCAACCACAATTTTGACTACTTCAAGGACAATTCCTGTCTCAAGTAGTGCAGCAGCAATAACTGCAACTAGACCAGCAACAGTAACATCCATGGAATCAACTGCTGTGCAAACAACAACTTCTCTCATTACCAGTGCAGCAGCCACCCCAAGTGTTCCATCCACAACTGCAGCATTAAGCACAACTCCAGGAGCAAGTACAACAGTGACAACTAGAACAATTCCTCCTGCAACAAGCACAGTACTGACCACAACAAGTATTCCGAACACTGCAGCGCCAACATCAACAACTGGAGCCACAACGACTAAACCAACAACAACAAAAATTGCTTCAGCTACAAGTGCAACTGCACATACAAGATCTACAGCATCTGGAGAAACTACTGCTGCTCCAACCACAATTTCCACAACTTCAAGTACACATGCTGTCTCAACTGGTGCAACAACAACTGCAGTACCAACTACGAGTACAGCAACAACGTCTTCCAAAGCATCTACGGTGCAAACAACAATTTCTCCCCCTAAAAGTGCACCAGTCACCACAACTATTCCATCCACATCTCCAGCTATAAAACCAGCACCGGGAGTAACAACAACTGTACCAAGTACAATTGCTTCGACCTCAGTAGCAGCTGCATCTACAAGTGAAGAAACTGAAACAACAGCTGCAACCACAATTTTTACTACTTCAAGGACAATTCCTGTCTCAAGTAGTGCAGCAGCAACAACTGCAACAAGACCAGCAACAGTAACATCCATGAAATCAACTGCTGTGCAAACAACAACTTCTCTCATTACCAGTGCAGCAGCCACCCCAAGTGTTCCATCCACAACTGCAGCATTGAGCACAACTCCAGGAGCAAGTACAACAGTGACAACTGGAACAATTCCTCCTGCAACAAGCACAGTACTGACCACAACAAGTATTCCGAACACTGCAACATCAACATCAACAACTGGAGCCACAACGACTAAACCAACAACAACAAAAATTGCTTCAGCTACAAGTGCAACTGCACATACAAGATCTACAGCATCTGGAGAAACTACTGCTGCTCCAACTGTTACTGTTTCTGCAATGACAAGTGAAACAGCTGTGAAAATAAGCACAGCAACTGCTGCACCACTAACGGCATCAACAGTCAAAATAACAACAGCGGAAATAACATCACCTGAAACAGCACCTTCACCAGCAACAAAACCTTCCACTACAAGTGCGGCAATAAGCACGAGAAGAGTTTCAACCTCAGTTACGGCAGGAAGGACCTCAACTTCAGGAACATCAAGCGAATCAACTGCAACTGTTCCTACTGCTACAACTGCTACTGCATTCACAAGCCCAACAACTAAGACAACAGCTCCTACTACAACATCTGTGGAAACAACTGCTGCTCCAACCACAATTTCCATAACTTCAAGTACACATGCTGTCTCAACTGGTGCAACAACAACTGCAGTACCAACTATGAGTACAGCAACAACGTCTTCCAAAGCATCTACGGTGCAAACAACAATTTCTCCCCCTAAAAGTGCACCAGTCACCACAACTATTCCATCCACATCTCCAGCTATAAAACCAGCACCGGGAGTAACAACAACTGTACCAAGTACAATTGCTTCGACCTCAGTAGCAGCTGCATCTACAAGTGAAGAAACTGAAACAACAGCTGCAACCACAATTTTTACTACTTCAAGGACAATTCCTGTCTCAAGTAGTGCAGCAGCAACAACTGCAACAAGACCAGCAACAGTAACATCCATGGAATCAACTGCTGTGCAAACAACAACTTCTCTCATTACCAGTGCAGCAGCCACCCCAAGTGTTCCATCCACAACTGCAGCATTGAGCACAACTCCAGGAGCAAGTACAACAGTGACAACTGGAACAATTCCTCCTGCAACAAGCACAGTACTGACCACAACAAGTATTCCGAACACTGCAACATCAACATCAACAACTGGAGCCACAACGACTAAACCAACAACAACAAAAATTGCTTCAGCTACAAGTGCAACTGCACATACAAGATCTACAGCATCTGGAGAAACTACTGCTGCTCCAACTGTTACTGTTTCTGCAATGACAAGTGAAACAGCTGTGAAAATAAGCACAGCAACTGCTGCACCACTAACGGCATCAACAGTCAAAATAACAACAGCGGAAATAACATCACCTGAAACAGCACCTTCACCAGCAACAAAACCTTCCACTACAAGTGCGGCAATAAGCACGAGAAGAGTTTCAACCTCAGTTACGGCAGGAAGGACCTCAACTTCAGGAACATCAAGCGAATCAACTGCAACTGTTCCTACTGCTACAACTGCTACTGCATTCACAAGCCCAACAACTAAGACAACAGCTCCTACTACAACATCTGTGGAAACAACTGCTGCTCCAACCACAATTTCCACAACTTCAAGTACACATGCTGTCTCAACTGGTGCAACAACAACTGCAGTACCAACTATGAGTACAGCAACAACGTCTTCCAAAGCATCTACGGTGCAAACAACAATTTCTCCCCCTAAAAGTGCACCAGTCACCACAACTATTCCATCCACATCTCCAGCGATAAAACCAGCACCGGGAGTAACAACAACTGTACCAAGTACAATTGCTTCGACCTCAGTAGCAGCTGCATCTACAAGTGAAGAAACTGAAACAACAGCTGCAACCACAATTTTGACTACTTCAAGGACAATTCCTGTCTCAAGTAGTGCAGCAGCAATAACTGCAACTAGACCAGCAACAGTAACATCCATGGAATCAACTGCTGTGCAAACAACAACTTCTCTCATTACCAGTGCAGCAGCCACCCCAAGTGTTCCATCCACAACTGCAGCATTAAGCACAACTCCAGGAGCAAGTACAACAGTGACAACTAGAACAATTCCTCCTGCAACAAGCACAGTACTGACCACAACAAGCATTCCGAACACTGCAGCACCAACATCAACAACTGGAGCCACAACGACTAAACCAACAACAACAAAAATTGCTTCAGCTACAAGTGCAACTGCACATACAAGATCTACAGCATCTGGAGAAACTACTGCTGCTCCAACTGTTACTGTTTCTGCAATGACAAGTGAAACAGCAGTGAAAATAAGTGCAGCAACTGCTGCACCACCAACGGCATCAACAGTCAAAATAACAACAGCGGAAATAACATCACCTGAAACAGCACCTTCACCAGCAACAAAACCTTCCACTACAAGTGCGGCAATAGGCACGAGAAGAGTTTCAACCTCAGTTACGGCAGGAAGGACCTCAACTTCAGGAACATCAAGCGAATCAACTGCAACTGTTCCTACTGCAACAACTGCTACTGCATTCACAAGCCCAACAACTAAGACAACAGCTCCTACTACAACATCTGTGGAAACAACTGCTGCTCCAACCACAATTTCCACAACTTCAAGTACACATGCTGTCTCAACTGGTGCAACAACAACTGCAGTACCAACTATGAGTACAGCAACAACGTCTTCCAAAGCATCTACGGTGCAAACAACAATTTCTCCTCCTAAAAGTGCACCAGTCACCACAACTATTCCATCCACATCTCCGGCGATAAAACCAGCACCGGGAGTAACAACAACTGTACCAAGTACAATTGCTTCGACCTCAGTAGCAGCTGCATCTACAAGTGAAGAAACTGAAACAACAGCTGCAACCACAATTTTGACTACTTCAAGGACAATTCCTGTCTCAAGTAGTGCAGCAGCAATAACTGCAACAAGACCAGCAACAGTAACATCCATGGAATCAACTGCTGTGCAAACAACAACTTCTCTCATTACCAGTGCAGCAGCCACCCCAAGTGTTCCATCCACAACTGCAGCATTGAGCACAACTCCAGGAGCAAGTACAACAGTGACAACTGGAACAATTCCTCCTGCAACAAGCACAGTACTGACCAGAACAAGTATTCCGAACACTGCAACATCAACATCAACAACTGGAGCCACAACGACTAAACCAACAACAACAAAAATTGCATCAGCTACAAGTGCAACTGCACATACAAGATCTACAGCATCTGGAGAAACTACTGCTGCTCCAACTGTTCCTGTTTCTGCAATGACAAGTGAAACAGCAGTGAAAATAAGCACAGCAACTGCTGCACCACCAACGGCATCAACAGTCAAAATAACAACAGCGGAAATAACATCACCTGAAACAGCACCTTCACCAGCAACAAAACCTTCCACTACAATTGCTGCAATAAGCACGAGAAGAGTTTCAACCTCAGTTACGGCAGGAAGGACCTCAACTTCAGGAACATCAAGCGAATCAACTGCAACTGTTCCTACTGCTACAACTGCTACTGCATTCACAAGCCCAACAACTAAGACAACAGCTCCTACCACAACATCTGTGGAAACAACTGCTGCTCCAACCACAATTTCCACAACTTCAAGTACACATGCTGTCTCAACTGGTGCAACAACAACTGCAGTACCAACTGCGAGTACAGCAACAACGTCTTCCAAAGCATCTACGGTGCAAACAACAATTTCTCCCCCTAAAAGTGCACCAGTCACCACAACTATTCCATCCACATCTCCAGCTATAAAACCAGCACCGGGAGAAACAACAACTGTACCAAGTACAATTGCTTCGACCTCAGTAGCAGCTGCATCTACAAGTGAAGAAACTGAAACAACAGCTGCAACCACAATTTTGACTACTTCAAGGACAATTCCTGTCTCAAGTAGTGCAGCAGCAACAACTGCAACAAGACCAGCAACAGTAACATCCATGAAATCAACTGCTGTGCAAACAACAACTTCTCTCATTACCAGTGCAGCAGCCACCCCAAGTGTTCCATCCACAACTGCAGCATTGAGCACAACTCCAGGAGCAAGTACAACAGTGACAACTGGAACAATTCCTCCTGCAACAAGCACAGTACTGACCACAACAAGTATTCCGAACACTGCAGCACCAACATCAACAACTGGAGCCACAACGACTAAACCAACAACAACAAAAATTGCTTCAGCTACAAGTGCAACTGCACATACAAGATCTACAGCATCTGGAGAAACTAGTGCTGCTCAAACTGTTCCTGTTTCTGCAATGACAAGTGAAACAGCAGTGAAAATAAGCACAGCAACTGCTGCACCACCAACGGCATCAACAGTCAAAATAACAACAGCGGAAATAACATCACCTGAAACAGCACCTTCACCAGCAACAAAACCTTCCACTACAAGTGCGGCAATAAGCACGAGAAGAGTTTCAACCTCAGTTACGGCAGGAAAGACCTCAACTTCAGGAACATCAAGCGAATCAACTGCAACTGTTCCTACTGCTACAACTTCAGCTGCATTCACAAGCCCAACAACTAAGACAACAGCTGCTACCACAATATCTGTGGAAACAACTGCTGCTCCAACTACAATTTCTTCAACTTCAAGTACACATGCTGTCTCAACTGGTGCAACAACAACTGCAGTACCAACTAAGAGTACAGCAACAACGTCTTCCAAAGCATCTACGGTGCAAACAACAATTTCTCCCCCTCAAAGTGCACCAGTCAGCACAACTATTCCATCCACATCTCCAGCTATAAAACCAGTACCGGGAGTAACAACAACTGCACCAAGTACAGTTGCTTCGACCTCAGTAGCAGCTGCATCGACAAGTGAAGAAACTGAAACAACAGCTGCAACCACAATTTTTACTACTTCAAGGACAATTGCTGTCTCAAGTAGTGCAGCAGCAACAACTGCAACAAGACCAGCAACAGTAACATCCATGAAATCAACTGCTGTGCAAACAACAACTTCTCTCATTACCAGTGCAGCAGCCACCCCAAGTGTTCCATCCACAACTGCAGCATTGAGCACAACTCCAGGAGCAAGTACAACAGTGACAACTGGAACAATTCCTCCTGCAACAAGCACAGTACTGACCACAACAAGTATTCCGAACACTGCAGCACCAACATCAACAACTGGAGCCACAACGACTAAACCAACAACAACAAAAATTGCATCAGCTACAAGTGCAACTGCACATACAAGATCTACAGCATCTGGAGAAACTACTGCTGCTCCAACTGTTCCTGTTTCTGCAATGACAAGTGAAACAGCAGTGAAAATAAGCACAGCAACTGCTGCACCACCAACGGCATCAACAGTCAAAATAACAACAGCGGAAATAACATCACCTGAAACAGCACCTTCACCAGCAACAAAACCTTCCACTACAAGTGCGGCAATAAGCACGAGAAGAGTTTCAACCTCAGTTACGGCAGGAAGGACCCCAACTTCAGGAACATCAAGCGAATCAACTGCAACTGTTCCTACTGCTACAACTGCTACTGCATTCACAAGCCAAACAACTAAGACAACAGCTCCTACCACAACATCTGTGGAAACAACTGCTGCTCCAACTACAATTTCCACAACTTCAAGTACACATGCTGTCTCAACTGGTGCAACAACAACTGCAGTACCAACTACGAGTACAGCAACAACGTCTTCCAAAGCATCTACGGTGCAAATAACAATTTCTCCCCCTAAAAGTGCACCAGTCACCACAATTATTCTATCCACATCTCCAGCGATAAAACCAGCACCGGGATTAACAACAACTGTACCAAGTACAATTGCTTCGACCTCAGTAGCAGCTGCATCTACAAGTGAAGAAACTGAAACAACAGCTGCAACCACAATTTTGACTACTTCAAGGACAATTCCTGTCTCAAGTAGTGCAGCAGCAATAACTGCAACAAGACCAGCAACAGTAACATCCATGGAATCAACTGCTGTGCAAACAACAACTTCTCTCATTACCAGTGCAGCAGCCACCCCAAGTGTTCCATCCACAACTGCAGCATTGAGCACAACTCCAGGAGCAAGTACAACAGTGACAACTAGAACTATTCCTCCTGCAACAAGCACAGTACTGACCACAACAAGTATTCCGAACACTGCAGCACCAACATCAACAACTGGAGCCACAACGACTAAACCAACAACAACAAAAATTGCTTCAGCTACAAGTGCAACTGCACATACAAGATCTACAGCATCTGGAGAAACTACTGCTGCTCCAACTGTTACTGTTTCTGCAATGACAAGTGAAACAGCAGTGAAAATAAGTGCAGCAACTGCTGCACCACCAACGGCATCAACAGTCAAAATAACAACAGCGGAAATAACATCACCTGAAACAGCACCTTCACCAGCAACAAAACCTTCCACTACAAGTGCGGCAATAAGCACGAGAAGAGTTTCAACCTCAGTTACGGCAGGAAGGACCTCAACTTCAGGAACATCAAGCGAATCAACTGCAACTGTTCCTACTGCTACAACTTCAGCTGCATTCACAAGCCCAACAACTAAGACAACAGCTGCTACCACAATATCTGTGGAAACAACTGCTGCTCCAACTACAATTTCTTCAACTTCAAGTACACATGCTGTCTCAACTGGTGCAACAACAACTGCAGTACCAACTAAGAGTACAGCAACAATGTCTTCCAAAGCATCGACGGTGCAAACAACAATTTCTCCCCCTCAAAGTGCACCAGTCAGCACAACTATTCCATCCACATCTCCAGCTATAAAACCAGTACCGGGAGTAACAACAACTGCACCAAGTACAATTGCTTCGACCTCAGTAGCAGCTGCATCGACAAGTGAAGAAACTGAAACAACAGCTGCAACCACAATTTTTACTACTTCAAGGACAATTCCTGTCTCAAGTAGTGCAGCAGCAACAACTGCAACAAGACCAGCACCAGTAACATCCATGAAATCAACTGCTGTGCAAACAACAACTTCTCTCATTACCAGTGCAGCAGCCACCCCAAGTGTTCCATCCACAACTGCAGCATTGAGCACAACTCCAGGAGCAAGTACAACAGTGACAACTGGAACAATTCCTCCTGCAACAAGCACAGTACTGACCACAACAAGTATTCCGAACACTGCAGCACCAACATCAACAACTGGAGCCACAACGACTAAACCAACAACAACAAAAATTGCTTCAGCTACAAGTGCAACTGCACATACAAGATCTACAGCATCTGGAGAAACTACTGCTGCTCCAACTGTTCCTGTTTCTGCAATGACAAGTGAAACAGCAGTGAAAATAAGCACAGCAACTGCTGCACCACCAACGGCATCAACAGTCAAAATAACAACAGCGGAAATAACATCACCTGAAACAGCACCTTCACCAGCAACAAAACCTTCCACTACAAGTGCGGCAATAAGCACGAGAAGAGTTTCAACCTCAGTTACGGCAGGAAGGACCTCAACTTCAGGAACATCAAGCGAATCAACTGCAACTGTTCCTACTGCTACAACTTCAGCTGCATTCACAAGCCCAACAACTAAGACAACAGCCCCTACCACAACATCTGTGGAAACAACTGCTGCTCCAACCACAATTTCCACAACTTCAAGTACACATGCTGTCTCAACTGGTGCAACAACAACTGCAGTACCAACTACAAGTACAGTAACAACGTCTTCCAAAGCATCTACGGAGCAAACAACAATTTCTCCCCCTAGAAGTGCACCAGTCACCACAACTATTCCATCCACATCTCCAGCTATAAAACCAGCACCGGGAGTACCAACAACTGTACCAAGTACAATTGCTTTGACCTCAGTAGCAGCTGCATCTACAAGTGAAGAAACTGAAACAACAGCTGCAACCACAATTTTTACTACTTCAAGGACAATTCCTGTCTCAAGTAGTGCAGTAGCAACAACTGCAACAACACCAGCAACAGTAACATCCATGAAATCAACTGCTGTGCAAACAACAACTTCTCTCATTACCAGTGCAGCAGCCACCCCAAGTGTTCCATCCACAACTGCAGCATTGAGCACAACTCCAGGAGCAAGTACAACAGTGACAACTGGAACAATTCCTCCTGCAACAAGCACAGTACTGACCACAACAAGTATTCCGAACACTGCAGCACCAACATCAACAACTGGAGCCACAACGACTAAACCAACAACAACAAAAATTGCATCAGCTACAAGTGCAACTGCACATACAAGATCTACAGCATCTGGAGAAACTACTGCTGCTCCAACTGTTCCTGTTTCTGCAATGACAAGTGAAACAGCAGTGAAAATAAGCACAGCAACTGCTGCACCACCAACGGCATCAACAGTCAAAATAACAACAGCGGAAATAACATCACCTGAAACAGCACCTTCACCAGCAACAAAAGCTTCCACTACAAGTGCGGCAATAAGCACAAGAAGATTTTCAACCTCAGTTACGGCAGGAAGGACCTCAACTTCAGGAACATCAAACGAATCAACTGCAACTGTTCCTACTGCTACAACTGCAGCTGCATTCACAAGCCCAACAACTAAGACAACAGCTCCTACCACAATATCTGTCTCAAGTAGTGCAGCAGCAACAAGTGCACTGCCAATTGCAACAAGCCCACAAACAACTTCTTCCAAAGCCTTTATGGTGCAATCAACAATTTCCCACCCTGAAAGTGCACCAGTCACCACAAGTATTCCATCCACATCCCCAGCTACAAAACCAGCACCAGTAGTAACAACAACTGCACCAAGTACAATTGCTTCAACCTCAGTAGCAGCTGCACCTACAAATGAAGAAACTAAAACAGCAGCTGCAACCACAATTTTTACTACTTCAAAAACAATTCCTGTCTCAAGTAGTGCAGCAGCAACAACTGCAGTGCCAACTGCAACAAGGCCAGCAACAGTAACATCCATGAAATCAACTGCTTTGCAAACAACAACTTTTCTCATTACCAGTGCAGCAGCCACCACAAGTGTTCCATTCACAACTGCAGCATTGAGCACAACTCCAGGAGCAAGTACAACAGTGACAACTGGAACAATTCCTCCGGCAACAAGCACAGTACTGACCACAACAAGTATTCCGAACACTGCAGCACCAACATCAACAACTGGAGCCACAACGACTAAACAAACAACAACAAAAATTGCATCAGCTACAAGTGCAACTGCATATACAAGATCTGCAGCATCTGGAGAAACAACTGCTGCTCCAGCTGTTACTGTTTCTGCAATGACAAGTGAAACAGCAGTTAAAATAAGCACAGCAACTGCTGCGCCACCAACGGCATCAACAGTCAAAATAACAACAGCGGAAATGACATCACCTGAAACAGCACCTTCATCAGAAACAAAACCTTCCACTACAAGTGCGGCAGCAGAGGCCTCAAAAACAACATCTCCTATGACAAGTTCAGGAGCAACTACAACAGGAACTCAGCAAACACCTACAGCACATATGACAAGACCGGAAACAATAACTACTGTGCCATCCACAACATTTACTTCAGCTGCATCCACAAATGCTGCAGTTTCAACAGCAGGTCAAGCAACCATACCTGCCAGAACAACTACTCCTCCAACCACAACAACTGGTGAAATAAAAGTAGCTTCTGAAACAACATCTACTTTGACAAGTTCAGCAACTACAACAAGAAGTACTCCACAAGCAACTACAGCACATTTGATGACACCTGAAACAACATCTACTGTGCCACCCACAACATTAACTTCAGCTGCATCCACAAATGCTGCAGTGACAACAGAAGGTCAAACAACCATACCTGCCAGAACAACTACTCCTCCAACCACAACAACTGCTGAAACTACATTGGCGTCAGAAACAACACCTGCTATGACGAGTTCAGCAGCTACAACAAGAAGCACTCCACAAGCAACTACAGCACATAAGACAACACCTGTAATATCAGCTACTGTGCCAGCCACAACATTTACTTCAGCTGCATCCACAAATGCTGCAGTTACAACAGCAGGTCAAGCAACCATATCTGCCAGAACAACTACTCCTCCAACCACAACAACTGGTGAGAAAAAAGTAGCTTCAGAAACAACATCTACTATGACAAGTTCAGCAACTACAACAAGAAGTATTCCACAAGCAACTACAGCACATTTGACGACACCTGAAACAACATCTACTGTGCCACCCACAACATTAACGTCAGCTGCATCCACAAATACTGCAGTGACAACAGAAGGTCAAACAACCATACCTGCCAGAACAACTACTCCTCCAACCACAACAACTGCTGAGAGTGCATTGGCTTCAGAAGTAACACCTGCTATGACGAGTTCAGCAGCTACTACAAGAAGCACTCCACAAGCAACTACAGCACATAAGACAACACCTGTAATAACTTCTACTGTGCCAGGCACAACATTTACTTCAGCTGCATCCACAAATGCTGCAGTTACAACAGCAGGTCAAGCAACCATATCTGCCAGAACAACTACTCCTCCAACCACAACCACTGGTGAGAAGAAAGTAGCCTCAGAAACAACATCTGCTATTACGAGTTCAGCAACTACAACAAAAAGTACTCCACAAGCAACTACAGCACATATGACAACACTTGAAACAAAATCTACTGTGCCACCCACAACATTAACGTCAGCTACATCCGCAAATGTTGCAGTGACAACAGCAGGTCAAACAACCATACCTGCCAGAACAACTACTCCTCCAACCACAACAACAGGTGAGGCAACAGAGGCCACAAAAACAACATCTCCTATGACAAGTTCAGAAGCAACTACAACAAGAACTCAGGAATCACCTACATCACATAGAACAAAACCTGAAACAACAACTACTGTGCCACCTACAACATTAACTTCAGCTGCATCCACAAATATTGCAAGTACAACAGCAGGTACAACAACAATATCTGCTACAACAACTACTCCTCTACCCTCAACAACTTGTGAGACAACACTGGCCTCAAAACCAACATCACCTATGACAAGTTCAGCAGCTACTTCGACAAGTACTTTAAAAATAACTACAGCACAAATGACAACACCTGTAAGAACAACTGCACCAGCCACAACATCAACTTCAGCTGCATCCACAAATGCCGCAAGTACAACAGCAGGTACGAAAAAAGGATTTGCGAGAACAACTACTCTTCCAACTGCAACAACTGGTGAGACAACAGTGGCTTCAAAAACAACATCTCCTATGACAAGTTCAGCAGCTGCAACAAGAAGTACTCCACAAGCAACTACAGCACATGTGACAACTCCTGAAACACCATCTACTGTGCCACCCACAACATTAACGTCAGCTGCATCCACAAATGCTGCAGTGACAACAGAAGGTCAAACAACCATACCTGCCAGAACAACTACTCCTCCAACCACAACAACTGCTGAAACTACATTGGCGTCAGAAACAACACCTGCTATGACGAGTTCAGCAGCTACAACAAGAAGCACTCCACAAGCAACTACAGCACATAAGACAACACCTGTAATATCAGCTACTGTGCCAGCCACAACATTTACTTCAGCTGCATCCACAAATGCTGCAGTTACAACAGCAGGTCAAGCAACCATATCTGCCAGAACAACTACTCCTCCAACCACAACAACTCGTGAGAAAAAAGTAGCTTCAGAAACAACATCTACTATGACAAGTTCAGCAACTACAACAAGAAGTACTCCACAAGCAACTACAGCACATTTGACGACACCTGAAACAACATCTATTGTGCCACCCACAACATTCACGTCAGCTGCATCCACAAATACTGCAGTGACAACAGAAGGTCAAACAACCATACCTGCCAGAACAACTACTCCTCCAACCACAACAACTGCTGAGAGTGCATTGGCTTCAGAAGTAACACCTGCTATGACGAGTTCAGCAGCTACTACAAGAAGCACTCCACAAGCAACTACAGCACATAAGACAACACCTGTAATAACTTCTACTGTGCCAGGCACAACATTTACTTCAGCTGCATCCACAAATGCTGCAGTTACAATAGCAGGTCAAACAACCATACCTGCCAGAACAACTACTCCTCTCACCACAACTGGTGAGGCAACAGAGGCCTCAAAAACAACTGCTACTACAACTCCGGTATCACCACTTGTGGCAAAATCAGCTGCAGCAACAACATTTGCTTCATTCACGGAAACAAGTTTATCTGCATCCATACAAGCAGTAACAGCAGCACCGACCACAATATTTGTAGAAACAGCTACTGCTGAAGCTAATACAGTTACTCAGGCCGAAACTGCACATCTGGCCGAAACACACATCAGTGCGTCAAAAACTGCTGCACCAACTTCAACAAGTGCTCCAACAACGGCTCCAACTAAAGGTCAATCCTCCACAAATATTAAATTCACAACAAGTAAAGCTGAAAGAACGAGTGAATATCTGCCCCCAGCAGTGACGGAGACAACAGTAAAAACAACCACAATATTAGCTCCACCTGCAACCTCACGTATGTACTCTGGAACAAGCAGCCCCAGTGCAACTCAGACCACCCAAAGTCCACCCACAATGTATGTACCCATTTCCATTATGTTTTTTTTAGTTTGGTTCCACCTAATCAAATTGCTATCTAAGTCTACCTTGTATCAATGATCCAAATGTATTCTTTGTGTGCTTTTGCAGCAAGGGAATGTGTTTCATCTTCATCCGACTTGTGTTCCACACCACAAAGCCAGTCCCTAGTAAGAGTGAGATTCTCCAAATTGTCAAGAAATTCTTGTCTGCATATTTTTGGCTGGTAAACAATCCAGTGAGAGTGCAGCGTAGTCCAACACAGATGACTGATCCTGTTCCAGCGGATGATATAACTTACGAGAGTAAGTCATATGTAACTTTTTCATTGTCTTTTGGTCCCTTTCATTGCAATCTCGATTTAATTCACACCAACCAACAGAGATGTAAAGTCCGGGTTCAGAAAGTAAAAATCCTCCCCAGAACTTCATTCCAACCAACTGGATTTAATTCGGACAGGAGATGGACCCAATATGAGTGATCAGCGTATTCTGTGGGAGGGAGAAAAACTTGGCAGGATTTTTACTTTCTGACTCCTGGATTTTACACCCCTGCCAACCAATGGGTTAATTTTACTCTTACACTTGTAGATTTCAGTTTATATTCAAGCAATCATTTCTGAAATGGCTACTTCCTCTCTGGAAAGTGGGTCAGTCTAAAAGTCTTCTTACTTAGGTCAGCATGGACCGTTGTAATGATCTGTGGTTCATGCACTGTGAAGCCGCACAGAGGACAGGAAGTTGTGGACTGGACTCAGGTGCAGGGATGGACTTGGTATATTTATTATGGCAAACTGCAGGGCACAAGCGCACAAGCATTGCAGTACAAACAAAAGAAAAAGGAACTATAACAGCTGTTTGATTAGAGTTTAGATAACACACGTGAGGTACGGGAAATAAGTCTGCAAAGACAAACAGCACCGCTAGAGTGTGGTACAACGAGACATCACAGAGACATTTAGAAATTTCAATCAGGAGAGACTCGAGTGAAATCTAGAAAAATTTTAATATGCGTTGAGCATAAGTAGAATTCAATTCAATTCAATTTTATTAATAGCGCTATATATAGAGAAAAGGGCAGAGCCCGGGCTAAACCCCAATCCCCGAATAGCAGGCAAAAAACTCCCAGTTGGGAGAAAAAGCCTTGAATGGTGGTGAGAAAAAACTCTTCATTGTGAAGAAATCTCAGGAGGAACCTGGCTATTCTGGGAAAGCCCATCCTCTGCTGGCTGAATAATAAATTGATGGTAAATTATGGATGAGAGGATCAGGACGGCAGGAAGACAGCAGTCAGAATTAACGTGCTTAAAGGAGAATTCCTGTGTGAAATTGACTTTGGGTGTATTGAAACATGATAACGAGTACTAACCTTTGTCCAATACCCCACCCCCGTACACACGCAATATTTCGAAATGATAAAAATTCTTTTTATCCAAAGCTCCCAGGAGGCTTACAATAGTAGTGAATCGGGCATAGCATTGCCATGCAAAGAAATCGCTTTTTTTTTTCATCATTAACAAGGCTCAAAGTAGCTCCACACTTCATTGGTAGAATTCCGAGGGCCCTGACATTTAAAACGAGGCACTGAGAACTTTGAAAATACACAGGTAGTTTATTAAGAAAGACTATTAATGCAAACAGTACCTTGAGCTAGTTTCCAGTCGCCTCCATCTTGAAAGTCACAAAAAGACGATTGACGAGCACGAACGAATAGATCGCAATCTGCTCCCCTATCCCTCCTATTCGTTCATGCTCGTCAATCGACTTATCGTAACTTTCAAGATGGAGGCAACTGGAAACTAGCTCAAGGTACTGTTACTGTGGAATATTCGACAAAGGTTAGTACTCGTTTTCATGTTTCAATACAGCCCAAGTCAATTTCACACAGGAATTCTCCCTTAAATCAGACAAGTCTTCGGTGCAGCAGCTGGAAAAATCACCCGAAGAGTCCAGACACTGGTGGCGGTGATGGCTGAAGGCTGACAAAGATGGAGCGGCAGTACTGAATGTCTGATAGAGCAGGGTGGCGTTGGGGAGGAGGACAGTCAGCGAACGGCAGCATGAACGAACTGGAGCAGAGAGAAATCATATATTTTAACAAGACAGCAACAGAACGATTAGCTAGCGATGCAACTGAAGTGTGCCACGGTTGGATGCAAGAGATCAGCTGCCACGCCAGCTGACTGCTCTATTGACAGCCCTAGACATTGACTGCAAAGGTGTATGGGTGAGCATGCGAGTGAATGAAAAGAAAATTAACGCGAGTTGATGTGCGCGAGAGAGAGAGTCTGCCTGACTGAACTTTCGCTTAGCTTTATTATACAACTCTGCTACCATTCAAAGGAAACAACAAACAGATACATGTGATAATTGAATAATGAGCAATGAGCAATTGGGTATTAGTAGATCGGTGAGGGATGGCAGGAGGTGTGTCCTCACAGCGTTTATTTTATATGAATCTATTCCGCCAAATTTGGATTATGCTGCATGTATTTAAATATGCATCTCAGGAGTGACGTGAAATTAATAATTTCATTTGTTTCCTCAGAATTATCTGATTATTCATTTGCCATTGGATTGCACTATGAGATGAATAATGTGACCATACCGCAGAATGCTGAACTGAAGAATGATCTGTCCAAACTCATCCAGGAATCTATCAATGAACTGGTGAGTCTAGGCATTCTGCATCTTGGTTTCTCATATCAAAATAAGATACACTGAAGATCCCAGTTACTGGTTCGTTGATTACACTTTCATATCGCAGGATAACAAGGTCAGGAGGCTGTTCTCATGATTTAATTATGTTTTCTAAATATGATTTGTTTCTCCTTTGATCTTTCATTTTTAGATGAACCGAATGCTGAACGAACCTGATGCAACTCCTGTCATATTTCCACAAGCTAATATCATGTAAGTTCCAGGGTGGGATGTCTTTTATGATTTCCAACTGAATAAAAACTAAAATTATTTTGGACCATAAACTTCTTGATCACAAGTATTTTTAATCTCAGCATTAAATTCTAAATTGCCAAATTTCTAGGAACCAAATAAGAATGCTCTCCAGGTGGCTTCCCAAACTCTAAAATCCCCCAAAATGGTGCGCTTAAATATATGATTAAAATAATGATATATTTAAAGTAAATGTCACTTAAAATACTCTTAATATACTGAAAATAAGATATTTCGCGCAAAAAAAATTCTTCTCTCCCACATTTATTTTTTTTGGCCTCCAAAAAAGGCCCTTGTGCTGGTTTGAACTTCCCACGGGCCGCCATCTTGATAGGTCTGGGCTTGTGATGTAACTTAGTTGCTCGAGTCTCTGGATGTCAGCCATATCTCAGCAAAATCCCTCACTGCGTTGCCTTCGAGTGCAATAATCATAGATTCATGCTATCAGGAGGACATATCTACCGATCGTTACACAGGATAAATACAGCATGTTTCCTAATCGCAACAGTGTCATGCGGCATATCCATTTTACGTGAAGAAACTCAGCAAAAAGCTTGTGTTGACCGTTTTACCTCATACGAACACAATTTAAGTACCAAGCATGTAAATGAGCATAGGGTAAAATCTTATCAGCGCTGAGTCTCTAGAATTTCATCTGAATTTGTGCTATGCATACAAATGATACCTCAAATGAAAGAGGAAAGTCCACAGAATCCAACGATATATACCAACATTTTAAAATGACACCGCTCTCAAAGAATAGCAGGCATACACTTTACAGTCTACAAAGATGAGCAAAAAAAATTCTTACCTTTGATTTTTTTTAATAAAAAACTGTTTGAGGGTAAGTATGCGTTTGCTATTATCAGCTCAATGTGTCCGTGTTTTAAGGAAACTAGATCTTCCAGTCTCTAACCATGATTTTTTTTTTTTTAACTCAGCATTCAGCTTGCTTGCAATGTATTTCCCTCTGTGTGATCAGCTTGTGATGCCATCAGCAAGACTTTGCAGGTGGTAATTTGATTCTATTGGCTCTGACGTTCCCAACGGGCCCATACCAACAAGCACATTCCCAATCTGACACTATGATCATGTCTGGTCGAAGCCATGTTGATGTTATCCTGGCTGGGAGCTTCAACTTTTTGTCAAGGTCCACTTCAAGTTGCCAGTCAGTGGCGGAGGTGAGGAGGCTAGCCTTCACCCATGGTTGTATATTGGGCTTCTCTCTGCGGAAGATGATGGTCTTTGGCTTGTAGTGGCTCTTGATGTTTTTGATGGTCGTGGCTATGCTGTCGGGAACTGCCCCTAAGCACCTGGTTATGGTGCCAAAGATGGCACCCATCTCCAAGGGCTTTTAAGCAGCTGCTGAGGAGGTGTTCCAGGGATCCCCGTCCAGGACATTGGAGACAGGATGGTGTATCAGTTTTTTCCCAGGCATGGAGGTTGGCTGGACTTAGTAGGACGTCTTAAATGGCCTCGATGCAAAACCTAAGTCTGCTTTCCAGATGTTAGACCAGGTGATCTTATGTTGCTCCTTTTTGCCCCGTTCCCACCATCCAGCTGGCTCGTACTTCCTCCACTTTTAAAAATTTTTTTTCCAAAATATCAAAGGTAAAAAATAGTTTTTTGCTCATCTCTGTAGACTGTAAAATGCATGCCTTGAGCATAGAGTCGGATTAAAATGACAGGGTATATATCGTTGGATTCTGTGGAATTTCCTCTTTCATTTGTATGCATAGTACAAATTCAGGAGAAATTCTCTCAACTCAGCGCTGATATGATTTTAGCCTATGTTTTGCTACATGCTTATTTACTTGCTTGGTGCTTGAATTGTGTTCAGATGAGGTAAAATGGTCAACACAAGCTTTTTGCTGAGTTTCTTCGCGTTAAGTGGATATGCCGCATGACAATGTTGCAATTAGGAAACATGATGTATTTACCATGCATAACAACTGGCAGAGATGTCCTCCCGCAAGCATGAATCCACACCGAGTGTAGTTCTTCATATCTTGGGAAAATGTGGAACCAAATTTTGGGCTTGTTTGGTTTGTTTTTGGCCTGATTATTGAACTTGAAGGCAATGCAGTGAGGCATTTTGCTGTGATATGGCTGATATCCAGAGAGCTGAGCAACCAAGTTCATCACCAGCCTGGACTGCTTTGCGCACCTATCTAGATGGTCACCTGCGGGAAGTTCAAACCAGCGAGGGCCTTTTTTGGAGGTGAGAAAAAATATATTTGGGTGAGAAGAATACTTTTTTGTGCGAAATATCTTCTTTTCAGTATATTAAGAGTATTTTAAGTGATATGTACTTTAAGAGCAGTGGTGGAATGTAACGAAGAAGAGATACTTTGTTACTGTACTTAAGTACCTTTTTCACGCATCTGTACTTTACTTAAGTAAAAATTATAGAGCATACTTTTGACTTTTACTCCGTTACATTCTGCAGCTATTATCTGTACTTTCTACTCCACAACATTTCTAAAATGCACCTCGTTACACACCTCGTGGTCATTCAGTCAAAGTGACCGCAAAACAAGGATAAGTTTGATGAAACGGTGTAAATGTGAACGCGGTAGTTAAAAATTAGATTTTCTGTAATAATTACGCACAAACTTATTTTCCGATCTGTCTTTGATTAACTTGCGTTTCTTTTGGTGCTCAGTATATGTAGCTCGTTGTGCTCAAGTGAAGCACTCGGAAGTAAAATTCTCACGTAGACACCCATTCATTTTCGCCTACTTTAAAATTACGTTTTCAAAAACACTAGCACGCGAGTCGGTGTTATTTTGGTATCGCTGTGCAGAGTGACATTTTGTCTCCCAAAATATGTGCTTTTTGGGGAATGAAAAATGGCACACTTCTAATGGGAAGATCGAAATGTGACTCGGTGTCAACATTAAAGTGCTAGCAGAATGTTAACAGAGATGCCAAGTCTCATGCATTTGGCGTAGGTCTCACATATTTTTTAGGCTTATTCACCATAGTCCGCAATTATTCATTGCAGCCTTAATGAGATTCTCACGAGATATTAAATTCCTTGTGCATTTCAGTTTCACTTGCGTAACCGCTGTCTGCATTGTGTTGTGATTTTTTGGATGAAGGCCGACACTCCCTTAGTATTTGAACATACTTTATTGTCTCTGTAAAAACAGTGAGGAAACACACACTGGTCAGTCACGGTCACATTCATCAGTCACTCGGCATAGCTTTATGGAAAAGGAGTTTGCACATGTTAGCTTAGCATTCGAGCTAAGTCGCTAACTATCCTATAATAACAAAACACAACCATTTTAACTCATTCAGTTCCGTGCTATGTATTCAGCACCTTCTTGAGCATAACATCACATTAGCTGAGTTATTATATTATATTATTTTCACATTTTAAGTGCAATGCTGGGCGTTGCGTGACCTACCATGGGCTCAATCCTCTCCTACTGGTGCTGAAGTGATGTTGCAGCCAGTATTTATAACCTGAGGAGAGTCGTGCCAGCCAGTAGGTGTCCCTGATACATAGACTGCTTTATGTAACGGCAAATCTGATTGCCTGTTCGGTGCTAAGTGGAATCAACTCCGTTACACTTGCGTAAAGGTTGACCTCACCACAAGTAGCATGGAAAGCGATTATGACTCCCAACTTCTCGTGCTTGTCTTTACTCAGGGATTAGAAACAGTGCATGTGTTACATGATCGTTTAAATTGTTTTAATGAGATAAGACCATTTGAAATGTCTTAATGCAATTCCATTGCTTTCAATCCCTTAATAAAGACAAGCCTTAGAATTCCCGAGTCATAATTGATTCCCGTGTCATTAGTGGGGAAATCCACCTTGATGCATGCGAAACTGATTAATGTGAAGCACAACGACTTCAATTCCTTTAGTGAATTTCTTCAATGCGCTTTGATTGAATAATTGCTGTGCTAACTTGACCGAGGCTTATGACCCTCTGATAAGATAATTGCTTGGACGTTTTCGCCATTATAAGAAACGTTGTTGAATGTCCATATCCTCAAATTACTCTCTGGTTTAATCAAGTCATTGTACCCTGGTTGAGCATTTGCCGTCAACCGAATTCTTCATATATTGAATCTAATACCTAATACCAACACTGATAAAACGCAGCGCGAGTTAACTCTGGCTACTCCTTTCTTCAGCTTCATCTTTGCCCCTGTCCCGTTAAAACACTGCTCCTAGAAATGATCACTGCACAGCACTGATCGCGGGGACAGAGAAAAGTTTTTTTTTCTCTTGATTTTTGTCAGCTAAGCCTTTCTCCCCTCCTTGTCTTTTGGAACTCTGTATAAACAGTCAAAGCGACTTGTCAACTGTTTTTAATATTATGCAGGTAATAAATATAGTCGTTGAATGTCAATTACAAGTACCTAGCTTGTTAGCCACCATGTTAATTTTATTAACTACTAAGTCAATGCATCCCTGCGATGGTAAGGGTACCAAGGTAGCTCGCTGCTGACCATTTTCAATCGCGAGTGTTTGTTGTTAGTCAGCGGTCTATTCAAGTCAGTGGAAGGCTAATTAGCTAGCTAGCACGAGAAAGCGATTTTTTTTTTCTATTAAAGTTACAAATTTGCATTCCTACGTTAACTTATGCAAGAAAAGTTTTATTACAGCCCTTCAAACGAATACGGCTGCAAAAGGCAGGAGAATACAACCGTGTAGGTTTGTTGATAAAAGTGCCTTCTGTAATATTCTTGTGTTGTAAATTGTAATTATCTTGTGAGATTTATCACCAATGAAAAATACATTAATTTCACTACTGTTTCAGATCTTTTTTTAAAATTAGTTTACTAATATATTAAAAGCTTATTATTCGGGTCTTCATGGGATAATTCTACATGGCAGTCACTGCCTGTGTAGCTAAGTAATGAGCGACCAAGAAACACTACGAGATCTACAGCAACTTGCCACATAGGAAAAAATAAGATATCAGTTTCTGTGCCACCCCTTTGTGAGCAATCGCATCAGACTTGCCAACCCGATGGAAATTGTTTGGCTCCGCCGCTGCTCGTTACATTTTAAGATCATTCGCCAAAATGTTCCCTTCACAAAACAAATTGGTTGTGTTGCTGCCTTGGAAGTTTAAACCAATCAGGTAGTGCTATCCCAGCCTCCAATGACAGCAGAGCGCGCCTTTGGAAGCAGCATGTCGCATTCATAGAAAACCAGATTCACCAAACATGCTTCCAGAGACAGAGCCCACTAAACCTCGGTACCTCTGCCAAATATTGAATAGCGTAGGTCCGCACTAATTGCAGGAAAAAGTGAGAACGCATGGAAAACAACATTTTTGGAGTTAATATTTGATGTGTTATGTCCAGCATTTTATCAGACCAGGAGAACATGGTGATTGAACATGGCTATCTGTGTGTAAACAGAGTCAGATATTTTGCTCATTTAAATTGATTTGCTCGTTAATTAAATTTTTCTCGGAATCATATTTTATCGGGGTAGAATAAAGCATAAGATATCAAATAAAATTCAATAATGAGTTCCAGTATCACCCATCCATGTGTCATGTTATTTGTGTACTGGGTGACACTCTTTTTTTTATGGCTGATCGATAGCATGACAAAAAATTCAATGCTTGCTCGAAATGTAGGTGGACGAAAACATACAATCACAACTGCACTCTACACGCAAAAACTCGGAGATTTATGGAATAATTTGTGAGTAGTTACATTCAGTGGTTATCACAGAATAATAGATCCGTGCCGTGACAAACAAAAATGCGGCTACGATATTTCAAAGTGCGGGACGCCATGCGAAAGTCTGGCAGCTCAAGTGATGAGACAAATACATTTTCATGGTATAAGGCATTGGATAGCATAATCAGCAAAAAACGCAAGAGCGAAAGAATTCCGTGTTCAACATCCACCGAGGTCGAATATAATCAGTACATTTTTGGCTTACCTTGATGTACGGGTGTCCAGAGGAAGATTTAGATGTCTTAAAACAAAGAGGAATCAGTCAAGAAAATTTCGAGTTTAATTTGTCGTGCTGCTATACATGGTAATCCATGTTACAGCTGACACACCGGGTTGCTAGGGCACGTGCATATATTAAAATCATTTGTAAATTTTAAATTGTTCCCCATTTAAAACACAGATAATCCTTCTATCATTCATTGCAGCCCAAATTTTAAAGTACCGTTAGCCAAATGAGAAATAATTTGTCCCCCCCCCCCACCCCATCCCATTATTAAAATAAACTACCCTATCTTTATGTGTTCACGTAGACCTTCAATTTCATATCCATGTTGATCTGGTTGTAGCAAGTCAAGGTAAAAAGGGCCCCAAAAAAATTTTAACCCCTTTCCTGTGAGGCCATGACATGGATATCAAATTGAAGGTCTAGGTGAGCAAATTAAAGATAGGGTAGGTTATTTTCCATAATCTGATCGCTGGTGCCCAGAAATTAGGGTCAAAAGTGTCATTTTAGTTCCTTTTGGACCCCTTTTTAGTACCCAAGTAAGCATGATAAAAACCACCCTACTGCAATATACTTGCAAAGACCTTCAATCTGATACATGTTGACAAGTTTTGATGACATCAATTTCTTGACCCCTTCCTTATTTCCATTAGACCCTGAAAAGGTCTCAATTTCTGAAGAAACAGCAGGGTTTCACATGGAGAACTTTTTACATGATGATCAGAGGGCCAACGCCTACACAAAGTACATAGAACAAGTAGACCCGGCGATATTTGAACAAAACCATTTTCTAGGGTCTTTTTGTGCACAGGCATTGGCCAAAAAATGAGTTTATGTTACCAATGAGAACTGAAGCTGTGGATTCTAAAAAATGCTTTGCAGCTGGTTGCCTTTCGTTTTAAAAATGAGTCAACAACTACATCTCTTCCGATTTTAATAATCAAATTATCTCAGAAGCTCATCTTTCCAAATACGCATACCCGACCAAATATCTCAAATTGATTGCCATTTTACTCTAAGAGGCAGGGTTTGAACTGCATGAGAAGGCACCTTATTCTCAACAGTCTCTGCAGGGTATGAGCACAGTGAGGAAAACTGTTGCAGCAGTACAGTAGGAGTAAGTAATGAGTCGTAAGTTGTACAGTAAGAGTAAAGTGAGTATCTCATCGAGCGAGCAACATTTAGCAAAAGTGGCCACAAGTGGTTCGCCACTTTTTTTTTCAAATTTTTGGCAATCCTACAATTGTGAACTATTCATCAAGCAAGCGCCAGTCAGTGAAATACTAATCGGCGATTTGTTGACAGTTTGTCGGTGATTTGTTCAGTGTCATATGAAATAGTCCTGGAATTCAAGAGAACTTTCTAAACTTTCCATTCCAAAACCGTGGATTGACTTTCAGAATCACTTTTCATCATTAGACTAGCAACCAGCGAGATCTACAGATCTGAAGCATGCGAGGTATGCTATGTTATTCAGAGTCTGAGAGTTCAGGTATGTGACATTATATTAAAAAGGCTTGGTATAAATCAGTCCAAATAATGCAATGTTCTTATTGGAAAAAGTCTGAAGTCTAAATGACCTCAAGTCAAATTTTTTTTTCACATTAATTCATGGAAAAAATAATAAATATACAAACCCGATTCCAAAATACTTGGGACAAAGTTTAAATTGTGAATTAAATCAAAATACAATGACTTTCAGATAATATGAGCCAATATGTTATTTACAAAGGGACATAGATAACACTTCCAGTGTAGAGACATTTTATATTTTTATCCACTAAATTAGCTTATTTCAAATTTTCTGATTGCAACAAGTCTCATATAATATAGAGAATCAATAGAGATTAATACAGAAAATCAGCTGAAAGTATATTAAGCAAGTAATTTAGTGAACTGGCATCAAGTGTGTAACATAATTGGCTAAAAAAGGGATGTCTTAGAGAGGCTAAGTCTCTCAGAAGTAAAGATGGCCAGAGGCTCTCCAACCTCTGAAGGCTTGCGTACAAAAAATTGTGGAATACTAGAAAAACAATGTTCCTCAAAGTCAAATTGCAAAGGCTTTGAAGGTCTCATCATCGATAGTGCATAATATCATCAAAAAATTCAGAGAAACAGGAAAAAATCAGGAGAAAAGGACCAGGCGGAAGACCTTTACTGGATGCCTGTGATCTTCGGGCCCTCAGATGCCACTGCATCACTAACTGGCATGATTCTGTCAGTGACATTAATAAATGGGCCCAGGAATACTTCAAGAAACCACTGTCTGTAAACACACTCTGCCATGCCATCCACAGATGCCACCTTAAACTCTATCATGCAAAAAAAAGCCATTGTTGAGCATGATACAGAAGCGCTGCCATGTTTTGTGAGCCAAGGCTCATTAAAAATGGACAGTAGCGAAGTGTCCTGTGGTCAGACGAGTCCAAATTTGACATTCTTGTTGAAAATCGTGAGCGTGGTGTTAAGAGGAGAAAGAGAGCCCCTCCTCTAATCAGCATTCAGTTCAAAAGCCAGCATCTCCGATGGTATGGGGATGCATTAGTGCATATGGTGTGGGACACTTGCATGTTTTAAAAACTACCACGAATGCTGAAAGGTATATATACAAAACCCAAAACCAGTGAAGTTGGCACGTTATGTAAATCATAGATAAAAACAGAATACAATGATTTGCAAATCCTTTTCAACTTATATTCAATTGAATACACTGCAAAGACAACATGTTTAATGTTCAAACTGAGAAACTTTTTTTTTTTTTTTGCAAATAATCATTAACTTAGAATTTAAAGGCAGCAACACATTGCATAAAAGTTGGCACAGGGGCCTTTTTACCACTGTGTTACATCGCCTTTCCTTTTAACGACACTCAGTAAACGTTTGGGAACTGAGGAGACCAATTTTTGAAGCTTTTCAGGTGGAACTCTATGCCATTCTTGCTTGATGTACAGCTTAAGTTGTTCAACAGTCCGGGGTGTCCGTTGTCGTATTTTACGCTTCATAATGCGCCACACATTTTCAATGGGAGACTGGTCTGGACTACGGGCAGGCTAGTCTAGTACCCGCAGTCTTTTACTATGGAGCCATGCTGTTGTAACACGTGCAGAATGTGGCTTGGCATTGTCTTGCTGTATAAGCAGAATAAGACAGAATAAGCAGAAAAAGACGTTGCTTGGATGGCAACATATGTTGCTCCAAAACCTGTATGGACCTTTCAGCATTAATGGTGCCTTCACATATGTGTAAGTTGCCCATGCCTTGGGCACGAAGACACCACCATACCATCACAGATGCTGGCTTTTGAACTTTGCGCCTATAATAGTCCGGATGGTTCTTTTCCTCTTTGGTTCGGAGGACACAACGTCCACAGTATCCATAAACAATTTGAAATGTAGACTCGTCAGACCACAGAACACTTTTCCACTTTGCATCAGTCCATCTTAGATGAGCTTGGGCCCAGCGAAGCCAGCGGTGTTTCTGGGTGCTGTTGATAAATGGCTTTCGCTTTGCATTGTGGAGTTTTAACTTGCACTTGCAGATGTAGCGACGAACTGTAGTTACTGACAGTGGTTTTCTGAAGTGTTCCTGAGCCCACGTGGTGATGTCCTTGACACACTGATTTCGATTTTTGATGCAGTACCGCCTGAGGGATCGAAGGTCACGGGCATTCAATGTTGGTTTTCGGCCTTGTCGCTTACGTGCAGTGATTTCTCCAGATTCTCTGAACCTTTTGACGATGTTACGGACCGTAGATGATGAAATCCCTAAATTTCCTGCAATAGCTCGTTGAGGAATGTTGTTTTTAAACCGTTTGACAATCAGCTCACGCATTTGTTCACGAAGTGGTGACCCTCGCCCCATCCATGTTTGTGAATGACTGAGCATTTCAAGGGAAGCTGCTTCTATACCCAATCATGGCACCCACCTGTTCCCAAATAACCCATTCAACTGTGGGATGTTCCAAATAAGTGTTTGATGAGCATTCCTCAACTCTCTCAGTCTTTTTTGCCACTTGTGCCAGCTTTTTTGAAACATGTTGCAGGCATCAAATTCCAAATGAGCTAATATTTGCAAAAAATTACAAAGTTTACCTGTTCGAACATTAAGTAACTTGTCTTTGCAGTGTATTCAATTGAATATAGGTTGAAAAGGATTTGCAAATCATTGTATTCTGTTTTTATTTACAATTTACACAACGTGCTAACTTCACTGGTTTTGGGTTTTGTAGGTTTTAGAGCAATATATGCTCCCCTCTAGACGACATCCATTCCAGGGAAGGCATTGTGTATTTCAGCAGGGTAATGCAAAACCACATACTGCAGCTATTACAACCACATGCCTTCATAGTAGAAGAGTCCATGTGCTGAACTGGCCTGCCTGCAGTCCAGATCTTTCACCGATTGAGAACATTTGGCGCATAATTAAATGAAAAGTCCGTCAAAGGAGACCCAAAGCTCTCCAGCAGTTCGAAGCCTATATTTAACAAGAGTGGGATCAAAATCTAATGGCTAAACTCAAGAAACTTGTCTCCTCAATGCCCAGACGCCTCTACTCTATGTTAGCAAAAGGAGGGGATGCTCCACCATGGAAAACAGGCCCCTGTCCCAACTTTTTTGAGACCTGTAGCAGCCATCTAATTTGAAATGAGCTCATTTTGTGGATATAATTGTCAAATTTCTTAGTTGAAACATTTGCTATGTTCTCTCTGTTCTTTTGCGAATAAAATACTGGCTGGTGTGATTTGAAAGTTATTGTGTTTTGATTTTATTCACAATTCACATTTTTTCCCAATTATTTCGGAATTGGAGTTGGAGTATAGTATTTGTATGAAAAAATTTCACTGCTCAAGGTTATGAGAGGGAAGCAGACAGATGGGTCACTAGTATTCAAGACTCAAACAGTCCTGAGTTTATGCAAAGAAGCATGCTTGGGGAAAAAAAGGAAGTGGCCCAACATGGTGACCCAACTTAACATTTCAGATTTGGATCAGCAGATGGGCAGACGGGAACATTCAGTTCACCTTTCAGCACTCTATCTTAAACAATTTGATCAGCTAGACTTGTTGATTGAGGAAAATGGCGGCCTCTGTACTGTCAGTCCAGAAAACAGTAAAATAATTTTCACAATTTTTGTACATATTCTGAAAATATACTTCTGCTGACCAAATAAATGCGTATTTTATCAACCTGAAGCTACATGCTTATGCACTCTGCTGTGATTATGTTTCAACAGTTACACAGATAACCAGGTTGCAGCGAACATGGAATATGCTTACCATGAAGGAGACATCAGTGAGCCAAGTGACTTCTTAATTGCAGTAATGGAAGCTAGCGGTTTGTCAGTCGGTACAACTACAACTGAAATTGCAAGGGCAACTGGACCTCCAACTACAACTGCAGCAAAGACTGCGTTAAGTTCTGAAATGGCGACAGAACCTCCAAAAACAACACATAAGAAGATGACAACTTCTAGATTATCAACAATTTCGACAATTTCAGGAAAAACTGCAACTAGCTCTCCAACAACTGCCAAATCAACTACTGCCCCAAAAACAACAATTTCTCCCAATACAAGAGAAGCAGCCATTAGTGTTTTATCCACTACAAGCACAGTAGTGACCTCAACACATATTCAGAAAACTGCAGCACCAACATCAACAACTGGAACCACAACGACCATACCAACAACAACTAAAATTGCATCAGCTACAAGTGCAACTGCATCTACAAGATCTGCAACATCTGGAGAAACCACTGCTGCTCCAATTGTTCCTGTTTCTGCAATGACAAGTGAAACAGCAGTGAAAATAAGCAAATCAACTGCTGCAGGACCAACGGCATCAACAGTCAAAATGACAATAGCGGAAATAACATCACCAGGAATAGCACCTTCACCTGCAACAAAAACTTCCACTACAAGTGCGGCAGCAAGCACGAGAAGAGTTTCAACCTCAACTGCAGCAGGAATGAGTTCAACTTCAGGAACAACTAGCGAATCAACTGCAACTGTTCCTACTGCTACAACTTCAGCTGCATTCACAAGCCCAACAACTAAGACAACAGCTCCTACCACAACATCTGTGGAAACAACTGCAGCTCCAACTACAATTTCCTCAACTTCAAGTACACATGCTGTCTCAACTGGTGCAACAACAACTGCAGTACCAACTACAAGTACAGTAACAACGTCTTCCAAAGCATCTTCGGTGCAAACAACAATTTCTCCCCCTAGAAGTGCACCAGTCACCACAACTATTCCATCCACATCTCCAGCTATAAAACCAGCACCGGGAGTAACAACAACTGTACCAAGTACAATTGCTTCGACCTCAGTAGCAGCTGCATCTACAAATGAAGAAACTGAAACAACAGCTGCAACCACAATTTTTACTACTTCAAGGACAATTCCTGTCTCAAGTAGTGCAGCAGCAACAACTGCAACAAGACCAGCAACAGTAACATCCATGAAATCAACTGCTGTGCAAACAACAACTTCTCTCATTACCAGTGCAGTAGCCACCCCAAATGTTCCATCCACAACTGCAGCATTGAGCACAACTCCAGGAGCAAGTACAACAGTGACAACTGGAACAATTCCTCCTGCAACGAGCACAGTACTGACCACAACAAGTATTCAAAACACTGCAGCACCAACATCAACAACTGGAGCCACAACGACTGTACCAACAACAACAAAAATTGCATCAGCTACAAGTGCAACTGCACATACAAGATCTACAGCATCTGGAGAAACTACTGCTGCTCCAACTGTTACTGTTTCTGCAATGACAAGTGAAACAGCAGTGAAAATAAGCACAGCAACTGCTGCACCACCAACGGCATCAACAGTCAAAAAAACAACAGCGGAAATAAAATCACCTGAAACAGCACCTTCACCTGCAACAAAACCTTCCACTGCATCAGCGGCAATAAGCACGACAAGAGTTTTAACCTCAGTTACTGCAGGAAGGACCTCAACTTCGAGAACATCAAGCGAATCAACTGCAACTGTTCCTACTGCTACAACTGCTACTGCATTCACAAGCCCAACAACTAAGACAACAGCTCCTACCACAACATCTGAGGAAACAACTGCTGCTCCAACCACAATTTCCACAACTTCAAGTACACATGCTGTCTCAACTGGTGCAACAACAACTGCAGTACCAACTACGAGTACAGCAACAACGTCTTCCAAAGCATCTACGGTGCAAACAACAATTTCTCCCCCTAAAAGTGCACCAGTCACCACAACTATTCCATCCACATCTGCAGCTATGAAACCAACACCAGTAGTCACAACTACTGCACCAAGAACAATTACTTCAACCTCAGTAGCAGCTGCATCTACAAGTGAAGCAACAAAAAGAACAGCTGCAAACATAATTTTTACTACTTCAATGACAATTCCTCTCTCAAGTAGTGCAGCAGCAACAACTGCAGTGCCAACTGCAACAAGGCCAGCAGCAGTAACATCCATGAAATCAACTGCTGTGCAAACAACAACTTCTCTCATTACCAGTGCAGCAGCCACCCCAAGTGTTCCATCCACAACTGCAGCATTGAGCACAACTCCAGGAGCAAGTACAACAGGGACAACTGGAACAATTCCTCCTGCAACAAGAACAGTACTGACCACAACAATTATTCCGAACACTGTAGCACCCACATCAACAACTGGAGCCACAACGACTAAACCAACAACAACAAAACTTGCATCAGCTACAAGTGCAACTGCACATACAAGATCTACAGCATCTGGAGAAACTACTGCTGCTCAAACTGTTCCTGTTTCTGCAATGACAAGTGAAACAGCAGTGAAAATAAGCACAGCAACTGCTGCACCACCAACGGCATCAACAGTCAAAATAACAACAGCGGAAATAACATCACCTGAAACAGCACCTTCACCAGCAACAAAACCTTCCACTACAAGTGCGGCAATAAGCACAAGAAGAGTTTCAACCTCAGTTACGGCAGGAAGGACCTCAACTTCAGGAACATCAAGCGAATCAACTGCAACTGTTCCTACTGCTACAACTTCAGCTGCACTCACAAGCCCAACAACTAAGACAACAGCTCCTACCACAACATCTGTGGAAACAACTGCTGCTCCAACCACAATTTCCACAACTTCAAGTACACATGCTGTCTCAACTGGTGCAACAACAACTGCAGTACCAACTACGAGTACAGCAACAACGTCTTCCAAAGCATCTACTGTGCAAACAACAATTTCTGCCCCGAAAAGTGCACCAGTCACCACAACTATTCCATCCACATCTCCAGCGATAAAACCAGCACCGGGAGTAACAACAACTGTACCAAGTACAATTGCTTCGACCTCAGTAGCAGCTGCATCTACAGATGAAGAAACTGAAACAACAGCTGCAACCACAATTTTTACTACTTCAAGGACAATTCCTGTCTCAAGTAGTGCAGCAGCAACAACTGCAACAAGACCAGCAACAGTAACATCCATGAAATCAACTGCTGTGCAAACAACAACCTCTCTCATTACCAGTGCAGCAGCCACCCCAAGTGTTCCATCCACAACTGCAGCATTGAGCACAACTCCAGGAGCAAGTACAACAGTGACAACTGGAACAATTCCTCCTGCAACAAGCACAGTACTGACCACAACAAGTATTCCGAACACTGCAGCACCAACATCAACAACTGGAGCCACAACGACTAAACCAACAACAACAAAAATTGCTTCAGCTACAAGTGCAACTGCATATACAAGATCTACAGCATCTGGAGAAACTACTGCTGCTCCAACTGTTCCTGTTTCTGCAATGACAAGTGAGACAACAGTGAAAATAAGCACAGCAACTGCTGCACCACCAACGGCATCAACAGTCAAAATAACAACAGCGGAAATAACATCACCTGAAACAGCACCTTTACCAGCAACAAAACCTTCCACTACAAGTGCGGCAATAAGCACGAGAAGAGTTTCAACCTCAGTTACGGCAGGAAGGACCTCAACTTCAGGAACATCAAGCGAATCAACTGCAACTGTTCCTACTGCTACAGCTTCAGCTGCATTCACAAGCCCAACAACTAAGACAACAGCTCCTACCACAACATCTATGGAAACAACTGCTGCTCCAACCACAATTTCCACAATTTCAAGTACACATGCTGTCTCAACTGGTGCAACAACAACTGCAGTACCAACTACGAGTACAGCAACAACGTCTTCCAAAGCATCTACGGTGCAAACAACAATTTCTCCCCCTAAAAGTGCAGCAGTCACCACAACTATTCCATCCACATCTCCAGCGATAAAACCAGCACCGGGAGTAACAACAACTATACCAAGTACAATTGCTTCGACCTCAGTAACAGCTGCATCTACAAGTGAAGAAACTGAAACAACAGCTGCAACCACAATTTTTACTACTTCAAGGACAATTCCTGTCTCAAGTAGTGCAGCAGCAACAGCTGCAACAAGACCAGCAACAGTAACATCCATGAAATCAACTGCTGTGCAAACAACAACCTCTCTCATTACCAGTGCAGCAGCCACCCCAAGTGTTCCATCCACAACTGCAGCATTGAGCACAACTCCAGGAGCAAGTACAACAGTGACAACTGGAACAATTCCTCCTGCAACAAGCACAGTACTGACCACAACAAGTATTCCGAACACTGCAGCACCAACATCAACAACTGGAGCCACAACGACTAAACCAACAACAACAAAAATTGCTTCAGCTACAAGTGCAACTGCACATACAAGATCTACAGCATCTGGAGAAACTACTGCTGCTCAAACTGTTCCTGTTTCTGCAATGACAAGTGAAACAGCAGTGAAAATAAGCACAGCAACTGCTGCACCACCAACGGCATCAACAGTCAAAATAACAACAGCGGAAATAACATCACCTGAAACAGCACCTTCACCAGCAACAAAACCTTCCACTACAAGTGCGGCAATAAGCACGAAAAGAGTTTCAACCTCAGTTACGGCAGGAAGGACCTCAACTTCAGGAACATCAAGCGAATCAACTGCAACTGTTCCTACTGCTACAACTGCTACTGCATTCACAAGCCCAACAACTAAGACAACAGCTCCTACCACAACATCTGTGGAAACAACTGCTGCTCCAACCACAATTTCCACAACTTCAAGTACACATGCTGTCTCAACTGGTGCAACAACAACTGCAGTACCAACTACGAGTACAGCAACAACGTCTTCCAAAGCATCTACGTTGCAAACAACAATTTCTCCCCCTAAAAGTGCACCAGTCACCACAACTATTCCATCCACATCTGCAGCTATGAAACCAACACCAGTAGTCACAACTACTGCACCAAGAATAATTACTTCAACCTCAGTCGCAGCTGCATCTACAAGTGAAGCAACAAAAAGAACAGCTGCAAACATAATTTTTACTACTTCAATGACAATTCCTCTCTCAAGTAGTGCAGCAGCAATAACTGCAGTGCCAACTGCAACAAGGCCAGCAGCAGTAACATCCATGAAATCAACTGCTGTGCAAACAACAACCTCTCTCATTACCAGTGCAGCAGCCACCCCAAGTGTTCCATCCACAACTGCAGCATTGAGCACAACTCCAGGAGCAAGTACAACAGTGACAACTGGAACAATTCCTCCTGCAACAAGCACAGTACTGACCACAACAAGTATTCCGAACACTGCAGCACCAACATCAACAACTGGAGCCACAACGACTAAACCAACAACAACAAAAATTGCTTCAGCTACAAGTGCAACTGCACATACAAGATCTACAGCATCTGGAGAAACTACTGCTGCTCAAACTGTTCCTGTTTCTGCAATGACAAGTGAAACAGCAGTGAAAATAAGCACAGCAACTGCTGCACCACCAACGGCATCAACAGTCAAAATAACAACAGCGGAAATAACATCACCTGAAACAGCACCTTCACCAGCAACAAAACCTTCCACTACAAGTGCGGCAATAAGCACGAAAAGAGTTTCAACCTCAGTTACGGCAGGAAGGACCTCAACTTCAGGAACATCAAGCGAATCAACTGCAACTGTTCCTACTGCTACAACTGCTACTGCATTCACAAGCCCAACAACTAAGACAACAGCTCCTACCACAACATCTGTGGAAACAACTGCTGCTCCAACCACAATTTCCACAACTTCAAGTACACATGCTGTCTCAACTGGTGCAACAACAACTGCAGTACCAACTACGAGTACAGCAACAACGTCTTCCAAAGCATCTACGGTGCAAACAACAATTTCTTCCCCTAAAACTGCACCAGTCACCACAACTATTCCATCCACATCTCCAGCGATAAAACCAGCACCGGGAGTAACAACAGCTGTACCAAGTACAATTGCTTCGACCTCAGTAGCAGCTGCATCTACAAGTGAAGAAACTGAAACAACAGCTGCAACCACAATTTTTACTACTTCAAGGACAATTCCTGTCTCAAGTAGTGCAGCAGCAACAACTGCAACAAGACCAGCAACAGTAACATCCATGAAATCAACTGCTGTGCAAACAACAACTTCTCTCATTACCAGTGCAGCAGCCACCCCAAGTGTTCCATCTACAACTGCAGCATTGAGCACAACTCCAGGAGCAAGTACAACAGTGACAACTGGAACAATTCCTCCTGCAACAAGCACAGTACTGACCACAACAAGTATTCCGAACACTGCAGCACCAACATCAACAACTGGAGCCACAACGACTAAACCAACAACAACAAAAATTGCATCAGCTACAAGTGCAACTGCACATACAAGATCTACAGCATCTGGAGAAACTACTGCTGCTCCAACTGTTACTGTTTCTGCAATGACAAGTGAAACAGCAGTGAAAAAAAGCACAGCAACTGCTGCACCACCAACGGCATCAACAGTCAAAATAACAACAGCGGAAATAACATCACCTGAAACAGCACCTTCACCAGCAACAAAACCTTCCACTACAAGTGCGGCAATAAGCACGAGAAGAGTTTCAACCTCAGTTACGGCAGGAAGGACCTCAACTTCAGGAACATCAAGCGAATCAACTGCAACTGTTCCTACTGCTACAACTGCTACTGCATTCACAAGCCCAACAACTAAGACAACAGCTCCTACCACAACATCTGTGGAAACAACTGCTGCTCCAACCACAATTTCCACAACTTCAAGTACACATGCTGTCTCAACTGGTGCAACAACAACTGCAGTACCAACTACGAGTACAGCAACAACGTCTTCCAAAGCATCTACGTTGCAAACAACAATTTCTCCCCCTAAAAGTGCACCAGTCACCACAACTATTCCATCCACATCTGCAGCTATGAAACCAACACCAGTAGTCACAACTACTGCACCAAGAATAATTACTTCAACCTCAGTCGCAGCTGCATCTACAAGTGAAGCAACAAAAAGAACAGCTGCAAACATAATTTTTACTACTTCAATGACAATTCCTCTCTCAAGTAGTGCAGCAGCAATAACTGCAGTGCCAACTGCAACAAGGCCAGCAGCAGTAACATCCATGAAATCAACTGCTGTGCAAACAACAACTTCTCTCATTACCAGTGCAGCAGCCACCCCAAGTGTTCCATCCACAACTGCAGCATTGAGCACAACTCCAGGAGCAAGTACAACTGTGACAACTGGAACAATTCCTCCTGCAACAAGCACAGTACTGACTACAACAAGTATTCCGAACACTGTAGCACCAACATCAACAACTGGAGCCACAACGACTAAACCAACAACAACAAAAATTTCATCAGCTACAAGTGCAACTGCACATACAAGATCTACAGCATCTGGAGGAACTACTGCTGCTCCAACTGTTCCTGTTTCTGCAATGACAAGTGAAACAGCAGTGAAAATAAGCACAGCAACTGCTGCACCACCAACGGCATCAACAGTCAAAATAACAACAGCGGAAATAACATCACCTGAAACAGCACCTTCACCAGCAACAAAACCTTCCACTACAAGTGCGGCAATAAGCACAAGAAGAGTTTCAACCTCAGTTACGGCAGGAAGGACCTCAACTTCAGGAACATCAAGCGAATCAACTGCAACTGTTCCTACTGCTACAACTTCAGCTGCACTCACAAGCCCAACAACTAAGACAACAGCTCCTACCACAACATCTGTGGAAACAACTGCTGCTCCAACCACAATTTCCACAACTTCAAGTACACATGCTGTCTCAACTGGTGCAACAACAACTGCAGTACCAACTACAAGTACAGTAACAACGTCTTCCAAAGCATCTACGGAGAAAACAACAATTTCTCCCCCTAGAAGTGCACCAGTCACCACAACTATTCCATCCACATCTCCAGCGATAAAACCAGCACCGGAAGTAACAACAACTGTACCAAGTACAATTGCTTCGACCTCAGTAGCAGCTGCATCTACAGATGAAGAAACTGAAACAACAGCTGCAACCACAATTTTTACTTCTTCAAGGACAATTCCTGTCTCAAGTAGTGCAGCAGCAACAACTGCAACAAGACCAGCAACAGTAACATCCATGAAATCAACTGCTGTGCAAACAACAACCTCTCTCATTACCAGTGCAGCAGCCACCCCAAGTGTTCCATCCACAACTGCAGCATTGAGCACAACTCCAGGAGCAAGTACAACAGTGACAACTGGAACAATTCCTCCTGCAACAAGCACAGTACTGACCACAACAAGTATTCCGAACACTGCAGCACCAACATCAACAACTGGAGCCACAACGACTAAACCAACAACAACAAAAATTGCTTCAGCTACAAGTGCAACTGCACATACAAGATCTACAGCATCTGGAGAAACTACTGCTGCTCAAACTGTTCCTGTTTCTGCAATGACAAGTGAAACAGCAGTGAAAATAAGCACAGCAACTGCTGCACCACCAACGGCATCAACAGTCAAAATAACAACAGCGGAAATAACATCACCTGAAACAGCACCTTCACCAGCAACAAAACCTTCCACTACAAGTGCGGCAATAAGCACGAGAAGAGTTTCAACCTCAGTTACGGCAGGAAGGACCTCAACTTCAGGAACATCAAGCGAATCAACTGCAACTGTTCCTACTGCTACAACTGCTACTGCATTCACAAGCCCAACAACTAAGACAACAGCTCCTACCACAACATCTGTGGAAACAACTGCTGCTCCAACCACAATTTCCACAACTTCAAGTACACATGCTGTCTCAACTGGTGCAACAACAACTGCAGTACCAACTACGAGTACAGCAACAACGTCTTCCAAAGCATCTACGGTGCAAACAACAATTTCTCCCCCTAAAAGTGCACCAGTCACCACAACTATTCCATCCACATCTCCAGCGATAAAACCAGCACCGGGAGTAACAACAGCTGTACCAAGTACAATTGCTTCGACCTCAGTAGCAGCTGCATCTACAAGTGAAGAAACTGAAACAACAGCTGCAACCACAATTTTTACTACTTCAAGGACAATTCCTGTCTCAAGTAGTGCAGCAGCAACAACTGCAACAAGACCAGCAACAGTAACATCCATGAAATCAACTGCTGTGCAAACAACAACTTCTCTCATTACCAGTGCAGCAGCCACCCCAAGTGTTCCATCTACAACTGCAGCATTGAGCACAACTCCAGGAGCAAGTACAACAGTGACAACTGGAACAATTCCTCCTGCAACAAGCACAGTACTGACCACAACAAGTATTCCGAACACTGCAGCACCAACATCAACAACTGGAGCCACAACGACTAAACCAACAACAACAAAAATTGCATCAGCTACAAGTGCAACTGCACATACAAGATCTACAGCATCTGGAGAAACTACTGCTGCTCCAACTGTTACTGTTTCTGCAATGACAAGTGAAACAGCAGTGAAAAAAAGCACAGCAACTGCTGCACCACCAACGGCATCAACAGTCAAAAAAACAACAGCGGAAATAACATCACCTGAAACAGCACCTTCACCAGCAACGAAACCTTCCACTACAAGTGCGGCAATAAGCACGAGAAGAGTTTCAACCTCAGTTACGGCAGGAAGGACCTCAACTTCAGGAACATCAAGCGAATCAACTGCAACTGTTCCTACTGCTACAACTGCTACTGCATTCACAAGCCCAACAACTAAGACAACAGCTCCTACCACAACATCTGTGGAAACAACTGCTGCTCCAACCACAATTTCCACAACTTCAAGTACACATGCTGTCTCAACTGGTGCAACAACAACTGCAGTACCAACTACGAGTACAGCAACAACGTCTTCCAAAGCATCTACGTTGCAAACAACAATTTCTCCCCCTAAAAGTGCACCAGTCACCACAACTATTCCATCCACATCTGCAGCTATGAAACCAACACCAGTAGTCACAACTACTGCACCAAGAATAATTACTTCAACCTCAGTCGCAGCTGCATCTACAAGTGAAGCAACAAAAAGAACAGCTGCAAACATAATTTTTACTACTTCAATGACAATTCCTCTCTCAAGTAGTGCAGCAGCAATAACTGCAGTGCCAACTGCAACAAGGCCAGCAGCAGTAACATCCATGAAATCAACTGCTGTGCAAACAACAACTTCTCTCATTACCAGTGCAGCAGCCACCCCAAGTGTTCCATCCACAACTGCAGCATTGAGCACAACTCCAGGAGCAAGTACAACAGTGACAACTGGAACAATTCCTCCTGCAACAAGAACAGTACTGACCACAACAATTATTCCGAACACTGTAGCACCCACATCAACAACTGGAGCCACAACGACTAAACCAACAACAACAAAACTTGCATCAGCTACAAGTGCAACTGCACATACAAGATCTACAGCATCTGGAGAAACTACTGCTGCTCAAACTGTTCCTGTTTCTGCAATGACAAGTGAAACAGCAGTGAAAATAAGCACAGCAACTGCTGCACCACCAACGGCATCAACAGTCAAAATAACAACAGCGGAAATAACATCACCTGAAACAGCACCTTCACCAGCAACAAAACCTTCCACTACAAGTGCGGCAATAAGCACAAGAAGAGTTTCAACCTCAGTTACGGCAGGAAGGACCTCAACTTCAGGAACATCAAGCGAATCAACTGCAACTGTTCCTACTGCTACAACTGCTACTGCATTCACAAGCCCAACAACTAAGACAACAGCTCCTACCACAACATCTGTGGAAACAACTGCTGCTCCAACCACAATTTCCACAACTTCAAGTACACATGCTGTCTCAACTGGTGCAACAACAACTGCAGTACCAACTACGAGTACAGCAACAACGTCTTCCAAAGCATCTACTGTGCAAACAACAATTTCTCCCCCTAAAAGTGCACCAGTCACCACAACTATTCTATCCACATCTCGAGCGATAAAACCAGCACCGGGAGTAACAACAACTGTACCAAGAACAATTGCTTCGACCTCAGTAGCAGCTGCATCTACAGATGAAGAAACTGAAACAACAGCTGCAACCACAATTTTTACTACTTCAAGGACAATTCCTGTCTCAAGTAGTGCAGCAGCAACAACTGCAACAAGACCAGCAACAGTAACATCCATGAAATCAACTGCTGTGCAAACAACAACCTCTCTCATTACCAATGCAGCAGCCACCCCAAGTGTTCCATCCACAACTGCAGCATTGAGCACAACTCCAGGAGCAAGTACAACAGTGACAACTGGAACAATTCCTCCTGCAACAAGCACAGTACTGACCACAACAAGTATTCCGAACACTGCAGCACCAACATCAACAACTGGAGCCACAACGACTAAACCAACAACAACAAAAATTGCTTCAGCTACAAGTGCAACTGCACATACAAGATCTACAGCATCTGGAGAAACTACTGCTGCTCAAACTGTTCCTGTTTCTGCAATGACAAGTGAAACAGCAGTGAAAATAAGCACAGCAACTGCTGCACCACCAACGGCATCAACAGTCAAAATAACAACAGCGGAAATAACATCACCTGAAACAGCACCTTCACCAGCAACAAAACCTTCCACTACAAGTGCGGCAATAAGCACGAAAAGAGTTTCAACCTCAGTTACGGCAGGAAGGACCTCAACTTCAGGAACATCAAGCGAATCAACTGCAACTGTTCCTACTGCTACAACTGCTACTGCATTCACAAGCCCAACAACTAAGACAACAGCTCCTACCACAACATCTGTGGAAACAACTGCTGCTCCAACCACAATTTCCACAACTTCAAGTACACATGCTGTCTCAACTGGTGCAACAACAACTGCAGTACCAACTACGAGTACAGCAACAACGTCTTCCAAAGCATCTACGGTGCAAACAACAATTTCTTCCCCTAAAAGTGCACCAGTCACCACAACTATTCCATCCACATCTCCAGCGATAAAACCAGCACCGGGAGTAACAACAGCTGTACCAAGTACAATTGCTTCGACCTCAGTAGCAGCTGCATCTACAAGTGAAGAAACTGAAACAACAGCTGCAACCACAATTTTTACTACTTCAAGGACAATTCCTGTCTCAAGTAGTGCAGCAGCAACAACTGCAACAAGACCAGCAACAGTAACATCCATGAAATCAACTGCTGTGCAAACAACAACTTCTCTCATTACCAGTGCAGCAGCCACCCCAAGTGTTCCATCTACAACTGCAGCATTGAGCACAACTCCAGGAGCAAGTACAACAGTGACAACTGGAACAATTCCTCCTGCAACAAGCACAGTACTGACCACAACAAGTATTCCGAACACTGCAGCACCAACATCAACAACTGGAGCCACAACGACTAAACCAACAACAACAAAAATTGCATCAGCTACAAGTGCAACTGCACATACAAGATCTACAGCATCTGGAGAAACTACTGCTGCTCCAACTGTTACTGTTTCTGCAATGACAAGTGAAACAGCAGTGAAAAAAAGCACAGCAACTGCTGCACCACCAACGGCATCAACAGTCAAAATAACAACAGCGGAAATAACATCACCTGAAACAGCACCTTCACCAGCAACAAAACCTTCCACTACAAGTGCGGCAATAAGCACGAGAAGAGTTTCAACCTCAGTTACGGCAGGAAGGACCTCAACTTCAGGAACATCAAGCGAATCAACTGCAACTGTTCCTACTGCTACAACTGCTACTGCATTCACAAGCCCAACAACTAAGACAACAGCTCCTACCACAACATCTGTGGAAACAACTGCTGCTCCAACCACAATTTCCACAACTTCAAGTACACATGCTGTCTCAACTGGTGCAACAACAACTGCAGTACCAACTACGAGTACAGCAACAACGTCTTCCAAAGCATCTACGTTGCAAACAACAATTTCTCCCCCTAAAAGTGCACCAGTCACCACAACTATTCCATCCACATCTGCAGCTATGAAACCAACACCAGTAGTCACAACTACTGCACCAAGAATAATTACTTCAACCTCAGTCGCAGCTGCATCTACAAGTGAAGCAACAAAAAGAACAGCTGCAAACATAATTTTTACTACTTCAATGACAATTCCTCTCTCAAGTAGTGCAGCAGCAATAACTGCAGTGCCAACTGCAACAAGGCCAGCAGCAGTAACATCCATGAAATCAACTGCTGTGCAAACAACAACTTCTCTCATTACCAGTGCAGCAGCCACCCCAAGTGTTCCATCCACAACTGCAGCATTGAGCACAACTCCAGGAGCAAGTACAACTGTGACAACTGGAACAATTCCTCCTGCAACAAGCACAGTACTGACTACAACAAGTATTCCGAACACTGTAGCACCAACATCAACAACTGGAGCCACAACGACTAAACCAACAACAACAAAAATTTCATCAGCTACAAGTGCAACTGCACATACAAGATCTACAGCATCTGGAGGAACTACTGCTGCTCCAACTGTTCCTGTTTCTGCAATGACAAGTGAAACAGCAGTGAAAATAAGCACAGCAACTGCTGCACCACCAACGGCATCAACAGTCAAAATAACAACAGCGGAAATAACATCACCTGAAACAGCACCTTCACCAGCAACAAAACCTTCCACTACAAGTGCGGCAATAAGCACAAGAAGAGTTTCAACCTCAGTTACGGCAGGAAGGACCTCAACTTCAGGAACATCAAGCGAATCAACTGCAACTGTTCCTACTGCTACAACTTCAGCTGCACTCACAAGCCCAACAACTAAGACAACAGCTCCTACCACAACATCTGTGGAAACAACTGCTGCTCCAACCACAATTTCCACAACTTCAAGTACACATGCTGTCTCAACTGGTGCAACAACAACTGCAGTACCAACTACAAGTACAGTAACAACGTCTTCCAAAGCATCTACGGAGAAAACAACAATTTCTCCCCCTAGAAGTGCACCAGTCACCACAACTATTCCATCCACATCTCCAGCGATAAAACCAGCACCGGAAGTAACAACAACTGTACCAAGTACAATTGCTTCGACCTCAGTAGCAGCTGCATCTACAGATGAAGAAACTGAAACAACAGCTGCAACCACAATTTTTACTTCTTCAAGGACAATTCCTGTCTCAAGTAGTGCAGCAGCAACAACTGCAACAAGACCAGCAACAGTAACATCCATGAAATCAACTGCTGTGCAAACAACAACCTCTCTCATTACCAGTGCAGCAGCCACCCCAAGTGTTCCATCCACAACTGCAGCATTGAGCACAACTCCAGGAGCAAGTACAACAGTGACAACTGGAACAATTCCTCCTGCAACAAGCACAGTACTGACCACAACAAGTATTCCGAACACTGCAGCACCAACATCAACAACTGGAGCCACAACGACTAAACCAACAACAACAAAAATTGCTTCAGCTACAAGTGCAACTGCACATACAAGATCTACAGCATCTGGAGAAACTACTGCTGCTCAAACTGTTCCTGTTTCTGCAATGACAAGTGAAACAGCAGTGAAAATAAGCACAGCAACTGCTGCACCACCAACGGCATCAACAGTCAAAATAACAACAGCGGAAATAACATCACCTGAAACAGCACCTTCACCAGCAACAAAACCTTCCACTACAAGTGCGGCAATAAGCACGAAAAGAGTTTCAACCTCAGTTACGGCAGGAAGGACCTCAACTTCAGGAACATCAAGCGAATCAACTGCAACTGTTCCTACTGCTACAACTGCTACTGCATTCACAAGCCCAACAACTAAGACAACAGCTCCTACCACTACATCTGTGGAAACAACTGCTGCTCCAACCACAATTTCCACAACTTCAAGTACACATGCTGTCTCAACTGGTGCAACAACAACTGCAGTACCAACTACGAGTACAGCAACAACGTCTTCCAAAGCATCTACGGTGCAAACAACAATTTCTCCCCCTAAAAGTGCACCAGTCACCACAACTATTCCATCCACATCTCCAGCGATAAAACCAGCACCGGGAGTAACAACAGCTGTACCAAGTACAATTGCTTCGACCTCAGTAGCAGCTGCATCTACAAGTGAAGAAACTGAAACAACAGCTGCAACCACAATTTTTACTACTTCAAGGACAATTCCTGTCTCAAGTAGTCCAGCAGCAACAACTGCAACAAGACCAGCAACAGTAACATCCATGAAATCAACTGCTGTGCAAACAACAACTTCTCTCATTACCAGTGCAGCAGCCACCCCAAGTGTTCCATCTACAACTGCAGCATTGAGCACAACTCCAGGAGCAAGTACAACAGTGACAACTGGAACAATTCCTCCTGCAACAAGCACAGTACTGACCACAACAAGTATTCCGAACACTGCAGCACCAACATCAACAACTGGAGCCACAACGACTAAACCAACAACAACAAAAATTGCATCAGCTACAAGTGCAACTGCACATACAAGATCTACAGCATCTGGAGAAACTACTGCTGCTCCAACTGTTACTGTTTCTGCAATGACAAGTGAAACAGCAGTGAAAAAAAGCACAGCAACTGCTGCACCACCAACGGCATCAACAGTCAAAAAAACAACAGCGGAAATAACATCACCTGAAACAGCACCTTCACCAGCAACGAAACCTTCCACTACAAGTGCGGCAATAAGCACGAGACGAGTTTCAACCTCAGTTACGGCAGGAAGGACCTCAACTTCAGGAACATCAAGCGAATCAACTGCAACTGTTCCTACTGCTACAACTGCTACTGCATTCACAAGCCCAACAACTAAGACAACAGCTCCTACCACAACATCTGTGGAAACAACTGCTGCTCCAACCACAATTTCCACAACTTCAAGTACACATGCTGTCTCAACTGGTGCAACAACAACTGCAGTACCAACTACGAGTACAGCAACAACGTCTTCCAAAGCATCTACGTTGCAAACAACAATTTCTCCCCCTAAAAGTGCACCAGTCACCACAACTATTCCATCCACATCTGCAGCTATGAAACCAACACCAGTAGTCACAACTACTGCACCAAGAATAATTACTTCAACCTCAGTAGCAGCTGCATCTACAAGTGAAGCAACAAAAAGAACAGCTGCAAACATAATTTTTACTACTTCAATGACAATTCCTCTCTCAAGTAGTGCAGCAGCAATAACTGCAGTGCCAACTGCAACAAGCCAAGCAGCAGTAACATCCATGAAATCAACTGCTGTGCAAACAACAACTTCTCTCATTACCAGTGCAGCAGCCACCCCAAGTGTTCCATCCACAACTGCAGCATTGAGCACAACTCCAGGAGCAAGTACAACTGTGACAGCTGGAACAACTCCTCCTGCAAAAAGCACAGTACTGACTACAACAAGTATTCCGAACACTGTAGCACCAACATCAACAACTGGAGCCACAACGACTAAACCAACAACAACAAAAATTTCATCAGCTACAAGTGCAACTGCACATACAAGATCTACAGCATCTGGAGGAACTACTGCTGCTCCAACTGTTCCTGTTTCTGCAATGACAAGTGAAACAGCAGTGAAAATAAGCACAGCAACTGCTGCACCACCAACGGCATCAACAGTCAAAATAACAACAGCGGAAATAGTATCACCTGAAACAGCACCTTCACCAGCAACAAAACCTTCCACTACAAGTGCGGCAATAAGCACAAGAAGAGTTTCAACCTCAGTTACGGCAGGAAGGACCTCAACTTCAGGAACATCAAGCGAATCAACTGCAACTGTTCCTACTGCTACAACTTCAGCTGCACTCACAAGCCCAACAACTAAGACAACAGCTCCTACCACAACATCTGTGGAAACAACTGCTGCTCCAACCACAATTTCCACAACTTCAAGTACACATGCTGTCTCAACTGGTGCAACAACAACTGCAGTACCAACTACAAGTACAGTAACAACGTCTTCCAAAGCATCTACGAAGAAAACAACAATTTCTCCCCCTAGAAGTGCACCAGTCACCACAACTATTCCATCCACATCTCCAGCGATAAAACCAGCACCGGGAGTAACAACAACTGTACCAAGTACAATTGCTTCGACCTCGGTAGCAGCTGCATCTACAGATGAAGAAACTGAAACAACAGCTGCAACCACAATTTTTACTACTTCAAGGACAATTCCTGTCTCAAGTAGTGCAGCAGCAACAACTGCAACAAGACCAGCAACAGTAACATCCATGAAATCAACTGCTGTGCAAACAACAACCTCTCTCATTACCAGTGCAGCAGCCACCCCAAGTGTTCCATCCACAACTGCAGCATTGAGCACAACTCCAGGAGCAAGTACAACAGTGACAACTGGAACAATTCCTCCTGCAACAAGCACAGTACTGACCACAACAAGTATTCCGAACACTGCAGCACCAACATCAACAACTGGAGCCACAACGACTAAACCAACAACAACAAAAATTGCTTCAGCTACAAGTGCAACTGCACATACAAGATCTACAGCATCTGGAGAAACTACTGCTGCTCCAACTGTTCCTGTTTCTGCAATGACAAGTGAAACAGCAGTGAAAATAAGCACAGCAACTGCTGCACCACCAACGGCATCAACAGTCAAAATAACAACAGCGGAAATAACATCACCTGAAACAGCACCTTCACCAGCAACAAAACCTTCCACTACAAGTGCGGCAATAAGCATGAGAAGAGTTTCAACCTCAGTTACGGCAGGAAGGACCTTAACTTCAGGAACATCAAGCGAATCAACTGCAACTGTTCCTACTGCTACAGCTTCAGCTGCATTCACAAGCCCAACAACTAAGACAACAGCTCCTACCACAACATCTATGGAAACAACTGCTGCTCCAACCACAATTTCCACAATTTCAAGTACACATGCTGTCTCAACTGGTGCAACAACAACTGCAGTACCAACTACAAGTACAGTAACAACGTCTTCCAAAGCATCTACGGAGCAAACAACAATTTCTCCCCCTAGAAGTGCAGCAGTCACCACAACTATTCCATCCACATCTCCAGCTATAAAACCAGCACCGGGAGTAACAACAACTGTACCAAGTACAATTGCTTCGACCTCAGTAGCAGCTGCATCGACAAATGACGAAACTCTAACAACAGCTGCAAGCACAATTTTTACTACTTCAAGGACAATTCCTGTCTCAAGTAGTGCAGCAGCAACAACTGCAACAAGACCAGCAACAGTAACATCCATGAAATCAACTGCTGTGCAAACAACAACCTCTCTCATTACCAGTGCAGCAGCCACCCCAAGTGTTCCATCCACAACTGCAGCATTGAGCACAACTCCAGGAGCAAGTACAACAGCGACAACTGGAACAATTCCTCCTGCAACAAGAACAGTACTGACCACAACAAGTATTCCGAACACTGTAGCACCAACATCAACAACTGGAGCCACAACGACTAAACCAACAACAACAAAAATTGCATCAGCTACAAGTGCAACTGCACATACAAGATCTACAGCATCTGGAGAAACTACTGCTGCTCAAACTGTTCCTGTTTCTGCAATGACAAGTGAAACAGCAGTGAAAATAAGCACAGCAACTGCTGCACCACCAACGGCATCAACAGTCAAAATAACAACAGCGGAAATAACATCACCTGAAACAGCACCTTCACCAGCAACGAAACCTTCCACTACAAGTGCGGCAATAAGCACAAGAAGAGTTTCAACCTCAGTTACGGCAGGAAGGACCTCAACTTCAGGAACATCAAGCGAATCAACTGCAACTCTTCCTACTGCTACAACTTCAGCTGCACTCACAAGCCCAACAACTAAGACAACAGCTCCTACCACAACATCTGTGGAAACAACTGCTGCTCCAACCACAATTTCCACAACTTCAAGTACACATGCTGTCTCAACTGGTGCAACAACAACTGCAGTACCAACTACGAGTACAGCAACAACGTCTTCCAAAGCATCTACTGTGCAAACAACAATTTCTCCCCCTAAAAGTGCACCAGTCACCACAACTATTCCATCCACATCTCCAGCGATAAAACCAGCACCGGGAGAAACAACAACTGTACCAAGTACAATTGCTTCGACCTCAGTAGCAGCTGCATCTACAAATGAAGAAACTAAAACAACAGCTGCAACCACAATTTTTACTACTTCAAGGACAATACCTGTCTCAAGTAGTGCAGCAGCAACAACTGCAACAAGACCAGCAACAGTAACATCCATGAAATCAACTGCTGTGCAAACAACAACTTCTCTCATTACCAGTGCAGCAGCCACCCCAAGTGTTCCATCCACAACTGCAGCATTGAGCACAACTCCAGGAGCAGGTACAACAGTGACAACTGGAACAATTCCTCCTGCAACAAGCACAGTACTGACCACAAAAGGTATTCCGAACACTGCAGCACCAACATCAACAACTGGAGCCACAACGACTAAACCAACAACAACAAAAATTGCATCAGCTACAAGTGCAACTGCACATACAAGATCTACAGCATCTGGAGAAACTACTGCTGCTCAAACTGTTCCTGTTTCTGCAATGACAAGTGAAACAGCAGTGAAAATAAGCACAGCAACTGCTGCACCACCAACGGCATCAACAGTCAAAATAACAACAGCGGAAATAAAATCACCTGAAACAGCACCTTCACCAGCAACAAAACCTTCCACTACAAGTGCGGCAATAAGCACGAAAAGAGTTTCAACCTCAGTTACGGCAGGAAGGACCTCAACTTCAGGAACATCAAGCGAATCAACTGCAACTGTTCCTACTGCTACAACTGCTACTGCATTCACAAGCCCAACAACTAAGACAACAGCTCCTACCACAACATCTGTGGAAACAACTGCTGCTCCAACCACAATTTCCACAACTTCAAGTACACATGCTGTCTCAACTGGTGCAACAACAACTGCAGTACCAACTACGAGTACAGCAACAACGTCTTCCAAAGCATCTACTGTGCAAACAACAATTTCTCCCCCTAAAAGTGCAGCAGTCACCACAACTATTCCATCCACATCTCCAGCGATAAAACCAGCACCGGGAGTAACAACAACTGTACCAAGAACAATTGCTTCGACCTCAGTAGCAGCTGCATCTACAGATGAAGAAACTGAAACAACAGCTGCAACCACAATTTTTACTACTTCAAGGAAAATTCCTGTCTCAAGTAGTGCAGCAGCAACAACTGCAACAAGACCAGCAACAGTAACATCCATGAAATCAACTGCTGTGCAAACAACAACCTCTCTCATTACCAGTGCAGCAGCCACCCCAAGTGTTCCATCCACAACTGCAGCATTGAGCACAACTCCAGGAGCAAGTACAACAGTGACAACTGGAACAATTCCTCCTGCAACAAGCACAGTACTGACCACAACAAGTATTCCGAACACTGCAGCACCAACATCAACAACTGGAGCCACAACGACTAAACCAACAACAACAAAAATTGCTTCAGCTACAAGTGCAACTGCACATACAAGATCTACAGCATCGGGAGAAACTACTGCTGCTCAAACTGTTCCTGTTTCTGCAATGACAAGTGAAACAGCAGTGAAAATAAGCACAGCAACTGCTGCACCACCAACGGCATCAACAGTCAAAATAACAACAGCGGAAATAACATCACCTGAAACAGCACCTTCACCAGCAACAAAACCTTCCACTACAAGTGCGGCAATAAGCGCGAAAAGAGTTTCAACCTCAGTTACGGCAGGAAGGACCTCAACTTCAGGAACATCAAGCGAATCAACTGCAACTGTTCCTACTGCTACAACTGCTACTGCATTCACAAGCCCAACAACTAAGACAACAGCTCCTACCACAACATCTGTGGAAACAACTGCTGCTCCAACCACAATTTCCACAACTTCAAGTACACATGCTGTCTCAACTGGTGCAACAACAACTGCAGTACCAACTACGAGTACAGCAACAACGTCTTCCAAAGCATCTACGGTGCAAACAACAATTTCTCCCCCTAAAAGTGCACCAGTCACCACAACTATTCCATCCACATCTCCAGCGATAAAACCAGCACCGGGAGTAACAACAACTGTACCAAGTACAATTGCTTCGACCTCAGTTGCAGCTGCATCTACAAGTGAAGAAACTGAAACAACAGCTGCAACCACAATTTTTACTACTTCAAGGACAATTCCTGTCTCAAGTAGTGCAGCAGCAACAACTGCAACAAGACCAGCAACAGTAACATCCATGAAATCAACTGCTGTGCAAACAACAACTTCTCTCATTACCAGTGCAGCAGCCACCCCAAGTGTTCCATCTACAACTGCAGCATTGAGCACAACTCCAGGAGCAAGTACAACAGTGACAACTGGAACAATTCCTCCTGCAACAAGCACAGTACTGACCACAACAAGTATTCCGAACACTGCAGCACCAACATCAACAACTGGAGCCACAACGACTAAACCAACAACAACAAAAATTGCATCAGCTACAAGTGCAACTGCACATACAAGATCTACAGCATCTGGAGAAACTACTGCTGCTCCAACTGTTACTGTTTCTGCAATGACAAGTGAAACAGCAGTGAAAAAAAGCACAGCAACTGCTGCACCACCAACGGCATCAACAGTCAAAATAACAACAGCGGAAATAACATCACCTGAAACAGCACCTTCACCAGCAACAAAACCTTCCACTACAAGTGCGGCAATAAGCACGAGAAGAGTTTCAACCTCAGTTACGGCAGGAAGGACCTCAACTTCAGGAACATCAAGCGAATCAACTGCAACTGTTCCTACTGCTACAACTGCTACTGCATTCACAAGCCCAACAACTAAGACAACAGCTGCATCTACAAGTGAAGAAACTGAAACAACAGCTGCAACCACAATTTTTACTACTTCAAGGACAATTCCTGTCTCAAGTAGTGCAGCAGCAACAACTGCAACAGTAACAGCCATGAAATCAACTGCTGTGCGAACAACAACTTCTCTCATTACCAGTGCAGCAGCCACCCCAAGTGTTCCATCCACAACTGCAGCATTGAGCACAACTCCAGGAGCAAGTACAACAGTGACAACTGGAACAATTCCTCCTGCAACAAGCACAGTACTGACCACAACAAGTATTCCGAACACTGCAGCACCAACATCAACAACTGGAGCCACAACGACTAAACCAACAACAACAAAAATTGCATCAGCTACAAGTGCAACTGCACATACAAGATATACAGCATCTGGAGAAACTACGGCTGCTCCAACTGTTACTGTTTCTGCAATGACAAGTGGAACAGCAGTGAAAAAAAGCACAGCAACTGCTGCACCACCAACGGCATCAACAGTCAAAATAACAACAGCGGAAATAACATCATCTGAAACAGCACCTTCACCAGCAACAAAACCTTCCACTACAAGTGCGGCAATAAGCACAAGAAGAGTTTCAACCTCAGTTACGGCAGGAAGGACCTCAACTTCAGAAACATCAAGCGAATCAACTGCAACTGTTCCTACTGCTACAACTTCAGCTGCACTCACAAGCCCAACAACTAAGACAACAGCTCCTACCACAACATCTGTGGAAACAACTGCTGCTCCAACCACAATTTCCACAACTTCAAGTACACATGCTGTCTCAAGTGGTGCAACAACAACTGCACTATCAACTACGAGTACAGCAACAACGTCTGCCAAAGCATCTACGGTGCAAACAACAATTTCTCTCCCTAAAAGTGCACCAGTCACCACAACTATTCCATCCACATCTGCAGCTATGAAACCAACACCAGTAGTCACAACTACTGCACCAAGAATAATTACTTCAACCTCAGTAGCAGCTGCATCTACAAGTGAAGCAACAAAAAGAACAGCTGCAAACATAATTTTTACTACTTCAATGACAATTCCTCTCTCAAGTAGTGCAGCAGCAATAACTGCAGTGCCAACTGCAACAAGGCCAGCAGCAGTAACATCCATGAAATCAACTGCTGTGCAAACAACAACTTCTCTCATTACCAGTGCAGCAGCCACCCCAAGTGTTCCATCCACAACTGCAGCATTGAGCACAACTCCAGGAGCAAGTACAACTGTGACAACTGGAACAATTCCTCCTGCAACAAGAACAGTACTGACCACAACAAGTATTCCGAACACTGTAGCACCAACATCAACAACTGGAACCACAACGACTAAACCAACAACAACAAAAATTTCATCAGCTACAAGTGCAACTGCACATACAAGATCTACAGCATCTGGAGGAACTACTGCTGCTCCAACTGTTCCTGTTTCTGCAATGACAAGTGAAACAGCAGTGAAAATAAGCACAGCAACTGCTGCACCACCAACGGCATCAACAGTCAAAATAACAACAGCGGAAATAACATCATCTGAAACAGCACCTTCACCAGCAACAAAACCTTCCACTACAAGTGCGGCAATAAGCACAAGAAGAGTTTCAACCTCAGTTACGGCAGGAAGGACCTCAACTTCAGAAACATCAAGCGAATCAACTGCAACTGTTCCTACTGCTACAACTTCAGCTGCACTCACAAGCCCAACAACTAAGACAACAGCTCCTACCACAACATCTGTGGAAACAACTGCTGCTCCAACCACAATTTCCACAACTTCAAGTACACATGCTGTCTCAACTGGTGCAACAACAACTGCAGTACCAACTACAAGTACAGTAACAACGTCTTCCAAAGCATCTTCGGAGCAAACAACAATTTCTCCCCCTAGAAGTGCAGCAGTCACCACAACTATTCCATCCACATCTCCAGCTATAAAACCAGCACCGGGAGTAACAACAACTGTACCAAGTACAATTGCTTCGACCTCAGTAGCAGCTGCATCTACAAGTGAAGAAACTGAAACAACAGCTGCAACCACAATTTTTACTACTTCAAGGACAATTCCTGTCTCAAGTAGTGCAGCAGCAACAACTGCAACAAGACCAGCAACAGTAACATCCATGAAATCAACTGCTGTGCAAACAACAACTTCTCTCATTACCAGTGCAGCAGCCACCCCAACTGTTCCATCCACAACTGCAGCATTGAGCACAACTCCAGGAGCAAGTACAACAGTGACAACTGGAACAATTCCTCCTGCAACAAGCACAGTACTGACCACAACAAGTATTCCGAACACTGCAACATCAACATCAACAACTGGAGCCACAACGACTAAACCAACAACAACAAAAATTGCATCAGCTACAAGTGCAACTGCACATACAAGATCTACAGCATCTGGAGAAACTACTGCTGCTCCAACTGTTACTGTTTCTGCAATGACAAGTGAAACAGCAGTGAAAATAAGCACAGCAACTGCTGCACCACCAACGGCATCAACAGTCAAAATAACAACAGCGGAAATAACATCACCTGAAACAGCACCTTCACCAGCAACAAAACCTTCCACTACAAGTGCGGCAATAAGCACGAGAAGAGTTTCAACCTCAGTTACGGCAGGAAGGCCCTCAACTTCAGGAACATCAAGCGAATCAACTGCAACTGTTCCTACTGCTACAACTGCTACTGCATTCACAAGCCCAACAACTAAGACAACAGCTCCTACCACAACATCTGTGGAAACAACTGCTGCTCCAACCACAATTTCCACAACTTCAAGTACACATGCTGTCTCAACTGGTGCAACAACAACTGCAGTACCAACTACGAGTACAGCAACAACGTCTTCCAAAGCATCTACTGTGCAAACAACATTTTCTCCCCCTAAAAGTGCACCAGTCACCACAACTATTCCATCCACATCTCCAGCGATAAAACCAGCACCGGGAGTAACAACAACTGTACCAAGTACAATTGCTTCGACCTCAGTAGCAGCTGCATCTACAAATGAAGAAACTCTAACAACAGCTGCAACCACAATTTTTACTACTTCAAGGACAATACCTGTCTCAAGTAGTGCAGCAGCAACAACTGCAACAAGACCAGCAACAGTAACATCCATGAAATCAACTGCTGTGCAAACAACAACTTCTCTCATTACCAGTGCAGCAGCCACCCCAAGTGTTCCATCCACAACTGCAGCATTGAGCACAACTCCAGGCGCAAGTACAACAGTGACAACTGGAACAATTCCTCCTGCAACAAGCACAGTACTGACCACAACAAGTATTCCGAACACTGCAACACCAACATCAGCAGCTGGAGCCACAACGACTAAACCAACAACAACAAAAATTGCATCAGCTACAAGTGCAACTGCACATACAAGATCTACAGCATCTGGAGAAACTACTGCTGCTCCAACTGTTCCTGTTTCTGCAATGACAAGTGAAACAGCTGTGAAAATAAGCACAGCAACTGCCGCACCACCAACGGCATCAACAGTCAAAATAACAACAGCGGAAATAACATCATCTGAAACAGCACCTTCACCAGCAACAAAACCTTCCACTACAAGTGCGGCAATAAGCACGAGAAGAGTTTCAACTTCAGTTACGGCAGGAAGGACCTCAACTTCAGGAACATCAAGCGAATCAACCGCAACTGTTCCTACTGCTACAACTTCAGCTGCATTCACAAGCCCAACCACTAAGACAACAGCTCCTCCCACAATATCTGTGGAAACAACTGCAGCTCCCACTACAATTTCCTCAACTTCAAGTACACATGCTGTCTCAACTGGTGCAACAACAACTGCAGTACCAACTACAAGTACAGCAACAACGTCTTCCAAAGCATCTACGGTGCACACAACAATTTCTCCCCATAAAAGTGCACCAGTCACCACAACTATTCCATCTACATCTCCAGCTATGAAACCAACACCAGTAGTCACAACTACTGCACCAAGAACAATACCTTCAACCTCAGTAGCAGCTGCATCTACAAGTGAAGCAACAAAAAGAACAGCTGCAAACATAATTTTTACTACTTCAATGACAATTCCTCTCTCAAGTAGTGCAGCAGCAACAACTGCAGTGCCAACTGCAACAAGGCCAGCAGCAGTAACATCCATGAAATCAACTGCTGTGCAAACAACAACTTCTCTCATAACCAGTGCAGCAGCCACCCCAAGTGTTCCATCCACAACTGCAGCATTGAGCACAACTCCAGGAGCAAGTACAACAGTGACAACTGGAACAATTCCTCCTGCAACAAGCACAGTACTGACCACAACAAGTATTCCGAACACTGCAGCACCAACATCAACAACTGGAGCCACAACGACTAAACCAACAACAACAAAAATTGCATCAGCGACAAGTGCAACTGCATATACAAGATCTACAGCATCTGGAGAAACTACTGCTGCTCCAACTGTTCCTGTTTCTGCAATGACAAGTGAAACAGCAGTGAAAATAAGCACAGCAACTACTGCACCACCAACGGCATCAACAGTCACAATAACAACAGCGGAAATAACATCATCTGAAACAGCACCTTCACCAGCAACAAAACCTTCCACTTCAAGTGCGGCAATAAGCACGAGAAGAGTTTCAACCTCAGTTACGGCAGGAAGGACCTCAATTTCAGGAACATCAAGCGAATCAACTGCAACTGTTCCTACTGCTACAACTTTAGCTGCATTCACAAGCCCAATTTCCTCAACTTCAAGTACATATGCTGTCTCAACTGGTGCAACAACAACTGCAGTACCAACAACAAGTACAGCTACAAAGTCTTCCGAAGCATCTACGGTGCAAACAACAATTTCTCCCCCTAAAAGTGCACCAGTCACCACAACTATTCCATCCACATCTCCAGCTATAAAACCAGCACCAGGAGTAACAACAACTGTACCAAGTACAATTGCTTCAACCTCAGTAGCAGCTGCATCTACAAGTGAAGAAACTGAAACAACAGCTGCAACCACAATTTTTACTACTTCAAGGACAATTCCTGTCTCAAGTAGTGCAGCAGCAACAACTGCAACAAGACCAGCAACAGTAACATCCATGAAATCAACTGCTGTGCAAACAACAGCTTCTCTCATTACCAGTGCAGCAGCCACCCCAAGTGTTACATCCACAACTGCAGCATTGAGCACAACTCCAGGAGCAAGTACAACAGTGACAACTGGAACAATTCCTCCTGCAACAAGCACAGTACTGACCACAACAAGTATTCCGAACACTGCAACACCAACATCAACAACTGGAGCCACAATGACTAAACCAACAACAACAAAAATTGCTTCAGCTACAAGTGCAACTGCACATACAAGATCTACAGCATCTGGAGAAACTACTGCTGCTCCAACTGTTCCTGTTTCTGCAATGACAAGTGAAACAGCAGTGAAAATAAGCACAGCAACTGCTGCACCACCAACGGCATCAACAGTCAAAAAAACAACAGCGGAAATAACATCACCTGAAACAGCACCTTCACCAGCAACAAAACCTTCCACTACAAGTGCGGCAATAAGCACGAGAAGATTTTCAACCTCAGTTACGGCAGGAAGGACCTCAACTTCAGGAACATCTAGCGAATCAACCGCAACTGTTCCTACTGCTACAACTTCAGCTGCATTAACAAGCCCAACAACTAAGACAACAGCTCCTCCCACAATATCTGTGGAAACACCTGCTGCTCCAACCACAATTTCCACAACTTCAAGTACACATCCTGTCTCAACTAGTGCAACAACAACTGCAGTTCCAACTACAAGTCCAGCAACAACTTCTTCAAAAGCCTCTACGGTGCCAACAACTGCTGCTGCTCCAACTGTTACTGTTTCTGCAATGACAAGTGAAACGTCAACTACATTTGGAAAAACATCTCGCGCAATAACAACATCTGCTTCATCAGAAGGAATTTCTCCCACCACAAGTGCAGCTGCAACTTCTGATATCATTTCAACAACCTTTCCACCAGCCACTGCTAGTGTTCCCCCCATTCCAGAAGCACCAACTGTACAAATGACCACCACTGCAGCTCAGACGACCGAACCTCCACGTGTAATGTATGATCCCATTTATAGCTGTTCCCATCCAATGACATATGCATTTCCCATAGCAATTGACATTGCTAATGCTGTTTCCATGTGTTTTTACAGCTCTGGCAGAGTTTTCATCTTAATCCGAATTGTGTTCCAAACCATCAATCCAGTGCCTTCTCAGAGTGTGATTCTCCATTTGGTCTACACTCTCTTTAATGTACGAATAAGGCCGAGAAATGAGTTGGTGAGACAACAGCGGTATACAAGGATGAACGATCCAGTATTCCAGAATGTTACTTTTGAGAGTGAGTCACTCATATTACGCATTTTATATTTTCATCTGCCCCATCGAGTTTTAATGCAATATGATCAGAGTAACATCTTTCTGCATGAATACAATACAAAATATTCGAATCACTTGAACGTGTGGGATGTAATCTTATGTAATGTTGCATTGTTAACAAAAACCTTTTATTTACCGTTTAATGGCATGTACCACAAAAACGAATACTTTATATTCCTGTAAGTTGACAACCAATATTTATCCAGCTTGATTTATCAAGCATTAAAAAAATTATAATCGAAGCAAAAAAAAATTGAATCGCAAAATCTCTGGTGCAAAAAATTAGAATCAAACAGCTTTTTGTTACAAATTGTCTGTGTAAAAGTTCATTTTAGTCCATATTTGGTAGCTCTGCCTTTTGCATTGATTACGGCACTAAAAGTATTCGGCAGTTGGCATCATGTAACACTCAACCAACTCTTGGTAAATTCTGCAGTGACTTGCTATACAGTACTATACTATTATACTATAATCCCAGCTGCACAAGGTAGCGTTTTAAATTCCCTCAGAGCATATTGGTTTGGAAAGGTATGAGTGCAGGTGGCGTCGGGCCTCTCTGTATTTTCAAGTCAACAGTCACTGCAGGAATTTACCAGTTGTAATTTGAGCTGTAATCAATAAAAAAGGCAGAGCCACCAAATATTGATTAAAATGAACTATTGCATGGACAATGTGTAACATAAGCATGTTTGATTCTATTTTTTTGCACCTAAGATTTTGTGTTTCCGTTTTTTGCTTTGATTATTATTTTTTCAATGCTTGATAAATCGTGCTGAATAAATGTTAGATAGATATACTTTTATTGAACCCCGTGGGGTAATTTGTCCTCTGCATTTGACCCATCCTATAGTTAGGAGCAGTGGGCAGCACCCGAGGACCAACTCCAGTTCTAAAGCCAGTTCCTTGGTCAGGGGTACTGGTTGGAGTGTTCCTATGAGGCATGTTTTGTGGGAGGGGGAAACCGGAGTACCCGGAGAAAACCCACACGAACGCGGGGAGAACATGCAAACTCCACACAGAAAGGCCCCGGGCCGGATTTGAACCCACAATTTTGTGATGTTGGTTTTTAGTCCATGTCTTAGTGTTCACATTTCATTCCTCTCCCATGTTATTCCAGTCCCTGTCTTACCCATGTACTGTCTTTGCTTTCTCCCCGGTTGCATCATTGTTTGTAGCAGTTTTCTGTCTTAATTGATTGTGACACTATTTCGGGTGATTTAATGGATTCTGGGTTTCAGCCTTCCTTCCTTTCTCGTTTACTAATTTTCTCTTGCTGTTGCTATCCTACTAACCCCTACTAACAGTTTGGTTAGTAATTTCTAGAAAATAACAAACAAACATTGTATATTAGACTAACCTACTAATGAGCACCCGGGATTGTATAGCTGCACTTACTAATTGACTAATGATCTCTCAGCATTCACCCTGTTCTAGTCTCCGCCTCTTGCTTTTCTTTCCCTGGCTTTGCTGTGTTTTCCTGCAGAACCTTCTGCATTTATCTTATCTGCTCTGTCTCTTTCTATTCACTGTGAAATATTTATTAAGTTTATTTATCCCGTCTTTGGGATTGTCTTGTGATCCTCATCTGTGTGTTAATGTTTATTTGTTTCATGTAATTAGGTTTCCCTCATGTTCCACCCCTTGTTAATTATATTAAGTTCCAGCACCTGTGTCTGTCCCTGCCCCTGCCCTATAAAGGTCCTCAGATTCTGCAGTCTTGCAGATCTGACTTCGCCCGCGCCTCACCACTCCTTGCCCCTGTGCACGGTCCCTCTGGTCCCATAATCTTCTCTGTGTTCTCTATCAGCCTCATGACCCAGCCCAGCCTGCCCTGCCTGCCGTTTTCTGCTCCAGTCTGTCTGAGTCTGCCCCCTGCCTGCTGTTTCCAGAGCCTTCTCCTGCCAGCTGTGCCGTTCAGTCCTGTCCGCCCTGCCTGTTGTCTCCAAGCCCCCTGGTGCCCCCTGATGTCTCCCGAGACCGATCCCCCTGTCCCGAGCTCCCCCTCTCCTGTATTGCCCCTGTCTCGTCCGAGTTGCCCCTGTCCCGTCCGAGTTTCCCGGAGTCTGCCCCCTAGTGTTTCCCTTAGTTTTGATTCCTGAGTTCTTCCCCTTTCAGTGCAGTAGCACGGTGTCTCTGTTGGCAAGAGTGCCCCGGTTTTCCCCCTTTCTAGTTTTTTTAGTTTATTTAATAAATTATTTTGGATCCCCGCATTTGGCGTCTCTCCCCCTTGTCTCATTGTTCCAGTGTTTCCCGAGTCCAATTCCGTGGTTTCCGAGTTCCCAGTGTTTTCCCTTCCATTCCCTCACAGGTTCACTTAACAGGGAATAAAGTATTGTTTTTGTGGTACATGCCATTAAACAGTCAATGAAGAGTTATTGTTAACAATGCAGCATTACATAAGATTATTAGAATCACTTGAACATGTGGGGTGTATTTTGCACAGTAGGGGAGACCTGGGCTGGTTGGAACATGGGGTAGGTTGAAACATTGGCCCCGTTTACATGGGTCCAAAAATCCTATTTACAATCAGATTGAAAGGTCAATCAGATTCAAAATGTCTCATATAAACACCTTAGCCAATCTGATTCACCCGGATCTGATTGTATTTCGGATCGGATTGTAAGAGGTAGTCTACGCCGATTGATAATCAGCTCCATGTACACTACTGAGTTGAGCGGATTGTGTTGATAAAGAGGATTGTTCGGTCCGCGCATGCGCTCCAAGTACGTAAGAGGCTCGTAAGTGAAGTGACGTACGCAGAGTGACGTAATGCGCAGGTAAAAAAACACAATACAATCGGATTCAGCTGGGGCCATGTCAACGCGGATTGAATGTGGATCTCTTTACTTAAACTTCATGTATACAGATCAAATCAGATTCACTTATTCCGATCGATTTCAATCAGATTGAGGAAAACTACCCATGTAAACGTGGCCATTGTCAATATTCAATTCCATTGTTAATTGATGATGTCACACATTTTAGGGAAAAACCCAAGTAAGACAACAGTTGTCGCCATATTGTTTTCAGAAAGATCTGGTATTAGTGGTTAACAGAGGTAAGATTTTGCTAAAATTATGGCTCTTGAGTAATTTTCATGGAGCCAAAACTTTTCCTTCTATTACCACACTGAGGAAAAATATCTTGGAACACAATTTTGAATGTATATATATACATATATATATATACACATGTTTACCTTGCAATACACAGCATTTTGTTGTTTGATAAATATCTTTAGTATCCATTTTTGCAGTGCAACTATTGGTTATGCCTACGGGGTTGGTTGGAACACTGTGGTTGGGGCAGATTGGAACATGTTTCAACCAACCCCAGTCGATTGGCAATTGGCAATTGGAACTCTGGCCGATTGGAAAGACATGAAATCTTGAACTTTGGAGTATATCTCAACAGTACTTTGGCCTAGATATGCCAAAATTTAATCACCTCTTCCTTGACCTAATACCCACCTACCCTGAAAATTGCATAAAAATCCGGTTATATTGTACACAAACAAACAAATCAACAAACAAACAAACGGCACCGAAAACATAAACCTCCTCGGCGGAGGTTAATTACTCACCAATAGATGTCTTGAACCGACAAAGTTGTTCTTCACCTGGCGCAACTTTACGGCCACTGGAGAGTTTTGAAAAATTATCCAAATTCTTTTTTTGCTGGAAGCAAATGGGGTCACCCAGTAGCAATGGGAAAACACAAAACGTCCGTTGACAAACTTTCAAACCATCTTCCAAAGCAATGTCCAGTATAACCCAAGTCTGCTTTGTCCACTCGTATCCTCACAACACTAGAAACGCGGTTATTTTTCGCAAAAAATAGTAAAATACCACAGTTAAGTTATGTTTCCATTTACAAGGCTGAAGTCAGATGCCGGTGCAGACTCGGATACGTCGAAAATCGCATATCATTGTCTTTATTAGTGTTTCCATCCACGCGATTTTCACCCGGCTCCTGGAGCGGAGCCGCCTGCGTATTTTCCCGATCGGACCAGGGAGCGATTCCAGCTCCAATGCACGCGAATCGCACTATGAATTCCCTATAGTTCAAAGGGGTTTCCCCACTTTATTTTGTTAACAAATGAGTAGGCCTACTTTTGAAGCAATGTGTATTTATTGCCCTGTTCAGAGCAGAGCCGAGGTTTCTGCAGCAACATAGGCGACATTTATTTACCATTCTGAGTGAATCAAAAGCATACTGCCGCTTTAAATTATGATTTGAGTCTTGAAGTGCGATTTCTGAATATCAGAAGTGTTCCTGTGTATCACACGCTTAAATTTGGTACGAGATAATAACAGAATAGTGATTTTCATGCGACATTTGTACGGATTTCCAACATAATTTCATAATAATGGATGAATAGCGTAGTTCAGCCGTTCATATGGAAACACTGAGGACGCGACATGGGACGCACGCGATGTCCCGTGTCTGCCCCGCAGCCTGTCGCAGCCGTATGAAGCCGTATTAATGGAAACATAGCTTTTTGCTTCAAGTTATGCAACACAGGACTATGAAATAATTAAATAAAGAGTGAAATAACATGTTTATAGGCCTATGTTTTTCACATAAAATGAATTGGTATTTTAATGAATTAATGACACATTTAATAACACATGCGTGTATTTAATTGCAATTTAAATTAATTAATGACACATTTAATAAATGATTTAATGGTGAATTTATTTATTTTATTTTGGCACATTTAGTCCTCCATATCAAGTAAACTTTCGCATTCAACGAAGTCCCGCCTCCCAGCTCGTTCATTGCCAGAGACTCTGCTGCCACTAAGATTAATACTCGTATAAACACTAGCCGGTAGGCGGGACTTCCGTTGAATGCAGAACTGTGGTATTTCATTATCCCCCGCCGCGCGATTAGCGCGAAGCGGGGGATATACCATTGGGCTCCGTCCGTCCGTCCGTGTGTCCGTACGGACACATAAAATTGAGGCGGCGGGGGATATTGCCATGTTAGTGGCAAACACTTGTTTATTTTTAACAGTGGCGGTTGGTGGACAGAGAACAAGGAGGGCGATAAACAAGCTTATTAGTCTTGATCTGTTTTCTGTCCATTTCCCTGGTAAAAGGCACTTTAACCCTCCCCTCTCAGGTGTAGCTAATTGTCCTCGTTAAGACGAGAACGCACCAGTTGAACGCAAAAAAGAGCGCATTTCAATCTTTTTCAATTAGACAATCATTACGCAGAGGTTTGACGACTTGTTTAGGATGTGACAAAATTTAACGAGGAAAACCACAGTGGTTTTTTTCGTGAAAACTTGCCTATTTAGGCATGTGAATGAAACATTTTTACACATTTTTTTATTCACTTGCCTAAACATTTCATCATAGGGGAAACTAACATGTTGACCACAATGATGAAAATCGGGTCACTTAATCTCATCCTTTTCAAGGGATGTTTCCTGCCCCGTCGGTTTTCCATCCACCTCCCGCCACTGATTTTTAAGTCTGTCTAAGGGGGTGGGGCACAGATCTCGCATGGATTTTGTGCAAATGTTTGAAAGTCAAATGCTGGTCTACCGACTGAGACCAGACATATAAGCAAGTGACCGTTGGGAGCGACCACAGCTTGATATGGATGGATTCCAGGGTATAGAGCATTGGCATGGACTGGCAAAGATTTGTTTATAAGCATTTGTTTATAAGCAAATTCAAGAAAGTTAGAAATATTTTTAGCGCGTGGGCACAGAGTTTTGGCGCATGCATCCCCAGGTGTGAACTAAGTTTTATGATAAAAGTTTTATGTTGGTCGATTGTTGTCATTGATTCATTTTGCACTAAACTGCTTCAATAGTACCTGAATTATTGGATGATGGGTTGGTCTGAAAGTAATCATGTCCAAAATTGGCTGTTTATTGCATATCATATTACTTTTTGGATCATGGGGTTTGTTTTTCAACATGAATTTTTATTGTAACAAGACGATTTAAATTTGGCATTTAGCTGGGGCAATAAAATAATCTTTTTTTTTTTCTTCAGGAATATCGGATCATAGCTTTGCTCTGGAAATGGAATATAATATCAAAAATGTGAGCATGTCAGAAAATATTGGAAACAGGAGCGAGACACATAAATCACTCCTGGAAACCATCAACAGATTGGTGAGTCAGTATTTCCTGTATAGTTATTTCTTATTCCCAGGTGGCGCGCTGCTGTAATACAGTACATCAAATAGGACAGCAAATGCAAGTATATTTTTTCAATTGTTTCAATCTTGGTCAGCACAGCAGACATGCATGTGCCTGAAAATAAGGTTAAAAAAAAGAAATTCCTTAAATAATTTGACTTGAAGGCGATTAGATTTTGAGTGTCACCTCACATCTGGGTCTGGGGTCAGGATTGTTTGAAAGATTGTTCAACCCTGCGAGAGAGGGCAAAATTAGCCATGTTGAGTCACATCTTCATCTAAACACAACCATTTGAAATTTAAATAATAGGAGGGCATTATTTTGGTGGTGTGAAGAAAATTTCACAAATTGCTCTGGATCTACATAAACTAAGGATACGTACAATACCGTGCATTGATTATTATACAGTTCACAAAATGAAGATAAATTAGAAACCAAGTACTGTTAAAGTATTTCAGTCAGGAAAACTCACGTTTCAATAAAATAGAGCAATTTATTCATCGGTATAAGCATTACATTGTATATTGGTGGCGGTTCTGCTCTGGAGTAATGTACTACCTAGGCACAGCGAACATACAAACATAGTCATGAACAGAAATCAGAATCCCCCGATGTGAGCAGAACCAAACAGGTGAAGGCTTCGGTGGAGGAGGCAAGCAAAGATCCAAAGAGCGTGTTGCACAGCATGAAAAGTCATTGCAAACAGCAGCAGAAGTGAGCGAGCTTGACGTCTTTCAAACAGGCCGCTGTACGACCTCATGATGTGTATCCTCCATTTGTTGTGTGCCTGCTGTTGCTGACGTGGCTGGTAGCTTACCAGGCTGCTGTCAGCTGATGTAGCTCTTCTTGAGTTTCCTGCCTGAACTAGTTACACTCATTTCTTTCATGTCATATTGGATCATACAGATGAAAATAAGCAAACAGATCACTATATATAGTAAAAACAAAATTAACTAGACAGTCCAGGCAGCCTCGACCGCATGGGTGTAGCCCCTGAAAGCCTGCTTCTCCCTTTTGTTGCCAATACATTATTCAGCCAATACTGTTGCCATTGCAAGCAAATTGATAGGTGTCACAAGTGAAGTATAACACATGTCCACACCAAGTATGAAAGTACTTGGTCAAAAATTGCAGCCTGTACAGCTTCCACGAGGAAGTGTCTACGAATGCGGATGCGACGGCAGTGGAGACGACAAGCATGAATCCAAAGCAGCCGCCTGACTTAGTCTGGGGGCTACAATAATGTCTTTTTGAGAGAGAAAGTCACCATCTATTGTGGCTACCATTTGCTTTCATTACAGTATTGAATCTTTCAGGCATAGCTTTTACAGATTTTTTTATTTCCTCACTCGCCAAACCATTCCATGTGGTTTGAAGTTCATTCCAAAGAGATTATTTTGATATTTCAACATATTTGCTCTGTTGGATTAAGGTCTGGACTTTGAGCCAGCCAAGTCATAACATTTATATCATCAGATGTGTATTTCCAACTGAGATAATTGTTGCACAACTTAGAAGTGTGTTAAGGGTCATTATCTTGTTGAAAATAAAATCCCTCACCAATCAGTCTCTTTCCAGATGGCAATGCGTGCCTCACAAGGATGCTGTGATACTTCTTTTGATCCATGATTCTGTCAGTCAATTTTCATGAGATCTCTGGCTCCTATTGAGCAGACTGAACCCCAAACCATACTACTACCACCTCTATGTTGTACTGATGGGGTTAAACGGTCATTTTTGAAATATTCTCCAACTCTATGGCGCACATTTGGATGGGAAAATTTTGATTCATCGGTCCAAAGGACTTGTTCCCAGTCCATAGGTGTCCAATCCTTGAATTTCTTGGCAAATTCAAGTCTTTTTTGAGGTTGCCAGCTCTTGGCACCAACACAACCAGTCAGACCATTTTCACGCAGGCATCTGGTAATATTAGATCTTGATACTTTCATCTCTTCACCTCAGACATCTACAAACACTCCACATTGCAGCTATGAAAAATCTCAGAGAGCACCTTCCGTCGTGTCATCGTGTTTAACACTGTGACAGTGCTCAAAGTTCATGTCACCTTATAAATAGGAAAAACCAACCATCAAAGGTAATTTTGCAGAATAGTGTTGCCTCACACTAGTTTACACAAAATTTTCAGTATTGTTCATCATGGAATGAGCCTTGAAACATGCAATCAGGCTGCGCAACAGTAAAAAAAATGAAGTTTGCAACACGTTTCAATTCAGATAAAAAATTGATGTTGTCGGTGTTTTTGCTTATTACCCATATTTTTACGTCAATGTACAGTTGTACATGTGGGAATGATGTTTTTTGCCCTCATTTCCTACAATAGTATTTTTTCAGTATGTTTTCACCAAAAAGAATTATGGAGAAGCCAGGGCTATATTAGGACCCCTTTTAGATGAAAGGGGTGGTGTATAATCATCACTGCACACAGCTGTACGTGTCACTATTGTAAAATAACTAATGGAGGTAGAGACTTCTAAAAACCACTAAATTACTGCCAAGATGTAGAGTATGGTTCCTGGTGCAGGTACATAAAAACAGAAAATATGGCGAATCCTTTGCAGTGGTGTTGACCAATAGGAGATCATATAGCCTTGGCGCAGGTTTGCAATCTCAGATTGCTCCTTTTTTTATTGGCTCAGAGAGTTAAAAATTTGACAGAAGACTTTCAAATTTTGTGTGCTGGTAAATTTCCTGCCATCTATTTGGATCGAATTTGCTTTTTGTACAACTGAATTTGCAACATTTAATTTTTCATTTGGACCTTTGTTCACATGCATGGGAAATAATTTCACTGCATTGACTTCCCAACAATTTGGGTCTGTCAATGTTCTTTGTTTAACTGTGATGTGCATCTGAAAACTACCCGTATACCCAACTGCAAAAACAGATATTAAACCAGGAAAGAGACAGTGTACTTTATTTAATCTTTGGCTGAATTTCCTCTGTAAGTATGATGAAATTACTTGGAATTCTCAAAACTGGAAAATAACAGAAAGTCACCTAAAATATTCCCTCCTGCAGCAAGTGTGCAGTTTATCCACATTTTTGACTGCATCAAAGACATCCATACAAGCCATAATCATTTTGCTTATTTCAATAAACATCTGAGGGCAATGGTAATTAAGGTTAAGCAGGAAGTATTACCTGGTCTTGAAGTATTGGAAGCAAATGGAAATCAAGCCAATCCTTGCATATTGAGCAAATCCACTACATGCTGTACAACTCAGAATTTGAGAGTCTCAGAGAATGAAAAAATTATTTTAATGATGCAAGAAACTTGTCTCATTTGAAAATACAATTAAGGAATAATTTAGACTTCTCTACGCAAAGCGGTTAAATGAATGTCAGGGGAAAAACAAGGAAGAAACAAAAAGTGTGCAAGATGTGTTCTTCTGTGAGAACAAATGATCGCCCATATACACTATGTTCACACATACTGCATAATCATAAGAGGTACATCACAGGGGAAATGACATTTGGAGATATATGCTTGTTTCTATCCAAGATCTGTTCACCACTGTGAAGCATCTTCTCAACCATCTATCTCAACCAACTCTCATCGACCTGGACCAATTTTTTCAAGGTCACTGGCGTAAAAATATCACCACAAACTTTAACATTTTGCTTTCTCTCATCAACTATTTCAGTTACCGGCTCCCAATTTTTACTGAACATGCATGTCATAAAGGCCTACAAGTGACATGCCTAAAGGTGACCTTGGCCTATTTTTTTCAAGGACACAAGCCAAAAAATATCACCAAAAACTTTGATATTTTGCTTTATCTTATGAACTATTTCAGTGACAGGCTACCAATTTTCACTGGACATGCATCTCATAAAGGCCTACAAGTGACATGCCTAAAGGTGACCTTGGCCTATTTTTTTCAAGGACACTAGCCAAAAAATATCACCAAAAACTTTGATATTTTGCTTTATCTTATGAACTATTTCAGTGACAGGCTACCAATTTTCACTGGACATGCATCTCATAAAGGGCTACAAATGACATGCCTAAAGGTGACCCTGCCCTATTTTTTCAAGGTCACTTGCCTAAAAATATCACCAAAAACTCTAACATTTTCCTTTATCTTATCAATTATTTCATTCAGAGGCTTATAAGTTTTACCACAAACGCATCTCATAAAGGCCTAAAAATGACATGCCTAAACCTTGAAAAACCAGGCCATGGTCACTGGTCTAAAATATCACCACAAACTTCAACATATTGCCTTCTCTTATAAACTATTTCAGTCGGAGGCTTGCATATGTTTTACCATGTATGCATCTTGTACAGGACTAGAAATAACATGCCTTGGTCCTTACCATTCCTACCCAAAATAAATTTGACCGATTATGATGATGTTTTTTATTTATTTGCCACAGCAGCCAGGTAGACATACAACTTATTGAACTAATATGATTAATTGTATCATTGTTGTTTTGTGTTGCCAGATGCATAATTTAAAGTACAGTTGATACAGTAAAGGCCAAAAGTTTGGACACACCTTATTCAAAGCGTTTGGCCATCAGTTGTGTTGTGCAGAAGTCAGGTTGATACACAGCCAACAGCCCTATTGGACAATTGTTTAATACATACGTACATAATTCCACGTGTTCATTCATAGTTTTGATGCCTTCAGTAAGAATCTACAATGTAAATAGTCATGAAAATAAAGGAAACGCATTGAATGAGAAGGTGTGTCCAAACTTTTGGCCTGTACTGTATATTTCAGGCTTTGGAGACTTATGGCCTAGTGTTGTGAGTAATGAACAGAAAATGAATTCTAATATGTTATTTTTATATAAGTCTAACAAGGTTGTTGTATATGATTTACACTGCAGTAACACAGGAAATAAACTTTTCAAATTCCTTTTTGTTGGGGTACCTTCACACCAAGATCGTTTTCAGAACGTCCCAACCCGTCCTAAGAAATTTGATGAAACGGGCTGGAGACGAGTGAAATCGGACAAAAGAGAAACAGGCCCACAGCCTGTTTCTTCACAGTGGGCATGAGGTGCTTTTCTGCATACTCATTTTTTGTGTTTCGCCAGACCCTCTTAGAGTGTTTGTTGCCAAAAAGCTCTATCTTGGTCTCATCTGACCAAAGCACACGGTCCCAGTTGAAGTCCCAGTACCGCTTAGCGAACTCCACACATTTGCGTTTTAAGTGAGAAAAGGTTTTTTCTGCGCATGCCTCCCAAACAGCTTGTTGGCATGCAGATAGCGCCTGATGGTTGTTTTGGAGACTTTGTGACCCCAAGATGCTACCATTTGTTGCAATTCTTTAACAGTGAGCTTTGGAGAACTTTTTATTTCTCTTACCATCCTCCTCACTGTGCGTTGTGGCAAAATAACCTTGCGTCCTCGTCCAGGCTTGTTTACCACTGTTCCAGTTGTTTTAAACTTCTTAATGATTCCTCTGACAGTAGATATTGGCAGACACAGGCGTGTGGCTATTTTCTTGTAGCCATTGCCTGACTTGTGAAGGTCGATGCACATCTGCCTTACTTGAATGGTATGTTCCTTTGTCTTTCCCATGTTGAAGAGTGGATAAGAGAAATGGCCTCTGTGTCACAGCGTATTTGTACCCCAGGGAAACAGGAAGTGATGATTTACTAATTAAATGTTCATTGATACTCTGATCAACTTTATAAACTCCTGTAGAAATGACAGAAATACTTCAATTACATTTAATTCTGAGAAATTGTTAGGGGTGCCAATAATTGGGGAACAGGTGATTTTATGAAAAATAATGATCTCTTAGTCAGGGATTTTTTTCCCTTAAAATTCACTTGAGTTGAAGGTTACATTTTTCTACAATTTTCAGTGTGAAAGTATGCTTCTGCAATAAAAATAGAATTTATTTAAAGACTTTTAACACATCTTAACCAGGGGTGCCAATAATTATGGAGGGCGCTAGTTTGTGCAACGTTTAAAACGGGGGAAAGTAGCCGTTCATCTCATTTCTAATCTGTTCATGGCAAGTTCAACCCTGTTCTCAACACGTTCAACCCTGTTCCAACTTATTTCACAGTTTCTAACCCAACCATTGTGAACAGACTAGTTCTTACTCAGTCCAGCCTGTTCTTACTAAGTTCTCATCACGTCTCTAGTTTGTTGAAAAGGACATTTCCATAGCGTCAGCGCTGAATGACTATACTGCTGTTTTTGCCAGTTCTCTTTCTACTTCACTGCTTCCAGCTGTACACATCGTCAGACTTGTTTCCTAAATTTGTGCGAGTATATTGATATCTAGTTTTTTGGATGACATTTCACGTGACATGACAATTTTTCTGGATATCAACTTCTCAATATTTATTTTGTGTAACGTTGCTCACTCTATTCTGAGTAACTTTTTTAAGTTTATAGTCTGCTTGTGTGTATCTTTCAATGGGACTAAGTTACTATATATAGAGGTTATACTATTTGTTATGTGCATATTACTTGAGAACGAACTAAGAATAGAGTTTTCTATTAGAGTTAAAAGAGAAATCTTGCTACCACATGAGGGCGGCCTTGATCAGTACTATTTGTACTATAAACTTTTCTGATCTGACTGCAAATGGAGTGGACATAGTAATAACTGGGTAAGAATGACATTAACATATTAGAAACGAGTTGATCTCACTAAAAAATGGCACATGAACTATTATAATCGTGTAGAAACGTCCCAGCTAGCACACGACCGACCTTCAACGCAGAAATATGATTGAAATTATGTCAGTTGTTTCAACGTTGAAACGCTATTGAAACAACGTTTAACTCTGATGGTTGTAAAAAGGATAACAAAATGATAACAAAAATCACAACTTTTTCAGCTTACCTTATTGTTTAGATACCAAGTGAATTATTCGGATGTGGATAAACATCGAGCATACATCCAGTTATGAGAATTTACACTTTAATTTCTAGAGCGTCTATACATGCGGCAAGCTTATAAACGTGGCAGCCATGACACTGTTGACCTAATCTTAACCCAACTCATAGGGAATGCTATCCCTATCCCTGTATCTAAGCTTAACCCAACTCATAAGGAATGCTATCCCTATCCCTGTGCCTAAACCAGGGTCAATAATTCAGACGACTCACCAGCATGAAATGCATCAAAATGGATATTCACATGACATCTCCTCACTGACAACAATAAATAAAAGAAAGAGAAATAAATGAATATATCATTTCATTCATACAGCGCCCTCAATAATTATTGGCACCCCTGGTTAAGATGTGTTAAAAGCCTTAAAATAAATTCAATTTTTATTGCAGAAGCATACTCTCACACTGAAAATTGTAGAAAAATGGAACCTTCAACTCAAGAGAATTTTAAAGGAAAAAAATCCCTGACTAAGAAATAATTATTTTTCATAAAATCACCTGTTCCACAATTATTGGCATTCCCAACAATTCCTAGGAAATAAATGTAATTGAAGTATTATCTGTCATTTCTCCAGTAGTTTACAAAGTTGATCAGAGTATCTAGGAACATTTAATTAGTAATGCATCACTTCCTGTTTCCCTGGGGTATAAATATGACGTGACACAGAGGCCATTTCTCTTATCCACTCTTCAACATGGGAAAGACAAAGGCACACACCATTCAAGTAAGGCAGATTTGTGTTGACCTTCAGAAGTCAGGCAATGGCTACAAGAAAATAGCCACTTGCCTGCACCTGCCCATATGTACTGTCAGAGGAATCATTAAGAAGTTTAAAACAACTGGAACAGTGGTAAACAAGCCTGGACGAGGACGCAAGGTTATTTTGCCACCACGCACAGTGAGGAGGATGATAAGAGAAATAAAAAGTTCTCCAAAGCTCACTGTTAAAGAATTGCAACAAATGGTAGCATCTTGGGGTCACAAAGTCTTCAAAACAACCATCAGGCGCTATCTACATGCCAACAAGCTGTTTTGGAGGCATGCACAGAAAAAACCTTTTCTCACTCACAATCATATACGTAAATATCTGGAGTTCGCTAAGCGGTACTGGGATTTCAACTGGGACCGTGTGCTTTGGTCAGATGAGACCAAGATAGAGCTTTTTGACAACAAACACTCTAAGTGGGTCTGGCAGAACACAAAAGATGAGTATGCAGAAAAGCACCTCATGCCCACTGTGAAGTATGGGGGAGGATCGGTGATGCTGTGGGCCTGTTTCTCTTCCAGAGGCACTGGGAACCTTGTTAGGGTGCATGGCATCATGAACGCTTTGAAATACCAGGACCTTTTAAATCGAAATCTGGTGGCCTCTGCCCGAAAGCAGAAGATGGGTCGTCACTGGGTTTTTCAGCAAGATGATGACCCTAAACATGTGGCCAAATCTACGCAGAAATGGTTCACCAGACACAGAATCAAGATCTTCCCATGGCCATCTCAGTCCCCAGACCTCAACCCCATTGAAAACCTGTGGAGTGAGCTGAAGAGGAGAGTGCAGAGGAGAGGACCCAGGTCGCTGGATGATTTAGAGAGATTGTGCAAAGAGATTGTGTTCTGTATTCTCCCATCTTGTGAAACATTATAGGAGATTAGGTGCTGTTTTGTTGGCAAACAGGGGTTGTACAAAGTATTAACATCAGGGATGCTAATACTTGTGGCACTCATGATTTGATGTAGAAGAATTATTTCTTAAAAAAAGAAGGTCAGAAGGTCAGAAGAAGGTCAGAAGAAGTTTGAGGGATCGTACACAGCATGAATGTCATGAGGGAAGAGCACGGTGGAGGGAACTGGAATTACTGCAAAAAAAGTTTTCCTTGCGCCGCATCCACCCCTTCCTTTAAAATTTTTTCCCCATCATTTTAAACCCCCTTCTCACTCATAAAAACCCCAAAAAATATTTGTGCCACCTTTTAAAATCGTTCTGGCCAAAAAAAAAAAGTAGAGGTTGTGTATGGTGCTCATGACCAACGTTGGAAAAAAAACGTAGTGAAATCAACGTTGATTCATCTTTCAAAATCAAAATATAATTCAGTTGTGATTAAACTATGATCCATGACGTTGATTCAACATGGAAAAAACATTAAAATGCCCGCTGGAGTATTTCAAACCCAATCAAAACTTTCAATCTTTCAAAGCTATTCGGGCAGAAAAAGTCTGCGGTGAGGACCTAACGTCGTCAAGTCTGTCTGTACGAAGTTGGTGTTCAAACGTACTTCAAACTTCCCCCGACCTTGCAGTGCTTTGTTCGTTCTTGATACGTTTCTACTACAATCGAAGTATGGCAACTCTGTTCGCAGTATGGCAGTCTTTCACTTTCTCTTTTTATTTGTTCCGCTCATGGCATTCGAGACAAAAGGAAATTCACAAAATATATTCAGCGCAGAGCAGTTTACATAACCAGTAAGCTGTAAGACCTCACACAGTCTTATTTTAGGATGGGATGGCCGGGAGAAATTTTTGGACATGCTCAACATTCTGGAGCACCCTTCCGGTCCATGCCTGTCAATTTGGTTTTTACTCAGATCGTAGTAAGTGTCTAAAACGTCCATTCAGTGCCCACTCAGTTTTAGCCTGTTCTGTCAAATTTTTGAGAGCGTACTGAGAACTGCTTTGGTGCGATGGGGGTATTAGACAAATGCACTTCCACCTGGAGGGAAATGCTCTGTAACATATGAGTCAACAGAGCAAGTGACATGTGAGACCTCAAAGTATTTGTTTTAACTGTCTTTCTTATAAAATGCCCAAATGAACCATTATGCCACAAGTATCTGAATGCTCCAGGAGTCTGCAGGACATGTCAGTGTAACTCTCTGATGCCTTCTCTATGGATGAAAGGGGGTCCAGTGTGGTGATAATAGGAGAAATTTGGGATAATGAGCCAAAACCAACATGGTAGTGCTGGGGTAAGATGCCCTTTTTGGTTTGGGGTAAGGTGCCCCAAAGGAAGGGAGGCATCTTACCCCATTTTGGGTCGTAATCATTCTTTTTTATGAGTTTTTTCTAAAAATTATGTTCTATTTATAGGAAATGTATATCAGAAATGATGATTATCAAGAACTTGGAAATGGAAAGTTAAGTGTATCCATACATGTTATAAGTAGGGCCATATGGAGTTACACAATAATGAATAATATACATCAATAAGGGCCTAAAAAGAAATATATTGAGTAAAATGCATTTTAGCCGCTCTAAATTTTAAAAACTTTTTATGGATACTCATATACGTTTCATACCACTACATGTTTATTGAATGAGGTGCCTCATAGTTTTTAGGGGGTGGGGTAAGATTACCTTTTCTTAAAAAAAAAAAAGTAATTTAACATTTAAAAATATTTCTATTGTGACTATGTCATAAATCTTTCCAGATATGGTAGCCAACTTTACATACTATCCATTCAAGCAAAAAAAGAAATATTAATTCATGTTGTTTACCTTCAGTTATGAAACTTCCTGCTAAAGGGGGGAATCTTACCCCGCTCTACCCTATACTTATTATACAAGCTATAGTATTCACAAAATTATCAAGATACCAGCCTTAATCATTGTTATATTATTGAAATGTTAGAGTACACTGTCTCTAATAGAAGTCATGTAGGTATTCATTTCTATGTATAACAATCTTACTGGTGTCCTGGACCTACTTTCCAGATCAGCACTCTGAAATAACACAATACAGGCTGATGATATACACCATGTATGTTGCCATGCGTATTTCTTTCATAGCAAACATATTTCACCTATTTCACCTGAGCAAACGGCGGGAGCTTCTGGGGCCGCCAGTGCCCTATATTTTAACACAGTCACAGTAATACTGAACATTCCAGTTACTGTTCAGTTGATAAGTTCAAAGCTAACAAGGCAGGGAAGATTTCCTGATAGATCATCCTTTCTTAAATCACTTTATTTCCATTTTGACCTTTTATTTTTAGATGAACTTAATGCTGGCTGAACCTGGAGCAGATCCTCACATCTTTCCGGGAGCACAGTTAAGGTAAATCTTGTGCCTCATTGCCATGTATGAATTCATGTAGATTAGAACCAAACTTTCAAAATATAAGTGGAAGAATGTCACAAGGTTACTTGTTCAGAGGATCCATTTAAAGATGCTAACATTTGTCAATTCTTCCTTGTTCATATTCCTCCAGCGACAAACCAGGTCTGATTGATGCTAGTGTGGAGTACAATTTTAGAGAAGAAGACATCAGACATCCAAGCAAATTCTTGTCAGCAGTAAGAAACATTATTGGTAGGTAACCCAATACCACCAGCTTTTGTTTTACATTTTAATTTTGATTTGTTTTTTGTTTAGCAAACAAATTTAATGACTTCTTTGAAATTTTACCTTTCATGAGATGCTGTGAAATGAATTTGCTTATTTGTTACCTGCTCCTGATGTAACAATTGCATTTGGGTTAGTTATTTATTTATTTTTTTAACTGTAACTTTTCACCTAAGTTTTCCCCTACATTGGTTCAAAGTCAGGAAATTTTTTTCATATTGTCGGACAATGTTGCATACACTCAACAAAAATATAAACGCAACACTTTTGTTTTTGCTCCCATTTGTCATGAGATGGACTCAAAGATCTAAAATTCATTCCAGATACACAATATTACCATTTCTCTCAAACATTGTTCACAAATCTGTCTAAATGTGTGATAGTGAGCACTTTTGCTTTGCTGAGACAATCCATCCCACCTCACAGGTGTGCCACATCAAGATGCTCATCAGACACCATGATTAGTGCACAGGTATACCTTATACTGCCCACAATAAAAGGCCACTCTGAAATGTGCAGTTTTGTCTCACAGCAAAATGCCACAGATGGCGCAAGCATTGAGGGAGCGTGCTATTGGCATGCTGACAGCAGGAATGTCAATCAGATCTGTTGCTCGGGCATTGAATGTTCATTTTTCCACCATAAGCCGTCTCCAAAGGCGTTTCAGAGAATATGGCAGTACATCCAACCGGCCTCACAACCGCAGACCACGTGTAACCACACCAGCCCAGGACCTCCACATCCAGCAGGTTCACCTCCAAGATCGTCTGAGACCAGCTACTCAGACAGCAGCTGAAACAATTGGTTTGCATAACCAAAGAATTTCTGCACAAACTGTCAGAAACCGTCTCAGGGAAGCTCAACTGCATGCTCGTCGTCCTCATCGGGGTCTTAACCTGACTCCAGATCGTCACCGTAACAGACTTGAGTGGGAAAATGCTCACATTTGATGGCATCTGGCATGTTGGAGAGCTGTTCTCTTCATGGATGAATTTCGGTTTACATTGTTCAGGGCAGATGGCAGACAGCGTGTGTGGCGTCGTGTGGGTGAGCGCTTTGCTGATGTCAATGTTGTGGATCGAGTGGCCCATGGTGGTGGTGGGGTTATGGTATGGGCAGGCATCTGTTATGGACGAAGAACACAGGTGCATTTTATTGATGGCATTTTGAATGGACAGAGATACCGCAATGAGTTCCTGAGGCCCATTGTTGTGCCATACATCCATGAACATCACATCATGTTTCAGCAAGATAATGCACGGCCCCATGTTGCAAGGATCTGTACACAATTCTTGGAAGCTGAAAATGTCCCAGTTCTTGCATGGCCAGCATACTCACCGGACATGTCACCCATTGAGCATGTTTGGGATGTGCTTGACGGGCGTATACGACAGATTAATTAAATAAATTAATTAATTGGACATCAAACGAATACTGGCTCTTTCAGGCAGTCACACTTCAGCATTTAGTAGACATGAAGTGGGAGTGTAAGCATGATATATTGTAGCGGTTTCTCCAAGAAGCAGTCAGGGTCTGGAGTTTTCGCATCGCCCCAGAAGCGGAGCTTCGCTTCATTTCTTCCACCATACACATTTGAACACAACGATTTCGACTCAGAATGGCACAACCTCTCTATGACAGAGCATATCACACAGAAGCCCAGGCCGCTGATCACCCTCCCTATATGTTTCCCCTGGATCGCTGTGATTGGCTCCCGTAGAACGGAGTAGTGTAGCCAATCACAGTGGCCCAGGGGGGAACAGAGCTAGCAACTCAGAACTCTGGCGAAATCGCCACATAGCCCCCACCTAAGGGGTCACTAGTCCCCCGACGACCCCGCAACAACAAAAACACATCTATGTACAAAAATTAACAAAGCTATTTACAAAAAAATCCACTGATGTACAGTCAAAGCCCACCAGGTGCCGAGGCCATTTTGTCATTTTGAAACCAGATGTTACTCCTAGTGGACAAGAGCACGAATTGAGGAAAGAGGGGTGGATTTACAAGTGCATCTGATCGTATCAGGCGAGGACCAGAGGATAGCCACGCCCCTAAAGCATATTCTGGCTTTAGCCTTTATTCTAGTTTATTTAGGACCATAATTTACTAAAATGAATAACATGATATATCAAAGGAGGCTTGAAACTTGTGATAGATACCATAAAATAATGTGAAAAATCATCATTGAAATCATAAATCAGGTGGGAAAGCTGGGTCATTTTCTCATAGACTTCTATAGGATTTAACTTCTTTCTGCAACAACCGACATCGCCATCTGCTGACCATTAAATAGAATGCAAATTTTAGAGATTTCCGCAGTGGCCTCAGCTTTCACACTCTCGTGCAGCGTCCATCTTTTTATATAGCATATGGAAATTATGCTGCTGAGAGATGAGTACCAGATCATTAGCAACTCGATGTAGTGGGCACACTTCCTTGTAAAATGTGCAAAGAAAGCGGCAATAGTAGGCGTGCAAAGCATGTTTTAATCAGGCACCTTGTGTAAGATTTTCAAATTGAGTGCCTGAAAGGAATCAGCTGAGCTGTCATCTGATGTGGGCTTGGCTTGCGATCTGTACCATCACTAATAAAGACAGGCTTGCGAACTGGGCGTAACTCCGTGGCCTGCATGAACTTCCGCTCTGCTCTGTTTGAACTAGCCAACCTCAAACTTATTTGAATTGGCAATGACTCAGTACTTTCTTGGGACTATTGGATTGTATTCAATTGCATGATCCCACTAACCCTCGGGTTAAGCACACGCATGCACAGAAGATGAAACCTGTGCTGTATGAATCAAACCCCGAGAGTGTTATACTCGGGTCAGTCAACATGGCGGGAATCGGCACTTTGATTAGATTCAGCGTTTCCATACTTGTTCCTGGCAGCCATGTTGGATCTTCCAAAGCCTCCTCCAAACGGGCAGCACTAATGTCAAGTCAAAAGCCGTTAGAGTAATCACAGAACTCGCTACCTGTAAAAAATTTGCTCAGCTGAGCTTTCCAAAAGGCCCATTTAGGCCATTTAACTGTGACAATGTTGTTTCACTGAATTAAAATAATTTTTATTATAATTAGAATCATCACTTTCTCAGTATTTTGTGGCTGCCCCCTTGGCTAGTATGACTGCCTGAAGTCTCCGCGGCATCGATTTGACCAGCTTGTCACAAGTTTCCGCACTCACAGCTTCCCAGGCAGTGGCGATGTTCTGCTTCTATTGGTCCAGCGTAGTCGGCTTTCTGTCGCGAATTTTCCGCTTGACGATGGGCCAAAGGTTTTCAATAACATTGAGGTCAGACGAGTTGGCCGGCCATGCCAAAACTTCGAGCTGTTTTTTGGCGAACCAATCTTTGGTCGACTTTGGCGCATGAGCCGGTGCAAGATCCCGTTGAAATGTGAGGTCTTCTTCGCCAAACTGTCCCTCAACAGTCGGAATCAGGAACATTTCCAGAACATCTTGGTATACGGCAGCCTTGACAGTCTTCTTGAGGAAGCAGAGTTTCCCTACACCCCGAGCGGACATGCATCCCCAGACCATAACGGTCTGGGGAGACTTGACGCATCTTTTTACGCACTCGTGGTTGTAGGTTTCGCCACCACAACGCTAAACACGAGGACCTTGGTCACCGAAGGAGATGCAAAAGCGTGATTCGTCACTGAAGACCACTTTCTGCCAGTCTTCAGCAGTCCACTCGCCGTGTTCTTTGGCCCACTTCAGCCGTTTCTCTATTTGTTTCTTGTTCAGCATTGGTTTTACTGCTGGAACGTGAGATTTGAAGCCGAGTTCGCGCAGACGACGGTAAGTGGTTGATCTCGAGACGTTAGCGCAGGTCTGCTCGTTCCACAAGTCGCTGAGCTCAGAAGTGGACTTCAACCGGTTGCTGACTGCGATCTTTCACAGCTGCTTTTTGTCACGAGCTGAAGTTTTTTGGATGCCGGAACAGTTGGTGCGCTTGCTGCAGTCTTTCTTGAGAGCTTTGCAGATGGAAGACTGGCTGAAGCCGAGCTGCTCAGCAATTTTAGTTTGGGTCAAGCCTTGTTAGCGAAGGGCTTGAATTTGAGTCACTATTCCGGTTGAGAGGTCGCGCTGCTGACCCATGATTGATTTTACAACTTAGAAATTCTACTCAACCCTGACTTTATACTGCACAGTGAACACTCTTCACAGAAAACAAAAATTCGAGCACTTATTCTAATTCAATGAAATGACTTATGAATTATTCTAATACAATGAAACAACAGTGTCACAGTTAAATGGCCTAAATGGGCCTTTTGAAAAGCTCAGCTGAGCAAATTTTTTACAGGTAGCGAGTTCTGTGATTACTCTAACAAGTAGGACAGGCGCGGTGAGCACCTGATTTGCTTTCTGCACAAAAAATGCATCAAGAAAATTTAACGATTGCGCTATTTCAAATTATTCTAATTCGTTGACCAGCACTAGTAATTTAATCTTTCAAAAGCATCCCTCCTTATTTTTATTCTCCTGCTAATATTTGAACATAAAGAGCCGCTTTTGTTTGATTACAAGTTTGCTGAATGCAATTCGTAAAAGAAATCCAGCCAGAAAGACCAACATTCAAAACTATACAACAAGACTTTTCATTGTTTTGGCATCTCTTAACTGCTGAAGGGCTGTCTCGAGGCAAAAGAATTTCCCTCTATGAAAGGGCATAGAGGTAACCTTCAGAATGCAGCAGCTGTCACAAAATCAGTTCTTTTTTGCTTTACTGGGAACCTAATGTGAGGTGTGACGGGGATTTTAAGAAGAAAATTCTATACATTATTTTCTTCTGAGCGGCTGAGAGAAAATGTAGTCCTACAGAGTAGTTAATTCAGCATGAAATGGGTTTACTACAGGTCACAAAATAAGGAAAACGGGTGCAATGACTGTTTGCTACTGTCGTAACCTAACTTCGGTCCGGTCCTCTGTATATCGGGCTTGCGTCCCAGTTTTATTATTTTCCATCACTCATTAGTTGTATGTGTTTTCAGGTGTGACCACCACCCCGCCCACCACCACAACGCACCCTGTCCTCGTAATGATCACAAAAGGTGATAAAGGCAAGTTCCCGGGATGGGCTCTGGCAATCATCATCCCCTGCGGCATTGTGATCATCCTCCTACCCTTCTGGATCCTCCTGTGTGTAAGTACTGGAGAGAGATGGGAAATAAGCATGCCAGCCTCTGGCGGAAGACTGTGCACATTTATGAGTGAATTCGTTCAACCAAAGAATACATTTACTACCTACAAATTTGATTTAAGATGTTATGTTGGGAACCGCTACGCCAAGTTCATGTTCCTACACTATGGTACATGCAACGAGTTTCAATTCAAACTAGCAAGATCTTTTGTGTCAGGAAATGCACTGACCTTGTGAAAGATCAAGGATTGGCAATGAGGCTGCTTACAGACACAGCAACACTGATAAGAACATTTTATCAACACCTGATTTTGATGGAGAAACGGAACGACCGGGGCAATTTTTCTCTACATTTCTTCAACCTCTCTGTTTGTCTCCTTCCCTAAGTTTCTCCCATGCAATGCTTACTGGGAATTACTTTTGAGGGAGAAGATGAATGGATGGTAAGGGGGTGAGAATTAATGGACGCTCAAGGTGCTCTTTTTCTCAGTTCCCCACATTGTGTCGTTCTTTCCTCCCCAGCCTCCCCTCTCCTACTGTGAGGCTAACAGCAGGATGAGGAGGGGTAAACAACATTGGGACAGTTTGAAACACCGATTATGTTTTTGTTCATAAGAACAAAGTGAAGAATTACAAACATGAAAATGTCAGTAATTTCAGAATACTGGGGTGCTTCAAAGGAGCTCTAAATAATTGAAGACCACAAAGGAAAAATGATCACAGTCACATTTTCACGTTGTGGAGAAATGATTAATTAAAAATTCAAAATGATCTTCGAAACAAAGCACTGAAAAAATATGCAAAATATATAAAATATTACAATATATAATATCATTATAAATTATTATAAATATTGCAATAATATATAATATATAAAATACACAAAAATTCCAAATTTGGACTCCTTTGTGGTCTTCCTGTAATGCAGGAAATGTGGGCCAGCTGTTGTACTCTACTTTATATACTGAGCAACGAAAATTTTACAACACTCAAATTTTAAACATTATTGAAAATATAATGAATTATAGCCTTCCTAAACAGAACGTGTCACTCCACCACATCAGGTTATGCTGAATCCTCGTCACTTGTTCATATGCGCGTGCTTTGCAAATGATTTTGTATGATTCATGGCCCATTTGAATCCTGCCACTCAAATCCCTTAAAAACCTAGATGATTTGTTATAGATGCTCTTTGTTGGACAAAAAACACTGAAGAGCACAAAATCAAAATTATGGGGCGTCATAGAGGAATGTCTGAAAACGCCAGACATGAAACCATTGGCATGTTAAGGACAGGAATGAGCTTGCAGGAATGAAGTTCAACAGCACTTTAATTTCCACCACAGCACCATTTCATGTCTTCAGACACGTATGGCACAGACTGGGACTGTCAAAGACCGACCTCGCAGCGACAGGCCACGTAAAACGATGGCACATGAAGATGACGTCATTGTGACGTCATCACGACGTAACCGAATGACATGCGGTTCAACAGGCTGAGGGGTGTCACACTCACTACTGAGGGATAGGAACAGTCTAGAGGGAAACTGGTCAACCCACCCTCATGCATTCTGGGAGACGTTTATTCATCTCACCGATTTGAGTCGCGACGGTGTTGGGCATTCCTGGATATCTAATTGTTCCCTGTAATGGTCAAGACAATTAAATACACATTTCAATCGTGTTACCTCATTTATTGTGCATTTATATCTGGTGTTGCTAAACTTTCGTGACTGAGTATACCATGAGTTGACTGCATTTTACATTGGCTAATTCAAAATTCTTACCTTTTGTGGTACGAATAGTTCAGTGAATAATTAATTAAGCTGTATTGTTCAAATGAGTAAGTGGCACAGTGGTGAGAAGGTTGTGGGATTAAATCTGGCCTGTGGCCTTTCCCGTGTTTCCATGATTTCTTCTCATTGACATCGGTTTTCTCCAGATGCTGCCCTTTCCTAACACTGACGTGCCTGATAGGCTAATTGGATATCCTATACTTGTTGGGACCCTAAGCAGTAATTACTGGTTAGATTATGAATAGATGGGCGTAATATGAAATATAATTTCTTTGTAATAAGGACCTGTTTTGGAAAACAAACTGCATTTTGTATTTGTGAACAATTGAGCCTGATGGGCAGGACACTGTGTAGTATTATCCTTTGCTGTGTAATGAAGGATGCATAAATTTGGTCAAGCACAATTGGGGAAATTCTGGTTCTCTGTCATTTCCAATGTCGATTTTGTGTGGATTGTGTCAGCTTTAATCATCCGTCAGACTCTCTGAGGGTGAGCTGATCATGCCCCTCTGAAATGTGAAAAGATGTCTGCTGCGGTGGACTTTGAGGTATGCTCTGACATGAAGGAGCAGAGATCCCATTTTTAGGCCACTTTATTTGTCTCCTCCATCATCAACACTGTGGAAATGGCTATTGGTTACTGTGGCTTGGAGATGGTAAAAGAGGTGGTAATGGAGGAAAGGAGGGTTCATTTCCCCAGTTTTGGCACTCAACTCCACTGTCTCTGACTTCTTCTCCCTCTGTGTTGCAGTGTCAACTGTGCGGTTGTTGCGCAGCCTTTGGCAGATTGTGGCGCAGGAGGCGGGCCTATCACATACAACAATATAGGGCACATCCCCTCTGAGAGGGCCGACTCTGATGTTCAGCTGTGAAGTTTTATGATGCATCATGTTATGTCAGAAGCGCCCCAACACATACTATAAATATGTATTATAAATAGCAATTAGATGATGGTGTCAGCTGTTCATCTTTATTTACTAATGTTTTACAGACTATTATAACTACTCCGCTACTTTACATCCAGGAATTTGAACAATAAGAATGGGCGTGCATGTTAAGATCAATGATTATATTTTATTATTTAACCTCTATATATCTAACTGTATCCATTACATTAAATTTTTATTTTTAGAAATTAGTCAAGTTGGCTCCATTTCTGTCATATGATTGTCACTGATTAATCGAAATGTTACTGAACACTTATCAATGGAAGTAAAATGAACTGCACATCACTGCTGATATAAAATTAACATGCTGAGCATTCGTCATCAAGTATGTCATATTTTGTTTTTTTTTTGTTTTTTTTTTACTTATGTACTCAATGTTTTAATTACTTTACTTGTTTGATGATATTAGTAAGCAATTGTATTTCTAATAAAAATCTGCATCGGGTGGTGAAAACATTTAGCATTAACTTAGCTTTTATTCTGTCACTTTGCATTTCAGTTGTGTTCCTAATTTCATTGACTTTTTTCCATATGGGAATGTTGCAGAAAATTAATGCATTATGAAATAAATTATCAATAATAATTATACTATTGTACTTATTCTTATTTTTGAATCCTTTTTTCCCCAAAACAAAGCAATTAAGAAATGTGTAGGCTACATACTGTATTTTCTTAGCTTCAACTGTTTCACTAGCTTACACAATATGAAGCTGGTTTCATGGTGCACCACTCAGGTGCAAAGTAAGTCAAATGAAAACTACTTAACCCCATAAAACCTTCGGACCCATTGATGGGTCTGTCAGATGCAGCTACTGTATTAAAACCTGTAAAATTTCGAGCCTATTCTGAATTCTAATGGTGATCTCAAGGTTTCTAACAATCCCAAATATGTCCTGCAGTATTGCAGGGAAATGGGTATTAAATGATGTGGAAGAACGAGATATTCTCCATTTGATATAATGTTGTAGCCATAAAAACATGGCATCCTGGGTTTGAACATTTTAATATTTGAGGATTAACAGGTGGAACATCCGGGTTTTAAAAGTTTAAATTATGAAAAATTGGTCACTATAATTCAAGAACATGCTAACTAATAATAGGGTTGAAGGATGCATTAATCCCTTCTCGCAAGTGACAGATATGACCAACTCTTGCTTTTGTATGAATTACCCCATTGAAGTCTTTATTATACTGAGATTTGAACATCACAGTGACAGGCAAAATTATTTAAATGATGCAACACACTTGTATCACTTAGAATACTAACTTTAGTCTGTTTCTTTTCATAATTTTAACAAAGAAGTTCCACAAAAAATAAAAAAAAAATCTTAATGAAAATTCATAATTGCAGAGATTGTTTAGTTTTCAATGTGATATTGAGCACTGAAAACATTTCTGGGATCATAAAGTCTTTGACCTCAATTGTGCTACATCTGAGAGGATGTCACATGGCACTCACTTTTGCATCAATTGCAAGTATAAAGTAGTGAGCAGTGATGATTATACACCACCACTTTCGTCTAAAAGGAGTCCAAACATATTACATCTCTGTAATTTTTTCGTGAAAATGTATTGAAAAATACTATTGTCAGCACTGAGAATAAAAAAGTAATTCCCACAAGTATACTGAGGTAAACATATGGTAAATACATAAAAACAAAAATATCGATTTTTTAAATAACAAATGAAAGGTGTTGCAAATTTTGCTTGTTTGACTCTTGCATAGCCTGAATGCATGCTTGAAGGCTCATTCCATGATTATTGATGCTAAAACATTGACATGCTGCAAAATTACCTCTGATGGTCAGTTGCTCTAATATGTATGTCAAGGATTGGACACCAATGGACTGGGAACAAGTCCTTTTGACTGATGAATCAAAATTAGAAAATTTCTCACCTAAACGCAGAGCTTATGTGTGCCAAAGAGTTGGAGATCGTTTCAAAACTGACTGTTCCACCCCTTCAGTAAAACATGGAGGTAGTAATATTATGGGTTACGGCCATAAGGCCGTCATTAGAGTGACTAACCCGTTTGTGAATCAAGGCACCATTCATATAGATCGGGAAAGGAAATGACATCAAAGGGATCATGGGAAAAACAGGTGAGACAGGATGTATGAAACATGATAAGGACACAATATCACAATAAAGCTGCAAGCAGTGATTAACGGGCCTTCGCACCCATGTGCACATTAGGGGTAGTGGTGAGATCCTAACGGGTGCAGGTGTGCACTCATGACCAGTGGAGAGGTCAAGTACAGGCACCAACCTGTGATAAAGTTTTGAGCGAATCGGACAAAGCTGGAAGAAGTTATGAAAAGTTGATAGTTCATTCATATCCAGCTAGCCGACGGAGCTAGCCGCCTGGTTCATCGAGCCTGCCGACGGAGCTAGTCGCCTGTACGATCCAGCCAGGCGACAGAGCTAGCCGCCTGTACTATCCAGCTAGCCGACGGAGCTAGCCGCCTACTTGATCCAGCCTGCCGCCGGAGCTAGCCGCCTGCACGATCCAGCCAGCCGACGGAGCTAGCCTCCTGTACGATCCGGCCAGCCGACGGAGCTAGCCACCTGTATGAGCCAGCTAGGTAACGTCTTTTTTTCTGGATCACTACAGACGTAATTGACACTACCTGTGTCCTCTCGTCTAGTCAAAATGCCACCCAAGCAGAAAAACACTGAGGAGGATTACGTATCTTTGACTCAGGTAAACGAACTGTTACATCAACAGAAATACATGTTTACTGCTCTGTTGCAGCAACAGCAGGGAATTTTTAATGAATTTGTCAAAGTTATAATGGACTCAACCAACACTAGAATTGATGCGTTAACTAAAGAAATTCAAGAGTTGAAATCCAGCATTCAGTTCACACAGAAGGATGTAGATGATCTTAAAATCAATCAAGCCAAACAGTCTGAACATTTCAAGATCACTGAAAATGACATGGTTAAAGTGTGTGAGAGTTTACAGGTCATGATTGGCAAACAAGACTACCTAGAAGGTCAATCGAGACGAAATAACATTGTAATTGAAGGCATCCCTGAATCCCCTGGTGAATCTTGGACGGATTCCGAGGAAAAAGTAAAAGACATCTTCAAGCAAAAGCTACAGCTACACAGGGAGATGGAGGTGGAGCGTGCACATCGCACAGGTAAACCAGGAGCTTCTGGAGATAGACCGCGATCGATCGTCGTCAAATTCCTGCGCTTCAAGGACAAAGCTGCAGTTTTGCAGAGAGCAAAGAATCTCAAAGGCACAAAAATTTTTATTAATGAAGACTACACTGACGCTGTACGCTTAAAAAGAAAAGAACTAATGCCTAAATTGAAAGCGGCACGGGAAAGAGGTGACATCGCCTATCTCAGACATGACAAGCTTATCATCCATCCTTGCTCCAGCACTCCAAAGTAAGCTTGAAACTTAAAGGTATGACAACATAAAAGTTCTTCTGTCGTTTTCATGATTGTATGCCAACACAATCATATCACAACACACACTACCAACAAGGGGGCTAAGAATTGCTCATATTAATATTAACAGTCTCAGGAGCAAAATCTGTGAGGTCACTAACATACTGTGCAAATACAAACTACACATACTTGCTATTTCAGAAACTCACCTGGATTCTTCTTTTGAAAATACTGAACTGCACATCGAAGGTTACAACATTTACAGAAATGATAGAAACAGATTTGGTGGTGGAGTTGCTTTTTATATTCAAGATCACTTACCAACACAAATTAGAACTGATATGATGAAATATAATATTGAAATATTATGGTTGCAAGTTCATTTATCTCACCGCAAGCCAATTCTGCTAGGTTGCTGTTACCGGCCACCAAATGCCAACTGTGAATACTTAGACACAATCTGTGAAATGTTGGATAACAATACTGCTGTGGGTCGGGATATTTACCTTATGGGTGACTTCAATATTGACTGGTTCGCTCAAAAATGTCATTTAAAAAATAAGTTGTTTACTGCCACTGCTACATGTGGATTGACTCAGGTTGTTAATGAACCAACAAGAATACATGTTAAGAATGATGGTGCCAGAACATCAACTTGTATTGATCACATTTTCACTAACTCTCCTGAGTGGTGCAGCAAAGTTATTTCTGTTCCCACTGGCAGCAGTGATCACAATCTGATCATAACAGTAATAGCCACTGTGGTGGATAGACCCGGACCCACAGTAATATTTAAAAGGTCATACAAAAAGTTTAATAATGAGAAATTTGTTGATGATGTGAAAGCCATTTGCTGGTCTGAGGTGCTATCTAGTCACAATCCTGAAATTGCACTTGCAAGATTTAATAATCTATTTCTGCCTGTAGTTGAAGTTCATGCTCCTCTGAAGAAGTTTGCTGTCAGGAATATCGTCACACCTTGGTTAGATGATGAAATCAAAGTCGCTATAAAACAGAGAGACCAGATGAAAAAAACAGCAATTATGACAGGAAATAATGATGACTGGGACCTCTATCGTAAAATGAGGAACTCTATCACCAAACTCAACAGGAAGAAAAAGAAAATTTACTTTGATGATCGAGTTCAGAAGGCAGGAAATGATAGTAAAAAACTATGGAACATTTTAAATCAGTTGACGGGTAAGAAAAACAAAATCAACCCGTCCTTTCTTGAGGTAGACAATAAATTTACAACAAAGCCTTTAGAGATTGCTAATTATATCAATGATTATTTTATAAACAAATTAGACAAGCTAAGAGAAAATATGCCTAATCTAAGTAATGTTAAATCTAACCTATTAATAAGAAATAATATTATGAAAAATAAAAACACTAGGTTCAAATTAGAAAAAGTAAGTACAAATAAGGTAAAAGAATTCCTCAAATCTTGTAAAGACAAACCCCCAGGTGTCGACAGCCTTGACAGCAGGCTTCTTAAACTAGCAGCTGACTTTATTGCTCCTGTTTTAGCCCACATTATAAACCTCAGTTTTACTTGCAGTACTTGCCCACAAGCGTGGAAACAAGCTAAAATTATTCCATTGCCAAAAAATAAGAAACTCCCATTCTCGACTTCAAATAGTCGACCCATAAGTATTCTACCTGTGTTAGGAAAAATTACAGAGTCTATTGTACATGATCAAATCATTAACTACTTCTCTTCGAACAACTTAATCAATGATTTTCAACACGCATACAGAAAGAGTCACTCCACTGCTACGGCGCTGACTCACATGTCTGATGATTGGCTCAGAGAGACTGAAAAGCAGAATATAGTTGGTACGGTGTTTCTTGATTTCTCTGCTGCTTTTGATATCATTGACCATGATTTGTTGTTAGAAAAACTTGCTTGTTATGGTTTTGAGCAATCAGCGCTCACTTGGTTTTACAGCTATCTATCTAATAGAACACAGACAGTGTTTTTTAATGGCACCTTCTCAAGTACCAGAAGTGTAACATGTGGCGTGCCACAAGGGAGCTGCCTAGGTCCATTACTGTTCACAATTTTCACGAATGATTTGCCATATATTTTAGATAAAGCTAATGTAGTGATGTACGCTGATGATTCTACCATATACACATCAGCACGCACATGCAGAGAATTGGAAACGGTTTTAAATATTGAACTGCAAAATGTAGTTGACTGGGTAATATCAAATAAGCTAGTGTTAAATGCTACGAAAACTAACTGTATGATTATTGGCTCCAGTCGTACTATTAATAAAAATCCTGTATTAAACATTAAAATCAATGACATTACAATTAATCAAGTACATGAGACCAAACTGCTGGGTGTAATGGTAGACTCAAAATTATCATGGAAAAAACATATAAATAATATTATTGTAAAAATGGGTAGGGGTATATCTATTATTAGAAGACATGCAAGGTTCCTAAGTTGTACGACAATGAATTATGCTATTAAAGCACTAATATTAACATACCTCGACTATTGCCCAGCGGTTTGGTCGAATGTCACAGGAGAAATGATAAATAAATTACAACTTATTCAAAATAGAGCTGCTCGTATTGCACTTAAGTGCAACTATAGAACAAATATCATTACAATGCATAAAAATCTAAACTGGCTAATGGTCAAAGACAGACTTTTATACTCTCTGATCATTTTCACCAGAAATATTATTGTCACTAAGTCACCGTGCATCTTGTTCAGGAATCTCTCTTTTAGTACAGAAAATCATAGATACATAACCAGACATGCTGTGGTAGGAAACTTCACATTACCTACAGCGAGAACAAACGCCATTAAAAACACTGTCATCTTTAGGGGTATGAAAGGATGGAATTTATTACCCAATCATATAAAACTCACCCCAAATGTAGGTCATTTCAAAAGACTCGTAAAACTGCATCTAAGTATATAATATATATATATAATAATATAAGAATATTGTATGTGTATATGCATTGTTGTATGTGTAAGTATGTATATGTGTATGTGTATGTATACGTGCATATATATAGATATATATAATACATAGATGAGATGGACACATTTGTGAACCTTTATATATATAGCCCATCTCTTTTTACATGTGTGTAGACTAAGTGGGATCTGACTGATATATAAATCACACTGAAAGTGTTTTTTTGTTTTGTTTTGGACTTTTTGTTCTTCTTTATTTTTATTTTATCTGTTTTATACTGTTTTTTTTTTGTTTTTTTTTTCCCCTTTATATACTAGGAATCTTGTGCCTTATTTATTATGTATGTAATTTTTGGGTGGACCCCAGGAAGAGTAGCTGCAGCTCTGCGCAGCTAATGGGGATCCTAATAATAAATAAAATAAATAAATAAATACACCAGGGGGTGCTCTGAGTGTAACCAAATGTGGGCAGGTGCATTCAGGGGCAGGTAATCAGCACAAATGCTAAGTTTCGAGCAAATTGGCCAATGTCAATGTAAAATATGGCATTTCCTGTTTCCACAAGGGGGCTCAATAGAGACATTTTGCTCCCACCATGGGCGAGGCCCCTATCAGATTTAACAGCTTGCCATCCTTGACCTGTCTATCAATTTATATGAAGATACGAGTTAAGTAAAGACATCAAAAACCCAAACGTATTTTCATAGCAAGGTATCCATCTTCTCTGTGTTGCCACACTAACACCATTACTTGCAGCCTCACAGCATTCATATGTAGCTGCACCAACTTGTTCTGCATGTTTTAGAAGGGGAATGAAGTGACGGGCTCAACTATGTGTCATCAGTACATGTTACAGTAAAAATTGGACACTTCCTGTTAACCGCCAGGAGGCGCTATTTGTAAAGTGGGAAGTTATTACATCGTGAGGTTCAGGGAGGAGCTGTCATCATTTTCAGCAAGATTGAAGATTCTATGGTGAAGTCTGTAGGCATGAGAGCATTTTGAAATTTTTTTGGGGAATCGCCAAGTTTTGTCACGCCCTAGCAGCCACGCCCTTTGACCGACAGACATGCAGAGCACAACTTTTGATCAAGCTAGTCTCTAGATGATCTGTACCAAATTGGAAGTCAATCGGTCAAAAATCCTAGAAGGAGTTTGTTTTAAAATTGAAAAATGCAAATAAAAATGGCCGACTTCCTGTTGGGTGTAGGCAATGGGTCCAGGAGGCTTTTTTGTAGCTTTCGGGTGATACACACATTTACTGAATTTCATAAGTCTACATAAAACAGACACATTAAAAATGTCAAAAAGAGGATATTTTGTGCTGCCACTAGGGGGCGTTATGGTTGTTAATTAAGATTGACATTTTGTTTTGTTCAAGGCGGGACCCTGATCAATCCTGTCAAGTTTCATATCACCTCGACATTTTATAGTGGAGTTACAGCAATTCGTTTTCAAGACACCTTGAACTTCCACCTTCCGTGGAAACTCACCATTGTTCTTACTACTTCATCAACAACCTGTTTACTATTTCTCTCACTATGTTTAAGATACTGTGATACAACTGTGATCAGTTGTCAAAGAGCTGTACTGCAAAGATTAAAACGTGTTTTTCATATGCCACTAGGGGGAGCTTCACCTGTTGGTAAAAATTTGCATATGAATGTGTTCAGGGCCGGACCCTGATCGAAGGTACAAGGTTTCGTAAAAATCGGAGGATGTGAAGCCGAGTTATGGCAACTTCCTGTTTCATGGCGAATGGTCAATTTTCGCCAGGCCACCACGGCCACGCCCTTTGACGAAAACTCTGGCTTTTAATAACTTTTGATCACCATCTTGTCTAGATTGGCGTGACACTGTCAGAAATCAAAAATATTCAAAGCTGTCGGACGAGTTTGATCAAATGCAACATGTGCCAAATCGCCAAAAATGACCACTAAATCCAAAATGGCCGACTTCCTGTGGGGTTTAGTCACCAAGAGGCTTTTTTGTAGGTCTAAGTGTGATAGATGTATGTACCAAATTTCATACACCTTGGTGAAAGTTGCTGGCGGGGCTGTTTTTTAGAATGCGCTAGCTGTTTAGGGGTCGCTAGCGAGCCAATTTGCCCCGCCCATATCCAAAAACCTTAAAATACGTAAATTTTCACCACGACTGATATGTCTGCAAAGTTTAATGAGTTTAAGTATGATAAAGCTCCCAAATAAGCGATTTACTTTGGTCAGAAAGAATACAAATAATTCCTTCAGTTTCAGTTTCAATAGGGTCCTCACACTGAGGTGCTCGGGCCCTAATTATGTCACGTGAACTGTATGCGATACCCTCAAACCTGTGTTGCCACAGTGTGGGTATGGGAATAATAACTGCCAGGGACAAGAAAAAAATTTTATTTAACTATGCATTTTTCTATTGCGAGCACAAGTTAATAACCCATTCAAACCACATGTTTGTGTCTCCTATTATTAACGAGCTTGTGCTTGTTTCTAAAAAGTGCGCATAAGATTTTCTTGGCTGACATTTAAATTGGTGTTCCGTGGTAGTAGTACATGTACCAAAGTGAACCTCCCCTTTTACTTAAATATTTGAAAAAGTCATGATAATGACAGAGGAACAATTGGGTTTTTAAATTGTGGCAGTGTTAACAAGGAAGAGGAAAGTGACGGTGCTTGTATGTAAACAGAAGGGCAGTAAAGTTCTTTGAAGGTGTAATGGTGCGATCAGGAACCAGTCGCGAGAACCAGGCAATGCAGTAGAACTTGCTTTATTAAAAGGGGGAGGACCCCCGTAGGGCAGAAGGCAAAAGTACAAAGTCCAAACTCCAAAAATCAAAATCCATTTGGGCAAAAAAATAGAATCGGAAACCAGGGCAGCAATCACAATTGTAGTTGGACAGAAATGGGTCTGGTTTACAGGTACAGGAATGTCATAGAAGCAAAACCAGAATCCAATGGGCGTAATCCGAATCGTAACCAGGGCAGCAAACAAAGATCTCGTGGTCGGGCAGGAAAAGGTCAAAACTCACAGATGCAAGAATAATCCAAAATCACAAAGGCAAAAATCAAAATGTCGGGCAGTACAGTCAGAAAGATAAACACTGAGTAATCAAGGCGAAAAGAAACGTGGCACAAGAAGCCTAGGAAAACGATCTGACAAAGGGAGTGAATCAAACAGACATCTTGTATACATCCGGGGAGAACACATGACCAGGGAGAACAGGTGCAATCAATGGTAACAGTCAGGGAGTGGCACATGAGGAATAAACTAATTACATGAATTTGGCCGTAGCCAAAACGCAGACAGGGATCTCAAGACAAACCTATGAACAGAATAACAGCTCCGGTCAAGGAGTACTAAAGTCTATAGATTAGAGAAAGGAAAGCACAAAGTATTTGTGGAGATCCACAGAAAATCGCAGCAGAGACAATTAGGGAAAGGCAAGGAGGCGGAGACTAGAATTGGGTGACTGCTGAGAGATCGTTAGTCAATTAGTAAGTGCAGATATACAATCCCGAGTGCTTGTTAGTAAGTTAGTCAAAACATACAAGGTTAGTGTGGGCTAGTAATTAGCGAAAACAATAAACAGTTAGTATGTGTTAGTAAGATAGTAAAGTAAGAGGAAGGAAGAACACAAGATAATGAAAGAAGATTGAAACCCAGAAACCAATAAGTCACCCGAATGAATGGCACGCAAGACAAGGGACCGTGAGTAAAGATACACACATGACAAGACAGGGGAGACAAAGTGCAAAGCATGGAAAATAAACATGGAAAGGGAGACTATGAAACTAAAACATGAAAATAATAAACCAGAATCCTAAATACCAATAACACAATACATAATTCTAAGAATGGTCAGATGTAGCAGAGGTCACTAAACATAAGAATCAAACTAAACATGGCAAGGCCAGGCACAGAACTTGAACATGGAAATACAAGGCATGAGCATGGTCAAGGCAGAATCACAATAGAAGGCTCCATTTAAATAAGCAGCAAATACGTCTCTTACAAACTAAACAAACTCCAACACTAACCCAGAAAGTGTGAGCGGATCCATTTAGATGTATTTATGTTCATAAATCACGCCACCTACTCGAACCACTTCCTGAACCAGCGAGGCTCCCAACGCTATGTTACATCCCTCGCTCTTAAAGATACAAGCCTCGATACGCGCTTCACTAAACAATTCCTAGATTTCTTGACACATGCTCCGAAGTATCGGCACAGTAGGCTACGTTCCATCACTACTTCTTACTTTTTCCACTACAAGAGTGCCTTAGACTCTTTTTCGTATTTTTGTTACATTCTTTGCCCCTTTCCTAGGAGCACCAGGAGCCTGTCTCACGAAGCTGGATTAACATACGCGGGGTTCCCCTCAGTTATCCAGCTGCAATTAACCGGACATCTAGGCCTTGGGCCATGGGGGTCAGGGGTACCACTTGGGGGCACAAAGCACCACTTGGCCCACCAAAAGCTAGCCCCAAAGCATAACAGAAAATGCTTGATGGACTTGCCAGGGAGGTAGCTTTTAGGATCTGTGGCCATTTTTAACCGCCATTGCCGGAAATCACAAATACCTCGATATAACAAGATCTATGTATGACATTGATATGCTACTGGTGTCTAACCCTATGTTTGTATGGTTGATACATCCAACTAAACAAAAATTAATGGAAATATTCACAAATATATTGCCTAATTACACAATATTAGCAAAATATTATTTTCCGGTTTGACAGTTTTACGCTTACACTTACCTTTTTCAGTTCTTCAGAAGCCCCATGTGCTGTGCACGTCAAATTTTGTTGCTAAATTTAGAAAAAGCATAAAAAGCATAACAGAAAATGCATGATGGACTTGCCAGGGAGGTAGCTTTTAGAATCTGCGGCAAAAAAGCACTGTGGTTCTAAAGTGTGGTTATGGTGTTCTATAGTACATTTCACCAGCTATGGTATTACAATAGTTTTTTTCTTTAGTGTTATTTTATTAGCTATGGTAGCCCTACAATATCTCAATAATAATACTAAAATCACTGAAGTGCTGTCTAAAAACAATACAATTAGAATAGTAATACTATAGTTTTTTGGTGGTAAATTTTATGGTATTCCAATTGTGTTTTTTTTTTTGTAAAGAAGAGTAGAAAGGTGAGAGTCCAGGGGGAGAGGATCCACTTTTACAACTACACATTTGCACTTCATCACTTTGTCTGTCCTTTTTTCAATAGAAAATCGTGGGTGCATTGGCAAAACTAGTTTTATGTGAAATAAGGCCTCTGTAATACCATGACACAACTTTTACTAACTAATCCAGATATGGGTAAGAAACTACAGATGGTGATCCTTCATTTGAGACCAAGGTCATGTTTCTAGACCAAGGGGGTCATGTGCAATCAGGCTTTATGTAGAGCTTTATTTAGAGTATCCAAAGGTCCTTTTGGAGTCTCTAAATGGACACTCTGCAAAACACATGAGTACTCCCACACAAAAATGGCTCTCTAAGGGTCATAGTTCATTTTATAGTCATTTCATTTGACACTTAGCTTCAAAAGACCTGGGAGTGGGCCAGAGTTGTGTTTCCATGGGGAAATAAGTGACCTAGAGTGTTGTAATGGGGTCATTTCCAGAGATGTAAAAATCTGCATAGAAGAAAAAACAAAATTCTACCCTCTGTCCCTCTTTGACAGTAATTCACCGGGTTATTTTGACAATTCCTAGAATTTCTACAAGGTCTCAGGTTTCAAAGGAGGTCAGGCATTTGATGATAGGCCAAAGTATGTGGACACAGTAACCTATTAAACAGATGCTGTCCCATTTTGAGAAAAAACAGAAACATAGTGGGTTTGGGGAAAGGGTTAAACAAGTGCTACCTCTTGGTATTTTTGTGAATATGTCAAAGCAGTTTTTAGTCCAGATATTAGCTTGCAGGGGATTAATTAGCTAAAATACTTAACACACTTAAACGCTGTTCTATGATACAAGTTTTGCTTAACTCTTTTAAACTTGTTTTGTATGATTTTTCACTGGTAAATGACTATAACTGGCTATATTGTACTTGGTCATGTTTATTCTTAGTATCTAACATTATATCAGCCTTGGAAGTAATATAATTGCACAGAGTTTGGGTAGTGGAAAAAATACAGTCCCGCGTATCATTTTGCGAATGTCGCCAGCATACAGCGATAGAGTACATTTACAAAATTGGCTGTAGGAAAGTAAAGCTACCAGATACAGATGTCAATCAAGCAGTTTTGTGATCCTGAGATGATGTAGGACATGTGGTCCAAAGGACTTTTTGTGCCCCCAACTGGTACCAAATAGTGAAATATGGGCCCTTGGCCCAAGGCCAAATCCGCGGTCTTGATTATCGGTCTAACGCCGGTTATCAACTCGTAAAGTGAACCCACGAGTTTCCAATCTAGATCTGTGCTCGTGCACATAAAAGGGGCGGTGTTAACTCCATTTGACCAATTGCGCACCATGGAGAAGCCGCAGAGAGCAACTTATTTCTCGACGGAGGAGCAAACAATAATTCTTAGGATGTATTAAGAATATAAAGACATCATTCAGGCAGAAAGCAACACTGTTGCAGTCGCCAGAAGCCGCAAGGAATCTTGGCAAAAAATTGCCGACTCTGTCAATGTGGAAATTACAGGGATTGTAGCCTAATATTAAATCACCACCGTGTGTGTCTCTCAAATGTCTGTGCCTGTTTTGATTTTCTTTTATTCTTTTTCACAATTTAACCTCATCATTTCAGTTGCAACCCCAGTGGAGCCAAAAGGACTTCGGAGCAAGTAAACAATAAATACAAGAACACAGTTCAAAGTGGTCAGTAAGTTAATAATATATTCCAGGCTTCATAAATGATGTAAACAATATACATACATTGTCTATAATAGTTTACACCAGAGCAGTAGAATGTACTGATGTTTTAGAATTTATACTACATTTTGTTTGGATGATTGGAATTGTAAATGGCAAGCTTTCCTTTGCAAGGTAACGTTGTGACTTTTAAATGAGATGTTCCTTTAATGAGTATGTGTGCTTGCTGATGCAGTTTTGTAGAAAAATGGACGAAACTCCGAACTTTATCATGGAGAAAAGGCATGTTTTTGGTTTGGAGAGATGATGTCTGTTGATGACCATCCGTGCCTTCATTGATAAACTCGTGCCAAATTCCACCAGAAAATCATTCATTCATGTTGAACTTCATCAGTCAAAAGCTGATTTGTGTTTAATATATGATTGGACTGTGCGTAATTTTGAAAGCTCTGACAGCTTAGGGAACCACCTGGACAACTAACTATTTTATTTGGAGTTTAAATTGGTATGATTCTGCTCAGTTTGCCATGTTTTTGATGTTCTGTCTGATCTCAGTATTGACTGACCATGCCATGGATTATGTATTGTGATTTGGTTACTTAGATTTGTTCATGTATTTTCTAGTTTAATTTTTCCATGTTTTGTATTTTACCACAGTTTCATTCCGGTCCATGTTTTTGTTTCTGCCATGCATTGCGCTTTGTCTCCCCATCTGGTCTCTTGTCTTGTCATTGCACACAGCTCCAGTATTGCGTGCCACTCCTTCGGGTGATTTAATGGTTTCTGGATTTCAACCATTCCTTCCAATCTTGTTTACTTCCTTCGCCTTGTTTTTTCTATATTACTAACCCATACTAACAGTTTGTTATTTTTGCTAGAGTTACTAACACAAACTAACATTGTATATAAGACTAACTTACTAATGAGCACTAAGGGATTGTATAACTGCACTTACTAATTGACTAACAAGCTCTCAGCACTCGCCCTGTTCTAATCTCCACCTCTTGTCTCTCCCTAATCTTCTCTGCTGCGTTTCTGTGGATTCTCCACACCAGCTCACACTGTCCTTTCTCTTATTATCTATGCACGTTAGAACTCCTTGACCGGAGCTGTATATCTGTCTATAGGATTGTCTCGTGATCCCTGTCTGCGTTTTGGCTGTTGCCTATTTCATGTGATTAGGTTCTTCCTTATGTTCCCTTCTCTGTAATCAGTCTGACTTCCTCCACCTGTGTTGTGTTAAGCATGTGACTTCCCGTAAGTGTATATTAGGAGTCTTTTCACAGCACTTCCTTGTCAGAATGTTTCTCTTGTTTACCTGTGCTGCTATTGTCTTCGCCTTGTACTCATAGTGTTACTCTTCTAATTGGACGGTCCGACTTACGATTTTTGGCTCTGCTCTTTGGTACTATTGTCTGCATCTGTTTGCGAACCCTTTTTGCCCGACTACGAGTTTTGTGATGGCTGCCCTGGTTTTCGACTCTGTTTTCACCCACTGGATTTTGGCTTTTGCTTCTCTGACATACCTGTACCTGTGTATTGAACCTATTTTTGCCCGACCACGAGTATTGATTGGTGCGCTGTTTACGGTTCTGGATTTCGCCCTTAGGATTCTGATTTTTGGATTGTGGACATTGTACCATTGCCTGCTCTGTTGGGGGTCTCCCCCATTCAGAAAAAGCCTCCAAATTTTAATTTTTTGTACTCTCTGGTGCTTGTTTGTTGTTCCTATACATAATCCTGACATAAATGGTAGATAATGTTAAGATCATTTAAAGAGAATCATTGTCAGATGATGTGCACTTGTGCTCAAGGAGTTTATGATCCCAGAAATCTATTGATTTACCTCCCATGTTATGGTTTTTCGTCATGCTCATGTTCTTGTTCTGTGTCCATGATTTTGTCTTTCATTTATTCTTTTTGGTTATTGTAATGCTCAGGTTTTTAGTTCATTCCATTGCACTGGTCTCCCCTGTGTTGTGATCTTGTTGGTTCAGTCCGTCTTCCCTGTCTGCGTGCTCACTGACTTCGGGTGATTTAAATTAATTCCGGTGTTTAAAATATTCCTTCGAATCTCATTTTCTTCCTTCGCCCTTCTGTTCTGATTACTAACAAGACTAACATTTGTAATTTGTATTTTCTAACACAACTAATCTATGTATATAGGATTACTAACTTACTAATGAGCACTCTAGTTTAATTTGTAAAGTTGCACCGCTACTAATTTAGACTAATTACCCCTCCGCAATCGCCCTGTTCTATACTCCGCCCCTTTGTCTGTCTCTGTCCTCTCCTGAACTTCAGTGAGAATCTCTTGCACGTGCTTAATCACTCTCCTGCACTTGTTATCTGTGCACATAGAACTCCTGGACCGGAGCTGTTCGACTGTCATTGGCTGTGTGATTCCTGTTCGTATTTTGTCTTTTGCCAATTTTCATGGTTAGGGCTTCCCTCATGTGATTCTCCCGATGTTATTAGCTTCATTCCCAACACCTAATTCCTGTATAGCATGTGACCTTCCCTGTGTGAATATTAGCAGTCTTTTCACTCACAGCTCTTGTCAGAACATTGATCAATACTACTTTGTGCAGAGTGCCTCGTATGTCATTGAATATGTCATTGAGTCTCTCGCTTTAACGTTCCTGTGCCGTAGTCAGCAAGCAAGTATTCAATAAAAGCGGACTGAAGAAATTAATTTGCAAAATTTAAGTCCTTGTGCAATAAGTTAGTCCGTTTCACATGCCTTTTGGTTGATTTCCCCACTAGTGACACGGAAATCGATTATGACTCTTTAATTCTCACGCCTGTCTTTACTGAGGGATTGGAAGCAATGTAATTGCATAAAGACGTGTATGCAAATGATTTTGAAGGGGAGGAAACGGAATAAGAGTGAGGGGGCAGTAAGATACAGGTGACATCATATGTATCCGTTGTTCAGATTGGCCCAATTTCTGGCAGTCATTTTTCAAAGAGGAATTTCTACGAAACAAAGATGTTCAGAATGTCCAGCACTTTTCATATGTTCTTGAATGCAGGTAGACTACTGTTATTCAACATAGACAAGGTAAAAATGGTTTTTGATTCTATGTCACCTTTAAGTTCAGCCCATCTTCAGTTCCATATTTCTATACAGTAGATGACTTTCATGCACAATGCACATATGCGTCCACCCCCAATGAAACTCAAAAGAAGATGAAAAATCCTCTACCCTGAAACCAAGGAGGAAAAGAGTGGTTTGGCGCAAGATTTAAAGTAGATTACGTTTTGTTGTTTTTTGAATATTTCAGTTGCATAGCTTTCAGTTCACATTTTAAATTGTGAATGAATGGTTTGGAAAAATGCATTGTGATGTGGCGGTGAGAGTGAAAAAGAAAGGAAAAAAGGAAGTAATTATGAAAACGAAGAAGAAACATTTGTTTGAGGAATCAAGGCGGATGTAAAGGATAGTGAAGCAAACTGTATCTTTAGCAACGCTTGAGTGATTGGGAATTTTGTGAGAAAAGAAATTGGAGACGTGAAAGCATTGAGGGTGTTATAGGGAGGATTAGTGATTGTAGAATGTCGCACAATGAAGCAGCCGGCGTAAGCATTGAAAACGAAAGAATATGATCTCACATGTGTAATTAGTTTTCCTTTGAGGAAATAAACAGCCACTAAGGATGTGATCAGTGGCGTTCCTTTGTTCATTGAATTAGATGATTGTTTTGAAGGTGGATGGAGTGTGTGAGGTAAAGCAGCTGAAGAGTTATAGGTGCAAAAACGTTGATCAGTGCTACTGGAGTTCAGTGAGAGTGTTTGAAAGTGCTCCTCTACTTCATTCAATCTGCTCCAACTGCTTGGCTGAAGCTAAGCAGATGTGGGCTTAGTTAATACTTGGATGGGAGGCCACCTGAGAAAATTAAGTTGCTGCTGGAAGAGGTGTTGGTGGACCAGTTGGTTGCAATCTTCCCTCTGGTGGAATAATCCCCAATGCCCCAGTGCAGTGATGGGGACACTGTGCTGAAGGAGACGCTGTCTTTCGGATGAGACGTTAAACCGAGGTCATGACTAACAGTGGTCATTAAAGATACTACGATGCTTATCGATAAGAGTAGGGGGATCCCTGGTGTGATAGCTAAATTCCCAACCTGGATCTTTCTACCTGCCTCCAAATCATCCCCTGATCATATTGGCGATGCAATTTGTCCTCTCCCTCTCCACCTCCATCTCCATCTCCCTCTCAGTGGGACTTCCCTGGTTAAATGAAGGTAAAATAAAGGTCAAATAGAATAAAATAAATTCTGCTTTGTTCCTGGTGTCAGGAGTTTGGGCACGTGGCAGCTGTCTGTAGAAGACAGATGCACAGGTGTAGAAGGTTTGGGCAGGAGGGGTGTATAGAGGATGAGCGCAGAATGGCAAAACCATGCTTTCACTGTGGGGGAAATCATGAGATGTGCTCAGTGCCATGTGAAAGAAGGAAAATGGAAAGAGAGGTGGAATGGACAAGTGCACGGGGTAAAATTTCATATGCGGAAGCAACTAAAAGAGTCGTGTGCATTAAGGAAATGATGGGGAAAGGGCAGACTGGAGTGCAGCCAGTGGAAAAGAAACATGAGGAAGATGAGATTAGGATGGCAGACAAAGTTTTTTAGCCCACTTGGCCAAAAGGCCCAAGGGGCTTATGGTGTGGTCGGGGTCTTTAGTGGTGGTCTGTCTTGCATGCTTGCGTCCGTGTGTGTGTAAACTTTTGTCTTGTCTATGCTCTAGCATCTTCGGTTTTTGCCCAATCCTTTTCCTATTTCATATGTGTTTATATGGTCATAAGGTCTACACCAAGTTCGATTTTGAGCCGAATAAGACCGATACTTTGGCCAGTAGGGGGCGTTCCATTTTGGCCATGTATTTCAATGGTCCTAAACTGTGCTTGGGAGAGGGAAAGTAAAACAGAAAGAATCAAGATGATGGATGCAGAGAGGGAGATTTTGGGTGTGTTGGATGTTAAGAAGGAAGATATACAGAGAATATTGGAGAGAGGATTTGTTGGTGGTCGACTCGAAAGAAGAGAGGACACGCAGAAAGCTCTAGTGAAATATTTGAAGGAGATAAGGATATATAATAGGATTTAGTGACAAGATTTTTTAAGAAAAGCACCTCAACAGAATACAGTACGCAATTCAGTACAGTTGATGGCGGTATGCACCTATGAAAGATATGAACAAACAAATATTAACTGAAGACGAAGAAGAAGAAAGTCCTACCCTCTGACGTCAAACCGTAGTCACATGTTAAGGGCCACAAGTCGTCAACGCCTCAAGTCGCGGTTGAAGCTGTGGCGCGTGTAGCCATTTTCCCATTCGTTGTTGCGCCAGGTGAGTGAGAGGTGGTATTTTCTATTATTCTCACCATTTGTGGTTTGGGCTACCTGCAGTATATCTTAACGTGTGCCATTGTAACACAGTAATGAATAACGTATAAAAGTCACTAGCGGACTGCATTTGATACATTGTGAATAGAAAAAGTTTCGCTTTGCTTTAAAGGCGGTAAGCGAGCTAACGTGTGTGCTGTAGTCTTTTCGGAAGTACGTTAACCGTAGGTAACGTTAGGCTGTCCTTTCCTCTTATTTTCATTAACTGGCATTCGGTTGCTGATATGTTTAGTATAAGTGATGCATAACAGTCTCTGTGGTATATTTGACAACAAACTAAATTTTTGCTTGTCGTTCGTATTCTGGTGACCATTTAAAAGTTTGCTATCGTCGGCTAGCTGCGTTTTGAAAATTCTGCATTTAACGTTACTCATGTCTTCAACCTTTATCCCATAATGAAAAACGTTAACTTCTCAAGATGCGACCAAGGAAGTGACCAACGAGCCAGCTAGGAGTATTGGTCGTTAGTTTAACGTTGGTGATCACATTTTCAACTTCGATTTATAGAGGTGCTGATCCCGTGGCTTTACAGTGTTCGTCACAGGTCGCCCTACCCGTCTTTATGGCGCCGGTATGATCTGACGGTTAAGTTACTTGTCAGTTTAAGTGAATGAAGTTCTGAGCAGGGGCGTATGGCGTGGAAATCTCTGGAACATTACGCTGTGGAATTAAAAGTTGCGTAAAGGCAGTAGGCCGCAGCACTGGATCTTTCTGAATCGCTGCTGCTCAGTTCGTCATCACCGTCACTTTCTCTTCCCGCTTACTGCCCTAAGGAGGTACGCTGTTACATTCACGTTACCTGTGCTGCTCGCTATATAGACCGTGTATAAGCTTGAACGTTACCTCTTACGTTGATGTCCTAAGAGGGTCCGATAGGATTTGATGCGCTCGTTGATGACTCAAAACAAGTCCAAAATAATGTGTTGCGCTCACACAGTGAGAGTACACATCATTCGTAGCGCATTGATATTAATGATCATGTGAAATTTCAGCAGCGGTGCTGCTGAATGAATGTAAGGGAAACACTACTGATTGCTTACATTACTTTGTTTACTGTTGTAGCTCTGCATTCAAAAATGTACATCTTTTTATTCATGTGACCTGATAAGAGTTCATTGTGTCTTCCCACAAGACACTATTTGCCTCAATACCTTACCTTTACCCTTACCAAAGGTAAGCATTAAACATTGGCACAATTTAGGGCCTTTTATAATCTCACATTCTTGGCCAAACCCCCCTGAGAATGCACCAGATTTGACCATTTTTAAAAAATTTTCCGGGGGGGATGCCCCTGGAGGGACTTGGCGCCTTCAACGCTTGTCGCTTCACCCATGCCAAAATATGTTCAGTCAAAAAAAATTTTTCCACTTGCGCCCATGTAAACATATTCTGATGGAATTCTGAATATAAAACTGTATTGTTGTTCATTTTAGAACACCTTACTGCTATGGCTCAAGAAACGGCAATAGAATTTACTTTGAAACCTGGTCAGAAATGGTGCAGCAATTGTTGCCATTATTGCAAGCATGGAAATGAGAGAGACCACACTGCAGCACCTGATGAGCCAGTGCCCAGTACCAGTACTGATGAAGCATATGTTGATGATTTGATTCTTCGGGAGCAGCTCAATGTTGGTGCAACTAATTTAGACCGTTCACCCTAAAAACCAGTGAGTGACAAAGACAAGGTTGGATACATTAAAGAGCCGTGGATAACTCAGAGTGGCGCCACTCATTGATTTTGTTGCTAGAGTGGTCATGTGGTTCATGGGGAAGCGCTATAGTTCCAAACAAATGCCACGATGTCTTGATCCCCTACGGGACAGCAGCGATTGCGTTACTGAAAGTTAAATGCTAAATGAAACGGCACACAAACGGCCGCACTCGCATTTCTCTTAATTAGATTGTAGAATGTAATTCATTTTCAAATTGACACCAATGGTATTAACAGTGAATTAACGGTAAGCCTACTTGGCACAATAAAATGAGCACAGAAAAGTAACATACTAACTAAAGACTAACCACAGCCACCACATCTCTTCAGGAGTAAATCTTTTAAAACTCCAATTATTTGCGAAATACAACATGGCATATAATACAGCTAGCTGACTACAGCAAGATCGCTAGAAGCTAACCGCGCCTGGCATGACAAATGCAAATTGACAGATCCATTTTCTTAATGGCGAGCTAAAACATGATAGGTGACACTTAGGTCGTCAACGTCCTAACTTTCGGTTTCATCCAGTTTTATCAATAACAAGCGGTTTTAATCCGAAATGGTTCTTGAGAGCTAAACTGAGTTAGAAACTCCGCAATAGTTTGTGATTAAACCTAAAACAGCTGATCATGCTAGGCTAGGTAAGAGCATGTCAAAATTGTCAAACTAACTTTTAAACAAAAAAAAACTTAACTGAAACCAGTCATAGGCACCTCATCCCATCATTTACCATTGTGATTTATATCGGTTTTGTGAGAAATAGAAACTCCATAGAATTCATGATTGAATTCCCACAGCTGACCAAGCTAAACTGTAAGCAAAGAAAATGAGCTTAAATTAGGCTATCAGAACTTCCTCAGACTTAAATTGCATATATCGTCGTGCTGAACATGCATAATTGGAGATCATAAATGATTTCATGACCACTGATATGCTGTATACATTTCGTGATTCATAAGACTTCAAGATTTTATTACTTGCCGTCGAAGTTGGTTGATGTCTCAATGGAAGTGAATCGGTCTGAAGCTGCGAGAATCCTCTTTTGGAACTACCGGAAGTTCTCAGACCCCGGAAGTGCGCCGCCATTTTTTTGTACATGAATCAATGGGAGTGGCATAACACTGAGATCATCAATGACTCTGCATTAGACGCAAAGTGAAGTCTATGGAAATGACCACAAAGTCCAAGTTTAGGGTAAAAATTGTCAAATTTTATAGTTTTAAAAACGGAACTAAATCTGATACTACGAATGAAACTTCAAGTGCTTTATCCTTAAATTTGTGCCAATACATGGTAAAAATTTCAAGGCTGTCATTCACTGTCATCCAGTAGTTTTTGGAGGTGAAATATGGGTTAGTTTTTGGAAAAACGTACAGGGCTGTAACTACGAAAGTTGCTTATACTGTACATGTATAAATCGGTTAAGCGCAGACTAAAATTTGCGCTTCACTTTAGTCACAAACTATGAAGCGGTTTTAGGTTAACACACGGACAACAAAATAAACCGCGATCAAAGACTGTCTAAAATGAACAATGGAAACCCTTAAACATGGGAGGGGGGTAGTTTTGCATGCGTTTTACTGTCATTTCCTGCTTGTCGATCGCAGAGCGAGCATTATGAACGTGCTGCGAATACTTGAACTTGCTCAAGAGCAGGCAGATGAACATCAGAATGCTAATGGATTGCGTGACCCAGGGATATTCAGGGACAAGAGAAATCCATTGGAAGAGTACGAAGATACCGTTTTTAAAACGATTCCGCTTCTCCAAAAACACTTTCAATGAACTACTTCAGTTGCTGATACCAGAACTGGAACATCCAACACGATGAAGCAATCCTCTTCTAGCTGCATTACAGTTGGCGTGTGCATTGCGATTTTTCGCTTGTGGAATATTTCAGATTGTTGTAGGAGACACATCTGGGATCTCTCAACAAGCTTATGTGCATAGGGTTGCTGCTGCAATCTGTGCCAACTAGCCACAGTTTCTGCCATTCCCAGACGCTTTAAATGTAAAGCGACATGTCATGGATGGGCTTTGACATAGAGCTGGTTTCCCTAGAATTACAGGTGCTATAGCCGGTGTTCTGACAATTAGTGCTCCCTTGTCAAAGAATGCTACCGCAATGCAAAGCAATCGTAAAGTCTTTTTCGCCTTAATATTGCAATATGACTCAGTTTACAGTAGTAACTTTATTTGTAAGCTTATTATAACATAAGCAGATGTTATAATGAGTTGGATAAGTTTGTTTGAAGATATATGCCCACATATGCCATTATCATCTCATTTCTGCATTTTCGGAAAACCCATCATGTACAGGCAAACATATTTGGATTCTAGGTCAAAAGGCGCACTGGAAAAAAAATCTATTTTTATTTTTGAAGATGCTAAGATATGAGCGAAGAAACAGCCCGAGATTTTAGGTTTGCGCAAGCGCAGAACCGCAAGGCAGCATGATTTGATGGGTAGCAAAATTTGACAGAACACGAACGCATATCCCTGTTCGCAATCCAGCAGCCAATCAAATCCCATTTAAGAGATTGAACTGCGGACATCAAGGTTAGACGGGCATTGGTAGACACAGATAACTAATCAGCTGTTTAAAGTGTTTCATAGGGTGTGATTAAAACACACGTTTAGCTGGAAGCGTCTAAGTCACATTTATACACGTCTAAACACTACACACGGATAATAGATAGACACCTTTCGTAGTTACGGCCCATAATGTTCTAATTTAAATAGCCCACTGGAGCTGGAGGAAATGGTCATTTAAAACTTCTGACTGCTAGCAGACATGGATAAACATCAGTTAAGACATCATGAACAATTTCAGATTAAGAAATTAGCCATTCTCCCTCAGCAATACTGCAAAGGTACAGCATAATTTTGCAAAATCAGCTTTCTATTTTGGGTAGTCAGTAGATGACCAGGGACTGACCATGCACCTTTTTATAAAGCCAAAAATGAAAAATACAAATGGCCATATCTCAGCAACTACTGCATTTACTGGCCTGAAATTTTGCAAACATTCATTCTTTGGGTAGTCTCAACTGTGATTTTCCCCCCCTGAATTTTTAGAGACAGTGACCTGGGGCACTCCTCACATTCTGGATGATTAGGGATGCAATGACCTGTAAGGGGTGATAAAATTCAGCAGATTTTGAAAAAGGGGTTTGGTGGGAACTAGACAGAGTGGTTATTGGAATCTACAGGGAAGAGTGAATGGGTTTTTTCTCTTTCTTTCTTATTTATGATATACATTGAGAAACTGCAAATGTTCGTAGTTGGCGGTAATACACCTAAAGCTTCTCAACCGCAAAACGCCAAAACAAGGCTGCAGCTGGTTTGTGTGTCCGTGTGCACTGGCTGATTGTATTTTCACATCACAGCTAAACATTGTTAGTTACTGCAGTTATGTCATCATGAATTCTTTATTGTCTCTGGTATGACAGATGTTGACAGATGGCTAATTAATCTTTCTTTCCTGTTCAAGGAGGTGTATTGCCCACAGGTTTTAAACTCACCATGTCAGAACCCCAAGTTCAGTTTAAGGTAAGTTTCTCTAAGGGCTGTGTTTATGCTGTTTATTTTGAGATGATGGCTGGTGTCGTCTGGCTCCGCATTTTTCCTCTGTAATTTTTAACATGAGTGCAGTCGTGGCTTGGTGACAAGAGCTTTTGCTCTCATCCTTTGACACCTTGCTCATGTTCTTCACGGTGCAACTGTTTTGAGTCATTAGTTTGTTGCGAGTGCACTGAGGTCTGCATTTGTCAGCGTGAATATCTTTGGTCCTGATGAAATCCCTGACACTGTCCCCGCTCAGCTGGTGCTGGTGGGAGACGGAGGCACAGGGAAGACCACCTTTGTGAAACGACACTTAACTGGAGAGTTTGAGAAGAAGTACGTTGGTGAGTCTACCATCCGTCACTCATCTGTCCTCCACTCGTTTCATCCCATTCTTACACCTGTGGCTTTTGTTTCCAACCATCTCTGGGCAGTAAGCAATGGAGGGAAGGATTTGCTTTCTTTAATGCAGTTACTCTGTTATACAGTCAGTGTGCAGGGTGGTCCGACACCCCCTTGAGCGCCTGTACTAATGGGAGCCTCCCCTCCCTTTCCCCCACAGCCACCCTGGGAGTAGAGGTCCACCCGCTGCTCTTCCACACCAACAGAGGCCCAATCAGGTTCAATGTTTGGGACACGGCAGGGCAGGAGAAGTTTGGCGGGCTGAGAGATGGATATTACATACAGGGTATGGGAGAGTGTGTGGTATCTTTCTCCTGCTAGAGGTGTGTGTGTGTGAGATGAGTGTGTGTGTGAGATGAGTGTGTGTGTGTGATGAGTGTATTTGCTGTGTATTTTATTTGTTTAGTGTGTGAGAGAGTGTCTTCATATTTTTGTACATAGGAGTACATGAAAATGTATATGTGAGAGTCTGTGTGTTTGCATAAGACTGTATGTATACATGTGTATGAGTTGTGTGTACACATAGGAGTGTGAGTGTGTGGTGCGAGAGAGGATGTTTACATCCATGTATTGACTGCCCAGTTCTCTCCCTCCCTCTCTATTCCTCTCTCTTCAGCACAGTGTGCAGTCATCATGTTTGACGTGACTTCCAGGGTGACCTACAAGAATGTCCCCAACTGGCACAGGGACCTGGTGCGCGTGTGTGAGAACATTCCCATAGTGCTGTGTGGCAACAAGGTCGACATCAAGGATCGCAAGGTCAAGGCCAAGAGCATCGTCTTCCACCGAAAGAAGAACCTCCAGGTGCCTGACCCCTAACCTGTGATTTTCTTTGGCTTTATGTCTTCTGGGTCTGCACTGTGCTTTGGGATACATTGGGCCTTGGACTGGTGGAGCTAGGATGTTGCTCATTATGCTAACTTGAGCTTCCTCCTTCCTTGACGTGGAAATTATACCCCTCTGCACTTATGGAGGATTTCAATCCTTTAAATGCTCCTTGAGGAGAGGGGAGACTTCTTGAGGACCTCAGAGTGAGGAAACACAGGAGCATCCTACGTGAAATTCTAACTCCGCTTAAAGGGACATGATCTTACAGCAGGTCACACTCGATACCTGAATAAATACACAAAATCCATCATGTGGTGGACATTTTTTTACATGGGGTCTTCCTTTTCAAATTGTTTTAGATGTTTTTGAAAAGTTCTTGGGAAGCACCATGACGCTCCTAGATGTCGGTGCTTTTGAGGAAATGCTGCTAGTGTATTTCCGCATTACATTCATGGGTGCAAGACCTCTGGCTAGACTGATTTCTGTCAATGAATTCTTGTATCCGGCAAAGTCCGTTATTCAGCGCTGTGCAGGTGCGCAGTGGTGGTGGAAGAAAAATAATTACCTGCTTGTGCTCACTAAGTAACGTATCATCATGGAACCTCCCAGATTTCCCGTTGGAACACCTTTATGTTGCGGCCACTAGGGGGCAGTATTTCGAGGCTAGAAGTGTTCTCGATTGAGGACACTAATGATGAGGCTGAAGACTCATTTTGGTCAGTAAAAATGTGCAAAAGCATGGAGTTTAATTGCCTATCGCCATCGCATATCGCCTCTAGTCTATTTGGGACCATAATTTGCAAAAATGAACAAAATGATATACAAAAGGAGACTTTAAACTTCCGATAAATAACTCAAAATAATATGGAAAATCTTCATTGAAAAAATAAATCAGAAGGGGAAAGTAGGGTAATTTTCTCTGACTTCTATAGTATTGAACTTCTTTCTGCAACCACCGACGTCACCATCTGCTGGCCATTAAATAGAATGCCAATTTTAGATTGCAGCTTCGTCCATCTTTTTTTTTTTTTTTTTTTTTTTTTTTGAAACAGTTTATGGTACTGAGCTACTTCATTCTGATATGCTGTAATGAGTCACATACCCCTTTTCCACTGAGCTGGTTTCAATGCTGGTTCGGAGCCAGAGCCTGACTTGGCAGCAGTTCTTTGGTTTTCCACAGCCTAAGCACCAGCTCTTGGTTCTCAAAACTGGTGCCAGAGCGAGCACCAACTCCTTGCTGGTCCAGATAAAGCCCTGATTATGTGGGGGCGGAGTTTCGGTGACCATCCGGACTAGCGTGGTTGTGGAGGTTTTTGGAGCATTCTGCTCAGAGTAACCATTGTGATATATAAGCATATGTCTTATAAACGCATCATGCAGATATATTTCATTCTACATTTCTGTGCCGCTTACGTTTATATTAAGCATTACGAATAGAAGTTAGCTGGCTAGCTTGTGCGTTCGCAAATTACTGTTATTACCATTAGCGAGCTTGAATGGCATTTCAAAACGAAACTACATTAGATCATTCAAAGTTACGAAGCTGGAATGAAATGCGACAGTCACTCGTTTATTTATTATCTGTCTGCTTCCTTGGGAAAAGTAAAGATGGATGGCGTGTTCCTATTATATGCTGTATTTCTGCACAATCTTTCGGTATTAACATGCACGGACAATAGTGCAAGATAAGGCATGCGCCTTATATTGCTTTTTAATCTTTAATCTTAATCCAGTACAAGATCATAGCAATCTAATCAGCTACATTACTTTTCCCCGCTAAAAACGATAAAACCTGAGTGACAATGGTATTACTGAGCATAGAAACACAAGCATTATTTTTGTTTAAAATTTTTATTCGTGGTTTTCCGCAGTCCATACTGTATTTCTGTGTTGCCAGATGTTATGTGAGTGCTGTTGAGAGAGACAGATCTTGAACAAAGTTTATTTTCTCCCGATCTGTTGGTCTTAAATTACACTGACGTAATTGCGTGGCTCTGAGTTGGCTCCTCGGCGATGGAAAAGCAACCAGGGTTCTTAGGAGGTGCGTGGGTTGAACCAAATAAGCACTGTCACTAGCACCAGAACGGCACCAGCACTAGGATCTTTTTGGTGGGAAAGCGGTAACAGACATTTAAGGTTGAGCTTGCCGTGGTTCTTAAATTCAGTGAACGCGGACTTGCCAGCTTGCAAACAAACTAATGTTATATAATGGTTATGGAAAGGTACTCCATGCACGCTGGCTAGCTCGCTCATTTCACAAAAATAGCAGTGGAAAGATGGCAATTATACTGTGTTGCTGTATGTGGCATGTATGCAGAGCAGCCGGCGTAACGTCACTGCTAAGGGCCGAAAAAGAGACCGCTCTAATAAAATGGCGAGAATAGCCTGTTTGCTCGCACCCTTTGTTCGATATTTGAATTTCATGGGGGTGGAATCACCTTGTAAAGGGTAGAAGTTGAATGCATTGTTACCTGGGAATGACCGGGTTCCCGCGGGGTTTAAAAGTCTTAAAAGCATTGAATTTACGAATTTGGAAATACTACTTTGAAAAGACTTGTAAAGGTCTTGAATTTTAATATCTGGGTCTTAAAATTTTTGCTGTATGTACCTTCTCCATATCGCATTTCTCGTCAAAAGTTTCATTTGTCAACCACGATTGTTTTGATCTAATGACCTAAATAAAGAGCGGCGGGAACGCAATGCAGCCCAGAGGAAAATGCTCCGAACACGTCACTGAAGACCTCGTGCTACAGCACCACAGCAAAGACAGACACAGACCTCAAACAACAAGGCAAGCAGCATTGGTTAAGTTGTTTTTTAATTCATGCTTGGAATATGGGGAAATGTAAATTCAACAAAGCGTGGATGGATAAAATTTCTCTGTTATTGGTTAAAACCACAGATATTAAAAAAAAAAAAAAAAAACTAGAGCGGACAGTCTTCGTTTCTGTGGCAGCACTTGGCCGCCATCTTGTGTATGTATATCGGGGCAGACGGCCATTGGAAAATGCAGTAGAACTGGCCTAAATCTTTGTCATATAAAACGGAAACTCGTTCATACCGAACAACAGCTGATGTCCTGATTTTCTTTTTTCTGTAATGTTTATCCATGAAATAAATGATGAATATACCTGATTTTATATATCGGATTTTCGCTTACTTCGGACAAATTGTCCAGCCCCGTCACAATGCATTTCTGTTCAAAAGCACTGGTGTATACCGGGCAAGCTGGTTTGCACCATGCACATACACAGTCGCAAGAGAGTGAGCGACGAAATTAAGTTCCTACACTGTTATAAATTGACTGAATTTATCGCATTGTCTCCTTGTCATTTTAACTTTGAGGAGTCCTGCGCGCATTTAACAGTGGTTTATACTAAGCATGCACTGAACTCGGTGGTAAACTTATTGTAAAATTACAGTTAAAATAACTGGCAAAAGGTGGCAGTTAAATTACCTGGCAAAAAGCTTTCAGTTTATTAATTTATTATTAACAGTGTATTTGCAGAAACTAAAACTGGCGCGGTTTCATTTACATACTTTTGTTTTGAGACTTCTCCATTGATCCCAGTTGGGGAAACACGCAATATCATCCTGTTATCCATTGTGTCAGGGCAAAGACAGATTAAAGGAAGACAAGTAGGTATAAACACTTCAGAATGAAGTTGTTCCAATCGTAATACACAAAGCATACATATAAATTTATTGGCCACCGAAAATTTTCGGCCGAAAAGGCAAAAAAAATGCATTTTTGGTTTTCGGCCGAAAGACTTTTAACACCGAAACAATACGGCCGAAACAGAATGTTGTGATGAAGCAAGCAGAAACCGCGTCAGCACGCCCCTGTCAGTATGTTTTTAAATCAGGGGACGCGCGCCACCATCACCACGTTATGGCACTAAAGTCTGCGAGTGCTGAATTGCAGTTTCTGTTTGATACTGTCCTGATTCATAGGATAGCAGCTGGTGTTGTCCGATTTGGTTGCCCATTAAGTACATGCCACATAAAAACGCAAAGCAATGATATCTGTAAAAGGCATAGAGTATTCATAGAAAATGGCAATATATTCTCAAGGCATTTGTGTACCATCTGTATTCCATAATGTAACTAGACAACCCCTGAAAAAATATGGAATCACCAGACACGGATGTTAATTTACCTTTTTTCCTCCATCACAAAGAAGCAAATAACACGCATGATAAAACAAGTATTGTTTATTAGCTTGACATGCAGGCGTCATTTAACATTTCACTTTGAAAGTGAAGGGAAAAAATGTAGCAAACACGCAAATCGCGGGAGATAATTAGAATTTATCGCTTTACGATGCGTCATCTCATCTGTGATACTTTTTCCTCTCCTGAGAACAAAATGCTTCATCAGCACCATAACGTTATTCTCCGTGCAATTTTCGTAGAATAGGGGCAGCGTCATAAGGGAAATTGGGGAAGCATAATTGGACGCAACGCCGTTGCTTCTAATTTCGCTACGAACAGGATCGCGGACAAAGAAACGCATTTCATAAATGCAGCAGCTTCAGTGAATAAACGCAACCTTGTTTGAAAAGTAAGGCAACGCACAGCATATTTATCATGCTGCTTAAAACGACGCACGTTTCAAAACCACAATCTGAAGACGTGTTTCAGTGATGGAAAGTGAAGCCTGTTTCCTACCGATTATGCGGAAGTGAGTGGTCTTTCGCAGCCGATTCTCTCTGGCCAATCAGTGGGCTGCTGTTGTCGGCACGTAGCATATTTTACAATTTTTCAGCAGCCAGTAACAGACCAGCCAGTTATAGGCCTGTAGGTTATTCATGAGTGGAGCCAAGTTAAACATTTTATTAATTTTATTTTATATTGTATTCTGCTTTTTTGCAATGTCAGTGCTAATTAAATATTTTCATAATTTTGTAATTGATTTATTCTTCGAAGCGCGACTTAATTTATGCCATTGCAATGCTTTGACTTTAGTTGGGTAAGTTACACAGTCATAGCCATAAATGTAATGGTACTAAAAATTGGCATAATTTCTTTCGGTGTTTCGGTTTTCGGCCAAGCGTTTCTCATTTTCGGTTTTCGGTTTCAGCCAAAAATGTTCATTTCGGTGCATCCCTAAAATTTATATATACATATAACGACCAGTTTCTTCCAGTTATAGACCTGGGTCAGACTCATTGGCACAGCTGAATGCGAATGCTTTTTCTTTGCACGAACGGAGCGATTAATATAAAGGGTAAGGCGATCGAAGAGCTTATTCTTTAGCAATGGAGCATAAATATTGTTCAATTGCAATTCCTTATTTGTGTCCTTTTTTAAGTATGGAAGAAGGGGAAAAAAAGGCATGGAAAACGAGCGTCTCCCCGGGGGAGAATTTTCAACACCCATATAGCCTACCGTTTATATGTGCCTCATTGGACATTTATATATGCACGATGGCGGAGCTATTCTGCAGTGTGCACTTGGGTCCAGCCAGTGACGTTGTCCACACTTTTTTTTTTTTTTCCCTTCTTTCCTTCTTCTTCTTCTTCTTTCAAATATCTCTATGGTTAAAACCTGTGGTAGACAACGTTTTTGAGGCCTACTGCACCGTGTTCAAGAAGAGGGTTCAACTTGGAACAAAGGGAGTGAAGGCGTTACACTCATGCCAAATCGACTAAGCACATTAAGTATGTCCAAGGAAAGGAACAAAGGACACCCCCTCATCCTTTACACACCCACAGGTTTATTTATTTATTTAGTTAACCTGTAAAACCACATTGAGACATCTCTTTTGCACGAGTACTGTGGACTGCTAATTTTTTTTGTTTGAATAAATGAATGCTCTGAAATTCAAGGATTTCATTTTTCTTTTCCGGTAGGGCTGTGACGGGCCGACAAATGTGTATTCATTTTTGATATAAACTGTCTTAAAAAGGTCTTAAAGACTTGAATTTTGACTTGAAGAAACCTGTAGGAACCCTGGAATGATTTAAGCGGCAAATTGTATTTGATGTCCCTTTAATGGAACCAAGGATTTTTTTCTTTCATCTACTTCAGCTGCTCCGTCCTCGTGTCTCTGTCTCGCATCCCTGCATCCTTGCAGCGACGAACTGAGACACGAACAGAAGGAATGAAGGAAGCAAGGGGACACATCAGTGTAATGAAAAGCACCCCGAATGTAGTGTTGTGTGTATTAAGGAGACTTTCAAGAGGCCTTGAGCAAAGTGCATCTGGTGTGAAGCTTTTTTGTAGAATTTCAGTTCCAGAGATTCTAATGATTTCCCATGTTTGTTTCCACTAATCACCCTTATCTTGGATATCTAATGCAGTTTATTTATCTATACCAGTTAATTTCTGGACAACATCCTGTTATCTTAGCCCTCAAAATCAGGGCTGCAATGGATTTGGCCTCGTATGATCTATGTTTTATGAACTTTTCTTCAAGTATATTAAATGTCAGATTGATGTTGATGAATGAAGCAACTATGAGCACAAGTTGGTGAGAGTTAAACTACTTTTCTTTGGTTAAAAGTGTCTGGCAAATAAATGTAAAAGCCAGAAATGATCTCACTGCAACTGAATTGCAGTGTCTGCTACTGACCCTCTATCATTTGTACTCCTGCACCTACTGACCCTCTGCCTCTTGGGTCCCACAGTACTGACCCTCTATTTCTGGTGTTCCTGCTCGACTGACTCTTTAACATTTGTACTCCTGCACTACTGACCCTCTGCCTCTTGGGTCCTGCTGTACTGACCCAATATTTCTGGTGTTCCTGATCTACTGACCCCTTACCTCTTGTTCCTTCTCTACTGACCCTTTACCATTTGTGTTCCTGCACTGCTGACCATCTGCCTCTTGGGTTCCTGCATTACTGACCCTCTTTCTCTGATATTCCTGCAGTACTATGATATCTCTGCTAAGAGTAATTACAACTTCGAGAAGCCGTTTCTCTGGCTGGCACGAAAGCTGATCGGAGACCCCAACCTGGAATTTGTGGCCATGCCTGCTCTTGCCCCCCCGGAGATTGCCATGGACCCCACTCTGGCTGCTCAGTATGAAGATGATCTCAAAGTGAGTCCTGCTGTGGGAAATTAATTTATTTTTAAATTTTAACCTGTTATACAGTGTTGGTGTTTTGTTGTAAGGGCAGTTCCACTGACTGACATTGCGTTCAGAGAATGTAGAAGAAGAAAAGGGCACATTTGACACCCAAAGACAACACAAAGTGGTTCACAGGAGTAAACATATAAGCATACGTATTAATATAAAAACAACATTCCAACAGAGTAACACATGCATCCAAAAAAAAAAAAAACTCAAACTAGCCAAAAATGACACTGAAAAGAAATGTTTTAAGTTAGCTCTTTCAAAAGCAAAGTGTGGGGGCATCTGATATCCCTTGGAAGGGCATTCAATGTACTTGGGGCATAATTGAAAGCAGCTTCTCCAGTTTTATGCCGTATGCGAGGAACTAAAAGAAGACCATTGGCTGATCTAAGGCTTCTTGTTGGTTCATATGGGATAAGCATTGTTTTTATATAATTTGGAGCAAAGCCATTCAGTGCCTTGTAAACAATAAGAAGGATTTTAAAATCAATTCTGGCATGTACTGGAAGCCAATGCAAGGTCCTCAGAACCGGAGTGATATGTTCATTTTTCTTTGTTTTAGTTAAAATTCATGCAGCAGCATTTTGAATGAGCTGCAGCCGTTTAATAGATTGAGGGAGTCCAGGAAAAAGACCATTACAATAGTCAAGTCTACCTGTTACAAATGCACGAACAAGTTTTTCAGCGTTAGAATTTGACAGGAAGCCTCTGATTTTTAATGTTTTTTAGGTGAAAGATAATCTTGTGACGTTATTAATGATTGTGAAAGTTAAGATCAGCATCTATGATAACCCCAAGATTTATGGCATGCTCTTTGTAGTCAAGGGAAAAGGATCTGCGGTGGTCTGCGATTTGCTGTTACTTTGTTTTTGTACCAATAATGATATACAAAGCCCAAAACCAGTGAAGTAGGCACGTTGTGTAAAACGTAAATAAAAACAGAATACAATGATTTGCAAATCCTTTTCAACCTATATTCAATTGAATACACTGCAAAGACAAGTTACTTAATGTTCGAACAGGTAGACTTTGTAATTTTTTGCAAATATTAGCTCATTTGGAATTTGATGCCTGCAACATGTTTCAAAAAAGCTGGCACAAGTGGCAAAAAAGACTGAGAGAGTTGAGGAATGCTCATCAAACACTTATTTGGAACATCCCACAGGTGAACGGGCTAATTGGGAACAGGTGGGTGCCATGATTGGGTATAAAAGCAGCTTCCCTGAAATGCTCAGTCATTCACAAACAAGGATGGGGCGAGGGTCACCACTTAGTGAACAAATGCGTGAGCTGATTGTCCAACAGTTTAAAAACAGCATTCCTCAAGGAGCTATTGGAAGAAATTTAGGGATTTCATCATCTACGGTCCGTAATATCGTCAAAAGGTTCAGAGAATCTGGAGAAATCACTGCATGTAAGCGACAAGGCCGAAAACCAACATTGAATGCCTGTGACCTTCGGTCCCTCAGGCGGTACTGCATCAAAAACCGACATCAGTTTGTAAAGGACATCACCACGTGGGCTCAGAAAAACTTCAGAAAACCACTGTCAGTAACTACAGTTCGTCACTACATCTGCAAGTGCAAGTTAAAACTCTACAATGCAAAGCGAAAGCCATTTATCAACAGCACCCAGAAACGCCGCCGGCTTCGCTGGGCCCAAGCTCATCGAAGATTGACTGATTCAAAGTGGGAAAGTGTTCAGTGATCTGACGAGTCCACATTTCAAATTGTTTTTGGAAACTGTGGATGTTGCGTCCTCCGGACCAAAGAGGAAAAGAACCATCCGGACTGTTGTAGGTGCAAAGTTCAAAAGCCAGCATCTGTGATGGTATGGGGGTGTATTAGTGCCCAAGGCATGGGCAAATTACACATATGTGAAGGCACCATTAATGCTGAAAGGTACATACAGGTTTTGGAGCAACATATGTTGCCATCCAAGCAATGTCTTTTTCATGGACGCCCCTGCTTATTTCAGCGAGAAAATGCCAAGCCACATTCTGCACGTGTTACAACAGCATGACTCCGTAATAAAAGAGTGCGGGTACTAGACTGGCCTGCCTGTAGTCCAGACCTGTCTCCCATTGAAAATGTGTGGCACATTATGAAGCGTAAAATACGGAGACCCCGGACTGTTGAACAACTTAAGCTGTACATCAAGCAAGAATGGGAAAGAGTTCCACCTGAAAAGCTTCAAAAATTGGTCTCCTCAGTTCCCAAACATTTACTGAGTGTCGTTAAAAGGAAAGGCGATGTAACACAGTGGTAAAAAGGCCCCTGTGCCAACTTTTTTGCAATGTGTTGCTGCCTTTAAATTCTAAGTTAATGTTATGTTAATTTGCAAAAAAAAAAATGAAGTTTCTCAGTTTGAACATTAAACATCTTGTCTTTGCAGTGTATTCAATTGAATATAAGTTGAAAAGGATTTGCAAATCATTGTATTCTGTTTTTACCTATGATTTACATAACGTGCTAACTTCACTGGTTTTGGGTTTTGTAATATAATTTCAGTTTCATCACTTAAGTTGCAGAAAATTTTGGTTCATCCATGTATTATTGTCCTTAATGCATTTAGTGTTTCTACAGCGCTCAAATCACCGGGAGAAAGGGAAATATAGAGCTGTGTGTCGTCCGCATAGTTATGATATTGCATGTTACTTTATGATGTGCCAAAGCGGAAGTAAATTTAAATGAAAGAGTAGTGGACCTTGGATTGAATCTTGTGGAACCCCACAAGTTGCGGCAACTTTGTCAGACACAAAATGTTGAGTAGAAATAAAGACTGGACTGGGACTTATGTAGGTGGTAAGCCAGCTTAGTACAGAACCAGACAATCCCACCCAATTGTGTAGTCTGTCTAGTAAGATCCCATGATCGACAGTGTCGAACGCGGCACTGAGATCCAAGAGCACGAGGATTGAGACTTTACCGGAGTCTATATTGATGGGAAGATCATTTAAAACCTTCACGAATGGTTTCTGTGCTATGGTGGGATCTAAAACTGGACTGAAAATCATCAAACGGGTCATTACTCATTACGTAGTTGTTCAGTTGATTGTAGACAATTTTTTCGAAAACCTTGCTAGGAAATGGGAAATTCGAGATTAGTCTTTTCAACTAAATATGAGTAAAACATAATCTACAAGTCACTGGAATCTGCATGTTGCATGCTATTCCAATTATTGCGCAACTGCTGTTGACAGCAGACTGAGTTTTGGAGCCTGTTTTTCTACGGCACCACGTTGGCCATTAAATTTTGCATGATGAGCAATAATTCTGACTTGTATTCCTCGTGTCCTCCTGCAGGTGGCGTCACAAACTGCACTTCCAGATGAGGATGATGATCTCTAGCCTGAGAAGTCCTGATATTTCTCAGCCGTGGGAGTGAAGGGTTTTGATTGTCTGTTGCCTTTAATCTTTTGCTGTAGTAACCAGTTGCAAATAAATCCTTTTTTTTTTTTTTTTTTTTTTTTTACAGTCGGACTTTTTTCCTTTGTATTTATTGTAGTTTTTCTTTCCTTCGTATAATTTTTGATTTCAGGCTGAGAATGTATCCATTTGGGTGTTTGTGTATGCTCTCGGAGCTATACTGCTGCAGGACCATTCATTAAATGTTTGGAGACAAATTATTACAGTATTACATGGTATCAAGACTATAACATGGATGCTCATTGATGAATATCTTTGAATAAAAAGGGAATGAATTTAACTGTCTGTCATTTTCTTGTACTGCTAGATTTTTTTAAATTGATGAGGACCTGGGGTCTTGACTCCCATGACACTCTTCGAAAAGAGTAGGGGGTTCTTCAGGGAACTGGCTAAATTCGGAACCTGGCGCTTTCAACCTGCCACCTAAGCATCCCCTGATTTAATTGACTACACAGTTTGTCCTCTTCACCTCAAGCTGTTGTTTGGTGAGTGTTCTGGTGCAAAATGACTGCCATTGCTTCACCTAGGTGGGTGCTGCACATTGGTGGTCGTGAGGTTTGATTACATATATGGCTGTAAAGCGATCTGAGTATCTGAGAGGGCACTGTATAAATGTTTTTATTCATTATCTGTAAATATTGCCACTGGTTATAAGTTTTTAAATCACTGTGTTTTTGGGTTTGTTCACTGTCTTAAATGTACGACCCTCTCCAGACCATAATAAGGTAAGAGAACTTGCTCTAAAGTAGTTTTAAAAAATGTTTTCTGAAGCCCAATGTAACATTTGATTTTTTGCTTTTTTTTTTTTTTTTTAATAGATCAGATCCAAAGCAATGTGTGTCACCAAAAGATTGCAAGCACAATCTGGAAAATCGGTGGCATCATCCTCACTCAAAAGTTTGAGCATCCTCATACTGACAAGTACTGAGAATGTTATTTTGAGCTTACATTTAAATACTTCCAAACAATTTCTGGTAACCCCATGCCAGCTCAATATATTAGTTATTTAAAAGTTGTAAGGGATTAGATCAGTGCTTGTCAACCCTGGTTCTGGAGAGCCGCAGTCTCTGCTGGTTTTTAACGTTACTCTGCACTTGATGAATGAAAGCAGTTCATTACACGCTTAACTCATCTCACCTGGTGTCTTCGGTTAGGTTTAAATAGGGTGGAGAAAACCAAACTCAGCTCACCCTGTGGCTCACCAGGACTTGCTACCCCTGCCCTATAAACTTTTATCTTTACTTTGAACCTCTACTTTGTCCAGATTACAACTATCCTAAATGTCCAACTACATACTTTCTACATAGACTTCTGTCACAACCTGTATGTCTGTTTAATTGGCTCAAGGAGTCTTGTGGGTAGTTTCTGGTAATTGATTTATTGGCTCATTATTCCCTTTGTGCAGGAGTATTGCTAATAGCACTGGGTGAGCTGAGTTTGGTTTTCTCCACCCTATTTAAACCGAAGACACCAGGTGAGATGAGGTTAAGGGTGTAATCAACTGCTTTCATTCATCAATTAAGTGCTGAGCAACGTCAAAATCCAGCAGAGACTGCGGCCCTCCAGGACCGGGGTTGACGACCACTGGATTAGATGAACACTGTTAATGGGGAATCACTTAATTTTCATTTGAGGAGATAATTAAAGCAATAGGCTAACATGCACTGTTGCACATTAGTACTGTATATTCATGATAGTTGAGCCTAGTGTGAAGGGCTCCATAAAGTAAATTGCAACTGGTGCCCAATCATTTGCCATGGAGGGCTGTAAACATGCATTTTCATTTCAACAATTCACTACACCTTCAGATTTCATTGATTAGCACATCTTCAAGCTGAGATGAGAACTTATTAGTATAATCAGCTTGTGTAATGATTGCTTGGATTGGACTGCTTGGAGCTCTTGGCCGTCCATTGCACAATTGGACACTGGTGCTATAAATCATACCAAAAGCCCAAAATCTTGGTAAGCCATTAAGGCAGAGGTGGGCAATGAGGGCCGTATCTGTCCCTGGTTTTTACACTGACTTCCGGCCTTTAATAAGTTAATCTTAATTAGCTAAACCACTTGTGAAATCAGACATTTCTACTGCATTTCTTTAAATTATCATGAATGACCACCAAAGACTGTTCTCATCTCCCCTAAATGTAACATTCTACTTTAGTCTAATCTATGTGCAAGTCAATGTTTGCGCGCACAACTAATCAGCTAAATTAATCAGGGTAATTGATGGAAATAAAAACCTGCATACACACCGGCCCACCAGGACTGGAATTGCCCACCCCTGCCTTAAGGGGTCTTTGGGGGAAAACTTTTTATTTTTTTTAAAGAATATTTTTGATTTTCACATGAATAAAGAAATGCAGTGAGATGCCAGTCAACAAGAATCTATGTTTTTCCTCTGCTTCAATTGTTACTTGTGACTTTCAATGCAAGTTACCGAAAATCACAATTTTTTGACTGATTTTCAACCTTGTGGCATTCATATAATCATTAATATTCATCTGATTGACTTGAAATTTGGACTGAAGTTGTATCTGTTGGAGATCTATGAAATGGCTTAGTGTTTTTTTAGATGGGTGCATCCCAAGGGGGTTAATTTTGAAAATGAAGCAAGTTGATTATAGAAATTTTCATTATGGTTACATAACACAGTCCAATAAATATTCATAAATGTTCCAAACAAAAAATTCTGTCAGTTTATAGAACTATCTCCAACCTTTCACTTCAGACTGATTTGAGTAAAATCTAACCATGGGTTATTGAAATGCCAGTGCCACAAAATATTTTCACATATTATCATCAAAGTGCTGTTTCCATGGCAGCCATGTAAATTTTTATCAAAATTTTTAATTTTTACGTCACCTTAGACGAAGTCTCAAAGTGACCTATTCTAATTGCCTTTTGTCCGTTGTCCTCCGTTATGCGTTGTCCGTCGTGCATCCGTAAACAATTTACATTTTCAATGTAAATTCTCAGAAACCGCTGATCCGATTTCAATACAATTTTGCAGGAACCTTCCTTGGTCAAATATGCACCAAAATTGTGAAAAAATATGGTCCCCACCCCCAGGGGCTCTGAGGGGCAGGGCTAAAACTTGTCAATACCTTTTCCCCTTCTGAAACCGCTGACCCGATTTCAATAAGATTGTGCAGGAACTGTCCTTGGTCAAATATGCACAAAATGGTGACTTGCATGGTGCCCACCCCCAGGTGCTCTGAGGGGCGGGGCTAAAAGTGGTCAAATAGGCTGAAATTTTCAAAATCTTCTCCAGACCCAGATGCTGGAAAAAAACAATACTCTTCGTAGATGGAGGGCTCTTGAGGTGCTTTATCAAAATTGATAATTTCATGGCCCCAGGCTCCGTGTTTGCCCCTGGGGAGGGGGTGAAATTTACTATAGTTTATATTGGAAAATGATACTTTTGGGCATACTTTGTTCCTTTTCTACTGGAAATCATTCAAACCTGATTGGCATTATAACCATGACATGACAGTTTGATACTATGACATTTTTGACCCCGTCCCTTCCCAGGGGCTGAGGAGTGGAGCCCAAATGGGGTCATATTGCCAAAAATTTCAACCATCTTCTCCAGACAGAGAGAGGCTGTTCATAGATGAAAGAGTCTTGGGGCTCTTTATCAAAATTGTTAATTTCATGGCCCCGGGCTCCATGTCTGCCCCTGGGGAGGGGGTGAAATTTACTATAATTTATATTGGAAAATGATTCTTTTGAGTATATTTGGTTCATTGACATCAATAACATCAGTTTTTATACAACTCAGGTGACTACTTAGGCCCATGGGCCTCTGAGGTTAAAATCATGTTGAGTATGTTTATTTCTTAGTTTTGACATTATTATGGCTATTTTTTACATTTTTTACCCTGAAGACCCATTATTTGGTTTGACTTTACTATCGTGCCCGACAGAAGGAGAAGATTCCTTTTTTTTTTATATAATTGAGCTTTTGTTCCTAGGAAGTTCCAAATTGAGTTTTCATAAGCATACTTACTATCCTTTTAACACAACCCTGACTTCCGCTGCAATGCTTCCCACTACCATAGGGGGCTGCGTCCATATTTCTGATCCATTGGATTAATGTGAACGAACACGCAAAAGTGCTCGATTTTGTACAGCTAAACCTCTGCCAATGTGAATTAAATTGCTTACTGAAAATATACAATGTGATTGTCCAGAAAAGTTGGTACAGTTCACTTTTTACAAACCCCAATTCCAATGAAGTTGGGATGTTGAGTAAAGCGTGAATAAAAACCGAATACGATTTGCAAATCCTTTTCGACCTGTATTTAATTGAGTACACTACATGGACAAGATATTTGATGGGCAAACTGGTGAACTTTGTGGGTTTTTTTTTTTTTTTTCAGGTTTTTTTTTTTTTTTTTTTCCTAATCTCTCATTTTGAATTTGATGCAAAATTCCAAAAAAAAAAAAAAAACTGGAACAGTGGCATGTTTACCAGTGTTTTGTATCACCTTTCCTTTTAACAACATTCAATCATAATAATAATCAAGAACTGAGGACACTAATTGTAGAGGCTTTGTTGGCGGAATTCTTTCCAATTCTTGCTTGAAATACGACTTCAGTTACTCAACAGTCCAGGGTCTCCGTTGTCATATTGTTCCACACATTTTCAATGGGAGTGGACTGCAGGCAGGCCAGTCTATTACCAGCACTCTTTTACTATGAAGCCACACTGTTGTAACACTTGCAGAATGTGGCTTGGCATTGATTTGCTGAAATGAACAGGGATGTTCCTGACAAAGGCATCGCTTGGATGGCCGCATATGTTGCTCCAAAATGTGTATGTACCTTTTAGCATTAATGGTGCCTTCACAGATGTGTAAGTTGCCCATGCCATGGACAACACATCTCCATCATGGCTTTTGAACTTTGCGCTGATAACAACCCTTTTAGCCCTTTTTCTCTTTAGCCCTGAGGACACGACCTCCACGATTTCCAAGAATAATTTGAAATGTGGACTCGACAGACTACAACACACTTTGGATCAGTCCATCTCAGATGAGCTTGGCCCCAAAGAAGCCAGTGGCGTTTCAGGCTGTTGTCTATATATGGCTTTCGCTTTGCAAGGTATTGTTTTAACTTGCAGTTGTAGATATAGCGACAGACTGTGTTAATTGACAATGATTTTCAGAGGTCTTGCTGAGCCCACATGGTAATATCCTTTACAGAATGATGTCGGTTTTTAATGCAGAGCCGCATGAGGGGCAGACGATCACAGGCATTCAATGTTGGTTTTCGGCCTTGCTGCTGACGTTTAGAGATTTCTCCGGATTCTTTGAATCTTTTGATGATATTATGGACTGTAGATGATGAAATCCCAAAATCCCAAGTTGAGAAACGTTCTTAAACTGTTGGACTATTTGCCCATGCAGTTGTTCACAAAGTGGTGAACCTTGCCCCATCCTTGCTTGTGAACGACTGAGCCTTTCGGGGTTGCTCCTTTTATACGTAATCATGATACACACCTGTTTTCAATTAACCTGTTCACCAGTGGAATGTTCCAGATAGGTGTTTTTTGAGCATTCCTCTACTTTCAAGTCTTTTTTTGGCCATGTCCCAGCTTTTTTGGAACAGGCATCAAATTCAAAATGAGTGAATATTTCCAAAAAAAAAAACAATAACGTTTATCAGTTTGAACATTAAATATCTTGTCTTTGTAGTGTACTCAATTGAATATAAGCCGAAAAGGATTTGCAAATCATTGTATTCTGCTTTTATGCATGTTATGCACAACGTGCCAACTTAATTGGAAATGGGGTTTTGTACCACAGTGTTACATCACCATGCCTTTTAATCATGCTCGCTTAAGAATCAGGCTACTGATTCGAGCAAGTATAGCTTTCTCCCATTCCACTACTATGTATGTCTTCAGCTGTGTAATTATATGGGGCCTTTGATGGCATATATTTTACTTTAAAGTGTGCCAGAAATTCTTGGTCAGAGACATGTCAGGACTGAAGGTCGGCTAATGTCGCACCCGCGCTTTCTGCTTATGCAGCCTAGTCCCTGGAACAAACGTGTAGATGGCAGCATATGTTGCTCCAAATTCCTTCATGTCTTTTTGCATTAAGGATTCCCTTGCAGATGTGTAAGTTATCCATGCCCTGCACACTGATATATCCACATATCATGACAGTTGCCAGCTCCTGGACCTGACTGTAGTAACAGTTTGGACTGACCCAGTCTTCTTGGGTCTGGATAGCACAGTAAATGTTTTTTTTTTTTTTTTTTTTCCTTCTCAAAAAACACTTGAAATGTTGACTTGTCGGACCATGATACACCTTTCCTCTGTGCTATTGTCTATCTCTGATGATATACAGCCAAGAGCAGTGGGTAATGATTTTGGACGGTGTTGATAACTGACGAAGGTGAAACAAAGTATGTCAAAGCCCATGTTATGATATCCATTACAGCGGCATGATGGTTCTTCAGACAGTGATGTCTTTGGGGCTGGAGATCACTCGCATTCAGAAATTGAATTTTGCCTTATGCTTTACACTTTGAGATTTGACTGAATTCATTCAATTTTTGAATATTATGGGCTGTAGAGGGTGAAATGTCCAAAATGCTACTGATTTGTCTTTGATGAAAGTTGTTCTCAAAGTGATGGATTATAAGCTCTGTTGGTAAATTGGTGAGTGTTATGTCCAGAGAACGATATGATGGATCCATTAATGGCGCAAAGAAGAAATAGTTGGGGAAACGGAGCTGCTTCCAAGTGAAATTTGTATATTGTGGTTACAAAAAGAGTATTTACACACATAACACTGACAGGAACAATAGGTTCAATACAGGACACGGGTGCGGGGAAAACAATAAGGTCGGCATGACACTGCCAAAATCATAAATGCCGCTAATAAAATAAATCACAGATAAGCTAAATCACAGAAAAGAAAATACCTACCTATACTAATAGACTCATAAACAGCAAAGGGTGGCAGGTGTCTCGAACTAGTGAGCCAACATAAATATTCTGCTGGAGAGCAAGTGTACAAGGGCCCCCATCTGGCCACATGGAAAGATCCTATATAAACGTATAGGTTTTAATATAGGGCCAGATATAGGTTTTGCATATGTGCTGCTGAGTTGTTCGTTGGTGTTCATTCTGCTTGGGTTGAGACAAAGACGCGTGGAGGGATTGAAGCTGAAGATTTACTATTTACTATTTTACTATTGGGGTTTTCTGAAAATAATTTGTGTTAAAGCTCAAAACAGTAATAGAGATTAGACAATTTGCTCCCGAGTTATAACCTTTGTCGTATTAGGGGCAGGGAGAATCTTCCTCCTTCTTTTTCCCCCCCTTAACAACTCTGTTAGCAAAAAGCCAAATTAAGCCGCTAATCTGGTCAAACAAAGGCGACGGTTTTTTGGGGGGGGTTTCAGTATCCCGGAAGAAAAGTAAGGTAAAGTAAAATAAATTTAAATGCTAATATAAAGAATAAATTCAAATGCTAAATAATTGTCTAAGTGAATTGTGTGATATACAAAGTAAAACAGAGTTGTTTCCAAGGACTGAGGTATTGTCGCCTGGTTTTTCTGTAGCTCATTTAGCAAACGAACCTCAGCAAGCTCTCAACGCCAAGAATATTATCGAATTACCTGGATATCTAACTATAACCCGGCTTGGTTTCTTACTTAGTGGCTTGCCTTTCATACAGTCTTCTAGCCAATAAATATTGACGTTCACAGGGGTTTTTTTTTTTAGTCCCCTTCATTCTCTATCCTTCGTTCTCTACCGCATTACAGCATAAACGCTTTGCCAAGCTTGAATATTAACGCGAACCGGGGTTTTTGTCTTTTTCGCATTTTAATTATTATCAAAGGGCTCTTCTGATCAAACACATTGCAAATTACGTTATCTTTGTAAATTCCTTCGGTTGCGGTGCCTTGATCAGCTGATTAAAGTTTAGCTGCTTATTTGAGTGCTTAGCGACAGCTTGTTGGGAGAAATACAGTGTTCAGTTCGCTCACAAAAGAAACGACTTATTAATTCGGTCCGTTGTAATTGAAGGTAACCGGGGCTTTACTCTTTTCTCGGTTACCCTTGGTTGTTTTTGTGGCTAGCTTGCTAGATAGTTGCTGTTTGCATTTTTGGCCGGGGATCTGAGATTTAGTATTTACTTAGTTGGGCAGCAGTCACTTGAATCGTCCGTGCGGTTAGGTGGGAATTTAAATGGAAAGGTTTACCGGAGTGCTTCGCCTCCTCCCTCCTCCAGTTTCTCCTGGGCGTTGTAGCCAGTCTGTTTTATCTGGGTTTTCAACTAAGCCCTATGATATTTTTAGGTTGTGTACATTAATTGTACCGGGACTAGATAAACTCAAGTGGGCTTATTAGGAGTGCTTATTATCTACAGAGTTTGTCTCAATTTGGCATTTCGTTTCTGTTAACTGAACCTAAGCCCCTGTTAAAAGAGGCTTATTATCCATTTACATAGTTTCAGTTTAATAAATTAATACTTTGTGGTTCCTGAGCAGTCTCAGCATTGGTATTTTTCCGTTATCTAGGGCAGGGATACTCACTCTTTTCCAGAATGAGCCGCAGTGGGTGCAGGCTTTCATTCTAACCATGCAGTTACACTCCTGATTCTACTTATCAAGGGTCTATGGCAAAAGCTTTAAGGGTTCATTATTAGAATCAGGTGTGGGACAAGTTGGATAGAGCGAAAGCCTGCACCCACTGTGGCTCATTCTGGAAAAGAATGAGTATCCCTGGTCTATGGTGAGCAAGGTCATTAGGTAGAGAGTTCAAAATTTGGCCAAAACTCTGTGACGGTTGCAGGATGATCACACTTTTGGAAATAGATTTCCAGGGTGGGTTTGTCTGCCACCGGTGCCACCAAATTGAGCATCTGGAGAGCAAGATCCTTGATCTTCAGGGCCAGTTGGCAGCGCAACATAATTTGCAATCAGTAGAGTTCTTAGAGGAAATAAGTAGTATGTCATTTAGAGAAATGGTGTGTACGCCAAAGCAGGGTGGTGCGGGGACCCCAGAGCAGGCAGGGAGGGAAAGTTTGGTGACGGTAGGACGTCAGCGCAGGAAAGGGCGTGCATGCCGTACAGTGACAGTTCTTCCAGTGGATGAGGTGTCCATCCGATTCCGGCCCTAGCTGGAACCCGAGTTAGGCCCTGACCCTGAGAGTGAGGGGACTGATGAGCAGCAGGGTACCCTGTTGGCCTCTACTCCCAGAAAAGGGAGTTCGTGATAGTGGGGGACTCAATACTTAGAGGAATAGACAGTTTAGTCTGTTCGCGCGACAAGGAGTCTCGTATGGTGTGTTGCCTGCATGGTGCCTGGGTAGGAGACCTCCTGGAGTGTGCGAACAAGCTCCTGGCCAGAGCAGGGAGGGATCCAGTTGTCATAGTCCATGTTGGGACAAATGACATAGGTAAGGGTAGATTTGAGGCACTGCAAGGCAAATTTGTGGAATTAGCTGAAAAACTTTGGAGCAGATCCTCCACAGTAGTGTTCTCCGGGATTCTACCAATACCATGAGCAAGGAGAGGGAAGCAGAATTTTATTTGGAGGTTTAACACGTGGCTACAAATCTGGTGTAGGAAAGGGGGGTATAGGTTTATGGGGCACTGGAACTACTTCTGGGAGAGGGATGACTTGTTCAAGCCGGATGGGCTACATCTGAACCGGCGGGGTACCTTTGCACTGGGTCAGCGTATGTTGAGGGTAGCACAGAGTTATTTAAACTAGGGACTTTGGGGGCAGGGAGGTTAGAGAGTGTTACACAGAGGGAAATTCAGACTGCACTGATGGAAGCTGACAGCGTTACATGCACTATTGATGATATATATTTAAAGCAACAAAGCGTAGTGAGGGGCTTGGAGCAGCGGGCACATGGGAAATTGAAGGGGAAGAGTGTTCGTGATAATCTGAAATGTTTTTATCTAAATGCAAGAAGCATTAAAAATAAATTTCCAGAACTTGAGGCCAGTATGATTAGTGAAGGCTATGACATAGTTGGGATTACAGAGACATGGCTTAGTGAAGAGGATGGAGATGAATGTAATATTGGAGGTTATTAGTTCTTTAGGAAGGATAGATGCAATTGGCGAGGAGGGGGTGTAGCACTCTATGTGAACGAAAAAATAAATGTGCAGGAAATTCCTAAGATTGAACATTCCTTTCCCTGTGAAGATATCTGGGTCAGGTTCATTGGCAAACATGAGACAGGTTTAAACATAGGTGTATGCTATCGACCACCAACTTTGGACAGTACAGTCGATGAAATTCTCTAGCAGAGGAGGAGGAACTATTATTATGGGAGACTTAAATTATCCTGGTATCGATTGGGAAATGGTGAAAGGACAGGGTAGGGGGGAGGATGAATTTCTAGATGTTATAAATGATAATTTTTTGGTGCAGCATGTTAATAAACCTACAAGAGAGAAGGCAATTTTGGACTTGGTGCTCTGTAATGACCCAGACAGAATTGGCAATGTTGAGGTACTGGAGCCACTTGGAACAAGTGATCACTCTACTGTTAATTTTGAGGTTTCATGGGAAGTTAAAAAGGTGTCTTCAAAAACAAAAATTTTAAATTTTAGGCGAGCAAACTTTGACAGGATGCGCTCATTTCCAAGTGAAATAAAATGGGAGACACTCCTGGACTGTGAGTCTGTGAATGAGATGTGGGAAAGATTTAAGGGGGTTTTACTTGATTCACAATGCAAATTCATTCCAAAGGTGTCCAAAAGTAAGCTGAAAAAGCAGAATCCTCAGTGGATGACCACAGCTATTCGTAGGAGTTTGAGGGCAAAGAGGAATCGTTAGAAGATGTACATAAAGGATAACAATGAGATTACTAAGGCTGAATACTGGAAAATGCAGGCCGTGGTCAAAAAAAGAGGTGAGGAATGCAAGAAGACTGTATGAAAGACACATTGCTGACGGGGCAAAAACTAACCCAAAAACTAATCCTATCACTTCTTTCAGTACTGTAGCAGCAAGGAAAGTCAAAGAGCAGGTTAAGTGCATAAAAAATAAAAATGGATCGCTGCTAGATGATAACAAGGATATTGTGGGTACCTTAAACAGTTACTTTGTTGAGAATTTTACCTCAGAGCGGGTCTTTATTCGGCCAGAGGGCATGTCCAATGCTCAAGATTATTTCGCAGAAATTGAGGTTAGGGATAAGAAAGTATTAGACAAGTTGCATAAACTAAACGCAGATAAGGCGAGGAGTCCTGATGGCATATATCCTAGAGTGCTCCGGGAAGTTAGTGTGCTCATCTTTAAGCCGCTATCCGCCATCTTCAGACGGTCTTTAGAAACTGGAGAAATACAAAATGATTGGAAACAGGGCAATATAATACCAATATATAAGAAAGGGGACCTTACTGAGCCAGGAAATTAAAGGGCAGTCAGTTTAACTTGCCTTGTGTGCAAAATATTGGAATCTATCATAAAAGATGAAGTTGGACTTGAACATAACAGTATCTTGAGGGATAGCCAACATGGTTTCCGTAAGGGAAGGTCATGCCTGACAAACCCTCTGGAATTTTTTGAAGAGGCCTCCAAAACTTATGACCAGAGCAGGGCTTATGACATCGAATACTTGGATTTTCAGAAAGCATTTGATACAGTACTGCATAAGCGACTAATTTTTAAAATGAGCTCCATTGGAGTTACAGGAGGTATTCTGATGTGGATTCAAGACTGTTTGCAGGACAGAACACAAAGGTGGTCAGTGGTACCTCATCTGAGCGAGGTATGGTGGGGAGTGGAGGTCCCCCAGGGATCGGCGTTGGGGCCCCCTGCTGTTCCTCATCTACATTAAAGACCATGATAGGAATATTGACAGCAGATTAGTTAAATTTGCAGATGATACTAAATTGGGAGGTTTGGCAAATAGTTTAGAGTCCACTAAAGTGATTCAGGATGATTTGGATAGAATCCAGAATTGGGCAGAAATGTGGCAAATGAAATGTAATGTTGCGAAATGTAAAGTTGTATATGTAGGTAATAAAAACACCTGACGGGATTACTTCATGGAAGGTTTTAAATTGGAATGTGCCCCACACGAAAAAGATCTGGGAGTGATTGTTGAACAAACCCTTACAGGCTTTAGCCATTGTGCCGTAGCAGGAAAAAAAGCCAATCGAATGCTGGGATACATTGCCAAAAGTAGGCTAGTGAGTACAAATCCAAGGAGGTGATGCTTCTTTTGTAAAACACATTCGTCAGACCATATCTAGAGTATTGTGTACAGTTTTCGGGACCATACTTTAAGAAAGACATGGAGGCTCTTTCTTAAAAAGATCTGAAACAGTTGTGAAATTAGTGTCTTTTTCATTGGAGATAAATCTCACCAGATAATAACAATTTACCACACAAGAACATTACAGAATGCACTTTTATCAAACAAACCTGCGCAGTTGTATTCTCATGCCTTTTGCAGCAATATTCATTTGAAGGGTTGAAATAAAACGTTTCACGCTAGCTAGCTAATTAGCCGCCCCATTGACTTCAATGGACCACTGACTAACAACAAACGTTAACGATTCACGGTCACCAGCGAGCTACCTTGGTACCCTTTCCATCGCGGGGACTGCATTAACTGAGCAGTTAATAAAATTAACAAGGTGGCTAACAAGTTAGCTGCTTGTAATTGACATTCAATGACAATGCCTCTTACCTGCAAAATATGTAACACAGTGGACACGTCTGTTTATTCAGAGTTCAAAAAGACAAAGAAGGGAGAAAGGCTTGGCCGTTAGCAAGAAACCAGGAGTCCCCTCAATCCGTGCTGTGCAGTGATCATTTCTGAGAGCAGTGTTTTAACGGGACAGGGGCAAAAAATGAAACGGAGGAAAGGAGTAGCCAGAGTTAACTAGCGCTTCCTTTTAACAACGTTGGTATTAGTCATATGATTCAATATGAACAATTCGGTTGACGGCAAATCTGCTCAACCAGGGTACAATGAAGTGGGGAAACCAGAGAGTAATTTGATATCATGCACGACATTCATCGACGTTCCTTATAACGGGGAAAACTTCCAAGCGCATATCTTATTAGAAGCCAGAGATGGGACCAAGTCGCACACGTGCAAGTCTCAAGTAAGTCTCAAGTCTTAACTTTCAAGTCTCAAGTAAGTGTCTAGTAAGTCCCAATTCATTTTTTCTTGGGCAAGTCCCGTAATGGGTCAAGTCAAGTCACCTTATTATTGCAATTTTATCCGCAGAATCTGATCCTAATAAAGTGAAAAGGCAAGGTATAAGTAACTGTCAGTTAAGTAAACGTCATTAGCCAATGTGTTCAACCTGTTTAAAGAATATGCCCGTAATTTGGATTTGCATTCTAATTACTAATATTCAGTAAAATACATCATGGAATCAAACAAAACATAAATAAATTAATAAAATGATTTATTGATGGTTTTCAATCTAAACATGATCACTTCTGCCAACAGTATTTGAAATAAATTAGTTGCCTTGCAAATAATAAGAGAAAAGGCAAACGTATAAAAATCTGAAAGTATAAACATATTATACAGCATCAGAAACATCTGTATGTCTTTTATCTGTATCATCTTGAGACACCGAGCTCTAAACACTTCAATTTTTAACATTCAGTCCATAGAAAAACAAATAAAAGCTTGTTGTTCTTAGAAAGATTCCCAGCGAGGATTCAACCATTTTAAACTCTTTTCAGAGCCTTCTACTCCTGCTCCGCTTACCGATTCTCCTGTTTCACTTGCGAGGTTAAAGTATGACTGCACAATAGGCTGATGTTTGTATTTGACCGTATCATAACACTTTCCACTTCGTAGGTTGTGATTTATTTAATAAACCTGGTTCATCTCATTTGTGAACAAGAGAAGTTAAGTCTGGATATCGTTTTACTGTAAACTTTTACAACCAGTAAGTTGAAAATTCTTATGGACTCTGATCGTGTCTCTCAAATAGACACAAAGTGGAAATAATGTTCAATAAAGAATTGGGTGCAATCAGAGTCATTTTCGTTTTCATTGTTGCTATCAACTGATTTAATTTGTTGGGTTTTTAATTCATACTTAAAGAAAACTGCTGAAGTTACAGTCCATTCCAGCAGAGTACCGTAAGGCATGCTTTGTTTTTCCTTTGAAGCCGCAATACAGAATAAACCAGTTCACTTGATTCAAACAATGTTAAGTACATAGCCTAAAAAAAACAAAATTACTGAAGAAATAAATTGGATAGAGTGAATTCACATATAATGTCTGAGATCACAATTTACAAATTTCAAAGCTGCGTGAACATTAACGGTATTCACTCAACTCAGTCACTTGGCTTATGGTTTTAATGCGCCAGCACTAAAACAATTAAAATTGTGCTAAAAATGCCAAACATGCCCAGTGAATGACCCGCAATATGAAGTTTAATTGCCTATTATGCCCATTCCGCCAATAAACGAGATGAGCAAAAATGACATTTTATTGGGTTTGTTGGCTGTATATATAAATCATTTATTATTTTTATTTTATTATTTTTTTTCAATTTGATTAGACTAGTCAGGTTGGCTTCGGTAGCAAGAGCATCAGCTATTATTCTTGCTTTTTTGGAGACACCGGCGGTTGAAGTTTGTGTTGCACCTGCAAGCTAGGCTAACAGATAATATTAGCTAATTCACAAGCACTTACTGGCCAGAATGGCTCTTCAAATGACGAACAAAGTTTGAAGTTGTCTTCTGGCTGTTCGAGATGTTTATGCCGCATGTCTTGCACTGTGCGGTTCATCTTTTGCCATCAAAATGGTAATTCCGAAAAAAGAAGACGATGATTTTCGGTACCCCTCCCGCTGACATGTTGATGCCTATATCTGATATTGGAGGGAGTGTTTCTCCAATAAACACGAAAGGTACGTAGAGAGGACATGACTCATTGACAGGATAGTGATCCAATCATGACAAAGCCATTCTCAGCCTGTGCTACTACCAGGTAGTCAATATTATTTTTTGAATTAATTTATTCATTTTTTTTTTCAAACTGAAATCATGAACTGAATAACACTCAAGTCATTCAAGTCATTGTGTCTCAAGTGAAGTCCCGAGTCTTTAACTTCCAAGTCCGAGTCAAGTCTCAAGTCTTTTATTTTTTGTCAAGTCACAAATCATTAAAACAGTGACTCGAGTGGACTCAAGTTCACGTCACAGTGACTCCAGTCACCATCTCTGTTAAAAGCCCCGGTCACGTTAACTTTTCTGTACGCACTTAAATGTTGACCCCGAGTCACATTTCGATCATCCCATCATTAAGTGTGCCACTTTTCACCCTCCAAAAAGCATATTTAGGGGGACAAAATGTCAATGCCAAAATATCACCAACTCGTATGCAACACATCAGTGAACGGAACTGGCGCCGCTATGCTTGTTGTTTTGAACTCCGGCAAGGCTGAAGTTTCCTGGTTAGTTGTCTGACCTAGTAACAGTAATAATGGTAGGCGGGGCTTGGGATCAGTCAATTGCGTGCTACTTCTGAAAAGAGCTGCCGATCACCGCTGGTTGATACGAGGCGGGGATTAAAACCTATGTTTATATAGGTTCTTTCCTTCTGGGAATTTAAGAATGCTTGTTATTTTATCCCTGTAGGAAAAAGTCTGGGACCTTTAGTAGCTATACAAGCATCTCAGATAAAACACAAGTGTCTGTTCATTAAAACTGTGAACAGAAATGAAGACTTTGTCTTCAAATTCATTAATGCTCAAGAAATGCTCAAATAGATGTGGGGATGAAAATGACTTTTGAAAGGCATGTTTACTTGAATGTATGTTCTTCTGTGTACTTTTATCATTTTTCTTTTATTTTGCTACATTTATACAAAGTACATCTAAGCATATTCTCATATTCATCTAGAAACTGGATTACATAAATATATAAATATTTAAAATTGATGCATTATTATTATTATTATTATTATTATTTTTACAGACAAGATGGAATACATTGCCTTTGGTGGATGTAACAGTGTAGTGTATTACCTTTCAGTGGATGTGTAATAGCTGTAATGATGTGAATCCAATTTTATCTGAAGTGATGAATCTGGCAGTGACTTGAAAAAATGCTTAATTGATGAAATAAACATAATCAAACCATTTTGTTTTTATACATTTCCTTCTCTTCCTCAATACACAACTCAATCTTCATAGAATGGAAATAAGTATGGTCAACAAAGAATTGATGACCTTGTTATTGTTAATGTTTCAGGAAAAAAATATAACAAATCGTATTAGATATTTGTGTTGATATCCTAGCTTTTTGTCTCCTTTCGATTGCCATAGTTAATAATGACTGGTTTATACATAAGATGCCGTTGTCACATGTCAACATTTATTTAGGATTAAATTAGATGCCAATTTCACATGTTCACATGCGATTAATAAGTTATTGCATGAAATTCTTGTTATTTCTGACTAATATGCAGATATTACCTTGAGAATAAAAATATGAGCTAGGCATCATGGATGACAGTTACAAAAGTGAGATGTGAGCTATACAATAGGTATGACACAGATACCTGCCATACATGAGCTTTATGGGAGACATATACCTTGTATGTACATAGGGCTTATATGTGAACATAAAGAAGCGATATAGGAGACCTGTATATGCAAATATATGTGCCTGAATTTGGCCTATATGTGGCCTAAATGCAGCATATATGCGGCATGTAGGTTGCATATATGCACTTATATGTTCATATAGATTCTTTCCATGCGGATGACCTAGACCAAAATTGCGTCCCACAGCCCAGTGTATAACAAATGAAAAATGACAATGTGCCAATGACCCAACTCATGAATACAAACCAGACAAAAATAGCTACACAGCAGTACAACACAAAATGGGCAAGCGTTCCTGAAGACTGGGATGGTACGCGCTAAATAAACTAGGATCTGATGGGGTGACGGAGGATTGGACAAGATGGAATTAGGTGGAATTTCGGGGCAGAGGGAGATGAAGGATTTGGAAGGTGTTGAATAGGCGACTGACAGCGGAATGGGAGAATCATGGAGAGTGAATACCGGAATGGGACACCTGCGGGAAAAGCGAGAAACAGAAGAACACACACACGCAGAACAACGGAGGCAGCACGGGATTCCCGTAACAGTGAGCCTTAACCAATCTTTGCATTTGAGGAGCTCGCCCCTTTTTACATGCTCCTTTTACAACCCCAATTCTGAAATAGTTGGGACAAAGTGTAAATTGTGAATAAAATCAAAATGCAGTGACTTTCAAATCACACCAGCCAGTATTTTATTCACAATAGAACAGAGATAACATAGCAAATGTTGAAAATGAGACATTTTACAATTTTCTCCAAAAAATGAGCTCATTTTAAATTTGATGGCTGCTACAGGTCTCAAAAAGGTTGGGACAGGGGCCTGTTTACCATGGTGTAGCGACCCCTCTTGTTTTTTTTTTTTTTTTTAAATTTGGCATCTCCAATCCCACCCGAATCTGGAATGCCCAATTGGGGAACTATGTACAAAGCTTGCTCGTATGCGACCCCTTGCTGCCAACTCAGGACAGTGAAGACAGTTCACGGCTCTCCTCCAAAGCACGTGCCTGTCAGCCACTGATTCTTATACACTCGCTGGTTGAATCTTCGCAAGTTCAGAGCGAGGGCAGAGGATACCCGGACATGAACCAAGCCGGAGTCTTCCTGACGAGCGCCCGTCTGGCCAGCAGGAGGCGCTGGAGCAACGAACAAGGCTGTTATCGAATACCCAAATCCAGCAGTCCCTTCCCAATTTGTAACCCTGTAGCGCGATAGCCAATTGTGCGCTACTCTGAGAAAGCTGCCGACCCCTGCTGGTGGGTACGCCGAGGCTCGAGCCCGCGACGTGGTGATCACCTCTGCACTGCAGCACAGTGCCTTAACCGTGTGAGCCACCCGGCAGCATCCCCTCTTGTTTTTAACACTGAGTGGAGGCGTATGGGCATTGAGGAGACAAGTTTCTTGAGTCTAGCCATTGGAATTTGATCCCACTCTTGTTAAATACAGGCTTCCAGCTGCTGGAGAGCTTTAGGTCTCCTTTGACGGACATTTTGTTTAATTATGCGCCAAATATTCTCAATCGGTGAAAGATCAGGACTGCAGGCAGGCCAGTTCAGCACACGGGCTCTTCTACTATGAAACCATGCTGCTGTAATGGCTGCAGTATGTGGTTTGCATTGTCCTGCTGAAATACACAAGGCCCTCCCTGGAATAGATGTCATCTAGAGGGGAGCATATGTTGCTCTAAAACCTTTATATACCTTTCAGCATTCATGGTGTTTTTAAAACATTCAAGTGTCCCACACCATAAGCACTAATGCATGCCCATACCATCAGAGATGCTGGCTTTTTGACTGAACGCTGATAACAGGAGGGGTGGTCTTTCTCCTGTTTAGCCCGGAGGACATGACGACACCCATGATTTCCAACAAGAATGTCAAATTTGGACTCGTCTGACCGCAGGGCACTTTGCCACTTTGCTAAAGTCCATTTTAAATGAGTCTTGGCCCACAGAACATGGCAGCACTTCTGGATCATGCTCAACAATGGCTTCCTTTTTGCATGATAGAGTTTTAGGTAGCATCTGTGGATGGTACGGCAGACTGTGTTTACTGTCAGTGGTTTTTACTGACAGTGTTTACTGTTAGTGGTATTTCTGGGCCCATTTAGAAATTTCAATGACCGAATCATGCAGTGGCGTCTGAGGGCTCGAAGATCACAGGCATCCAGTAAAAGTCTTGTCCCTTGTCCCTTACGCAGAGAGATTTTTCCAGTTTCTCTGAATCTTTTGATAACGTTATGCTCTGTCGATGATGAGACCTTCAAAGCCTTTGCAATTTGACGCTGACGAACATTGTTTTTAAAGTATTCCACAAATTTTTTTACGCAAGCCTTCACAGGTTGGAGAGCCTCTGGCCATCTTTATTTTTGAGAGACTCAGCCTCTCTAAGACATCCCTTTTATTGCCAATCATGTTACAAACTTGATGCCAGTTAACTTAATTACTTGCATAATGTTCTTTCAGCTGATCCTCTTATATATTAACCCTTTCATGCATGGAGGTCCCTACAATGTACAGCTGTTTAAAAGTGTTTTTTTTTCTCTATATATGCCTGTAATTTTGGGCACTGCTGCATGTAGTCCACTCTAGTGGAAGCTATTGCATCATCCCATACAAAAAATCCCATTGGCCCCTGGAAAAAATGTTCTATAGAACTTCTATGGAATTCTATAGAACATTTTAGTAGAACAGGATGTTCTATAGGATTTTCCGTGTGTTTGATAGGAATTTGCTTGAAACCTAAAGAGCACCTCTGTGGAAAAGAGAGTCCTATAAGATTATTGCTGTTCTATTAGACCTTCCAATAGAACACCCTTGATGAAAAACATGTTCTATGGTACTTTGATGGTCTTTAGGACCTTCTAATAGAACAGAAGCTTAATGGGAAAGAAATCTTAAATAAGGGCTAAATAAAAATAAATCTTATGAATCCTTGCAATGCTCTGTCAAAGGGTCAATTTACCTTATGTGTACCTTGGTTCTAGAAGTGAGAAACCGGACTAATGGTATGAAAATGTGCAATATGCAGTGATATCCACGATACCGAAGTAGTAAGGAAATTGTGTCCCTTTTAACTTTAAGCTGTGCTTAAGCACATGGGGTGCCAGGCAAATACCTACTTATTGATTCTCTGATCAGACAATTGATTGCCTGACTGACCACACAACTTAGCAGTATTTAAGTTATGGTTTATGAAGACCTCTTTCCGTTCCCTTGGCACCAGTTCAAAAATATAAATGTAAGGCATTACAACTTTTATGCTATAATGGAAAACGCGTGTTCCTCTATTGCTTACGAAAACAGAATTACGTTGAAAGTTTGACCTTTTGAACTTTTCCCTTAATTTTAAAAATTCAATCAAATTATGCCTTTCCATTCAGGTTATATTCAGATTTAGAATTAACTACAATTTGAGGTCTGCTGAGACCCTGAATGTACAAGCTTCAGAATGGCTCATTTGATTAAAGCAAAGCATTTGCAGAGCAGAAGTGTCTAGGTTTGAGCCGTGGTAGCACACGAGAGGTCATTTTGCTACAGAGATGCAAGTTGGGAAAGGATTGCTGGGGAAATGTAATATAAAATGGTTGCTTTGTTTGTGGTTGCCTTCCAAACTTGCGTGGGATTGAAGATGCCTAACTGGGAAAAAAAAGTCCTTCAGAGATTTTCTATGGAACTGTTTTCTTCTTTCCATGCGGATGACCTAGACCAAAATTGCGTCCCACAGCCCAGTGTATAACAAATGAAAAATGACTGTGCCAATGACCCAACTCATGAATACAAACCAGACAAAAATAGCTACACAGCAGTACAACACAAAATGGGCAAGCGTTCCTGAAGACTGGGATGGTACGCGCTAAATAAACTAGGATCTGATGGGGTGACGGAGGATTGGACAAGATGGAATTAGGTGGAATTTCGGGGCAGAGGGAGATGAAGGATTTGGAAGGTGTTGAATAGGCGACTGACAGCGAAATGGGAGAATCATGGAGAGTGAATACCGGAATGGGACACCTGCGGGAAAAGCGAGAAACAGAAGAACACACACACGCAGAACAACGGAGGCAGCACGGGATTCCCGTAACAGTGAGCCTTAACCAATCTTTGCATTTGAGGAGCTCGGCCCTTTTTACATGCTCCTTTTACAACCCCAATTCTGAAATAGTTGGGACAAAGTGTAAATTGTGAATAAAATCAAAATGCAGTGACTTTCAAATCACACCAGCCAGTATTTTATTCACAATAGAACAGAGATAACAGCAAATGTTGAAAATGAGACATTTTACAATTTTCTCCAAAAAAATGAGCTCATTTTAAATTTGATGGCTGCTACAGGTCGCAAAAAGGTTGGGACAGGGGCCTGTTTACCATGGTGTAGCGACCCCTCTAAATTTGGCATCTCCAATTTTACTTACACACCTTAGCACTTACACACCTCACACCACTAATTAACCCCAAGTCTTGGCTAAAGAGATTGATCATTAGTATCAGGTGTGTAAGTGCTTGGTAGGAATGAAAGCTTGCACCCACACCGGCCCTTGTTGAATAGCCCTGCTGTATATGGTACATGTTCTTGAAAGCATGTCCTTAGAATGTATTCAGAAGCATGCCCAGATCCATCTGCTGGTGATACAGATACACTGCCTCTTAGAAAGCCTACTGAGCTACAGTGTTTTATTTTATGTGCAATGTTTGTTTTTCTGTTTGTGTAGTTTGTATTCTGTTTACTCATTTCCCAAAACTACATCCCATTTGTGAGTCCGTATTCATGTGTACTAATGTTGATTCCATATTTTGTAGGTAGACACTCCCAAAAAAATAGGCTTTTTTTTTTAATTGTTTTTGACATTTTCGTAAAATAACCTTCAGTAAGTTCATAGTGAGTGTTCTTGACAGGACTAACAAAAATATGGACATCTGTTGTTTTTTGTCAATTTCTCAAAAAGTTGATTTTGACCTGCCAAGCATTGCTTCAAACACCATTTCTCCTCTTTCTCTCATGCTTTCATTGTGAAACTTGGAATATATGTTCACCAGATGCATGTCTATTGACTGATCAGGAATTTTGAAGAAATCATTTGTGTTACTCTAGATTTTGTGGTAATTAGGTACCCAATAAAGAAAAAAAAAAAAAACATTTTTCACAGAAATATTATATCTGAAAACCCTCTGATCAGAAAATGCATTATATAGTCATGAATGATCTGTGAAAATTTGAGATTAAAGGAATAAAAATTTTAGAGATATCCTGCCTGAGGTACTTGATCAAGTTCCACATTGCGGTAGCCATCTCGGGACCGAATTCGCATAATTTATGTAAATGAGCCATCACTTTAATTTGTATTTAGTAGTTGTTCATGTGATGCTGGCACTAAATTATTATGAGTGAAAGAGAAATAAATGTATTTGGGAGTATCTACTGTTATGGCCCCAATTTGTTATTACATTTATAACACAACAGCAACAGCAAGGGATGACAAACACAGTTTTAACAACTAAAACACATTTAATTTTTAACAAAGACAAAGACTAATAACAACCTACAACTAAAGACCAAGATTGATAAATAAGAAAAAACAGAAATAATTACAGTCCCTTTTTGGTGGGGTGGCTTGGTGATGTCCTGGATGAAGAAAATGCTCAAACACAGGCAAAGAAATCCACAAAAGAAACGTCACAGGTCTTGAACAGAATGGCAGGTCTGGTCATCTTCTTGCAATTTCTCCTACTACTTTACTGTCTCAATTCTTTTCCTTATATACTCTTTTGCAGACCCCACCCACATTTAGACCTCTTTTTTTTTTTTTTTTCTGAGACTTGCCCCAGACATGTCCAGGACATGTCTAAACATGACTCCAGTCTGAGCTTAACAAAAAAAGGTAAATACTGCCATCTAGTGGCCTATATTCACATTACACCTCCATTCCAAAAGGGAAAAATTTTGACTCATAAAGGCAAAATTTTTCTTTTCAATACAAAATGGTTAAGTGAACACTTGTCTATATATACATATCATACAATATTCAAACACATGATATACACATTCAAACACGGGATAAGCAATCAGCAATTACATTGTCTGTACCCTTCACATGCTTAATTTCCAAGTCAAACTCCTGTAAAATCAAACTCCAATTCAACAATCTCCGATTCTTGTTTTTCATCTTACTCAAAAACATTAACGGATTGTGGTCAGTGTACACAATCATTGGCTTTTGTCCTGTACAAACATAAACCTCAAAGTGTTGTAAAGAAAGGACGAGAGCCAACAGTTCCTTCTCTATTGTGGAATAGTTCCTTTGGTGGCGATTGAACTTCCTGGAGAAGTATGCCACGGGATGCTCAATGTCATCAGAGTCACTTCTCTGTAGGAGCACAGATCCACAAGCTTGGTCGCTAGCATCGACCGCGATGGAGAACGGTTTGTTGAAGTCAGGAGATTTGAGCACGGGGAAGTGACACAGCAGAGACTTCAGGCGATCGAAGGCTCTCTGGCATGCATCACCCCAGGTGAACTTTACGCCTTTCTTCAGTTGGTTAGTTAGACTGAGAGCAATCTCAGCAAAGTTCTTGCAGAACTTGCGGTAGTACCCGATCATTCCAAGGAAGCGGCGCAAAGCTTTTTTGTTGTCAGGAACTGGAAAGTCCATGATGGCTTGGACTTTAGCATTTATGGGTGCCACCTTACCCTGGCCTATGACATAGCCAAGATAGGTGACAGTAGCACAACCAAAGTCACTCTTGCTCTGGTTAACAGTCAGGTTAGCCTAGGTCATGCGCTGGAACAACGTCTCTACATCTTTTAGATGTTCTTCCCAGGAGTCACTCCATGTGATCAGGTCATCGATGTACGCACCCGTGTGTGGCAATCCGGCGATTGTAGACTGTATCATCCTTTGGAATGTGGGTGGGGCATTTTTCATCCCAAAGGGTAGGACTTCATACTGGTACAACCCAGATGGTGTGGCAAAAGCAGAGATGCTCTTGGCCCTCTCAGTTAAAGGCACACACCAATAACCCTTCAATAAATCAATCTTGGTCAGAAACTTTGCTTGCCCTACACTATCAATACAATCATCAATCCTAGGTATTGGAAACACATCAGTTCTAGTTACAGCATTGACTTTGCGATAATCTGTACAGAATCTAGTACTTCCATCAGGTTTTGAAACTAGCACACAGGGTGAACTCCAATCGGAGTTGGAGGGTCTGATAATATCATGTTTTAACATGTACTCAACCTCTTTCTCAGCAATCTTTCTCTTTTCAGGATTCATCCGGTATGGATGCTGTTTTATTGGTTTGGCATCACCAACATCTACATCATGAGAGGCTATTGTAACTCTCTTTGGAACATCAGGAAACAAATCCTCATATTTCTTGATCAACCTTTCAAACTGATCTCTCTGTGAGGGTTCTAAGTGCTGGAGTTTTACATCAAGATTTTGCAATACTTCAGTGTTTGACAATTTACATGAAAGAACTTCAGCTTTAATTCTTGGTTCATCATCTTGAAACTCCCCCTCATCTTCACACGTTTCGACCATTGGAGAATCTGAAGTGACAGCTGCAACCCTAGCATTTCTGTCATGATAAGGCTTTAGCATGTTAATATGACACAATTGTTTTATTTTTCTCCTATCTGGAGTCTTCACAATGTAATTGAGATCATTGAGTTTTGTCAGAATTTCATAAGGACCATGAAATCTAGCCTGCAATGGATTGGACTGCAAGGGAAACAACACAAGGACCTTGTCTCCTGGTTTAAACTCACGGCTTCTAGCCTTATGATCATACCAAGTTTTCATTTTTCCCTGACTTGATTTCAAGTTCTCTTTGGCAAGGTCACAAGCTGCACGCAATCTTTCCTTGAACTTGCTAACATAGTCTAACAGACTGATTTGCGACTCTTCCTCTTGCCATTGTTCACTCAATAATAGCAAAGGTCCTCTCACTTCATGACCAAACACTAGCTCAAATGGACTGAATCCAGTCGACTCCTGCACTGCTTCTCTAGCTGCAAACAACAGCAAATGAACCCCTTCATCCCAGTCTTTCTCATGGTCATAACAATAAGTCCTCATCATTGTCTTGAGAGTGGAATGAAACCGCTCTAAGGCACCCTGACTTTCTGGATGATAGGCACTAGAAAGAATCTGCTTTGCACTAAGTTCATACACAAGCTGCTGAAACAATCCTGAAGTGAAATTGCTACCTTGGTCTGACTGAATTTCCCTGGGAAGACCAAACAACGTGAAGAACTTTATCAAAGCCTTCGAGATTGCAGTTGCCTTGATGTTACGTAGAGGTATGGCTTCGGGGAATCTGGTAGATGCACACATGATTGTCAACAAGTACTGATTTCCAGATCTAGTCTTGGGTAATGGACCAACGCAATCAACAATGACCCGAGAGAATGGCTCCCCAAATGCTGGGATAGGCTGCAATGGAGCTACAGGTGGGTCTAACTGGTGTTTTCCAACTACCTGACAAGTGTGACAGGTTTTGCAAAAGTTGGAAACGTCTTTCCGAAGCCCAGGCCAAAAGAAGTGTTTCATGATCTTATCAACAGTCTTGTTAACACCAAGATGACCTCCTAAAGGTAAACTATGAGCCATTGTTAAGATCTCATTCCTATAGACCTTCGGAACAACAATTTGCCTGACCACTGCCCAATCTGCATTGGCAGGGATATCAGGAGGGCGCCACTTCCGCATCAACACACCATCCTTGAGATAATACCCAACTGGAACTGCATCTATTTCTTTTTCAGGAAGGGCTCTCCTCTTTAGTACACCAATTTCAGGATCATTAGTTTGCTCCTCAATCAACCGCTTTCTGGACAGAGACAAGTCTCCAGACACATCAGAATCACCAGACCCATCCGGCTGGCTGAATAGAGAACTGATAAAAGTATCTGATAAGTCCTCAAACGGAGAAACCATAGTAGGCCAATCAGAGTCATGAGGCGAACCACCTGAGTCCTGACTATTCAATGTACTGGACGGCACCACAACATCATCTTCTTTAGCCTTCTTGGCCATAGCACGAGTCACTGCGCAAGAAGGATACAGAGATGGGTCCTCATCCCCATCTTCAGTGCTCGGCTGTGAAGTAAGATGTACAGGGGGAACTACTTTGCCCCCAGCCAGGTCATTGCCTAGCAACAGAGAAACACCCTTTATAGGTAGACTTGACATAAGTCCCACCTTTACCTGTCCTGTAACTAAATCTGACTTCAAGAATATAGAGCGCAGGGGTACAGATACAGTCCTCCCTTCAATACCTTGTACAAGTATGAAATCCCCTGAAGCGGTCTCATCGCGTAACTCCAAGGAGTCCATCAACAAAAGTGACTGAGAAGCTCCGGTATCCCTTAGGATATATATGGGGACAGGAGTAGTATGCTCATTCAGAGCCACAAATCCCTCTGACACAAATGGAAGAAATTCCTCCCTCACAAAGTCAGCTGTATCAGGCTTTTTAGCCCCACAAGAAGCAGGCAATTTAGCAGATTGGTTATCTACTACAGGGGTTTCTAACCTTGTTTTCACAAAGGCATTTGGTTTGGTATCCTTTTCTTTTTCTTTCTTAGCTTTAAGGAACCAACAGTTAGTTGTAACATGTCCAGATTTCTTGCAATAACTGCAAACTAGACCACTTTTGTCACTGTCAGCTTTCACACTTTGATCAGACCTGTTACTGGATTTCTGAGCACCATCACCAGATTTGTCTTTGTCTTTGGGTGAGGAATCTTGGGTATCACCGTAACCCTTTTTCTGAAATTGGGACCATTTATTGTTACTGCTAGACTGAAATTTGGACTTATGAGTGAGAACATATTCATCTGCAAATTTGGCAGCTGATTGCAAGTTCAGTGCTTGCTTCTCATTAAGGTAGGTCTTAACATCATCCTTAACACAGTTCTTGAATTCTTCAACTAACACCATCTCTTTTAGTGAGTTGAAATCATCCTTGACCTCCATAGAAGTACACCAGCGCTCAAAGCAAACCTGCTTCTCATTAGCAAATTCAACATAAGTCTGATTTTCAGATTTCTTCAGACCTCTGAATTTCTGTCGGTAAGCCTCTGGAACCAACTCATAAGCTCTCAAAATATCCTTTTTGACAACCTCATAATCAGAGGAATCATCTGCAGACAAAGCCGAATAGGCTTGTTGAGCTTTACCCTTGAGGACAGTTTGCAACATCAGAGGCCAGTGTTCCTTTGGCCACTGGCAACTCTTTGCTACCTTTTCAAAACACTGGAAATAGTTGTCAACATCCTTTTCTGAAAATGAAGGCACCAGTTTTACCTCCTGACTGGCACAAAATTTATTTTTAGTTTCAATTTTAATTTTTAGTTGCTCCATTTGGAGTCTTTCTTCTCTATCGAATTTCTCTAATTCAAAATCTCTCTGTCTCTGTCTCTCTCTTTCTGCTCTTTCCTCTTTCTCTCTCTCAAATTCTCTTTGTTTTTCTTCTCTTGCTAATTTTTCTAACTCAAACTGCCTTTGTTTTTCTTTTTCTTTCTTCTCTAATTCTCTTTTTTTTTCTTTTTCCTCCCTTTTTTTTTCTCTTTCCTCCCTTTCAATCTCTAGCATTTTTAATTTAAGTTCCATTTCTATATTTGGATTTTCCACTGGAAACTGTTCCAGATCTCCTGGTGCAAACACATTTTCATCAATGTAATATTCAACTATCTCTCTAGCCAGTCTTGCTTTTCGCATGGCTGGTTTTACCTCTGTCAGCTCCAACTGTCTGCAAATTTCTAGCAGTTCTGTCTTTTTAAAAGACTTCAAAACCCCTACGGTTGGTGATGCCAAGAAATCATCCATTGCTGTTGTCAATATATATCTAGGAAAATTCACAAAAACAATTTCACAATTTGGAATGTTAGATTTTCAATAAATTACTCACACAATGGTCTATCCCGGACCTTGAGCCCCCAATTTGTTATGGCCCCAATTTGTTATTACATTTATAACACAACAGCAACAGCAAGGGATGACAAACACAGTTTTAACAACTAAAACACATTTAATTTTTAACAAAGACAAAGACTAATAACAACCTACAACTAAAGACCAAGATTGATAAATAAGAAAAAACAGAAATAATTACAGTCCCTTTTTGGTGGGGTGGCTTGGTGATGTCCTGGATGAAGAAAATGCTCAAACACAGGCAAAGAAATCCACAAAAGAAACGTCACAGGTCTTGAACAGAATGGCAGGTCTGGTCATCTTCTTGCAATTTCTCCTACTACTTTACTGTCTCAATTCTTTTCCTTATATACTCTTTTGCAGACCCCACCCACATTTAGACCTCTTTTTTTTTTTTTTTCTGAGACTTGCCCCAGACATGTCCAGGACATGTCTAAACATGACTCCAGTCTGAGCTTAACAAAAAAAGGTAAATACTGCCATCTAGTGGCCTATATTCACATTACACTACCTACCGTAAGTCTGATATTGTGCGTCAGTTATGTCTGGTATGTTTCTCACAGAAAAAAATGCTTTATTCATGCGTAATCAATTACAATTAACGGTCTTTGGAATATGTATAATTAAGGATCAATCAGGCAACAGGACTAGGCATCATTTAAATTTGAAAATTCACTTGAATTACATTTTGTGTTATTGCAGACATCTGCGTTTAATTGGTCATTTCAACGAGCTGAATCATTTGGGATCGCATTTTTATTAAAAAAGATATGAACATAAATTATATTATAGAGGAGCAAAGTGGAGTAAATGTGAAACATGCCGAAACAGTGGCAGAACACTTTCTTTTTTAGAAAATACGCCTAGGTCAAAGCCAGATTTTTCACGTAGGCGCGTTTCATACTATGGACTGGACTAAACGTTCAGCACGGAAGGGATGAGTGTAAGGGGCATGCGCAAATAGCGGCAAGTGCGCTTTTACAAAATGATTATGTGGGGATGGGGAAGAGGGACGGGGGAGATTAACTGCACTGTACACAACTGCTGTCTTAATCCCTCTTGAGAGGATAGGCTTAGTAAAACTACGGGTTTGAAACGCAACAGCCATATTGCTTGCGCGTAGCATTGAAAATAACGTTATATGCCTTAATTATAGTAATATTTAGTAATTGCGACTCATCGTGTTTTTAATTTAATAGTTGTCATTGTTCGAAGTTCTGATATTTTCCGTTGCATGCAGTCCTTGGCCAAATTTCCCACTCTGCTTCGGTTCAGAATACGAGATACACAAGTGTTTTGAATTTTAAAACCTGTTTTAGCGTTTTAAAAAGTTTTCGAAATGAAAGATCGTTTGGAGCAACTCAAAGCGGTAAGTCTGGACCTGTTGGCGCCTTTAGAAACTGTGACGAGAATATTCATATTCCCATGTCGGATTTTTCCTCTCTGTGGCGCATTGGACATGGGGGTTGAACTATGTGAAACAGAATTGAAAGAGTCGGACTGATTTTTTGGCATAGCAGGCCATAAGCCTATATAGGCTACCTCACATTGAACCGATGAATGCAAATATTAATGGATGGTTTGATTATATATTAATTTTATGCAGATTGAGTTGGTGACTACAAATCATAGGCCTATTTAATGTTTTGTGGATGTAACAAATTGTAATAACTTCATTTTAGCTAAATTTGTCGTCATAATGCTTTTTTTTGTTTTTGTTTTGTGTGTGTGTGTGTGTGTGTGTGTGTGTGTTTTGTTCTAGCGTTGTTGTATTGAAATACCAGTAGAAGGTCAATGGGCTGGTTCAGATGGTCACGCTCAGCTATAGGCTCCGTTGATGGAACTTCTTGGGAATGAAACCGTGGATCCGTTGTTTTATTTACTTATTGCGGATACATCGGTGCGAATCTCAACATATATGTGCGAGTTGAGTACAATTACAGTCAAGTGTTTGATTCTGATGTCACGCGAGGGACAGGGGGACACGGAATGGGTGCGTGTGCTCTTCGATCAATTGATGTAAACATGACAGTTCTGGGAATCTCGCGCACAGTCTCCTTGCCCTTCTTGCCGCTGAGTGTCCTCACCGTGCCTCCGCGGGACTCCCTCTGCGGGTCACAGTCAGCTGGTCCAAGAACGGAGCGCGAGGAGGTGGGGGGTTGAGGCGCGTAGAAGGGTGCCCATGTTGAGGGGGATGGGTGCGGGCGCGCGGCGATTGGAGGAAAGGGGAGAGAGGCGGATTGTTTTTTTCCCCCCTTCTTATTCCTTATGATCCCGGGGGCATATGGTCACTCGTTCATCCTCAGTCAGACTGATTGGTGGTGCTATAAATTCTTATTTTGTTTTTCATTATTACATAAATTCCATTGTTCAAGCGGTCACACTTGGTCTTGTCTGCTCTTGTAACTGCCATGACGCGTATAGATGCGTTTTTGGACCTTATTTCTGTGCCAACATCGCCCTGATCAGTTAACCAAATGCTGTTGTAGAGTGTGTCTTTGTGTGCCCTGTGTGTGTACCTATGTGGACCTATGTTGATATAAGCTCTTGAATTTGTGTGCTTTGGTTACCTCCAGCCCCCCAAGAAAATACATTTGTCAAACCCATATTTTGCATCTCAACACCCCACAGTGTTCAAACCAAATTTACACCCTTATTTGGTTGTCTCTTTGGTGATAATCGCTCAAGTCATGCTCGTATTATGTAATACTTATAGCTCAAACAGCCATTCTTTTGCTTGCTTTAGCTTAGTTGGTCTATTAATTAGTCTGTCCACAAAAATTTCCCCATCCTTTGGCAATTGGCAGCCACAGTTATCACCCTTGGAGGCTGAAATATGGTTTGGAGGTTGAGTGTGTGTGTGTGTGTGTGTGTGTGTGTGTGTGTGTGTGTGTGTGTGTCTCTTTCTGTGCGTAAAGGTTGGTCATGAGCCAAAGGACAGCTAATTCACTGTTCGTGCCAATTAGCATGAAGGGCATCTGGTAGTGGGAGTGGCATGCAATAAAAATGTGTATAACTTCTAAATTAAGTCATGTAACATAAGCAAACTTTGTAGGGAAACGCATACATGCGGTCGCACCTGAACACAAACATGGGCACACACAGATTGGCAGACATGCACATTCACACTGACAGACACTTACATACATACCATTTTGCCTTTCATTACTTGGGATTCGGTCGTCATTGACACCCGTAGAAGGCATCACTGGAATAAGCAGTTGTAAGAGTTTGATTTGTAAGGTTTTTCCCCTGCCCCAAACTTTAACCTCACCACTTTTTCATAACTCATGGACTCTTGTGGGAGGTATCAATAAACTCAGCAGAAAGGTCTTTTTCATTTTTGTGGGTTAGCCCCCCCCCTATACTTTAGCCAAAGGATCTTTCATAACTTGTGCGCCATTTCTCATGGACACTTGGGGGCGGGGGGTCATCATCATGGGTCTCAGCTTTGAGTTCCTATTTCAATGATGTATGCGGTTGCAGCTATTGCAAATTCATGCTTGTTAGTAGTTAATCTCTTATTGCAACTGCGTCAGCCAGTCAGGTTGAAAACTGTTCAATAAAATAACACTGGTAAATTTCGACCCCTGGTGATGGTTATGGGGCTTTGCTACATGTTTTCCCTTCCAGGACTGCTGCTTTTAAGACTACCCCTAACTACCGCTCAACAAGACTAGCTTTTTGACATTGTGCTTAGCAGTTGCAGATGGAGACTATTTTGTTTCCTTTGTGTGTTGACTTGTTTTCCCTTTGACTTTTGATCCTTGAGTTACCCTGTCTTTGATTGGATTGCATTTTTGTGGTTGACCCTTGACTTTTTCCATTTGACTCTTGATTCTCAACTGAGCTGTTCAGTCTGGTTGCCTGATGAATTTCCTGTGTTTGACCCAGCTTTGTGAGTTGGACTTTGTCGCTCCTCTTGCCCCTCTGCACACTGTTTAGTGGCTTCGGTCAAATAGAGTACTTCCAGTTCGATATCTGTATGCTGATATTTAGCATTTATCATGGAAGTTCAGTCATCGGTCAGGATAGAGATTTGTGTTGATGGGAACTCCGGAGAATCTGAGATGGTTCATTGGGCTAGTTGGACTCGTCACACTGTCAGAAATGTACAAAGTTGAGACAGATTTCCATCATAGACATCCCATCTCACCCGTTCAGCTCCAGAAATCTCCTCCTGCTCCGGGATAGCTCTCCTGACAATCAACCATCTCTGGCATCGACGGAGCCAACTGAGCAACTGTAGAAAATGGCAGGCAATCCCCCAAGCCTCCCTGAATTCCTGCCAATGTCACAATTACTGCAGGGGCGTGCTGTCTGATGTGATGAGGGGTGTCATAGAAGCACGGCACACAGGAACCTTGAACACAGTGGTCTGGCTCACAGAAGCATGACACAAAGAAATGTGCTATACAGAGGTGTGGCAGACAGCAGTGAGGCACACAGAAGCGTGGTCCACAAAAGCCTGGCACACAGAAGCCTAGCACACACAAGGATAGCACACTGAAGGCTAGTGCATAAAAGTGTGGCACACAGAAGCATGGCTCACAGAAGCCTGGCACACAGAGGCATGGCTCACGGATGCCTGGCGCACATAAGTGTTGGACACAGATGCCTGGCACAAAGGAGTGTGGCATACAGAAGCCTTGCGTACAGAAGTGTGTTCCACAAAAGCGTACCACACAGAAGCATGGCACACTCAAGGGTAGTGCATAAAAGTGTGGCATACCGAAGCCTGGCACACAGAAGCCTGGTGCACAGAACTCCTGCACAAAGAGGCCTGGCACACAAAAGGGTGGCAAACAGAAGCCTGGCGCACAAAGAAGTGTGGCACAGAGAAGCCTGGCACACAAAATTGTGGCACATGAAGCCAAGTACACAGAAGTGCGGCACACAGAAGCCTGGCGCACAGAAGTGTGGCACACAGAGGCCGAGTGCACAGAAGTGTGGCACACAGAATTTGGCATACAGATGTCTGGTGCACAGAACTGTAGCACAAACTAGCCAGCCACACAGAAGCCTGGCGCACAGAAGTCTGGCACCTAGAAGCCTGGCACACAGAAGCCTGGTGCACAGAGGCGTGGCACACAGAAGCCTGGTGCACAGATGTGTGGTACACACAAGCTTGGTGCACAGAAGTGTTGAACACAGAAGCCTCATACAGAGAAGCATGGCACACACAAGTGTGGCAACCTCCCCTCCCCCGCCCCCATTGTCATTTTTGTACAGCAGAGTTTCCATTTTCTTCAAATCAAGCTTTATTGTATCACAACCGTTACAGAAGGACTTTTGCAAAGATGCTTCGCTTACAGAACACCAGTGGCGGGTGGTGGACGGAAAACGGGCGGCGGAAAACATCCCTTGAAACTGATGAGATTAGTGACCCGATTTCAATCATTGTTCTTCGTCAACATAGTTTCCCTTATAATGAAATGTTTAGGCGAGTGAATAATAAATTCTATAAAATGTTTAATTCACATGCAAATAGGCAACTCTTCATGAAAAAAACCACTGTGGATTTTACACGTTAAATTTTGTCATAGCTTAGGCAAGTCGTCAAACCTGTGTGTAATGATCGTTTCATTGAAAAAGATTGAAATGCTCCTTTTTTGCGTTCAACTGGTGCGTTTGATTTCTCGTCTTGACGATGACCATTGGCTACACCTGAGAGGGGAGAGTTCAAGTGTCTTTTACCAGGGAAATTGACTTGACTAATCAGCAGTTTAAAGACATGTTTATTGCCCTCCTTGTTCTCAATCCACCACCTGCCACTGCAGAACACCTGCCCTGAAAAAATACAATTCAATGATGAAAACAATCCCCTGAATGGTTCCAAAAAACCTGGAGAAGCTTATTTAGAAAGCGAAAGCCGATGCTCCACTGGTCAGTCAAACAGGCAGCAACAGGCACTGAGGGATGACATCCGAGGAGGGAAAGGGTGGGGGGAGGGATGGAAACTGGTAGACATTTTTATTACATCACAGAATGGAGAGGAGAAGGTTCCAGAAGTGGCCAGTCTCTGTGGGACAAGCTCCAATTCAGGGTTTTGTGTTGTTGCACAAGGATTTGGCTAGTATGGTGTAATCCCATCCATAATGGGAGACTGCAGCGCAGGTTTTGGAGAACTACAGGCTCTGCTGGGTTTTGTTGTTGCTCAGTGGTTAATTAATAAATTCATTCATTTCACCTGGTTACCTGGGTTCGAACTGGGTGCTGGTTTTACAGAGATTTTCAAAGCTGATTTTTGCGTGCTGTGTTAGTGTGCTTGTCTGTGTGTGTGTGTGTCTGTCTCTCTTTCTCGGTTTTCTGGTATGTGACTGGACCATGCATGGCCTGTTGTAAGTGTGTTGCAAGCGTGTGGTTTGACCATGTGCAGTTCTTCGGCCTCTTCACAGACACGTGACACGGATGATGCAGACGAAGTTGAGGTCGCTGTGGACAACGCTGCATTTATGGACGAGTTTTTCTCCCAGGTAAAAATGTCTGTACTTGTCTCAGTGGGCCTGTGCTGGGCTTGGGGATGGGAATTCACCTATGCTGTCAGCCAAGTGATTTCACTAATAACACCTCGCACCTGTCTGATTAAGGGAGCTAATGGGCAAACCCTGGGATTGTCCAAAATTCTGGGAAGGGCTAACTTTCGGAAAGTGGACTTCATCTTTGCTTTATGTTTGCATACTGACTGTACTGCGCTGTGAGGTGCACCCTCTGCTCTCGGTGTCTGTGTGTGTGTCTCTGTACCTGACTACTATTCTGTTTCTGTGTCTCAGATTGAGGAAATCAGGACCAGCATCGACAAAATTGATGAGAATGTCGCTGAAGTCAAGAAGCTCTACTCGGTCATCCTGTCTGCCCCAACGTCGGATCAGAGTATGTACGCAAAACACACATGCACACAGACACACACACACATATCCTGTCCATACCAACATGAGATCAGAGTATGTATCGGCACAAGGCACACACACACACACCCTGTCTGCCTTAACATCCAACGACATATAAAAGAATACACACACACAGTCTCTGTGCTCATGCACTCATGTCTTCGATCAGAGTGCACAGGCATTGGCTGTTGTGAAATTTTAACCCCGCCCTCTCATCGCCCTCAGGCTGCAGATACAGTCATTTTACCCAATCAGGAAAAAACAAAATCACACCTGATCTTTACCTCTTTTCCCAGTCTAAAATTCTCTCTTCTTTTCTTCTTAGTCTTACCTCAATCCATCTCTCTCTCTCTCTCTCCACAGAAACGCAGGATGACTTGGAAGCAGTTACCAATGAAATAAAAAAACTGGCTAACAATGCTCGCAACAAACTGAAAAGTGAGTGCTGGGTATTTTGGAGTAATCAACGCAGTTATGGATTATCTGAATGTGCGTGTTTGAATGCAAAGTGCACACATGTTTATGTGTATGTGAATGCACACGTGCATGTGTGTGTGTGTGACTGCAGTCGCTCTGCTGGGCTGCGATTTTGTTTTTGTGCTGTCGAACCGTCTTACTATTGCCCTTACACGTTACTGCCCAGATCAGTGAACAAACAGATGAAAATGAATGCAGTGTATTCATATGGTTATACTTTTGAATATAATATGTAAAGAGTACAATTGAAGACCCCAGTGCTGAAAGTATTTAAGTCACTAAAAATTTCTCCATCATGAGAAATGTGAGAAAATCAACTTGGGTAACTATAAAAGACATTTTCCCATCCTTACCACACAGTGTGTGAGAATGTGACTTAAGTACTTTTAGCACTAGGATCTTCAATTTTACAGAAATATGGGAGGATAAGTCATGCTGGAATTTGATGTTGGCAGCTAGAAGAAATCTGAGCACTTTCTATGCTCTATGTTCAGATCACGTTGTTTAGATTTTCCAGTGTATTTCATCATTCTGGAGTCTTCACCAGACCCCTTTATCCTGCTAACATTAGCATTATTTGTGTGGCAGGTATCGAGCGAAATCTGGAGACAAATGAGGAGAGGGTGTCGGCTGACATGCGCATCCGGAAATCTCAGGTAACTCAGCGATCAGACAGTCTTGCTGCATGAGACTGTTCCTCATTCAATTCATGTCAATATGAGCCTGACTCATGTTAGAGAGACTGGAGTGAGCCTGATTTGTGTTTGTGAGGCTGACTGGAGTGACTGGAGTGAGCAGGACTAGTATTAGCCTGACTGGAGTGAGCCTGACTAATATTAGCCTGACTGGAGTGAGCCTGACTAGTGATTGCTTCACTTGAAATAGCTTGACTTGTGTTAACTTCACTGGAGAGAGCCTGACTTCTATTAACTAGACTGGAGAGAGCCTGACTTGTGTTAGCTTGACTGGAGCGAGCCTGACTTGTGTTAGCCTGACTGGAGAGAGCCTGACCTGTGCTAGCCTGACTGGAGCGAGCCTGACTTTTGTTAGCCTGACTGGAGAGAACCTGACTAGTGCTAGCTTGACTGGAGAGAGCCTGACTTGTGTTAGCTTGACTGGTGTGCGCCTGATTTGTGTTAGCCTGACTGGTGTGAGCCTGACTTGTGCCAGCCTGACTGGTGCGAGCCTGACTAGAGAGAGCCTGACTAGTGCTAGCTTGACTGGAGAGAGTCTGACTTGTGTTAGCTTGACTGGTGTGAGCCTGATTTGAGTTAGCCTGACTTGAGTGAGCCTGACTTCAATTGCAAGATGCAAGGGCTGATGTCACGGCTTCAGAAGCCAAATGCTTGTCCGTTTCCCGATTGGCTCAGGTTGTTTCACAAAATTACTGAGTTAGCTGGGCGATTGGGTTGAGTAAAGGGAAAGTCACAGTGTAGTCCAGACTAAAGCAACAGGCAACCATTCATTTTCAACGAGCGTTTAGTGAATTACAGCAATGGGAAACATCTGCAATTGGGGACTAACAGTAGTTGGAGCAAAATTTAACTTTATGTGTGTGTTCACTCCAATGGGAGTGAAGCAGAGTGAGCAAAGATGTTAGGTTTTCCACTGTGAAACATGCACAGTTTGATTCCTGTACTTCTCCAACATGACAGCAATTATGGACAGCCTCATCTAGCAATATATAATCTTTTGGGCATTGCTCAGCGCGGTTACCTCACTAACTCCATAATCCTGCGATGTGAAACAGGGCACGGCAGTTGTGAGCTGTTTAGCACTGATGTCATCCTTCCTTTCCTCTGGTCCTCCCAGCATGCTGTTCTGTCCAGGAAGTTTGTGGAGGTGATGACCAAGTACAATGAGGCTCAGGTTGATTTTCGGGAGAGAAGCAAAGGCCGGATCCAGAGACAATTAGAGATCAGTGAGTCACAGTCAGAGCGCTGGCCTGTGGCACGCAATATTCATGCCTCACAATTTACTGACAATTACACAATATTTCTGGAAGCAAATTACCCACAATCATACAATAATCCTGCAAACAGATTAGTTACAATCAAAATATTCCTGCAAGCAAATTACAGACAACCATATAATATTCCTGCAAACAAATTACTTGCTATCATACACTATTCCTACAAATGAAGTTGTGACAATCTTGCAGTATTCCTGCAGAGGAATTACTGTCAATCGTATAATACTTCTGCAAACATATTATTGACAATCAAACCGTATTCTTGCAATCAAATGACTGACAATCATACAGTATTCATGTATACAGATTTCTGATAATCACATAATATTCCTGCACCCACATTCCAGACAATCACACAATATTCCTCTAAAGAGATTACTGGCATTCACTCTATAATCCTGTGCACAGATTACTGACAATCACACAAAATTCCTGTGCAGAGATTACAGTCACACAATATTTGTGCAAACGGAGTACTGACAATCACGGAATATTCATGCACTCAGATTACTGACATATTCCTGCTCACAGATTATGGACAGTCGCACAATATTCCCGCACACATATTACTAACAGTCACACAATATTCCCACACACAGATTACTAACAGTCACACAATATTCCCACGCACAGATTACTAACAGTCACACAATATTCCCACACACAGATTACTAACAGTCACACAATATTCCCACACACAGATTACTAGCAGTCACACAATATCCCCACACACAGATTACTAACAGTCACACAATATTCCCACACACAGATTACTAACAGTCACACAATATTCCCACACACAGATTACTAGCAGTCACACAATATTCCCACACACAGATTACTAACAGTCACACAATATTCCCACACACAGATTACTAACAGTCACACAATATTCCCACACACAGATTACTAACAGTCACACAATATTCCCACACACAGATTACTAACAGTCACACAATATTCCCACACACAGATTACTAGCAGTCACACAATATTCCCTCACACAGATTACTAGCAGTCACACAGTAGTCCTGCAAACAAATTACTGATAATCAGACAATATTCCTGCACACACTTTACTGGAAAAAAAACACAAAAAAACATGCATCATAGGAACACTCCATCCTATACCTCTGACCAAGGAACTGGCTTTAGAACTGGAGTTGGTCCCCGGGCGCTGCTCTGTGGCTGCCCACTGCTCCAAACCATAAGATGGGTCAACTGCAGAGGACAAATTACCCCACGGGGTTCAGTAAAGTGTATCTTGATAATTACACAATATTCCTGCGCTCAGATTACTGAGAATCACACAATATTCCTGCCCATAAATTCCTGACAATCACGTAATACTCCTGCTCCCAGATTCCTGGCTATCACACACTATTCCTGCACACTTGTTACTGACAGTCACACAATATTCCTGCACTCAGATTACTGCAAGCAGTGGCGCCGATACAACTTGGGGTGGGGGACACAGACATGTCCTTTACGACAACAATTAGTCCTAGCTAGTTCTCAATCATTTCCCTTTATTGACACGTCTTCCAATTATCGTAAGTGGCAACTGAAGACACAGCTTCTCTCCATATGCCATCTAACAGCGATGAAATCATGGGCTGAATTCAGTACAGAAATGGGCTACTTGTGTGAGGGTCGACAGGTTTGCAATTTTGAATAACGTTGATTTAAATACAGCCAATACGCGTCCAGATGAATGATTGCCATCTTACTTAATCGGTGAGAACAAACAGCACCTGTTAAGTGTGGAGCGCTCTCGGAGTCAATAAAGGAAAATGATTGAGAACTTGCCAGGGTTAATGTTGTCATTAAGGACATGTCTCTGTCCCCCTCAGTTCCTATCTGCGCCACTGACTGGGAGTCACACAAAATTCCAGTATTCCTTGTCCTCTTTTGATTATGCATTTGTTAAACTTTGTTTCTGTGAGAAGAGGACTCTGTAGGGGTAGATGTAGTTCTCAGTATTTATAAAGTATTGCTGTCAGGGCTGTATTTACTCTTTGTTCTCTTCAGCCGGTAAAACCACAACTGATGAAGAGCTGGAGGAAATGCTGGAAGGAGGAAATGCAGCAGTTTTCACTGCTGGGGTAATGCACTCCCCCAGAGTTGTGTGTGTGTGTGTGTGCACGTAGAGTATGCGATTATGTAATAACCTGCAGGGGTAATGCACTCTCCTAAGATGTGTGTATGTGTCTGTTTATGTGTGTCAGTCTCTCTGTGTATAGTACATAGAGTATGTCAGTATAGTTTGCATGTGTTTAGGTGTATAGTGTGTGTTTGTGTGTGAAATTTGTGTGTCTGTCTGTATGCATGTTTGGAATCACTGAAGTAGTAGGGGATTCATTCAATGAGTTCCTGCTATTTTATGGATCAACTTCGTATAGTGGTAAATTATATGAAAACGCATCAGTATGTATTTTAATTTAGTAATGTTTAATGTGGTATCTTTGGGATTTGGGGGAAAAAGATATTAAACGACACAAAGGCCTAAGGCAGCAGGCAGCAGGGCCCCCTCTTGCTGATCCAGGATCTGCTGAAGGTTTCTTCCTTATGATAGGTTGACATTATGTTCCCGGCGGCCACGGCAATCACCTTTCTGGCCACCGTGGACAAAACAGGATGGACGTGAGACAACGCGGGGGGCAAACGTGACAAGCCGTGATTACCAGTAATGCGGGCCAGATGTTGGAACTGTCAAATGCGAGGTTCACATTATGTTACCGGAGGCCATGGCAATCACCATTCAGGCCACCGTGGATAAAACGGAATGGACGCGAGTCAAGCCAGCGGCAGGGGAAATGCAAGCAAGACAGGTCGTGATTGATGTATTTATCAGGTCAGTTAAGGAAACTTGTCTCTCAAAACCTTGTCCCAGTACACACTGTGCGGAGAAACCTAGTGGACCGTAGTAAAGCGGGGTGAATGCTACAGAACGCAACAGTTTGTATCCAATCTTAACTAAATTTGGAGATGGCCCGTAGTGGGACGGGACACGTGTATTTTCTGGCGTCTCGCGGTCCTTTCAACTTTAGTCACGTTCTGCCATGTTCAGTGCGTCCTTTGTCCAGTTTTGCCACGGTTCTTACGGAAAGCTAGGGTGTATGATAACCCTATTTTTTTCTTGTTTTTTTTTTCTTTTTTTGTAGCAAGAGAGAATTTTTTTTGGGCTGCTGGATAGATACTCTGGGCAAGTATATTGAGCAGTTTGCACATTGGGCTTAGGTGAGGGGTTTAATTCAGGCGATCCTGAAAAACAGAGATTGGAGTAAACTCGTCCCTATAATGAACGTGTTCCAGCTCGGGATGCTTGTGAATATTCAATAACTGATCCGGGTGTGCCATTTAGTGATATGTTATTGTAACTGCGTGCATAAATTTGCAGCTCCATGTCCGCTGGTATGGAGGGTGATTTGTGCCATAATTAAATACAATAGACACATTGAAATACAACGCACTCATTGAAATACAATACACATCTCGAAAATACAATACATGTGTAGCAATAAATACAATACAAAAATGCTTAAATACAATACACATCTTGAAAATAAAGTACATATATTGAAAATACAATACATGTGTAATAGTAAATATAATACAAAATGCTTTTTTAAAAATGTGTCAGGAATATTTGTGCCAAAAGTAAAGCAATACAACTGTATTTCAAGATGTCTAATGCATTTTCAATATGTGTATTGTATTTTAATGTGTGTATTGTATTTAATTTTGTCATGAATAATCCTGACCGACATTGAAAAACAAATTATGTTTGTATTGTATTTATTGTTATTCATGTATTGTATTTTCGAGGCATGTATTGTATTTCGAACTCTGTGCCAAAAACCTCGCAATGAAAGACAATACACCTTGTATTGTATTTCGATAATGCAGTTTTGGCAAGATGTAGGCTGGTTCTTGGCTAGATACGCCCTGCGTGGCCAGGATTGGCCAGGCGCCCACGCTGGCGGAGGATTCAGTTGGACTAACAAACCTGCAAGAATAAATGACGGTTTCCGTAGAGATAGCGACCTGAAATCAGTCTGTTGTCACAGCGCGTAGTCAGCGACATGAATTGGACATGTTAGCTTATCGTTAAATTAGTAAAGGGTGATTACTTCGCTACTTCCATTTTTTACGGCCATTATCGCTGCAGCACATGTTGTTAACCGCCCCACAGGACGATCTCGCGTCTTTGCATTGACTTTGAATAATCTGTCGTGCGAAAAATTCGTTTTTCGACCAGTGTGAAAGCAGCTTTACTCAATACTGTGAAATGAGCGATTGTGACGATAGGAATGTTTTTATGTCTTTTGTGTGTTGAATAGCTGTGTTTTGTTGCCAATCGTCGTTGCCAATCGTAGTTTTCGCGCAGAGTGCACAGTGAGCAAAGACTGCTTTTAATTAGCTTGACTGTATTCAGTTAATAGCCTACTGAAAATGATACTTATGTGACATCGTACAGCGATGGGCGCCGTTAATTTATGTCTGAATAGAAGTTAATGATCTACCGAATCAAAATTGTTTTTTTTTTTCATCTTAAGGTTAACTTATTTCGAATATTTGAACGTCAAATAGCGAAGCAGTGCATCGCTTAAGTGTAAATTCTCACGCAACTTCGAACGAACAGCGATGAACCGTCGGACCATGGTCGGACATCCTACTTTTGTTTTATTGAAACACCTGACGGACATGGTCTGTCACAGTACCGACTTTTCACTCGACTGATGGTCTGGCTCGGTCGGACAAGTAAAGTTTATTGAAACAGTCCCCTGGAGATAAATGAGTTTCTAGGTTTCTGTTATACCTAGCCAAATGCCAGTGCTCTTACGTTGCTATGGTTATAGGTGGGCTAGCGGATGAATTTCGCACTTCTAACGGTGAAACTAACGTAGCCGAGCTTTCTATGCGGTTTCACGGTTTTAATTAACACCTGCCAGCCAATCAGACAAGTGTATTCACCCAGACCATCGTATATATCAGAGTACCAACCGGGCGTGACTTAGGCACTCTTTGGAATGCCTCGTCCAATCATATTAATTGGTCGGAGCTCATAGACTAAAATTTACATAGTGCCAAAACCGCACAAGGAAATACAATGCACTCATTCAAATATACTCAGCAACAAAAGTTTCTGTGACACCATTTATGTGTATGTTATAAATGACACGCAAAGATCTCAATGCAATCAATATGTTTATTTAACAGGAGAAACACTGACTTTTCAGTGCCAACGTCACTCAAAACGAAAAATGTAATTTTCATGCGTCATGAAGCACTTGTCTCACGTCTAACCAATTGTGACCTTCACACTTCAAGTGTGTGTGACTTCCTCGTGCCATGATGCAAGCAACGCATCTCCGGCGCATGGACCGAATCAGATGTGCCAGAAATTGCTGTGGGATGTCATTCCAAATCTGACGTAGACGTTGTCGCAATTCCTGGAGTGTAGCTGGCGGGTTATCCAACCGCCGCAAACGTCGATCCATCTCGTCCCAAAGATGCTCGATTGGGGACATGTCTGGGGATCTGGCTGGCCATGGCAGGACATTGACATGTTGTTGCATCAGATACTGCTGTACAATCCTTGCAACGTGTGGTCTGGCGTTATCATGTTGCAGCGTTATTCCGGGACCATGTTGCATCAAAAACGGTACCACCAATGGCCGTAGCACTTCATCGCGATATCTTTGACCTGTCAGATTTCCATCAATAACAAGCAAATCTGTTCTGTTTCTAGCCGTGGTCCCTCCCCAAATCATGACACTACCACCTCCAAAACGATCAAATTCCTGAACACAGTTGTTGGCATAACGTTCTCCACGTCGACGGTATACACGTAAACGACCATCACATCGGTTAAGCATGAATCTTGATTCATCAGTGAAGAGTACAAGATCCCACTGACGTTGGATCCACCGTCGATGTTGTTGTGCCCACTGTAGACGCAGTCGTCGGTGTTGTACTGTGAGTATTGGACGTCTTGCTGGCCGACGTGGGACAATGCCAAAATGACGGAGACGGCGACGGATTGTCTGTGCAGACAGTCGCCTCAATCCAGGTATCGTTCTTGCAGTTATGGTTGCAGGTTGGAATCGATTTCGGAGATGGGTTGTTCGAATCCAGTTGTCCTGTCTGGGAGTGGTTACTCGTGGATGGCCGCTGCGAGGACGGTCTCTGACATGTCTTGTCTGCTGATGACGCTGCCATAAGTTCCAAATGGTGTTTCGGTGGACATTCAGGCGATGAGCAACTTCCCTCTGCGAGGTTCCGGATTCAATCATCCCAATGGCCCTCCATCGATCATTTTCAGACAGTCTTGGCATTTAGAGGGTAGAGTTCCTGATCCGAAATGGCTGTGTTTTCGATAAGTGATGCTTCTGTCGTTCATCAGGCACAATGTGAACATTCCAAAAATTCTCCTCTTTTATTGCCATCCACAAGCATGATTTACGCACATTTTCACGTGCAAAGTCATTTTCTCGCATTTTCATGATTTCCATTTCAATGTTGTGTTTACGTGTACTGTTTCAGTCTGATATCACCATGTATGACAATTTCATAATTGCGTTATGAAAAATAATTAACAATATTGGTGTCACAGAAACTTTTGTTGCTGAGTATACAATACACACATTGAAATACAATACACAACTTGAAAAGCAATACGGTTGTATTGTTTTAATTTTGGCACAAATATTGCCAGCCGACATTGAAAAACAAAGCATTTTTGTATTGTATTTTCAAGGTATGTATTGCATTTCGAGGTGTGATATGCATTCATTTTGGCATGAATATTCCTGATCCACATTGAAAAAGAAATCATTTTAGTATTGTATTTTTGAGGTGTGTATTGTATTTCGAGGCGTGTATTGTATTTTCAAGACGTGTATTGTCTTTAATAATTTTTGTATTGTATTTATTGCTACACATGTATTGTATTTTCAAGATGCGCCTTTGAGCCTCCGGGACTCAGCAGCCCCTTTCCCCCACGGCCCATCTCGGATACCGTGATCGACCATAAAAAAACTTGCCAAGACTTGAATACATAGGAAAAAATGGTCAAAAGACCAAGGCACTCTACGTTTCGGGCAAACAGGGCTGCCATGGCCGCCGGGAACATAATGTCAACCCAGCATTAAACTTAGCTTTTTCTCTCTCATAAAGTTTATTTCTCCTTTGATAATGGATTTTTTTTTTTTGCTTCTTTGACATACTCTTGGGAGATCTTGTTATTGGTCTGACATCTGTAAAGCACTTCGTGACTGGAAGTTTTTTTTGTCAAAGTGCTGCACAAATAAAATTGAATTGAAATGAAACTGAAACAACACAATTATCTATTTTAGTGATTTCTTATCAAAATACTCCTCATGACATTTAAGTGCTTTGCAAATCATAGGAAGGTATAGGAATAGGAAGCTGTGCTATTAACCCTTTATGGACTGCAGATCATGGACTCGGGCATCTCGAAGCAGGCCCTGAGCGAGATCGAGGCTCGGCACAAAGACATCGTTCGCTTGGAGAGCAGCATTAAAGAGCTGCACGACATGTTTGTGGACATCGCCATGCTGGTGGAAAACCAGGTACTGTCAGTCTGCCTGAAGTCTGCGTGTTTGCCTGCCTGTGTCTGTCTAGGCATGAGGTCAATTCAACTTCATCAACCCTTTAATTCATTTATATTTGGTTATGTTCAGTGAAGGTAGTTTTTAGTCAATTCTTTGAATTTGTCTAAGTTAATTTTTCTGGTTAATTTATGTACTGTATTTTTTCACGTGTCATGCCGTTGTATTTCTTACCATGGCGTGGGAATGAAAACATGTCACTTTGTTAGCTGAGTTCAATTTGAGGACACATTTATAGTGTATAGGGGGTCTGCGCTGACACCCTGTCCTCTTTAACACAAATTCAAGCTTTATTCCATAAATCCATAAATCCCATCTTCTGTGCATCTCTCCTCTCCCTTCTTCACGGTTACCCAATCATTCTTTTGCTCTCTCATCTGCTTATCTCTCTTTCCTGACACCTCCCCCTTGTGTGACCCCTCCACTTCCTGCTAGGGAGGCATGATTGACAGGATTGAGAGCAACATGGACCAATCAGTGGGCTTTGTTGAGCGGGCGGTGGCTGACACTAAGAAAGCTGTCAAATTCCAGGCAGAAGCTCGGCGGGTGAGTGACATTTCGTTGCCACTGCCCCCTTCTGCCCCAGAATTCCTCTGAACATCCGACCAATCCAGCAGTTTCTCAGCCTCAAATAATCACATAACTAATGTGGAGCCATAACACACACACACACACACACACACACACTACACACACCAAACACATACCCACATGCAAAAACAAACAAATGTACTCACACTGCACGCACGCATCTGCACACGCGACGAGACAAGCCTACTCGTACACACTACGCAGACAAGCGCACACACACACGTACCCCTGCACAAGCACTGCTTTATATGCAGGCACTTGTACACAAACATACACTCACGTACACACAAGCATGCCGCACACAACTCACAAACACGCTTGCCCACATACACACACACACATACACACGCACACGCACACACAAGCATGTTGTCACACATGCATAAAAGTTCAGCTCTTTCGGACAGTTTCCACTTCTCTGTCTCTAATGGGATCTTCCACAAAATCCTGAGGTATCACTGTAAAAACGTCTCCATGTTCTCATTCCATTCCATCAGTCAGGTGGACGATTTCACCGTTCACTCTTTCTCGCTGACTGAAGAATTTTGCATTTCGGCAAATTCTGGTGCTTGGTAATAAATACTGGTTGCATTTTGGCTGTCTGAGCCAGACTTTTCCATTTCTGTTCAGTTAACACTTCTGTCAGCGGCTGCAGTCAGAACCTTTGCTTCTCTGCTTTACGTGTGATTGCAGATGAATCTCTAATCTGAGTGAATTGTGTGAGGGGTCTTTTTAGGAGGGTAAAGTATGCCTTCTGACCTGGTTCTAGCTTTTGATACTGGGACTTGTATCGGCCAGATAATTGGGAAGAGTGGGAGGCTGAGAGTGTGGACAGAGGGTGTGGTGCAAGCACCTTGGAGACAAGGAAAAATGGATTTTCTCGCACAAAATTATGATTAAGTATTAAAATAACTTTCTATTTATTTTCTCAACAGTATAAAATCATTTGGGTAGTTTTGGCCCTTTCTGCATCTTGATTTATGCCTCTCCCAGTTTTTGCCTGTATCTCTTTCTCTCACATTTGTGTGCAGTTTGATTCTCCCATCTCTCTAAACAATTAATTCCTGTCATTTATCTTTCGTTTTCTCCTCTGTCTATCCCATCTCTCTCTCTCTCTCTCTCTGACTATAGAAGAAAATGATGATCATGCTGTGCTGTGTGATCCTGGTCATTATCCTGGTCTCTGTAATTTACAGTTTCCTCACATAGACATCTGAAGGTAAATAAACATACCTGACTAGGTTATACACACACACAGCACTCTGACTGTGAGATGCTCCTTATTGAATCATAGCATCTGATTGGTAAGGGGATGTGTGGAGTAGCTTTTTATGGTAACTGATTCATAATTGCCCAATTAAAGCAGTTACTCATACATTGCAGTTGGTTCACTGCTACTTTTCTCAGACAGTTCAGTGGCGCCCAATGATTTTATTGTAGCTTCTCTGCAGATTGGAGCGAGAACAGAAACTTCCAGGTTCCTTCCCAGCTCCTCAACTACTGCACTATAGATTATAAGATTTAGAAAGCACTCACAAGTGTAACCCCTCGCCAAGTATTATAAATTAGATCAAATGCTACTGAATTTTACTTCTGCTCTGATATTATATGTGCCTGAATTTTGTTACACTGCTTATTTTTCTGTCTTAATTGCAGGGAGTCAAAATTCCCCTACATTCTGCCTGGAGAGTAAGAGTGACAATCTCTCACTGAAGTGAGTGAATCATCTATAGAGGATTGAGTGATTAGTGTCTATCAGTCTCTTCTCTCTTTTTTAAAAAATCATTTGCTCACTGCAACCATCTCTCACCTATCTCCTCAACAGAATGGGCCTCAGCGTTAAATACAGACACACAAAGTGTGGTTTATGTGTAACCTCTGGCTGAAGTCACATCCATCACCGCTGTATACTCCAGTACTATAGTATTTTGTAGATATTTTAGTTAAAGTGGTGATGATGGAAATGAGAATTTTACAGATTGGGGTGAACCAGCACCCCCCCCCCTCCCCACCCCCACCCCACTGTATTCAAGACATTTTTTTAAGAACCGTTTGCTAAAGTAAAAGCAATTGTGTATGATTATGATTGAAACAGTATGTTAAGAATTTGCTTTTGAAGAGAGATAAAATTCACTGTGCACCAAGATGGCAAGGGATGTCATCTGCAGTCAAAGTTAACTACGCTAACAAGCTACAGTATGCTCATTAACATTGCAAAGGTTTGTAGAGAAATGAGCAAACATCATTGTGCATGTATGTCTGTGCATGTAAGTTTGAATGTGTTCATCATTCCCTGGAGCTATGTCATTTATCTGTATTTCTGCCATATGTAGAATGTTTATACCTGTCTTTGTATTTTATTAAGAATATAATTGTTTCTGTAGTAATGTCTCTCAGATATTTGTCAAAAATAAAAATTAAATTAACTTTCTTTGTAACTATGTATTTCAATTATTTTCAGATTTAGTTTGTTTTCTTCTGCATCATATAAGACATTTTATGTTTGAATAAATAAGGCAAGAGACATGACCAAGAAATGGTACCAACTTAATCTACAGAATTTTACAAATCTAATTTTACTTGTAACACTGCCCCTTCCCCCATTTCTTCAATTTAACGTACTGTCTTTGTCACTCTCTTAAATGTTTCAGATCATCAAAGTAATTTTAATATTTTATAAAGATAACCTTAGTAAACACAAAATGTAGTCTTTAATTGAAAGTTTAATGTATTGAAGGATATAGGTTATCCAACCCTATGTAAAAATATAATACTCCCTTAGTTACGAAGTCAAACAATTAAAAAGGATTAATTGAGAATTCGGTTCAAGTTCAACAGACACACCCAAGTATAATTATTGCACATGATGCCGCGATCTAAAGAAATTCAAGAGCAATTGACAGACAAAGATCTTGACATCTATTAATCTGGAATGAGTTACAAAGCCATTTCTAAGGGCTCTAGCCAACCATGGTTAGAGCAAAGGCCAAATATAGGTGTTTCTCTGGCAAATAACACTTCTGCATATTCTCCCCCTGGCTTACGCGCTTTTTCTGTTAAGCACTTTTGAGGGCTGTATTAAGGTCAAGCGCCACTATAAGGCGAAATAGAATATTGCGTTTGATGTTGGTTATAGACCTAATTTTAACATTTATTTTATTTAACATGGTAAAGGTTGAGACATTCAATATTCGATCATCCTTATTTCTAAACTACATTTCCCATAACCATAATAAATTATCAAACAAAATCATCACATGATATTACCCATCATTCTACCATGCCCTCAAAACCTAAAACCAAAATGCCAGTCCTGCAATTTGCTTGCAGTCTTGCGTGAGTGGGAAAGAGTAAGAGGAGCGCGCCGAGCTAGAAGACGACCACGCATATATTTCTGCCTCGTGTGGACATCCTGGAACTAACAAGCACAGAGTGCATCCAGCGCTTTCGTCTGTACCGTGAGGCAATCATCTATCTTTAATGACTTCTGGATGAACAGCTGTCCAGCTGAGTAACCATCCACAAAACTTACCCGTGGTCATCAAGTTCATAACTGCGCTGTTGGTCCTGGAATCTGGGTCTTTCCAGAGAGTGGGGGTGATGTCATGCACATATCACAGGCGTCTGTGTCAAGGTGTCTGACACAGTTCGTTGACGCTATGCTGCACCCCATCAGCCACTTCATAAAGTTCCCCAAAACACCCGCTGAAAGACGGAGAGTTAAGAGGGGGTTCTATCGGGTCGCCGGGTTCCCCAGTGTTGTGGGAGCCATTGATTGTTCTCACCTTGCAATCAGAACCCCTTCCACTAATGAGAATATGTACAGAGACCGTAGACGTTGGCACAGCATTAATGTTCAGGTTGTGTGTGATCATGATATGCGCGTATTAAGCATCTGCACCAAATTCCCTGGCTTGACCCATGACGCCTATTTACTGCGCCACTGCTTGAAATGCCAAAAATACAATAAATATTTGAAGCCATATTAAGCTTGTTTCCACTATTTATCACAATGATACTTTGAGTATAGGCAAATAAAAACGACCATTTTACGTAACCCTCCTTCATCCATATCCACTCCCAAGTTCTTCTCCATGCACTTCCACTGCAGAAAGAGTAGATGCCACCTCCTCCTCCAGTGCCATGAAATGCACAGGGGGTGATGGTTCCCCACCACCTGTTGCGTGTACACTTCTCCGGTGTGCAGAGAGCCTGGCTTTTACAGCGCCCTGCAGATCGCTCCATTTATGCTTAAATTCTGGGATACTGCGCTTACATCTCCCCACCAAAGCCACATCCAGAACGATTCGCAGCTTAATTCCTCGGATCAGCCTTCAGTGCCCGCTGCCATACAACACCTCATGGTGCCTCTTCACTGATTTCACCAACACCTCAGACTCCTCATCTGTGAAATTTCGTTTTCGGCTTTGGCTCGACGTTGCCATCCTTGTATTCATGTTCTATTAACAAATGTGACTGCCCTACATGTTCGTGATAATCTAAAAAGTTGTGATATTCTCACTAGGGAGGAGATTGATTTTCTAATTGTGGATATCTGTATTAACTAACCCATGTCTATGTAAATTTGTTTTTTTCATTTTTATTTTACCATCGATAATACTGTGTATTTTAATGTGTGAATAAAGATATTATTAAATACTCTAGATTGAGTCCTACCCTGGCCAATACCAAAGCACAACCCATTTGTTAATCAATTTTAGCCAATGAAGAATAGCCGACACGGGAAGAACCATTATCAGTAGCTACATAGGATAATTGATTATAATAAAGTACTCGGCACAAGTTCAAGTGAATGTGTCGCTCAAATCAAATGGGACATAATAGGCTACGGATATGGAATTGTGTGATTATTGAGGCGGTGTGAGGCGAGGGGGTGATCGCGTGCGGGGTAAGAATCCTTTGTTTGTTAAAGCATTGCCATATCCTTTAGTTGCAAACCTGACAACAGAGTAAGGGAAACGGGTTACATTGTTATTATTTTGTACTTGGCTCCATAATTCTTTGTTGCTAAAACTTAGAGAAATGCCTTTATTCAATTTTCGATATATCACAAACATGCCGAAGTAACCCCATGCCCGGGCTTACTTTACTTCACCAGAAGGGTGGAGTAAAATCGTCATAGTTGGCAATCAGTGAAAAAGACAGTTCAATATTCTCATAACAGGAATGGTGAGAATGGTTTTATTTATACAACGAACCATTACATTACATTACAGGTACTTAGCAGACGCTCTTATCCAGAGCGACGTACAAAAGTGCCAACACAATCTATGATTTATGCATAATCACCAATCAGAGTTGCAGTTATGACATATGTCGGCAAGCCCACTGACATTTGCACAGTCCTCATGTGCCCACCCTTTGTATGAGAAGCATTGGATCCACTCCTCTCTACCTTTGGATGATGAGTAAGGACCAAGGCACCAAAGAGGAGCAGCAAACATTCCCACTGACAACGGAATGGAATGAAATGCAGAGGCCCCAGAGCTGGCACCAGCCAAACCTCAATACTCTGCCAACACCTCCACCCCCACCTGTGGCCCATTAAGGTGGAGGTGAAGGAATGAGAAAGGCGATGGGCTGCAAGGAGCAAACCCTTACACATTCATACTTGGGTCCTCCAAACAAAGGCCTTAATAGGTCCTCATTGCAATGAAAAAAACTGGGGTGACAAACCTAACCCCGTAGCCAAAGTAACCCCGGTCTCCTCTAGTTTGAGATTTCAAGTCTGCAATTTCTAAATGAGATCGTATAAACTGTTTTTGATAGTTTTTTTTGTGTGTGACCAGAATGTTCTCTTTATTTGTCTTCTTCCCTGTCTTCCATGGAACAAACAGGCTAGTGTAGGAGGGGCACATTTTCAATGCTCTGATTGCGCTGGTTGAGAAGCGCTAAATTCTTTATTTGTTATTTCATTATAGTGGGAATTTGTTTTTTTGTATAGCTTTAATGTCATGGTGGTCTAGAATAAGAAATAAAAAAGAGATGTCTGCATTAGGCTACTTCTTGTAATTGGCACAGACTTACATAGACCTACTATTACAGCGGCATGTCGTCGGCCTGCTGATAAAACCTTGAATCTTCAAAATGATAAACTTTGCAGGAAAAAAAAAAAAAAAAATTATATATATATATATATATATATATATATATATATATATATATATATATATATATATATATATAAATTGTTAAATATAATTTAAAATATAAATAAAATTAAAAAATTTTAATTTTGCATGAAAGAATAGTGGACATACAAGTTTTTGTTTCTTATCAATGTGGAGATACTAGATTTATCAGCAGGCCAACGATATTCAAATTTAAAGTCTGGTTTGCGTTTTCCATGGCCTAAAACTGCGTTTTCTGGGTTAATCAGAAAATCCTTGTTTCATGTTTCCCTGATCATCATAATCAATGGTGGCGTTCGAGCGTGTCTGCCAAGGATGTTTTATATTTCATCTCCTTATAGGTCCATGGTGTCTGCAAGTAAGCCGGCTGCGCGAGATTCCCGAAAAATTACGCGAGAATCTTGTCGAAGTTGCGATAAGCCCTCTCCAAACCATGCGATAGCAGCAGGATCTTGCTGCTATCGCAGAGTTTGGAGAGCTCCTCGCGCAACTTCTGCGAGATTCTTGCGTAATTTTTTCGGGAATCTCGCACAGCCGGCTTACTTGCAGACGTGCTCGACTGCACCCCATACGATAGCTGATCTTGCTGCTTTCGCAGGCTTTGGAAGGCTTATGGCGCAACTTCGGCAAGACTTTTGATTTTGCGGGAATCTCATGCAGCCGGCTTATTTGCAGACGCGCTCGGATGCACCCAATGAGTTAGGTATTGAGTGCTTCTCACGACGTGGGCTGCAGCCTTTCAAGTGCATTTTTAGAGTTAATTACTTACTTCAATCGGTCAAACATGCATTGAGGGTTAGGGATAAGGATAAATTTAGGGTCTCGGTTGAGGGCTAGGTTTATGGTCAGGGGTGAGATTGAAGGTTAGGTTTCAGGCAGGGGTGTCAAACTGACCCGTAAAAGGGCCAAGAGGCTGCAGGTTTTCTCTCCAACAACACAGAAGCACACCTGATGCAACTAAGCAGTTGTGCAGGCATAGATCAGTTGATTAAAACAGTGGTTTCAGGGTGTGCTTCTGCTTGGTAGGATTGAAGACCGGCAGCCTCTTGGCCAGTTTGACATCCCTGGTTTTGGGGAACCAGCGACGATTTCCCTTAACGAAAGCTGTTTAACGGAGAAGAAATGACGTCCATTTGGTGGATGGAATTAAGTGACGTCCCCTAAAAATGCAGCCTATGGTTTGAGATGCACAAACAGAGTCTGCCTCTCTTTGGGATTAGTCACACCTCTCTCATTAGGCCGCCTACATTCTGAACTTAAGCGCTGTGGGCGTGATCGAAGCGCGTAGGACAGAATACGCGTAACTCAAATGCGCTTAACTCGAATCGCGGAAAAAAGGACATAGGCGCAAATGGGAGAATAGACCCCGAAGTGCGTAACTGCCTTCGGGGTGCGTAATGCACAGATAAGTCAAGGGGAGAATATGCGTAGGCTACGCGCTTTTTTCGACTTACGCGCATGGGAGAAGAGACTCCTTAGTGAGGCTATTAGGCCAAATGGTTAGACCAGGGATACTCACTCTTTTCCAGAAAGAGCCACAGAGGGTGCGAGCTTTCACTCTATCCATCCTGTCGCACACCTGATTTTACTAATCAACCCTTAAAGCTTCTGCCATAGTCCCTTGATAAGTAGAATCAGGTGTGTAACTACATGGTTAGAATGAAAGCCTGCACCCACTGCGGCTCATTCTGGATAAGAGTGAGTATCCCTGGGTTAAACTATTATGTGATTCCATGTTTTTTAACCTCATGAAATAGTTCCCAATACAAAATAAATTCCCTTAGTTTGTTGGTTTTTCCTTTTATTAATAGGGGAAACAGTTATTATTTTAGAACACAAAATAGAAAGCCCTTTGTTTCGCAAGCACATTCACTGCCCTCACAGACCCCGAAACTAAACTCTCTTAATTTCGTTAAGGCATAAAATGTAGTCAATATACTTGATTTTATTTTGCATCTATTCATTTTGCCACTTTCACGCGGTAGGCTTATGTTTGCCTCATAGACAGTATAAAAAGATGGACGAAGATACCGTGACGTCATCCATTGGTTTCAGCATACCATAAAGGAAGCCTTGATTTTGGCAGTTTGAATTGCTCCATGTTGTCATTTTGAAACCGGATGTGATTTCTATTGGACAAGAGCGTGAAATAATGTGAAAAATCATTATTTAAATGAAAAATTAGGTGGGAAAGTAGGGTCATTTTCTCATAGACTTCTATAGCATTGAACTTTTTCTGCAAACACCGACGTCGCCATCTGCTGGCCATTAAATAGAATGCCATTTTACGGTACTTCCGCATGGACTTCATTTTTCAGACCAGGGTGCTGCGTCCATCTTTTTATACAGTCTCTATGGCTTGCCTATTATTCATATGAGCACAATGCGTATGTGTTTTTATTGACCAATAGGGGTCTCTGGAATGCATTCGAAACTTCAAGAAATGAACCACACTTCAACACATCTGGTTGAAAAGCTTCAACGCTTCATGAAACGTCATCTTACCAGCACTACAAATAAGAACAGTACAAAAGAAGAATCTTGACAGAGGCGGAAAATCGTGGAATCATGAGGTAGGCCTATATATCTGCCAATTAACCACTATGTCCACCCATGAACTGAATCAGCTGATTTCACAAAAAGGTCCGATGGGCTGTCGGGATGAATGAGCGAATGATCATCTCAGTGGGTGGCATGGAAGAGGAGAAAGTCATTCAGAAATGAAAGGGTTCCTAGTTCGAACCCCAGCTCCCCAAGAACTCATGATGAAAGTGTCCCCATAAGCAAACTCCGGATGCGCTAGATTGCGTCCTGCAACGCAGTCTCCACTGTTATTGTGACAGATTCATTGGATTGTAAAACAGTTTCTGTCGGGAAGACAAGAAAACCAAAACGTAATCCATTCGCCATGAGTAAAAAGAACAAATTAATAGATTTTCTGACACTAGATTTCTTTCACTTCTAAATATTGCAGAAATAAAAGTTGCACAAATCACAAACCATTTGTTACAATAGCATATATGCCCATCACAATAATAGCAGTAACAAAAAATATATCAGTAAATTTAAACAGTTGGCTGTTATATGTTGCATTTAGCCATAACAGACCCACTTATGACTCGAGGTTTAAACCATTCAGAGTCGAATGCGCTGAGGACTTGTTGATTAAAACATTCTTATTTTCTCGAGTACTTAGATGAATAAAAATTGGTCATACGGATAAACTGTCACGTACAACTGTAGGCTCATTACCGTCCTCAGTGACCCCGTTTTCATATTGCACCCAATGGCCGCTCTCCTTTCGTTGATCGACACGGATTCCCCATCTGCAAGAACCCATTTTGTTTTTCAGTCGTTACTGCCATTGGCTTATCTGCCATCTGCCAACTTTTTGGTCTGCGCGTCCAATCCTCTTCATCTATTTCCCACAGATAGTGGCAGTACAACAGACCAATTAAAACATCCCCGGCTGCTCTGCTTCCCTCAAGCATTGGCGCTTTTGTGGCCGGAGGCGGGCTTTCTCAAAGAGCCTGTACTATGTTGTGACGACTTGAAAATGGCGGCGAGTGGCAGACCACATTAACTTTAACGGATAATAACACCAACGACGGCGGTTTATAACGAGAATACTCGCATATGGGAATATGCAATTTGAGAATACCCGAAACGTAATCTCCAGGGTCTCAAGGACAATGACTGAGGTATCACATCGATGGACTTTTTAAACCTAAACGACGTAAAGTTCTTCCGAAATAATAGCTAGCTAGGTGCCGTTGAATTTTAAACTTGGACGTTCCGTGTTCGTGAAAGCCAGCTACTTGCTAGCCGTTTGAATAGTTCATCATTTGGCAGGCGAGGTGCTGGGCAACTTCACTCTCTCCAATATCAACCACGGCGACGATTTCAAGATACATTATTATTCTCTGGGGTTAGCGACGAAACCTCTCCGTACCATTAGTACATTTAAAGGCACCCTTCTCGCGTGGCTAGCTTGAATAGCTAGCTAGCTAGGTTAATCCAGCTGGCTAATAAGCTAACGTCGGTAAGGTCCAGCGGTCTGCTTCGTTCTCTCGACGTCGTTTTTGTGTGGGTTTTGCGATGCTTCCTTTTAGTGCGGGATAGCTAGTTAGCTTGTTAGCTAATATAGCTAACTAGCGAGCTGATTTACAAACTTCAGTTTAAAGCATTATATAACACAACATTTATATATTTTTATATTTTTGGGTTTTTATTACGGGCATTTTTTATTTTGTAGTTGGTGTTATGTTTAGTTTAGCGACTTCTGTGGCAGGGCTAATTTCAGCTAGCTAACTTGGCTAGCCAGCCTACGTGCTTAAAGGGTATCACGCGCTTCTTCATGTAATGTGAACGCAATTTTGAGGGATGTTCCGTTTCAGTCGTGTAACGTCGTAAAAACTTGCTTGGATAGTGTCGACAGGAAATATAGCTACTGGATAATTTGGAAAGCGGTCCACTGTGGGGGAGCGAATCAGTCGTCAACCTAAGTTACTGTCCAAAATACATTGATCATGGAAGACGCACGTCCTCGTTACAGTAAGCGACTGGTAAGTTGGCTGGCTATGTTTCTTTTAAGTTTTGTTGATTGAACATTAACGCTAAGTATGTTCTTGGTAGAAAATTCAAATGGAAGCAAATGTTGTCTTGGCTGTTGGTGACGCGATCCAGTGAGTTGGAAAGATAGCCCGAGAAGTTAGTGACTTCATTACGTTAACTTTAGGTTTCAAACCTTGTCGTGCATTCGTTCATCATGCGATGGCAGGGTCATTGAAGCTTGTTTGTGTCGTTCAAAGTTGGCTGCTTAAAACTTGATTTGTTGTCGTATCTAGACATTAGAAAGAAGACCTGGCAATTCTCGTAGCTTGTTAGTTAAAAGTGGAACGGCCTCTGTCTATTTATCCATTTATAATTTGCCGGTAAAATGAGTCTTCGTCTAGCCAAGTCGGGTCACAGTCACGTATTAACGTTACTATGCCTAGTTGATGCAGATGTTTCTACGGCCATGAATGGGAAAGTTGATACACGAGGCTTTGTCACTGAGTTGTGGAATATTGGCTCTTGCGTAAGGGTAGGAACCCCCTGCTCTTGGATCTACAGCCCTGCACGTTATAGATGTGCATCTGGTCAGACACTCCTGATTCAAGAGGTTGCCTCGTTAATCAAACACTTGACTGGCTGCAGTCATTTGAATCAGTTATGTGTGAGCAGCAAGACATCTGAAACATTAGGTTACCTACTCCTGGTCCAGCGCATCGTGTGAAACCTGCTCGCGAGTAATGAGAAACCTACACCGATGCCTACTTGTACTTGTTCGTTCGGTCTTCTGCGATCAATCGGAAACGGACTATTCGCCATCTAGGGTTGCGACTCTCTTAATTGTACTTTCAGATTCAGAATCCTCTCTTGACAAGCAAAATTTTATGATATAATGGTTGTCCCACGGTTACCCGGGTGTTGGGTAACGTTTTTGTCACTGTCCTCACGCCACCTTTTTCTTTTGGGCACCATCAGTTGTGGTAGATGTGGAACACTGTGTACGGGTTTAGAGGGTTTTTTTTGTTTTTGTTGGAGTAGTTGAGGTTTTCGCTGTGAAGTCCGGATATGCAATCCCATTCGTAAGAATTTGTTTAATGATTCGGTGCGATTGACACTTGCTGCCTCGTTGTTGTTATTGAATCATAATATAATGTAATGTCGTGTCGCGATTTATTCATCCAGTGCTCGTACTCGGATCCTTTTTTTAAATTTAATTGTGAACTCGTACAGCGTAAATCCTAGCGCACGTTACAGAAGCCATACTCTGGGTAACTGTCAAAGGCTGTTTGAAGTGTTTGTCAGTGTTCATCCTCATGTCACCTGACTGGCCACTTGTTTTGACGTGCACGTCCACGAGCTGACGGTGAACCTGTGTGCAGTTTGTTTAGAACGAGGTGCTGTTAAACAGTGATCATTAAATTCAGTAATTGGGACTGTATGTATACCTGGGTTTTCGTTTCAGCCTCAAGGGCAATCGCGTAATTATACTGGTACACCTCCTGTACTTGGTGTGTGGAATTTGCTGTGGATGCCAGGAAGAATGAAATTTTGGTGTGCGTACGGTGCTTAGTCGTCTTAAATGGGAACAATGCATGCATATTCAATGCTTAAAATGTGCATTTAAAAGAGGTGAATTACTTGTAGCCGTTCAAATTAAAGTCAGAGGGGGAACCAAAATAGTGAATGTGGCCATCAGAGCTAACAGAGTTGAAGAATTCTATGACAAAGCAAATTGGTATTGTGTTGAGAAAACTAAGTAATAAACATCGACTTGTTCAAATTCTGGGATTATTTAGAAAGTTGGATCAAAAACTAGACTGCACAAGGGTCTTCCAGGACTGAGTTTGTGAGCCAGTGCAGGCTGGATTGTGCAAGATTAAGATGGTGGTCACTTTGCCTCCTGGTAGAAATGTTTCAAAGAAGCTGATGATCGTTGTTGTTTGATGGGTCACAGTTGTTTCACTCCCCCACAATTTGTCTCCATTGGGTGACGAGTGTAGGAGAGGTCTCAACAAGACAGAGTAATTACTTGTGATTGAGGTGTTGTGCTGTCAACTATTGTACCATTTTGCACATATGTAAGTTTTTGAAATGCGGATAAATCTGCTAAAACTTAGCATTTGACTCCTTTTCCATTGCCGCAAGATGACTTTGCCTTTTTTCCCCCTGTTTGTCATGTTACGCACCTAGAAAACAGGGTTTCCTAACAGTAAAAAGCAACTTGTTGGCCAGTGATAGTGGTGGTGACTATTATGCAGTGCCGTGAAAAAATATTTGCCCCCTTCCCGATTTCTTTTTTTGCTCATTTGTCACATTTAAATTTTTCAGATCATCAAACAAATTAAACATTTTTTTTTTTAATTGGCATCTTCAATCCCACCCAAATCTGGAATGTCAAATTGGTGAACTATGTACAAGTCTTGCTCGTATGCAACCCCTTGCTGCCAACTCAGGAGAATGTGGACAGTTCGCGGCTCTCCGAAGCACGCATCTGTCAGCCACCGCTTCTTATACACTCATTGGTTGAATCTTCGCAAATTCAGAACTAGGGGTGTAGCGATTCTGAATCGATTCTGTATTGATGTTTTTTCAGGCATAGGACCGCCGTGGGGCGAACATCGGAGTTTAACAGTTTCCTTTTTTAAACCTGACGCAGTCTTGAACGAAAGTGCCAAACATCAAAGGGCATGAGAAATGCTTCTGGGGAAAAAAAAACTCAACCGTTTCGGCGACATGCTGCACGGAACCAAGTAAAGGACTACCGAATCATATCCTTTTAAGCAGTTGGGTTACTCTAATCTTGTCCCCGTTTACTTTGCTCACTTAGCAATCAAACCGGCGATTCTCTTTACTTTGCTTTATTTGGCCATTTTGTGTGATTGTGATCATTTATAGCTCACATTCACGTTTTATCTGCTTTAATGTTTTCCACTGTGTGTATATTTTAGATGCTTGAAGTCCGGGGCGATCTGAAAATAAATCTCTTTATTTTTATTTTATCATTTATAGATATCCTAAAAATATCAGAATGAAAGATGAAATGCTGAGTTGGGATGTGGTAATGTTGAACAAGGATTTTTTTAAAGTGTGATGAGACAACTTGCCGTCATGGGGTGTGTACGCAGTCGTGTGTAATTTCTTTAAACGTACTCAGCTGAAGCGGCTTAAAAGGATTTAAAATGCCGTCGGGAAGAAGCCCGAGTTTAGATTTCGCTAATTGCAGGTGCTCCACCCTTCCTTAAATCTGCTTCCATGTACTTGGCCCAAATAACAATCAAGAAATTTTGCCAGTACCCTATAACGATTAAGATGTGATGGTGAAAAGCAGACAAATCAAACTGGGCTACGGCGTTAGATTGAAAGAACGCCAATTTGAAAAAAATTAGATCTCGCATTGTAGCATTTTAGGACATTATTCAAGATTAATTTAAAACAGATTTGTTATAAGATCGACCTGGAGTTTAAGTGTCTAAAAAATACACAAGGTGCAAAACATTCTGAAAAGCGGATGAAACGTGAATGTGAGATATAAATTATCACAGTCACACGAAATGCCGTGGCAATGGCAATCGTGTTCAAGCAGCGCTGTACTATGCCCATTTAAGTTTCAAAATGCAGCAATCAAACATTGTGTCTTAAACAGCTCTACTCATTCAACATAGAGTTGCCTAATTGGTTAATAGGATGACAATTTTGTTTTCATTTGCTTGGCTCCTCTCAGCACGTAGCGGAAAAATACTGATGTCAGTCAAGTTTTTTCTGGAAGCATTTCCCATGCCCTAATAAAGGAAAAGGGAAAGCTCGGATTTTTGCCCCATGGTAGCAGGTGGTGTTACTACGCCTTAAAAAAAAAACATTCATTCAGAATCGTTACATCCTTATTCAGAACGAGGGCGGAGGATACCCGGACATGAACAGACTTAGAATCTTCCTGAAGAGTGCCTGTCTGGCTAACAGGAGGCGCTTGAGCAACGAACCAGGCAACTATTATATAATCCCCTCTCGGAAGTCCCTTCCCAATTTGCAACCCTATACAATTGCGAGAGCCAATTGTGCGCTACTCTGAAAAAGCTGCCGACCACTGCTGGCTGGTACGAAGCGGGGCTCAAACCCGGGACGTGATGGTCACTTCTGCTTCGCAACGCGATGCTTTACCGAGTGAGCTATCCGGCAGCCATCATCAAACAAATTTTAATATTTTACAAAGATAACCCGAATAAATAAAAAATGCAGTATTTAAATGATGATTTCATTTATTAAGGGGAAAAAGCTATCCAAACCAACCTGGCCCTATGTGAAAAAGTAATTGCCCCCAAAATCCTAAAAACTGGTTGTGCTACCATTGGCGACAACAACTGCAATGAAACGTTTGCGATAACTGGCAATGAGTCTTTTGCATCATTGCGGAAGAATTTTAGCCCACTTTCCTTTGCAGAATTGTTTTAATTCAGCCACATTGGAGAAGTTTTGAGCATCAGTGGCCTATTTAAGGTCATGCCACTGCATGCCAAGCGTATTTATGTCCGGACTTTGACTAGGCCACTCCAGAATTTTCCCCCCCTACAGCGGGGACATTTTTTTAAAAACAGGGCCTAAATGGTGCATTCTAGTGCATTCTTAAGACAAAATAGTACATTTCAGCACAAGATATTGGCTTAGTTTTTTCTTCATTACATTGATATATTGTTACATTTTCTATTGTTGTCAATGCATTCTTCTCCTTTTCTAGCTTTGGTGAAAAAAAGATGGATTTAGCCAAAATTAGCAACTGACAAGGTGAGAGACAAATTATTAAAGGAATAAATACCGAGAAGCAGTGGGTTACAGTGATTTTATTACAGCGGAGGGGCGTTCTAAGGCACAACGTACTGCGGAGTGCCTTAGTGCCCCTCCGTCGTTATAAAATCACTGTAACCCACTGCTTCAAGGGGCCTATTCCTTTTATAAAACAGTTACCCTACATATAACTATATAATGCTACAATAAAATTGAGAACTTCTTTCACCAAGCAAGATTGAGTGGACAGAATGGTTGGCCAGGAACACAGATGCTAAGATTGCTTTTTCATCTAGCGCCATTGTCATGTCACATCAGACTATTTGGACTCGCTAATGTAGATATGCTATGAAAGCAGGCTATTTTGAATGTCTCCTTCTGTCTCCCGAAGACCCCGTTAAATAATTTTGCGTTCGCTTCGGTTTGAGTTTCCTTGTTCTCAACTTGCGCCGATTGGCCAAATCTTCACAACCAGCAGCAAGAGTAAGGAACAATTTACTTTTGTCCTCCACACTTGCCGGTGTTCGGGAAAATATGTTGAATTGTGCATTAGTTAGCTAGCCAGCTTGTCAACTAGCTAGCGTTCACTACAGTCAATGTAGTTACCCTACACATGGCGCATAAAATAAACACACAAGAAAAAGTCAACAATTTATCGCTAACAGGCTACTGAAATAGCGAGCAAGTTAGCAACATAGCTTGCAAAAGTGATATCAAACTCTGTGATGCAATTGCTAGCTTGGTAGATAGCCAACTGGTTATCGGGTTAAAGGGCTAAATATCGCTGACACTGAAATGGCGAGCTAAAAGTCTTGAAACAATCGTGACCTAACGTTACGAGTCAGTTGAGTGCGGGGAAGTTCGTTGCGCGCAGGGATATTTTGAGCTGCGAGTTACAGTAATTTTATACCGGCATGGAACGCTGCCCAGCCAATCACATTTAAGGATGGGAAGCACCGTTTTATAATACATATTTAGCACGGCTTTGGTCAAGCCATGCATAATTTTTTTTGGCCGTGTCAAAGCTTGAGCTTGAGGTCGCAAACTATTGGTTGGAAATTGTCCTTCAGGATTTTTCGGAAGAGAGCAGAATTCATAATTCCATCAATTACGACAAGTCATCCAGGTCCTAAAGCAGCAAAGCAGCCCCAAACCATCACACTACTGCCATTATGTTTGACTTTTGGTATGATGTTCTATTTATGAAATGCTGTGTTTGTTTTATGCCTGATGTAATGGGACGCACACCTTCAAAAAGTTCAACTTTTGTCTCGTCAGTCCACCGAATATTTTCCGAAAAGTCTTGGGGATCATCAAGATGCATTTTGGCAAATGAGAGACGAGCCTTTGTGTTTTTTTGGTCAGCAGTGGTTTTCGACTTGGAACTGTCCCAGGGATGCAATTTTTGCCCAGTCTTTTTCCTAATGTTGAATCATGAACACTGACTTTAACTGAGGCAAGTGAGGTCTGCAGTTCTTCAGATGTTGTCCTGGGTTCTTTGGTGCGTCTTTGATGAGTTGCCAATGCGCTCTCGGAGTAATTTTGGTAGGCTGGCCACTCCTGAGAAGGTTCCACCGTTCCAAGTTTTCTCCATTTGCGGATAATGGCTATCACCGGAGTCCTCAAGTCTTAGAAATGGTTTTGCAACTCTTTCCAGAGTGACAGAAATGTCAGTTTTTTTGTTTCTTATCTGTTCTTGAATTTCTTTAGTTCACGGCATGATGTGTTATTTTTTGAGATCTTTTAGCCTACCTCACTTTGTCAACAGATTCTATTGAAGGAATTTCTTGATGGGGTGTGGCTCGTGAGATTAAGCTCAAATGTGTTTAATCACAGTTAATTCATGATTTAAGAAGGGGGGCAATTACTTTTTCACATAGGACCAGGTTGGTTTGGATAGCTTTTCCCCCAAAATTAATGGAATCATCATTTAAAAACTGCATTATGTATTTACTGGGGTTATCTTTGTTATATTAAAGAGGACCGAACATGCTGATCCTTCTTTTAATACATATTACTAATGTTATAATATTAGTTGTCCATGCTCAACCTCTGAAAAGTTTCCAAACATAAGACTCAGGGATTTTGTCGTAATCCAAGAACGTGATTTTGTGAGCGTGATTTCCTCTCTGAACAGCTCCTCCCAAGATCTTCACGAGATCTGGGATAAACCTGATGTCAGGTTGTGCCGTCCAATTAGTACAGACCTAGCCAGAGCCAACCACTACGCTGGACCTGCCCATACCGGAAACTATTCTAGCAGGCACTAACAACGGCAGATCATGCTGTGCTTTAGTAGCATTGACACTTTTGGAAATCTAGCAGAAGAACCGCAGATCATTTGAGGTGTAATTTTGTTAGTATCTCTCCCAATGCTACTTGTCTGTTTACTTTTGGATGCGAAGAAAAACAAATACGATGCCACCAGAGATCAGTGGGTAGCTTTTTTTTGTTTGCTGGCAGCAAACAGCCACGGCCAAAGGGAATGTTAGCTGCTTGTGCTCAGCATTTCACCAAAGACAGCTTTGATAATAAAGGATAATTCGACACAGGATAAGCGTTTCAGCTGCTTCTGAAACCTGAAGCAGTTGGATCGATCAAGCGCTCGGAGCCACAAGCTGTAAGTAGCCATATAACAGCAAATAATGTAAGAGAAGCTAAAGTGTTACGGGTGGCTAGCAGGACCGCTAGCGATAGTTAGCACAAAGAACTGGCCTCAAATGCAAGCTTTGTAAAATATCTGAAGATAAAGCCTGTATCGGTCGCGACTGTCTGTGACTCACAGACACAGAAGCTGTAAGTTGCTTTTACTGCATAAGCCAACCTGACGTGATAGTTGAATGTGTCTGTAGCAGCTAACGTAGCCAAGTTACTGTTGCTAATGTTTGTGTCCTAATTATGCAAGAATGATATGAGGGGAAATTCTACAGAAGGTGTGTGAATATAAACCTCATTTGAAGCTAACTTTTAATACTTGTTTGTAATTTGGATGCTTGGTAAAACTGTTCACAGTAACAGACCTTGCTGTCTGTAAAGCCTGTATTGCAAGGGTTAGTCTCTGTGGTTATGACCGCTCGGTTACCAGCTACTGCATGTTAGTTTGCGTGTCGTGCTAATTAAAAATGCTCCTGGTTAACTTGTATGCAGTAATTTTGATCGGTATGCTTGTGTTACTTCGGTAAGCATCAATGGTGCAGCTTCATCGTAACGTTGCCCGATTCTAGCTACAACAGTTAGTGATCGCTTCTCTTATCCATGACCGGAATCAGCCGGATACTTCGCAAATGTCTGAGCAAGCTCTCTGGTGCTACCATGAAAGCAATGTGAAACGCAGAAGCTCTACCAGTTTACAAATAATTTCTCTGCCCTACCTTGACATAATTTCATCCCCCTTTAAAAATTGTTATGGCTAATAAAAAGCCGAAAAAAGCGGAGATTAAATAGGTAATTCTTTCCCGCAGAAGTGATCAAGTTGCTAGCTCCACAGAAGCAACTTTTCACGCGACAGATTAGCTACATTCAAAATCAATGCATAGACGTGAATACAGGCCTCGTGCGCATTAAGCAGCTTTCACACCGGACACGAAACAAATTATTTGCGCGACAGATTACATTCAAAGTCATGACCGATTATCAGCTGCTGCATTTTAGTTTGCGTGCTCTGTTAATTTGAAATGCTCCTGGTTTACTTGTATGCAGCAATTCTGATCGGTATGCTCGTGTTACTTCGGTAAGCATCAGTGTGACAGTTTCATCGTATTGTTGCCTGATCATAGCCACTACAGTTGAACCTAACCTTTTCCGCGAAGAAAAGCTGGTCATTCCGAAGCAATAGGTAAATCATTACCACGGGCAATTTCTGAAAAGGCCGTTTAGCTTGAAGCTTTCGCCCCTCCGTCATATACCAGCGCGGAAGCTGTTCTTTCTCCACGCTAACAACACATTAGTTATGCACACAAATCAGCAGGTCCTAATATACACCAAAGCAGTCCATAAGCTGTTGGTCCACTTTTAGCTGCCCCTCACTGTCCATGTTTCCCTCTAAACTTGGACCCACCGGATTTCTACGGTCTCTGGTCTACACTTAAGTATGTCGACCCGTTATACAAATGTCTGTATGTTGTGGATTCTAGCTTTCCCTGCATCATAGCTAGTAGAAGAACTGCTGTACTCACCGGTTGCAAACTGTAGCCGACAGCAAAGTTGAGCTTGCGCTGCCAGATTTTCGCAGTGCTTCCTCCACTTTCGCCACTGCGTTTATTAGAACAAGTTCATTTCATTAGATCTATATTCAAGTATAACGTTAGATTGCGGAATTTGCCCGCCGCTTCGTTGTCAGGAGTACTCTACGGGAGTCAACGACCAAAATATAAACTTGTAAAAATGGCAAATTAGGTCCCCTTTAAAATTTGTTTGATCTGAAACATTTAAGAATGAAAAATATGCAAAAAAGTAAGAAATCAGGAAGGGGGCAAATACTTTAAAAGACACTACCTTTAACTTCAGTCACTCTTTGAGAATCCTACTCAATCATTGTTGCTTAAGAAAAAAATGCTGGGAAATTCCACATGAAAGTTGCTAAAACATCAATTTTGAAAAAGTGTTTTATATTAGAACTGTAGGTTTTCATGTAGATGATGACTCATTATCAAATCATACACTGAAAACCATTTTGAAATATCTTTGACTGTCTTCTCAAAATTTATATTTGAATTTTGCGTTTTTTTTTTTTTTAAGCTCCTGGACAAGGATCTAATTATTTTTACAAAACTGACAACTCCTAAAAGATTTAGTAGCCATTTCCTGTTATTTACTGTATTTCCATGCATTGGTAGCCAAAGTATTTGAGACTGTAAATCATTGCAGGAAATTAAAACACACAATTGTGAAATTTGTCATTTTTCAACGTTATTCCGTTATCAAAATCACATTATAGTTTTCTTTATCTTATTTTTGCATTTATTTTATTATTAAGAATTTTCTTCCTTCCTATACCTGTACTGAATTTCAGACATGAACCTCTCCAATACTTAGCCAGGGTTTTCGGCAGTGCTTTTTTGGCCAGGCGCTCCGCCCGGCCTGAAATCTGTAGCGCCCGGGCTAGAATGTCGGGGGGGGGGAAAAAAAAAAAAAGAAGATGCGATTCATGCAAGCGACACTGCAGCGCTCGAGAACTAATCTACCTGCGCACCTCAGGGCCGGTGTTCTGATTAATTTTGCTACCCATCAAAATATGCTACCTCGTGGTTCAGCGCTTGCGCACGCCTGAAATCTCGGGCTGTTTCCTCGCTCATATCTTAAGTATCCTCAAAAATCATAATAATAGATTTATTTTCAGTGTGCATTTCGACCTGTAAGCGTACATATATTTGCATGTACATGCTGGGTTTTCCTGAAAATGCAGAAATTAAATGATAATTCCGTATATGGGCAAATATCTTCAAACAAACTAATCCCACTCATTATAACATCTGCTTTTGTTATAATAAGCTGACGAATAACAAAGTTACTATTGTCTCCTGATTCATATTGCAATGCCAAGGCGAAAACAAGGACTTCACGATCGCTTTGCATTACGGAAGTAGTTTTTGGCAAGGGAGCAAAATTTGACAGAACACCGGCGCTCGCCTAGACGAAAATCGGCAACAATTAGTCCTGGCTTGTTCTTAATGGTTTTCCTTTATTAACACGTTTTCCGATTTAAGAATAATCAAGTGGCAATTGAAGACACTGCTTCTCTCTCCCATGCGATCTAACAGCGAAAAATGGGCTACATTTAGTTCAGCAGGTGCGTCGTTTGACCTGAAAATTCCGGGGCTAATATCCCTCCCTTTATTGAAAATAATCAGTGCTGGCTAATTCTTGATGGGTTTCCTTCATTAACACGTGTTCTAATTCAAGAATAATCAAGTGGCAATTGAAGACACGGCCTCTCTACCCCATGCGATCTAAAAGCGACAAAATAATGGGCTACATTCAGCACAGAAAAATAATTGGATTATTATGTACATGCACCGTCACTCAGCGACGGCATTTCAGAACTCTTCAACGAATGAAGGTTGCCTAATTTTGATGACTAGTAGGTGGTTTCGTCCGTTTACATTTTCCAATCGGACAGCTGTCTTTTTTACGGCGAGCTGAGTGACCGTGCTGCAAAAACAGGCGTACGTAGTTGTCGCCGAAATTACCTTCATTAATTGAAGACTTATGAAATGCCGTCGCCGAGTGACGGGGCATAGACCAAATTATTTTTCGGTACTGAGTGTAGCCCATTATTTTGTCGCTTTTAGATCGCATGGGGGAGAGAAGCCATGTCTTCAATTGCCACTTGATTACTCTTGAATTGGAAAATGTGTTGATAAAGGACAACCGTAATTAATTTAAATAAAGGGAGGGATAGTAGCCCCAGAATTTTCAGGTCAAACGATGCGCCTGAGGTCCTACGTGCATTAGTGGCCCCCCCTGCCCCCCCCCCCCCCCCCAAAAAAAAGAAGCTGGAAGTGAAATTAAACAGCGACATCGTAGCAAAGAGGTGAGCAAAGTTATTAAAATACTCGCATAAAGATATAATGTCGAGGATGATTTGTGATATACAGACTAAAGACTCGGTGGGATCTGCTATGAAAACTAAGGCGGGCATTTTAGTGTTATATAAACGTACACCAACTAGTAACAACAAGAATAATTAAAAGGCCAACAATGCTTAATTGTTCATGATTAATTAAACCAGTCTCATTCAGTTGGCGAGTAATGTTTTAATGTTAATTTCGAGTCGTGAAGGCCGGTTGCGGAGAGAAGGCAAAGCAGCGCAAGATCCTGTGTTTTCCAACATCATGTTTGTGGGTTTGTTGTAAAGCAACTTCTTTCATATTTTGAGAGCCAAAAATAATAATTGATTAAGCATCTCTTTAATTTTGAGGGCAAAAATAATACTCGAACAATTAAATGAATTTATCTTTTTTTCTTTTTCTTTTGCGAGAACGGTTCTCGACAGTCGTTCGGGTTGAACCCCCCCCCCCACTCACCTCCCCCCTCGGCCAAAGTTTTTTCCTGCAGGGAACCCTGCTTAGCTGTAATCCGAGAAAATTTGTGGTAACGGAATGACATGGTAACGAAATTACACCAGTACCGGGATTATAGAATTATTCTGAAAGCCAGTGAAAAACAGAAGATTGCACAAGTGTCATGAGGACTTTTTGGAGCATAGTGGTTCATTGTTTTGGACATCTATGGTAGAGATGCACCGATCCGGGTTTTTCCCCATCCAATCCGATACCGATACCTGGGCTGAGCATAACGGCCGATATTCGATACCGATCCAATACTACTGTTGAATGAATGAACTGTATACCTTGCCATGTGAGCGAGGGCAACAGACTTGACATAAAAATTTAGCCTTGTTAAAAAAAGGTAACAAATTAACACAGATATAAATGTACTTTATATTATTTATTAACAAATAACTAAGTGTACATTAGCAGCAAAAAGAAATGAATAACACTTCCGTGTAAAGTGCACTGCAAACAAATATTTAAAACTGTAATATAAAATATGGCAGCTGCCTGAAACCCAACAAACAATGGATTAATTAATTTGTTCAAAAATACAAAATAAACAGAAGTAACATGTAAACATTTTGTGCAAACAGAAATTCAAAATCTAATATAAAATATAGCAGCTAACAAGTGGCTTAAATAACTTGTTCAAAAACACAAAATAAACAGAAGCAACACTTCCATGTAAACATTTAGTGCAAACAGATATTCAAAATCTAATCTAATATAAAGTGTAGTAGCTGAACCCAACAAACAGAAGTGGTTTAATTATTTTTCTTTGTTTGTATAGTTTCTATAGTTGAGTGTTTCTTCCTGTGAGTTAAGTTTCCTTAACCAGAGCATGAATTATACCACAGCCTAGCAGCAATTGCCATGGTTGACCGCCTGTGTGGCTGTCATGCCCGACTAACCAAACAGCCAGTTTGATTTGCCCTTTTTTCAAGTGGCCGTTTTGCCCAAAAATTGCCCAAAGTGGCGATTTTCGACACAGCGACTCAGCTGTGCGGCTCCCGTCCTCACGCTGTGCTGGAGTTCTGAGCACTTTGTGCGACCAACGACATGCCCACTCAAGCAATTAAATACTGTTGGTGTCAAGTATAGATGTGTTTTTGGGCTGCATGAGAACGGTGGTTGTATAGCTTTCCTCAGCAGAAACTGAACCTGAGAGCAAGTTGGAGAGAGCATTCGCCCAGAACGTTAGCCTGTGCAGAGCGTCCAGTGTCATGCCAGACTGCTCGACACTATTGGTCCATCGGCAGTAACAAAAGCCATCGGAAACCTCATATTTCAATGCTTGATAACTAAAACCTTGGTTTGAGGTAGGTCAAATGGGATAACGCTTGCATTAAATAGTAGTGCGCCCCTGAAGTGACTGATGGGCGTCTTAAATCGTGCCCGTAAGGGGGACTTGACAGGCGTGTATGGGCGCCTGTGCGATCTCATGGCATACACTGAAATATGAAATGATCATATATTCTTATTTAAGTTGAACTATATGTAAAAAAAAAAAAAAAAAAAAAAAGTACTTGCCTGGTGTGATTTATAAAGGGTTACTTCAGGAATGGACAAGATGAAATTTGTGCCTCATATAGGCCTAATATTTCAAAATTCTCTCCGTGATCACTTCTGGTTTCCCAGAATTCATTGCAAAAGGAAACCTGCCCTTAAGTGACATCTTGTGGCAGATACCTGAATTAAATACTATGGCTTTTGCATGTTAGAAAAGTGAGAACCTGTTATGTCTAGCATGTCAGTCTGTTACTGAAAATCTGTCAGTCTGTTACCAAGATGCATCAATAATGCAGCCTAGAAAGTGAAATTAATTGTGGTATTCAGGTTTGGTGAAGGAAACAGACGATAAATAGCAAAGTTTGCAAAATTTCTTGGAATCCTGTCAATCAGTGCGAAACATTCCATTGCAAAATATTAATGGAGTGACACATGGTAGCACACCAATTTTCTCACCGCAGTAGTTAACAGAATCATTGCCCCAAGGTTTTTTTTATCTACCAGGGCTCCAGACTAACTTTTTGCATTGGTTGCACTGGTGCGCCTAACCTTTTTTTTTTAGGTGCACCAGCACAAAAATTAGGTGCGCCCAAATTTTTCATTGCGTCGCCTTTAATGCCATAAGGTCAACTTTTTATCGCTCTTCATAACTTTCATATAATGTGAATGATTTTTAAACAAGAATAAGGTGTAGAGAAATGCCTGTCTTTATTTCATTGAACTGCTCTCACTAAAAGCACAATTATTGCTCTCGGAGTGAACCTTCTGTTAATTATGAAAATGACTGAGAACAGGTCAGGACTAATAACTGTTCTAAACAGAAGTTTTTTGCAACCCAATTCTCTGTTCGTGTTCCGCAACTGGACCGAATTGAGCCCATGATTTAATCGCTGTTAGATCGCATACGGAGAGAAACCGTGTCTTCGGTTGCCAATTACGATAATCGGAAAACGCGTCAATAAATGAAAATGATTGAGAACTACTAATTGCAGTGAAAAAGGGACGTGTCTCAGCACCTCCGCTGGCTACGCCACTGGATTACACACTCCTTGGTAGAGACGTCGGTGTCGCTGTCAATCATGAAGGACATGTATGTGGCGTTTCCGATGTCCGCAGCTGTATTTCGCTTTAAGGTGTCGGCTATTACCCCAATTAATTGGGCACATGCCGTATCATTGCAATACGTCGGGTTAACGTTTAATCCATTTTTCTTCGGCGACTCCTCTTTGGCAATGTTGTATGCAACATTCTTCAGAGGACCTGATTACTCTCTGCCACTGAAATGCAGATGGGAGAGGGGCCACTTTCTTTGCGCACTTGTCACGGCACAATGTGTGTTTTTAGACACAATATGTTTTTTTAAAGTTTTGATACAAAACGTTGTTGACCCGCTCACGAATGTACTATTCCCGACCATATTCTGACCGCACTCCTGACAGTACACGCAGTGCATTGCGTTACGTCCTTTCTTGTACTTAAGCCAGGGAAATTGTTTCAGCCAGTCCTGTCTGAAGGAATATATTTCGGCCTTTTTAATTTGGGTCTCAGAGCCGGGCTCTATCCCACACCCCGTTTCTTGACGGGATGGACACTCGGTAGTGGGGATGGATGGGATTATAGTAGTAGGGCTGGTTGTAGGCTTGGTTTTCTTAATGAAAAAACGTTCAATATTTCGGCCTCTCTTCATTTTCCCTCGTTTTGTCGCGTTTAGTTTATTTTTTTGTTTCAGTTAGTCAGCCACTCTGGCGCTCAGGTCGCGCGAAACTTTTAACACGCACAACTTACAGGACCAATCAGAGGCAAAGACTTGCCCGAGCTCTGTCTCTTATTGGTTTAGAACACGGTATGATCCTACCATGATGAGTGTGTGAGTTTGGTCACAGGAGAACACAGAGCGATGATGCGCTTGCGAAATAAATTTAAGTTTTAACCCGGGCATCATCAGGTGCACCAGTGCGCCCTAGCAAAATTATTAGTCGCACTCTTAAAAATTTTGGTCGCATGTGCCCTGTCTACATATGACCCCCCAAAAGAACCAAAATTACTAGAATATACTTGTAATAATCATCTTGTCCGTGTATACTGGAAAATATGACAACAAATACACAATGGGCAAAAAGTTGGGGGAAAAAAAACTGAATTTTTCTGAAAACCAAGTTCTGCTCTAACTAGAATCACTTAAATTCATAAATGCAACATAATTTGCTCCATAATCTCCATTCAATTTCCTCGTCAGAAGTCTTATAACCTTACACCGTTAGTTATGTACAGTACAGGTGGAAGTTTATGAAACATTTGGGTCAAGATGGCCATAAAGTATCATGTGGTTAAGATACTGCTCAGGCAAACAAATGAAGAGACTTGATCACACACAACTATTTATGGAAAGAATGTCCAGTAAATTAAAAACTTGACACATCAAGGAGAGTGGGTTTGCTTAAGTGCCCATCTTCTAAAAACAAATACTTGAGAGCAATGGCTGTGGTCTTCAAGGCCAAGGAAGAAAGGGGAGGGAAATCAACATAATAAAGAACCACAATATTGAACATTCGACAAATAAATGCAAACAAAAAATCTAAACACAGGGTGTAAACTGCTTCTGAAGATTTCAGCCACATCTTGCAGGAATTTTTCAGTGAATGGAGTAGCTCAGTTCTAAAGATGTTGGATGTAAATGTCCTTGAACTTTCTTTGACCGTCCATGAAATCGTGGTTGATGACCTTTGACCACTTTGCAGTCGATGGAGTGGTTGGGTATGGTCTGGTATTCTGACACCTGATGCGTTTCAACAGCCATTTGTGTTCCTTCGGCAGAGCTGTAGAAAAAGAGTAAAAATTATCAAGGGACACTGTAGCTCAACTTACTCTGTCTCAATAGGCAAGTTATGGAGGCAGAAGGAAATGCATTGCTTTGTCTAGATGACTTTGTGAATCACAATACACCACCGAGTTAGTGCCAGGGCTTGGTGTTATTACCAAAAAATAAATTGAAAATGTGTTTACCTCCAGAAATATTGAGTCCATTTTGGTGAATGCTGAGTATGCTCCAAAAATTGTTCCCAAAGTATGTCCAAAGACACTGTTGCCTCCTCAGTACTTGCACACATTCGGTTGATTCATCAGTTGATTTGCATAAATTGGGCCAATCACTCTAGCTGAGAGAACTACTTGATCCTACCCCCTGCCATCCTCGTTTTCTTCCACATTCGTATCCCATTGATTAATGTCATGTTTATATAAGTTGCTAAGTCGGTGTAAATTGTTGCTTGATTGTCCTGCCTGACTGAAGTTTCCTAGACTGTTCTTTATCTCAAGGCCTTGTGATCTCCATCTTCAGTTATCTAGGTAGAAGTAGTATAAATGATGCAACTCGTGCAATTTAATAGGTACAGTGTCTTCCTGTTCTCTAGATGCCTGCAGAGCTGAGATGGACCCCACTCCCACACAGTGGATGCCTTGTTCTACAGGCATTGCAAATCATCTTGACCACCCAACATCTGACCCTGAACTGTTGATGAACACGGTGTAGAATTGCCGTTTCTGACGTTGTTTGCCGATAGCTTGAACTGGACTTTCTGACCACTGTTCCAGTCTGTGCTCCTGTCACAAGGTGTCCTTGGTGTTTTCAGCTCATTAAAAGCCCCGAAGGCATCTTCTGCTGATCTGTGCTTGGTCTCGCTCATTGGCTAGCTTTGATTATGTCATGGCTATGCATTTAGTGAAGATAAAGTGAACTGAATGAAATTGTAACACAAGTTTAAATGTAATTACTTGGTAATAAGTCTGAGATCATGCATGGTGACTGAGACATCAGTTGTCTTGTTAGATATCTTGGGTCACTTTATGGTTAGGAAACCGATGTGCACCATTGCAGACTGTACTGGCATACTTTAAGTCGGTGAAAGACCTCTTGTTTTCTTTGAAGGTTTGGTCACATACGTCTTCCAATTTCTGTTGTCAAAGGATGACAGCATCACGTTCAGGAGTCTTCAGGGGAGGGGTCTTCAACATCTGAATGGATAAATTCTTGTATCATTAAATGACATATTAACTTTTTTTAAAAACAAAACTAGCATTATTATTCCAAACCATTTCACCTGGCAATTTCTCTCCATGGTGAACAAAAGCTCCTTACCCAACCTTTTCTGGCTACAGAAAACTGGAGAAGACACTTCAAAAGAGCATTTATGTCCCAATTTATTATCAGCACTCCCTGAAAATGTATACTTTCCATTATTGCTATATATACAGACAACAGAAGAGGGAGAGCAGATTTCATAGATAAAAAATTAAAATATACTTCTATTCTCAATGAACAATAAAATGGCATAATATAAACTGGAAAGTCACCCAACTTCTGATCACAAATCTTTTAAAAAAAAAATAATGACTTCTTAATCCATCACCATTCAAATTGTTGACAAGACTTGCAAATAGTTGACAAGACTTTATACTTTAACTGTTTTTCTATTCTCTTCAATTAATCAATTTTCTGTTCATAAATCTGAATTTTTGTTTTGCAGTTATAGCTTTCTTTCATCAGTACATCAACATTTGATAAATAAGCTTAACGAACTAAGTGGCCATGTTTAATTCTTTCCACTATCAACTTCGTTCCCTCAGCCGAAAGTGTTGATGTCATTCATCATAAAGTGCTATTTTACAGTTAGAAAAACTGAAGTTAGAGATGCCAAGTCTCACGCATTTGGCGAAGGTCTCGCACATTTTTTAGATTTATTCACCGTATTCTGCAATTATTCATTTAACGCTTAATGAGATTCTCATGCGGTATTAAAATCCTTCTGCATTGAAGTTTCAGTTTCACTTGAGTAAAGGCGGACTTCGCCACAAGTAACATTGAAAGGGATGACGACTCCGGACTTCCCGTGCTTCTCTTTACACAGGGATTGGAAATAATGCATGCGTTTCATGGTCGTTTAAATTGTGTAAATGAAATAAGACCATTTGAAGCGTCTTTATGCAATTCCATTGCTTTCAATCCCTGAGTAAAGACACGCGTGTGAATTCCCGAGTCATAATCAATTTCCATGTCACTAGTGGAGAAATCCACCGTGATGCACATCAAACTGATTAACTTAATGCACAGTGACTTAAGTTCTGCAAGTGAATTATTTCAGTACGCGTCGATTGAATAATTGCTGACTACAGCACTTGAACGTGAATGTCACTAAGAGGCGAGACTCACGCCTGATGTGTGAGACTTAGCATCTCTGAAGTTACCAAGTAAGCTAACATTCAGGTCCTACGAACACACAGCCGACTGAAGACTTTGATGCACTGGAGCAGCATTGCTTGCTAGCTAACTTAGCTCGCAATATAGCAACTCAGACTATCGCCACCTTAACACAATCCCATAATAACGCAAAGTTCGGTAATTATAAATGTCAAATTTAGCTGGCCAGCCCCGTTAAAATCCCCCACTTCAAACAAACCTATGGCAGTAACGTAACGTTTATGCAAACTAGGTTGACATGCACTAAATGCAGTTGGCCTGACAGGGGATTACTAATCCTGTTTGCATTGGCTTTATTTTCCTTACTGTTACCTGACGTTAGCTTCCATCCGTCCCCATACAAGCTTCAATTATGTCAAGGCAGCAAGCCGTAATTTAGCCGGAATATTAATATTACTGTTATTAATATTAGCAGAACTAATGCTAACATCAGGACATGATGGTACATTTAGCTTTCCTTTTCAAACTTGTCACCTTTCTCAGAAGAAAAACAAAGATAATATATGGTTACCGTTACCTCCTCTAGGGCATGAGTGAGCTAGCTGTGGCAGCACTGATGCTCTTAGTCAATGGGAAGGAACAAACTGAAGCACCTAGCTGGCCAGCTACCTTGTTAAAAACCAATATTTCCACTACTCCATTACACAGCAATAATAAACCCATGTTAAATAATTCTCAGTTAAGTAATTAACATACCCTTATAGAACTCTTTTCTCAGTTCGTAACGAAGTTTCCGTAAACGCTAACCGCTAGTTAGCTGGCTAAATAGCTGACTCTATGCAAAGTTAGGAAAAAAATGACTCTGAACTATGATTTTGTCGATGTACATTAGGGTGAAGATCGATCTGATGTATACATAATGCCACCTATGTTAAGGTTTGTATCCCTATTTATAAAAACTGAGGAAAAGAACACAATCGAAATATAAAATACTTCTATGTTTTTCCAGTAACTCTTTCCATTGCTAATTTTTCTTCCACGGGAGACCTCTGAGAGGGAAGCACCTAGTGCGTGAAGAACAGGCACATAACCGTCAGTATGACAACCGAAAAGTAAGGTTAGACCAAATTATCCAATATTTCAGAAAACCAACCCATAAAATTTAAAGTTAAAAATACTTGAGTTAAAAAAACAACCCATCATTTTTGAGTGTGTACATTGCAAATGGCGACTTCCTCGTTCGAGAAAGAGATTCCTATTTCAAATGTCATTGGTGTAGACACTTGTCACTCAAATATGTCTGACCAATGGCGAAGCATCTGCCCACTGCAAGAAAAACCGACTTCATAACCTTTTTCACTTCAATCAAACAAAAAAGTGTTTGAATGCAAAAATAAAATAGAGACCCAAAAAAATTCATTTGCACACTTTTTTTTTTCTTTGATTGAAAACATATTTTTTGATTGAATTGATATTTTTTGGGATTGAATAATGAGACACAAATGTGCTACCCATAACATGAAACAAAAAAAAGTTGCTTCAACCAAAAAAAAATTTTCAATCAAATAACTCGCTTCAATCAAAAAAAAAAACCTTTTTTTTTGGATTTGAAATGTTTTTTGGTTGAATAATAAAGATAGAAATGTACCTTCATAGTAAACGTCTCTTAACTGCTTACTAGGCTACTTTCAGACAGCAGGCAACTGTGGCCCAAATCTGATTTATTTTCGCCCTTATGTGGCCTGTATCCGATCACTTAGACAGTTTGAACAGCACAAATTAAATTTTTTTTAAAATCCCACCCAGGCCACTTTCATATGTGGTCCTAAATCCGATATGCATCTGATATTTTGAAATGCGACTGCTGTCTGAACAGCCAGGTTGCATTTATCCAACCTTTCCGTCATTGTAATGCCGAGACGAGATGCCTCCATATTTACTTCCGTCAACAAGCACTGTGTGCCGGCATGGTCACGCATTACCTCAGGACCTCTTTTGCGCATGGGGGTCACTTCAGTGTTGCATTCAGTTTCTACTCAAAACCTGCTGAAAACTGATAGAAGTCGCATATAATGTCTAATATGAACGAGCACACAAAAAAATTGGATTTCTCAAAAAAATCCGAATTGTGCCTCATTATTGCAATGTTGCAGCATTATTAACAGCACAAGCAGTTTCGTGAAGGGCTTTCCTTTCACAAACAAAACGTATTTCTGATTGAGAACCAAAAAAATATACTTGGATTGATGCAATTCGATGCAAGAACTGGGTGCCGTCGACCCCTCACGTGTTTGTACTGTTCACTTTCTGTCAGGTCTGTCCCAAGTTATTTTCCATCATTTCTACCATGACATTTTTCTCATTTTTCGCATTTTATTATTCCGTCATGGTAAGGGAATGATCTTTTTTGTGTTTGGTAATTTGATAGGTTCCTTACTTTCCGATAGCGAGTATTGAAGTGACAGTTTGGATATTAGTATTGGAAAGAATTCCCTTTTCAACCTTCATCAGTATCAACTAAGATCAATACTTTTTCGGCTTGAATTTTAGGTACCCAGAGAGACATTCGAGTGTGTAAAAACGTGCATCGTACATCCAGTCGAGAAAATTTAGAATTACATGTCTACCTCAGCTGTAATGGCGGCAGCCTCATTACTGATGACAGACCAGTTGGCTAGGGAATGCACAGTATATGCATTCGTGATATTAAATATTAATCATAACTGCTAAACCCCCTTATCACGAATAAAACCCCCAAAATATATCGGCGCCCCTTTTTAAAATCGTTCTGGTAAACATAGGGCTTAAGCTATACAATTCGAACTAGAAAAAAGGGAAGGGAATATTTGCTGAAGATGACATTTAAAAAATTCTGATCCAGTCCCACGTATTTTTTTTTATGGCTCAATCGCGCCTTTAAAAGCAGAAACAGATTTTCGCAAACCAAGGCTAAATCCCAATCGAGTAATACTGAACCGCTGAGGCAATAATTTTATTCGAGAAACACTCTCTTAAAATGATGAACAGCTAATACGAGTACTGGACTTGTCTGTCATAATACTTTCGTACTGGCAAGACAAGCGTGCGCAACTCATTTCCAGCAAACTGACTCGTCCGGGGATGTGAATGATTTTGGTTAATTTAATTGGCCTGATGCTGCTTTAATCAGTTAAAATTATTTTCAGAACATGACAGTGGGAAAGATGGGTAAAATACGGGAGAATCCTGGGTGAAACAGGAGGGTTGACAGGTGTGCTCTTTTCCGAGATTATCGCCCTGTTCAACAAGCTCCTGGACTGGTTTAAAGCCCTGTCTTGGGAAGAGGAAATGGAACTTGCTGTGGGACAGCATCATCCATGACTGATTGCGTTTGTGATCAGAAAATCCACATTGCCTCCTTCATAGCGGAGCACGATATATCGTTCACCATGGCAGGGCCGCTCATCCACTTGTGTAAGAAGTTAGCGGAAGATAGGATAGCATTAGCTAGCCTGTCAGTCTCAAACTTTCATGGTAGCTGTATAACCATACACTGGATTGCTGTGGAATTCAAATGATGTCTGACTGAGAAGCTGAAGAAAACAATGCTTTTGTTAAACGTAGACGAAGCAAATAACGTAAACAAGTATAGAATTCTGAATATTTTTGTTTCTTCTATGACGATGTTAGCAAAGTAATCACTCAACACCTAGCCAGTCGGCAACAAGTTTCCGTAAACAAGTTTAGTTATCTTCACCAAATTTACACTGGACTGTGAGCAGTGCTACAGAGGTCTGCTGTTAATTCAGATTATTGACATTTTTTCAATCAAACACGGTTGCCTAGTTGATTCTGTCTGCTTCTCATTATCTGTTCTTAATCATTACTGGCCCCATTTTGGTTTTGATTGGTCAGTTGGCTGAGTAAATGGCTTGATTGCACGTTGGGCAAAGTACACGGGAATTGAATTTAGATAAGCTAATTATGCCAAGGTGATGGAGGCTGTCCAACCTCGCTGGTAATTAGCGGACTTCAAATCACTTTTCTTCCCGGAAGCATTTCAAATGACCCCATTAGGTGTCATAGCAAAGGTGATAAGCTAGCTTGTCTGTACTTACTTTTATTGCGCCTAAAATAATTGCGATTCCGTTAATCGCACAGCCCTACTCTCTATCTTATCTGTGTTGTGTATAGGGTGCTTCTTTATTGGGATGCAGGCCTGACAGAAGTGTAAAAAAAAAACAAAAAACCTTGGAACACCCTCAAACATAATAACAGCCCACAAACGTAATAAACCACAGGCGTAATGCAAATCTGCTGCTTTTAATGTAAAAATCCCACAAATTTAATATATTTCCCACAAATGTAATGACAGTTGCCAACTACAGACTTGGTACAAAATTTAACAGCTTTTACATTTGCATGGACTTTCTATGTTTGTGGGAGGGTAAAATTTTTTTAATGCAGATTTGTATATACGTTTGTGGTTTATTGTGTTTGTGGACTGTTACATTCGCGGGTGTTACAACCCTTCAAAATCCAGATGCTGCACAAGGAGGAATGGGGTCTGATCGGTATTCCTTAACTTTATTTTTTACGTCCCCCCCCCCCCCTCGGAGGGAGAGGGGAGACATTGTTTTAGGCTTGGTTCGCGTTCGTGTCAGCGTTCCCACTTCGTTTTCAGAGCGTAACTCCAAAACCGTTTGCATGATCTTCACAAAATATGCATACTTACTACTCTGGTCCTGAAGTGGTGCCTTTTGGTATGTGCCTGTCTGTCTCCCTCCCTCTAGCTGTCATCAATTCTTGTCAGGAGCATAACTCCAAAACCGAATGCATGATCTTAACCAACCTTTGCATACTTACTACTCAGCTTCTGCAGTTGTGCCTTTTGGTATATGCCTGTCTGTCAATCCGTCCGTCTGGTGAGTTACGCAGGGTAGTTTAACACTGCTCTAAAAATTTCCGGGCTGGCATGTAAAATTTTTTTGTAAAATGTCTGGGCATCTTGTTCGAACTGCTTTTATAACTTGATTATAAGTGATCAAAGCATTTTTTTGTGGATAGAAGAATTTTGGGGAGAGGACACTTAAGCAATGTAATTGCTGTTTAGCGCTTAGCCGTTTAGAATGCATGGAAAAATTCTACTTGCTCATTGTTGCTACGATTTTTTTCTTGTGTTTAAGCTAATGCTTGTGCCTGACTGGCCAACACATGCAATGGGAATTCTCTTGAATACAAGTTGCCAGGCACATGAAAGCCCCTCCAGGCCATAATGACCCATGGGAAATTCAGATTTTCCTATGGTACCACAACTCCTGAGTTGAGATGTATATGAAGGGTGTTGTCAAAGCACGGTCTCAGGCAGCGCAGCAGTTTACCGTCGTACTTGGGATATTTTATATTCTGTCCCTAACATTAATCATTCGTGTGTTGGTATTTTATTTAAAATATATTTTAAATGTAATGCTTGCTTGTTGACAAACACTTGGCAAAAATAAGTGGTCTTGGTAGCCAGAAGAGAATGATTCCATTGGGCATTTTTCTTTAGTTTATCCTGAACCAAGAGCACTTGAATGCTCAGATGGAGCAGCTGACAATAGCTGAGGGGCAGGGGCTCTCATGCTACTTCAGGGGCCTGGAGGTAACATTGGCAAATGGAAATGACTTGGTACCTGTACTCTGCACATTCTCTTATGCTCCAGAGGTGTTACAGAAAATGAATACAAAAGTTGTTTTTGTTTTCCTGGTATTCCAATAGAATCTAAAGGTAAATGCTGGTAGTGTCATATTTCTAGGTCACACTCTTATGGGAGTTTTCTATCCAGAGAGGCGGGGACTAAGAGACAGCGAGGGAGGGCAGGTAAGACTGCGAAAGAGAGGCAGTGTGTGATGCGGATCGTTGGTGTGGATCTGGAGAGGGAGAGAGAGATGGGGGAAGGGAGGGAGAGAGGGAAGGGAGGAGACACTGCAGAGGAGAGTGAGGACAGAGGAGCAACTGCTGGCCTTTCTCAGGAAAACAGGATGGAGGGAGATATAGCAATGACATGCTGGGGCTCTGATGGAGGAATGGAAAGAAAGAAGGTGGAGGTTGTGACTCTCAAGGTGCGAGGTGTGTAGTATACAGAGAGTTCTCTGCCAGGCCTCTGCTTTGTGCTGCTGCCTGTCATAATGTTCCCTCATTTTGTCATAGCTTTGTTTCTATCCTTTGTAAATTTGGCTCCTGTGTTTTTTGGGTTAAAATGGTGATTTAGCAAGTGTTCAGTGCAGGTCTGAACTGTCATGCTTAGCACAGGGCTGATTACTGCTGCATCAGGGAGCTGTGGTTTGTGGAAGATGAAGGATCACAAGCTGTAGAGGGGTGGGATGCCTTGCCATTAGCCTGTTAGCTAGATTCAGGTCTTCAGCTGGATGGAAGGCTAGATGCTGTTAGTGTGCTGCGGGGCTTTAGGGGGATGGGAAGGTCAGCCGCTATGCTGTAATTCAGATTGAGATCTTTAAATCTTAATGGGAATGCCAGCTGCTTTGTTTTTAGCTTGGAGCATAGCTTTTGGGAAAAATAGGGAATGTTAAGGTGAGCTGTCAGCATTATATCGTGCTTTAGGGATCTGGAAAGTTGTGATCTTGATGGTAATGGCAAGCTTAGCCTCTGTGTTGCAAGCCAACATGGCTGTAGCAGGATCAGAAGGCTAGCCCGTATGCTAGTAGTGAGGTGAATGGCATTTGTGGCTTCATTAGGCTAGCTGCTACACTGCTGTTAAGGAGTGGGCATCTGGGGAAGGGGTAGGCTAGTCGCTTACAGGTGCAGGCTTTAGGTTTCACAGTTGGTAAGGCTCATGTGTACCTGCAGCTGCAGGACTTCAGATACTCTTTGGGCCCTGGCCTCTGTCCAGCTAAGACCGTTAATGCCCTACAATAATGCTTGGCTGCCAATTTTGCATACCTGAATAGTAAAGTGTGTATGCGCGCGCGAACACTCCTTTGTGCTTTGGTTGTGCTGTACATCGGTTTGTGGAGGTGATGCAGCCGAGGTAAAAGTTTCTTTGTTTGCACCTGAAGAACCAGTTTTTTTTACCCCTCAGCCAACTCTGGCCGGAGGGGTATTGTCACCTGCGTGTCCGTCTGTTGTCTGTCGTCTGTTGTCCGTTGTCGGTTGTCTGTCGCCCGTCCATGATTTTGTCCGAGCCAGTACTCGGCAACTAATTATCGCAGCTTCACCAAATTTGGTATTGTAACTCTCTGTGACCCATAGATGTGCAACGTCAGGTTTTTTTTTTGCTGGATTTGACCTTTGACTTTAGCTCTGAGACCTTGACCCTGGAAATCTTGTACGGGTCAGTACTTGTCATCTAAATATCGTAGCTTCACCATGGTAACTCACTGTGACACACAGATGTGCAACGTCATGTTTTTTGCTGGAGTTCACCATTTGACCTTAGGGCTGTGACCTTGAGGCAGGAAATCTTGTCCGGGTCAGTACTCAGCAACTACTGATCGCTGCTTCACCAAATTTGGTATGGTAACTCGCTGTGACACATGGATGTGCGAGGTCCTGTTTTTGCTGGATTTCACCTTTGACCTTAGCGCTGTGACCTTGAGGCAGGAAATCTTGTCTGGGCCGAGGGGTATTCAGCAACGCGTTATGTTCTAAGAATGAGACTGGGCGTGATGAATCACCCCCTCCGATTCCTATCTATTTTTTTGTGTGGGTAGATATATTGCCAAAACTGACAGAAGTTACGTTTTTTGATCTCTGGAACCCTTTGGGAAAAAGTTTTGGCCCTTTTTAGGGCAAGGGTCTAGAGGGGGCCGCCAAGCCAATATATTACTAAACTGTAAAAATGTAAATAATTATGTATATATGTATAATATATTGAAATAAATACATTGAAACTAATTAATACTATTATTGTTATTCCGTGACAATTTGCTTGTAATTCCTTGACATTGACTTTTTGAAATTTCTTGCCCATAAAGCAGGGTATAAGTCAATATTTGTTTCTATAACTTACAGTATTAACAAAAAACACCTTAAATATGAACATATTGAAGTTTCATAACTTAACTATGATAGGAACATCACTTTCTGGATAGTTAAACACAACATTAAAAAAAACCACGTCAATTTTGTGTAATTCCGTGAGTAGTTTTTGCTTGTTTCTTCTATGAAAATTTCTCAAAAAATATATTTTCACTTAATAATATTAAAGAACAAGTTAATACCTTCAATATGACATATCCTACTTGATTTTATCTTATTTAGTTGTAGAGTTACAACCCAAAATGTAATGGGACTGTAATTCCGTGACAGCTTGGCGGTCCCCATAAGGAGAACAGAAAGAGAACCTTTGTTTCAACTGAAGCATAAATGAGGTAGATGGGCATATGTATGAGTACAGTATTAACTTAAGTGTACTGATCAGTTTGTTTTCGACTGTGTTTACAGCAGATGTACTTGGCGGCTGAGTCTGCGTATAACATACGTCATCGCCAAATGTTAGTGATTAGTTTTCGGGTACACCAATGATTTTCAACTTCAAACAAGCGCCCATCCACCAGGAAGTAAACATTTGTCAATCACGACTGGCCAGTAGCCTGGTATTAGAGCCCCACAGAAGAGGGGTTAGTCAGTATGTGGCTACGGATGGCTTTCCTTTATTTATAGTTGATAAGCTCAAGCGCAAATAGCCAGCGGTCTTATTGCTTAAAGGTTACGCAGTGTCTTTCCCTCTCATTCGCGTTTGAACAAACTTTTGCGGATTTTAAATCTCCAGAAAACTGAGTAGTTGACTACCAGTGGCTCTTTTGCAAAAGAACTATATTCACAAATATTCATTCAGTACCACTCCATCACCAAATAGAGCTAGTTTGCTAAATAAGTACGTTCACCTAGAAAGGAGAGTAACAAGCCTACCGATGTGTGTGCGGGACTAGGAAAAGGGGTCACCTGGGTCATTTTATGACAATTGAGATTTTCTAAATAAATGAAAGAGTGATCCAAGTTTTTCATTTTGATAAAAAAGAAAATTGCGTGAATTAGTGCACAGCTATGTGTAGTAAATTGACAGTAGAGTAGTGCTGGGATATCACCGAGATACCCTGTTAATCTCAGAATGGAAAAAAATCCCTTTTCCTAGTCCTGCACACACATAACAAAGTCTGAAAATGATACAACTGCGCATGTGTACTGGAAGTCATGGTTAAATAACCTTAGAACGGTAAACCCGGTTCACAGCCAAAAAATGGCAATCTATATTGAGTATTGCCATTCAGCTAAAAAATATCGAGATATGACTTTTAGTCCGTATTGCCCAGCCCTAATATAGTGCACTATATTTTGTAGTGTTGTCCGAATTATGTGAGAATTTTTATCCACTTTATAGTGAACTCATTACATCCCACTATCCACCGTGAAATGTAGTAAACATACGATGCTCACTAAGACGAGTAGTTTTGTTTCTTTTGTGAAAAAGGGAACAAGACAGACAGTCAACTTCTGGCGTGAAATTGTTTTTTTTTTTTTTTAAATTGGAAACCGACCAACGCAGGAGACGCATTTGTTTACACAGGATATGTCATTAAGGCTTGTGCACGTAATGTAATTATGAGAGAGAGGTCTCAGACATTTAGGTACAATTAAAACGAGTGCTGACGAGTTGGAGGACAAAAATTAGAAGAGGATGTTAAAAATTAAGGCAAATTTTATTTCAATGATAATGGGAAACGCAGACACAGCGGGAAATATATTAGTTTATCACAAAGCTGTGTTCAAATCTTCAGCTGAAGTTGAACAGGTAGGATTTAATTTTGCGACACCAATGACGCTTTTGACCGCCGCAACAAAACGAGCCGGGTTGTGTCCGAAAGCGTTTCTTCTCTCTGCCAATGAGCTCACGATTTAGTCGCCTACATAGTGAGTCCCCTTATAGTGAGTAGGGAATAGTGAATCAGTGAGTGATTTCGGACAGCCTTGGACAACTGGGTGCTTAGAGAACATCCACTGTGCATGATCCAGGGTGTTCCACAAGCCCCGGCGGCTGGCGATTTCGCCGACTACTCAGTCCCCCCCTGCCAGCTACTTTCCTGACAATTTAAAAAATTTAAGGCGAGTTGTGGCGCTTTTTTTTTTGATGGACGCTTTTCAGTTGACTGATTTACTCTCTCTTCGCTGCTGTATTGAGACATTAAGCCGCACAGTGATCAAGCTGACTCGAAAACAACTTCAAGATCCAATGATAATGCGCATCATCAACGTTGTGTAAATCGTAAATAAAAACAGAATACAATGATTTGCAAATCCTTTTCAACCTATATTCAAATGAAAACTGGGCACACCTGATAATGTTGAGAGTTTTCGGAGTTTCTGCAATGGTAATTAAATTAAATTACAATCCATCTTGGATTGTATGTTGTGTTCTTGAAATGACGTCCCACTTCCTTATTGGTCAATTTCCCGGGAAATTTGAATGATCTTCAGAATTGTACGAATAAATGTCAAAAAATGCGTTTAGAACACATTTTTCTCGCATTTATTTCTCATGATACCTTTTATTACCCCTCAGCCCTAAAGGCTGATGGGGTATTGCTATTCTTCGTGCAGGCGTGCGGGCGGGCGGGCGGGCGTCTCCAAAAACTTAGACATCGGGCTGAGGGGTATTCTGTGCATTGCACGCCTATTTTTTATCTAGTCAGAACATAAATAACAGGATTCCAACAATTTCATACAGGACTTCCCATAACCACTTTAAATAGGAAAATTAAAAACACATTTCGACCATTGTTATGATTCTTTCACGCTAGATTGGTACGATGTGTTACATTCCTCTATCTCTTTGGAATCTCGCAACCGGCAACAGAGAAAACCAGCATGAAGCTGAAACAAACCAAACCAATCTGGCGTGAAAAAAGATAGCCAAATAATGGTCGGATTGTGCTGGTAATGCAACAAATTCGAATGGAACTTTTTAAAAGACCGGGATGCTAGCTAGGGCAAATGCAGCATATGCATCCACTATATTAATATTTAATCCACCTTTTGCTGTTTATTAGAAGAAAATTCGCAGAAATTTTTGTAAAATGGTGACCAATATCGCCAACAAACATCTTCGCATCACCTCGACTTTGCAGGTGTTGCATACTGCTTTCCGAGTATCTTTTGACACTGTGAAAAAAGACCACGCCGCTTACATTTTTTTTTTTCCCCTCTTCAGTTTAACACCCCAAAATCCTGTGCTGCGTTCGTGTCCCTGACACTGTCACATGCCCAAACAAATACTGCATACTGAAATCCCTCTCTCTCCCTCTCCCTATACACATACACAAACGGCAACTAGACGGATATAAACATCGGTTATTTATATCGGCCCAGTTTTACTCATCGGACCAATGCCGATATGTTAAAAAATGACGAACATCGGGCGATACCGATATGAATGCCGATATATTGTGCATCTCTACTTTCTATAGCCTCCGTTGCAGACGTCTTATGGTGGTCGGTTAACTTCCCTCCCCCAACAACGTCTGCGCACTCAAGCGAGGTTTTGTGTTCCATGACGTAATGTGATTGTGCTTGATGAGCCAATCAGAATGCTTATGAGCGATTCGCCAAGTCCTGTCGGCAAATTTACATAGGCATCTTTCCTCTGGATAACTAAGTTGTTCATTGCTTGTTCTTGTAAGCTATTCATATTTTCAATATTGAAGATTTTGCAGATTTTATCAGAAGCTGGAGAGAAGACATGTTCCCCATCGTCCTCCATTTTGGATTTATATGTTGATGCATGTATAATTAGCTCCTGGATTTCAAGAGCTAGTTTCTGATTGGTGGAACACGAAACCTCGCTTGAGTGCGCAGACGTTGTTGGGGGAGGGAAGTTAACCGAACACCATAAGATGTCTGCAACAGAAAACGAAAATGTACATGCTCAAAGCTCGGGGCTGCGTGGTCCTGCTAGCGATATCGCGCTATTTTTTTTTTTATTAATATCAAGTGTATTGTTTATAATGTCAGTGTTACCTATCAGAGATCTTTTTTACCATTAAAGTTTCTTGATTGTAGGGTTATGTACGTGCCATGCTTCCTCTGTTGTTGGTGCCATGCTGCCTCCCAATTGACCTATGGCTAAGCCCCATCCCCTCCACTTGCTCAAACAATCAACATTTTAGAACAGGTGCTAATGGCTGGTATCACAGCTGGAGATATTTTTCAGGATGTTATCAATGCTTTTTGCCAATAGATGGCTCAAATAGCATCAAGAAGTCAGCAAAAAGGGTCATACTATGCATTGAAGGGATACATTAATGAGTTTGGAGTGGAGAAGGTCAGCGAAAAGTTTAAATTGGAAGCGAAAATTTTCAGGTCTCTGTGCAAACTTGATGAACCGTATCTAGTTTCCGTCACCCTCTCACACAACAAGATAAAGGATCAGTATCGTTGGTGCACTGCAGGGTAATAAATTTAATTTACGTATTATTATTGCTACGGAATTTCAAGAAATCTAATCTGATGTCACTGAACTCCTAAGTAAAAAAGGTGACATGGTGAACAATGCAGCCAGGAGCTCACGTTAAGCCGACGTCCCTCAGCACTTAAGTTAGCCATAGAGTTTACTAACGTTAGCTGACTTGGCGATGTAAAAGATAACTTTACATTAATCTTCAGCAAAGTGACAAGATGTCGCCTTAAAAACAATGTTGACTTAGCTTGGAACAAATGTAGATCTTTGTTGACCTTTGTTAGCTACGTTAAGCTGTTAGTGGGGTCTTCCACAAAGCTTTATCCAGAGGAGACGCTTCTCTTGGTTATGATGTGGCTTTGGGAAGGGTATAAAATACACCCCATCGCCCAGCCTCTCAGGATACCTCGAGTCAGAATTGCATTTACCCCAAGCACAGTGTTTGACCATTTTTGTAACTTATAAACATTTTAAAACCCCCTAAAATTGAACGATTCAGAGCTTCCGTAATGCATTTCAAGGATAGTTCAGGCTCAGACGGTCCGAGTATATGGGGAGAGAATACGCTCTGTGATTAGCTCATTGCATTTGAGGGTGGGGCTTAGCCATAGGTCAAGTCCAATAAAATCCCACACCAACAAGGCAGCAAGCGCTCTTTTTCACTGCAGACCCATTTGCGTATGCTGATTTTTTAAGTGCCAATTAAATGGTGATTCCATTATTTTCTGTCAACATAGTGACTCAGTCATTTTCAACCATAAAAGATATTAATTACTCAGGAATGACTGAAATATTGAAATAATATTTGTAAAGAGATTGTAATTATTTTGTATTTACGACTGGAGAATATGGGCAAATGATGGGAGTTAAGGAATAAATTGTACAAATCCTAAAACCAGTGAAGTTGGCACGTTGTGTAAATCGTCGATAAAAACAGAATGCAATGATTTTTAAATCCTTTTCAACTTATATTCAATTGAATACACTGCAAAGACAAGATGTTTAATGTTCAAACTGAGAAACTTCACATATGTGAAAGTTGCCCATGCCTTGGGCACTAATACACCCCCATACCATCACAGATGCTGGCTTTTGAATTTTGCGCCTATAACAGTCCGGATGGTTCTTTTCCTCTTTGGTCCGGAGGACACGACGTCCTCAGTTTCCAAAAACAATTTGAAATGTGGACTCGTCAGACCACAGAACACTTTTCCACTTTGCATCAGCCCATCTTAGATGAGTTTGGGCCCAGCGAAGCTGGCGGCGTTTCTGGGTGCTGTTGATAAATGGCGTTCGCTTTGCATTGTAGAGTTTTAACTTGCACTTGCAGATGTAGCGACGAACTGTAGTTACTGACAGTGGTTTTCTGAAGTGTTCCTGAGCCCATGTGGTGATGTCCTTTACACACTGATGTCAGTTTTTGATGCAGTACCACCTGAGGGATTGAAGGTCACGGGCATTCAATGTTGGTTTTTGGCCTTGTCGCTTACGTGCAGTGATTTCTCCAGATTCTCTGAACCTTTTGACAATATTACGGACCGTAGATGATGAAATCCCTGAATTTTTTGCAATAGCTCGTTGAGGAATGTTGTTTTTAAACAATTTGACAATCACCTCACGCATTTGTTCACTAAGTGGTGACCCTCACCCCATCCTTGTTTGTGAATGACTGAGCATTTCAGGGAAGCTGCTTTTATACCCAATCATGGCACCCACCTGTTCCCAATTAGCCCGTTCACCTGTGGGATGTTCCAAATAAGTGTTTGAGCATTCCTCAACACTCTCAGTCTTTCTTGCCACTTGTGCCAGCTTTTTTGAAACGCGTTGCTGGCATCAAATTCAAAATGAGCTAATATTTGCAAAAAATTACAAAGTTTACCTGTTTGAACATTAAGTAACTTGTCTTTGCATTGTATTCAATTAAATATAGGTTGAAAAGGATTTGCAAATCATTGTATTCTGTTTTTATTTACGATTTACACAACGTGCCTACTTCACTGGTTTTGGGTTTTGTAATAAAATAGAAAAAATGCTTCATAGGAATAATTGCTGTGGTGTTAGAGTTGATTTATGTTGTCCCCCGCCGCGCGTTTAGCGCGAAGCGGGGGACATAGTATTCAGCTCCGTCCGTACGTCCGTCCGTACGTCCCGAAACCTTGTCTGCGCGATATCTCAAGAAGTAAGCATCGGATTCTTTTCAAATTTGGTGTCAACATGTATTAGGGTAATGTCCCGGTGCCAGTCGAATTTGGTTACCTTCGCGACATTTTCAAGGTCTCACCGAGGTATGATAGATTCTGACACTGAAATGCTTGTCTGCGCGATATCTCAAGAAGGAAGCCTCGGATTTTTTTCAAATTTGATGTCAACATGTATTAGGGTTAATGTCCCGGCGCCAGTCGAATTTGGTGACCTTCGCGACATTTTCAAGGTCACACCGAGGTATGATAGATTCTGACACTGAAATGCTTGTCTGCGCGATATCTCAAGAAGGAAGCCTCGGATTTTTTTCAAATTTGTTTTCAACATGTATTAGGGTAATGTCCCGGCGCCAGTCGAATTTGGTGACCTTCGCGACATTTTCAAGGCCACACCGAGGTATGATAGATTCTGACACTGAAATGCTTGTCTGCGCGATATCTCAAGAAGGAAGCCTCGGATTCTTTTTAAATTTGATGTCAACATGTATTAGGCTTAATGTCCCGGCGCCAGTCGAATTTGGTGACCTTCGCGACATTTTCAAGGTCACACCGAGGTATGATAGATTCTGACACTGAAATGCTTGTCTGCGCGATATCTCAAGAAGGAAGCCTCGGATTTTTTTCAAATTTGTTTTCAACATGTATTAGGGTAATGTTCCGGCGCCAGTCGAATTTGGTGACCTTCGCGACATTTTCAAGGCCACACCGAGGTATGATAGATTCTGACACTGAAATGCTTGTCTGCGCGATATCTCAAGAAGGAAGCCTCGGATTCTTTTTAAATTTGATGTCAACATGTATTAGGCTTAATGTCCCGGCGCCAGTCGAATTTGGTGACCTTCGCGACATTTTCAAGGTCACACCGAGGTATGATAGATTCTGACACTGAAATGCTTGTCTGCGCGATATCTCAAGAAGGAAGCCTCGGATTTTTTTCAAATTTGTTGTCAACATGTATTAGGGTAATGTCCCGGCGCCAGTCGAATTTGGTGACCTTCGCGACATTTTCAAGGCCACACCGAGGTATGATAGATTCTGACACTGAAATGCTTGTCTGCGCGATATCTCAAGAAGGAAGCCTCGGATTCTTTTTAAATTTGGTGTCAACATGTATTAGGGTAATGTCCCGGCGCCAGTCGAATTTGGTGACCTTCGCGACATTTTCAAGGTCACACCGAGGTATGATAGATTCTGACACTGAAATGCTTGTCTGAGCAATATCTCAAGAAGGAAGCCTCGGATTTTTTTCAAATTTGTTGTCAACATGTATTAGGGTAATGTCCCGGCGCCAGTCGAATTTGGTGACCTTCGCGACATTTTCAAGGTCACACCGAGGTATGATAGATTCTGACACTGAAATGCTTGTCTGCGCGATATCTCAAGAAGGAAGCCTCGGATTTTTTTCAAATTTGTTTTCAACATGTATTAGGGTAATGTCCCGGCGCCAGTCGAATTTGGTGACCTTCGCGACATTTTCAAGGCCACACCGAGGTATGATAGATTCTGACACTGAAATGCTTGTCTGCGCGATATCTCAAGAAGGAAGCCTCGGATTCTTTTTAAATTTGATGTCAACATGTATTAGGCTTAATGTCCCGGCGCCAGTCGAATTTGGTGACCTTCGCGACATTTTCAAGGTCACACCGAGGTATGATAGATTCTGACACTGAAATGCTTGTCTGCGCGATATCTCAAGAAGGAAGCCTCGGATTTTTTTCAAATTTGTTGTCAACATGTATTAGGGTAATGTCCCGGCGCCAGTCGAATTTGGTGACCTTCGCGACATTTTCAAGGCCACACCGAGGTATGATAGATTCTGACACTGAAATGCTTGTCTGCGCGATATCTCAAGAAGGAAGCCTCGGATTCTTTTTAAATTTGGTGTCAACATGTATTAGGGTAATGTCCCGGCGCCAGTCGAATTTGGTGACCTTCGCGACATTTTCAAGGTCACACCGAGGTATGATAGATTCTGACACTGAAATGCTTGTCTGCGCGATATCTCAAGAAGTAAGCATCGGATTTTTTTCAAATTTGGTGTCAACATGTATTAGGGTAATGTCCCGGCGCCAGTCGAATTTGGTGACCTTCGCGACATTTTCAAGGTCACACCGAGGTATGATAGATTCTGACACTGAAATGCTTGTCTGCGCGATATCTCAAGAAGGAAGCCTCGGATTCTTTTTAAATTTGGTGTCAACATGTATTAGGGTAATGTCCCGGCGCCAGTCGAATTTGGTGACCTTCGCGACATTTTCAAGGTCACACCGAGGTATGATAGATTCTGACACTGAAATGCTTGTCTGTGCAATATCTCAAGAAGTAAGCATCGGATTTTTTTCAAATTTGATGTCAACATGTATTAGGGTAATGTCCCGGCGCCAGTCGAATTTGGTGACCTTCGCGACATTTTCAAGGTCACACCGAGGTATGATACATTCTGACACTGAAATGCTTGTCTGCGCTCAAATTTGGTGTCAACATGTATTAGGGTAATGTCCCGGCGCCAATTGAATTTGGTGACCTTCGAGACATTTTCAAGGTCACACCGAGGTATGATAGATTCTGACACTGAAATGCTTGTCTGCGCAATATCTCAAGAAGGAAGCCTCGGATTCTTTTTAAATTTGGTGTCAACATGTATTAGGGTAATGTCCCGGCGCCAGTCGAATTTGGTGACCTTCGCGACATTTTCAAGGTCACTCCGAGGTATGATAGATTCTGACACTGAAATGCTTGTCTGCGCGATATCTCAAGAAGTAAGCATCGGATTTTTTTCAAATTTGGTGTCAACATGTATTAGGGTAATGTCCCAGCGCCAGTCGAATTTGGTGACCTTCGCGACATTTTCAAGGTCACACCGAGGTATGATACATTCTGACACTGAAATGCTTGTCTGCGCGATATCTCAAGAAGGAAGCCTCGGATTCTTTTTAAATTTGGTGTCAACATGTATTAGGGTAATGTCCCGGCGCCAGTCGAATTTGGTGACCTTCGCGACATTTTCAAGGTCACTCCGAGGTATGATAGATTCTGACACTGAAATGCTTGTCTGCGCGATATCTCAAGAAGTAAGCATCGGATTTTTTTCAAATTTGGTGTCAACATGTATTAGGGTAATGTCCCGGCGCCAGTCAAATTTGGTGACCTTCGCGACATTTTCAAGGTCACACCGAGGTATGATACATTCTGACACTGAAATGCTTGTCTGCGCGATATCTCAAGAAGGAAGCCTCGGATTCTTTTTAAATTTGGTGTCAACATATATTAGGCTTAATGTCCCGGCGCCAGTCGAATTTGGTGACCTTCGCGACATTTTCAAGGTCACACCGAGGTATGATACATTCTGACACTGAAATGCTTGTCTGCGCGATATCTCAAGAAGGAAGCCTCGGATTCTTTTTAAATTTGGTGTCAACATGTATTAGGGTAATGTCCCGGCGCCAGTCGAATTTGATGACCTTCGCGACATTTTCAAGGTCACTCCGAGGTATGATAGATTCTGACACTGAAATGCTTGTCTGCGCGATATCTCAAGAAGTAAGCATCGGATTTTTTTCAAATTTGGTGTCAACATGTATTAGGGTAATGTCCCGGCGCCAGTCGAATTTGGTGACCTTCGCGACATTTTCAAGGTCACCCCGAGGTATGATACATTCTGACACTGAAATGCTTGTCTGCGCGATATCTCAAGAAGGAAGCCTCGGATTCTTTTCAAATTCGGTGTCAACATGTATGATGGTGATGCCCCGGCGCCAGTCGATTTTGGTGACCTTCGCACCATTCTCAAGGTCACACTTTTCACACTTTTGGCATGTTCATGCTAAATCAGACCATTCCTTTCAACTGACAGGGTTTGGAAGTACATAATTGTCCCCCGCCGCGCGGAATGCGCGAAGCGGCGGGACATAGTATTTACGACCGTCCGTCCATACGTACGTCCTGAATCCTCGTCAGCGAGATATCTCAAGAACGAATTGACGGATTTCCTTCAAATTTGATGTCAACATGTATTAGTCTGATACCCCGGCGCCAGACGATTTCCGTGACCTTCGCGCCATTCTCAAGGTCACACTGAGAGATTGTGCATTTTCACACTGATAGCCTTGTCAGCGAGATATCTCAAGAACAAATCGACGGATTTACTTCAAATTCCATGTCAACATATATTACGGTGATGCCCCAGCGCCAGTCGATTTCGGTCACCTCCGCACCATTCTCAAGGTCACACCGAGAGATTGTGCATTTTCACACAGATAGCCTCGTCAGCGAGGTATCTAAAGAACGAATCGACGGATTTACTTCAAATTCCATGTTAACATATATTGGGGTGATACCCCGGCGCCAGTCGATTTCGGTGACCTTTGCGCCATTCTCAAGGTCACACCGAGAGATTGTGGATTTTCACTCTGATAGCCTTGTCAGCGACATATCTCAAGAACGAATCGACGGATTTACTTCTAATCTTATGTCAACATGTATTAGGGTGATACCCCGGCGCCAGTCCATTTCGGTGACCTTCGCGCCATTCTCAAGGTCACACCGAGAAATTGTTCATTTTGAAACGATTTCACATTTTGTGGCGGGGGACAAAGACACGTTAGTGTCAAATACTTGTTTTTAATGTACTTGTGTTTGCGGTTCTAGTTAGTATTGTGCATGAAATGGTGGCATGTATGTAAGGGTGTTCAACTTTAAATAACAAAAATAAGTGAAATTAGACTAGAAAATTCTGAAACTTTTCACTGAAAAATAGATTAATTAAGCTGTCTAAGGTCAAATGGAATGCGCTAAAAGCACCACTGGAAAAAAGATTTTCCCGGGGTGGGGGGGCATGCCCCCGGACCCCCCTAGAGGCGAACTGACAGTGTGCCACACATGCAACTCTTGACTGGCTACTTTTTTACATTTAACCTGCTACTTCCATTTCTTCAGAACACTCTGATGATCTCATAGAAATGAACATTGAACTTCTTAGTTTAAAGTTTCTATTGATGTGAATGGAGGATAGAGTATGTTTCCCCTATACTCAAGCCTGCCAGGGTGGCGCTAGTGAGTAACATCTCTGAAGGAGCCCAGAAAATTAGCTTCATAAAGGAAGCATCATTGTGTCCGCTGAACTGTTCATTAAATAGAGGTGAGGGCAAGGTTGTGTGTTCTGTTTAAGGATCGACCGATACATCAGCCGGCCGATATATTAGGCCGATATTTGCATTTTTTACTTGAATCGCTAGCGGCCGATTTGCGCCTGGATTCGCCGATATATTTTTCCGGCGGCATGATTTACAGACAGGCATCCAGGGGCAGCACTGTGTTGCCGGAAGACCCTGCAGCACATGCAGACGCATTACCCCTCCCCCACTGGAAGAGTGGTGAATGCAGTGGCAGCTTCAGAACAAGGTGTTTTAAAATTTCAATTAGCCTCTCACTGTTAAACTTAGTTCAAATATTGCCACCCACTTTGAAATAGGAAACATGAATTCCAACTAATTGCCATGTAGTACACGTGCTTGCAAACATAGTTAAGTTTGTGGGTTAGAAAAACGGGAATGCTGCTGAATGCTTCGTCTTTAAAAGTGCGTACCATTGTATTTAGGAAGCTGTTGACGTAGTTGTAGGCTAATATGTACAGATGTAACAAACACCGGTTTAAGGATTAAGTAATGTCAATGTTGTCAATTCATTTCCATGGTGTTTGTAGGTGTTAAATTCGGCGAACACCGGGGTAAGGTTAAATGCATTTCGTGTCGTGTGTGTATGTGCAGGGCTCGAAATTGCGACCAAAATTAACACTGTGCGACCTTCGAATTAAAATAGTAGCACCTGTGCGACTGCTTTTTCCCCCAATTGCCTCTTTTTAGCTCGCCGGGACGAATGTCCTGAGAGCTATTGTCGTACCCCAGGCGTCCGCGTCCGTCCGCGTGCAGAAAAACTTTAACCTTGCCTATAACTTTTGAACCGTGAGAGATGGGGCTTTAATACTTTGCATGTGTACTTCTTGATTCCAGACCTACCTACCAATGCCAAAATTTCTGACCTCGTGACCTTGACCTTGACCTTTTGACCGACCTTTAGAAAACTTTAATCTTGCCTATAACTTTTGAACTGTGAGAGAGAGGGCTATCATACTTTGCATGTGTACTCCTTGATGCCAGACCTACCTACCGATGCCAAAATTTCTGACCTCGTGACCTTGACCTTGACCTTTGACTGACCTTTAGAAAACTTTAACCTTGCCCATAACTTTTGAACCGTGAGAGACAGGGCTTTCATACTTTGCGTGTGTAATCCTTGGTGCAAGACCTAACTACTGATGCCGAAATTTTGACCTGATGACCTTGACCTTTACCCGACCTTTAAAAAACTTTAACCTTGCCCATAACAAAAACTTTAACCTTGTCTATAACTTTTAAACCGTGAGAGATGGGGCTTTCATACTTTACATGTATACTCCTTGGTGCAAGACCTACGTACTGATGCCGAAATTTTGACCATGCCCTTTACCTGACCTTTTTTACAGTTGAATAAGCAAAGATATTGCATTTCTCAGCAGATTCTGCATGAAAAGAGTGTTAACTAACAAAACACGTTGTTTTCCAGACACTGTATACAGCAATAATTATGGGTGAAATTTGTCTTTTCACCTAACAGTTCTTTTGTCTTGTTTTTTTTCACCTAACATTTTTTTTTGCCTTGGCTCAACAATGACTTGTCTGATAGTTTGAAAATAAATTTGAATTACAATCTCAGTAATCAAATATTCTGATCATATTTGGCATCGAGGTGTAAAACCACATCATAAAGGTGAAAAACAATTTTGTAATTTCTCACGTTTCAGGACAAAAAGCGAAAAATTTGTGGGAAATCTGTAATGTCTCGTGTCCGAGCTCTAACTTTGAAAATAATCATCCAATTGCGATCATATTTGGCATCAAGGTGTAACAACACGTAAAGGTGTGTCATGAAAACAATTTGGTATAATTTTCTGAGTTTTCTGATGCATACTCTCCGGCCTATTTTTTTTTTTTTTTGCAAGGATATTAACAGCTTTGCGATTCGTACAGTTCTTTCGAAATCTAAATGCATATAAACATTCTCTATTCAAAAATGCAATGCCAGTTGCGGGGGATATTGCTTGACAATGTCAGCAGCTTGTTTAATTTTGTGTGAATATTTACTCGTGAATTATTTTCAAAAATTTTTGAGGAGGTGAACTGGAAAATTTCTCAAAATGTGGATGATTTGACATGGAATGACCCAGTCTGATATGCGCACACTGAGGGAGGAATGGAATACTGCTTTGTCTGGAATACTGCTTTGCTGCCATTGTGTTTAGTCGCCATTTTTTACCGAAGCATAAGGCTAGTCTAGATAACATGATGGCTGGACCATCATGGGGGTGGTTCCCCATAGCTTGCCTAAGGCCCACCTGGGCCGTTCGCAGCGAGCAGTGGTGGCAAATAGCCTGATAATGAGACATACATTGCCTGCTGGCAGCTGGCAAGGAACACGTGAGGTTCGCCCATGAAATGGAAGTTGACGGAAAGCGGGCTTCGCACACCTTTATCCCCTTGTATGAGCAGCGCCGCTTGCCTGCATACCCTTGACTCGAGTCAAGGGTTTCCTGCAGAAAATCGGTTAGTCAAGGTGGTGACTGGGGAGGGCGCGACAGCCAGTGTTTATTTACTCTTTATAAATAATCAAAGCAGTTAAAGTGCAATAACAAAGTGACAAAGTCAACAGTCTTGTAACTTTATTACAAAGTTTTTTTTTTTTTTATAGTGTATTGCTTGTACACAGTACATCTTAGCCTTACTGTTAGAGCTGAGCGGGAAATAACAGGATCAAATAAAAGCACACAGTCTTACCAAAATTCATGCTACATGCATGAACACAGGCAAAATTATCAAAAAAAAAAAAGAATGAAAAGCTTGGAAAATGCACACAACTGTCCCGAAGGGTTAAACGAAAATTCATCTAAGAACGGAAAATGTGTTTATCTGTTTTGAATTCAATTCACCAAATGCTTTGCGGTTCTGGTTATGTCTGGGGAGAGGAGAACGGTATTACAAAACCCAAAACCAGTGAAGTTGGCACGTTATGTAAATCGTAGATAAAAACAGAATACTATGATTTGCAAATCCTTTTCAACTTATATTCAGTTGAATTCACTGCAAAGACAAGATGTTAATGTTCAAACTGAGAAACTTTATTTTTTTTTGCAAATAATCATTAACTTAAAATTTAAAGGCAGCAACACATTGCAAAAAAGTTGGCACAGGGGCCTTTTTGCCACTGTGTTACATCGCCTTTCCTTTTAACGACTGTCAGTAAACGTTTGGGAACTGAGGAGACCAATTTTTGAAGCTTTTCAGGTGGAACTCTTTCCCATTCTTGCTTGATGTACAGCATAAGTTGTTCAACAGTCCGGCGTCTCCGTTGTCGTATTTTACCCTTCATAATGCGGCTCGCATTTTCAATGGGAGACAGGTCTGGACTACAGGCAGGCCAGTCTAGTACCCGCACTCTTTTACTACGGAACCATGCTGTTGAAACACGTGCAGAATGTGGCTTGGCATTGTCTTGCTGAAATAAGCATGGGCGTCCATGAAAAAGACGTTGATTGAATGGCAACATATGTTGCTCCAAAACCTGTATGTACCTTTCAGCATTAATGGTGCCTTCACATGTGTGTAAGTTGCCCATGCCTTGGGCACTAATACACCCCCATACCATCACAGATGCTGACATTTGAACTTTGCGCCTACAACAGTCCGGATGGTTCTTTTCCTCTTTGGTCCGGAGGACACGACGTCCACAGTTTCCAAAAACAATTTGAAATGTGGACTCGTCAGACCACAGAACACTTTTCCACTTTGCATCAGCCCATCAGATGAGTTTGGGCCCAGCGAAGCTGGCGGCGTTTCTGGGTGTTGTTGATAAATGGCTTTCGCTTTGCATTGTAGAGTTTTAACTTGCACTTGCAGATGTAGCGTTGAACTGTAGTTACTGACAGTGGTTTTCTGAAGTGTTTCTGAGCCCATGTGGTGATGTCCTTTACACACTGATGTCGGTTTTTGATGCAGTACCGCCTGAGGGATCGAAGGTCACAGGCATTCAATGTTGGTTTTCAGACTTGTCGCTTACGTGCAGTGATTTCTCCAGATTCTCTGAACCTTTTGACGATATTACGGACCGTAGATGATGAAATCCCTAAATTTCTTCCAATAGTTTGTTGAGGAATGTTGTTTTTAAACTGTTCGACAATCAGCTCACGCATTTGTTCACTAAGTGGTGACGCTCGCCCCATCCTTTGTTTGTGAATGCCTGAGCATTTCAGGGAAGCTGCTTTTATACCCAATCATGGCACCCACCTGTTCCCAATTAGCCCGTTCACCTGTGGGATGTTCCAAATAAGTGTTTGATGAGCATTCCTCTACTCTCAGTCTTTTTTGCCACTTGTGCCAGCTTTTTTGAAACATGTTGCAGGCATCAAATTCCAAATGAGCTAATATTTGCAAAAAATTACAAAGTCTACCTGTTCGAACATTAAGTAACTTGTCTTTGCAGTGTATTCAATTGAATTGAATTTTTATTTACGATTTACACAATGTGCCAACTTCACTAGTTTTGGGTTTTGCATGTGCAGAAGCGCATTGCATTCACAGGATTAAAAAAAATAAATACACCTTATCTGGTAATTACGAGATCTTGAGATAATATTACTGCTACACTTGGCGTGTTCTGCGTGATATAGCCAACCTGAATATTTCGGGTCCACAGACCACTCAGGGTTCCTCCCATTACCTCGATGTTTGGAGGACTGGGGCTGTGGCTGTGGAGGTGGATGGGTGGTGGAGGAGGAGGCGACGCAGATGGTGAAGTAGGCCGGCGTTCTGTCAATTCGTGCTGCCTTGTCAAAAAATGCTACCGTAATGCAAAGCGATCATAAAGTCCTTGTTTTCTCCTAAATATTGTAATGTGAATCAGTTTACAGTAGTAACTTTATTTGTTAGCTTATCATAACATAAGCAGATGTTATGAGTTGGGTAAGTTGGTTTTAAGGTATATGCCGCATGCCATTATCATCCAATCTCTGCGTCTTAAGGAAAACCCAGCATGTACATGCAAATATGTATAAGCTTACAGGTCTAAAGGCGCTCCAAAAAAAGACATATGTTTATGATACTTGAAGATACTTGATGTGAGCGAAGAAATGGAGCCCAAGATTTTAGGTTTGGCCAGATGCAGAACTGCGAGGTTGCATATTTTATAGGTAGCAAAATTTGACAGAACACTGACTTCTTTGAATAAACTACCCTGATATTTTCTTTTTATTCATTACTGTACACTTGAGAAAACTACGTGCAATAGTCAAACACAGCAGGAAGCCACGCGCAAACGTATCGGTAGCCTTCATAAGAAACTAAACAAATTGCTTATAGCCTATCTTAATGAAACAGAATATGTGGGCAAGCAGTTGATGGGAGACTCTATTCCAGTGCTTAGTTTAGATAAATAATTATCATATCTCCACATGTCCTTCCCAAGACGACGGCAGGTTATTGTATATCCAGATAATTAGCTTCTTCCCGATATGAAAAAATAATGTTGGCATAGCAACAGTTGATGGATGGCGCAGTAACATATTTAACCAGCGGATGCCGGCCACTATTCGGAATCATCGCGATGCGGCCTCATTTTACAGTCTGTCTATGCGTGGATGCAGCAGATTCTCTTCCCACCCCCAGGGGGGAAGTAGTCAAGGCAGGGGCCATTTGTTGTCATGGCTGCTGCCCTAAATATAAAGCAGTGAGGGAAACCCTGGAGTCATGTGCAGTGAGACGTTGCAGCAAATAGCTGACCAGTGGGACATGAACAGCCCATTGGCCACTAATTCTGAGGGTTGGAGTTCTGTTCATGATGTGCCGGCTAAGAAGGAGCAGGCATCGCACACCTGATTTGGGCAGAGTGTTGCTCATAGTTAGCCTTGCTAACGTTTGAAACAACCTGTGTTTCAGTGTAAAGAGCTGAGGAAGAACTCTACCCTATATTCTAACAAGAGGCAGTGGCACAAAATGGCCCAACATGCTCTTTTGACTGACGACAGAAGGGAGTGGCCTCCCCAAAAGGTGCGGAAGGTCTTTGGTGAAAAGTTCGACCAGTCTGGAAGCGTGACTGAGGTTGGCATCCTATCAGCTGATGACTTCAACAGGCCAGACAGGTCATCCAGCGGTGTGGTGGACTGCTAGTAGATCATCGTCTTGAGGAGAACCACAGGGCCTTGTAGTCGACTCACAGGTTGGACCAAGTTGTGCTCTCAGCTGCTGCTGCAGGCTCAGCATGATGGGAGCAGATAGACTCAGGGTTCCCCCTGGGTTCTGAAACATATTCTTCACTTTCTCCCCCGAGAAATAAAGTAAAGTGAAGAATTTTTTATTTTTTTTTATGATGGTTGTCATTTTTTATTAGTCACCCATGGACTTTATAAAACTTTGAAAAGCCTTCAAAGCGGGCAAAGTGCATGCAGTATGAACAAGTTCAGACCTCAAAAATTTGCGTTATGACGGGTCTTTCTATATACTTTCGATTGTGTGTATATATAATTTTGGGTCCATTCAAGTACAACCTCAAATAATGGGGACCCAGTGGACCCTAAAAGCTAGATTAAAACCTCTTGAGCATTTCGCATGGAATTTCTTCAAAATACTGACAATAGAGATCCCTTTAAACGCTTAATTTCTTTTTTTTCCCCTTAACATTTTTTTTCAATGCAGCCATTTTTGACATCCCAAAATTAAAAAGGGACACACCCTTGAAGGGCAGTAGAGAGGCCTGACAAAACTGCTAAATTGGACTTGGGGTGAGCTCAAAATGTTGTGCTGTTGGAATCAGAATTGGTGGAATTGTCAAATGTTTATTTAAAATTTAAAGATTTCCATTAATTTATTCCAAATTGAACTGTAGGTGAGTTCAATGTTTCGTGCACAATTTATTGGAATCCTTAAAGGACAATTCCCGTGTGAAATTGACTTGGGGTGTATTGAAACATGATAACAAGTACTAACCTTTGTTGAATACCCCACCTATGTACGCACGCAACATTTCGAAATATATGGCTTTTCAGCCGAAGCTCCCAACAGGCTTACGATAGTAGTGAATCAGGCATAACGTTGCCATGCAAAGAATTTGCTATTTTTTTTCATTAGTAACAAGGCTCAAAGTAGCTCCACACTTAATCGGTAGAATTCCGAGGGCCCTGACATTTAAAACGAGACACTGAGAACTTTGAAAATGCACAGGTAGTTTATTAAAAAAGACAATTTATGCAAACCTAACCTTGAGGTAGTTTCCAGTCGCCTCCATCTTGAAAGTCACGATAAGGCGATTGACGAACACGAGGCCGACAGCGCCACGAGGACTTGCACTTGCTTGCAGACATGACTGATCTGAAGATTAATTCATTTGTAACTCCAGTTGGTAAATGAAGTTGGCAGGTGATGAACCATTTTCTAAGGTGGCAGAGTTTCAAAGGGTGGTGAGCTGTGAGAGGGCTGGGGCTATATATGGGGAGGGTGCTGCACAGTTGTTACCCCCGATTGCTTGGTGGATACGCAGATCTTTTCTCAGGCTCTTAGGCGGAGTCTCGTGAGAGTAAACCAGTTGCAAACCCAGTAGAGGGCGGAACACATATGACACAGAACTAACTACTGAGGCAAAAGCAGTATTTGTTTAAATTTGTTTTCTGCTTTTGCATTCATTAGCCCCTACAAATCTCCTGCCTATGTAGAACTTTCCAGTTTTATGAGCACTTAAAATGTAGTACAATACACCACGGCTAGAATTTTTTTTCCCCCCCTACTGGCTGAACACTGTACTATGGTGACACCAGTGGCAATTTCGTCCCCAGGCCACACAATACTAATGCAGTGCCATTGACCATTTCTTCCCCTGTAGGCAGCACACTGTACTGCAAGAGAGGTAGTCACTTCAGCCCCCTGCAGGCTGTGTGCGGTGCATTTGGAGCTGTTTACTTCCACCCTCTACTGGACAAATATTATATAACACAAGAGTCCGTGATCATTTCACCCATACAGGCCCCTTCCGTGGAGTTAATGTCATTTTTTAACCTTGTGTGGTTTAGAAGAAGGGAAGTAGTTCTGATATTTTTTCTGAGTAAATGAGGTTCCAAAATCTGTTGCCATTGGGTGTTTGGTGATGAAATGCAGGGAGGCCTGATCTGCTTTTTTGATTCAATGACAAATTATTTTGGTGTTTTTGTGCCCTCAGCGATCAGGAACGCGACGGCGGTACCAGGATGATGGCATTTCGGACGACGAAATTGATGGAAAGAGGACCTTTGACCTGGAAGAAAAATTGACAAGTCACCGGTTCAGCTCTGACAGGGTCAAGCGCATGGAGGGGAAAGGTCAGAGGCTTTCAAACTTCCATCTGCAACCTCTTCTGCTGTAATCCCCCAAAACTGTTTGTTTAGCACAAATACACTGAACAAAGATATAAACGCCCTTTGTAAAATTTTTGAGTTTTTATTAACAAAACTGGAACTGGGATTTATCTGTGAATAGCACTCTTCTCCAGCGTGCCAAGAGCCATCGAACGTGTGCTTTTGCTCATGCGAGTCAGTTCCGACGCCAGACAGCAGTGGTAGCCAGACCACGGTGAGGACGCTGAGCGTGTAAGTTGGTTTCTCACAGGCAGTTATAGACTATCCGTGGTGTGATGTGTCTGTTGTGCAGACCAACGGTCTCATCCGCTGTACGTGTCGCTGATTAGAGCCAATCCCGCAGGTGGACGAGCCGGATGTAGCGATCTTGTGCTGGTGTGGTCACACATGGCCGACGTGGATGAGGTCGATTTGCTGTACTGCCCGATTGTCGGAAATGAACTCTCATCTCTATCATCCGATAGTTAACACTCAGCTGCACAGTGACCGCTCTGGTGGACTTCCCTGCATCCAGCATGCCAATGGCATGTTCCCGCATGCCCTGTGACATCTGAGGCATGATGACTTTTGACAAAATTTGACAGTTTGGGGTGACCTTTTATTCTCCCCAGTATAAGGAGTGTCTGGGTACTGCTCATTCTGTCTGATCACCGTCTGGAAATGCCATACCCATGTACTGAGTGAAATCACTGAGCAACTGCTCACTAAGAGAGATGGATTAAAAAATGGTTCACAAATCAAGAGAAATATCCCTATGGTACAAGTAAAAAGCATATGCTCACTGAGAGCTGTTAACTCCATGTGGCATCAACATTTGACATGTGGCATTCATATTTTTGTTCAGTGTACTTCCACATTGTGCTTTACTAAGGTTAAGGCCTGTTTAATGTCTGAGTGAAGAGAAATCCAAGATTTGCTTTAACATACAATATACACGTTACAAAATAGATGCTGTTCACATGTGAAAGGTCTGCAAAGCAAACTAGTGCTGAGTTATGGCAGTTTTTCCCCAGTTTTATTTTCCAAATTTTTCTTTTTGGGCGGGGCTAAAACATGACCTGATGATGCACTGAAGCCCTCCTTAACATGCCTCATGCCCCGCATCTAGCAGTTTATAAAATCATTAGCGCAATGCATCAGTGGCTACCAGCTCAATCTTTATATATAACCGCACATCCTGCGTTTTGCCATCGAGTTGAGTCACCACTGTTCAGTTTTCTTGATAGCAAATCGGCTATTCCGTATGCTGTGTCCCAAAATTGTCTTCTCTGAATGCAAGAATAAAAAAAAATAAAAATTCTGTCATCCTATTAAAATATTAAAAAAAATGTATAACAGGTGGATTACTTGTGGAAACGGCCCCCTATACTCCTCTCTGTGGTAAGCATTTTACGATGAGTACTTTCACTAACTTTCATCTGAGACGACACAAATTCATGGGTTACCTGCTGATATTGGTAAATGCAGCCGACCTGACCATCTCGCCTCCCAGGCCTTGTTCTCCACTTCTGCCAACATCATATACCCGCGTCGGCAGTAATGCTCACCATGGTGCCCATCATTAAATGAGGAAATGTGATGCTCTTATTTCTATGCTTCTGTCTTATCTGTGTTTCCTGTGTGCCTGCAGACTTCACTTTCGAGTACATCCAGAGAGGGGGTCTCCGAGACCCCATCATCTTCGAGAAACCTGAAGGACTGGGCATCAAGTATGGAGTCCCTTTCATGGTCCATCTACCTCCTTCTGCCTTTCTCTTACCCTTCTCTCCTCTGTTAACCCATTACTTCCTTGCACTAGTTATTATTTCCTTACTCTTCCTTATTGCACACCTATACTGTACCTTTTTTATTTTCACTTTTCCTTTTTTCATGGTGTTTTCCTTGTTATGTACATCGATGAGCTAACACATTGTGACCATTTGCCGATGACGTGAACAACATTGATTAGCTAGTAACAATCGCATATTTTAAAGAGCTTGTTCATCCAAAAAATAAGATTTGGACCATGTAATCTTTAATATAATACATCCTTTGTGCACTAGTCATTCCAAATTATAATCAGTGGTTGCAAATTTATTCGTATTTTATTCACTGCAAATCGCGATCATCTCGGAAAGAATTTCTTTCTTCTGCGATGTTGCAGAAGGTATCCAGTCATTGGCAGAGAACACTTCGTCAGTGTCATTGGACTTGGTGATTTGTAATTGTGAATTTCCTTGGGGAAAATACCAAATCTGCTTTGTTTATGGCTGAAACAATAAGGATGATGCAAGCAGAGGCATCGTGGTCCATACATTTGCAAAAAACCTCAATTTAAAAGGATTCAGCGGATTTTGTGAAGGGGAAACGAGCGGATTTCCCTGAGCCGGGATCAGGATCGGTGATCTGCTCTAAGCACTTCATTGATGATTGTTTTTTCAGTCAGAACCAAGTCACATTAAAAGTCTGAATATCACTGTGGGTTAGTAATTACTGAAATTGCCGCTCAATAAACCATCGTTTATTAAGCCCAGCCCAAACTGCTCTGGTCCCCGAATTTTCCCTATCTATTCTATACGCGGAAAAGCCGGCTATTAAGCCCAGGGCGTCGCTTAAACCCATCCTAATATGAGTGTAGAAACTATTTAATGCGCAAAAATTACTTGAAAAGACATAAAATCCATCTTCCGCCATGAGACCTGGAGTAAACTCAAAACTTCACCCATGATGGCCAGACTGGAACGAGACCAGGAGCTGCAATTGGAGAATAGAAAAAGTGTAATGGGATGAATACTTGGCTAGCTTGCACATTAAGTTTCTACAACAGCTGTTACACGTGTAACTTAATGCTTTAATAGCAAAAAGCTTTAGCATCCTAGCCAGCCAGCTGTGAAAACAGGCTCATTTGACCTGCATAAGCTGTGTTGTTTGTCAGTTGTGCATTGTGGAATAAAGGTTGCGTGTTGTCTTCGTGTACGTAGGCTACCTATTTTCAGACACCTTGTCTCATCATGGCCTAATGAAACTTAAGTGTATGGATTCGGTGCATCATGCCTACAGGCTGATTATCATGTTGTTCCTTTCTCCTTGTGATGTGAAAAATACTTGTTTTCAACAATTTATGGAAATAATATTCTTTGACATCACATTATTTTCAGCTTGACTTCTGCATTTGGAACATGTCCCTTTACGTCACATCTGCTAATTGGCCAATTTGGCTCAATCTGCCTTTGTCTGTGGGAATTTGCACTCGGACCTCAATAAAAGGCTTGTTTACAAGAAATAGTGGCAAATTTGGGGCATTTAATTAGTAAGATACTGTTCATGAACTGTTTTGTCAAACGTATACCAGATCAGTTTTTGAGAAAATTCTATTAATTTGCTCTTTCAAGCCTGAGATTAGATGCAAAGTGAATTGTCTGTTCTTGTAATTTAATTGATGGATGTGGGAGACGTGTACGAACATTAAGACATGAGTGACTTTGACCTGGGCCCAAAACATTATGGCCCGATGACTGGGTCAGAACATCCATGAAACAGCAAGGCGTGTAAGGTGGTTCATGTCTGTAGTGGTGAGTACCTGCCAACAAAGGGACAACTGGCAGCTGAGTCTTTGGTGCCCAGGGTCATCAATGTGGGAGGGCAGCAAAGGCCAACCTGTCTGGTCCACACCGACAAGAGTGCTACTGTTTGACAAATTGTTGAAAATTTTAATGATTTATACGTAAAGAATGTGTCATAGCATACTGCATCACGCCCTGTTGCAATGGGATTGCATAGCCACAAAGTGGTTCAGAGCTCATTCTAACCCATGCTGGCCGTCGAAGGGGCCTGAGGTGGGCCAGCAGCTGTTCAACTGGACTTGGGTATGTTCGAAGAAGGTTGCCTGGTCTGCTCTGTCCCAGCTTCTCATACATGATGTGGCTCTGCAGAAATTGTTCTGAAGGCCCAGATCCTGATCCTATCAAGCCTCTGTTGGATATGCTGGATAAACTAGTCCAATCCTTGGCATCTGTATCTTGCAAATTGGAGGACTAATAGGCCGGGTAGGGAAGAATCTAAAGCAAGCAGAATTTTAAAGTAACATCTCCTCGGGGCTCTGCCAAAGCCCACCCCCTGCCTAAGGGGCTTCCTCCAAAGCCAGTTTAAGCTACACTCCACACGCTGTTGTGTACGAGCACAGCTGTGAACACAGGTTGTCTAATCAACCCCTGTCTCAACGAAGTGGAAGTCCAGTGATCCTTCTCATAACTACCTCATAATAATAATTGAATAAACAGACCCCGCATCAGCACATTTGTGATAAGTTAATATGTAAACAACACGTTCTGACCTCGGCAACCGTGTAACCTTGCACAAGTCAGCATTTTGTTAGAAAGGTAAATGCAAACAGATTAGCCAATGTAACTTACTAGGCTAGATTTACAGGGAAGCTAAGGTTAGCATTGAGATACATGACGTAACAGAAATGGCCACGTTGGCTGAACAATTCATGAAAGCAACTCGTCCCCAGCTAAAAACAAAACAACTTACCCGTCTAACAAAGACGGCAACCATTGCATCACTTTTCAGGCCTTTCAACTCCCTTAGTTGCCTCCTGCACTGAAAACCTACACCGATATTGACTCGCGTTTGTCCTCTTGATGATTGCATTTGCAGGCTTTTAAGTCAAAGCTTTTTCTGCTTCGGACTTTCTTTTCCTGGCCTTTTTAGCAGTGCAAGCAGTCACTGGTAACTGAGGCAGTGGTAGTTCTGGCAGAGTTTGAATTGCCCCAGAGCAATATTGCTTGGTCAGGAATCACACCATAAATAATACATGCTGAGCTGAAGTCCTTCAGTATGTATTCGCCTCTTCAGCGATGTACTCTAGTCATTCAAAGGTTTTTGGGCTGGCATTACTTGGGACACCTGACAGTCGCGTCTTTAACAGTGCACTGTAGCCACGACCGGTACACTTCCAACAACCTTTCTTTTGATTTGATGGCGGAACAGCTTTCCTCCGGCAGTGTTTACATGAATTCAAGATCATAGATGGCAAGGCAAGACGAGGACCATTTTTTTGGTCCTTTTTCAGAATTCATAAGTTATTTATTGCTGTTGGGTGCACAGACCATTTAAAAAAAAAAAAACAGTATATTTATCTTACCTGCCCTGCCTTTAAAGGATCTTCTGCTAATATCTTGGTATGAGATATCACAGGACACCATCAGAGGACTTGTCCAGTCCTTTCCTCGTTGGATGAGAGCCGTTTTGGACCAACAGTATATTAGGCAGGTGGTCATAATGTTTTCGCTCATATGCTTACACAGCCCAGTTTTTCGCTGGTATTGCCCGTACTTTTCAATTGTTTTAGATTCATGCTTGTTCATGAATTGAGCAGAATGAATCATGAGCCGCAAGTTTGAAATCTCGCCATTCTCTTCACAAGGATGCCAGATCCGGATTTCAGCGTGAACGATGTCAAGGTGTTTGTCGGTAAGCTGCTGGCCTTCTCCTTTTCTCCTCGGACTTCAATCCCTTACTTTTAACTTCACCTTTTATTTACCCTCACACTTGCCTGTCTCTTTCTCTCTTACTTTCTCGCTCTCTCTCTTTCACTCACAGGTAGTAGGAGGGTAATAGATGTGATGGATGTCAGCACTCAGAAGGGGATTGAGATGTCAATGGCGCAGTGGAGGCGGTACTATGAGACTCCACCCGCCCAGCGGGAGAAGCTGTACAACGTCATCAGCCTGGAGTTCAGCCACACCAAACTGGAGAACCTGGTCAAGAGACCTGCATCTGTGAGTACACCTGTACATACCCACTCACACAGACACACCTCTACATACCCACTCACTCCTGTACATACCCACTCACATCTACACACCTGTACATTCCCACTCACATCTACACACCTGTACATACCCACTCACACCTGCACACCTCTACATACCCACTCACTCCTGTACATACCCACTCACACCTACACACCTGTACATACCCACTCACACCTACACACCTGTACATACCCACTCACACCCACACACCTGTACATACCCACTCACACCTACACGCCTGTACATACCCACTCACACCTACACACCTCTACATACCCACTCACTCCTGTACATACCCACTCACACCTACACACCTGTACATACCCACTCACACCTACACACCTGTACATACCCATTCACACCTACACACCTGTACATACCCACTCACACCCACACACCTGTACATACCCACTCACACCTACCTGCCTGTACATACCCACTCACACCTACACGCCTGTACATACCCTCTCACACCTACACGCCTGTACATACCCACTCACACCTACACGCCTGTACATACCCACTGACACCTACACGCCTGTACATACCCACTCACACCTACACGCCTCTTCATACCCACTCACACCTACACGCCTCTACATACCCACTCACATACCTGCTTGCACCCATAAACATGTGTAAAATATGTGTAGCCGAATTACTGAACAAACGGTCATATGTCTACCAGCACCATTTCATGCTTACGCACTCCTTTAGATGCCTGTACATACCTACACATGCCTTTGCATGACTCCTTACATCTGTAAATACCTACACACCAAGCTGGAGAATCTGATCTATCTAGACGCCTGCATTGCTCTGTCACTTAGGATACGTATGCCCTCACAATGAAATATTTAGCCATTTGGGCTCATCCTGATGTTTGCATGTGCAGGTAGATATCGTCGACTGGGTGGACAATATGTGGCCTCGACATCTTAAAGAGCGGCAGCGAGACTCAACCAACGCCATAATCGACATGCAGTACCCTAAAGTACAGAAGTGAGTTGGGGCCATCTCCCCCCACCCCCCTTACTTCCCTGTACACTCTTCCTCTGTCTCCTTCTCTCTCATCTCTCATTCTCTCCCTCTGCTCAATTACTCTATCAGCATGTCCTCACAGCTCTGTCAATCTGTCCTCAGTTCTCTGGCGCTCTCTCCCCTTAGGTACTGCCTGATGAGTGTGCAGGGCTGTTATACAGACTTCCATGTGGATTTCGGGGGCACGTCTGTCTGGTACCACATACTGCGGGGCGGCAAGGTGAACAGACTACAGATCCATCCCTCCATTCCCCATAGAGCTGAGCTGCTTTCTGTGAGCAGAGCCTTATTGTGATCCCTGGTATCTCACAGGTGTTCTGGCTGATCCCTCCTACACCCCAGAACCTGGAGCTGTATGAGAACTGGGTGTTGTCAGGGAAACAGGGCGACATTTTTCTGGGAGACAAGGCCACGGACTGTCAAAGGATCGAGCTAAAACAGGGGTACACTTTCATGATTCCCTCAGGTAATTGCTCTCCCTACCCCCTCTCTTACCGCGCCCCCCCCCCCAATAGCAGCTGTGACCCCATCAATGATGAGACCACCTTATTGTTGGTTTCAGAGCTGGTTCTATCTGTATGTTCTAAATTGTGGATTATTCTTAGTACCTAAATAATTTCTGACCTTTTTCAATTTAGCTGGCAATGAAATCCACCTAAACGTTGAGCCCAACCTACATAAGATCATGGTGCTCTTTTTCTCTGTGTTTTATCTTATTATTAAAGGGTTTCAGTCTGTCTGGGGAGTGAGAATGTTTTTCTTTTTATTTTATTTTTTTCTTCCCACCCCGCGGACACACTGGTGTTTGTATGTGAAATGTACTTGTTTCTCCAGGGTGGATCCATGCAGTATACACTCCTGTGGACACACTGGTGTTTGGAGGCAACTTCCTGCACAGCTTCAACATCCCCATGCAGCTCCATATCTCCAACATTGAGGACCGCACACGGGTAAGTGTGTGCAAGTGAGTCTGCTCTTGTGTGTCTCTCTGTCTGTGAGTCTCTTTCATTTCATATCAAGGGTGAGTAACTTTGATCATAAACGGAGGAGCAACCTTCCCTATATTATATGTCCATTTCCTTTTTTTAGGTCACCTGAGCCGAAGGCGTGACCTATTGCTATCCCCTTTTGTCCATCGTCGTGCGTCGTCCGTCGTCCGTAAACTTTTCCTTGTGAACAAAATAACTCAAGTATTTATGAACCAATTTTGATGAGACTTTGTATGCAGGCTTATATCCATAAGATCTTGGACGAGTTCGAAAACCAGATTGATTCGATCATATTTGATGGAGTTATTGCCCTTTGTTGTATTGTCATCATAAGCCACATTGTGAGCACAACAACTTAAGTAAGGGTCATTTAAGGATGTGTCATGTTTAGGTTTTGGAGGAAACTGGAGTATACCTGGAGAAAACCAACAACCCGTGGTTGGTACTTGGCAACTGCCTGTACAGTTTGAGGGGAAAATGCCCCGCGGGATGCCATTTTACCTCAGAAGTAGAAAAGTAACTTGACATATGTTAATGAAGGTATTACTCCTTCCTTTCACTGAAGCGTTTTTTGTTTAAACGCAAAATGAAGTTTTTATGAGCATATTCACAGTCTGCACAGACCAAACCTATGTATTGTCAACTCTGTTAGTGCAAGCCTATTGTCTTGCATTTACTTTTTTATACCTAGATATGCTGGAAACCAGTTATCTTTATAGATGGAAGTGTCTTTAGGTGCTTTATAAAAATTGTGAATTTCATGACCCCCGGGCTCCATGTTTGCCCCTGGGGAGGGGGTCAAGTTTACTATAGTTTATATAGGAAAATTATACTTTTGGGTATATTCTGTTTAATTTCTACTGGAAATCATTCACTCTTGATTGACATTCCAACAAAGAGATGATATTATGATATTTTTGACAGTTTCCCTTACCCAGGGGCTAAGGGGCAGGGCCCAAGGGTCAAAATGGCTTGAGAAATCTTCTTTGCTTAAAGAAAATAGCCACAAGTTATATACATACAATTTAGAATACTCTATTGCTTATCATACTGGTTTCCATTAATCTGATCCTTGGGGGTCAAAATTAGGGCCACGCCTAATGGCTAAGGTTTAACATTGGATATACTATACTCAGGTGACCGTTAAGGCCCATGGGCCTCTTGTTTTTAAAGGAATAGGGTAATTCCTTGTGAAATCTACAGATTTCTAAAACTTGTCTAGCTGACAATATAGGATTTGCTTTATACTTCATTTAACTCTGTGTTCCCCTGGTCTTCAAAATCTGAAGGTGATCATAACCCCCCAGGTACAAATTTTTGGGGGAAATTTTCCAAATTTTGTGGGTGGTCTTCTTCTTTTCAACATATATACCCTGTAAATATCATGTTGTGACACTGTTGGTTCCAAAAAACTGATATGAGGCTACTACCTTTAGGCATATACAATAACTTGAAAACCTTGAATTGGCAACAGTTAATTCTTGCGAGCTTTTTACAATACTTTGCAGTTGGCAATTCGTCCAAGTTAGCTTCTTAAAAATGCAAATCCAAATAAAAGAAGAGCAGTTATCTCCTTTTATTTTTTTGTCATGAAAATATAAATAACAAAGAAACAAAGACATTAACCATACCAATGAAAACAAACATGATTGAAGGAAAAAAAAAATAACGTCTCAAACAGCATGACTGGATGACCAAAAGGTATACTGAATTAAGCCACTTTCACGCTACACGCGAAACAAATTTTTCGCACGACAGATTACATTCAAAGTCATTGCAAATACGCAAATACATTTGTTTTGTATTTTGAACGGATACACGCATTATGTCATATTTTTATTCAGTCCAACCAACAATTCCGAATTGTGGAGGCCTTTGAGTCCATATCTGGATTGAAAATGTGCTGGATACATTTACCCGATTGGGGTGGCAGAGCAACAGGTTGGGTGGGCAATAGATCTGGCCCTGCTGGTTACAAAAGGAAATGTGCGTTTTTCTACTGAGTGGTGGAAGTAGAGGAACATGTTTGACACAGCCGTTGTTTTCAGTGGATGTTTGCAAGGTAGCCATCGCTACTTACGGCAGGTCCGCCCCTACTTTGAAGCAACGGCAAATGAAGTGCTCTAGGCTCTTACCAAGCCTGTGGAGTCGCATCAAAAATACAGGTAGTGGACCAAACCATTGTGAGGCGGGGGGTGTGACAGCTTCCAAAACTTAGAAACGCATTGTTCTGCATTTATAATTTGCCGAAGTGCATTTATTTTAAATTACATTTTTGGATCTATAAAGATATGTTTTGGGGGACAACATTCTGGGAGGGGTGGTCCAGACTCCCATGTCCCCCTTGGGATGTCCACCTGTGCCTACAATGCTTCATGCGCATCTAACACTACCAGGGGAAGCAACTCTGCTTACTGTAAACATGCATCTTCTACTAGGTCCCTATCTGAGACAAGCGGTTTTTAGTTGCGCATATGGTGGGGGGAAAAAATGTTCGTGACTGGTACGTACATGTTCAAAATTTTGTGTGTCACTTTGGCATTTTCATGCATAAAAAATTATTGTTGTGCTTAAATTGGGAACACTGGTAACTGTCAGTTTACCCGCCAACTATTGTCCAAAATATTTGGCTTGTATGTTATTTAATTTCTGCGAAATGAAGGCTTTGAAAAGGGGTCTGTGGCCTATATATAAAGTTGGTACTTTGAACAGAACTGCATTCTTTGAGTTATCAAACAAAAGATGACCACTCACTTGTTCTGGTCATACCAAACGATCTGCAGGTCAGCAGGGTGTCAGGTGGCTCTACTCTCAACCTAAAATCCTCTGGTATCAGGAATGGGTAGATTTGCCATACATGATGACACTCCATGCTACAAGCTAACCTTATGATTGCAAAATGAATAGAAATCAATGGACCAGTGCTAAAAATGCCTATTTGTTGTTTTTACAAAGCTTACGTGTAACATGGAGTGTGTGTTAACTGCAGGAACTCTGCATGGTTAAGTAAGGCAAACACACCTCTTACACTGCAGTTATTGCTTGACTTTAAGGATGTATCTCCTGAGGTTGTCATAGGGCTTGGCAATAAATTTATTGATGTAATTTCATGAGCAATAAAAATACCTGCCACTATGGGACAAACGGACATGAATCATTCCTGATGAAGTCTTGGAAAAAAAAGGCTGCCGAAAAGCGAGGCCATATGAAATGTTTTTGGAAAATAACTTCATTAACTTCACCATTTTTCTGTGCCATGCTGAGCAGAGAAACACCAGGGTCTGTAGAATCATCTGCTATTAGTAGCTGACAATTGCTCTCACACCGTTCCTATTTACTTTGCTCTATTTGCAGTCAAACAATTGATTTGCTCAGTTAGCAATTCAAATTGATATAGCCTAATTTATCTAGATGACATTTTTGTTAGTTTCATCTTAAAATTTAAATGACCATGAAACATGACAGATTTGCCTGAATGAGTTTGCTAGATTATGTCTGGTTTTACATTTTGCCACTGCATTCGAATGTGATATCTATTAATATGCCATGTTTGATAAATGTTTTCCTCCTTCACTGTCGGCTATTTAGACGCTATAAAGTAACCCAAATCAAGAGCTATGATATGTAATTAATTTTTTTGAATTATCAAATAAAAAATGCCAGGTTTTTGATGCATTTGACAGTTACGTGTAGTGCAAAAATAATTTCTCTTATTCACGTTTGATATGTTTCACAAAATGTATTCCACTTTGCGTATATTTTTAGACACTTAAAAACCAGAGTGATCTTAAATTGAATTCAGTTTTAATTATTAACAATACATAAGAATTCTGTGATGAGAGGTGGAATTCAGGGAATATTTTTTTTTTATTTTTTTTTTTTTAAACAAATTATTCAGGTTATTGGCACTCTTTCAATCCAGCAGAGTAGCCTTGTTAGGTCTGTCTGCTTCTCATTATCACTTCTCAATCATTATAGGCTAAGTATTTATTTCGATTAGTCAGTGGTGTAAATAAATGGCTTGATTGTTAGTTTGGCTAAGTACACGGGAGTAGATTTAAGGTAGGCTAATTATGCCAAGATGATAGAAGCTGTTCACCCTCGCTGGTAATTAACTGACCTCAAAGTGCAGTTTTCTCCCGGGAGCATTTCAAATGGCCTCTGATGTTTGTTCAACACCGCATCAGGTATGCCTCATAGAAAAGATAGAAAGCAAGTTCATCTGTCTGCCCCATGGCGGGAGTTACTTTCATTGTGCTTCAAATTATTGCGATAAATTTATTGCCCAGCCCTAGGTTGTTCGTGGTTTTCGATTTGTCTGTCGTAAATGTCCCACACGTTGATCCTGTCTGGATGGTTTATGTCCGAGATCATAAACTCATGGTCCAAGAGGGCTGAGAACTGCTGGTTTTTCACTCTTCCTTTACCTAGGTGTCAGGTGTAAAACCGGCCTGGGCAATCGGGAGCACTAATGGTTCACTTAAGTTAATTACAAGGGAGAAAAGAAAATCAAGGCTGGATTTGGATTCGAGGGCCAGAATTGATGAGCCCTGACTTTTATATTCTCAGCTCTTCATTAGTGTTCGGTGGCACCTAGTCGGACCCCCTCCCTCCAGTGATTGAAACACTTATATTTCTTTGTGTTGAATGGAAGGTGGTAAGTGAAAATTTTCTCAAACACTTTGAAAAGGGCTCTCTCCCACTTGAACACTCGCAATGGATGAACACACTGCATTTTGCCTGGAATTTTGAATTTTACACTGAGTAGCTTCTCTAACTGCAATGTTTGTGTCTCTACTCCACCTAACCAGGTCCCCGCCAAATTCCGCTACCCATTTTACTATGAGATGTGCTGGTATGTGCTGGAGCGATATCTTTACTGCCTGACCAACACCTCCCACCTCACGCCGGAGTTCCAGAAGTACTCACTCGGCATCGGTACGTTCAGACAACCCCTGACCCCTAATCGTAATGATGGCAGAATCGCTTTTTTGAACCCCAGGCTGTGAACTCGATTACGTGTAGTTCTCTCTGCTTGGCTGCTTATGACACTCCTTACGCAATTTCTGATTGGCCTGACTGTGCTACATACAGGGCTAAAGCGGGAACACTCCTCCTCTCCACGAAAAAAGCTGAATGGGCACGTGAAAGATGAGGAGAATGAGGATGATGCTGATGAAGATGAAGAGGAGGAGGAGGAAGAGGAAGAGGAGGAGGAGGAAGAGGAAATGGAAGAAGCCCCCTCCCCACTTGCTAAAGCAGGAGTCAAGGTTCACCTGACCCCATTTGAGCTGGAGGGGCTGTGGAACCTTCTGGGCAAGCTGGAGTCCCTGCCGTCTCACAAGAAGTGTGTGCCTGCTGGCATCCACAACGCCCCGGCCCTGCTGCACGATATTCGGGTAATTTGCGTGCGTGCGTACGTGTGTGTCCATGTGGTTGTATGTGTGTGCACCTCTGCTCCTTTGTATTTGGGTTGCCTTTTCTCATCCATGCTGAACACTACTCTCCCCTTCACCTCTCAGGCGATGCTGCAGGAGCATGCTAACGATGACCCTAAACTGTCCTACACTGGAGTGCCCATCATCAAGTGGCCTAAAAGGGTTAGTACCGCTTCTGTCTCGAAGGATGGGCACTCCACTCCCCGATGTGCATTCGTAGCATCGCTACGTTCTCTCTCAGTATACTCAACTACCTGTATATATGATAAGGAAAGCACTTGCCAGTTAGAGCTCAAGTGTGTGTTAGCTTGTTAGTTTTTTAGTGCGTATACTTGCCTGTTAGTGCTTTAGGGAGTTAGTTGCCTGTTAGTGCTTTGGTGAGTGTACTTGCCTGTTAGTGTTTTAGTGATTAAACTTGCCTGTTAGTTCTTTGAGTGCACTTGCCTGTAGGTGCGTTCATGTGTGTACATGCCTGACTGACTTTCTCTATGCCCAGCCCTCGTGGTACCGGCCGCCCCCGCCCCCTCCCCCTGTGCCCCGGCCGCGGCTGGCGAATACGGTGGTGATGCCTCGGCCGGTGAAGCCCCCGTCCTCCATGTCGGTTCTGCGGCGGAGGCGAGTGCGCTGTAAGCGCTGTGAGGCCTGCTTACGCACCGAGTGCGGCGACTGCAACTTCTGCAGGGACATGAAGAAGTTCGGTGGGCCTGGCAAACTGAAACAGACCTGCGTGCTCAGACAGTGTCTCGCGGTGAGTATATACGGCAGCGTGAGTGTGAGAGTTAGTGTTGGTGATAGTGTGTGCGTATGTAACTCTCTCTCCCTCTGCTGTAGTTGGGCCTGCCCTCTTCTGTGTGCGTGCGTGTGTGTATCTGTATCATTAACTGTATAAAAAGATGGACAAAGCAACCGTAACATCACCCATTGGTTTCAGAATACCATTTAGGAAGCCTCGATTTTGGAAATTTATAAAACGCCATTTTGTGTCATTTTGTGTCATTTTGTGATTCCTGTTGGATGAGAGCATGAATTGGAGATCCAGGGAGGAGTGAGGGGTGGATCTATGGGTGGATCTGACCGTATCTGACGAGGACCCGAGCATAATCACGCCCCCAAAAGCATATCCATCTTTATCCTTTATTCTAGTCTATGTGGGTCCATAATTTACAAAAATGAACATGATATTTCGAAGGGGACTTTAAACTTGTGATAGATACCATAAAATAATGTGGAAAATCATTATTGAAATAATAATCTATCAGGTCGGAAAGTAGGGTCATTTTCACATAGACCTCTAAAGCATTGAACTTCTCTCTGCAACCACCGACGTCGCCATCTTTTGGCCATTAAATAGAATGCAATTTTAAAAGATTTGCGTATTGGCCTTATTTTTCAGACCCAGGTGCTGCGTCCATCTTTTTACAGTCTGTGATCTGTATCTGTGTCAGTGTGTGTAACACTCTCTCTCCCTCTGTTGTAGCCGGGCCTGCCCCTCTCTGCAGCCTGTGAGGTGTGTGGGGAGGGGAATGGAGAGCCAGGGGAGAGCGCTGCTTTCTCTCTCACTCTGATGGAGTGCTCTAACTGCGCCCAGATCGCCCACCCGGGCTGCCTCAAGGTAAACATGCATGCGCTCACCTGCATAGAGCTGCTTCGTGCACATGTACTCGATGGCAGGGATCTTAAATTTAAATCTTTGTGGGCCGCTTTGTTTGCTGGTGTTTCATGACAAGATCTCCTGTATTCGCAGGCTACATTTAAGGGATGCTGCTCATTTTTAACTTTCTCTCCCTTCTGTCTGAATTTGGGATATGGTGTGAAAAATGCATCTAAAGCTGCTTTGGGAAAACATATGATTTACGTGCGACTTATTTATACAGAGCCTACTCTTTGCAGCTGTGTGGTTTCATTGTCAGTGAATTTCCCCTTTAAGACCTTGATTTGCTTATGACTGTACAGATTGGTCGCTGATCGAATAGAAGTCAAGAATACTAGCTGCTTCTTAGGTTCTACAGGACTGGAGTGTTACACTCGTCGTACACGCGTGCCACACTCTCACACTAATGCATACACACCTGTTCTATGCTCACTTTTTGTCCTGCCTGGTTCTAGGTGTGTTTTAGGTGTCTGGGGAGAATTATTCTTGTGTGAGTTTGTGTGTTAATAATTTGAGTGTACATGTGTGTGTCAATGTTTGCATTAATAGTGTGTGTGTGTGTGTGTGTGTGTGTGTGTTAATGTGTGTATTGATTATGTGCGTTCATGGTTTGTGTGTGTGTCTGTCTGTCTTTGAGTGTTAATAATGTGTGTGTTGCAGGTGCCGGGGGAAGGGGTGGTGAATAAGGACCTGCCCAGCTGCTGGGAGTGTCCCAGGTGTGTCCTCGGGAAAGATTCAGAATCAGAGGTACTGGCTCCATCACTACTTATGTTGCTCTCCCCGTTCATCCTCCTCTTTTACTTCATTCCCTCCTTCTTTCACCCTCCCCTTTTCCAGCTCTTTCCCTCCCTCTCTCGTTCTGAAGTGGAAGGATGTCTCAGGTGTATCTCAGGTTCTGTAGACTCATCAGATACTCAGCTTCGGTGTCTCTCCCATTTCCTGTGCTTTGAGTCTGTGAGCCAAGCCCTTCCATCCCAGCCACCCTCCATAACTGCTCTTCAGTCGCATCACGTCTCAGTTCTGCTCTTCAGACGCATCACATCTCAGTTCTGCTCTTCAGTCGCATCACATCTCAGTTCTGCTCTTCAGACGCATCACATCTCTGTTCTGCTCTTCAGTCGCATCACATCTCAATTCAGCTTTTCTGTCACATCACATCTCCGTTCTGCTCTTCAGACGCATCATATCTCAGTTCTGCTCTTCAGACGCATCACATCTCAGTTCTGCTCTTCAGTCGCATCACATCTCAATTCAGCTTTTCTGTCACATCACATCTCCGTTCTGCTCTTCGGACGCATCACATCTCAGTTCAGTTTTTCTGTCGCATCACATCTCAGTTCTGCTCTTCTGTCGCATCACATCTCAGTTCTGCTTTTCAGACGCATCACATCTCAGTTCAGCTTTTCTGTCACATCACATCTCCGTTCTGCTCTTCAGATGCATCACATCTCCGTTCTGCTCTTCAGACGCATCACATCTCAGTTCAGCTTTTCTGTCACATCACATCTCAGTTCTGCGCTTCAGATGCATCACATCTCCGTTCTGCTCTTCAGATGCATCACATCTCCGTTCTGCTCTTCGGACGCATCACATCTCCGTTCTGCTCTCCAGACGCATCACATCTCAGTTCAGCTTTTCTGTCACATCACATCTCAGTTCTGCTCTTCAGATGCATCACATCTCCATTCTGCTCTTCAGATGCATCTCATCTCAGTTCTGCTTTTCTGTCGCATCACATCTCTGTTCTGCTCTACAGACGCATCACATCTCCGTTCTGCTCTTCAGACGCATCACATCTCCGTTCTGCTCTTCAGATGCATCACAACTCCGTTCTGCTCTTCAGACGCATCACATCTCCGTTCTGCTCTTCAGACGCATCACATCTCCGTTCTGCTCTTCAGACGCATCACATCTCCGTTCTGCTTTTCAGATGCATCACATCTCCGTTCAGCTTTTCTGTCATATCACATCTCAGTTCTGCTTTTCAGACGCATCACATCTCCGTTCTGCTCTTCAGACGCATCACATCTCAGTTCTGCTCTTCAGACGCATCACATCTCCGTTCTGCTCTTCGGACGCATCACATCTCCGTTCTGCTCTTCAGACGCATCACATCTCAGTTCTGCTCTTCTGTCGCATCACATCTCAGTTCTGCTCTTCTGTCGCATCACATCTCAGTTCTTCTCTTCGGACGCATCACATCACAGTTCCGCTCTTCAGACACATCACATCTCCGTTCTGCTCTTCAGACGCATCACATCTCCGTTCTGCTCTTCAGACGCATCACATCTCAGTTCAGCTTTTCTGTCACATCACATCTCAGTTCTGCTCTTCAGATGCATCACATCTCCGTTCTGCTCTTCAGATGCATCTCAACTCAGTTCTGCTTTTCTGTCGCATCACATCTCTGTTCTGCTCTTCAGACGCATCACATCTCCGTTCTGCTCTTCGGACGCATCACATCTCCGTTCTGCTCTTCAGATGCATCACATCTCCGTTCTGCTCTTCATACGCATCACATCTCCATTCTGCTCTTCAGACGCATCACATCTCCGTTCTGCTCTTCAGACGCATCACATCTCCGTTCTGCTCTTCAGACGCATCACATCTCCGTTCAGCTTTTCTGTCACATCACATCTCCGTTCTGCTCTTCAGACGCATCACATCTCGGTTCTGCTCTTCAGACGCATCACATCTCGGTTCTGCTCTTCAGACGCATCACATCTCGGTTCTGCTTTTCAGATGCATCACATCTCCGTTCAGCTTTTCTGTCATATCACATCTCAGTTCTGCTCTTCAGACGCATCACATCTCCGTTCTGCTCTTCAGACGCATCACATCTCAGTTCTGCTCTTCAGACGCATCACATCTCCGTTCTGCTCTTCAGACGCATCACATCTCCGTTCTGCTCTTCAGACGCATCACATCTCCGTTCTGCTCTTCAGACGCATCACATCAACGTTCTGCTCTTCAGACGCATCACATCTCAGTTCTGCTCTTCAGACGCATCACATCTCAGTTCTGCTTTTCAGAGGCATCACATCTCAGTTCTGCTCTTCAGAGGCATCACATCTCTGTTCTGCTTTACAGACGCATCACATCTCCGTTCTGCTCTTCAGGCGCATCACATCTCCGTTCTCCTCTTCAGGCGCATCACATCTCCGTTCTGCTCTTCAGGCGCATCACATCTCCGTTCTGTTCTTCGGACGCATCACATCTCCGTTCTGTTCTTCGGACGCATCACATCTCCGTTCTGTTCTTCGGACGCATCACATCTCCGTTCTGCTCTTCGGACGCATCACATCTCAGTTCTGCTCTTCTGTCGCATCACATCTCAGTTCTGCTCTTCAGACGCATCACATCACAGTTCCGCTCCTCAGACACATCACATCTCCATTCTGCCCTTCAGACGCATCACATCTCCATTTCAGCTGCTTCTTCGTGGTTTCAGTCCCCAGGAGATGGGAGCATGTGTGGGTCTGTTACATAGTGTGTGGGGAATGTAGCTGGTTGTGATGTTCATGGGCTGATTTACCCATCTGAGTGTTTGCTAGATCTGGGGTTACAGGAAGAATTTTACTTGTCCCAGGGTTAGAACTGTGGATTGTTGTCCCCCTTTGCAAACTTAAAGAAAACTGTTGTTTGTTCCTGTGGTCATATTTTAGTGCGTTCAGATGCCTGATTCTTACTTGACATTGGTTTCAATAGTAGTTAAATTGGCATGAAAATTGCTCTTTTTTTAAATTATTTTCTTGAATATGGTTCTCTGTGGTGATAGCTGTTTTCTGAATGTGGGTTCCTGAGGTAACATGAGTTGGATGTGGTTTCCAATGGTAACAAATGAGTAATAGTTTTGGATTCCTCCAGTGACAGGTCTGATAATGGGATGCGGGTGCCATAATGACAGAATTGAATGTTCTTTTTTGGTTCCCATGGTAACGTGGTTGGGTGTTGAAGCAGGTTACTGATGTTAGTATTGAAATTTTACCAATCTGGGATCTCTTTGGCACAGTTGGAAAATGATCATCACAGACTGATGCTATTGCGGAAAGCCAAAAACAAGTTTATCCCAAAAAAAGAACCGATTCATTTTTAAACCCTGAACAGGAATATTGAGTTTATCTTGTTCTGACTGAAGTAGGAGAGGCCCAGAGATTACTTGATTGATGGTGCTTTGGTTCTGAATTTACTGATCCTTCACGATCCTGAACCCAAGTCTTACAGGTGTGGGGACTCTTTTTGGCAAGAACAAAGTTAAGTACCTGGCATTCCTGACAAAGTTTTTTTTTTTTTTTTTTTTTTTTTTTTTGTTTGTTTTTACCCCTCAGCCCTCAAGGCTGACGGGGTATTGCTATCCTGCGGGCGGGCGGGCGTCTCCAAAAACTTCGACATTGGTCTAAGGGGTATTCCGTGCATTGCACGCCTATTTTTGGAAGTAGTAATTGTAAGTAAAGTCATGAAGCCCATCACTGAATGCAGTACCCAGAGATTGTTTCACTTTGATTCGAGCTCTGAAGCTCTGAGGTCCTGGAACTTTTTCTTGAGCTTGACATTTCTGTGGGGATTCCAATTTCAGGAATTAAGCAACCTAATAGGGTGCTAGAGGCACGAAACCTTGCACTGTGCATCAGATCTAGCGGTTTCCCTGTGAATACAAGTAACATTAAGAGGTGGAAATGTAAAGGCTTATAAGAGTGGGGTGGGATATTAAAGTGCATATCCTGGATGAAATTAGTCTTTTCTTTGTCTAGAAGATTGTGCCTTTATACATCAAATCCTAAGGATTATTTTGCCAAGGGTGGTCTGTGTATAGAACAATTTTTGAAAATTACCAGAAGCATCTGGAAAACTCCCCCGGGAGTCCTTAGCCATATTGATCCAGATTTGTGACGTCACCTGCAGTTCCCCCATATCCAGGGCACTGAGAGACCCAGTGCCTGCATGGATCATTTGTCCCTCACAGTCTTGTCTTTGGGGAATCTGTGGGTACGAGCACCATCACGATTGGTGTTACTGCATCCTCCCACAACACACCTGTTGACAATTCTGGCCAAATACTTCAAATGACGCCCAAAATCACAGAAATTAGCACCATAAACAATAATGCAACCTCCGAGTATATCCACTATCAACAGAATGACCAGCTTCGCCTATGGGCTGCGGAAACTGCACGTGACATCAGAGGAATTCTTTTTCCCCGGGAGATTCAAATCGCAAGCTTTTTTTCACGCCAGACGAATTCTGCCTAAAATATGATATTAAACCAGGTATATGACCAATGTGTTATATTAGTTAAAATGCGCGAAGTGACGAAAAATCCTATGTAGTATCTCAAAATTGGGTGCATTTTACATTTTAAAGCAGCAAGGATATGCACTTTAAGAAATATAATCGGATTTAAATCAGCACATTGGATACCTGTTGCTCACGCAAATCTAAATACAAGCTGTAGCTAATAAACATGGGCTTGTTTAACAGTAAGGTGCATATCCATTCTTTGACTCCATGTTTGAATATCTTTCTGAAAATACACTTCCTCCAAAGCACCACAAAATCTGTTGATTCCCTCTGAATGCTTCTGTGGATTTTCCTGAAATTCAGTCCTGACCAGGCCCCCCCAGCCCCCCTTTATTTAGAGCGCAAATAAGTTCTGGATGAGCGTAGACGTCAGAAGAGAGAAGAGAACTGTCTAAATTTGGTGATTAACAGAATAATTAGCATGTCATGCGATCTCTGAATTTTGCATATCGATTCTTAAAATAAATTCTCTGGTAATTCTAGGTGCTGGCCCATCAGTCATGTGATCACTTGTGTGAGCATACATTGAATCATAGCCTGCTTATATAGTATAACTGCTTCATTGGTTTTGTGCATATATAACATCCTGCATTTCATTTGACATTATTCACCGTACCCCGCATTTTTCATGTAATTTCCTTGTTACACGCACGTCGGTGTGATGCATTCTTTTAGTCCATATTGTTGGATGAGTGCCTGTGTGCCTCTGTCTTTGGCTTGCAGGCCAGCAGTGTTCTGTGTTATTCTAAACCTCCGTTTGGTAAGGGGGCCACAAGACTACAGGTCGCCTAGCTCCACTCCTGGGCTGGTGTATTAACCCATTTACCAGACACCATTGGCTAGTTTGTCCCTACCGTCATTGGGCATAGTGCCAGCAAGCTTTTATTGCTCCTTGCACTGCTGAATCCTGTTCTTTGGGGTGCTGTAGCCTGGCTTGTATTTTCATGGCCAAGCTTTACAGCCTTCAAAATTTTATAATGGTAGTGTGTAATGTAAGTTTTGAGTATTAATTTAAGTGACAAAAGGCTGTGATGAGTGCAGAAAACTGCAAATGAATGTTAATAATATTAGTATTGGGAGCGTAGGCGGTGGGTTCAGCACTGAGTGATTCTCTCCCTCTCTGCCAGTCCTCGGGGAGTGATGACAGCCTGGGCTCGGCCTGCTCCCTGCCCCCCGAGGCCCCACCCCCTGAGCAGCACTCCTGCAGGGAGGGGGACGAGGGGGGCGGAGGAGGGGCGGACAGGGGGAGGGGCCGGCGTGGTGGGGGACGGCCCCTTTCCTCTCTCTCTTCAGAGCTGCTGCACAGCAGGACGCGGGGGGGCACCCTGGAGCCACCGCTCCCAAAGAGGGTGAGAGGCTCTGATGCCCAGTCGCCCTGTCGCTCCCCGGCACTTTTCACCAAACCCTGGCAGGAACTGTCACAATCCGTCGCAAACCGTCACTCTTCGTCATGAGCCGTCACTACCTGTCTCAACCCCATAGATTCTGCTCACCCACCAGATACTTGGCTCCGTCTCTTGGACATTGACCAGAATTCCCACAGTCTTCTCTCTTTCGTCCCTCTGGGGCAATTAATTCAAGTCCGATAATTTAGAAAATTATACACTAACATAATTTCTAGGCAACACAAGTTTTTTCTTAGTTGAAGTTTAGTCTCTTTTGTAAAACCCAAAAGCCTGCTATCAGGCAGCCGCCAGATGCCTGATTGGACTGTTCGTCAGAGTCCTCACACCACACCTGTCTGAGATGAGCGACAAAATCCCAATCCACCAAGACCCCTTCTCAGAGCACGGCCTTTTCATAGCAAAAGGGCTTGCAAACTTTTATTTATCTGCAGAGCATTGTTGAGTTCTCTTGTCTGCTGAAATGGTCTTTCGGCATAAGCAAAACGGAGACAAAAATGAACAGTTCACCCTTAATGAAGTGTATACCTGGATAAAACAGCAATTAGCCTCCCTTTGCAGGTTAGTAGTTATGTCTCACCTGAGCCAGGCTCTGCCTGAAAAGGCACTGCCAGGACCTCTGTTTGGGATAACCTGAAAAGTTAATGGACGAGGTTGGGTAAACTAGGGCAAAAAGTGGGTGTAGAGTGGGAACCGTGTGTCTGTTGTGTGGGAAAATGCCTTAGTTTTTGGGACAAATCCTTCCTGTGGGGGAATAATCAGAGCTGGTCTGGGTCTTTACAAGGCACTAACTGACTGTAGTGGTGCTCATCTCAATTTAGTTTAGGCTCTTGAACCAAGCTTTTCAATAAGTAGCTGGGCTCGACCCAAATAGGGAGTTAGTCCTGACTAAGAGGTGTGAGGCAGAAGTAGCAGTTTTCTGTAGTGAATAAGAGAATTGCCTCGAATGGACCCCCTCTAGTCCAGCATGTTTGGCAGACTTTTGTTGTTGATGGAGTGTAATGGCTGCTGGAAATCCTCAGAGGTGCATGGAGCTTGGGAACAGTGCTTTTTGAGTAGCCGAGGAGAGTAGTTGTCCCCATCTTTCAGAAATGAGCGCAGGGTGCATTCTTGTCATTTGGGATCCCTTGTTTGGAAAGTTTGTGCCAGGGTGCTGGAAACGAGCCCTGATCGAAAGTCGATCCTCAGATCAAGGAGGAATAAGTCGCTGTTCGTCCAGGCCATGGAACATTGGTCCATCTGGTCACTTTCTCGCAGATGTCTAAGGGGGCATGGGGATTTTTTTGATCCACTTTACATGTATTATATGATTCTGGGGATGGTTTTTAATCATCTTCTTCAGGGTATTTTACTGGAGGTGCTGTGGGAATATGGGGAGCCAAGGTCTCCATTGTCAGTCACTCAGTCCCTGTGCACCCTGAGTGAGGGTTGCGTTAATCGCTACATCACTTACAACACAAGTGAGAACAGTTTGAAGCAAAGTGTGATTGGGGTGCTAATTGGCAGCTGGAAGACTGGACATGATTGTCTCTCAGAAAAATAATGGCCTGTCCCCTTCAAGTGGGTCAAATAACTGAGGTGATGTGGGCTCCATTTGACTTTTGGGGGGTGTCGTCTTGAGAGGATAACATGGGCTACGTCTCCCATCTGGTCTGAGATCAACTCTGGTTCCATGTGGATGAGCCTCAGAAACCATCAGGATGAGGTACAGGACGTTTCTGGGGTGATGGGTGCCTGCACTGCACTGCTGTGACCCTGACTGGGATTAAGCAGTTAGATGATGGATGGATGGTGGCCGGGCGTAGGAGGTAGGGTGCAGAACTATGTGCTGATGGTATGGAGCTGAGTATCTGTTGGGCTTATAGAATCTAACATCAGCACGGCGGATGCTTTCCCTGCCTTTCAGCTGTGCTGGAATTAAACAATAATGCATGCGTGATTTTACCAATACATGTTAATATCAGTGAAGTTTTAAGAGCTGCCTGAACATGCATTTCTGAAATGAGCTGGTTGCGCACTCACTGACTTGGACTCACTTCCTGCTTTTATGATGAAACTTCAGTTTTTAATGCATCTGAGCACGACCTGGATCTCTGTTTTTTTTATAACAGATAAAATTGGAGCGGAACAAGACTTTGCATTCAGTAAGTATGGAAATCCGCATTGGCATGTAGTTATGCTGGAGTAACGCCTGTATTATGCTCTCCCTGCTGATCTGTCTCTGATCTGTTCTCTCCACAGAAGCGGAAATCCTCCTCTCTAGATGGCCGCCCATCAAAGCTTCGCTGTCGCCGCGGACACGGCCGAGATGACGAGGATGAGGATGACTCTGCGAGTGAGGAAGAGGAGGGTGACGGGCGGGGCCCCAGGTCTCTGCACCCTCGAGGCAGCCACGGCCAGCGCATGCGTCATTCCCGAGGGATGGGTAGGCGGGGTCTGTGGAGAGGCTCTGCCCACCGTGTGGGCCGAGGGGGCGGGATGGGTTCAAACGCTGCCCTCAGGATGAGGAGGCGGGGTGGGGGGATGAGGGGGGAGCGGGGGGGCCGGCTACGACTCACGGGCGGCGGCAGGATGCAGCGACGCCGGGAGGACACTGACGACGATGACGACGATGATGATGATGACGACGATGACAACGACGATGATGATGACGAAGATGAGGATGATGAGAGCGAGGATGGGCAGCGCAGGGACAGTCGAGTGCACCGGCGGAGGGGCCGAGCCGACGAGGACGAGGATGATGATGATGAGGATGATGAAGAGGACAGCGATGAGCGCGATGCAGACCTGTGTGAGGAAGAGGAGTTGGGCGACATGACAGAGGATGGGGATGGAGAGGAGAACCAGTCAGACTCAGACCCAGACCCACCCGTCCTGCTGGTGTCCGACCTCAGTGACGACCTTCTGAATGGCTCCTACCTGACCGTCACCCTGCAGCGCCCCCCAAAGGCCAAGCGCGACCCGGGGTCCATCGTGCCCAAGCTGGAGGCAGCGGTGTCGGCCCGGGCCCCACAGCCCCAGGGCTACGTCCAGCGCAAATCCCTCCAGCGGCCCCGGCACAAGAACAGCAACGGGTTATCCCAGACCCGGCCCCCATCCCGACCCCACCCCTCACCCTCCCCCTCCTCCCAGTCCTCTGTCTCCCCCACGCCCCCTCCACCAGCCACCTCCTGCTCCCCGCCTTCGCTCCTCTCCTTGCCCTCCTTCCGGGATGTGGGCAACGAGCCCGGCTGCGAAAAGGAGGTGTGGGTTTCGGTGTTCCGTTACCTGACCCGAGCGGAGCTGTGCGTCTGCATGACTGTGTGCAAGAGCTGGTACAAGTGGTGAGTGACGCCGCCCCCTGCTGTAGGGCTGGCAGTATTGCATAAAATGTGAATTTGAATATTTACTGGCCTAATAACAAAGAATAGAACATGCGATTTTTCACCGCATCTTAATTATACAAAGCCCAAAACCCGTGAAGTTGGCACGTTATGTAAATCGTTGATAAAAACAGAATACAATGATTTGCAAAGCCTTTTCAACTTATATTCAATTGAATACACTGCAGAGACAAGATTTTTAATGTTCAAACTGAGAAACTTTATTTTTTTTTTGCAAATAATCATTAACTTAGAATTTAAAGGCAGTAAAACATTGCAAAAAAGTTGGCACAGGGGCCTTTTTACCACTGTGTTACATCGCCTTTCCTTTTAACGACTCTCAGTAAATGTTTGGGAACTGAGGAGACCGATTTTTGAAGCTTTTCAGGTGGAACTCTTTCCCATTCTTGCTTGATGTACAGCTTAAGTTGTTCAACAGTCCGGGGTCTCCTTATTTTACGCTTCATAATGTGCCACACATTTTCAATGGGAGACAGGTCTGGACTACAGGCAGGCCAGTCTAGTACCCGCACTCTTTTATTACGGAGCCATGCTGTTGTAACACGTGCAGAATGTGGCTTGGCATTTTCTTGCTGAAATAAGCAGGGGCGTCCATGAAAAAGACGTTGCTTGGATGGCAACATATGTTGCTCCAAAACCTGTATGTACCTTTCAGCATTAATGGTGCCTTCACATATGTGTAAGTTGCCCATGCCTTGGGCACTAATGCACCCCATACCATCACAGATGCTGGCTTTTGAACCTTGCGCCTATAACAGTCCGGATGGTTCTTTTCCTCTTTGGTCTGGAGGACATAACGTCCACAGTTTCCAAAAACAATTTGAAATGTGGACTCGTCAGACCACAGAACACTTTTCCACTTCACATCAGTCCATCTTAGATGAGCTTGGGCCCAGCGAAGCCGGCAGCGTTTCTGGGTGCTGTTGATAAATGGCTTTCGCTTTGTATTGTAGAGTTTTAACTTGCACTTGCAGATGTAGCGACGAACTGTAGTTACTGACAGTGGTTTTCTGAAATGTTCCTGAGCCCATGTGGTGATGTCCTTTACACACTGATGTCGGTTTTTGATGCAGTACCGCCTGAGGGATCAAAGGTCACGGCATTCAATGTCGGTTTTCGGCCTTGTCGCTTACGTGCAGTGATTTCTCCAGATTCTCTGAACCTTTTGACGATATTACGGACCGTAGATGATGAAATCCCTAAATTTCTTGCAATAGCTTGTTGAGGAATGTTGTTTTTAAACTGTTCGACAATCAGGTCACGCAGTTGTTCACTAAGTGGTGACCCTCGCCCCATCCTTGTTTGTGAATGACTGAGCATTTCAGGGAAGCTGCTTTTATACCCAATCACCTGTTCCCAATTAGCCCGTTCACCTGTGGGATGTTCCAAATAAGTGTTTGAGTAGCACTCCTTAACTCTCTCAGTCTTTCTTGCCACTTGTACCAGCTTTTTTGAAACATGTTGCAGGCATCAAATTCCAAATGAGCTAATATTCGCAAAAAATTACAAAGTTTACCTGTTTGAACATTAAGTAACTTGTCTTTGCATTGTATTCAATTGAATATAGGTTGAAAATGATTTGCAAATCATTGTATTCTGTTTTTATTTACGATTTACAGAACGTGCCAACTTCACTGGTTTTGGATTTTGTAGAAAAAGGTTGTGGTACTTCACTCTGATATTGCCCACAGAAGTAGATGGATACAAGCAATTCAATGCACGGGTTCGAGCCCTGGTCGTACCAACCGGCAGTGGTCTGCAGCTTTTTCAGAGTAGCGCACAACTGGCAATTGCGCTGCAGGGTTTCAAATTGGGATGGGACTGCTGGGAAAGGGAAATAAAATGAATCGCAACTTTGGTCCTTGCTCAAGCGCCTCCTGTTGGCCAGACGGGCGCTCGTCAGGAAGATTCTAAGCCTGTTCACATCCGGGTATCCTCCGCCCTCGTTCTGTACTTGCGAAGATTCAACCAATGAGTGTATAAGGAGCGGTGGCTGTAAGGCACGTGCTTCGGAGGAGAGCAGTGAACTGCCTTCACTCTCCTGAGTTGGCAACAAGGGGTTGCAAACAAGCAAGCCTTGTACATAGCTCCCCAACTGGACATTCCAGATTCGACGGGGATTGGAGATGCCAAATTTAAAAAATAGTAATAATAAAATAAATAAGTAAAATTCAATGCATTGCCGGCCAAACTAAGACTTCATAACAGCAATTCAAACTACATTAAATTCAGTTAAACTGATAAGAATAATATGGTGAGCGGAGCGTGGTGAATAAAATCATTACATTAACTGATTTGCCGCACATCATTACGCTAAAGCGGTCTGCCCTAAAATGAATCGGGATAGTAGATGCATTTCATCTTAATTAAAAAAATCTTAGGGTGCTTATAGATTGAATGGAAGTCGATGGAGTTTTATCAGTGTTTGTGACTGAACATTTATAAACATGCAAAACAAAAGCTATTCCTCTTCCTCCCTTATTACGCATGCTTTATTTGTCAGGACAAGGGCTGGACAGTATAGTCAGGACAAGACTATACTGAATCTTGGACGACCAACAGTTTGCTGTTTTTTTCGATTGTGTTATGTCCCTGGTCTAGGGGTGTACAAAGGCATAACATTGAGGTGACCCTCTCTCTCTCCCTCTCCCAAGAAGGGCCAGCAGCACAGAAACCTGTAACTTTAGGCAGTTTATTTTTTTTTTTTAATGTGGAGTAACCTTTTAAAAAAAAAATAAACAAAACAAGCTCTGAGCCCTAAAGAATGACCTATACCCAAAAAACCAAATGAAAAATGAAAATACAATGGGCTAACCTAAACTCCTAACTTAAAGAAGAGAGAACCACAAAAACAAAAGAGGCTACTCCCACCTACCAAAACCGGTGCTCAATATTTGCAGGTGCATAAACCACAACAGAAAGCCATTTTTCACAGTACAGACGCACACAACTTCTAAAATTTCAAAAAACAGAATTCTAACAGGCACGTCACGGATTTACAAATTTTCGAAATACTGGCTCCTTTTTGGGAGAAGCAGAGTAAAAGGGAAGGGTCCGGTGTGCTGTCAGTTGATTTTTTTAAATCTTGTTTGGTCCGGGCTCCTCCAATCAGGAAGCGTCTTCCCACGCTGCGTCCACCAATGCCTGCTGCTCAATTAGGTCCAGTCCAGCCAATCTGGAACCACCACTTGGACTGGAGGGAAATCAGAGGACACACCCATGCACACACCTAAAATGCACACACAGACACTCCAAGGGAGGAGAGGGAGAACAGCACTTTTCATGGATAAACTCTTGATCATCAGGGTCATAACAATTGGTTGAAATGTTTAAACTCCATTTACAGCCTCCTTTTCGGCTGCCTCTGCATATTCTGCTGTTGCACAGGACAACGGTTGAAGTACTTAATGCTTTTTATTTGACTGAAAAGAAAACACTCTAATGCACAGGCTATGTTTTATTCTATAAACCTGGTTGTTGTCATTGGGATTTAAAATCTTTTTCACAAACATTGTTTTGTCGTAAGCTATGACAATCTAGCTGTCTAAATTTCTCATGCATTCTGATATTGTCTCACAAATAGACACAACGTGGAAATAACAGCAAATGAGGAATAGAATTGATTCAAAAGGTTCTTTTCATTTGGGCTTTTAATTGTTTGTTGTAATTTGTTGTGTTTTAGTTTGTGCTCATATAGAACAGCTGACGTTACTGACCATTCCATCTGAATACTGTAACAGATGTTTTGTTTTCTACATTATTTGAAACTGCAATACTAGTTAAACCAGTAGAAGGATGCTTAGAGTTGAGCAATATGAAGTTGATATTATGGATAATGAAATGACTTATCAAAGAAATTAATAAAATAATAAATAGGATAAAATTAATTCAGACAATTTGCCTAAAATCGCAACTTACAAAGTGCAATACTGATTGAACAAAAATTGTTTACTATTGTAAAAACGTTCCCTACTCGACCAATTGATGTTTATTAGGTGCCGTCATGTAATAGTTAAATTGTGCTAAAAATGCCCTAGGTATATGAATGTAAATCACTTGGTTAAATTAGTTAGCGTGCTAATAGCAAACTTAACTCAATCTTAAAAGTCCACCCTAAAAGCACATAAAACACATTCATGCATGGCAAGAGAGTCTGCTCACTTACTGTTTTCAAGTGGGGACATATGAGTTTTTGAACTGAGATACAGTTGAACAAAATGTTGCTTCCAAAGTCATTCCAGTTCTCTTGACAGTCTGTGACTAAAAAGAAAAGCTGTCATGCTTATTACAAATGTAAACAGATTGTCGAAAGCATGGGAATCATTGTTACGAGAGAAACATATTTAGATTATGCTATAATCAATGATTTTTGCTCCTAGTGTTGTATAAAAATGACTCTCAGAAAGAAAAAAAACCCTCACCTTTTAGAGCGTATCACAGTGCTGTTACAGATGCAAGAAATTCATGCAAATGGTGGCCCCCACTACTGCTGTAAAGGGATACTCTCATAAGCACTTTTCCTGGATGTGGGTTACTTCTCTTGATTAACCTACAGCAGCTGAGTCGCAGCAACGCATTCACTTGGATTACAGAGGTGAAAATGTGCCATGTCCCAGAAACGGAACAGTGGTCATTATTGGGTTAAAGAGAACATGGGCCTGTTTAAAATTGAAAGACTGTTACTGCCCTATGCACAGCATCTCGAATGGATTATTCTGTGAATATAGATCATTTCCGATCGATCAAAACAAATGCTGGTTGCCCAACAACCCATCAACTAAACAATCAATCAACCTACCAAATGGAGTCGGCGCTCATCAGGACCCAGCGCAATAGGAGCGATCTGATATACAATACAGCACATCGCAAGGTGAATATGCTAGCCAATAATGATTGCTTGATGGTCAAAATGTCGACAAGTGAACTTACGCTCACATCTGCGCGCGGTCGAACACTAGCTAATATACAGTGCTATGAGAAAGTTTGGGCACCCCATCTGAGGTTGTACAATAATTGACTCTGTCTCCACAGAAAAACATCCTAGTGGCATGTCCTTCCTTTGCCCATCAGAGCCAAGTGCTGGGTTGTTTTGCAGACACTGATTTTAATTATTGGTGTATTCCTTTGTATGAAATTAAATCAAATGTGAAAAATGGGCTGTGCAAAAGTATGGGAACCCTTGACATTTTGTTGCTTTGAGGACCTGTAACTAATCATCACAGAGTAATTGAAAACACCAAGTTGGTTAAGTGAGCTCATTAAGCCTTGAACTTAATAGGCAGGTGCATCCAATCATGACAAAGGCTATTTAAGGTGGCCAAATGCCAGTTCTCTTTCTCTTTGACTGTCCTCTGAAGAGCTGCAAGATGGGGGCCTCAAAACAACTTTCTCATGACCTCAAAACGAAGATTATAGAGCAGTATGGACTAGGGGAAGGCTACAAAAAACTTTCCAAAAGATTTCAACTGTCAGTGTCTACCGTGAGGAACATTGTAAGAAAATGGAAAGCCACAGGCACAGTCCTTGTCAAGGCCAGAAGTGGTAGGCCAAGAAAAATTTCAGGGAGGCAAAGACGAAGGATGCTGAGAATAGTTAAAAACAACCCACAGACCACCACCAGAGACTTGCAAAGGGATCTAGCTGCAGATGGGGGTCATTGTGCATAGGTCAACAATACAGTGCAATTTGCATGAGGAAAGACTGTACGGGAGAGTGATGAGGAAAAAGCCCTTTCTTCACCGTCGCCACAAATTGAGTCGCTTGAACTATGCAAAAGCACATTTGGACAAGCCAGTATCCTTTTGGAATAAGATCTTGTGGACTGACGAAACAAAAATCGAATTATTTGGTCACAACAAGAGGCAATACACATGGCGAAAAAAGAACACAGAATTCCAAGAGAAACATCTGCTACCCACAGTGAAATTTGGTGGAGGTTCCATCATGCTGTGGGGCTGTGTGGCGAGTACTGGTACTGGGAACCTTGTTAAAGTTGATGGTCGCATGGATTCCACTCAATACCAGCAGATTCTTGAGGATAATGTGCAAGAGTCTGTGACAAAGTTGAAGTTGCGACGGGGATGGATGTTTCAACAAGACAATGACCCAAAACATTGCTCCAAATCCACGCGGGCATACATGCAGAGGAACAAGTACAATGTCTTGGAATGGCCATCCCAGTCCCCAGATTTGAATATCATAGAAAATCTGTGGGATGAATTGAAGCAAGCTGTCCATGCTCGTAGACCTTCAAACCTCAAGGAATTAGAGATCTTTTGCAAGGAGGAGTGGGCCAAGATGCCTTCGTCCAAGATCCATACACTCATTGGTGGCTATAGAAAGCGTCTAGAGGCTGTAATTTTTGCAAAAGGAGGGTCCACAAAATATTGATGGAATGTTTCTGTTAGGGTGCCCAAACTTATGCACGGGCCTATTTTTGTTTTGCTGCTTATTGCACTTTTTCTGTTAGCCCAATAAACTTCTCTTTAATGCTGAAAGATGTCTGTGTCTTTTAGTTATTTAATATGTCAAGACTAAGTTGTAGAATCAAACACCCAATTATATATGAATGAAAAACACTTTGATTTGTCAAGGGTGCCCAAACTTTCTCATGGCACTGTAATGGCGTTTTATAGCTTTTAGTTCCAGGACGTGAACTCTGGCTTTGACTCGAGTGTAGCGTGCATTTGAATTTTGCGGTATTTTCATATTCATATCTGTATCCACAATGGATACAGATATGACTTTATGACGACTGCGAAGCTGAAAAATGCTCATTGCATTTCGTCATGCATGCATTGACTTGGCGAAGCTAGTCTTATTACTGGAAGTGTGGACGTCGAAAAAAATCCCCTTCCTTCATCTCATCTCCCGATTTACGACAGTTTCGCGCTATATCAGATCACTCCTATTGAATACAGCCTCCGATAAATCTGAAGATCTTTTAACCTGATTTTAACCTAACTAGCCACTGTATAGTGTGCACCTGTGAGCAGAACTTAAAGAAATGTTCACAGTGGAGCTAACAATAAGTGGTAACTAATGTTGGTGATCTAGTCAAGCAAGATTAGGTAACTTGTCATGTTAGTTGCCTAGCTAGACATGACAAACGTTAAAATATTCAAACTTCAGTAGTAGTACTCAAGTACTTTGGAGCCACCTGACATTGTAACTGAAGGAAACTGTTACTGACCACTGAACAGAACTGCTGGATATGCCTGTTCACGGTCTGCAACTGATCCAATCGGGGGGTCATTGGTTTGGATAATGCTTTTAATTCCTCGGATATTCATAAATATAGACACTGTAACACATGCATCTGCACCCAGGCTTGCAGAGATTGTGGAATTCAAATCTGGCCATTGTTGGACAAAATTATTTATAATGATTGCATTCAACAACAAAAATGTCCATTCATGCTTTAATATTAGAATTTGAGTTTCAAACAGCCACAGTTGAGCCCTCTCTCTGCTGCAGGAGCTGCGATAAGCGCTTGTGGACTCGGATTGATCTAAGCCGCTGCCGGTCGATCAGTCCTCAGGCCCTGTCAGGGATCCTGAAGAGGCAACCCATCACTCTGGACTTGTCCTGGACCTCCATCTCCAAAAAGCAGCTCACCTGGCTCATTGGCCGTCTGCCCGGTAACAACACATTCCACAATACCGATGTTGTGTCCCTAGGACTTCGCATTATCTTCCCCTTGTTTTAAAACCAGCGTTCTGTCAAAACCTTTGTAGGATTCCTGTGTTTATGCAGGAAATGAGACACTTGTGTGATATTTGCGTGTGTACAGGCAGTGTGTGACGCTCATGTGCTGTTTGTCTCAGGGCTGAAGGATCTAATAGTTTCAGGGTGCTCCTGGTCTTCCATCTCAGCGCTCAGCTCGCCTAGTTGCCCCCTCCTGCGCACCCTGGACCTGCGCTGGGCCGAGGGCGTGAAGGACAGCCAGATCCGCGACCTCATTAGCCCCCCAGGTGAGAACCCCCCTCCAACCCAGACTACCATCACCCTCAATGTGCTGACCATCTTCTCTGCCTACGGGGCTATCCCACAGACATGCATCTGTGCAAACGCTTCTAAAACACTGATGTTTCTCTTTATGCCTGGAATTACAGGACAATATTGGTAAAATGACTGTCAATTTTGATGGGTAATGGCAAATGGGGTCTGTGGTACTTATTATTTGTAGTTGCTCATTCCAGTGAGCTTGGTGGCTTTGCTTTGTGGCCTCAAAGCCAGAGAAATTTACATTAAAAACAATTCAGCAGATAGGGCTGTGGTTGTTCAGGACTTAACATTGTTCAATTTTTTTTCCTGTTTTTTTTTTTTTTTTTATCTTTACGATGAATGACTACTGCTTCCTAAAGACCTGTGCTGGGTATCAGTGTTGTGTTGATGAGTGTTTCCTCAACTGTTTGTCTGCGATATGCAGGTCTGCTTATCTGTTTTAAGTGCAAACTTCTGTTTAAGGATAGGTGTTCTGTCTTTATATGCAACTTTTTTCAGCTAAACCATCTGGATGCTCTCATGGCATTCTGGGAAATTGAAAACACCTCATTGGCATTTTTGGGTGTTCTGGTCCTTTAACAGTGACTTTGCTGTCTGTCCCCCCCTTGTGGTAGGCTGTGATAATCGAAGTAAGCTGCGGAACATGCAGTCGTTCCGGCTAGCGGGGTTGGAGATCAGCGACTCTACACTGAGGCTAATTATCCGGCACATGCCTCTCCTGGCACGGCTGGACCTGGCGCATTGCCGCGGCATCACCGACCAGTCTGTCAACCTGCTCACCGCCGTGGGGTCTTCCACACGTAACACTCTCACAGAGATCAACCTGGCCGGTACGGAGGGACAGGGCTGTGTGTGTGTGTGTGTGTGTGTGTGTGTGTGTGTGAGAGGTGAATGTACTAATTTGCCTGCACATGCCTTTCCTGTAGGATGTAATAAGCTAATGGACGGCTGCCTGCGCTATCAGGAATGCGTGTCTTCCCTGTACGATGTAATTAGCTGATGGACAGCTGCCTGCTCTGTCTGAAGCCTGTGCGTGCCTGCGTTTTTGTAGAATGTAATAAGCTGACAGACAGCTGCCTGCTCTAAGTGAAGGCTGTGTGTGTTTCTGTAGGATGTCATTACCTGATGGACAGTGGCCTGCTCTATCTAAAGCCTTTGTGTGCGTCTGTGTTTCCTGTAGGATGTAATAAGCTGACGGACGGCTGCCTGCTCTATCTGAAGCGCGTTTCCTCTTTGACGCTACTTGATCTGCGGGGCTGCAAGGGGGTGACGCGGCGAGCCTGCGAGTGCTTTATCTCGGAGCTGTCAATCAACGCCCTCTTCTGCCTCTCCGAGGACAAGCTTGTGCAGAGGATATCCTAGGTCTCGCCCACCAGAGGTGTGGTTAGCACTGGTCATGGAGGAGGAGCCTGTGTCTAGCCACACCCAATAAGGCGGAGTGTAGAAATGACTTTGGGGGAGTGGTTTGGGTGTTGCTTGGGTGGGACACAATCAGTCAGGTGCTCCTGCCCACACACAGGCTTTTCATAAAGGAGAGAGGGGGAAGGAGGGGGGAGTGGGGAGATGTGAGAGGAGAGGGAGGGAGGAGGGCATCTGTATTCCTAGGTTTGGAAGCAGATGAAAATAAAACAAAAAAAACTGAAAATAGAAATTTAAAAAGCAGAGAAAATGTGATTCTGAATAGAAAAAAGGAAGACTGAACTCACTGCTGGATTTGAGAGAGAAGATGCGAGGAGAAATGGAATGGGGGAACTGGTGCTGGGAGGGTGAGCAGTGAGTGACTGGTCACCATCCATCAGAAGGCGGGTTTACATCTGTTTCTCCCTCTCCTCTGTGGAGCTGAACAGTCTTCCCCTCCTCACATTTTCATTCCTCCTTCCCAATGCAAGAATTGCTTCATTTTTTCATAGAGCTTCTTTTGCTACTTTCTATATTAAACAGTAACTTATCTTCTACCTTCTCCGCCCCACCTGAAATGGAGTCTGCCAGGTCAGTGTACTTCACCGACCCCTATCTTTGTTCTGTCCCTCTCTGTCCACATGATCGCGAATTAGAGCAGACGCTCTTCCCTGTAAATTTGTTTCCTTCACCCGTCTATACAGCAGCTGACCTGTAGAATTACAGCAATTATTTTTCTGAGACCTTTGTTTCGTTTTTTGTCATTTGTGTTTTTCCAAGAAAAGAGAAAATACAATAAAAATCTCTTAAAATGTTGTTTCAGTGTCTCAAAATACTTTTTTGGGGTATATTGTGCAGCAATAAATGTGAATTTGGTGTGGATTTGGTGGGGGGCTATTGATTTAGGTTTTGTCTGCAGATGCATGCGTCCGAACGTTGGAGGGGGATTTGAGTGCTCTCTGACTGGCTTGTAATAGCATAAAATAAGTGGCCATTTGGCTCAACTGGGCAGTCCATTTTCATACCATGAAAGCGCACCGTACACTGCAAAAATGGTTCAGGACTTGTTTGAGGAACGCAACGAGTTCAAGATGTTGATTTGGCGTTCAAATTCCCCAGATTTCAGTCGAGCATCTGCAGGACATGCTGGACAAACCAGTCCAATCCATGGAGGCCCGACTTCTCATCTTACAGGACTTAAGGATCTACTCCCGAAGTCTTGGTGCCAGATACCACTGCACACCTTCAGAAATCTGGTGGAATCCATGCCCCGAGGGGTCGGGACTTTTTTGGAGGCTGAAGGGGACCTGCACAATATTAAGGCTTGTGGTCATAATTTTATGGCTGATTGGTGTATATTCACGTTGCAGGTATAATTGGGTTATTGGGGCCCAATGCCTTATTTGTCTTTCTCCAATTCGTCCAGTATTTCATTATTACCAGTCTCAGATGCATTCAACCCTATCCTTGACTGGTGTCGATGCAAGATATTATTCCAACCGAGCAGTTGTGACACTATCAATCAATGCATTTAGCTAAGACCCTAAGGGTTGATTCCTAGAATCAGGGGTTTTCCTGCATGACAAAGACAAAAGCCTACACTCGCGCTGGCACTTTTTCTCATTGAAGTTGAATATCCTTGCCTTTTCTTAATGTCTTCCGAAACATTCTGAGCCCTGGAAATTACTTTCGTCTGGCCGAAATATCTGGTAAAATACTTAGCCCGAGTTATAGTAAGTGCACTTACTGTTCTCTGTAAAGCAACTTGAGTCTAGGTCTTACATTTCATCCATCTATCATCTACACGAAGACTTTGCCCAGAAGCGTTTGGGTATCATGAAAACGAGGCTTCGCAGGAGGTGAGATCATGTGACTGAGTTGACTGTTTGAACTTGGTCACTCTCTGTCCCCATTTTGGTCAATGGTAGCCTCAGTGTAGGTCTAGGTGGTGTCAAGTATACTCATTCTTCAGCAATTGTAAATTCTTAATACACAACCTCTTCTTTGCTCCCTTACCTTTTGAAGAGACTCACTTTTGTGGATCTTAGAAATACAATTTTTTTTTAGGTTAGGCAAGTGACCCATATTTCGAAAGCTTAACTTGTGACGACCAGTCTTACTTGCCTTGGAAATCTCACCTCATACGCTCACACAACGTCGGTCTCACTGATTTGTCCCCGTTTCGCGCGACTGACTGCCAACGTGGTTTTAAATTGGCCAGTATCGGAGTCGCAGGAAGTGCGTTAGTGCGTCATTGGCAGTGCAGCCTGCGGTCTGAGCACACCGCTCTTTGAGTATCAATAAAAGTGAGGCAGTGTAAATTTCTCGCGGTTCGCTTGCTCTCACATCTAAATTAAAACCTTGATTCTTCACTCCACGTCCACCAACAGTTCATTCGCCGGATCACTAAAACCCCACGACATGGAAATATCGTTTTCACCGGAGGCAGAGTAATATGGAACACCCGGAACGGATCCAGGGCCGTGAGTAGTTGTGGAGAAAACAGTGACTCCGTGGTTTTAACAAAAAAAAAAAAAAAATAGGAATCGCAAAGCGGAATTAATTGTTTTTGATTGGGCACTCGGGAGAAAGGAGTTTCTTTGCATGTGGTGCTGCATTATAAACTAAAGGTTTTTCTGTCTTTGAACTCCACTGAAGTGCATTGACGGGGGAATAAAACTGAAATGTTTTGTTGAACTGAACTGACTGCAGTTACCCATTTTCTTTTCAGCTGAATGCTTCAGAGAAGTGAACTATAAAGGATAAACCTAATAGTCAAACTGTCTGGGATCTCTAATGTACAGGTGTTCAAAAATAAATGGTATGTTCAAGAATGTGAATAAAGTGCAAATATTTTTTAATAGCCTTCAGTTCCATATGCCCGATGCAGTGGAAGCATTACACATTCATTTCCAAATCAAAGCTTTAACAAATTGAATCAAGTCTGTGTTACTCTTCCACGAGGAGCAAAGAAAATGAATATTAAATCAACAGTTTTCTCTTCAAATGCTAAATTAACTCAAGATTTAACATCACTTTAAATTACTGAACTTGGCGTAACCATTGTTTATGATAATGCATGGCAGATTAGCAGCAGTTGAGTCAACCAACCTCTGGCACCTAGAAAGGGGTATTTCAGCCCAGGGTGTACAAAGTACACTCCACAGTTCCTGGGAATTTTTGGGTTATGCTTCAGAAGCTGCATTTTTAATGTCATCCCACAACTTTTCAATGGGGTTGAGATCAGAGGATTGAGCTGGCCTCTTCATTACTTACCTCAATCCTTTTGTCTGGAACCAAGATGTTGCTCGCTTACTCGTGCTTGGGGTTGCTGTCTTGTTAAAACGCCCATTGCAGGGGCATTTCCTCTTTGGTATATGGCAACATAATCAAGTATTTTGATGAATTCAAACCGATCCATAATCCCTGATATACGATAAATAGGCCCAACACCATAGTAAGAAAAACATTCCCATACCACGATTTTATCACCACTACGCTTCACTGTCTGCACAGTGTACTGTGGCTTGAATTCAGTCCCTGGGGGTCATCTGACGTACTGTCGACGACCACAAAACCCGAAAAGAACAATTTTTCTTTCATCAGTCCACAGAATGTTACGCCATGTCTTTTTGGTGCAATTGATGTGTTCCTTGGAAAATTTTAAAGAAAAAAATTTTAAAGAGCATCTAAAGTCGATTCTTAGACGGGACGTGGAACGTCCAATGTTTACGAACAAATCACTTGCTTTTGTTGACATCTTGCATTGTTACATGACCAATTTCATTCATATAAACCAATGTTTTGGGTACACGCATAGATAATCCTATTTCGGTTTGTTTGCGCGGGTGCGGCTTGCTGATTGGCCAATAAACAAAAACAATGGGAATCAAATTTAGATGTCCTTTAACCGATTCTGCACATGCCGGTTTTTTTCAACAATGCTGCTTTACGAGGGCTTCTTGTTGATGGACCAACTTCAATCAAACGTCTGACTGCCAGCAACTGCAGGTAATTTTATATTATCTTTGCCATTCTGTCAATTCTTCAATCCATTTTAACAGCAGTTTCCTTCTGCATGTTTCAGGTTTTTGTTGTCATTTTAAAGCATGCAAGATCATCTTGACTGAACATCTTATGAGCTGGAATTCTTTTCCCCCTCTCCAATCAACTTTTTAATCAAATTACGTTGTTCCTCTGAACAACGTTTTGGATAGCCCATTTTACATTGCAATTCAGAAGGAAATATATTTTTAACAATGACTGAAATATTTGCTTCCCTTCTTCCTTAATAAAGGACAATTAATGACACCTATTTCTGCACAGAATGAACTAGAATGGTTTTTACACGTAAAAACAGATGTCTCCCCCGTCCCCCATGTCACATTTTAGAGTTATGGTCCGGAAGCGAGTTCCACCCTTCAATATGCCTAAGTCCAAATTGTTGTCATGGAAACAGAAAAAATAAAATTCAAAAGCAGTTCAAACCCTCAAAAGGCACATCTACATGTGATGGAGAGACACTATATCAAATTTGGTGAGAATCGGTCGAACAGTTTCAGAGTTATGCTCCGGAAACAAATGGGAACGCCGATGCCAATGGGAATTCAGGCAAAAACAATATGCCCCCCCCCCAGGAAGGGGGAGACATAATTAATTCCCTTATTAAACTCCACACTGCTATGATTTTGAACACACCCCTTTCAATGAATGAGTCAATTATTCAGAACAAATGGCGTATATGTCTTGACAGCTGGGTCTTGGGTTTTTCCTATTCTGGTAATACATCTATAAGTAAATTATTTGCCATGCAGAAATGTCATTTCTACTAATAACAGTGGTTCATCAGGCTATTGATGTACCTTTTTTTTTTTACATAACCGTAGTTTCTTATCACTGTTGTACACTTCAGCTACTAGTATTCTGAAAAACTATGGAAAGAAAAGGCAATCTTTTTGTTCTACAGAATTGAAAAACATTTAGCATTAGTTTCAGCAACTTGCATTTTCTCTTTAAGCAAACCTCTGCTCTTTTGCACATAGTAAACCCAGGAAAACAAAAATATGAAACTGAAATAGTTATTACATTTCCGGTCACTTCAGAAAGTCATAAAAACTCATGATGAAACAAAGTAATTACTTCTGCCAAAGAGGTTATAAAATCACCTGCATTTATTTGTTTGTCTGTTAGCAGGATTACCCAAAAACTACAGAGCAGATCATCATGAAAATTGGTACACAGGTGTATCTTGATCCAATGAAGAACCCATGAAATTTTGGTTGTGATCCAGATCAAATTCTGCATCTGGTGGAGGTCAGAATTCCCTGATTGCTCTTGTTAGGAGTACTGTATGTCTTGTCAAATGCCAAAAATATGTAAGGGAGAGCCTTGGCCTACATTTTGCATTTTCCCATAGTAACTGGAGTTTACCATTTCATCTTAATTTTGCACACCTTTGGAATTAATTTACACTGCATAACACCCATGATCCTGCGATATTAAACGGGGTCGGCTTGAAAGCAATTATGCATTGAAGGGTCAAAGACTTTAAGTCAGCACGTCATTTGAAAACCCGTAATGCCGGCGTTACTGCCAGGGGGACATTGGGCTTTAGAGAGTTAAATTAACCAGTAAGCAACAACTGGCAAACTGATTTTATCATAGCGTCGGTACACGTTTGAAGTTTCCAGAAAAAGGTGGGTGGGGTCAGTACAGTAACTGAACTTTAATTTTTGCATAACCGATGAAGCAATCAACTTTATTTTGCATAACCTAACGATGGGTGCGGTGCTGTGCTCATGCAAATGGCAAATAGTTCACATAAAGATTTGAAAAATTAAAGCCTGCCATGACCTGCAAGATATTTCATACAGTATAGTAAACAATGTTAACAATATTCTATGGCACTGTCATACCCGAATCCCTGAGGTGTTCCCGCCAAAGTGACCGAAGATTGCTTGGTTTTGCATGTGATTTTTATTATTTCTAGAGTGGACAAGTGCGAAGTCACTGAAGCTGCGCGGGTGTTATGCAGAAGTATGCTTTGGTGAATAAAATTTGCATTGATTGAGTGATGACTATGATAGATGCAGCCACATGGAAAATATAAAACTGGAAAGAATTTTGGCGTAGCACACATCTTCAATAATGACCTGCCTTGGGCCAGCCACTTATTTTGCGAGTTATCTTGAACATCGTTTGGTGACCATCTTGGATTTTGATGTGATATTTTCAATAAGAACTTGCAATAGGTCAAGATGCACCACCATACCAAATTAAAAGTTCCTAGGCCACTTATTTTTTGCGTTCTCTCATTAACGTCGTTTTTACAAAAACGGCGGCAACAATCTTAGATTTTGATGCAGCGCGGCCATTTTCAATAGCGACCTGTCTGAGGTCAAGATACATCAGCACACCAAATCAGTAATTCGTTCAACACCTTTTTTTTTCCATCATCTCATACGTCGTTTTTACAAAAATGGCGGCGACCATCTTGGATTTTGATGCAACGCACCCATTTTCTATAGCGACCTGCCTTGGGTGAAGATACATCAGTATACCAAATCAGAACTTCCTAAATCACATTTTTTGCATTCTCTCGATAACGTATTTTTACAAAAATGGCAGCGGCCGTCTTGAATTTTGATGCAGCGCTCCCATTTTCAATAGCAAACTGCCTTAGGTCAAGATACATCAGCATACCAAATCAGAACTTCCTAAATCACATTTTTCGCATTCTCGAAAAGGTCTTTTACAACAAAAATGGTGGCGGCCATCTTGGATTTTGATGCAGCGCTCCCATTTTCAATGGCGAACTGCCTTAGGTGAAGATACATCAGCATACCAAATTAGAACTGCCTACGACGCTTATTTTTTGCATTCTCTCAATAACATTGTTTTTACAAAAACGGCGATGGCCATCTTGGATTTTGACGAAACATGCCCGTTTTTGATAGAGCTGCCTTTGGTGAAGATGCATCAGCATACCAAATTATAACATGAAAAGTGTACTAGGAAGTTATCTTGAGAACGTTGTTTTTACAAAAACGGCGGCAGCCATCTTGGATTTTGACGCAGCAAACCCATTTTCAATAGCGACCTGCCTTACATCATCATACCAAATTACAACTTCCTGGGCCAATTATTTTTTGAGTTCTCGATAACGTCGTTACTTCAGACGGACGGAATGACATCAAAAACAAGAGTCATCAAACGATGACAATGATCCCCCTGGCCCCTGCAATCTAATCTCAGAAATCCTAAAATATCAAAAGACACAAGTCTAGGACCTGATTAATACATACAGCAAGTGTCATTGGAAAATATTGAACAGTATTCAATTCCAGCTCTAGAGACAGAATGATTACAGATGGACGGACAGGCGCAATTCCTAATGACTATATCCCCCCGCATTATATGCTGGATGGATAATAACAAGGAATCTGGAGTTCTAAGATGGATGTCATCTGGGTAGGTGTGATCCCAAGTTGCAGTTGTTTGACCATTAAGCTCTTAAACGTGAAGTCACAGGGCCGATACGGGTCTTACCCTCTCCAACAACCATTAGCCCAGCTTTTTCCTAGTAGTGCTGGATAATACAACGCATTTACTTCCATGCGAAAAAGTGCTTTCCTATTGCCACTCCAATCCCGAGGATGATTGCGCCACGACACTGTGCAAGTCTTACTTGTAAGCCAGTTAAATTTGCTCGTAAACAGGCTCAATTTCTGAAAAAGGAAAAATAAACTTCAACAGTCCCTGCTTATGCCAATGCTCAATGTCTGTGGAATTTCAGGTTGATTGGCCTACCAGCTGAGGAGAAAAATGGATTCAGACAGGAGGACAGATGGACAAAGTTTTCCACAATTTATTGCAGGAAAACGGACTGCACATATACAGTGGGGGGGGCAAGCAAAATAAAAAAGGACTTCATTTTCAAATACAGACTCTAAATCTTAACCTGAATTTCTCCACCAGTTCCTATACAGTGCCTTTTGATGAGCCCCATCAGCCTGTCTGGCACAGCCAAGCGGCCGATCAGACATATTTCCTTCGAGGTTCACTTAAGATGATCCCGCCCTCTTTCATGGCTGTCCAGAACTTCTTCACCTGAAGGAAAGAGAATAAAAGACCATCACATGCAGCAACTAATTTTCCCATTGTCCAGTTCATGAGATATTTTTGATATTAAGCTATGGTATGTTATGATATGCAAAAATTTAATTGGGTGAGAATGTGGGGGCGGGGTTTGCCTTGCAACTGCAGCAAGCTAGTTAAGCGCCATTCACATAGCAAAGTTTGCATTACTCTGCTAGGTAGCGTACACGCAATACTGTTTCAAAATCATTCTGTATCATTCGTTTGTTAGCTAGCTACTCAGTTGACTGAATTTAGAAACCGTTGCTCGTTCAGCCGCAAATGTCTGTGATACAGAGACGGGCTAAGCAGAGCGATGAAGTTAGTACAGTGCTAACATGCAATGGGTGTAACGAAAATTACATTTGCTTTCCATTAAATTACGCAATTCAGTTATGTGATAAACAGAATCTTATACTCTTCGTCGTGTCATGAGAAAGTTATGAAAACAATAGCTTGCAACAAATGCTAAATTTACTCAATACATTTCATAACTTTCATATTACACACCAAATTGTGTGCAAGGTCCTTTATTTACACTACAGACACTAGACAGTACTAGACAGCTGCAACTCACTCATGAAATATTTCAATCTCTTTAACAACTACTAAGTGAGCTAACTGACACTACAACCCAATGTGAATTAAGCTGCTCACGGGTAACCACTGACTGCTGCCCCACTGCCTTCGAACCCAGTACTCACGGCCTGTGACCGGAACTCCCAGGGCAGCGCTCTGAATGTGACACGCAGAAGCCCTGCCTCCCGACAGCGCTGTGCCAGCACTTCCCCCACTGCCTGGCATGCCGCCACCGAGCGTGTGCAGTCCAGCTCCCGACGCACCGCCCACTCCAGCGTGGAGCAGCATACAACTGGCACATCCTCCCCTGCGGCAAACACCTGCGCCATAACATGGTGCTGAGAACGGCTGAACAGCAGCCTGAGAGAGAGCGAGAAGGAGAGGGAGGGAGTGAATGAAAGGAAGAGGGTAAGAGATGGTGGGAGAGGAGGAGGGGAGAGGGATGAGGAGTGGAGAGAGGAGAATGAGGAAATGAGAGAAAGGAGGAGATAAATAGAGGGTGGGAGGGAGCAGAGGAGAAGGATGATGGAAGGGAAGGAGGAAGAAGTTATTTCATTTTAGTACTGATTGGTTTTCTCCACTTTTGCGTGATGCAGTGCTGAATGACTAACGACTTAAAAATGTAGCTTATAAAGCAGTTGCTCATGCGAATTATGAGAACCGTTGATACACACCTGTGGTAATGACGTCTGGATGGCCACGATCGGGCCCAGCCTCGGTCTTTCACTGCCAACGCCATCTGTTCTAGATTCCGAGGATTTCTGTTGACCATCTTTGGGCTGACGTGCTCATTGTCGTCACATTCTGGTTCTGTTTGTAGGGCGGCCTGACTCGAATAACAAGCTGCAAAGGATTGCATTGCAGCGGACACTGTCAGTGCATGGTATTCTCGCCAACCAGCAAATACAATATGGCAAAACTACTAAAGTAAACTTAAAGGAACGATTAGCTACAACCCCTGGCAAAAATTATTATATCACCACACGAAGTATGTTCATTCTGCCTTTTTGCTTCATGGCAATGCTGATATGAGAAAATAATTTTTGTTAATTAGTTAAACATCCAGGCTTCGTGACTAATTAACGGCATACATTTTCCACTATCAAGAAGAGGAGGAAAAATACAGAATCACTCAATGTTGAGGAACAAATTATAGAATCACCTTGTAATTGGCATTTCTATAAAAAAAATCAGCAAAAATCTGAAAAAAGCTAATTATGCAGTTAAAGGTAGAGGTGCACCGATTGATCAGCAGGCCGATTTATCGGGGCGATTTTTGCCATTTTTAAATTGGCATCGTCTGACGCTTGAGCAGGTTAAGCCGTTTAACATGCAATTACATCTGCATGCAGCCCAGTGCCGTTGTGAGATCAGAGAAAGTGTAAAATACACCTGTCAACAACAACAATTTCCATGAAGAAAACGGTAAGTCTTAAATTTTTATCTTTCAAAGCCCTATATATTAGCCCTATATATTTAATTTGTTAGATATGAAGCGTTACTTTTAGAGAGAAAACGTGAATAACCTTCTAAGGGGTAGCGGTATTCCCCGAATACTGTATAGCAGACGGAATCGCTGAATTAGCTTTCATGAACGAAATCCCTGATTTTTTTTGTGGAATTCAGCCTATGGAGAAAATATGTTTAAAACAGGCATATTTTAATCTAAAGAAGATGCCAAACCTACTCATAAACTAACTAATGTTTTGACTCTGAAGAAGACCTTGTGTCCGAACGTTGGTCACCGGCACCTTAATCAATTGCTTAATATAACTGTGTGCTCCAGGACTCCTTTGATATTTGCATTTTTATCCCCCTCTTTCTGAGAGGCACCAGTTTTTGGCTATAGCCTGCCAGCTGATGCGTGTCTTTTCATCGGCTTTAAATTAACTAATGTGTCAGACACAGGATTTCAAACAACCTTCTGAACTTAACGGCCCCAACTTAAGATCAAAGACTGCAATCCTTTTAGCACAGCTAGCCAGCAGGCAAACGTCTGATTCCTGGGAGATGTTTTGACGACTCCGATTGGTGAATTTTAATAGATTCACACACACCCCCTTCAAACTTGATTAATAGGCATCCTATATCTCCCACTAACTGCCCTGATTTCTAAAGATCAGCATCTGCCACAGAAAAACCCGTATTGGTCAACCTCTGGTTAAAAAACTGCTTGCAGACCTCAAGAAAGTGTTGGACTTGGCTAATTTAGAGGAAGCATGGCACAACAACAGAGCTGGCAAGTGAAACAATGGAAAGGATTTTTAAGGATTTTTTGCTCCAAAAAGGAAATTGAACACAAAGTGGCAAAAGACTTTGGTTGAGTGCAGTCAACTGTGTCTGAAATTTGGTGCAATTATCAACAAAATGGGAAGGTTATAGAAAGAAAGCATACAGATAGACCACAGATTATGTCAAAGCAAAGGACTGAAAATTCACAGCAATAAGCTTTGAAACTAGAAAATGCACATCAAAAATGAAAAACGAATGGGCAGAAACAGCAGTCAATGTTTGTGACAGAACTGCAAGGAATTGGCAGTATGGATTGGAACTTAGACACTTAAAAGCCAAACGAAAACAAGAAATAACACCTAAACAGAAGAATTCACGGTTACAGTGGACTAAAGAGAAGCCATCATGGGGTGTAGATAATTGGATGAAAGTGATGTTCAGTGATGAAACACATCTGACCTCACCAAGGCGATGATGCTGGAACTTTTTTCTGGTGTTGGTCCAACGAAACATTAACATGACTCCTTTACGAAAACAGGCTAATTTATCCATTCATTTATGATACAGGGTTGAATGTCAAGTGAAGGACCAGGGGAGATGTCCATCGTTACTTCAACAGTCAATGCGCAATTGTACATTGAACATTAGGACCATTTTCTGATTCCAGCACATGTAAACGGGTTTAGTGATGATGCAGTAATTTTTCAGGAAAACAATGCATCTTGCCATAAACGAAAGTGTTTAACAGATTTTCTTCAGGAAAAGCATATCAACTCAATAACATGGCCAGCAAACTGTTCAAATCTTGAGCCAATTGAAAATTTATGAAGCTAATTTTTAATTAAAATGGTTCATGACAAGGCCCAATACTTCAAAGTTGATCTGTCAACCTCTATTTGAGAAAGCTGGAACCAGCTTGGTGGAGAATATCCTTTTTCGTTCGTGAAGTCTATGCCTCTAAGAATACTGCCATCATAAAAGCCCGAGGAGGAGCAACAACGTACTTATTCAGATTTTTGGTTGACGATTCCATATTTTCCTCAACACAGAGGTTTCATTAAGCCTGAATGTTAAGCTTATGAAAAAAAATTGTTTTTCAAAATATCGAAGATTCGTTTATTTGCTGTTAAGTAAAGCTGGATTTAAAAAAAAAATCTTCAGTGTTGTGATTCCATAAGTTTTGCCAGTTGTATACGAAGCTCATCCACCAGCTCAAACGGACTGTTCGGGGGTGCGTTTCCCAAAATCACAGATGGTAATTTACATAGTTGGGTCCATTGACTGTGAATGGACGAACTTTGTATATTGCTTACGCTTTTTTAGAAACGCGCCCCAGATGGATTACGAGGCTAACGTGTACGGCCAACCAGCAGTTAAATAAAGGTCGAAATACCTAACGTATTTTTCGATGCGAACGAAACTGTCGATTAATTTCGGTAATTTCTGTAATCTGTGTTTTTTAGTGGTGCAGGCCGAGCCTGATTTTGAGGACAACGCTCATGAATTAACGAAGTAGTAACTGCGTTGATTATATTGATCTGAGTTGAAAGGTGGTACACCTTACCCACAACTCTGGGTTTCGTAGACACATCTGTGCAAGGAGATAAATCTTCGCAGGAATAAGAAGAAACTTTACAGCCCCGAATAAATTAACATTATTCATAACTAGTCACAACTGACCTACCTGTATTTTTCGATATTCCAACTCTACTAACAGTGCAAACGCCCTGCCGCTGTACTTGGCCCATCCAGAGTCGCACACTTCGACTAAATACTCCCCAAGCGGCCATCAGTCCAAAGTTAAGTCTTCATTAATGTAATGCAGATTAAAAACACTGGCGGTGAGACAATTGAGCAGCGCCGAGGGTAACGACAGTCTGAAGGAAATGCTGAAGATCATGCCAGCATGAAGGGCGCCATCTTGCATCTCTGTAATAGTCAATATACACATTTCCGGTTCCGGTAGCATCACGGCTCGACCTAGGAGATGCCCTTCTACTCAAATGCAAAACGGCTCAGACTGAAATTCTACTGAGAACCGCTGTATAAAAAAACCGGAATTAATTTTGAAGATCGTTTATCTTTCTATTCCTTGCGTGCATTTCTCATAGCATAGCCTAGTGCTATCCCCCTCCTGACACGCAGCATCAGTCAGAGATGTACCATGTCAAGGAAAATTAAAATTTGTTCATTTTAAGAATTGGACCCTTTATTTCATATTTATGATACTGTTACTCACTGATGTCATTTATATAAATTTCCCACCTAATTAGAACATTTTGAGCAGTGGTTGACTGCCACGACATGCCTACTCAATGCACAAAGAAAAGGCTCATAACATCAGCCTGCTGAGTTCCTGCAGGCTTACACAAGAATGCACAAGAGCCAGCATGAAGCACGAACTTGCAATCAGGCAAACAAACAGGCAAGGGTTGGTTCAAATTTTATTGAAGGCCCACAGCCAATTAAATCCCATCTACATGAAGGGAATAAATCAATGAAAACTAATGATGCAAAACTGAACATTCACAAGCAAAAGAGATCAATAAGATTGAAATATTAACTGAGAACTAAATATAGGTAAAAACATTTTTACGACATAAAAAAAAAAAATCAAACCATTTCTACCAAGACAAAAAAAAAATGCAGAAAATAATGTAACGAAGATCAAACAGTAAAAGTGAGTCCAATTGTCAAATATATTCTTTTTTGTTTGCAATATGTGAGCATGCATGACACAAATATTTTGCTGCTTTATTCTTTTATGTATTGTGCAATGCGTCTTGATTCTAAAATATGTTGCTACTGTAGATCACAGCTTTATCTGCAGGTCCAGTTCCAGACAAACAGCTTCTTCTCAATGTGGGCGTGGCCTGGAGCTCCACCTTCTTACAGGCTGTAGAATCGCAGACTCCTGTCCATTCCAGTGGAGGTGAGGAACTGGGCGTGTTCCCCAAAGGCCACGCCTGTCACCAGACCCGAGTGTTCTGAAAGGGTGGTGAGGCCAAACAGTGTCATCATCAATACCAGAATACTGTTACATAAATACGATCTGTATTAACCTATGCAGCCAATCAGTGTTCGACTGTGGCACCGCCCACATTACCAACGGGGCCAAGAGTCCATGAAGTGAAAGACACACCATAAAGAGCGAAGCGCAACCAGAACCATCACTTCCTACACCCTCAGCACTGGGTTTATAACTTTACAATTAGATTGACAGAGATAATAATGCAGACAGATGTATGATGTGTTTCGCCACCTCACCAGTGAACTTGAGGACCTCGGACCACTGCTTGCAGATGTACACCCTGATGTCCGAGCCACCCACCGCCAGGTAGGTACCACTCTGATCAAACACCAGCGACTTCACCTGAGGAAGAACGGTGATGGAGAAATTGGGAAGAAGAAGAAATTGGATGTTGTACGTCACATATGATGAAAGGTACTCTACGAGGCATGGAACACCAAAGCCAACTCCAGCAGACAACGTCATTTACCCAGCAAACAGTAGTAATAGTGGGATTCATACTGATAACCTATAAAGACTCCCCGGCAGAATAACTAGGCTGCAGAAGGTTCTTAATGAAAGATGGTCTGATGTAAGATGATCACATGCTTGCAATTCCCAGCTTAATTCAATACTGGCATACTGGAGAAGTGCTCAAGTGTGATAAGTGAAATAGCCTTCGCGATCTCAACATGAAATGAAAAGTAAACACTAGAATGTGTTTTTACTCGCGAAAACGGAAGCGCCTCCCCCCGGCCCCCTTCCCTACCAAACCCACCGGACAGACGGACAGACACATACGGAAAGGCAACACTGCAGGACCTGAGTAGTAAGTATGCAAAGTTTCGTTTAGATCATGCAAACGGCGAACGCTAATGCGAACGGGAACAGAGCCTAAAACAACGCCTCTCCCCTCTCCCTCCGCGGGGGAGGACATAAATAACAAACCAGGACACCTCATAGCTGCTGTCCAGGGTGATTGTTTTGAAGTTCTTCAGTTTCCTCAAATCCCACAGTTTCAGGGTGCAGTCTTGGGCTCCTGGGAGGTGACAGAGACAAAGTGTGACTGACAGACAGACAGACACACGCACAAACACACAGAACTGGCGTGTATGAGCTGCAGACTCACCTGTAGCCAGGTAATATCCGTTCTCAGAGAAGGCGATGGTAGTGACAGGGCCAGAGTGACCAGGAAAGTTGGCCACGTTGGTGCGCTCCTTCAGGTCCCAAATCTTAATTTGGGAATCAGCCGTCCCCGTGCCAAAAATCAGGCCATCAGGGTGGAACTGCGCACAGGTCAGGGCTGGAGAACACACACACACACACACACACACACACACACACACACACAAACACGCACACACACAAAATGTGGGGTCATCCAACTGAAAGAATCACTGAAGCGGCTCAGGTTATGGCTTGGCACTTGAAAGAAGTATAAACACACTCACCACAGCCAGCAGCCTCATCAGTGACCTTTGTGAGGACCTGACCAGTGCGGATATCAGAGAAGGCCCAGTACTGAGAGGGGGGAAATACAGGCATCATTAGCATCAATAGCCTTACTGACAAATCACATCCAATGCAAGAAAGTAGGATACACACCAGCCTGTGTTTAAGTGCATGCGTGCATTTACGACCTGATCCTCAAGGGATTGGAGCAGGAACATTTCAAAAGTGTCGACTGTGGTCGCAGTGCGTTTACCTGATCCTCGGATGAACTGAGCAGGTAGTCTCCAGTAGCATGAAGAGACAGGCCGGTCACTCCAGCATCATGAGCCCTGACCACCTGCACACAGCTCCCTCCAGAGACTGACCAAACCCGAATAGTGCTGTCAGGAGAGGCTGAAAACACCACCGACTGGAGGGAGAAGGGAAAGACAGGTGATATTTTAACCCCAGGACAAAAAAAAAATTTAAAAAAAAAAAATAGGCGTGCAATGCACGGAATACCCCTCAGCCCGATGTCGAAGTTTTTGGAGACGCCCGCCCGCCCGCCAAACCGCACGAAGGATAGCAATACCCCGTCAGCCTTTAGGACTGAGGGGTAAAAATCAAACGAAAAAAAACGAACTCTAGAAGTTGCAAATAACAAATCCACACAGTTCACAGCAAAACCTATACTACTGTCGCCATTATAAACAAAACATAATGCGCAGAATACACAGACACAGCAAAACCTCTCTCCAGCAGTCGTGTGATGACGCAGAGCCTACAGTGTGTGGGCAGTAACTATGAGAGGTGCTGGAATGTGTGGGTCATACCTGTGAGGGGTGGTAGATGACGGAGGTGACCTTCTTGGTGTGGCCCTTTAGAGTGGCTACTATCTGCTCCTCCCTCTTATCGAACACCACCACATTCTTATCCGCTCCCCCTGTGTGCAGGTGCAGAGGGTGGTTAGCACAGACCAGTACCTTGCCTGCTCAGGTCTGGAAAACAACAGGAAACTGTAATTGACGCCAAACTCACCAGTGAGCACTTTGTCTGTGTCTGTAGGACACAAGTCCAGAGAGAGAATGCCGGGAATGCTGGCACTGTGTAGACCCTAAAAGAAAACGTGCAGTCAATGTGTGCCACCAAAGCACAAAACGCACAAAACACTTAGTGCTCAGGCAAATGCACGAACACACAATCATAATAACGCTGTATGAACTCAGAACACACACACATACACAGTATGAGCACACTAAACACAGACACTCACAGCATGGGAAGCCACTTGGCGGTATTTGCTGAGGTCCTCGGCTCTGACCAACTCTTCTGGTACAGTTTTCCCCCTCTAGAAAACCAGAGGGATAAACACTAAGACTACAAATCATCATCAACACACTTCACCAAAACTTAACTTTACTCCATACAGTCCTTGTAGACATTCAATCGTTCTGTCCATCCAATTCAACATGCCCTCATTTACATCACTCCGTTCTCTCCACAACCAAAGGGACGTACCTTCTTTCTCTCTGTGGTCAGAACAGTGGCCTTGTCTTGCAGCTGATGAGGGAAGGGTGATATTGAGAGAGGTTCAGCAAGTGGCATTGTTTGTAGTGATTTCATGTGGCAAGGGTAACTTAACAACAGAATGATAAAGTGTAACTAAACAGTACACCCCACAGCTCCCTGCTGAAGTGATGTGATCCATATAAATTAGTCAAGGTTTAAAAGTAGCTAAAGTTAAATGACATCCGTGACCTTAAGCGGCTCAGACTGCAGACATGAAGCAGATTTTCATCGCTGCTGCAGTCAAACCAAAAAGATGACGCTCCCAAAAAGTCAGTCTTTTATGGGTTCAGCGTCTACCCACCATAGACAGCCCAGCATTGAGTGGCTGCATGAGCACTACTATCTCTATGGTCACGGATGGGCGGAGCTCTCTTACCTTCTGGATGACCTCTGGGGTCATTCCCACCTGCTCGCTCACTTCCTTCAGCTCTCCAGCACCAGCCTACAAAGGAATGCAGACGACAGCTTGCTTACATCCAAAAAATAAATTTGACATCCATATTTCATCTAAAATAAGACACCAGAGGAGCCCTCCCAATCCAGAAACTCATTCCCTCATTAGGCAGTTCTTTGGCTGACAGCCATTTACACCAGTGACTCACCGCAGCAGGGGGCTGAGAGGCTGGAACAGTCTGAGGGGCAACGAGGCCGGCCTGTGGCTTCAGGGTGGCCAAAGCTACGGGGCAGGGGGGGAGCGAGAGAGAGCAGGCCAATCAGACCTATAAATACTAAACAATAAGCCAACCAGAACTCTGCATGCTGAATGATGGGCTAATCAAAACCTTACAAACAGAAATGTATACACCAACCAGGCCCATGTTCAAGATCGGGGGTCAAGTGAGAGACTGCAAGTTCTTGCCTCTCGAAAAATTAAACTACGTTTGGTCTTGTGTAGAGGAGCGAGAACAATGGCAAGCAGTCTGGCCTTACTTTTCAAGATGACGTGCACTTCTGCACAGCTTGTTGTCGATGGAATTTGATGTAAACCCTAGTATGCAGCCATGTTGGAAAACATGCAAGAACTTGCGTGTTGTTCAAAATATGGGAGTCTTCCCTTGCAAGGACTAGGCAGGAGACCCTTCAATCTTGAACATAGACCAAGACTCGGCATGACGAGCAAGAGACCAATCAAAACTCCGCATACAGAGCAATAGGCCAACCAGAACTTTGCATAGAGGAAAATGAGACAGGGGCTGAGTGCGAGAGAGGCAGAGAAAGTGTTTACCCTCGCGAGCAGCAGTGACCTCCTTGGTGAGGCGGGCGATGACTCTGCAGGCAGCATCGTGCTGGTACAGGGCATGAGACAGCTCTTGACGGGTCGTCTGCAGCTGCTGCCTCAGCGTGAAACTGTGCAGCATCACAGCATCCTGAGAGAGCGAGCAACATTAGCACCGCACTGAGAGAGAGAAAGTAAGCCAGATTGCATAGAGTGGTGTAAACCAATGACTCACCCATTCATCCTGCAGGGCTTTAAGGATTGCAGGAATGCTGGTGGCAGACGGGGCCTTAGGTCGGACAGGGTGAGAAACTGCGGGAGGAACAGAACCACATGGGAGACTCAAGGAGTCACATAAAAGGATCGTGACTGCAAAATCCTTTTTAGAACTTCTGTAGACTATACAAATTTACAGAGAGAGCAAGACAGAAAATCAAGAGGAAATTACACGTCCTCCACTGTGGTCAGATTACTCCGGACATAATCGACTGACGCCAAAGCTTAAACACAGAGCCATGCGCTCCCTCTCCTCACCTTTGATGTCGATGAGCTGTTCTTCAGACAGTGGCTGGCCGTTGATGGGGTCGGCTCCGTTTTCCGCAATGTACTTCTCTATGAGCCGCCGCTCAAACACTTGGTTCGACACCGGCGACAGACAGGGCCGCTCTGGTACTTCGTTCGAGACTGGAGGTGGGTGGGGAGGTTACCGGAGCATTAGCGCAGCAGTATATTTACATCATTGTACCTACGGATGCCAATGAACTATATATACACACGTGAGCAGCAGTTTTTCAACCCTAAACGGGTTGGGCTAATCTGCTGAAACATTCTGCTGAAAAACTACAACCATGTATACTTCCCTTAATAATTTACTTATTTCTTAATATATTGTGATGAAATTTTCACCAGTTAATCTTGAGATGTATATCTATCAATATCTAGTTGATTTAATGAAAAAAGAAGGATTAACGAATTTTCAGCAGATAAGCCCTACCCCCGCAAAACAGAGTATAAACCTGCTCCCAGACAAAGTGAGACTTTCGGATCCTCCGTAGTGCTACAATGGTCATCTCGCTGACCTTTTTGTAAAACTTATGGCTGATTAATCGAAAAAGGGGGCTCATTCCCCGGGATAAATGTGGGATTAATGGCCTTTCTCGGGAGCTGCAGTGTTCTTATTTTGACCATTACGTTACTGTGTTACACTATGTCCGATCAAAAATTTCTACCGAAGACACCTCCTTAGCTAATATACAGGCCGCAGCACGCCAACATAGTCGCGGTAACGTTATATTACATTCCGATTTTAACTACTTACTTGGTGGTCAATTCCACCGCGCACGCAATGGTCTATAAACATAAAGTGCGTCCTAAACTGATCACAAACATCACACGCCGCTATACTTCATCGCTGGGGCTCGGTGAGATGCATCGCAATCAAACGAGTAGCTAGATATCGAAACGTCGGACAGACAGCCCGATATCCGCGGTCGCAGGTAACAAGTTTGAACCTGATCTTGCTTAAGCTCGCCGACATTCATACGTGTCAAACATTGCAGCATTACAAATAAACGCATACGGCTTAATCAGACACTACTACGAATTTTAATAGAAACAGCTTTAGATAAGGTCCCTGATTCGCTTCTAGTATCACCAGCCAGCCATTCGCGATCCAGGTTTGAAGCTAATCTTAGCCTGCAACGAATTCTAGCATGCAAAGCCAATGAAAGTCAGCAACAAAAAGTGGTGGTCTAAAGTCAGCTGGCTACATCACTCAAATAAATGTCAACAAAATACCACAGCATAATAATTTCACATTTCATGAATTTAATTAATGCTACGCCAATCCTAGGCCAATTCATTTGAACTTACTTGCACAAACTAACGACATCTTCAATAAATCGCTGTTTGATCGGTCCAATTACGGCAGTGCCTAAAAGCCAAAATATTCGTCTGGGTAAAAAGTTGATTCGCTATTGAAGATCGTGAGTTGTATGCCTTTTTGAAGGGTTTATTTATTTTTTTCTGTTTTTCTTAGTTGTGCAGCAGGCTCGTACACGTTGTGTGACGAACATTACCGCGTTTCCCGCTGCACGATGGGATAGCACATATCCTCCAACTCCACCTCCTAACCTGTGGCTGCATTGGGACAGGGGGCGCTCTCTATCCAAAGAGCATTATAACCATTTATTTCTTGCTTTTTATTTTATTTATTTATTATTTTTATTTAATGTAGCAAAAGAAAGTATTTTAGTAGTGAGTATTAAGTATTAATAACCTATCATATGAAAATGATTTATATTATAAATTTATATTGTTGACATTTAATGAATTTAAGATGTTTCTGGATTATTTCACCCGATCCACTCAGACAAAACAGTCGACGAAGTTCGTTAGTTGGACCTCAGCTTCTAAAGAACTGCAGATTGATCGCATTTTGCTACTAGAAATCTACCACTAGATGAAAGCATTAACCCTCCTGTTCTGTTCATTTAGGCTAACACATAATGTTCCCGGTCACATGTGACCGGGAACATTGTACTTAATTAAAAATCCACAATAATACAAACCCAAAACCAGTGAAGTTGGCACGTTGTGTAAATCGTAAATAAAAACAGCATACAATGATTTGCAAATCCTTTTCAACCTATATTCAATTGAATACACTGCAAAGACAAGTTACTTAATGTTCGAACAGGTAAACTTTGTAATTTTTTGCAAATATTAGCTCATTTGGGATTTGATGCCTGCAACATGTTTCAAAAAAGCTGGCACAAGTGGCAAAAAAGACTGAGAGAGTTGAGGAATGCTCATCAAACACCTATTTGGAGCATCGGACTGTTGAACAACTTAAGCTGTACATCAAGCAAGAATGGGAAAGAGTTCCACCTGAAAAGCTTCAAAAATTGGTCTCCTCAGTTCCCAAACGTTTACTGAGTGTCGTTAAAAGGAAAGGTGATGTAACACAGTGGTAAAAAGGCCCCTGTGCCAACTTTTTTGCAATGTGTTGCTGCCTTTAAATTCTAAGTTAATGATTATTTGCAAAAAAAAAAAAAAGTTTCTCAGTTTGAACATTAAACATCTTGTCTTTGCAGTGCATTCAATTGAATACAAGTTGAAAAGGATTTGCAAATCATTGTTTTCTGTTTTTATCTACGATTTACATAACGTGCCAACTTCACTGGTTTTGGGTTTTGTACATATATTATCACCTAATGTTGTGTTAGATCTTTTTTATCAACTTCAGCTCTTGTGAACATTACAAGTTTTGAACTTCTATTTGTTATGTATGTGCTGTAGCCTAATTTACCTGAGGTCATACAACTCCTTTTTTAGGGAAAAAACTGTTGTGTTCCGGGGTTCTGGCCTTTGGCCAGAACATTATTGCTTATGGTTTTAACAGTTTCATGTTCCATAGTTCAAGATTTCATAGTTTCATAGTTCATGTTCATAGTTCAAGTCACAGTTTTAACAGTTTCTTGTTTCAGGATTTCACGTTCCATGTCCATGTTTTTACTTTTCCATGTTTTGTTTCATGCCAGGTCTGCCATGCCACTCCACCGCTTGTCTGCGTTCCGCCCCGTGCCTTCGTTGTTGCACATTTCAGAGCTATGGTTGGCTTTGGTATTTCCCTCTTCCTTCTGTGCTGTGCTGATTCGGGGCTCTCTAAGCTTAATTGGCAATTAACTGTTTTTAAGTTACTAACATTTACTAACACTCACTGGGTGGTGTAATTCTTAGATAGGCACATTACTAATATTACTAATTTAGACAGGGAGTTTATTGTCATGATTCCTGCTTTGCTATTTCAAGATCTTGCTGTGCTTTTCTGTTCTTAACATTCATGCTTGCTTCCAAACTGCATACTTAATTGGTACTTAAGCTGAGCACGCTCATTCTCTTAATGAGCAGGTCATGTCATCCAATCTCAGTCCATGTCTTGATCTTGCCATGCCTCTTGTTTCTCTCTCTCCAGGTGTTACCCCTTGTGTCATGATTACCAAGCCTTTATCTGGATGCGGTGGAAGTTGGCTGGCAGACAGTGTCTCAAGTTTGTTTCTAGTCGCGGCTCGTTTAGCCAAGTTCTTGTCAAGTTCCCTAGTCTTGTCCTAGCCCTTTGTCTTGTGTGTGTGTGTATATATATATATATATATATAGTCTGGTTATTTATTTTTCTTGTTCTTCTTGCCTGGAGTTTCCAGTGCCTTTTGTTTTTTGCCATTTTGCATTTTTGTTTATAGCTCTGAGTAGCATACCTTAGTTTGTTTTTGCAACCCTTTGGGCCAAGTTTTTTGTTGGCCCTCGTGCCTGTTTTGTTTTGGTTTAAATAAAATCCTCATTTCCTTTTCCCGCATCTGGTGTCACTGATTCCATATCAGTAGACACTGTCTCCCTGACACCAGCGAGATGGAGTGCAGGATCGCCCAGCGAGAGGCTGAGCTGCTGCATCAACGGCAGCAGATCCAGGAGCTGACAGCTGCGCTGGCCACACTGAAGGCCAGCCTTCCCCGGGCAAGTCCCAGCCAGGGTCCCATCATGCCAGCTGTCCAGCCCCGTGCTCCTGCAGCACACCAGCCACCCATCACCCCTGTGCGCCAGCCCGGCGCAGAAGCACCTCAGCTGCAGCCAGCTGTCCACCCTGGTCCTGAGCCCTGCCTTCCACCGCCCGAAAGGTACGGTGGAGAACCAGGGTTCTGCAGGGCTTTTCTCACCTCCTGTGAGATGTGTTTCGCTCTGCAGCCCTCCACCTTCGCCTCAGAGCCGGCCCGAGTCGCCTTCGTCCTCTCCCAGCTGACGGGGCGGGCTCGCTTGTGGGGAACTGCCGCATGGCAGGCTCGGCAGCCCTGCACTACCACCTACCAGGCCTTGGCGGAGGAGCTACTGCGTGTCTTTGACCGCTCCAAGCAGGGGAGAGCCGCAGGACGGGAGCTGCTGAGGATGAGGCAGGGGAGGAGATCGGTGGCGGACTACGCCATCGATTTTCAGACGGTGGCAGCCACGTCGGGCTGGAGCAGGGAGGCGCTGTGTGACGTGTTCCTCCAGGGGCTGTCCGAACCAGTCAAAGACCGACTGCTCTTCTGTGAGATCCCTGAGTCTCCAGAGGCCCTTATAGACCTGGCCCTGCGTATTGACAGCCGCCTGGAGGAGAGGGCGCTCACCCTTAGCCCTGGCCGACGTTCTGCCCCCGCTGGTCAGATCCAACCCCTGGGTCCCAGTCGTGCGTCGCCTCAGGACCAGCCGAGGAGAAGCACCACCACACCCCCTCCTGGGGAGGCATCTCCCATGGAGATCGGGAGGTCCCGGCTCACCCAGGAGGAGCGCCAACGGAGAAGGAGGTCGGGGGCGTGTTTTTACTGCGGCCAGCAGGGTCATGCGGTGCGAGGCTGTCTGTCAAAACAGCGCCCCCTAGCGTCTGGAGGAGTACTGGTGGGTGCTTCATCCAAGGAGACCTCCTCCTACCGCCGGACCTGCGTTCCGGTGACCCTGACCTGGGAGGGCCGCTCCCGCAAGACCACCGCCCTCATTGACTCGGGGGCTGAGGAAAACTTTATCGACGCCAGAGCTGCCGCTGAGTGGGGGGTTCCCCTATGCCATCTTCCCAGCCCATTGTCCATCTCAGGGCTGGGTGGGCAACCCCTAGCTAAGGTGTCCTTTCGGACCGTTCCCATCCAGCTGCTGGCGTCCGGTAACCACCGCGAGCAGATCCGGCTGTTTGTGACCGAGACACCTCGCTCCCCTATTGTCCTGGGTCATCCCTGGTTGGCGCTACACGGGCCGGTGATCGACTGGGCCCGCCATGAGGTGCGGGAGTGGAGTGCCTCCTGTTCAGCCAGCTGCCTCCTCGACTCCCGACCTTCTTGCTCTTTGGGTGGACCAGCTCCCGAGGGGAGGCCAGACGTCTCCAGAGTGCCCCCCGAATACCACGACCTAGCAACAGTCTTTAGCAAGTCCCGTGCGGTGTCCCTGCCCCCGCACCGTCCGTATGACTGTGCTATTGACCTCCAGCCTGGCACAGCGCCTCCTAGGGGTCGTGTCTTTGCCTTGTCTGAGCCAGAGAGGGGGGCCATGGACAAGTACATCCGGGAGTCCATTGCAGCTGGCATCATCCGTCCATCCTCCTCTCCCGCGGGGGCAGGCTTCTTCTTCGTCAAGAAGGATGGCTCCCTGCGCCCCTGCATCGATTACCGAGGGCTCAATAAGATCACGGTCAGGAACCGCTACCCGCTTCCACTGATGTCCTCGGCGTTTGATGTTATCCAGGGGGCGGCCATCTTCATCAAGCTGGACCTGCGGAATGCCTACCACCTCTTGCGCATCAGGGAGGGCGACGAATGGAAGACCGCTTTCAACACCCCTAGCGGCCACTGGGAGTACCTAGTGGTTCCATTCGGCCTGACCAATGCGCCCGCAGTGTTCCAGAACTTGGTGAATGATGTGCTTGGAGACATGATCGGGAGGTTCGTCTACGTCTACCTTGACGACATCCTGATCTTCTCCCGGGACAAGACGGAGCACACTAACCATGTTCGCCAGGTGCTCCGCCGCCTCCTCGAAAACCGCCTCTTCGTCAAGGCTGAAAAGTGCGAGTTCAGCACCACCACTACCTCCTTCCTGGGGCACGTCATCTCCCCTAACCACCTGGGCATGGACGAGGAGAAGGTCAAGGCTGTGGTGGACTGGCCCGCACCCAAGGACCGCAAGGCCCTACAGAGCTTCCTAGGATTCGCAAATTTCTATAGGCGATTCGTCAGGAACTATAGCACCGTGGCAGCTCCCCTGACGGCCCTTACCTCCATCAAGGTGCCATTCCGTTGGACTCCGCAAGCCGAGGTGACCTTCTGTGAGCTGAAGAGGCGCTTCACCACCGCGCCCATCCTCACCACCCCCGACCCCGCCAAGCAGTTCATTGTGGAGGTGGATGCCTCCAATGTCGGGGTTGGTGCGGTACTATCCCAAAGATCCAGCAATGATCAGAAGGTACACCCGTGCGCGTTCTACTCCCACCGACTGACGCCTGCGGAGTCCAACTACGACGTCGGGAACCGGGAGCTGCTGGCGGTGAAGCTGGCCCTGGAGGAGTGGAGGCACTGGCTTGAGGGGGCAAGGGTTCCGTTCCTGGTCTGGACGGACCATAAGAACCTAGAGTACCTCCGTTCAGCCAAGAGGTTGACACCCAGACAAGCCAGATGGGCCCTCTTTTTCGACCGGTTCAACTTCTCCCTGGCCTACAGGCCAGGGTCCAAGAATACCAAGGCTGACGCGCTCTCCAGGCGTTTCGACGCTTCCTCATCCAAGGGAGAGCCCAGCTCCATCCTGCCAAGGACCTGCTTCGTCAACAATGTGTGCCTCCGGATTGAGGAGCTGGTCCGCAACGCCCAGAACGGCGCAGCTACGCCCAGTGCCTGCCCTGCCAACTGCCTGTACGTCCCTGCAGCTGCCCGATCTGACGTTCTCCAGTGGGGCCACTCCTCCAACCTGTCATGCCATCCTGGGGTCGGCCGGACCCTGCGGTTCATTCAGCGCCGTTTTTGGTGGCCCAAGATGGCAGCAGAGGTCCGGGGGTTCGTTTCTGCCTGCTCAGTCTGTTCCCGCGCCAAGTCCTCCCACGCACCTCCCTCTGGTCTGCTCCAACCACTGCCCATTCCTCACCGTCCCTGGTCCCACATAGCTCTGGACTTTGTCACTGGCCTGCCCGTCTCCCATGGAAACACCACTGTCCTCACCATTGACCGGTTCTCCAAGTCCGCCCACTTTGTGCCCCTTCCCAAGCTCCCCTCCGCTAAAACCACAGCTGACCTACTAATCCAGCATGTTGTCCGTCCCCATGGCATTCCTGTGGATATAGTGTCAGATCGTGGTCCCCAATTCACCTCCCACTTCTGGAAAGCATTCTGCACATCCCTTGGCACCTCCTTCAGCCTCAGTTCAGGTTACCATCCACAGACCAATGGACAGACTGAGCGGGCCAACCAAACCCTGGAGACGGTCCTCCGGTGCGTGTGCTCGACCAACCCAAGATCCTGGTCTACCATGCTACCCTGGGTCGAGTACGCCGTAAACTCCCACGCCGCCTCTGCCTCCGGCCTCTCCCCCTTCGAGTGCTGTATGGGCTACCAGCCTCCATTGTTCCCCAGCCAGGAGGAGGAGGTCGGGGTGCCTTCAGCCGGGGCATTCATCCGGCGGTGTCGCCGTGTGTGGCTGTCTGCTCGCCGCGCCTTGGTTCGGGCGGGTAAGACGATGAAGACCACGGCAGACAAGCGTCGGCGCCCAGCCCCTCACTATCGGGTCGGCCAGAAGGTCTGGTTAGCGGCGCAGGACATCCCACTCCGGGTGGAAAGCCGCAAGCTGGCTCCTCGCTTCCTGGGTCCTTTCCCCATCCAGAGGATCATCAGCCCCACGGCTGTCCGGCTCAAGCTCCCATCCACCATGCGACGGCTCCACCCGGTGTTCCACGTCTCACGCCTGAGGCCTGTTGCCACCTCCCCCCTCATGCCCCCACCTGAGCCTCCGCCTCCTCCTCGGCTCATCGACGGAGGGGAGGCCTACACAGTCAAAGCTCTGTTGGATTGCCGTCGGAGGGGCCGGGGCCTCCAGTACCTCGTGGATTGGGAGGGGTACGGCCCAGAGGAGCGTTCCTGGGTCCCGGCCAGGCATATTCTGGACAAAGCTCTCATCCGTGACTACCACCAGTCACACCCCTAGCCATAGCCCATAGCCATAGTCCCAAGCCATTGCCATAGTCCCAAGCCATAGCCTCAAGCCAAGCCATAGCCATAGTCCCAAGCTCATTGCCATAGCCTAAGCCTTAGCCCCAGCTTGCTGGAGACCTAGTAATCTTGTTTGTTTAGTGTTTCTTGTTGTCCTGTTTCTTGGTTAGGTGTTTTGTGTCTTAGGGTTTTTGTCCATAGTATTTACTTGGTTATTAGTCTTGTGGGATTTGTATTTAGTTTTGTGCGGCTTCATGTATTTTAGTTATTGGTGTTTTTTGTCAGCGTCAGGTGCCGCTTTTGTAAGGGGGGGGTACTGTTGTGTTCCGGGGTTCTGGCCTTTGGCCAGAACATTATTGCTTATGGTTTTAACAGTTTCATGTTCCATAGTTCAAGATTTCATAGTTTCATAGTTCATGTTCATAGTTCAAGTCACAGTTTTAACAGTTTCTTGTTTCAGGATTTCACGTTCCATGTCCATGTTTTTACTTTTCCATGTTTTGTTTCATGCCAGGTCTGCCATGCCACTCCACCGCTTGTCTGCGTTCCGCCCCGTGCCTTCGTTGTTGCACATTTCAGAGCTATGGTTGGCTTTGGTATTTCCCTCTTCCTTCTGTGCTGTGCTGATTCGGGGCTCTCTAAGCTTAATTGGCAATTAACTGTTTTTAAGTTACTAACATTTACTAACACTCACTGGGTGGTGTAATTCTTAGATAGGCACATTACTAATATTACTAATTTAGACAGGGAGTTTATTGTCATGATTCCTGCTTTGCTATTTCAAGATCTTGCTGTGCTTTTCTGTTCTTAACATTCATGCTTGCTTCCAAACTGCATACTTAATTGGTACTTAAGCTGAGCACGCTCATTCTCTTAATGAGCAGGTCATGTCATCCAATCTCAGTCCATGTCTTGATCTTGCCATGCCTCTTGTTTCTCTCTCTCCAGGTGTTACCCCTTGTGTCATGATTACCAAGCCTTTATCTGGATGCGGTGGAAGTTGGCTGGCAGACAGTGTCTCAAGTTTGTTTCTAGTCGCGGCTCGTTTAGCCAAGTTCTTGTCAAGTTCCCTAGTCTTGTCCTAGCCCTTTGTCTTGTGTGTGTGTGTATATATATATATATATATATATATATATAGTCTGGTTATTTATTTTTCTTGTTCTTCTTGCCTGGAGTTTCCAGTGCCTTTTGTTTTTTGCCATTTTGCATTTTTGTTTATAGCTCTGAGTAGCATACCTTAGTTTGTTTTTGCAACCCTTTGGGCCAAGTTTTTTGTTGGCCCTCGTGCCTGTTTTGTTTTGGTTTAAATAAAATCCTCATTTCCTTTTCCCGCATCTGGTGTCACTGATTCCATATCAAAAAACATTATATAGATATTATTTTGACTATACCAAATACTTAGTTGAAACATATTGCAGTATTATCACAGAGTACTTCATTTCAATGTTTACCAAGGACACTGTTTTGAAGCCATTTCAATTTTCTAAATAGTGGCACAAAATAACAGCTTTTGTGTTCCCGGTCAAAACTGACCAGTATGATTTATTTAGTAAAACAAAAGCCCAAATCTACACAGGAAAACTTAACCATGTTATAAGAGTAATGTCTGGACCTTAGACATTAACAACTATTTCCTCATGCATCCCTTAAAACAAACAACAGGTAGCACCAAAGTGTTATTCCAGTGTTCCTTAGTGTTGCATCATAATTCATCTTTGCTCTTCACCTCCTTAGCTCTACAACTGTTTCCATTCTTTTTGAAGATCAACAATAACACTACTGATAACAAACAAAATCTTCACAATATGTCAATCATAACAACAAGACTAATTGTGGCCTTGCCCATTCATTTGTAATAACCGGTCATTTACACAACGGGTGTATACAAGTTCAATAAAGCACACAAAATGTAATAAAAATTCTCCAAATTTATTTTATGTGCTCAGATGCCATGTGTGAATAAAGTCATGGAACCTTCTGACAAACAGATGAAATTAACTGAATTTTTTTGGAGAGAAAACTTGTAAATCGGTCAGATTTGACCGAACACAACAGGAGGGTTAACAAATATATCTGGGTTAGTTGTGAGTTCTTTGTCTTATCATGGAGTGGTCCCCAAATTCCCCTCGTGATCTGAAGATGCCTTAGTTCCTCTCTTAAGGTTAGCTGCATGTGACAGGTGTTCGTTTTACTTTCGAAGTATAACTTTGCCTGACTTAGGACATGTTTTTCCTCAAGTCCATAATTCCACAGCTCCATTTCTTTTGTATTTTTATTTCCCACACGAATTATCTCTGAAATTGTTGTTTATACGCATGTTGCCAGATTTTAGCAAGCCAGCGAGCCAATAAACCCCTTTCTATTCTTTTGTATGATTAAAAAAATTCAAGTGAAGACATCCAAGCGACGGAGTCTGAAGTCGGATACGAAAAAATATTATGGTTGACTCTAATATATGAGGGTGGTCACATGTCTGGGGCTCTGTAGAGGGGGTGTGCCCTACCTCCTTCACCCATTTTTTTCTATTCTCATCCATGCATTTGCAGTGCGGTGTAACGGTGTCCCCTCGAGAAACGAGCGTACTTACGAATTATTGCTCCTTTATCTGCTGATGTTACAGGCGGTGAGTCGCATGGAGTCGCTCGTGAACTAGCAATTAACGTTTGTCTAAAAGTCGCCAAACCTCTATTTCACATCGTATCTAACCTAGACTAACCAGTCTGGTCAGCCGATGCATTGTGAATTTCTTTTCGGGGTTATAGTCGATACCCACTCGTGTTTTGTTAGTCGAATAATTGTATGGCTGTAGCTAATACTATAAAATGTGCTCAGTGCGTTGATATTTGTGCGTCTGATGAATGATAATCGTGCAGTAGTACCCATTGTGTTGTCCTGTTGACGATTTGTCGCCCCGGTGCGGGAACGCCCTTTAGAGAAATGGGGCTGAATTATTGTCTCTGACGTAAGTCTTGCCTTAAAATAATTGTATGACCGGGCTGACACAATACATTCCATCGTGTACTCAACACTGAAATAGAACAGTGACTGACAATATGCATTACTTTCTGGTTGCAATGGAAGAAATGTATCAATTTTATTTTCTATGCTTTGTACTTTGGAAATATCTATTGCTCAAAAGTACTTGTACAACCACCGCTAGTTTACTAACCAGCTATGCCTGCCTCAGTTTCTCGCAAATTCGTCTTCTCTGGATGTATTTTCGAAACTACTCGGTCGCTACGTCTAAATATCCCAGATCTGGTCAAACTAATGCCAGATCCAAAGCAGTGTATTGGCAAAGTTTGGAGGCGATCGGAGCAATGCTGAGCGTTGCAATTTCGGACAGAGGCGCCACAGTTGCATTTCAAACCGCACGCATCTGTTGTATGACCTTTTACAAAATAGGCTCACTTCACAAGACTAAACAAGCACAGTTCCTCCAGAAATGTTGTATTTTGCGTACTTGCATTATGCATCTTGGCCTGCTGAACCAAAATGTAGAGATTAATCTGTCAGTTCACATGGTTCTTGCCCCATATTGATCGCTTTTGGAGAATTTAATGTTACCTGCTCGACAACAGATCAGATGGCTGAACTGAAAGCTCAAGGAGGTTGTAACATATGCAATATCCGTGTCCAGCTGCTGCTCTTGCTGAAGATTTCCGACTAAAGCATCCACATTCATAACTTCGTTATGTCTTTTTCTTCCCTGACCATATGTTTGATGCCCTGATTTCTCTTTTTGTACATCCCATAGATAATGCTGCTGTGGTTATTGCTCAGTTCAGCTTTCTGTGCTGGTAAGCTTTTTTTTGTTTACTTTGAAAGTGCGAGGTATTATACAGAAACTGTGGCTGGGACTGCATATTTGATTTGTGTAATCACCCCTCTTTGTTCTGCGCTAAATCATTCCTCAGTGAGCTGTATTGTCTGCACTGATCGTATTGTGACTACTGGGGGCTTGAACCAGCCATCTTGAGTGATAAGGCTACAGACCTCCCTCTCTGCATCGTATTTTCTTGTAATCTGTCTTCTCTGTACACTGCATTTACCCTCAATCTGTCCGTGCTTTCTACACTGTGTTTACCTTTTAATCTATCCCCCATGTCTGTTCTCCACTTACCAACAAACTTTCTTCCACTGTACTGTAATTTGGTACAAATGCTCCTCCTACTCTGACCTGTACTTACCTGGAGTCTCTCTCTCTCTGTACTTTCGTGACTTACAAACTGTCTCTGTACTGTACTTACCAAAAAATCCTTCTCTTTACTGTATGTAACTACACACTCCCTCTCTAAACTGTACTTAACCTACTAATTCTCTCTGTACTATACATGCCTAGAAACCCCCTCTCTGTACTGTACTTGCCTGCAAAATCCCTCTGTGTACTGTACTTACCTATAAACCCCTTTCTGTACTGTATGTAACTGCAAACTCCATCTTTAAACTGTACTTACATACTAACTCAATCAACGCTATACATACCTGCAAACTCCCTCTCTGTACTGTACTTGCCAACAGACTCTCTCTGTACTGTGCATTCCTGCAAACTCCCTCTCTGTACTGTGCTCTTACCTACAAAATCCCTCTCTGTGCTGTACTTTATTACAAACTCTCTCTGTAATTTGCATACCGACAAACTCCCTCTGTGTACTGCACTTACGTACAGACCCTCTCCCTGTACTGTATATACCTGCAAATCCCCTCTCTGTACTTTACACACCTACAAAACCCCTCTCTGTTCTGTACTTTCCTACAAACTCTCTCTCTGTACTGAACTCACCTACAAACCCGCTTTCTGTCTGTACTGTACATAACTACAATGTCCCTCTCTGCCCTGTACTTACTTACAGACTCTGTACTGTACTCACCTACAAACTCCCCGTCTGTATTATACTTACCTCAAATTCCCTTTCTGTATTGTACTTACCTACAAACTCACTCCCTGTACAGTACTTAATCTGCAGGCACTCTCTTTGTACTGTTCTTACCTGCAAACTCTCTCTCTGTACTGTTCTTACTTGTAAATTGCTCCCTTTTGGCTCTCAAGATGGCTTCAGGGTTGAGAACCGGACGCAGCTGGCATATGGGCGGGACCTGGTCATCCCTTTTTCGCCGAGAACTGTGGTGATGTACTTCACTCCTGCAGCCTCACATTTTGGCCCTGTGATGGTGTGGAACGCTCAGAATCCGGCTGCGAGCGAGTGGAGGCGGGGCCAGTTTGATGGATGGCGCTGGCTGCTGCGGGGAGTGACCTATGAGGATGAGGGAAAGTACACACAGCACGACAGCACCAATCACATCCTGTCCTCCGTCATCCTTACCGTCAGAGGTGGGGGAGCCACATGGAATGCCAGGAACAGGGGGCCCATTACAGTGGGGTTCATCTGAACCCCAAAAAGGGTGCAGGTTTCTGTTTTAGCTCAGCAAGAATACAATTGAATGCACCTTTGGGCATCTTTATTGGAGATCATGATTAGTTTGACAAGTTTACAGAGCTGGTTTGAATTTAAGTCCTGCGCCCACACCAGCCCCTTTCAGATAACATTGGACTTCCTTAAATTTAACCCCTGAATTTTTTTCAGATTTTCATTTAGATGAGATGGATTGTCCAGAGGACAGAAACTAAAAATCCTCCTGTGCCTTTCTTTTTCTGATGAAACAACCAGCCAGTTTCACTTATTATCGCTAGCTTCCTACTGGAATTTGTGATAATTGACAAATCCCCCTCTCCTTCTCCCTCTCACTCTATTTCTTCTGTTCCTTTCCCTTCTCTCCCTCCTCTGTCTCTTCCTCCCTGAATTTCCTCTAATCTCAGAGGAGCGTCACTATGTAGACCGTCGTGTGAATGACTCCATGACAATCTCTCTGCGAGTTCCGCTGGCTGACGCCGGCTTGGTTTTCCTCCCTGAGGGCGGGAATCAGTCCGTCCTGCTAGTGCATTTTGGGAAACTGGCCGATGGAGCCTACCAGCACCGGCTGCAGCTGGGCCTAACAAGGATCGTCCTGGAGAGCCTGAGCGAGCAGGACAGCGGGCTGTACGAACTCCGAGATCAACACCTGCACCTGGTGTCCACCACACGGCTTCGTGTAGGCGGTGAGAGACCGTCATCTCATTGTGTAAACAAACTTTCATAACGATGAAGCATCATTACCAACTAGAGAAAATGCAGTTCCAGAGGAATATGCGGGAGCTAGCTGAACAGCTGGAATTGAGATAAACACGCCATGGCTTGCAATGGGCATTTGGACAGTGCTCATATAGGCTGCATGACGTAAACACCCAGGAACATTTTTAAGTTTGAGAAGTTTCTTGCAATAACTATGAAACAGTAGAACGAGTTGAACATTTGCTGAAGTTAAGCCTTTCTCTCAGACAGCAATCATAAAGAAGGGAAATATCTGTAAAAAGTGTGATTGGCGTCTAAGGTGTCAGAAAGTTGAACGAAAGTGTACATGTCCTCGATAAGATAATCATTATTACAGTTTGAATAAAGTTACTGGCCGAACGTATGCGAAAGTAGTCGAGTGCTGTGAAATCAAACAATTGCGCAAACAAGCACAATTAACAATATTCTTCTAACAAACTACATAGTATCGTCACTAACACTCTCATCACTACCAACACATATAACAAACACACATTATTATCAACAAGAGAATATATTGTGAATCACTGGCAAGTTGCAGTGTCAGAAGGGCCTGGTTACGCGTTACCAAAAATGAACAAAAGGACTCCTGGGAAAATTGGGGTCTCCTTTGTGCAAAAGACTGATTATGGAACTCAGAAAGCCACTTTAAATGCTTTTTAGTGAGTTTTAATCCTGTTGTCCTGCCTTTTTTTTTGACCTGAGATGCACAGTATGTGGGGTATGTTTTTGTTTAAAGCTGTATATTTATGGTGTTGTTGACACGTCCCCAGAATCTGACTCATCAGGGAACCCCTACCTGGGGCTTCTGGCCCTGTTAGGTGTGGGGGGAGGCATCTTCTGTTGTGTGAGAAAGAGCAAGTGTTGCCAGAGGAAGAAGCCACCCGTACAGGAAGACCCCCAGACACCTGATCCACCAAATGGAGAGGACCAGGTGTGTGTTGCGCTTTTGTGTATGTGTGTGAGCGTGCATGTGTGTGTGTGAGTGCATGCATTGCGCGTATGAGCAGTTGTGTGCGCCTACATGCGTGTGTGTGTGTGTGTGCATGCATATATTTTTATGTCTTTGGCTGTGTTTGCCTGTAATTGTTTGTGAGTATGCATGGTGTAGGACTGGGTGGACGAGAGTGCTTGTCTATGTGTACATATGTAAAAATTCTGCAGTCTGTGTGCACATAGTGTGTCTCTGTGTCTTGTTGGTTTAGAGTGCGTATTGTGGACTGATGTTCCTGAGGTCTCTGTGTAATGTGTTTGTGCTGTAGTGGTGCTCTCTTTCTCTCTCTGCCTCTCTCATTTTCTTTCTCTCTCTCCCTCTCTCTCTCACTCACTCTTTCAGGTTTTCTACCATGCACCACCCAATGATCCCAGTCAACAGAACTGGACCGGACCAGCCGGTCCGCCACCAAACTGGACCGGACCAGCTGGGCCTCCACCAAACTGGATCGGACCAGCTGGACCGCCACCAAACTGGATAGGACCTTCTGGGCCACCTCCAAATTGGAACGGACCAGGTGGTCCACCTGCAAACTGGACTCCACAACCACAGCCATACTATGACCCGAATCCTCAAAATATGGTGAGCTCAAATATAAATAGGACTGTGGTTTCAGTGTGTGCCTCTGTGCTTTTGTGTCCAAGCATTCTGCTACAAATAAGTTTCACTCTCAACCATGTTGAAAAAGATCATGTTTTTCAAACTTTTTTGAAGCAGCAGCATGTAGCTGCAATCCACCACGTTTTTGTGTAGCATCACCCTGTGTTCATCAGTAAGTCAGGATGTTTCTGTATTCCTAGTGAGCCTGACTGGCCTTTTTGTGTCTGAGGTGCAAAGAAACTGTGGTGACCATAACGGTGCTGACAGGAGATTATGAATTCAGCATTTTGGATGTCTGAAAATAACCTTGGGATTGCTAGAAGAGATTCGGCCTCACTAGTCAGGCAAAAATACCTTTGAGTTGTAGCTGTCAAGGGGTCGAACTTGCTAGAATTTTCAGAATCTTTAGACATCAGCTACTACTCCTTTGTGCCAACACAAGGTAAAAAAACTAAACTGCTGCCATTTTATCATTTTCAGCCCAACATGTACCCACCACCCCAGCCACAGTGGAACCCGGCCTGTCAGACTGCGGTGAGCTAACTGACTCTACCCAGTGTCCTCTCTCCATACCTCTTTTTTGTCCAATGATCCCTCTCTGACTTTCTCTGTCCCTGTCTTTCTTTCTGACTCCCTCCCTCAGCCTTGTCACAGATGTAGGTTGTAATCTCTCTCATTCATACTACAGTTTATGATTTTATTTTCAGATTTTCAGTTGAAAGTTTTCACTGAGGAGCAGATTAGATGCTTGAGTTTGTTAATTAGCGGCTGACCGTACTGTATCTCTCTCTCACTGCTGTGTGCATGTGAATGCGTGTGCGCGTGCTTGCGTCCATGCATGCATGCTCGTGTGCGGAAATGGTGTGCATGCGTGCGTGCGTGCGTGCGTGTGTGTGTGTGTGTGTGTGGTGTGTGTATGTGCGGGTATGGTGTGGGGGTGTGTGTGTGTGTGCGCGCGAACGCGTGTGGGTATGGTGTGCACCTGTGTGGGTGGGTATGGTTTGTGTGTGTCTGCGCGTGCATGCTTGTGTGTGTGTATGGCCGCATGTATGTGGGTACGGTGTGTTGGTATCAGGGCTACACCCCTGTGATGTACAGCTCACCACCAGCTGATCCAGGGCCTGTAAAGGAGGATGAGAAAGAGCCCACAGCCACTGACAGCCTGACTGAAGCCAGCACTGAGGTTAGTCTTTCACTCACACATATGCCCACACACAAACACACGCCCAAACCCTAAAATTAGGCCTAATCTTGAACCCTCTCCTTATCCTTCACCATAATCTTGACCCCAACTTACACACCCCCGAAAATAACTCAATTTCTCACCTTAAATTAACACATAAACTGAACTTGAAACCTAATTCTAATGCCTAACTTTTAAACAAGAGGCTGATTGGGCTTTTTTCTTTTTCCTGGTTTCACATCGTAACTATTAATTTTATTTAGGCAGCACTGTAGAGTAAACCTAACCATAACCCTAACTTTGACTAATAGAGTACCAAAGAGGCGAGGTCACGTTTCCATAGTCGCAATTTTCCTGGATCTGAACAGTCATCATTTTAGCTTTAGACTTACAGGAGCCATTTCAAACAAATGTTAGCTAGCTAAGCTTAAACATAGTATATTCCGTGGAGAGTGTATGTTCATTCATCTTTCACGATCTGATGAACAAAAGGCCACAATGAAACGCAGAATTACCGAAAACAGAGTTATTTTTTACATTAATTATTCAAATTTCCATCCTTATAATCTCGCACTGAAGCGTAACATTTGACCTCTATCAGCACGTCTTGCTGTGTTTCACGTGAATAGCTAGGTATCTTATCAAGGATGTCAAGACTTTCTCACTTATACTTGATTTTTGGGAAAGTGATAAAGTCAGTATGAATTTTTTGTTTGATTGTTTCACTCCGGAACAAAACACCAATCCATTTACCCAACCCTATCACCACTATTTGAAAAGTTTGTTTAGATCCAGAGAAACTGCCACCATAGAAACCTGACGTCACAATTCGGCGTCACACTGCGGTACTGAATCAGCAAGTCCTTCGTTATCCCATGAGGACCAAAAATGTCCTCGCAGCCTCAAATGTCCTTACAGCATCTGTGGTTTTTCATCAGTTTGTTCTCACAAATATAGCTAGGCAAGCCCACACAAACACACACATTAACGCAGTCTTTCGCTCCCAGGAATCAGGTCAGAACCAGAAGCCGGCATCTCCCTCCCTCCCACTGAGCTCGGACACTCTGCTCTCATCGGACCAGGGAGTCCAGTTCCAGATCAGCAAGCCAAAAGAGTCCAGTACCCACAATCCCCCGGAAAGCAGTACCTCAGAAACTGAAAACTTCCTGGAGAGGAAAGAGAACTTCCTGTAGACATCACATCACTTGACATGGGTCTTTTTGGCTCGCTCAGTCCCTTATTTTTCACCTCCTTTCTCCACCCTAATTGCCCTTAGATCTACCTCTCTAAATCTTCCTAGCATCTGCCATGTCTGTTACTGACATTGTTTCAAAATGGCAAAAGAGCGAGGGGTTTCACTTCATCTTATTTCGGTTTTGGTGATGACCCACCTCTACTTCCTTTTCTGGAAAGGAAGGGTATGAAATATAAGTGACTGGATTGAGCCTACAGCCCAGAGGTTTTTGTCTACTTCCTGTTTCCTGGCGATCCAGATTTACTAACCTGACTCGGACATTTTCTCCCCTCTTAACCGACATGAACCCTCCCAGTGAAACTCTGTAACCTTTTACAAAAATTCCTGCATCATTACTCTGAATTTTGGAGAAGTTTCATTTTCAGTATCATTCAGAACAATTCTCTCATATGACTGAGAGTGTATATTTATGATATTGAAAATCCTTAAATGCAAAATATTATTAGCTCTAAACAATCTAAAATATGAACATTTGCTCTGAATTCTAATGAGTGCCCAGATGGCCATTACGAGGCACTTGAGAAATGTACTATGCCAACCCAGATCGACTGAATCCCTCCCATATCCTGGAGCAGCATAAAGCCAACTGTGTACTGCTTTAAGGCTGCTAGCCACAGTGGGCACTGGCACGACTTGATTTGATTCAATACTGTGGTGGTCAAGTCTGCATCCTATTCGTGTTATTTTCGGTCTCAAGCAGACCTGCTGCACCTTCAAGCTGCGTGAGTGCCCTGCTCTCCTGCAGCCTTTGTAGACCTCCCCACCTCTCTGTACCTCATGTTGCGTCTTTTGTGTTAAGCTCATTGCCCGCCAGTCTGAGCGGAGCTCATTATCAGAGATGACGCCCACTGAGAATAGTCTCTTTTTCCAAGGGGGGAGAATGACAGGCTGTGAATGAATTAGAAATCAAGGATTTTAATGGGAGTTTTTTTGCCTTAGGGGTTTAGAAATCTTTGTTTTGGACACCCCAACAATATAAGCGCTTGAAAAATAGCATAATGTTGGACCTGTAATGGCACCATATGCAGGATTTGTTTGACCTCGCTGTGCTCCTGAATTAACAACTAAAGAACTCCTCCTCCATCCTCACTCACCTGTTTTTAGGTTTTGGATCAGTTTTACTTTTATATATTTCTTCGTGAATGTCTGTCGCTGCTGGGTCAGCTTACTCTGCAAAGGGAAGAGTGATCTCCGCTGGCCTCGGATGGAAACCATCTGTGCCATTGGCGTCTGAGGCTAGCAGCCTCTTGAGAGCAGCATCTGATTGGCTCTGTGGTCAGGGTTGGCATTACTCATTGTTCAGCACTTCCTACTAGTCATTTGGTAAATATAACCAGTAAGGGCATCAGCTTGGGCAGAACGTGGTTATTTTGCTATATTAATTGAAATCATTCCATTAAATTGTGCATTATATGCAGCAAATCAGTGGGTCTGTAAAACCAGTCAGCAATACTTCAGTAAAGGGGAGGTTTGTTGGCGAGTAAGGTATTCGGGAAGGTAATCTTGGATCTGAATTTTTGCTGGAATTAAGTTTTAATGGTTGGGCAGCATAGGAATAGGATGGGTTGATTGTTTTTAATGTAGTGCTGTACATTAATAATGTTCTGTGACTCGTAGTGTAATGATAAAGATAGTCTGGCAGCCTTTTCTATATTACCCCATTGGTCATCAATCACAATAAAAGAACGAAAGACTAAGTATATGAAGCTTTCACCCATCAGGACAGATCAAGCAAAAATATAATTGAGACACAGTAATAGAGGCCTATTTGCTAGAGCAGACACTGCTCCAGAGTGCTTAAAATCAGTTCTGAGAAGAGTGTTATGTCAATCAGAGGTGCAAGGTCCAGGAATCAGAAGTGAAAAATCCTGTTGTCTGTTTCTTCCACTCATGAACCAGCTGATTTCAGGATCTAGCCATTCTTGTGGTTGAGGAGCAGTTCTAATCTAGAATACTGGATCAAAATATTGGGATGGAATTGCGCATTACTACATTTATTTGGCTGATGAAATGCAATAAATGCGTACCAGAGATCTCTGAAGCAGCTAAAAAACAGGTGTCAAAAAAGGTACTCATTACATTGATAAGACCTCATGAATAGTATTCAGTTCAATTGCTGAATCTGGACTCTCTGACACTTAACTCCTGTTCAGAGCCGTTGCCTTATGTAAATGGTCGCACTGCCAAGGTCATTGGGGCCTTATGTGTTTTTATACTGCGGAATATTACAGCTTTTTACTGTAGCCATTTGCAATACCTCAAACCAAGGACTCGGACACACCAGGTACTCAGACTCATAATAAGCTGAATCTTCTCAGTGCTACCTCATTCCAGTTTATCCAGCCACTGCTATCTATCCTTGCCAGTTCTGTCAGGTCAGTTTTAGCGTATGAGCATTTTCAGTGTTGTCGTAAATTATGTGCATTGTGTATGTGTTGAAAAAGTGTTTTGTGAATTCAAATAAGTGGACAGCACCAAATGATCAAATGTAGACATGTAGTTTCTCTGTAATATATAAAATTATTTCCAGCATTATGTCTTTATTGATGTTTCAGAATGTACACCCATATAAAAGAAAAACAGAAAAGCTAAATTTGTACTTGTTTTCTTTTGCACCACGCTCAAGTTCCCCAAAAAAGGTAAGTGACTGTGTTTGTGCCTACCTGTGTGTATGCCTGTTTTATTATGTATGGCTATGCATGAATTTCTGTTTGTGTGTGTTGTATGCCTGTATAAATGTGTCTTTGCATGAGTGTACGTGTGTGTGTGTGTGTGTATGCGTGGTTGCATAAGTGTAGGTGTGTGTGTTTATGTGTATATGTATGAGTGTGCAAGATTGTGTGTCACTCCTCTTTCCTCCTCCGCTCCACCTCCCTCAGTTTCCCTTCCAGGCTCCTGATGCGCTTCTCCAGGTGGGCGGAGTCACCACTGGCCCCACCCCCGCCCCTGCCAACACCAATCAGAGCACAGGCGCACACCAGCCCAGCCATTCGCAGGGCTGTGGTCTCTGCTCCTGCCTCAGTGTCACCCACAATCAGTGCAAAAAGCCACAGAGCCACGCCCACTTTAAGCAGCCACAGGGCCCGCCTCACCAATGATCCCACCAATCGAAGCAGCAGGGAGAGCAGCCAATAGCCAATCAAAGCCAACAGGGCCCACTGAGCCACAAACGCCACTCCTTCAGGTGTGATGTGGTGGAAAGGCAGCTGGACTGTAGACAGAGCAACAGACAGGCATAAGAAAAGATCATTAGAAGCTTGCTGAGGAACAGGCATGGGGGATATGACAAAAAAAAAATCAGCAGTAAAACAGGGACAGCGATGGGGGAAGCGTCATCCACAGTTTCAGTGAACTCACCACCAGTCATTACGCATGGCTGCTCTGTTCTAGTGTCATAAGTGAGCAACCTCTGCTCAGTGGTCAGTGCGATAGTGACCTGCTCATTGCTTGAGCATAATGTGTTGGTGTGTTAGCAGAATTCAGGTGTTAGCTGGATGCTATGCTGGCGCAGTAGTATGTTAGCAGGTTTCAGGTGTTAGATGGACGCTGTGCTGGGGCAGTGGTATGTTAGCAGGTTTCAGGCGTTAGCTGAATGCAGTGCTGGTGCTGTAGTATAATAGCAGGTTTCAGACGTTAGCTGAATGCAGTGCTGGTGCTGTAGTATAATAGCAGGTTTCAGACGTTAGCTGAATGCAGTGCTGGTGCTGTAGTATAATAGCAGGTTTCAGGTGTTAGCTGGATGCAGTACTGAGTCTGTGGAGAGTTAGCAGGTTTTAGGCGATAGCTGAATGCAGTGCTGGCACTGTAGTATGTTAGCAGGTTCCAGGCGTTACTGAATGCAGTGCTGTAGCATGTTAGCAGGTTTCAGGCGTTAGCTGAATGCAGTGCTGGTGCAGTAGTATGTTAGCAGGTTTCAGGCATTAGCTGAATGCAGTGCCGGCGCTGTAGTATGTTAGCAGGCTGCAGCTGTTAGCTGGATGCTGTGCTGAGTCTCCAGTGTGTTCGCAGGTTTCAGGCGTTTGCTGGATGCAGTGCTGAGTCTGTAGTGTATTAGCAGGTCACAGTTATTAGATGCTGAGCTAAGTCTGTAGTGTATTAGCGGGCTTCAGCCGTAAGATGGATGCTGGGCTGAGTTGGTAGTGGCTGGCAGTGTTCAGTGCTCTTACACTCGATCCCTGCTGCTCTGAAGATTTCAGAGACGTATACAGCCACAACATTTAGTCCACTTGCGGCTCCCTCAGACAGGACCCTGATCACACCCTGAATACACTGAGAGAGAAAGAGAGGGGGGGGGGGGGGTAAGCAGAATTCAAAAGGCAATTTCATTGCAGTCTTCTGCTTTTCGTGGAATGGTTCATGATTTTAAGGCCTTAAAACTACTGGAAAGTATAATAGGGCAACAACAAAATTCATGATTTTTCTTTGCAGGGTCTTGCTGAAAAGGAGCCGAGGTATTCATCCGAGTTCTCTGAAGTGCAAGGACCCTTCCTTGATAAACATGAACTGCAAATAGTAAACATGACAAGGAGTGCGGATTTTTCTCTATTTGATGAAGGAAAGGAGACAATTAGCTCCAACTTTGCTTACTTCCAGCAAGGAAACACAGGACCAACCTTGGAGTAAAGGCACAATCAATCATGGACCACCATCCTTTGTAGCTACAATGATTAGATGCATATTTTTTCATGGTTTCCTGTCAGATCAGTGTCATTAATGACTGCCGTCAAACTCAAGAAGAGAAGGAAAGGGCATTTTTGCATGCTTGGACCATCAAAATCTCCCTGCAGCTTTCCTTTGACACATGACATTTTCAGTGAGGTCAAGGAAAAGTGGAGAGGAAATGTAAGAGGCTATTGGTTACAGTAGACGTCTTCAGAAATCAGAAAATGGACCAATTATACCTATACAGAAAGCTAATGCCACTCACTCAAATAGGAAGAGAATAAAAGAGGCATTTTGAACACCTTTTCAAGTTGTGAGCATTCACAAAAAGACCAAGCAAAAATTGCCCCTTTCTGATGATGCAATTTGTGGAAGACGGGCTAGAATACCGCTAGAAATATAAAACAAAATGAGGCCAAGAAATGAACAAATTATGACAGGCAGACAAGGGTCGATGCACTCGACTTCCTTACCGAGTGTATCTCAAAGCGTAGGCTGCATCCTTCGAAGGCTGCATTTTTAGTGGTCGTCACTTAATTCCATCCGCCAAACTGACTTAACTTCATTTCATATCAGTCACTGGTTTCCCTAACCTTATCCTTAAAGGAACAGTCCACCGTAATTTCATAATGAAATATGTTTTTCTATGAAATGAGACGAGATGATACGTACCTCTCCGAGCTTTGAGCGACCACCCAGTCAGCCAGACGGGCTGCCAATCCTGTTAGCATTTGTAGCTAGACTCATTGTGGTCAACGGTATTTTTCGGGGCTGTAGTTAGATGCGACCAAAGTCTTCCACGTTTTTCCTGTTTACAAAGCTTTAAATGACCAGTGACATGAGTTCGGGTTCAGGAACGCAAATCCAAAAGTGGCTTTTTCTATGCTGTAGGAAGTGCGTACTATAATGACAGGCGTAGTAGAACCTTCTGCGCGCTTCGACAGCGCATTGATACCTTCACTTCTGATTTATTTTCTCTCCCACGACCCCCCCCCTACTTCCGTAAATACAACCAACGTGACTGCACTGCACTACTTGGTACACAGTCAGGAAGCCAGAGCTTGCAGAAAATTATAAATTAGGGATAATTAACGAGAAGGTGTGCATTCCTTGGGTTTAATGCACGACGTGGAGTTCGCGTCGAGTGGTTGCCTCCGCGAAGAGTATTAAAACCGTGGAATGCTCACCTTCGAGTTGATTATCCCGCTTATACCATGGTCATTTGCCAGCAATATCAAATCGCAGCATTAATCTGAAACGGAGATTATGCATAACCCAACATTATGCGGACTGTAGCTTACTTGCTACCCACAATTACAATGAACTTATTGTAGTACTGTAGCAGCGAAGTAATCAGGCTTTATCCATTAAACGATAGTAACTGTACGTTACAAATGAAGCTAACGTGTCCACTTCATGTATCAGCAACTGCTGACAGTTCGCTAGCTACCTGCTATGCCAGCAGACTGATTTCACCTCGCTGACTCGTACTCAAGCGATAACGACCGTTAATATTATAGCAGCGAAAAAATCAGGCTTTATCCATTAAAAGATTGTAATTGAGTACGGTTACAAATGAAGCTAACGTGTCCACTTCATGTATCAGCGACTGCTGACAGTTCACTAGCTACGTGCTATGCCAGCAGACTGATTTCAGCTCGCTGACTGCGGAAACCGTCATAAGTTCATTGTAATTGTGGGTAGCAAGTAATCTTACAGTCCGCATAATCGCGCATAATGTTGGGTTATGCATAATCTCAGTTTCAGATTAATGCTGCGATTTGATATTGCTGGCAAATGACCATGGTATAAGCGGGATAATCAACTCGAGGGTGAGCATTCCACGGTTTTAATGCTCTTCGCGGAGGCAACCACCCGACGCGAACTTCGCGTCGTGCATTAAAACCGTGGAATGCACACCTTCTCGTTAATTATCCCTAATTTATAATTTTCTTCAAGCTCTGGCTTCCTGACTGTGTACCAAGTAGTGCAGTGCAGTCACGTTGGTTGTATTTACGGAAGTAGGGGGGGTCGTGGGAGAGAAAAGAAATCAGAGGTGAAGGTATCAATGCGCTATCGAAGCGCGCAGAAGGTGTTACTACGCCTGTCATTATAGTACGCACTTCCCACAGCATAGAAAAAGCCACTTTTGGATTTGCGTTCCCGAACCCGAACTCATGTCACTGGTCATATAAAGCTTTGTAAACAGGAAAAACGTGGAAGACTTTGGTCGCATCTAACTACAGCCCCGAAAAATACCGTTGACCACAATGAGTCTAGCTACAAATGCTAACAGGAGTGGCAGCCCGTCTGGCCGACTGGGTGGTCGCTCAAAGCTCGGAGAGGTACGCATCATCTCGTCTCATTTCATAGAAAAACATATTTCATTATGAAATTACGGTGGACTGTTCCTTTAACACTAACCCCCAACCCTAAACCTAGCTGTAAACCTAACCCTAAATTTAACCTTGTCTTTAAAAATAAATGTCAGTTTTGCAGCTGGAAATACACTCAACAAAAATATAAATGCAACACTTTTCTTTTTGCTCCCATTTGTCATGAGATGGACTCAAAGATCTAAAATTCATTCCAGATACACAATATTACCATTTCTCTCAAACATTGTTCACAAATCTGTCTAAATGTGTGATAGTGAGCACTTTTGCTTTGCTGAGACAATCCATCCCACCTCACAGGTGTGCCATATCAAGATGCTCATCAGACACCATGATTAGTGCACAGGTGTACCTTATACTGCCCACAATAAAAGGCCACTCTGAAATGTGCAGTTTTGTCTCACAGCAAAATGCCACAGATGGCGCAAGCATTGAGGGAGCGTGCAATTGGCATGCTGACAGCAGGAATGTCAACCAGATCTGTTGCTCGGGCATTGAATGTTCATTTCTCCACCATAAGCCGTCTTCAAAGGCGTTTCAGAGAATATGGCAGTACATCCAACCGGCCTCACAACCGCAGACCACGTGGAACCACACCAGCCCAGGACCTCCACATCCAGCAGGTTCACCTCCAAGATCGTCTGAGACCAGCTACTCAGACAGCTGCTGAAACAATTGGTTTACATAACCAAAGAATTTCTGCACAAACTGTCAGAAACCATCTCAGGGAAGCTCAACTGCAGGCTCGTCATTCTCATCGGGGTCTTAACCTGACTCGCCGTAACAGACTTGAGTGGGCAAATGCTCACATTCGATGGCATCTGGCACGTTGGAGAGGTGTTCTCTTCACCAATGAATCTCGGTTTACATTGTTCAGGGCAGATGGCAGACAGCGTGTGTGGCGTCGTGTGGGTGAGCGCTTTGCTGATGTCAATGTTGTGGATCGAGTGGCCCATGGTGGTGGTGGGGTTATGGTATGGACAGGCATCTGTTATGGACGAAGAACACAGGTGCATTTTATTGATGGCATTTTGAATGCACAGAGATACCGTGATGAGATCCTGAGGCCCATCGTTGTGCCATACATCCATGAACATCACCTCATGTTTCAGCAAGATAATGCACAGCCCCATGTTGCAAGGATCTGTACACAATTCTTGGAAGCTGAAAATGTCCCAGTTCTTGCATGGCCAGCATACTCACCGGACATGTCACCCATTGAGCATGTTTGGGATGTGCTTGACCGGCGTATACGACAGTGCGTACCAGTTCCCACTAATATCCAGCAACTTCGCACAACCATTGAAGAGGAGTGGACCAACATTCCACAGGCCACAATTGACAATCTGATAAACTCTATGCGAAGAAGATGTGTTGCACTGCATGTGGCAAATGGTGGTCACACCAGGTACTGACTGGTTCTGAGTCCCGAGACCCCCAATAAAGCAAAAACTGCACGTTTCAGGGTGGCCTTTTATTGTGGACAGTCTAAGGTACACCTGTGCACTAATCATGGTGTCTGATGAGCATCTTGATGTGGCACACCTGTGAGGTGGGATGGATTGTCTCAGCAAAGCAAAAGTGCTCACTATCACACATTTAGACAGATTTGTGAACAATGTTTGAGAGAAATGGTAATATTGTGTATCTGGAATGAATTTTAGATCTTTGAGTCCATCTCATGACAAATGGGAGCAAAAACAAAAGTGTTGCGTTTATATTTTTGTTGAGTGTAAGTGACAACCCCTAAAAATGCAGCCTTTGAAGGATGCAGCCTACACTTTGAGATACACACGATAAGGAAGTCGAGTGCATCGACCATTGTCTGCCTGTCATAATTTGTTCATTTCTTGGCCTCATTTTGTTTTATATTTCTAGCAGTATTCTAGCGGACGAGCTGAAGTGTAGAACTTCCCTTTAAGTTCTGGGTTGTAAAAATCTGCCTTATTTTAGCTCATGGAAACTAAAAAGTCCTTAAAACCTATAATAAAGAGGTAGATCATATAATTATCATCTAAAGTTTTATCTTTACTGGACGATTCCCAGAGTACTAAATTCGAATCCAAAACTCAGAAGGGGGAAACGGGTGGGCGGCTATTTTGCACCACAATTGATTAATTTAATGACGAAAAGCGTTAGCATGCCGGATAGCAAATTATTCATCCCATTGACTTGAATAGACCGCCTACGGAAGGCTAGTGGCAAAAATTAGATATCTCAGGATCACTCATTTGAGATCCTCTATGTATAATCAATGTCGAAGTCAAGCAGGGGCTGAAAATACTGACATTTTAGTGGATTTCAACGCCTTGCTTGCAATGTAAAATACACATACGATAGCCTTTGTGTCACAATACGCTGTCAAAGCCAGGAGGTCACTGAGATCAACCTGCCGCAGCCATGGCAACTAGTTTACGCCGAACAAACCAAACAATTTGCACAGTGCTTATCGTCATGGCCCTTGTGTCTATGTATGGACTTATGCTTTATTTTCAGTGATCTTTAACCCAAACTATGCACATTATAGAAGAACAGAAAACATTCGTCGGTATATTTTGATTGTCAAACCTTTTTGTATTTTGTGCCATGTGTTAAGTGTGCGAGTGAATGTGTTGCTCTGTTGTGAGCCTGAATCATTGTCAAGGAAGTGAGTGTTGACCCCAGCGAAAATAAATTGCACTTTTTCGGTAAATTGCTCACACAAGTGACGTCACACCTGTTGGTCCGATTCACGGTGCTGTTCAAAGACAATATTGAGGGTCGCAAAAGGCCCGTTTTACATCAATCACTCAATTCCAATATCATCTCCAGTTGGAAAATGTTGATAGCGCATTGTCAGCCCTTACGGACGATACCAAATACGACAATTTTTTATCACGTTTCAAATCAATAAATGTCTTCTTTAAAGACCATTTGGATGCAGCCTAGGTCTCATTCGGGCTCCTTAGTTTAATAAATCTTTTTTCTCTCTCTTTTTAGCAACATTTTTGCGCGCGCGTGAGCGTACCTATAAGAAAGACGGAGATCGCAAGATGAAGGGACGGGAGAGGGACAGAGACGTCTGAAGCTTATCAAGTGACGTGTCTACAGTACTCAATGCAAGATGAAAATGTGCGAATTTATATACAGACAGTATATGTATTAACCTTACATGTATTAAAATTAAACGGAGTAAATGAGTAAGAGGCGAGAATGTGGGACGACAACATTCAAAAAACGTAGTAATCAAAACCTTTACCTCCAACGACGTATCAATCGCCCGGGTCCCGATAACGGACACCACGTTTGCGTGTGCTTCCTTAGAAAACTCCAACGCCCGGCTCCGAAAATCTTGCAACCACCCGGCCCATTTTGAAGGCTTCTTGGTCGGAATCTCGTCGGCTGCACAGTCCGGGACCAAAGCGCTCAACACCAATGTTGCTGCTAACGCTAAATAGCGAAGGTGTATGTTTGATCTTGAACAGCCGCCATGAAAATGCATTTCAATGTGTATATCAATAGCTGTACTTTCGTACGGCCAACGGAAAAAGTGATCTAAAATATACACTAGAATAAACGATCTAAGTTACTTTGTTTCAGCGCTTTCGATTCATCTCGTTTTGTTCGCTTTTTGGTGTTATGTATTGCAGGCTAACGTTTCGGTATATTAGTAGAACCTATTTGTTCCACTCAGCTTTGCAGTGAGCCAACTGCCGACAGACTCCGAAAGAACTCCAACTTTAAAAACTTTTACTTTCCTGGTAGAAATTCATAAAACTATAAAGTCATTTATGCTAACAGTCTTACGTTAGCCGCGCGCATAAATTGAATCTATTGTTCGCTCAAATATTTGTTGAAGGCGGTGGCTTTGACCACATGTCCACGCCTGTTTTCTAGAGAATAAATTTAACAAATTGGCAAATGACCAGGCATGGTAGCGAACATCGACATAGTCGTTCGACCGGTTCACTGCGTCGTACTGCTGCTGTAGTACATGTAACTATCGCGTTTGCTCTGGCGCATGAAATATTCCGCTGTTACAGTACGGATTCAACGTGTAATCTGATGGTGTACTTCACGTACGATTCCTCATGCGGTGTTTTTGCATTCACTCGATTTTATATAAAAAAAAAACCCTCCTTCGAGCCGGATTCGAACCAGCGACCTAAGGATACCAGTATATCACTCTACAGTCCTCCGCTCTACCAACTGAGCTATCGAAGGGTGATGACCACTATGCTTGGCGCATGCCACACAGAGATATTTTTGTTTATGACAGACAGATTTACAGACAGATACATAGGCAGATTATATGATGCACAATATAGGAATTTTTAAACTCTGGTCTTAATCCTTGTGTGCACACAGTACAAATATAGAGAAACATTTTTTTATGATTTCAACATTGTTTGACTTCAATATATTAACAAAGTTATTTATAGATAATTGTTTTGTGAAATAATTTGCAATATATTTGTTTCTAATATTCGAATAACATTCATACACATAAAAAAAATGCCATTCATCCTCAATTACACTTACACCCCTTGATTTACAGTAAAGACAGAATCTCTCGTTATAATTAACATTTTCATATCTTCCAGTCTCAACTGCTAAATTAAAGTTACCAAATCAAAATTTTGAGAGAGCAGATTTTAAATGTATGGGAATATCACAGCACAAATATCTTTCGACATTTAATAATGTTTTATACTGACAGTAGTATTTGCATTTAGGTGAACTGTTAACAAATTAATTCCATGATTGGGTAAGAGAGTCAGACAGCCTTTGTTTAAATAAAGACATAAAATGTTTTACATCGCCCACATCCTGGCTTATCCATACATAGCCAAAGCCATACTGGAATAATATATTTTTAATATGTGTGGCCCAAGAGACACGCCCCATCTCATCTAAAGATTTAAGCATATAATAACAATGTTTTGGAAGGCTGTAGTCAGGTAGGTACAATAAATGACACCAATATTTTACAGCCTTGGACATGTAAAACAATTTTCAAAGGCAGTCTTCCACATTCTCCTAATACCATGTTATTAGAAGTAGATTTACCAACATGTAAAAAGAATTTACAAAATTTGATCTGCACAGACTCAACAGCTTTACAGTACTTTGTTCCCCAAACTTCAGACCCATAACACAAAATAGGTGCAATCATAGAGTCAAATATTTTGAACAAATCTCAACAGTTAATATTACCCAAATTTCTTTGAAAACTGTTTACAGTAAGAATTGCCTAATTGGCCTGTGACACAAGACATGTTTGAGCTTTTGTGCATACCAGTTTGGGTGTAAAAACAAGCCCTAGATATTTGTAAAAAGATACAGTTTCAATTTGTTTGCCATTATAATACCAATTTTCATAGTCCCGTAAAGGGCCACCATTCCTGAATACAAGTACTTTTGTCTTTTTCAGATTAACTGACATGCCAGTATGTGCACAAAATCTTTCAAGAACAGAAACCTTTTTTTGCAGTAAAATGCAGGTGTCAGTCACAGCTAAAACATCATCAGCAAACATGAGGGAACATAAATTGTAAACATCTGATGACACAGTTACACCTCTACCTCCCTCCTTTTCCATAAGGGTACATAATTTATTAATAAAGATTATAAACATTTGTGGGCTCAACACACAACCCTGACGGGTACCAATATTACATGTGACAAACCCTTAGTGGTCCTGTCACATGCAGATAAATTACTATACATTGAGGTAATTACATGAATAAATTTACCAGATACACCAACTTCACACAAAGCTTGAATTAGAACATCATGTCTAATTGTATCAAAAGCTTTAGAGCAGGGGTGGGCAATTCCAGTCCTGGAGGGCCGGTGTGTATGCAGGTTTTTATTTTTATCAATTACCCTGACTAATTGAGTTAATTGATTAGATACACAAATATAGATTTGTGCAAAGATTAGATCAAAGAAAAAACTTTTATGCGGGGAGATGAGAACAGTCTTTGTTGGCCATTCATCATAATTTCAAGAAATGCGGCTGAAATGTCAGATTTCAGAAATAGTTTGGCTAATTTAGATGATCAACTAATTAAAGGCCAGAAGTTGGTGTGAAAACCAGGGACAGATACGGCCCTCGTTACCCACCTCTGCTTTAAAGAAATCAATAAAAAGACAATAGAACCTACCCTTCTTTTTACAGGAATATTTCTGAACTAAAGCCAGAAGTGTGAATATATGATCAACAGTACAGTAGTTACTCCTAAATCCGGCTTGAGATTCACTTAAAATTCCATATGTTTCACACAAATTTTGTAGTCTTTTATTTAAAATAGAAGTGAAAATTTTGCAGACAGAATCTATAAGGGAGATACCCCGATAGTTATTGGGGTCATTCTTACAGCCAGATTTGAAAAGAGGACATATTATACTTTTACCCCAACGTTTTGGAAACTGATCACTGTTAAATATCTGATTGAAAAGTACAGTAAGAAAGGGTGATACTTAATTACATGATGCTTTCAAAAACTCACAAGCTATTTCATCTGGCCCTGGTGACTTATTATTGGGAGATTTGGCAATGTGAAACATCACTTCTTGTTCAGAAATAGGTTCATTTAGTAATGAGACGTCCCTTGTACCCGTTGTAACAGATGGTGAACATGGTGAATGTGTATCATAGTCAGAAAATGTATGAGAAGAACATCTATCATTATCATTTACACTCAGTAATGACATAAAGTGGTCAAACCACTGTTGGCTGGAAATTGATGGAGATAAATAGCTTGACATTTTGTACTGTTCTAGAGTCTTTTCTAGAATTGGTTAGAATCACTGCTGGCTGCAACAAGCTTTTCTTTCTGTTTATTTCTATACTTTTCTTTCTTTATGTCAAAAGTTTTCTTAAACTGATTACGTAACTGTCTGTATATATCTACATCCTGGTTGTTGTCTCTGTGAGCTCTAATGCTGCACACTTCTCATGTTTCAACTGTTCCAACTCTGCATCCCACCATGGGGGCTGGGATTCACTGTTACTGTTAACAGTACAGCGGGTACGGTATACACACTGGGTATGAAAAGCTGCTTTCTGAAACACACGGACAAGCAAGTTTTCAGCTTCATCAATATCAATAAATACACGGTCATTTAACTGTCTGAGTATATCTGTGAAAGTGTTCTTGAAGTTGGAAATAAGTTTTACCCAGTTATGGGTAATTCCTGATCGCGAATGCAGGGCTGTCTGTCTTGGTGTAGTGATGAAGGTTTCGCGTTCTTAACACACCGATACGGCTAAGAGTTTTCACCCAGGTCGTAGCAAATGTATGCACACGACGTTGCTCAGGCATACAAAACCGAACGCGATAAGTGCCCTCAGAATGGGGGAATGTCGTGATGGCGAGACGTGGGTCTCTGAATCTTTGAACCTTCTGAGTAACTGTGTTTAAAGGAGCCGCGGATGACATCTGCTGGAAAAATCATGTGTTGCAGTCACATTAGCATCACTCCTTACCTCCGCCAGAGTTTTTTTTTTTGCACTATTTATTTTTTAACAAATAGGTATACTGTTTAACTTCAATCACAAATTGGCGAAAGCAGGTTTAGATCCACACCATTTAGATTTGTGGATATAAAATTTACCAAGGATGATCAGGAGTTGAATTACATAAAGAATATTCCTTTCCATTCCAAAAAACACAAAAAATAGCATCACATCAAATGTACTATCTGTACGTTAATGCCCATTTTTTCAAATATAAACTTTTGCAAAATAACTTTGAGTGGTGACAATGAAAACACAAATGGAATATGGTTTCTTTATCTGCACTACAAAAAGCACAGGTATAGTCTATATTTAGCTTAAATCTTTCCAAGACTTCTTTAGCATGGTAAATTCGATGTAATATTTTAAAGGAAACATCTTTCACTTTGTTATTAATACAATATTTATTTAAAATACAACAGGCTTTTTCCACTGTAAATCCCTCACACACTGGGTTTAAAGTGCTTGAAAGTCTGAAAATAAAGATACTGAAACAAGACCTATGTCATTTTGTAGGTCTTAGTGAGCAGATAAAGAAAATGCAAAAATAAAAAAATCTGTTGGGAATTTTTGGAGAAAATCCACTTTTTCATCGGCACCCAACTTGAAATTTTCAAATTGACGTTAAAGGGTTAAAAAAACTTCTGATGATTTATATTTCTGAAAGTCTCCTCTGCAGGGTTGTCGATCAAAAGAATGTCAAAAATAGTAATAGTAGTCCATCTCCTTTCTTTTACCCTCATGAGGCAAAAATGTTCTATCTAGCTAAATGTAATGATCATGCGCAGATCTTCAGACATCTTCATGACTTGATTTTGGCTCGGACTTGCATGAGTTTGAATGTGTCTGACATCTTCATGCGTTATTTGTGGGGCAGGTGACTGAGGGCGAGCAAGACAAACTGACATTGGACGCCCACCTGTGCAGAGATGCACCATTTCAGAGCTGGATTTGGATGCGCTAGCACTTTCTCGTAGCACGGTGCTGGCAACCTTTTCCTGTTCCTTCTGGCTCAGCAGTGATGTCAGATTCTCGTACAATGGTGTCCACACCCTCTGTATATTCTTCTAAAACAGAGTCCATACAGCCTAAAAGAGGTGTCCTGCTCTTTTGGACACCTTCTTCTGAGGCTACCTTGTATCTGCTTAGCCTTGAATCCACTGGCTTTCACCACTTGGCAAATCAAACCGTCACAAGACTGAACTCTGGGGCTGATCCAACGCTGGCCTTCAATTACCTTTTCCAATTAGTACAGACAGTTGAATTTTTGGTCAAGATTACTTTGCCTCATCTTATAAACCTTTGTTTTAAAATTGTCACAAAGTGATGTTGGTAAATGGCGGTCATGTACGTCATACTGAGATATTATGTTATCCTGAATTGTTTTGATGAGGTGAACTTCACCTACAAAAGAGAAACTCCCTTTACGAAAGCAAAACAAACAAACTCTTGAGTGAGCTTCGCTGTGATCCATAATGGTGGGATGTCAGTCATGGAAAGGCCTATCTTCCGCATGCTCTGGCTTTTATGAATGTGAGGTTATGCAACCTTTAAGCTGCATTAACTCCCAAGTAGGAATAATGATGAAAATGACATGGGCATTACTTCCACTCCAGCTGAGGTAATGAATGAAAAGGCCTATAATACATAATGTAATCAGCTGCCAATTGTTCCTACCGCGCAAAAGGAGAGTTTTGGACTATCGGACTAAACCTGACCAACATTTTGAGCAACATGATGGGTTATATTCAGGGATTTAATATTTTCATATTTTTGACAATAAATTTGGTTACCATGGTAACCATATTTTATTTTCACCAATCTGACCCTGCAGTATGCTTATCTAATAACTCAAACTATCGAGAAAAAAAACATGATGGCTTGCGATTATTAACCCCTTTGTTAGGACAGATTTCTTTTTATTTTTACATTTTCTTTATCTGCTCACTAAGACCAACAAAATGACACAGGTCTTGTTTCAGTATCTTTTTTTCAGACTTTCAAGCACTTTAAACCCAGTGTGCTCATGATAGAGGACCAAAAGAACCTTGCTGGAGGGGGTGTAACACAATTCAGTTCCTTCCTAATGTGTCTATTACTGCACAGGTTTTTCTGAATATCAATACCTCCAATAAAAATCTGCTTGGATTTGATTCATGTTTGTTTCTCTGATGTTACAATTCTTTATAAACAAGAGAGATCCAATGGGAATTGCATCAAAGATAATAGCATACTCTTTAGTTGTAACTGGAATCTGAAACTTTTGAAGAAATTCTGAGTATGACAGTAATACACTGTTTGACCAACTAACAAAATTCCATTGTCAAACCATGAGTGACAAAACAGAGATTTCTTCTAATATAAAATATATTTATTATTCCAGATAAAGTATCTTTGAGGACTAAAATTCTGGTGACTTGTGTGATTCTGCCTTGTTTGCCATGTCTGTTTATGAATTCTGCTTTGTCTGACCACAATTTTATATTGCGATTTGGACTCCATGCCATGCTTTGCGACTACGACAATGGCACGGTGTCATCTTTTCTGACGAGTCACGATTTCACTTAAGGAACGCAGATGGCCGTATACGTGTTTGGCGGAGACGTGGTGAACGTTATAACGCTGATTGTGTCGTTCAACGGACCGTTGGGGTGGTGGCAGCGTTATGGTATGGGGTGGAATAAGCTACCGTCACAGAACCCCTCTCCATATCTGCAGAGGAAGGGTGAACGGCGTCTACTACCGGGACCAGGTGCTGCAGAACCATGTTGTGCCATTCTTCAACCAACACCACGATGTCCACACGTTCCAACAGGACAACGCTAGGGTACACACTGCAAGGGTGTCCACGCAGTACCTTGCACAGCACAACATCCCCGTGCTTCAGTGGCCAGTTCTGTTACCCGACCTCTCCCCTATCGAGCACTTATGGGATGAAATTGGACGACGTCTTTCACGTCGACGCCAGATGGATAACATCCGAGAATTATAGGTTGCCCTTGTTCAGGAGTGGAATGCTATCCCTCAGAACACTATCCAGAGACTGATCAACTCCATGTGACGACGACGCACCGCATGTGTCAATGCAAATGGCGATCACACCCGTTATTGACTTTCCTGTTTGACCCCTACACCAGTTAAACCTCTCTCGCGCATTAACATTATCATGAATGAATTTGAATGATGTTTACATGTCTTCTTAAATCATTCATTATCTCAAATGCATCATACGTATATACTTCACATATCAATCCGTGGAGCTATTCCAGATTTCGTGAGTGGTGCGTTTTCATATGGACTGAGTATATTTTAATTTGTAATGAGTAACGAAGTGGCCAGTGTCAACGTAATGAAGTGAAAGTATTTTTATCTTTTAAATGTAGTAGAGTAAAAGTAAAAGTCAATACCCAATACCCGCCTGTGGAACATGCCACTGAATCTCACGCATTTATTGCGCTAAATGCGTGAGAGTTGGCAGCCCTGCAAAATCAATTGGCCGTTTCATTCCAAGCTAGCACATATTGTTGAGATCTAGTCTAGACCTATTGAAAATGATTACTTTAGCCTCTATTAACCAATTAATGGCACATTGACATTTGATCTTGAAGATTTTGGCATGACCTCCCCCAATGGGTGATTTCATTTGTTTTTTTGTCTGGCAACAGGATAACTCAAAAACTTATAGATGGTTTGGCATGAAATTTGGTAGGATGATAGGTAGAAGTCCAAGGATGAGTTGGTTTAATTTAGTGGTCCGGAACATATTCTGGATTCATGGATCTGCGGTAATTAAAATATATCTTTCAAATGCAAGTCTGTGTGATATTTCTGACTGGATAACTCAAAAAGTTATGTATTGTTTGGCACGAAATGTGGCAGGATGATGGCTTCTAGTCCAAGGAAGAGTTGATTTAATTTTGATAGTGATCTGGAGCATATTCTGTCACCAAAAGAACAGATGTATGGCATGGTGGAGGTATGCCTTCTACCAAGTGACCTCTAGTATCAGATTGTTTTGATCACAGAGCTATAAAAGAAAAAACACCAGACACAGGCCTCCTTCTTGCGTCTTTTCTGGCCCCCAACTTATGACTGTAAACGTCTTGTTTGCGGGTTGATTCATTTTTGAGCTCAGACATTTTTCGACCCCTTTTTAAAATTTTTAATTTCACTCTTCTTCAGTCAGATATACCAATTCAAGAATGTTAGGATTTAACCGAGGCAGCAGATCCTACATTGTTATTTAATATGCATCATAATTCCCGATGGATACACAACGGATGTGGCTTTTCATGAAAGTCAGTTGCTGGAGCGGAGTGCACCAGCAGGGCATAAAAAAGTATGTCTGAACACTTACACTGGAAATATCTACGCCAGACTTTGAAATTTGAATTTGCACTGAGTACACCTGCCAGAGCATAGTCATAGCTGTGCCTGGTGCATGCTCAAGACCACTGGGCCGATCGAGAGCCAGTGAGTTCTTGCCTCTTGAACTGTTATACTTTGTTTGGTGTTGCAAAGAAAAGTGACAACTTCTACGACAGTCTTACTTTGCTTTTCAAGGTGGCCTCCAGAATTGTCACAGCTTGTTCAATGGAATTTGATGTAAAGCTTAGTTTGCGGCCATGTTGGAAAACGTAAGTCCTCAGGAGTCATTCAAAACACGGGAGTCTTCCCTCACGAGACCTAAGCATGAGACCCCTCAGTCTTCAACATGCCCCTGGGGCATGACTGGTTCTTTTGATCACTCCATTATCAGTCTTGGGGTATTAATTTGACCCTAGAATGAGTGCAAGAAATTTTGCACTCAGTGGAAATACATGGGAGGTTCATCAGTAATTCTGTTTCCAGGTTGTGGCAGCCATCATGCAGCGGTGCATTTTGTGGAGAAATGGGGTCTACAAACAGAGTGATTGAATTTTGCAGTTTCAGGTTTTCTTATGACCATTTTTCCTAAAATAACGTTGTGCTATGCGTTTAATGGACAAGGACATGCCTTTGAGCCAGGTTCGAAGTGCCCAAAACTTTAAAAGACCTCTGTGAGCGCAGTTTATTCTGGTATACACCTGAAGATTTTTATAACACTTATTTTTCCCGCTTTGTATGAAAGTCTTTGCTTCGTCTGATAGTGAGGGTCTGATACCCTTCTCGCCGGAGTTGTTCTATTGTTCCAATAAAAAAAAGGGGCTCACTAAACTGTCCCAATGATACAATAAAACCCAATGAAGTGATTCTCATTCCTGGTATTGAATCCACTGACAGAGAATCATGGTTGTTTCCTTCCCCAAGCAGGTATTTCTGGTGTCTTTATCATGTTATGTTTTGTAAATCAGACGGGCTAAACTAAGGGGAATTATTTTTTTTCCATCATCTATCACAGATGTCATGGCTGAGACTCCATGGTAATTTCTCTCTCCAAGGTGTAATGGCCTTACAAGCTGTAAATAAACTCCGAGCTGCTGGGCTCTTGAGCATTGGACCCAAGCACATACAACTTCTAAACTTTAAATGAACGTTATTTTTGCCAGACGGAACAATTAACTTCATACCATTGATTTTGTCTCATAGATTCAGCTACTCGTTAAAATAATATTGAGCATAGGGGTTTAACTTAATTGTAAATCCTATCAGAGCTGTGTAACAGTCAATACACTGGTCAGAATTGCATTACATCCCCACTATATATGTACATTATGAAATTTGTATTAATTAATATTTCAATTGAAATGTGTGTACAAGGTACCTCTTCATTGGGGAGATGTGTTGGTAAACACATCTGCACCTACATAATAGAAGAATCGGGGGAAATTCTGCTTGCTAGACTTGACCATCTAGTTTCTTCAGTGCCTAAAGGCTTCATTAGCGTGCTTAAAAGACACAGTGATGTTACACAGTGGTAGACAGTAGCCAGTGCCAAATTTTTTGAACTTGTTACTGTCATTACGATCAAAATGTATATTTTCTGCAAGCAATTAATTCCACTTGTTGCCCAATCAAAATCTGTTTAACTGCTTTCAGTGTGGTATAGGGTGAATGGACATTTCAAAATTATTACTTTTTGTAAGTGCTTTTTCCATGATGTGTCAACTTTTTTGGAATTGAGGTTGTATAGTTGACAATTTTTGTACCAGTAATCAAACTTTTGATACAATCAAGCAATAAAAATAAAGAAAAAAATTATTTACTAATGAGGAAAGAATAATATATTGTCTTGGTATTAGAGAAGTATTTGCTTGGAATTAACAAGCGAGTGAATTACAATGAACCAGATGAGACTGTTTTAATAGCCTTTCTGTTACTATGTTGCTATTTTGGCACAAAAAATGTTTAATTGCCACATGATATATATGGTAAGAATTTCAAAACAATGTCAAATATTCAAATGACCAATTGACCACTACCCATCTTCAGTGTCATTTAATTACTGGAGAGAAATTATGTTAGAAGATTGTTATGTTCAATTCTGTAGAAAGATGAGAATAAGAGTCCGCACACTGTTAAAGTTGCTCCCGGAAGACTTTATTCCTTGTACAACGTTGTACAACATGCACGGAATGTGTTTCCTAACTGATTTTGATGTACTTTGTGTTTTCTATGCATGTGTACAAATTAGGAGTTTTAATCTGTACCTATACTTTACCTATGGGTTTAAATATACCCTGAGATACTAGGCTATTTCATTTGAATATTACTTGGACTGTATATTCTATTTAATGTGCTGATTGTCTGTGGAGAATAGCCTATATGCACACTTGATATACCTTCACTTTTTTTGTATGTACATAGTGTTGCTTTTGGATCATAGGTAAAATGGGGTTGATGTGATTATTTGGTATATTGGGACTCATTGCACTTTGGTTTCGTCCATCTACCATCTTTAGTGTATATAAACCCCCACCTCCACCCCGATCACGTGTCAAACTCACCTGACGAAGGCCACGTCGGCCGAAACGTTGTACAAGGAATAAAGTCTTCTGGGAGCAACTTTAACAGTGTGCGGACTCTTATTCTCTTCTTTCTCCTGTTTCTTTGGGTCCGGCACCTGTGATATTGGATTTTAGATGTGCGTGCATTCATTCTATTTATGTTCAATTCTGTGACATGCTTTGGTTGCACAAATATTGCCATTTGTTGATTCCATTTAGGAAGACTGTAATGCCCAGTGCCTTAGGATGGAATGGGGGCACTGGGTAAGCGTGAAAGAAAAGCGGAGGACCGAAGTGCAAAGTACGTGAAATTTCTTAAATAAATAAAGTGCAATAGAAAAAAAAACCACCAGGACTAAGAACCAAACAGGAGTGCTCTAAACTAAAGATTTGTAAGGCTACCTGCCCGTGAAGGGGACAACTGAGGTGTAATTAAGCAAAAAGATAATTAACTAATAGAAACCAGGCGTACACATCAGAGAGAGAGCAGAGGGATAATTGAATAATTAAGAGTAGGCAGGTAGCTGGGGAAAAATGGGAATGCCGTGGAGGGGGGGGCAATACAGTAGCCCCCCATGCAAAAGTAGCCAAGCCGGTAAAAGGCCTGTGACACACCTGAAACAGCTGAGTGATTGGGGGTCGCCCTGAAGCGGCCAGGGATCCAGTAAGCAGGAGCAAGGGCGTCTAGGGAATGGCCCTTATAGCTCTCACTGGAGCAGGCTCAACAAGACTGGGAGGCCGCTGGAGCGACAGGGATGCCGGTCGCTGGGGCGCCAGGATACCCTCACGTCAACTGGACCAGGGGCAACCGGGATATCACACAAATGCAGGGACTCAAAGCCTGCTGCACGCAATGAATGCCTTCGGGATTTCCACAGGAATTGGGGGGACAGGGAAGGGCTCTTCACTGGGCCGGGGTCAGAGGCAAGAGGCCCTCTTCAGGCCAGGGTCAGGAGCAGGGCATCCTGGAAAGGCCCCTTACTTCCTGTGCTGGTACATCATAGTACAGGAGTGAGGGACAGTGCATATATGCAGGCAAAAACAAGCCTGCTGCTGGCAGAGAATGCCCTTTCCCTAGACTGGGGACTTCCAGGGCCTGAAGGACGTGTGTCCTTGCTGGGTCCTTTAGCGGCTAGGTAGCCTACTGTAACACTCGATGCCCTCGGTTGGAATGGAGGCACCGGAAAAGAGAAATAAAGCAGAGTACCCAAATGCAAGGACATGAAGTTTATTAATTAAACAAAGTGCAAACAGAAAGAATAAAACTAAATTAGGGCTAGAACTAAAGAACTTACCACAGGTGCTCTAAACTAAAATGTTACTATGTGAGGCTACCTGCCGGTAATGGCGAAAACCAAGGTGTAAATAGAGTGGAAGATGATTAACTTAATTAAAACCAGGTGTGAACATGCACAAAGAGCAGGAGATACTTGAATAATTAAGAGAAGGCAGGTAGCTGGGGAAAACGAGAATTCCCAGAAGGAGAGACATTACAAAGATTCAACTTACTGGAATGTTGTCACCTCAAGTGAGCTGTTCAGTGCTAAGTAAATAGTTGGGTATCAATATTTGGTGTACCTATAAGATCTGTGCTCTTGCTGTTATTGATTTTCAATGACCTTACAGACAACATGATCTGAAGGCACACAGTCATAAACAGACATTTGCTAGATATAGGTTGAGAATATTATTCTCTCAGTCAGTCAGCATTGAACTGCATAACTTGACTGCAATTAAAACTTGGAAAGGGAACAATCAGTTTTCTCCACTCATTAACCAAACGAACACACATGCACTCATCATGCAATCAAATGTGCAAACATGCACACTCATAAAAAAACAGACGTGGAAACTAGCACACGCATACATAAATACGTGTTTGCTTTTCTGTACTTATGGGGACCAAAAAATATTTTTACATCAAAATCTTACGACCATTCCTGTAAACTTCAAAATCAACCCTCATCTTAACCCCTTCTCTTACCCAAACAATAACCTTAATGCTAACCTAACCTCCCCCCATAATATAAATTTTAACCCAATTTCAATGCCTCGCCTTAACCTTAAGCATATTTCTAATGCCTAACCTTAAAATTAGACTTATTCCTGACCTTAGCCCAACTCCAGTTCTTTACCTCAGCTTAGCCCTTGGTCCATAAGTGACCCTTGTCCTCATGAGAAGCCAAAAATGTCACCATGGTGCTATTTTCTCTAACTTAACTTTACTCATTTGGGTCTTCAAGTCCCCCTCAGGGCATTTTCTAGCCCCTCAGGTATAGACAAACATGGTCACTCACTACCACCACCAGGAGTTCAAGACGGTGTGGGTAGGGGCCAAAGGTGAGAAGTAGATTTCCCAACACAGATGCTGACAGTGTAGTCAAGTGCGAAGATCTTATGTCAGCAATACTGAACGCAATATTTATCTAACCTCGCGCTGAAATATTCAAAGGACACAAAGCTCAAGGTAAGCATAAACCAGCTGCAGCTTGAGTTGTCTCACAACAGGTGGTAAAGGTGGCATATATTGAGTGCGAAGTCAGGAAAATGACATTTAAAAAAAAAAATCCTCTACCTTCAATACTTATGTACATCCATTTCAAAAGCATATGAACTCGGGGACACACCATGCTACGCCCAATAGCTACCTCACATGACCAATCAGAACACCAGAATCCCAGCACGCCCGTTGACAGTCCTCATCCGCCTCTGCGTTCGCGACGTCCTCCAGTGGCCACGTCACTCAAATCTGTCGTCATCCGGGAGTTGAAGTCTTGAATAAATAGCGCCTAAGAACTACAGCTAATTCCTCCTTCGGGCAGCTTCGCTTTCTGGAAGGTGAGATCGACGCCCTATCACGGTCGCGCTGCAGACTCCAACAAGAGCTAACTAGAACAACCTGCAAGTAAGTACACAGTGTGACCCAAATATTACGATTTGCTCGCCCCTTGCTCTCAACTTTGCTAGATGTGATTGCTAATTGTGTTATTTGCACGCTGAAGTTGATAGAGGCGAGTTTTTAAAAGTATTTTCTTTTAGCATTGATAATCGAACCAAGTCGTTTTGAAGGGGTTATAAGACATCGTAGTTGTCTAGTGCATTTATTAAATCCGATGTATTTTCGTTTGTTTTGCCTGTATGTAGATCTTGAGGCAGAGAACATTTTCCTGAGTTCCTGGAGGGAAGTGGTGTACACGTTTCTTTCGTGGATTGAACGGACATTTTTAGTGCGTGTACAGTTTAATCATACAGGTGTATTATCCTGCATTTTATTTATAGATACTTCATTTTTTATTTACCATTCCAATCTTTATCTCTACAAATCTTGAATAAAATGGACGAAACCTCTTTGCAAAAACAACCGGAGTCCAAAGGGCATGTTCAGTCCAAAGTGCGCGCACGGTTGCTTAATCGCTGCTGAGCTGACAAACTTCCTTGCATTAGGGGTGTGTATTTCATTTCCGCAGGGCCAGTATGTTTGCAGGTTTTTTGTTTTTGCTTTACGGTGGCCAAACTGCTTCACTGAATAGTTTTAAGATGCATTGAACTACTGCATTTTGGGCCACCGACGAACTGCTGTTAGTAGCCGTTAATGAATTTAAATGCGGGATATGCGTCGTTGGAGTCTAGTTGAAATTATTAAGATTTCAAGTTTGAAACAAAACGAAGTGACTATTCGCTCTTGTGTGACTGCGTTCAAGCACAAAAATTGATAGAAATTCGCGTTAGACGCACTTATAAGTGTGTCCAAGATGCGCATTGTCCAATTGCCCACTCTTATTTTCAGTGTTTCCAAATCCTATTTTTTTTTTTTTTTTTTTCTTGGCCAAACTTATTTTTTAAGCTGTGGCCAAGGGAAAATTTCAGCATGGGTCACGCGTATGAGTGCGAAGTGGGGCCAAGAAAAAGTCAGCATTCGCCAAGCTTATAGGTGCGATTATCATCGGCCAAAAAAAAAATCTATTCTAATTTGACCCTCTGTGCTCACCCCTGGTATGACTTCTAGCCCTGCGTTCTGGAACGGTTTACCCTGTGGGTTCCTCCTGGTGGTTCCTATCGCATTAAGAGAAGCTGTGCTTGGCCAGATCAGGAAAGAATGGGGAAGGGGAAAGATTGTGCAATGATTGAGAAGTCAGTAACTCTACCTGATTTTCAAGGTTTATCTATGCGTGGCAGATGAATAAGGTGATAAAACGTGTCAAACTGAACAAGGTGATTTGGGAGTGTTGAGGGAGTAAACTGTACTCTTCTGGAGCTGCAATTGGACTTTCATCCTCTTGTCCCTTGGGAGGTTTGACTGGAATGTCCTCTATGGGAAGGGGGGGCTGTGACTAGAACACAATTGTTGGGGGGGAATATTTAATCTAAAACACAGACCAGCAGTGGACTACATTATTGATCGAATGGTCTGAGGTAATTTTGGCACAAAGATACCGTGCAATCCTAACTGTGCTGTGTAGGGCTGTGCGATATGATGATATATATCAATATTGTTTATATCGTTGTTACAAATCAGGTTGTTTCCGGTAATTTATTATGAGAGTTTGAGCATAGCCCACATTAACTTACTGCCTAACATGCATAATAACACAGTTTAAAGTGATAGTCCACCCATGAACTATACTCAGCAACAAAAGTTTCTGTGACACCATTTATGTGTATGTTATAAATGACACGCAAAGATCTCAATGCAATCAATATGTTTATTTAACAGGAGAAACACTGACTTTTCAGTGCCAATGTCACTCAAAACGAAAAATGTCATTTTCATGCGTCATGAAGCACTTGTCTGACGTCTAACCAATTGTGACCTTCACACTTCAATACCGGGTGTGACTTCCTCGTGCCATGATGCAAGCAACGCATCTCCGGCGCATGGACCGAATCAGATGTGCCAGAAATTGCTGTGGGATGTCATTCCAAATCTGACGTAGACGTTGTCGCAATTCCTGGAGTGTAGCTGGCGGGTTATCCAACCGCCGCAAACGTCGATCCATCTCGTCCCAAAGATGCCCGATTGGGGACATGTCTGGGGATCTGGCTGGCCATGGCAGGACATTGACATGTTGTTGCATCAGATACTGCTGTACAATCCTCGCAACGTGTGGTCTGGCGTTATCATGTTGCAGCGTTATTCCGGGACCATGTTGCATCAAAAACGGTACCACCAATGGCCGTAGCACTTCATCGCGATATCTTTGACCTGTCAGATTTCCATCAATAACAAGCAAATCTGTTCTGTTTCTAGCCGTGATCCCTCCCCAAATCATGACACTACCACCTCCAAAACGATCAAATTCCTGAACATAGTTGTTGGCATAACGTTCTCCACGTCGACGGTATACACGTAACCGATGTGATGGTCGTTTAAGCATGAATCTTGATTCATCAGTGAAGAGTACAAGATCCCACTGACGTTGGATCCACCGTCGATGTTGTTGTGCCCACTGTAGACGCAGTCGTTGGTGTTGTACTGTGAGTATTGGACGTCTTGCTGGCCGAAGTGGGACAATGCCAAAATGACGGAGACGGCGACGGATTGTCTGTGCAGACAGTCGCCTCAAACCAGGTATCGTTCTTGCAGTTATGGTTGCAGGTTGGAATCGATTTCGGAGATGGGTTGTTCGAATCCAGTTGTCCTGTCTGGGAGTGGTTACTCGTGGACGGCCGCTGCGAGGACGGTCTCTGACATGTCTTGTCTGCTGATGACGCTGCCATAAGTTCCAAATGGTGTTTCGGTGGACATTCAGGCGATGAGCAACTTCCCTCTGCGAGGTTCCGGGTTATCATCCCAATGGCCCTCCACCGATCATTTTCAGACAGTCTTGGCATTTAGAGGGTAGAGTTCCTGATCCGAAATGGCTGTGTTTTCGATAAGTGATGCTTCCGTCGTTCATCAGGCACAATGTGAACATTCCAAAAATTCTCCTCTTTTATTGCCATCCACAAGCATGATTTACGCACATTTTCACGTGCAAAGTCATTTTCTCGCATTTTCATGATTTCCATTTCAATGTTGTGTTTACGTGTACTGTTTCAGTCTGATATCACCATGTATGACAATTTCATAATTGCGTTATGAAAAATAATTAACAATATTGGTGTCTCAGAAACTTTTGTTGCTGAGTATATAATTTGTATATCAATTACTCAGCATTAGATGTCTCGAATGGACAAAGTTGTTTTTCACCTGGCGCAACTCCTAATTCCTTTTCTCTGGAAGCAAATGGGGTCACCCAGTAGCATCAGCAAAATTCCACAAAACATCTGTTGACAAACTTTCAAACCATCGTCGAACACATCGTCCAGTATAATCTGAGTCTGCTTTGTCCACTCGTATCCTCAGAACTCCAGAAACGCGGTTATTATCCGCTAAAAATGATAAAATGCTACACGATTCAAGCAATCTAGGGTGTTCAACAAACGTCCCGCCTCCTGGCTCGTTCCCAGAGACTAATGGTGAAGCCCCACTACACACGGGAAATCTTCGCACTCCTCCGCATCCCATTCATTTTCTATGGTATGCGTGCGTTTTGGTGCGTGATGCATTCTGGGATACCATCCGATACGAGCTGGGCTCCGGCGCGGGAAGATGAAATTTTCAAGCCATATGGAAATGAATACGGTGCCCATGCTGCGTAAACCAGTGTCTTTCACTTGAAAATGAGCGGGGGAACTTTTTATCAGGGACCAACAACAAGCAAAAATTGTTAGTGACTAGCCAGCTGGCTGTCTTAAATCTGTTTTAAATGGTAAAATGGCCTGAAGGCCTTGTGTCCCCCGTCGCTCAAGTGACCAGAAACATGTGGCAAAAACTGTTTTGATGGCTGAAAATAATGTGGTGCACTGTACGACTAATAATGTGAAGTACAATGACACTGTGGTCATTGGTTGAACAAAGAGATGGATGAGGGATGGATCATTGTGATATGAGCTAAATATAACCATGGGTCATGAGAGAGATTACAATTTTCATGAGTTGTGGATGATGGACGCATCGCCAAGGCATAGTTTTGTGCCCATGGCTGAGATCTACCTAACTAACCAATAAGAATGTCATATGAATTTGGTGCGCCTCCATCAGAGCTGTCAAAAGTTATTGCAAGTTCAGTGTTCCTCACATCTTTTTCCTCAGTGACCTTAAACTTGGTGAAGGTCACTCATCATTGAACTTTAGCAAGGCCTTCACGAGAGGCATATGTGGTGTGAATTTGGTGATCCTCCATCAAAGCTGTCAAAAGTTATTGCGAGTACACTGTTCCCGGGCGGACGGACGGACGAACAGCATTTCTATGTCCCCCGTCCCGCCGGGGCGACGGGGGACAATAAAAAGTTCCTGTGCAGAAGTTCAGCCGTAATGAAGTAGGCCTAGATACAAATCGCTATTTCACTTCTCATAATTCCAACGTTACATTACTGTTCAATTTAACATCGTGAGTGACGTTTTGAGCTTTGTGGCTCGCTATCGTAAAGGAGGATTTACAACTAGAGGACATGAACGTATCTTTTCAGGTTATCTGACATGATTAATTTAAATGTATCAGGCCGTCACAGTTTACATTATTATACTGTTAAACACATCAACTCTGTATTTAAAACATCATCATAAAAATCAAAATCCAGCGGGAATGGACTCTTTGACATATTGTATGATACGCCCACAAACCAGCAGACCAGATTCGCCCATAAACGAGCAACTCCGTTGGACGGTACAGATGACAGGCGGATTTTCCGTGTGTAGCCGGACTTCACCGTTAGTCTCTGGGAATGAGCCGGGAGACGGGACTTCCGTTGAATGCGCCAGATTGCATGAAGCGCAAGTGTAGCCATTTATTTATTTATTTATTTATTTATTTTTATTTGTTTATTTTTTTTTAGCGAAAAATTACCGCGTGTTTGGACAAAGCAGACTTTGATTATAGTGGACGATGTGTTCGACTATGATTTGAAAGTTTGTCAACAGATGTCCTGTGGAGTTTTGCTGTTGCAACTGGGTGACCCCATTTGCTTACAGAGAAAAGTAATTTTGATAATTTTTCAAAACTCTCCAGTGGCCATTAAGTTGCGCCAGGTGAAAAACAACTTTGTCCAATCAAGACATCTAATGGCGAGTAATTGATATACAAATTAGTTTTTGGGTGGACTATCACTAAGCTCAATCCTGTGAGGAAGTGCGGCAGCTATGCCATAGTGGTCGACATGGTTTGTTCTGAGAGTCACACTTCACCGATCGCTACAGCAAGACGGCAACGTCATTTTATTAATCGTGCTAATGAAGCTCAGATAATGAAGTCACGACTGCATTCCCTAAAACAAAACACTCACTCCAAAGCAATGTTTTGATTTATTTCTCACTGTAAATTTAGTGACTGCTTGCAGTATGCTGAATTTGGGGATGGGCTAGCAACATCACAATAGATGCGCAGACCAGCATTGTGTTGTCTTCATCAACTGGCACGAAACACGGAGGTCGCACAACAAAGTCTACCAGACCTAAACGGTCTTGCATCTCCGTACATGCTGCTCTGGTTTTGGAGAGGTGCAGAGAGCCTCTGCAGGGAGCCGCACACACCTGCGGTGTAGTTGTGGCCAAGCTTTGACAGAAAAGTTAGTGTCGCTGCATATGGTGCACTCAGGGCACCATTGTTTCCTGGGAAATGTGCCAGCATCAGGAAGCATGTAGAGATTGCCGATAGACTCCTTCCATCATTACACTTCTCTTTTACTGTCGTATTGTAGATTTTGTGCACTGTTGAATTGAAAATTTGCACAAAGGTTACAAATGAAAGGAGAAAATCCTATTTTATTTAAGTACCTTTTATTTGTCCAGTACATAATTCTAAATGCAATAAGAAATCGCCCTTTCCATGTGCTGATTTTATTGAAACTATTTATTCATGAAAATTGCAGAAATTTTGCTATATCGTGATATATTGTTATCGGGATATCAGGTAACCTATATCGGGATATGAGATTTAGGTCGTATCGCACAGCCCTGGTGTTGTGTTAATATGGTGAGAGCTTTACCATTGTGAAAAATTGCTCATTTGAGCAACCAAAGGCAGCATTATTTTAACTGCAGTGTTCATTTGCTGCTTTTGTGACTACACTTTGTGATTCTAACTTTGTACAGAGTTAATTTGCTGCTTGTGTAACAAAATGCGGTGTCGTAAGGTCTTATGTGTTAATTTGCTGATTCTGTAACTCCTGCAGGATCTACCAGTGCTCTCTCTCTCTCTCTCTCTCTCTCTCTCTCTCTCCAGTCGCATGCCTTGTCATTGTCTTAATTTGCTGTTTATTGTAACTCTCCCGCAGGATGACGCACCAGTTCCCCTCTCTCACTCCAGAGCAAAAACAGGAGCTCTCGTCCATCGCTATGCGCATTGTCGCTCCGGGGAAGGGTATCTTGGCTGCAGATGAGTCTGTAGGTGAGCAGGTTGCATTATGGGGAGGGCAAAGGGGTGTGGTCAAGGTCTATCTTGAAGTTCAGATGGTGAGCTGATGCCACGCAGAACTGAATTGCATTTTGGTGTGGCAAAGAGCGACGAGTCTCATCAGAAACTTGAACAGCGCTTGTGCATTGCAGTCGCTAACTGCTGTGGCTCATACGTGTGAGGTGAGCAGCTTTCCTGCTGCAGCGCTGCTACTGGCAGCCCCAGCTCTCTATAATGAGTATGTGCAAATGGAGATTAATATTCCAATTTTAATCGGTTTAAAAGCCCAAACAAAATAAAAATGCTCAGTGTAAACACTCTCTATCAGAATAAGCAAGCCCAATTCACCTGAAATTTCAGGCCGTTGCAGAGGGGTAGTATTAACCTTTTCATCAATCACTCAAGGTCATTTTGGCATGTAAATGATTTAACCAGATTACTTTCTGGGTGGGTTCTTTCTTTGCATGCTCATGCCATCTTGACATAAATGCTGATCTGGTTTTCAGCAGGCAGTTTGGTTTGTAATAGAAATTCTTGAAAAACTGAACATCATTGGATTCTCAGACAGTAGGACCATAAGAAATGATAACCTGTTCAAACATGTCTATAAAAAAGAATAAAGCCTGGATTGCCTGAAGCGTTGAACACGGAAAGGTGGGGCAAAGCATGACTTGGGTCACATCAGAAGAAATTAGTAATTTAAAACTATTAATTTTTATTTTGAGCATGCTCATTTTAAGAGGATTATTTATTTATTTATTTATTGCTGGTTGATCCTCTATTTGAATCCTACAGTGATAAAAGCAAACTATTGCTGCTAATTGGTGCACCCCTGTAGCATTTCCTGATTTTTTTTTTTTTTTTTTTTTTTTGGCGGGGGGGGGGGGAGGAATTATGCAATCTGGTCAATGATTGAAGTGTTGCAACATACAATATTTACTGTAAACCTAATTGGTCTTGTGATTTTTGAATCCCTGCTAGCCAGATTACAGAACAAAAACACTTTATACATCACTAACTTAACGCATGCAAACTTAAATTAATTTTGACTGTGGTAACTACAATGTAAAGTTTGTGAACAAGCGAAGTTGGTTTGACAAAGCCAAACTTATAATTGGGATGGTGCTTACATTTAAAATGGCCCAATCTGCAATACTCTACAACAGACATGACTATAATAGTCATGAAGGGTAAAAGCTAAGCTGATCAGCACAAGGGCTGGGGCTTTGCTGATTAAAATGTGACTCTTTCCTGAGGCCAGCAACCCAGCCCCCTATTCTCAGACAGGCACATCAGTACTTGTGAAGGTGAGGCGCTAAGCCAATCAGGAAAAGGTGTGTGGCTTCATCAGTTAAAGTACTCAGTGAAATCAGTTAAAGAATTAAAAAAAAAAATAAAAAATACACCACCCCAAACTCACAATGTCAAAAGGTGCGGTCTCTGCACTGGCTGGCTGTACAAATCTCAGACTTCGCGGAGGGATCTATGGCAAAGTGCAGCAGTCGAAAGGGACAATTTCTGCATTGTGTACTGCTTTAGTAGTAGCATGATATTCACTATGGCTAGTTATGCAACATTTGACACCTTTTGTCATTCACACATCGCACCCAACTCAATATAAAATATGCTGACCAGAATTAAAATGCACCACCTTAATTCCATTGCCAAGATACAAATTAGGTCTTTGACAGACGTTTAAAAGCCATTGCAGGCCGAAAAATCTGAAATCAAGATTTGTCACCAGAGCAAAATTCGATGTCATCATTTTGGTTCTCTTCACAAGGGTGTATGCCAAAAGCTTTAACCTCTTAAACTCCAGACTCACCGCAGCAAAATACCTACAACGCCGCGCTAATTAAGCAGCAATATAGTCATATTACACATCAAATGAAACAGGAGAGCCTCTGCTACAAGCACATATAAGTCATTTTTACATACACCAAGCACAACTCAAACGCCAAGCATATTAATGTTCAAATATCAAAATCCGAGTAGCGTCAGAATCAACCTTCTCTCCACATTTCCATGTCTCCCTCTCTGATACTTCATGCTACACAAACAGAGATACTCTATTCATTTTGGGTATGTAATTTTCAAACAGAAACCTAAAAAAGAGGCTGGGGCTTAGGAGGTTAAGGATTGATCATTAGCAGAATCAGTTGTAACTGTTTGGTTGGAATGGAACCCTACACCCACTCCGACTCATTTAGGAAAAGGGTGAGTATCCCTGCCTTAAAGGAACAGTCCACCGTTTTTTCATAATGAAATATGTTTTTCTATGAAATGAGACGAGATGATACGTACCTCTCCGAGCTTTGAGCGACCACCCAGTTAGCCAGACGCGCTGCCACTCCTGTTAGCATTTGTAGCTAGACTCATTGTGGTCAACAGTATTTTTCGGGGCAGTAGTTAGATGTGACCAAAGTCTTCCACGTTTTTCCTGTTTACATAGGTTTATATGACCAGTGACATGAGTTCGGGTTCGGGTACGCAAATCCAAACGTGGCTTTTTCTATGCTGTGGGAAGTGCGTACTATAATGACAGGCGTAGTAACACCTTCTGCGCGCTTCGACAGCGCATTGATACCTGCACTTCTGATTTCTTTTCTCTCCCACGACCCCCCCTACTTCCGTAAATACAACCAACGTGACTGCACTGCACTACTTGGTACACAGTCAGGAAGCCAGGGCTTGCAGAAAATTATAAGTAAGGGATAATTAACGAGAAGGTGTGCATTCCACGAGTTGATTATCCCGCTTATACCATGGTCATTTGCCAGCAATATCAAATCACAGCATTAATCTGAAACGGAGATTAACTGTTATGCATAACCCAAAATTATGCGCGATTATGCGGACTGTAGCTACCCACAGCTATGCGCGATTATGCGGACTCTGCTACCCACAATTACAATGAACTTATGACGGTTTCCGAAGTCAGCGAGCTGAAATCAGTCTGCTGGCATAGCACGTAGCTAGCGAACTGTCAGCAGTCGCTGATACATGAAGTGGACACGTTAGCTTCATTTGTAACCGTACTCAATTACAATCTTCTAATGGATAAAGCCTGATTTTTTTCGCTGCTATAATATTTACGGTTGTTATTGCTTGAGTACGAGTCAGCGAGGTGAAATCAGTCTGCTGGCATAGCAGGTAGCTAGCGAACTGTCAACAGTTGCTGATACATGAAGTGGACACGTAAGCTTCATTTGTAACCATACACAGTTACAACATTGAGCACATTGAAGCTTATATAAGTCCCTTGTACTTGTTGTGCTGGATTGTAAATGACTCACTAAATGATGATTGGAATCATTTTTCAAAAATTGCATGCATTTTAAGAAGGCAAGTATTAGGTCTAAATGAGAAAAGTGTAATTAATACTAATGAACAACATATCAGAACAATGGTATTGCGACAGTTTGACAGCCATTGCGCCGTGCCTGGAGATCACTAAATTTGGCCCATGAATTGAAGTCCAGCCCTGTTTTTCCAGCCCTGTGTAATGCCTTTGATTGGCCAGAATGTAACACTTGACTCTCAGGTAAAGGGAGGGTGGAAACCTTGCTCCTCTTGGCCCTCGAGTACAGAGTTGATGATCATTGCACTCTATGTGCTGTCCCTAAACTGACTCTGGTGCCCCCTGCAGGCACAATGGGAAAGAGGCTGCAGAAGATCGGCGTTGAGAATACGGAGGAGAACCGCCGCACGTTCCGTGACCTGCTCTTCTCAGTCGATCCCTCCATCTCCCAGCATGTGGGCGGGGTCATCTTCTTCCATGAGACGCTGTACCAGAAATCTGATGCTGGTGTTCCCTTTCCAAAGGTCATCAAGGATAAGGGGATTGTGGTGGGAATCAAGGTGAGTGGGATGCTAATGGTTATGCTAGTTGTGGGAGGGTTAAAGCTAAGCTAATGGCTACATGGCTGGTTCAACAATTGGTGAAGGCGAGGCTAAGGGTTATGTTGCTGGGTTTCCGTTATCCAGTAATTACCGGACTTTGACTGGTAAAATCTGGTAAAAAGTCCGGTAATTTTTAACCCCTACGATCAAAATGTCCGGTGAAAATATTCCCTCTAAGCATAATTTGAATTTTATTCAACGATCAATTTCCATATGTCATTTTATTACAAAAAAAACTGAATCTTATTTTTTTATGAATGTGAATGCCAGGCCTATATGTTGAACGATACTTTTTTTCGTGCGGAACTAAAGTTGCCGCATTTGTTTCATTTACTCTGGCAAAGCGTACAGATGCAGTCGGCAACAAAGGGAACGCCCACAAAAGTAGAGCCGAGGGGGAAAACAAACCTGGTTCTGCCATTTTCCATACTGCCAAAGAGTTGCTGTGTGCCAAATAAACAAACAAAAAATCACCAATTAAAGTTTTACATTTTACCAAATAATAAGATGGAACCACAAAGGAGAACAAAATGGCTTCAAGCTATTAGAAGAGAGGACGAGTTTGTCAGATTATGGGGGGGATCCCACAACAGCATGTGTATGTCTACAAGCCACTGAGTCGGATCATTTGCCCAGTCTTTTTAAAGGTATGGACAACAATCCAACCCCAGTTTTAATTTTTTAATATATCGATCCTTGTCAGCAGGCAATAGCAACTCGAAGTACGTCATGTTAACTTCATAGCATTAGCAAGACAAGTTTAAATTCCGCGTTTTTACAGTGTAGCGGACGGAGGGGGGGGGGGGGGGGGGATTGTTTTCCCCTCGGCTCTAACCAGGGGCCTGTACCATAAAGCTGCATTAACTCATGCGGGGTTTCTCTTAGTTATCTGGCTGCACTTAACCAGACTTCCGCATTCCTGATGAGCGGTACCCCGAAGCCAGTTTTCAACTCGTATATTTATACGCCAGGCCGCGAGAGTGGAGCAGTAAGCGTTCTGCTGACCTTGTGGACAGTAATTGAAACTCAGATTGCAACTCTAGTTTCTGTTTTTATATTTTTAAGGGGAGGGGTCTGAAGAATAATCATTATCTGATTGAAAAATGGCGTCGGTAATGTCTTGCAGCCGTTTTTTCGGGTCTTATTCGCATAAGCTAAATGGGAGATAATTTCAACCCGCAAAACAACTTTCAATGTCTCCCTCGGTAATGACTGAGATATTGAATCAGATCTATTTGTAAGCAAAAACGTATAGATGGATAGATAGAATTAGAAATTTTGTCACAGAATGCTTTGTCAGAAAGTAAAAGCGTGTCAACTTCCAAAGAGGTCAGTCCTTTCTATTTAAAGGAAATGTCCATTTGCACTGGTGCATGGTCAGAGATCCCTTTGGCCAAATATTCAATTGAAAGTAAGGAGTTAGTCTATACAGGAATACGAATGGTGTGCGTGAGAAAAAAGAAAATTCTTTTGAAGATGGATTGTTATGTCTCCAAGGGTCTACGAATTTGTTGTCTGCCATGAAAGATAACGATTTGGCCATCTTCGATGGTGGCGAGGGCCTTAAAGAAGAACGATCTAACAATGGGTCCACAACACAATCAGATCACCACCGAAAATAAGCTGCTGAGTATTCAGGTTTGGGAGTGAGGAAAAAACGTTATTCATAAAATCATTGTCATCCCAGTTGGGAGCGTAGACATTAACTAAAAATAATGGGCATTGAAATAAAGTGCCTGTCACTATCACACATCTACCCCCCCAGATCAGAAATAACATTTGAAGATATAAATGGAATCTTCTTACTCACTAATATTGTAACCCCCTTTGCCCTTGTTTCAAAATTAGAATGATACACTTGTCCAATCCAAGGTTTATGTAGTCTATTCTGTTCATTTTCTTTAGATGCATCTCTTCTCATCTGCATTATCTGGTTTTAGGCTTTTTAGATTAGCAAAAATTCTTGTTCGTTTGACTGGCCCATTCATTGACTTGACATTCCATGATGCACTGTTCAAAAAAATAAAGGGAACACTTAAACAACACAATGTAACTCCAAGTCAATCACACTTCTGTGAAACTGTCCACTTATGAAGCAACACTGATTGACAATCAGTTTCACATGCTGTTGTGCAAATGAAATAGACAACAGGTGGAAATTATAGGCAATTGGCATGACACCCCCAATAAAGGAGTGGTTCTGCAGGTGGTGACCACAGACCACTTCTCAGTTCCTATGCTTTCTGGCTGATGTTTTGGTCACTTTTGAATGCAGGCGGTGCTTTCACTCTAGTGGTAGCATGAGACGGACTCTACATCCCAGCTCTACAAGTGGCTCAGGTAGTGCAGCTCCTCCAGGATGGCACATCAATCCATGCTGTGGTAAGAAGGTTTGCTGTGTCTGTCAGCGTAGTGTCCAGAGCACGGGGGCACTACCAAGAGGCAGGCAGTACATCAGGAGAGGTGGATGGGGCCGTAGGAGGGCAACAACCCAGCATCAGGACCGCTACCTCCGCCTTTGTGCAAGGCGGAACAGGAGGAGCACTGCCAGAGCCCTGCAAAATGACCTCCAGCATGCCACAAATGTGCATGTGTCTGCACAAACGGTCAGAAACCGACTTCATGAGGATGGTATGAGGGCCCAACGTCCACAGGCGGGGGTTGTGCTTACAGCGCAACACCGTGCAGGACGTTAGGCATTTGCCAGAGAACATCAAGATTGGCAAATTCGCCACTGGCGCCCTGTGCTCTGCACAGATGAAAGCAGGTTCACACTGAGCACAAGTAACAGTCTGGAGTCTGGAGACGCCGTGGAGAACGTTCTGCTGCCTGCAACATCCTCCAGCAGGACCGGTTTGGTAGTGGGTCAGTAATAGTGTGGGGTGGTATTTCTTTGGGGGGCCGCACAGCCCTCCATGTGCTCACCAGAGGTAGCCTGACTGCCATTAGGTACGGAGATGAGATCCTCAGACCCTTGTGAGACCATATACTGGTGCGGTTGGCCCTGGGTTCCTCCTAATGCAAGACAATGCTAGACCTCATGTGGCTGGAGTGTCTGCAGTTCCTGCAAGACGAAGGCATTTATGCTATGGCCCGTTCCCCAGACCTGAATCTAATTGAGCACATCTGGGACATCATGTCTTGCTCCATCCACCAACGCCACGATGCACCACAGACTGTCCAGGAGTTGGCGGATGCTTTAGTCCAGGTCTTGGAGATCCCTCAGGAGACCATCCGCCACCTCATCAGGAGCATGTCCAGGCATTGTAGGGAGGTCGTATAGGCACGTGGAGGCCACACACACTACTGAGCCTCATTTTGACGTGTTTTAAAGATATTACATCAAAGTTGGATCAGCCTGTAGTGTTTTTCCACTTTAATTTTGAGTGTGACTCCAAATTCAGACCTCCATGGGTTAATAAATTTGATTTCCATTGATAATTTTTGTGTGATTTTGTTGTCAGCACATTCAACTATGTAAAGAACAAAGTACTTAAGAATATTTCATTCATTCAGATCTTGGATGTGTTTTAGTGTTCCCTTTATTTTTTGAGCAGTGTATCAATCTATCAGAATTATCTCTCCCAAACTAAACTGATTAGGTAATGAAGCCATGTGTGAAAATGAAATGGGAAATAAAATGTGAATTTGTCGAACCCGACACAAGTCCCTTGCATAAAGCGAATGAAAATCATGAAACACTCATTTAAGCACAAATTGCCCTGAAAACACAAGTTTAAGACAACAAACTATCGCCAAAATGATCCCATTCCCGTCCCTTTCTTGGTTCCCCTCCCCAAACACGGAGAACCGCAGGCAATAGATAATAAACCACCGGTGCATAACCACAACCTAAATTAGACTCAAGCAATTAAATTACTCTTAACAGAAGAGCGTGGACTCCCAATTTACATTGTCAGAACTAAATATATGAATTAAAAAGTAAATCATTTTGCAATGAGGAGTAGCACAGTAGACTATAGCCAAAGAACAAGTTTCATATCCAGTGATGTCATTGGCACACAGGCAAAAGGGAGGACGGGCATTTCTGGCATTAAAACATCCATACAGGCTATAAGCCTACCATCCAAAACAATAACGGCCGGACCAGTATGCCATTATTACATCTGCAGAGCAGTGTAATTAACGTTACCCTAGTCGTGCCATTGAGAATCGTAGAACATTCAGGCTGTGGTTGGAGAGTCAAAATACTAAGTTTTCCAGTTAAAACGAACACGCAGGCGAGCCGGGTGAAGCAGACCAAAACGAACGTTTTTCTTGTACAGTTTGGCTTTTACTTCGTTGAAGGCTGCTCGCTTCCGGGAAAGATCAACGCTGAAGTTGGGGTAGAGTGAAACCGATGCCAAGGCTTACGTCTTAGTTGTGAGTTTCTCCTCTTAGTGGCATTCACCTTTCTGTGCCGTAGTCAGCAATTATTCAATCAGCGCACTGAAGAAGTTTACTCGCAGAATTTAAGTCATTGTGCATCAAGTTAATCAGTTTCATGTGCATTACGGTGGATTCCCCACTAATGACACGGAAATCGATTATGACTCGGGAATTATCAGGCTTGTCTTTACTGAGGGATTAAAAGCTATGGAATTGCATAAAAACATTTCAAATGGTCTTGTTTCATTAAAAAATTATATAGAAATAATATATAAAAATATCAAGAAGCACATGCATTGTTTCCAATCCCTGAGTAAAGAGAAGCACGGGAAGTCTGGAGTCATGATTGCTTTCCATGTTACTCGTGATGAGGTGCACTTTTACGCAAGTGAAACGGAAACTTCAATGCACAAGGATTTTAATTCCGCATGAGAATCTCATTCAGTGAATAATTATGGACTACGGTGAATAAGCCTAATAAATGCGCAAGACCTACGCCGAATGCGTGAGACTTGGCATCTATGAGTGAAATCTTGTGACCGCAGAAGCGTAGATCCTACCATCTATTCCCAAAGATACGCTCATTATCCTGGTAGTTGTGGAAAAGTAGGATGAAGGCCTGGGGTCTGGCGTTGTTACCTCCCGCTGTGTTCCCTCTTCCTAGCCTGTGTGCGCGGGTCAGCATGAGCGCTACAGGGAAAAGGTCGGCACTGAACAGTTCCAAAAAAAAAATTCTGTCAAATTTAACTGGTTGGTGCCCTCCATCTTCACGGGAATGCCGACAACTCCCAAGTTTGCTCTGTGCGAGTGATTCTCCAGGTCGTCCACCTTGTCAGCTTGCAAAGCGTTGTCCTTCTTCAATGCGGTGTAGGCTACTTCATCTCAAGTTTAGCATAATCCCCTTCCAATTTGACAATCCGATCACTGTATGTAGATCAGTCACCAGAGAGGTTAGCTGCTGTCCATGCATCGTCAAAGTGGGCTGAATTTCACTCAACGGTTTGTTTATTGATGCGAGGGCAGAATCAAGCAAAGTGGTGACTGTCTCTTTCAGATCTGCGAGCAAAGCAGAGCGGAGATTCTCCAAATCGGTGGGCAGTGTAGGTGACGCAGACCCAGGCTTCGTGGGGCTAGCGGCGTTAGCTGGGTTATTAGCTAGCTGGTTAGTCGAAGTTGGTTTAGGCTTTTCCCTGCGTTTCCTCAGTGTACATGGCATTGTCTGAGGTACAGCACAGTTCTTGTCCCTCAAACTGATCAAAACCAGGCAAGTCGCTGATGATCACCAATCAGATAGATAAAATAAAAGTTGAGCGAGGGTGAGCCACGTTTCCTCACAACTACTCCTTCTCCATGCTTAAAGGAGAATTCCGATGTGAATTCGACTTTGTCGAATACCCCACCTCCGTGCGCACGCAACATTTCAAAATACATGGCTTTTTAGGCGAAGTTAAAGTCGATTGACGAGCACGAACGCATAGGAAGGATAGGGGAACAGATTGCAATGTATTCGTTTGTGCTCGTCAATCGACTTATCGTGACTTTCAAGATGGAGGGGACTGGAAACCACCCCAAGGTACGGTTTGCATAAACAGTCTTTTTTAATAAACTACCTGTGCATTTTCAAAGTTCTCAGTGCCTCGTTTTAAATGTCAGGGCCGTCGGAAACGGTATGTCCAATTCAATACCATTGTAACCCTGTTCGGAGCTTCCGCTAAAAAGCCATGTATTTCTAAATGTTGCGTACGTACAGAGGTGGGGTATTTGACTAAAGTTGGTACTCATTATCGTGTTTCAATACACCCAAAGTCTATTTCACACCGGAATTCTCCTTTAACCGGAAGAAAAACTTTAAAAACTTAAAATTGGGGTGGAAGGGGTGAATGCTTCATGAGTGGCTTTGCTGTGGTTTAACTGGTTGGGCAATGAAAGGCAGATTTGTTGTGATGACTTGGGTGTGGAGGAGCTCTTGGCTGTGGAGGAGCTCTAAAATGGTGTCTCTCTTCAGTGTCCAGTGTCATATGGCTAGAACTGAAGCTTTTTTATTTTTTGTTTAATTTGCAGGTGGACAAAGGTACCGCTGGTCTAAATGGGACTGATGGAGAGACAACAACACAAGGTAAATCTAGATTATTGGCATAAGCTGTACATCCCTGGTCCACTGTGTTGCAGTTTTGGCTGCATTCACAGCATCCATGACTAGGACGATATTGATCGATTTCCCTATCAAATGCCATAGATGTACAGTAGTGTGCAGTGATGATTATACACTTAACAAATGAGGATGAATCAGAAACCATATGATATTCAAGTATTTATTTCATGTTCAACCCCAATTCCGAAATGGGTGGGGACAAAGTGTAAATTTTGAAAAAAATCAAAACTCAATGACTTTCAAATCGCACCAGCCAGTATTTTATTCACAATAGAACAGAGATAACACGGCAATTGTTGAAACTGAGAAATTTTACAATTTTATCCACCGAATGAGCTCATTTCAAATTTGATGGCTGCTACAGGTCTCAAAAATGTTGGGATGCGAGGGGGTGTTTGTCATGTTCTAGCATCCTCTCTTCTTTTTACCAGAGAGTGGAGGCATCTGGGCATTGAGCAGACAAGTGTTTTGAGTTTAGCCATTGGAATTTGATCCCACAAGAGTTTGATCCCACTCTTGTTTAATACAGGCTTCCAGCTGCTGGAGAGTTTTGGGTCTCCTTTGACAGACTTTTTGTTTAATTATGCGCCAAATGTTCTCAATCGGTGAAAGCTCAGTTCAGCACACAGATTCTTCTACTACAATGTCTTGCTGTTGTAAAAGCTGCAGCCTGTGGTTTTGCATTGTCCTGCTGAAATACAGAAGGCCTTCCACACGTTGCTCTAAAACCTTTATATACCTTTCAGTATTCATGGTGCTTTTTAAAACATGCAAGTGTCCCACACCGTAAGCACGAATGCATCCCCGTACCATCAGACATGCTGGCTTTTGAACTTAAAGCTGATGACAGGGGTGGTTTTTCTCCTCTTAAGCCCGGAGGACATACCGCCCATGATTTCCAACAAGAATGTCAAATTTGGACTTGTCTGACCACAGGACACTTTGCTACTATCCATTTTAAATGAAGCCTTGGCCCACAGAACATACCGAATTTGAAGAAATCGAAAGTACATTTTGGACGCACAAAAGCGCCACAAAATGTATCAGAAGTTCATGCCTATCACAGCTAGCCAAGTTGGCAAGGTTGATGCAAAATGAAATCCTATCGCTTTAATATGACTATTTACACAGATTGTCTGCAGTTAACGTTGCCTAGCTAGCTAGATGGCTATATAATCTGAGTAACATAATGTAATAATGTAATTACATTATAATATAATAATAATGTTCTCATCTGCGTTTGACTACTTGGTGCTATTATTTACCACAGTTTATGTTCTCAAATGTACTGCATGCTGGTTGTTTTGCTAAAATAGGCCATGGATTGCTTTTCTAGTGAAAATGGTCTAATGGTGCATCTGACAATTCAAAGGCTGCAGTTATTGGACAGCAATGTTGGTATTTCACAACAGACGTTAATGTCTAGCCATCTTTGTGTATACTAGGGATGGGAATCGTCAGAGGTCCCATGATACTTGACTCACAGCACTGTTGCAATAACAATATGCTTCTCTGTTCGCGCGTCTCCATCTTCCAGCTTTGTTCTGGCCAACATCCACCTTCATCATCTTGAGTCACACCTTTGCTATGCTGACCTGACCAGACAGTGAGCCCTTTGCACCATCTTTGCTCTCATTTAGACTGAAAAGTCTACTGATTTAATTTTTCTTATCATTCTGGTACCCGAAAGTTGAGTTTGTACTTGCAATATTTCTTCATTTATGTAATAAAATCATGATTCTTCGGGTCTCTGAATCAATTAATATCACCACACAAAATATTGCGATATTCTGCGTTATCAATTTTCTTTTGTCCCTCCCCTGCACCCCTAGAGGGAGGTTGAGGGACCTGGACCTCATACATCTTCAAATTCTCAAACTAAGTAGCTAAGTACACTTTCTTCTCAATCTTACAGACTGCAGATTTACGGTTGTATTGTCAGTCTTCATGCCCTTCCCTAAGCAAGTGTAGGCGATTTGGTCACAAATTTGCCTAACCTGCAATTGCGTTACCCATTGCCCCACCTTACTGCCCTAACTGTGTGCTTATTCACTGCTCATTCACACATGATCTATGTGGAATGTTTTAACGGCTTCGGCTGGCTAAAAAGCCTACATCTCTGGGTACATTTCAACTCAAAAGGCCTGAGCATGAAGTCAGCAAGTTTATGAATGAAAATTCTGCATTGCTTTCTCTGTCTCCTATCCTGATATGCTTTGACTGCAGGTTTGCAAGCATAATTTCATAAGTTTACTGCTTTGCTTTGTATAGCTGGCGAGTGTCAACATTGTCAATTGCTAAATGCCTACCTGACAAGTATAGAATATTGTACTGGCGTACTGGTTAATTTGCATATACGTGCAAAGCCAACTTGTCCCTGTGCAAAGTACTAACCATTGCATAATGCAGTAGAGCCATTCTAGTGTTTTAAATTTTATGATATCAACATGATGATAATAATGCCAAAGTTGCTAAATGCTTTGCTGCCATTTAGATTGAACCAAATTTATTGTGGCTGTATCATTTCTTGAGCTGCCACCTTGCCTTGTGTGCTAGGTTGGTACCTTGGTAACATAACTCCTTGTTCCAAATTCATCAGAGGACTGATGCTTGCAGTCAGAGACCGCTAAACTGAGGCATGAAACACTGCGGTAATTTCTTCATACTTGGAGTTCGCCAAGTCTGTATTTGAGATTCATTAGCATATGGTGGATGACAGCTGTTCTGAAGACAGCTTTATCGTCGCATAGTTGTAGCATTTATGCAAAACTTGTTTGTAACTAGCTAGACATATTTGACCATTGCGGCTGTCTGGGAGTTCATGAAGTTATTTCCACACTTAGGAATAAAGTTAAAATACAAAAGGTTTCTAATTGAGGGCAAAGAGACGAATACAACGGAAAATATTGGTTTGGAACTAGCAAGCAATAATGTGAGTAATTTTGTCACAGGTTGAATGCTATAAAATCAGTGGTGGGAAACATGAGCACTGCATGGCTGCATGGTTGGCTGTGGGCAGAGGGCAGGTTCAGCTAAATGTCTACATTGTAAGCGCCTCCCTTAGGCGTATAACGTCAGAGCCCCTACACCAGTGCGGTTTATTTTCTCCCTATGTAGTCTGGGTAAGGAATAAAACCAAATTCTTTGACTGCTTGTAAATGCTGACGAAGCTAAAGAGTACTTCAGTGTAATGACCCACCAGGGCATGTTGCCATGGATGACTAAAACAGAGGCTAGATGGCCTGTACCTTTAACCCTGTGGGGGGGATGTAAAGTTGTGTTTTTCCCTCTCCACAGGACTGGATGGGCTTTCAGAGCGCTGTGCTCAGTATAAGAAGGACGGCTGTGATTTTGCCAAGTGGCGCTGTGTGCTCAAGATCTCTGATGGATGCCCCTCACCCCTCGCCATTGCAGAGAATGCCAACGTCCTCGCTCGCTACGCCAGCATCTGCCAGCAGGTAGTTTGACAAATTATTTAAATGAGGACATTCTGAACCATAGGAGGCATTTTGGAATGATTACAAGCTGTTTAAGGGATGGAACACAGAGTGGTCCGGGGATCTCATTTGAGTGAGGCATTGTGGGAGGTGGAGTTCGACAGGGATCAGTGCTTGGACCCTCGCTTACCTGATTTATATGGATGACTTTGACAGGAAAATTGAGAGTATATTGGTAAAATTTGCTGATGAAACAAAGTTGGGAGGTTTGGCTAATGGTTTAGAGTCAGCTAAGATGATTCAGGATAATTTTGTTAGAATCCAGATCAGAACAGAAACTTGACCATTGAAATTTAGTATAGATAAATGTAAAGTTCTACTTGTGAGAAATAAAAACATAAAACAGGATTAATTTATGGAAAGTTCAAAATTAGAATGTGCTCTTCTTAAATGGCCGGGGAGTGATCGTTGACGAACATCTTTCAGGTATAAGCTACTATGCTGTTGCAGTTAAAGGCCAACAGGATGCATGGATGTGTAACAAAAAGTATTCAGTGTAAATCAAAGGAGGTTATACTTGTATAATTGTCTGATCAGACCACACTTGAACCCCTTTCCCACTACAAGCTGCTTAGCCCAGAGATTTGCTACCTCGGGTTAAGCTTTTCCTTCCCCGGGGCTCGTTATCTCCAAGTTGCGTTCCCATTATTATTATTAATACTCATTAACCCGGAATTTCGCTAAGGCCTGGTGAGCTTGCTCTGGGTTAGCCCCTTACCGCTGGTCGCTGACAGGGCTTATGAACCTTGGGGAAAGTGCTGATTTTTTTTTTCTTTTCTTTTTTTTTTGCGTAAACCCAGGGCAGCTACACAGTAGTGGGAATGGTTGCGCTGCACTGGGTATCTCTGGGTTAAGCCTAGCAGTTGCCCCTGAGATAACCAGGGGATTTGCTAGTGGGAAAGGGCTATTAGAGTATTTTGTGTTGTTCTGGGGACCATGCTACAAGAAAGATATAGAGGCTCTAGAAAAGGTTCAGAGAAAGGCCACAAAGTTAATTCCTGTTACAAAAGATAAAGGCTTTGCAGACCGCCTGAAGAATCTAAATCTCTTCAGTTTGTAAAAGGAGACTTTGGAGCGATTTGATTGTCAACCTCTTTAACGTATTAGAAGGCCCCAAAGTTAACTATGCAGTATTATTTAGGCTCAGTTCCTTTTGTAGAACTTGCCAAGGGTCAATTTGGCACTTAGGTTAGGTTCACAGTGTGGAATAGCTTGCCAGGTTATGTCATACAGGCAGAAATTCTGGAAATTTAAGACCCAGCTTGATATCACATCGTCGTTAAGTATCCTAAGTATTGTGTACGCTTTCATGATATGAAAATGGCAAGCCTAAACGGTCTGTTCTTGCGGCCTGCGTCGCTGTCCCTGCTCTATATACCCCCAGGTCAAGAGGTGGGAAATTCACATCGAGTGTTATGGTCCACCCCAGTGTTTTGTTTTGAACATCTGAACTAGCTCATAGAGACACCTCCATGAGTTGACCTTACTGGTAATTCGGTTGGTTGATGTTTTAGTTGGTAGAAATGGATAGCAGGACTTTTTTACATTCTGACCCCTAGACTTTCTACTTAAGTTTAAAACAAATGCAAAAACATTTTGTTGGCAAATCAAGGGATTCAGTCTTGCTTTTAAAGGGTTGGTAATAGATTTTGAATTCGACCAAGCAGTGCGTACAGATTTCACTTTCCAACTTGTAGACTTTGCTCATTTATCAAGTCATTTCTACAAAGCTCAGCTTTCAAACTCTTGTATCAGTTGTTGTGCAGTATGTGAGGGTGATGGTCTAAGAGTTGGAGCCCAATAATGGCAGGAGTTGATGAAGAGAATGACAGGATATAGAAATATTCACTCTGCATTATGCTGTTTGCTGTAAACATGAGTTTGAGACCAAACCCTCCCTGTTCCTCCTCTCTGATTGGTTAGAATGGGCTGGTGCCCATTGTGGAGCCGGAGATTCTTCCAGATGGAGACCACGACCTGAAACGCTGCCAGTACGTCACAGAAAAGGTAAACCTACCACTCTACATTCAGGACTGACTCGCTGATTCAGTACTGTGTTCTAACAGAAGGTAAACTAGACTGCATTCAGGACTCACTTGCTGATTCAGTGCTGTGTTCGATCAGGAGAAGGTATACATGACTGTCTCCATTCAGGGCTGTCTCGCTGGTTCAGTAAAAGGTTCTAACGGGTCCTGGCAGCCATGTATGAAGCTCTGTCTCTCTGCCACAGGTCCTGGCTGCCGTGTATAAAGCCCTGTCTGATCATCACGTTTATCTGGAGGGCACGCTGTTGAAGCCCAACATGGTCACAGCTGGCCACTCATGCTCCAAGAAGTTCACCCCTCAGGAGGTTGCCATGGCAACGGTCACTGCCCTGCTACGTACTGTTCCTGCTGCTGTACCAGGTGGGTGGGGCTACACTGTCTTGATTTCTTAATTGACTGTGTGTGTGTGTGTGTGTGTGTGTGTGTGTGTGTGTGTGTGTGTGTGTGTGTCTGCGTTTCGTTTGGCATTTGCGCTTAACTGGCTCTCTTTTTCATTATATTTCCTTCTCTCTCATTCTGTCACGTTCTCTCGCTCTCTTCTGTTCTCTTACCCCCTCTCTTTCCCTCCTTCATTCTCTCTGCAGGGATTTGTTTTCTGTCGGGAGGACAGAGTGAAGAGGAGGCCTCTCTGAATCTGAACGCCATTAATCAGGTGCCCCTCTCCCGGCCCTGGAAGCTCAGCTTCTCCTTCGGCCGTGCTCTGCAGGCATCAGCACTCTCCGCCTGGCAGGGCCAGCCAGGAAAGCGGCAGGCTGCGCAAGAGGCCTACTTCACCCGCGCTAAAGTGAGTCTGGGGTCAAGTCTGGGGTCAAGCCTACGAGGATCGTAGCCTTGCGATTCCTCCAACAATAAACTCTGCCTACTCGTTTCAAGAATCGTCTCCTCCTCCTGTGCTGATGATCAAGTGCAGAGGGTCGAAAGAGGGCGAGGCCTTTTGGTGTGGATGGGTGTGTGTGTGTCTGTCTGTATATGTGTGTAAGACTGACCAGCAGCTGAAATGGATCAATTAAGACTGGAGACATGGGCCGAGTTGCTGAATAAGCCTTCTGCTCCCTCGTCCAGTCTTTCCTGAAGGGGGTTGGTGTCTTTGCAATTTTTGTCTTTGTTAATTTTAGCCCAGCTCTGCAGCTCCTGTTTACACTAATCTCATGGTCATGCTGAGCAAAAACAGACCCTGTATTCTCCATACTTACTGGATAAATACCAGTTGGGTGACCAGACATCCCTATAAAATCGGAACTGTCCCAATTTTAACAACCATGTCCCATATCCTGCCAGAGATAATCATTTCCCTCAAAGGTTTCAGCTGGTTCAAGTATGAATGCTTTAAATCCTATACATGCTTTACATACTCTAAATAAACCTTTTCAATGCCATTGAATAGCCTAATGTCATTGTGATTCCTCATTTAGTATCATAATGGGCCTGTTCCCTTTAAATTGCATAGCCTTTCAGCACAAAAACATTACACTGAAAGTTCACAGCAAGTGCATTTCTTTAACGTTTATACATAATGGCGTACAAGGCCACTACACACTACCTGGTCTTTGTTCTGCAGGAGTCAGAACTCTGGTTCCTGCGAGAGATTAAGTGATAAATGTGAGAATATGGACGAGATTGCTCTCGTATGCATTAATAGAGCAATAAGGGCTCCATGATTGAGTTAATTTACTCTCTCCCTCCTTCCTCTTCCTCAGATTAACAGCCTGGCCTCTAAAGGAGAGTACACACCCAGCGGAGAGGCTAACCAGGCGGCCCAGCAGAGCCTGTACACCGCCAGCTATGTCTACTAGAGCCACTCTCCACCGCTCTGACGACTGACCTGAGATCAGCTCACCTTTGCCTCTACACATGGCCTCTCTAGCTGCCCGCACCCGAACGCTTATTCCAGATCAGCCATTTATTGTCTTCCCCCACACCCCTAGCCCACCCCACAAGCCAGTAGAAGCCTCATTTTCATGTCTCTCTAATAAATGTTGTGATTCTGACATTGGTCTTGTAGTTCTTGTGGAAACTTTGGAAACTTACCGCATAATAAAAATGTGAAGGGTTGGATGGGCTTAGTTATGCATTTACTAGCTTGAGGTCTGCTTCTTCATGCTGAGCTTTGCACTCCTGTATAGTGTCCTGTGTAGTTTAGCCCTTTTTACGAGACAATAACGAGAACCGGTCAAAGAATGGGGATAAAGATTGTCATTTCCCTTCCACTGAAGCGGAGGGGGGAAAAAGCAGTTTGCTTATCCTGCAAGATATGATCTCAGTCTTATCAATCCTTATCTTGAAAACTACCTGAGGTTGTCTACTGCAGATTTTACAGTGTAAGATGGAGTGTATAATTATGGTGCCACTTAGTAACTAGAAAAGCACTCAGAGAGCGCAGACCTCCGCCAGGGGGCAGCAAAACCCAGAAGCACGGCGATCGGAACTCCTGCCCATTGGAAAGACTTGAAATCTTGAACTTTGGCATATATCTCAGCAGTACTTTGGCCTAGATAAGCCAAAATTTAATCAGCTGTTCCTTGACTTAATACCCACCTTCTCTGAAAATTTCATCAAAATCTGTCCATTACTTTGTGAGTTATCTTGTACACAAACAAACCAACAAACAAACGCCACCAAAAACATAACCTCCTTGGCGGAGGTAATGATGGAACTGTCACATCAATGCAGGTCATTTGGAACCAATGGAGTTTGACGACACTATTCAAGCCTTCCACTGACTAATTTTCAAAGTCCTGCCCAGACAAACAGGACTATAGGGCTTTAATTTTATTGCTTTGAGGTGGAGGACATCTTGTAATCTCAGACTAAAGCTGGCTAGTGACATCTCATGGCTGGAGCCCGATTTAAGCCCTCCACACTTCGGTTTTGGCGAAAGTTTCGTTATATCAGGGCTTCCCAAACTCAGTGCTGGAGACCCAATGTGTCTGCTGGTTTTTGTTCCAGCCACAATTGCGACCCCAAAATTTTAATGAGCTGCTAATTTTTCTTAGATGTGCCACCTATGGAATAAATTATTCATACTTTGAAGCCTCATTATGTCAAATGGCTATTCAGGCGATAGCTGAAGAGCTGCAAATTAAAATGGTGCTATGTCCCAAATTACTTAATTGCAATTAAGTAATCAATTACTTAATTGTAAAGAGGAAAATTGAAACCAATTCTCACACAGAATTAGAAAATTTTGTACATTGACATTTCCGTTTCACTTGCGTAAAGATGCACCTCATCACAAGTAATATGGAAAGCGATTATAACTCCGGATTTCCCATGCTTCTCTTTACACAGGGACTCGAAACAATGCATGTGTCTCATAATCGTTTAAAGTGAAATAATTGTTTTCGTGAAATAAGACCATTTGAAACGTTTTTATGCAATTCCAATCCGTCAGTAAAGACAAGCCTGAGAATTTCCGAGTCATAATCGATTTTCGTGTCATTAGTGGGGAAATCCACCGTAATGCTTGTGAAACTGAATAACTTGATGCGCAATGACTTGAATTCCGCGAGTGAATTTCTTAAGGACGCTTTGATTGAATAATTGCTGACTACGGCACAGGAACGTGAATGCCACTAAGAGGAGAGATTCACGGCGTAAGCCTTGGCATCTCTAAAACTTTGGCTTTGCAAGGAATGTCACAAAATAAGCACAACTTAAACGTTGGCCGTTTAAACATCATGGAATACATAACCATTCTTGTCAAGCGGTTGAAGAGGGTGAAACGTCTCTCTGACCGGAAAAGCAATAAATGAAAAAATATTAACAGTTTGTTTATTCGGGGATTAAGTGCGGCTGGAACAAAAACCAGCATACATAGTTGGCCTCTAGATCCGTGTTAAAGATAGCTCGCTGATTAGAATTTGACCATTTTAAAGGAATTTCTGAAGATATGCGTCTAAGTTGCGTGAATTATGTTTCGAGATTTGCCAGAGCTTATTTTTCCCCTCATTGAAAAAGTCCATACACCTTGTTGGTGACTGCCACTAGAGGGCAGTGTGCACATATGTGATTAATTACAACTAATGATGGGCAAATGAAGCTTATGAGAAGCATTGAACCTCTTGAGCCAGTCGCTTCGAAAATTGGTTCAGTGCTGGAAGCTTCAGCAAGGGTGACCTCTCCTGGCCAAGTGTGAGGCTGCAGTCAAAATTAGGCTGGCTAGTCAGTGGACAGGAGGTTAATTACCCAAACACACGCACACACACACACACACACACACACACACACACAATATATATTATGTTGTATTTACAATAAAAGATTGATGAATGACTGTTTACTGTTATTGAGGAGAGTGCTGGGGAAATATGGAATTGGTTGCTAATGCCTTATGGCAACACTAATCACACATACATTTACTGTAATGCTACTTAAAATACACGAGATATACCCTACTATAGGCAAGTACTGTACTGATATTTACTGTTGCATATGAAACTTTACTTTTCTTACGCACAGCCAACATACCTACCATATCAGGAGCAATCAGATTGAAGTGTTCCCACATATCAGAACAACCTCTCTTCTTTTCTGGCTCCATAATGATTCACCACAACAACGCAATACAAATAACAACTTGACAGTAAAAACACACCTCCAACTACAACCCACAAATTCTGCATTCTTTACGGCTGTTATAAAGTCTTTAAAGCGCTCAAATTCATAACTGTCTCATCCTGTCAGTCAGTGAATCAGGTGAGTGGCGCACTCGAACCACTCGGGTGATTCATTCAGGGAGCGAAGCACTGATACTCTGGGTGCGTTCGAGCGCGTCTGCAAGTATGCCGGCTGCGCGAGATTCCCGAAAAATTACGCAAGAATCTTACCGAAGTTGCGCGATAAGCCCTCCAAACCATGCGATAGCGGCAACTTCGGTAAGATTCTTGCTTAGTTGAGTTGAGTTGGTCCGAAGTTTTGACTGCTCACACATGTCCCTCTTCTACTTTCTGTAGCGCAACGGCTCCGTTTGTCCGGTTTACCCCTTTCTTATTTAACTAATCTGTTCATGTATGATAGGGTTAGTGTGCCGTAGCGGCCAGGCATGGTATGGTCAACGCTAAAATTGATAAAACTGCATCTTCTAGTACTGCCAGTCTGATTGCCCCGCGTGTTCAATGGTCCGTCACAACGAGCTAGCCTGCAAGCTGCAAGCCAAAGCGTTACAAGGAAATACCTGGAACTATCGTGCTAACTGGCTGAAGCAAGAGTATTTCCTCGTTCTCTCTGGTTCTATTATGTATCTCTATTACAACAGTGTTCGCGCAGTAGTGCCTTCATCTTATATATCTACAGAAATGTTGGTTTATTACGCCTTTGGTGTCATTTTGATGTTTCAATTGGATGGCGTTTAGTGGCAGGCGCTTTTTATGACATGATGATTCTTAAGTCTTCTGTCTGCCGCTGCACCCGCGCATTCACGAACTGATTAGTATTTGATTACATCCTGCAATGTATGCAGGTTTAATAATTGACCCCCTCTTCATTTTATTTTATGTTTTATATTTTAAAATGAATTGGTTGATTTTTTATACGTCTGATACAGGTATTAGAAGCAGTAAAGTGTCAAAACTGGGGGTTGTGTTTCACTGAGGGAGACTGTGAGCAGCAGATCAAACACTAAGGACTGCTCTATTCCCTCTCTCTGACTCTCTTTGTGAGCAGGAATAAGGAAATATGACCATATATGGATAGGCATGGCTGGGGAGGGTGGGGTTTATAAGGCTCTGTATTCCCCATTGTGAAGCAACAGAATGGTGGACAAAGAAAAAGAGTGAGAAAGGGGGTGGGCCAGTCCGGGAGAAGGGACAGAGGGGGAATAACAGTGACCGTAAGTGAATGAATACTGGATGACGTCTGGTTTTCATCACACTTTGGAATGTTGTTGTTGTTGTGTTTATGGCTGTCCTCAAAACGACTGCAGCAAAACAGTAAAATGACTAATAGGCTAAAGAAAGTTTGGACGAAAGAAGAACAGGCACCCTCTCTGAGACTCACACATACATCCCATAATGGTAGCAGCCACAGATTAAAGTGTGGAAAAATATTGCATGGGCAGGACTGTCACCGCTATTTAATATGATGTTTCATAGCTATGCTAGTGTCTCCAAAATCGTCTGATACTACCCAGCTGAGCAGATCAAGCATTATCAACACCAAGCATGATTTCATCTTTCACTGAAAATGGACAGCACTAAACCCATCCATCACCTGAAACACCAACACAACATCCCTCACATGCAGAAAATGCCAAACACAATACCCACTCTTCCCAAGAAGCACGGAACACAATATCTATCCTTCACTGGAAACACGTAACACAACATGCATATTTTACAAGAAACATCAGAGACAACATTCATCCTTCACAAGAAACCCCAAACAACATCCATCCTTCACAGAAACAGCAACACTTGACCATACTCCACAGGAAACATCAAACACCACATCCATCTGTTACACGAATCATCAAACACCACATCCATCCTTCACAAAAAACATCAACCACAACATCCATTCTTCACAGAAAATGTCAGAGGCAACATCCATCCTTCACAGGAAATACCAAACCTGACATCTTTCACAGAAAATGCCGAACACAATGTCTTTTTTTCACAAAATAAGCCAAACATGAAATCCATCCTTCACAGGAAACTTGAAACAGGACATCCATCCTTCACAGGAAATACAAAAAACATCAATCCTTCGCAAAAATATGAAAAATAACATCCATCCTTCACAGATAATCCAAAAAATAACATCCCTCACTGGAAAAACTAAACACAAAATCCATCCTACAATAATCCATTGTGTACCCACATAGCCTCACGGTTTGATAGTAATTTGCCGAATTTTATGAAGAGGTTGATCTTTAAAAATTGCATTCCTTACTGACCCAAGATCTGTATTATGATCTTCTCGACCTAAATGGACTGGCCCTGTTTATGACCAAACCCAAAAGCTATTTTTTGCACTTTCAGTGTCAGAGAGTGCACCCAGACAATTTGAGCGCAATTTGAACTAACCAAGAATTTTAGCAAGCTTAATAATTGCAGACAAGCTTATACACTCCCGTTCTCTTGTATATAACCTCATTGACTGATAGGTCAGTGTGAACTTGATGGAGGAAGCAGCCATTCGCACTTCTGGCTCACAAAAGTTGGGTGGTTAGAATCAGGTGATTGAAATCCAGGAAGTGTTCTGATTGGAACAGGAGGGTGTTAGAGACCATGAGCATCTGTAAGTGGGATCGGAGCCTCACATGGAGCACTGACCACAATATCCATCCTTTATAAGGAAGAACTCAGTTGTCCAATGCAGTGCATACCATCACATTTTAATGCTTGACAGAAATGTCGTACTTGATATTTACAAGTGTAAACACATTGAATTGACATGGGCCTCACGCTGGCATTGTGAGAAGATAACATGGTATTTGTAAAATAATAATTGTGGTGCTCTTAAACACATTTTTGATAATATTTTGAGAATATTCACAGTCTGATGATATTTTACATTCCTTTTCATCATAGGCACTCTGCTCTTGAACATTTTTGGTAAACAAAGCATGCAAAGGTTCATCTCTAGACCCCCAATAATCTGACTCAGTCTTGCTTTATTTGTCTGTGTTGCCTCCGATTAATTGTACCTGAATTCTCAGTCTTGTACTGGCAGCTTTATTTATCTGTGTCAGCTCTGATAGATAATATACCAATAAGTCATAACATTATGACCACTGACAGGTTAAGTGAATAACATTGATTATCTTGTTACAAAGGCACCTGACAGCAGGTGGGATATATTAGGCAACAAGTGAATATTTTGTCCTCTAAGTTGACGTGTCAGAGGCAGGAAAAATGGGCAAGCGTAAGGATGTGAGCGACTTTGACAAGGGAAAAATTCTGATGGCTAGACGACTGGGTCGGAGCATGCCCAAAACTGCAGCTCTTTCGGGGGGTTCCCGGACTGCAGTGGTCAGTACCAACCAAACGTGGTCCAAGGAAGGAAAACCAGTGAATTGGCGACAGTTGTGGTCCGATCCAACAGAAGAGAAGCAGCTGTAGCTCAAATTAATGAAAAATTTCATGCTGGCTCTGATAGAAAGGTGTCAGAACACGCAATGCACTGCAGTTTGCTGCATATGGGTCTGCGTAGCCACAGACAAGTCATGGTGCCCATGTTGACCCCTGCACACCGCCGAAAACGCCTACAATAGGCACATGAGGTTCAGAACTGAACCACAGAGCAAGTGAAGAAGGCAGCCTGGTCTGATGAATCACCTTTTCTTTATACATTATGTGTCTGGCCCGGTATGTGTGCATTGCTTACATGGAGTAGACATGGTGCCAGGATGCACTATAGGAAGAAGGCAAGCCAGTGGAGGCAGTTTGGGCAAAGTTCTGCTGGGAAGCTTTGACTGCTGCCATTCATGCGGATGTTACTTTGACATGTACCACCTACCTAAACATTGTCACACACCAATTACACCCCTTCATGGAAATGGTATTCAATGGTTCAGAATGGTTTGAGGTACACAAATTCTGGCCCCCAAAATTCCCCAGAATTCAACACAATCCAGCATCTGAGGGATTTTCTGGGGCAGACAAGTCCAATCCATGGATGCCCCGCCTTGCAACATACAGGACTTAAAGAATCTGCTGCTAACGTCTCGGCGCCAGATACCACAGCACACCTTCAGAAGTCTAGTGGAGTCTCGACAGGTCAAGGCAGTTTTGGCAGCAGAAGGGGGACCAACACAATATTAGGCAGATGGTAATAATTTTATGGCTGAACGGTGTATCTGATTTCTCAGCTTCATAATGGCAACTTTATTTATCTGTGTTACATCTGAATAATTACATCTGATTGGCTGTTTCTTTGCATTGCCCTTGCATTGCTCTTGTTGTCCTCACTGAGACACGATGGCTATGGACTCCAAGTGCAACGTTCACATCTAGAATCATCACAAGACCTTCTGGATGGGAACAACAAACACACAGCCCTTTGATATGATTTAACTCCCATGATTACAATAAAAAACAGCCAGACTCAAAACAAAAAAACAGCGTGAGAAACAGAGAGAGTGCTAATGGGTGCAAAATACTGTTTATGTAACAAAAAGTAATTGTGTGCCATCTCAATTCATAACCAATAGCAGGCAGCGATGGGGGAGGCGGGTGCCTCGAGTTAGGATGGCTTGCCTTTCTTCTAGCTTTGATTGGTCAGTTGAATTCAGTAGGTGTGTCCACAGTGGGGGTGGGTGGAATAAGCTGGTCCATGGCCTGAAATGGGGAGAGGGGCAGTCAGTATTTCATGAGGGGGAAAAGGATGTTAAAGAACCCTGTACAGGAAGCTCTACATCAGCCAGATGGCACTTGCCCTAATAACATGAGTGACAAATACCCAGCAACTGTTGGCCGACGATTCAGATATGTGCAACCCTAAAGTTTAGGCCCAGATAAGGGGAGATTTAATGGTATAACACGAAGTGTATCGCTGGCTCAAATAAGGGGAGCATTAATGGTGTAACACACAAAACCGCAGGCTCAGATAAGGGAAGCATTAATCGCGCAACACACAAAACCGCAGCACACACCAGTGTCGACACTGCAGCCCTGAAGCGACAGCATGAGCAGTCAGCCTCGTTCTGGAGAGGACTCCTTAAAATGTGGCAAATCCAAGGTGAGGATAAATTAAGTTCAGCAGGAGAGCAGGTTTAAATGGTGGATTCTGCATCCTCTCACCAGGTAATCAGTAAAACATCTGCGCTCTTGGTAGAGATTGTAGGAGAGAACGGAGCAAATGACAGTCTGGGCCATGGTGAAGAGAACGAGGGAAGTCTTCACTCCTCTGTCGAAAACCTGGGGGGAAGATGGAGAGTGAAAGCAGGGCACAGAATACCACTATACTGAGCCCCTTGTACAATCATGGTGAAGCACAGGGCAGATGCGCTCATACAAACACATGCACGAGAACTTACTAAACACACACACACACACACACACATGCACGCACACAAACATTCACATTTGCACGCACAAGAACACACTACATACACACAGACACACAAGAACACGCCATATACTCACACTAGCAAGTGAGAGGAACACACCGAACATACTGAATAAATACAAGTGCATGTGAACACACACCACACTCACACTTGCACGTGAACATACCATAGACACATATGTGCACGTGCATATCAACGCATACTGCACGCACGTGCATGCACATAAACACACACTGCACACACACGTGCACATGAATGCACTACATGTATACACACAAACGTGTGGATGGACACACTATACACACGTGCTCATGACCACACAATACACACACACTCGCACACGTGCACACGAACACACTATATATACACACACACTCACACACACATACCACTACGAGATGTTGTGAATAGATGTTGCAGTCCTCTGAGTCATGGTCACAGTGTTCGGGGATCGGTCCACTGGGGGTGATGTCAGGGTGGTTTGCCAGATCGATGAAGTAGAATATTAGGGCAAGGATGGAAACCAGCAACCCAACCGCCGTACAGACCAGACACGCGCACAGCTGCAAGCACATACACACACACACACACACACACACACACACACACACGTCCCAAAATTTCATCAGTCCGACAGTACTGCAACTATTGTTTCACTGAAATACGCAAGGTAGCACAGAAAATGTTTTTATTGTTTATCGTTTTGGTTTCAAAAACAATATTGACCACCGATGGCGTGTACCTTCCCAATTTTGAAAAATAGCCTAATTTAGCTTGTTGGTAAGATTTCTCGTCCAGTAAGACCAATGACCTGAAATCTTGCCAACACACGTAATTGGGGTAATTTACGACAGTAGGAAGGTTCACGCTAGTGATGTTCATAATTCATTGGACAATGAAACTTTTTTTTTTATGTAGGTCCTGTTGGCCGAGTCGATCACAGAATTGGAGTCCAAGCGATTATGGATCGCACATGCTGAAGAGAAAACTGAAGGCAAAAAGGCCCAGAAACTAACTGGAACTGAAGATAGCTGCAGTGCAGCCTGGCAGAGCAGCAGTGTCTGGAGATGTCTTGCATCATGGACTACAAGCAGTCAATACATACAATATTGAATATGCAATAAAATATTCAATATTATCACTCTATTCTACATAAGGTTTAACTATTCAGTATAAAAATACAACTATAAATTGGGGGGACAATGTACAAAACCCAAAACCAGTGAAGTTGGCACGTTGTGTAAATCGTAAATAAAAACAGAATACAATGATTTGCAAATCCTTTTCAACCTATATTCAATTGAATACACTGCAAAGACAAGTTACTTAATGTTCGAACAGGTAGACTTTGTAATTTTTTGCAAATATTAGCTCATTTGGAATTTGATGCCTGCAACATGTTTCAAAAAAGCTGGCACAAGTGGCAAAAAAGACTGAGAGAGTTGAGGAATGCTCATCAAACACTTATTTGGAACATCCCACAGGTGAACAGGCTAATTGGGAACAGGTGGGTGCCATGATTGGGTATTAAATCAGCTTCCCTGAAATGCTCAGTCATTCACAAACAAGGATGGGGCGAGGGTCACCACTTAGCGAGCAAATGCGTGAGCTGATTGTCGAACAGTTTAAAAACAACATTCCTCAACAAGCTATTGCAAGAAATTTAGGGATTTCATCATCTACGGTCCGTAATATCGTCAAAAGGTTCAGAGAATCTGGAGAAATCACGCACATAAGCGACAAGACCGAAAACCAACATTGAATTCCCATGACCTTCGATCCCTCAGGCGGTACTGCATCAAAAACCGACATCAATGTGTAAAGGACGTCACCACATGGGCTCAGGAGCACTTCAGAAAACCACTGTCAGTAACTACAGTTCGTCGCTACATCTGCAAGTGGAAGTTAAAACTCTACAAAGCAAAGCGAAAGCCATTTATCAACAGCGTATCAACAGCACCCAGAAACGCCACCGGCTTCGCTGGGCCCAAGCTCATCTAAGATGGACTGATGCAAAATGGAAAAGTGTTCTGTGGTCTGACGAGTCCACATTTCAAAATGTTTTTGGAAACTGTGGACGTCGTGTCCTCCGGAACAAAGAGGAAAAGAACCATCCGGACTGTTATAGGCGCAAAGTTCAAAAGCCAGCATCTGTGATGGTATGGGGGTGTATTAGTGCACAAGGCATGGGCAACTTACACATATGTGAGGGCATCATTACTGCTGAAAGGTACATACAGGTTTTGGAGCAACATATGTTGCCATCCAAGCAACATATTTTTCATGGATGCCCCTGCTTATTTCAGCAAGACAATGCCAAGCCACATTCTGCACGTGTTACAACAGCATGGCTCCGTAGTAAAAGAGTGTGGGTACTAGACTGGCCTGCCTGTAGTCCAGACCTGTCTCCCATTGAAAATGTGTGGCGCATTATGAAGCGTAAAATACGACAACGGAGACCCCGGACTGTTGAACAACTTAAGCTTTTTTGCAATGTGTTGCTGCCTTTAAATTCTAAGTTAATGATTATTTGCAAAAAAAAAAAAAGGTTTCTCAGTTTGAACATTAAACATTTTGTCTTTGCAGTGTATTCAATTGAATATAACTTGAAAAGGATTTGCAAATCATTGTATTCTGTTTTTATCTACGCTTACTTCACTGGTTTTGGGTTTTGTACAAAAAGTAATGCAAGTCTGTAAGAATAAAAGCATCTTCAAATTAACGCTGACTGCACTTTATCCCCACTCTCAGTGTATCCTTTAAAACTCAAAGTGCTGAACTAAACTGCCAAAAAAAATAAGTCACTGTCCAATGAATTATCGCAATCACAGTACGTCATATAAAAAACTAAGTGATAATTGCCCTGCAAAGTACCAATGAGGATTTAATCACAATTTAGACTCACAAGTTTCATATTGCTGTGTTTGTCCATTGCTATAGCAACTGCTCCAGTTATCAGGAACTGTGAGAGATGAAGAAGAGCACGATTAAGAACTGGTGGAGAGATTAGCCTGCAGCTTTGAGCATGAGCACTAAGATATCGCACAGTAAGCGAATGGTCACAGAGGATGGCACACCCTCAGGAAGAGTCTCAGATTCTGAAACAATTGAATACATTTCCATCCATGCATTCGCCACCCTACTTACTCCTTGTCAGGGACACAAGAGCTGCGGTTGGAGCCAATCCCAGCATACAAACTCCGAGAGGCAAAACTCCACCCTGAACGGTTCACAAATACATCCCTGGAATCACAAAACATTCACACACTCATACCTATGAGCACAAACACCATTCACTCACACACTCACATCTATGGGCACACACCATACACTCGCATCTATGGGCACACACACCATGCATTCACACACTCACATCTATGGGCACACACAACATACACTCACACACTGATACCTATGAGCACACACACACTACACTCACACACTCATACTGACGAGCACACACACCATTTACTCATACCAATGAGCTCACACACCATACATTCACACACTCATACCAATGCGCATACGCCCCATTCACTCACACACTCACATCTATGAGCACACACACCATACACTCACACACTCACATCTATGGGCACACACACCATACACTCACACACTCATGCCTATGAGCACACACACCATACACTCACACACTCATGCCTATGAGCACACACACCATACACTCACACACTCATACCTATGAGCACACACACCATACACTCACACACTCATACCAATGAGCACACACACCATACACTCACACACTCACATCTATGAGCACACACACCATACACTCACACACTCATGCCTATGAGCACACACACCATACACTCACACACTCACATCTGTGAGCAAACACATCATACACTCACACACTCACATCTGTGAGCACACACACCATACACTCACACACTCATACCAATGAGCACACACACCATACACTCACACACTCATGCCTATGAGCACACACACCATACACTCACACACTCAAATCTATGAGCACACATACCATTCACTCACACACTCATACTTACTTATGAGCACACACACCATTCACTCACACCTATGAGCACACACACCATACACTCACACACTCACATCTATGGGCACCCACACACATCTATGAGCACACACACCATTCACTCGCACTCTCATACCTATGAACACACACACGATACACTCACACACTCAAATCTATGAGCACACACCATACACTTTGCTCATGTTTCAAAAAGGACCAAATGGCTGCAGGCTCAATCCCAGATTGACAATTCAAACACATATCCTGTTATTCTGTGCTGATAATTACCACAGTTCCACTCCACCAAGGCACACCAAAGTTCACAACCTCTGTAAATCTTCCAGCCAGTAAAGGGAGAGAGTGGAGGATGACAGTCAAGCCCACCATCACCTGTGAAACCTGATTTGGGGGGGGGCAGAGTTATCGCACAACAATTAGTGTCTCACAGCTGACAGCAACCTAACTTCACATCCAACCGCATTCGCACACCTGACAGCAATCCCACAGCTAGCAATGTTTCTCAGCTAATATTAATCACCATCTGTGAGTGTGTGTGCATGAGTGCATGCACATGTATGTATAACTGCATGTGTGTGTGTGTGTGTGTGTGTGTGTGTGTGTGTGTGTTTGTGCGCATGTGTGTGTATGTACATGTGTATACTTACCCCCAGGACTTTCGGCTCTCCTTTCTGGATGCTCCTTCTCAAAGCTTCCTGCCTCTCTGACAGCTTGCGCACGGCGGACTCCTCCACCACCACTGTCAGGTCTCTAGAGACCGACACAGACATTGCCTTGTGGCGTGTGCGTGTGTGTGTGTGTGTGTGTGTGAGAGAGAGAGAGAGAGAGAGAGAGAGAGAGAGAGAGAGAGAGAGAGAGAGAGATGAGTGCAGTGTTACCACTGCTTCATACAGTGGATAAGCAACTGTAAATTGCTGTTAAATTCAGCACCATTCAGCATATTCACATCAACATTGCAGCATCAGCATGCACGTACATTTATAAGCGTGAGAAAGGCTCAGACGGGTCAGTTCACGAAGGCAGGCGACCCAAAGGGAAATAGGCCGAAAAACAAATGCGTTTCAAGAGAACGTTTCATGTAAATGATGGTGCGCAGAATTGGTTAAAGAACGGAAATCATGATGATGGTCTTTTTCGGTCAATGATAGAGAAGCAGAGACAAAGGAAAAGAAAGAGACATTCCTCATACAAAATAATCTTGGCTACTTTGTAACTCAAGGCATAAAACCGTATTTGATTTAATGACAGAAATGAGAATCAATGGCAGAGAAGAATACCTGTAGTTTCCAATCGAAAAAGAAAAATAAATCGATCTTCGCCCAAAGTTAGTCACCGATTAAATCCACTGAAGAATCGCTCGGAATAAAGCAACTGGGGAAATAAATGTTTCGCAACAGCGTATCTGTCCCCACCCGTTCTGGCACAAGTAAAGATCCGACATAAACTTTGCAGCCCCCTCCTCTCTTACAGAGAAATACTCCTTCGATGTGAATTTTTTTCTCCTCCGAAAGGAGTATGCGATATCCAGTCGCATTCAGTACCGAGTCTCCGACATAAGCCCGTTTGTCTTCGCTTAATTTTTTGAAGAATAAGCAACTGCATCATCGTCCTACTTGGCATTTGATGAGCGAAGTTTCTAAAGGTAGGTTTTCTTTTCATTGTTGAGAGGGCAGTCATGGTCGGGTCACTCACTACTCGATTAATAGGTTATGCTCTTCTACTTTCATCTAAACAGAAAACCCAGATGGTAGTTTCTCATACGATCCCCCATGATTATTACATCTTCTTCAAGGCTAAATTATGTCTGTTCTTGGTTTCAATCTGCAAATTAATTTGTTTTGTAAAACTAAAAGATTTGTATTTCTTCAATGAAGTTTCAGCCCCAACGAACGCTCAATTCGTCTATTTTGTAATGGAAGCAGTGTGATTGCCCCTTGCATGTTTTTAATAACAGATAAGCTCACAGTTGGTGGAATAAAGAGGTAAAATATAATGCAAATGACAGTTGTTGAATTGTGGGTTTCATTTTTTTTATGGGGGCGGGGGGCAATCGAAGGGAACAACGAAATACAAACTCGGTGAATACACCCCACGCGTAACGTCTCGGCTCGCCATACTTATTGACCCCCGTGTGCTGAGGGTGGACAGCATATCCACCCTGCGATTTTTGTGCTTTAAGCTGTTACTCGCGCTTGAAATGGCCTCCCACTCTCTTACGGCGTGATTTCAGGAGTGCCAGATCCGCCACTCCATCTAGTTTTTTAGCTTTTGTTTCCCCCTTAGAACATTCCACAATGTCCAACGGGGCTTGAACACATGGTTTTCATCATTGGCGTCATCATCAGAATCATCGTCATAATCTTCATCAGCATTTTTCTTTCTTTCCCTGTGTCTCCCTCTCAGTAAAGAGCGAGTGCTAGATAGCAATCAAATAAGCAGGTAAATACATAAATTAATTAATTACACTTTACATTTCATCAGAGGAATGAAAATAATTGCCAACAAAATTATATCAAAGTTGTTTTTGTCCATCAGTTTTGCCCAATGAAATGCTCTCTCTGCCCAGAGTAATTCATTGAAACAATACCCTTGCAAAGTGCCAATTAAGTAAGATCTTTCTTGGCCTGTGTTGTTAATTGAAGTGTCCTCCACTGCATTATTATAGGACAAATACACCGGAATATGTCGTCCTTACACCCAATGACCGCTGACCCCCCCCTGCCACGATTGCACCGTCCTTTCCCATTCCTTGACCTCGAAGGCGCTGCAGTAAGTGGACAGCCTGAAACAGACTCATTCAAAACTTCTCCAGTATTGCATGCATATGTGAATAAAACCCTCCTCATTGGCTCAAATCTATTATAATGGTGGTCACAGTGGGTGATAGCAGGGCCCTATCTAAATGCCAATCACTGTCCACAGTAAGTGGCTATTGACATTATTGTTAAGATTGGAAACTTTGTTTTTTCAGTGGTCAACTAGCGTGGTCCTCTTTGGTCTAGTGCAGAGGTGGGCAGCGAGGGCCGTATCTGTCCCTGGTTTTCACACCAACGTCTGGTCTTTAATTAGTTGATAGTCTCAATTAGCCAAACCATTTATGAAATATGACGTTTCATGCGAATTTCTTTAAATTATCATGAAACTACAAAGACTAGTCTTGTCTCCCTTCATAAAACATTTTCCTTTGATCGAGTCATTGCGAAAATCTATATTTGTGCATGCTATCAATTAACTCAATTAGTCAGGGTAATTGATAGGAATAAAAACCTGCATACACACCGGCCCTCCAGGACCGTGATTGCCCACCCCTGGTCTAGTGAATAGCTAAGAGAAGTGTGTGTCATGATAGCACATGGATAAATAGAGAGAACCTTTTAGCAGGTATAGTGATGGTCCTGCCCTGCAGGCTCTCCCCCTCTCTGCTTGCACCTCCACCTCAACGAGCCACAGCTGCTGCTCGTTGAGGTGGAGGTGCTATTGAGTATAAAAGAGCTGCACTGCCAGGTTGGCAGTGCAGCTGCATTCTGGTTCTTATACCATGCTTGATGGAGCCCTGTCTTTTGCTGCTGCTCTCCTGATTGTTTTAAATTAAATCTTTATTTATATTTTTACTCAGCCTGTGCACTTGGGTCCTTTTCTTCTGGTTTGGATACATAGTCCTAGTGCCCGCCGGCTTGTTGCCTTCTGCTGGCGGGACCAAACCATGACAGGTATTGCATGTGCAGTGTGATTCCAGGTAGGGAGTTGTATGGGGTGCAGTCCAGTAGAAGGCAACACCTGCAGTGCAAGCAAAAAAAGATTTGTAGCTGTACTAACTTGTTATCACCTACACTTTGACTTATCATCTAATAATTGGACACCGTCAAAAGCTGGGGTAAAAATCTTAGGCTAAATAATGGCGTAATACTGGTCTTCTCCGTCACAGTGCAATTAAAGGAAGGAGCAGAATGGAGTAATTTCATGGTCATTTTTGGCTTTTTTTGTTTGCGCTTATGAATAAGTCCATTTTGACGTCAGGTTTTTCAGAGAAGACTGCCACGGGGTTGTACTGGTATACTCTGACTGTTGTATGGATTAACAAACTTTACCCATGGTTCAAGTGGCTTGGATAGAGTTGATGACAGAGTTTTTGACTTTGGGTCGACTTTTCCCTTAAAAATTGTCTTGTGACTATAGTGGATAGCATGGGCTTGGAAATACTTTGGTAAACCTTTTTCAGTTACCACCATTTGCAACTGAAGCTACAGATGCAAGCTAAAGCTTTAATCAGCACTGTCCAAAACTGCCGCTGACTTCTTTTGACTTGGTGTCATCTTATACAGATCATAGCACAGTGGAAGTATGTTTGCTAGTCGGAAGAGTTAACATTTCAAGTAGTTTTTGGAGAAAAAAAATTGCTTCTGTGTTGTCCAGACCGAAGACAATAAGGACAACCCAAGTTGTCATCAGCATTTTGGTAGCATCTGTCATGGTGTTGGGCCACGCACATGGCTTGGGTGACTTGCACATTTGCAGTTGCACCATTGATGCAGAATGAAAAGTATGAATTTTTGAGTGGCATATGCTGCAATCTGATCCAGGAACATCCCTAATTCCAGTAAGAGAACATCATGCCACATTCTGTACAGACTACAGGTGCTGGGTGGCGTAAGATGAATGAAGGCACTAGATTGGCCTGCTGGGAGTCCTGGCCTGTCTCTATTAGTGAATATACAACATTTAAGGCCCCGTACAACTGTGCTGCTGAGGCCCTACATATTGGAGGAATGGGGAAAAAATTCTCTTGGTAAATTTGACCAACTGGTGTCTTCAGTCCCCAAATTCTTAATGAACGTAATGAAATGATAAGGTGATGTTACACCGAGGTAAACAGTCGACCGTGCCAACTTTTTTGGACTCTATTGCAGTCATCATATTGCATATTTTTGATGAGAAAATAAATTCACATTTGAACAAATAATGTGCTGTTGTAAATGTTTTCTATCTAGTAAAAAGTGAATAGACTTTTCAAATCAGTCCTATTTGATTTTATTTGCATTTTTCATGTGGTGCCCACTTTTTCAAAATTGGGGTTGTGAATCAGGAGGTTTGGCAACTAGTTTACAGTAAGACCTGATGAGGTGATTCAGAATGATTTCAATAGAATCCAGAAGTGGGTGGAAACTTGAAATGAAATACAATAAACACTGTAGCAAAAAAAAATTATATCTGTTTGCATGTATATAAGCAAATGCTTAAGAGCCAGTGATCCAATCTTCATTGGAGTGATTATTGTGTTTCAGCTGGTTAATTTTTCCAACCCTGAATGATGCAGTTTGTAGCTTCTCATTACTTAAACAACTGTCAAGAAGTGGTCAGGGGGGACACCAGATGCAGGAACAATGAGTTTTACAAAACACCAAACACTTGAGGAGAAAAGCAGACAATCAGGTCAGAAACAAAACACCGTGCCAATGCACTGAACAAATGGGAGAAACTAAGGTACCCTGCCCAAGGCAGGGGGAAACAAAAGTACATCTCCAAAGAGTGGCTAAACTAAAAAACAAAAAGTTCATCTAACAGACGGTAACACTGGGAGACAAGACGTGGGTGCAGCAGTTACTCAAGACTCGGGAATGGCTCAGAGGAAATACTTGGGAAGGCAGAGAAGCTGAGATTTCACAATGCAGACAAAGTTCCGTCTGAAGATCTCGCCACTCCTGCCCACAAAATGTCATGGTTTTGCCCCCGCCGGCAGAAGGCATGAAGCCGGCGGGCACAGGGACCATGTGCCCAAAGGCAGAACTAGGGACCCAAATGCACAGGCTGAGTAAAAATATAAAATCTTGAAATTATAAAATACAATCTCGGAGGGGAGCAGCAGCACACAAGACACCGTCAGGGCTCCAGAAAACAGAGTACCGCTGCACCAAAATGAGGTGCAGCCAGCCCTTAAATAACTTCAGTAATAATAAATAAAAATAACTTCAAATAAACAAGCCAGACCTGTTGCCCATTAAGGTGGAGGCGAAGAATGCAACAGGGGAAAGGGCCTGCAGGCCGACACCATGACACAGAAATGCACACGGAAGGAGGCGGGGACTCGGAAAGCAATCTCAGAGGGAGACAGAAACACATGGGACTAATAAACAAATTCACGAGAACCAGGATAAGAATAATGACTCGAGACAAGACGCTGAGACAATCAAACTAGGCGGTTTAGATCAAGGGGCCAGTTGCACCAACTGTCCTAAAGTTTCGCACGAAAATGGTTTGCACCAACGATGCCTTAACATTTGGCCATTTCGCGCAATTGCGATAATTAATATCTCAATGTCAGGTTTCTTTTGTTATACAGAATGTTTTCCACCTTGTGCATTTTTTATATGCCTAAAATGCACGGCCATCTTAAAATGAATTTCTTTGTGTCTAATTAATCTGTGATAATCCCCTATAAATGCTAAAATGAGAGATTAAATTCAGAGTTGGGACGTGGCAATGTTAAACCATGATTTTTTAAAAGCGTGCCCATTTGCTGCCGTGGGGTATGTAGACAGTTGCGCGCAATTTCTTGAAATGTACATACTTGAAGTGGTCTTACTATAGCAATTTTAGGAGATTATTTCATTTAAATTCAAAAGAAAGAGATTTATTTTAAAATCGCAGCACACTTAAGTCACCTCCCACCACGCGTAGGTTTCTGTCGTAATTTCGTGTCCTAACTTGCGTTGGTGCAACGGCTCTTTTCGCTGTTGATACCCGTTGCACCAATTTGTCTTACGACAAAGCACCTCCTAGGACAAAGCTTGTCCCAAGTCATCGTTGGCGCAACCCATTTTCATGTGTAACTTTAGGGCAGCAATTAGGACGGTTGGTACAACCGGCCCCTGGAACCCTGCTAAATCAAGAGCAGAGATCAAAGTCATAGAAAGTCCTGCTCTGAGTTTCCTGAATGGATATTAGCTGACTCAGTGATCTTGCATTGTGAAACTGGCCCCTGCATCAGCTTTGCTTCATGATTTAAGGCAGATATTAGGCTGTGGAGAAATCCTCTGATTGTGACATTTTACCAGTGGAATCTCTCCCACCGCTATTTTATTCTGGTATTACATTGCACATGTCACTTTTGATTTGTGTCAAATAATAACTGATATAATAGTACTGCAGAACAGAATTAACAGAATTCATGTCCCATTGATTTAAACCAGTTCACAGTGAGGCAACTGGGGATATACTGTCAGACCTGGGACCACACGCAGTTTGCCGCCGTAGCTATGGTTTTTACATAAGGCCCAATGCATCCTGAGATAATGATTTCTCAATGATCCTCTCTTGTTTGTTAACTTGGGTAGTTTTCTACCTCTCCGTGGATATGATTGGCAAAGAATTTGTTGTTTGAGCTCTGTGAGACCTGGGTTCAGTGAATGATGTCATTCTCCATTATGGTACTTTTTAGGTTGCTTTATTTTGTGAATATAGCAACCTCCAATAACCAAATTACATTATCTTGAGAAAAAAAACGCTGATTTTCTCTGTCATTTGATGGGTAATTTACATTGCTTTCCTGCAGGTGGTGGCAATACTCCTTGGACTGTTTCAGGTTCTCCTGGCTGTACCATTGTACTGCCTGAAGACTGGCCTGCCTATGCTCTTTGTTCTCCCCCTGTGTCTTGGCATATTGGTATGGTCCGCATTCCTGGGCTTTTCTGCGGGGGATCCTAGCATCCCAGAACAGCGATGCAATTGTTGCCTCTTCTGCTGAATTGTCACTGATTTAACTTTAGGGAAATCAATGGGTTCACATGTAAGGGTTTTAGGTTGTCGTGTGGTCGCACTGTCGTGACACTTCATTTTCATTTGTATTCTTTACTGTTGTGTGGAATTTTGAGCAGGGTCCATATGATCTCTTTCTCTCAATATTTTGAAGTTTTCAGCATTTACTATAAACATGCTTGGTCCTTGCGTTCCTTCTGTCCGAAAGTCTCTTAGCTACGGGAAGGTGGGTGGGGGGGGTTTGTTTGGAGTGCACAGCTGTTGTGTCGTTTTTGGATTTTCTGGCTTTGATCATAGGGAGGCAGAACTTTCAGAAACCGGAATAATGCGTGTTTGGCCTGTGGTTTAACTCTAAAACATTGGCAGTTCTGTCTGTTGACGGCCAAATCTAAAACAGCCTGTTCTGTTTCAGTTTTTTCCATCGTGTGTTCATGGATAAACCATTTTTCTAACTTGAGAAATTGGTCTTTTGCAGAGCAAAAAAAAAAAAAAAAAGGTCGCCAGAACTGGGTGCACTTATCCTGTGACCTTTGACCCAGGTCACCCTGACATGGTGAATGCACAACTAGACATTGGAATGAACACATTGCGAAAGTATGAAACTATTGTGCCGAGCAGTTGCTGAGATCTCATCCTCACAAGAAAACTTGATGCTAGTGCCCATACAGACGTGAAACTATATAGGTTCACCCTTCACTGTAATTAGCCAGAAGTGTGGTACAGCACACAAGCATCTCTGTCTGACTGGACCCTTCAGTAGTTATAGAGAATATTGGACAGAGGGAACCGCTGAGATTGAATATCTGGTTTTCTACTCAGAATAATTGACTTCTTTTGATTATCCATGTCATGAATACTTTCTTTCAGATTGTGACTGGTGGGTCATTCACTGTCGCCTATGAGAGGTCACCAAGGAAGGAATTAGTAAGTACTGTACGCACAGTTTTTCATGTTTTCTTCACAATTTGATGTGCTGGTAATCATTTATATGCTACACATTCTGGGCAAAATACTACCACAAAGAATGATCTTGATACTCCTTTGTTGAACTTATGCTTCTATTCTACTTTCTTACCCAGTTAACAAATTTAAATCTCCGTAATGGTTGAAACCAGGATCAGGCATTTGAAAGAACGAAAATGGCCTGAATCAGCCCCTGATGTTGCATTTTATCCGTACTCTGCAAAAACTGAAGAAAGTGTCAATCTTGAGAAGGTTTTTTTGTGTCAAAGATAGGCTTTAAATCTCATTTCTTTGACTTTTTTCAATAATAAACTTTCCAATGAGGTTCAATTATTTCACTCACTTCAACCTTTGCCAAAGGGGCCAGAAAAGTTTGTTTCTGAGGCAGAAACTAAAAATAACAAGCTAACCCTGACCCTAACTTTACTGAGAGGGGAAATTTAGATTTTAAGCCTCTTGACTAAAATAGTTGTTCATACAAACTGATTCAGCGCATTATGCTGGACTTTGCTGCTGGCAGTGATTTTCAGTTTTCTGGTCATGACTTTGATGGATTCTAAAACCTTGTGCACTTTAGAGCTTCTTTACTGAAGTATTTTTACGGCTATCAGTATTCAGTAGTACATAGATCCTGCACTTGAGGGAAAGTGGAGATATCCTTGGGAAAATTTAATTTGAGCGCAAGCAGAAGCCCTCGATTTCCATTTCTACTTGAGACAAGCAACGTGCAATCTTACTGGATTGTACAGGACCCAGAGATGCAGTTTTTTTTGCACATTAATTAAGTATGATGCAGCGAGGCTGAAGTGCTGCTTGTAGACTCAGGGTCTTTTCAGGGAATGTTGGTATCTAGTAAAGGTAATGCCTAAATTATTCCTACCTGGCCAGCATAATTTGACATCTTCAGTGGCCAGCCAGCTAGCTGCAGAGCTACATGAAAAATGGGCTGCTCAACGCCACCATTTCCATGTAGCTGGGTAGCTATCTAGCTGGCTAGATAGCAGAATTTGTTTCCATATTTACCTAATATTGGACCTCAGTTGGTCAAGAGTCCAGGGTCTCGATTCCAATATTTTGCACTTAAATAATCCGCTGCACATTTTCAACAGGAGACAGGCCCAGTCTGCAGCAAGACTTGTTTCTTACCTGTAGTCGGTGATGACTGTTACAAGCGACAAAGGGGGAGCCACTTTCAGTTTTGACAGTGACCGACTAGGGCACATACAAAGTGAGGAGGAAAAAGAGAAATGGAGGAATGGCAGCAATATCTAATAATTTGCTCACTAATAATTTAGCGCCCTGGAAGAGACACCAGGTAGGAAAACTAAGAATTAGAGAAAGAAGTTGCAGCATATGTTGTTCAATTATGCTTTTGTAACCCTCTGTGCCAATCATGTCCTCATAGATGTGGAAGTTGCTCATGCTGAAAACGCTGCGTGAAAAAACACGCAATCAGGATGGTTCTTTTCCATTTTGGCCCTGAGAACATGGTATCCATTTTTTCCAAAAACTATTCAAAAGATAAAGTAGATAGGCCATAGCACGCTTTTCCTCTTTACCTCAGTTAATTTCAGATGACCTTGAGTCCAGAGAAGTATGTGTTTCCTCTGGACGGTGATGATATGTGGCTTTCTCTTTGGATAGTGGAACCTTAACTTGGATTTGATGCTGGCACGACAAACTGTTTACTGTCACAGGTCTTCTGCCGTTCTTATACTGTAGTTCTGTTTGGTTATGTTCATTACCGAAGCATGTCGATTCTTAATGCAGTGCTGTCTGAGGGCTCCAAGGTCATTTGCATACAGTATTGGTATTCGGGCATTTATTTTCCGCATGGAGATTGGTCCCATGTCTCTACTTTCTCAGAATCTTTTCACTACATTTTAGACTGTTGATGGTGTAAATTCGGTGCTACTGCACTCTGAGAAATGTTCTTGAACTTTATAACAACTTCATTATTGCAACTTTTGGCGAAGTGGAAAACCCTAAACTACCTTGCTGATTAATGACTATTCCTATTGTGACTGCTTATTTTATACCCAATCATAATGAAATCATTTGTTACCTATTCACTTTCACACCCGTGTGAAGTTACTAATGGGTGTTTCTCTGAAGATTTCACCACTTATTCAGTCTTTTCATTCTCTGGCCAAATTGTTTGGAACATGTTGCAGGCATGAATTCAGAGTTTGTGAATATTTACTTAAATCAATAGCTCTTGAGGTGAAACTTTAAATATTATTTCCTTCACACTGTTTTCAACTAAATGTAGGTAAAAGAGAATTTACAAATCACTTAATTCTATTTTTTTTTTTTTTGCATTACATATCCTGTCCTAATTCTTGTGGAAATGAGGCTGTAAATAAAAAAAACTACTACTGTTACTCAAGAAATATTTTATTTTATCTGTTGATCAAGAGCAGGATTTTCGTACACCACATGCTGTTTATTCTGCTAGATTAACTCATTGATATTCCCTCCCTGATTTTCAGCTGAAAGGCTGTGCATACACCAACCTGGCTGGCCTAGTGGGGGCGCTGTGTGCAGTCTGTGTGTACAGCGTGTGTGTTCATTCTCCTCCCATTGCCCAGCCCTGTGAAAAGGTTTCATGGTTTTATGGTTTCTCGGATTGCCCAGAAGAGATGCTGTCTGTGAGTGTTCAACCGTACTGGCTGCGTCAGCGCTGCTCTGTGTGTCTGTGCTGCTCTGTGTGTCTGTGCTAATCTGTGTTACTCTGTGTGTGTGTATGTGTACTAATCTGTGCTATTGTGTGTGTCTGTGCTTATCTGTGCAACTGTGTGTGTCAGCACTAATCTGTGTTGCTCTGTGCGTCTGGGTTTAATCTGTCCTGCTCTGTATCTGTGCTAATCTGTGTTACCTTGTATGTGTGTGTGAGCTAATCCGTGCTTGTGCGTTTGTGCTAATCTGTGTTACTGTGCGTGTCTGTGCTAATTAGTGCTGCTTGTGTGTCTGTGCTAATCTGTGCTCCTTAGTGTGTCTGTGCCGCTGTGTGTCAATGCTAATCTGTGCTGCTCTGTATGTCTGGGTTAATCTGTGCTGCTCTATATCTGTGCTAATCTGTGTCACTGCATATGTGTGTATGTGCTTGTGAGTGTGTGTGTTTGTGCGCTACTCTGTGTGTCTGTGCTAATCGGTGCTCCTTTGTGTGTCTTTGCTAATCTGTGCTGTTCTGCCTGTCAGGGCTATTCTGTGTTACTTCATGTGACTAGGCTAATCTGTGCTACTGTGTATCTGTGCTATTTGTGCTGCTGTGTATGTATGTGTTAGCCTGTGCTGCGTTATGCGTCTGTGCTAATCTTTGCTACAATGTTTTTCTTTGCTAATCTGTGCTGCTCTGTTTGTCTGTGCTAATATGTCCTGCTGAGTGTGTCTGTGCTAATCTGTTCTACTGAGTTTGTCTGTGCTAATTGGTGCTGCTCAGTGCTTCTTCGTGTGTCTGTGGTAATCTGAGCTACTGTGTCCATTGCAATCTGTGCTGCTGTGTGTGTTCGTGCTAATTTGTTTTACAATGTGTGTCTGGGCTAATCTGTGCTGCGGTGTGCGTCAGTGCCAATCTGTGCTGCACTGTGTGTTTGTGTTGCTTTAAATGTATGCTGAATAGGGTCGTAACACATTTTAAAAACTTAGTGTTTCCATGGGCCCCTGGTCAGTTTTCAACAAAGCAAATTACTAAACAATGCATATTATGTCAAAGAAGAATTGGAATTCATTTTTTTGAAGACCCAGACAGGGTTCATTTGTCTGCACTGTCTTTAGGAAGTCAAGACGAGATGCATTTGCACTAGTCTGTTAACCTTAACTGTTTTCTGCCGTGATGTCTGGGTTATACTGAAACACATCTCCCTTTCTTTCCACAGAAATTTTACCAGATGCTCTCCATCCTACTTTTGATTTATGACATCCCCGCTGTCATTCTCCACTCTCTCATTTCATGTTCTGCAATTAAAGGATTGAAGACAATATGATTTCCAAAAGCTGGCAATTTACCGGAAGTTTAATGCCCTCATGCTATTTTAGTGTATAAGCTTTGATAATATACGGCCGATTGATGCCACGCTGGCATGTAACACAAATGCAAGCTGTACACACAAGAGCACTTTCTCTCATCAAGATGAGATGAGTAACAAGTAGCGATGCTCATACGCTTTCACTGTCATCGTTTAAAATGTTCTTTTGTTGCCTTTTCTCAAAAATCACACTGTGTACTCCATTTGAATCGGGAAATTCGAATGTGTGAGATTAGAAAACCATGCTTAGAATTCCATGAAGAATGCATCGCCATAACAACTGGAATTCTAAAAATAAATTCTGTTTGTGTGAAATACAAATCTGGCATAAAATTTATTTTCCTTCAACTTATACTGCGTGGTGTGCCTCTGTCCTGTATTATACACCCTTGTGCAAATTAATTGAAACAAGCTACTATTTTTTCTGTCTTTATTCTCAATTCATGATCTCAAGCAAAAACCTGGTTTTTTGTCTTTATCTTTGCGGACAAAGTGAAATCATACTGCACAAGAAATGTCATATTTGAGGAGTGCGCAATGTAAAAATTGTGCATGTGCAGTTATAGCATCTATTGGTATTGCACCACGTGTTATCTGCAATCTGTGGTCTTTGTTTCCCTGGCTTGTCAATTGTGAGTCAGACATTGTATGTGATGAATGTGCCCCCTAGAATGCGCACAAAGATCATGACTTTGCCCGGACTCATCGGCAAGTCATACAGAGATACAGCGAGACCTGTTGACATCAGTCTTAAAAACTGAGGTGGTGGTATTATGTATTAATATGAGTAAATCAATATGATTCATAATAAAAGTCCAGATGGAATTTGAAGAAAAAAACAATCTATTATTTACCTTTTTCACTGCTTTTTTCAATTAATTTGCATGAGGACGTAGTGCACAATGCGATTTTACACTATTTCACTGTCTTATCACTATTTATTCATGATAACTATGAGGAGTAGTTCAACATAGTTATCCTACAACCTTCACATTGTTTTGGCCACATTTTAACCCCCAAATAGGGTGATAATTAGGAGTTAAAGTGTGGCCGAAACTATGTAAAGACTGCAGCATGGTAGCAATCAGGGGCGACTCCAGGATTTTTGAAATGGGGTGGCACAGGGGGGACCAGGAGGGCACAGCATCAGAACACACTCAATGTATGATTGTATGCCTGTATGCTGCCAATAAATATTTTCTTTTTCGACAAAGTGGTCCTATTAGAAATGTTGTCCAAGAGCCAAGGACCACTCATGGAGAGCCTCAGAAAGACCCGGCATTAGCTGGTACAGTTGTTTCAAAGAAAACAATAAGTAATGCACTCAACCACCATGGTCTCTATGCACACTCACCACGCTAAACTACATTGCTGAAGAAAAAGCATGTTGAAGCTCACTTAAAGTTTGCTGCACAACATTGGGACAAAACTCATGAAATACTGAGACAAAATATTCTGGTCAGATGAGACCAAAATTGAACTCTTTGGATGTAATAGCACATACCATGTTTGGAGAACAAATGGGACTGCACATCACCCCCAAAACACCATACCAACAGTGAAGTTTGGAAGTGGGAACATAATGGTATGGGGCTGTTTTTCAGGATATGGTACTTGCAGACTTCATGTAATTGAAGAAAGAATGAATGGAGAAATGTACTGAGACATTCTTGATAATAATCTGCTGCCATCTACCAGGATGCTGAAGATGAAACGAGGGTGGACATTTCTGCAAGACAATGAACCCAAACACACAGCCAAGGAAACTCTCAATTGGTTTCAGAGAAAGAAAATAAAACTGCTTTTAAACAGTCATTAATGCGACTTAAATCCAATGAAAATCTATGGAAAGAATTGAAGATCAGAGTTCATAGAACAGGGCCCCTGGAGCCTTCAAGATTTGAAGACAGTTTGTGTGGAAGAGTGGGTCCAAATCACACCTGAGCAATGTATGCAACTAGTTTCTCCATAATGGAGGCGTCTTGAGGCGGTCATTTCCTACAAAGTTTTCTCTAAGTATTAAATAAATTTCAATAGCATGTTCAATACTTTTCCCCTGTGTCATTCCACTTTATTTCACATAACCTAATTTATTGACTTATTTGTTTTGATTTTTTGTGTGTGTGTGTGTGTGTGTGTGTGTGTGTGTGTGCATTACTTGGGTTGTTACCGACATCTGGTGAAAATTTCATGTTATTAGCACCATTGGAAATACATTTACTGAGAAAAATGTTGATGCGTTCAATACTTATTTTCCCGCTGTTTATCAAGAACAAATATGTGTGATTACATAAAGTTTGTATATTGCCACCACTTGTTTAATGGCACCAATCTGTGATTAAATGGTTTTTCTCACCTAATTTTTACCGGAGAATTTACCTGAGCCCTGTAGCTATTCATATGAGAAGTGTTCCAAGAATGTATGAATTTCTCTGATGTCACTCCCCTACGAACATCCATGGCTTGGAATATTCCCGTCACATCGGGGTTTCCCTTCAAATCAGCTGAGCATTGGAATGGACTATTAGGTGCATGCCAGAGCAAATCATTGTTCCAGTATTTTTAAAATCAATTTGATCAGTGAATTGGGGTCAAAAAGTAGCTGTGATTGCGTTTTTAAACGATTGACGGCAACGTAAAACTTATTGTTGCGTTTGCGACCGTGTAACTTTTAGGTCAAAATAGGTTGTTTATCTTGACACCCCCATAGTAGTCGGCATGGTGTTGGATCCAAGATGGCGGTGGTTTCCAACGGGCCGAAGTGAAACTTTTCGGAAAGAGAAAGTAATCATTATCTTGTGACAGATAAGGCCGGTAAATCCCTCGCGCTTTGAGCCACTGAATATGTGATGGCTGGAGCACGTTAATGTTTATTCCGTCTTTGTTTTTACTGATTTGCGGGTGTTTTATTGTTTTCGTCGTTAGCTAACTGGGCTAGCTCGGTTCATATAGGAAGAAGGCTAAGTTATCTAAGGCGAATTGCCTTTCATTGTCGGCTTGCTGGTAGTTTTTCCACTATCCAACACGGTAGAGCAAGAATCAGATTTTGTGTCCACGAATGATTAAACATCTTGATTGTTAAAAGACGAAGATTTCACTTCGCTACCGTGGCAAGCTATTCCTTGCTGAGTAATTAAACCGTTGGTGTGGGGTGTTACGGTCGGTGGGATTTCAGGTAACGTTAGCCTAGTTAGCGCGCCAGCCAAATAGCTGACTAGCTGTCAAAACAACTGGTTGGGTTGCGGTTTTTGGTTCGCGAAGGCTAATTAGGACCAACTTGGCGGTACGGGGAGATGCAAGATAGGTTGACGGACTTCAGTGCCAGCGATATCGATGAATCAACTAACGTTATATTATCGTTTTAAATGTTGGCTAACCGTAGCTATACTTGTTTGTAGCTAATGTTGCTATAACTAGCTAGCTAGCTAATTCCAGGTCACATATTCTAGTGCTGAATTAGCCCAAAAAAGACGGGAATTGGCACGCTAGCTTGAAACAATACGTCTCGATTGCAGTATAGTGCAATAAAATACATTCTACTATTATTTGGCTTTATTAGGCCTAAGCCCAGAAGTCAAATGGCTGTTTAAGAGAAGATATCGACAAAGTTCATAGGTAAAATGAGGTAAGTTAAGATGAAGTTACCATGAGCAATAACCGTTACATTGTCTGACTTCAGTCACTGCGCCCCTGTATGTTGGCTTTCATTCCTACCACAATTGCAAGCTAGGATTTTAGGCGCATTTCATGTTTAGAGCAGTTATTTACCCTCTTTCGTCACATTTTGTACCGATGCGTGCCATGAAGAATACAAGACCCTTGAATACCTTCTGCTTATTTTCAATATTGTAAGTAATTTCAGATGACATTTTAAATCAGCAAGCTCCAAATCGGGTTGCTAAACACAAGTATTTGGAGTTCTTTCGATTCTGAGGTCTTTGCTTGAATTTAATGTGATACGCTGCGAAATAGGTGTGACTCAGAGTTTGCTTTCCTAATACATGGTTAGATTTTCCATTTAATTCAACAAAAATGACCATGATTGTCAAAAGGGAAAAAGGGAAGCAACGCTATCCGGATCTGAGCGAATGTGAGGTTGGGCTGAGCTACTGGCACTTATCTGTAAATGGGAATTAACAATGCCTAAAACATTCTGGAAATATCCATTGTGAGTGACATGAAAAAATCGAGGTAGTAAAGGCAGGGATCCTAAAAGTAAAAAAAAACAGAACACTCTATCCATATTTTGAAAAATCTGCTCAAAGTCTTATCAATGATATTACTAATGACATGATTTTGATTGATGCCTGTGACTCTGTAGCTGTGGAGAGAAATTGATGGAGAAAATTCAGGACCTCAGCCAACCAGAGCTGCAGGATTTGCTAGATGACTCCGGGAAGATCGAGGCTCTCGTTCTAGAGTCTGATGAGGTATGATTCTCCTCTTACACACAAACTGGCCACTGAGGCCAGTAACCTCATGACTAAGATTTATGGCTGTGATCTGAAACATGGGTGGTACAATTGTCTGTGTCGCAGCAGTAAGATCAGCTTCCCTGAGGAAGTACTTTCTGTAGGCCCCTCCTTAATCTAATCAACTGTATTCTGATAAAAGAAAACAATGAACTTATTACTTGGTTGGCTCACTCTGTAAAAGCGCTGTTTTACAGTGCAGAGATCACCATGGTGACAGATTGAATCCCGTGTCATGCCAGTACCGACTCTGGCAAGGCGCCTTGTGAGAGCAGCGCATAATTTGCTTTGCACTGCTCAGGGATATGGGCGGGATACGGTTGGTGTGGCTTGGTATTGTTTGTTGCTCCAGCACCGCCTGCTGGACATCCAGGCACTGGTTAGGTGTATTCTGAGCAGGGCCTTGTTTGGATTTCCCTTGTTCTGTGTGAGAGAGGTGTAAATCTTAGGTCAAATCAGCGGCAGCTGACTGGTGTGTCTCTCTGATGAGGGTTATGAACTGTCTGCGCTCAACCAAGATGGCAGCATTAATGGCATGCTAGCATGATTTTACACAATCCACCGATTTGACGTTTTCAGATTTGCATGTGATTGGAAATGCCCAATTATGTAATAAGAGTAATTAAAAAATAATAACGAACTTGGTGATTCTATGCCAGTTCAACAAGGACATATTTCACCTTAGATTTTGATTTTACTCACTCCAAATGTTTGAAAATGTGTTAAAAGACCAAATCTCAAACATTAGCACCCTACTCCAAATACTTCTTGTGATATTGCAAAATAACCTCGGGACCAAATTGGCTATAGATTTGTGGCCATGATTTCTGTGGCGAAGTTCTTGCACCTCTAGCTAGCTGCATTTCTCAGGCCCTGTTTGCACTTAGTTGTAAAATTCGTCTTTGAGATTGGAACACAAGTGCACTGCTGTGACACATTGCCGTTCACACCTGTCTCCACCATTCGTCTCTCAGGTGTCTGATGTAACGGTTTCCTTATTGCCTGTGGTTTTTTTTTTTTTTCAATGATGAATTTTGCTTTTACATCCTGTTGGGTACACTTTCGCGTTGACACAACAGATGTGGTGAGATGCGCCTCAGACCGCCCCGGCATGTGGTTTGAGTCATCGGATCTCAGTGCGTTTTTGTGGTCATTTACACTTTTATTTAGTGCTTTCCCCTTGTGTTCTGATTGTAAAACCAAGTGGAAACGGGGCCAAAGAAGACAACCCCTTGTAGGTGTATGTACTTTGTAGTACTTGGGGAAATTCTGTACCTCTACGAAAATGTAAAATGGTGAGGATGGATGATTAAGACGTGTTTGTTTAAATAATCCTCCCACGGATACCAATTTGGTGCCGCAGGAAACCCACATAGTTAATAATCAGTCTCATAGAAGTACTGTTACAACCAAAAATATGATTATTTCAATAAATGATTAAAATAACCAATATTAATGACTAAATTAAATGTCTGAATGATTTTCGTGTTTCTCTGCAAGTCCATTCAGTTTGGCACTCGTTCAAGTAATGAGGGTAAAGATGAGTATGAGTGTGTCGGTGTATGTGTGCAAGGATGAGCGGAGGTGTGTACTCACACACATGCGCGTATCCTTTGTCTGGGAGACGAAGAGAAGGAATGTAGCGGGTAAGAAGAGTTGGATGGAAAGTCACCTGGAAGCAGAGGGTGACTGTAGGTTGTATACAGGAGAGCCAATCTAAATACACAGCTAACAACGAACTTAATAATGACAAATGTACCACTGGGGAGCAGTGCTCCATGCGTTTCTGTTACCTGTGGACTGCATGGAATTGTAGTTCCATCGCACCTACACTTGAAATCGCATTATTTCTGCTTTTAACTGGGGCAGCAACACTGCTCATAATCAAGCACAAAAAATTTCTTAAAATAATTTTTGGGTGGACTGACATTCCTAATGTAGTGCTTCAAGTCTTGCAAAAGCGAAATGAAAATTGTGAATCTGTTCATTGCTAATAATACTTCCTTCGGAGTTTGATTCTAATCTACATTACATTAATACTGTTCCCATTGTTTGCGGAAAGGGACTAGAGCATTGGCAGAAATCGACATGATGGCCATGATTAGATGTGTAGCTGGAGTTTGGGCCAATTTAAACTTGATATGATGAAGGTTGGGTCAGCTGACAGTATTTTGTGGTATAAACTATGTTAGTTCTCTTGCACTGAACCCAGACTGCACCTAGGCCATGAGAATGTTCTGGAGTGGTGCTGCTTATGAATAACTGGAGACTGCTTCTGTTGGCAGCTACTGTGGATTCATGGTTGTTGTCTCCGCCGCTGTGTCCAAAGAGATTTTCCTGTTGACTCTCTGAAGACCATGAATTTCAACTGATTTTTTTTATGTATGGTGTGAGCATATTGTTGGTTATGGTTAGGTCACCACACCCATCAATTTTTGTTGCCGTGGCAACAGAATTGGCAGAATAAAGCACAATTTCAAACTGAAAATTGAGAAATTTTCAACAAAATTTGAAAAGGGAACAAACTGGCGCTCAAGTGTTACACTCATGCGGTCATGGGTGACTGGACTCTCTAGTGTCTTAAAGGCGCTGTAATGTGACACATGTATGGAGGCTGCTATGTTTCATGATGTAGCTTTTTAGAACCAGAGCTAAAATATGGAATGTTTTCAGCAGGGAAATTGTACTTTTGATTAACCTTGAAGGGGGACTGCTTTCTGGCAGCTGAGGCTTGTTATCCTATAATACCTCAAGTAACTGTAGTTCCAGCTGTACATCACCCAGATTTTCACTGGTGAACACTGGCTGCAACTGATTTCTGTCATTTATGCAGTAAAATTGGCTTTATTGTTTCGAGTGGACTCATCCCTGCTTTCCCCTCAGGTGCAGACAGCTCAGCTGGACCGGGAGATGACTCTAGCCTCTAACCGCAGCCTGGCCGAGCAGAACCTGGCCCTTAAGCCCCAGCTGGAGAGCCAGCGAGACCACTTGGGGGAGAAGTACTCCGAACTGGAGGGAGTTAGAGAGACCTACAGACTACACTGTTCTCAGAGAGGTGAGAGAGATTTACAGACTTCCCTGTACTCAGAGAGGTGAGAGAGACCTATGGATGGCACTGTGCTCAATGACACGAGAGAGCGACGTACACCATGTAGTCTGAGAGGTGAGAGAGACCAACAGTGCACTGCACTCAGAGAGGTGAGGGGCATCTACGGACTGCACTGTACTGAGAGAGGTGTGAGACTCCTACAGACTGCACTGTACTCAGAGGTGTGAGACTCCTACAGACTGCACTGTACTCAGAGGTGAGAGAGACCTACAGACTGCACTGTACTCAGAGGTGGGAGACTCCTACAGACTGCACTGTACGCAGAGAGGTGAGAGAGATCTACTGACTGCACCGTACTCAGAGGTGACAGACCTACAGATTGCACTTTACTCAGAGAGGTGAGGGAGATCTACAGACTGCACTGTACTAGGAGGTGTCAGACTCCTACAGACTGCACTGTACTCAGAGGTGAGAGAGACCTACACACTGCACTGTCCTCAGAGGTGGGAGACTCCTACAGACTGCACTGTACGCAGAGAGGTGAGAGAGACCTACAGACTGCACTGTACTCAGAGGTGACAGACCTACAGATTGCACTTTACTCAGAGAGGTGAGGGAGATCTACAGACTGCACTGTACTAGGAGGTGTCAGACTCCTACAGACTGCACTGTACTCAGAGGTGAGAGAGACCTACAGACTGCACTGTCCTCAGAGGTGAGAGACTCCTACAGACTGCACTTTACTCAGAGAGGTGAGAGACTCCTACAGACTGCACTTTACTCAGAGGTGAGAGACCTGCAGACTGCACTTTACTCAGAGGTGTGAGACTCCTACAGACTGCACGGTACTCACAGGAGAGAGACCTTCAGACTGCACTGTACTCAGAGGTGACAGAGACCCTGCACTGTACTCAGAGGTGAGCGATTCCTACAGACTGCACTGTATTCAGAGAGGTGAGAGAGACCTTCAGACTGCACTGTACTCTGACAGGTGAGAGAGATCTACAGACTGCATTGTACTCAGAGGTGAGAGACTCCTACAGACTGCACTGTACTCAGACAGGTGAGAGAGACCTACAGACTGCACTGTACTCAGACGTGAGAGACTCCTACAGACTGCACTGTACTCAGAGGTGAGAGACTCCTACAGACTGCACTGTACTCAGAGGTGAGAGAGACCTACGGACTGCACTGTACTCAGAGAGGTGACAGACTCCTACAGACTGCACTGTACTCAGAGGTGAGAGACTCCTACAGACTGCACTGTACTCAGAGGTGAGAGACTCCTACAGACTGCACTGTACTCAGAGAGCTGAGAGAGATCTGCAGACTGCACTGTACTCAGAGGCGTCAGACTCCTACAGACTGTACTGTACTCAGAGAGGTGTGAGACCCCTAAAGACTGCACTGTACTCTGAGGTGAGAGAGACCTACAGACTGCACTGTTCTCAGAGGTGAGAGAGACATTCAGACTGCACTGTACTCAGAGGTGAGAGAGACTTACAGACTGCTCTGTATTCAGAGAGGTGAGAGAGACCTTCAGACTGCACTGTACTCAGACAGGTGAGACTCCTACAGACTGCACTGTACTCAGAGCTGAGACTCCTACAGACTGCACTGTACTCAGAGGTGAGAGAGACCTACGGACTGCACTGTACTCAGAGAGGTGAGAGACTCCTACAGACTGTACTGTACTCAGAGAGGTGTGAGACCCCTAAAGACTGCACTGTACTCTGAGGTGAGAGAGACCTACAGACTGCACTGTTCTCAGAGGTGAGAGAGACATTCAGACTGCACTGTACTCAGAGGTGAGAGAGACTTACAGACTGCTCTGTATTCAGAGAGGTGAGAGAGACCTTCAGACTGCACTGTACTCAGACAGGTGAGACTCCTACAGACTGCACTGTACTCAGAGGTGAGACTCCTACACACTGCACTGTACTCAGAGGTGAGAGACTCCCGCAGACTGCACTGTACTCAGACAGATGAGAGAGATCTACAGACTGCCCTGTACTGAGACAGGTGAGAGAGACCTACAGACTGCACTGTACTCAGAGGTGAGAGAGACCTACAGACTTCACTATATTCAGAGGTGAGAGAGACCTACAGACTTCACTATATTCACAGATGAGAGAGACCTACAGACTGCACTGTACTCAGAGGTGAGACTCCTACAGATTGCACTGTACTCAGAGGTGAGAGACTCCCGCAGACTGCACTGTACTCAGACAGGTGAGAGAGATCTAAAGACTGCACTGTACTGGGACAGGTGAGAGAGACCTACAGACTGCACTGTACTCAGACAGGTGAGAGAGATCTACAGACTGCACTGTACTCAGACAGGTGAGACTCCTACAGACTGTACTCAGAGGGGAGAGACTCCTACAGACTGCACTGTACTCAGAGCGATGAGAGAGACCTACAGACTGCACTGTACTCAGAGGTGAGAGAGACCTACGTACTGCACTGTACTCAGAGGTGAGAGAGACCTACAGACTGCACTAAATGAAGTGTGAGAAATCTACAGACCGCACTGTAGTCAGTGAGGTGAGAGAGAGACCAACAGACTGCTCTGTACTCAGAACGGTGAGGGACTTCCAATTGCATGGCGAGAGAAATGCATATTTCTGCAATTTCCTGATTTTTGTTGAACTTTTTGCTGATGTCTTGGTTCTAGCTTAGGTGAAGAATGCCAGAATTCAAGGCTACATTCATGAAAATGGGCTGGGAATGCAGGGCATTGCACAACCAATCAGATATACACTGCCCTCAATAATTATTGGCACCCCTGGTTAAGATGTGTTCTTTAGCTTCTAATAAATTCAGTTTTTTTGTATATAGCATTGGGCTCCGTATATCCGTACGTCCGCGCGGACATATAAAATTGAGGAGGCGGGGGATATTGCCATGTTAGTGGCAATATGCACAATCTCTCTAAATCATCCAGCGACCTGGGTCCTCTCCTCTGCACTCTCCTCTTCAGCTCACTCCACAGGTTTTTAATGGGGTTGAGGTCTGGGGACTGACATGGCCATGGGAGGAGCTTGATTCTGTGTCTGGTGAACCATTTCAGTGTAGATTTGGCCACATGTTTAGGGTCATTATCTTGCTGAAAGACCCAGTGATGACCCATCTTCAGCTTTCAGGCTGAGGCCACCAGATTTTAAAATGTCCTGGTATTTCAAAGCGTTCTTGATGCCATGCACCCTTACAAGGTTCCCAGGGCCTCTGGAAGAGAAACAGGCCCACAGCATCACAGATCCTCCCCCATACTTTACAGTGGGCATGAGGTGCTTTTCTGCATACTCTTCTTTTGTGTTCTGCCAGACCCACTTAGAGTGTTTCTTGCCAAAAAGCTCTATCTTGGTCTCATCTGGCCAAAGCACACGGTCCCAGTTGAAGTCCCAGAATTGCTTAGCGAACTCCAGATGTTTACGTTTATGATAGTGAGTGAGAAAAGGTTTTTTCCGTGCATGCCTCCCAAACAGCTTGTTGGCATGTAGATAGCGCCTTATGGTTGTTTTGGAGACTTTGTGACCCCAGGATGCAACCATTTGTTGCAATTCTTTAACAGTGAGCTTTGGACAACTTTTTATTTCTCTTACCATCCTCCTCACTATGCGTGGTGGCAAAATAACCTTGCATCCTCCTCCAGGCTTGTTTACCACTGTTCCAGTTGTTAAACTTGATTTCTCAGACAGTAGATATGGGCAGGTGCAGGCGAGTGGCTATTTTCTTGTAGCCATTGCCTGACTTGTGAAGGTCGACACACATCTGCTTTACTTGAATGGTGTGTTCCTTTTTCTTTCCCATGTTGAAGAGTGGATAAGAGAAATGGCCTCTATGTCACGTCATAATTATACCCCAGGGAAACGGGAAGTGATGAATTACTAATTAAATGTTCCCAGATACTCTGATCAACTTTGTAAACTACTGTAGAAATGACAGAAATACTTCTATTACATTTATTTCCTAGGAATTCTTAGGTGTGCCAATAATTGTGGTACAGGTGATTTTATGAAAAATAAAATAAAAATAATAAAAATAAATTTCTTATGGATTTTTTTTCCCTTAAAATTCACTTGAGTTGAAGGTTACATTTTTCTACAATTTTCAATGTGAGAGTATGCTTCCGCAATCAAAATTTTATTTATTTTAAGGCTTTTAACACATCTTAACCAGGGGTGCCAATAATTTTTGAGGGCGCTGTAAGGGGGCATTTAGACGGACAGACGGATAACATCATGTTGAAAGATGGCGGCATTTTTTTCACTTGTCTTATAAACTAGTCCAGGGCTATTCAACATTATCCTGCAAGGGCCGGTGTGGGTGCAGGCTTTCATTCCAACCAAGCACTTATACACCTGATACTACTAATCAAGCTCATTAGCAAAGACTCTTAGGGTTGATTAGTGGTGTCAGGTGTGCAAGTGCTTGGTTAGAATGAAAGCCTGCACCCACACCGGCCCTTTCTGGACACAGTTGAATAGCCCTGAACTAGTCCATAGCTGAGGTCGCTTGTGTTATTCGGTGAAGTGTTATTATTACGCCTCTGCTCTAGAGATTTGAAATGGCGCCATCTGCTGGCACTGAAATGAGGTAACTCTTAAATTGGGCAACAGGGCGACTCTCTTTGGCTCAACCCTTATACCACACCCCAGGCAAGCAAACTGTGCCTTGTGGAATTCTGTCTAGCCAGCTGCCTGTGACATTGACTGAAGTGCACAGCGTCATTACATGTAGACCGCAGCGCAATGATCTGGACATCAGACCTCCCAATAGTGTGCTAGTGACCCCTTAGAACTGAAGAAGTTTTTCTGCGAACAAGAGATCTAAGGCCATGGTTCCCAGCCGGATGAAGGTGGATTGTCCCCTTCGAGTGTGGGGTGAGTTGCTGCCCCAAGTGGAGGAGTTTAAGTATCTTGGGGTCTTGTTCAAAAGTGAGGGTTAAAATGGAGCGTGAGATTAACTGGAGAATCAGTGCAGCATCTGCAGTGATGCAGGCGCTGTACCTGTCTGTCAATGTGAAGAAGGAGCTGAGCTTAAAAGCAAAGCTCTCAATTTACTGGTCGATCTACGTTCCAGCCCTTGCCTATGGTCACAAGCTTTTGGGTAGTGACCAAAAGGACAAGATCACGCTTACAAGTGACGGAAATGAGCTTTCTCCGCTGGGTGGCTGGCTGGGCTGACCCTTATAGAGAGTGTGAGGAACTTGGACATCGGCGAGGGGCTCAGAGTAGAACCACTGCTGTTCTGTGCTGAGAGGAGTCGGTTCAGGCATCGAGTGTGGACGCCTCCCTTTAGTGGTGCTCCAGGCATGTTCTCCTAGGACGAGGCCCCGAGGCAGACCCAGGACACGCTTCAGGGATTATATTTCCCGCCTACTTTGGGAACATCTTGGGGTCCCCCTGGAGGAGTTGGAGGAAGTAGCTGGGGAGATGCATGCTTGGGCCACTTAGCCTAGCCTGCGAACCACCGTGACCGGATTAGCATAAGAAAATGAATGAATGCATGGATAAGTGCAGATTTATTCTTGGCTGTATGAATTGCTTATATTTGTATTATACTTCTTTTGTTCATTTTCCATTGTGCTTAATTACTAGGTCTTCAATGTAGTGGACTCAATGAATGTCTATGTATAAATTCAAATGAGCTCCTTTGTGGGCGGGATTAATTCTAGAATTGGGCAGATGATGCTGAATTTTTTCTTTGGTCTGTGTTGTTGAGATGGACCACAAGGTGTTGTTCCCCCTCTCCCACCCCAGTGTCTCTTTTATTAAGTGGAGGCAAAACTGATTAATGTTGTCAATTCTCTGTGTCAGATGGCATCATGGGACAGGTGACTCCAGAGGGCCTGTTATCCCAGTTACAGACAGCAGGTGGCAGCACTGACGCGGATTCTGAGGTAAACGCCCTGCAGAAATGTCTGCGTGTTTTAGACCAAGTTTTGATTTGCAGAAATTACTTTAAATAAATGATGAGAAACCAGGCTTGAGCAGCACATTTTAGCACGACTAGTCCTATTTATGCACAGCATGTGCTTATCTGCTTAAACCCGGTCTCACTCCCTCTGCGTGTAGTCTCCTTTTTAGCTCGCCTGGACGAATAATGTCCGGAGAGCTATTGTCGTACCCCCGGCGTCCACGTCCGTCCACGTGCAGAAAAATTTTAACCTTGCCCCGGCGAGCTTTGTTGTCTTTCTGACAACACTTGTTATTTCTCTGAGTGAGGATGTCTAAAATTTACATTTTAAAGGAGTATATTTTGTGTGGAACTAGAATGTTTTTTTTTTTTTTTTTTTTTTTTAATCTGGAATTAAAACAACATAACAGCAATGAATATATTGTATAACAACTGGTAGTGATGCATCTGCAACACTGAAGCAGGGTTCTTAAACTCCACTCCTGGAGGGCTGCATTGTCCGCTGGTTTGTTATTTCACTTTTTTTTTGGTGACTTGAAAACTGAGCATACTTACTCAATCAGTGATTTGTTGTAGATGCACTGAGCAAACACAGATCAGGGTACAGCACGGCTGTCTGGGATCTGAGATGGAGATGCAGGACAGGGGTGTGAGTTTGAGATTTGTGGACTCGGGTGTAACACGTTCTCTGTCTGCTGTTGGTGTCGCAGACGCTGGCAGAGGACTTCCTGGACGGCTCTCTGCCACTGGAGCACTTCCTGGAGCAGTTCCTGTCTCTGCGCTCTCTGGCACACAAACGTCGCGTTCGGATCGAGAAGCTGCAGGAAATCCTGCGGCAGAAGAAGCAAGGGAGCGGGGCTGAGGTTCAGCCTGGGGGGATAACATCACAGACACCTGCCGTCCACGATTCCGGGGCGGCGTCGCCATGGCAGCCACATCAACAGCAGCAGCACTCTACAGACCAGCAGCCCGGCGGCAGCGGAGCAGAATCAAAACCTGAACATGGCAGCGGCTTCCCGAATTCATCATCCCAGTCTACGCCAAGCCTCCCTATGCCTTACGCTCCGTACCCTGTCTCTCCTCCCAACCGTCCACCTGCCCCCACTTCCGCCTCGGGCCCTAGCAATCCCCAGGCTCAATTTCAGCCCTACCCGGGCCAAAGCTTCACTGTAGCCCCCAGCTTTCCCACTCCAGCACCAGGCTTCCCCGGGGCCCACGCGGGATTCTCCCCCGGCTCCTGCCCCTATCCCCTCCAGCCCAGTTTTCCCGGCCCGCCTCGCTCCCAATTCCGGCCGTACAGCTCGGCTGACCCCCCCTATCCATCCTCGTTCCAGTACCCGGGGTATAATTACACCCCCGGGCCCCCCTCTCAACCCCCCTCAGGTAGGCCACTTTACAGGCCTGGGTTTGGGCTGCCGCAGTCCTACTCATAAACCCGTCTTCACTCCCACCGAATCTCCCACACTACTTTAGACTATCACTCCTGTATGCCATTCCCCCCTCCTCTTCATCCCCCTCTCTCTCTCTCCTGCATTATCTCATTCTCTTCGCTGCTTGATGATAGTTTGGAGAGGAGGATAGCATTGTGGTCTGTGGCCTGTTCCTCTCATCTTGTATCTCATAATGAGCTCAGGCTGGCAGACCCTGCAAAATGACAAAAAAGCCATAATCACAATCCCTCTGCGGCCTTGAGGCAACATTGGATGGTAATTGTTGGGATGTAGCTGTCATCGCTGCTGGAGAGAACTTTCTCTTCCTGCCACGATCTGCCTTGGCCAATAATGCCCAAGTTCATGCCAACTTTACTTTTCACATTTTAGGGCATGGTGTTAGGCAGTAGGTGGTCATGATGTATTTTGTCATTTGAAAGAAGTGCTGCATCTTGGACTTTGCAAGTAAGCAAGACGAGGTTTTCATCCCTCTGTGAGAAAATGAACAGTTACAGTGGTGGTGCTACCAGGTAAATGATTGACCTCTGGCCTTTCAAAATAAGTGCATAATTTGATCATTTTGTTGTTTCCTTTTTTTTTTTTTTTTTTTTTTTGCTTAATCCCATTGGAAAATGTGGTCATCAAGCAAAATGATGGACACCAGGTCAAGAATTATTAGGGCTCATTTTAACTGAACAAGGAGAACTAGCGACACCTGATTGGCCTATGGATTTTTGGAGTTTATGTAAAGTCATTTTACATGGGCCTGGCAGCTTTTATTTTGCTGTGGCGGTGCGCCACAATCAATTACATGTAGCAGAAACCCTGCCAGGGATGTCCTATCTTATCTGAAAAAGGGCTGAGTGCAGCCTGTTGATTCAGCCCAGCAGTGTAACATATGATTCAGTTAATTACCCAAATCCGGATCTTCAATGAAGACATTTCTAAGTAGAATCAGGTGGTGTAGCGCTGGTTTAAAACAAAAAGCCGCACATGCATTGGCCGTTTTTGGGTAAGATTGGGCACCTCTGAGCTAAACTAACTGTTAATCCAACCCTCTATTGTTACACTATACTGCCGTATTCCACAGCTAGCACCCCCCTCTCCAAATACACCATGCCCTCAGACTAATACTCCACCGTGATGTTTGCACGGGGTTCATCCCTGTCCCATACCTCTCTCTCTATCTCTCTCTCTCACTTTCCCTTTCTCCCCTCTCTCATGATTTTGTTTGTCTCATTGAGCATGACTACATTGACCTGTGTGTGTGTGTGTGTATGCGCGTGTGCAAGCGTAAGAGCGACTGTGTGTATGTGTGCGCGCGCGCGCGCGTGTGTGTGTGTGTGTGTGTGTGTGTGTGTGTGTGTGTGTGTGTGTGTGTGTGGGTGTGTGTGTGTGTGTGTGTGTGTGTGTGTGTGTGTGTGTGTGTGTGTGTGTGTGTGTGTCTATTTACTATACAGGAGCATTCTCTGTAAATTGTATAAAAGGCAATTAATAGAATTGAGTGAGTTAATAAGGGCAGTAGACCTGGCTCTCTGCAGGACCTCAGAGTTGCAGTATAGATGAATTGACTTTACTGGTCTAGAAAGCTGTGTGTGGGGGCCCCGTGGGGGGGGTGGGGGGTGGGACACAAGCTGAGGAGGTGCTTACAGGTGCAATTTGGTGCATTAAGATGTGTTTTCACAATGATGACTGTAGCCTGTTCTGAGTTGGTGTGATTAAATGCAGAACCTGATTTCTGATGCCTGCTCTGGGTTCGTGTCTGTTTCTTGTCGGTGACCTGACTGACTGTTACACGCTGAGCTCAGTTTGTGTTTCTAAGCCCTTTCAAGGATCTGAGAAATGTGTCAAACAGAAATATAAATTCTGTATGCTGCAATTTCAAAGATTCCGGTAAGGCTTGGTTCTCTTTGACCTTCTGCGGTTTAAACTAGGATTCGATTGCATGGAGGACACCAGTCCAGTCTGTAAAAGGCCATTGAAGGTGAGAACTTGCCCTCTCAGGTGAATGATGACCCCTAACTGCAGTATATCCAAGACCACGGTGAGGATAACATTTACACGAGAGAGTTTTGCTTCAATATATTATGATCGTTTTCACATGCGTTTGAATAGGTTTGTTGAATGAATGAGTGAATAAAAGGGTGAATGAATGAAGGAGAGTATAAATGAACATTGCATTTATATAGCACTTTCCCAGAGATATTCAGAATGATTTACAGCATTTTGAGGGAATCTCTCCTCGCTACCACCAATGTATAGCACTCACCTGGGAAATGCACAGCAGCCATTTTGTGTCAGAATGCTCACCGCATTTTAGCTGAAGTGGAGAGGGTGAGGACAATTTTGCATAGCCAATTGCATCAGGGGGTGATTTGGTGTCAGGTTGAAAGAGCCAAGTTGGGAATTTAGCCAGGACACGTGGAAACCCCCTACTGTTATGAGTTAGGACCCTGGTTTAATGTCTCAGCTGAAAAATGATGTCTCCAGCAAAGTGCATTGTAACTTTGGGGATTATTTGATCGGAGGTAAGATGGCCACCTACTCACTCACCAATGCCACTTCCAGCTTCAACTTATTTTTATTGCATGGTCTCCTGTCCTTATACTAAACAAGCCCCGAGTTGGCTGGTGCCAATCAAATTACTGGGGAATAAGCTTTTGTGTGCGGAACTTCTGTTGTTCATTATCCAACAACATGCAATAAAAGTGAATGTTTATAAACTTGTATGGTATTATTTTGAATAGAAGAGGAATGTCTGCGTGTCCTGTTGGACGTAATTAATACATTAGGAAAATTGGGCTCCAGTTCTCTTCTATACACTAATTAGCCGAAACATCATGAGCTAATATGCAGTTGGTCGTCTGCATGCCGCTAGATGGGCTGAGCCAAGTGCAAACTTAAAAATTTGCGGGAGTCTGCTAGTTTGCTGTAATTTTTATGAGTGTCCAGTCTAGTAAACTTGTCGTCTTACTAGTCCAAGTGTTTGTCAACTACTGATAAAATTTAAATATAAAAAATATAAATGCCCCATTTGAAATTTTTGAGTTTTTTTTACAAAAAACTGGAACCGGGATTTGTCTGTGATTAGCACTCTTCTCCTGCGTGCCAAGGGCCATCGAACGTGTGCGTTTGCCCATGAGAGTTGCTTCCGACACCGGACAGCGGTGAGATCCAGACCACAGTGAGGACGCCGAGCGTGCAAGTTGGCTTCGCGCAGGGAGTTACGGACTGTCTGTGGTGTGATGCGTCTGTTGTGCAGACCAACGGTCTCATCCGCTGTGCGTGTCGCTGATCTGAGCCGATCCTGCAGGTGGACGAGCCAGATGTAGAGATCTCGTGCTGGTATGGTCACACGTGGATGAGGTTGATTTGCAGTACTGCCCGTCTGTCGGAAACAAATTTTCAAACGGCCTATCGTCTGATAGTTAACATTCAGTTGCACAGCTACCGCTCTCGTGGATATCCCTGCATCCAGCATGCCAATGGCACGTTCTCGCATGACCTGAGACATCTGAGGCGTGATGACTTATAACAAAATTTGACATTTTGGGGTGGCCTTTTTATTGTATCCAGTATAAGTGTCTGGCTCCTGCTCATTCTGTCTGATCACCGTCTGGAAATGCCACACCCATGTGCTGGGTGAAATCACTGCATCACTGAGCAAATATTCACTGACAGAGAGATGGATTAAAAAATGGTACACGAATCAAGATCAAATCCCTATTGTGCAAGTAAAAGTCAGCATATGCTCACATGGAGTTGATGACTCTATGTGGCATCAATATTTGACATGGGACGTTTATTTTTAGCTGCGACCAAGCAGCTCTATGAACGCGTCTGTCTGTCCGTCCGTCCGTCTGACACCTTTTTCACAATGTTCCTGTCGTCGTATCATCATGAAATTTTCAGGAGTTATTGACCTTCACCAAAGTGATGTCCATGCACAAGGTCGAGGTCAAAGGTCAAGTCCACAGAGGTCACGACCTTGTTTGTGGGTTTTCGCGCTGTAACTCCAGTCAGAATTCATGGATCGCTATGAAATTTTGGAAATAGCTTCTAGGCATAGAGGAGGTGTTCCCTATTGTTTTTCAAGGTCATCCGTCAAATCCCAAGGTCACAAAGGCAAAAAAAGTGTCAATTTCGCCCAATTTGACGGTTTTTGCACCGTAACTCGAGTTTAATTCAATGAATGGCTCTGAAATCTTAGAACAAGCTTCTTGGTATAGAGGAGGGGTTCCCTATTGATTTTCAAGGTCATCTGTCGAATCCCAAGGTCACACCGGTCAAAAAAGTGTCGATTTTGCCCCGATTTCACAGTTTTCGCATACTAACTCCACTTTAACTTGATGGATGGCTATTACATCTTAGAACAAGCTTCTTGGTACAGAGGTCCCCTATTGATTTAAGGTCATTTGCCAATTTCAAGATCACACTTGTACAAGAAACCACCAGTCATGGACACTAGGCCACACGACGGATGCTAGACGAGGTCGCAGCTATTAGATCCTTCTGATCTACTTGTTTGTTCAGTGTATGTTTGTGGTCGCATTGCAGATGAAGGTCAACTTGTGGAGAGATTATAAAGTACATGGCATAATTTTAAATCACTTCGTCACAGTATACTGGTGTTTCTGATGTTTGCTTTTGTTGTCACACAATCCCTTAGCTAGGTCTTCTTTAACACACACATTAAATACAAAAATAACAATGACGTTGATTTCCAGATGTGGTAATTGCACAAAAACTGCTAATTATTGTGTGATGATCGAGGTGCGGACCGTCCCGTGTTGGAGTTCGAGAGGATCGACCAACATTAGACCAGACGATCAGAACATTGCCTACATTTTCACAATCTAAATAAAAAATGAGTGATTCAGCATCAGTTTGAGAGTGATCTCAACTCTTAAGCAATGTATGGACTTTAACCCGCGATTATGAGGGATTTTTGGCACTGCGTTGTATTGTATCACTGTGGTGAACTGTTTTGCAAATGTTTGGCAGTGGTCATATAGATGAGCACTGACAACATTGATCCTAACCCAACAATTGTATACAACAAACTTGTTCAAATGGACAAACCAGCATTTTACATCATGTCAGAACTTTGTCAGGGATTTCTGTTTGTCCAAGGTACTGAAAGGCTTTGAAATTTGTGGTTTTTATCGTTTGCTATTAATTATGATGAAAAGGTTACTTTCTGTTTTACTGAAGGGCTTGTGTCATCTGTCTCTTACATTAATTGGTTTGACTGATTATTAATCAGTATTGGAATATAAATAAGCATAGGTTTGAGTTTCAGTTGTAAGAAACCAAATAAAGATTTGAGATACAAATATCTTATTGGTGCTGTAAATTAAAGAAAAAAAGGCTGTCTTGTAAAAGATGGGGAGGACGAGTAAATCTGAGTGAGTACTGGTCCGGATGTCTTGTGAAAGAAAACCCAACATCTATCCCTGAAGTGTGTACATGGATGCCCAAACCCAGGGTTTCTCAGCACAGTGTTACCCAGAGCATCGCACTTCCTCCAGGTTGTCTTCTTCCCACAGTGCATTCTGGCACCATCTCTTCTTTAGGTAACTGGTGCACGCTTACCCGGCCCGATGCGTATGATGTTAAAAATGGGACTCATTGGACCTGGCCAGCTTTTTCCTTTGCTCCAAGGTTCAGCCTCAATGCTTGTGTGCCCACTCGTGTGCCCATTGTAAGCGTTTTCCACCATGGATGGGGGTTAGAATGGGCGCTCTGACTGGTCTGCGGCTACAAAGCCCCATTAGCTGCTGGGCGCAATGCAGTGTGAGTTGTTACACAGCGTACCGGCTACCATCATTCAGGTTTTGTGTGCCGTGCCAAAGTGCACTTTCTGTTGGTTTGCACCAGATGGGATAGCCTTCGCTACCCTAATGCTGCGATGAGTCTAGGGCGCTCCAACACCCTGTTGCCACTTTGTGGTTTGTCATGTCTTAGACCACTGTCAGTCGGAGCTCAATACTGATGACCAGGAGTACCCCAGCGGCCTTACTGTTATGGAGATACTCTGATCTGCTCATCTGGCTGTAGCATTAGGCCCTTGTCAAAGTTACTTGGGTTCTATTTTTCCTGCGTCTAACAAATCAATTACGAGAACTGTCTGCCCACCTTGACTGTCGCAATTGTTTGAAGATAACATTATTTGCTTCACTTGTGAATGGTGGAAATGTTTTGCCTCTGGTGCGTACAACAGTGCGGCATGATCTGCAATTTGTGACGTGCTTTTAAAGGGCTTCTCAATTTTTGCACAGATCTCTTTATTCAGGTAAACACACTCCATTTCATGCAGGTAGTCTGCACTTTAATTTGAGGGCACTTCCCATGGAGCATGTAGGAGACACAGCTCATAAAAATCAGGTTACCGTTCAAATACTTAAAGGACCTCTCGGTAGATGGTGAGTGTAGCTATTTTTCACATTCCTCTTTGAAGAAATCTTACTCTGGTTTTAAGATGGGTTGTCCAACTCCCATTCAAGCCTCGTTTTAGGGTTGTGCTTTGAGTTTCAGTGTGCTCACAGTAAGATTGTCATTAGTTGCAATCAGGCCTTGGGTCTTTCTGTGTGCACGTGTTCTCCCCATGTTCACATTGGTTACCTCCAGGCACTCCAGTTTCATCCCACAGTCCAAAGACATTCACCTCCAACTTATTGGATTCTCTACCTTGTCCCTAGGCATGACATGAACATCATTAACGGTGTGCGATTGGCTTCCTCCGTGTTTTTGAGAGTATGGCTGATGACATGGTATAGTCGTAAAAGTGTTGTTAAAAAGCTATGAACTTCAAACCTCATTTTAAGTGAGCTTTAGTTTACATACTGAAAGTTTTTCTTTTTTTGAGTCATTGCGAAGGGAGCTTTTCATGATGGCAGGAGCCAGATTTGGTGTCTTTAGCTGCTTTGAATTTTTCTCTGAGTGGCCAGTGTAACTTTAGAGGGTGGTTTGCTCATTTATCCCTTTACTAGCGAATTATGAACACACAATGTAGATTCTTTAAAAGCGCCTCTTAACCATTTCAGTTCTCTATTTAGTGAGTTTGTTCCTGCGTAGAACTGATAGTAATTAGGGTTACTTCACCTGTGCAGTTGGGGACTGTTATGCCTTGTTAGGGAAGCCTGGGCCTGTATCAGGTTCGGCGGGTGAAAATGCTGTTACGTAATGCATATTTTCCTGTAAGAACGGAATGGTAAACCACCAGCGAAAGATGAAATGAACTGAAAGAGATGATGGGGAGTCAGAACGACAGAGGAGGGAGAGAAACGGCAAAAGAGGTGAGTAATATTAATGTAGAGAAGAGTGGATGATTGACTGATGAAGATGAATAATAAGATCTCTCACTGTGCCTTGTGTAATGAAGGGAGAATACAGCACGGTACATTAATACTGTACTGTATGAGAGAGTATTAATTGTATGAAGAGAGCATTAATTCATTAGAGTACCTTAAGACTGCCGAAAGGGTTAATACAGTATAGTACATGAACACTGCATTGAAAGGTTTGATAAAGTATACTCCATGAACACTGCACTGAGGGTCAATACGGTATTGTGCATTAAAATTTCACTAGGAGAGGGGTACTACAGTATAGCACATTACACTGAATGGTTCATAATGTATATTACAGTAACTCGAGAAGAAAGAGGCTTAGTATGGCATGGTGCATGAATACTGCAATGAGAAAGGGGGTTAATGCAATATGTTACATGATGAGCAATGAAATAGTCCGGTATAATGTGTTAACTCTCTACTGAGGGAGAGGATTAACCCTTTGAGTCCTTAAGAAAAGTTCTTTGCCTAATAGCAAGGAACATTTATGTTGCTAAATGGCAGTGAATAATAAAATATTTAAGGACTACAGCCTTTCAATCTTATGACATGAAAACATTTCCTCATTTGCAAGAACTTAAACTGTGTCATTGAACTATAACAGTTGAAATTTGTTCTATATACTAAAAATGACCTTTATAATGACGCAAAACCACTTTCAAATAATCTTAGATATTTTAGTGCTAGTTATTCAGTTACAAATGATATACGTATATATACAAGATTATGATGCGAACTATTCAGTGCTACTTTCAAATTTTGACTCACCATGACAGTTCACCAATTACGCGTGGTCTCCAATGTGGTACGTGATACGCCATTTCGGTCACTGAGTAATGAATAAAGTTGTATGGGCGCATGGCGTGAATTTTGAGTCAAAACAAACCTTAGGTCCTCTTTTGGCTTAAGTACAACAGAAGGCACTAGGATGAGTACAACAATGATTTTGATTGGTGTGAATCGCACAAGGTCATTGTAATGCAGTCATGGCTGAGTACCATATGACAATCTTGGGACTTGAAAAGATTAAAAAGTATATATAAAGATGGGCTTACTACATTACAATCATGACATTGCTCTGAGACAGCAGATAAAACTGTACAGTGCTTTACCACATATTGACCACTCTGAAAAAAAGTCTCCTAATGACTGCACAAAAATGTATTATTTTCTATCTTCATTTATCACTCCATTTTCTGCAAGGAAAAGCTTAAACCTGAAACTATTCTGCAGTTTGTTTGCCCCTTTTATGTATTTCAAATCCTCAGTACAATTTCACCCAGGTCTCATCACTCAGACTGAAGAAACTGAGCCTCCTCATTTTTTTTTTCAAACCTTGGTAATTTTGTTGCACTTCTTCCAGCCTTTATTTTTACTGCTACAATATAGAAACTAGAACTTTAGAGGCTTTAGTCGATTATGAGCACATAGCATTTTGGCATGGCCATTATGATATGCATAGCTTGTTTTTTTTATTTTTACTTCACATTGGACTATGTCACATTTTATCTCAAAGTACTTCCTCTCAGTCCTTTCTCCCACTCTTAAGTATTTCTGTTGTCTCCATTTGTCAATTTTGAAAAAAGGGAAAGAAAAGCGATGTTTTGCATTGGCTTTGATGTGAGGAAGTTCTGGTGTCATGCAAAAAGCAAAAAGCGAGTGATGCAAAGAGCGAGCGGGAGGTGGGGGAGAGATTTACACTCTCTCGCACTTCCTTTAGATTCATGTTTCATGATCTTCCATCGGCTCCCTGCCTCTTTACGGTAAGATCCATTAAGTATTTTTACATTTTTTAGTGATTTATGAACATCCAGGTGATTTATATATTCGAGTGTTTTCTACACTGAAAGGGGAAACCATTCTCAATAACAGGGCATTTCCTGGTGTAAGAATACTCCCTATAATACATGAGGTAAAAGGCAATAGTAAAATTTCTAGATTTAACCGTACTCTTATCATACAGGCCAATAGCAGCTCTAACTGAAATGTCGAGTGTACCGCAGTAATTTCTGCAAACCTTAGATTTGTGTCTGCCTGAACTCGGCCAAAGGGACTGTGTTTATTGTACCGGATGCACTGAGACTCACTATGTGTTAGAAAAAAATTGTTTGTCATTAATGTTGTATTTTGAGTTTGCTTGTTTCTCTGTTCAAGTAAAAGTTTTTCTTAGTCATGCAAACCTAGCTCTCTGTTCTAATGCCACATTTACAGTAATCAAGCCCTATGGCCAAAACCCTCAATTCCATATCACGGAAAATGTTGATAAAATCAAAAATGGCTGATTTGGAAAGTTCATTCTCCCTGTACTATATTGAGAACAATTTAGCAACGCATCGTTTAATGTTCCAACATGAGTTTAATTGCTGATCGAAAATATTCAATGAAATAACTGCAGCACAATCCAAAAAATCCTCTGTTTACTACTGGGTAACATCGCAATGTCTATTAATTATCTTCATTAAGCATTTGGGCGCTAAAAACACCAGTTGGTCATGTCTAGCCAGTGGAATTTTTCCCCATTCATCCATTATGCAAGTCTTCAGCAACACAATTGTAGGGGGCCTTCTGTGCCATATATCATCCAATGAATAACAAAGTGACAAGTTACATAAAGTGGCAAGTGACATTCCTGATGAAACCTGTTTTCATCAAGAATGTCACTTGTGACCTTTTGTTATTCATGGGACGATATTTTGCTTTGTAATGTGCTTTACATTCTTGATCAGACACTGGACTGCAGGCAAGCTAATTTAGCACTCACACTCTGCTGATGCAGCCATGCGCTTGTAACATGTGCACAATGTGGCTTGGCATTTTTTAGTGGAAAATGCAATGACTTCCCTGGAACAGACAACTCATTGATAGCGGCATATGTTGCCTCAAAATTTGTGCATACTCTACCATCCAAAAAAAAAAAAGTTGCCATTCAGATTCACAGTGGCAAATACTCAAAAGCCTTTGATTGAAGCATTATTGCAGTGATGAAAAAATTTCAGTTGGCTGTAATTATTTTAATCCTGACTGATTCAATGCACGACTTCCTATTTCCTAAGAAATCATGGTGAAAGATGTATCTCTTGGTTGTTGAAAAGATGTTACTGCGTTTCAAGAGGGAGAAATTATTGGCCTGCATCAAGCAAAGAAAACTGCTAAGGAGACAGCTGATATCACTAGAATTGGGTCTGGAACGGTCCAACAATTTATGAAAACCTGGAAGGATTGTGGAGAACTTGTGAAAGAGTGGCTCAGGGAGCATGAGGAATCATCTTCACATTTGAGTTAGCCTCCCCAGTCTGTACCTTAACCAATTAAAAGCATTTGGAATGAGGTGGAGGAGTCTTCATGGAGTGGTTTGACTCACTCATCGTCAAAACAATATCTTGGCCAAAAATAAATGAAACATTGCATAAGAATGTTGAAACAATACCATAAAAAAAAGTGTGCCGTGATCAGATCAAAGTATAAGGTGGCCCAACAAAATATTATAGTGCGCAACTTTTTTTGGATTGGCAGTCTGTGTTTCAGCAATAATGGTGCCCTCACAAATGTGCAACCATGCTATCGTCCTTGACACCCCCCATGACAGATGCTGGCTTTTGGACCTGACACTGATGGCAGCTTTGGCTGTCCTTATCAACTTTGGTTTAGAGGGTATGGAGGTTGTTATTTCCATAAACCATTTGAAATATTGACTCACCTGACCACAAGACAGATTTGCTTCGACTGTACTGTTGTTTATCGCCTGTGTCACCAAAGTCAGAGAAGTCGGCAGTGCTTTTGGCCAGTGTTAGCGTGTGGCTTCGGATTTGCATCATTCAGTTTTGACTTGCTTTAGCAAATGCTGCAGTGAATGTTCTCGGCTGAGTTCTACAAAAGCATTCCCAAGCCCATGTTGCAATAACCATCACAGTCATATGATGAGTGGCGTTTGAGGGATTGGAAATCACACATTCAGGGGTAGTTTTCAGCCATGCCCTTTACTTACTGAGATTTGACTGCATTCCATTTATTTTTAGTACGCTGCACTGTAGACAGTGAAATGCACTAAATTCTACAAAATTGTCTTTTTATTACATTTCTCCGAGTGATGGATTAAAAGCTTATGCAACTTTTGGCAAACTGGTCACCCTGGAACCTCCTTTGCTCTGGAGGTAAAAAGATTGATAAAATCTGCCCCAAGCCAGTAGTGGCTTACCAGGCTGGAGCTTAGCTCTGGTTTCTGTAGCATGAAGTGACCAGGGGCCTTCTACTCCCCCGTGAATAGGATGCTGGTCCATCGCTGGTCACCCAGCTTCTAAACACTTAAATTCATATGTTAGAGTCAAAGGGTAATGCTTTTTTTGAAAAGTTTTCAAAATGACAGACTAAGTGGGCATTTCAAATCAAGTCATTCCTTTTGATTTTTTTCACGCAAGTGTGCCAACTTTTCCAGAATTAGGCTCGAACTCTGAGTCTCCTGGTTGTTACTGCCAGTAAGAATCAAGTTTTCAGGTGAACTACTTGCTTGAATAAATGTGATCTGGAGCAGCTGAGGTGGGTTCTTGCTTGGCTTACCGCTTCGCCTGATCAAATGAGGGCTTTGTGAGCTGGAAAACCAGCCGACACTGCAGCCAAGTTTCTCAAAAACCCAGCCGTAGACTGAATTATCAGTAATTATGAAGATCATCCACAGAAATCTCAGTTTCATCTAGTGCTTAGCGTAAGTGGTCCGCCAGCCCAAAAACACATCAGCTTCAACTGCGTTTGATTTCTGTGTACACATTTTTCTGCTACATGAAATGTGAAATATGATGGTGTTCCCAGCTCATGGAAGACATGGCGACTAAAATTCTCCTGGCTCCACTTCTCTTGGCTGTGGGTAAGTATAAATAGTGCTTCCATTTTCCTACTTTTCTGACACATTTATTTTATTTAAACTAAATCAGTGTCAACTTCATGACCAAATTTTATCGAAAAATGACACCCGGTTGCCACAGCTACAAATTTTTGCTTGTCTGTAATTACGTCTGTGATCCTAGAATTAAACTCTAATTCGTGAGCAGCACTCATTCCATTTGATTACTCTATTCTTCCTTGTCTCCTTGCTTGACTTGCATATTGATGGCGATCCACCATCTTTAAGTACCTTCGAATTTGTTATATATTTTTTCAAATAGCTGGGTGCTAGGAGATATAACCCTCACAAATGTATTTCAAGCAAGGAAACTGGAATCCAGTATTAAAGCGCTACTTGTATTTTTCTGTTACATGATCAAACTGTGGATTTATGTCACAATCTATCACTTGTTACATTTAAGGGAGCAAATCTCTCTATTCACCATCCGTACCTCAGCTTCACATTCTTGTCTTGAGCTCTTTACTTGCCTCCTTCAGTCGGTTGGGGTCGGAGCTAGGAAGGGATGCAAGGGTAGGAAGAATGAGGTAAAAAGAACTGATTGGAAAGAGCCTGTAGATTATGATCTTGCTTTGCTGGATGACCATCTGTTAACATAACATGAATGGCGAGAGCCGGCTGTTCAGCCCAACTACACTCGCCAGTTTCATTATACTATTGTGAATGTATCCCTTCAGATACTCAATGACTCGATGGTATCAAGCTTTAAGTCAAGCCTGCTTTTGAAAACCCCCAAGGTGTCTGCCTCAACAATATGGTCAGGAAAACTATTCCACATTGAAATTACTCTTTGGGTGAAGAAATATTTCCGAATATCCGTGCTAAATTTACCTTTGGTCAGCTTTCATTTCTGACCCCGAGTTCTACTCACAACACTTGGTCGAAGGAATCCTACATAATTCACTTTGCTAATCCCTTGAACATATTTAAATGTCAATCAAATCACCCCTTAGTCTTGTTTTCCTAAGACTAAAGAGATTAAGGATCTTCAGCCTCTTCTCATAGCTTTCATCTTTTATACCTGGAATTAGCTTAGTGGCTCTTCTCTGAACTTTCTCTAGAGCCTCTATATCTTTCTTAAAGTATGGTCCCCAGAACTGTACACTACTCCAGATATGTGGTCTGACGAATGTGTTCTACAAAAGAAGCATCACCTTTGTACTCAATACTTTTGGCGATGCATCCCAGCATCTGACTGTCCTTTTTTAACTGCTACAGCACAATGGATAGAGCCTGTGAGGGTTTGGTCAGCAATCATTCCCTGATCTTTCTCGTGTGGAGCACACTCCAGTTTTAAACCTCCCATGAAGTAATCCCATCTAATGTTTTTATTACCTACATGTACAACTTTACATTTCGCTACATTCGATTTCATTTGCCACATTTCTGCCCAATTCTGGATTCTATCCAAATCATCCTGAATCACTTTTGTGGACTCTAAACTATTTGCCAAACCCCCCAATTTAGTATCATCTGCAAATTTAACTAATCTCTCGATATTTCTATCAAGGTCATTAATGTAGATGAGGAACAGCAGGGGTCCCAACTCCCAACGATCCCTGGGGGACACCACTCCCCACCATAACTAGCTCAGATGAGATACCACTGACCACTCATTGTGTTCTGTCCTGTAACTAGTTTTGAATCCACATCAGAATACCTCCTGTAACTCCAATGGAGCTCATTTTAAAAATTAGTCTCTTATGCAGTACTGTATCAAATGCTTTCTGAAAATCCAAGTATATGATATCATAAGCCCTGCTCTGGTCATAAGTCTTGGTGGCCTCTTCAAAAAATTCCAGAGGGCTTGTTAGGCATGACCTTCCCTTATGGAAACCATGTTGGCTATCCCTCAAGATACTGTTATGCTGAAGAAATAAGTTCAGCTCATCTTTTGTGATAGATTCCAATATTTTGCACGCAATGCAAGTTAAACTGACTGGCCTGTAATTTCCTGGCTCGGTACGGTCCCCTTTCTTATATATTGGTATTATATTGCCCTGCTTCCAATCATTTGGTATTTCTCCAGTTTCTAAAGACCGTCTGAAGATGGCGAATAGCGGCTTAAAGATGATCTCACCAACTTCCCTGAGTACTCTAGGATATAAGCCATCCGGACCCGCTGCTTTATCTGCTTTTAGTTTATGCAACTTGTCTAATACTTCGTCATCCCAAACCTGAATTTCCGCTAAATAATCTTGAGCATTTAAAATGCCCTTGCGTGGACCCCAGGAAGAATAGTCTCCACTGCTGTGTAGACTAATGGGGATCCTTAATAAACTAACTAATTGTTATCCTTTATGTACATCTAATAAAGATTCCACTTTTTCCCTCAAAATCCTTCAAATACTTTTGGTCATCCACTGAGGATTCTGCTTTTTCAGCTTAGTTTTGGACACCTTTGGGATGAATTTGCATTGTGATTTAAGTAAAACCCCCTTAAAGCTTTCCCACATCTCATTTACAGACTCACAGTCCAGAAGTTTCTCCCATTATTTTTAACTTGGATATGAGGACATCCTGTCAAAGTCTGCTCACCTCAAATTGAAAATGTTTGTTTTTGAATACACCTTTTTAACTTCCCATGAAACATCAAAATTGCAGAGTGATCACTTGTCCCAAGTAGCTCCAAAACCAGTTAAGTGTGGCCTCGGTTCAAATGATCCATCCGGAGCTGAGGCTTGGGCACTTACACTTTTGCATTTAATTGAACCATCATTTTGATTTATAGGGATCTTTTATCATTTCATATACAGAAACTTTCATGTATCTCCATTGCAAATGAAGCATACTGTATTCTGACTGTGGCAAAATAAGTCTTGAGGGTTTGTAGTGCAAGGTTTGCTGAGAAGCATTTTGTTAGAAATGTTCTGAAAAATACGGCATTGTATAAACGCATTTGAATTTTGTGAATTTTGACAAAAAATTTTTTGGTTGAGTCAATATTTGGCATATTTCATCCATGCTGCACCAATCCTCTGCCTTTTTTCTAGTGTCATCCTATAATTTGACCTTGAACCAGACCACATCATCTTTACCTGCCTCACCTTCGAAGCCATCTTCCCCTGCACCCTCCTCTTCCTCTCAGACCCCTCTTTGCCCTTGTGTCCCCTCAAACATGGTCCCCGCTCAGGCCCCTCCCTGTCCATCTCTCTCCCCTGCTCTAACCACGTCCCTCACACCCCAGCCAGCTCCTACTCTGGCCTCACTCTTGCTGTTGGACGGGGATGACCCCTGCGGGGGTGTGGTACACCTGCGGCTGGGTGAGGGCCAGTTGAGGCCGGTCTGTAAGGGCAGTAATGTGAACGGTTCCCAGCTGTGTGAAGTGGCCCGGTGTGGGGCGTATCAGAGCCAGCGCACCAGTTCCGAATCACCGAAGGGACTCCATATACAGGGGGACGGGGCAGTGAGCAATAAAACCTGCAGAGTACTGGAGATCCAGTGTGGAGGTGCGTGTGTGTGTTCAAATTCAAATTCTATTTGCATATCACCATCTCCTATAAAAGTGGTTTACATTAAAAAAAAAAGAACCGAAAAATGCACACGTAAACAGAAACCACCATAAAGAGGTACACAAAAATACATACATATATACATAAATATGAGAACAGATTCTATAAAAATGTTGTCTGTTAATTTAAGAAAATGCTTGACTAAAAAGGAAAGTCTTCAGTTTGGATTTAAAAACAATGTGCTGGATCAAGTCTGAGATCACTAGGCAAAATGTGTCATAATTTAGGCTTATAAATGCTGAATGCCATCTCACCAGACTTTGAAAATACTCTGAGCTCACTAAAGAAATTTTTACCTTGTGAAGGGAGTGATATGCTGGGATTGTAGACCTAAAAGTATGTCTTCAATGTACTGTTGAGCCAGACCAGCAAATGCGTTAGGTAGAATACTGCTAATAAGCATGGAAATCTTTACTCATCACTTACATCAAATTGCTTTATTGATATGAGAAGCAAACATTCAAATTAGCAGGGATGGAGATGATTTGCATAAATTATGAATATTAGGTGTTAAAGGTGGCCACCGCAAAGGGGCATATCATGACAATTTCAAAACACCATATCTCAGTAACTAAGAGACATATCAACTTCTTATTTTGCACTCAGGTTGCCTGATCCAGCATCTATGGGCTAAACCTCTTAAAATTGGATACCTTTACAAAATGCAAAGGTTTTTTGAAATTTCGCTCTTGACTTGAAAATTCTCTACTTCATTATATATTCAACACCCCCTGAATTTAAAAGAGTATTCAGGGGGTGCATATTTTTTAGATTCAGAACAACCATCATGCTGAACTATTTGTTCCAAACGTCATTAAAATCGGACTTGCGGTTTTTTAGAAATGGCGCGTGAAAAATGTGGAAATGTTAATGGTATTTTATAGCAGTAATCTACCTTAATAAACCAAGAGGAGGATATAGAATTTTATTCCAAAGACAACAGGAAGCCAGTGAGGTTGCAGAGGTCTGGAGTTATGTAGTTTTTTTTTTTTTTTTGCTGGTTAGAACTTGTGCAGGTGAGTACTGAGCAAGTTTTAATCTATGGATTGTTTGGTTGGGAAGACCATGAACCAAGAAATGCTATAGTCCAGCCTGCTTATTACAAATGCATGCACGAGTTTCTCCGCGTCAGACTAGGAGAGAGAAATTTTCATAATGCTATTAATATGATCCTTAAAACTGAGATAGGCTTCTAGTCTGTTCACTTGTTTGAAGTGATCTGGACTCCCACAACTCATGGACCAGCCGTCTCTGGGCTTTAGTACCTACAGCCAACATCTCAGTTTTCTCCCTGTTCAGCTAAAGGAAATTCGCCACCATCCAATGGTTAATTTCATTCAAACAGCTGACCAGGGAGTTGTAAGCCATCAGTGGACAGCAAGATAAGAAGTTGTGTCCCCTTACCATTGTTATGGTAAATAATGTTATGTTTGTTGATAATACAGCCAAGGGGGAGCATATATAAGAGGACCTAGGATGGAGCCTTGTGGGACACCTCACACAATTTGTGATTGTTGAAGTCACCAGGTGTGACAACAAAATTGCCGTTGTGCAAATGAGATTCAAACCACTCGAGAACTGTGCCAGACAGACCCATCCAGTACCTTAGCCTTTATAGCAAGAGCCCAAGATCTACTGTACAAAAAGCTGAGCTTTGGTGTAAGAACTGAGGTTTCTTATATATATGTGTGTGTGTGTTGTGTGAGTGTGCTTGCCTGTGTGTGACTATATCAGTGTGTATGTGTGTCAGGGTTAGTATTTGTGTTTGTATGTCTTTCTGTCATTTTTTTCTGTCATGGCTCAGTGCATTTTGTTGGAGTTTGACTGAACTTAGCAGAAGGCCGCATTAATTCTTTATGCTATATGCTGCTCTTTCTCTCTAGCGGACTCAGTGAGTCGGCAGCTGGCTGCATATAAGTGGGCAACTGGCCTGCTTTCTGTAGCTCTTCTGCTGTTCATCCTGCTGCGATTTGGGCCGCATATCTACACCATCGCCAACAAGAGATGTGAGTGGAGAAACCTCTGCCCATTCTGCCTTTCTTCCTGTGTGTTTTGGTGTATTTGTGTGTGTTCTTTATTTTGCGTGTGTGTGTGTGTGTGTGTGAAAAGTCTCAGATGTTTTATCTTTGTTACAGTGTTTGGGCGAAGGAAGAGAGAGTGGATTGGGCCCACAGAGAGTGGTTAGTCATGCATACACCCACACGTACATGCACATGGATACCCACCCCCCCCCTCCCCCACACACTGGGGGTACAGCTAACTTTCCTTTTTTCTCTCTCTCCCCTCTTTACTCTTCTTCTCTCTCAGTATCTTTCAGAGTACAGAACACGCTCCATCCTAACAGTAATGCTGACAAGAGGCTGTCCTTCCCTGGTGAGAACAGACACACACACACACAAACACACCAGCACAACCACGTGCACATGCACCTACACTACAGGCCAGAAGTTTGGAAGCAAGGCCAAAAAAAGGTAAAACATTTGGAAGCAACTCAAGTTTCTGTTCACAATGCCTTTCTTAAAAACCAGTATGAAATCTATGGATTTTGGGATGTATTTACTGCATGATTAGACTTTTCTTTCATTGTTATGCACCATTTTCCTCTGTTTACCTTCAGGTACTGTATACGTGACCAGACCATTGCTGAATAAATGTTACCAAAACAAAGGAGGGGCTTAGTTTTTGGGTTGAGAAGATTTGCAAGAGTCACACCTTCAGTGAAAAACTAAAAAACAAATCACAGTTTGCATCATTCACTTTATGTCATGGTTTACAGCCCACCGGATGCCAACGGCAATCCAGTGGGCACTAGGACCATGGGCCTAGTAATACGGGCCTGATAAATTGAGTGAAAATGCATTCTGATAAGTGACTCTTTGTATAATAATCATGTTTATTTAGGTTGCTAAGTGTGCCAATTAAACTATGATCTTTTTTTGTACAAATTTGATCTTGCTTCCAAACTTTTGGCCTGTAGTGTAGACACACACACACACACTCCTACAAATGCGCACGCACTCATTGGCACATCAGCATACTCATGCACACACCCATGCAAGCACATTTCTCTGCAAAAGCATGCTTGCATCCACCCACAAACTCTCATTCTCTCTTACTCACTCATTTACTTGTGCACGCGCATACACACACACACACACACACACACACATCACACACATGCACTGACATGTGGGAACTTTATAAGCTTCAGTCCATCATCCCTGTCTTCCAATGCCATCAAAACCGGGTCAGTCCCTCATCCCTGTCTTCCCTCTCTCTTTCTCCTGCTTCGTTCCTCTTTCTCTTCTTTTCTCAGGTTTGGAGCGTTTGACGGTCAACAACAGCAGGGAACCTTCCTCAAACCGCAATAGTGATTATGATTCTTACTAGATATGGTGCACTATCATCCTCTTGAACAGTATTTGATTGTTTTGTCGTTCAGTGTATTTTTGTATAAACTGGGTATGTATACAATAAACCATTTGTGTGAGGTAAAAGACAAACTTGGTGTGTCTGCACATTCTTTACAGAGAAGGAAATAGGGAGAGAGGTGATGGAAGATGGAAGAGATGGAAGGAGTGATTGATTTTTGTTTCTTTGCTTTTGCTGTAATGTGGTTTCCTGTGTGTGTACATGTGTGTTTGTGTGTGTGCGCGCGCGCGCGTTTGTGTGCGTGTTTTACCAGCTTCCTGTCTTGCCATGTATAGATTTGGTTGTAAATGTTATTTATAAACTCTTTTGTTTCCTTTAGTGTCTATATTGGTGCTTGTGCCTTCATCTCCTCCCCCTCATTTCAGAAATGACCCCAGATTTAGAGGAGGTGCCCTGACTGCCTACTTTGAGGCCTGTTGTACACGCCACTCTTCTCCTTCTCTCTCTGTCCTTCTCTCCCTTCCTTTAGTTCCCTTCTTTCCCATGCTCTCGTGGATTGTAAATGACTCGTTCAGTTCGGTGTGATTGTTTTTCGAGTATGTTGCTGAACGTCGTTGAAATTTGCTTCCCTTTGCCAAAATTTGCTTCTCTTGGCTGAAATTTGTTGTCCTAAGCTGAAATTTGCAGAATATTGCAGAAATTTGTAAAACTGTTGAAATTTGCAGAATATTGCAGAAATTTGTAAAACTGTAGAAATTTGCAGAATATTGTTGAACTTTGCTGAAATTTCCTGAATGTTGCTGAACGTTCTCAATAACTGGAGAGGCTTTGTGCTGCAAGCAGGAAATACATTTGCAGATCTTCTCAATGCAAGCTGCACAGAAAGTGCTCCTTTCAGATATAAGGTCAGTTACCACATGTAAAGCAAAGCCTATAAAGAGATTTCAAAGAGATACAACGTCCCTCCCTCTCCCTCCATTTCTCTCTCCTCCCCATTTCTTCCTCCCCCTCTCTCTCCATCAGGCTTTAAACTGCCAAGAATTAGGTCTCCTCTGCGAACAACAGCAGATTACAAAAGAATTATGGGAACAGATTACACATCCAGATTAATGGTTCATTGTAGGTACTGTGAAGACACTCAGAAAGAACTTCCAACCGAACCCCATGCACATGCATATATGCACATTAAAGCACAGACACACACGCATATATACATTTTCAAACGCAGATACATGCCCACACACACGTACACGCATATATGCACATTCAAACACAGACACATGCCCACACAGACACACCTGCATATATAAACATTCGAGCTCAGGCACTTGCACACATACACACATGCGCGTGCGCGCATATATGCACATTTAAATGCAGACACGCACACACGAACACACATTCTCACGTGCAAATGCACACGTATGAAACATTTCTTCTGAACATAGAGAGAGTGAAAGAGAGAAGAGAAATGTAATACTTCAGATTTTCTCTAAGATGCCCTGACTCTGGATTTACTGAAGCTATCAGAGCCCATAATGCATGTTGAAATGAGGAGGTTAAGTACTGGGCTTAAAATAATACTGTCTCTGATGTCCATATGTGCACGCACACACACACACACACACACACGCACAAACAAGCACAAGATGTAATGACATACACTTATATGCATAAAGACATGCATACTCAGGCAACATAGGAAAATACTACATATGCACACAAGCAAATACAGGCATAGGTACAGTACATGCACTCACATGCAAATATATGTACACGCAGAAGGAAAAAAGAAAAGGTTTAGTGGGGTCAATTACATATTAGTCTCATGTAATCTAACCAGGATCATAGAACAATACAGAGATGTGTGAGGGAGGAGAGAGAGCGAGAAAGAGGGAGGGAGAAGGGAGATAATGGGAGAGCGTGGGAGGATGGAGGGATGGACAGAAAGGAGGAATTTGAGTCTTAAAGGGGAAGGACGGTCACTAAGGCCCAAGTCTCATGAGAGCAGTTCTATCCTTCGCATTGTGAATACTTGCTGAAATTTTGCATTTGTTTTATTGCTGAAGTAAAGTCTTTATTATTTTCTTTCAGATATATTAATATTTTTTGTTTTCTTTAGGGCCAGCTCATTTCAATGCAGCTTTTCCAGGAAAATACATTTTTAATTCAATTCAACAAACTTTACCCCACTGCTGATTCTAGTATTTTCAGTCATGTATTTCTCTCCTCTAAATTTTCCTGATTGAAAAGGGGACACACCCACTTAAAATTTACCCGAAATTTGCAACAAACATTGAGTGAGAGAGGTACAGAGAAGGAGAGTGAGAGAGCACAAGAGAGAAAAATGTGGTGAGAGGATTAACAAAGTACTGCATTTTTTTAAAGTGGCCACTGCAATGAAAGCCTCCAGCTGTGCGATAATGAGGAGCACTATATGTAGTAAATGGAAAGGGCGGGGGATTATTTACTTCTCTAAATGAATAAATCTCCCCGGCACAGACACACAGAGGGAGAAATTTGTTCATAGCACATCTCGCCAAAAGAAGAATAATGTTAGTCGCAAGGCTAATGAAGATCACAAAATATTTTGTTTAATAACTCATATGTGAACAAAGAAAAAACACTCAAAATTGCAATGAAAGAGTGGAATGGATTGAAGGAGAATAATCCAGTCGGAGAGATTAAAAGATGAAAGGTGAAGATGTGTAATCTTTGTTCTGGATGACGTGGCATATGAAGATGAGGAGGCAGTAGGAAGGGGATTGAGCAACATGTTCTGAGAGAGTCAAGTCGGCTGCTGCAAGCACTGTGGGTTTCGCATAAGAACGACTTCACGCCTTCCAGTCTCCTCTTCAACTGAAGTTCTGTACAGCGGTCCCTAGAGGTGCAGATACAATGAGTTTCCACTGAGTACTTGAGTATAGATGTTCTCTTTGGTATAAATAATAAGTAAACCAGTGGTGTTACACTTACAGGTAACTGACTAAAATTACTCATGTTCTTTCAGATTCATTTATTTCATTTGTTGTAAATGGCTGTCATATTGGCGTGAGGTGCTGCCCGTCACTATCTTGATGTTGAGTAATGATTGTGTTTGTGAGTTGTTTATTACTTAGTTTTGATTATTTGTGTTCATAGAAATTTTGAAGTGCCGGAATCATTGCTTCATTTCATTAAACTCATAAAACCTATGGATCCGTATAAGGGTTCTTGAAATACAGCTGCTGTTCTCAAAGCTGTGGAGCTGTAGGCCTATTTTAAGGTCTAGTGGAAATACCAAAGTTTATAAAGGTTTCAAATATGTCCTGCAGAATTGCAGGGAAATGTGATTAAAATGATGTACAAGATCTGGATATTCTCCATTGGATGTAATGCTGTGACCATAAAAACATAGCATCTTGGGTTTAATATTTCTTTCAATATACCTAACTGTGATGTAGCTTCAGTCAAGTGCTGCAAGCAGCACGCACAGAATATGCAGGTGACATTGAACAATAATATGGGAAAAATGCTTTTTTTGACTTCGAACCTACTCAATGGGAAATTCAAGCAAAAATCAGTATAAGGGGTTAATCTTTTTATGACGAAGTTTGATGGAATTGCCCCCAAAGGTTCATTGCGTACATGTGCTTCGTCTGTAAAGAATTTAGTGAGCACTTGTTAATTTAAGTATGTTTAAAGTCAAACAGAATAGTGAGGCCATGATGTCTGTTGAAAGGTAATGAGATGTTTGTCGTGTGACAGGGGTGAGGAGATGGGCGTATGTAGGGCGTACAGAGCGATGCTCAAACTTGGCTGTCTCCTGGTATGCGGTGAGTTCTATACAAACTTCCTACCTATAGGAAAGTTACTCAGTTTTTTTCCCAATTTTTTCAGGTTTATCACTGGTGGAAATTGCTTATTTATATTGAGGTTTATCATTGCCATCCCTCTACTGCTCTTTCCGTGGACAAATTATTTTCTTAAAGCAAGACTTGTAGTATATTTTATTTAAGTTTTTTAATCATCCATTTTCCTTGTACTACAGTACCAGTGTGGATAAAGATACCTCTAAAGTTAACGAGAAGTTGGCTTCACGTTTTCGTCTACCTTTCTCTGATTGGCCTTGTGGGTGGCGTAGGATTATAGCAGGTGTCGGTGTAGTCCCGGCAGGCAGAACTTGGGGGGACTGTCGATAGGGGGGAGCAGTTTTTGGGTATGACTGGTGTGTACCAGATGTTATTGCAGACCTTTAATTTTGGCAAGAATAAACTACCGCAACTGTTTCAGATACTACTTATTTACAAGTCAATCTATGTTCTTGTTATTAGAGTTTTAAAATATCTAACTCTATAACAGGCAGTTAGAAGTAGTCGTGAAGCATTGGCGTGCTTTTCTGAGACAAAACCTAGGAGCCTCTTTTATCATTAAGCACAAAACATCTCTGGTTAACCACATTTGGCAGGATCGGTACCGGTAACTGAACCAAGCATTAGATTATTTTGTTCCAAAACTTGTCTTCCGAGATAACCACAGACTGTGTTGGATTGACGCCGAAGTGAAGCACTTCTCGAACAGGGTGAAAACTGCGCGTCGAAAGGCTCAATGCAGTAATAAGCAGTCAGATTGGGACTAATTTTGGGGTCCTAGGAACAAACTTCTAAAATTAAGGCGTGACAAATATGGTGATTATGCTACCTCATTAGGCCATGAGATCAAATCCAATCCGAAAAGATATAGTCCTTTTACAACGCGAAAACGAAGTCCAATTCTGTTCTCTCTACTGTCAATTTGAATGAATGTTTTGCTTCTGACAGTAAGGCTAAAGCCTGGTTATTTAATGAATATTTTCACTGTTTTTTATCATAAGTCACACAATGTTTTACCCGATATTGATAGATTTGAAAACCCTCTCCTGGCAAATGTGGAGATTTCCAGTGATGAAGTTCAGATGGTTTTTTCACAGTTGGATGTCAATAAGGCATGTGGTCCCGATAAGATTTCTCCTCGTATTTTGAAGACTTGTTCTCATGAATTGAGTTCATCATTGTCATTTCTTTTTAATATGTCTATTTCAAATAGTGTTGTCCCTTCTGAGTGGAAAATTGCCAATACTGTGCCAGTGTTTAAGAAAAATGACAAGGAATCAGTTGAAAATTATCAAAGTGCGTCTCTTTGATCTGTAGTGTCTAAAGTGATGGAAAGGTGGTGATTTAATTGGATCAATCAGCATAGTGAACCCCTCTTGCATCCATCGCAACATGGTTTTCATAAGGGTCATTCTACAGCTACACAATCAGTTCAAATTTTTGACAAGATTGGTAGAGTTTTAGATTCTTGTGGTCAGGTGGATGTGCTGTACATTGACTTTTGTATGGCCTTTGACTCTGTGCCTCATTGCTTATTATGCCATAAACTACGTTCATTTGGCATCCATGGCAATTTGTTAAAATGGTTTGAATCATATCTATCAAACCGAGTTCAGAAGGTTATTATAGAAGGTGAAGAGTCCAGAGTCTTTTGTTTTCTATGTACATCAATGACTTGCCTACCACTTGTAGTAATTCAACTGACTCTGGTCTTTATGCTGATAATGCCAAGTTTCTCAGAATAATTGAGTTTGACAGACTGCATCTCTTTTCAAGGTGATATTGATCACTTGATGGAATGGCGTATCAAATGGGGTTAAAATTTTAGTTTTCCTAAGTGTAAAATTATTATGAGAATATTAAATCCTTTTGTCTTTCACAACAATTTTAATGGTCAGGTCCTGGAAAGAGTCAAAGAGATCAATGACCTTGGGGTGTTGTTTGAATCGGATTTGTCATCTAAAAAGCATGTTGACACCCTGGTAAATAAAGCCAACAAGGCATGGTTTGTGGCCAAGCGGGTAACCGCAGGTTGTAAGAATAATGCTTTATTCAAAACCATGTATGTGATTGTGGTCCGCAGTGTATTGGAATATGGTAGTGTAGCCTGGGATGCCTCATCAAAATGTAATTTGTCATGGTTAGAGTCTGTTCAAAGAAGAGCGACAAGGAAAATTTTGGGGAAGCTGCATGATTATAAAAAAGATTACAAAAAATTGATCTTTTGCCCTTGTCCTTTCGACGTGAAATACTCGACCTCAAATTCCTGCATATGTGTTTTATTGGAAGATTCTCCGTAGATATTGATAATTATGTGCAGTTTTGCTCAATAAGGGGAGATGACTTATTATTGAAAATATCTTTGTGCAATACAAAGACTTTTTATGGTTCATATTTTAAGAGAGCAGTGAAATTGTGGAATCTCTTACCTTTCTCAATACGAAGTACATCTAGTCCCTTGACTTTTAAAGTATAAAGTCAGTGATTTTTACAGACAGAAATTTACTTTAGGTCTTAATTCTAATGTCACATGTTCTTGGAGCAGCTGCTGCAGATGCCCGTCCTGCCGTCCCACTTAGATTTTAAAGCTTTTGATTTCATTGTATTTTATAATGTTTATCATTTTTAGGGGCATTCAACTAAGGGGTTTCATCCTGAGGGAATGTCCCTACTGTGCCATGCTTATATTTTATTTCCAACTTTGTAATGTTTTAAATGTCCGAGTTTGTATTTGCATGTCGTGTTCATGGCATAGTGAATCTTAGATAAGTAAAAAATAAATAAATAAATGAAGTGGAAATGCTTTCCTTATGGATGACAACTTAGGCATTTATTGTCACAAAATATTTAATATATTTATAATTTCTCGTTGGAAGCCCAAAATTTTAAATCTTGCTCGTGTCACTGTAAATGTCGATAATTTGCCGTGGCAAAATATTGCTGTTAATATTGTAAGACATTGGCTTGCACACAGTTTGCAAATTGATAACTACACCATTAAATCCGAATATAGGCCTAAATATTTCACAGTATACCTAAGGCGGATAAGTGATCATTTCCCACAAATGTGAAAACATAATCAGTCCCGCTGTGAGAATAGTTTTTTTTTTAAATCAAGATTTTTTTATTTTCAAAAACGGGGGGTTTACAGACATATTCAAATACATTCAAATTCTTAAAAAATGAAAAGAACCAAGTACATACGTAAGTGACCTAAGCATCATATTGAAGCGATAACAGAATGGCAAGTATTATTCTGATTGTTGGTTTGAGTCTAAGAGATTATTTTAAAAGAGAAAGCACTCCAAGCTTCCACATTCCTTGGTCGAGCCTTATTGAGTCGTACAGTTGTTCCTGATTGACAATATTGATGAGGCCATGTATTCAGAAAGAATTCATACATATATCAGGATCAACCCAGTTTTTCAAAATTGTTTTCTTTGCAGAGGTAAACCCGGCAAAAACCATTTTACACTGAATTTGCTTTAGAGTGGTACCAGAATTATCAATAAAGGATACAAAAAGCAGGATTAGGTAGTCTACATTAAAAACATGCAGCAAGTCGAGTTTACATGAGACCAGAAATAACTGAAGTCTTATTAGAAGTTTTAAATCCGCGCTACCCCATATCACTTGCAAATGAGAACGGCTTTATCGCGTTAATTAGTCGGTTACAGCCAAAGTTTATTCTTGAGATTCGCTCTCAAATTATGAGTAAAAGGAGCAAAAGTTATTACACTTCACGTTCAACCTTTTGATCCGACTCGGTTTATACACAACGAGGTCTAACACCTCCGGATTTCCAAAGGCCGAAATGTATCTCGCTGATTTAGGAAAATGTGACACCGTTATTGTAAGTTACAACTACAAAGATATTTGCGTATTTTATTTCTATTTTCAGATGTGCGGGTTTTGTTCATAATTTAAATTTTAAAGTGGTTGCAAAACATGTTATTTTTGTTGTTGTTGTTGTCGTTGTTGTTTTGCTTTCTCCGATAACGGCGCTTTAGAACTAAAGGTTCCATTTCTATATTCTTATCGGCAAATATTACGGCAAAAATACATGAATTTGCAGACATAAATAAATAAATCGCCAACTGCGTGAAAGGAAATCAGTAGCAAAACTTCAGGCGTTTACACTATAGCTACTACAAATAATGCATGCATCTAATGGTAGAAAAAATTTCTACGATGAACTACTGTGGACTTCTTAGCGACGGGGATTTACATTAAGACATGAGTGAAACGGCCGGCCAACATGCCTTCGCACTCACTCAACTTCTCGGTTCACGAGCAGGGCACGTCTACCTGACTTTCGGCTGACACGCGGCAAACGGCGGGTTGGCGAAAGTGGAACCTTTATCCACGCTAGTACTGCACCATTTGAGAGGATTGTTTGCGTGCTGCTATGTCTAGCCATAGCAGCACTAGAAAGCGGTCGAAAGTGAAGACATCCCTTGAGAAAGCTGGGAGTCGCTGCTGAGATTAGGAGGTCACACAAGTGACTTGGATTTTTTCAGCCATCCACACTGAAGGACTTTAAAAATGCTATTTTTTTAAATTGGAAATAATATACAGCAAGTTGGCTATTTTAAGAAGGGGAGACCAGTGTTACCCCGTCATGATTTTGTATTTGGCTCTTCAGAACTCTTTGTTGCTAAAACTTAGAGAAATACCTTTATGGTCTGTGTAGTGCAGAATGTCGCCTACAAAAGTATTGATACAATCTCAATATAACGTATATTTTCATCACAATATTCAATTTTCGATATGTCACAAACATGCCGAAGTAACCTTGTCAGATGGGCTGGGTAAAATTGTCATAGTTGGCAATCAGCTGAAGCTGAAAAAGACAGTCCAGTATTCTCATAACAGAAATGGTGAGAACTGTTATTTCTACAATGAACCAAAACAAGCTATGATTTATGCATAATCACCATCAGAGTAGCAGTTATGACATATGTAGGTGAGCGCATTGACATTTGCACAGTCCTCATGTACCCAGCCTTTGCATGAGAAGCATTGGACCCACTCCTCTCCACCTTTGAATGATGAGTAAGGACAAAGGCACCAAAGAGGAGAAGCAAACATTCCCACTGAAAAAGGAATGGAATAAAATGCAGAGGCCCGAAGGCTGGCACCTGCCAACCCTACTCTGCCAACACCTCCACTTTAATGGGCTCCACCTGTGGCCCATTAAGGTGGAGGTGAAAGAATGAGAGAGGGGAGCGGTTGCAAGGAGCAAACCCTTACAAACCTATGCATGTGTCTTCCAAACAAAGGCCCAAATAGGTCCTCTATCATAAACATAAAATGCAAATATTAGAATTTTTAAGACAGTATAGTGTGTCTGAAAAAAAACAATAAATCGGCTCCTATATTTGACTTTGGAATATTTTAATACAGGCCTAACACAGGGCCTACAAGTGGTGCAACCTCAGCACCCTGATGAACTAACCCCATGCTTCTTGGCCAGTGTAGCCCCGTGCTCCCATTTTGGAAATCAGACTGCGTATCTCATCTCATGATCACAGCAGGCCTTTATTTTATGTGTTGTTAAGAACTCTAGTTACATACGTTTACAAAACAGTGAAAACACTGGAAATCTTTGCCTTCAAAGAAGCTAGACGCATTTGTTTAAGAAACTTGAAGTTTGGAATTTGGCCAAAATTCAGTTATTTAGGCAGAAAACACTTACATGACATAAGTCCTTTCCAAGAGAAGGCGTTGCTGGGATGTCTCATAATTTGTACATTTTCGTTTTCCCGTCAGTGCATTTGCAATGAAAAAAAACTGGGGTGACAAACCTAATCTCGTGACCGAAGTAACCCCGGTCTCCCTTATTTATTCCCTATTTACACTATTGTCTTGTTATTCATGCAAAAGTTTATTGCATCTTGCATGTGGCCAGTTCTGATTTCTCTTTCAGTGCTGTTGTGCCCATACTCTTTGTGTGCTCCGATGTGCAGGGGTCAGCTGAATGGCAACAAAAGCCCGGTATAGTCGAATACCTTGTTCTCTCAGGCAGCGGTGTGCTGTTCTTGTACTAATCCTGGGATGAGTTCTTCCTGGGACTTGTTCTTCCTGTCTCTATGGCTGTTCAAAGGAGATCACACTGGTGGACATTGCAAAGGTACCAATCCTGGACAGGAGTAGTGACACACGGCCGCCCAGGCCTAGGCCGGTCATGTGTGCTTCCAGTGGTCTGAAATCTTCTCCACAAACAATTTATGGTGGAAGCAGCCACATTTGAAGAGTCTGGCAACTTTGTTTTGCCTTCTTCCAGCCTGCAGCATACCAATGGCCTGATCTAGTGCAGCTTGCGTCAATTGTGGCATTTTCATCAGTGTAACATTTGCATCAAAAAGTGTCGGGCTTCTATAGGCCAAGTGAACCACATCCACATATGCAGAAAATCAAGCCCATCACAAATCCATTGCACTCAGGAGCTGGAGACGAGTGATAATGAAGGATTAATGCTTGTCGTGTCATGATATTGAATACTTGGGCAAATATCACTCACGTGTATCATTTTTCTGATGAAAAACTCAATACAAAGTGACTTTTTGAATTTTGAAATTTTCTCGGTCACAAAAACGCTCATTGAAAAAAATCGCGTTTTTAAAGTTCTTCAGTATACAACTTTCATTCGAATGGTCTCTAAACCTATTACTACGCACACTCGGCCGTGACACTGTTCCTCTAATTTCCCGCATATTCGCTCTCTTTTTTACTTCTTTTCCTTACCCCCCCCCCCCCCATGAAGGGAAGAAAGGGAGGGAGGGAGGGAGGAATAAAGGAGGGAGGGAGGGAGGAAATTATGAAAAAATAAGCAATTAGAATGAGTTCACAGATGTTCTCGCAAGGTCTAAATTTATGGCCCAGGTGCGGAGAACTTGAGTGCTGATTGGCCTGCTGGTGTATTGGTTTTTGTTCAGCCAATTATTCTGGTTTAATACCAAAGGGTTTCATGCATGTATGAAGTGTGCAGATCATAAATGAAGTCTCAGGCCACAGAGATGACTGGAATGAGTTACCACCATGCTCTGTCTGCTTCAGACATAAATGCATTCCAGAGTGCAGTGTGCATACTCAGAGAATATGTGCTCTCTTGCATGATCCTAGCAGAAAATGAGTCAAGGCCACAAAGCAAAAGATTTTTAAAAAGGATAATTAATTCAAAATATCATTGATTTTTTTGCCGTAACAAATGATACAGGTTATTTTGACCTGAATGTTACAAACATCTGTGGGAAAAGTAGGGATGAAATCCTGGACTGAATCAGCCCTGGCAGGGCTGGACTGGGCTGCACTGAATTTCCCTTCCTGCCCCCCCCCCCCCCCCCCAATCTCTCAGCCCACAGCCAGCCGCCCCCTCTCCACCCCTTTCTTCCTGCTAGGATCAGTGTCCCTCCTCCCTGGCATGCTCTTCCTCTCTCACAGTTTGATCTTGGCCTCCTCTTCTCCAACGCCTCCCCATTTTCCTACTCACAGTCCCTGCTTATGGTGCCTCCTGCTGGGGCAAGCTCGTCACTGAGGGTCCAGGCTTCCTTTGGGCCTTACTTCGCCGTGCAGGTAACTAGGTTTCAATCCGCCTTGACGTCAAATCATTGGCATGCATGCGTGCGTGCATGCATGCACAAACACACACACACACACACACAATGCACACAGACACAATACATGCAATAGTCGTACACACAGTTCCATTAATTGATGCCACATGTTCTCTCTCTCTTTTTCTCTCCTCTAGCCCCTCCCCAGTTCCATCCTCCCACAGTCTCCTCCTCTCTCAGCCTCCCTTTTGTCAAAAACAGTCGAGAGAGTAAGGCAAGGGGAGAGAGGACAGAAGTTTAGTGTTCGAGTATTGTTTCACTGGCGTGGTGATGTCAGCAGAGGGCGCTGTGTTACGCTTCATGCATTTAAAGAGACCGAGGAGCAGAGGGCCTCCTGCCTGACGCAGGTACCTCACGCCTTCCTGACACCCCCTGCTGCGTATTACAATTCAAAGCAATATGAGTGTCAGGGACATGATTTAAACGTGCATCTAAATATACTTTCGAAAACACTCGATTTATTTTGTATTGAAATTTAATTTTAACCTCATAAATCCTACTGACCTATAAAAGGCTCTGTCAAATGGAGCTGTTGAATTCCAACCTGTGGAACATCAGGCCTATTATAAATTCTGCTCGAAATCCTACGGTTTCAAATGATTCCAAATATTTCCTGCTAAATTACAGGAAAACATGTTTAGAATAATGTACAAGATTTAGATATTTTCCATTTGATGTAATGCTGTGGCCATAAAAACATGGCACACTGGGTTTAAATATTTTACTTAATATAAGTGTGATATAGCTTCAGTGAAGCACTGCAGCCTGTAGATACAGAACAGTATGTGACATTTTCCCTAAAATATGAAAAAAACCTTTTCTGAGTTTGAGCCAACTTAAGTGAAAGTGAGAGTTTCTGGGCTTGACTCACGGTATGGTGCTTGAGTGTTAGATGAGTAACTCCTGTCCCCCACTGGGGACCACACTAGTGAGCTATAATGTCCTGTGTCTGTGCTGTCAAAAATGTTTTATTCTGTAATTATTTAGCTGATACCTGTATCCACAGTGATTGTCATTGATTCAGTTAGGTGCGACCTAATCCCACCTGGAACAGAGTGGGGTTAAGCGCCTTGCTCAGTGTGCCCAACAGCAGCACTGATCTTTCTAGCAAACTTCAGAGCCCCAGTCCAGCACCTGAACCGCTGGGCTATTATCTTGCGCAGTTTGTAGATTCATGTGAGGACCTCTTGTATCGCCAGCAGGTTTTGCTGCATGTGTGTTCTCTCTGGGAATTTTCAGGCGCCTCTCGGACTGTGCGTCATCTCTATGAGCCTGCCCAAGGCCTGGTTTGCTGGGGAAGTGAGAGGAAGCAGGAGCCTGGGAAAGGAGGCCAGAAAACTGCGCTACCTGCCCAGGCGCAGACCCCGACATCTGGGCCACCAGCCCTGGGACCGCCTGAGCACCGCCAGGGGCAAACCCAGCCATTCCATGGACCACATACAACTCTATTATTCCTCCAGCACCTTAGCCACAACACTGCTACCCCCTGGCTGCATGGAGGAGGAAGTGCACCACTCCCAGAGGAGGCTCTATTACATAGGGGCTGTGACTCTCCCAGACATGGCCATTACAAAAAACAAATTCACCGGGAATTCTAAGTGTTCCAATGAACAGGAAGGGGAGGAGCTCTGGTTGGATCCTAATGTGATGATCGGTTATCTTCGAGGGCCAGTCCGAGCAGGTCGACCAATTGCCGTCTCAGTTAGTGTGAGGTCAAACTTCACTGGAGATTTTTTGGTTGTCAGGTACATGCACTCAAACAGTACCTCAAAACTATTCAGCACTTGAGCTTTGACTTTTTTTTTCCTTTTTAGAGTTTCATTTATTATGATCACATACACTTTTGAACACCTCTGTCGTGTGTGTTTAATTGAATTTAGACTCCGGGTGAAGAAAGGGCTAATCTCCTTGCTGGCCTGGCCGTTAGTGGCATCTGATGTGTGGTCAGTTTCCATGGAGAGAACCACGGTCTCCAGACATGTAATCATCTCAGTCAGCTGCCTCAGACGAGGAGGTCAGAAAGCCAAACTGAGGTACACAATGGGCTGCTGTGAAGTCTCCACGACTCCAAAAATAGTCTAAGTATCTCATGTGACGTGTCATGGGTAACCAATGATGACGAATTGCACTTCCGTCCAGATGTAATGGGGGCAACTTCTGCTCACTGGTTAAAACCCTGTGTGGATACAAGAACAAATTACTTCATTCAGAGTACAACCCCAATTCCGAAATAGTTGGAATGAAGTATAAATTGTTAATAAAATCAAAATGCAATGATTTTCAGATCATATGAGCCAATATGTTATTTACAATAGGACATCGATAACATTTCAAATGTTGAAGCTGAGACATTTTACATTTTTATCCACAAAATGAGCTTATTTCAAATTTGATTGCTGCCACAGGTCTCAAAAACGTTGGGACAGGGGCCTGTTTACCATGGTGTAGCATCTCCTCTTCTTTTTAACACAGAGTGGAGGCGTCTGGGCATTGAGGAGACAAGTTTCTTGAGTTTAGCCATTGGAATTTGATCCCACTCTTGTTTAATACAGGCTTCCAGCTGCTGGAGAGCTTTGGATCTCCTTTGACGGACTTTTCATTTAATTATTTAAATACTGAATGGTGTGATTTGAAAGTCTTTGCATTTTGATTTTGCTTACAATTTACTCTTTGTCCCAAGTATTTCGGAATAACAGGAGGGGTGGTCTTTCTCCTCTTTAGTGTGGAGGACATGACGCCCATGATTTCCAACCAGAATGTCAAAATTTGAAATAAGCTCATTTTGTGGATAAAAATGTAAAATGTCTCAGCTTCAACATTTGAAATGTTATCTATGTTCTATTGTAAATAACATATTGGCTCATGTGATCTGAAAGTCATTGCATTTTGATTTTATTCACAATTTACGGTTCCTCCCAACTATTTTGGAATTGAGGTTGTAGAAAATATCTCAATCTTGTGCATTATTTAATACCCATTTCCCTGTAATTCAGCAGAACATATTTTGGATGTTTGGAAACTTTGCATATATCACTTGAATTCAAAATGGGCCAAAATTTCCACTGAATTTGATGAACCCATAAATGGGATCATAGAATTAATAGGGTTAAATAGGGAATTTTTTAAAAATATTGAACATTAGAAGTATTTGCAATACCTGCCACTGGAGTTCGGGGCCATGTGGTGGAATGTTCATTCCATATCATCACTTTTTATCCATAGAAACCATACTGCACCAATCAGTGAATGTGTTACTAAAAAGAAATTGAGCAATGCTGATAGTGATTGGTAGATTTGCAATGCAGGGTAACATCAGCTCTGGGAGCTGCTCTGCCTGCCCTTATGAAGAGGTACAGGAAGTGCTGCTGCAGTAAAGTATTTTTCCAGGAGAAAACCATCCTCACCTTCCACTTTGTGACTAGTGAGTCTCCTGATCAAACTCAGAGTTCAGAGCTCCTGGCAGCTTTGGAACACACTGAAGTTGCGTGCATCCCACAGCTCTTCTCTGATTGGTTAATTGGTTGATTACCTTCTCATCCTGTGGGTGCAAAGTGACAAGCCCTCCATTCTGTTTTCACTAGTTTGAACCAGATGTCATATGCATGAAGTTTATGTGAAAAATTTTGAAGGTTTGACAACTTGCGGTTTGTCTCCCTCTCTTTCTCTTCCCCCACCGTCTCTTCCAGACCCTCTATTCTTCAACAGGTTGTTTGTTTCTCAGTCAGTGGTTTGGAGAAAAGCTTTGGGGTTGCCATGACAGTTGTGGGGCTCTGGTGGGTTGAGTACTCCGGACGCAGTAACATACTCCCGCCACACAGTGGAGCAGTGAGCAGATTCTCCTTCACTGACAGGGAGATCATGGGAATCACCCCCTTAACTGAGGTAGGACTACGTCTGGTACTAATCCTATTATACGTACTGTTTCTGCAGCTACAACTAATAATGCCACTGCTACTACTGCCAGTATTAGCACACAATAATATCGCAATTCAGTGACCTGATCAGTTGAAGCCATTTTCACTCCTTTCCTCCCTCTCCCCCCCCATCTTGCTTTTTTGGTCTGAACTATATGACTGGTCTCTGCCATAGGGTTGCTCTGAGACATTGGTTCTCAAACTCGGCTCTGGAGCCTCCCTGTTTTTTTTTTTGGTTTTTGTTGCAAGTGCAGTTGCAATCCCATAATTTCAACAAGCTGATAATTTTTCTTATATGCTTCGCAAGTTTACGCCATGTTATTTCAGAATAACATATGTATGACAGGAAAGTAAACATTGCCATATTCACATTGTGCTTAGTGTGTTATATTGTAAATCATACCCTATAAAAGGTCATTATTGTTTAACTAATTACATTAATGGTGTTGGTGAATGAGTTTGGCTCTAAATTGGTTAAATGGATGACTCCTGCGGTCATGAGAAGAATTCCCTGATGATATGGAGCCAAACCTGCATTTTGTTGATAAATTTGAGGAAAGACATTGTAGGTAACTATTACCTGTCTGAGGTAACAGTTAAAATTTTGAGTGACTATATAGAGGAGAAAATTCAAACAAATACCTGGTATTAGCAATTCTGTTCAAAGTGCACAAATCACATATTGTAGAATATTCTTTGATGCAATAGAAGTGAAGAGGGAGGCAAGGTTCAAGCACCCCCTCTTCATCACACTGGCATGAAATCTCTGGTCAGTCAACTGCAAAATGTATTGCACACAGCCACACACTTGTAACTGCCAATTACTCCCCATTTTCAATTTTGTGAAAATATGACTTTCAGAGGGTAAATATTTTTCAGAAGGTAAATATAATTTAAACACGAAGAGCTCATATTTGCTCAAAAAACTATGCCTTGTTAAGGCTCTGGCTTTGCACCTCTGGTTAGAATAAAAGGCTGCATACACAGGGAGACCCTAGGACTGACTGAAAACCAGGAATCCTGTCTTTATGTTAACACAGACCAACACAATAATCAACACTGCCATCTTGAACAGCCAGCCCGTGTCACTTCCTGTCCTGGTTTTGGCCATTGGGCATGATGAGAGGGTCTATGATGTCACTGCTGCAGTCACCTGCCACTCTGTCAATGAGGACATTGTTAAGGTAAAAGGAGCGTAGTAAGTGGTAAATTCCATTGACAGCCTCCCTGGGGTGTGCTGTAACTATTTCTTTCTGAATTACTTTAGTGTAAGCAATGGGCATCTTGGGTAGTGAAATGAATGCTCAACTGAGCCAAAATAAGATTTATCTATCTTCAGTAAAAGCTCCATGAAAAGATTTTTGTGCCTAATCCTCTTTCATGAATGCATACAGTGGTTCTGTAGATGTTAGGACCCTTCAGTACCACTTGGTGCAAAATGCTTCTGTCCGATTGGTTGCAGTGATTGTAAGGGGACTAATGCTTATTGGCTTTATTGGCTAATTGATAGGTCTCAAGTGACTGCTCCACCCTCTTCGTTGATGGCAGCGAATCAGGGGTGGGCAGCACCTGTGTTTGGGTGGAGTATCATCTGGGCACGCTCAGTGGGGCCCACTGCCTGTCTGTCTGGGCACCAGTGGTTCCACTCCTGGTGTCTCTCTCTGACCCCGTCCTAAACGCGATCGAGGGCTGGACCCGATACTCCCAGGGCCAGTGAGTCTCCTGCACCACACATACAGTTAGCCTCCATTGCAGAGGTCTTATATGGTTTGCTTCCCTTGCATAGCAATGTCCATGCACCAAGCCGGTTTTTGAGTTCAACCAATAAGAGAGAAGCTCTGAGATTTTGAAGCTCCAGGCACATACTGTTTTCAGAATGCATGAAGAAAAACACGTAAGCGGTTTGTAACGGAGGCTAACCAACACCAACATGTTGAAAATGTTCAAAAGGTGGAATTTTTCCAGGTTTCTTCAGTGTTGATGTTTTCCCAAACACAAGTTTTTTCATGGCAGAGCAGCGCGCTTCTGTATTTAGATGTTCAATGTGGGGCCAGTCGCCATCGTGGTAAAGTTGCTTTATTTCCTTTATGTTCTCATTCAGTTGGCTTTCTATTCTAGAGAACTTTTTTAGTAGATGGTAACATCCCATACAGCACACTAACAGTTCTGTTGTGGAGTATACAGCAGCATTTACAGAAAGAACGTGACCTATAATTGAAGGAACATCATGTTAGCTTTTTCTATATACATCTACTGTATTTTCTCTTTCTTTGATCCGATTCTTATTATACATACAAATGTCATTATCAATGAGTTTTTAGGAGCTTCTGCACCCGCCATTTTTGTTTCTTAATATTTTACTGGGGAAACCTAAAAAGACAATCATTTAACAAGCGTTCTGATTTGGTTATTTCGCACAATGCCGTTATGTCACAGAACGCAAAACTCTGCTCTAATGCGCAGACGACTGCAACGTAGACTAACAAACAGTCAGGTCCATAAGTATTAGGACAGTGACAAAATTTTCATCTATTCACTAACACAATGGATTTGAAAGATGTCCTTGAAGTGAAGACCTTAAGCTTAATTTAAAGGATTTTGCCAAAACTTTTGTATGAACCTATTGTAAATTGTTTTTTGTGTTTTTTGCTTGATGACAAATTCTTTGCAGTCTATGGGCTCTAAATTCGTAGACCAGGCACAGGCGCAGCGAATGGGGGGTGCGCCACGCCAACGGGGTGTGTCCAGGCGTATGTTGCAATTTCGTGCCCAGTGCAGCCTGGCGCAAGTACTCCTCTGTCCCGCCTCAGTCCCTCCTTTCGGCGCAAGTGGCAAAGAAGGCGTTTGCAGCCGAGTCAAATCTTCACCAATCAAATGAGCTCCTCTCCTCACCTTTAATGTGTTGAAATATAGAAGCCTCTGTCCTATATCTGCATGATGCGTTAATGTTGCATTTTACTTTGCTGCTTCAGGCATATTTTCTGCACCGCTTACGTCTATATTAAGCATTACGAATATGAGTTAACTGGCTAGCTAGGAAATCACAAATTATTACCATTAGCGAACTTGAATTGAATTTCAAAACGAAACTACGTCAGATCATTCAAACTTATGAAGCTGGAATGAAATACGACGGTTGTTATTTTTTTCTTCTGCCTGCATCATTAGCAAGAGAAACGATGGATAGTGTGTTCCTATTATTACACCCTGTTGCTGCTTAAAATTTTGGGATTAACATGCATGGACAACAATGCAAGATACGTGAAACATTTATTTTCAATATGTGATCTTAACTCAGTACGAGATAATAGCACTCAAGCTGTATTCCTTTCCCCTACTAAAAACGATAAAACTTAAGTGACAATAATTGTAGCCAAGTATTAAGCTGCTTGCTGGACGCAAAATGAATTTTTCGCAAAACAGATTGCATTGAAGGCAGTGTTTACGTGTCCGACAGTCGGACAGGGTTTTAATATATCTCCGTGTCCGACAGTCGGATGGTTTCAAAAAAAATTTCGTGTCCGACAGTCAATTATTGTTTTTAATTTCTTCAAATCTACTGACTCTCTTAGATATTAAACGTGAATGTTTTGATAAAAGGGCTCAGTTCTTCAAGATGAGTACCGAGAATTTCAATCAATGTTTCTGTTTAAGCTCAATAAAGTGAGTCTACATTGGCGCGGGACAATATAAAATGCCCCCGTGTCTGACTGCCATAAATAAATAAATAAATAAATAGATTTTAAAATAGGACGATTATTACAGATTGATAATGAAATAAAGAATAAAAAGAGACATTTTAACAACAGAACATCCAATGAACATTTATTAATTTGCGGGTCATCTTTTTTGAATGTTCTGTTCGTTGGTGATATATTTTTATTCTTTATTTTGTTATAAATCTGTTCTCATATCAATACCTCTACTTTTTGCTGGCTGTGGAGTATTTTGCATTTCGCGTGGGATAGTCTTGATTGTGCATGCGATAATTTATTCACACTGTCAATGGTCATGGAATTGATTTGCTCACTGACTACAAGCACTATTTTATCTCTGCGGTGGAAATAAAGCGTGAATCTGTTCGATCCATCTGACTAATTTTCAAAAGAAAGACCAAATAAAGACTGTTGTCTATCTTCAACGGATGAAAACAAATGAATAAAAAGACCAAGAAAAGTCGATAGCTATCAATTTGCATTTTTTTTTTGAAGGTCGAACACAAACATGGCCAAGTTTGCTCTTCTATTAATTCCTGGAGCTATATTAAAACCCTGTCCGACTATCGCGTCTTTGCATTGACCTTGTAATCAGTCGAGCGAAAAATTTGTTTCGCGTCCAGTGTGCAAGCGGCTTTACTGAGGATAGAACGCAAGTATTATATGCACTGCCTGATGCCAAAGCAGTTTGTGGTTGGCTGAGAAAGATGTGAAGTTGTTAGTTTGCATCACTGATTCAATTGCATTGATTAAGTCAGGTAGAGTTTCCATTACACGTGCCAACCGCCTTTGATCTGACATCAGGACAATCGATATAAATACGATAATTTAAGTGCTGATTCAGATAGTTGCATTAAACAGCGGTTGCTGTAATTATTTACTGTAATGAAATGTGCCTGACATTCTGGAAACCTGCCTGTGAGGTTTCGGTGACATGTGCGCACTGTGCGCCGGTCAGCCAAATTACTGCTGCACAGAAAGTAAACCAGGTTGGAGCTGGCGAGCTTTCTGCGCAACTGCAGCGAAGACTTTTTCTACGAAATCGTCTCTGCGTCTTGATGAATATGTGACACCTCCCCTTACTACACCGCCACACCCATCTTGGCGCTCATTCATCAACCAAAGGCTGCGCACGGTGTTGCACCTCACGAAATTACCACTGCGCGGGCTGCGCCGGACGAAATTACCACAGCGTGGGCTGCGTCAAGCTACGCCACGCTGCGCCACCCTGTGCTGCGCCAAGAAATTAGAGCCCAATGACTGCATGAAGTCTGGAGCCCATTGATAGACATCTCCAGATGCTGGGTTTTTTCTCTGGTTGATCTCCAGACCTCTACTGCAGCCATCTTCAGTTCCTCCTTTGCAGTTTGGAGATTTTGCCTTTAGTTTACCTTCAGCGAGTGTTATGCACGTGCCCAGTTGACTCAGATCTCTGATTGACTTGGACAATGTAGAACATTCTACTTTTTGCCTTAGAAAGGTCTTGGGGTGCATTCTCAGTATGCTTCAGATCAATGTCCATTATGCTCCACGAAGCAACATCAAATTAATCTTGAATTCTGCTACAAGTTGATCTTTGTCCCGTCTATTTATAGGATGTTCTAGCTCTATACAGCCTTTTTTTAGATGCTTTTGGCAAAATTCCTTATTTTGAGGCTTACTCATGGTTTACATCTTGTGATAAAACCTTTGTATTTACTATGGTGACGTCTTTTGTTTGTTGGCATTGGCACTGATACACTTCTTGATCTGGTCAACTGTTATGAGGCTGTTTTTCTGTTTGTTTAGTTGTGTCTAATGATAAAAAATTCTTACAGTTGCAGTCAATAATGTAAAATGCTAATAATCACAGATAATAATGTTAAATGCTAATAGCTGTGATTCACAATGCTTAGCACTAACAGAGGCTTTCAATAAGGCTAAATGCTAATAGTTGTGGTTACTAATGCTAAATGCTACTTATAACAGATAATAATAGTAAATGCTAATAGTTGTAGTTAACAATGCTCAAAGCTGAACATCGCTGTTAACAGTGCTAAATGCTATTAGTCGTGATTAATAACATGAAATGCTAGTGGTTGTGATGAATAATGCTAAATTCAAATTTTTGAGGATAATAATGCTAAATGTTAACACTCAGTCATTGTTGTTCTTGGGTGGCGGAATGCAGGTGTTCTCCTGTCTATCAGCGCTCAGCAGTCCAGGTGCTTGCGCAGTTCGTGGCTGAATCATCTGTTGAGACGGGCCAGCTGACCTATATGCTGGGTTCATCAGATTGGTTCATGGATGTGACTGAGCTCGTCCATGATTGGTTGAAGGTGGAGAACCCAAGGGTAGCTGAGCTTGATGAACGATCTTATCTCATTGGCCGAGAGCCTGGAGTGACATCTCTGCAAGTGAGTCACAATAATAAATCATTCAAATTCAATTTACTTTTGGATGTACTTTACTTTTAAAAAAAAGAAAACTGGCAACTGTGAGCCAGCTCCATGAAAGTCACGCTAGCATAGCACCTGGTGTGTATGTGGGTCTGTGTGCGTGTGTGAGAGAGTGCACGTGTGAGAGAAGTGTTTTAGAGAGATTGTGATTGCCTCTTTGCATTAATGTGTCGTGATAGTGTGTGTTTGTGTGTGGGGGAGGGGAAGCATGTGGATGTGTTGGAGAGCTAGTGATTATGTGTGTGTCTATGTAAGATAGTGTGTGGGTGTGTAGTGTGAGTGTGTGTGGGAGGCAGAGTGTGTGTGTTTGTGTGCTTGGATGCGTGTGTGTGTTGGGGGGGGGGGGGGGGGGGGGACGGACGGGTACATTTATGTGTATTGTGTGTGTGTGTGTGTGTGTGTGTGTGTGTGTATTTGTGGGAGTTGCAGTGGCCTAACCTGCTAACCTTTTTCTTTCCTCCTCCTTTTGTTACTCTGCCTCAGGTTGAGTCTAACCAATGGAATGGAGTCCTGGGCTCCTGTGTCGTTACTGTGACTGCAGACCAGGTGATGTCAGGTGACCTATCAGTCCAGCTGGTGGGAGGACTAAGCTTGTCCGTCAGTGCAAACCCCTCCCATCCCTCAGTCATCACCGCTACAGCTACAGCTCATAACATACTGCGCGATTACGGTCAGGTATGTGGAGAGACTGACTATAGATCCTCTAGTTTAACCATATGTGCAACTTTTTCATCCTAAAATGAAAATGATTTGCACAGGCTTACAACATTGTCAGTTACCTATCTTGAGACATCATTATTAAGATTTGCTTTAAGCCTCATTGAGATGTGATCTATTTTATGAGGGCAATCAGGCCAAGACAACAGAAGGAAAAAATTGGACACAGCAGATTAGAAAATTGTGTGGAAGAATAGTATTGAAATGCTACTTAATGAACATTGCACACACATAAGAACCATTTAATGCAGTTGTAACTGCAAAATAAACTTAATTGAAAATATGTGCAACATAAACTTTTTTTGGGAACAGTGTGCAGTATTGGACATGCAAAGCGTCAAACGGGACATCTCTGAAGCTACTTGAAAATACTTAAAGAAACATCAATAAAATCACTGAACCTCTCCTTTTATTTGGACATGATTTATGAGAAAAAATGCAATCTAACCATTTTAAAACATATAAAGATGACAAAAGTTGTTAAATTTGATGGTAAAAGTAATGTGAAAAAGTGTCGTACAGGACACGGTATGTGTTGAACAGGACTACATGTATGCGTAAGTAAAGTTTCATATAGCTCATAACAAATGTAGGTACAAAAATTTCCTTCACAACCCTTCTGCTTTCAGTAATCCTGCAGGTCCTCCCATTCCTTCACTATCCCTTCCATCCCACCCACATCTCCTTCCAACACACCCATTCTCTGCATTCTTACTTTGATACCCACTTATATGAATGAAATACTTTCATCTGGAGTTAATAAATGAAGATAGATTTAAAAGAATACACGGTCATCATGGCCACAGAGGTAGGCAATGCACATCTCCCATAAGCTATATTCACTAACATATTATTTAAAGGGGACCTATTATGCTGATCCTTCTTTTAATACATATAGATTATGTTATAATGTTGGATGTCCATACTCAAACTCTAAAAAGTTGCTCAACATAAGATACAGGGGTTTTGCTGTAATGCAAGAACGTGATTTCCTCTCTGAACAGCTCCTCCCGAGATCTTTACGAGATCTGGGCAAAACCTAATGTCAGGTTGTGCCGTCCAATTAATACAAACCTAGCTAGAGCCAATCATAGCACTGGACCTGCCCACACTTGAAACTATTTGAGCAGGCACTAACAACGACAGATCATACAATGCCTTAGTAGCGTGTACACTTTTGGAAATACAAAAGAAGAACCGCAGATCATTTGAGGTGCAGTTTTGTCAGCTTCTCCACCAAAGTTGCTTGTCCGTTTACTTTTGGACGTGAAGAATAGCACCTATTTCTCTTCCAAAAGACGATGCCACCAGAAATCAGTGGGTAGCCACGGTTAAAGGGAACGTTAGCTGTTTGTGCTCAGCATTTCACCAAAGACAGCTTTGTTAATAAAGGATAATTCAACACTGGATAAGCGTTTTGTGAAATATTTGAAGATAAATGCTGGATCAGTCACGACTGTTCGTGACTCGCAGACACAGAAGCTGTAAGTTGTTTTTACTGCATATGCGAACATGACGTGATAGCCAGTTGATTGTGGTTGTAGCACTGCGGCTAACATAGGCAAGTTACTGTTGCTAATTTTTGTGTCTTAAATATGCAAGAGTGATATCAGGGGAGATTCAACAGAAGGTGCGTGAACATAAACCTCATTTGAAGCTAACTTTTAATACTTGTTTGTAATTTGGATGCTTGGTACAACTGTCCACGGTAACGTAACTTGCGGTTTGTAAAACTTGTATTGCAAGAGTTTGTCTCTGTAGTTGTTATGACCGGTCGGTTACCAGCTACTGCATGTTGGTTCGCGTGCCGTGCCAATTAAAAATGCTCCTGGTTCACTTGTATACAGTTATTCTGATCGGTATGCTTGTGTTACTTCAGTAAGCATCAATGTGGCAGTTTCATCATAACGTTAGCCAATTGTAGCCACTACAGTTGAAGCTAACCGGAGAGGTGCTGTATGTGTCCGCAAAATTGGGCTGAGAAGGCTACAGTTAGACCAGAAGTAGGTTTTGCAGAGCTTGCGATACGTGTTTGGGTTTGTTTACAGATCTTACGGCTGCTTGTGATTGCTTCATTATCCATGACCGGGATCAGCGGGATACTTCACAAATATCTGGGCAGGCTCTCTGATGCTACCGTGAAAGCAATGCGAAACGCATAAGCTCTACTGTGTCTGATGTAGCAAACGATTTGTCTGTACTACCGTGATATAATTTCATCCCCCTTTAGATATTGTTGTGGCTAATAAAAAGCCGAAAAAGCCAGAGATTAAATAGGAAATTCTTTCCTGTAGAAGTCATCGATTCGCTGGCTCCACATAACCAACCCTAACGGAACTTACAGTCTGTAAAACCTGTATTATGTTCATAACATAACCAGAGCTCTCTCTAGCTGTTGCATACTATCCATAAAGCTGCTTTCACATCGGACGCAAAATGAATTTTTCGTTGGACAGATGACATTCAAAGTCAATGCAAAGACACGAATATGTGTTATGGGCGCATTGAGCAGCTTTCACACCAGACGTGAAACAAATTTTTCACACGACTGATTAAATTCAAAGTCAATGCAAAGATGCAAATACATGCGTTATGGACACGTCAAGCCGCTTTTACACTGGACGCAAAACGAATTTTTCATGCAACAGATTAGCTACATTCAAAGCCAATGCAAAGATGGAAATTATGGGTGCGTTAAGCAGCTTTCACACCGGACGTGAACTAAGTATTTGCGCGACAGATTACATTCAAAGTCAGTGCAAAGATGTCAATACATACGTCATGGGCAAGTCAAGCAGCTTTCACACCGGACGCGAAAATAATTTTTTGCACGATAGATTACATTCAAAGTCAATGCAAAGACAATGCATTGACTTTGAATATAATCTATCGCACGAAAAATTTGTTTCGTGTCTGGTGTGAAAGCAGCTTACCCCGCCCATTTTCACTGATCAAACGCTGGTCATTCCGATGCAATAAGTAAACCATTACCATGGGCAATTTCTGAAACGGCCGTTTAGCCTGGAGCTTTCGCCCCTTCGTCATACACCAGCGCAGAATCTGTTTATTACTCCACGCTAAGGACACACCACAGTTATGCACACAAACCAGCAGGTCCTTATAAAACACACCAAAGCAGTCCATAAGCTGTTGGCCGACTTTTAGCTGCTCCTCACTGTCCATGTTTCCCTCTAAACTCAGACCCACCAGATTTCTACGGTCTCCGATCTACACTTGGGTATGTCGACCCGTTCTACAAATGTGTCTGTATGGGGTGGATTCTAGCTTTCCCTCAATCCTAGCTATAGAGTAGAAACACCACTGTACTCACCATAGTAGCCGTAGGTAAACAGCAAATTCGAGCTTGAGCTGCCAGACTTTCGCACTGCGTCCTCCACTTTCGCCATTGCGTTTATTAGAACAAGTTCATTTAATTAGCTCTATACACATATACTGCGTTTGATTGCGGAATTTGCCCATCGATTCCTTCTCAGATGGCAGACGCGTCTCAGTCTCACTCTGGGGAGTCGGACCCAGAAAAATGTGTTCTGCTGCCTCGTCCCGCCTAAATCCGCCCTCCAGAGAGCTGTCCAGTAAGAAGAAAATGGGCATACGGGAAGTGGGGGCCATAGTGGAAGAGCTGCCCCAATGAGGCGTTTCAGGCAGAGCCTACAATGGACTACAATGGGGTTTTTTGTGGATGGCAGTATGAGCTAAATAATTACCCTTTTTTGGACTTTGAACGATCAGGAGTACTCTAGAGGAGTCCAAGATCAAAATATAAATTCGGAAATGTAGTATAATGGGTCCCCTTTAATTAGAAATGAATCCTGAGAAATCACAATACATTTGTTCCTCATGTTAGCACATGTATGCACATTGTGATAGCACATGTGTGTTAGGGACACTTTAAGATACCATTATTTGTTTCCTAAATTTTCCAAATTTTTCATAGGTATACAAAAGAAAGTCTAGAGTTCACAAAGAAAACAGTTTTGTCACCTGGATAAGGATCACTTCAGATGAAGATAGAGTGATGATAACTGGACACTGGGAATTGCTTTCTCCTTGTGTCTTTATTTCAATCAGGATACAGAAGCTAGTCTCCGCTGCAGGTTTACAGTTTTATTCATATTCATGGGTGAAAATTTATCTTTCATGGAAATAGATGCAAAATTATAAGAGGTAAATGTATGTCAACCTTTTTACAAGGTGGTCAGTTTTATTTAATTGAAAATTATGCATTATAATTTACCTAAAAAATGAATATTGGTCTCTTTATTTATACTGTAATATGAAAAAAATGCCACTAGATGGCAGTATATATATATTTTTTTTTGGTTAAGCCCAGTCTGGAGCTAGGTTTGGGCATGTCCTGGGCATGTCTGAGAGGGGAAGTCCCAGAGAATTTTAAAAAGTCTGGAAGGTGGGAGGGGGCTGCAAAAGAGTATATAAGGAGAAAAATTGAGAGAGTAAAGTAGTAGGAGAAATTGCAAGGAGAAGAATACATTTGACCAGACTTGTCACTCTTTTCAAGACCTGTGAAGTTTTTTTTGCCTGTGTTGCATTTTCCTGTCCCAGGACATCACCAAGCAACCTCATCTCAAGGGACTGCAAATTTTTTTTTCTTTTACATGTCTATCGTGGTCAGTAGTATAAATTGTAGGTTAGTTGTCAGTCTTTGTTTAATTAAATCTGATTAAGTTTTAAAATTTTGTCTGTCATCCCTTGCTGTCTTATATGTCATAACGAATTGGGGCCATAACAATACAGACATGAATATTCTACTCAAATTGCAGTCAGCATAGTCATAACTGAAGAGACTGTTTCCAAAATGCAATATATCTATTTTACTCATTTGGAGTAAATCAGCTTTGTCTATGTTGACTCCTATTGCATTTTATGGAAAAACATAAACTTTGACCATGAAAAAATACACCTTATAGTATGAATTTCTACAGATTTTTGCACCATTTGTAACACAGGGCTACCGCTGCGTCAAAATGTGTCGTATGGGACATGTCCCGTAGGGCACACCATGTGTCGTATGGGACAAATTTCATATTTTTAATTATAATAGAAAAGCTAAATAATTAATTTCTGTTTTGCATAACATAATTGCCATCATAGAGAATTTATAGAATCCTGTATAAATAGATTTTAGACCCCCAAACTAAACTGTGGTGCCAACTTTTCCATCTCAATGTGACATACGGGAGATTGGAAGAAAGTGCCCTCTGAATATCGGCGCTCAAGTCCCTGTGGGCATGAAAAATCTTATAAAAGACGTATACAGGCATTAATGATGATCGATCTATTGCATTGATGTACAGTATGAAAATATATGTAAGTTACTATTTCACAATTATTGCATGCGCATCTATATTATTCTGACAAGAATGAATACTTTTGCTAAAATTCAGATGTTGAGGCTTTTGTCTAAAAAATCTAATTTTGAGGATAAATGGGTGATAAAACTCACTTGTTCTAGATCAGAGGTGGGTAACGAGGGCCGTATCTGTCCCTGGTTTTCACAGCAACTTCTGGCCTTTAATTTGTTGATGGTCTAAATTAGCCAAACCATTTATGAAATCTGAAATTTCAGGCGCATTTCTTTTAATTATTATGAATGACCACCAAAGACTGTTCTTGTCTCCTTTCATGGACCATTTTTCTTTGATCTAATCATTGGACAAATCTATATTTGTGTATGCAACCTATTAGGTCAAGTAGTTAGGGTAATTGATAAAAATGAAAACCTGCATACACACCGGCCCTCCAGGACCAGAATTGCCCTGTTCTAGATCCTTTGTGCATCCAACTATAATGTGGCAACAGAGGGTGCCGATTTGACGTGGTTTTAAATTTTCTCTTACAAAATTGTCCAATGAATGAAATGATCCTTTAAAAGCTGCATTTTGTGTTTACTCATGTTGTCTTTGTCTGACGTTAAGGCAAATATCAAAAATAGAAGAGATTGGGAAGGGGTCAAATGCTTTTTTGACATCACTGTATTTTCTTCAATAACATACAATGGCCCACTTATTTGTTGAAAAACATGTGGAATGACCCATTTGGTTCCCTGTCTCCGGCTGAACATAAATGCATCTTTGGCTACAAACACAAGCTAACAGAAAAAAGGAAGCTTCTGGCAAACCAACATGGTGTCCCTCAGCAGTTTTCTCAGTTCATATAAGAAGGAGCTGATTAGTTTTATGCATGGTGATATAAATTAGGGGATGTGGAAGAGTTCAGCTGTGTTACGGGAGTGGGCATGACCTACTGGGCCTCAATAACAGTACAAGAGTAGCAAGCTACTTAGCTAGGTACCACATTAAGTTAGACAGGTAACTAAATAACGTTGCTTTTACGTCATTAATGTTAGCCCACAACATCGTTAGCTACGTAGCTATTTAGCCAAAATGCAGCTGGTTTTTTAGCCAGATAGAATAAAACAGCCAGTATAGTTTGAGTATAATTATTTGGATTATGATTAGGCATACTAGCTATCGCATACTTGCCATTGGACATCTCAGAAATATGTAGGAGCTACGTCTGTTTTTCTTTCTTTTTTTTTTTTAGGCATAGTGGTTGTAGTCTAGCACAACACACTGTACCATTATGTTGTTTTTAGAAAAATTGCAACTTGAATATAAATAGAATCTGGAAGCCAATGTTTTTTCTTGAAACAGGAATCTGATTGGCCAGGAGGGACTTACAGTGCGCTCCATAATTATTGGCACCGCTGGTTAAGGTGTGTTCTTTCGCTTCTAATAAATTCAGTTTTTTTCTAACTAATATAGGACCAGAATGAAAAAAGAGGAAAATCCAACCTTTAATTCAAGTGCATTTATTCAGTGGGAAAAAAATCCCACATTAAGAAATAATTCTTTAACATCAAATCATGTGTGCCACAATTATTAGCACCCCTGATGTTAATACTTTTTACAACCCACTTTTGCCAACAAAACAGCCCCTAATCTTCTCCAGTAATGTTTCAGGGGAGATTACAGAAAGAGGGATCTTCGACCATTCCTCTTTGCACAATCCCTCTGAATCATACAGCGACCTGGGTCCTCTCCTCTGCACTCTCCTCTTCAGCTCACACCACAGGTTTTCAATGGGGTTGAGGTCTGGGGACTGAGATGGACATGGGAGGAGCTTGATTTTGTGTCTGGTGAAGCATTTCTGTGTAGATTTGGCCACATGTTTCGGGTCATTGTCTTGCTGAAAGACCCAGTGACGACCCATCTTCAGCTTTTAGATAGAGGCCACCAGATTTTGATTTAAAATGTCCTGGTATTTCAAAGCATTCATGATGCCATGCTCTTTTGTGTTCCGCCAGACCATCTTAGAGTGTTTGTTGCCAAAAAGCTCTATCTTGGCGTCATCTGACCAAAGCACACGGTCCCAGTTGAAGTCTTAGTACCGCTTAGCGAACTCCAGACGTTTACGTTAATGACTGTGAGTGAGAAAAGGTTTTTTTCCGTGCATGCCTCTCAAACAGCTTGTTGGCATGTAGATAGCGCCTGATCGTTGTTTTAGAGACTTTGTGACCCCAAGATGCTACTATTTGTTGCAATTCTTTAACAGTGAGCTTTGAAGAACTTTTTATTTCTTTTACCATCCTCCTCACTGTGTATGGTGGAAAAATAACCTTGTGTCCTTGTCCAGGCTTGTTTACCACTGTTCCAGTTGTTTTAAACTTCTTAATCATTCCTCTGACAGTAGATATGGGCAGGTGCAGGCGAGTGGCTATTTTCTTGTAGCCTTTGCCTGACTTGTGAAGGTCGACACACATCTGCCTCACTTGAATGGTGTGTTCCTTTGTCTTTCCCATGTTGAAGAGTAGATAAGAGAAATGGCCTCAGTGTCACATCATATTTATACCCCAGGGAAACCGGAAGTCATGAATTCCTAATTAAATGTTACCAGATACTCTGATCAACTTTGTAAACTACTGTAGAAATGACAAAAATACTTCAATTACATTTATTTCCGAGGAATTGTTAGGGGTGCCAATAATTGTGGAACAGGTGATTTTATGAAAAATAATTATTTCTTAGTCAGGGATCCCCCCCCCCCCCTTAAAATTCACTTGAGTTGAAGGTTACATTTTTCTACAATTTTCAGTGTGCGAGTATGCTTCTGCAATAAAAATTGAAATTATTTTAAGGCTTTTAACAGATCTTAACCAGGAGTGCCAATAATTATGGAGGGCGCTGTACATACTATTTACTCATTGGTGTACTACATATTTTGAGCTCGAAGTGCACTACAAACTGACTTCAAGTGCAACATCCTAACATTTTCAATATTCATCTACTAAGTTGATCTGTCCACATGCTCTATAAGTTAATCTTGGACTGTAGTGGCTCATAAAATTATTTATTTTTAATTTGATTAATTAGGGAGAGTGTTCAGACCCCAACATAAATTTACCTTGAATTTTCTATTTCAACATCAGCAGCAGTGGCAATGACCTGGTCACCTCAGTGTTTTATTCTCTTTCGAACCTTAACAGCTGACTCCCAAGAGTGTGGGTGTGAATAAAGCCACTGTGTGTTGTTTTTCAGGAAGCAGCCCTTAGCATCTGGCTCCAGTTCAGTGACGATACAGCAACACTTGTCTCAGCCTTGGACTCCACCCTCTTCTCCCTCCGCCTGTCGTCATTGGCAGAGACTGTGGTCATGGTGACGCCTGGCACTCAGCGAGTGGTTGCCCGAGGAGAAGGGGGCGGACCTTTGCTGAGAGCGGAACTACTGGTCTTCCCCTGCCAGCCAATGAATGTTTCAGCTGAGCCGCAAGCTGCCAATGAGACAGGAGACGTGAGAACTGGAGAGGTTAAGAGGCTAGCAGGGGGCTCTGGTTGGGTGAGGGTGAACCTGGACTGGGAGCTTCGTCCTGACGGCAGCGAGGATCCGGGCTTTGAGGTTCTGGAAATCTCTGAGGCGTTTGCGGAGTCAGTGGAGAGGGAGATATATGAATTGAGCAATTCCTCCCACCCATTTAGCGTGGATGGGGAGGAGGATGACAGTAATAATGATGATGATGAAGGTGGCAGGGACAGCAGCCCTGGCTTGCAGATCCAGAGCCATCTAGAGAGAGCAGTGCTGAATCCCAGCCATGATGTAGGTGGGGTACACCTCCGCCCAGGAAGAGAGAAGGAGAGTGTGGGAGAGAGGGAAGGGGGGCAGGGGGACGAGGCTGGGGCAGTGTTCTCCCTCCTCTGTCTCTCCGCACTCCTCTTCCTGGTGAATCTCATCCCCTGTGCTCTACGGGAGAGAGGACAGAGGAGGAGGGAGGATGCAGGTCAGGGCGCAGAGGAGGAAGGTTGGAGAGAGAAAGCAGGGAATCGGCGAAAGTAAAAGAGAAAATGGAGGAGTGCATAGTGGAAGGGCCTGGCTACCACTCAAAAATGTCTCCATCTGTCATACACCTGTCCATCCATCAGACATTCCTCGGTTATTCATAAATTTCTCAATTACTCTGATATCTGTCATCATCTGGGCACCTGTCAGTGAGTCATTCACTCTGCTTTCCATCACACATTCACCTCACTGTACCAGTGGTTCAGTCAGCCCGCCTGTATCTGCATACCTGCAGCACAGGTTATCAGGTTCCACTCAGATACTTGGCTCCAGAAGTTGCGGTCTTTGATAGATCCTACACGCCTGCAAGATCGTTTGCTTTGGCAGTTGTAGTCCTCCCCTGGAAGCTGAAGTCTGCTCCGCTCATCAGATATCAGGCTTGATGTGCATTACGCATATTAAAGCTGAAAACGCCAGTTAGATAATTTTATATTCTTTAAATGAATCAAGGGAATTCAGGGTCTGAGAATCTTGAGCCAAGATGATGTGTACTTTCTAGCCCTCGATAATAAAAAAAGACCTTTTTTAATTCACAAAAACTCAAGTGAAACCCATTTCTACTCCAGTATTATTGTATATTGGTTTTGATGCCTGTTCAGGAATCCTGGCCTTTCACCCCATCAGTGTGTTCAACCTTTTTTTTTTTACACTTTTTGTCAGGACTGCATTTTCTATAACCCTTCATATTTTTCCGTGCTCTTTTTCTGCTGCCATGCCTCCCTTCAGTACTGGAGGAAAGCTCAAGTAATTTATCGACTCAGTTCTTCATGTACTTGTTGTTATCATGATATTCTGGGTGCATTTCTGCCCAACTTTGACAAAAGGAAGCAAGTGACATACTTGTATGTGTAACTTGCGTCCTTTTGTCAAAGCTGGGCAGATTTGTTTTCCTATTTATTCAGATTTATTAGTTGTTGAAGACACTTTTTGTATTTTTAATGGCATTGTTCATTTTTGCATCAAGATCTTATTCCTACTATACTGATGTTTCTTTATTAGCACTCTGGATTGAGTCACATTCATATGCATTCACCAGTGATGGCTTTTGGCTGGAAAGTTAGCACTGTTCAGCATATTTGTCTAAATTTTTTTTCTGGCTAAGAACATGAATAAATATTGACATTTAGAAAATGAGCAAGTTGAGGTCAAAAGCAGTGAAAGTCAAGTGTTAGAAAGCCCTCTGGCCCTGGGAGTTTTAACCCAATGCACAAGCATGATTTATTTGGACATGTATGATCCAGAGAAGCACTGCAAAAAGTTAAAGGTAAAAATACTAGGTGAGATGAATTTACTTATTTTAAGACTTTAAACACTTATTTCAATCACAATTTTTCTTAGACAAAAAATGTGTCCTGTTTTGAGGTAATTTTGACTAGCTTGCCAATGGAATAAGAAAATTTCACTTGTCAAGCAAATAGTAACTTATTTTACCATTTGCTTGACAAGTGAAAATTTCTTAGTCCGTTGGTAAGCTAGTCAAAATTACCTCAAATCAGGACAAATTTTTATTCTTACTAAGAAATATTGTGATAGAAATAAGTGTTTAAAGTCTTAAAATAAGTAAATTCATCTCACCTAGTATTTTTATCTTTCACTTTTTGCAGTGAGATAAGTGACATTTTTTTTAAAGGTGCACGGTCACAGCCGAGCATGAGTGGTAAACATAAACAAATTGGCCAATTTTTTGCAAGTTTATCACTGGTAGATCTTGTTAGGTAAACATGGTATTGTGGTTTATGATAGCTGCCAATCATAGCTGTCCTTTCCAAAAATAATGGCAAAGCCACTGTGCCCCGCTTTGCCTATTGCAACATGGCCAAGATTGAACTTGGCTGACATTTTCATCCCATATGCATGTATATAAAATATGAAAAGGATCCATGAAAAGCTGGAGGCGCTAGACCACTGAAAAGGCAATAAGTGTACGGATGCATGGACGGACGCACAAACTAATAAAAATGAATTATTTACTTCAGGGCAAGACTCATGGTGTGTTTCAGTTCAGTTTTTTTTTTTTTTTGAACATCCACTTAACTTGTGGAAATTTTGAGATGATTATTTGTGTGCTACTATGTCTGGCCTTGGATACTGGAAAGAAATGTATCGTAGAATCTCCAGACTTTGCTGTTCATAACATTAGATCCGCCTACATGTGATATGTTAGTAAATGAACAAAAGGGGAGCCAAAATTTTAAAAGCACTGGTATTCCAAGGCATTATATTCTCTGTTCTATTGCAAGCGATCAAAATCACATTATAAAACCATGCTTTTAGACAGCTGATCCTTCTCTCTGATAACCAATGAGCTTTCACATCGTATCCTCAGCTGCAACAGAGGCTCCTTTAACGAGGAGTTCTGAGATCTTAAGATATTTAACAAAGTAAAAGTATGCCCACATGAATGAATCTGCATTTTGGGGTTCCTTTTCTAGCAGGCATTTTCTGACATACAAAACAACTTTGTTATGATAGAAATGTAAATTGAAGTGCTGTGCTGGAACAGGATCAACAATAAAAAAATGTTATAAATGGTTATGACATCTGGTGAAACAAGTTCATCAGAGAGCCTACAATGTTTTAAAAAGACACTTTACCCAGGGCACCAGGGCAGGATATGTGACCCATACTTCTGTGCACTTTACAAGAAAGAATAAACTGTTATGTTTTTAATTAAATATACTGTATGATAATAGATGGGAATACAGTGAAATTCACCATACTACTGCACAGAATGAGTTCAGCTACATTTTATATTTTGCTTATTCAATATGTTTTACCATTCCTGGCATCAGGGCATCCCTGGTTTCAAAACACGCCCAGGAAATTGAGACTTAATGTCTCGGAGATGCAGCAGAGCATGGTATATGTGTTGCTGTCACCACATGATTGGAATTTGATAGAATAAATTTTGCCACTGTTGCCTTATAACCAGCGGGTTGCAGGCTTTAATCTGTATTGGTGCTTTTCTGAGTTTAGTTCTCGCTACGTTCACATGGTTTCCTGTCGGTACTCCAGTTTCCCCCCCACAGTCCAAAAAGCTACATGTCAGGCTCACTGAAAGCTCTCACTTGCCCAAAGTTGCATGTATGTGAGTGAATGGTGCATAATCCTTGCAATAGATTGGTGGACTTTTTTAGTTGTATTCCTGTTGCTTGCCCCGTCAAGCTCGGATAGGGTCTGGATCCTGAACAAGAATGGATGAGTAGAATAATAGATGGATGCAGATTTTGCCCAAGAACTACATAGCTAAAACTCAGTCACATTTTCTGTTACTTGATGTAAGTGTGTGAATAATAGAGGGTCCCATGTTATCAAGACACTGTAATCCGGGGAGGCGCCAGGATTCAGGGGATACAGCTTCACATTGCATTTTTGCCGCAAATCCACTACTCACTATTACACTCTAATTATTCCTAGCCAAATCACAGGAATACTCAGCCTTATCTGTTTTATTTTGAGGAGAGCTATCTTACTTTGCTTCGGTCTGTTTCACCGAAATTAATGTTGGTTTTAAGATTTGTGGTTCTGTTTTAAAATTTTAAGATCATAAAGTAATTCTATATTGCTTCTTCAAATGAAGTTCACGATAATACCAAGGAGGCTGTTGAAAGGGAATGGCAGGGACTGGGGAAAAAGACCAGAGGAAGGCATTATTTTTCTCTCCAACCTCAGGCTAAGAGGACGACTCACTGCTCAGGAAATACAAGGGATTTTCTTAATTTAACCAGATTAAGGCTTGGACACTAAACCAGTACTCGCACATAGCAGGAAAACATCCTACTGGTTTGTGCAAGTGTGGACATTCTGAAACAGAAAAGTCCATTTTCCTGAATAACACTGAAAAAAAAATGTATTTTATAAGAGACTGTCAGACCAAGGCACAGTAAATTTTTCAACTGACCTTTTTTTGGCTACAGTGAGCAGCACCATCTGATTGCAAAAACTGTTTTAAGATTTCGGCATGATGCGGGGTTGCACCCGAAGTGCAGACATGCAATTATTTTTATCCTGTCGAGGGCAGTAACACGCCAAGTTGTGTCTAATTTTAAAAAAATTTAAGAAAAAGAGGAGGGGGCCCGCCCAAGAGGCGAGAACTGGAGAGGGCCCGCCAGAGAGGCGAGAACAGGATGAGGCAGAGTCGAGGACAAGAGTGCGTTTGGAGGCTGCAGGCATGAAAATTTGTATTTCGATAGGATTGTTTGGTTACCTCCTTTATATGCACGTTGTGGGTGTAGATTTTGGACCACGGATGAATGGAACATCAAATGGATTGCGATGTGCTGGAGGGAGGAAACAGAAAGTGGGAAAAGGGAACAGAAAGTGAGAAGAAGGAAAATATATTGCAGGCATTTAGTTAGATGTTAAAGGATACAAAGCTAATCATGTTTTCTCAGATGCAAATGAAGTAGGGAAATTTGTTGAAATGGAGATTGGTGACGTAAGGGAAGTGAGGATAACAAGGATGGGTCGTAATTGAAGCACTGATTACTAAAACCCCACAAGTCAAGTCAAGTCAAGTGTGACTTATGGGGTTTTAGTAATAGGAGCTTCAATTGTGGAATGCTACTCAATGAAACAGAGAGACGGCACTAAAATAAAGCAATATAATGGCACAAAAGTAATTTGTTTTATGAAGACAAACAAAAATAATGTGAAGGCGATTATCAGTGAGTGCTGGAAGATTTTTTAGAGGTGGATGGTGTTTCTTGGGTAACGCGACTTAAAAGCCACCGAACTCGGGAAGAATGCTGGAGCACTTCAGTTTGGTAGAATTTGAGGAGGGGGAGGAGGAGATGCCACAGAGGGTGTTTTTGGACTATGTTAGCTGTAGTTGTTAGGAAGCAGAAGAAGCCAAGATAGAGGTTAGATCCACAGAGCTACAGAAAACACTAGAGTGGACAGGAGACCAGTTTTGGCGAGTTTTGCGTCCACTATCTTACAAAAGGATGGCGTCTCGTATGGAACTGTGAGAAACCTTCGACCAAGGTAGTTTAGGGGTGCAATACGGAGATTATGTTGATGATTTTAACATGAAGTAAGATTCTAAGGGTATATTAACCTAGGTGAAGTTTGTATATGAGCATATGGGAAAAATACACCCGAAAGTGAACTCAATGCTGATGATACAATTAGCAGATTTATCACTGATCATACAAAATATTTTTACTGTGAAAGAAATTCAGTGTTTTTCATTTCATTTTATTTTTTCACATATGCACATGTACAGCATTTGTTTGTATTGTATGGCGCAATTGCCCTGCCGATTCCTTACACAAGATGTTGGACGTGTCTCATGTTTTCTAGTTCGTTCAGCCAATGATGTCCACTCTAGTGTTTTCTTTAGCTCTCTGGTTAGATCACATAGATCAGAAGGACTGGAATAAGCTTGTTCAGGACTTATGCTGGGGAAAGAATAAAGAAATATCTTCCGGTCAACACAGTTAAAGAGATTTCCTTTATGATTTTGCACTATTGTTACCCCATCAAATTCTTTTTAACCAAGTTTAATAATGACATTGATGTCATGTGCACTTTTTGTAACATGCAACACTCGGACTCTATGGCAAGGTATTTGTCAGTTTGTACTGGACCATATCCATGATGCCTTTACTCTCTGTCTGAAGGATGTGCTGTTTGGCTTCCCCAATTATGAAAAAAGTCTGGAAAATGAGTTTTTTTCTATGTAACCTTATCATATTAAAGGCCAAATTTTATATCCATAAATTTAAAGTTTTACCCTGTGTGGTTAAGATGGAAACAGAATCCTATATTAAAACAACGTCTACCTCAAATAATAAAAAAGCTGTGAAAACATGTAACGTGTGCGCTAAGTATAAAATATTTTTAGTTTGACTTAATCCTGAAATACCTTTTGTCCTCTGAGTACCATAACCTGTACAAATCCCCTGGCATTGTATTATATTTTATTTATTTATATATATATGTTTATTATATATATATGTATACTCCTCTTATTGCGAACAATGAAGCTTTTGAAGATGAAAAAGGCATAGATCAGAAGGACTTCCGTTTTTCGTTACTGGGAGGAGTAGTTACACAACCATTCGTGTCCATTGTCAACTCGGACGAAAATCGGAACGGTGAACAAAACTCAGCACCACTCGACAGAAGTTGTGCACATCTGTACGTCTTCTTTATTAACATTCTATTATTTAAATTGGCCATGCCCAAAGGGGATCACTCCTCTTCGTTACTGCAAGACTAAAAACATTATTTATTGTTTTTGTTAAAGTCAATTTAAGATTATCCAAACTTCAAAAAATCATTGCATAATTGTGAATGCCTTAAATGAAATAACAGTTCCGTTAATATTAAATATAGTAGATACTAGATAGAGTAGTACACTCACACTAAAAGCGTGTAAATATCAGTCTACATAGTACTAGCTAAATATAGTATCATTGAGAACATAATATGAGGTGAAGTCGACATATTTGGTAATCGTTTGTTCAAGTATCAGTCGAGGGTTTTTTTTTAATTTTACAAATACAATTGAACGCGTGGGCACGAATAGTTATGTAACCCCTCCTTTAAGTGGCGAAAAAAAGGATCTGATCTATGCGATTTAACCTCTTCCGATGAAGACGGACACTTCATCAGCCCACCTCCTTGGGTGTGAAATGGAAAGGCATGTCTTCATAATGCTGGTTATTGATACGGCTCAGTATCCTAAGCACAAGTACTATTGATATGGGTATCAGTACCCACAGCCACAGCCAAAACGTGCATTTTGTATATACTATGTATAACGAAGAAAAAAGTTAGGGTAGCTACAATTCTAATGCAGATCTAGTCTAGATTCTAAAATGAAGAAATAAATAAAAGGTCTGGAATATAAATAACTTACTTTTTTGCCAGATCCTGTTCCTGTGAAATGTTAGCTTTATTACAATTGCTAGATCTACAGTGGGGAAAACAAATATTTGATCCCTTGCTGATTTTGTTGCTTTGGCCTCTAATAAAGACTCGATCAGTCTGTAATATTAATGGTAGGTGTAGTCTAACATGCTGAGACAGAATATCACAGAGAAAATCAAGAAATCGACTTTAAAAAATTTGTATTAATTTATTTGTATTTTATTGAGGAAAATAAGTATTTGAACCCTCTTGTGAAAAGGACTTAGTACTTTGTGGCAAACCCCTTATTAGCAAGCACAGAGGTCAGACGTTTTTTGTAGCTGATGACCAGGTTTCTGCACGTATTAGGAGGAATTTTGGTCCACTCTTCTTTGCAAATGACCTCTAAATCATCAAGATTCCGTGGCTGTCGCTTGGCAACTCTGAGCTTCAGCTCTCTCCATAGATTTTCTATAGGATTCATGTCCGGAGAGTGGTTGGGCCACTCCATGACCTTGATATGTCTCTTCTTCAGCCATTCCTTGGTTGCCTTGGCTGTATGCTTTGGGTCATTATCCTGCTGGAAGACCCATCTAGTACCCATTTTAAGCTTCCTGGCAGAGGGAAGGAGGTTTTCACTCAGGATTTGACGGTACGTGGCTCCGTCCATTCTCCCATTGATACAGTGAAGTAGCCCTGTGCCGTGTGCAGAAAAACACCCCCAAAGCATAATGTTGCCACCTCCATGCTTGACAGTGGGGATGGCGTTCTTGGGGTCATAAGCAGTATGTTTCTTCCTCCAGACCCGACGGATTGAATTGTTACCAAAGAGCTCAATTTTGGTCTCATCTGACCATAACACCTTCTCCAAGTCACTCTCCAGGTCATTCAGATGTTCATTGGCAAAGTTCAGGCGGGCCTGCACATGTGCTTTCTTAAGCAAGGGTACTTTGCGAGCACTGCGAGATGTTAGACCATTGCGGTGTAAAGTGTTACCAACTGTTTGCTAGGTGACTGTGATCCCAGCTGCTTTAAGATCATCCACTAACTCTGCCCGTGTTGTATAAGGTCTATCTCTCACCGTTCTCATGATCTTGGAAACCCCACGAGGTGAGATCTTGTTCGGAGCCCCAGACCTAGGTCCATTGATGATCATGTTGTGAGTCTTGTACTTGCGCACAATTGCATCAACAGTTGTCACCTTAACACCCAGCTTCTTGCTAATTAATTTGTAGCCCATACCAGTCTTGTGCAGATCCACAGAAATCCACGGAAAGCTCTTTAGTCTTTCCCATGTTGGAAAGTTTGGAGTCTGACAAACTGATTGATTCTGTGGCCAGATGGCTTTTATACAAGTCATTAGTGATATCAGGTGTCTTCAATTTAGGTGACAAGGTAATTTGGAGAGTCTACCTTGCCTGTATTAACAAGAACTCTTGATGGTTACTAGGGGATCAAATACTTCTTTTTCTCAATAAAATACAAATAAATTAATATAGATCTTTAAAAGTTATTTTCTGAATTTTCTTTTTGATATTCTATCTCCACATATTAGAATACACCTACCATTAAAATTACAGACTGATCAAGTCTTTTTTAGTGGGTAAACCAACAAAATCAGTAAGGGATCAAATACTTTTTCCCCCACTGTGTGTAAAGATAGGCTACATAGGGTAAAATAGTTTGATTATATTTCAAGTTTCAATGAAATTTAACAAGTTCTGTCTGGTTCTGTTGACACATCCCAAATTCATTAGGAAATACCATCCATGTGTTTAGAACAAGGTCTACGGTAGTCGGTGCGGGCCCGCCCATACCTTTATCCTGTATTAGAACGAGAGACAAGGCTACCGTACCTTTACCATCCAGGCTAAAGATAAGGCACTTGGAACTTCTCGGCAGATTCCGCCACTCTTCGTGACGGATGAGCGACAGAAAGCTGATATGTTGCTCCGCCTGACATTTTCTCTGTCTTGCCGGTTGTTTTCATGACCCAGAATGCCCTTTCATAAAATCTTTCCCGAAAGCCTCCCTTTCCGATATGGGTTAACGGTAGATTATTTACAGACGATACGAAATATGCAAATCCATAACAAAGCAGTTCACTTTATTTCACAGACAAATATGTTCGGTAAACTATCGATGGCTGTTAGTACTTCGGAACCACCTCGTGTTTTGAGCGAGGATTCGTTCCCAGTTTGCCGCGGCCAAGGGCATTTTGGATTATGAGAATAAGTCTCTACCGAGGTGTTATTCACGTAAGTTATACATTACACGATTCCTCGAACACTCCACTCACCCGAACTCTGAGCTCCCCTGGGCGGGGACTTAATGAATGTTTATTACGGAGGTTGTAGTACTCGCTTGCGCGTTGAGCAGTCATTCATGGCAAGTGAACCGAGAGGAGCTAAATATCGCGGTGTAGTTTCGTTGTTAAACAACGGCGTACTTTTTAAGCTTTTTAGATGTGGATATGTGTTACTGTGGGGAACGGTGACTGTTTGGACAACAGCTGATGCGAGATTAAGAGTAACATTCAGCAATTTGGTGATCCTGTTGTTCTCTTTTTGCATACGAAGCTCATATATTAGCGCGCACGACAACCTCCGTAATGAATATTCACCAAATCCCCGCCCAGGGCAGGCGGGCAGCTGAGAATTTGAGGAGCCGTATACACCCACCATACTCCCCAGTTCGTGTCGGTGGTAGAGACAGTCTTAACCCAGAACGCCCTAGCTGCGACAATACTGTTTAAACGGTTCGTAGCAAAATATGCGGTTTGTCTCCACGTGATTATACGTTACTTTTATGTTTTTCATTTAACCGCATGGATATTAATATTATGCTTTAATTATATTAGATGAAAAGACATGAAAGTTAGCCTGTGAATTCATCAGCCTTTTAAGTGTAGCAGTTAGCTAGCTGTATGGGCTACGGAAATGAGGAAATGCAACATTCGTCGAGTGCGTCCTAGGTTTTTCGTTAAAGAGGGAAAGTTTCGAGGTAGGACTGGGAATTGATTCCTTGTAACGGGTTTCCTTTCTCAAAACTCTGTCGTCAGGATTTGCTGTCGCGGTTCCCAGTCTGACTCTGCTTCAGTGGGAGTTATGTGCACGATTTCAGTTCTCATCAGATTTCTGTTGGGTGAGTTCAAATGTTTGGTTGAGTTACAAATGTGTTGTGGTTTAGTTGAATTAATGTATGTCGACTTACTGCCTGATAGCCAATTCGAAGATCTGGGAATTGGAATTTATGGGGATGAGTGGGACTACGACCGTCGTTTCTTTTCCGATGTTCTGACAATTTATACAGGCATGTCGAAAGGCAGTGGCTTTGGGTACTGACCATTGACTGTATAAAACATGGACGTAGCATTCGTGACGTCACCCATATGTTTCTGAATATCCATTTTGAAGCTAATTTGGTCGCCATCTTGGCACTTACTTAACTCCGCCTACCTCCCGAATAGTCCAAAAGGGCAGAAAGGCGGGCCGTTGCTGGAGCTGACGCAAGCCCAGTGGGCAGGCCGAATTGAGCTCGTTTGCTGAAACACGCCCTCCAAACTCGCAGCTATCAAGCTCGCTTTGATCTCCATATTTGGATTGGAGGTGTGGAGCGGACATGGCAGGAAGTGATGTTGAGGGAGGGAGTGTGGTGGATATGGGTGAGGAGGACGAGGGAGGCTCAAACAATCCTGACTGGTATACGGTAACTGAGAGAAATAAAAAACAAAAACGAAATGGAAGTGTGTCGGATGATCATTTGGATTCTGATGAAAACAGCGAGGTAGGAGTTAAGCGCCCTACAAGAGAGGAGTTAAAGGTAAAGCTTCAGTTTGAGTCCCCAAATTCGCTGAACCCATTGAAACTGACTAAAGCATTGCACGATGCGGTAGGAACGGTGAATGTTAAACCGCTAAGGGATGGTAGTTTTGTGATTGTATGTAGTGATTCCAAACAGCAAGAAAGATGAATTAAACTGACTTCGTTGGGAGGGAAGAAAGTTAAGTGTGTAGAGTGGCACCAAAATTGAACGGTGCAAGGGGTAATAACAGGGAATACTACAGACTTAACTTGTGAGGATATTTTGAGTAATATATCAGGAGCTAAAGCAGTCAAAGCCAGGAGGTTGATGTTCAATAGAGATGGGATTAGGAAAGAGAGCCTTTCCATTTTATTACACTTTAATGAGAAGATGCGGCCTGCAAGAGTCAAAGTAGGATTCATGAGTTTTCAAGTAAGACCATTCATTCCACCACCTCTTAGATGTTTTCAATGCCAGAGGTTTGGACACGTGGCTGCTCTCAAGATGTGGTAAATGTGGGGGAGAAGACCATGAGTATGGTCAGTGTCGTGAGGGCACTAGTGTCAAATGCTGTAACTGGAGGTGCACACAGCGCCACATATAAAGGTTGTGAGGCTCATTAACGAGCAACGGAAATACAGAGAGTCCGGGTGGAGGAAAAGATGACATATGCTGAAGCCATAAAGAAAGTTAGTGTTAAAAAAGGAATTGGGGCTTCCCTGAGTGTGCCTGATCAAAGTCAGAGCTATAATACACAGAGACCTGAACGGAAGCAAAGGCCTATGGGTTAATCAAATGTTGCAGTTGATGTTTTTTTTTTGCAAATGTTGCAAGTAGGACAGAAGGAATCAAGATCATTATTAAAGCAGCACAGAAGTATTTTGATATGGGAGAAATTAAAGTAGAGGAAATTAATGAAGCTTTCTCAGTCGGTATACGAGACACTCAGTCATCATGTGGGGGACCATAATGGTAGTTACTATATTGCAATGGAATGCCAGAAGTCTCTGCTCTAATGGGCAGGAATTTAAAAGCTTTATTGAAGGAATAAATGAGAAACCTAATGTTATATGTGTACAAGAGACATGGCTCAGGCCGCATTTAGATTTCGTTATCCATGGGTATGTAGGTGTGCGTAGGGACAGGGAAAATGTTTCTGGAGGTGGAGTAATAACCTTTATCTGACAGGGGCTGGGTTATAGAATTTTGAAAATAAGTAGAGACTTGGAAGCAATTCTTATTGAAGTGTGGATAGGAAATACTAACCTATGGATAGCCAACTATTATAACCCCTGCCATAGGATAAGTAAAGAGGTGTTTGAAGAATTTATTGGGGATGAACCTTGTAAGATAATTCTGTGCGGAGATTTTAACGCACATAGTACACTCTGGGGGTGTGTGGACACTGATTATAATGGCAGTATTGTGGAGGAAATGCTTGAGGAGAGAGGGTTAGTATGAATGAATGATGGAAGGGGGACTAGGATTGATGTGTCCGGAGGGACTGAGTCATTTATAGACCTAACATTGATTTCAGCACAATTAGCGAAAATTGCAAAATGGGATGTTATTCAGGATACTACCATAGGTAGTGACCACTACCCAATTGTCTGTGATATAGGAGTGGGCACAGTCCAGCTCGAGGATGCAAGTTTCCCCCGGTGGAAGTTAAAGAAGGCCAATTGGCCAGCATATAATATCATATGTAGTATGAGGTTAGAGGGTTTAGATCGACATCAGTTTGAAAGTATAGATGTTTTTAATGGGAAAATAGCAGAAGCTATACGCTCTACAGCTGTGGAGGTAATAGGTAAGGGGAAAGGTGCTGGACAGCGTAAAATGGTTCCATGGTGGTCAGATGAATGTGAGAAAGCAGTTCAAGCAAGAAATAGAGCCTTCAAGAAAGTTAAATCTTCCTTTTCTTTTAATGACTTAATCGAGTATAAAAGAGCGCAAGCAGTGGTGAGAAGGGTGGTAAGAAAGGCTAAGCAGAATCAATGGCAACAATTCTGTAGTAGAATTGGGAGGAGACTAGGATTAGTGATGTGTGGGGCATGATTAGGAGGATGGGTGGCCTAAGGAAGGAGTTTACAATACCAGCTATTAAATTTGAGAATGAGATCATGAAAATTAATGAAGACAAGGCAGAGGCTCTGGCAAAAACCTTTGTCAGAGTACACAGTTCTGATAACCTGACTCCTGAAGCAAGGCTATTTAGAGAGGAAGTGATGAGGGCACATCCCAAATTACTAGAGAAGAAGCTTGATTTTGAGGCATCACTAAATGTCCCTTTTTCTATGTTTGAGTTGAAGCGAGCATTAGATGGAGTCAGAACCACCTCTCCAGGGAAGGATGAGATCGGTTATAAGATGGTAGAGAACCTGTCCGTTCAGGCACAGTGGGTAATTTTGCAGTTATATAATTGGGCGTGGGAGTCAGGGGAACTTCCACTAGCATGGAAGCACGCTGTTATTGTCCCAAGAGGAAAACCAGGGAAGGATAAAAGTGAAGCAAATAGCTATAGACCAATTGCTTTGATTTCTAATTTATGTAAGATAATGGAACGCATGATATCAGGAATTCAATTTTGGATATCAAGAATTTAATAGAGATTTTGATATCCTCAATTGAATTCCTGATATCAGAAATTGTTATTTTAACATGTTAAAATAGAATTCCTTATATCAGAAATAATAATTTTTTAATATAGTCAGCATTGGATTTCTGATATCAGAAATACGCATTATAACTAGCTAAAATGAAATTTCTGATATCAGAAATGGTTATTTTAACTAGTTAAAATTGAATTCCTGATATCAATAATTCAAATTCAAACTAGTTAGAATTGAATTTCTGATATCAGATATTCCAGCCCCCATTGAAATGAATGAGAAAAACGTTGTTAATCTAACTAGTTAGAATTGAATTCCTGATATCGGAAAATTGTAATTTTAACATGTTGAAATTTAATTTCTGATATCAGAAATTGTAACTGTAACATGTTAAAATTGAATTCCTGTTATCAGAAATAAAAATAACAACTAGTTAGAATAAAATCAGTGATATCAGGAATTTGAATTCTAACTAGTTGTAATTTAATTTGTGATATCCTCCAAAAATGAATTAAAGCTTAAACGGCTTGCCATAGTAGGAGAGATCCTTTCGCCGCTACGGCATACGGTAATCTCCTGCCGCACTGAAGTACAGTTGCTTTCGCATTTGATGCTAGTACGGATGGATCGCGCCCAAATTCCCCCCCTTCCTCCTCTTCCAACCGTACTCGCCGCGGCAGACCCGAGCTCACACTTACCACCAAACGAACTAAACTATCTCTATCCCTAACCCAGTGGTTCTCAAATTCGATCCTGGCGCCCCCCTGTGTATGCTGGTTTTTGTTCCAGCCACAACTGCAATTCTAGGATTTTTAAAAGCTGTTACTTTGTCTTAATTAGCAGCATTCCATCTTTAGAGTAGTTATTTACCATCTTTAGTCACATTTGGATGGACATATCCATTCTGCTTTGAAGAATAAAAACCCTTGAGCATATTGTGCTTCATTTTCAATATTGCAAGGATTTTCAGGTGAAAACATTTTTAAACTGTTCAAATTAGACTTTAAGAAAATCAATAAGCTCCAAATTAGGTTTCTGAATACAGGTGTTTTGAGTTTTTCCCAAATAACCTGCCTGAACCAAATAAAATCAACTGAAAACACAACAGGTGTGACTCCATTGTTTACCTAGTAAATTGTCGGGTTTTGCCACCATGTATCAAGAGTTTCACCACTGAGGAACCTTTTGATCACTAATGTTGATTAAATTTCCCTCTTGAGATAGATTGTAATATTTACAATGTATCTCAATGTGGATATTTGCATAAATGCACCTAATTGAAACAAATCAACAGCTTGTTAAAATCCTAAGATTGCAATTGTGGCTGGAACAAAAACCAGCATACACAGTGGGGCGCCGAATTTGAGAACTACTGCCCTAACCCAACTCATAGGGAATGCTATCCCTATCCCAAACCCTAACCTTAACCCAACTCGGCCACAAACAGTGGTTTGTTCTGCTCAAATTATTCCACCCAGTGTCAACAAATTAGGCAACTAGCCATCAAAATGGATATTCACTCGACGTCTCATCGACAACAATTAATAAAAGAAGAAAAAGGATATATACTCTCGGATGTCTTTCACCCTTCAGCGATGAATGAAAACTAATGGCGCTGCGCTGGCAACAAACTCATTTGGTGTAGTTGTTAAGGCCACAGTGAATGGTGTGATTAACATTGCTTTCTCAAAGTTTTTTTCTCAAATCCTGCTGTAGACACTAATGTAATGTCTAACTTAACATGTAAACCGTTGTTCACAGCCTCATCAACAGAGGGGGAAAAAAAAAAACAACATAATAATAAAAAAAAAAAAAAGAACAACAAAAGTAGGTCAAGAGAATAGGACATAGAGTAAATGACACGAGGGAACAATACAAATGAGGAAAGCAGAATTACCACAATTTATTTATTTATTTATTTTTTACTGGTGCCGCATCTACCCCTTCCTTTTAAAGTTTTTCCCCCATCATTCTAAAGCCCTTTCTCACTCATAAAAACCCCCCAAAAATATTTGTGGCCCCTTTAAAAATTATTCTGGTAAAAAAAAAAAAAACCCCAAAAAAGTGGAGGTGATGTATGGTACTCTTGCCGAGGAGACTTCTCTTGTCAGTTTTGGTGCGGTGGTATATCCGTTAGACCAACAGTAATTGACCACATCAGTAACCATGAGAAGTAGTGAGGAAACTGTCTCTCGAGGATCGCACCTAGCTGTCTCCGCCCCCAAGACAGTCATTATTACCAGTACTCTACCTTATTTGCTGAGACACTACAGTTCTAAGCTGTATTGACGTCCTTATGGCCATCTCCGTTCAAATCCTAGACTTAACCTAGTAGTTTCAGTGGCAAAACCAAACCCTGACCCTAATTCTAACTCTAACCGTTAACATAACCAACGATTTTTCGTGCCTTTACCAAGTTGTTTCGGGACTGTTTTCCCCACACTCCTCGACGGTCTAATACGGATACACCTATCTTTAGACCAAGATATACGAGGTATGGATGTACGTACTTCTAGGCACTTTATAAAAAGGAAGTGGCTCCATTTACGGCGCCGCACACGGTGATTCGGGGCTATATTTACGATGCGCTTGCGCGCTAACGTTTCTTCACTTGTGTTGGCAGCTTCCAAGCTCAGCGCACTGAACTGCGATCTAGGGTGGAGTGTTTGTTTTTAATACAAACTCTCAGACCGCTTTTGCATAACGTATGATTGTTAGGTACCGTGCCACAGTGTGATTGTCCCCTCTCCCCGCAGGTCAGCTTTGTCACTAGTAATATCGTACCATACCCGAGTACACATATGCCAAAATCCCAATACAGCGCGTTGCAGTATGCACCTTGGTAGTTTTAAATGGGGAAATATACAGAAATGAGTCGTTAACTGTTGTAGAAAAAATTTGTGTCATCACTCAGTAATATGGATTACCACTTATAGTAGCACAAGAAATTAAACTCTGAATTTTCTTGACTGAATTTCAGTGGCTAAATTATCAAAATTGCTGCCTACAATTGTCAAACGTGAGTCCGTCATGGATTTGCCCGGAGACGCCTCCGCGCATGCCCACTCTGCCTTGCCGTTAATATAGCCCCGAGTCACCGTTCACAGTGCCATAAATGGAGCCACTGCCTTATAAAAATGCTACCATAACGCAATTATGCAAAGCCATCGTAAAGTCTTTGTTTTCGCCTTAATATTGCATTATGAATCAGTCTACAGTAGTAACTTCATTTGTTGGCTTATGATATACGCAGATGTTGTAATGAGTTGGACAAGTTTGTTTAAAGATACATGCTTACGCGCCTTTATAATCTTATTTGTACATTTTCTGGAAAACCCAGCGTGCACATGCATATATATTGCGTACAGGTCAAATGGCGCACAAAATGTTTTCTGAAAACCTGACAGTCTGAAAGTGTCTGAGTACCCCTCGCGTTAACCCAAGCTTCATCCCTAACATGAAGATCATTGGATAAAGCAACCGAAACCCAAGGATTTCTTTTTTTTTACTTGAAATCTCTTCACCAGAGCATGCTTATCAACAGCAAGGTTAAACACCGAAGTAAAATGAGCTAACACTAGGTCAGGGTCTGGAATAAAACCTGCAAAGCTTAAATCACTCCAGAAAATATCATGGAGGAATGCCTGTTCAAAGAAATGTTTAAAATTTCTTTTAATAATAAAACTAAATTATAGGCCTGTATGTGTTTCAAGAGAAGTGGTCTGCCCCATGATGTAAGTTAATTAGTAAATTTCATGCGATCCATTCATTCAGTCCTACGTGCCCGCCATGTTGTTCTTTTGAGTTGAATTAACTCTATTACTGAGCAACCTGGATCAGAAAAGCAAAGAATATTTTGAAAAAAAAATTTTTTTTATGAATTAAACTTTTGGCAGTCTGAAATGAACATCACTCCTGATCTAACAAACAGAAGATGTGCTATGGAAACAGTAACAAAACATAACACACACTTCACACAAACTTCACTTTTATTAAGCCCTCTGGTGTAGAGAGATTGCGGCTCTGATAAAAAAGACGCTGAATCGTATTGGAAATGAAACCCCTTTCCACGTGTGTGGTGGTAAATAAATAATAACACAATGTATTTTGAATGATAAATAAAATAGCACTGAAATATGCAGCAAAATAAATATAAATGGAATATACTGAATAATTTATCACTGATATAAAACAAACATGGTATACTACAAGAAATTGGAACTCAAAACTAGTTTAACAAGTTGGGCTCTTTGCCAGGAACACCAGTCTGTCAACACTTTCTGGATTCAGTGTTGCCCAGATACTTGTAACTATATTGCCACCAGTGCTGAATGCTGAATGTGATTTTTTTTGTCGTTCTGGTCTTCTAAAGTGGGTGTTGCCCTTAGCACGTGCTCTCTGTGCTCAGTCTTTTGGCAGTCAGTTAGGCAGGTGGTCATACATTAGATGGTTAGACGGTGAGACTGATGGATGGAAGCTACGTTTTTCCATCTTTACTGTCAAGTTTGAAAATCTAGATGATTGAAGAAATGGCTTACTAGTTATTAAACTACTCAATGAGTATGGAAAAGTTTTGTCTCCTGGCTAAGCAAGGAGGGTGGTTACATTCTTAAAGAAATTCAGCAGGCATTCACACATTTGGAATTCACTCTCTAACATTAAATTTGATCTGTGGCTTGCATCTGCCTGGTGGCAACCGTCAGCTTGCCAACATCCAATTTATTGGAATGGCGATGTCCTGTAAAATCTGGTCCCCTGATAAAATCTGGTCCTCCCACGTGACTTTTGTTGCATATTGTGTGTCAGTTTGCATCAAATCATGTCATTTGTGTCATCTATGTGATTTGCTCAGTAACAACGTATTTTTAGAAATAAATCAGCCAATTCATAGCATTTTAACGCAATGATTAGTTCAGATGTTAGCGGACATTATACAGTTGTTCGCTTGCACTGAAGTAACTAGCCAGATTGCTGATAATATTGATCTTCAAAGGTCAAACTTGACCTAGTGAAAATTCAATGACTTCTATCCCTAAAAAGGTCACGTATAGAGCCTAAGTTTGTAGTACAGACTTGCAGGAGGTCACACACGAACGTTTGTTTGGTGACATTCAACTTGACTGTTGGTGACCTTTTGAAGGTCAAACTTGACATAATACATTTACAATGACTTGTATTACCAAAACGGTCACAGATGGAGCCTTGGTTTGTGTTGGAGACTTATAGGGAGGTATATATGAACTTTCATTTGGTGACCTATTAGTATATCGTATATATAATATACAAATTTGTAACTCCGTTACCAGCCAGTTTTTGCCGTTTTCACACAAATCCGATGACTAAGAATTGCTATTTTGTTGTTTGAAGCACCAGGGAAGACCTACACAAAGCCATTTAAATTGTTACCCTATCTTACTTAGTTTTGGAGCTATGATATAAAATTGGTGTATTTTGTAAGTCCGTTACCACGTGACCTGGCCCAAATGTATGTAAACTTTTATTTGGTGACCCTGACATTGACCTTTAATGATTCAAAGGTCAAACTTCACATTAAATTTTCATAACTTTATTTCTTCACTGTACGATTGTTTGCCAGTAAGCTCCAGGACTCTTGGTCCTATTTTTTTAGGTATTGTGGTAATGATGGTAGTAGTGATAGAACTGCTTGATTGAAGATGTGCAGTAGGGCCCGTTTACTCTTGGTTTCAGCATGCATTTTGGGTGATCGTATCGCAAGTTGTCAGCGCCTGATTCAAGTGTGAATGGGTTCCAAGACGCATAGAGGTCCGATCACTCAAACCACTTGTGGAGGTGGTATGGGATACATCAGACTACATATGTTTGGTAGTGTAAATGCCTGTCTGTTCTGATGCTTTCCCGACGATGACTTAACCGGGAAAACGGCACCTTTGTAGGCTGTGGGCTTGTGATAAACTGGGGCCAACACAGGAGTAGCACATAACATGGGAGAAAGACGCCATTAACTGTGGAAAACTGAGAGAAGCACTGATATGTTTTGATTGCGCGCCAGATCTTAGCGGCAGCCATGTATTAGGCAGCAAAATGCTAAACACGTTAAAACCCAAGTGTAAATGCGCCCTAGAAGTAGAGTAGCTGAATCAGAACAGAGAAGTTAATGAGGCATGATGATTTTTCCAAGGGCCCATGTATCATTGCTACGTCCCAAGATCCGCATGTTACAATAACAGAAGGGCTAATATGACGCCACCTTAACATCCCTTAGGCCCAATAATGAAAGTAATAAAACAAGGGGCTCTTAAACAGTTTATTAAATATAAATCCAATAATGCAAAATTACTGTTGGACTGGTCAAAGCGGAGCCCCTGAGGGCTACAACCCCAGATCACATCAAGTCAGCCTTACTTCTGACCAAACCAAAATTAGGGTGAGTCTTCCACTGGCTTTCTACTCTGGTCTAAACCTCAATAAAAAAGTGCACAAAAAAGAAACCAAAGCTATGCAAATGCCACAGAGGCAGCACAGGAATCAAAGAAAGTGTCAGAAGAAGTCTGTGTCCATAATGAGCCACACAGTCTTCTACAGAATCTCAAACTGTAGCAAATTTCAGGGGGAGAAAGAGAAGCTGGATGAGCAGCAAGAGATTGAAAAACCTAAGAACAAAACTCATACACCTGACAGCATGTGCTGAGGATGAAAAAATAAGTCAGTCTGCGGAATTATGACTCCTGGTTAACTTTGCTCTCAGAGCACAGTTTTGTATGGCGTGCTTGGCAAAGTTTTGGTGAACAGGCATATGTAGAACGAAGATGCGGGGTGTCCGATCCATGGAAACAACTGGAAATTAACTTGTGCTGATTAATAGGACTCAGTGGGTGGACATGCTGCTCCACAAGAAACCTCTCCAGGGTTTGACTTTAACATTTTAAAGAACTGACTCCAGGGGTGGCCAAGCCCCAAAATCTCATGCTCCAAATGAAATTTTGGTTTTATTCCTTATTCGCGGCATCTCACTCAGGATTCTCATCTACGTTAAATTTTTATCACCCTGCCCCACCCGAAGGGTGAAGGCCAGAGGTATTGTTTCTGGTTCGGTTTATTTGTGCATTTGTTTCTGTGTTTGTTTGTTTTCACTTTAGCAGCAAACTAATGGCCAGATTCATCCCAAATTCGGTTTAGGGATTGCCGCTGACCCCGAAAAGATGCCTATTGAATTTCGGAAAAGTATGTCAAAGTATGTGCAAGTGGCGGGGTTAAATGTGCCTGGCACCACTTGTTTTATTTTTTATTTTTTAATGTGCTTAGCAATTAAGAACAAATCTAGAGGGTTTAAGTAATAAGTTACACATTGTCAAAAACAGGCTTGCACTCTGTAATTGAAGTGACACATGTCTGTCTCAGTGCATGCAGAGAAGTCTGAAACCTCGGCTTGTATTTTGCAGCTCTGGACTTGACTAAGGCTAATCTTTCAGGCTATGCTCATTTTGAGCCATTCAAATTGCCGCTTCATACTGCAGAAAAGGTCCTGCCCTTTTCATCCAGTCACATTTCTCCCTGGCCCAAGTGGGTTTCCCATTGACTACAGTCTCTGCTTTGGTCACCTGTGCATGCTGTGTTATCAAGTAGAAAATTCTGTGCCGAGCAAAATCAAGAAAAAAATTGTCTGTATCCCCAACAATTTGCAGCTCACAATGTGAATTAGGCTATTCTCTTCTGACCTTGGAAACTCCAGTCCTGTTAGGTTTCTCTCCTATGCTGAATGTACCTGCAGTTTCTTAAATACTGTCATTTCTTCATTTCTTAGCCCTGTCATTGGCTGTGTGCCATGTGATTGACACGAACATTGGCCAATCCCTTCTACTCCCCTGTGAGGGAGAGCCCAGCAGGGATGTGGTGTGGAGCTTTAAGCAGAAGAGACAAAAGGATTGGCTGCTTGTGGCCAAATTCCACAACGGAAACTTTTCTGCTGGAGAACACTTCCAGAAACGGGTAAAGCCCGTTCATGCAGACAACCCAAGAAACTACAGCCTCCTCATCACTCCTGTGGTGTACAACGACCAAGGAGTGTATAGATGCCAGGATGGAGAAAAAGCACTCCTCTCAGAAGATGTGAAAATTCATGGTAAATGCTCACTGCCTTTTTCCCCACAGATCTAGAGAATGCTTTTGCTGTTGTCCGATTTCAGTCACAGCCATAAGATGCTTGATATACATTACCTTTTAATACTGTTGGGGGGACAGGTCTGTCCTGCATTTACCCCATGCATTTTTTGTTAGGCTCTCTGTGTCCAGAAGTACTAAATGATTGCTACAATGCAAAATTAAGCTCTAAATTGCCTATGGTTATGAGTGTGAGAGTAAATGGTGTGTGCGCCCTGTGACGGATTGGCAGGCTGTCCAGTGTAGGTTCCTGCCTTAGACCCTAGTGAGGAAGAAATACTGTAGATAATGAATGTCTTGGCTGTACTATGGATTCTACTGCTTATATTGATAACAAAACTAAGAGAATGACTAGAGGACACTTGGTAGAGCGTGTTCCTCCACCAGGCCACATGTCTGTTCTTTAGGTTACGGAATATGTTACGGATCACTTCCAAAATTAAATAATTAAGTTGGCATACCCTGGTAGAATTTGTAAAATTGGCAATATTTTTTTAAAGAAATAGCTTGTGGATAGCTTTTTTCCCCCAAAGTAAATGAAATAATCATTTTAACAACTGCTTTTTGTGTTTACCATGGTTATCTTTGTATAATTTTAAAATTTGTTTGGTCACACTTAAATGTTTCAGATCAATGTAAAAAAATAAGAAATCAGGAAGGGGGCAAATACTTTTTCACGGCACTGGATTTCTAATACCAGGGTTCGAAATATAGTTTGCGTGATTTTGCCGCGAGACCATATTTTGTTTGGGTAAACTTGTTCACAAACTCGGGTAGCGCACAATGGTAGCGCAGCGTGCAAGTTAGTTTTGGGCGCATGCCTTATGCGAGCGGTCCGTCTGTTCCCTTGTGCGGCACCGTCTCTGCCCCCACTTGACTGATAGGTCTATCCACAGAGATATAAGAAAACTAGAGTGGACGCCGCGTGGGCTGGGCCAAAGCGCTGACGGCAGAATAGTTCGGCCATCTTGGGTATGTATAAATGTCCAATGAGACACATGTAAACAGTGGGCTGAACGTGGGTGTAGACCTTTTTTTCCCCTCCTTTGAGGGGGGTGGAGACTTTTTTCCGTATTCTTTTTAAATATTTTCACACTTAAAAATGGCACTAATAAGGAATTGAGATTGAACAACAATTTTTATGCTCCATTATTTGGCAAAGCTAAAGAATTATTGTCTTACCCTTTATATTCGCTCAGTTACCCACGTTTTCGTTTCGTTCAAAGAAAAAGCGTTCGGGTGATTCTCGCGTTACGTGAGTGACATTTGGAAGGTATTCTCGACATGAAAGAAAATAAAGTCATCTCTCGATAAACCTCCCACCGTTATGCCATATTCGCTAAACGCCAGCTGGACCACCTGCATAAGAATCCCCCATGCATTCGCTTCCGCCATGTGCCTCCCTTCGTACCAGTATTGTTAAACCGATATATTTTCCAAACGCTGTACCGCCAGCTTATTCGAATAAAACTATGTAATGTTACCACCGTGTTTTCAATTGCGAAATATACTGTATATCCCAGGACAAATCGTAGATCTGGTGACTGGATGGCCTTCGTCTTCTACATACTGGCCGTATCATCTTCAGGCATTGCCAAAGCATCGAACGACTTTCGAAGGCTCCCAAGATGGCAAGCTCCTCCGCACTGGATCTGCCCCGGCTCTGACCCGGATTAGCTGGGGCCCGGGCAGATCCGGAGCGGAGGTGCTTGCTAGCTGGGTCAGAGCATCGCGCAATGCCTAACTTAGAAAAGGAAGCCGAAAATGATAAACTGTGGTGAGTTTGCAGTTGTCGATATCGTAGAATGCCGTCATGCACATACTGTACACCAGCTGGACCTTGGTGCCGAAGTAGGCGGTATAACAACAGCAGACTTTAATTGAATTACAAAATTTGATACATGACAATGTGTAGTAGTAGTAGCAGAGATAGTTGTAGTGGTATATTTCGAACTGTACATGTACGTAATAATAAATACATGAGAAATGCATCAGACTTTTGTACAGTCAGAGGACACACAGTTTTAACTTTAAAAAATGCCAATGGCTGCAATCTACAGTCTCTTAAATCACCCTACTGTCTTAAACCATTCTAAAAAAATGCAGTTCTATAATAAATACAAGTCCTACAAAGGACCTACTTCGTCACATACCAGTAAAGCGAGCATGGTCACACCAACACTTATGCAAAAGACTGCTCCGATATACATTCCCAAGATGGCGGCGGTATGCCGCCTCGGAAGTGACAGGATTGTCCACTCTAGTTTTTTTATCTCTGTGGGTCTATCCTGTTGTTAAGTCTGACGTAACGCATCATGTGATAATGCCGTTTTCGGGTCCAAACATTACAATATCACATGCAGTACACTGTAGACAGGGCCGAGCTAGTTGCCATGTTCACGCAGGCAAATTTGTTTTCTAAAGTCTCCGAATGGGTGAAAAAGGGATTAATATCCTATCATTCTAGCCATTTGGGGTCCATGCTTGTGAGAACAGGGGAAATGTTGTGGTCATTAAAGTGGGGCTGAGCCCAAGACAAACGGATCTTACGCCTGGAAAGCGAAGGTATTTACTGAGCGAACACCGACGTACACTGGCCTTGCTAAAAGGCCCACTCTGAGCGAGGAGCATCAAGGCTTACAAAATTCTAAAATGAACGGCCGCCTGTCGGGCAAGCGCAAGTGAATTCTTGGTTGACTGAAAAGTTTTAACCTTGCCCGAGACCTCGCCGAATTCTGCCTTAATACCTCATTTCCACTATGTGGTACCAGCTGTACTCTACTCTACTCCACCTGCCTTGGTGCTGGGTACTTTTTTGGGGGATCGTTTTCCATTAGAGTATAGTGCAGCCTCAGTGTAGCTGGTCATCATAGTGAGGCAGCACTAAATTATTTGAAATATCTGTATGCCCCTTTTTGGATGTAGTTGATTCTTTACTACTCAGAGAAACGTGCCTTGCCATCGCAGTGATTTTTTTTGAAGTGGTGTTTTCACACAGTACGTTAATGGTTATTATCATGCATTTGTGCGCTGTGAGCTTCACCAACCACGTAACTAACATATCCGTTGCCGTTTGAAAAGGTTTTACAACCTTTACTGTTCATTACGAACAGAGAAAAAAATAATTAGCGCTCTTGTAATTGGTTGAAAGTGGTCGTGTTCTTCTTGAAAAATCATTTACAACCTTATGGCTTTCCATTTTGTTTCCGATTTGGAATGGCATTTTAAATAAATTTTTAATTCGGTCATTGGAGACACTGACATACGTTACCGGTCTTTTGACTCCAGATGAAGGAAGGAAAAAACAATTACAGATGCGTCATTATCCCTTTTGACAGAGAATAAACGGCACGTATGCAACTCTAAAAACAAAATCAGATGTATTTTAGCGCCCGGATTGTAGCGATTTAGGTGATATATTTATGAAAGCTACATTTAACTCTTAATGAATGAGCACCTGGCACGCAATTGGGGGTGCGCAGTGAGTGGTTTAAACCAGCACCCATAAGTCCTCGGACTCATGTCCTGAAGTGAAATGGCAGGGTTGTCTTGTTTTGCTAGATATTTTGACCTGGTGGACGTTATCTAACGAACATGAACAACTTCGTATAATATTTATTAAGCTTCATGTTAGAGTTTCTCCCATGTTCCAGGCTATTTTGCTGATTGGTAAGCACGGTACAACCAAGAATGTGATTATCCATAGCCTGTTTGCAATAAATGCATACTTCTACTTAAGGGCTTGCGTGTTTAATAGTTTAATTTTGCCTTTCATATATTTCTTGTCAACCGGTGAAAATATGCAGAAATGATGGCCTTAAAAAAAAAAAAAAAACTGGGGCAACCTGAAATATTGATGGGCAACATAGCTTTTGGCTTAAGTTGCCCCCTGAGCAACCTAGCTTGAAAAAGTATTTTGAACTCTGAATACTTTCATCATATTTATTATAGCCCTGGGGAATTTTTTTGGCACTGGTCACCTCAAAGGTCAAGGTCATGACAACTGGCCACACCCCTCAAAATGCTTGTTAACACAATGACTTCAAAATTCTTTATGATGAAAATCTGTAACTTGGTATCTAGCACGAATAGACCAGGGCTGAGCTTCTATTAACTTTTGGGTAAATTCCATGCGAGGTCAAGGTCACAATGAGGTCATGACATCTCACCACATCCCTCAAAAGGCTTGTTAACATGATGACTTCAAAACTATTTATGATAGAAAGCTGTAACTTAATATCTAGCAACGATTCAACAGGGCTCAGCTTCTATTAACTTTTGGGCAAATTAATTGCAAGTTCAAGGTCACAACGAGGTCATGACATCTGACCACGCCCCTCAAAAGGCTTGTTAACTCTGTAATTTCAAAAGTATTTATGAAAGAAACCTGTTGCAAATGTATAGCAGGGTAAATCTTCTATCAACTTTGGATGTCATTCCACTCAAGGTCAAGGTCACAGCAAAACTTCATTACTGTTAAGGTATCTATAACTTTTTTGCCATCTTGTCAAGGGCAGGTGGAATGTACGGGTTGCTCTGTTTTTGCAGTGTCCCGCAGACACTTTTTCTAGTTTTTTTAGTGGATTCCTATCCAGCTTTAAGTCATGTAGAATGGTCAAATCAAATAAAACACGGCAAGTAGGGAACAATAATGAAATCAACCCTATTCAAAAGTGTGCATACCTTTAGTTCTTAATACTGTGTATTGCCCCCTTTTACATCAATAATACCGTGCATGCTTTTGTGACACTTGCCAACGAGGCCCCTAATTCTCCAAGGTGGTATAGCTGCCCGTTCTCCCTTGCAAAATCCCTTCAGCTCCTGCAAATTCTGTGGTTATCTTGCATGAACTGCATGTTTTGAGATCTCCCTGAAGCGGCATGATGATCTTGAGGTCAGGACAGTTATGGCCACTCGAGAACCATCATCTTTTTTTTTTCTGTAAACCCTGGAGGTCAACTTGGCCTTCATCTTGCCATCAATTCTCATGAGATTCCCTGTGCCTTTGGAACTCCCACACCCCTAAAACATCAGAGAGACACCACCATACTTTATAGTGGGAGTGGTATATTTTTCACCTTGGGACTTGTTGACCGCTCTTCAGCGTTATATCTAGAGCGTTTTACCATGGAGCTGCGCCATGCAAGATTCTCTCCTGCCATAGCTGCACCTTCTCTCATTAAATGCTGCCACAGCTGCCTTTTTTCAGAGTATAACCCGCCATAGTGGCCCTTTTCTTTCCTAAGAAGGACCGCCACGCCTCCTCCCCAACTCCAAGTTACTACGCTACACCGGATTTTGTCACGCTTGATGATCGCCGTAGCTGGTCTCTCTCTATTCTACTTCGCTCACAGATGATGGGAACAGTGGGCTGTGCATGTACCTGGAAGAGTCTTGATAAAATCATCACGTAGTTGGTGTACTGTCAACCAATTTTTTTTATATTTTTAAATTTTTGCTTTTTTTTTTTTTTTTTACTTTCCACACCCAGATAAACAAACATGAGAGCACTTTCTGTTTTGCACCTCTATTGCTGGTAGTTTTCAGCAAATTGGTTTCTTTGAAACGCTTAATGGTGCTTCTCGCAGCGCCTTGCAGCATTGAACATCGTCAGCATCATTTAAGGCCACAATTCGGCTATGAACAATCTCATAGAACGCCTTCCATCATGTTTAACACTGCTCAAAGTTCATCTCATCCTGTATACTGGATCAACTCGCTGTAAGACGTGATTTTGCGGATTAATGTTGCATCAAAACAGTTAAAAAAAATGTTATAGCATCAATTATTATGGAATGAGCCTTCAGACGCGCATTCTGGGTATGCAAGACTCAAAAAAATAAAAATTGCAACACCTTTCATTTGTTATAGAAAAAATAGATGTTTTCAGTATCTCTGTATACCCTTATCTTTACCTCAATTGACTTGAGGGAATGATTTTTATTTTTTTGTTATTGTCTACAGTTGTATTGTTCAATGCATTTTCACCTTACACTACTTCTCTATAGTTTTATTAGGACCCCTTTTAAACTAAAGTGGTGGTGTATAATCTTCAGTGTACAAAACTGTATTGCTTCAGAAATTATTTGAAGTGTTTTTGCTCATATCAGTTTTGAATGGTCAAGTCCTCAGGGTTTGACCTCTTCAGTGCATTCCAGTTTTCCAAAAAATGTTTGCATTGATGGGATCCTCAAAGTGTCTAGTGCTGTGACAATGCTGTCCCTTTTCCCTGCGCGTGCATTTCCATGAACCGTAGTTCATTAGATCTCTGCATTTTCACTTTGGTAATTTCTGTAGATTTTCCTTGTTTTGATGTTCTTACTGAGACTAGATGTCATCCAGGCATTTAGCTAATTTCTTCACATTTCAGTTTGAAGTCTTTTGGTCACCCTCAATCTTTTTCACCTTGTGATTGGTGCATTCTTTAATGTGAGAGTATGTAGTGTCTAGAAAGGCCCCCCCCTGGTTAATTCTTCTTAGTAGACAATGAGAAAAGTCATAAAAGTCATCATTTTGACCACGGTGACCAAAGGGGCTAATTATGGCTTGATTTTTTTGGTTGACGATTGATTTTCTGGAACTTTTGATCACAGCATTTAGCCCATCTATACGACTTTGGGCTGTCCATGTTTGGTGGAGTTATGCCCTTTCCAAATATGCAGTAATTTGGCTGTGATTAGGCAGAGGAGTTAGTTGCTTCACAGAAAATAAATGCTCTTGAAAATGAAAGGGTCTATAATTGTGACCAGGTACCCGTGAGCAATAGAGGAATCTCCCCAGAAAGCCTCCTCACATACTACTACTTAAAGTGTAAAGACTCAGGCAACCACAGAACTGTAGGAGCTCCTTACCATTTACAATGAACTGACTCAGGCTACCACAGTTAAAGGATCCCTTTACTATTTGTAATGTACAGACTCAGGCTATCACGGGGTTATAGAAGTCCCTCACCATTTACATTGTACAGACTTGGGCTAATGCAGACTTATAGGATCCCTTTACTATTTACAATGTACAGACTTGGCCTACGACAAAGTTAGAGGATCTTTTGGGGGCTGCCAAGCTGTCACCGAATTACAGTCCTACTACATTTTGGGTTGTAACTCTACAACTAAATAAGATAAAATCAAGTATGATGTGTCATATTGAAGGTATTAACTCGTTCTTTAATATTATTTAGTGAAAATATATTTTTTGAGAAATTTTTATAGAAGAAACAAGCAAAAACTACTCACGGAATTACACAAAATTGACGTGGTTTTTTTTTAATGTTGTGTTTAACTATTCAGAAAATGATGTTCCTGTCATAGTTAAGTTATCAAACTTCAATATGTTCATATTTAAGGTGTTTTTGTTAATACTGTAAGTTATAGAAACAAATATTGACTTTAACCCTGCTTTATGGGCAAGAAATTTCAAAAAGTCAATGTCACGGAATTACAAGAGGCAAATTGTCACGGAATGACAGCAATAGTATTAATTAGTTTCAATGTACTAATTTCAATATATTATACAAGTGCTGGTCAACGAATTAGAATAATTTGAAATGGCTCAATCGTTAAATTTTCTTGATGCATTTTTTGTGCAGAAAGCAAATCAGGTGTTCACCGCGCCTGTCCTACTTGTTAGAGTAATCACAGAACTCGCTACCTGTAAAAAATTTGCTCAGCTGAGCTTTCCAAAAGGCCCATTTAGGCCATTTAACTGTGACACTGTTTCATTGAATTAGAATAATTCATAAGTCATTTCATTGAAATAGAATAAGTGCTCGATTTTTGTTTTCTGTGAAGAGTGTTCACTGTGCAGTATAAAGTCAGGGTTGAGTAGAATTTCTAAGTTGTAAAATCAATCATGGGTAAGCAGCGCAACCTCTCAACGGGAATAGTGACTCAAATTCAAGCCCTTCGCTAACAAGGCTTGACCCAAACTAAAATTGCTGAGCAGCTCGGCATCAGCCAGTCTTCCATCTGCAAAGCTCTAAAGAAAGACTGCAGCAAGCGCACCAACTGTTCCGGCATCCGAAAAACTTCTGCTCGTGACCACAAGCAGCTGAGAAAGATCGCAGTCAGCAACCGGTTCAAGTCCACTTCTGAGCTCAGCGACTTGTGGAACGAGCAGACCAGCACTACCGTCTCGAGATCAACCACTTACCGTCGTCTGCACGAACTCTGCTTCAAATCTCACGTTCCAGCAGGAAAAACCGATGCTGAACAAGAAACAAATGGAGAAACGGCTGAAGTGGGCCAAAGAACACGGCGAGTGGACTGCTGAAGACTGGCAGAAAGTGGTCTTCAGTGACGAATCACGCTTTTGCACCTTCTTCGGTGATCAAGGTCCTCGTGTCTAGCGTTGTGGTGGCGAAACCTACAATCACGAGTGCGTAAAAAGATGCGTCGTCTCCCCAGAGCGTTATGGTCTGGGGATGCATGTCGGCTCGGGGTGTAGGGAAACTCTGCTTCCTCAAGAAGACTGTCAAGGCTGCCGTATACCAAGATGTTCTGGAAACGTTCCTGATTCCGATTGTTGAGGGACAGTTTGGCGAAGAAGACCTCATATTTCAACAGGATCTTGCACTGGCTCATGCGCCAAAGTCGACCAAAGATTGGTTCGCCGCAAAACAGCTTGAAGTTTTGGCATGGCCGGCCAACTCGCCTGACCTCAATGTTATTGAAAACCTTTGGGCCATCGTCAAGCGGAAAATTCGCGACAGAAAGCCGACTACGCTGGACCAACTGAAGCAGAACATCGCCACTGCCTGGGAAGCTGTGAGTGCGGAAACTTGTGACAAGCTGGTCAAATCGATGCCGCGGAGACTTCAGGCAGTCATACAAGCCAAGGGGGCAGCCACAAAATACTGAGAAAGTGATGATTCTAATTATAATAAGAAATATTCTAATTCAGTGAAACGGTTTCTCAATTATTCTAATTCAATAAAACAACATTGTCACAGTTAAATGGCCTAAATGGGCCTTTTGGAAAGCTCAGCTGAGCAAATTTTTTACAGGTAGCGAGTTCTGTGATTACTCTAACAAGTAGGACAGGCGCGGTGAACACCTGATTTGCTTTCTGCACAAAAAATGCATCAAGAAAATTTAACGATTGCGCTATTTCAAGTTATTCTAATTCGTTGTTCAGCACTTGTATACATAATTATTTACATTTTTACAGTTAAGCAATATATTACAATGAGTTTCCACTTATTATGACCAATCATAACACATACTTCAATTTTTTTTTTTTATTCTCCATGTCAACATTGGCTTGGCGGCCCCCTTTTTATCATTTACAATGTACAGACTTGGGCTAATACAGACTTATAGGATCCCTTTACTATTTACAATGCACAGTCTTGGGCTACCACAAGGCTAGAGGATCTTTTTACCATTTACAATGTACAGACTTGGGCTACTACAGACTTATAGGATCCCTTTACTATTTACAATGTACAGACTTGGGCTACCGCAAAGTTGGAGGATCCTTTTACCATATACAATGTACAGACTTGGGCTACTACAGACTTATAGGATCCCTTTTCTATTTACAATGTACAGACTTGGGCTACCACAGGGTAATAGGATCCCTTTACCATTTATAATGTACAGACTTGGGCTACTACTGAGTTATAGTTGTCCCTTGCCATTTACAATGTACAGACCTGGGCTACCACAGAGTTACAGGATCCCTTTACCATTTACAATGTGCAGACTTGGGCTACTATAGACTTGTAGGATCCATTTACTATTTACAATGTACAGACTTGGGCTACTACAGACTTATAGGATCCCTTTTCTATTTACAATGTACAGACTTGGGCCACCACAGGGTAATAGGATCCCTTTACTATTTACAATGTACAGACTTGAGCCACCACAAAGTTATAGGATACCTTTACCATTTACAATGTACAGACTTGGGCTACCACAGGGTAATAGGATCCCTTTACTATTTACAATGTACAGACTTGAGCCACCACAAAGTTATAGGATACCTTTACCATTTACAATGTACAGACTTGGGCTACCACAGGGTAATAGGATCCCTTTACCATTTATAATGTACAGACTTGGGCTACTACTGAGTTATAGTTGTCCCTTACCATTTACAATGTACAGACTTGGGCTACTACAGAGTTATAGGATCCCTTTTCTATTTACAATGTACAGACTTGGGCCACCACAGGGTAATAGGATCCCTTTACTATTTACAATGTACAGACTTGAGCCACCACAAAGTTATAGGATACCTTTACCATTTACAATGTACAGACTTGGGCTACCACAGGGTAATAGGATCCCTTTACTATTTACAATGTACAGACTTGAGCCACCACAAAGTTATAGGATACCTTTACCATTTACAATGTACAGACTTGGGCTACCACAGGGTAATAGGATCCCTTTACCATTTATAATGTACAGACTTGGGCTACTACTGAGTTATAGTTGTCCCTTACCATTTACAATGTACAGACCTGGGCTACTACAGAGTTATAGGATCCCTTTACATTTACAATGTACAGACTCGGGCTACTATAGAGATATAGTCATCCCTTACCATTTACAATGTACAGACCTGGGCTACCACAGAGTTACAGGATCCTTTTTCTATTTACAATGTACAGACTTGGGCCACCACAGGGTAATAGGATCCCTTTACTATTTACAATGTACAGACTTGAGCCACCACAAAGTTATAGGATACCTTTACCATTTACAATGTACAGACTTGGGCTACCACAGGGTAATAGGATCCCTTTACTATTTACAATGTACAGACTTGAGCCACCACAAAGTTATAGGATACCTTTACCATTTACAATGTACAGACTTGGGCTACCACAGGGTAATAGGATCCCTTTACCATTTATAATGTACAGACTTGGGCTACTACTGAGTTATAGTTGTCCCTTACCATTTACAATGTACAGACCTGGGCTACTACAGAGTTATAGGATCCCTTTTCTATTTACAATGTACAGACTTGGGCTACCACAGGGTAATAGGATCCCTTTACTATTTACAATGTACAGACTTGGGCCACCACAAAGTTATAGGATACGTTTACCATTTACAATGTACAGACTTGGGCTACCACAGGGTAATAGGATCCCTTTACCATTTATAATGTACAGACGTTGGCTACTACAGAGTTATAGTTGTCCCTTACCATTTACAATGTACAGACCTGGGCTACTACAGAGTTACAGGATCCCTTTACATTTACAATGTACAGACTCGGGCTACTATAGAGATATAGTCATCCCTTACCATTTACAATGTACAGACCTGGGCTACCACAGAGTTACAGGATCCCTTTACCATTTACTATGTGCAGACTTGGGCTACTATAGACTTGTAGGATCCCTTTACTATTTACAATGTACAGACTTGGGCTACTAAAGACTTATAGGATCCCTTTTCTATTTACAATGTACAGACTTGGGCCACCACAAAGTTATAGGATACCTTTACCATTTACAATGTGCAGACTTGGGCTACTACAGAGTTATAGTTGTCCCTTACCATTTACAATCTACAGACCTGGGCTACTACAGAGTTATAGGATCCCTTTACATTTACAATGTACAGACTTGGGCTACCACAGAGTTACAGAAGTCCCATACCATTTACAATGTACAGACCTGGGCTACTACAGAGTTATAGGATCTCTTTACCATTTACAATGTGCAGACTTGGGGTACTACATAGATATAGTAGTCCCATACCATTTACGATGTACAGACTTCTGCGACTACAGAGATATACAGTGGCGCTTGAAAGTTTGTGAACCCTTTAAAATTTTCTATATTTCTGCATAAATATGGCCTAAAACATCATCAGATTTTCACACAAGTCCTGAAAATAGATAAAGAACACCTAGTTAAACAAGTGAGACAAAAATATTATACTTGGTCATTATTTATTGAGGAAAATGATTCAATATTACATATTTGTGAGGGGCAAAAGTATGTGAACCTCTGGGATTAGTGATTCATTTGAAGGTGAAATTAGAGTCCGGTGTTTTCAATCAATGGAATGACAATCAGGTGTGAGTGGGCACCCTGTTTTATTTAAAGATCAGGGATTTATCAAAGTCTGATCTTCACAACACATGTTTGTGGAAGTGTATCATGGCACGAACGAAGGAGATTTCTGAGGACATCAGAAAAAGTGATGTTGATGCTCATCAGGCTGAAAAAGGTTACAAAACCATCTCTAAAGAGTTTTGACTCCGCCAATCCACAGTCAGACAGATTGTGTACAAATGGAGGTTAATTCAAGACCATTGTTACCCTCCCCTGGAGCAGTCGACCAACAAAGATCACTCCAAGAGCGAGGCATGTAATAGTCGGCGGGGTCACAAAGGACCCCAGGGTAACTTCTAAGCAACTGAAGGCCTCTCTCACACAGGCTAATGTTAATGTTCATGAGTCCACCATCAGCAGAACACTGAACAACAATGGTGTGCATGGCAGGGTTGCAAGGAGAAAGCCACTGCTCTCCTAAAAGAACATTGCTGCTCATCTGCAGTTTGCTAAAGATCACATGAACAAACCAGAAGGCTATTGGAAAAATGTTTTGTAGACAGATGTGACCAAAAAAGAACTTTTTGGTTTAAATGAGAAGTGTTATGTTTGGAGAAAGGAAAACACTGCATTCCAGCATAAGAACATTATCCCATCTGTGAAACATGGTGGTGGTAGTATCATGGTTTGGGCCTGTTTTGCTGCATCTGGGCCAGGACAGCTTGCCATCATTGAAGGAACAATGAATTCTGAATTATACCTGAAAATTTTAAAAGAAAATGTCAGGACATCTGTCCATGAACTGAATCTCAAGAGAAGGTGGGTCATGCAGCAAGACAGCAACCCTAAGCACACAAGTTGTTCTACCAAAGAATGGTAAAAGAAGAATAAAGTTAATGTTTTGGAATGGCCAAGTCAAAGTCCTGACCTTAATCCAATTGAAATGTTGTGGAAGGACCTGAGGCGAGCAGTTCATGTGAGGAAACCCACTACCATCCCAGAGTTGAAGCTGTTCTGTACAGAGGAATGGGCTAAAATTCCTCCAAGCCGATGTGCAGGACTGATCAACAGTTACAGGAAACGTTTAGTTGCAGTTATTGCTGCACAAGGGGGTCACTGCAGATACTGAAAGCAAAGGTTCACATACTTTTGCCCCTCACAGATATGTAATATTGGATCATTTTCCTCAATAAATAAATGACCAAGTATAATATTTTTGTCTCATTTGTTTAACTGGGTTCTCTTTATCTACTTATAGGCCTTGTGTAAAAATCTGATGATGTTTTAGGTCATAGTTAAGCAGAAATCTAGAAAATTCTAAAGGGTTCACAAACTTTCAAGCACCACTGTAGTTGTCCTTTATCATTTATAATGTACAGACTTTGGCTACTACAGAGTTATTGGATCTCTTTACCATTTACAATGTGCAGTCTTTGGGTACTACAGAGATATAGTAGTCCCTTATCATTTGCAATGTACAGACTTGGACTACTATGGAGTTATAGGATCCCTTTACCATTTACAATGTACAGACTTCGGCTACTACAGAGTTATAGTCGTCCCTTTCCATTTACAATGTACACACCTGGGCTACTGCAGAGTTCCAGGATCCTTTGTAGATTTACAATGTACAGACTTCGGCTACTACAGATATATAGTAGTGCCATTTCATTTGCAATGTACAGACTGGGGCTACTATGGAGCTATTGTAGTCCCTAACCATTTACACTGTACAGACTTGGGCTACTACATCGTTATACTCGTTCTATACCATTTACATTGTACAGACTTGGGCTACCACAGTGTTATAGGATCCCTTTACCATTTACAATGTACAGACAATGGCTACCTCAGAGCTGTTGGAGCTCCCTACCATTTTTCCTGGTCATCCTGTCATGATTGATCTGTAGTGGATGGGTCTGGTCAATGAAAGGATGCATGTGTTTCATGTAGTCTTTTTACCCTGTGTTGATGTTATCTGGTAGTGTTCTGGTTTTTGATTGCCCAAACTCACTGAGCAATATCTCGCTCTCCCTCCCTTCCTGTCTCCCTCTTTCTCTATCTCTCCCCACCCCCCACCGGCTCCCCCTCCAGTGCCGTTCAATGTTTCCGTACAGATGGGTAAGCCCGCAAACCTCCCTTGTCATGGAAATATTGACAAACAAGCGCAGGATGATGATCTGGATATCCTCTGGAAGAGAGATGGAGAGAAAATTTTCCAGTTCATAAAGAACACCACCAGCTATGGCCCTGGGTTCGAGCACCGAACTTTACTTTCTACTGTTCAAGCCCACTTCGGAAATCTGTTTTTGATTATCAAATCGACCAAGTTTTCAGATGAGGGCGACTACCAGTGCCTTTACAACATTCCAAAGCAGAGTGGGACCCCGGATTCTGTCAGGCTCGTTGTTACAGGTAAAGCAGACTTTTGTCATCCAAGTTTTTCTAGCAGTTTAAAGCAGATCAAATTTCCTGGTCAAAGTCCGGACTTCAGTATGATTGACATGCTGTGGCATGACCTTACACAGGCCATTCATGCTCGAAAACCCTCCAATATGGCTGAATTAAAACAATTCTGCAAGGAAGCGTGGGCCAAAATATCTTCGCAGCGATGTGAAAGACTCATTGCCAGTTATTGCAAACGTTTGATTGCAGTTGTCGCCGATGGTGGCACTACCAGTTATTAGGTTTATGGGGAATTACTTTTTCACATAAGGCCAGGTAGATTTGGATAGCTTTTTCCCTTAATTAGTGAAATCATCATTTAAAAACTGTATTTTGTATTTACTCAGGTTATCTTTGTCTAATATTTAAAATTTGTTTGATCAGAAACATTTAAATGTGACAAATATGCAAAAAAATAATAAATCAGGAAAGGGGGCAAATACTGTTCACAGCACTGTATTTAAGGAATAAATTAATTTACTTATTTATTTTAACAGTTACATGTTCATTTTCTGAATAACACTATGCTGACATTTATGGGATAAGTAGAATCTCAAATCCATGAGCTGGAGATATCAAATTTGTGAAATGAGAGTAGTAATTTTCAATTATTCCAAACCTCTTTACTGTCTGGACACTGGTGTGTACATATATACATTTTTTGTGTGTGTTTTTTTTCCTGTGCTGTGATCACCCTTAATATTACAGAGAATCATCCTGAATGTACTTTTTCAGAGCTTTTTTTCTGTAAAAGGAGGAAACCGGTACCTAGGCTATGCCACTGGAGGGAAACCTTGCTGCATTAGTGCATAGTGATTGAAAGACAACTAGAGGTCAATGTAGAGCATGTGCAGAATGTTTCAGTAAAATAATGCAATGAAGGAATTTTACATGACTGTTAAAATTGTACAAACCCTTCTATGTTCCACTGATGAAGTTGGACTCCTGAAAATGACTAAAAAAAACAGTATGTCGAGGTGGTGTCCTCAGCGCTGCTTCATGACTGCTGTCACTTCGCTTAGCTGCCACCAGCCATTTTCTCCTCAGGTGGTTTTTTCTTTGGCAATGTGTGTCATCCTTTATTTTGACTACCAGGTATGCAGCACTGGGTATTTGGTTGAATCTCTGCCTCACCTTGGTTGCCAAGGACATGCTCTCCCTGCTTTTCTAAATACCCTGTATGCTCATATGCCCTGTATGCAGCCTAACGACAAACAGATTTTATATGAGTACCCCAGGACAGTTGTCTGCACTACTGTTTGATGGCCAAGAGTGTGTTCTTCCCTCCTATCAATGAAAAGTTAGCAGGTTAGAGGCCTAGAGTTGTTTTATTTGTGGCATTTGCAATTTGCTGTTGTGAGTATGGGGTCCAAAAAGCTGTCACTACATGTGAAGCTGGCTGCCTTTAGACTGAAGAATTAAAACAAACCCATCCAAAAGAAAGTGCCATTAGGTGTAGTGAAATCAACTATTTAGGTTCACTTAAAAGGAAGTAAAGCACTGATGAGGCCAAGAACTCCATAAGGCCTGGAAGACTGGCGCAAGGAACTGTGATGAATGACTGGTCAGGGCTGTACGTAAACTTTTTCTGCTCATAGCAGAAATTGATTGAGGATCAAAACTATTAAATCCAAGCCTATAGGAAGCCTGTATAATGATAGGTGACAACAAAAAGATTAATTGACGTGTACGGTCCGATTCAAGACAGCAAGGATAGAAATGCGTTTAATCAATAGAAAAAAATCTCAGCTTGATAATTTAGTGAATTTTTTAATCCTTTTGTTAATTGGATTATGAAAGAAGACTGAAAATAAACCCCCTATTTTTTTTTTTTTTTTTTTGATTAAGGTTTAAAAAAATGAGTATTTACAGGAGAATATATTGCATATTGATCAAGCATTGAACTCTGCATAAGAACTGGAAGGCATTGCTTGCTTCGGCTTCCTGTAAGAAAGTACGCGCAAATCCGCGATTTTGTGAGCATTCCAGGTTCGATTTGCTGAGTAAAAACGCCACGGAAATTTAAACTGGCCCGTCATTCTGCCGAATAGTCTTGCCAAATTAGTTAATCTCTGATTGTTAATCAAGCAAAAGGGAGTAATCGTTTGAGGATTCTGCCTCACCTAACTAATCTCTGACAGCACGTCACTGGTGTATTCATGTGTCCACCTTGCATACGCATAACAGTATCTCATCGATTATACTGACATCACCTCATAGCCTGTTATCGCTTTCATCAACCTGAGCCACCCCAGCTAAACACATTTTTAAAATTTCACTGAAAGCGAAGGAATTGTGGGAAATGGTGTTGGATATGCAGGTTGGATAGTGTCTCTTAATCACAGACTACAACTACCAAGTACATTTGCGGGGTGGCATTGTTTCACGTCTCGCTCTCTCGCACACTCACAACGTCTCCGTCTCATCGCACCGGTGCTACAACAGTTCGTCCATTCATCGCATTGACCAATTTGCATGTCGCACGTGCAACATATACACTGTTGGACTTTAAAAACTTATAACCAGAATTGTAGGCAAACTCTGATTCAAATTTTAACAATTTTTTGACTTAACCCATATCAACAACTTCGACAAAATATCAGATAATATCAGCAAAAAAAGAACGACAAAAGAATCAACAGTGACAAGTTTAACAACAAAATCAACTACAAAGATCAACTCCAATCTCAGTACCGAGTGTGACCGCCAAGTGCCTGCAACAAAGCCATCACTTGTCTCTTAGCATGGACAGCACCATTCTGTTGCTTTTGCTGGGGAATGGCCTGCCACTCCTGGAGAAGGGGTTCTTGGAGCTCCGCCCTCATCCTGGGTGCTGGAGTGCGTTGCTGAACCCGCCGATCCAACAGGTCCCACATATACTTGATGCAGTTCCTACATCAGGTGGCCATTCCATGACTCGCACACCATTCTGGGCCAGGAGCTGCTGGGTCATATGTTCTGAGTGAGGTTGTGTGTTGTCTTGCATGATCCTGACCTCAGGGTGGTCTGTGATGTGAGGCATGACGTGCGGTCTGATGACAAGGTCGCTGTAGCGGGATGCATTAAGATTTCCATTGATTATGACCAGGTCGGACCTCCAGCCGTGCCGAATGGCACCCTAGACCATCACCGAACCTCCTCAAAAGCGATCTGTCTCAGCAATGCAGGGGGCCGCATATCTCTCACCACTTCGTCTGTAGACCCTCTCTCTTCCATCATGTCTGTACAGACAAAATCTGGACTCATCACTGAAGACAACATTCCTCCAGAATCGGTTGGGACTCGTCTCTGACCATATTCTTCAGCCCAGCGAAGCCTTGTAGCCCTGCACAGTGAATCACTGCTCTTCTGCTGATCCTTGGTCTGTGGATTCCTAGGGTCCCCTGAGCCGTCCTGGTGCGGGTTCGAAACCAAACTCTCACATAGACGAGGTGGATCTGATTGTCCTGGGCTGGGGTAGTGACCCTTGGCTCACCGGGTCAGGGTCGATCATTGGTGCTTCCAGTCTCCTGGTAACGAGCTACAAGGTTATAGATTGTGAGTTGGCTTACCCCAAAACGCTGGGCGATGCGATTGTGGGATGTTCCAGCCATCCACAGCCCAATGGCTTGATCATGTTGGGGTCCGGAAAGGCTAGGCATGGAGCACGTAGTCTCTTTGAACAAACGCTCTCGGGTTCTGGCCTTAATGACATCAAGGATTGTTTTAAGACATTTGACAGCATTGCAATTGTGATCAGTGAAGCCGGATGAGGTCACATCCCTAATTCCTCAAATCCCGCTCCACAGACACAAACAAGGTCATTACCTCACACACTGTTGCCTCCTTACTGAAAAACAACTGCATATCAATTATGTAATCATCTAATTACAGTTCCCCTAACCCAACTATACTATTTCTGTTTAGTCAGACACAAGTTTTTAAAGTCCATCAGTAAATGTTGCACTGTACGGCCTTGCTGGTGAATGCTTTACCTGGTGAGGAAAAAACTACTTCACTGCAGGTGGCCAGGCCATGAATTCTTCAGGAGGTCAGGTTCAGGTGACTTTATTTGCGCCAGTAGGTAGATTTGTCTTGCAACAAAACGGGGGGAGAAGGTAGGCAAATTATTGGTGTCACTGTCAACAATCCAGAGAGCACTTCACTAGGGTAAATACAGAGGGTCCATCACACACTTTAAACCATTGTTGAGCCTCAAAATGCTTCAAAACTCATTGATGGCGCCTCAAACAGCAAATGTTCTGTGACCTAAAGCAAATTTCTCAAGCAAGCCTAGATCATTTCAAGGCAAAGTGAAAGGTTCTACAATGACAAAGTTGAAAACCTTTCTTGAATCCAATTGTGCATGCATTCACTTGCTGACGGCAAAATGACCCTAGAATTAACAGGAATGAAAGATCGCCAATGGGTATACCTAGCAGACTATCACCAGAAAGAAAACCAGCGTCTGGTGATGTCAATGGGTTTCAGACAACAGGCAGTTTTTGACTGCAAAGGATTTGCAACCAAGCAGTAAACATGAGTTGGAATTCTTGTGCAGGAAATGACAATTTGAGAACTTGGAGTCGCCGGTTTGGCAAAAACCCGGGAGGGTTTGGCAATATTCCCAGGATTAGCTGGTTTGGCAAAATATCTGTATTCCAGTTCAACTAGTATACTGATCAATAATGCAACCTTGCAAGTGCAATCAAATGCTATAAGCTGGCAAAAAAAGAAACAAAACTGCCAAGTAGACCTATGCTCACAATACTCAGGCTCACTCAATGCAGGGTTCAAAACGGTAGAGAAAAGAAGCATCAAATTTTTGATTACAAAGAACCAATTTCCTGTATGCGAATTATTGTAACCCCATTTCTGAAAGAGTTGAGATGCTGCGTAAAATGTAAATAAAGATTGCAATGATTTGCAAATCATTATCTGTATATTGAAAGTAAAACAAAGACAACATATAAGATGTTAAAACTGAGAAATGATATTGTGTTTTGAAAAAATGCACACATTTTGAATTTAATGCCAGTGACACACTTCAAAGAAGTTAGGACTGGGGCAAGTTCACTAGTATGTCACATCACCTCCTCTTTGAACCACACCAAGTGTTTAGGAACTGAAAAGACCAACTGCTGTAGTCCTGAAGGCAAAATGGTTTCCCCACTCTTGCCTGATGTATGATTTCAGCTGCTCAATGATTTGCGGTCTCTTTTGCCGTAATTTTTGTTTCATATTGTGCCAATTATTCTGAGTGGGTGATAGGTCTGGACTGTAAGCTGGCCAGTTTAGCACTTTTGCTTCAGATTCATAATGTTGCAGGTTCAGCGCTATGGGGTTGCTAAAGGGGGCTTTGCCCCCTCTGTTGTTTTTAATGCCCCCCCAGTTTTAAGTTTTATTTACCCTATAGGAAAACAGACAATGCACTGAACGAGGCTTCCCATGGCTCTGAAGCGTAGCACTGCTTGTTCTGCTTTGTCAAATAGATTTGTACGTTGCGGCACACTGTGCGTGATGTGATTAAGAAAAAAATCAAACCGTTTAAACCAGTAACACCCAAGTTGGTTAGCCTGCCAAAAAGTTCTAACTTCACCGCTGCGTAAAGTTGCCCTTAGCAAAAAAAAAAAAAAAAAAAAAAAAGAGGAAGGTTAGAAGATGGATATCAGAAAGTGGCTTTTTAAGAAAAAAACAGAACACCTCAGCCGATGCCAGTTGCCCCAGCTGCAGCTAAGATATCAAAGAGTCCGAACAGAATCAGCTAGCTCCACCAACCGCAGATGATGTTACCCTGGCGGGCCCGGCCGCAACAAGCACAGTCTAGAATGGGTCCCGCCTCAACTCTGATCTTGGGACAGGGGACCCTGTCGAGGTGCACATATGACGCTGCAGGTAGTTATTTTTTTTGTTTTTAGTGGTCATCTCTGTGGTTAGAATTTTATAAATTTTATTATTTTGCATCTTGTAGGCCTACTTTCCAATTGCTCCGAATCTCATCACTGTTGTGAAATAAATGTAAATTTTGATTTTGAAACCATAGTTGTTTTTTAGCCTTTCAGATGCTTTTTCCATGGTTGAATCAATCTCAGCAAACCTATGACAAGAACAATTTAGGTGGTGTGGTGTCTAGACGGTATGCCTCAAATATTTCTATTTCATGTTATTACCATGACGCACTAACACTGGAAAAGGTGCGGAATCGTTCCCTCGGTCATACGCCACTATACCACCACCTGCAAGCAGAAAAAAAGTAGATTTCAGGCCTAACTGTGTTGTGTATGTTACTAGGTAAAAAGATTATCCCCCTAGCTATCTGCCAGGCCTGTGTTGATGTAATTCTTGTAAAACATGGTTTTGCAGTTGTCTTGTTGAAATAAGCAAGGCCTTCCCTGAAAAACATGTCTGGATGGTGCCATATGTTGCTCCAAAATGGATGATTCAGCATTTTGATATCTTTGCAAATGTGCAAGTTACCCATGCCATGGTGCAGTGATACACCCCAGTACCATCAAGCATGCTGGCTTTTGAGCTAATAACGCAGATGGTTCTTATTGTCTTTAGCCTGCAGGATGCTGCATCCATGATTTATAAAAAAGAATTTCACATTTTGATTGGTCAGACGACTGGATAGTTTTCCATTTCTCCTCATTCCATCTTAAATGAGCTTGGGCAAAGAGAAAGCAGCAACGTTTTTGGGTCTTATTTATTTATGGTTTTATGGTAACACGGTAGAGTCTTAACTCGCACTTCTGGATGCATCAACAATTGACTGTGATTTTCAGAAGTGCTCCTGAGCCCATGCAGTGATTTTTTCAGAACAGAATCCTGGCTGTTATTTTTTTATTTATTTTTTTTTTAATGCAGGGCAACCTGAAGGCATAAGGATCGTGGCCATTCAGTATTAGTTTTTGGCCTCGTCCCTTGCTTTGAGATTCTGAATTCTCAGAATCTTTTACTGATATTGTATACCAAAAAGGATGAAATCCCCAATGTTTTTGCCCTGTTATGCTTGGAAACGTTAATTGTTGAACGATTTGTCCATGCAGTCTTTTACAGAGTGGGGTAGGTCTTGCCACCTTTACTTCTGATGGACTCTGCCTCTCTCGGATGGTCTTTTTATATCCAGTCATGTTACTCCCCTGTTGCCAATTAATTTAATTAGCTGTCCGATGCTCCACGAGATGCATTTTTGCTTGCTTGGCCTTTGGGCCAGTCAGGCTTTTGCTGTGATTGGATGCCTTTGTGGTGGTCCGTCGTGTACGTGCGTCCGTAAACTTTTTGCCTCGTCGGCGCTCTAGCGCCTTCAGTTTTTTGAAATTCTTTTTTTTATATTTTAAGATTTAAGATCAGATTTAAGATGCACTTTATTGAACCCTGTGGGGTAATTTGTCCTCTGCATTGTTCTTGGGTCCTCCATCCTGTTGTTGGGAGTAGTGGGCAGCCACAGAGCAGCGCCCGGGGGCCAACTCCTTTCCTATGATGCATGTTTTTCTGGGTGGGGGAAACCAGAGTACCCGGAGGAAATCCACGCGAACATGGGGAGAACATGTAAAAGAGAGGCCCCCGGCTGGATTTGAACCCACAACCTTCTCACTATGACTGATTGAAAGCAAACCTGAACACTAAATTCTACCAAGTTAAACATGACACCTTTTTTTAAATTTAAAAGCAATCTTTTTTTATTTTAATTTTAGTTTTTATTACATGATGAGAAGGGAAAAAGGGCCCTCTGCAAAAGTTTGGCAACTCTTTTGGATTATTTTTTGTTACCTTTTAAGAAGATGAATACTATGGCCAAGACCCAGGTGATTTACTCGTTAGGGCTTCAATGAGGCGGGTGAATATAATTCCAGGGTTGAACTACATATTCTGAAGTAACGCCATGCCTTCTAATGTATCGGACTGTGGTGACTGTTGTTTCTGGTGTTAAAAACCAGGTGTTCCTAAACAGTTGTCCAAGGATGTCAAAATCAAGGTAATGCACTTCCACCAACAAGGAGAGGGCTACAAAAAACTCTTGCAATGTTTCAAACTACCCATTTGTACTGTCAGAAACATCGTAAGAAAATGGGGGCGGCGGGGCCACAACCAAAGAAGGTATGCTTGGAGAAAAAAGGGTGAAGCATTTGTAGAGACGAACACATTGCCAACTGTTAAGCATGGAGGTGGATCCATTATGCTTTGGGGTTGTGTAGCAGCTGGGGGCACAGGCTATATTGTGCGGGTGGAAGGAAGAATGGATTCCACCAAATATCAAGACATTATAGAGGCAAATGTTCAAAGCCCAGTCCAGAAATTGAAGTTGCTAAATGTAAAAATGTAATGAAATGTCATGTTTAACATTGTAGCATTTAGTGTTCTGGTTTGCTTTCAATCACTTGAAAATTAATTGTGACAGACATTTAAACCAGGGGTGCCCAAATTTTCGCTCCCCACTGTATATGTGTATATGGGATGAAAATGTGGGCTAAGTTCGATTTTAGCCAGTTGCGATTGGCCAAGTGAGTGCAGTGGCTTTGCCACTATTTTTTTAAGCATCCTCCAGCTTTCCCAGTTTTTTGTTGCCACTGTCCCAGTTTTTTTTTGGAATATGTTGCAGAGATCAAATTCTTAAAAAGCAGTTTCAAAAAGAAATAAATCAGTAGCAACATTTGATACATTATACTATTTTCCACTAAATACAGGGTTTAAATGATTTGCAAATCATTGCATTCTGTTTTTATTCATATTGTTCTTTGCGTCCCAGCCTCCTGGGAAACAGGGTTGTGGTTGTATTTGTTAGACCAATATTTTCAGTGGCATGAGGCTATGAGTCCATGGCTTAGATCATAGTTTTACATCACGCATTGCAATGCCATACTGAACATTTTCAAATATGTCTTTTCGCCCTGGAGGAGGATATGTGTAATTGTGCAATAGTACTGTTCCGATGTTTCCCTTAAATGCATTTAGAAGCAGGGGGTTAAACTGAAAATGCACCGTTTTCTATCAGAAAATGCAGCCTTCTGGTCAGAGCCACAAAACGTGAAACTGGGTTTCAGCTCCCGGACTAAGAACCACGTAAACTCGACCATTAAACTGGCAGTGCAGCTACTTCTATCGCAATTTAACACCTTTCTGATGACAAAGAATATTAACAAATTGAGACGCATCAAATTAACAGTTTCTGAACGATAAATCGTATTATTGGGTGAAAAAATTTTGATTTACGATCAATGAATTGTCCCAGCCCTACTCTCCTCCAGAAAATCCTGAAGATGATCATCTGGTCATTACTCTGTGATCTAAAGCTCATTCCTAGTAGAGCTGTCCAGCAAGACCATAATCTGAAGTAAAAAAACAAGTCTACCGCTGTATAGCCCAGCAGAATCAGAATGAAGGTTTTGGTGTGGCCAAGTTGAAGTTCTGACTTGAGCCCCATTGAGATGCTGTTGCAGGATCTTGAAAAGGGAGTTCATTCTGGAAAACCTTTAAATGTATCTTAAATACTGTCTTGAATTAAAGTACAACCCCAAAGTGTAAATTGTGAATAAAATCAAAACACAGTGACTTTCAAATCACACCAGCCAGGATTTTATTCACAATAGAACAGAGATAACATAGCAAATGTTGAAACTAAGAAATTTTACTATTGTTTTCCACAAAATGAGCTTATTTCAAAATTGATGGCTGTTACAGGTCACAGAAAAGTTGGGACAGGGGCCTGTTTACCATGGTGTAGCATCCCCTCTTCTTTTTAACACCGAGTGGAGGCGTCTGGGCATTGAGAAAACAAGTTTCTTGAGTTTAGCCATTGGATTTTGATCCCACTCTAGTTTAATACAGGCTTCTAGCTACTGGAGAGTTTTGGGTCTCTTTTGAAGGACTTTTTGTTTAATTATGCGCCATATGTCCTCAATTGGTGAAAGATCGCGACTGCAGGCAGGCTAGTTCAGCACACTGATGCTTCCACTACAAAGCCATGCTGTAGTAATAGCTGCAGTTTGTGGTTTTGCCTTGTCCTGCTGAATTGCACAAGGCCTTCCCTGGAATAGATGTCCTCTGGAGGGGAGCATATGTTGCTCTAAAACATTTATATACCTTTCAGCATTCATGGTAGTTTTTAAAACTTGCAAGTGTCCCACACCATATTCACTAATGCTTCCCCATACCATCAGAGATTCTGGCTTTTGAACTGAACGCTGATAACTGGAGGGGTGGTCTTTCTTCGCTTTAGCCCAGAGGACACAACGCCCGTGATTTCCAAAAAAATGTCAAATTTGGACTAATCTGACCACAGGACACTTTGACACTTTGCTGCAGTCCATTTTAGCTGAACCTTGCCCCACAGAACACAGCGGCGCTTCTGGATCATGCTCAACAATGGTTTCCTTTTTGCATGATAGAGCTTTAGGTGGCATCTGTGGAAGGCACGGCGGACTGTGTTTACAGATGGTGGTTTCATGAAGTATTTCCGGGCCCATTTAGTAAGGTCAATGACAATCATGCTGGTGAGTGATGCAGTGGTGTCTGGGGGCCCAAAGATCACGGGCATCCAGTAAAGGTCTTCGACCTTGTCCCTTACGCATTGAGATTTTTCTAGTTTCTCTGAATCTTTTGATGATGTGTTATGCACTGTCGATGATGAGACCTTACAAAGCCTTTGCAATCTGACATTGAGGAACATTGTTTTAAAAGTATTCTATTTTTTACACAAGCCTTCACAGGTTGGAGAGCCTGTGGCCATCTTTACTTCTGAGAGACTCAGCCTCTCTGGGACATCCCTTTTGTCGCCAATCATGTTACACGCCTGATGCCAGCTAATGTAATTACTTGCTAAATGTTCTTTCAGCGGATTCTCTTATTTATGAATTGCTTTTTCAGCCCTTTTTTTGCCTGTCTCCCAACTAGGGATGGGACGATTTTTGATCCGATCGCCTATCGGCGATTGAAGGGATGATCGTGATTGTTTTTTTTTTTTTTTCATAAAGCGATATTTTTAACCCCTAACTCGCCACGCAGTTTCATGTCTCTGCGCTATACCTTCTTGACGATGGTGCGCGTTGATATTTCGGTCTACATTCATTTTCTATGGTAGAAAAGACGTTCCTAAACCCTAGCAACCAAACTATTGCTGAAGGTGAACTAAAAAAGTCTTGTTGCAGAAACGAACTACAGGCATTTCTCCGTTAAGAAAATTAAATGGTAGTGTCAATAAATTCATTTCTGTATGATGTTATAAATACATTTTTGAAAACTATTTTGAAACCCCAGTATGTAACCCATCATTTACACATCTCATGGGTCTACTTGACAGCCTTTATAACAAAATGAGATCACTCAGTTTCAATCGGTTTTCACCGGCAGGATCACGTTCAGAAAGCGAAAGTAATCCGTATTCCTGTAGGCAAGAATGTACAGTAGTGCCTACTGTCCTCCTATTTTTTAATATTACGACTGCACAAGAGCCGCCGCTGCATGTCGACTCGGGTCGACATTGGCAGCTTATGGAAGTCGACTGGCAGAATGAGGATTCCCGGGATTTGACCTCCAAACCATTTCCCCTTTCCCGGAAAATAGAAAAATGGGAAACCGGGAAAAAAAAACATTGAAAAATATTTAGAAGATAATGGAGTATATGTAGAAAATAAGTAGCCTATATTGCCTTCTTGAAACACATTCGACAGGTGCGTGCGTGCCTGCGTGCCTGCGTGCCTAACAGCTGTGTGTATGCCTGCAGGGAAAGAGAATACTTAAATTATTTCAACTGACTATTTGCTCTTATTTAAGTGCATCCAAGCACAAAAATTGATCGAAATTCATATTAGACGCACTTATAAGTGTGGCCAATATGCGCATTGCTCCAATGCCCACACTTATTTTAAGCGTGTCCAAAGATAAAATTTTTTTTGTCTTGTCCAAGCTTATTTTAAGCGGTACGTTCTAAAAACTGGAATGGTCTTCAACTGGTGCAGCGAGTAAGTGTGGCCAAGAAAAAGAATTCAGCAATGGCCACACGTATAAGTGCGAATAACATCGGCCTTAATTAATTAATCACAAAACGCCCTGAATTCAAGTACTTCTGACCCTTAATGCTGTTAGTTGGGTAACTTGTAGTTCTATAATCTGAATTTGACTAACACAGCACGATTTTTGTCATCAGCTGTGAGTGGAAATACTTCATAATAGCCTACTTCAAAATATTAAATAATGAGGACGCGCTGCGCTGTCTGAGGGAGGGATCATATGCGCAAGACTGAGGTTCAACAGTCGGCTCACTGCAACAATTAAAATCTTAGACAAAACTCCAGGTTAAAGCTCAAAACTACAAAAACATTGGATTCATACTTTATGCAAAACATTTCAGGCAGAGATGTAGAGGGCTTTGGTGAAATAGGGCTCTCTATGAATAAAGAGAGTACTCCTGAATCCATCTGAAACCTCAGACCCAGTGAGTGGATGGGTTTTACAACTTTACCTTTTAACTTCGAGTGATCGCTGACTTTATTTAGCCGAAAGTCTGACACCGTGGCACAAACCGCACCGGCCACCCACAGTGTCTGAATGCGAGCAGATTATGGAATCTCTGATCTTAAAACCATGACTATGAAAGCACCAAACTACTTGCCTTCACGAATTTCGTTAAAATATAACTTCCATGAGGCTGTTCAGTCAGACAGCGACAGATCACAGGCGTTTTCTCCCTCTCATCTACAGCGAACGTCAAGCTGCATGCGGCTTGCGCAGTTTATATTGCAATAATATTGATTAGTGTTGAAATTACGTTTTTGTGCCTCAATAATTATATATACCACCAGATAATACATTAATCAGTCATGTTGACCCACATGTCTCTGTTAAGTACGGTGTTTCCATAACTATGACCAATGTTATATAACAGTAGCCAAAATTATACCTTAAAAACAAGTTAATTTCCCGGGATTCCTGGGAAAATGTGCTTCTTTTCCCGGGATAGAAAATGTCTCATTTTCGGGAAAAATATTAATCCCTACAATCTAGTGGCAAAAGATGATTTCTGCACTTGCATGTGGCCTCGGATTTTTTGGGACCTACCAGACCGGAGAAGAGCTCTGCACGGAGCTCTTTAATCTGTGCATCTGACGAGTGGATATTAAATTCTTAATTACAAACCCTGTTGCCGTCTCTCTAATTACAGATCTTCTCTGTTCCTCGTGTGCTTGCCTGCTCACCAAACACTTTTCTCTGTGCGCCATAAGTGGTGTAATGTTAACGGTATAATTTATTGATTTTCAAGATAAGATCGCTAAAATAATGGCTGTGCTATGTCTTTAGGCTCACTGCTGGTATCTGGATAAAACCCATAATATGCCCAAATAGCAGATTAAGCGTTCTTTTTTTGATACCAAGTTGCTGTCGGCCATGCTGACCAGGAACTATACAGATGTGGGTGCTGTGATGCAGCTCCACCCACCCCCTCTGGCGACTGGATCGCCGATCGGCAATCTCCAGTGACCACGATTGGATGATATGCAAATGGGGACGAGTGCCCAACCCTACTCCCAACTTTTTTGAGATCTGTTACAGCCAGAAGATTTGACTTGAGCTCATTTTGAGCTCAAAAATGTAAAATGTCTCAGTTTCAACATTTGAAATGTTATCCATGTTCCATTGTAAATAACATATTGGCTCAAGTGATCTGAAAAGTCATTGCATTTTGATTTCATTCACAACTTACACTTCGTCCGAACTATTTTGGAATTGGGATTGTAGTTTTGACAAAACAATCGGGTCAAGATTTCTCCGTAGTGACCCAAAGTCTCTGAAGTTTTTGGAAGAGTTTGGCGTCGCTGCTGCTGAAGGTGGGACAGCCGTTTTGGGGGTCGTTACTTCTTACATCAGTGATATAGGTGTTGGAGCGGCCCATTTCATTCTATGAATCATTAAACTGCATCTTTGTATCTCCCCTTGTTCCATACCAGGTTTTACTTTGTGATCTTAAACAAGAAGACGCCTAGTAGGTGTTACCTGGACTACCTTGTGCCTCGTAATTATGACATGCAGTGCTCTGATGACAAGATATGTAAAAGCTTTGGGTAATTCCAGTTGTCACCATAAACAGACGGGCAGAACAGCTGACCTATACTCGGGCCCTCCAAGGGTGGCCCGATTTATCTTTCAATGAACATGCTGAAATGGAGGACATCAGGAGGGGCGCAAATACTTTTCATGGCAGATAAATTTATGGACAATTTTCTGAATTTGCTATGAATTTCAAAGCACTAAACCAAAAAGAAAATGCATTGATAAAATCTTGCAGCCCTGAAGTGGAAAATGTTTGTAAACAAAAAGATCTGGCCCCATTGAAGAAAATTTGGCACTAAAATGTTGCTGCTGGTGTTTGTGTCCATTTTTGGGCAGTTTTTTTTTAATGTTTTACCCTTTTTCTTTTCTGCCCTCACAGGTTTTCCCCCCCAGAACCACTCGGTGGAGGCAGGTGGTTTGCTCTCCATACCGCTCTACACCTCAGACCCAGTGAAGATAATGTTCACACGTGCAGGCTCTGGCTTTAAAGAGGTGCAAATGGCCAATGTAAGCAAAGGCCAAACCACGCTTGGGGAGGAGTGCGAACAGAGGTGTGCATTTGTGGCTCAGAACAACACACTCTCTGTGGGGAGTATCACTCCAGAGGATGCCGGGGAGTACAAGGTGATCGATTCTAAGACCAGCAAGACCATCGCCACAGTCTCTCTGCAAGTCTCAGGTAATGTGTGAATCATTGGTCTGTTGTGTGGGTCCAGATGCTGGGCGTAGCTTCTTATTGGTCATGCTTATTTTTCAACCAATGATTGTGCTGCTGAAAGCCATTGGAGGAAAGAAAAGACCCTGTGAAATCACAAAAGTCTACAATTCTCAGACTGTAATCTTTGGAGTTTCCTTCCCCACTTGAGAGAGTGCGCTCAGAATGGGCACATGCCCTGTGGCAGGCAGATTTTTAACATTGCCAAATGCTTTACCCTTCATAATGTATGTATTTTTGAAATGTTTTTTTTTCTTCCAACTTTTGACTTCACACATTTATGAAGCTGAACAACTTCCATCACATGTTACGGTTGTATTTTTTTGTCTAAACCTTGATGTTTGAGTGAGGGAAATTGGCTTGTGTGTAATTTTATGATTGTTTGGTTTTCCTAATCATGGCGAGTATAAAGTAAAATGCGGATGAGAGTACATCAATTAGATTTTTCTCATGAGGTTTTCTAGGGATGCCAATGATTGTGGCAAGCATGTTTTTGCGAGAGAGAAAAAAAAATCACCTATGTAGTTGGTTATCCATTTTTTTTTCATTTTCTTTATTTCCAAGTTTCCATTTTGTATACATTATCATCATGGATATTGCCATGATTATTTTGGCCTATCAAGCTTTGGTCGCCCCTAACGGTCACTTGCTTGTATGTCTAGCCTCAGTTGGTAGACCAGCGTTTGACTTTCAAATATTCACGCAAAACCCATGCAAGATCTGTGGCCCTCAGTCGCAAGGGAGCCCCGCCCTTTTAGACAGATTTACAAATAAATAAAATACCACAGTTCTGCATTCAAAGGAAGTCCCGCCTCCCAGCTCGGGTTTATACGAGTATTCATCTGAGCAGGAGCAGAATCTCTGGGCAATGAACGAGCCGGGAGGCGGGACTTCCTTTGAATGCAGAACTGTGGTATTTTATTTATTTGTAAATCTGTCTAAAAGGGCGGGGCTCCCTTGCGGGAATGCGGGAGCATACTTGAAGCATAACAGTGGTATTATTATTTTTAGCGAAAAATAACCGCCTTTCTAGAGTTGTGAGGATACGAGTGGACAAAGCAGACTTGGATTATACTGGACAATATTGTGGACGATGGTTTGAAAGTGTGTCAACGGACGTTTTGTGGAGTTTTCCCATTGCTACTGGGTGACCCCATTTGCTTCCAGCAAAAAGGGAATTTGGATAATTTTTCAAAACACTCCAGTGGCCATGAAGTTGCGCCAGGTGAAGAACATCTTTGGCCGTTCAAGACATTGAATGGTCAGTAATTGATATACAAATTATAGTTTTTGGGGGGAGTATCACTTCTAGGTGATGCAATCATGCCCTTTGAGCTATAGCTAATGCCAATTACAGTGAAATATGTCATGTCATTTGAGTAGTATTTAATTTAGCCTTTATTAAACCAAGGAATCCCACTGAAATTAACAAAATGCAGATATGGCCAAACATTATCCTGTTCAAAACCTGATAACCACTCCAAGAGTAAACGCAAGAAAGCCACAATCTAATTTTTAAGCTCATGTCAAATAACATTCACGAATGCCGTTGCTGGCCAGCTAACTCATATTCAATTGGTGGTTCTCGCCAAAGGTCGCCCAATCAGCCAAGAGCAGAGAACATGAATATTCACGTATTCACTTCATTAGTGACATAAGGGCTAAACGCTGGATATATGACTGAGGCCAGACTGATCAGTCAGTTACCGTTGAGAGCGACCAGCACTTGAGTACGGATTCCAGGCTATGATTATTTAATGATGGTAATCCTCTCCAATGTTTTCTCTTGTTTGTGTTTTGTGCTTCAGCTAAGTCAGCAGGACTTGGTGGTGGAGCAATAGGTGGGATTGTAGCGGCAATTCTGGTGCTTCTGGTGGTCTGCCCTGTAGTCTGGAGGTACAGGAGACGGTTCCCCAGATCTCATCTACCTGTGGCTGAAACCGAACCTGCCGCTGCAACGCAGTTGAGTCAGCTCGACAACAAGCTTGTCCCAGCATACGACAGTGAGCCGTCTTCTCCGGAGCCCCGTATGCCTGTCCCTGAGACTCAACCTTTACAATGCACTGATGAACTGTGAGAAAATGTACTGTGTCCTTTGAAGCCAAGGAATCAAAAGTTCAGTTTTATACTAATCAAAACGCTGTACAAAAGAAACACTCTGACACACCTTAAAAATGGGAAATTGGTAAAACCCATTTGATTGGATTATTGTGCGATTATAGCTAGTTTGCATGTATTGACTTTTCCTGAAGTCACCATAACATGACGGAAAAATTGAAGCAGAAAACTAAATGTCTTCACCAAGCAGTGTGGGGTGATCCACACGGATCCTGATCCTCCTATACAGTCAGTTAGCAGCTTTAACTGCTGGAGTTGTCTTTTTATAAGTGTTGAGATTGGTGGGGCTCCCTGTCCCTTAGTGGGAGTTAGAGGGCGAGACCCTCTGAGCAAAGTCTCTGCTTGACCACTCTGAGAGGGTGAGGGGGTTTGGGCATTGCGTGAGTATACCTCCAGTGTGCCCCTCTCTGTGGATGTTCCTATTACATCCATCTGGGAGGAGACCTGGGGACAGATCTGGGACACACTGGTGGGACTGTGTCTCTCCCAGCTGGGCAGGGATTGTGTTGGGATCCTTGTGATGAGTTTCAGGAAGTTGCTTGGATGACCTACCACTGTGCATCTTTGCTTGCCTTGTTGCCGAGGTGACCCTGGGTTGGATTGAGCCGCCAGAGAATTTATTGATGAAAGGAAGCAGTTTGAATACTTTCTAAAGGTGCTATTGGTGTACCTGGTGCTTCAAAGCTTTTAATTGGGCATCTGTGACGGAGAGCTTGATCACTCCATCACTCAATCGCATCCTGCTCGCCAGTAAAACCATTGTGTTTTGGTTCTACCACATCATTAAGACGGGAGGACTAAAAATTATCGAGGCAGAGTCAGGCTGGCTTTGTGGTGCCTGTCCCGATCAAAACAAGTCTCTGATTTGCTGGGTGGTTGCTTGTGGCTGGATACGGGCCAAGGCGATTTAAAGCAGCAACAATCATAGTAACTTCAATAGCAATAAAGGAGGAGTTTGATAAAGGATTTAATGGGTTTATACAGCTGACTCAAATTACTCAGCATTGTTAAGCTGTCACACTGGTGAATCAGAAGTTCCATAGCTGAAACTCCCTCCCGAACTCATTAAGAGCCTGTCACAAGAAATGTGGCGTAAAAATGTGACATTAATAAGAGACACGAGTATAGCCAATCAGATGGCATCTCTAGTGGATGGTTGCACTGTGCACATGCCAATGCACGCTTCAAAACATTGCAGCATGGTCAAAGGCCAGATGGGTGCAGTGGAAGATATTGGCTGCATTTTGAAAGGTAGGGTTAAAGCAGTCCTTGCCCACTTTAGCCATTCTGAAGGGCATTCCGATCAAGTGATGGTCACTTTGCTCCCTCAATTCCGTGCGATGACCCAAGCCAAATGACATTTGTGAGTCAACAACATTCAAGAAAATGAGAAGAGTGGTGGCTGTTGGCGCAGAGAAAGCTTATGAACCCTGCTGGATTGGTCTTGAATGTTGATTGGCTGACGCTAGTTGTATTTTCAGATGTTTTTTCTGTCTTATCCTTTGGTAATTTGTCGCCTTATGAAAGCTATGCCGTTGCTGATGAAGCAACTGGGAAACCAATAAATGGCCAGTAAAAGCAGTACTCCTGTGGACAGGCCACCTTTGTTTACACTTGTGCTGACAGAATGCGACGGCCCTAAAATGTGAAGTTGAAGGGCATTCCAAATGACCATTACCTGACCCTTCTCTCCGAAGTGTTTTCACTTCAAAAGAAAGTGAACGCACAGGGTGTAGCGCAATAGGGATTCGCCTTGTGGAATGAAATTCGGCTATTAAAAAAGGCAACTTTAGTTTGCCAGCACAGCAGTTTTTCCCTTTTCGACCAACAACAGGGAGCAGTTATCTGCAGACTATAAGGGATATGAGCATCCTCAAAGCACACTGTTGGACCACAAGGGTACAGTCTAACTTGATTACGCATGAAAGCACTAAAAAAATCTAACCCAGTGAATGCATTACATCACGCAATTTCTCAATATGTGCCACTCAAGTCAAATAAACAATTTTTCTACCTTCTGTTTGAATTCAAGGGACCAAATTCTGCCTTTAAAAATGTCGACAAAAATAGCAATAATTGTTGATCAATATGAATTAATTTTGTCGAGATTAAGAATTTGGTTGCATCGCCCAGCCCTAGTTGGATTGACCAGATAGCAGATGGTTTGATGAATGATTTGTTGTCTTTTTTCTGTTTTCTTAATCTTAACTACTGTTTTTGTTCGCCAGAAGTATTTTTTGGCCAGTTTTACACGACTTTGGGAGCGCTATGAATTAAATCAATGTGGCAAAGTGCTATTGTGGCTGTAACATTATTATATATTATGATGTCCTACGTTGCAGCTTAATTTTTTGCCTCGTTCTTTGCGTCTTGCGGGGACTGGGGCTCTCGTCACTTCAAGCGCCTGGGTTACAGGAAATAGGGGTCTGAGTCACAGGCCTTTTGATCTGGGGGTACATAGATATTGCTTCTTTGTACATTCTACTGGATGAGCTACATGTCTGCTCTTTTGAAAGATTGTCACACTTTCCCTGTAAAATTTATATTACTTCCTGTTGAGAAAATCTGATTTGTCTGAGTATAACTGCACATTGTTAGCGGGAGATGGCAAAATAGCCCTCTGGAAGATAGGCTCTGTATCTTGTGTAATGAGTCATTCTACAGGAAAAGCCACTGTATTGTGCCTGGGCTTTGCATACTATTTGCAAATTAAGTATAGCTAATATTCACATTAGATGTATAAATTTGAGTCATAAAAGATGTTCTTTGAATAGTAATACCAATTTGAGCATTGGCATTGGGTCAATTTCATTTTTAACCAATCATACCCAATTTGAGCCACATGAAAATTGCTTGTCCCCAGGCTGATGTTTTGGGGGTTTTATGTCCGATTTTAAGTTTTAAAATATATTTTCCCCACATTTTGAATGCAATACTTTTTACACCAATATTGCATTTATGAAATGGATTGCATAATTTAGTAAAATTCCAACTCATTGTTAGAAGTAATTAAATGGAAATGGCTGTCCTGGGTGTCATGTCACTGGTGTTACCAGTTCACAATAACCCCCATTCTGAAAAAAATAAAAACATTTATAACATTATTTCCTACTGAGCAAACAACTTGTTAAGAGACTGTAATGGAATGAACATGAACAGTTGGGCTTGGTTCAGGGGAGATTTTTTTTTTGTTTTTTTTTTTTATGGCTGTGTTTTGTTTTATTAAACATGTCACATGAATAAATTAGTACTATTACTTCGGGATTTTCCTGGAAGGGTTTAAAAGTAGACTTAATGTGCAGGGATGTGTGTGTGTGTGAAACTGGAAAATAATTCTGCTTAATTTCTGTGTTTCACTGGTTTCATTTGATCCATTTTTGCACTTTTGGGGGAAATGAGTATTTATGTATTGTGTATGACACTGAAGTCCCTACTGTGGCTGAGCCATTTTGTCCATTTATATTCAGTCCTGTAAAGTGGAATGAGGAAGTATTTTAAATGCCCTTAGAAATTGATTGCAATTAAAAAAAAATATATTCTGAAATGCATTGAAATAAAATTTTTGAATGTTTTAAAATCAGTTGTTCTTGAGCTCACATTATTTGTAACACGTCAGGGGCCATATTCACGCGGAGGCTTAAGCTGATCCTAACTGGCCGATATGGGGGTATCTCATAAAGACATGGGCTTGTCACTCAACTTATGGACTTCTGTTTATTTTTCCCACTAAGAGTGAGACATAAAGGCTTTAAAAGCTAAAAGTAGCTCCTGAGTCCCAGATTCGCTGCATGTAGTGAAGAGGACTTCAAAAGGCACTTGGAACAATTCCAGAAAACTCCTAATGGCTGCCAATGAGAACCAGCTTTGTCATCAGGTGTATATTTATGAAAAATCTAATATAAAACTATTGATACAATATTACTTTTTGTGCAAGGGCATACGGATTTAATAGGACTCGCTTCAGGATGCATTCACTTCAAGAACCAATTGAAACCATGTAATTCTGTACTTTGTTTGGACCACTTTGCTATATTTGGGTCTGTCAGATGCACCTGCTGTATTCAAACCTGAGGAACTTCAGGCCTAATTTTAAATTGTAGCGGAAGTCCCAAGGTTGCCAAAGATCCCAAATATGTCCTGCTGAATTACAGGGGAATGTGTATAAAATGATGCACAAGTTTGAGATATTTTCTATTTAAAGCTATTCTTACCTTTCTGGAATTTTTACACTTTTGTAATCATAAAATGTTCATATTAAGCAAATGGCACACTAAAATGTAAAAAATCCACCAGGTGTTGAAACTCATCGATATTCAATTCTCATATTTCTGATAAAAGTCTGACGAATCATTTTCTTCGGTCCGAATAAAATGATTCGCCGAGCTTCCTGTCTGTCATCCGTTGCTGTGCCCCTTCCAGTTGGCTACCGCTGTCGCTACTTGCGAGTCGCGCGCCTCTCTGGCAGATTACATTCAAAGTCAATGCGAATACGCGTGAGATTCACATCTTTGCATTCACTTTGAATGTAGTCTGTTGTGCGAAAAGTTCGTTTCGCGTCCGGTGTGAAAGCGGATTCATTCGCGCTGCTCACTTTCTCACCACACGCGTCAGGGGAGGAGGGGAGCCTCAAAGGTCAGGCAGGGGGAAGAGGGTGGGACTTTGGAGGGAGGCGGAGTTGTTCGTGTTCAAATTTTTACTCAGTCCTGTGCCGCATGCCAGAAAGGTAAGAATAGCTTTAATGTAATGCTGTGGCCGTATAAAACATGGCATCCTGGGTTTGAAAATTTCTCTCAATTCAAGTGTGGTGTAGCTATAGTGAAGCACACCAACCAGCAGGTGCCGAATGTATTTGTTACATTATCCTACAATATGAAAAAAAAGATTTCTTTTAGGACTTAGGTTTCCCCTTAAGAAGATTCAAGGTGAGAGGTTGGAATATACAACAAATTTATTTTTATTCATTTTTTCTTTCTCCCTAGAATGGCGAAGGCATGACCCATCCTGCTCTGTCTCTGATTAGCTTACCCTAATATTTTTGCCTTATCCTGTCAATTCCTCATGCCGAAACCTAATGATGCAATAACCAAAGGCAGTGAATACTAGTCAGGCAGGTGCAGAGTAGGGCAGTTAGTGACATTCTCATCTTAAGAAAAAAAAAATAAAAAATTGGTGTACCGTGTCAAAGTATGGAGGCTTGTCTGTATATCTGAAATATTATGAAAACAAAAGTTTGGAACCACCTGGTAAAGTAAGGGAAAGTAGTGTTTGTGGCAGCCTGTTGTAGATTTTTATGTTCTAAAGTTTGTTTGAGGGAAGACATTGGGGGAGCCAGTGAAGGTAGTCACAGAGCATTAGAAAGAGGCCTCTTGCCCACCAATGTGCACTGGGGGCTCTACAAATCAAATCATTAGGAACGTAGCAAGTGGGGTATGCAGTTGTGCTCAAAAGCTTACATACCTTAAATTTGTGAAATGTCATTTATTTAAAAAATATGACACATCGCACAAAAAAATACTAAACTTGTCTTTTATTTAAGGATGGTGATCATGTGAAGTCATTAATATCACACAGGTGTTTGGCTCCTTTTTGAATCATAATGATACTGAAATTGCCCAAACGGTCCTGATCATAAGTTTACATACCCTTGAATGTTTGACCAAATGATGTAGAAGGTGACACACTCAGGTTTAAATGGCTATTAAGAGTTAATCTTTCACACCTGTGGCTTTTTTAATTGTAACTAGTGCCTGTGTGTAGTCATTGAGTTCGTTAGCTCCCAGGTGGACGCACTGATCTGACTAGACACTGAGCCATGGGGTGCGAAAAAGAACTGTCTGAGGACCTTCGTAACAAGATGGTTCAACTTTGTAAAGATCAGAAAGCATGTAAAAACTTATCTAAAGACTAGAAAATGCCAGTCAACACTGTTCATTCCATGATTAAGAGCTGGAAAGTTTGGGGATATGTTGATACCAAGCCAAGGTCAGGTAGGCCAAGAAAAATTTCAGACCAAAGTGCCTGGAGAATTGTTGGGGACACAGAAAAATCCACAAGCTACCTCAAAAGAAATACAGGATGCTGTGGAAAAAGATGGTGTGGTCGTTTCAAGGAGCTGATGCTTGAACAACAAAGGTCGAGTTGCTAGAAGTGAGTGTAATGTGAAAAAAATGCCACTAGATGGCAGTATTGACCTTTTTTGTTAAGCGAGTTTAGAGCTAGGTTTGGACATGTCCTGGGCATGTCTGAGAGGGGAAGTCCCAGAGAATTGAAAAAAGTCTGGAAGGTGGGAGGGGGCTGCAAAAGAGTATATAAAGAGAAAAATTGAGAGAGTAAAGTAATCGGAGAAATTGCAAGGAGAAGGATACATTTGACCAGACCTGTCACTCTTCTCAAGACCTGTGAAGTTTTTTTTTGTGGATTTTTGCCTGTGTTTGAGAATTTCCCTGTCCCAGGACCGCACCAAACAACCCCATCTCAAGGGACTGTAAATATTTATTTTTCTTGTATATATCAATCTTGGTCAGTAGTATAAATTGTAGGTTAGTTGTCAGTCTTAGTTTAATTAAATCTATTCAAGTTTGAAAATTTTGTCTGTCATCCCTTGCTGTCTTATAATGTCATAACAAATAGGGCCAATAACATAAGCCATTACTGCACCAATCGCACAAAAAAGCCAGCCTTAAATATGCTAGATGGCACCTTGACACACCTCACAAATTCTGGAATACTGTCATTTGGATTGACAAGACCAAAATAGAACTTTATGATCGCATTGTAAGTGCTATGTTTGGAGAGCAGTCAAGGCCCATGGTGAAAAATATATTCCCACTGTTGAGCATGGTGGTGGCTGTTAGTGATGCGCGGTTGGGCGGGGCGGGTCAATATTTTAATAACATTTAGCGGGTGCGGGCGGGTTGGGCCAAACAGTGGCGACATCTAATTCCCGCGAAATTGCGAATAAAAAGTATAATAGGCTATCGGCCGCTTGAGGGCTCTAGGCATACAGCCTAGATATTATGCTCTTGTCAAACGGTGTAACGTTACCTTAAGCAGGATAGAATGCCAATTGTACCTCTCCCTCTTCCTACTCTCGATGTACACGCACTCACTGGTGCGCGGCTTAATCCTCCACGGTTAGAGGTTGAATGATAGCTCATCTTATAAATCGTTCTGCAGTCAGCACCAAAATATTATATAGTAGTAGTAATTTTATTGACCTGTGGGCCCAAACAGCACATTGACAAAACATTTTTTCGCCACTTTACAGTGAGAGGCATATCACGATTCTTATTCAAAAATAAAATCAACTTGTTGAGGTGCTTCCGTTAATCAGCTACGTGTTCTCTAAAAGCAGAGCGTGTGCTGCCATCGGCAGTATAAGACACTTCTTAGATAGCCTATACATTTCTATAACACCATTCTATACACATATCACCCAAACGAATAGGTAACTTATCATTACTGGAGCATGTATGGTCATAAACTTAGTCTTGCTCTCAGTAATTACCATACCATGAGACAAAGAATAATCGTGTAAAACTCATGGTGGCCAAAGCAGTCCTCTGCGTCCTCTGCGCCGTAATCGCTTAAACCCTGGCACTGTTGACGCGATTTTGTTTTTGCATAGTATGGGAAAAAATACGCCGAGGCCTACATTATAAGCTGTGTTGAAAAAAAAAAAGTCGCAAGCCCCCCCCCCCCCCCAAAACAGTCTTGAGATAAATATGAGGGGGGGGGGGAATGTTCCTCTTTGACGGATATCGCAACACTGTATGGGAGAGTAGGCGATAGCGCCAGTGCGCCACTGTCATGTGAATTTTGTTCCAATAAAACAGCCTGTTTGCAATATTTTGCCTGATGTCATTTCGTTCGGTCGCAAAGATCAGAAATCACGGTTCACGGTTCAATTAATAGACAGCGCCTAAACTTTGTATTAAGAATTCCAGCCAAAAGCCAAATGTATGTTGTGCTCCACTCAAATCCATAGCGTAACAGAGGAACCGTTTTTTTCCCCATTGCAAATCATGTCACACAGACCCACTGTATTCTTTTTCTCTTGCCTCCTTTTTGTGTCGGGTCGGGTTGGGTTCGAGTTGAAAATCAGTGCAAGTTTTAGCGGGGCGGGCAGGGCGGGTTAGCTGTCACGTCAGGTCGGGTTGGTGCGGGTGTTAAAAAACCTCGACCCGCGCATCACCAGTGGCTGTCCAATGTTTTGGGGCGTGTTAGCTCCAAAGGCTAAGGGGATCTCATGAAAATTGATGGCAAGATTGAATGCAGCATGCTCTCAGAAAATACTGGCTGACAATCTGTATTCTTCAGTACGGAAGCTGCATATACAGCCATGCCATGAAGAAGTATTTGCCCCCTTCTTGATTTTTTTTTTTTTTTTTTTTTTTGTTTTTGCATATTTGTCACACTAAAATGTTTCAGATTATCAAACAAATTTAAATATTAGACAAAGACAACCCAAGTAAGTACAAAATACAGTTTTTATTAAATGATGATTTAATTTAAGGGCAAAAAGTTATCCAAACCTACCTTGCCCTATGTCAAAAAGTATTCCCCCAAAACCTAATAACTGGTTGTGCCACCCTCGGTGACAACTGCAATCAAACGTAATTTTAGACCACTCTTCTTTGCAGAATTGTTTTAATTCAGCCACATTGGAGGGTTTTTGAACATGAATTGTTCAAGTTTACACTGCCTCTCAAGTGGATTTTCGTCTGGACTTTGAGTACGCCACTCCAAAATCTTCATTTTGGTTTTTTTTTTTAGCCATTCAGAGGTGGACTTGCTAGTGTGTTTTGGATCATTGTCCTGCTGCATAACCCAAGTGCGCCTGAGCTTGAGGTCTCAAAATGATGGTTGGACAGTTTCCTTCAGGATTTTCCAGTGGAGAGCAGAATTCATAGTTTTATCTATTATAACAAGTTGTTCAGGTCCTGAAGCAGCAAAGCAGCCCCAAACCATCACACTACCACCGCCATGTTTGACTGTTGGTATGATGTTCTGTATGAAATGCTGTGTTAGTTTTACACTAGATGTAACGGGATGCACACCTTCCTAAAAGTTCATGTTTTGTCTCGTCAGTCCACAGAATATTTTCCCAAAAGTCTTGGGGATAATCCAGATGTTTTTGTCAAATGTGAGACGACCCTTTGAGTTCTTTTTGGTCAGCCATGGTTTTCGGCTTGGAACTCTCCCATGGATGCCATTTTTCCCCAGTCTGTCTTGTTGTTGAATCATGAACACTGACTTTTTATCTTTATAAATTTGGCATCTCCAATCCCACCCAAATCTGGAATGCCCAACTGGTGAACTATGTACGAGGCTTGCTCGTTTGCGACCCCTTGTTGCCAATTCAGGAGAGTGAAGACAGTTCACGGTTCTCAAAAGTACATGCCTGTCAGCCACTGTTTCTTATACAATCATTGGGTCTCATTCATGAAACGTTAATAAATTTGTGCGTAGATTTGTACATAAAAGCCTACGCTACTAAAAATCTACTCTGGATTCATGAACACCGCGGGAAACTCAGATCTGATAAAAAACTTGTGTGTCTGACCATGAATGCCAGTCCATCAAAGCCTTAGAAATTGCTTTGCAACCCTTTCCAGACTGATAGTTGTCAATGTATTTGTTTCTCATCTGCTCTACAATTTTTTTAGTTCACATCATGATGTGTTGCTGTTTGAGATCTTTTAGCCTACTTCATTTTGCCAAACAGGTTCTATGTTCTATTGAACTGATTTCTTGATTCAACAGGTCTGAAAGTAATCAGGCCTGGATGTGGCTAGTGCAATTGGACTCAAAAAATGCGGTTATTCGCAGTGGATTCATAATTTAAGAAGTCGGGGGGGGCAAATACTTTTTCACATAGGGCCAGGTAGGTTTGAATAGCTTTTTCCCCTTAATAAATGAAATCATCATTTAAAAACTGCATTTCGTATTTACTCAGGTTATCTTTGTCTTATATTAAAATTTGTTTGATGATCAGAACCATTTAAGTGTGAAAAATATGCAAAAAAGTAAGAAATCAGGAAGTGGGCAAATACTTTCTCATGGCACTGTAGGACGCATTTGGACTTTTCAGCATGACAATGATCCAAAGCACAAGACTAAGTTGACTCTCCTGTGGTTACAGAAGAGAAAGGTGAAGGTTCTGGAGTGGCCACCCGTCTCCTGACCTCAGTATCATCAATCTGCTTTGGGGAGGTCTCAAACGTGCAGTTCAGGCAAGGCAACCAAAGAATTTGCAGAAGCTGGAGTTATTTTGCGAGGAAGAATGAGCAGCTATGCCATTTGAGGGAATTGGGGGCCTCATTGACGACTATCACAAAATACTGCACGCCGTTATTGATGCTAACGGGGGCAATACACCATAATAAGAAATAAGGGTATGGGCACTTTTGAGCAGGGTTCATTTCATTTTTCTCCCTTATTGCTATGTTTCATTTGATGATTGTCATTCTACATTACCTGCAGTTGGATATGAATCCAGTAAGAAATGGAAGAAATGTGTTTTGCCCGGCCATTCATGCTTTCTTTAAAAAAATATTACCTATTTTAAAAATTCAGCCAGGGCATGCAAACTTTTGAGCACAACTTGTATGTCTCGGATCTTCAAATAGGGCGAGGGATGAGGCTTCCTGATCAGCTTTCAGTATACACAGCAGAGCTTCTGGCAACAGCTAACAGCTAAGCCAAAGGCAACAGTAATTTTCAGTGATTCTGCTGCAGATTTGGAGGCAATAAATAATGGAAAGCCCATGGCCAGGCCAGACATGATAACAGAAATAATTGTTATTGTACAGATTTCATAAAGTTGGACGTAGTGTGGGATTAATGGTGGCAGCCCATGTATGAAAACAGAGGAATGAAGTAGCAGGTGAAATGTAAAAAAAAAAACCCTCAAGGAAAATATTTAAGTATCACTTTATGGTACATTGGCAAGGTATTCTATAATCAACTCCTGAATCTCACAGATCTGGCAAAAACATGAGATAAGAAAGGACAAGTCTTACTGTACAATCCGACTGTCAGTATATAGGATTGCCATATGCTGAGGGTGGAAGAGCCCTCCGAGTTATCAAGATAAATTACTGAGAATGTGGTTGGGCCACTGTAGGCTCAGAAGTGGTCTGGCCCTGACGGATGGTGTCAGTGTGTCCTCACTTGAGACCGTAAGACTTGTTCTGCAGTGCACAATTTCTTCTGTGCAAAGGGAGTAACTATACAGAGACCCAGTAGAACAGGGATAAACTCTCTATCATCTCTCGTGGTGAAGAAACCTCAGGGAGAATCAAGAGGCTGCTTGAAATCCTCCATACTCACAATTTTAAATAGCGAAATAGATTTGTACCAAGGGGGGGCAGCAATCCGTTATCGATGCAAGGAATTACTCAATGCTCACCAAAGAAGAAGAAAAGCTTGAGGTAACTCCTCGGACATACTGACAGGCTGTTGTATGAGTTTGCTGCTCTTAAAACATTTTTATGCGTTGCTGAACCTTTGGGGAACTTTCCTGACCAATACGTTCTCAGTCCGTACCTGTAACAGTGTCAAATACTTACTATCTCACGACAATGGCTACTGCAGTCAAACAGAATCTTCATTCTCAACTTCGTTCTGTTGTTGACATGTTGGCAACCATGGCTGTGAGAGAGATCACGGACCTTGTCGATGACGGTTTTGCGATGCTACACCTGGAAATATCACGAAGTCAAAAGGAGAACGAAGCGCTCAAATTCAAAATACAAATGTTGGAGCTTCAGATGGCGAGAGGATGGGTGCAGGGGACTGGAAGAGTCGAACGGATCGCCGAGTGCCGTTGCTATGGAGTACAAAATGGTGAGTCGCTGCCGTAATTGGCGACTTCCTCCGCAGGAAAAACTGTGACTAAATTCTTATGCATAAGATTTTTGGATCGGGGTGAATTGTTCGTTTGAGTTGGCGATTCTTTGAAAGATATGTGAGATTACTGCTGTTTTCCCCCTCTGGTTTCAGGTGAGAAACTCCGTAAAACTGCAAATTGCGTTCATGCGGAATTTACGGACGTGGGAACCCAGTCAGGGCGAGATAACTCTCCGGAAGCAAGGACGAAGGCAGAGGTCCGTTACTGTGCTGCCAGCGATGTGGCTGTCCGGTCTAGAAACGCGGCCAGAAGCATGTTGCGTCAGATGTCACGCGATATTTCTTAAACTTATAATCTCATGTCCGAATTTGACGGATCTTCCCATTCTTCTCTGTTAGTGTGGTGAAGTGGAGGAGACAAGGACCGAGTCAGTTCTTATAAAGGAGGAGAGAGTGGAAGAGGAAAGAGACCTGCTGTTAGAGATGAACAGCAGCGAGGAGGGTAAGTTGAGAGAGGGGGACACTTAGTTATTTCAGAATTCCCATCAGTGCATTACTGTAAATATCCTCACAGTTGTTTCGACTCGCATTCTGTTTTATAATCATAGATGAGGTGGATGGAGCATTACAAATGTGCGATGGAGGAAAATAATTATTGCAGTAATAGCTACAGTAGTGGTTGCAGTAGTATTAATTGAAGTATATTTTAACATTCAAAATTCTATATGGTGAATAATCTTTCCTTCAGGGTCTGTGGATTGCAGGGTAGGCAGCAGAGAGAAGCGTCCCATTCAGGAAATGCAGCATAAAGCTGCAAATCACACAGAGGAGCTCACTGAGCAGCACAGGACCAGACGCGCTGTTTGGGAGGTCAGTGGACTGGACACTGCGCTTAAAACAGAACCAGAGACCACGAGAGCCGAGAGCCCTCAGCACACAGGATATGAGCTGAGCGCAGGAAGACCCCACAGCTCCTGTCCTGAGAGCTTAATGTGTGAGAGAACTAGTCGCCTGAGGACTTTGTGTACACAGGGGGCTGATGAAACAGAGGCTGGTGCTCCGTCCTGCTCTTATGCTACTGAGAGCAGCTGTGAGAACCTCTCCATTCACTCAGGGCTGCAGTCCCTTCCTCCCACAGGGAACACTGCTGCCTGTAGTCTGTCATTGGGTTCTGTTGCAGTGAAGCCAGAGGCTGTAATGATGGAGTCTTCAGCAGTTGAAGAGGAGGCTGAGGTGCTGTCCACATGGAACGAAGCAGCAACGTCCAGAAACATTGCCTCACAGCTCAGGTATTACAGGGAGGAGAGAAAGAGAAATGAAGGGCTCCCAGGAAGTGCTGACGCGTGTCCCCCTTATGCACAAATATCAGAGAGCGGGAGCCCCAAAGGGCCACACATCCAGGGGTCTGATATAAGTGCTCGTGTGCCCTTCGACCACATATCCCCTCCTAAGGGCGTCCGCGCACACAGGGGAATGAGGCTGTACAGTTGTGCATACTGTGGGAAGGCTTTACGTGGTCCAAAATCAGTTGAAATTCACCAGAGAGTCCACACAGGGGAGAAGCCGCATGGTTGCCCTATATGTCAGCAGAAATTTGCATGTCCTAGCAGTCTTAGAAGACATCTCAGAATTCACACTGGAGAAAAACCATATAAATGCACGCTCTGTGGCAAGTGTTTTTCTGATTCGGGTAATTTTAGAAAACATCAGAAGCGGCACATTTGAGAGGGAACACTCAGTTTTACATCTTAAGGGAAATTTTTATCCCAGGCCATTTCTTTACAACTCTAGGAGACTGTGCAACTGAACCAGTTCAATTTATTACTTGCTGAAATCTATAATTATGGCAAGTATATCAGTCGGTTGCGTTAGATGTCTGTTCGTCTCTCAGTTAGTTACACACCCTTTTGCCATTTATCCTGCACCAATCTTAACAAAATTTGGATACATGTTCGCATAGGTTACCCACCACAGACCTCTACTTTTTTTAAGTTTCAATGTCAAATGGCAAAGTCACACAAAAGGTCAGAAACACATTTTGATTCAAAACTTCATTCCTAATTGAGCTAGAGATTTGAAACTAATGTCTCTCTTTTTGTCAGTGCAATGCGGTTCTAGCGATTAGGGGTCGCAATGTCGTCACTGTGACGTAAGTACGTGAAAATGATGTCACAACAGGATGTCATTTTTTCGATTTTTGCCAATTTTAATTTCGGCAAGTGGTTCTAAGAACGACCTTCTATTTTTCTGTTGATACGCAGATACTGATCAGTTATAAAATTCCTGGAAATTAGAACTTTGGGCACCTTTGAATTTTGCTAGTGTCGCTGGCATTCTGATGAAAACGGTCATGACTCAAAATGTTAATTTTTAAAATATTTTTTGAAAGACTCAGAATTTTTGATGAAAAGCCCTAGAGGCATGTTTTGACGGATTTTTTGATAGGGTATTGAGGAGTGATTTTCACTTTGCCTGGTCTTAGGACTTTATTTGTAGCCATTTGATTAGCAGTTTGTTGGAGCGGGGAATGTGTGTCAACAGCAGGTCTATCTAATAAAATATTTGTGGTAATGAATTACAATATTGTCCCATTCCCAGTCAAAAAGAATCGCAGTCTACTTTTGCAAATTTGACTGGTTTATCATATTACTTCAATTAAATTACAACCTCATTTCTACCACCCCAATTCTGAAATAGTTGGGACAAAGTGTAAATTGTGAATAAAATCAAAACGCGATTATTTTCAAATCACATCAGCCAGTATTTTATTCACTATAGAATAGCGATAACATATCAAATGTTGAAACTGAGAAATGTTACAATTTTATTGACAAAATGATCTCATTTCAAATTTGATGCCACTGGTCTCAGAAAAGTTGGGACAGGAACCTGTTTACCATGGTGTAGCATCCCCTCTTCTTTTTAACACAGAGTAGAGGTATCTTGGCATTAAGGAGACAAGTTTCTTGAATTTAGCCATTGCAATTTCATCCCACTCGTTTAATACAGGCTTTCAGCTGCTGGAGAGTTTAGAGTCTCCTTTGCAGGACTTTTCGTTTAATTATGCGCCCAATGTTCTCAATTGGTGAAAGATCAGGACTGCAGGCAGGTCAGTTCGGCACATGGACTCTTCTACTACGAAGCCATGCTATTGCAATTGCTGCAGTATGTGGTTTTGCACTGTCCTGCTGAAATGCACAAGGCCTTCCCTGGAATAGGTGTCATCTGGAGGGGAGCATATGTTACTCTAAAACCTTTATATACCTTTCCGCATTCATGGTGCTTTTTAAAACATGCAAGGGTCCCACACCATATGCACTAATGCATCCCAATACCATCAGAGATGCTGGCCTTTGAACTGAACGCTGATAACAGCGGGGGTGGTCTTTCTCCTCTTTCGCCCGGAGGAAAAACGCCCATGATTTCCAACAAGAATGTCAAATTTGGACTCGTCTGACCACAGGACACTTTGCCACTTTGCTACAGTCCATTTTAAATGAGCCTTGGCCCACAGAACACTGCGGTCCTTCTGGATCATGCTCAACAATGGCTTCCTTTCTGCATGATAGAGCTTTAGGTAGCATCTGTGGATGGTGTGGCGGACTCTGCTTACAGACATTGGTATCTTGAAGTATTCCTGGGCCCACTTAGTAATATCAAAGACAGAATCATGCTGGTGAGTGATGCAGTGGCATCTGAGGGCCCAAAGAGCACGGCCATCCAGTAAAGGTCTTCGGCCCTGTCCCTTACACACAGGTATTTTTCCAGTTTCTGTGAATCTTTTGATGATAATATGCACCGTTGATGATGAGACCTTCAAAGCCTTTGCTGTTTGACGTTGAGGAACATTGTTTTTAAAGTATTCCACAATTTTTTTTTTACTTAAGCCTTCACAGGTTGGAGAGCCTCTGGCCATCTTTACTTCTGAGGGACTCTGAAACATTACTTTCATAGCCCATCATGTTACACACCTGATGTCAGTTAATTACTTGCTAAATGCGCTTTCAGCTTTTTCTGTTGTATATTCACTTTTTTCAGCCCTTTTTTTTGCCTGTGTCCCAACTTATTTGAGATCTGTTGCTGCCATAAAATTTGAAATAAGCTCATTTTGTGGATAGAAATTTAAAATGTCTCAGTTTCAACATTTGAAATGTTATCTGGGTCAGTGACAAATAAGCCTTTCAAAAATGTTTTTTTAAATAGATCTTTAAAAATGTACAAAATACATTTATTTAAAGTTAGAGGAGTGTGTTTAAACAAGTCTTAATGGTTGCACAACATTTACAGGGTTTTAGTACAGTTTTAGACTGTATTTGCAATTTCACCAGCCAAAAAATGTTAGGTGGCGCAACCAAAAGTTTCTTTAAAAAACATACTTCCCTTTTTTTTTCCTTAGTGATTTTTTTAGTAAGTATACCTGAGTGTCTACTCTGCCTAAAACATAAGTATTTTGTAATTGAGCTTGGTATTAAAGGTAACATAGATTCTTTATTGTAGGCGGTAGGTATTTTGGTTTTCCAAACAATTTAAGAACAAATTAACTATTAAACTTTGTTTATTTGAAAGGTTTTCAATGTATAATTATGCCCCCATATTAATATTATTAATTCATATTTTTAAATAACGTATTTAATACATTTCAAATAGTGTTAACTTGCTCGGACAGTTGCGCCACGTGACATTTTGAGGGTTTGAGATGGCAAAACATAAAATATATATCATTCTTATGATAAACTGGAAATGTATTCAAGTGAAACTGGTTTTATAGAATAAAATGATGCTTATTATGAATCATTTAAAATTATTTGAAACCAAAGTAGTGCACTCGGACAATATCATGTCTGTCCATCTGTGTTCTATTGTAAATAACATATTGGCTTGTGATCTTAGTCATTGCAATTTGATTTTATTCGCAATTTACACTTCGTCCCAACTATTTTGGAATTGAGGTTGTAAAAAAAAGTTGGCTCAATTGGGGAAAATGCAGGTTTAATTAAAAAAAGTGTGATTTGAAAAGCATGTTCGCCCTCATGTTGAAAATGATCTGGCATCTCATTGTTTGATGCATTAACTTGTGAATTTAATTGTTTATTGAAAATATACACTTATGTCAAATCTGATTGCTGCAGTCGACAGAGAAGGTTGCACAATGGCAATTTGCAATAATAATGTGGTATAAAAATGGTGATGTTAATCAGGTGGGCTCATGATGTGATTACATAAAGAGTCTCCAGCAAAGGCCTAGGTCCATAAGATGAAAGAGGAGACAAGGCTCAGAGCGATGTTCCTCGAAGACCAATTGGTTGGACTTATGGCATTTCAACCTCTACAACGCATAAAGATTGGAAATTATCCGGCGAAATCTCAGTGCTTAAAAGACATGTCCGAAAACCACCTCTGAATGCCCATGATCTTCGATCTCTCAGACGTCACTGTCTTTATAAACATTATGTAACTGCAGTGGATATCACTAAATAAGCTCAGAAGTGCTTCGGTAAACCATAGTCAACACCATTCGCTGCAGAATCCAAAGATGCTAGTTAAAGCTTTACCATGCTAAGTCAAAGTCATACATGCTGATGTCTCTGGGCTTGGCGTCATCTGAAGGGAACAGAAGCACATTTGAGGTGTATTGTGCGGTTTGACTTTTTTTTGGGGGGGAACAGTCGCGGTCATCACTGGATCAAAGACGACAGGGACAACCTGTGCTGTTATCAGTGTCCGGTCCAAAAGCCAGCATCTGTCTCTGTATTGCCATTGGTGACTCGCACATTTCCACGGACGCCATTAATGCAGAATGATATGTACTTACTTTGGAGCAACAAATGCTGCCATTTAGATTTTGTCTGTTCCTGGGACAACCCTGGATTTTTATGCAAGGCAACTGCAAACTGCAATTGGCACGGATTCTAAGGGCATGACTTTGTGAATGGGGAGTGCGGGTAATAGATTGGCTTGCCTGCAGTCCTGATCTGTCTCTTTGAGAGTGTGTGGTGCATTATGTAGCAAAATGTGTGGCAATGGAGGCCCATCGAGCAGCTCAAGTCCTGTGTGTTGGTGAAGTTTGGGTAAATTCTTCTCGCTAGAGTGGAGTAACTGGTGTCTTCAGTGCCTAAACTGTAAACACGTAGTAGATGTGATGAAAAGATATGGTAATATTCCAGAGTGGTAATTGGTTGACTGTGCCTAGCTTTTTGGACCCTTTTGCTGTCATCAAGTTGTGCATTTTTTTTAATAAGCAATTAAATTCACAGGTTAGAACATCAAATAATGTGTTGTTCTGTTTTCAATATCAAAGAGGGCAAATGGATTTTTAAAAAGTCTTTTTTGATTTTATTTGCATTTTATATGATTTGCCAACTTTATTAGAATTAACTTTGAATAAATATAAAACATTAGATTCCTTTATTGTCATTGTGAATAAATGCAAGGAAATTAAAATAAATAATAATAAAACTGTATATAAATAAAAGGACAATACTATAAAGAAACGTTATATTCCATTCATACTCCACACCCACCACATACACATACACAAACACTCACAGCAGTGCCTAACATGCAATGATCATAAAACATTTCCCATACGTAAAAGAATTACTGCACAGAGCAGACTCAGTATAATATTGCATAATTCCCAGTTATTGCACATGCTTAGGCCTTATATTTTAGTGCAGTGTTCAGTGTAGTGATGGCTCTTGGGTAGAAGCTGTGTAACAGTCTGGTGGTGTGTGTTTTACTTGTGCTGTAACGTCTCCCTGAGGGCAGAAGGTGAAACAGTTGATAGGCAGGGTGAGATGAATCTTTCAGGATGTTTTCAGACAATGGGAGATGAAAATTTGTTCTAGGGCAGGTAGGTGTGTGTGTCATTTTTTTCTGCAGCCTTTAACACCCTCTGCAGGGCCTTTTTATCCCCTACAGAGCTGCTACCATACCAGGATGCCGTAGGTCAGGACACTCTGGACCGAGGAGTGGTAGAAGGACAGCAGCTGATGTTGGGACAGATTGAATTTAGAGCTCTCAGAAAGCACAATCACTGCTGTGCCTTCTTTACCAAGTAGTGTGTGTTTTGTGTCCATGTGAGGTCCTCTGAGATGTGTGTGCCCAGAAACTTAAAGGTTGACACTGTTTCCATGCCTTTCCCGCATATCTCCAATGGCTGGTGATCATCCTTTTGCCTCCTGAAGTCAATTATCATCTCTTTGGTTTTCCTGGTGTTCAGAATCAGATTGTTGGCTGTACACCACTCTGCCAACCTCCTCCCTGTACGCCGTCTGGTCTCCTCCACTGATCAGGCCCACCACTGTTGTGTCATCTGCGAACTTAATGATGACGTTGGTGTTGTGGGAGGGCGTACAAGGAGTACAGGAACGGACTGAGGACACAGCCCTGCAGGGCTCCTGTACTCAGGGACAGGGAGGAGGAGTGGTGGGGGCCCATCCTGACTGACTGCGATTGGTTGGTTAAGAAGTCCTGTATCCATAGGCCGATGTTGTGATGGAGGCCTAGGTCGGACATCTTGTGAAACAGTCTGGAAGGATAGTATTAAAAGCAGAACTGTAATCCACAAACGGCAGCCTCGTATATGTTCCTGGTTTTTCCAGGTGGAGAGCAAAGGAGATCGCATCGTCTGTCCACCTGTTGCTTCGAAAAGCATATTGGTGAGGATCCTGGGTGAGTGGGAGAGCAGCCTTGATATATTTTAGCTACAGTCTCTCCAGGCACTTAATTATTAGAGTTAATGCCACAGGCCTGTAATCATGAAGGCCTGTTATTACAGTCTGTTTGGGAATTGGCACTATTGTAAATGTTTCTTAGGCTGTTGTAGACGGAGCAATGAGACAGAGAGGTGTTGAATATGTTGAAACAGTGAGTGTTTGTGTTGTTATTTGTGGAGTCCATTTTAAAAGCTTAAAGATTCAAGACTAGAAAACCGCCCAAAGGGCTAGACTCCAAAGTGTGCAGCAAGGATTCAATTGTTGAAAGAGGGGAGAAATCATTTGAGACTCAAGTGTGTATGAAATCCCCCATGTTGCTTTACAGACCATAATGACAGAAGGTTTTGCATATTGTGCATTTTGTGGCAACCTGCAATGGAGAGAAATTCACTTGATGAAAACAATGAACAGACAAAAATATTTTTACAATTACATTTTTTTTTTTTTGGATTTTAGTTGGTACCATAAATATGTGCCATATGACTGTGATCCCAACACCATCTTTGTACTGATTTTGATGGTATACAACAACAGTAAATCGTCACTTTAATGACTGCTCTGCTTATGCTCTGGGTGACTTGTTTTAGCTTCACTATTCTTACCAATATTCACTATTCTTACTTGCTTCAGTGGCAGACTGCCTTACGGCATCGGGGATATATCATAGTTTTTTCCCTTATTACTGTTACAACACGTTAGTTGGGCAGAGCGATGTTAGGGTATTAAAATGAATAGTATATCCCTATTCTCCTTAACGAATATAAATATTCATTACTCCTCAGTTACTTTCTTAAAAGCCTTAGCATTTGGCTGCAGTTTTGCTAAAGACAAATGCCTCTGATGTCCACAGGTTATTGTTCAAACCGTTGATAGTATATTAAGATGAATAATCCATCTCCACTTCTTGGCACTGAACAAAAATGGAGCCAAAATATCCTTCATGTGGATGCTGTCAGCTTGCACATTTGGAGCCAGAGTCTGCGTGGTAGTAATTGGGGGGGGTTGAACTGTGGTATCGAGGTCTTGCCCATACACCCACCTAATGCATAGGCACATCCTCTAAACCTTTTACTTTGCCAAAATAGCCTGTTTGCGGTATGCGCTGTGTGATGTACACTGACAACAGACTGGTTCCACTATGACTAAAGGCTTGTGAAAGGGTTCAGTAGTATGGATCCTCTCCAAATACAGTCAAATGACGCTAAAATATATTCGTTGCTTAGCCGATGTCCGGTATAATATATTGACTATGGATAAGTAGCTTGCTAGATACATTGTACAAACCTACTTTAAAAATTTGTACTAGATAGCCTTTATTAATAAGGTAAATTGAGTCTGTGGATGAATAGACTCCCCACTATCATGGGTTTTAACATTAGTTCTAACTAGCTAGCTACCTGGCGAAGGATGATCCTACAGAATCTCAATTTATTAACTTCCGTTGGGAGGCTAGCTATTGGTTTTTGGGTCACTTATGCTAGCAACGAAAATTTTAAAAAAATTTATGAAAAAATTAAGAAAGCCCTTTGCCCTGAACATAACAGCATGGCAGACAATAATGCATCGGTTTTATATTGCACTTTTCTGGGCACTCAGACACTTCACATTGGATACATTATTCATTCACGCTCTTATGGTGGTAAACTACGTTTTTGTATCCACAGCTGCCCTGGAGCAGACTGACGGAAGCGGGGCTTCCAGTATGCGCCTACGGCTCCTCTGACCACCACCAAACATTCGCACACAGCCATACAGGAGTGTTTCTATATTGCAACAATAGCAATCCTTATGATACAGGTTCATAGTAAAGAGCTTTTTACCACCGATTTCTGTTGCTGTTTATGGTGAACTATGGTAAAATGATGCTAAACTAATGTTAGCTAGCTAACTTGCTATTCCTTTCTACTGTGGCATCGCTACAATGACCTTATGTCACATGAGTAATGAGTAGGCAGTGCTTCGGAGGAGAGCCTCGAACTGTCATCGCTCTCCTGAGTTGGTAACATGGGGTCGCATACGGGCAAGCCTGGTACATAATTCTCGAATTGGACATTCCAGATTCAGGTGGGATTGGAGATGCCAAATTTATATAAAAAAGAAAAAATGAATTTTGCATAGTGAAAGGATGTAACCACAGTAAGCCAATGAATTTTGAGGATGTGGCCTCTATGGATATAATGAGCTGTAAATCCTGAATGCAATGACCAATCCTCACCAAAGTTGAGATCTGTCATCCACAGGACATGCCACTCAAACTCACCGAATTTGGTGTAAATCTGTGTATAGGTGGCGCTATGGCAAACAAATGGTCATATCTTGTAGACCATTTGTCCGATCAACGTGAAGTTTTGAATGCTTCATGAGCATAGTCAGGGTTGCTTTGTAAATCAAAAAGAACAAATAGATAAATGAAACAACATGGCCAACATCTTTCAATTAAATCATCGGCATCAGCATCGGTGTCCGCGTCGGAGTCCGTGTTAACTTTGATCTTCTTTTTGCCAAATGTTTAAGTGTTCGAGGTGAAATTTGGTGGGGAGGTATACGGTATATGGATTGTTGGATTGGTGTAAATGTGTCCATAGGTGGCACCATTGCAAATAAATAGTAATAACTCCTAAATCCTTTATCCGATCAACTTGAAATTTTGCATGCTTCATGTAAGTCAGGGTTGGTATGATTATCTTTTAGAACAGTTTGATAAATGAAACATGGTCAACATCAGTCAATCAATTTTCAGTTGCCCTCATCCTCATTTTAGCCATCCCCGGACATCATCAAACTTTATATTCTTATTAAAAGATCCATTTTTATTAAAATTACTTTTGATTGACGACCTTGGTGAAGGTTGCCCGTATACTCACTTTAACAGTCATCAATCATGAGACTTATACGATTGTTAAGGAGGTGTAAAACGGCGGTCTCAAGGCGCTATAGAGAGGTACAACAAATTTGATTCCAGTGGGCTAATATGTGGCTTTGTAGTCAGAGAAACATTGTAAAATTGCATATTTGTTTTCTACTATTTGACTCAATGGGTCTAATTTTGCATATTGCATCTCTGGATGAGGATCAATAGTCTTTCCAATGAACAAAGTAAATCTTTGAACATCTGGCTGCTATTTGTCAATCAGGAAATAGATGCCATTTCAAAGGCATGCTCTTTGGTTTCCATTCTGAGTATTGTGCCAGTAATTTGTAAGTATATGATTGGCAACTTGCATCCCCCAACATTATGGAGGGACATGCAGTCTCTTATGAAATTCCTAGTTAATCGCCATCAATTTTTCTGGCTGGTAAGAGGCTCAGTACTTTTTCTAGCATCATTACCCATAGATTACTGCGTGCAAGATTAATTCTAGCACCTGACCTAACTTTTTAAAAACAGTCTCACATACTATTCATTTTGGTGAACATTACGGTTAATGCTAGCAGCTAGCTGACGTGTCCAATCAGACAATTTTTGTTACCGTTTATTTCTTCACACATTAAGTCTAATTTTAGCACCTGGCATGTCCAGTCAGTCTCTGCTTCCTGTAATATCTATGAAATTATGTAAATATTCTATGTCATTTCTATAAAATTACAGAAAATGGCAAAAGAGCGAGCTGCCAAGTCTGGGCTTTGCTTTGAGGTAGCCCATGTTGGACTAGCGTGCAGGGAGTGCGCAGATTCTGAAATACAGCGGTGGTTTGCAGTCCTCCCAATGAAGTGCAAGGCCGGCCGTGTGGGAGTTGGTCTTAGCATGGGCGACAGCATCAAGCTGAGAAAGCAGGACTCGTGAGGCTCCACCGGTGGTGTAAGGGAGGCAAGGACAGGCAGGACTTGGTAACAGACAGATATGACTAATGAAGGTGGATCCTTCTGCGACACCAAATTGCTGAGCGATATCTGCAGATGACGATTCGTTCTCGTAGGTGGCTTCTAAAGAGTTTCTAAAGAAGGAAATTCTTTGAAGGAAAAATTACAAAACTGTATTCAACAACTTGGCCAATTTGCATTTTCTAGTTGAAATTTTTCATCAAAATACAATCGCTAAGATCCAGTGGCACCAATAGGCCTTTTCAGTCAGTACTACGCATCACTTCTTGAGCACAGAATTGTTTTGGAGCTTGTTGTTTTGATTTGTTTGTGCTTTGAAATTAAGATGTAGGCAGTTGCTGAGGGACCATGTTCAAAGACGGAGAACAACACCGAGAAGGGTCATCACACTCCGAGTCGCACTCCTGGGCAGCGATGAAGATGGCATATACATGCCCTCAAGTAAATTAACAATCTACACTGTGGACACATGTAAACATGATTTATTTTCTAGCTGTGCATCAGGGCTCTTCAAATCGCTCATGTATGATGAACCGTGTTGTTTTGTTTTGTTTGCAACAGGAAGATCAAGAGTTCAGACCATCGTTGTTCCACAATTGATGCCAGAGGTTCGCTTCAAAGAACTGATAAGGCAAACTTTTCCGACCCTGGGAAATACAGATTTCGACCTCTGCAAAGTTGACAGGTGTCGGCGAATTATACCTGTGCACCTTGATACAGTTACGCCTTTGATGATCAAGTCATCAGGTGAATTTAATCGATCTGCTATATACTTTCGGAGCACGGTACAGTAATATGGCTTCTAAAACTATTAAAAATGGTGTACATACAGTATTCCTTAAGAATTGAATGGATGTACAGGTATTTACAGTGATATGAAAACATATTTGCCCCCTTCCCAATTTCATCTATTTTTGCATATTTGTTGTACTTTAAATTTGTTTGATCTGAAATGTTAAATATTGGACAAGGATAACCTGAGTACAGGTAATGTGACGTTGACAAAAAGCAGCACATGATGGCAAAATCCAAAATTTAAGAGCAGATCAACAAAATCATTGACATCTACGACACTGGTGGTATTGTAATGGTCTGGGGCTACTTTTCTGCTTAAGGACCTGGGCTACTTGCCATACTTGATGGAACAATGAATTTTCCTCTGAACCAGAAAATCATGAAAATGAACGTCAGTTCATTCATCAGTTTTTGCCCTAAAGCTGAAGCGCAATATTGTTATGTAACAGGGCAATGACACAAGCAAGTTCACCTCTGAATAGCTCAAAAGAAACAAAATGGTGGTTTTGGATCGGGAAGTCAAAGTCCTGACTTGAGTCCAATTGTGATGCTGTGGCATGACCTTAATGAAATGATCATTTAGGTGTATTTTGTGTCTTCTAGCTTTGTCTTGGTCTTATTAAAATTAGTGGATCTTAAACATAGACAAATAAGTGATAGTACAAAACCCAAAACCAGTGAAGTTGGCACGTTGTGTAACTTGTAAATAAAAACAGAATACAATGATGTGCAAATCCTTTTCAACCTATATTCAATTGAATACACTGCAAAGACAAGTTACTTAATGTTTGAACAGGTAAACTTTGTAATTTTTTGCAAATATTAGCTCATTTGGAATTTGATGCCTGCAACATGTTTCAAAAAAGCTGGCACAAGTGGCAAAAAAGACTGAGAGAGTTGAGGAATGCTCATCAAACACTTATTTGGAGCATCCCACAGGTTAACGGGCTAATTGGGAACAGGTGGGTGCCATGATTGGGTATAAAAGCAGCTTCCCTGAAATGCTCAGTCATTCACAAACAAGGATGGGGCGAGGGTCACCACTTAGTGAACAAATGCGTGAGCTGATTGTCGAACAGTTTAAAAACAACATTCCTCAACGAGCTATTGCAAGAAATTTAAGGATTTCATCATCTACGGTCCGTAATATCGTCAAAAGGTTCAGAGAATCTGGAGAAATCACTGCACGTAAGCGACAAGGCCGAAAACCAACATTGAATGCCCGTGACCTTCGATCCCTCAGGCGGTACTGCATCAAAAACCGACATCAGTGTGTAAAGGACATCACCACATCGGCTCAGGAACACTTCAGAAAACCACTGTCAGTAACTACAGTTCGTCGCTACATCTGCAAGTGCAAGTTAAAACTCTACAATGCAAAGCGAAAGCCATTTATCAACAGCACCCAGAAACGCTGCCAGCTTCGCTGGGCCCAAACTCATCTAAGAGGGACTGATGCAAGAAAAGTGTTCTGTGGTCTGACGAGTCCACGTGTCAAATTGTTTTTGGAAACTGTGGACGTCGTGTCCTCCGGACCAAAGAGGAAAAGAACCATCCGGACTGTTATAGGCGCAAAGTTCAAAAGCCAGCATCTGTGATGGTATGGGGGTGTATTAGTGCCACCATTAGTGGCAAATTACACATATGTGAAGGCACCATTAATGCTGAAAGGTACATACAGGTTTTGGAGCAACATATGTTGCCATCCAAGCAACGTCATTTTTATAAACGCCCCTGCTTATTTCAGCAAGACAATGCCAAGCCACATTCTGCACGTGTTTCAACAGCATGGCTCCGTAGTAAAAGAGTGCGGGTACTTGACTGGCCTGCCTGTAGTCCAGACCTGTCTCCCATTGAAAATGTGTGGCGCATTATGAAGCGTAAAATATGACAACGGAGACCCCGAACTGTTGAACAACTTAAGCTGTACATCAAGCAACAATGGGAAAGAGTTCCACCTGAAAAGCTTCAAAAATGGGTCTCCTCAGTTCCCAAACGTTTACTGAGTGTCTTTAAAAGGAAAGGCGATGTAACACAGTGGTAAAAAGGCCCCTGTGCCAACTTTTTTGCAATGTGTTGCTGCCTTTAAATTCTAAGTTAATGATTATTTGCAAAAAAAAAAATGAAGTTTCTCAGTTTGAACATTAAACATCTTGTCTTTGCAGTGTATTCAATTGAATATAAGTTGAAAAGGATTTGCAAATCATTGTATTCTGTTTTTATCTACGATTTACATAACATGCCAACTTCACTGGTTTTGGGTTTTGTAGAAGGAATCGGGAAGGGGGGCAGATAATTTCTCACGGCAATGTACAGTCAACTTGATTATTGTTGTGTGTTTGAAACATTAAACATTAGGAAAACAAAACTGCTTCCTCGTCATTTTATTAACTTTAGCTGGGTTTATGTGCTTTGTTTAAATGTTATTTAAACACAAAAGCTGGTATAATATGAAAGCAGTAGCTACTGAGCAAAATGGTGGTCAAACTCTTGAATTTATCAATCTAGATGTGAAAGTTGCATTTTAGATGAATGAAGAACTAAGCTCATCACTGCCAGCAAAAGTTTTACACAAAATGTAAATCTACAGACAGGTTTATTTATTTTTATTTTTTTTAAAACAATGCATGTTGTATACAAATGATTTGGGTCATGTGAATGGAGAACTTTGCAAAACTTTCCAATTAAAATATGGGTTGAATGATAGTTGAAAATATTGAGAGTAAGAAGAAATCTACCATCTATTTTTTGGCTCTGGCTCTGATTTAATAGATTATAGATGGAAAAACTGTTTAAAACATTTTTTAATAAAAGAATTTGATGATTTGTTGAAAAAAATATGACTCATCGATCTGCATGACGCATTTTATGAATTAAAACATAGTAAAGCACTTAAGATCTTGGGTGATCTCTGAACAATGAATGAGAATGGTTCCCCCCCCCCCATTTTGTCAAGAAGCTATTGTAAAAGAATTTAAATTCCTATTCATATTCTAGAAATCGATCACTAAAAGAAATACGACAAAGATGGGTGCGGCTGTCAAAGAGGTTTCCTGTGGGGAACCATTAAGGCAGTAAGTTGGTATTGGATTGAGGTCACTGGGCCATGTGACCTTTAATCGATTGGAAAAATTCCATTCATGTTTACAAAGTCTGTTGTGGTCTGTAGGGAGGTATAACCGATGTTCAACAAAAATTTGGATCATGTTTTAATGTTCTTGAGTCTCTGAGTCACGTGACCTCATAGTAATTGAGAAAAAATTTTAATTTATATTCCTCAATATTAATCAACTATTTTAAAATTTTTTACAAAGGTAATTCTGAATGTCAAAATTAGTGTGCTCCATGTTCCATGAATACAAAGAATATCAGTATTAATTTTCTGTCACTTGGTTTTTTCACCTCCATGTATACTAATTTCATTAAATATGTTTCTAAATTCTACAAAGCAAATTCTTGCCTTAAAACACCTTACAGGTATGTCTCTTGTTGAATATTAGCATTTTTTTGTACGGAATCACTGGGTTAAGTGGCCTTTTAGCTATTGGAAAGTTATTTATTTCATTAATATAAATCAATTATCGTTAAAGACTTATTACAATGAAGGAAAGCAAATTGTGGCAAAGACTGAGGTGCGCCTCATTAGGAATGAATATTAGAACTTGACAGTCTTGGCCAGGGGTCGCCAATCTTTCCCAGAAAGGGCAGGTGTTGGTGCAGGCTGTCATTGTAACCAAGCAGCTACACACCTGATGCTACTAGTCAAGCTTATTAGCAAAGAGTCAAGGGGTTGATTAGTAGTATCATGTGTGCAATTGCTCAGTTGCAATGAAGGCCTGCACCCACACTGGCCCTTTCTGGGAAAGATGGGGGACCTCCGAAAGCCTGCTTCTCTCCTTTATTGCACATTGTTCAGCTCATATGGTCGCTATGGCTACCAAAATAGGTAGGTGTCATAAATGAAGTATAACTCCATACTGTGGTGGAAATTCTTATTTCATAGTGTGTACCTCCTGAACTGTAGGTGTCGCTGTTTATATAAGGATTTACTTACTGTAAACTTCCGGCCCTTTCTCTTTGTTCACTGTAACTCCTCCCCTCCTGTTGTGAATAAGATCTGGGGTCACCCCCGTTTCTAAGAGGTCTCCACCTAGGACTGTTGTCTGTAAAGTGTGGCTTCCCTTGCACGTATAAACTAATATCAACTGCCTTTGACTGAGTGTGTTATTACTTATTGCTTCCAATACTTAAAATTCACAACGCAGAAGGGGAAATCCCCCACAATACCAAATATGAAAGTAATCGGTAGAGAATTGCAGCCTGCACGGTGTCGACAAGGAAATCTCTTTTGCCACCAATTTGCGTATTATTTGGCCAATGCTGTCACCATCGCAACCAAAATTGATAGGCGTCATAAGTGAAGTGTACCACATGAGTATGAATGTAATGATTCATGATCATGGCAATGATTCATTGCCATGGCAATGATTCCACGAATGCCATGGCAGCCAAAATCGATAGGTGTCATAAGTGAAGTGTAACACACGTCCATACCGAATATGAAAGTTATCGGTAAAAAATTGCAGCCTGTACTGCGTCCACAAGGAAATCAACATTTTGCCACTAATTTGCATATTATTCAGCCAGTTCTGTCACCGTGACAACCAAAATCAATAGGTGTAACACATGTCCATACCAAATATGATAGTAATGATGAAAAATTGCAGCCTGTTCTGCATTCACAAGGAAATCTCTTTGTTTTGCCACTAATTTGCATATTATTTGGGCAATACTGTCGCCATGGCAACCAAAATGGATAGCTGTCATAAGTATAATACATGTCCATACCAAATATGGAAGTAATCAGTAAAAAATTACAGCCTGACGTCCACAAGAAAGTGTCTATGGACACAGATGCCGCGGCAGCGGAGAAAACGCACATCAATCAATAGTCGCCACCCAACTTCGTCTGGGGGCTACAATTATACAGATTATGTTTTGAGCTCATGGTACAAGTGGTCTGGCAGCTATTGAAAAAAAAAATTTCCAATGATCAGTTTTCATATTATTAATATTTGCTAAAATGCTGGAGATTCTGATAGTAAAATGAAGTGTTTTTTTTATACGGAATGAATTTTAGAATTAGATTTTGAGTTGCTGCAGAAGGTGGCTATTGGGGGTAAAAAGCATATTCTGACAAAAACAGCAGTGACTCACTCAGAATAAATATAATTATTGGGGTTTTGAGTCCCTGAGTAATCTGGCTTGGAAGATACTGGGGAAAAAAGTTTTTTTTTCCCCCATACATATTAATTTATGAATTTTCATTAAATATTTATTAGCATGTCAGAAAGCATAGTCCAGTAATTAAGAGGTTTACCTCATGTAGAATGAATTATTACTCGGGCCAGTAGGCCACGAGTCCAAGTTTTGGCTCTGTTATTTTTTATTTTTTTCCCTCTGGGTCGCGATTGTCCAGCTCATGCCAACGCGCGGTTTCACGATTGGCCCAGGCCTAGACCCGGCCGAAGTATGGGCTCTTGTTTCAGTTTCTGTGGGTAGCTATTGGAGGGGGGGGGGGGGGGTTTCCATTCATATTAACTATTTTTCAAAATGGCAAAAGGCATATCCTGACGATAAGAGGTGTGCCCCAAGAACAATGAATATTACAATAATATTTGGGCTTTTGTTTCGAGTCCAGTGGCCGGGTAGCTATTGGGAAAAAAAAATTTTTCTATCCAAATCTATTCATTTTCATTAATCTTAATTAGAATACCAGAGACCATATTCTAACAATAGAGGTGTATCACGAAGATTTAATATTGGAATTATTTTGCCACTGGGTCATGTGGCCTGGTAACCACTGGAAAAAAATATTTCACCATTTATGAGGAGACGTGTTATTCATTTAAATTAATCAGAAACATCAAATGGCTCAAATTTATAGTAACATTACATGTTCCCTATTGGACATGAATGGGACAATTATTACATATTGCATTTTTTTTTGTCAGTAGGTCATGTACTCTGGAAACAATTTGCAAAAATACATGTAACTGAATACTCTCGGAATTTGACGATCTCCAATGTGACGACCAGCGCTGTAACATTACTCATTAGCCTCCCTTGGAACCTCCTCACCAGTTAAGATTGTGAAATTTTGCTGGAAAGTCTACTGCGAAGCTTTGAAAAACATCCCTGAAACTAATTTCACCGTGGTTGGAAAACTGCAGAAAAAATGGCTTCATACATAAACCCTCTCATCTATCTAAGTTCCAACATTGTATTTTTAAGTCCACTGTGTTGGCAATTAAAATCCTTAATCACGACGATTCACTCCACCCCAATGTTTGCTTTCTTAACTGCAGTTTCTTTTCCAAGTCCTCACAGAGCTAGAATAGGCTTTATTATCAAAGGTACCTTGCATTACATCCCCCAACCATCCAAAATGACAACTATTTTTTGTGGCCCTGGAATGTTGGGACACAGCTGATTTCAAGCCCTGAGGAGACAAAAGTTCAGCACTACAGCTCTGACATCCTTACTAACAAACCCTCACAAAACTATTTTGCGAGTACCCAGATCCTAGACAACAAAAAAAATTCAATATCTATATCACACTAACAGCATTTGCAGAGGACCAAGAGAGCTGGGGTGTTTCTCAGTAAACTGGAAAACTTTTTACAAAATAAAAGGAGCATATGCTACCTCCATTTCTGTGTAGCTGAGGCCACACCCACCATCAGAGGGTTTACAGTCTCATATAATGGATCATGAATATAATTTCCTATGAATGCTGGAGAAGTACAGTGCCTGCCCTACGTTAACGGACACTTCTTGGCCTAGGGCTGTTTTTCTATTCAGACAAGTGGCATTCAATGACATTCCAGAGTATTCTATGCCTCCAGCAGTTTTGGGAAGGCCTATTTCTTGGCACAGCCATTTCCTCACACTCAGGGCAGCATACTCATACAGTTTGTTGCCATCACTGCGCAAACTCCGTAATGCTTTCAGGTTTGTTGATGAAATTTTCTTCCAGTTGGCAGTAATAAACTTAAGGGGGAAAAAAAAAAAAACTGGATAAATATCCCCACTCAATTGTACAGCATCTCTGAGGCCAGACATCAGCAGGAGGGAGGGGAGATTTATCTTGCTTTCAGGACAGACTTCTGAGCGGATCTGTCCCCTAACAGGTGGAGTCCTTTGCACTGTGAAGGCTCTGGTGCCTCTTCAAATGACTGAGCCGTGTAAAGTTCTTTGCACAAACGGCGCAGCGGAACGGCTTCTCCCCGGTGTGCACGCTCATGTGTGTCTTCAGGTTGCAGGCCTGTGAGAACCTCTTCCCGCATTGCGAGCAGCCGAACGGCCTCTCCCCCGTGTGCACGCGCTTATGGATCTCCAGCTCTGTCGCCCTGCAGAAAGCCTTGCCACAGCTCTGACAGATGAACCGCCTCGTTCTCTCGGAGAACTTGCGGTGAGGGGCGGAGAAAGTGGCGATACAAAGCTGAGACGAGCTCAGAGCTGGCCGGTTTCTCTCGCACGTGGTCCGAGTGAGAGAGGGAGCCCCGTCCGACTCCTGTCCCCTCGTTTGGTCCTCGTGGTGACCTTGTGCGGCATGAGCTACGGACCCTGATTCAGAACCGCTGTCGAGCGGCAATTGCTCCAGAGTCCCCTCGACTTTGCGTCCGGGAAAGGACACGCCAACACCTGCAGGTCCCTCCTGCCTCACAGGAAGAGACCTCACCTCAGCAAGAAAAGAGCGACACATTGGGGTCATCTCTGTAGAAGAATAAATGATCCTTCTTAGAAAAGCATACACTCAATGTGTAAATCCTTGACATCCATATGGCAGTACTTAATTATGGACGGAAATGGGAGGGACCGGAAAACCGTTTTATCGTAATAGTGTGAAATGAAATGTGTAAAAATGAAAGATATATACCATACACACCAATTTACACTCCAATAAATCCTCCCATCAAATGTAAAACATTAATTACTTCTATGTATGGGTCAACACATACAGTAGTGCAATGTCATCGTCGTGTGACATGGATGGCAATGGGAGTCAGACAACACTTAATTCTTAAAAAGATTCCACTACACCTGCTCCTAAAGGAGTTAGATTTATTTTCCCTTAATTTCTGTCCAGTCCGATGGTTAATCTCACATACACACAGACACACGCACCTAGCCCACAGTTCCCTGGGTCTCCTTCAGATTCAGTGCTCTTCAGAACTTCCTCTGGCTTCTCCTGTTTTACAGGAAGTGATGCAAGAGATTGCCACTCCTGACCTGAGGCCTGCAGCAGAGAACAAGGGAATAAGCTGGTTAATGCATCCCTACTCAGCCTTTAAACACACTGCATCATACTACATTTACACCTCAATCACCAGCAGAACAGAACAGAGGAATAAGCTGGTTAATGCATCCCTACTCATCAGCCTTTAAACACACTGCATGGTACTACATTAGCACTTCAATCACTGGCAGATTAGAACAGAGGAATAAGCTGGTTAATGCATTGCAACAAATCAGCCTTTAAACACACTGCATCGTACTACATTTACACTTTGATCCCCTGCAGCACAGAACAGAGGAATAAGCTGGTTAATGCATCCCTACTCATCAGCCTTTAAACACACTGCATCATACTACATTTACACTTCAATCACCAGCAGGACAGAACAGAGGAATAAGCTGGTTATTGAATCCCTACTCAATAGCCTTTAAACACACTGCATCGTGCTACATTTACACTTCGATCACCAGCAGGACAGAACAGAGGAATAAGCTGGTTAATGCATCCCCTTGGGGTGGTTTTACAGAGCAGGATTAGTTACTTGGACTACAACGCTGGCTAAATTCTGTCACAGCCCTTTTATGTTGCTGATTTGTGAGGGTGTGGGGTCCGAATTGGTGAGTTAATACAGCCCGTGGCAGTTATCTTTCCTCAGAATCCTCCATCAGTGTCATGAACAGTCCATAGCTATTCGGACAGGAACACTGCTCTGAGGGGCTGAAATTCTTATATTCCTTGTAATATGGAGAGAAATACTCAGATACTAAAGCTTACTGTCCACTCAAGCTTCAAATTCATATGTACTCAAAACCAGTCAGCGGGGCACTACTGAGCTAAAAAGCAAAATACACTGCCGTTCAAAAATACTTGGACCCCATCAGTTTCTAAGTCAGAGATGGGCAAAGGACATTAAAGCGCTTTTGTTTCATAAACCAAAAAAAAGCCTTTATAAATCTTAGATAAATTAGTCACCATCTTTTGCCGTAATAACAGCAAAGCAGAATCAAGACATTTCCTCTAAAAGGACAGGCACACGGTTCCAAAGGTTTGCACCATCCGCTATGCAAGTTCCCAAAGATACCCAGCACGGTATTAACTTCTTGATTCTTTTGTCCCATTTTCACCTATCTAGATCAATTTTCCATCTTTTGTTTGAAAATAGGAGTAATTAGTTTACCGGCTCATTTTGCCAAAAAGAAGATTTTTAATGGCAGAACTTCAAATCACTATTGTAAATGTACAGACTATTTTGACTTCTCAAAATTCACATCTGGTCTGGTGCCAATTCAGGCTATTTACATGACTAAAACATATTTTACTGAAACGTACAAATTGTTCAAACACGTTTGTAGTGTAGCTGCCATACTGAGATTGAAGCGACTTATTTATGCAGTGCATCAGTTGTCAAAGAAAAAGATATGGAGTTTGGCGGGAAAATTAGTTTTGATGATATACAGTAGAATATTCTCGTTTTCCTCATACTTGTAAATAAAATTTCCTTAAGGCTCTGCAATGAGTATGGATGGCAAATGAACAATGAGATGGTAAAATACACAGGGTTAAAGCCCTTTCTGTGCAGTTCACAACATTATGACAGTCTAATCAAGTGCATGCCTTTGAAGATTCCCATGTACAATTAAATCATAGCAGTAAATCACTCCACTGAATTTAAAGAGAAAACAGTAAATCTAGCTTTAGAGAGAAATGGTACATTTTCGGCCCTTGAGTAAGACTTAACGTAGACACTGACTGTAGATCTACTCAGGGCGATTACAGTGCTACAGCGCAGAGCAGTAAAAAATAAAACAACTAAATTCACTGGAACAGAGCCTTAACAGATACCAAACCATGAGGCCTATCCACACACTAAAAAAAAGCCTCAACAGATACCAGACCATAGTTCCCTCCCTCCCATGCTTCCTTTAACTCCCTCCTCCAAACACTCTTGTCGGTGACTGGCCGGAACGTTTGTTAGATTATGAGGCACAGCCTGTGCCCCTTGTGTTTGTTTGCAGTTTGTGACACCTGTGCAGTCTCTTTTTTTTTTTTTTTGCAGTGAATTCAGGGGCAGGCAGCAAGCGGATCGTGGGGAGATGTAGGCAAATTGAGACAAAAATACAATTGCGTGGAAACCAAGCAAACTTGCATAGTGCGCCTATAAGAGATACCTGACCATGAGGCTCATCCACACACTGGAACAAAGCTTTAGCAGGTACCTATGGGGCCTATAACACACACTGGAACAGAGCCTTAAATATCACATCATGGGGCCCACCCACACACTGAAAGAGCCTGTGACATATCCCAGGGCGGCCTAGTGGTTGGTTGTTTGTCTGGTAACTGATGAGACGCTGGTCTAAGCCGCCAATGGGGCTTGGTTCTGCCTCGATTGGAAAGAACTGCACATGTGAGCAAGGCCCTTAACCAAAAAAAAAAAAAAAACCCTCCTCACTCGCACCTGTTCCATCTGGAACTTCTCCCAGAGCTGCCTTGAAAAAGAAACATGTTCACTATGGAATGTCTTTGTTTAAATAGAGGTTTAAAAAAAAAAACACATTAAGGCCTATCCACACACTGCAACATCCTTTCTGAACATAATTCTTCAAAGTTATACTACACGGATTATTGAGATTGCAACTCATGGCATATGTTCAACGACATGATGGAAATGACTGTTTAAATCAGTTTTTATTTCATGTAGTGTCAAAAAACATGCTGTAAATAACAATTAGTCACAATAATACACATTATCATGCAGGTGACACTTGTATATTTTACATCATAAAGTACACAAATTTCACATAAATATTTATTTTCTACCGATGTCACCAACACATCTTGCGCTCATCCAAGAAACACATTTCTGTGTGTGTGTTGGTTTGATAACGGAAGAGCAGATTTGGAAGCAGGCGATTTTAAAGTGAAAGACAACTTTCATCTGAAGTGAACAGCAAACAAAAGAACTGCCCCTTCAAGGGACAGTTCACCCAAAAATCAAAATTCACTTATCTACTCGCCCCCAAGGCTAATCGAAGGGTCCCTGAATTTCTTTCGTCCTTAAAACACATTTAGAGATACAAAGAACAACAGTATTGAAGACAAATCCAAATCAACTGAAGTCAGTGCTTTCAAGCACCAAAAAAAAAAAAAAAGCCTCCATACTGCTTGTGCGTTGTGAACAAGCATCCTCAGTTGCAAGTATGCAACACAAATTTTGAAGTGGTAGGGGGATATTTTTTGTCAGTATTTACATTCAATGAAGGTTTTTTTGTGTTTTTGAATCATTGTAGTGATTCCAAACCCATAGCAAAGTATCACCAGAAAAACCTACTGTTGCAAATATGCAACATTGCCAAATTTTGTCAGACCAAACAATTAGTGCTTGGGTTCTACAGGGTTAAGCCCCAAATTCAAATCTGACAGGTAAAGACGTCTTCACCATGTTTTTACCCTAAATGTCCAATAGCCCACTTAGCAAGGAGCCCTGTTCATCTTCAAGGAAGTTGTTCACCTAGCTACGGTGGTCAACGAGGGTAAATGCGGTGTTTTGTCAGTGAATACAAACATTAAAATACAGCCAAATTCATACAGCCTTGGGGTTAGTAGAGAAGTGAATTTTTATTTTCGGGTGAACTATCCCTTTAAATGTAGCAATTTTTTTTTTTTTTTAAAGTAATTTTAAGACAAAGCAGAACTGAACAATAAATACTTAAAAATCCAAATCAAAACATTCACTGAATCTTCACATTAACAGCTAGCTTTGACATCAAATGTCTAATAGATCTTCAGTGGCGAGAAGTGTTTAAAAAAAAAAAAGATCTCCCTAAAGTCCTGAAGTGCCTGCTTTCCACTGAGCTTTGACACCCAAAGCCAAACACACGAGCAATTGAACAATCTGAATAATTATATCCTCCAATACAACAAATGCTCTGCTATATAACCAAACAAACATGACTACGGTGTTTTTAAAACGCAACGAAAATAAATCTTTGTTGATACTGCGGACATAAGTCAGTGTGGCACAGCTGACAGTTCAAAGTGTACAGACTAAAGTCGAAATTGGGAGTTTAAATGTAAATCCACCGTATGGTGCACCGGCAAAAAACAAACAGGCAGCAGGCAACCATTTGCCCTTTTGTATGGCACTTCAGTAGGAGTACATAGACATACGCAAGACTGGATGAAGTATGTATGGTTTTCTCATAGGAAAAGGTAGGTCCAATAGTATTTGGACAATGAGACTAGTTTTATTATTTTACCTCTGCACTCAACCATAATTGACTTGAAATAATTCATTCAAGATGTGATTGAAGTATAGAATTTCAGGCGGTTTCAAAAAACTGGTCACGGAGTTTCCAGAACTGGTCAAGCTTTTTTAAATGTTCGCTGGCAAAGTCTGATAAGGCCTTTCTGTTCTTCAGTTATCCCTCTGGAGATACATTCATGAAGCAATCTCTTCACTGTAGACCGACCATGAATTGCCAACCTACTTGAGTGTTGTTGACCTGGCTAGATGCTGAGGGAGTTTCTCTTCACCTTGGAAAGAATTCTTCCATCATCCACTTTAGTTGTCATCAAGGCCTTCTAGGCCTAGGTGCTGCTGAGCTCACCACTGCATTCCCTGTTCTCAAGAATTTGCCAAATTGTTCATCTGACCTCTCCTTAAGTTTATGTTATCCGACCAAGAGGTTTGTTTTGTTTTTTTTAGCCTAATGATTGCCTCCTTGACTTGCATTAACAACTCTCTAGATTGCATATTGAGTTCCCATGAACAGCTACCAAATGCGATTTCAATGTTTGAAATAAGCTCCATACCTTTTATCTGCTTAATTTGCCATGAAATAATGAAGGAATCAATCACAGTTCGCAGTGACAGTGAGTGTCAGTCAATTGCCTGATTATTGAAAATGGAGCACGATAAATAAAGATGGCAGCAATTTCTAGCAGTTAATGCAATATTGTTGTGAAACTCCTTGTATTCAAGCTCAAAGTCACAATTTCAATCATATCTTGATTGATTATTTTCAAACTGATTATGGCAGTGCTGTATGGGTGCAAAAACTGAAAATTGTGTCACTGTGCAAGTACCTCTGGACCTGACAATACACAAGTAAACCATGGCCAATACATAGTAATTGAACAATAATGCCGGCAAGGCAAGAAACATAAGCCAAAACACATACTAGTTCTCTAAACATGCAAAGTGTGCACTGATCAAATCTGCAGCAAACTTCCTAGATTCAAGAACTATAAAAGGAGCGACATCCTCATTATAGTAACAGCAATATCTGCGCTGATGTAAATATCCACTCAAAATAAGACAGACAACTCACACTTCACTTGCATACTTTGTAAATAAAAAACTAACAATGAAAGAAAGCAACCAATAAACTTGTCACCTGTTGCCAGACAACCAACCCAGAAAGGGAGGGGAGAGCACTAGGTTCCTGCATTTACTGATGTAAGCAGACAAATGGGCCCAAAACAAATGTAAATTTAGTGGAAAATGAGTAAAGCCAACAAAAACTTTGGGCAAGCCATAGTTGTTTGACATCACTGTCAAAGCTTTCCTCAGTGTCTCATCTTCTAAACTTTTATAAGAGATGGAAAGATGGCAACCTTCAATGATTTCATTGTTCGGTCACATTCTTGCAATTTTAAGCATTGCACAACTGTGCAAAAAAAAATTACAAAATATCCAAGTTATTATATCTGGACTCCATATTGATACTTCTTTTATTTAACAGTCGTTCTGAGCAGAAGTTGTCTTCCACTTTAAAAAAATTTAATTAAAAGACATAAAAACAGAATTACGCACGAAAAATCCAACAGTTGTACAAGAGTTCCCTTCCCTCGTGATGTCACCCAAGTGTAAACACAGCTGTGTGGTCTCTCTGTTCATGCATTCGAAGATTCTGAATGGAGGCAAACATTCTCCCGCATGACGTGCATCTGAATGGTTTCTCCCCCGTGTGAACCCTCAAATGCTTCTTCAAATTCCCGGCCTCGGCAAAACAGCGGCCGCAAACTGAGCACCTGTATGGTTTCTCGCCAGTGTGGACTCTCTGGTGTATTTCAACTTTCTTTGGCCGATTAAAGGCCTTCCCACAGTAGTTGCAGATAAAGAGCTTCTCCCTCCTGCCAGTTCTGTGTGTGCGGACGCCCTTAGGAGGGGGTATGTGGTCGAAGGGCACACGAGCGCTTATATCAGACCCCTGGATGAGTGGCCCTTCGGGGCTCCGTCTCTCTGATATTTGTGCATAAGGGGGACACACATCAGCACTTCCTGGGAGCCCTTCATTCCCCTCTCTCTCTTCACTGTAATACCTGAGCTGTGAGGCAATGTTTCTGGACGTTGCTGCTTCGTTCCATGTGGAGAGCACCTCAGCCTCCTCTTCAACTGCTGCAGAGTCCATCATTACAGCCTCTGGCTTCACTGCAACAGAACCCAATGACAGACTACAGGCAGCAGTGTTCCCTGTGGGAGGAAGGGACTGCAGCCCTGAGTGAATGGAGAGGCTCTCACAGCTGCTCTCAGTAGCATAAGAGCAGGACGGAGCACCAGCCTCTGTTTCATCAGCCCCCTGTGTACACAAAGTCCTCAGGCGACTAGTTCTCTCACACATTAAGCTCTCAGGACAGGAGCTGTGGGGTCTTCCTGCACTCTGCTCATATCCTGTGTGCTGTGGGCTGTTGGCTCCCTCTCTCTCTGACTCTGTTTTGAGCGCAGAGTCCAATCCACTGACCTCCCAAACAGCGCGTCTGGTCTTGTACACCATGGGCGGCGCCAGCGATTCATCTGAGGTAGCTTGTCCCAAACAGTGTGCATCCGAGCCCACCAATCCTGGAGAAGGGGTGTAGCAAACAGTCACTCTGTGCTTGAGTAATACTGCAGAAATTACAGAGCCTAGCAACAATTCCTACGTCTGCCCCCAAGGGCATTTATCAGCTGCACTCCTGCCACCGAGGGGATCAATTCCAAAGATTTCCGCGCACAGGGGCATAGTAGCAATTCTGACCCCAGGAGCAGTAAATCCCAATACTTCAGCACCAAGGGGCATTCATTCTAAACACATATGCCCCCAGGGCTAGCTGGATTTCTGCCCCAAGAGTGATTGATTAGCTGCAGGTCTGCCCCCAGAGGCACTGACTGGTAGCATTTTTGTCATCAGTAGCATTAATTTCCTGCATTTCTGACCCCGATGGGATTGGACCCTACATTTCTGGTCCCAAGAACATCAATTTCCTACACTTCTATCCCCCAGGGGTGTTAATTAGCAGCACTTCTGTCCCAAGTGTCATTCTTTGCAACATCTTTTCTAAAGAGGGCATTAATTACTATCAATTTCTGCCCCCTGGGCTATTAATTAGCATGCATGTCACAAACCCAAGTTAACTTTCCCCATCTCTCATAACTCCCAGTTTCTGCCATCCTAAACTTACTCTTTTCCCTGTTGTTCATCTCTCCCGAAGCCCCTCGGTCTTCTTCCGCACTCTCCTCCTTTATAAGAACCAAGTCAGTGCTTCCCTCCCCCACGTCTGCACACTGAAACAGAGGAATGGGGATATAGGTGCATATTTCATTTCATCTACTACCAAACACATACAATGCCAGTGCGATTTATGACGAACACCAAAGGACAATTAACACATTCACCAGACTCATCGATCTGACCCCCGTCAGACACACCCCAGAGAAATTCAGTCAAATCATGTCATTTGAGATTCAATTTGTGGATTTTCAAGGGAAACAAACATCTCAGAAAGGAAGCTCCCAATTTGTGAATAGATAATATTCCTAACACCACGACATGGTCTCTAGCAGCCTGAAATTATGAAAAAAGGCTGGACCGATAATTTGAATATTTTCAAGCAGAAATCGAGACTCATCAGACCAGGAAACCTCCTTCCGATCTTCTACTGTCCATTTTCAGTGAGCCTCAAATTCCTGTTCCTCACAGGGAAGAGCAGAACCCGGCGTGGCCTTCTGTTGAAGCACATCCACTTGAAGGCTCACCACCTAATGCATTTAGAGATGGTTTTCTGCACAGCACAGTTGTGACGTGTAGCCCGCGTCACTGTCTTTTTTCTGTCAGCAGGGGGCAGCGAGACCTCCCTCATTAACAGGGCTTCATTAGGGCCTGAAAGTCACTGGCAGAAGAGGGTTACCTAGGAGAGCTGTGGGAACGTGTTCAAATCCCAGCAACTCCCTATGGCCAGAGATCCACAGGGGCGAAGGAAACATTGGCTCAGCCTCACCGGGGATATCACAGGTCAGGTCAGTGAAAATTCATTAGTCTCACCACTGTCCTGGCCGGCGAGGTTCATGAAGCTGTGCGAGGAAATTACACTGTGTCTGAGCCATCCTCTGATGATATAAGCGGTGCGTGATTGCCAGTGCTACTGTATTGTATAAAAGAAGCAAGGGCCAGTCGTCAGGTCAGGCAGAAAAATCCAATGCTGCAATGCTTCTGAATTGATAGGAGGTCACCTCACTGTGGTGGACTGGACAGCTTTGCTGTGTTCAGGGTGGGGGGGAAAGAGGGGAACACTCCTACCCAATAAAAAAAAAAAAACCAAGGCTTTTTTCTGCCACAGACCAGCAACACACTGGATGTTTTTTCATGTGTGACTGTTGCATGCGAGAACCCAAGCAGACCCGAGAGGTGCACTTCGAATTAAGATTAGTGAGTCTGCGAGATATGATTAGCCTAAAGCCGGTTTTCCAATGTCACAAAGATGGCCCTTTTATCCATGGTAACTTATGGTATATCTGATTTTAAGATTAGGGTTTGTCAAGCCAGCTCACTCAAAGATAGCCTGGCTAATGTTGAGCCGGCAGGATCTTTTAAGGTCTTGAATCTTCCTGAAGGGGTTTATTTTGCATTATAAAACAGATGCTTCCCATCCTGAAATGTGATTGGCTGAGCCACGTTCCATGCTGGTATAAAATCAGTGTAACCCACTCTATTCGGAGGCAGACTGCAGCACAGAATATCCCTGCATGCGTAGCCAAGCAACCAACTACTCTACTCAAGCAATAAGCCCCTTGAAGAAACTATAGCTACATTGCTGACTAGCTGGCTATTTCAGTGTTTGCGAAGTTAAGCCTTTCAGCCCAATAACCAGTTGGCCATCTACCTAGCTAGCTCTAGCATAATAGAAACACTGAAATAGTGAGCAAGTTAGCAACCTAGCTATCAAGCTAAAGTGATATCGAATTCTATACCTAGGTTGCTAACTAGCTCACTATTTCAGTGTTAACGAAGTTTAGCCTTATAGCCCGTTGACCAGTTGGCCATCTACCTAGCTAGCAATTGCATTATAGAGTTCGATATCACTTTAGCTTGCTAGCTATGTTGCCAACTAGCTCGCTATTTCAATATTAGCGATAAATTGCTGATTTTCTTTCTTGTGTGTGTTTATTTTATGGGCTATAACCACATTCATTGTAGGGAACGCTAGCTAGTTGACAAGCTGGCTAGCAAACAAATGCACAATTCAACATATTTTCCTGGACACTGGCAAGTGTGGAGGACAAAAGTCAATCTTGTTCCCTACTCTCGCTGCTGGTTGTAATGATATGGCCGAGCGAGTTGAGAACAGGCTGAGAACAAGGAAATGGTGCTAGATGAAAAAGCAATCTTAGAGTCTCTGTTGGTTGCCAACCATTCTGTCCACCTTATCTTGCTTGGTGAAAGAATGAATAGTTCTCAATTTTATTGTTGGATTATTACCAAGAAATTATTATTATTTTTTTTTGCGTGTTTATTTAATGGGCTATATGTAAGGTAACCTTTTTCTAAAGGCAATAAGCCCTGAGAAGCAGTGGGTTACAGTGATTCTACAACGGTGGAGGGGCACTAAGGCAGCCCACTGCGCGTCGCCGTTGTAGAATCACTGGAACCCACTGCTTCTCGGGGCTTATTCCTTTAATAATGACTGGCTTGGTGTACTTTATCCCACTTATTACACCACTACTTCCTACAGATATAATTTAACACAAAATATTGATGTAAACATGATTTATAACCGATGTAATTACTTTTCTACCATTAAAAGTCAGTTATTCAACAGATGGAATGTTGTCACCTTGCCAGCAATGGTCCGTCATTCATAGCTGCAGTCTGCTCTTCAGAAAAAGCAGACTTAAACATGCTGTCATCGACTAATCAAAATTGAATATTAAACAAATCCATGTAATCAGCGTCATAGGACACATCTCAGCAGTTCATGAGGTACTCAAACCAGCCCATATGGCACCAACAAACAAACAAATGGTCAGTCACATTTCATCTGTACTCTGGTGTTTGGTTTGAACAACAGCTGAACCTTCAGATCATGCCACCATGCTTTTGTGCCACGCAAAATATCTGATCAGATATTTACATCACCGCTGATATGAGCCTAATAAAGCGCCATTGAGAGAACAACATGGGAAGGCAGATATTCACCAGCTAACACAACCCAATGAGATCAGGTGTAACCATAACTTGGGAAGGTGGTGGGAAGGGAGAGCAATGGCCCGGTCCAGCTGAAATGCTGCTATACAGCGCGATGAAATATAGCGCCACCTATTGGAGGTCAGGAGTGATATAAATCCTGGTGCAGCTAAGCACTTCACACAGGCAGGAGCTAGTTCTGTCTGACACTGACTGCAAGATCACGTATCATCAAATGTCACTTACTCAGACCTTTGTTCAATTTTATCAGATTATTTATGGTATGACCACTAGGGAGGAGCAGCAATGAAGGTAGAGTGGACATACAGTGAGCACATTATGAGTACAACACCACATGCAGTATCTGCAACGCTCCAGACAATCATGGTTATGCAGAGACTCAGTTTCAATAAGCGTTTTTTCCTCCCCATATTTTATCAGTATAATTCTGACTGAATGCGGAAACCGTACGCAACACTAGTGTTGCGTGGTCATCTGTCTTTTGGAGATGGTTGCCATGTGACAAGTTCTTATTTCTTAGAAGCAGGAATGTTGGTGACAAAGTTCAGCAATTGTCCTTTTATTTCCAACAAATGATAAAGTCAGAGATCTGAATCTTTATTTAAAAAAATGCAGCAAAGCAGATTCTTACAAACTTGCGCACAATTATTTTGATAAAATGTATGAAACAGTCCAAAAAATGCTATTTAATCTTGAACAACACAAGGAGGTGGTAACAGTGTTTCTTGTGTTTGAGTACCATGGCGGTTTTACGTTTAATTGGTGCGCTGAACGTCCTTCAAAGTCACATTTATCTAATGATTTAAACTATTTGCGATGCAGCCCTAACCAAGAGTCAAGTTAAAGGAGATCAGTTCACCCATTAGAGGTCACATGACCCTTCTCAGCCAATGGGTGAAACTTTGGGTGAGATACAACCAGCAGGATGGCAGGATAGTCTAGAGAAAGGTAGCCTGACTGGCAGCTGAAGAGCTCCTGGTTTGAGCTTCCAGTGGAGCTTGCATCTGGATAATCTATGTTGAGAAGAAGGACCTGTGGGCCCTTGAGCAAGGCCCTTAACCCCATAACTGCCATAGGGGCTTCACCCCCCACCCCATTTCTCTCCCTCCCCATACATGGAGCTGTTCTCTCATGCATGAAAAGCAGAGGCACAAGCACTTTTCCCATCCACAGCCAGTCGTCTTCCTCAGCTCTGTTCTACATGTAAGCGTCGCTGATGCCTTTTCAGGTTACTGGGGTGTGAGAAGCTTTCCCCGCAGGTGGTACAACTGAAGGGTTTCTCCCCTGTGTGAACGTTCTGGTGCGCCTTCAGGTTACCAAACTGAGTGAAACGCTTCCCACACTGAGAGCAGCTGAACGGTCTCTCTCCTGTGTGGATCCTGTAGTGGGCCTTTAGATTCGTCGGGCCGCCGAAAGACTTCCCGCACAGCTTGCAGATGTTGGGTTTCTTCCAGCCGGAGCACCTGTAAGTCTTTCTGAGAGACATCAGGGTTTGCGGCGGACTCGTATGAGCGACGCCACCAAGCCTCATCTCCTCCCTCGACCGGCCTTCTTGGCTGAGGCCGCATTGGCGGCTGGCAGTGTCAGGCACGGCGCTCTCACCGGACGTCGAACGCGCCCAAGTCGTCCCTTCCCCAGGAACTGAGTCCATTAACACAGCTTCCGCTTTCATATTAGAATGGCCCGAAAATGACGCATCACTGCCAGAGCAACATGGGTCCTCCGTCTCTGCGAGAGTGCCCCCTTGTGTACAGTAAGAGCCCTGTAGGCCCAGTCTTTCAAACATTGCAAACTCAGAGTCTGGGCTGCTCAGCACTTCTGCCCTGAGCTGGGGTCTCTGGGTAACACTATGACTCTCTGGCTCAGTTTTGAGGACGGTGTCTGGTCCACTGACCTCCCAAAGGCTTTCCATGATGCTGTGCTGCTCTGGGGGCTCTTCCAGGGAGAGTCCGGCTGGCCGGGTGTTCGCTGTGGGGCCGCTTTCCCCGACAACACCTGCCCTCTCCATGGCTCCTACAAGCAAAGGACAGATTCAGCACGAAAGAGGAAAATCAGGGTTAACAGTGACCATGCAGATCAGCATTGCAGTCCAGCCCAGTCCAGTCACCAGGATCAGCAAATTAACCCCAGTCTTCAACCAAAGACAAGGAAGCACAACAGCCAATTTAGAATGCAACAACAAATAAATTACTTGATGTATTTATCATCTAATGAAGGCACAATGCGCCTTCTCTTATTAACAGACGAGCCACCTTACTTTTTTCTGTCAGCAACTGTTAAATCCCTAGTCCTGCTAAGACGCCCTTCTCATGAGTCAACAAATAAAATTTATCCCTTTGATTTCCTTTCGATACAACCAGGTTAGCTGCATATGTACTGAAATTATTCAAGGTAAGCATCTTTCCCACAGATTGCAATGGCAGCGGCACACTTTGGAGCTTCCTGAGTAACGACCCCATTTCCCACACCTGTAAGACCACTCCAGAGAATTCGCCATCATAACGCACCTGAAACTCCGCCCTTGGAATCTGTGCTCCCCCCTGAGCTCCTCTGTGAGCGCAGCGGGTTTCTCCTCTGTGAACTCCCCGCACGTCTGTCCTCCTTCAGCAGACGCGATTCAGCTCCGCTCCCCTCCGCACTCATTCGCTAAAACAGAGGAACGCAGATCAACCTCCCCGCTTCACCCGCCTAAAACATATCCCAGCCTCACGCCACCACGCTGACCTGGACCACCGCATAAAACATATACAACTTCGAAAACCTTAATGTGCTACAGGAGAATGCAAAATATGTTTAGTAATTTCATGGACAATAAGGACTAATATGAATCAGTACCATCCCTACTCATCACACACAGCCCAAAAACACGTTAACACGGTCTGCAGGGGAACCAAACTCATGCAAAACTGGGAGTAGAATCATTAACAGGCTCTAAAACATAAATGGATGTAACTCCGGCTGTGAGCACAAGCCAGAAAGGACGGGAAAACGAAACCACAAGATATTTTGCCAAGTATGTCACCTCTCTATCAAATACTGCAAAGATCAGCTCCTCAGGAGGGAAATTTAAATGATCCAGGATTAAAAATGGAAACTCAATTCAGACAAAAGCAATTATTAAATCAACATTTATTAGTCGAGCCCCCAAAGGGGTTTCGCGAGACTATTGTAATCGCTTCGTGTGCCTGTGTGTGTGTCTGTGTGTGTGTGTCTGTCCAGACTGATATCTCTGGAACCGCGAGGCCGATTGCCTTCATATTACACAGGCGGGTTCCTTGAGAGAGTCTTTCGGCATGACATAAATTTGAAGGTCATAGGTCAAAGGTCAAGGTCAAGGTCATCATGTTGGCGGATAACTATGGGCGAGACTATGAATTCTCTGAATGCTTGTTTCATGTTGTTGACAGTGCTCAAAAAGGCATTTGAAACATATTCTTGACTGAAACTGCAAACAACGAACGTTTGAACACTAGACACTGGACTGCAGATTTTCTGTTTTCAGTGACTCTAGGATTACGCTGTACAGCCATTGTAAACCACCAGTAAAAAGGCAACTGAAGACATACTAAAGCAGTTCCATAGCACTAATTCATTTACAATTAATTACAAGTTAACTAAAGTGCATGCTTTTAAATGAAGCGGCTCGAGTCCGACAGAAATAAGTAATGTTTTATCCTTTTTGGATAAAACAGCTTTATTAGTTTCAAAAACTTCCGACATAACATGTATACAGAAAATTTCAAAATCCAAGTCCCAAAATCTGTTTGATTTGGCAAGAACATGTTAAAACAAATACAAAAACTGAATCAACTTTTATTCTTCTTTCCAGGCAATTCTTCTCAACTTAGTAAGGACTGTTTTTCATGATCTTAAAGGGGAACTCCGGTCAATTTCAACACGTATCTTTGTTGTTTGTGGTGAAGGGGTACTGTCAATAGCGAGACAAACGAAGAAATTTGGTTTTGCTGACATCGAGTTATGCTCCTGCTAAAGTTCGCACCTAAGCTGCTCCAACGGGGCAGGCTTTTAACGTCTTAACACGATCGTGATGTCATTTCAAGTCCATAGCCATGTCCACCTAACCCTTCCAAGTGACCGCAATGAATTTCACTACAGTAGCTGAACTAGAAATGTATAAAAATTGTGCTAATTTACTCAGTGCACGTACCTCTGTTTACTTCCTGTTTTCCGATGAAGTCCACACTGGTCGATTGTCGAACTCGAAAAATCCAATTTTCCAAAATGTAATTTTTTCCATCAAAAAACATGCTTACGAACCGCTGTGGTTATGTCCATTGCGACGACTGTGTAGCAACATAGCTACACTGCAGCCTAACATCACAACTACATTTTAATACTCACGCGCAGTCTCATTGGGAATTAGCACTACAGGTGAGTGTCGGCAACATCCGCGGTGATCTCACAGCTGACTTTCTTCCTCTGAGGTCATTGCGATGCAGTACCCACAGGAGCACCACCACGTCTCCGCACTGCCGCTCTTTCGACATCTTGCGCCAATAACTCTTCGTCCGTATATTCAGGTTCGAAGAGGTAACCCCGGCCATCAAACTCAAAAAACTCCTCGTGTTCCACATCGGATTCGGATGAACTATCCATCAGAGCAAATATTTTCAAGATACAGAACAAATGTCGTTGTCGTTCCAACGCTCCGTCTTCGTCTGAGATCTCCGCGGATGTTGCCGACACTCACCTGTAGTGCTAATTCCCAATGAGACTGCGCGCGAGTATTAAAATGTAGTTGTGATGTTAGGCCGCAGTGTAGCTATGTTGCTACACAATCATCGCAATGGACATAACCACAGCGGTTCGTTCGCATGTTTTTTGGTGGAAAAATTACATTTTGGAATATTGGATTTTTCGAGTTCGACAATCGACTAGTGTGGACTTCATCGGAAAACAGGAAGTAAACAGAGGTACGTGCACTGAGTAAATAAGCACAATTTTTATACATTTCTAGTTCAGCTACTGTAGTGAAATTCATTGCGGTCACTTGGAAGGGTTAGGTGAACATGGCTATGGACTTGAAATGACATCACGATCGTGTTAAGACGCTAAAAGCACGTAAAAAGCCTGCCCCATTGGAGCCACGTAGGTACGGACTTTAGCAGGAGCATAACTCGATGTAAGCAAAACCAAATTTCTTCGTTTGTCTCGCTATTGACAGTGCTCCTTCACCACAAACAACAAAGATAAGTGTTGAAATTGACCGGAGTTCCCCTTTAAGTGAATGAATTCAGAAAATTATCCATTTTCAAAATTTCCCCGCAGGAGGCAGAAAGAAGTTAGAAGTGCGCCACATGGCAACGCTTCAGTAACGGCTGAAATACAAGCAACACTTTGACAAGGTGTGGCTGACTCAGCAAAAACTTGGACACCCCACAGTCAGTCTTGAACCGGGTGGTTAAACATTGTAGATATCACAGATGACACAGAAAACACTTTCTTTGCATTTGCCGCCATCTCTGCGGACGCATATCATCGTTTTCTGTTTTGGTGTGCTGCGAAAATGAACAGGAAGTAATCTTTATGTAAAGAATGTTTGGCGAGAGATTCAGGACATTTAAAACTTATACAATTTTATTTTTTTACAACACGTACAAGCTGCCCAGTTATTTCAGATAATTCCAATTTTATCTTGCTCTTCAAAACTGACAAAAAAAGAATCACATTGCTTATTGAAGGTTCAAAAACAAATAACTACAAGGGCATTTTCATGCACTTACTTTTATTTTTTGAAAGGCATGTACAATTTTTTGTTTGCTTATAGACTACACAATGCAATTAAATAGAACAAAAATAATCTCAATTGCATTAATCAATAATTTAGACTGATACGCACAGGGTACTACAGTCTAAAGGTTTGCGAGTTTGGATAAGTCTAAGTGCAGCAGACTTCACCGGCAGCCCCCCTATGATATACACTGTGAAGTGAGAAGCTCATCTTGCACTACAAGACAGCAGTGTGGTTTCTTTGTTGGTGTGTTTTCAGGTTCCGAATCCAGGCAAATCTTTTGCCACAGAGTGCACAGCCGAAAGGCTTCTCGCCTGTGTGGACACGCTGGTGCTTTTTAAGATTACCCGATTCAGCAAACCACTTTCCGCAAAGGGTGCATCTAAATGGTTTCTCGCCAGTGTGGACTCTCTGGTGTATTTCAACTTTCTTTGGCCGATTAAAGGCCTTCCCACAGTAGGTGCAGATAAAGAGCTTTTCCCTCCTGCCAGTTCTGTGTGTGCGGACGCCCTTAGGAGGGGGTATGTGGTCGAAGGTCACACGAGGGCTTATATCAGACCCCTGGATGTGTGGCCCTTCGGGGCTCCGTCTCTCTGATATTTGTGCATAAGGGGGACACATGTCAGCACTTCCTGGGAGCCCTTCATTCCTCTCTCTCTCTTCACTGTAATACCTGAGCTGTGAGGCAATGTTTCTGGACGTTGCTGCTTCGTTCCATGTGGAGAGCACCTCAGCCTCCTCTTCAACTGCTGCAGAGTCCATCATTACAGCCTCTGGCTTCACTGCAACAGAACCCAATGACAGACTGCAGGCAGCAGTGTTCCCTGTGGGAGGAAGGGACTGCAGCCCTGAGTGAATGGAGAGGCTCTCACAGTTGCTCTCAGTAGCATAAGAGCAGGACGGAGCACCAGCCTCTGTTTCACCAGCCCCCTGTGTACATAAAGTCCTCAGGCGACTAGTTCTCTCACACATTAAGCTCTCAGGACAGGAGCTGTGGGGTCTTCCTGCACTCAGCTCATATCCTGTGTGCTGTGGGCTCTCAGCTCTCGCGGTCTCTGGCTCTGTTTTAAGGGCAGAGTCCAGTCCACTGACCTCCCAAACAGCGCGTCTGGTCCTGTGCTGCTCAGTGAGCTCCTCAGTGTGATTCACTGCTTTATTCTGTGTTTCCTGAATGGGATGCTTCTCCCTGCTGCTTGTACTCCACTCCACTGACCCTGGGGGGATAGAAATACTTTAAGGCTCCCATAATTAAGCATGATTTTAAACAAATACCCTCACTCGCAATTAAATCACCAAACAAGGTGATTTATCACCAATAACCAAACTTATTGGTCTTTTGCATGAATCAAGTTCTGCCCGTTAACGGTAAGACTGTATATTCTAATTCGGTAGCCTCATAGCATAACTTCCCAGGTCTTATTTTTGCCAAATTGAGATATCTAATGCCTGTTATTTCGTGTTTGCGAAAAAATGCATTTTTGCCTTTTTTTCCCCTCAAAACCTTCAAAAAAGTCAGCTCTCTTCGATTAAAAAAAACTGTAAAAATAGAATTATAAAAAAATGAGACCGGCATTTATCCTATGAGGTTAACGAGCTGAAGCAACTATGGATTAAAACTGTGCAAAAAGGTATGTTGACAACTGGAAAACAATTTTAATGCACCTCAATATCCTGTTCAGTGGAAACAGGACTTTCCTGTACTTACTCTCTTCCCTTATCTTCTTCTCGTCCCGTGAGTCTTTGTCCTCTTCCATACTCTCCTCCTTTACAAGAACTGATTCAGTCCTCCCCTCCTCCATGTCTGCACACTGTAAGAGAGGAATGGTGAGATTAATCTGACTGAACAACAGTTCTTCAGCACAAATACCTCCATGTCTCCTGAACACATGGAATGCTGTGTTCCCTGCAGTTTTATGGTGACTAAGGCAGGAACTAATTATTCTCATAGTCAATTAATGTCATGATTATTTTCAGTCGATTGATTAGTCTTCTAGAAAGTGTTTTACTTTTTTGCTTTAAAAAAAGACTGAAAAGAAAAATCAAAGTTTTTGCCATCAATTTTTGTTTGACAAACTAATCAAACGACTAATATCACAGCTCTAAAGGCAACCACAGTGGACTGAGCAGTCCCATAAAGAACCATACCTGTGCTATTCCTTCCGTTGTGCTTCAATACAAAATGACTGCTCCCAAATCAAATTCGCCAGGATTTTCATACAGCGACCACTAAGAATTAAAGCATACGATGAAACCATTTTTGAGATGGTAGGTGCTGACAATTGTTTTTATACTTGTAGCCAGAGGACTACAATGGGTTTTGCAAAGGCATTTTGGTTTTTAAACTTTAAAGGTCATTCCGAGGTATCATCTTTCCAACAGTACTACTCTGATTTTGTTCACAATTTCACAAAGGGAGGACAAGTTGATTTCCAATTGACATCCACATTAGTTAACATCAGAAACTACTATGCTGCAAGAGTAATCAAGAGGTCCAAATTACCCAGCAATTCAGAGAGATTTGAAAACATACTTTCGGAACCAAATAAAAACATGTAATTCTCTGATGTTACCAAGATTGTCGTTTTTTCCTACATCAGTACAAGATTTGAATCTGAAGTGTTCAGAGTATTATTACATTATTATTAAGTATTATACAGCTTCTGAACAAAAGTCATTGCAACATTAACCCTTGTAGGAGTCACAAATAACTTGCAATTCATGTCCTTAAAAAGTAACTACACCCCCAAACCACTGCTTTTCAGCTGACAACCAATGTATACAGCTACCCAGTAATGCTGATGGATTCAGGGCCAAGTCTTGACATTTTAATGTAAAGTATTTTGGTCCAAGAAATTGTTATAAATGTGCATGGGGGCCACTGCCCTCCATGGGTTCAAAGGCTGCTACTGCAATTGAATTTAGCCATTGGCTTATCTGGTGGCAAGTGACATATGGTGCCAGTGTTACTCGCCAACCAACTAATTCACAATGCATCACTGTCCCGATCTTGGCAACGTTCAATTTTTATTTTCCGTTTAGCTAGCCAACTTGGAAAAAGTTTGACGACTGAAGCTGGCAGAGCGCAAGGGGTCTATGATGGAGCGAGTCATGTCATTGAGATTATTACTTGCTAGAGAACAATCAAAGCATTCAAAACATTTTGGATCAATTGCAGTGACGAGTCAGAGCAGCAGAGCAGAAACATTGAAGGTCAAAGTAAAAGTCCTCCACAGAATTTTATTCCCATCACCTTCATAATGAGCACTATTCCTGAATTTTTCCACTGACATTTATCATGACTTCCTGACTATCATGGCTGCAACAGGTAAACTGACCTTTGCTCCCTACACCTTGCCTGCTGCTCCCCTCCACCTCCCACACAATTTTAGCATTTTTCAAAATTACGTTTAGAGCGAAGGCATGCTCACAGCTGAGGTTTCAATACAACTTAATGAAAGACACGGTCACAGCCAAGCACTCGCCATGGATACACGTTTAAAAAGATTTGAGTAAAAGTAGATGGCTTGCAAAATTTGAGTCACTCATATGGCCGCACTTGCATCTTGGCAGCAACCAATGAAGAGTACATAGTGCTGCTGATTAATATCTGATGGTATCCTCTATTGCACACAACTGCATTACATTTTCGAGGTATGCATTTGCCTTTGACCACTTTCAGGATTAAGGCCATTATGACCCAAAAGAGCAGCATGCAACTCAACATCTCCAAGATAGTACGAGCAAAAGTGAATATTTAAAAAATAGGGCCACAGGCCCTGTAGCTCACCTGAATCCACTGTGGTTACAACAAAATAACAATTCTGGCAAGTTTAAAGCTGAAGGTCAAAATTCGATATATGGAAAAACCTTTTATAGGCATGTGATGCATCTTGCTACATACTACCCACATGACAAATTTCAGCTGAATATATGCATAAATAGCTTTCAGATGGCCAGTTATGTGATTTTCAATATGGCAGGTATGACGGCCATATTTAAAATTGAATCAGAGCGCCTTGAACAAATTTAGTGACCTAATGGGTGGGAAGATACTTGTCAAGTTTCAGCTTCATTGGTCAAGTAGTTATGGAGAAGAAGAGTTTTAAAGGTTTCAGTGTAACTAATAGAGGGGTCGTACAAAGTTGAAGGTCAAAGGAGGTCAAAATTCAAAATACTCAAAGAATTGTATTATCTGTGATGTATCTTGCCACTTACTACCTACATAGCAAATTTCAGCTGAATATGTGCATAAATAGCTTTCAGATGGCCAATAATGTGATATTAAATATGGCTGCCATGGCGGCCATGTTTGAAATCGGTTCGAAACGCCTTGAACAAAACTTAGGGTCCTCATAGGCAGGAAGGTACCTGTCAAGTTTCACCTTCATTGGCCAAGTAGTTTCGGAGAAGATGATTTTGAAACATTTCAATGCGACTCACAGGGGTTGTATAAAGTTGAACGTCAGAGCAAGTTCAAAATTCAAAATATGGAAAAAGCCGTATGATATGTGATGCATCTTGCCACGTACCAGCTACATAGCAAATTTCAGCTGAATATGTGCATAAATAGCTTTCAGATGGCCAATTATGTGATTTTTAATATGGCCACAGTGGCGGCCATGTTTGAAATCGGATTGGAACGTCTTGAACAAATTTTGGTGTCCTAATGGGTACGAAGGTACCTGTCAAATTTCAGCTTCATAGGCCCAGTGGTTTCGGAGGAAAAGATGTTTACGGACGACGAATGACGACGACGAACGACGGACAAACACGCCATGACATAAGCTCATTTGACTTCAGGTTCGTCATCAGGTGAGCTAAAAACGGAACTGAAAGTACTATGAATCCAACCGTACGTAAATTAGGGAGTCCAGTTCTCCGCGACTGCACATAAATACTGATGACAGGGCTGTGACCGCAGGGCTGGCAATAAACAGTATCGCAACGCAAAATGCAATCAGTTTTTTTTTTTTTTTAAATGCGCCAAACAGCAACGGGCTTTTGAAATCCCCATCACATATTTTGCAGTAGTGTCTTCAGTTAATGTGAATAAACAAAACAAAAACGGGCTTCTAGAGTCTCTTTATATTGACCTGAACGGCCTCCGCCACTGCATAATGGATAACCAAACGGCACGATTCTGAAACCATGGTAGCCAGTGGAATGACTCCAATATATTGATAGCTCCGCGCCAGTACCGTACACAGAGCTAAAGAAAACACAATAGTGGACAACGTCATTGACTGAACCAACCGCGAAACGTGAGCCACGTCTGCCATGTTGTTTAAGGAATCGGCGGGGGAAATGCGCAATCAAACGCCATACATGTGTATATGCCACTAGATGAAATGAAAAACACTGGACTGGAGTCACACATCAGCCTACAAGCACGGCCATCATTTAATAAATTATTACTTTGTTAACGGGTGTCTGTGGTCAGGAAATTCTTAATGGTTAGTTAAAATTGAAAAAATACATTTAAATTAACTGTAAATATATAAATTAAAGAGTTGTATATTTCTAAGGAATGCTGTTTTATTTTGAACACAAGTACATTTGTATTTGTACCTTGAATTCCTGTAGTGCTCTTTATTCTAGATTATGACCATTTTTATTTTAATAATTAAATGTTCATCTTGGTTCATAATAATTACCAGTATTAATTTCTTTCACGGTAAAAATATTATGTACAATAAACAATCAGTCCTGAATATTCACTCATTCACAGCCTGAGCCAGGTGAGTGGCTTAAGTAGAACCAACTACAAATTACTAATTCCAATTCAGTTACTGAATTACGTGTCAGCTGTAAGTGGAACCCAGTTGGTAAGTCAAGTAGTTTTAATACTGCAATGCTACTGATTACTGTTGATTAGTGTCAGTACTGTTAGCAAAGTGTTCCAAGAGTTGCAAATGAAAAGTTAAAATGCCTACACCAGGGGTGTCAAACTGACCCGTAAACGGGCCAAGAGGCTGCAGGTTTTCACTCCAACAATGCAGAAGCGCACCTGATACAACTAATCAGTTGGGCAGGCCTAGATCAGTGCATTAAATCAGTGCTTTCAGGTGAGCTTCTGCTTGGTAGGATTGAAGACCTGCAGCCTCTTGGCCCGTTTACGGGTCAGTTTGACACTCCTGGCCTATACAGACGTTTTTGTTGAGTTTTATTTTTGCTACACAGTTCTGAAAAATACAACAAAATGCTACACTTGTCTAGAGACTGTATAGCATTTTTGCTATGCAGTTATGTTTGATTAATGCCAGCCCTGGACTGTATACAGCACTGAAGCTTCCCACCCTGAGCGTGACACCAGAGGATAATATCAGTCAAGTGAATATGGTCTATGCAGCGCAACAGCGTATGCCCAAGTTTTGTGACAGTATTCCTTGAACAAGCCTATCCAGTCCCCTTTTCTTGCTAAAATTTCCCCATCTTCAAGTTCAAATTGTTTCAATTCAAACGCACCAAGATTTTGCTCCTTGCACAAATATTCATATTATTATTTGGGGCATGCGTTGGAAAAAACCAGGCCAATTGGAAACAACGGAGATCTCATGTTTGCAAAGGCAAAAGATTTGAGACAATTTTACGAGTGACACCATAGTTTTTTTTGGGATGGTTTAAGTCCAAAAGTTCACGAGTTAGCTAGCTACATTCCCACAGAGCAGCAGCAATTCCAAAATGTTGGAGCTGCTGGTTTTCCGTGAGATGTATTAGTTGCCTGAAGACAGAGCTATCTAACCAGTTTAGCAATCATTCATACTCAACAAACATGGTCACTAGATAATGCAGAATTAATTCACTAAAGCCACATTAGCCAATGTCGCCATCACCTCGGACAACAGTTCTCAGTGCATAATTATGCCCTGACCTGTGCGTTTTGGCATCGCTGAACTCTGGGCAAAGAAATCATGCAATATTTTTCACATGACATTGTGATTGTATTAATAAAAATTTTTAAAAAGCCTCAAAATGTAGTGATCGTTGTGTTTAGTCACTATGCCCATGGTTAAAGCAAAGGTTGCCTTATTTGCACACAAAAGCAGATGGATATGGTGAAGCTTTGTGTCACATTGACAATGCAGATCATTGACATTAGGTCTGGCTAGAGTCCCAAGATAAAGTAGCAAAAACCCAATGAGTCATTTTGTTTTCAGCGCTCAAAAAGAGCCATTGTGCACCATGGAAACCTTTGAATTTTTCGTCCTTTTCTCTGAAAGAAAATATATTAACTTAAAGAGAAAAATGCATCAGCTAACTAGAAAAGATTTTGACAAACTTAATAGGGGGAAATGCTTGGAAATGCGAAAATAGAAAATAGAAAATACTAATCAATTCACAGGACTAATAATAGAATTCACTCTTTGGGTCATTCCTCGTGAAGTCAACCAGAGGTCCCCGAGTCATCAACTCAGATTTATTTTGGGAGTACCTCAATATTCATAATGAGCACAAGCAAAATTTTAGGCTCCTACTCCGAGGGGTATCCAAGATATGGTCCCCCTAGAGATTTTGGAGGCCAACATCTTTGAAATCAATCATAGGTATGGGCTGAAAATTGCAACTGCTAGTCTCTTTTGGGTGCAGGCTTTCAGAATATCCTGTCAAAATGTATCCCTTTTCATTTTCAAGATATTGGCCACTCGAATATGAAAATTTTTATGGGTAGAAATCAAAAATTCTGTTTTCAAGGCCCCCCGTCCCTCCCCTATTAGGCAAGGATCCCTTACAGAGGCTATTTGTGCTGGATTTCTTCTATTTGGGGACAGGTCTGTCTGTATGGGAGACTGGGGTCCGATAAGCCATGGAGACCAATGAACCATACCACTATTTTGCAATCAATTGATGACAGAGCTGCTTAAAATAGGCAAAATATTTGACCATTGACTGATGAGTCATGGGGATAATTGAGCCATATCACCATTTTGCCTATTTTAAACACCTTTGGCATTGACTGATCGCAAAATAGTGATATGGCTCATTGGTCCCCATGACTCCACAGTCCCTACAAGAAAGACTGACTGCATCCAAGACATAATAGCAGAGTTAGGAGATCCTGGAATGGGTCTTAACTGAAAAAGTCACTTTTTTGCCTATTTTGGATTGGCAAATTCACCATGTGGGCAGTTACCCACGGTAATGAGACCGGTTCCACATGAATGTATACGTCTTGGCTTTATTTGGTCAAAATTACAACTTGTTTTCTCATCTCCTTCACCATTTATTCATGCTATGATAAAATGCCATAAGGTGAAGCTAATACAAGTTGTATGCTATTTTTTGTACCATCTTAGGATTCAATTGGAAAAGCGGTAAATGATCACAAATGCGAGAAAGCTAGACTGTCAACCAAGATTACCAATCACAACAAAAGAGCTTATTATACAAATAATGGTAACTTCTTTCGGATTAGGGCAGTCTCTGTCCTGTTTCATTTTGAACTTCGTAGCCATTTCTTCTTCAACAGTTTTCAGGGATTCTGTAAATGAAGTTTATCACAGTGAGAGAAATGAACTTCCTTACAATTAATAACATCCGTTCTCTGTTATGCAAAAGGATGCAGGATGATGCCACCATGAACTTACTTGTGATGAGTTCTTACGATGGTTAACAGGATCGGCACAGGACCACTATAGACTTTCAAAGCGTGACAAATACACTTATATCGTGATGGAAATAGATTCGGTCATCTTCAGTGAATATGACATTGCACCGCCAAGTCAAAAGTTGTCTGTCAGCTGGTTTAAGGTCACCGCATGAAAGATGGACGATGATGTAATAGACGGGCGATCTGATGCAATGCGCATGGAAGATGATGCAATACCTGGGAGATCCTAGGGAGGGAATGCAACAGATATCAGATTATTTTTGGAAATTATTTAACTGATGCAACTTTGATGATGTAACTTTTTAATAAGTAGGCAATGTCTATTTAAAAATTCTATTTGCAGAACAAAAGGGATAATAATGGATGTTTTTACCCCAAAACACCTATATTTGGTAACATGATTAAACAGTGAAGGAGATGAGAAAAAAGTTGTAATTTTGAACAAAAGTCAAAGATACATACATTTATGTGGAACAAGTTTCACTACCATGGGTAACTGCCCACATGGTAAATTGGTCAATCCGAAATTTGCCAAAACGTGACTTTTTCAGCTGGGACCCTTTTCAGGGTCTCCTAACTATACTACTATGCCTTGGACAGACAGACCTGTCCTCACATAGAAGGAATACAGCAAAACTTAGCCACTGAAAGCGATCCTGGCCTCATAGGGGGCCCTGAAACCTGAAAATTTCTAATTTCCACGAATAAATTTTTTTTATATTTGAGAGGCCAATATCTTGAAAGTGAAAAGAGATAGATACATTTTGACAGGAGATTCTGAAAGCCTGCACCTAAAGTACCCTGGATAGCAATTTTCAGCCCATACCTATGATTTGTTCGGAAGATATTTGCCGCCAAAATGTCAATAGATTACGGTTTGCTATTCGCTTGGGGCATGGCCCCCCAATTTTTTTTGGGGGGGGGGGGGGGGGGGAGATATCTCAGAAACCCCTTGGAGTAGCAGCCTAAATTTTTGCATGTGTTCATTATGAATATGGAGGTACTCCCAAAGTAAAGATTTTGAGCCAAATCTGAGTGGGTGGGAATTTTAGGCAGTTTCTCTTGGTGTGAGACAAGGATCCCTTTAAATGTGGTTCTCTCTGCCTTTGTTTACTATCAAGTTAGTTTAATGGTAAATTTACATCTATTACACAATCATTTCACAGAACTTTTATAAGCACACAAGGCATGGCCCAACTAACTAGCAATACAAGTTGTTCGTTTGAGAAAAATGTTCATCAGGGTAGGGCTGTCTGATTCAAGTGGTGAAAGCATTCGAAATATAGCATGTACACTTAAGCTGATATTCATTTTAAAGTGGTCTTCATTAAGTGATAAAAATACGTTTTTCACCCAGCCACAGTGGTACAGAAAATAACTTCTGAGCCGTTGTCCCCGCCTGCATCTGCAAACTGGGGTGTTCAAATTGCCGATCGCAGGCAATACGCTGACTATGGATAAGTACCTCACACACCCGCACCTAAGAAAAAAATCTGACCTAACCTTTTAAAGTGCCAGAGAGCCAAAATAAATGGTCACTACTTTTACTATGCCTATTTTTTTGGTGAAAAATGGTAAGCAGTAAGGGAGTGGCTTAAGCTCATCCTCTAGCAAACTGACAACCCAAGTCATTGTCATTGTTCTGATAAGCTAATCTCGGTGAGTAACATCATAGGCTACAATATGCGGTCAAGTATTGGAAATACTTTTTCTTAATTTACCTTAGTTTTGTCAGAAATTGATAAGTGTCCCTGTTGCCATCAAAATGAATGAGGAGGAGAGACTTACCTAACAAGAGAACGATGACACTGTTGGTTTCCATCCTTCATGACAGACTTTCATAGCCCATATTTTACTTCTTTCAGGATAAGCTAATACTTTCCGGATCCTGTGGCCTTTCTCCAATCTACTGCTGCCCCTTTAAGCGCAGCAAGCCCTCATGCTAACAGATTTTGTCTACTCATCTTCAAAATCATGAGCTCATTCACACATGAACTCATTTACTTTGAGACAGTGCCTGATAGCGCAATGGAAACATAATGGCTCCACATGTCACATGACCAGGTTTTCTGGAACCTTGATGTTGCAACTCTGTCTTGGAATTCTAGGTCTGGCAATACAAGTAACTGGCTAAACCTAGTCCACAAAAGCAAAATTTAATTATACTGACGGGATCTCGAGGTTAGAATCTCATCCAAAGTTTCTCTATCGTTATCCAAGTGATTCTTTTGCAGATCAATCCAATCTCCCCCGTACCGAAAAAATAAACAAGTGTTGCAAGGCAAAACAAACCTCCCCCACTTGCATTTATTTTAGTGCTCTTTATGCTGATTCAATTTTATAAGTGTGGCTTCAATCGGTCTCAACTTCTACAGGCCTACCAAAGAAAACGTAGCCTCAGCACACAAAAACTTTGAAATGCCTACATTAATCGCGGAAATAGCAACTGAAAAATAATACCCCGCTACCGAAACTGCAAAAACCGCAACATAAACTGTTGACTCGTAGCATAAGACTATGAAACTGCAACATCTTCTATCGCATCCGTCTTTGCCATTTACTGCGCTTGCGCGTAACGGCCCAGGCTGCTTTCAGAGATAGCGGAATCAGGCGTGTCTCCTTCGGTTGGTAAGTAAAACTTCCAAATATGACGTAATTGTTAATGCAGATGTTTAACAATTAATTGTAAGACGTAGCTGTTATATCCACATTCTCGTAAATTCGCTTATTTTAGCATGTCACCCTGCAGAAAATGAACGATGCACTGTCGATTTCGCTATAGTCTTAGAGTTGCCAACTTGACGACTTTCTCAAGACGTATACATACGTCTTGAGTGGACAAACAATCCCGATTTGGAAATTCGCCAGATTAAGCGAGAAAGTCGTCAAGTTGGCAACTCTAAGACTTTAGCGAAATCGACAGTGCATCGTTCATTTTCGGCAGGGTGACATGCTAAAATAAGCGAATTTACGAGAATATGGATGTAACAGCTACGTCTTACAATTCATTGTTAAATATCTGCATTAACAATAACGTCATATTTGGAAGTTTTACTTACCAACCGAAGGAGACACGTCTGTTTCCGGTATCTCTGAAAGCAGCCTGGGCCGGTATGCGCAAGCGTAGTAAATGGCAAAGACGGATGCGAATGAAGATGTTGCAGTTTCATAGTCTTATGCTACGAGTCAACAGTTTATGTTGCGGTTTTTGCAGTTTCGGTAGCGGGGTATTATTTTTCTGTTGCTATTTCCGCGATTAATGTGGGCATTTCAAAGTTTTTGCGTGCTGAGGCCACGTTTTCTTTGGTAGGCCTGTTCTAGTCCTTTGAACATACATGACCTTAAGTTTGACCTTTCAAGGTCATTCAAGGTCAAAGGTCATGGTGTCAAATAAAAGCCAATATTGGAGTTCCTATGTGGTCATCATAGTAAACGTCTGTCTATCAGCAACCATTTTAGCATTATAATTGAAAATTTATTATTTTCACCAAAGGCCTTAGCCCCCCTTATATTTGACCCCCAACAGCAACAAACTTTCCTAAAGTGAAGGAAACAATTTCTGTACGTCAAATTCGATGGCACATACAGCACATGAAAATGCAAGTTGTTTGCAATATAAATTGCACAGGGCAAATTTTTAATATTCATATTTTGAGACTGAATTTATCACATTTGCACTTTTGTTATTGCTGGCACTTATAAAGCTCATAGCAAATAAACTAGATCAACATTCAACCAGAAAAGACAAATTTTCTCAGGAAAATCCATAGAGCCCCCCCCCCCCCCCCCCCACCCCCATAAAATTTCAACAAAGCAGTCCTCGCAGTTTCTTTAACCAGGTTGCCACATTCCGACTGTTTTCAATCCACAGCTGCACCAGTCAGGATCTCGCCACCACCCCCAACATGCACGAGGGTGTGAGGCCCCATTCATCGCTGCTGCTTTAATTTGGAATTTGTTCTTGGGTAAGAACAGAATCAACAAACACACTAAATAGCACCCTCACAAAAATTCAGGGGCTGACATATTTGAGCAAAATAAGTAGTTATTGCATTGTTTTCTGTTTTACAGTTGTGTAATATCATATTACTTGAATTACAATAATATTTTTGTAATTTATAATATTTTTCAGTAACGGTTTGTGTTTTTCGAAGAATTATGAAAAATAAGAACATTAGACTTACATCAATCATGTTAACTGGGAACCATTTTCCATGCATTAGTCAGTGATTGTCACCCCATTTATTGGCCAAAAAGTAGGACGTTGACACCCTGCTCTCACAATAACACATTTATTGCTACTGCAAGATATTGCAGATGGTGCCCTATGGAGGGAACAAATTTTCCATGAGCAAAGAGAGTTCTTGGGACTCGTTAGGCTACCCAGAGCTGTCCTCTTGGACCTTCGTTATCATTTGGAGCCAGCACTTCGGAGCCATACAGGCCAGTCTAACCCTGTGCCACCACAATGTGCAGGTATTCTCCACCTTGGGTTTTAAGCCATCGGGACCTTACAGCGGGAGCAGGGAGACATAAGGTACTGCTGTGGGGAGGTACTGACTGAGCTGGGTTGGACTGCAAGGTTCCTGGTTGTGCCACAGAGGGTGGTTGGCTCAGGACTTTATCTGTTGATAATCAAAAATTAAAACACTGTAGTGAGCTTTATCTGGGATTGGTATACAGGCCCAAAGGTCTTAATTTTGAATACAAGCAGGTATTCTTTTTAAATACAATGTTGCAAGTTAAATGAGCCCTTGGGACACACTCGTTATAAATTATATTATCAGAGAAAAATAGCTTGCCCTCTGATTTCTCTTTGATAGGAGATGGACAAGGGGGAGATGAAGGCGCTCACCCAGGGCCCAGGTCTGTGTCGAGACACAACTGATGGCACACCTGATAGTGCCATCTCTTCGGTGATGGCCCCTATGCACTGGTCCAGCTCAGACAAGTCTTTGCTTGCTGTCCCCCTCCAGCAGCGCACTTCTCTCATCTGAATTTATTTATTTAATTCATTTATTTTTTTGGTTTCAGATTGAGTCAAATTATTTCTTTCAACTTCATCTGTTGTGCACCCCTCTGCAGATAAAGCATTCACGGAAAGGGTAACTGCATCCCATGCATCTTTTTTGTGTGCGATTTTATATCCAGAATTAACACCACTAAATATCACAGTATGTTTGCGGTTCACTTCCTGTAGCAGTACCTCCACTTCAAGTCTGCCATTTGCATTTTCATTCTGATGCTCCGTTTTTAGATTTCTGTTTTGGCATTTCCTCAACTTTCCCTCAAGGAATCTCTTTGTGTCTGTGTCTGTGTCTGCACATGGCCCTTTGTTTTATGCTCTTTTGAGGGAATTTGTTGGCGTTTACTTATGCCAATTAGGGACAACTGGCATGCAGTTTCAAATTACGAGGAGAACAGCATTAATCAATATAAGAATACAAGTGCGAACGATTCAGTGTGTTAAGAACATGTTCGTAAATCTGACGTAGACTTTTTGTAAGAGCTTTCTTAACCCCTTTGCGCAGAAGCCAAATTGGGCTATTTAGGGGTTAACCAATTTGATGCTTTAGAATTCAAGATTTAAGCTTCCTAAAGAGGATAAATGTGGCTCAACTGATAAAAGACGCTTACAGCATTTAGAATTACATTGAATTTCAGTTTATTTTCATGATTTAGGTAGAGAAAATGGGCTGCAAATAAAAAATCTTCGAGAATTCTCCATTGGAACTGTAAAAAAAAAAAAAAAAAAAAAAAAAAATTCTGATGATTGAAAAATGGCTGGGGCTTAAAACAATACATTTCTGGGACAATAAACTCCTAGACTACAAGTACTCCTCAACTGACCATGAAATTAAAAAAAAAAAAAAAGTTTAATTATCCACTTTTTATAAGCCAAATAAGATAGCTATCCAGGTGGCTCCTTAAACTCCAGAGCCTTGAAAATGGCGCACTTCCAATTCATAAAATAATCATATTTTTAACGCAAATCAACTTTGTACATATTTAAGGTAAATATGAATGGATGACTTTCCGGTTGAATTGAGCATGAGTTTATCAATATAGGCGCAGCAGGACATCAATGGTCACCACTGACCTCTCCAAACCAAAAACATGCCTTTTCCCCACGATAAAGTTCAGTCTCGTCCATTGATCTACAAAGCCACGTCAGCAAGCACAGGTCTTCATTAGAGGAACTGCATATTTTAGGGTCAGATCGTTCATTCAGACGGAAAGCCTGCCATTTACAATTTCGTTCATCCCAGGGAAAACGCAAGTTTGTAGGAGCGCTTTTCACACCATCTATGAAACAAGCATAACTAAGGTTACAGTAATACCTGTTTGCACTTTAAAAGAGCGAAAATGCAAGGCATACCGTTTCATTGAATGTGGTAAACCAAAAATAAGAAATAGCTGGCTAGTTAGCAAGCAAGCTAAAAGATAGAGCTACACCATGTGACGACAGCTTTACTCAATTTTCAATAGAATTACTGAGCTCCTCCTCAAAAGTATCAATGCTGTCAGCCCTCCTGTCTGTTCCATTCAGAATAACTGCCATTTTCCATCTCAGAGTCACATTTTCATCCCGCAAAAAAGCTCAGCTCTCCGGGCTCAGCTTTGAAGGTTTATTGTTCCCATGCAACCACGTCAGTCTGAGCTGCGAAAAGTGTAGAAAACATAACGTAACCCAATTATGCAAGTATTTGAATGTTTTTTAAGGTCCAATCAATGTCTTTCACTTACTGAGGAAAACTTATGCTGTCAGCAATTGGAATAAATCGTGTCAACCAACTGGTAATTACCAGGAGAATTTCACGTGGGCGTGAACTACAGCTGGGCTTTCACACAGATACCACTGAATCACCATAAAAGTGATTGGATTTCTGTGAGAGCTTGTATGAGGCTGTGAAAGACAGTTGAATTCTTCAACCGACATATCTACGCGTTAATCCACGACAGGAAATTGTTTGTTTTTAATATGTGATGACTGAAATTGATAGTAGAATGACAGTGTGAAAACCATGGCGAATTTTTCCCTTGGGAAACTGATTTTTTTTTAACTACTTGGAATACCATTGGGTCACTGTAACTGAAGTGGTTGCTAAAGAGGACAACAAATTTTTCTGTCGCAAGAGATCTTTTTTTTTTTTTTTTTTTTAAACTGCAGGGTCATTTTCTCAGACTTCTATAGCATTGAACTTCTTTCTGCAACCACCGATGTCACCAACTGCTGGCCATTAAATAGAATGCAATTTTGAGAGATTTCTGCATTGGCCACATATTTTCAGGGTAGAGACTTGTTTCCATAACCCAAAATGCCCTTGGCCGTGACAAACTGGGAACTAACCCTCGCTCAAAACATGAGGTTGTTCCGAAGTAAAGACCGAAGTACTAACAACCATCAATACTTTACCGAACAGATTTGTCTCTGAAATAAAGTGGCCTGCATTGTTATGGATTTGTATACATATGTCGTAACTTCTGTAAATATTCTACTGTTAAGAGCTATCGGAAAAGGAGGCTTTTGGGGAAGATTTTATGTAAGGGGTGTTTGGGTTATGGAAACAAGTCTCTCACTTTTCAGTCCCTGGTGCTGCGTCCATCTTTTCATACAGTCTATGGTATTAGCAAAGTAGTTCAATAGGGCATTCTGTCATGGTTCTCGGCATTTCTTTGTGTTTTTAAATCATTTTACATGGGTTATTTTTGTGCAGGGATGAGATGTTTTTTGGTAGTGTTATCGCATCCCTTCACTGCACAAATATAACCCAAGATAAATCGTTTGAAAACTCAAAAAAACATCAAGAACTGCGACCGAATTCCTCATTGTTAATGGGTAATTCAATGTCAAATGAGCCACAGGGGTGGAATCAGTCACAGAATTTGCCAATTATTTGCCATTCTTGGTGCATGGGTGGTGATGAAAACCCAAAGTTTTTTTTGTGTCAACCCCGACTCATTACCGAATGACAGCCATTTTAAAAATTGGCCCGACGTGCCTTAAAATGCGCCCAGCCTACTTCTTAAAACATGTTTTCTTCAATAAATAAAAAACAACATGACTTATAGATGAAGCTTGGTATATTTAAATAGTTTTTCATCCACAGTCAGAATCCCTGATTGGAATTTAGCTATCTGCATTAGTTACTGAGATAAATTAGGAAAACCAATTTTGGGAGTACCAATTTTTGACCCCCGTACCACACTTCTGTCAACCTGTATCAAGCTGCAAATTTTATATGTTACTTCACACCACCTCATTTAGCGTAAATGAATTTTAAAATTGTCTTATGCCCCATTACAGAAAAATCACAAATGTACAAACATTTTTGCACTTTTGCATAAAATGTGCATGAAAATGAACAGGGAAATGTAAATGGTGTACATTGATATGATTAGTTTATCGGTACTTTTTGTATGTTACAATATATGGAAAGTTTTTTGCTTTCGAAGATTTTCTAGAAATTGAAGCTAATCTTAGATTCACGTGTCAACTTTTTGGTTGCATCATCTTGTGGACTGAAGTGAACTAGGTACATAGCTGGTAATGCATCATCAGTCGGGCGGGGCCTGATTGTCTTCTTGGCGGAGCGGTTTCTTCTGGTCATTGTTACAAAGAAAGCCGTGGCGGAAAGACTTGAGGGGTACTCTTGGAAGGGTCCGGGACTCTGAATATCATATTACTGATTTTGCTGGTATAAATGCTGAGTGCAACAAACCATGGTAGAAGTCCGTGTGATGGCATAGGAGTATTATAAAAATGGCTGCCATTCGGTAATGAGTCGGAGCTGACAAAAAAAACTTGGGGTTTTCATCACTGCCCATGTACTAACAAATGGTGAAAAAATTGGCAAATTCTGTGGCATGATAGTGGAAATTCCTCTGCCAGTGACTCTAATGACATGGATATTGCCCCAATACACCAATAACTCATGTTTATATCACCAGCATGGCTCATCTTTGACTTAAAAACGTCATACATAATAAGCAGTAACAGCCACGTGAAAGTGAAGGACACTCAGTATTCAGACTTCATAATAAAATGTCTATTAATCGTATGAGTTATGCTGTAACCCGCAAATGGGGAATAGGGGGGTTGGGTCTTTCCGTGGCGGCTTGGAGCTTCCATTGACAGCCAAAATGGAGTCTTCGACCTGCCACTGGCAGCTGGTGGATTTTAGAGGCAGGTAACGTTAGCTGGCGGGTGGATTTGGTGGCAGATAACGTTCCTTTGGCTTAGCAGTCAGTGACAGCTCCAAGCCGCAACTGAAAGATCCAACCCCTGCTGGAATGCAGTGCTCATCCTGTGCTCATCAGTGCTCATCGAATGCGTGTCATCCCTGAGCTAGCAAGTTATAATGCTGGTGACCTCAACCCACAATTCATTCACGAGAGCAAAAATAAAAAAACATACTGCGTTGCCGAATACCCCTCAGCCTGTGCACATCTATGGGTCAGAGAGAGTTACCTTACCAAAATTGACAAAGCTGCCATCAATAGTTACTGAGTACTGGGCCAGACAAGATTTCCACAAGAAAGGTCACAGCGCGAAGGTCAAACCCAGCAAAAAACTGACATTACACATTAGGGGTGTCAACGTTTACATTTTTTTCTACACGTGTAAACGGGACTTCTAACCGACGTGTACCCGGTTACACGTTGGGGATTTATTAGCTTTTTCTATCGCAGTTGCGCTATATAACCACAGAAAGTAAAATGAGTTGAAAATATATGTTAAAATGATAGAGGACTTTAAGAAAACGTACAAGTAAAAGCTGAGAAAGGGTTAACCTTTTTTAATCATTGTTTTAACAATTGCTCACTTTTGTACTTTTTTTTTAAACTTGAAGTGCAAACTGCACCCCTCTCTCGCAATGGGAGCAGCGTATGAATTTTAATATACATCTCATAGTAAAAGTGATGTGGAATTGGCGAGAGAAAGCAACTAAAAAAGAAGCCAAAGTAACCTGAAGTGAGAGGAAAAAACTTCACCTTTATATCCACAAAGTTAAAAAGTAGAGGAGGACTCTCAATTATTCACTAAAATTGGCGAAAAAAAAAATGTTTTCTTCCTCCTCTTTAGACGCGAGGATGTGTGATCAGGTCGTGAAAAGCCGACAGAACACCAACCAACAATATAATGTACAACAACATGCAACAATGAAGGCTAAAATAACAAGCCATTAACAGTTTTTGTTTTCAGCTGCACGACATTTGCACATGGAGAAGATGATGAGCGCCGGGCTCTTAAGTCCTCTCCAGCCTATTCTTAAAGTGGTGCGACACTGGCTGTGGGTGCGGGGTTTTTTTATTTTTTTTATATCAAGGCAACATTGCGCCCCATGCATCTGTATGCGCTAGTGGGAACATTTAAGTGTATAGTTAGTTAATATTATCTGAAGCTTTCAGGCAACATTGTCACCCCTAAAAACAGGCGAATATATGTATTGTGAGAAATGAACGAGGAGGAGGAAAAAATTACGTGTACACGGTTATTGATTTTTCTAAACAGTTATGATTTGTCATCCGTGTAACCGTTTACACGTGTAGATGTTGACACCCCGATTACAGATCTATGGGTCATAGTGAGTTACCATACCAAATTAAGTGAAGCTGCGATCATTAGTTGCGGAGTACTGATTCGGACAATGTCATGGACAGACGACAGACAGCCGTGCAGGTGACAATACCCCTCTGGCCAAAATTTGGCTGCGGCTTGAAAAAAAACTTGCATAAGTACAGATTACACATTTCAGAAGAGGCTGCTGGGCACTTAAATTGGCAGGATCTGAGCAACTGTTCTGTCTCAATGGATTAACCTCATCGTCAAGAATGGAATGCAGGTGACGGTAACTATCTACCTAGGCTACGTAGCTATTTAACTTTAGATGGCTGGCTAGCTAGCAGGCACACATTGTTAAGTCTGAAATCGGAAAAAAAATTTTATTCCAAAAAGAAAGCTCTTACCATCTGAAATGTTATGCCAACATTACAGATTTGCCAGAAAATCATTAGAAATACCAATAAGTTGAATGACATTTCATATTGTTTCAACTTTAACTTAGGTACCTTAGCTCGCTACATTTATCTAACCTTAATTCTAGTAATATTAACTGAAAACCATACTGACTGAGCAAGCTAGCTTGCCAAGTTATTTCCAAAATCTTTTCTGTTAAACAACTAAAGGGTGATTGTCATGAACAGTGTCAAAGTAACATCAAAAGATACTCCACCTGATCTGCTAATTTTTCAAATCGATTGTCCAAAGTAGAGTCTGAAGTGTTATTTTTTAGTATAAGTTACGCAGAAAAACAAATTACTTTTATGTTATTCTAATTTCAGATCAAAACTAGGCTTATGCCGTCAGGGGCAACGGCTTGGGGTATATCCCCGAACGCCCCCAATACTCGAATAGACCCAATACAATATAAATGCCCCTCAGGTCATGAACTTTCATTTGAACTTAATTTCAGGTCAATCGGACAGATGGTTCTGAAGATATGGCCAAAATGGTAATTTTCCATCACAAAGCTCCACCTGGTGGCAAAATATTGAACCATACAGGTATGATGCCATCATGCGACACGTTGTGAGGTCATGACCTTGCAGTTGCAAGTTGAAACATAGTTTCATGTCAATTGGACAAATGATTCCAAAGATATGGCAAAAATGGTGAATTTTATACGACAAAGCTCCACCTTGTGTCAACATTTTGAACCAAACAGGTATAATGTTATCGTGGGACACATCCTCAGGTCATGACCTTTCATTTGCACTTGATTTGAGGTCAATCGGACAAATATTTCCAGAGATGTGATAAAAACAGTGATTTTTCAGTTTTTGGCCCCTGGGGGGTCAATCTAGATATTGTAAATTGTCCAAAATTGAATCTGTTCTTCCTCTTTATGATACTTACTTTTTTGCAAAACATGAAATTTCTAATTGAAATATTACTGAAGTTATTGCGTTAACACATAGGGCAGCGGCGGCGGTCGGACCAAAAACATAATATCCCCGAAACGCCGTTTAGGGATATATACTCAGCAACAAAAGTTTCTGTGACACCAATATTGTTAATTATTTTTCATAACGCAATTATGAAATTGTCATACATGGTGATATCAGACTGAAACAGTACACGTAAACACAACATTGAAATGGAAATCATGAAAATGCGAGAAAATGACTTTGCACGTGAAAATGTGCGTAAATCATGCTTGTGGATGGCAATAAAAGAGGAGAATTTTTGGAATGTTCACATTGTGCCTGATGAACGACGGAAGCATCACTTATCGAAAACACAGCCATTTCGGATCAGGAACTCTACCCTCTAAATGCCAAGACTGTCTGAAAATGATCGGTGGAGGGCCATTGGGATGATTGAATCCGGAACCTCGCAGAGGGAAGTTGCTCATCGCCTGAATGTCCACCGAAACGCCATTTGGAACTTATGGCAGCGTCATCAGCAGACAAGACATGTCAGAGACCGTCCTCGCAGCGGCCGTCCACGAGTAACCACTCCCAGACAGGACAACTGGATTCGAACAACCCATCTCCGAAATCGATTCCAACCTGCAACCATAACTGCAAGAACGATACCTGGTTTGAGGCGACTGTCTGCACAGACAATCCGTCGCCGTCTCCGTCATTTTGGCATTGTCCCACGTCGGCCAGCAAGACGTCCAATACTCACAGTACAACACCGACGACTGCGTCTACAGTGGGCACAACAACATCGACGGTGGATCCAACGTCAGTGGGATCTTGTACTCTTCACTGATGAATCAAGATTCATGCTTAACCGATGTGATGGTCGTTTACGTGCATACCGTCGACGTGGAGAACGTTATGTATGCCAACAACTGTGTTCAGGAATTTGATCGTTTTGGAGGTGGTAGTGTCATGATTTGGGGAGGGATCACGGCTAGAAACAGAACAGACTTGCTTGTTATTGATGGAAATCTGACAGGTCAAAGATATCGCGATGAAGTGCTACGGCCATTGGTGGTACCGTTTTTGATGCAACATGGTCCCGGAATAACGCTGCAACATGATAACGCCAGACCACACGTTGCAAGGATTGTACAGCAGTATCTGATGCAACAACATGTCAATGTCCTGCCATGGCCAGCCAGATCCCCAGACATGTCCCCAATCGAGCATCTTTGGGACGAGATGGATCGACGTTTGCGGCGGTTGGATAACCCGCCAGCTACACTCCAGGAATTGCGACAACGTCTACGTCAGATTTGGAATGACATCCCACAGCAATTTCTGGCACATCTGATTCGGTCCATGCGCCGGAGATGCGTTGCTTGCATCATGGCATGAGGAAGTCACACCCGGTATTGAAGTGTGAAGGTCACAATTGGTTAGACGTCAGAAAAGTGCTTCATGACGCATGAAAATGACATTTTTCGTTTTGAGTGACGTCGGCACTGAAAAGTCAGTGTTTCTCCTGTTAAATAAACATATTGATTGCATTGAGATCTTTGCGTGTCATTTATAACATACACATAAATGGTGTCACAGAAACTTTTGTTGCTGAGTATAATAACAATCAAGCAATTTCAGTAGCCTATTAAGATTAAGATGTGATGGTGAAAAGCAGATAAACCTAACTGGGCTACGGTGTAGAGTGAAATAATGCCAATAATTTGAATAACTAAAAAAATCTTGCTCTGAATTGTATTGAAGCATTTTATGACATTATTAAAGATTAATTTAAAACATACTTGTTATAAGATTGCCCTGGATTTTAAGCGTCCACAAAAAATACACAAGGTGGAAAACATTTTGAAAAGCGGATGAAACGTGAATGTGAGATATAAATTATCACAGTCGCACGAAATACGTGGCAATGGAAATCATGTTCATGCTGTGCTGTTATATGGCCATTGAAATTGCAAAATGCAGCAATCAAGCATGCTGTCTTAATGAACAGCTCTATTCATTCAACTTAGAGAGTAAACACATCCACCATTTGATTGCTCATCAAGCAAAGTAAACTGGAACAGGTTACTTTTCTTAGAGCAGACTAATTGGTTAATAGATGATGATTCTGTAGTCCTTTATTTGGCTCCGTGCAGCATGTTGCCGAAAAATACTGACGTCATTTAAGTTTTTTTCCCCCCCGAAACATTTCACAAGCCCTTTGATTTTTGACGCTTTCGTTCAACCTGCGTCGGGTTTAATAAAGGAAAAGGGAAAGCTCTGATGTTCATCCCATGGCAGCAGGTAGTAGTACTGCGCCTTAAAAAAAAAAAAAAAATTGATTCAGAATCGCCCCAGCCCTACTGGCTTTACTGTGAAGATACTTTCCCTCACAGCAAATAACACATTTCTGGCTCTTTTCCATTATCCTGTATTCTTCTAGAAGTTCAGGATTACCATACATTCTTTCTCTTAGCTTTTTTACCCTCGCTTTGGCTGCAGCCTTCATGCGCAGGTTATCAGTCAGTCTTGAATAAAGTCATAAAAAAAAACATTCATCATGATTGTACACTGTTAATTGTTTTGGTAAATTATTGTTAGGAATTCAACCAAGAAATGTTAAAGAAGTGGCACTGTGAGTTCTGAATGTTTACTATTATCTCATTACCGCAACACAGCTTCTCATTACTGATATGACTCTTTAAAGTACATGGTAATGAGAAAAATGAGTAACAGTAATGAGGTGTTCCTTGCTAAGTTAGTCAATAACATCAAAAGCTAACATGCTAGCAACCGCTGCTTTTACTACACGTTGAGGTCTTCTATTGTCTTTAAAATGACAAAAAATATTCAGAATATTAATAAAAGATGTAGATTATCACCCTGTTTCAGTAATGATATACAACAATGTAACAGGAAGATTCAGAGACATTAGCGAAAATTTCATAATGTGAGAGAAAAACAAACAGACCTTGGGCCCATTTTGAATCTTCTGCCTAAAGCGATTAATTGTGAGAGTTCTTTTGAATTTAAGAGGTACAGTGGAATTTTTACAAGCAAATGAAGATGTGTTACGGAACACTCAGTGCGGACACAGTTATTTTCAATAGAATAATTAGGTTCTTTTTGTTAAATTCCATCCCCTTTCTTCATAAATACAGGGTAAATCTGCTGAAAAGATTCTGCTGAAAAACTACAACCATCTATACTTTCCTTCATATTTTCTTTATTTCTTGATATATTGTGATGAAATTTTCACCAGCTTTTCTTGAGATGTAGATCTATCAAAAAGAAATAAATGAAGGAAAGAGTAGATGGTTGTAGTTTTTCAGCAGAATGTTTTCAGTAGATAAGCCCTGCCCATAAATATAGACTTTTTTTGTGACATTGCCTGATTTTTAAAAATTTGTACAGGAAAGGGGATTAGGAAGAATGACAGAATAATGGGCCGGGACGCATTTCGGTAATGAGAATTCATCGGGATATTTTTGTCTAATAATTATGAAAAAAAAAATTACATTTATTCTTAAAAAAACACGTTCCTGAAGTGGACTTCTTCCCTTCATAGATAATATAAAAACTAATGATTAAAATATTTTCATTTTTAGTAAATATGACTCGGACATGTTCACCTAAGCTTCACGAGAATCATCCTAAAAATCTGCCGACTAAGGGCTGATTTAGCTAACGTCAACTTGTGCGATCTGATCACTTATTATGGCAAACAACACAGGTGCACACGAGACACTGACATACTGTAAAGCTCGCCTCTCGAGGATACTAATGACCGTCAAAATCTTAACGACAGCTATGTGGAATGCGCTAGCTGTAACGTTAACTTCCCAACCGTAAACTAGCTGGGTTGCTAATCCAAACGATAACTGCTTGGTCGTGCCAAAAGTCCGTGATTAACTCTTACATTTGAGCTCAAGGATAGCCAACGTACATGTAATGTTAACTAGAAAGTCTTATAACTAACGTTAGACAACGTTCACAAGTCAGCATCGCGAAGGATTCACAAGGCTTTTGCACGCCAAACATTTACAACTTAGGCTATGTCCACTTGCCTCGTCTCCCTGGACTGAAACCTGCGCTGGTGCGTGGTCTCTGTCCGCAGGAGCAGCATCCCCAGCTCTCCTCTCCGCGACTGGGAGCCCCGCAAACGTCCCCTCTTCACAGGGAAAACGGGTGCCTGAAACGTGGGATAATTGGTAAGCTTGAAAGCGGTTTTGACTCCAGTAGTGAATGATGATAACGAATCAGGTGCTACTCTAAAAATAAGCCACGGTTTCAATATTACAAGACGGAGAACATGATCGAACTATGACAAGTACTGTCGAAACAAAACACTAAAGGTTTGTACCGGTTTCTGTTCTAATTCTGTCACAACTCTGAACTCCAACTGGGCGAAAATTTACGGAATTCTTCCCCGAAAACCCTCGGGCGATACGTAGCTCCAGCATCTGCAGTTTCCTCTTTAATGCTTTATTCTCTTTCTGGCTTTGGGACATTTCTACACGCAAGACCTCATATCCATCGTCCACAAGTTTGCAGATCTCAGCCACGGCCGCGTTCGCCAGCACCTCCATGATGGACGCTATCTGTGTGTGAAACGCAACAGCGCTCGACATTGCAGGGATTCGCTCGCAGTCCATATCCGATACCTAGCAATATCTCAATCCGAGCGAAAGTCTTATCATTGGGTGATACAGAATATTTGTTTACAATTTTCAATGAACATAAACCAGTGTTACTGGATGGCTGCGTCGCCTGTGTCCGTTCTCCATTTCCGCAGTTGCGCGAGATTTCAGCAAAGATGATCGTATGTCACGTGGGCTCCAAGATGGCGCCCAGAAGTGATTGTGATCATATGAGATGAGGGCAATGAGTCCTGCACAAGAATGTTTTATATTTCACACTCAGTGGATGAGGGCTGTTTTGGTTTTAATTTATGATGTAGAGGAAAAACCTGACTTTCTCCGAGTAAATTGGCTTTAACATCCGATAATGGGAAAACAAAGCATGCAATGTGTGGATGCATGTGATCTGTGTGCCAACATGGTTAGTTCCTGTTGGCTGTGAAATTCATGCAGAAATATGTTGTTTTAGTCTCTCTAAAACTGTAATTTTACTGATATTTATGGGTATTTTAGTTTTTAACGCCCCCGTAAACGAAGTTTCGGGGGCATATAGTTTTCCACCTGTCCGTCTGTCTGTCCGCACTTTTCCATGGCTATAACTTTTGATCGGCTCATGATAGGACTTTGATACTTGGCATATGCATCGCTTGTGAGATGGCATTTCAGATGGGGTCATGAATTTTGACCTTGTGACCTTGACCTTGGAGCATGACGTTTGGTGACAAAAACTTTACCATGGGCCATAACTTCTCATTAGCTAGTAATAGGCATTTGATACCTGGGATATGTATTCCTTAGGATAAGGCCTTTAACCTTTGACTCATGATTGGCCTTTAATGGTTAGCATATACATGTTATGTACGGGGGCATCAGTGTTTCACAAACACATCTTGTTTGATTATCAGTTTACCTGATTTTGATCATATATATTGGTTATATACTGAAAACTTTCACATATATGTATGTCCTTATATGAAAAAGTGGCCCACAGCAACCTTATTTTCCTAGATTATTCTGAACAGGGTGTTCACTATGTTTACAAAACATTTTGCCATGACTGGAAGCTGGCGCCTACTCACTTCTATCTCACTTGCACAGTTTATAACCATGGTTTTAAATGCTAAAAATTTCTTTTGTCAATACGTATATGTTCTTTAACAGCTCCACTTTGTTCATTCCTCACCATCTCCACTACACCCTGTTCTTTCCTCACTGGTCCTTTTTCTACTCTCACTTTCTTTACAGCCTCCGCATATGCCATTTTACCCTGTGCCTGTGTCCCTTCCACTTCAACTCCTAATGTCCTATGTTCACCCTGCTTTGGCCCTACTTCATGATTTCACCCAGAGTTGCAACTGACAGCCTTTTCTCTTGGTGGTTCACAATCGTCTTTGCTACACCTCTCCTTTCCACACCTTCCACATCTGAAACACTCTTTACTGCATACTGCTGCTACATGCCCAAAGTTTTGACACCAATTACAAAGGAGTGGGGCCCTTTCAAAAGCCCGCATCCTACACGTCATGTAATCTAAAAACACTCTTACTGGCAACTCCTTTTCAAATTCTAACATCACAGCATGGCTATCTTGCACACTTCCATCTTGATAACATTTCGAACATCTTGCTCCACACACTCCCTCTTATTCCAAAAAAAAAAAAGAGAGAGTCGGGTTCTACATAAAGCAGAGCCCCTCTTATCACACACTTCGTGATAGCTTGTGGATTCATTTGAAAACACAAGTTTAAGATCGTACGTCTTTAGTTTTAAAGCCTTTTCCTTTTGTTTCTTAGTCAGGCATTCTATGATGACAATACCGCTTCTGCTCACCTACACATCTTTTACATCACCAATTTCTCTTTTCACTTATCTCCCAACATCATGTTTATCATGAAAAATATCACTTTGCAGCTAATATCAAAGTTCACTTTGCAGCTAACTCTAATTGCTTTCATTCAGATCACAAAAATCCCTTCATTAGTTTCAATGTCGACTCCTTTTTCTTCCCTTCCCCCCGACATCCATCTCTTCACAGTCCATTCATCCGTTGTCCTAAATCCTATCCAAAACGCCAAAATTCTAGTCCTCTGTGCAGTCACTATTGCGCATAGGGGAGTGTCTCTGTATATTTCTTCCTCTTGAGTGATACTTATAATAGTAGTTCGTTACCGCCACCCGCTGGTCTATAGTATGAACTGAAGAGACTTTCATACAGCCTGAAATTCGTCACAAATGACCGACTCCCATTCAACCTTTAAACTACAGTACATTTATTGCTCTGAAAGACAAAGATACATCTCCTAATTTCCTTATAGATTTTTTTAGAATTATATGAAGGTCATGTTATTTCTATATTCCTGCAAATCATTATTTATATTTATTGTTCACTGCAATATTTATTGCCAGTATAACAAATTACATTAAATGGTTTCTCATTTTTTGAAGACTGAACTAAATTGTATAATGACACACTCACCTCAAATTGTTATAAATCACAGAAATGAGTAAGGGCATTAATGTATCCATTTAATAGAGGAATTTCAATACAGCCTTTCAAAAAAACTGAAAATTCACTGTGATATGGACTGAAACGACAAATCCCCATAAATATTTTACAGAAAATTTTATCCGTTCAGCTTTGAAGTAGCAAAACCAATCATAGTATGGAAACGATGCATTTGTCTTCAGCTACCACAGATATTTATTTCATTTTAAAATACAGTATTACATTAACATCTACTCATAATTTAGAGGTTTGCACATTTTCAAACATTTCTTTTGTCATGTAATCACATCTCTGCTTATACTCAAACCTGCAGTTTTTTTAAATGACACAGATTCAGCCCAAGATTTGACTCTGTATTTACTTGATGTAATACGCTCCCAATACTTCTGACCAACCTACAGATCAAAACTTGATCAAAACAAGCTCACATCATCGCAGCTACCAGGTACATGCGCACTCTGGTGTCTTTTCAGGTGACACGAGCGAGTGAAACACTTCCCACAGTGCACACAGCTGAACGGTTTCTCCCCAGTGTGGACACTTTGATGGGATCTCAGATAAGACGACTGTCCAAACCTCTTCCCGCATTTGGAGCAGCTGAAGGGTTTCTCTCCTGTGTGGACTCTCTGGTGCGCTTTCAGACAACCTGACTGAACAAAGCCCTTCCCACACTGCAGACAGCGATATGGTTTCTCCCCGGTGTGAATGCTCAAGTGTGTCTTAAGGTTGCACTTCTGCGTGAAGCGTTTTCCGCAATGTACGCAGCTGAATGGTTTCTCTCCTGTATGCACTCTCTGGTGAATCTCCACTTCCTTAGCACGAGGGAAACCCTTTCCACAGAATGTGCAAATGTACTTCCTCTTCCTAGTGCAGACCTTACGGTGAGCCCTGAAGCCTTTAGACAGCAAGTACCCTTTCTCACACATTTCACTCCTGCTCACATCTGGGTTTGACTGCTGCGCAGCTGCTAGCCTTCTCTTAGTCACTGTTAGGTTCCGTGGCAGACACAACTTGTCAGTATTATCTGCTGCTCTGCACCCAGGGTTTGGTCTGTGTCCTGTAGACGCAATCTCTGATGCTGGGCTCCTGGTCCATGCAGAACTGATCTCTGCCTCCGTTTTAACAGACACAGCATCTGCTCCAATCTCTGTTTTCACATCAACAGAACCTAATGAAACACTGGCATGACCAGCATCGTCATCGCCAACAGCGGTGGATTGTGGCTCCAGAAAAAACAAAGAGCCTTGTGGTCCTGTTTCTGCAGAGTATGAGCACCATGGGTCCTCTGTATCTATGACAGCGCCCCCTTGTGTACAGTAAGACCCCACCTGGCCTGGCTTTTCAAACGTAGCAAACTCAGAGTCTGGGCTGCTTTGTGCCTCTGTGGTCTGTGTTTCCTGAACGGGATGTTTCTTCCTTCTGCTTACCCTCTGCTCCACCAACTCTGGACGAAGAACTGAGAACAAAAATATTACAGTTAAATAAAACTCTGGCTTCAAGCTAAGAAATGAAATGCTCAAAATAAAACAAGGTCACTTACTGTCCTCCCTGCTGTTCACCTCTCTTAGCAGGTTTCTGTCCTCTTCTACTCCCTCCTCCTTAATGAGAACCGATTCAGTGCCTCCCTCCTCAATGTCTGCGCACTCGAACTGCTAAAAACAGGGGTGCAGCCAGTCAACTAAATTAATAAGATTAATATGCAATGACTACCATCAACTCAAGTGCAGCGGATGAATGCACCAAAAAGGGCAAAACTTTAAACACAAACGGCAACAAAGAAAGACCTGTGAGATAAAGGATGAAAATAGAATTTTAGATGAAACGAGAATCCAAGTTTATTCAATATTTAAAATTAAAATACAGTTGTAGATATAAATGAAGTGCACATCTAATGCCCAAAAGCTTCTATCATTCCGATTTAAAGAAGAGGCTCATGGGGGCTGTATCCCTCACCTGGTTCGCCATCATAATGATTCTTTACAGTTAAGCAGCACTATGAAGTAAACATCAGTCTATGACATGTCGACATAGTCATGTTGTCACCTACAGCAAGTACTGAAGTGATGTTCAACTGTGAACAGCCAGCCGTACCATTAAGTGCACTATTAACCGGGTGTGCAGTCACTGTAATATAAGAATATGTGACTTAGTGGGTCAGTCTTGAGAGTTCAACACTAAATAGATTTTTAATCAAGGCACACAGAAAATATCTAAATTTCAACTTCATCTGGACAATGACTTTGAAGACTTTTAGCAAGTTTAATGCAAATTTACCCACTGCAACTTAAACCAGAAACGCCCGCGTTTGAACACCCTCGGCCTGACGGTGCACACACGGACAGACAGACGACAAACTGATGACAATACCCTTCGGCCTGAAGTCGGGCCGAGGGTAAAAATGTTTAAAAAAAAAGTCATTCAATTAAATACCAAGACAACCATGCAGGACTGACTCAACATATGGCCACATTTGGTCAGGGCTTAGAGATAATTATTTGTGGCATGTTTAGTCCAAATCTAAATTGATTTTGAATTGAGCTGAAAAATAAAAGAGTGGGACATTTGTAACAATTCGGATACAAATCTCCTGGGCAGAACGAGAAAAAGTCATTTAAAGAGGAGGTGATGGATGGATGGAAGGATGCTGCACCATGGCAATAGCTCACCTGGCCTTGGAGCTAAAAATGTGTATTGAATGCCTTTTTGTGACATTTTTTCAATGAACAAGTGCTCAATTTGAACCAGATTATTACTAATTACAAAGGTCAATAATGACATTGGCTTTATTTCGTCTGAAAGTGCAGCTATGTGCCTGCAGGAGCGCACCGGGCAGGTAAGCATACCTGGACAGCTGAAATGATGGGGTGCCTGGTAGTATAATCATCAAGTATATGAGTGTTGTTCTGTCCACCTCCGTGTGTGTGGCTGGCCACACAATTTCTTGCTCCTTCAAAACTACTGTCTGAAAGGGAGGGTGTGAAGGTAATAAAGTCTGATTAAAACCACACAGTAAACAGTTCCTCCAATGAATTAATTGGTTGTTCAAAGTTTTAGACTAGGTGATTATGATAAAATTCAGAGATTTAATCTTCATCCCCATCTGGAGTGTCATCGGAGATCTTGATTGCCATTTTTTCCTTTGTGAAGCATCTCTCAGGATCGTGTCGAGATGGATGCAGGTTATGGTGGCCTGATCAGGCTAAGTGTGTTGCAGTACAACGCTAAGAAACATTATAACCCTGAATAAAGCAACACACGTTCCAACTTAAACAGCTGGGGCCGATTTCTCGTCGCTGGTCTTAGTCCTGGTCGTGAGTAAAACCTTTTTTAACTCATTCCCTACGGAATACTTTTTATATAAAATTGTTGCGTTTGTTCGGAATACTTTTCCCGAAAATTACACAATATCAAGTATTGAAGTACAGGTGGACTATCATAGCAATTGTCAACCGATTTTGTGTTTTCATTGGTCTGCGAATGGTCATCCAAGCCGCTGGCACCGGCTTACCATAGGGAATGGTAGAATTCGCTGCGGCGTTGGCAGCGGCTTGCTGTAGGGAATGAGTTAAAGAAGGTGTGGTGAAACCGGGTTTAGACCGAGATTATACACAGATTAAACCAGGTCTATGAAGCAATTTCTCGTGGATGGATTAAACCAGTTCTCGTTGGTCGACAAAATGCCACGGGGTAAACCAGGTTTATGTGCCACTGAGTCAGAGTGCATGCACACCTTGTTGGGGCTTGTGACGTTATATGTATGGTAGCCCAAAAGCCCAAACCTAGATGTCACTTCAGACCTGAGATCCCACTCAATCGGTTGACATTGGATTGACAAGAAAACTATAAGATATTTGTCAGAGACAAAAAAGTTACTTCATAAAACCTAGTTGATACTACTGTTCACCTCCCTCTACTAACCCAAATAGCGGGACGATAGCACTGTTCTGTGAAATTATGTTAAACATGTTTGCATTTCTGTATGATTAGACCCCATACATAACATCACTGTACCATGAACCCAAACAATACGCTAAATAGGGGTGTATGCAGTTCGCCAGAACTGTCCAGGTAAGCTTTATTTTAACAACTGCATGCAGAGACATTGCATTATAGTATGCGGTGGACATAACCTTGACAAGGAGTGTCCAGATACGTTCTCACTTCAGGGCTTCCGTACCCAAAAATCCAATAATAGGATCATTCAGAGCATTTACCTGGGAGTACAAGTGGCATAGATCTACTGCCACTGGTCGAACAGTCATGTAGCAAGGAAGATAAAGAAATCCTCCTGAATTTCATAAGACCCCACCATCAATGACATCAATAACAAGCAAACTGACAGTGCTACCAATTGCAAGAATAAGACGCTGACTTAGACTACCGCCCTCCCTGGTTTTGAGTTAGACCATGATTAAGACCAGGTTTTATGAAAAACTAGGCACGAGAAATCCAATAAGTTAGACCACACTTACAGCAGTATTTACACTTGGTTTAAACCATGGATTTACTTAGACCAGGTTTAGACGGGAAATCGGCCCCTGGGGTTTACTGCGGCAACAGTAAAAACACACCTTGCACAATGAACGTCACAGGGCGCAAAAAATTTTAAAACCTAGCATGCCAGATTATAGAATTTTTTTACTTACTGGTTTTCCAAAGTGGTGCAATTAATTCATAATTTATACAAGTAGCAGCTAGACTGATATTTCTCTGAAATGACAGTCTTGCGGGCTCAAGTTTGGTCCATTTGGTGCATATGACAGATCTTACTACTTTTAATTATATTTTGAAGTCATCGAGAGTTTAAGGTTTCTGTCGCCGCTAGTAGATTAAATAATCGGAATTCACAGGTTGAAATCAATTGCTGGTCCTCGTAAGAGACGCACGCCTACGTAACCTACCTTGAGATCCTCTTAACTCATGGCAAACAAGCATTTCAGAACAGCGGCTATCTGCACAGCTCTTGCGCGTGTCCGTTCCCTCTGAATACGCATGCGAAACTTGCGACTCCCTCATCACCAGTTTCCTTTTCAAAGCGTCGTTTTCTTTTATGTACTGAGACATCTCCAAGTGTAAGACTGCATAACTATCATCTACAAGTTTGCTTATCTCTGCCACCGCAGCAGCTGTTAACACCTCCATAATGGAGGCCAGCTGTTCATGAAAAATGTTCGACATGAGGCTGTACGCCGTGCACGCGCATTTAAAGAAATATTTATGATATGGTTAACGGAGCGTGTTGCACACCACGAACAACGAAACAGAAAAATGCGCTAGAGGTAAGATGCTGTCCGGACACCGTTTACTTCCGGACTAAAAAGACTGAAGTGACGGACATTACCGTAAAAAGTGGAAACCGAGCGCAGTTGAACCCCCAGATCATAATCCTCGACTACAGCGCGTTAAGGAGCAGTGACGAACGATGTAAATTCTAGGGCCCGATATTGAGCTGTTGTTCTTGCAAAATGATAATGTTCTTAGATGAAGTTATTGGGAATTTATTAACTTTATAGGAAAAACCCGACCCTTAATTTCTCGGCCAGTGGTTCTCAATGTTGTTCCTGAGAGGCCAACGTGTATGCAGGTTAATGGATTTTATAAAGCTGTTAATTTGTCTTAATCAGGTGCATTTATTGTTTCAAGTAATTTGATACACCCAAGTGTATAAATCCCCATTTTGTACATCTAAGTACAGAACTTTGCAAAACAGCAGTTCAATATCAATAAGAGGCTGTTTTGAGTGTGCTTTCTCTACAATAATGAACTGTGTTCTGATTGGCAGGAAAACTGGCCCCAAGGGGTGGGGGGATCGATCAATGGTAAGGAAGGGAGTTGGGTATACAGACAGAGTAGACAGGCATGACCTATTGGGGCAAATTGGTTTGTGATGTTGAAATGGCAAGAATTTCAAACTGCATTTCAAACCCTGAAGTAGAAGTTGGGGGAGGGTCTTCAAAGTGAATCTTGTCCAAGCTGTTAGACATAGTGGAGCCCAATGTTTAGGTGGAGTGAGCAGGGAAATCATTTTCTGTGCTGGCAGCGCCTTAAAATCTGCATTGTTTTAAGAGTGAGGTCATTGCCACTGCAACCATACAGGCAAATTATTTATCCTTTGACATAATAAACAAACGGTAACCTTTTAATTCTTTGTCTTTAGTGTGCTTATGCATGGGAGTATTCATATCACTTGAAGTTAATAAAAAAAAAAAAAAAAAACAAGTGTTTGTCACTAAAGTGACTATATCCCCCGCCGTTAGGTCACCAAAACCAACTGGTGTCTGCGCATTCCCAGTAGGAAGGTTGGTACCAAAAAGAATTGAAATAGGTTGACTCCTTCTTGAGATATCGCGCTGACAATGTTCGGGACGGACGGACGTACATACAGAGCTGAATACTATATCCCCCGCTTCGCGCTAAACGAAAAACGGGCATGGAATTTTTTCAGATGTCTGGATTTTTTTTGAGATCGATACAAATCAGAGGAGCAAGTTTACTTGGGGGGGGGGGGCGGGGGCTTGATGGACCTTTCCACATTTGACTTGCCTTTGGGACCTTGTTCTCCTTGTTGTCGAAAGGACTGCCATCACGCAGAAACTGAATATGCGTTCTATCGTACATTCTAAATTATCATTTACAATGAAGCCAAAGAGCATCAGTTTGTAGAGGCAACAGTATTGAGCGAGGGCAGACATACTTCCAGTGCTCATGGACAAAAATATAAACAGGTAAGAATTTCTCACAAATCAATTTCAATCGGAATCATTTTTAGATGAAGTTTGACTGAAAAAGACGGCGAGTAACGAAAATAATCTTTTCGATTAAGTGCCGATGTTGCAGACAGCCATGTATGGAGCTGTGCATTCTTGCCTTCTGGAAGATGGTCTTGATAAAACAGTCACTCAAGGACACAAATTTTGTGTATTATGGTCAAAAATTTTACTTTTTCACTAAGAACGATAAAGCTATACCAGAGCATGGCATAGATTGTAAGGGATGACCAGCTGTCAGCAAAAGGACAATTTTATTCAATTATTATAGCATTCCTTATTAGTAGGGAAAAAATTAAAGAGCTAGCTAGAGCCAAAAAAAAAAACCGCATCAAAAATATGAAAATGCAGGAGCTTAAGGGGCTCCAACCTTTGGACCCCCACCATGGCCCTGCCTATGGACCCTGCTGGGGGCCTATGCAGCCCCCAGCGCTTAGGTGTTGGACTTCTCAAAATTTTGCAACCCCATGCCTGTGAAAACTACCTTCAGCTGCTATTATCCTAGCCACAGATGAACAAGCACTATTAGTACCAAGAAGTCGTTCCCCAGTGGATGGTAATCTAGCAATGACAACTTGAGCTTGTTTAGACTTGACGGTGCATCACATCAGTTTTATGTTCTGAACTGGAACTATGTTAAATTGCATCATCTCTATTAAATAAATTTTAGAAAAAATTTAAAAAACCATGCAAACCTAATAGAAAAATTGGAAAATAATTTTTTAGATACATTTTTGTCAATTAAAGCAGTGCGCCTGTAAATGATTTAGAATATGGACAAGTCCCATCACTGTTTCCCAGGAATTGCATAAATTAAACACCTCAGCCAAGCCTGATGTGCATGCTGCCCAATATACTTGCCATAGTATATATCTAGCAGTGAATAAAAATGATCTCTTGCAACAGAAAAAAAAACATTGTCCTTTGTTGCAACCATTTCAGCTATAGCAGGCCAATCCCAGTTCAGTGGTGAAAAAATTTTTTTCTGAAGCAAAAATTCAACATAGTATTGATACTATGTCAAACTACTATCAATTATAGTCATCAGGTATTAAAAATGTGTGATTCCCCACTATTGATTTACACTTAGATTCGTCCCATGAAGAATTGAGTGGTCACTTAACCCCTTTGCGCAGAAGCCAAATGTGACTATTTATGAGTTGATTTTAGGGTTTATAATTCAAGATCTGAGCTTCACAGAAAACTGGCAAATGGCTTTAATAATTCAGGATACTTGCAGCATTTAGAATGCCATCGTATTTCAGTTTCCTTTCATAATCTTAGCACAGAGTAAGGGCTCAAACACAAAAAATTTATGTGAAAATCTGGCAATGAAATTATTTTTAAAAAATAATACTGAGAATTGAAAAATGGCTGGGAGTTAAAACAATACATTTTGGGGATCATAAACTCCTTGACCACAAGTGCACATCATCTGATAGTAATTTTCTTTAAATTATCTAACATTGAAAAAACAAATAACATAGCTCCCCAAGTGGCTCCCCCAATCTGTCAGAGCTCTCAAAATTATGCATTGTCAAACCATAAAATAGTCATATGTTGAACACAAAACAACTTTTGACTCATGAAGTTTAACATGAATTAATGATTCTCTGGTAGAATTTGGCATGAGTTTATCAATATAGGTGCGGATGGACATCAATGGTCACCAGTAACCTCTCCAAACCAAAAACATGCTTTTTCTCTATGATAAATTCCACGGTTCTGTCAATTTCTTTTTACAAAGCCGCATCAGCAAGCACGCATACTCACTAAATTAAAGGCTTATTTTACAGTCAGAATGTTCACCCTGCGACGGAAAGCTTTCCATTTGCAATACTGATCATCCAAGCGAAACAAAAGCTTGGAAAAACGCTTTTCCCACCCTATATGGAGCAAATATAACTCAAACACAGTAATATCTGAAATATACCTCATTTTAACAAAACAGACATTCCACTATCAGGAAAAAGCAGGCAATATGCAACTGAAGTCTGTACAGAATCGGAAAATTCTGCTATATTCAGGAAACTTGGCAAAGGCTAACGGTTACTCATACTAACCAATGTGGCAAACAACCTCTGTGATCATCATGGCTATGGTAAACCAAAAAGAAGAAAGCAAAGCATAAGGATGCCTTCTACTCACTCAAATAGAAGCAAAATGCTCTATCAATGAAGTCCACCTCCAGATGAAGAGTAACAGTTTTCTGGTACGAGGATCCTTCCAGGACTGTTCCATTCAGAATAACTCCCATTATCCATGTCAGAATCAAACTGCTATCAAGTAAATATAGCCTAGGCACTTTGAGGTTGGTTTTAGAAGTCTTTTTTTCTTCGTACTCAGCTCATTCAGCTGTGCACAGTTCAGAGAACACAACCGAACAAGCTGGTACGCAAGGGTTTAAATACTTTTCTAAGGGTCCGATCGAATTACTGTGGAAAGTTAATACTGTCTGGAATTGGGTAAAAACATGTCAGTCAATTGACATTTACTAGCTTATCATTCAGGTGGGCCTGAAGTATAACTCTGCTTTACGCAGAACAAGCATTAGAGACAGTGGATATCATTGAGGGATTGTATGAGGTTGTAACGAACCGCTCATTTCGTTGAGAGATGAATATACGCACAACTCAATGGGAGGGAATCACACATTTCTAATATCTGATGAATACTATTGATTGTAGAATTATATAGTTTCAATTCCATGCTGAATTTTTGCTTCAGAAAACAGATTTTTTTTTCACTTCTCAGTTGAGATACCTTGGGCCTATTATTGCTGAACTAGCTGCAAATAAAGTCAATGATGAAGAGATCATTTTTTATTAACTGCTGGATAGATACTATGGGCAAGTATATTTGGCAGTTCGCACATCAGGCTTGGCTGATGAGCTCAATTCATAAAATTTTTGGGAAACAGGGATGGTACTTATCTCGTCCATATTCTAAACAGTGCTTGAGCTCGGCTTGCTAGTGAATATTCAATAACTGATCAGGGAGTGCCACACACCCCCGTGAAACTTTCCCAGTAAGTAAAATAAGCAGTTCCTTTCATGACTAAGTATGAAGGCTGATGGAACAAGCACGTTTTCAGTTTGGAGAGGTTACTGGTGACCATTCATGTCCATCCGCACCTATAATGATAAACTCATGCTAAATTCCACTGGACAATCATTAATTCACATTGAAAAAAAAAAGTTGCTGTGCGTTAAAAATATGATCATTTTATGATCTGACAGAACGGAAGTTTACGGGCTTGAACAGCGTGAGGAGCCATTTGAAGAGTAGTTTTATTTGACTGATTAACAGTAGATAATTTTGAATATCATACTCAGATGAGGTGCACTTGTGGTCAAGGACTTTACGATCCCAGAAATGCATTGTTTCAACTCCCGACCATTTTTACAATTCTCAGAATTTTTTTATTTATTTTTTACAATTACAATGATGCATTTCCATGATTTTTTGTGTTTGCAACCCTTTTTCTGTTCTAAACTTATGAAAATACACCAAAATATAACACTCTAAATGCTACAAATGTGTTGTTTCAGTAAAACCATATCCCCCCTCTCTGTGAAGTTTGAATCTTGAATTATAAAGCGTATAATAGGGTAACGCATAAATAGCCAGATATGGCTTCTGTACAAAGGGGTTAAAAGATAATCCTTAATTTATATTCATTTAAAATGCAGGTCGAGAGTACAAATTCTCACAATCGGACAGTGAGTTTCACAGTGCATGTCTTAGCAGAAGTGAAATCATGGATTTTCTGTCCAATATGCCAGCTACAGAGAGAGTTAACAGTATCTTGTATAGGTAGATACTGGAGCATACACCCCTGAGGCATCCCAGGTGCTCTCCTCGGGGTGGATTCATCTTCAGTACAGTAGTAAGCACAGCCACCCTTTATTACAATACATAACTACAGTTAGTCGCCCTCAAGTTGATGTGCATCCCCAGACAGCCAATAACAATCACTCCCCAAATCGATCGGCTTTTTGCCCTTACCACTCACGAGGTACATGCCAAATATGAAATGAATCCATAAAGAACAGTGACCTCGAGAGTGCTCACAAGAAATTTTGACAGACGCGATGGTGAACAGGGCTCGACAATTGGTGATCTATATTATCCCCCGATTCATTATCCAGAGAAAGAATAAAAGACACACCTAATCATTGACACCTCCAATCTCCCAGAGCATCCAGGAGCCTCTAGGATATCAGCAAGAGCTCTCTGGCAGCCACTAGATGAAGCCATGGAAATGCTCTATGGTACTCTGCAGGGGTCAAGTTCAGCTGGGCATGATGTCAGAACTGTAAATCTAGCAATCCTATTCCTGCCACGGCCCCGTAGCATTGGATCTAACCATGTTTCACTCAGCAGACATGAAATGGCAATTACGAGTTCCCAGATTACAGCATAACAAAGCAGTTTCAAGCACGACTCATTAAAATGTCTCTTTTGACCCCCGGTGGCCCTCCGTATCTTACAGGCTTCCCGTATAAGCTTTTCCTGCAGTGTGCAGACCCTGGTGTCTGATGAGATTACTTAAAAACGAGAAACTCTTCTCGCACTGCGTGCATCTGAAGGGTTTCTCTCCCGTGTGGACAGTCTGGTGCCTCTTGAGGTATCCCGGCTGGGCAAAGCGCTTGCCACACTGAGCGCAGCGGAATGGTCTCTCCCCCGTATGCACGCTCAGGTGCGTTTTCAGGCTGCTAAGCTGGCTAAACCTCTTGCCGCACTGCGTGCAACTGAATGGCTTCTCTCCCGTGTGAACCCTCAGGTGGGTCTCCAGGTTTCTGGGCCGGGAGAAAGACTTGCCGCAGTGCGTACAGATGAAAACTCTTTCCCCGGCAGTGGCTGCAGTGACGCTCTTAGAGGCCCACTGTTCACAGAGGGAATGTGTCTTCCTAACAGAGGTATCAGGTGTGGAATGAGCCTGCCTCGCCTGGTGTTCCCTCTCAGGTGTCCGAGTGTGACTGGGACACTCGGTGACCCCATTCAGGAGTTCAATGGTCTCTCCATCTGTAGGTTCCCTGTCAAGTCTGTATTTCCTCAGAGCAGGCCCTGGCATGGCTCTTTTATCCAAAGCTGTGTGTGTGTCAGTTGCCATCTTAACATAGTCATTTACATCCCCTGCATTCAAATATAAAGAATGAACAGAGTCAGTTCCATTCTGCTGTTCTGAATGTAAACAAGCCAGAGCATTAGTCCCCGGTTTCTCTATGGGAGGACTTGGGTGCAGCTCTGTGTGAAAGGACAAGCCCTGTGCCCCCGTTTCAGTTGAGTAAGAGCAACATGGGTCCTCTGTCTCTGCGAAAGCGCTACCTTGCGCACAGTAAGAGCCCCGATGGCCTGCTCTTTCAAATAATACAATATCAGAACCCAGACTACTCAGCGCTTCTGCCCGGTGAATGAGTCTCTGGGAATCCTGACTATTCCCCATCTCCGGCCCGCTGACCTCCCACGTCTCCTGCTCGGCTCTAGGAATGCCTGCTTCCCCCTCTGGAGAGTTGTGGGCTTCCAAAATGAGTGCACTGTCACATGACCTCAGAACAAAACGGAGGCCTGGAACAAATATAAAAAAAAGTCCCTCAATATAGACCCCCACAGCCCCCCAGTTTTAGAGTCACAAATAGCCACAAACACAATCTCCATTTTCACCTTGTTTAGTTTCACATTTTTATGCAATAAAGAAATCAAAATGATCCTACATGACAAAGTTCACCCTCTACTTACTCTTGTCCCTTTTGTTTTGCACCCCCTGGCGGGAGGAGGGCCCCTGCAGTCTCTCCTCCTTAATGAGAAGTGATTCAGTCCTTCCCTCCTCCATGTCTGCGCACTGCAACAGAAACACACAGGTTTCACTGCAACCCCAGCCTCACTGGGCTTCCATAAAAAAGACACAAACCCATGCAGATACAATAGCAATGGTAACGCCCAATGAGAAAACAGGTGGGGAAAGTCCTGGAGGTATGCATCTGTGAGGAACTGGTAAATGAATGAACTCAGATGACAGAAATAAATACCAATAAAATTGCAATTATTTGTATTTGTGATGGTAAAGACTTTTAGCAACCATGCTAGAAGCATGGAGGCTCCTCAGAAGGGACACTCATCAGACTGCAGAGACATGGAGGAGTAACGGAAAAATCCAGTGTGTGCTTGAGATAGAGATATGGAGGTAGTCCCTAACAATTACGCCTTAAAGTAGGCCCACAGATAAACCAGGCCCAGCACAGGGGAGGTCACAATTGAATTGGGCCAAGCGAGGGCCAAACCACACTCAAGCAAGGCCAAGCAGGAGCCAGATCACACTCAAACCAGGCCAAGCACCAACCAGACCGCACTCAAATCAGGCCAAGCACGAGCCAGACCACACTCAAACCAGGCCAAGCACGAGCCACGCCACGCTCAAATCAGGCCAAGCACACACAAATGTTGATTTCTTTCAAAGTTTTATTTTGAGTCTGACAAACTTAATACATAAGCAGTGAGCAAAAGCCACAAAAAGCGCTCTGCATTTTCTATTTCATGGCAGTGCCATTTCCTGCGACACCAGATCATTTTTACAACCCCCCCATTTTTTACATGTTTTCTCAGAGACAATTTGAAATACCAGTTGATAAAAGTTAAAACATAATTTCTCACTGATTTTCCAAAACCTACCTTTAAAAAATGCAATAGAATCATACTAAAATTTAAAGAAATTAAATCATGTTCTATGTAGAGGTGTTGTCGCTCTTAGTGATTGTCATGTGAAAGCCACACAGAAAATATGGACAAACAACACACAGTATCCATGCAGAAACTTCAGTATGAATGGTTTTCTGAAGGTATTAGCTAAAACTGGCTAGTGTCCTACAGCCACACATGCTTTCGTTACAGCTAAGCAAGCTGTAGTCATTCATAAACGATGGTCGTTCATCATTACGACCGTTTATCATTTATAAACTGATATTAGCAGGATTAAAAACCACCAACAGGACTATCCGAGGCTGATAAAACTGCATAACTACAACAGAGTAAAACAAAGCTTCCTTGTCCATCGCTTCTCAAACCTTTTGATTCCTTCAGTTTTCCCCATTGAAGGCGGCACCGATATAAATACAGCTCTTGGCTGTCTTGCGTTTTCCCCCCTTAATTCTATTTGTTCCTCTACCGTTCTTTGGCACTTTGGCAGTTTAATTGTGTACACTGTCTCCCATAGCGCTAGGGTCGGAGGCTTCATCTGTTCTGCTATTGCATGACTGCCGTTGATATTTCCGGTATATGGCGCACAAACTCAGATCCAGCTCTGCGCGTTCACAAGCAGAGAGAAATGGTGTTCTCTCACCTGATTGGATAGAGGCAGTCGTGACTCCAGAATTTTATATGCTGTTTTATTGCAGAAGACCGTGACTGAGAGACCTGTGTCATCGACCAGATACTTGAAATAAATGATCTCTATTGGAATGTGGAGCTATTTCACACTTTTTTAAAAACAAAAAATAAAAATCACTTACAGCAGCTTAAAGACTTGAAGATGAAAAAAATTGCAGATTTGATCATTGCCGAATGCAACGAGAAATGAATTTTCTTAAGAAAATATTTGTGGTTGCAAAGAATGGTACATGGTACTTTCTTGAAAAAGATAGTTTGACAACTATGAAATTCAAAGAAATACCTGTAGATATTCCTTAATGGTATACAGAGTAGGATTTGTCTGTTGTCGTGAGTAAACACTACATCCAAGGTTGGCCCCTCCTCCCCACTGCAGCCACACGAGAAGTGCACAACCCTTGGCCATAATTTGAGCTGTGTTCTCAGGTAGATACATACAATTATCTTGTGCAAACATTAGGAATCACTTATTTTTGGGGTTCTAGACCAATGCGGTATATGACAATGTGGCTCTAGCAGTTCTGCAACATTATAAAAATATAATGTTACACTCTCAATGGTAATGTTGGCTTGTCAGCCCGCCCACATACTGTACCAGCTCATTACAAACACTGGCCTTGAGCCTGCTAGCAACTGGTTTAGGACTGCTACAACTGGCGTGGCTTGTGTGAAAGGACATGTATCAAAGATCAGTCTCAGCACTGCAAACCTTGCGGGCTATTTTATCAAAACTTAAAGTTATTCACATTGATTGATAGTAGGAAAAAGGTATGCATACACTACTTGCACGTAATGTTACAATGCTGGCCAACTAACTTTTGGAACGCTACACTTGTTGTGATGGAAAAGCAGATACTGTCGCAAGCCAACTGTGATCATCACTGGCATTTACAGTGCCTGTCCACAGCAGTTCAGTGTGCAGTTTGGTCTCGTTTCAGAACAAACTTTGCCCTCTTGCCATTTTGCTCTGCTGTACTTCCTTTTTTCTGCATTGTGTCCACCATTTTCGTAGCTACCTCTTGGGCAGTGGTTGACGTTGCCAAGCTTCTAGAGAGTCTCAACCTCATATCCTATGCGCTGTTATTGGATGGGGACTACACACCCACTTTCCAAAGTTTGATGCCTGGAAAAATTCCAAACAAGGTTAGAAAATACCGACAGATGGCAGGGTCTCTGGGGATACAGAAATAGCCATATAATATGCCAGCAGTCATACAAACAGTCAATTTGCTCCAGCGAAGTGGCTGTTGCTTAGCAGGTGTGGGCTTGGTTAGCACATGGATGGAGGACTACCGGAAAAAAAGAAGTTGCTGCTGGAACTGCAGTTGATAGGCCAGTAGGTGGTCTTCCCTCAGTTCACATATTCCCTAATGCCATGATGGGGACACTGCCTTGAAGGAGGTGCTGTCCTCTGGATAGCATGTCAAACCAAGGTCCTGACCCAAAGATCCCATGACACTCTTCGACATGAGTAGGGAGTTCCTCACTGTCCTGGCTCTTTCCACCTGCCACCTAATCATCCCGATTTAACTGACTATGCAAATCGCCTACTCCCCCTCCACCTCAGAAGATTGAGTGGTGAGTATTCTGGCATAAAATAGCTGCAGTGCTACACGTTTATGGTGAGATTCCCCCATGTCACTGTAATGTGCTGTAAGTACTGATGAGAAAGCGTTATATAAATGCACTTTAGTTGACTTCATCATTCATTGACTTCTAGTGGGTAATAAGTCATGAATGATGGATTATTTTTGCACGAATCTATATATTTTCCTGAGGAATCCAGCTCAGTTCACCTTTACAGTTGTAAGACTGAAAGGAGGACTAATGTGCCAAAATGACCAATACAAAACAAACTGGCGGGCACTTGGAAGGGCACATACCTCCGCCATGCCTTATATCTGTTTGTTTGGGTGACAGAATGTGTTCCGGATCACATCCAAAAGTAAAACCACCAATCATCCTGCCAAATTTCATGCCAAACAGTTCATAATTTTTTGAGTGTTCCAGTCAGAAATATCACACAGACCCACATTAGACAGATATATTTCAATTCTTCCAGATCCAGAATCCAGAGTATGTTCTGGATCACTTCCAAAATTGAATCAATTTATCTTGGACTACCGCCAATCATCCAACCAAATTTTGTGCCTAACTGATCCTAACTATTTGAGCTATCCTGTCAAAAGACAGAAAAACAAACAAACGGGTGAAATTTTTACCTCTGCCAAGGAGGTTATGTTAACAGAGACGTGAAACTCAACATGTTTGCCTGCAAAAGCATCTTGTCCAGTGCACTATAGTTTAAATGATTTTGACTGTGAATCTCTCCAGTAATACGTTCATATATCCATATTGTAATTTCTCTCTGCTTTTGTATGCATAATTTTAAGTCACACTCACTTGATGAGCCTATGGTTTTTACCATTATAGGCTACGTCGCAATCACTTGTCAGTTTTTGAGACATAGGCTGATCTACATGTTACTACGGAGTCCAGACAGCAACATTCACTGTAATTTTAATGTGAATACCTACTGACATCAACATCAGTTTATAAAAGAATACAGTTTTTCAGAAGTAAAACTGAAATAAAAGTTGTGAAATTCACATAAGAAAAAAAGAAATTACATTCAGAAACTACACAGGGGTGCATTTCCCAAAATCACAGATGCTAACTTACATGGTTGGACCCACTGACTGTGAATGAACCTAACGACGCTTTTGGAAAATGCACCTCTGGCAAGCTGTAAGAATAATAAATTGAGAGGTGTAAGGAATCTGTAATGAGTGGAAGCAAGTGGACCACCCAGTTGAAGTGAGTTGTATTATGTTGTTATAGGACTAAAATTTCAGTTAGAGACAAGCACGCGAGACAGTTCTACTACTAAAGTGAATGGACAAGTTGTTTTCTTGAAATACTAAGTTTAGAAATCTGAAAAATACACAGAAATCCAAAATGATCTACGTCAAAGTTGAAATGGAGTTTGTGGGTAAAGCAGTTTGATTGGTTTGGGGAAGATGAGCAAATTCATCACGTCCGCTCTAACAATATGTTACGTCGTAACAACAGCCCTTGGATGAGTACAGTGAGAAATCCACCTTGGCACACACAATTTTATTCAGCTTATTGTTGTCTTTTTCAGAGGAATCTAGGCTCATTAACGGAGATGAAAATGCAGTCAGACCTGGACCCATGATGAATATACAACAACACTGGGAGCTCTCAACATTGAAAGCACAATTGCAAGCAAGTATGAGGGATAGAAGATGGAATGTTATGGTTTCTCCTCACGTGGCATTCAACAAAGTGAACAGTTTTGTTTATAGCCAATATGGCACATCTCCATGGTGATAATTCATTCATGACATCACACTAATCTTTTCCATTAAATGAAGACGATGAGGAAGTTGTTGGAGAAATACTATTGAGCTTATTTTGCATGCACACCATTACATCCAAGGGACATTATAGTTTAATGGGTGGAAAAATTCCGGAGTGCAAAACAAAATTCCACATCAAGCATCATGTTATTGAGCTTTTAATCTTTGGCAGCAGAGATTAATCTAAATGTAACTACGAGAAAATGTAAATGAACAAAATAAAGAAGTTAAGAAGTTGATCCCCATTCACTGAGTGGTTACGGGCCATTATGGAATTAGTTACAAATTGACAGGTTTTATTATGATTTAAGAGTTCAGGGTGTTTTATGTTTTCCTGAGGAAAAAGCAGTTGGCTCAATTTTATATTCAACTGAATATAGATTGGTATGCAGGAATGATTTCTGAGCATTGATATTTAATGCTAATTATCTGTTTGTTAACCATGTTTCACAGCCAATGAATAAAGACCTCACATGACGGTGTCCTTCCAGTGTTGCTGAGATCGTAGGGACCGTTTGTCAGAGAATCTAGTACAGCTAGGCGGTCTTGTCCTTGCGTGAACCCTCTGGTGTGTTTTCAGATGACATGACTGGGTAAACCTTTTCCCGCACACAGAACAGCAGAAGGGTTTCTCTCCTGCATGAACCCTCTGGTGCGTTTTCAGATGGCACGATTGCGTAAACTTCTTCCCGCACACAGAACAGCTGAATGGTTTCTCTCCCGTGTGAACGATTTTGTGCCTGTTAAGGTTGCAGGACTGGGCGAATCGCTTCCCACACAGAGAGCAGCTAAACGGTTTCTCCCCAGTGTGTATTCTCTGGTGAACCTCAAGCTTTTTCTGCCGATTGAATCCCTTCCCACAAAAAGAACAGTAGAATAGTTTTTCTCTCAAATTTGTTCGTGCATAAGCAGCACACATGCTGGACTTATTCGCTGATGCTTTAGTCTTCCTTTTACAGTTATAAGAACCATGGGGCATTAAGCCGCCTTCAGAACCTGCATCCCGATTCCACCGCACATGTACCTCATCCTCCATATGCCTGTATGGAGACTCTGCCACTATGGATCCAAAATTAGCCTCAGTACTTCCCAAAGATACACCACTCCCAGGCCCATTTCCTGCTTCTGCAGCTGACTGTAGCACTGAGTGAAAGGACAGGCTCTGTGGGGTCCTTTCAGTAGAGTAAGAGCAGCATGGGTCTTCTGTCTCTATAATTGCGCCCCCTTGCATACAGTAAGACCCAAGCTGGCCTGACCTTTCATACATTGCAACCTCAGAGTCCCGGCTGCTCAGTGCTTCTGCCCTGTGTTCAGTTCCTCTGCGCTGAAGCGGCTCGACACACTCACTGTGTCCCTCAGCTTTCAGATCAGAGTCCAGTCCACTGACCTCCCAAACAGCGCGTCTGGTCCTGTGCTGCTCAGTGAGCTCCTCTGTGCGATTCCCTGCTTTATTCTGTGCCTCGTGAGCGGGACGCTTCTCCCTGCTGCCTGCCCTCCACTCCAGCGACCCTGGAGGATGAAGACAGCAAAACAAGTTCAAGATTATGGACAACAAGAACAATCCTCACAGTGAGTGGGATCCCTAGCATTAACAAACAACCAAACAAACAAACACCCCACATATTTAGCATCAGTGTTCCATCCATCATCTCTGCTTTGTCACCAGAGAAGATTCCTCCTGGTAAGAAGAGTCACAGTGTTTTCTGGGACTTGAGTGCAAATTGTCAGAGTGGTGTCCCAAATCACATTGCTTGGTATGTCCAAAAATAATAAAATTTCATCAAACTCAGTAGTTAAGAGACAAGGAACTTTCAAATTTTGAAAACACAGACCTGAGCATTTGGCAGGAATGCATATTATACAAACAGTCACCCAACAAAATAAAACATAATGCGTTGCTGAATACCCCTCGGCCCGTACAAGATTTCCAGCCTCCAGGTCACAGCGCTAAGTTGAAAGGTGAAATCCAGCAAAAAACATGATGTTGCACATCTATGTGTCACAGTGAGCTACCATACCAAATTTGGTGAAGCTACGATAATTAGATGCCGAGTACTAACCCGGACAAGATTTCCAAGGTCAAGGTCACAGAGCTAAGGTCAAAGGTCAAATCCAGCAAAGAAACCTGACTTTGCATATCTATGGCTCATAGTGAGTTACCATACCAAATTTGGTGAAGCTGCCATACTTAGATGCCCAGTACTGACCCAGACAAGATTTCAAGGGTCAATTTCACAGCACTAAGGTCAAAGGTCAAATCCAGAAAAAAACCTGACTTTGCACATAGTGAGTTACAATACCAAATTTGGTGAAGCTGCGATCATTAGTTGCGGAGTACTGGCCCGGACAAAGTCACGGATGGACGACGAACGACAGACAGACACGCAGATGACGACAATACCCCTCTGGCCGAAGTCGGCTAAGTGGTAAAAACCCTTTGCCCATGTAAACAAGAGCAGTCAGAGACAGCAATATACGCCCGTCATGCAACAGTTTGCATAAAAGGGTTAATTTTGAGAGAAAGGGTGATCCAATCATGCTGATTTCTGAACTCATCAAAGTTCCACCTGATATAGTCATGCTGTGTGAATTTGGATGAAATCGATTGAGAATTGGCAGAGTAATTGTGAACACAAGCAACGAACAGACAGACAGACGTCCAGACAAACAGACATCATGATTCCATAATACGTCCCGTCTGTCTTACGACGGGCGTATAATAAAAAAAGAAATTAAAAGAATTACAAATCACTGACAGAGAGAGCACACAGCAAACGAAGGCCTTTTAAATCAGATTTCAAACTGTTCTTTGCTGAAGTTTTCACAAGGTGTAAATGACTTGAGGAGTAGACTTGAACAGGTAGAGACAGAGTTACAATAAAGAAGTTTATCAGAGATAAATATGCAGCCACATCTATTCCAGCAGTAATAGTCTCAGCTGTACAGGGCAATGCGGGGATATGTAACCGGGATCACCTTACAAATTTTCAAATTTAAAGACCAGGCCTGAATTTTAAAACCTTTTCCACTTACTCTCGTCCTCAGCTTTAATCTCTCCCCGAAGGTCTCTTTCCTCTTCCACGCTCTCCTCCTTTATAAGAACCGATTCAGTCCTTGCCTGCATGTCTGCACACTGTAGCACAGGAATATGGCAAAGTTAAATAAACTGCATAATAACACTCAGATCAGAACAGAAGCAAGCTGACCCCCAAATGAAAATGTGTTTGAAAGACTATCCAAACAAACAAGGTGCATCTTCACAGTCTCACTGCAACAGGTCCACACATTCACACTCACAAGCTCAACAAGTCGATCTTCAAAGTCAAGGCAATTTTCCAGCTGACAAAATCCAGAGAAAACCATTTAAAGCTCAGGCTTTTCTATAAAGATAAAGGAAACCAAGAATTCTAAATATTTACCAATCTGGAAAGAATTGCCAAAAATGGTTATTTTGTGTCAAGTGGACCAGGGTCAGCACCACACAGCCTCAGAAAAATTAGGGGAAAAAAATATATCATGCGTTTTTCTCATTTCAAATGGAACAATCCCAAATCTAAAGGTCCAACTCCAATTTTTCATGGAGTAATTGTCAATTTAAGGAGGGGGTGCTTGGTCACTCGCGACTGTAGCAATGACTTATTAGCATTTTTGAAGGGATACAAATACACTTTCCCATGCACCTGAATTAATGTCAATGGGTGCACATAGGTAAAATTACCAGGAATTTATGAATCTGCCATCAGATTCGGCATATCTCATTTGATTTTCCTGTTATAGGTTGTTGAAAATGACCATTTTTACAGAACCAAAATTCTTATTTGATTTTTAGTTGGTCCCTTGACCTAAGTATGCATAATCAGGGGTTCATATTGCAGCCTCATCCTCAGAAGCTACAGCACACTGGCCCCTTCAACCCAGTCCAATCTCTTGTCTCTAGTTTAAGAGTAACTTGCATCTGAAAATGCTTATGATAAAAAACGCCCAAAAATGCCCAAATTCAAGGCATGCTTTGGTCATGTGGACACGCCAGAGAAAAATCTTTAAATATTTGTGGAGCAGCTTTTCATATTAGGGCAATAAACAGTAGAAAATTCATCTGGTGTTTCCAACTCGTTCTTAAAAATCTCAGGCATTTTTAATTACCATACTTTACTGCATGGCTTATATCAGCCTGTAAATCCTGTCGACTTGCTTGTAAATGGATACCATGTGCATTATACAATAAAGCCCAAAGGATCAGAAAAATGCCAAAACTTCAATTCAGCCCAGCTATGGCAAAAGGAAGTAAGTTACATAGAAATGTATGGTACTTGCTTCCTTTTGCCATGGTTGGGCAGAAATCATTTATGGATACTTAATAATCATGTAATATTCAAATATATGCAAGTATTTGCCCATAAATTGGGAAAGCTAAGGCAATCATGAGGGAATTAAATTCCTCATGGCTCTTGAAATTAAACCCAAATTACTTTTACCAGTATTGCAGGCTGAAAAGACAGAGAGATTCAATAGTTTTTTGAACAATATACAAGCCAAACAGCATGGTAAATAAAATGCCAGAATTTTTCTGAAACAAGTTGGAAACACAAGATGAATTTTCTACTGTTTATTGCCCTGATATGAAAGCTGCTCCACATATTTTCTCTGATTTTTTCTGGTGTGTCCACATGACCAAATGCCTAGACTTTAGGCATTTTTGGGCTTTTTTGTCATAAGAATTTTCAGATGCAAGTTACTCCTAAACTAGAGACAGGAGATTGGATTTATGTTGACATTAATTTAGGAGAACTATAAAGAGCACCTGTAACCCTTAAAAAATGCAAAAAAGGACTTTGCTACATTTGCAAGTGACTAGACACTACCTCCTTAAATTGGCAGTTACTCCATGAAAAATTGGAGTTGAACTTAAGATTTGGGATTTGACCATTTCAAATTGATGGCAAATACCCATTATTTTTTTCACATTTTTCTGAGTCGGTTTGGTGCAAACTTTCCGAAAACTGGCCCACTTGCCACTTGGCAGAACTTAAATGTTCTGTAAGATTAATCAGCTATGAGCTAGACTTCTAACCTGGTGTCTGACTGGATGAACAGGAGAGCCTGTTTCCACCAAAACGTCATGGTCTCCATCTCTCAGAGGGCTGGTGGCCATGTTCTGACCTAGGGAAAAGTAACTGTCCTCTGGGAATGCGAGGGGGAAAAAAAATGACATTTAACCATGTTAGTCAGCACCATTTCTTTCACTACCGTAAACCACTGTAAAATTAGAAATATTAATTCAGAACGATCCCATATCACAGCATGAAATACCTCTGATGCATTCTTCAAAAAAAGTGGTAAACAAGGCAATAATGTAATCATCAGACCTAAATCATAAGCGTAGACTCCATAGAATAAACTACATGAACAGAATAACAAAAAAGTATGAATTGGGTGCATCAACAGTTTGCTGAAATTTTGTTCAAATACAATGGAAAAACATAAGGTTAAAGTGGACTCTGAAGATGAAAATCTGGCCAATTCTAGCTATGACAATTACCTCTCTACCAACCAATTTATATAACAATATCAGCTGGTTGTAGCCTTTAGTAAACAATAATAAAAATTGGCTCATTTTCAATTGCCTATAAATGGGAAAATTTTGTCATCATGGAAACAAAGTGAACTAGAAAAGCACTCAATGAGCGCAGACCTCCGCCAGGGGGCAGCAAACCCAAAAGCACGGCGATCGGAACTCCGGCCCATTGGAAATACTTGAAATCTTGAACTTTGGCGTATATCTCAGCAGTACTTTGGCCTAGATATGCCAAAATTTAATCAGCTGTTCCTTGACTTAATACCCACCTACCCTGAAACTTTCATCAAACTCCGACAATAAGTTTTTGAGTTATGCTGTACACAAACAAACCAACAAACAAACTGCACCAAAAACATAACCTCCTTGGCGGAGGAAATAAACAGATTTCTGCCACATTTTATGGACATTGATATGCCTGATAAAATTTGGTGTATCAAATTTGAAGACAATACCATTAATAATGAAAATTTTACGGACGTTTGAAACTTTTTGACTGATCTCCCGTGACTTGACCCCCCAGTAACGCTAAGGTGACCCCCTGATATCATGCTTCATATCATACGATGTAGCATTGAAAAGATAATCAAATAAGTTTAGTTTCAAGTCAGTTGTATTATTCTGAGGGAAGTTATTTTGAGAAATTTTTTATTTTTTTTTTTAAACTTTGGCCTCCATCTTTGTTGAACTTTGACCCACTTTCCAAAGAACCATAGATTTCTGTTCTGGACCAAGGCCTACTTGGATTTTAAATTTAGTGAAAAGTGGTATTGAACTGAAAGCTATACCAAATCCAAACAAACAAGCAAACTCAACTAATATGCTTGCAGAAATTTTAAATTGAGTGAACTTCACACATTTTACCGTTTATTCCTTGCAGAAATGTACATTTTCTGCAAGGAATAAACTGTTAAATGTGTGATATTCACTCAATCCCAACCAAATTTAAACAAGTCCACTCAAGCTGTCGTGGAAGTGGGCTCATATGAACTTGCTTTAGAGTTGATTTAACACTGACAGTTCAACTGCACAGCCCCAGACCCGTCCTGACATCCACTGCCTGCCAGTAAATATGATAAATAACTTATTCTGTGCAACATTATTTGGTATCAGAGTGTGATTTCAACCACCAAAGCAATCAAGCTCATCAAAGTTGACCCACTTTCCGGACTTAGTCCTTTATTAAAAAATGTGGGCCAAAGGGTCCATTTTTCAAAAAAATCAGTTCTCATAGAAGGAGCTGGATAGAAAACTTTTTATTGGCCTTAAAGTTTTAAAATGTGTGCAAGTTGGTCAGATTAAAAGCAAATAGTTTATCTCAAGTTGAGACATGGTGAAACCATTGCCCAAAATGAGGGCTCTGAAGGGTCCATTTGTCCTGTGTCCATTTTTGAGACGAACCCACCTCCACCCCCCATAACCCCACAAATGCTCCTGTGTCACTGAAAATCATCTGAGTTACAGTAATGCCATCATACTTGATGAAGAAGTTGCCAAAAAGGCGTCAAACACACAACTCTCAATTACCTGGACTCTCCAGTACCCCAAAAATCATTATTGCATGAAATAAAATCCAGTTTGAAAGGGCTAATATTGTGAACAATTGAACTAGTATCCCATTTGTAAGCACTGGTTCCAAGAGAGGAGACAATCAATGACCCCTTTATCCATTTTTAGCCCTGTAGGTAAAGAGAAGTTATGGGTCTCTAGATGTGGTTGCAAATTAAGTGCAGGGAAAAAGTGGGCGAGGCACCCAAATTTCCCAGGGCGATAAAGCCAAAATGACTAAAGGGTCATTCCATGTCAAATCAACCGATGGCCTACACACTTACATTTTTTAAAAATCTGAAAAAAATGCCAGTCGTACCCACATTAGTCAGGAGATACCCTGCGCAATTTTTTGGATGTAATATCAATACTTTTCAAGATACAGCCAATATTGGGGGTGTCGATTTTTTCTGGCCTCATTTTTTCATCAAGGTTCACAAGTGCATTTCTCAAGATCTAACCCACCGAAAAGGCTCAGACTTCGCACGCTAGTACATTAACTGGTGTAGTTTGTGACTGAACGAAAAAATTTGCTCTAGATGACCTTTATTGTAAGAGCTGCAAAAATTTGATCGAAGTGAAATTTGTGTGTTTTTGTCTGCTATGTTTAGACCTCAGGATAATGTATCCGTAACCAATACAGGCATCCCATAGTTTTTTCCTTATTTAAATAAGAACATAGGCTATCAGAAAAAACAGTTAGGAGAAATGTAACTCTATCTGGGTTTGAACAATAGGCCTCTTAAATCACTCACAAAAAAAAAAAAATCATTTTGAGAGTATTTAAATGGCATGTGGGAATGTCCAGAGAATTTTTAAAAATTTTCCCTTTTATTCTACGCGGTTTTGTCTTTCACAACATGTCATTTTGCTTTCCTTATGGACGCATTTCTTTGTCATTTTCCTGCCTGAATCTTGGCTGGATGCAACAAAAATGGTAATCACAGATTTTCAATCACTTGTCAGTTTTGAAAAGCTTTTATGGAAAGAATAATTCACTAATGCCACATTATGTGTAAACAGTATGACTATTTGTCTGTCTGTATCTATTTTGAGGATATTTAACCAATCTAAGTACACACCTACCAGCTGATTTCTTTGTTACTGCCACCTGTGTCTCTCAGACAAGATCAACTATTGGTAGGGGTGGGACTAATCCTCTAAATTTGATTAACGATGATGATGGCACCTGGTGCCAACTACTTGCTGCTGTGGCTGCATTGAACAGTTTGTGGTCTGAGGCTGTCAATATGGCCACAAATTTCCCAAACTGTACATTTGGTTCAACTAATAGTACATGCCTTCTGACTCATAACACCAGGTTAGTAGTTCTCTCTCTTAATTTTCCATGTACTGTCAGTCACTGAACATGTTTTAAAAACATCAACACATTTATTTGTAGGAGGCGTGGCCTACTAAGGCCGAGTGACCAGCCAGATACAGACAAGGAACTCATAAGTCTCAGGTCTGGAATCACAGGCAGCCCAGATGCAACAATATGTGCTCACAATCAAAAGCTGCACATCGACAAATATGAATTCCTCCACAAGATGTGTGGTGATCCCCTGAAACAGCATTTTAAGGCAGTCTCCAGAAATCTCAAAATTCTTGGTCAGGAAGATGCTGACAGATTTAACAGTCTTAGTTGTGTTTCAGTACATTTAATCCCAGGCCAAAACGTGTGCTACAACTGTTGGCATAAGCTCCAACAATGGTAGCCAACAGCTGATGAGCAACAGGACACAGTGGAGTTAGGAGAAAATACAGAACTGAACTTCAACCCACCCTTAGAAGTGTCAACACTGAACACGACTCTGATAGAGCTTTGAGTATCTCCATTAAGACCTTTGAGTCAGTGCAAATAATATGCCACATAATGTCAAAACAAAATCAAGGATGCCCAAAACTCAGCACTACAGAGGCCACAAAAATGAAATGGTCACCACCAACATGTTTGCAGTTATTATAATTAATGTTATATATAGTCGTAAATTATTTATCTGTTATTTTTGTGTTGTCTTTTATGTGCCTTGACCCAAATTTTTGTTTTTTCAACTAATCCTGCACCAAACTTGATTGGAGCTTGATCATAATAATTTCTGATGAAAGTGAATTTGGATCATGTTTGGGTTGCTAAATAAATATAACAGTTTCTTAAAAGAAAAGAAAGGCTGTTTTTCCCTAAAGAATACACAATGGATACAGAAACAATGAAAAAAAAAAATTATGGGCATTCCCATTATGCTAGTCTGAAAATGGAGGTCAAAATCATTTTTCCACTTTTGAGGGGTGTGGTGTTCAAACCCTGATGGTTTTTTATAACCATTCGGAAAGCCCAATGTAGGTACATAATCATGGGAAAACATTTTGAAAGGCTAAGTAAGTTTAAAATATGTTTTCTTGAAGTCTAAATATGGCAGCGCAAAACAAACAAAATCCATTTTATCAAAGTTTGAGGGTCTGCTCTTGATCAAGGATTTCAATTTCACTGCATACTATACTACTTGGGTACCGCGTTACAAAACTTGGGCTTGCTAGCTAGTTTAGGTCTTGAGATATGATCTAGTGAAAGTGCAGAAAAATTTAGCCCTGAAAAAATTCAGCCATGCCTCCCCTCATAAAAATATCTCGGAAAATATTCATCTTAGAACAAAATCATTTCACAGTGTCTCAAAGTACCAAGGGATCGTTTGTTATTTTTTTCAGAATTTTTTTAAATCTAAGTGCGTGGGATGTCTGGAAAATCGGTTGATCTAACATGGAATGACCCTAAAGGTATAAAGCTGAAATTTGGGATTCTTTCATTTGGGGTCAAAAACTAATTTTAGAATTTTTTTGGGTCAAATCTGAGAGATGTCACTGGGGACATTTCTGGAATCTGCGTAAATTGACATGGAATGACCCTAGGGGCTAACTGATGACAGATCATTCTCTCATATTTTATAAACAAGAGATCCGTGAACAGATCTTGGCACCACCTTTCAAACAATGGCTACTTTTCAAAACGGGGCAAAGTAGCAGGAAAAGATGCATCAGGTTAATAAAATTTTCAAATCACCTACCTGAAAAAATATTTGTATTACACATGATTCAAGTTGCTTTTAGTACCGTTTCCAAACAAAATCAATAAAATTTAACCATGACTACTATTTGTGCATGCAATACTAGGCAGGTTACATGGCGACCTGTTAATCATTCTAAATATGCACATATGGTTAAAAACCATATGATGCAGTTACACCTAATAGGTAACCTGTAAACAAATTACGAGATAACTGCATCTGGCTGAGTCACAGGAACAGTGATAAATTTTTCTCTTTGACGTTTGTTAAGATGAAGGTCTGGCAACAATTTTGAATATAAAAATTTGGCACAAAAAAAAAAATATCACGATGCACAACTAGACAGTAGGGGAAACCTGAATGCAGGATTTAGTGACAGTTCACTGGATAGTTTTCTTGGAATAACAATATTATCCAGCTAAGGGGGCTGGCAGCCAGGAGGAGGATTAAAAAAAACCAATGGAGAAAAAAATGTTGTACGAAATGGGAAAGATTCAAACATTTTTATTTTAAAAAGTGATGAATATTTGAGTCAAAAATCAAGGTGGGGCCTTGTGGCAATTTTGAATATTCAAATGAGACGATAAAATGCCATGGTGCACAACTCCTCAATGGGGCCGACCTCTCCGCAGGATGCGTTGTAGATACTCTCAGTAATTTTATTGGAAGATCCATAAATTAATGCTACACCACTTTGCAGCCATTTTGAATATGCCACTAAGGTCAAAATACACATTCTGCACAGCTGCATCTCAGCAATAAGTTGTATACAAAATTTGAGCAAGATCCATCCAGCAGGGTTATCGGAGTAGTAATGAACCTTATTCTCAAAATTCAAGATGGAGGCCCGATTGCGATTTTTAATGTCCACAAGACACACTGCTGCAAGAAAGGGGGAACCTGTATGCCTTATTTGCTGGAGATCCATAAACAGGTATATTTAGTACAGAGACAGCAGACCACGGGAAACGAGCAATTTAGAAAGCCCACAGTGTCTGACGAAAAAGTTTGTGGTGGAGAGCAAGTTCTTCAGTTAATTCAGTAAATCTACCAGGTAAACATCGTACCTCAAGGCTGGTGCCGCGTGCGTTACGACAGACAATAAAATAACAGATTTAGTCCCGCCCCAAAGATGTGAACAAATTCCCAATGTACTTGGCGACTGGTTGATGTTGTCAGTAACTTTAAGCGATGCTTGAATTCATGTGTATAAGCTCCAATAACTTGGCTGGACAATCCGCCGAGCTAAATTACCTGTAGTTCCTATAATTCCACTGCTAAAATGAGGTTCGTCCAACTGATGTTGTGCCACGATCTCTCCTATCCTCGTTTTCCCGTGGCATCCATAGGACACCCGCTGCTCCGTCAACCGTAGTTTCCGTCGAAGAGCGTCATTCTCCTTCTTACTTTGAGACATTTCGAGACGCAGAACTGCAAAACCATCGTCCACGGCTCTGCAGATTTCAGCCACAGCTGTTTTAGCCAAGACTTCTATGATAGAAGCTAGTTGTTGATGCAACACACTATTCGACATTATTAGAAGTGACCAACGACAATCCCTCAGTTTACAGAATATATTCAAGAGAGAATCTCAATAAAAACGACCATCAACAGTATCTAACCAATGGCAGAAAATAATGACTGCAACACCGATAACTTCCGGCCACTGGATGATGCCTGGCGGAATTGAAACTTTACCGTAATAATGGGAAAAAATCCGCGGCTCATCAAACGTGCAGTCAGTTACACAGTTTAGAGCTACTAATATGCCGCCTTGATGGTATAGTCACCCGTAGCCACGATAAAGTGTATTTACAGTGGGCTCCAAAATCCAGGCACCCCTGACAGACAATGCACAAACAATACAATTTTTTAAACATATATGTTTATTGAGAAACTCTCGTACCAACATGTGAGAAATACTGAGTGAAATTAATTCTCCAATGGAACCAACCAAAATCATTTACTGATTTAAATAAAAATCAATTTCCTCCAAATCAAGGTTTCACAATTTATGATGGCCTTAAAAATTACTGTAAATAACACCAACCAAAATTAAAACAGGTATTAAATTCCACTGTTAATTTCCAGTGTTAAGAAACTGTATTGAGCCATGACATCACCTCCTGTTTCACTGGGGAACATAAATGAGGTAACACACATGTAATAGACAACACCATGGAGAAAACTAAGCAATTGTCAGATCAAAACAGCCAGATGGTCAAAGACCAATATGCCACTGAGCACTGTCAGGCAATTATTTAAAAATTCCAAAGAAATGGAACTGTTGAAAACCTCAAGGGTAGAAGATGCAACAGCCTTTTGCCCCCCAGGATACCAAAGAGGATGGTAAGAGAAGAAAACAAAATCCCCAAGAATAACTGAAGGAATTGCAGGCCTTGGTGACATCTTGGAGTCACCTGGTTTAAAAAAAAAAATAAAACCATCAGGCACCACCTCTACAACCACAGGCTCAATGGAAGGGTTGCCAGGAGAAAGCCTTTTCTGACCAGAAAACTCAGAGGCAAGTGCTTGGAGTTTGCCAAATGTCATTTATATTATGTCTGAAACAAGGTGCTGTTGTGCTCTGGGGTCCTGGGCCTTTGGCCAGGACAGCATTTATGGTTCTAACAGTTTCATGTATCAGGATTCCATAGTTCTCAGTCATATTTCATATCACAGTTTTAACAGTTTCTTGTATCAAGTCATAGTATTTCATAGTTCATAGTTATTGTCCATGTTTTTACTTTTCCATGTTTTTGTTTTCGCCAGGTCTGCCAAGCCACTCCACCGCTTCTCTGCGTTCCGCCCCGTGCCTTCGTTGTTGCACATTTCTGAGCTCTGGTTGGCTTTGGTATTTCCCCTTCCTTCTGTGCTGTGCTGATTCGGGGCTGTCTAAGCTTAATTGACAATTAACTGTTTTTAAGTTACTAACATTTACTAACATTCACTGGGTGGTGTAATTCTTAGATAGGCACATTACTAATATTACTAATTTAGACAGAGAGTTTGTTGTCATGATTCCTGCTTTGCTATTTCAAGATCTTGCTGTGCTTTTCTGTTCTGAACATTCATGCTGCTTTCAAACTGCATACTTAATTGGTACTTAAGCTGAGCACGCTCATTCTCTTAATGAGCAAGTCTTGTCATCCAATCTTGGTCCATGTCTCATGATCTTGCCCTGCCTCTTGTTTCTCCTCCTCCAGGTGTTGCCCCTCATGTCTTGATTTCTTAGCCTTTATCTGGATGTGGTGGAAGTTGGCTGGCAGACAGTGTCTCGCTCATGTTTTCAAGTTCTTGTTTGCAAGTTCATGTTCCCAAGCCGCGTTGTCATAGTCATTTTGTATATAGCCTTAGTCTTGTTTTTCATTTCTGTTCTTGTTTATCTCCCTGGAGTTTCCAGTGGCTTTTGTTTTTTGTCGTTTTCAGATCCTTAGTTCTCAGCTCTGTGAAGCTTACCTTAGTTTGTCTTTTGCAACCCTTTGGGCCAAGTTTTTTGTTGGCCCTCAAGCCTGTTTTATTTTGTTTTAAATAAATCCTCATTCCCCTTCACCTCGCTTCTGGTGTCTACCTGATTTCGTATCAGTTGCCTAGGTTAGATGAGACCAAAATTGCACGGTTTGGGCAGACACATCATCGGCTTGTTAGGCGTCGAAACAGAGAATCATCTGTCAGAAATCTTGCAAAGACCACCTGATCATAGCTGGTTTATAGTGAAATTATGTTCTTTCCACTTCTGCATTGTGGCCCCGACGCACTCACTGGAAGAAGCTTAGAAATACATCTGAAACCAGTGCCATCAGTAACAATAAGATTGCGAAGGTCTTGAGCGCGCTCTTTGCATTTCCCCATCATGAGATGCTTCTTGTGTGACACCTTGGTAATGAGAAACCTTCTTATAGACACCAATTAGGACAAAACCAGCTTATAATTTGCACTGATATGGGGCAGGATTGCTTTCTAAATACTGACAGACGCGGGACCCCTGCAATATTAGACGCCTGTTACATTGGATCGAACTCCCTGCCAACGTCCACAACAAAGAAGCATTGCTATGACCATCATCAATGGTCATTTGTGGAGACTTGGTTTCTTGGCTTTCCATGTATTTTTGCACCTTTTCTTTGTGTATTCTGAGTCATTCCACATGCATTCCACTTCATTACACATAATTTAAGGACTTAGTTTTGATTTCTTCGTATGCGCGGATTCCTTGGGTTGTTAGTGACAACTGGAAAAATTTAATGTCAATAAACCCGTAAGAAATATATTTACTGAGAAAAATGTTGACACGTTCATTATTTATTTTCCCATATATATATATATACATACACAGTGTATCTATATGTTTACACACACACACAGCGCCCTCCATAATTATTGGCACCCTTGTTTAAGATGTGTTAAAAGCCTTAAAATAAATTCAATTTTTATTGCAGAAGCATACTCTCACACTGAAAATTGAAGAAAAATGTAACCTTCAACTCAAGTTAGTCAGGGAATTTTTTTCCCTTAAAATTAAGAAATCATTATTTTTCATAAAATCACCTGTTACACAATTATTGACATCCCTAACAATTCCTAGGAAATAAATGTAATTGAAGTATTTCAGTCATTTCTACAGTAGTTTACAAAGTTGATCAGAGTATCTAGGAACATTTAATTAGTAATTCATCATTTGTTTCCCTGGGGTATAAATATGACGTGACAAAGAGGCCATTTCTCTCATCAACTCTTCAACATGGGAAAGACAAAAGAACACACCATTCAAGTAAGGCAAAAGTGTCGACCTTCACAAGTCAGGCAATGGCTACAAGAAAATAGCCACTTGCCTGCACCTGCCCATATCTACTATCAGAGGAATGATTAAGAAGTTTAAAACAACTGGACCAGTGGTAAATAGGCCTGGACGAGGACGCAAGGTTATTTTACCACCACACAGAGTGAGGAGGATGGTAAGAGAAATAATGTTCTCCAAAACTGACTGTTAAAGAATTGCAACAAATGGTAGCATCTTGGGGTCACAAAGTCTCCAAAACAACCATCAGGCGCTATCTACATGACAAGATGTTTGGGAGGCATGCACGGAAAAAACTTTTTCTCACTCATAATCATAAACGCAAACATCTGGGGTTCGCTAAATGGTACTGGGACTTCAACTGGGACCGTGTGCTTTGGTCAGATGAGACCAAGACAGAGCCTTTCGGCAACAAACACTCTAAGTGGGTCTGGCGAAACACAAAAGATGAGTATTCAGGAAAGCACCTCATGCCCACTGTGATGTATGGGGGAGGATCGTTGAGGCTGTGGGCCTGTTTCTCTTCCAGAGGCCCTGGGAACCTCGTTAGGGTGCATGGTATGAACGCTTTGAAATACCAGGACATTTTAAATCAAAATCTGGTGGCCTCTGCTCGAAACCTGAAGATGGGACGTCACTGGGTCTTTCAGCAAGATAATGACCCTAAACATGTGGCCAAATCTACACAGAAATCGTTCACCAGACACAGAATCAAGCTCCTTCCATGGCCATCTCAGTCCGCAGACCTCAACTTCATTGAAAACCTGCGGAGTGAGCTGAAGAGGAGAGTGCAGAGGAGAGGACCCAGGTCGCTGGATGATTTAGAGAGATCGTGCAAACAGGAATGGTCAAAGATCCCCCTTTCTGTATTCTGCCATCTTGTGAAACATTATAGGAGAAGATTAGGTGCTGTTTTGTTGGCAAAAGGGGGTTGTACAAAGTATTAACATCAGGGATGCTAATAACTGTGGCACACATGATTTGATGTAAAAGAATTATTTCTTCACGTGGGATTTTTTTTCCCACAGAATAAATGCACTTGAATTAAAGGTTCAATATTCCTCTTTTTTCACTGTGGTCCTATATTATTTAGAAAAAAAAAAACTGAATTTATTAGAAGCTAAAGAACACATCTTAACCAGGGGTGCCAATAATTATGGAGGGCGCTGTATATATATATAATATACACACAGTTCCGTAAAAAAGTATTTTCCTCCTTCCTGATTTCTTATTTTTTGCATATTTGTCACACTTTAATGTTTCAAAGAAATTTTAATATTAGACAAAGATAACCTGAATAAATACAAAATGCAGTTTTTAAATGATGATGTCATTTATTAAGGGGAAAAAGCTATTCAAACCTACCTGGCCCTATGTGAAAAAGTAATGGCCCCCTAAATGCTAATCAGTGGTTGTGCCACCCTCGGCGACAACAACTGCAATCAAACATTTGTGATAACTGGCGATGAGTCTCACATCACTGTGGAAAAATTTTAGCCCACTCCTCTTTGTAGAGTTGTTTTCATTCAGCTGCATTCAAAGGTTTTTGAGCATGAACAGCCTGTTCAAAGTTATGCCACTGCATCTCAAGCAGATTTAAATCCGGGCTTTGACGAGGCCACTCCAAAATCTTTATTTTGTTTTTTTAACCCTATAATGCCCAGACACAGACATTATTATTGGAAAAATATAACCCAGTAATATGTTTGAAGTATTGAAGGGTAGTGTTCAGATCCACTGTTCATCATTAGGTTTTGTAACAGCAAAATACACATTGCTGAACAGAACTTCTTCTAATTCCAGGAGTATCGTATCTGATACAGCCAAAAATCAGCACCCCTACAAAACTCAACATTCGAAATTTCAAATTATTTATATGCTCTCTACTATCTATAGCTATCCCTTGACATGTATAAGATTAAGTTTTTGCGTAATATTTACCTTGCAATGCCGAACTTCACTGCCAAAGTCCAGGGATATTCATGAATTCCCATTCACATGTGAGCTACTACCTTGAAGTGAGTGACTAGGGGAGAGACTACTCCTGCAATCTCACTTCTTCCTTCCAGGTGGCAGCACTGTGTATCAGATGTGATACAGTGAGCAGTCGTGGTTGTGTTGCATCTTACCAGGTGGGCATTGTCCTTCAAATTTGGTGTATCATATATGATACAGGGGGCATTATAGGGCTAAGCCATTCACAGGTGGACTTGCTAGCGTGTTTCGAATCATTGTCCTGCTTCATAACCCAAGAGCACTTGAGCTTGAGGTCACAAACTGATGGTTGGACATTCTCCCTCTGGATTTTCCAGTAGAGAGCAGAATTCATAGTTCCATCAATTACGACAATTGTTCCAGGTCCTGAAGTAGCAAAGTAGCCCCAAACCATCACACTACCACAACCATGTTTGACTTTTGGTATGATGTTCTTTTTATGAAATGCTGTGTTAGTTTTTACACCTGATGTAACAGGATGCACACCTTCCAAAAAATTCAACTTCTTTCTAGACAGTCCACAGAATATTTTCCCAAAAGTCATGGGGATCATTAAGATGTATTTTGGTAAACGTGACGTGAGACAAGCATTCTTTTTGGTCAACAGTTTCGCCTTGGAACTCTCCCATGGATGCCATTTTTGCTCAGTTTCTCTCTTATTGTTGAATCATGAACACTGACTTTAACTGACTTTAAAGGCAAGTGAGGCCTGCAGTTCTTCAGATGTTGTTCTGGGTTCTTTTGTGATGACCTGGGATGAGTTGGCCATGCACTCTTGGACAAATTTTGGTTGGCCAGCCACTCCTGGGAAGATTCATCACTGTTCCAAATTTTCTCCATTAGTGGATCATGGCTCTCACAGTGACTCGCCGGAGTCCCAAAGCCCTAGAAAGGGCTTTGCAACCCTTTTCATACTGATAGATATCAATTTCTTTGTTTCTCATCTGTTCTTGAATTTCTTTCATTCGTGGCAAGACATGTTGCTTTTTGAGATCTTTTTGCTTACTTCACTTTGTCAAACAGGTTCTATTGAAGTGATTTCTTGATTCAACAGGTCTGGCAGTAATCAGGCCCAGGTGTGGCTCGTGAAACTGGAATAAAAAAAGTGGTTAATCACCAATAATTCATGATTATATCCCTGAATGCCGAATGGCTTTCCGGGGATATTATGTTTTTGGTCCAACCGCCGCCGCCACTGCACTACATTTTAACGCGATAACTTCAGTAATATATCAATTAGAAATCTCAAGTTTTGCATATAGGCAAGTATCATAAAGAGGAAGAACTGACTCGATTTTGGACAATTTACGATTTCTAGATTGGCCACCAGGGGTCAAAAACTGATTTACGTGTTAATGCGATAACTTCAGTAATACTTCAATTACAAATTCCAAGTTTTGCATATAACTAACTATCATAAAGAGGAAGAACTGATTCGATTTTGGACAATTTACAATTTCTAGATTGGCCACCAGGGGCCAAAAACTGCAAAAATCACTGTTTTTATCATATCTCTGGAGATATTTGTCCGATTGACCTCATAAGTGCAAATGAAAGGTCATGACCTGAGGATGTGTCCCACGATGACATTATACCCGTTTGGTTCAAAATTTTGACGCAAGGTGGAGCTTGGTCACATAAAATTCACCATTTTTGCCATATCTTTGGAACTATTTGTCCAATTGACATGAAACTATGTGCAACTGCAAGGTCATGACCTCACAACGTGTCACATGATGACATCATACCTGTATGGTTCAATATTTTGCCACCAGGTGCTGCTTTGTGATGGAAAATTACCATTTTGGCTATATCTTCAGAACCATTTGTCCGATTGACCTGAAATTAAGTTCAAATTAAAGTCTATTCAAGGTCAATTCAAGGATAGGGGAATTGGAGGATTGGGGATGTTTGGGGATATACCCACAGCCTTGGCCTCCGACGGCATAAGTCTAGTTTAAGAAGGGGGGTAATTACTTTTTCTCATAGGGCCAGGTGAGTTTGGATAGCTTTTTCTCCTTAATAAATGAAATAAGCAGTTAAAAACTGCATTTTGTATTTACTAGGGTTACCTTTTTCTTATATGGAAAATCAGTTTGATGATCTGGAACATTTGTGTGTGAAAAATATGCAAAAAAGTAAGAAATCAGGAAGTGGGCAAATACTTTTTCAGAGCACTAAAATATATATATATATATATATATATATAAAAAATTTTTTCTTTTGTTTAGGCATTGCCAGCCAGGTGTGACCACTGCATACAGGATAAATTAACTCATTTATAATACTTGTTCAAGAAGTACTTGTTTATTGCATTCAAATTGTCACACAAACGACAATGAACTTTTCACAATTCTTCAAAGCCTTGTATTCCTTAAAGACATGTTGCAAATTCTGTATCATACTCTGGGGCAAAGAATTCAAATCATTTAATGTGAAGTAAGGCACACTTCAAAATCGTTTCCAAAAAAAAGAAAATTATGGCGAACTACTTCTGTTGGAATGCTAATTTTTCTTCTGTGTCTTACTGTAGGATTGTCTTGGGGTAGTATTCAGTGCAGAATCGTGACCAAGTCATCACGTCCAAGTCAAATCAAGTCACTGGTCATTAGCTCAAACTCAAAGCAGACAAAGGAGAGCAATGAGAAGTGAAAGGGGGCAGGGGAACAAATTAGACAATGAGCTAACTAATTACCAACAGAGTGGAGAAAGGTAAGAGAGTTAAAAGCTTAGATACATTAAGGATCAGAAATGGGTCAATGTCAACATGAAATGCAGCTCATGGCTCCCTCAGCCTTCCCCACTCGGCTTGTTGACTAGTTAGCTCATTGTCTAATTTGTTCCCCTGCCCCCTTTCACTCCTCATTGTTCTATTAAAGCATATCTATACTATGCTTTAAGTATGAGCTACTGACCAGTGACTTGATTTGACTTGAACGTGATGACTTGGTCACAAATCTGATTCAATGTCTTGAAAACGCCTCCCTTCGAATAAGCTCTGTCTGACATGGAATCAGGCACCATCACCAAAACAAGCAGGCTCCAAACCACTTCAAATCTAGAGCTGTTTAAATCTACTCTCGTATGTTTAGATCACTGCCTGAATTTATAAGTAAGGAATTACCATTCAAATTTAAACCATCCATTTTGATGCAGACATAACTTCTTGATCCTACGAAGGGTGGAGCTGTCACAGTGGATTCTCAAACCATTCTTGCTGTATTAAGTAATCATGGTACCATGGTCTCCACGGCAGTGATGGGTTCAGATCAGAAAATCAACGATGAGGCAACTGCTTCAGCCACTCCCTCCTACAAACCAATTCCAGCCAAGGGTCGGGGGGCTGCAGTCAATCCCGGCTTGTCCTCTCAAACCAAAGCAGCTACAGAAAGACACCATCTTTAAAACCATGCTGTCTTGAAAGCTTGCTGCAATGTGAATCCCATCGGTCGCACTATCCACCCTGTGCATCTAAAAATGGTAGGTGTTATTTCTTCAGTCCACGGTGAAGTGTGCATCTCATCTGACGTCCATGGGGACGTGTGCACCTCACCTAAGGTCTATGGTGGCGTGTGTACCTCACCTGATGTCCATTGTGATGAGTGTCCATCACTTGACATCCATTGTGATGTATGCATCTCACCTGAGGTCCATGGTGATTTATGCATCTCACCTGATGTGGCGCACACATGCATTAGTCCTCTGCTGGTGTATCCTTAGGTAGCTCCTCTCCGAGAATCTCTTACCGCAGTGCGTGCAAGCGAAGGGTCTCTCGCCAGAGTGGATGCGCTGGTGCATCTTTAGCTGGTGCAGGTGAGAGAAACGCTTGTCGCAAAGCGTGCAGCTGAAGGGCTTCTCACCTGTGTGGACGCGCTGGTGCCTCTTCAGGTTCCCGGCGTGGGAGAATCGCTGGCGGCACTGCGTGCAACTGAAGGGCTTCTCCCCAGTATGGACGCGCTGATGGATCTCCACCTGTTTGGGGAAGCTGAAGCCCTTACCGCAGAAGGAGCAGAAGAAACGTTTCTGCTTTCCACTGGCTCCGACCTGAGTCCCTCCGCTACTTTGAGCATCACTGGGGCCACACCCACCCCCCTCAGCACTGTCCAAGTTTGGCTGACCAGTCCGCTGGTTGTGTGGCAGGCAGATTTCGTGGGTGATGATGGCAGAATCAGCCTTCCAGGCCAGGGGTTCCAGAGAGACCATGGGGTCCTCTGTAATGACGTGGAGTTCTGCAGGGGCCTGTGAGCCTAGGAGACCGCCCCCAAAGCCGTACGGGCCCCCAGGATCCCCCGCACCCAAGAGGTCCCTCTCGCTGCCTCCAGGGGAGAGACGCCCCTCAAACATCACACACTCTGCCCTCTGTTCGGGCTCCACCCATTTCTGAACCCCAGCCACGCACAGACTTTTAGGCTCCTCCCCCAGGACCACCTCCTGTCCACTGGCCTCCCAGAAAACCCTCTGCTCTTCCAAGCGATTGGCTGCTTTTCCTACATCAACACCATCCAAGTTGGAATCCAAAATCCCTGATGAGAGAGAAAAAGCTCAGTTATGAACAGCTTATCAAGAGGAGGGGTTCAACTGAGTATGCAGGGTGATGCAGTGTGTGCGCGCACAGAAGTGAGTGCCAGAGTGCGTTACTTGTGTCTAAGTGTGACCACTTTCAAATGGTTATGGAGTGTTGTGATATTATCTCTCACACCTTTTTATTCCTGCATGGTCACTTCACTTACTCTCCACCCTGCTGTTCATCTCTCCTCGTGTCTCTCTATCCTCTTCCACTCTCTCCTCCTTTATAAGAACTGATCCAGTCCTTCCCTCTTCCATGCCTGTGCACTGTAACAAAGGATTATTCCAGGAGTGAGTGTAATGAGCTTTAGTTCTGCAGTCAAGCAAGCTGCATCATGCAGGTAGTGCAGGGTCCCATTACAGGAACAAGCAAAGGAAACACCCAGACATCCAAGAGAATCTCAGCAAAGAGCAAGTACCTCTAAGAAGTAATGACTTTGTGCTGTACGAGGTCCATGAAGACCTCATCCCCTCAGGTATCTAAAGGTCTCACCAGAAACTGCTGTTCGTCATATCTGTGGAGGCTCTGGGGTAAATGTATTTCAGTAGTTGTTGGTTGCAGACAGACCACCTTAATCATACACTAGTATCTGATCACATGATAAATACTTCAAAAACCTCAACAATAACTCCTAAAACATGTAGGCAGGTGTAGAATAATTGGAAATAGTGATAATGAAAAAATAAGCTGAATATAATGATCCATTCATGACTTTAATAAAAAGGAATAATGAGGATAAATTAATTTAAATAAAAGCTTAGCTTTTCTAATTGATTGAGCATTACATACATGGATGAATTACTAAGCCAATTGGAGCCTTTTCATTAATTTCAACTGACGGTGCGTACTACTGTGCCTCAGACTGAATTATTGCGAAGATCATCCCATGACAAAAACTCATGATCACGTGTGTTCTGTCAGCACTAAGACAGTAAATGCATGCAAGCATTTGGTCAGTGTAACAAACATTTATTCACAGTAGCAAGTACAGTAGCTGTAGATGAAGTATGGTGATCAATTTACTCATTATAATGATGACAGTTCCAGTCCGCAGCTTTTTAAATCAAACAGCTCAACAAGTGCAGCTCAAGTATTATTATTATTTTTTTTATTAAACATCATCAACAGACTACAAATACAAAGCATCGACATCACCATCCATACAAGGGAATTATAACACCTTATAACCATGTACTCAGAGAGCTGGCCAAATAAAATGGCACAAATTATGTACAAATTTGCACAATTTTCCTTCATCCAGACAATTTTGCCCTGACAAATAGAGTTCTTTTGGGGATACACAGCTTCCCAATGGCTGAATTAACAAGAAAAAACACAAGCAGAAGAACAACTGCATGTTTATTTGTTAATGTTGAATATGGCTATCAAACAAGCCAATTCCCATTAATTGTTACATAAACTAAGACACATTCGCCAAGACAACACAAATTACTTGAACTTTCGTGAAAATCTACATGCAAATATTTCCAAGTTGGAAAGACTGCTGCAGGTGCTTGGAAAGGTATGTGGAAGGATGCGCAAACTCTTCTATTCAGGGCTATTTTTCCATAGTTAGGGTCCGGCCTCTTAGTTTCACTAAAGAAAAACTAGGCTTATGCCGTCAGAATCGATGGCTTGGGGTATATCCCCGAATTCCCCCAAACCTCCAATTCCCCAATCCTTGAATAGACTTTCATATTGAACTAAATTTCAGGTCAATCGGACAAATGGTTCTGAAGATATGGCCAAAATGGTCATTTTCCGTTACAAAGCAGCACCTGGTGGCAAAATATTGAACCATACAGGTATGATATCATTATGTGACATGTTGTGAGGTCATGACCTTGCAGTTGCACATAGTTTCATGTCAATTGGACAAATGGTTCCAAAGATATGGCAAAAATGGTGAATTTTATGTGACCAAGCTCCACCTTGGGTCAAAATTTTGAACCAAACAGGTATAATGTTATCGTGGGACACATCCTCAGGTCATGACCTTTCATTTGCACTTGATTTGAGGTCAATCGGACAAATATTTCCAGAGATATGATAAATACAGTGATTTTTCCGTTTTTTGGCCCCGGTGGCCAATCTAGAACTTGTAAATTGTCCAAAATCGAATCAGTTCTTCCTCTTTATGATATTTTCTTTTAAGCAAAACATGAAATTTCGAATTGAAATATTACTGCAGTTACCGCGTTAACAAGTAGAGTGGCGCGGTGGCGGCGGCAGTCGGACCAAAAACATAATATCCCCGAAACGCCGTTCGGGGATATAATAATGACACTTTGGTACACATCATATTCCAAATGATTTTGTGCTTTAGACAATTTGAGGAAGATCCATTCCTGTTTACAATTCCCCCATGCACAGAGTAAGGTCCATCCATAGTCTGGTGAGAAAGATGAAGAAGAACTAGATTGGTCCACACTGCACCTTGAACTTAACTCGATCAAACAACATTGGGATGAACCAGAAATCTGACAATGAGAAAGGTGTAATCACCCATCATCACTGCCGGGCATCACTAATGTTCGCTAGAAGTAGAGGAAGCAATGTTTTATCATCTAATGGAAAGCCTTCTCAGAAGAACTGAGGTCCTGCAGCAACAAACACTGGACTGACTTCATAATAATGGCATGATTTTGGAATGATGAACAGGTACCCAAGCACTTGCGGCCATGTAGTGCTTCTAATGAATGTGCAGTATTTTTCTGCCCTATCAAAACGTATGCACATCATCTGATGCTGTATACAACTGAATGGTTTCTCTGCTGGTGTATTCTAAGGTAGCTTCTCTCAGCAAATCTTTTTCCACAGTGTGGACAAGCAAAAGGTCTCTCCCCAGTGTGCACCTTCAGATGCATCTTCAGCTGGTGTAGGTGAGAAAACCGCTTCTCGCACTGCGTGCAACTGAATGGCTTCTCTCCAGTGTGAACTCTCTGGTGCCTTTTGAGGTTGCCCGCCTGTGCAAACTGCTTTCGACACTGTGTGCAACTGAACGGTTTCTCTCCTGTGTGGACCCTCTGGTGTATTTCAACTTTCTTTGGACAACTAAAACCCTTCCCGCAAAATGCACAGAAGAACCTCTTCCCTCTCGAGCTGACTCTAAATGAGAGTTTGTCTGACTGCTCGGATGCAGTGAAGTGGTTAGCGCTGACCCCATACTCCTGGACTTCAGGGGTCTCCTGCCTCGCTGTAATTGGTGCTCTCATGGGTCCCGGGTCCACAACGGTTTCTAGGATTTCCACCTCTCTCTCCCTCCGATTGCCAGAACTTCTGCTTAGCGCATCAACTGCTCCAGAAAAGGCCTCCCTGCTCCAAGTCGCATGCATTTCAGTTTCCTCTTTAATGGGCATGGAATCGATCACAACAATGCCTGTCTTCCAATCGAGAGAGGACAGGGAGGATGCACTATTACCAGAGCCAGCTGACTCATACTGCGGTTCTGTTTGAGCCAGAATGGCATCAGAATTTGCTGCTGTCCTGCTCAAGCAAGACAGATCACCAACCCCTGCAACTCCATCTTCTTGAGAAAAGAAATTCCCCAGATGACTGTCTCTCTCAAACATCACACACTCAGAGCCCAGACTGCGTTCAGAGCCTCTATGTTGGAGCCTCTTGGCAGTAACACAATCATTCTGCTCCTCTGCTTTGAGATCAGAGTCCAGTCCACTGACCTCCCAACCCCCACGCCTGCTCCCGTGCTGTTCAGGGTCTGTGATCTTATCCAGGCCTTTCCTGGGGCCTGTCCCAGAGTCCAGTGCTGGAGATCTTCCTCTGCCATTAGCACCCAACTCTGCAGCTGCAGACAACGTAAAAGCCAATACAAACACACATTTTTAAATGCAAAAACACCAGAGTGGCAGCTTTTTAATGAATGTATTAGTACTCCGCAGAGCACTATTACCATAAATGAGGCAACTGATTGTAACTGGAATTGGACCTGAATGAGCTTCATCATTACCTCACCTGGGCCTTCTTCACTTACCATCACCATGATAATGGGGTCCTTTATGTAGGTCACTCTCCTCTTCCCGTTTCTCTTCTTTGATTAAAAGGGACTCAGTTCTTTCTTCCTCCAGGTCTAAACACTGAACCACAGGAATGGGACACAAATTCAGACAAACACCAGTCAATGAAGTGTTAGCCTCACTCCTAAATGGATAATCTACTGATAAACGGATAATCTACGCCCCCCCCCCCAAAATACAGAGCGTGGCACTGAAGATCACACAGCACTGTTGTGAGCAGGATACACCAGCAGTCAGGAGTGAATATAGTCAGTTTCTGAGTACATGCCGTTTATATGCGATTTCTGCTGCAAGTGGTAAGCACAGAACAAATTAAAATTGGTACCGTTTTGTCATTTGTCAGGCTATCACCACAAAACTTGGTACAGTGCCAAGAAAAGTTGTCACCGATGTGCACACCAAGTTTCAAGGTCAATGGCCAATATATAGCAAAGTTGTAACAGACCGCATTTTGTCAGAATTTGCTCACTTTCCTCCTATCATTACTAAAAGTTTTATTTTTGTGCATGTTTTTGGATGATGCATACCATTTGGGGTCATTTAAGCTTCTGAGTCAGGGGGAGGTAATTGTCAAAGGTTTTTCAAAATTTCAGAGATGAGGGGGGAAAATCTATCCAGGACATTACAGGTGCCAGTTTGAAATTTTTTCAGCATGCTAAATGACGGCTATTTACTTGGTTTCAAGTGTCTAGGTCAGTGATACCCAATCATGCGCTGTAGAGGGCCGAGGGTTTGCAGGTTTTCATTCCAGCTAATCATCGCACCTGCAGATTACACCGATTAGTTTCCTCCTCTCTGCTTGAAGCACTTGCAAACCTCGGATGTGTGACTTCGGAAGCAATTAGCCAGAACTTTTTTCTGGATAAACAAGGTGGCGTACAGTGGCAGCAGCATTGGGTTCGATGTCAAATTGGTGAAAACATCGTGTTGCCTTTTGGGTCGAGACATGAAGAAGCGTCGCCACGCATAGATTTTGCGACGGTCAGTTTTGCCACCATTTTTCGGTGGCGACGTGGAGCGCGAATTTAGACAACTAAGTAAATCGGTCTTCCAGCAAAGAAATGTCAGGTGGAGCAACATATTAACTTTCTGTCACCCATTAGAGGCTTGAAGGAGAGAAGCAGTATCTGCCGAGAAGTTCCGAGTGTGCTTGAAGGTATGCTAGCCAGTGAAATCAGCAGGTATCGTAATTGATTGGAATAAAAATTTGTATACTCGCCACCATCCACAGCACAAGATCGGGCACCACTGCTCTTCCTCAATGGGAGGACCTTTTAAGGTTTGCTGCATGTTCTGTTGCCGCCTGCAGCCGAAATGCAACAAAATAGCTCCTCCTAACCCTAACCTGCTCACTGAAAGTTACGATGTGTGTGCCACATTTGAAAACGTTTGACCACTCAGAAGCGGATTTGAGCGATTTGCAGTTGGGGAACATAGAGAAAAATACAACCAAAAACGAGATATTCTCGGCTACGCTATGAATATCTAACCATTGAAGCAGAAGAAACGTTACATTGACAATAAAGCGCAGCCACTCGCAATGTTATCAGTGCTTTGCTAGCACAAACCTCGTCCCACGTGTCCACCGGGCGTATGGGAGTAATGTCAACATCCAGAGTCGTGCCATCGGCCTTTCCGTCTTGAGTCAAAGGCCGCTCTTTCCGTTTACGAAAGACCTTGCGAGCACCCGGTAACGAGTCCCCATCTGGCAACGCAGATACATCCAATTTAGTCAAAGATTTAATTACACAAATCATTATGACACCACCAATACACTCCTTGAATACAGTTTCAACGGCTGTTTTGAAGCATTCCAAGTCTGTGCCTTCTAACTCCGACGTTGCCTGATACTAGCAGCAATTGCAACTTCAGCTTGAGAATAAACACTGCAGAACTTCGCCGATGTTCGCAACACTCACATGAATTGTCGGTTAACTTGCCTCTAACGGAAGGTCTCAAAACGGTGCAGACTTTACTTCTTTCCGGGCGACTGTTGACACAAGCTTCTCGTGCGAGCCGCATCTCCATCAGCTGTAATTTCCTCTTCAAAGCCTTGTTCTCCTCCCGACTGTCCGACACTTCCAACCGCAAAACCGCGTATCCATCATCCACAAGTTTGCATATCTCCGCTACGGCCGTGTTAGCCAGCACCTCCATGATGGAAGCTATCTGGGTATGAAAGGAAACGCAGCTCGACATCAGACACTTCTTTTCCAAGAGTCAATCCTGAAGAATCTGCGATTTAGGGTGTCTTGCGGAGGGACTGGGCAATGATGGTTCACTATCATGGAGATATTACAAACTAGCCTTTTCTCTCAGTCGCTTGTGCTCCTGTGTGTGTTTACTTCCGGGCTGACAAGGAAGCCACACACGCTGTGTCTGCTTTGCGATATCGCTGCCTTATTCACTGTAATATTCGGGGCCAGATAATATATTGCAGATCTTGAACCGAATCAAAGGCTTGAAATGTATAAACGGATAACCGGACATAGTTGTATGAAGCGCCAATTTAGCAGAGACTGCACACATCACAATGGCATTCACAGTTCAGGGGCATTGCATTTTAGAGACTGACTTGATCCGTCTTTGCAATGACTTAAAATTACTGAATTAGATTTTGTATTTCCATTGATTTTGACTCCAGCTTTGCTGATGCGCAGATGACTCCTCTTTCAACCACAGGCATACCCACACTTCTTTGGTACGCAGTAAGTTTCATGTTTGACATTCACAAATGTAAAAGGTAGGGCATATTCACTCACACAACAGGAGGAATAGACCCCTGATGCATTTACAATATAAACCTTCAGGCAAATAGAAAAATCACAAGAAGATACAACAGGCCTTTTTCAAGGAGCCCCCATTCCAAGAGGATAAAACTAAATTGAGATGTTCTGACGCAGGGGCCTTGAACTCCAGACCTGGAGGGCTGCAGTAGCTGCAGACTTTTGTAGTTTGAAAATTAGAAACTAATGAGTACCTTGAGAGGGCACGCGGGCTCTTTACACCCTTGGTAACATTAATTACAAGTGCAGCAATGCAAAAAAAAAAAAAAAAACAAGAATACAAAGCTCCCCTCCAAGAATGAGACTTCAGTGCCTGTTCTAACATCAAAACTAAATAGTTATATGGCATAATAAAACATTCACATAAAATGTCTCAAGCATTTAACAACTGGGGAAAAAATAATAATAAAAACAACTGCAAGCAGCAATTCTGCAGTCCATGCTGCAAGACCAAGCGCACAGAATAATACAGCCTCCAATATTGAAAAGTTCATGCCGTTCATTAGTGGGGAGCAACAGTGTTCAGCACTGAGCCAACATGTCCCTCAGTGAAGACACTGAAGTATTGTTGGTTTATTGAGGCAAATGGCCACATAGAGTGAATATACAATCTGTTGTGGCAACCACATTTTTTGATGCATTAACACCATTCAAATTTTGTCTGTCCAGAATGCAGAGTTGGATCGCTACTTGAGTACTTGGACTTGCAAGTACTTTTTTAAAAATGGTAAAAGTACTTGGACCAAGTATATTTGAAAAGTATTTGAATTTAAGTACATTTTGAGAACTTTTCAAATATTTTTCAAGTATTTTTACATGGATTTTCCCATTAGTAATGTACAACCCCCAATTCTGAAATAGTTGGGACAAAGCGTTAATTGTGAATAAAATTAAAATGACTTTCAGACCACATGAGCAAATATGTTATTTACAATAAAGCATAGATAACATTTCAAATGTTGAAACTGAGACATTTTACCTTTTAACCCATAAAATGAGCTCATTTCAAATTTTCTGGCTGCAACAGGTCTCAAAAAAGTTGGGACACAGACAAAAAAGGGCTGAAAAAGCTATTAATATATAAGAAAATCAGCTGAAAGAACATTTAGCAAGTAATTAAGTTAACTGGCATCAGGTGTGCAACATGATTGGCAACAAAACGGATGTCTTAAAGAGGTTGAGTCGCTCAGGAGTAAAGATGGCCAGAGGCTCTCCAACCTGTGATGGCTTGTGTAAAAAATTCTTGAAAAACATTTTCCTCAGCGTCAAATTGCAAAGGCTTTGAAGGTCTCATCATCAACAGTGCATAACATCATCAAAAGATTCAGAGAAACTGGAAAAATCTCAAAGGTACAAGGCTGAAGACCTTTACTGGATGCCTGTTGTTATGTATGATAATTTTGTACAGCATTATATTCCATTTGTAAATGAAGTTTGTTACATGCTGTTTTGCTGCCTTGCTGGTCAGCTATATTTATTTTGTTCATTGGCACCATCTGGTGGCGTGCTTGTAAAATCATTAAGAAAAGTCTAGTAATTTCTCGAAGCTTCTGGCACTTTCCTGCTTGGAGGGGGCGGGATTTCCCTAGAATCCTGTGGATCTTTCTGGAAGGTTGCTAGACTATAAAAAGGCTGTGATTTTAAGCACAGCAGAGACAGACAACAAAGAGAGCAGACAGCAGAAGAGAGCAGACCAGAGTTTTGTTTTGGCAACAGTTAAATAGTGGCAGAGTGTTATTAGAGAATTTAAATAGTGGATATTTTTTGTGCAACTTTTTTTTTGTAAAGAATAAATTTGTTTTAGTTGTACTTTCCCGTTTTCTTTGTTGTGATTTTTCCAAGTCATAACAAATTGGAGGTTCCGCCGAGATTGGATTCACCGAAGATTATTATTTTAAATCTTTTGACTAGTTTAAAAACCAGCAATCATGACTTTTGATGTGGAAAGTTTTTTGAAAACTCCAACCCAGGAATTAATTTTGTTGGCAAAGAAGAAGGACTTGCTACAAATAGCCTCAACCCTTGGATTATCTGATGTGAAGTCATCAATGAAGAAACAAGAAATATTCAACATTTTGGTGCAACATTTCATCGATGAAGATATCTTTGGGGAAAAAGCAGCAGAATTAATTAAAGCTGTGGAAGTGCCTGCAACGGAGCTGCAAAGACTTGAATTTCAGCTACGCCTGAAAGAACTGGAAGAAAGAAGGTTGGAAAGGGAGAGAGAACTGGAGGAAAGAAGGATGGAGAAAGAAATGGAAGAAAGAAGGTTGGAGAAACAACTCGAAATAGAAGAAAAAAGAATGCAGTACGAATTGGAAATGAAGAAAATAGAAGCAGGTACTGTTCCAAAATCTTCTGGACTTTCTGATCATTTTGATGTGGTTAAACATATCAGACTTGTTCCTCCTTTCTTAGAAAATGATGTTGACCAATACTTTACCCATTTTGAAAAAATTGCTGAAAATTTGAAATGGCCAAAAGAGCATTGGACAATGATGTTACAAAGTGTTCTTACTGGTAAAGCTAGAAAAATCTATAACCAGTTATCTGTCCAACAGTGTGCTGATTATGATTTTGTCAAATCTGCCATTCTGAAGGGTTATGAATTAGTCCCTGAGGCTTACAGGCAAAAATTTAGGAATTCTTGCAAGGAAGCCAGTCAAACTCATGTTGAATTTGGCAGGTTAAAGGAACAGTTGTTTGATCAGTGGTGTAATTCCATGAAAGTTGAAAAAGATTTTGATAGAATGAGGCAACTTATTCTGGTTGAGGAATTCAAAAGGTGTGTCCAGCCTGATATTAAGACTTTCCTTGAAGAAAAACAAGCCATTACTTTGCAAGATGTTTCTACGCTAGCTGATAGTTATGCATTGACTCACAAGTCTTCTTTTGTCCAGAAATCCACTTTTTCAAAATTTCAAAGCAAGTTTCAGTCCAAGACTTCTTCTAATAACACTTCTAATGATTCTAAGGCCACTTCTGAAAGGAAACCTTCCAGTGAGAAGCAATCCTCTGATTTTTTACCCTCTGTGTCTTGCCATTACTGCAAAAAGCAAGGTCACCTTATTTCTGAGTGTTATGCTCTCAAGAAAAAACAACAACGAGAAGAAACCAAGCCAACTGCTTTGACAAAGAGAGAATCTCTTGTATCAATGGTCAGTTCACCTGATCTTCCACCTTCTGTGTCTGATCCGGTTATGGAGGGTTTTGAGCCATTCATCACTGATGGTTCTGTCTCACTTTCACATGATTTTTCCTCATCTGCTCCTGTTCGAATTCTAAGGGATACTGGGTCTTCCCAATCTCTTATTCTTGCAGATATTCTGCCTTTCTCGGACAAATCGTCTGCTCAGGCTAATGTCCTTATTCAAGGAGTAGAATGTGGTTTTACAAGTGTACCTCTCCATAATGTTCATCTCAAATCAGACTTAGTCTCTGGGCCTGTTACTGTTGGTGTTAGGTCTTCTCTTCCTTTCAAAGGCATTCATTTGCTTCTTGGTAATGATCTTGCTAGGGATAAGGTTGTGCCCTACCCTATTGTAACTGACACTCCTTTGATTCATCAAGAATCTGACTCTATAGAGGAGGAAATTCCAGACCTCTATCCTTCATGTGCAGTTACTCGTTCTATGGCTAAAAAGGCTATTCAAGATGATGCTGACCTGGACTTTAACCTGGCTGACACCTTCATTGGGCAGTCTTTTCATCAGGAACCTTCCAGTCCTGAGATGTCTGGGAAATCTTCAGACTTGTCCTTGTCAGGTCATTCTAATGACATTTTGTCTCGTAAACAACTTATTCATGAGCAACAACACGCTCGTGATCTAGCGCATCTTCTACCACAGGCTGCAAGTGAACAAGAGGCTACTCAAGTTCCTGTCTGTTTTTACTACAAAAATGGTGTGCTTATGAGAAAGTGGCGTCCACCCGATGTTCCTGCAGATGAAGAGTGGATGATCACCCATCAAATTGTTCTTCCAAAGCCGTACCGTCAAGAAACTCTTAGTATGGCCCATGACAATCCTATGTCAGGTCATTTGGGTATCAAGAAGACCCTTCAACGTGTCAGAAACCACTTCTTCTGGCCTTCCATGAGGTCTGATGTACAGGAGTACTGCAAATCCTGTCATACTTGTCAAATGGTAGGGAAGCCGAACCAAAATATTCCAAAGGCTCGACTTAAGCCCATTCCCGCTTTTGAAGAACCTTTCAGTCGGATCATCATTGACTGTGTTGGACCATTGCCGAAGACTAGGTCTGGTTGTGAGTACTTACTGACTATCATGTGTGCTTCCACCCGGTTTCCTGAGGCAATTCCACTTCGTAATATCAAGGCGAAGACTATCATCAAGGCTCTAACCAAGTTTTTCTGCTTAGTTGGTCTTCCTAAGTCTATTCAGTCTGATCAAGGATCAAATTTCATGTCTGGCATATTTCAACAAGTTATGCATGACCTTGGTATTAAACAATACAGGTCATCAGCTTACCATCCTGAGAGTCAAGGTGCTTTGGAGAGGTTCCATCAAACCCTGAAGAACATGATAAGGACCTACTGCCTTGACACAGAGAAAGATTGGGATGAAGGTGTCCATCTTCTTCTGTTTGCTGCCCGTGAAGCTGTTCAGGAGTCTCTTGGGTTCAGTCCTTTTGAGCTCGTTTTTGGGCATACAGTCCGTGGACCTCTGAAGCTACTGAAGGAAAAGTTGCTCGCTGAAGATGATGTCCCAATGAACTTGCTTCAGTATGTCTCTGACTTCCGTAATCGTCTCTCTAAAGCCTGTGACTTTGCTAAGTCTAATCTCAAAGAAGCTCAGGGCAAAATGAAAGCCAGATATGACCTTCATTCAAAAGATAGAAGTTTTAAAACTGGTGACAAAGTTCTTGCACTTTTGCCAGTTCCTGGAAACCCTCTAAGGGCCCGATATTTCGGCCCTTACACTGTCCTCAAAAAGGTCAGTGATCTAAATTACATAATTTCAACTCCTGGAAGGAGGAAACAAAAACAAATGTGTCACATCAACATGCTGAAAGAATACAATGATAGAGGCACTCAGCAAAAGCCAGTCAATGTGGTAAATACAGTTGAACTGGAAAATTCCGAAGATTGTGACTGCCCCTTAGAAAATGAACCTGGTCCAGTCAAACTTGAAAATTCAGACATTCTTCCAAATATTGACAGCAAGTTGTCCCACCTGGACCCTTTTCAACAACAGCAGCTAAAGCAGCTCATATTTGAATATAGTCACATTTTCCCTGACGTTCCATCAAGGACTGATTTGGTTTACCACGATGTCATCCTACAAGATGATGCAAAAGTCAAAGTTATCACTGAATTTCCTGAGCCAACAACTAAAAGACAGCTCATGAGATTTCTAGGGATGGCTGGCTACTACAGAACATTCTGTAAAAATTTCTCTATCATCTCTGAACCTTTGACAAATTTACTGAAGAAAAATGCAAAATTTGTTTGGGATGAAAAATGTCAAAATTCATTTGACCAGCTGAAAGCGATTCTCAAAAATGCACCAGTTCTCTTATCTCCCAATTTCAAAAAGGAGTTCAAGTTGGCAGTTGATGCCAGTGACATTGGTGCAGGTGCAGTTTTACTGCAAGAAGACACTGATGGAGTAGATCATCCTGTTTGTTACTTTTCCAAAAAGTTTGATAAACATCAGAAAAACTACTCAACAATTGAAAAAGAATGTTTGGCACTTGTTTTGGCCTTACAACATTTTGAAGTCTATTTGACTTGTTCAGCTACTTCCATCAAGGTCTTCAGTGATCACAATCCCCTCACATTCTTGCACAAGATCAAAAACAAGAATCAAAGATTACTGAGATGGAGTTTACTTTTGCAAGAGTATGATTTGGACATTTCTCACATCAGGGGAAAAGATAATGTAATCCCAGATACACTTTCACGCATGTAATTTTATTTCTTTTCGTGATTGTGAAAAACGTAATTTTACTTTTCTATTTGATTGTGAGACTTACACTGTTTGTTATGTATATGATTGTTATCATGATCAATAATACGTTTGTGTAAAGTTCAATATTGTTCTGATTATAAAACTGTGTTAATTTTAACAAAAGAAAGCTTTTAGCAAACCTTTCTTTTCTTAAAGAGGGGAGGTGTTATGTATGATAATTTTGTACAGCATTATATTCCATTTGTAAATGAAGTTTGTTACATGCTGTTTTGCTGCCTTGCTGGTCAGCTATATTTATTTTGTTCATTGGCACCATCTGGTGGCGTGCTTGTAAAATCATTAAGAAAAGTCTAGTAATTTCTCGAAGCTTCTGGCACTTTCCTGCTTGGAGGGGGCGGGATTTCCCTAGAATCCTGTGGATCTTTCTGGAAGGTTGCTAGACTATAAAAAGGCTGTGATTTTAAGCACAGCAGAGACAGACAACAAAGAGAGCAGACCAGAGTTTTGTTTTGGCAACAGTTAAATAGTGGCAGAGTGTTATTAGAGAATTTAAATAGTGGATATTTTTTGTGCAACTTTTTTTTTGTAAAGAATAAATTTGTTTTAGTTGTACTTTCCCGTTTTCTTTGTTGTGATTTTTCCAAGTCATAACACTGTGATCTTCAGGCCCTCAGACGCCACTGCATCACTCACTGGCATGATTCTGTCATTGACAATACTAAATGGGCTCAGGAATACTTCAAGAAACCACTGTCAGTAAACGCAGTCCACCGTGCCATCCACAGATGACTCCTAAAACTCTATCATGAAAAAAGGTAGCCATTGTTGAGCATGATCCACAAGCCCTGCTGTGTTCTGTGGGCCAAGGCTTATGGGGCAAGTCACAGTATTTGAATCGTTACGGACGGGACATTAAGAAGGCCTTTAGTCTCACTGACTGTCTATGGGCATTGAAGAGAAAAAATTTCTTGGGTCACAGTATTGACCCTAAGGGGCTGTGTGAGATGACAGGAAGAATTTCAGTCAAACTACTTCCAGTGGCTTAAAAAATTGCATTGAATTTCCATTTTGGATGGGACAGCTGGCGACATGACTTTCTAGTTGCTTTGGGGAAACAAAAAATTTTCTTCATTCATGCAGAATTCCAAACCATTTACGTATTCACATGATAGCAAGAGAGTTTCTCTAGAACGTCAAATGAAAATTTCGAACAAAATGTTTTTTTGGTTTTTTTTTAGGCAATAGGCTCATTAAGCATCCGTTACGGACAGGACACTTTTGTCGCCCTCTGTTTTCCGGGCCATTTGACAGGGTTTTATGGAGTCTATGCACCTAACATTTTCCAGTAGGACTGACAAATACAGTTGGTGCATAGATATAACAGTTTTATTGGGAATCAATAATCAGAAATCAATACACAAATCAATAATCAATAAATGTGGAAAAGAGTAAGTTTCTAGTTTTCCTAAGTTGATAATCATTTCTCATCAATTCAAGAGAACCTTACTAGTGATAACCAATTACCACCAAACAAACAGATTATTGATTTTATACAAATGAAAAGATTTGGAGTAAGGTGAACAACTTCTTTCTGCAACCACTTGCTGTCGCTTCTCTTGCCGCTGCCGTCTCTTGCATTCTCTTTTTTTCCTTCACGGCCCCCTTCTCTGCTACTGTAGCGGTCAGCTTCCTACGTGCCCGTGCCTCACATTTCCTGGCCGCATTTTTCGCCCTCGCTTCTTTTAGCGGTTCCTCATCTTCACGTATCTTGGCTCTGTGGTCCTGCACTCGTTCCTTCATGGTCTTCAGCATGGTTGCAACTGATCCTGACTTTGGGCCGGCCTATATTTATACATCTCTGGAGCATTACTGGCATCTCTTTGAATTTGACACCTTTGTCTTAATTGCGCCACATCAGTAACTTTCTATAACTTACAGGCCGTTGATTTGAATAGTGTTTGTGCTCCCAATGAATTTATTGTTGGTAACAATGTACAAACATGTCAGAAGTTTATTTTTCAGGTGCCACGCGGACTCAGTGTCACCCATAACAGCAAATTAGCAAACTAATTACATCAGTGACAACTTCAGTAATTAGTTATCACCAACAGACTTTTACTCACTTCTGCCACGATGCAAACTGAAGAGGGTTTTCAAGTCCACATTAACTCATCCTCAGAACTCTAAATTAGCACATTTGATCATGGTTCCTACCAAATCCGGACTCTCCGCGACCATCTTCGTTACGGACGGGACAAAATTTGAACCCTTTGTTTTCCGGATTGAATATTTTTTTTGGCCTGGAATGTGTTTACTACCATTACTTATGATACCTAGGACGAGGAAAATTAATTGCAACGTTCTGATTCATATCAATACAATAAGGGAAACTGAGTAGATTTTTTTGTCATTTGTAAACATTCCTTGATTTAAGTCCATTTTTTTCAGAAACACAAAAATATGCAGTTTTCGCATATGTATCAACTATATCACATCAGTACTCACTGATGCCAAATTTTATGATTGTACTCCAATAATTAAATGACACAGAGCCAAAAAACTGATGTCCCGTCCGTGACAATATTTCCTCTGATTTTCTCATTAATGACCTCATTTGCATATGAAAAACATGAGTCACGAAATTGAATCATACATTATCGGGAGCTATAGGTATCCTAGATCAAGGATTTTTTTTTTTTTTTAAATAAAGATTCAGAAATTATTTTTTCAACAGCCATGTCGCCAATACCGTGACTTGCCCCTTATTTATAATGGACTGTAGCAAAGTGGCAAAGTGTCCTGTGGTCAGACGAGTCCAAATTTGACATTCTTTTTGGAAATCATGGGCTTCGTGTCCTCCGGGATAAAGAGGAAAAAGACCATCCCTCCTGTTATCAGCGTTCAGTTCAAAAGCCAGCATCTCTGGTGGTATGGGGATGCATTAGTACATTTTACAGTATTCAGCCTAAGTGTTCTCATTGTTATCGTTTATGTACTACTTATAAAGATTCCTTTTTTCCCCTCAAACTCCTACAAATAGCTGTGGTCATCCACTGATGATTCTGCTTTTTCGGCTTACTTTTGGACACCTTTGGAATGAATTTGCATTGTGAATCAGGTAACACCCCCTTAAATCTTTCCCACATCTCACTTGCAGACTCACAGTCCAGGAATGTCTCCCATTTTATTTCACTTAGATATGGGCGCATCCTGTCAAAGTTTGCTTGCCTAAAATTGAAAATTTTTATTTTTTAAGACACCTTTTAACCTTCCCATGAAACATCAAAATTAACAGTAGAGTGATTTCTCTACTCTACACTTACTTACTAAGTGGCTCCAGTTCCTCAACATTGCTAATTCTATCTGGGTCATTACAGAGCACTAAGTCTAAAATTGCCTTCTCTCTTGTAGGTTTATTAACATGCTGCACCAAAAAATTATCATTTATAACATCTAGAAATTCTTCCTCCCCCCTACCCTGTCCTTTTACAATTTCCCAATCAATACCAGGATAATTTAAGTCTCCCATAATAATAGTCCCTCCTCCTCTACAAGCTTGCGTAATCCTCTTAAAGAGCATTTCATTGACAATACTGTCCAAAGCTGGCGGTTGATAGAATACTCCTAGGTTTAAACCAGTCTCATGTTTGCCACTGAGCCTAACCTAGGCATGAAAACATGAAAAGTACTTGTACTTGTGAAAATACATGTACTTGGACTCAAGTACATTTTGAAAAATGCCAAAAGTACTTGTACTTAGACCAAGTACTTTTAAAAGTACTTTTGGTGCTTTTCACTAAAGTCTAATCAGCTGACAATCTGAGGAGACACATCTTAAGGACAATTCCGTTTTCTTTTTTTTTTTGTTTGTTCTGAGGAGTGAGTTCTACCAGTTTTTGTTCTGTGTCTCTACTCCAAACATTTCAAAAGTTGTGGCCCTTTAAAGTCCAAAAATTTTGATCTTTAACAGATAGAAAATGTGGCCAATTGCCCTAAGAATTTGCAGCGATCATTCTCACCAAGTCCCCCCAGATTTCCACCCTTTGGTTATCAAATCCACTAATTAAACAAATTTCATTGATAATTGGGTTCTATTTCGCTAGACACAACCAGGCATGATTACTACCAGCCCTGTCGAATCTAAACATCACAGAAATAGAACCCGCCGGGCAATGTGTAGTAGCCAAAAAGCAGCACACAATTTTTTTTTTTTTAGATTATGGCATCAAGAACAGCTGAGAAACAGTCATTGACATCAATCACACTGGGAAGGGTACCGAAGCCATTTCTATGGGTCTGGGGATTGACATTTCAAAAACTAGGCCTACGCTGTCGGGAATATCCCCAAAATTCCCCAATCCTTGAATCCCCCTTTATTAGATTCCCCTTTACTAGACCTACAATATGAGCCAAATTTGAGGTCTGTGTAAGTAATTGTTCCAGAGATATGGACAAAAAACTGATTTTTTTTTTTTTTTCCAATATATAGCACCACCTGGTGGCAAACCTACGAGTGCATACTTGCCCAAAATCTCAGCAGTTCATCCACTTTACTAGACCTACAATATGAGCCAAATTTGAGGTCTGTGTAAGCAATTGTTCCAGAGATATGGTTAAAAAACAGATTTTTTTTTCAATATATAGCACCACCTGGTGGCAAACCAAGGAGCGCATACTTGCCAAAAATCTAATCAGTTCATCCTCTCTACCATATCAATCCATATGCTAAAAATGAGAAGCCAATGTAAAGTATTTTGTGAGTTATCTCGCTAACGCCTAAAATCTGCAGACGCAGCAGCGGCGGGTGGGGCAAAACCATGATATCCCCGAAACTTGTATTTCGGGGATATAATAAAGGAAGAACAGAAGGAACAAAGAAGCATAGGTGAAAACTTGGTCATGGGATTTTATATTGTTATTTGGGGGGGGTCCAGAATGTTCGAAAATTTTGTGCAATTTGCTGGAACCGAAAATGGGGGCAAAAACCTTTTTTCTACAGAGCGGTCACTCCAAACCATAGGTTCAGGGGCCCATCACATCTGATTTCTCCATAAAAGAGTAATTCTAGTAATTTTCTCAGGAAAATTTAAGAGGGTCACGTGAGCAGCTTTTAGAGTTTTTAGGATTTGGCATAGAATGACCCATGATTCCCATTGAAGCTGTTTGAGTTACCGCCATTTATAAAAATGACATTTTTGGCCCAGTGGTGGCACTCCAGCAAAGATGACTGCGTGATTAACAGCCTCTCTCTATGCACCAGAAAAAAAAAAAAAAAATTCGCATGATGTGTGACATGATTTAAATTACAATTGAATGAGTTATTGCATTTTACACAAAACAATGCAGACCATCCTGTACACACTAGGAATGAATACCAAGTTTTATGTCAATCCCAAAAAAACTGTTCTTGTGCCAACACAAAGGATATACATCAATGGTGTCCTATGCAAATCCATAATGTCCCTGAAAACTTGATTTTAGGGTTACAATCGACCCATCCACAAATACCGTGAGCTACCTGCCTTTTATTAATTTTCCCTTTGAAAAAGGTCACTTCGGTCACCCAAATTAAACCATTTCGATAAATATATAAACAAGAATAGTGGATAATGCAGATGTGAGTGGCATTGAAAGTCAACGATTTAAAAAGGATAATGAAACAGAGGTGAGTTTCATGACTAGTGCTGAAAGGAATAATCGCTTCATTGCTCCAGTGTGTCGAAAATTCACGGACATCAAACAAATAGTGTATACGTTGAAAAAGTGTGATGTCACTTTCGCTGGGGTCAACACTCACTTCCTTGATAATGGTTCACGCTCACAGCATAGCAACACATTCACTCGTACACTGAATACAAGGTACGAAATGCCTAAATATTTGACGATAAAATAAAGCTCCCTTTTCTTTTATAATTACCATATATACCTCCGCCAATGAAGTTGGGGCGGAGGTTATGTTTTCACCAGTTTGTTTGTTTTTCTGTCTGTTTGTGAATAACATAACTCAAAGTAATGCACGGATTTGTCTGAAATTGTGGATGGATTGCTATTACATCAAGGGTGGAACCCATTGATTTTCACCGTGATCAGTGAAACAATATGGCCGCCACGGCAGCCATCTTGAAATCCTATGACACGTGATAACTCAACTTTACTCCCACTCATGAAGATTTGGATTGTGCTGCCTTGGCAGCGGTTTACACTCTACGAGTGCCACTAGTTTGGGTTTAAGATCACTGAGACACGAGGACAATGGCAATAAACACAGTTCTAGTTCTTTACATATGGGTACTTTACTTATGGTGGTTCGTTCGGCGTGAACCAGTTGCTATGGCTACAGCAAGTTGAGCTCAAAATTATATCACCACTTTTCCAGCGAACTGAATTGTGCCAAGTTATATAGCTTTTTATAGCTTAATAAATAAAATTATTTAACAACTACATTTCGTATTTACTTGGATTATCTTTGTCTTATATTAAAATCTGTTTGATTATTGGAAACATTTAAGTGTAAAAAATATGGAAAAAAAAGTAAGAAATCAGGAAGGGGGCAAATACTTTTTCATGGCACTGTAATTATCATTGACTTCAAACGTGCAAAACAGAATCAAAACCTCACAACAGTATTAAAGAGAGTTAGTTTCCTCTAAATTCTAAAACGGTGCCATAGAACCCTACTGCTTTCAATTACTGGGAGTAATTGTTTTATCAGCACAAAAATGTCCAGTTAAGAGCATTCCAAACGCGTATTTGTCGTCGTCACACCTTCGTCTCATTGTCTCTGAGCAGATTATAAAAGCACATCCCCCTCCCGCAGCCATGCACTCTCCCCTGTACCACTCTCAGAGTCATTGCTGCCATCTGACCTGTGCATTTGTAGCCGGTGCCTCTTAAGGTGCGCTGGAGACGTGAAGTCCTGAAAACATAGCGAGCAGACAAACGCACGTTTCCCACCGTGAACGCTCTGGTGGCGTTTGCAGCTGCCTGAGTCAGAGAAGCGCTTTCCGCACTGCGGGCAGCAGAAGGGCCGGTCGCGTGTGTGAACAATCCAGTGCCTCTTCAGGTGGCTGGAGGAGATAAAGCGCTTCCCGCAGAACGAGCACCTGAAGCGCCGCTCCCCCGTGTGCACGCTCTGGTGCACCTTCAGGTTCCCTGAGTGAGCAAACTGTTTCCCGCACTGCACACAGCGGAAGGGCTTCTCTCCAGTGTGCACTCTCTGGTGTATTTCCAGCGCATTTTTGCGAGCGAATCCCCTCCCACAGTACCTGCAAACAATAGTTTTCCGCCCCTCCAATTCATCCACATGACTCTGAACACTTTCCGAAGCAGTGAAGTCCACATCACATCCACTCGATTCTTGCGCTTCAGAGAATGAGACAAATTGGCTTTGTGGTCCTGTTTCAGTAGAGTAAGAACAACATGGGTCTTCTGTCTCTATAATAGCACCTCCTTGCATGCAGTAGGACCCAAGCTGGCCTGACCTTTCAAATATCGCAAGCTCAGAGTCCGGGCTGCTCAGAGCTTCTGCTCTCTGTTCACTTTCTCTGCGCTGAAGCGGCTCGATACACTCACTGTGTCCCTCAGCTTTCAGATCAGAGTCCACACCACTGACCTCCCAAACAGCGCGTCTGGTCCTGTGCTGCTCATTGAGCTCCTCTGTGTGATTCACTGCTTTATTTTGCGTTTCCTGGGTGGGACGCTTCTCCCTGCCACCCGCCGTCCACTCCAACGACCCTGGAGGAAAGACTGAAGACAGTCAAATTTTTAACTGAAAATCACTGTTGAGATATAAACACTCAAAATTCAATGTTGACATCAGCTCAAGAACTCGAAGAATGTTAATACCTCTCAATACCTTGAATTAAAAACATCGACAATTTGAGGTTTTATTTACTACATGAATCTGAAAATGATACTTTTGCTGTTCAATCTAAAATAAAAGTTAAAAATTGGAAATGCCATTTCATGAATTTACTGAAAACGTCTTTGCAACAGCATTAACGACACGGTACTGTTATCCGCCGATACCGCCTTCTGCTTACTTTCTGCTGGGATCGACTCCCTTGACACCCGGTCATCTTCAGGTCTCTCCTCCTTGATAATGAATACTTCAGGCTGCGCCTTTTATAAGAATAAAATAGAATAACACATTTCTATTTTGATCAATCGCGTTTTTTTCCTGCACGTTAGGGACACTGCGCGTAAGCTCACCTCTTCCTTCGTCACCATGGCGTGCGCTTGAGCGTCATCGTCAAAGTCCGGAATTTCACAGTCTCCCCTACGACTGATGTCGACCTTTTGGCATAACGTCCCTTCACTCGCCGCAAAACCACACTCATCTAGATCAACGGAAGATTGAACAGAGGACTGATGGCGACAGATGAATGACAAGCTGGCCCATTCATGGGCAGAAACGTCGTATAAACACGATTTTTTGGGGACAAATATTATAAATACTCTAGCGAGCCAATTCAAGGTCACAACCCCAATGACACATAGACGTCAAGCCAGTAGAAACAGCTGTCTTACCTGTTGGTCCTCTAAATGCATGGCAAACCTGCACTTCGTCAGCGATCTGGCGCGTTCTTGCAATTTCTACAGAACTCTGGGTAGATTCGAGTGCTATCTGCAATTTCCGCTTAAGAACTTCATTTTCCTTCTGGTGTCGAGACACCTCAAAGCGTAAAACGGCATATCCATCATCTACGACTTTGCAGATTTCTGCCAAAGCCTTATTTGCCAGTGCATCTAATATGTATGCTAGCTGCGTGTGCAAATTCGCACAATCCGACATAGTGGCTTGCCAATTTGTTCCTCCAGGTTTAAGTGGACGAGCCCTTTATGGCGGAGATGCAGAACATAAATTTGTTGCCGTTAGCCATGAAATTTAAGAGTAATTGCCTCTCGCGCAGGAGGTAAAAAATAATTTACTTTCCTCGATCTCCTCCTTCTATTGCAGATATTCTTCTTCTTTGCTAGTTGTTCTTCTTCGGTGAAAGTTAAATTTTGTAACTAGGCACAAAGTTAATTACCGCCCTCCGCTGGAGGTATAAAACCCCGTCCACCACAGTCTTCCTTGCTTTCATTCCAAACGCCAATGTCAAACACCTTGCTTACTAATCTAGTTGCAGGGTGTTTGTTTGGTCTCCACCAAACCCTTTCTCCAAAAATTCCTTAGTCTTCTCCCTTAATATGGGCTATATCCTAGATCACTCCAGTAGCATATAGCACCATCCTGATCCTCCCTGTTCATTTTCCTCTCAATTTCAGTGGCATAATTTAAAGCCATGGCAACCAAAGCTTAAAAAAAAAAAACTTCCTCCAATCCATGTAAGTTCAGAGCTTTTTTAAAAAAAAATTTTTTCTCTCCATCCCATGGTGTCCTGTCCTTCCGTCACCCTTCAGTTTCCCACTTTCACTCTCTAAGTTGCTTCCGCGTATGATACCTGCTTTTTTCAGGACACCCCTCTTCTCCACTTCGTCTACATCCAAACTCCCTGATCATACACACAGCCTCCACATGCCTGTATTTTCAATGCCAGAAACATCTCAGCTGTGCCCTTTTAAATGCCCTCACCCTGAAACAATATAATCCAACGTCACCCTGACACCCTGTGTGGTAATCCACCTTCATATTCTAGCAACACGAATGCACTATCAATTTCCCTTCCATCTTGTAAACGTTTAAAGTGCCTGGCTCCACTCATCCCTTCCACCTCCAGAAATAAATCGGCTTTCATTGTGGGCGTAATGCCGTTAATGACTACCTTGACAGTAGTTCTATTTCGCATGGGAAAACGACCATGGCAGGTCAAAGTCTTTCCATTTTAATGCCCTTTCTCATTGTCTCCATGTTGCAGACTCAATGATCCCCAATCCACTTTGACACACCGACTGCTTTTACATTTCTTATTCCTTGTCTGACGAATTTACCAATAAAATGCCCATCACAAAATGTACAATTTGTTTCCAAACTTGATCCAATCAATTTCATCCCGACTGTAAAATTTTCCTCCTTTACTTCTATTACTTCTTTGTCCCATTCCTTTTCCCTCCATCTATCCCTTCATAATGTATTTTCAGCTCTCCATCACACGCTCCTCAAAATACGTCATCGCACTTGGGGTCCATCTCAATTCGCTTATTTATGATGTGCTCCATCCTCTATTGAACTGGAAGTTGTTCCATGTCTCCCTTCTCATTGGTCATCTAAATGTGTTTATTTGTGCTGGGTGACAGAGGAGAGAGAAGGGATGGAGCTCTGACCAGCCATTGAGCGAGGATACATGAGAGCAGCCTTCCCGGAACACTTTCAGATGAGAGTTGTGACGTCAATCAGTACGACATAAGCTGGAAGTAAACAAAGGGTGCAATGGATCAGAAAACTCACAAATCAGATCGTATCACTTTTAAGTCAGGGAACGGACCATTTTTCGGATCAACAAAATAAATTGAAAAAGGGGAGACAACTATGACTTTGCTTTCCATTTCATAGGCAGAAACATAAGGTAAAGAATTTTAACATATTGTCTTTATTGAAAACAACATTAAAGATGTTCACCGTTTCCACAAACTCTGAAATTAGCCCAAATAAAATTCAATATTCAATTGATAAAGTACAGTATAAGGCATGGTGCTCCGTTCCTTTAAACATCGTAGAATGAAGAATAGCCGGTGTCCCCATCATAAAAAGTGCAAAAAAGAAAGGCGGCAAACAGAACCAGATTTTAAAATGTTAGAAAAAAATTGAAATGATGAAGATATCTACATTGTTAGTTCACCCCATGGAGTGGGCGTGAAGTACTGTTTTTAGCAGCTCTGTGTGTGTGTTTGTTTGTTTGTGTTTCCATACTTGCCAATATTTGCGTAAATGGGTGAAGTCTGCCATCTAGTGGCTCTGCGGGTTTGTCTGTTTATCCGCATTTGCTAATATTTGCGTGAATGGGGTGAAGTCTGCCATCTCTGATTGCCTTGTTAGTTCATGGATTACCAATTCATCCTTGACTGAAAAACTACAGCTTACAATGGATCAGAAATGGAGATTCATGGATGCGCACGAAACTTATAAGGAGAGCAACACGAGGTAATCTTCAAAGAGCAGCATTTGGACAGAGTACCGTTTGTCCATACTTATCTAAACATGTCTTTATGGGATACATATGGCATGCTTGTTATCATATAAAACAAAGATAATGCCAAAAATCAAAAGTTGTTTTCTTATGTGCAATGTCACAAAAAGCCTTCTTTTTTTTTTTTTAACACCCCGGTTGCCCGGCCATCATCATCAGTAGTGTAGCACAGAAACAGTTTGGTCGAACTTCATGAAATTCTCAGGGAAGGTGTGGAATAGTCCAATGATCATCTGATAAAATCTTGTACTGAATTGAGTCAAGGTCTCCAAAAATCCAGAGAGGAGCATTTTGCCACAACATATAAATATTTTCCCAACATTGTTCAGGAATATTATCACTGGGATTATTTTTCACTCTTGAATCACCAACTGAATCGACATACAAAACCCAAAACCAGTGAAGTTGGCACGTTATGTAAATCGTAGATAAAAACAGAATACAATGATTTGCAAATCCTTTTTAACTTACATTCGATTGAATGCACTACAAAGACAAGATGTTTAATGTTCAAACTGAGAAACTTTTTTTTTTTTTTTGCAAATAATCATCAACTTAGAATTTAAAGGCAGCAACACATTGCAAAAAAGTTGGCACAGGGGCCTTTTTACCACTGTGTTACATCGCCTTTCCTTATAACGACACTCCGTAAACGTTTGGGAACTGAGGAGACCAATTTTTGAAGCTTTTCAGGTGGAACTCTTTCCCATTCTTGCTTGATGTACAGCTTAAGTTGTTCAACAGTCCGGGCTCTTCGCTGTCATATTTTACGCTTCATAATGCGCCACACATTTTCAATGGGAGACAGGTCTGGAGTCTGGACTACAGGCAGGCCAGCCTAGTACCCACACTCTTTTACTATGGAGCCATGCTGTTGTAACACGTGCAGAATGTGGCTTGGCATTGTCTTGCATGAAAAAGACGTTGCTTGGATGGCAACATATGTTGCTCCAAAACCTGTATGTACCTTTCAGCATTAATGGTGCCCTTCACATATGTGTAAGTTGCCCATGCCTTGGGCACTAATACACCCCCATACCATCACAGATGCTGGCTTTTGAACTTTGCGCCTATTACAGTCCGGATGGTTCTTTTCCTCTTTGGTCCAGAGGACACGACGTCCACAGTTTCCAAAAACAATTTGAAATGTGGACTCGTCAGACCACAGAACACTTTTCCACTTTGCCTCAGTCCATCTTAGATGAGCTTGGGCCCAGCGAAGCCGACGGCGTTTCTGGGTGCTGTTGATAAATGGCTTTCGCTTTGCATTGTAGAGTTTTAACTTGCACTTGCAGATGCAGCGACGAACTGTAGTTACTGACCGTGGTTTTCTGAAGTGTTCCTGAGCCCATGTGGTGATGTCCTTTACACACTGATGTCGGTTTTTGATGCAGTACAGCCTGAGGGATCGAAGGTCACGGGCATTCAATTTTGGTTTTCGGCCTTGTCGCTTACGTGCAGTGATTTCTCCAGATTCTCTGAACCTTTTGACGATATTACGGACCGTAGATGATGAAATCCCTAAATTTCTTGCAATAGCTTGTTGAGGAATGTTGTTTTTAAACTGTTCGACAATCAGCTCACGCATTTGTTCACTAAGTGGTGACCCTCGCCCCATCCTTGTTTGTGAATGACTGAGCATTTCAGGGAAGCTGCTTTTATACCCAATCATGGCGCCCACCTGTTCCCAATTAGCCCGTTCACCTGTGGAATGTTCCAAATAAGTGTTTGTTGAGCATTCCTCAACTCTCTCAGTCTTTTTTTCCACTTGTGCCAGCTTTTTTGAAACATGTTGCAGGCATCAAATTCCAAATGAGCTAATATTTGCAAAAAATTACAAAGTCTACCTGTTCAAACATTAAGTAACTTGTCTTTGCAGTGTATTCAATTGAATATAGGTTGAAAAGGATTTGCAAATCATTGTATTCTATTTTTATTTACGATTTACACAACGTGCCAACTTCACTGGTTGTGGGTTTTGTATATGGAACGCTGTAGGCCAATCTGTTACCTTCATTTACTACTTTTTTCAACCAAATAAAACTGCCGGATGGCTCACACGGTTAAGGCACTGCTCTGCAGTGCAGAGGTGAACACGTCAAGAGTTCGAGTCCCGGCGTACCCACCGGCAGGGGTCAGCAGCTTTTTCAGAGTAGCGCACAATTGACTATCGCGCTACAGGGTTTCAAATTGGGAAAGGACTGCCGGATTTGGGTATATATCAGCTTTGTTCGTTGCTCCAGCGCCTCCTTTTGGCCAGACGGCGCTCGTCAGGAAGACTCCGGGTTGGTTCATGTCCGGGCATCCTCCACCCTAGTTCTGAACTTGCGAAGATTCAACCAATGAGTGTATAAGAATCAGTGGCAGACAGGCACGTGCTTCGGAGGGGAGCCTTGAACTGTCTCACTATCCTGAGTTGGCAGCAAGGGGTCGCAAACGAGCAAGCTTTGTACATAGTTCCCCAGTTGGGCATTCCAGATTCGGGTGGGATTGGAGATGCCAAATTAAAAAAATTTATAAATAAAAAAAATAAAACCAAAAATACTTCAGCGACGAAGACAAAAACTAAATGGTATCATTTCAGGGTGCCCTCTCTGGTTCATTTAATCAACAGTTCCACCCTACTTGTTAGCAAAGATGGTAAAAGGCAGCCTGGCAGACAGTATTGATGCATAAGACAACACTGTTAAGTCTTACACTCTGTAACAGCCCAATCTCAAAGCCACTTACAACCAGTTGCTACAAGATGGTACAAAATGCTGAGAAGATTCAAAGCTACATGGAGAATTTTACTCGAACAGGGTACCGCTGTGATTCAAGCGCATTCACTGCATGAGAGAACTGAAGTTTCAAGTGAACTTGTAACTAAACTAGTCCTCCACCCCACTACACTCATTTAGGAGTGGGGTACAAGGCTGAAATGAAATATCAAGCTGGGTGAGGTCCGACAGATTTTGTTCGCAAAGTTTCATCAATATTTGTGACTGCTAGAGGTTACGGGTCATTCAAATAGGTGTCTATGGGTGAAGGAATGTCAAAGGTCACAAAAAAATTTCAGAAATTTTCCAAACCCATCATTTACTGTATATGGTGAGACATGTTGTGTTCTACTTACATGGAATCTTTCAGCTCTTTGCCGGTATTAGAAAGGTCTCAAATGGACAACTTCAGTTTTTTAATTTAACCACTCTGCCAAGCCCACTTTTGGGGGGTCAGGGCTGAAATGAAAACTCAATGTAGTTTATGTGCTTATGATGTTGCATACCAAGTTCTGTCAAATTTTTTCTCTACTTGTGACTTCTAGAGGTTACGGGTCAAATTGTTTACGGACAGCAGACAACAGAGGACCACAACAGACGACGGCAACAGAGTTTACGCCATCTGAATAACTCAACTGGTCAACCAGCAGTCGAGGAAGAAAAAATCTAAATCTTTACATTTTAAGAAAAGGGCCTGCACGTTTCCAGCACCTGGGTATTACCACTCTCCTGATAAAGGACAGCAGAAACAAGCTGTGTTCGTGGAACACTGATGCCCCCGGTGGCAGGTTAAAGTATTGCATGTTAAAGTTTTTTTTTTCAGCTGCAGACAAACGGACGGACGGACGGACGGACGGACAGACAGGTGAAAAACTGTATGCCCCTGAATCTTCGATTCCGGGGGCATAAAAAAAACTTAAGCCAGGATATAATGTGAACCATGGATCTAGATCGCAGAGCAGGTTCTGACTTGTGAAAGTGGAATGAACAGAACCACTCTCCTCATTTTTGAATCAGTTATTTATTTGAAGACAGTGCTTTATTTTCTTCAAATTTATGAAACAGGACTTCTCTCATCCTGTATTGCAGTAATAATCACAGTATATTACATGACAGCGGAGACTACCAGCCAAGGCAGAGGTGAAAATAAAAACCATCAGGCCACAAAGGTCCCTGCATTTCAACCGAAGAGATCATTAACTAATAACAGAAATAAATAACTTCAACATATTTATTTTCTCGTGTGAACTTTTTGGTGTCTCATAAGATTACCTAAAATGGAGAAAGTCTTCCCACAGTGTGAACAGCTGAATGGTCTCTCTCGGGTGTGGACGGCCTGATGTGTTTTAATATGACTGGACTGAGTGAAACGCTTTCCACATTTAGCACAAATGAAGGGCTTCTCTCCAGTGTGAATCCTTAGATGCATCTTTAGCTGGTGATGGTAAGAAAAGCACTTAGCACAGTGCACACAAACAAACGGCTTCTCGCCAGTGTGGACTCTCTGGTGTCCTTTGAGGTCATTTGACCTAGCAAAACTTTTTCCACACTGCATACAGCTGAATGGTCTCTGCTCTGTACCCTGCTGTAATCCATAGTCTGTAAATCCTCCAAAGTTTGTATTCAAAGTAGAACACGAGAATTTTTTCATCCTTGTACCGGTTCTCTCTCGCACAGGGCAGTTATTGGATGTGGTTAAATGTTGAAATGGTGCACATGCCGCCATGCTGGTATCAGTACTCGCCGCTGTGTTCCCTCTCCTCACCCTGTGCGTAAATGAGGCAGCACAGTCACGGACATCTTCTGGCTGCACATCATCTTTATCATGTGGATCAGAGTAAAGTCCATGTTGTGGCGGAACTCTTTCTGAAATGGCCGCTTCGTTCCAAACTGCCAACGCTCCATCCTGCTCTCCTGCGGGCACAAAGTCCATCAGCGTGAGCTCAGAGTCTTGCTGAATACAGGAAGGAGCAGAGGGATTATCCCCGGAACCTTCCGCCATCAAGGGACCTAACTGTGGCTCTGAAGGACCTTGCAGTTTCTCCAAGTCTGAAAAAGACTCGAGGTCATTAGAGGTAATTTGAGGGAGGAGGACTCTCTGTGGACCTGGAGGCTCCTGGCAGATGGGCCCTGGTTCCAGGCTGTCTTGGTCTCTGTGCTGGACCCTCTGGTTCTCTCTGCGGGCTATTTTAGATTGGGTGCACTCCCAGACCTGACAGGTGGTCTCACTGACCAAAGAGGGAGCCGGGCGCACACCAACACACCCAGAATCCACAAATCCTTGAGAGTGGAGGAACAAAACGTAAATAAGTAGAAGGCATTAATTGAATTAGTATAGCACCCTCCTTAAGGACAAGACTGTGTTCATACGACAGGCAGTAAGATGGCAAACTTATTTCCCCGTTTCAGGAGTTCCTCCAAATGTAGATCAGCACTCACAGAGTGAGGAGCCACCCTTTCCATGTTAATGATGCGCCTTAAGCATGCTCATCATGATGATGCATGTCATTCATATTTATTGCAATAATGATCATTATGTAGGCTTACAGTTTATGATGCACTCCATTTGTGTTTTTTCTAAGAATGCATATCGTGTACAATGCCACGAAAGGGTATTTATCTCCTTCCCGGTTCCTTCAATTTTTGCATATTTTTTATTTTTAGGAGTAAATATCTCAGATTACCCGACTAATTTTAACATAGGACAAAGACAATGCAAGTAAACGCATAATGCAGCTTTTAAATGATCATTTCATTTATTGAAAATAAAGCGTTCTTCAAAATCAGTACCAACCACCTGAAAAAATAATTCCCCCCCCCAGACCTAATAATTAGTTGTGCTACTCTTGGCGGCAACAACTGCAACCAAACGGTTTAGTGATAACTGGCTATGACTCTTTTAAATTGCAGTAGTGAAATTCTGGCCCACTCTTACGAACAAAATTGTACAACTATTAATTCAGCCACACTGGAGGGTTTTCGAGCATAAACTGTCTAAGGTCATGCTGCAGCATCTCAATTAGATTCAAGTCAGGACTTTGGCTAGGTCACTTTTATACCTTTATTTTGTTTCTTTTGAGCCATTCAGTCCTGGATTGCACGAGTGCTTTAGATTGTTGTCCTGTAGCATAACCCAACTGTACTTCAGCTGTCAGTCAAACTGATGGCCAGACATTCTCCCTCGGGATTTTATGGTTGACATAAGAATTCATGGTTCCATCAGCTTTGGCCAGTTGCCCTGATCCTGAAGCAGATGAGCAGCCCCAGACCATCATACTCCCACGACTATGTCTGACTGTTGGTACAATGTTCTTATTGTGCAGTGCTGGATTAGCTTTACGAGACCCATGTCTTCCAAAAACTTCCACTTTTGACTCCTCTGTCCACAAAATATTATCCCCAAAGTCTGGTCATCAAGAATTTTTTTGGCAAATGCAAGACAAATCTTTGTGTTCTTTCACTTTACATCTCAACCACAGATGATTGTTTACCCCATTTTCTTTCTTCTTGTGCAGCTGTGTACATTGACATTAACTGGGGCAAGCGAAGCCTGCAGTTCATCTGGGTTCTTTTGCAAACTTTTTTTTTGCACTCTTGGAGGAATTTCAGTGGGCTCGCCACTCCTGGGGGGGTTCACTATTGTTGTAAATTTTCTCCAATGTAGATAATGGCTCTCACCATAGTTTGCTGGAGTCACACAGCCTTAGAAATGGCATTGTAACCCTTTTCAGACTGATAGATGGTAAGGATTTTGTTTTTCATTTGTTCTTGAATTTCTTAAGACTGCAGCATCATGTGCTGATTCTTGCCAACCTCACACTGCCAGTCAGGCTCTATTAAAGTCATTTTTAGATTCAATGGGGCATGCAGTAATCATGCATAGGTGTGTCTAATGAAATTAAAGCCATTTATCAATTAAATTTGTTTAATGGGCCAGGTGGGGTAGTAGACTTTTTTCATTAAATGATTCATCATTTAAAAACTTCATTGTGCGTTTACTCGGGGTACCTTGACCTAAAATTAAAATCAGATGATCTGAAATATCTAAGTGCGACAAATATGAAAAAAATAAAAGAAATCGGGGAAGGGGCAAATACTTTTTCACAGCGCTCTATGTTAATTGTAATGATGCAAGTTATGAGAGGATATCATTCTCAGGGAATAGTCAAGTTTTCCCACTTTCACCATCACCTAAATGCTTATCTTCACACATACACTCACCTTTCACACTGTTCCCCACACACATACGCATTCACAAGCTGCACAGACAGACAGACAGACAGACAGGCAGGCCGGCAGGCAGACACACCTTTCCTACTGTTCCCCAATCCTCCTTTAGGCTCAGTGTTCCTCAGAACATCCTCTGCTTTCTCCTGTTTTACAGGAAGTGATGTAAGAGATTGCTTCTCTGGCCCTGAGACCTGCAGCAGAGAACAGGGGAAAAAGCTGGTTAATGCAACCCTACTCATCAAGCTTTAAACACAAAACATCATGTACTTGTCCAAAAATTCAGGAAAAAATACATGTATCCCACCATTTCAATTAGATGATTGTGTAATATGGTAGATGAATTAGTTAATTCTTGCTCTGACACAGGACAGTTTAAATTTGAAAGAGAAGGTTGCGTGTGCGGACCTGAAATCACAGATTAAAGATCAGTTATTTGAGGTAAATAGCGAGGTGTTTAAGATACAGCGAACACCATCATTTATTGGACAATGACATCTTTTGTGGTTTTGGCTCAGATTGTTAAGTTGATCATTTGATCAATCCAACTGAACTTGCATTTACATATTGAAGAGGAGACTGAAGACAAAAAAATCCCTGAAAAGAGAAGGAACTGAAGATGGCTGCAGTACAGGCCTGGCAGTGCATCATCAAGGATGATTCCTAGCATCTGGAGATGTCTACACAAGACTTCCAGCTGTCATGGCGTAAAAAGAATGCCTGATCAAATGTTAAAAATGATGACTTTATGCAAAATGATGTTGAACTGCGCACTATTTTTTGATTTGCCAGAAAATGGGGAGCAGACTATGTACAAAAGGCGCTGTCATTCTAAATGGATCATTAAAAATGATTACAAGTACCTTCTACACTTCAAGGTTATTGTCAAAGTTTCCTTTCAGTGCTACAGTACAGAATCAAAACAAGGCAGAATTCAACGCAGAACGTCGATTGCTCACCTTACGCCTACAGTTAGCTTCATTTGCCCGAAAAGTTAGTCTACAGTCTCTGCGCACATCTGACCTTATGTGACCTTGACCTATGACCTCCAAAGCTAATCAGTTCAGCTGCCCACTGTGGAGTTGGTCAAAATCCATCCAATCTTTTCACAAATATCATGCACGCAAGATATGAGTGAAGGACGGGTGGCGTGAGAGACTGACAAACAAACGAAAACCAGTATGCAACCTGCCCACTTTGAGTGGCAAAGGCATAATAAAAAAAAGTGGGTCACAGTCCAAAGAAGTATGGTACTCACTGAGTTTTTTAAGTTTTTTTCCTCTAAGCTGAGAATGTCACTCCCTGATTAACTTCCACCACAAGGAAATGACAATACACAAACGCCCCCAATTTGCCATCATAAATGATCAAAAATAATAAGCGACTGCAAGTGTCTGATTTTGCATAAACACAGTGCCCAAGTATGGCAATGGTTGGGTGTAATGTTAGAGGGCATTTGGGTTCATAGATCCGAAAATCAATTTGAGACTAAAGTACTATCACGGAAATTTATAGTAATACATTTCCATGGTGCCAACTGCCTTACTGAGGCGACTTTCACTTGAGCTCAATTTCAGAGGAGACTCATACTTATTTTGAATTGAATCACGTGAAACGTATCCAGGCTGGAACTCCTCACTTTTTCACCCCTGAATGCTTTGGTTTGGGATCATGGGCTGGCTGCAGGATGAAGTGCTGATCGATGAGGTTGGTGGAATGTCTTAATACGTACCCAGACAAAATCTATCTGTACTCTTCCAAAACCATCCTACTGTTCCCATCCTCCATTACTCCAACAGTAAAAATGAGTGCCCTTGTTCCTGAAGCAATCACAGGTCCAGGCCGTGACAATGGCTCCATGTTTCACAGATGGGGCTGCTCTGAGCCTTGGCAGTGTATTTTCCCCACACTTATCGCTTTCCGTTGTGTTGCTCTCATCCGTCTTTAAAACCAAGATCCAGAAGTTCTCCCTACTTATTTAACGAGGCTTTTTGATTCTTGAAGTTGATTCTTGCTGGATAGCCTCTGAGATTTCGCTAACAAAATCTTTCTGCACATGGCGACTTGCGACATTTGGACCCTTAGCGGCTGAAGGCTGCTGGTTTTGTGAATGAACACAACGTTCTTCACTGGAGTCTTCCAGCAAACACTATCGTCAACTACCTTAGTCACGGCATTCGTTGTTTTCTTCCATTTCTACAGACTTTTCAAACGTGTTTTTCCGTGTTACACATTAGTTTCTCTTCTTGATGGTGTTCGCCTCAAAATACAACCTGCTGAGTGAACTAAACCCCAGACTACACTCTCACCGCACTTTGATGGACAAACAGCCCGTATGAAAGGAAACAAGTGAGCATCAGTCAACTTCCCTCAGTCCATTACCTTTATTTAGCACAGCTGGGAGAGTCTTATTACAAACACAGCTATTTCAAACATACAAATATGATTAAATAAAAACTGATTGTACTTCAGACTCATTGATATTCTGAGCTAAAAATCCAAATGCTGTTAGTAAACAGCAGAAGTAATACATCACACTCAAAGGTTACCATACTTTGGAAGGGCACTGTATGCTTGAATAAAACTGCACAGGCAATTTATCACAGATACACCATTACTTAATATGTACTATTACTTCACTTTTACACAATATGGTCAGTTTAGGCTTAGTTTAGGGACTTAAGTCAAACAGTTCATCCGCATCAATAAAATTTCTTTCCATTCCCTTCTATTAAATGGTCAAATAAACATCCACTGTAGGCCAATAAAGCACAGTGGATGCAACTGAACTTAAATGGACTTCATTGATATACTGTATGACATACAACTTGCCATTACTTTAAACTGACTCACTATATAAACCAAAAACAATAACAATTTGCTAAGACCGTGAAATAAATTATTGGTTCAGATTCCAATATACGAGGTGAGCTTACAAAAGTGTTGTGGAAAGATGCAGTGAAATCAGAGCACTAAAGCTGTGTGGACTCTCTGCTGGTGCTTTTGAAGGATTTGCACGGAGATAAACATCCTTCCACAGTACGTACATCTAAATGGTCTCTCTCGATTGTGAGTCTGTTGGTGTTTCCTCAGATTTCCTGACTCAGAAAAACACTTGCCACAATATGTGCACCTAAACGGCCTCTCTCCTGTGTGCACTCTGTAGTGTCTGTTAAGACTACCGGAGCGAGAAAACTGCTGCTGACACACAGTGCACCGATACGGTTTCTCTCCGGTGTGGACTCGTCTGTGAATCGTAAAATGAGACAAATGAATAAAACGCTTCCCACATTGCTGGCAGACAAAGGGTCTCTCTTGACTGCAATGCTTGCGCTGTGCTGGTATGTTTTCTGAAATAGGCTCTGCACTCCATGTGGAGAGCACCTCTGCTTCCTCTTCAGCTGCTGCAGAGTCTATCATTACAGCCTCTGGCTTCACTGCAACAGAACCCAATGACAGACTGCAGGCAGCAGTGTTCCCTGTGGGAGGAAGGGACTGCAGCCCTGAGTGAATGGAGAGGCTCTTACAGCTGCTCTCAGAAGCATAAGAGCAGGACGGAGCACCAGCCTCTGTTTCACCAGCCCCCTGTGTACACAAAGTCCTCAGGCGACTAGTTCTCTCACACATTAAGCTCTCAGGACAGGAGCTGTGGGGTCTTCCTGCACTCTGCTCATATCCTGTGTGCTGAGGGCTCTCGGCTCTCGCGGTCTCTGGCTCTGTTTTAAGGGCAGAGTCCAGTCCACTGACCTCCCAAACAGCGCGTCTGGTCCTGTGCTGCTCAGTGAGCTCCTCTGTGAGAGTCGGTGCTTTATTCTGTGTTTCCTGAACCGGAAGCTTCTCCCTGCTGGCTGCCCTCCAATCCACCGACCCTGGAGAGAATCCAAGTGATTGATACATTTCAATGAATCAGTCATGGAAGCGGTCTTCAGAAATCTTTCATGACCATAAGGCTGATAAGTTTATTTTCCAGACCCTGAGGAACCAGCCAATACCAGGCAAAGTCCCTCTCTGACTGACTGACATACTTGCTAAAACATGCATGCCTGGGGCACTACCTGCTAGCAACAATAGTGTCGAGAAGGAATGCCGCCATGCTCCCTCAGCTTGCAGTGCAGAGCAGTATTGTAGCATTGAGTCAAATTTTGGCTTTATTTCCAGGATATCCAATGCTTAAGTATAAAAATTTCTACAGAAATAGTTGTGGGATGGCTTTACCATTTGAGTTCACTTCAGCCTAACTCATTTAAAGCTAGCCTAGCCTCAGACTAGGGGCTGTGGGAGAGAAGCGGATGCAGTGCAGATGCTTGTCATTCATTATTTTCTGAACTGAACAGAATAGAAACACAGATCATGACACATGTTAAGAACATCAAATGCAGCGTCATAACCTATTGATAAAATATGGAGACACATTTTAACTATCTTATGAATGCACAGAGCCTCACTGAACGTGGGCAGCTTTAGTTCTCATATTTTAATTCATTGTCCACTACATTGCTCAGTGGCAAATTATTTAGAGTCAAAGTACGTCAGTGCTTGAGTGCTATTTTGTAATCCAGTGAGCTCCAATTGTTTGGCATATCTTTTCCTCTTTTGGCTCTGAGTCTAGCATGATACAACGTCAATGTGGTAGCCGTGCAGACTGACAGCTGTAATTTGATGTGTTTTCATCTATATTAAATGAATCATTTTGAAATTAAAAACCTTCTGTACATAATAACCTCCCCCCCACGTTTTCAGACATCAAAACATATTGGACAATTTAACATAAAGTACAATAGAGAAATTATGTTTTGCATTTGGTCACGTATCCATTGTATTCAATGACTTCTTTAAGTCTGTGATATGCATACAACACCAGATGCCGGCTAGCTTCCCTATTGATGCTCTGCCAGGAAGCTCGGAGGCATTTGGTATCATCTCATTCTTGTATTATACATATCTACAATATTTACAATGTCTTCAGGATTCATTGTTTAACCTCTGTCCCCAGTCACACTATCGAAGAAGTGAGCCCGTTCCACTAGCAGCCATGCAGGCCCAGGTCATAACGCCCTATGTGCCATGTTTCATAGATGAAGGCATAAGCAGTGGATCATCAGTATTTCCAATTTTCATCCAAACTTTCCATCACTTTAGTACATCTTATGTTTTTTTTCATCTGTCAGACTGACTTTGTTCCAGAACTCTCAGGACTCATTTAGGAGCTTAAGAGCAAACGATAATCTCGCCTTTCTGTTCCTCAGGCCTCAGGCCAGTGGTTCACATCTAGTCGACCAGCCTCAGTACTCCCGCTGGTGTAGACTGCTACAAATAGTAAACTGATGCATCAACATCCAGAAGGATGTTTTTGATCTGTTGAGCCACTGTCATGTGGGTTTTCTTTACCACAGATAGTATTTTCCAGCCATCTTCTGCAGGTATCAATCACTTAAACAATGATTTTTGCTTGAATTCCTCTCAAGTCGGTTCAAAGTAGGAAAAAGTTGTGTTTTCACATTATAGGACAATGTAATGTATATTTTTTTACTCTACTGGTTGCAGCACTTCACTGAAGCTGCTTCACACTTTCAGAAATATTCAAACCCAGGTTGCCACATTTTTTACGGCCTGAGCGCTACATCAAGTAGGAGACATCTAGATCTTGTGCATTATTTTATACACATTTCCTAGTAACTTAACATTACCTGTAATTCAGAATGTATTTGGGATCTTTGAAAACCAGAGGAGTGCATGAGTAATGTGCTCAAAGTAATTACTCAACTCCCAGTGTCTCCCATTTTCTACTTACTCTTCTCCCTACTGTTCATCTCTCCCTGCGTGTCGTTGTCCTCTTCCACACCCTCTTCCTTTATAAGAACCAATTCAGCACTACCCTCCTCCATGTCTGTCCACTGTTAGAGGAATTAAAACATCAAAAGAGGTTTTGGGAAAACAAGCTCAAAATTGAAATACAGAGAAAGACCAGTGCAATAAGTCACTGCTGGTTTACAAAAATGTATGTCATCAAAGCACAAAATATCAATCTCAAGCTCACTGCTTCAACTCGACATTTCATGAAGACAGGAAATTGATTAAGTTTACCCAATTAAGACTGACAAATCACTCACTGGGACAAATGCTCCTGCCACTGACCGGCCAGCTCCACTGATGATGTCAGGATAACTGACCTCAGCCCTTACGTCAGGTGCACGGGAGTTCTCGGGCCCAGGCTGCAGTTCAGAGTCAATTTGTAGGATTTTATAACGATCTGCAAAGAAGGACAAAAAAGAAGACCTGTCATACTTTGTATATTCAGAGGACTAGTGAAGTCCATTTTAAAGGATTGTATCAATAACAACGGCCCCCAAACAAACCACACAAAATTCATACAAGAATAAGAAAAACAGGCGTCGGGTACTTTCTGGAGTACCTAGTCAAGTCATGTCACCGACTCACCGCTTTGAACACCACTGCAACGACACATCGCCAGCCGTTCTCGTAATCCCGAATCCTCCGCATAACATCGGGCCATCTGAAGCTCCATCATCTGCAATTTACATTTTAGTGCTTCGTTCTCTTTCTGGCTGCGGGAAATTTCCAAGTGCAAAATGGCAAAGCCATCATCCACAAGTTTTGAGATTTCTTTCACAGCCGTGGTGGCTAATGTATCTACAATTGAACGAAACTGTGAATGTAAATTCTGGTTAAGGGCTTTAGCCATTACGGCTAGTTCACTCGCAACGCAGGTTAGCCACCTTCTTGTGATCACACACTTTAGGGCTGGCCTGAATAAGACGCGCCAGTAGATTTGCAATCAACTTAAATTGGACTATATTTTATACAACACTTAATTCTTTTTTTAGCAGGCTGTTAGTTTTCCTAAGAATTTCCGACGGTGATTACTCGTCACACCATCTCGTTGTCTGCTTACGTCTGGTGTACAGTCCAATGGACAGAGAGGGAGTACCGTACCATAAACTGTATAAAAGCTACGCCTATCGGCTTTTTCTTCGATGACAGTTTTGGGGGACACCATGATGCAGGGAGGAAAGTTTCTCTCGAAATTCCCAGACCTCAAACTTCTTTGTAAATGGGATAGGACCACATAAAATGTATCGTTCATAGCACGCTGAGGAATGAGGCTGATAAAATCTCGTATAAACAGAGAATATCGCCGGAGAAAAACTCACTGGAGAGATGCGGGGAGATAGGAGTTGAATATCGATTAATTTGTTTGCTGCAAATCGGGAAAATAAGCTATTTCACTAATTATTTCAGCGCATATGTCCATTGATCCATCCATCATCTAAACCTCTTCTTCCTCACTTGGGTCGCAGGAGCTTATCCCAGCTGACAATGGTCGAAAGGCGGGGACACCCTGAGCAGCTCGACAGTCCATCGCGGTGCGCACGCATCGCTCAAACACCATTTACTCACTCACTTGTGGTTCTGAGCATGGGGCTTCCGAGCATGGCTGGGAGTTTGATTCTCAGTCCCACCATTACAGGCCATGGCTAGAGGTTCACATGGGAAAGGTCACAACAGGCTCAGTCTTACCAAGAATAATAGGGGTTAAAGGAGCTGTGTCACAATTACTCAGTACTTGGAAAATTAACAAGATATCAAACGAAGTGAATCAGCTCAACTACAAGTCAAAATCTGATTTCAGCATTGGTAATCTGTCTTTGTCTTGTATTGATATATTTTATTTACTCCGGCATTATGCTTTTTATATTAAAGAGTCTTCCATGGAAATTTGAGATTTGCGCTAGAGATTAAGGAAATGAAGAATGTAAGATGGTTTGCCAATCGTCAATAAACACCATTGAAGCAGAGATATTCTTCCTCTACAATGTTTATTGGTTGTTGGCAATCATCTAACATTCTACATATCCTCTGGCTTAAGAGTTAAAATAGTGATTATAATCCTTGATTTTCCATAGAAAACTCTTGAATATAAAAAGCATAATGCCTAAGTAACTAAAATCCATAAATGCAAAACAATATCAGATTAGCGACAATGGTATCAGATTTTGACTTGCAGTGGAGCGGATTCGTTTCGTTTGATTTCTTGTTAGGCTGAACACATTTCAAAGCTCTGAGTGTGTACAGTAGTCGTGACACAGCTTCTTTAAGTCAATCAAATTTCCTGGTCCAATAGGTTTCTAGTGGTCACCCCCGGGAAGCCAGGTGCACGTAGCTGTACAAGCAAATTATACACAGAATGTGTGATTGGCAATGAAACTGCATAGTGTAAAGAAGCGAGGGCCAGTCATCATGCGAGTCGGAGGATTCACGTACCACAACTTCTTCCTCCTGAGCCGATGGGAGCAAGTCGCTTCAGTGGACTAAACAGCTTGGGGAGAAGGGGGGAAACCCCAGAAAAGAACATTCCATACAGAAATTGAGACATGGAATCAAGATGCTCTGCAACAGCCATCTTTGTACCTACACTCTTAGAAAGGCTTTGGGCCAAACGAAAGATGCTGTCCATAAAATGCCAAAATAAAATTGTCAAAAATCCCAGTAAATGCTTTCACTAACTTCATGACAACATATGGAAAAACACTCACAGCTTTCATATTTGGCAGAGGTTTTGGCTCAAAATATTTTAGCACCAATGGTTTTCATAAAACTGAGATTCTGAAAAACATCAAAAAACTAAAAAGCGTGTTGGGAGAAGGACAGTCTCTGTAGATTCAGCCTTTTTTAGAAAAAGGTTTCATTAGCCAAAAAATCTCAGAACTGGCGACGAGCCGGCTAAGGACATTCCCATACGCAGCCCAGTTCTTCTTGGCTCTCCGTTTACTTCTGATCCACTGCCCCAAAAACCAAACGAGGGTGGCAGTGGAACAGAGACGCAAGAACCCCGCAGAAGTTAAAACACCTTTTCAGGTCATGGAGAAATGAATTTCACAACAGTGCTGCAAGTATCCCAAAATGTGTCAGTGAATTCAGGGTAGTTCTAGGAGAATAACACGATGATTGAATTTAACAGAATTGTGTTTAATTGAATTGTGCTCAAGTCTTTCATGAGTATTAATTAGAAAATGTCATGTACTCAAGATTATCCAGCTGTTCTTTGCATAAAAAGAAAAATTATATAGCATTTTAGAATATTATATTATTTCTGTCAAAGATTATGCCTTGAAAGATGGCACACCCAGCTACCTTATCTTCTTTATTGAAAGATCAACTTTGTAAGCAAATTCAATGTGATTTATCACCAGATTGAAGACTAAATATGCATAATTCCCATTTTGCCAGGTGCAAAATAAATGCTGCTGCAGGACAGGGGTTTTTGCTCCAACCCTGACAAAGTTTAGCGCTTTGAACAGCTAGAGAACTCATTGAGCTATTGGGAGTTGAGAGCAAGAATTAAGGTTAGAATGAAAACCGACAGGATTATAGAGCTCCAAGAACAGGGTAAGGCATCCCTGCTATAGCTTTTGAATGAAGAGTGCTTTTTTGGGTTTGTTGAGGAGTGCTTTTTGAGGTTTGGAGCAAAAACCCACAGCACTTTAAAGATCCAGGTATAGGATTAGTGACCTCCAGATATAACACTACCAAACACAGGGAGTAAACCTTTCCATGCTTGGTTTTTGGACATTTTTGGACAGGCGTGAGTTGCGGTAATGAAAATATACGGGAAACAAGTGGTTAAATAAAATTCAATTCTGTAAGAATTCCGATTAACCTCACCTGCCACACTGTGCCCAAATGACGACGACATGAATTAACATATACTTGCTGGAGATAATAATTGATCGAAGGACGGGCCTTGAAATAGCACCAGAACACACAGAGTTGTGGGGACCTAAAGAGTGGGGGTCCATCACTGATGGGCCCAAATGTGAGCATGCACACATTCAGAGGCAAGAATGACCATTGGGATGTCTGCCATTTCACCGCTTCATTTTCTTCTGGGGAAGGGAAATAAACATCAACAGGTGCCTAAATGACACTGATTTGCCTTGGCCCTGCACTGTCTTTACCTTGTGAGCCTATATTTTACTGTAACAAAGACAATATTCTCTGTTGAATAATTGCCATTGAAATATACCTTGGAACTATAAGCAGTACTTCAAAGTATGAAATTTTTACAATTCACAATTATTTTCCTTTTTTTTATCCTGTTCAATCAAGTCCAATATACCGCCAAGCAGATGATGTTCTTAACATTGTTACAGATCATAATTCAGCCACAATACATAGAGTATAAAAACCATTTTAAATCGGATGATGGGCACACCAAACACGTACACTATCATAATACCAGCAGTATTTTTCTCAACATGATTCAAAGAAAAAACAAAAAGTTTACTTTCTCGTATGGACGATTTGGTGCCTCAGTAGATTACCCAAAATGGAGAATCTCTTTCCACAGTGAGAACAGCTGTATGGTTTCTCGCCTGTGTGTACAGCCTGGTGGGTTTTGAGACCACAGGACTGAGAAAATCTCTTCCCACAAAGCTTGCAGATAAATCTCTTCTCTCCTGTGTGTACAGACTCATGCCGTTTAATATGGCTGGACTGAGTGAAACGCTTTCCACACTGAGCACAACTGAACGGTTTCTCCCCAGTATGGACCCTCTGGTGTGTTTTCAGTTGGTGATGGTAAGAGAAGCTCTTTCCACAGTGAGCACAAGCAAATGGCTTCTCACTAGTATGGACTCTCTGGTGCCCTTCAAGCTCTTGGAATTTATCAAAACTCTTTTCACATCGCATACAGCTGAATGGTCTCTGTTCTGCCAGAGTACTCTGTTGGAATCCAATGCTTGAATCAAATGTAGGACGGGAGAATTTTTTCACCCTTGTACCAGTTGTTTCTCGCACAGGGCAGTTATTGGATGTGGTTAAATGTTGAAATGGTGCACATGCCGCCATGCTGGTATCAGTGCTCGCCGCTGTGGTCCCTCTCCTCACCCTGTGCGTAAATGAAGCAGCACGGTCACGGACATCTTCTGGCTGCACATCATCTTTATCATGCGGATCAGAGTAAAGTCCATGTTGTGGCGGAACTCTTTCTGAAATGGCCGCTTCGTTCCAAACTGCAAACGCTCCATCCTGCTCTCCTGCGGGCACAAAGTCCATCAGCTGGAGCTCAGAGTCTCGCTGAATACAGGAAGGAGCAGAGGGATGATCCCCACAACGTTCTACCATCATGGGACCCAATTGTGGCTCTGAAGGGACCTGCAGTTTCTCCAGGTCTGAAAGAGACTCAAGGTCATTAGAGTTCATTTGTGGGAGCAGAGCTCTCTGCAGACCCAGAGGCTCCTTGCAGATAGACTTTGGCCTCAGGCTGTCTTCGTTTCTGTGCTGGACGCTCTGGTTCAGAAGGTCTGGATGGCCAACCTCCCAAGCAGTATGGCTGGCTGTTGTGCATGTCACACAGCCTAGCTCAGCAAATCCTAGAGAGAGCAATCCACATTATGTCACCCTTATGCAGTTTCAGAATTACACACCACATTTCACCAGTGCAGAGCTTTTCTTGCTGCAGTGTTCATACTTTAAACTTTCAGAGGGCAAATGTTTTTTTGAAGTACTCAAAATTAAGGCAAAATTCATGGGATGCTAAATATTTTCAGGATAACCTGCACAACACTACTTACTCAAAAGATTCACTCAAAGAGAAAGTGGACCCAAGTGTGCAAGATGCAGGTGCACCAATTAAAAATTCAAGCGAGCACGCACGCGCACACACACACACACACACCTTTCCCATTGTTCCCCTTCACACACACACACACACACACACACACACACACCAACACTCACACACATACACCCACACACAATCATTCCACAGTTCCCCAAACACATACACATGCATGCATACACACACACACACACCGTGCACACGTGATCACATGCACACACATTTCGACCAATACCTCACACACATATACATGTGGGCACTCACACACACCTTTCTCATTGTTGCCACTCACACTTAGACTCATATGCAAGCATGCGCACACACACACACGCGCACACACTTTCTCACTCATTCACACTCACTTTTTCCACAGTTCCCCACACACATACACTCATGTATATACACACACACACACACACACACACCTTTCCCATTGTTCCCCCCTCTCACTCACACACACACACACACACACACACACACACACACACACACACTTACTTTCTCACTCATTCACACTCACTTTTTCCACAGTTCTCCACACACATACACTTGTGTACACACACGCATATGCACACATGTATGCACGAACACAAACACACTTCCACTCACCTTTTCCACAGTTCCCAAGGTCTCCTTCAGGTTCAGAGTTCTCCAGAACTTCCTCAGGTGTCTCCAGCTTCACAGGAAGTGATGTAAGAGATTGCTGCTCCTGACCTGAGGCCTACAGCAGAGGACAGTGGAAAAAGGTATTAATGCATACTTACTCATCAGCCTTTGAACACAAAGCATCACACTACATTAACATTACAATTGCTGAGCAGACACTCATATCCACAGTGATATACAGAAGTAGAAAGTGCCAGTGACCATTGAGAAGACAAAAAAACTGGGTTTTTAGAACCATTACTTTATTACAGCAATAGTTTATTCAAATGGAAATGCAAAGAAAGAGCGAGAAAAATGAAGTATAAATGAAGTGGTGGGTGCAGTCCTAAAAGCTAAGTTTTCTGTCTCCGTCGAAAATGGGTAGTGACGCATTTCCCGAAATCAGAGATGCTAATTTACATAGTTGGGCCCATTGACTGTGAATGGATGAACTATGCAAGTTAGCAACTATGCTTTTGAAAACGCACCCCAGGATGTCTGAGGTTGTGACTGTGGTAGGAAGCTTATTCCATCACCAGGGGGCAGCAGAGTGAGGAGACGTGAGGTTTTGAGCATTTACAGTCAGTGGTTTTCAGTATAATGAAAAAATATAGGAAGCCATGGCTGAGTGAGAGGATGGTGTACACACACTGTATATGTGTTTGCAGATCCGCAGTATTGATGAGCTGAAGGATCTGATAGTGAAGGTAAGGACGGGAGATTAGAGGGCGCTGTCGTAATCAAGGATGTGGACTGCATGGGCTGAGTAGAGGATTTGGAAGGCCACATTTTTCAATTGTCTGACAAGGAGGAATATGGACACCGATCAAATTATAGTAATGTCATCATAGAGCAACAGTTTGTTGTCAAGTGCCACTTCAAGGTACCAGGCAGATGAACAGGGTGACAATGTCATGCAATCCTAGGTGAATGAAAGGGGCGGCAGGGGAAGAACAGCTGCAAGTAAAGAATCCAAAGTTTAATAAAGTTGAGCTCCAGCCAATGACTCAACATAAAAATTGAGATCTGAAGGTATGCAAGCCAAGATCAATGCAGAGACCAATGCATCAAAAGTATCAACAAACTTTTGAAGTATCAACAAAGGAATTCTGAGTAATTGGAGGAGAGACAAAGCGACAGGCAATCAAAATTGATGACGGAATAGAATTGCAATATTGAGGACAAAAGAAGACAGGCCCAAGATCTGAGCCCAGGGGGACGCCCATTAAGAGTTAAGGCCTCAAAGCTGAATCCTCATCCATCTCGGAAGGAGGAGCAGTCAAGAACAGGAACAAGCCAGTTGCCTCTTCACACCTGAAGTTTCAAATGGAAAAAATAAAGTTATTTGATTTGATGTTCATCCAAAATGAAACCCAAGGACGATGGCAGGATTCAGACCCATGAGAATTAGAGCGACACTGCCTTTGCAGAATAAAGCTCCTCACCAGCTGCAAAATGGGTTATCTTGTCCTACGATCTGAAGAGCCTAACAGCATTTAGAGGGTCATTCTGCATTAAAAAAAAGTTGAGAAGTTGAGAGTAGCTTGTATACAGCACACCAGAGTTGCAGAAAGAAGCCATGAAAAAGAGATGCAGACAGTTGGTCAAAATGGACACATTAAAGTAAAATTAAATTCAAAGGCAGCATAGATACAGCCATTTGAAGAAAAATCTTGCAGCACTTACGCAGCCAAGAAGTGGCATTAAGCAGCATCATCTTGCTTTTCTACTGCATATTGTTACATTATAATATATATTTATTTGGCACTTCTTTCAAAAGTAACATTAAGAAAGTTATACATAGAATTTGTCAGTATTTTTAATTTTGAGGTGGACTGAACTCCGAAGTGGACCATTTCATTTCATACATTTAATGTTACACAGGTATTGCAAAATGATCAAGCACCCAGTTAATAATAGAAGAACCAGTGAAACACTAGACCAGATGTGACTCCACATTCACTAAACTCAACATTAACATAGTGCTGTCATTACCAAGTCCAGTGACTCTACATTGAGATGGTATAGTCTCTAAATTTACCCAGTCCTGAGCCTCTATGTTTATTCAGTACAGTAACTACAAAGGGGTAGCTGAAGACCATCTCACCAGTCAGCTGAAGTAGTATGACCTTTTGAAACTTTTAATGTATGCTGTCGATTCTTTATTGTGTAATAACACTTTCAGTAACTTTTCAGCTATCTCATGTCAACATACAATTCATTCATACCAGTAGGCAATTTAGTCTCCCATTAGTCAAGCAAGCATGTCTTTGGTCTGCTGAAGGAAACCACAGTAACCGGAGGAAACCCAGGCAAACATGGCAATAACATGCAAACTCCACACAGAAAGGCCCCAGGCTGGGTTCAAACCCACAACCTTTTTGCTGTAAGGCAGTGGTGTCACCCACTGTGCTGCCCTCTCTGGGAAGAGACTGACGCATCCAGAATTTTAATTATTATATTAATATAAAGGATAGGCTCTACTGCTAATCTAAGTAACCTCCATACTTATGTTTTATTTCACAAAATGTCATTTGGATGGTTGTATCCAGATATAAGTTTTTGATTTGTCCAGATGTCTTGAAACACTCCGAAGAGTGATAGTAGGCAAGCAATGGCTTTAGTTTTTACATAATACATTACAACATGAATGAGCAAGTAATGAACATTTATTTGGAACTGCAAATATTACATATTTGTAATCAAGTGTCAAGCCATGATTCAATACATTGCGCAATGACTGACATTGCCACCAGCCCAATTTTTACATCACTCTGATTTTTACATGTCTATGAAGTCCTTCCTCCACAATCTGCTTCTTATGATCTTGTTTTTCATCACCACTGTTGGCTGAGGTATCAAACAGTTCAGACCATAAATATTTGGACAAACACAATTTTCTATGTTTTAGCTTTGTAAGCACACCACAACGGATTTGAAATGTCACAATAAAGATGTGCGATTAGTATAAAAAAACAACCTGGGCTGCATTGGCAGAATGCTTTGAAGTCATCTTTCATCCGCACTGAAATGCTCTGTCCAGGATGTTAAGAGGCTTGAGAATGAATCTGAGCACATCATGTTGCCCTATACAAATTAGAATTCATCCTCCAGTGCAGTCAACACACTTCATCAAGAAATACAAGGGAACCAGCTCAATTGGCAGCCATAAGTGCCCACACACGATCAGTCTTCATACACAAGGTGGTATGCTTCAAATCATGGACAATTCCTTCCCTTCCCAATATTTTTTGTCTTCCCATCCTTCGGAGCAAATCAAGCTTTGTGTCATCAGTCCGAGGGATGTTGTTCCAAAACACCTTTTTACATGTTTTTGTAAAATTTTTGAGCCTTACCAATGGTTCATATCTTGAGATAAACCTTCCGTATTCATTCTGGTTTAGTCTTCTCTTGATTGCCAACTATACGCCTACCTCCTGAAGAGTGTTCTTGATCTGGCAAAATGTGAGGGCTGATTTCTGAACTAGGGAAGAATTAATTGGTCATCCACCACAGTTGTTATCCGTGGTCAACGTATTGCAATTAATTTACCTTAAAATATCAGCCACAAAATAGTCTTTATTGTACACAGACTTGTAAAAGGACATCTTTCATTCCCACTCCAAGCCCCGAAAACAATCTCACACCAAGTAAGCCTTAAAAAGTTTCAAAGATTGCAAACCCATCACAGCTAGCTTGTAATAAGTAACACAAATGTGTATTGTGTGCATAGCCTATTTCAAGTCGGCAAGAGTATTTTATTTGATTACACACACTCCATATTCACATTATATAAGAATGATTCATCTCTGACGTCACCATAAATAAAACCACGCAAAATCATTTCTGCATAAAATCCAGTAATATTACCCTTTGTCAGTCGACATGTTTATTTGGCTTCCAACTTTTTTGCAGATTCCAAATCCTTAAAGGAGAATTCCTGTGTGAAATTGACTTGGGGTGTATTGAAACATGATAACGAGTAAGTCGATAGACGAGCACGAACGAATAATTGCAACCTGTTCCCCAATCCTTCCTATTCTTTCCTGCTCATCAATTGACTTATCCTGACTTTCAAGATGGAGGCGACTGGAAACTACCTCAAGGTGCTGTCTGCATAAACAGTCTTTATCAATAAACTACCTGTGCATTTTCAAAGTTCTCAGTGCCTCGTTTTAAATGTCAGGGCTGTCCGAATTATACCAATGAAGTGTGGAGCTACTTTGAGCCTTGTTAGTGATGTAAAAATAGCGATTTCTTTGCATGGCAACGCCATGCCCCATTCAATACTATTGTAAGCCTGTTAGGAGCTTCGGCTAAAAAGCCATGTATTTCAAAATGCTGCATGCGTACGAAGGTGGGGTATTCGACAAAAGTTAGTACTCGTTATCATGTTTCAATACACCCCAAGTCAATTTCACACTGGATTTCTCCTTTAAGCTGGTTAACAAATGCACGTGCACCACTTTCTTTAAGAGGGGGGGGGGGGGGGGATGAAACGCAACTTGTTTTTACAACAGTGATTTTGCACTCAAAAATTATAGGGGGTGTAATTTTGCAAAATATACTAAATCCAACACAATGGAGCTTTACAAAGGCGGGGCCCCTTAAAAAGTGATATAATTCCTACAATATTCACCCACTTCCGATGTGAATACTCTCACATTTAACCTGAAATTCTGTAATTTGAATCCATATTCATTATTTAATCTCAACTCCAATTTTTCTGTGGTGGACACCTAAAGTAACAATAACGTTATGAATGTCCAAATATTAATGGACCTGACTGCGTAATGCCAGTTCCTCAAAGAAGTATTCTCTTGCCTATACCTTTAAATCGAAATACAGATGCACTTTCCATCAAAATTAATAAATATAACACAAGATTCATGGAAATGTATTATTTACCATTAAATATTTGCTGGCAACCCTATAGTTCCAAGTCCATGTAGCGCTGGGCAGCAGCAAGTGACAACAATCAGTGCAGAAATCATGACTTTCGCTGCAATGCCAAAGAAAGAGTAGACGTGGTCAACAAAATCAACAAGGACCAAAAATAAATGTTTCCCCGACTCATGCTGGCAGGCAAAGGAATAACAATGGTTGACAAAGTAAATTATTAGGGTCGCATTATTTGAGACGCATGATTATGATGGCACATGCGGAACCCTACGTAAACTTCCAAGGAGGACAAGTGGACGTCAGATGTTTGTCAGTGCCAACTGTACCTACCTTTGAATCTGTATTGAAAAATTGCTATTTTTTGTGTCTTTTCAGTGATTCAACAAACAAAGGTTCCAAGTGATTTGACTAAAAATGACACAAACATTTATTCATGCCTGGGGGAGAAACATTTGTATGTACTATGATATATGGACCGCAAAGGCATCTTTTTAAGCTTTCTATGTAATGTGTGTGTTATTAACCTCCGCCGAGGAGGTATATGTTTTCGGTGCAGTTTGTTTGATGGTTTGTTTGTTTGTTTGTGGACAACATAACTCAAAAACTTATGGCCGGATTTTCATGAAATTTTCTGGGTAGGTGGGTATTAAGTCAAGGAACAGGTGATTAAATTTTGGCATATCTAGGCCAAAGTACTGCTGAGATATACGCCAAAGTTCAATATTTCAAGTCTTTCCAATGTGCCGGAGTTCCAATCGCCGTGCTTTTGGGTTTGCTGCCCCCTGGCGGCGGAGGTTCTGCGCTCTCTGAGTGCTTTTCTAGTTTTTGTTTGTTTTTCATGCGATTAAATAGTCCCCCCAGGAATCTGCGGAGAAAAAGTGTTGATTCCGCGGAGAACATTCCTGATTCTGCGGAGAGCAATTCTTGATTCCGCGGCTTGAAAGTTGATTTTCCGCGGGCATTAAAAAAGAAACCTAAAATGACCAGTTATTAAGCAAATTTATGTAATAATGAAGCAAAAATTCTCTTATGAAATTATTTGCAATACCAAAACACTGCGAAACATTCTGGTTATAAAATAAGCAACATCAATATTCTTTTTGTCCCTCTTGAGCAGATTTATTTGCATAACTTATAAAGTGCAAAACATTTCACCGAACTATGGGTGAACGAGGCTTAGTAACTGAACAAGTGCCAAAGATCAAAGTGAAGATTTAAACTAAGTGCACACTATTCACTGTATCCTCAGGATATTGTAAACGTTACTGCATGCCATAGACTGTATAAAAAGATGGATGAAGCTACCGTGATGTCACCCACTGGTTCGAAGATGAAGAAGTGAATCGAAGATCGGGGGAGGAACGTGGCTCTGGATCTGACCGTATCGGACGAGGACCAGAGGATAGCGACGCCCCAGAAGCATATTCTGGCTTTATACTTTATTCTAGTTTATATGGGACCATAATTCACGAAAATGAATGTCATGATATATCGAAGGAGACCTGAAACTTGTTATAACTAACATAAAATGATGTGAAAAATTGTTATTTAAATTAAAAATCAGGTCGGAAAGTAGGATCATTTTCTCATAGACTTCTATTGCATTGAACTTCTTTCTGTAACCACTGACGTCGCCATCTGCTGGCCATTAAATAGAATGCCATTCTACGGTACATCCACATGGGCTTCTTTTTTCAAATCAGGGTGCAGCGTCCATCTTTTTATATAGTTTATGCCGCATACAGCAGAAAAAAATCAGTTACCGTAACCGGCAGCACCAGCTGTGAGTCTTAGATCCCGTTTATCTGACCGCAAAATCTAGCGGCCGGGATGAAAAATACATGTAAAATATAAAATTCTGCACCTCGCCCTATATTCCGCGGACTGCTTTGATTTCCGCGGAGGGCTTTGAAATCTGCGGTAAATTCCGCGATTGCGGAATCGCGGATTCCTGGGGGGACTAATTAAAGACCTTTTATGTCTTAAACAGTGCTGAAATAAAAACTGCCTGATTAATGATATCAGAGTCAAGGTTGTCACAGGCTAATATCAAGAGGGCAATTTCAGAACCTCATTACTTTCAGGATGAAAACATTTAATGGAAAAGTTCAACAGCAAGACAAGAGATTTATGCTGTAGCATTTTCTTAATGTAGATTTCCATCTGAAAATTACTTCAAGGTTTTATAAGAATTTTCAACTGAAATCAAAAGAGAGGCACCATGGTGTATACGTGTGTTGTGGACTGCAAGCATGTACGGAATATGTGACAACAGATCAACATTTACTCTTTTCAGTGAACGTTTTTGAAGAAGCTCATCTCGAACGCGGGCGTATGTTCTCTCAGCTGGTGCAGCTTCAGGTTTTGCACTGTGGAAAACATCCTCTTACAGGACGTACATCGGAATGACCTGTCTCTGCTGTGAAGTCTCTGATGTTTTCTAAGATTACCCGACTCAGAAAAACACCTCCCACAATCTGTGCACCTAAAGGGCTTCTCTCCGGTGTGGACTCTGAAATGGCGGTTAAGACTCCCCGAGTGGGAGAATTGCTGGCCGCACTGCGGACAGTGGTACGGCCTCTCCCCAGTGTGCACCCTTCTGTGCACTCTCAGATGGCAAAGCTGAGCAAAGAGCTTTCCGCACTGAGGGCAGATAAACGGCCGCTCTCCACTGGAATATCTCTGCTGATAGACAATGTTTTCTGAAATAGGCTCTGTACTCCATGTGGAGAGCACCTCAGCCTCCTCTTCAGCTGCTGCAGAGTCTATCATTACAGCCTCTGGCTTCACTGCAACAGAACCCAATGAAAGACTACAGGCAGCAGTGTTCCCTGAGGGAGGAAGGGACTGCAGCCCTGAGTGAATGGAGAGGCTCTTACAGCTGCTCTCAGAAGCATAAGAGCAGGACGGAGCACCAGCCTCTGTTTCATCAGCCCCCTGTGTACACAAAGTCCTCAGGCGACTAGTTCTCTCACACATTAAGCTCTCAGGACAGGAGCTGTGGGGTCTTCCTGCACTCTGCTCATATCCTGTGTGCTGAGGGCTGTCGGCTCTCGCGGTCTCTGGCTCTGTTTTAAGGGCAGAGTCCAGTCCACTGACCTCCCAAACAGTATGTCTGGTCCTGTGCAGCTCAGTGAGCTCCTCTGTGTGATTCACTGCTTTATTCTGCGTTTCCTGAATTGGACGCCTCTCCCTGCTGCCTGCTTTCCTCTCCACTGACCCTGGACGGAAAACGAGAAACAACACAAATATTTTAACAGTGAAGTTAATATGCATATAATACAACATGACTTCATGAAGAAAATTTCAAGGGATTAAAGCATAACAGGAAACTAATCCATCAAGATGGCAATAAGAAGCGTTCGGTTGTTCTTTCCTTGATCTATTCTTGATTGACAATCAAAGAAAAAATTCACCCAATCAAGAGAGTGATCGCCAGACTTGCCAACTTCTATTTAGAATTATCCTATCCATATTCACTTGAGAAATAATTTGTCTTTCAAAAATTCTGGACTGTTATTAGATTAAAAAGGTACATTTAGCAGCACTATTTTTCAAACATTTGTAGGCTAGGCTTAATTTCAGTCAATCCTATTCCTTGAATTTTTTTCACTCAAATGTAAAAAGGTGCAGTGAAGAAATTCAGTAGTCCATCATATTTTTAAGGAATCATTTATAATCCCTGATGAAAGAAATCATATTATAGGAGATGAAATTCAAAGTTTTTTTTTTTTTCAAAAAAAAAAAAAAAAAAAGAAAAAGATCCAAAGAATCTCACATTGCAGCCTAGTTATTGCTTAGTTTACATAATCTCTAAATAGAAGATCTTTCACAAGTGGGCATGTCCTATGAATATTATGAAACACGTTGAGTCAATTTAGCTTTTTTTTGCAAGCTTTAGCAAGCAACAAACCAAAAAATTCACTCAATGAGTTTCATAACTTTATGGCACGACAAAGAGCATAAAATTCTGTTCATCACATCTATCGATCGCTCTGCTAATTTAGTCACTGCGTCACAGACATTCGCATGTGAACTAGCAGCGGTTTTTAAAGTCAGTCAGCTAAGTAGCTAGCTGATGTTAGCTTGCTCGCAATTAAACTACTAATGGTAATGGGAAAAAAAATGTGCACGCTAGCTAGGTAAGTAACGTAAACTTAGTCGTGTGAGAGGCACTTAGCTAGCTAGCTACAGTGCTGAGCCATATGAATTTAACTGATGTTACATTTGGTATTCAGTTTGGCTAAATAGTGACAGCCTAACGTAACAAGAGTGATTTTCCCCACCATTCTATCAGCCAATTAAATTTTCACAAAAGCGATATGTGCCTTCAGTAATATCAAAAATACGTCATGAGCTGGGCTGTGGGAAAAGCACTACAATTATGTGATAGATAATTCTATCAAACTAAGTCCTAAATAAACAGGAATCGTAAATGGGAACAGGCAGTGAGTATTCTTGTGTTAAAATGAGGAGAAACGGTCTCTCCCAACAGCAAGTCTGTGCCTCCAATGTCTTCGGGCAGTGGGAGAAAACCAGAGTGCCAAGGGAGAATCAATGTGACAACTGAGAAAAATACAGTGAGGCACAGGTCATAATCAAACTTACTAACTTCTTTCTGTGAGGCAAAAGTGTGACAGTCTCCATCACCAAGCTTCCCCTTTTTACAAACCCCAATTCCAGAGAAGTTGGGACATTGTGAAAAATGTAAATAAAAACAGAATGCAATGATTTACAAAGCTCATAAACCCACATTTTATTCACAATAGAACATAGACAGCATATCAGATGTTGAAAGTGAGACATTTTACCATTTCATAAAAAATATTAGCTCATTTTCAATTTAATGGCAGCAACACATCTCAAAAGAGTTGGGACAGGGCCATGTTTACCATTGTGTCCCATCCCCTCTTCTTTTAACAACAGCCTGTAAACAGCTGGGAAGTGAGGAGACCAATTGCAGGAGTTTTGGAAGAGGGATGTTATCTCACTGTTGTCTGATGTAGGATTCTAGCTGCTCAACAGTCCTGGGTCTTCTAAGCCAGATTTTTCGTTTTAAGATGTGCTACATGTTTCATTAGTGAAAGGTCTAGACTGCAGGCAGACCATTCCAGCACCTGGACTCTTCTACAGCGAAGCCATGCTGTTGTGATGGATGCAGTATGTGGGTTGGCATTGTCTTGCTGAAATATGCAAGGCCTTCCCTGAATGCCTATCCAAATGCGTAAGGAAATGTGCCATATGCACCAATATAACCCCATACCAAACTTTACAAACTTTTGAACTGAGCGCCGATAACAAGCTGGATCGTCCCTCTCCTCTTTAGTAAGTACAACACGGTGTCCGTGGTTTCCAAGACAGATTTCAAATTTTGATTAAACTGATCACAAAACAGTTTTCCCAGTTTGCCTCAGTCCAATGAGCTATGGCCCAGAGAAGATGGCGGCATTTCTGGATTGTGTTTCCAAATGGCTTCTTCTTTGCAAGATACAGCTTTAACTTGCATTTGTGGAATGCATAGAAAACTGTGTTCACAGACAACAAATTCCGGAAGTGTTCCTGAGCCCTTGCAGTGAATCCCACTGCTGAGTTATGCCTGTTTACAATGCAGTGCCGCCTGAGGTCCCGAAGATCACAAGCATGCAAAATTGACCTTTGGCTTTGTCCCTTGCGCACAGAAATTTCTCCAGATTCTCTGAATCTTTTGATGATAATATGGACTGTAGATGGTAAGATATTCAAAACCTGCACAATTTTACATTGAGTAACATTTTTATGGAATTGTTCCACAATTTTTAGACTCAGTTTTTCACAGATTGGTGAGCCTCTGCCCATCTTTACTTCTAAGAGAGACTGCCTCTCTAAAATGCTCTCTTTATACCCAGTCATGTTACTGACCTGTTGCCAATTACCCTAATTTTTTGTTGTAAAATGCTCCTTCAGCTGTTTTATCGTCAGTACCTTTTACTTCTCCAGCTTTCTGTTGCCCCGTCCCAACTATTTTGAGATGTGTTACTGCCAACCAATTCAAATTGAGCCAATATTTTTCATGATATAGTAAAATGTCTCACTTTCAACATCAGATGTGTTCTCTATGTTTTATTGTGAATTAAAATGTTGGTTTATGAGATTTGCAACGATAAAGACTCTCCATAATGTAATTGATTCTACATGCTCTTTGTGCACTCTTTTAACTTTTGCTCCAATTATACAACTACCAAGGTCCAGTATTTTACACTTACTCTTCTCCCTGCTGTTCATTTCTTCCAGAGTGTCTTTATCCTCTTCCACTCTCTCCTTCTTTATAATAGCCAAATCAGTTCTCCTCTCCTCCAGGTCTGTGCACTGTAACAAAGGATTATTCCATAAACAATCTTAATGGATGCCTGTTGTTCAGTTAAAAAAAAAAAAAAAATCTCATGCTTTGACCAAATGGTTTATTGTGAACCATCCACTCTCCTCAACCGCAACAGACTCATCAGTTTCCTGTGTAAGTTTTTCTACGTAATAGGCTCTTATGGTTCTTTCTTCAATCCATAAATAATTAACATTCATATGTTTCATAAGCCAGTTAAGTGTCAAGTGTTTCATCACATGACAAGCCAATAATTTAAACAAGGCCTATGCTGTCGGCGGCCGACAACAAGGGGTATATCCCCGAAATTTCCCAATCCTCAAAGCCCCCTTTATCTGATTCCCCTTTACGAGACCTACAATATGAGGCAAATTTGAGGTCTGTGTAAATAATTGTTCCAGAGATATGGTTTAAAAACCTGATTTTTTTAATATATAGTGCTACATGGTGGCAAACCTAGGAGTGCATACTTGCCCAAAATCTAATCAGTTCATCCTCTCTAGCATATCTACCCATTATCCTAAAAATGAGAAGCCAATGTGAAGTATTTTGAGTTATCGCGCTTACGGCTAAAATCTGCGGAGGGTGGGGCAAAACCATGATATCCCCGAAAATCATATTTCGGGGATATAATTATGCCAATAACTTCCTGAACATACATTACAACGTATAGGTTTCAGGCATTTTAAATAGCCCTGTTCCATAGATCAGTCTTAAGGTTTACAAAAACTGCTGCAAATGCACACCGAATGGTGGCAGAGAGCTGTTCAACAGACCGGTGAAGTGTGTGGTGTTTAGTTTGTTCTGAGAGCTGAGAACTTCTGGCAGTCCTACCTAGCAAGCTAAGTAATTCAACAGTCATTATTTCTGCGCTCTCTCATTTCAAGAAAAACAATACATGAAGGCAAAAGTATGCTGAATGACAGGACAAAACAAATAACTCCCCTGAGATTTACATTCTTCAGTGGGTGTTTCATATGAAAAATAGATTGGTCTGCACACCGCTCAAGCTCCAAAAATATAAACTTTATTAAATAGAAAAAATGGTAACGTTTCGATCACTCTCGATCTTCGTAAGACATGACAAACAGGAAGAAAGCGGCCTATATCAACATGACCAGGCACCCGCCCTAGCAAGCGGGGCGCACCCAAGGGTGGCAGTCAAAATGATAGACAGGCTGCTTAGCCTATATGTCAGTGATACAAACATAAGGAAAATGCATATTTAAACATATGTATATGCAGAAAATTAAGATCTCAAACCACAAATATAATGATCATACAAAGATCTTCAATCATTTTTGGGAAAAAAGAAAATGTATTTATCACATTAGAACAAATGTATATGCAGAGACTTCAAATCCAAGAACACAAATACCATAATGGTAAAACACGTTTTAAACGAATTTCAACCATACAAGAAAAAAAGGAAACATTATTGAAAAGGCTTGAGGTCAAAATACATATTTAGGCCCTTTGGCCTATGTGTTTAAAGTATGTATATAAAAAAAGCCTCTCTTTGAAGTAGTAAATTGTCTACATCTCCCCCGTCTCGAGATAGAGACCTGTTCAGTCCCAATGTATTTAAGGGTAGCACGGTTTTGCTTAAAGGTCTTCTGCCACAGAATTACTTAGTCGAACTTATTTTCTATAAATTTCCTTTCTGAATTCGGATATGACCATGTTTTTGCCTAAAATCATTTGATAACGCAAAAATCTAAACAAAACGACAATGTTTAGGAACGCCCCTAAAATTTGTCTTTTCCTCCCCACAACTCTTCCGCAGTTAGGGTGCTACGTCAACCCGGGAACGCTCAGCCCTGTTCCCAACCCGGCATTCATAGATCCTGCATACAATCCTGACGTAGACCCATCGCGCTTCCTGTCAAATTGACCAACATTGCTCAAAAAAAGAACGCCAGTCGAGTCTACAATGATGTATGACGAGCAATCAGAAGAGAATACTTCAAGGTGCGGAATTGTCCAGTTTTGAAGAGGGAGAGGCAGAAGAAAGAGGGATCCAACCATACATGTTTGAGCCGCAGGGATCCCATGATGGCTTGGAGGAAAGCGTAACGTTACACGATAACAGGGAAGCTGTTGAAGCGAGACTGGGCAATAATGACTGGTTAGTTATTTACAGTTATTTTCCTCCGTTAGATTTACATGAACATGAGAACCTATGCAATTTCATAGCTATTAATTATTGCAACGCAGTCACTCAGTTTCAATATAAACCTACGGACCATCTGTAACAATTTCACTGTTTGGCAGTTGAAGGTTACTGGACGTCATGTTCAAGGTTACCAAATGAAACTTCATAGATGACTTCTAATATGGCCACAGTTCAAACCTAAGCTCTATCTGTAATAGTTTTGGTGATTGAAGTCATTGAAATTTCAATGTGTTAAGTTTGAATTTCAAACCCCTGTATCTCCAGGGGTACACCTTGGATTTTCTTCTTTTGTTTTGACTGATTCCTCTATAGTAGAAACACCACTCCAGAAATTGCTGATGTGTTTTGACCATTACAAATTTTGTAGGTGTCTGAACACTGAACAGGGGTGGGGTAATCTTGAGAATCACGTGGCACTTTAAGCTTCTTAAACGTGTAACTATGCCTAATGATTGAAAACACTTAATCATGCAATCACATACTAAATTTTACAACCCCAATTCTGAACTAGTTGGGACAAAGTGTAAATTGTGAATAAAATCAAAACACAATGGACTTAAGTCACACCAGCCAGTATTTTATTCACAATAGAACAGAGATATCATGGCAAATGTTGAAACTGAGAAAATGTACAATTTTCAAAGCTCATTTCAAATTTGATGGCTGCTACCGGTCTCAAAAAAGTTGGGACAGGGGCCTGATTATCATGGTGTATCATTCCCTCTTCTTTTTAGCACAGAGTGGAGGTTGTCTGGACATTGAGGAGACACGTTTCTTGAGTTTAGCCATTGGAATTTGATCCCACTCTTGTTTGAAACAGGCTTCCAGCTGCTGGAGAGTTTGGGTCTCCTTTGACAGAATCTTCATTTAATTAAGCGCCAAATGTTCTCAATCGGTGAAAGGTCAGAACTGCAGGCAGGCCAGTTCAGCACACGGACTCTTCTACTATGAAGCCATGTTATTGTCATAGCTGCAGTATGTGGTTTTGCATGGTCCTGTTGAAATACACAAGGCTCTCCCTGGAATAGATGTCATCTGGATGGCAGCATATGTTGCTCTAAAACCTTTATATACCTTTCAGCATTCATGGTGCTTTTTAAAACATGCAAGTGTCCCACAATATAAGCACTAATGTATCACCATACCATGAGAGATACTAGCTTTTGAACTGAACGCTGATAACAGGAGGGGTGGTCTTTCTTCTCTTTAGCCCAGAGGACACAAAAATGTCAAATTTGGATTTGTCTGACCAGGACACTTTGCTACAGTCCATTTTAAATGAGCCTTGGCCTACAGAACACAGTGGCGCTTCTGGATCATGCTCAACAATGGCTTCCTTTTTGCATGACAGAGTTTAAGGTGGCATCTGTGGATGGCACAGCAGACTGTTTACAGACAGTGGTTTCTTGAAGTATTCTTCGGCCCATTTACTAATGTCAATGACAGTACCATGCCGGTGAGTGCTTCAGTGGCATCTGAGGGCCCGAAGATCACAGGCATCCAGTAAAGGTCTTCGGCCTTGTCCCTGACGCACAGAGATTTTTCCATTTTCTCTGACTCTTTTGATGATGTTATGCACCGTCGATGAGACCTTCAAAGCCTTTGCAAGTTGAGGAACATTTGTGGAATACTTTAAAAACATTTTCTTACGCAAGGCTTCACAGGTTGGAGAGCCTCTGGCCATCTTTATTTCTGAGACACTCAGCCTCTTTTATAGCCAATAATGTTACACATCCGATGCCAGTGAACTTAATTACTTTCTAAATGTTCTTTCAGCTGATTTTCCATTTTTTTCCGCCCTTTATTGCCCGTTTCCCAACTTTTTTGAGACCTGTTGCAGCCAGAAAATTTAAAATCTGCTCATTTTGTGGATAAAAATGTTAAATGTTTCAGCATTGGAAATGTTATCTACGTTCTATTGTGAATAACACATTGACTCATGTGATCTGAAAGTCATTGCATTTTGATTTTATTCACAATTTACACTTCGTCCCACCTATTTTGGAATTGGGGTTGTACCAATTCCTGTATTCTAGCAGACATAACCAAAAAAAAATAGTTAATGTGACTTGAATGACATACATTTCAGAACTGTCTAAATCGGGGTCAGTGTGAGAATTACACTTCTTTGCATCAGTAAAATTTAGTGACACTAATTCTTGAAAACTGACTGTCAAATTAAAACTTTGTATTCCATGCTATGTTAAGTGTAATTGCTTCCTAAATGCAGCAAAGAGCACAATGTTGTCTGTCCCAGTGCTGTCCAACTAATACTGCTGGGCTGTGCGTCCAGTGACATACGGAGTTGGAACGATTCGGAGAATGTTTTTGAGCGGTAACCATCATTTTTCAGAAGTTCATGGTAATGCTTGTGTCCTCTTGTTTCGCTTCATGAAAAACAATAGCAATTAAAGCTGCAAGCAGCGTTGAAAGGGCCCTCGCACCCCTCGTGCACAGTGGGGTGGCAGCAAGACCTTGATGGGTGCAGTTGTCCATTAACAGCCATTGGACACTGCTAGCCTGTGTACAATGTGTTTTCCTGATGGGATTGCAAAAATCTTCTGGATGGCGCTATGATACCATTTTGTTATGCCTGTGCGCAAAATCTACAACATAGTTATTGGAAAACCGGGCATCATGTGTGTGTTGATTTTCGTAAATTTTTAAGCACGCTTCGAGCCCCAAAAAAGCAATTGTTTAAAGAATCTGACTGGGGGCGCTATAGAGCCATTATGCCACATTTAGTCCCAGTTGATGTATCAAATTCAAGGCAATCAGACAATGATAATTTTTGCCACGTTTTGCAAGTTTTGGACCATTCTAAGGCCTTAATACGTGTATTCGTAAAATTTGGAAAAACGCAGGAAATAGCTCATAGCTCACTTCCTGTTTGGCCAAAAAATTTCAAAAAATTAAGCATTGCCCGGAATGACTAATGCAATGAGGACACCAAATTTTATGAACATTCAAGCACTTTTATCTTAACATGGTAGTATCTAGAGGGCGCTGTGGAGCTACATGGCCATTTCCGATCTAATATTAGCATATATTTATACTTGGGAAGACAAGTTTATCAAGTTTGGAAAGTTTTAGACTAATCCCACAAAGTATGTGGGAGTTATACCAACTTCCTGTTTCATGGCGGGACGCCGAAATTCGCCGCAATGCCACGGATACATCGTTCAATATATCCAAAAAAGCTTCGCAATTTAACATCAGCAAGGTCTTAAGATATTATTCGCCAAATTTTGAGTTGATTGGATAAAGTCTCTAGGAGGAGTTCGTTAAAGTACGACACCTGCGAATGGCGAAAAATCTAAAAAAGTTGAAATTTCAATTAAAAATGGCAAATTTCCTGTTGGGTCTACGTCATGGCTCCAAGAGACTTTTTTTTAGGTCTCAGGATATTCCACTTGTTCACAGAAGTTCATACATGCTGATCAACCACGATGCAAGGGCTGCTTATTTGAAATTTTCCAGGGGGCGCTATAATGCCATTTTTGCCACGCATATATAAAACTTTTTTATTATTGTAATAGGAATGATAGGCTTTAGAGTTGTACAAAACTTTGTGAGTTTTTGAGCATGCTGAGACCCTCAAAAGGGCAATTCTTTTAAAAATCTGATTGGGGGCGCTATAGAGCCATTATGTCACATTTACTGCCAAATTCTGTCTCAAATTGAAGACAATCAGACAAATAAAATTTTTGCAAAGTTTTGCAAGTTTTTGAGTATGGTAATACCTCCAAACCTGTGTTCGTAATATTTGGAATAACGCAGGAAATGGCTCATAGCTCACTTCCTGTTTGGTTAAAAAATTTCAAAAAAATAATTACAGCCCAAAAAAACACATGCAATTGTCACGCCAAATTTCATGAACATTCAAGCACTTTTATCTCAACATGGCCGTGTCAAGAGGGCGCTGTGGAGCCACCTGACCACACCCAATCTAATATCAACATATAGGTATACTTGGAAGTAGACTCTTATCAAGCCTGTGAAGTTTCGCGCAAATCTCACAAAGCATGTGCGCGTAAAACCAACTTCCTGTTTCATGGCGGAACATCGAAATTCGCCGCGACGCCACGGATACAAACTTCGATGAATCCAAAAAAGCTTCGCAATTTAACATCGGCCAGGTCTTAAAAAGTCATATGCGAAATTGTAAGTTGATCGGATAAAATCTCTAGGAGGAGTTCGTTAAAGTACGACACCTGTGAATGGCAAAAAATTTAAAAAAATTGCAAATTCAATTAAAAATGGCGGACTTCCTGTTGAGTCTAGGTCATGGCACCAAGAGACTTTTTTTTAGGTCTTGGCCTAGTACACATGTCCATCGAATTTTGTACATGTAGGTTAAACACGCTGCGAGGGCTGCTTCATTGAAATTTTCTAGGTGGCGCTGTAATGCAATTTTGCCATATCCATCCGTAAACCCCACTTTCTAGTAAAAAGTATGACCAGCTTAATATGATTGCAAAGTGTCGTGAGTTTTCGAGCATGCTGATGCCCTCAAAAATGCAATTATGTATTAGGGGGCGCTATAGAGCCACCATAACACACCTAGTGCCAAATGAGATATTGAATCAAAGAACTTCATATTTTCAATCTATGAGCCAAGTAAGGTGTGTTTTCGAGAATGATAAGGCCCTCAAAAATGTGTTCGTAAAATCTGAAAAAACGCAGGAAATGGCTCATAGCTCACTTCCTGTGAGGCAAAAAAATTTCAAAAAAATTGACAAAAAAATTTATGATGACTACTATGACCCTATCGAATTTCGTGAGAATCCGAGCAAGTGCGTTCCAAAATGGCCGCGTGTTTGGTGGCGCTATAGAGCCAATGGGGCATGTCCAAGCACAAAAATAATAATACTTTGCAATTTTCACGACGACTGACGTGTGGGCAAATTTTTGTGAGTTTTCGTGCATGGCAAAGCCCTCAAAAATGCGTTCTCGCAGCAGAATAAAAAGAAGAAGAAGAAGAAGAAGAAGAAGAAGAAGAATAAAAATCCCATCAAAAACAATAGGTTCCTGGCACCGGTCGGTGCTCGGGCCCTAATTAAAGCTGCAAGCAGCGTTGAAAGGGCCCTCGCCCCCCTCGCGCACGTTGGGGTGGCAGAAAAATCTTGATGGCTGCAGGTGTCCATTAAGAGCCATTGGGCACTGCTAGACTGTGTGCAATGTGGTTTCCTGAGGGGAGTGCTAAAATTTTCTAGAGGGCGCTACAATACCACTTTGACATACCTGTGTGCAAAATCTACAACAAGGTAATTGTAATGTCAAGCTCCATGAGTGTGTTGATTTTTGTAAATTTTCCAGTATGTTTAGACGATCAAAGGAGCAATACTTTTAAATATCTGACTGGGGGCGCTATAGAGCCATTATGCTATATTTAGTGCTCATTGATGGATGACATTGAAGAAAATAAGACATTTATACTGTTTGCTAGGTTTTTTAAGTTTTGGAGCTTTCTAAGGCCTGAAAACATGAGTTCGTAAAATTTTGGAAAAACACAGGAAATAGCTCATAGCTCACTTCCTGTTTATGCAATACATTTCAAAAAATTAACCATTGCCCAGAATGACTAATGGAATGATCACCCCAAATTTCATGAACATTCAAGCACTTTTAACTTAACATGCCCGTATCTAGAGGGCGCTGTGGAGCCACCTGGCCACTCAATATATAATATTAGCATATATTTATACTTTGGAGGACAATATTATCAAGTTTGGAAAGTTTCAGGCAAATGGAATGAAGTATGTGGGAGTAAAAGCAATTTCCTGTTTCATGGCGGGACATCAAAATTCGCCGCGACGCCACGGATACACCGTTGCATCAATCCAAAAAAGCTTCGCAATTTAACATCAGCAAGGTCTTTAGATATTACTTGCCAAATTTTATGTTGATCGGATAAAATCTCTAGGAGGAGTTCGTTAAAGTACGACACCTGTGAATGGCGGAAAATCCAAAAAATTTGCAATTTCAATTAAAAATGGCGGACTTCCTGTTGAGTCTAGGTCATGGCACCTAATGAGTTTTTTTTAGGTATCGGCATATTCCACATGTCTACCGAATTTCATACATGCAGGTCAACCACGATGCGAGGGCTGCTTATTTGAAATTTTCCAGGGGGCGCTATAATGCCATTTTTGCCAACTCTATATGTATTTTTTTATCAGTGTAATAGGAATGATGGTTTTTAGAATGGTACAAAATTTTGTGAGTTTTTGAGTATGCTGAAACAATCAAATGGGCAATTCTTTTAAAAATCTGATTGGGGGCGCTATAGAGCCATTATGCCACATTTACTGCCAATTTCTGCCTCACATTGAAAACAATCAGACAATTATAATTTTTGCAAAGTTTTGCAAGTTTTCGGGTATGCTAAAGCCTTCAAACGTGTGTTCGTAAAATTTGGAATAACGCAGGAAATGGCTCATAGCTCACTTCCTGTTTGGCCGAAAAATTTCAAAAAAATAAGCATAGCCCAAAAAAACAAATGTAATGATCGGACCAAATTTCATGAACATTCAAGCACTTTTAACTCAACATGGCCGTGTCAAGAGGGCGCTGTGGAGCTACCTGACCACACCCAATCCAATATCAACATATAGGTATATTTAGAAGTTGACTCTTATTAAGCCTCTAAAGTTTCGGGCAAATCTCACAAAGCATATGCGCATAAAACCAAATTCCTCTTTCATGGCGGAACATCGAAATTCGCCGCAACGCCACGGATGCAAAGTTCAATGAATCAAAAAAAGCTTCGCAATTTAACATCAACAAGGTCTTTAGATGTCATATGCAAAATTTTAAGTTGATCGAATAAAATCTCTAGGAGGAGTTCGTTAAAGTACGACATCTGTGATGGGCAAAAAATTTAAAAAATTTGCAAATTCAATTAAAAATGGCGGACTTCCTGTTGAGTCTAGGTGATGGCACCAAGAGACTTTTTTTTAGGTCTTGGCATAGTACACATGTCCACTGAATTTAGTTCATGTAGGTTAAACATGCTGCGAGGGCTGCTTCATTGAAATTTTCTAGGTGGCGCTGTAATGCAATTTTGCCACATCCATCTGTAAACCCCATATTCTAGTAAAGAGTATGACCAGCTTAATATGTTAGCAAAGTTTTGTGAGTTTTTCGAGCATGGTGATGCCCTCAAAAAAGCAATTATGTATTAGGGGGCGCTATAGAGCTACCATGTCTCACCCACTGCAAAATGAGATAGGGAATCAAAGAACTTAATATTTTTAGTCAATAAGCTAAGTTTGGTCTATTTTCAAGTATAATAAGGCCCTCAAAAATGTGTTCGTAAAATCTGAAGAAACGCAGGAAATGGCTCATAGCTCACTTCCTGTGAGGCAAAAAAATTTCAAAAAAATTTTCAAAAAAATTTATTATGACTACTATGACTCTATAAAATTTCGTGAGAATCCGAGCAAGTGCGTTCCAAAATGGCCGCGTGTTTGGTGGCGCTATCGAGCCACCGGGGCATGTCCAAGCACAAAAATAATAATACTTTGCAATTTTCACGACGACTGACGTGTGGGCAAATTTTTGTGAGTTTTCGTGCATGGCAAAGCCCTCAAAAATGCGTTCTCGCAGCAGAATAAAAAGAAGAAGAAGAAGAAGAATAATAATAATAATAATAAAAATCCCATCAAAAACAATAGGTTCCTCGCACCTACGGTGCCAGGACCCGTTCCGGGCCCTGGCACCGGTCGGTGCCCGGGCCCTAATAATCAGAAATTACTGATCAATAACTAGTACAAGTTTCTCTTTGCCAACATGATCTACCAACCTGCATGACTGACCTTTCCCTATATGTGTCATGCATTCATGAATTGAGAACTGACAATTATTGTGAATCAATGATCATGAACATTGCCCAAGAAGCTGAAAATGCTAAGAGATTCTTAGATTACCCCACCCCTGTTCAGACACATGCAAAATTTATATTGGTCAAAACACATCAACAATTTTTTGGAGTGGTCTTTCTACTATAATAGAGGAATCAGTTAAAAGAAATAGAGGAAAATCCAAGGTGTGCCCCTGGGGATACGGAGGTTTGAACAGGTGGCATTTTCACATTTTTCTCAAATTTGGCACGGTACTGAATGCAGTTGGTGATGAATTCATGGTGAATTCAGCCTGATTTATATTCAGCAGAGACAAATGAATGGAAAAAATGCCAGGGAGCCTATGCTAGGGTTTATACTGGGGGTCTCTGGAGACTTAAACATGGGACTGCCAGAACAAAAGGCACTTTTGGTGTCCTCATAGCTCCACAACCAAGAAGGAAAAAGTAAAATGGATTACATTTTCTGATTAAGCAGTGTAACATTAGCTTAGATGCAAAGTTTCAAAGCTATACGTGTAATAATAAGAAAGTTATGCCATGTTAAAAAATGTCAATTGGGAAAAAAAAAAAAAAAAACTAAAAACTGACGGACAGTATCCGAATGGGCTGAAATTTCAGATTTGTCAGTGATATACATTTATACAGCTGCAAAGAAAAAATTTGCAAAATTGAGAACGTGGTGGTGAGACCCGATGATCTGACAAGGGAATGACCCTAAAATTTTTACCAAAAAACTGTCTTTATTGATCGAAAAGCCTGTTCGTAGCATCAGTTTTTCATTGTTCGGGTTTTTGTAGCGTTATTATTGCTTTTAACTTAGCCTATGTTGATTGGATCTATGACAGCTGCATGTCAGACAAAGCGTTGCGACAAACAGGTTCTACAAACAAGATGTGTTTGTGAAACAATGATGCCCCCGGACATAAACACTCTTTCGATTTGCATTTTTGATTTTGATTAAAGTTGATGCCAAGTATCAAAGGCCTATCACTAACCAATCAGAAGTTATGGCCAAGGTTAAAGTTTTTAAAGAAAGCATCCTACACCAAGGGCAAGGTCACAAGGTCAAAATTCATGATTTCACCTGAAAGGTCTTGTTACAAGGAATACAAATGCCATGTATGAAAGGTCTATCACTAAGCAATCAAAAGGTATGGCCAAGGTTAAAGTTTTTTGCTGCTGCAGAGAAACAAACAGACAGACAGACCGGTGAAAAACTATATGCCCCCGAATCTTCGAGTCCGGAGGCATAAAAATTCCCCGAACTTCAAGGATGCACGAGATGCAAACAAATTGAAACTCCACCACAAACTTCACACTTTCAATGTGTTTTCGCCCAAAGAAATATGGGTGATTAGTATCATTTATTCTCCTTGGGTTTCGGCGAAGATAAATGCGGTTACTCTAGCAATTTCGCGTTTGCAGGCCATCTTCTGTATTTGAAAAAGCAAAGGTGGTACGCTTTACATATGTACTAATAAGCTTGGGGTTTGCATTTCTGCTCCCTTGATATTGCACTGCATGTATGAAATTGTTTATCGACTGGACTCAACTATGCATGCGCCCCAGTTGAAATAGTCCCTTTAACACAGGGGCCAAAATTTCAAGGGTCCATAAAACAGACAAGAACGATTCAAACAAAAATCTGGAAGGAAAAAAATAAAAAAAATAAAAAAAAGCTTTGAGATATGGTCTAGTATTATGTTATGGCAAATCTTTGTGAAAATTCGACAAAAAAAAGAAAAAAATATTCCGGACAGCAGAGGACGGACGCCACACCAAGACAATAGCAACAAATTACAATTACAAGAGAAATACAATTCCATTCTGAAAGCAGAAGAAATTTCCAAGAGGCTTCAGTTTTACCCAGAACAAGTGTTGCCACTAAACGTGGCCATGTCCCCTGCCAGTTCACAGAAATCAACTCGGGTCGGAGTATCACACTAAAACAAACTGAAGCCAAAGATGAATGAAATCGGTCAAACCGTTCTTGAATCCCACATTCACAACAAACAGGACATGACGGACAGACGGAGCTGAATACTATGCAATCCATTCCCATTAAAATCTAGTCACACAAAGCACTCTCCAACTCAGTGCCATTTTGATATCACAACATCATGTATTTGAATGATCATAGATCATTGTGCATATTTGGGGCGAGGCTGATTGCGAATTTGCAATTCCCTTAACCACATTGCAATGGGGGAAGTTTTGATGACTGACTGGCTGAAACAGATGTTCCTCGTTTGATAACTTAACCTGCGTAAATCGGCAAAGACACAAAACCTTAGACAAGTTCATGCCTACTACAGCTGGCAAAGTTAGTAAAATTGGAGCAAAGAACTAATCATATTGCCTTAACCCCTTTGTGCTGAAGCCAAATCTGGCTACTTGGGGGGTTACCTTATTTAAGGCTTTATAATTCAAGATTTCATCTTCACAGACAGGAAAGGATTGGCTGAACTGAGTCTTGACACTTGAGGCATTTAGACTTTCATCATATTTCAGTTTATTTTCATGATTTTGGTGGAGAAAAAGGGCTGCAAACACAAAAATTCTTCATAAAAATTAAAAACTGAAATGAAAAAAGAAAATACTGAGAATTGAACTGCTGGGGCTTAAATCTATACATTTCTGGGATCATAAACTCCTTGACCACAAGTACAATTCATTTTGAACACTGCATTCTAGATTACCAAGCCAAATTAGACAGCAATCCAGGTGGCTCCCCAAAGTCTAAGATCCCTCAAAATGGTGTACTGTAAGATCATAAAATAATCATATATTTAACACAAAGTTTTGAAGCATGAAATTTAATATAAACTAATGATTTTCTGGTTGAGTTAGCATGAATTTATCAATATCAGTGCAGTTGAACATCAGTGGTCACCAGTAACCTCCCCAAGCACAAAACATGCCTTTTCTCCATAAAAAAGTTTAGAGTTTTGACCATTTTTCTTCAAAGTCCCCCAAGCCAGCACACATACTCATTAAAGGAACTGCTTATTTAACAGTCAGAACATTCACCCTGCAATGACAAGCTACCTGCTCCGTCTTCCGAGCTCACAACCTTATTTCAACACTTTCACCTTATCAGGAACAAATAGAACTCACTAACTCAGTAAAATCTAAAATATACCTTATTTTAACAGAACACATTCCACTTTCAAGGAAAGTCAGACAACATATGCGTCCCTAGATTCAACAGAATAGTGCAATGAACGTGTACCAGGGGTCAACCAAAATGCAGGACGAGTTCACGTTTTAAACTGGGAAAAAAAAACCTCGGCATTCAATTTTGGTTAATGTGGTATATATTCCGAAACAAAAAGAAAAAGTAGCAGCCTAACCTTTTTCATGAATCCCTCCTCCAGAGACCGATGTATCCAGTAGAAGGAACCCTCTGGTCCTGTTTCATTCAAAATAATTCCCATTGATCATGTCCTTTCCTCATTTAAATCCTGTAAATTTAACGGAGCGCTTCGGGTCGGCTTATAGAGTCTTTTTTTCTATAAATCGTGTCATTCTCAGCTGCGCAATCGTGCTAAACGTTGAACTGATACAACCTACCTTGCTGATACGCATAGGCTTGTATGCTCTTATGTTTGTCCAGTAAATGTGTTTCAGTTACTGAGGAAGTTTAAACACTCGGGAACTGGATAAGAAACGAGCCAATCAATACATTGTTACCGGGGAAGTTTCACGAGGGCGTGAACTATAACTGTGCAGTTGCGCAGAAGAGCCTGAGTATATAACTGAATGATTGGCTAGAAACACCAGTAGCTGGGTTAATATAAGGAAGTGCTGAATTTGTCAATGGAGGAATCTACGTCTAAATTCACGGTAGGAAACTTCACATTTTTCGTGTGTGATGACCGTAATTCACAGTAGAATGTGAGAGAATCCATACCATGTCGAATTTTTTGCTTCAGAAAACTGATTTCTCTTTACCACTAATTGGAATACCGTTGGCCCACTGTAACTGAAGTGGTTGCTACAGAGGACAACAAATTTTTCTGTCGCAAGAGATCTTTTTTATAAACTGCTGTATAGATACTGTGGGCAAGGATATTGAGCAGTTTGCACACCAGGCTTAGCTGAGGAGTTTAATTCATGCAACTCCTGAAGAGCAGGGATAGGAGTGAACTCATCAATATTCTAGACTGTGTTCCAGCCCTGCTTGCTTGTGAATAATCAATAACTGATCCAGGGGTGCCATCTAGTGATAGAGTAGTGCAACTGCTTCCATAAAAAGAGCTGCTCTATGTCTATGTCTCTCTGTTGAACTGTGATTACATATACTCTGAATTTTGAACATTTTGGGATATTTTTCCTACCACAACACCTACAAAGCAATACACCTGTCATGCATAGTGCCCACTCCACAAGCCTCTGGAGGCAGTGTTAAGACCTGGGGTTGCTTCAATTGGTCAGGTCTAGACTCAGCAATGTTATGTGGTAATAAAATGAATTCAGCAGCCACCTGAACATACTGAATGAGCAGGTAATCCCATCAATGGACTCTTTAATCCCTAACAGCACAGAAATATTCCAGGATGACAACGCCAAGATTCACTGGGCTCAAATTGTGATAGAGTGGTTCAGCGTACATGTGGAATAGCCTTCATACCTGAATATGCTACCGGATATTCATTACCGGATAAGTCCGGATTTTAACTGATTGAAAGTCTTAAGGCAGTGCTGGAGAAGGCTTAATGGAGTGGTTTCACCTCCCCATCTTCAACACAATGTTTTGTCCAAAAATGAGTGCTATTCTAGAGCGTTTAGCCACAGCACTGCGCCATGCCAAATTCTCTCCCACCATAGCTGCCCCTTCTCTCATTATATCCTGCCATAGCTGCCTTTTTCAGAATAAAACCCACCACAGTGGCCCTTTTCTTCCCAAGGAGAGTCTGCCACGCCGCCTCCCCAACTCCATCTGCGGCACGCCTGAATTCGTCACTTGCTGCGGTTAACGATCGCCTCGCTCACAGAAAATGATAAGGTACAGAAACCCATTGCTGCATTGCTCCCAGTTATTCTGATGTGATTTCAGTTCGATTTGCCGCCACACAGAGGTGGTGCTTCGGTCGTTCCCCGGAATTTGGCCGTATTATTCATGTTATTAGCATAACAATCATCAGATCATCATGCTTGAGCAGGTGGGGAAAATCCGAGAAAAAGGAGCAGCGTTCCATCAGTGAATTTTTCCGGTGGGAACAATAGGTTACCAAAAGTGTTGATCAATTTGAATGATATGATTTTTATTACGCAAATAGCGATTGATTGTCTGGCATGAAGTCTGTAGAGTAATTATGAAACGTGAACGAGCTGGGCACATCCCAGTCATTTATTATGAGCAGCTGAAATATTTGTTCATGTCATGTTGTCAAAACTAACTGTGGCATGCAATCGAAATAGAGATTTAGTCCCATTTTGTGGTTACTCTGCCCTTGTATCATGCTTTACAGGCCTGTCTGCCAGTTAGGCTGGTCATGGGAAGCTCTTTGCTGGGAAAATTTTAGAGCTATTTTCTTGTTAGGCCCAGTGATAGCCTGCACGTGATGGAATTACCTGCAGTGATCAGATTAGGTGGATTTGTATCGCAAAAAAACAAACTTCTCCCACAGTTAGTTTACAGAAATTTCACAGGGAAACAAAAGTGTTCTGTATTAAATTAAGATTGTACAGAGTAAAATCGATGCCTTTTGGAAATATTTTTTTTGCTTTCAGAGTGGAGTTGTATTTCTCCTGTAACTGTAATTTGTCATTAGGAAATAATTTTTTTAAAAGTGTTTTTAGCGTTTAAAACCTGCAGAAAGCAGGTAGGGTTACATACACAAAGCAAGGAAAGTGACAGATGTTGGGAATGAATGCATGCAAGTTACTACGAAAAGTTAACTGCTCCTTCTTGGCAGGCAGCTGCTTGCTAAGACCGCTGTGCCCTTTTTCAGGACAACCACTCGCTCAAAGCAACTGCTGTGCCCTTTTTCATACCCAAGCACCATGCCGTAGGGAAATCCTAGAATTAACACTGGATGAATGTAACTCTGGTCAGAGCTAAATGTTGAAATATCACATAAGACTGTCAAAACAATACCACAACAGATGTGCGCCATGATCAAAGTTAAAGGCAGCTTGACAAAATATTATAGGCGGCACCTTTTTTTTCTGGCAGGGCAGGGTATATAAAAATGTAGATAAGGAATTTTAATTCTTTGTGGCAAGCATGAATATTGCTGTCAACACACGGATTCAGTGGGTAAATAGCATGAAATCGACCTGATTAAGACAAATTAATAACTTGTTAAAATCCTACGGTTGAAACTGAGCTTGAAACGAACACCAGCAATCACACTAGGCCCAAGGACTGACATTGGGGACCACAGGTCTATTTCAACTGACCTCGCCCGAAATCGCAGAATGTTGTGTGAGCGGGTCATCATCTTCAACAGTAGGCTTTTCATCCGATCCTCGAGCGAGGTCCATGTGGCTTTCAAAGAGCTGAAATGGATGGTCCCCTGAGACACAGAAGAGACAAAAAAATGTACGACATCCTATAATCAAAGCAATTCGTTTATTCAGCGAAAATAAATAAATTTACGAATCTAGCAAAACACATCAGTGCATTCACCACAATCACACGCGCAGCCGAGCCAAGACAAGAGAGCAAAGATACAGTGAAGTATAGGGTAGGGCAAGTCCATAAATGCACCTTCTGAATGCATGCAAGTTTACGATCAAGATCAGACCCACAAGAAGATACAATAAATGACAATCTAGCCAAAAAGGATAACACACACAACCATTGTATGAAATATTTTAGGTTCGGAGTGTTGTGGTGAAACCATTGACTGTATAAAACGGGGTGAAACACGATGGGAACCCAAATACTGCCTGAAGACCTGTCTCTTTCAAAACACCCACAACGTGCATTTACGCATAAATCTGCGCCATGATGCTGGTCAACAACAGCGCAATCCCCCCAAAAAATACCCAACGACAGGCGAAGTTAATCGCCACATTTTCCAGTTTTATTCGTTTGTTTTTTATTAATAGCTTACCCTTCTGAACTCGCCCGCAACGACACTTCGCCAGCAGCTCTCGCATTTCGGACTCCTCCTCACAACCTCGCGCAATCTGAAGCTCCATTATCTGTAGTTTGTTTTTAAGTGCCTCGTTTTCCTTCTGGCTTTGCGATATTTCCAGGCGCAAGATTGCAAACCCATCATCTACAAGATCAGAGATTTCTTTTACAGCAGCCAATGCCAGTGTGTCAATAATGGAACGAAGCTGCGAGTGGAAATTCAGGTTAATGTTAGCCATTTTGGCAGCAATTCATAAAGACCAGTTTTGTTCAATATGACGTTTGAACTCTCACAAGTCCGAAAAAAGCGATTTAAAAGCAACCATTCAGTGGTGCTTCCATCCCAATAACAACATTTTTTTTATCGACAGAAGGTTTACAAAGTCACTGAACTGCATTAATTCCGTATCGTCGCACTATCGACGACGTCAGAGTTAGGGGGCAGGGTGTTCACGTCTTCTTCTTCTTCTTCTTTGGAGTTTATTTATTTTCTTAGATTCTACTTATCAGTGCATTACCGCCACCAACTGGACTGGAGTGTGGAACAAGAGATTAGGCAGTTAAAAAACTTGATTCTTTTATCCAATTCACTTTCTCTCGGGAACTTAATAATGTCATGCTCTGTTTTACCGACTGATTTTCCCAAAAACCCTGTTAATGTAAATTTGTGGTGTTTTGCCTTCTTAAGTGACTGAACAAGATTTTTCCTCTGGCTATCATAATTTTTGCAATGAAGTATTACATGTCCAACTGTTACTGGCTGGTTCCAGTTCGTGCAGTTTCGTGTGGTGCTTGCCTATATTGTGTAATGTGTGATTAAGACTTGTATGACCTATTCTCAAACGTGTTATAATATTTTCTTCTCTACGTTTGAGGCCCACTATCCTCCCATCACCCACATGCCTTTGTATTTCATATAGATGCCTTCCAGTTTCACTGCTGTCCCAATATTCCTGCCATGCAGGTTGTGTATATTTCCTAATGGATGATTTAACTTCAGCTTTGCTTAGTGGAACTTGAATGTCTATCTGTGTAACTCAAAGTGTTTGCTTAGCCAAAATATCCACTTCTTCAATTCCTTCCACACCCGCATGAGCCGGGACCCAGATGAGTCGAGTAAATATGCCATTGACTTGCATTCTATGCATCAATAGGAATATTTTATTGATAATATCCATTCTGGATGCTGATCTGTCTGATCTTATGCTTGAGAGTGCTGAGAAATTATCAGATGCAATGACTGTATTTTGCATTTCCTTCTCTTCTATCCTCTGTAATGCCAGTAGTATTGCCAATAGCTCTGTGTTGTTTACTGATAAATGGTCTGATACCCTTTTTTTAATATGCGTGTCACTCACTGGGATGTATACTGCAGCACCTTCACACCCTGTATCTGGATCTTTAGATCCATCTGTAAAAATAAACACTGAATTTGAGAAATGCTGGTCAAAATAATTCTGGATTATGTACCATTCAGGAAGTTGTTCTGACTTTAACTTCAGTTCTTAATGTATTCTGAAGTCTACATTTGGCAAAGGGAATAACCAGGGAGGAATGGAAGAAATTTGGACTGTGGGGCAATACTGTAATTCACTTAACCCTATGTTTTGTGCCTTCGTAACACCAATCCAACCAAAACTTATGAAATTAGTTTCATTGTGTTCCCAGCAGTCTGTTAAGATGCTCTTGGCAGGATGTTTGTCACAATGCCCCCTGGAGATTGACCCAGTATGCCAACATTAGCTTTACTCTCCTGATTCGCAGAGGCAGCTCTCCCATTTCCACCTGCATCGCTGTCACTGGGGATGTTTTAAATGCTTCCCTACAGATTCTCAGGGCCTGAGCTTGCAAAACATCCAGCTTCTTAAGATTTGACTCTGCTGCTGACATGAAAGCTATACACCCATAGTCAAACACCGATCTCATGAGTGCCCAGTATATATTTTGTAGAGATGATCTATTTGCCCCCCACTCCTGTCCTGCCAAACAACTCAGTACATTCATGATTCTCTTACTCTTACTTTGAACTTTGTCTATGTGAGTGGTCCATGTAAGCTTCTCGTCAAACCAAACCCGAAGAAATTTGACGATTTTTACTTGTCCAAGAGGTTGTCCACACAGCTTTAATGAGAAGGGTGAAATTTTTTGACGTCTTGAAAAACACATCACTTGGGTTTTTAACTATAGACAATCTGAATCCCCATTTACCTGCCCATTCTTCCACCTGAAGTATTGCAGCTTGCATTTTCTTACTTCCATAATCTATGTTGCGTCCTCTTGCTCACAGAGCCCCATCATCTGCATATAAAGATTTTCCTATGTTTCATTCAACCTTAGAGAAAATATCATTTATCATTATGTTCAACAACATCGGACTACGAACGCTACCTTGTGGAGTACCATTCTCCGCCTCATACACATTGGAATATTCTGCCCCTACCCTTACTTGTATTTTCCTGTTGATTAAGAAGTCCAACACCCAATTATATGCCTTCCCACCAATTCCCAGTGATTTAAACTTAATTAGTAGTCCTTCTTTCCATAGCAAGTCGTATGCTTTTTCAACATCAAAGAAGATAGCTATCACCGCCTCCTTATTGGTCTATGCTCTCCTGATATCTGATTCCAGACACACTACAGAATCCATTGTATTCCGACCACGACGGAACCCACTTTGATATGGAGACAGAAGAGCTTTACTTTCTAGAAATTATGTTAACCTTTCGGTTACCATTCGTTCCATGATTTTACACAGATGTGATGTCAAGGCATGAAGGCAATAGGTCTGTAGCTAGATGGATCAGAGGGGTCTTTCCCTGGCTTTTGAACTGGTACTATTATTGCTTGTTTCCACACTGATGGAATTTGACTCCCAAATCCTGTTAAACAATCTCAGCACTATAGCTAGTGCATCCTCTGTCAGGTGTTCCAACATTTTGCAGCATACACCATCTTTCCCTGAAGTAGTTTGTCTAGCATTAATGATTGCTCTTCTCAAACAAACTAAAAGGCAGGTCTAACGGATCTTCAGACAACTCTCAATATTTTGGGGTTTGCTATTAAAGTTCTACATCTACTCTGCCTGGCCTCCTCTGTGAGATTATCTGAACTGTGGACTTTCTTAAAGGGGACCCATGATGCTGATCCTTCTTTTAATACATATTAGTAATTTTATAATGTTAGTTGTCCATACTAAACCTCTGAAAAGTTTCTAAACATAAGTTACAGGGGTTTTGCCGTAATCCACGAACGTGATTTCATGAATTTCGCTCCTCTTGAGATCTTTGCAAGATCTGTGCAAAACCTGATGTCAGGTTGTGCTGCCCAATTAGTACAGACCTAGCCAGAGCCAATAGTGGCGCTGGACCTCCCCACACCGGAAACTATTCTAGCAGGCGCTAATAGCGGCAGATCATACTATGCCTTAGTAGTGTCAACACTTTTGGAAATACTAAAGAAGAACTGCAGATCATTTGAGATGCAGTTTTGTCAGTGTTTCTCCCAAAGCGGCTTGTTCGTTTACTTTTGGACGCAAAGAAAAACACTTATTTCTCTTCCAAAAGAGGATGCCACCAGAAATCAGTGGTTTTTTTTTCAGATATCTATGCTATTTTTGGCACGCTGCGGCTGACTGCAAAACACAACTGCATGAATTTGGATTAAAATAGTGTGTAAATTCGATTTGGCTTATAATTTCCTTCTAATAAACTCTCGCAATTTAGTATTCAGCCATGTGAGCTTATTTCTGAGTGATAATGCTATAAGTACATTCTGTTTTTAAAATCAATGCAACTTTATGTATTAGGGTTTTTCCATTGACACTTTTAGCCATGCTGAGCTGGGCTGATTTGCTTTTCATCATTACTTAAAGCACCGCGTTGGGCTGAACAACGTCCGAGGTTGACAACCTCAGGAGTCGGGCCAATGCTTACCCCACCCAACCTCAAGCGGGCTGGAGTGACATCAGTGGGCTTCATCAACCACTGCACAGAACCATGGTAGATCACACTCTCGAGGGTGCCAATTTTAAATGACATTGACGAAAGAAAAGCGAGTCATCACTTTAAAACCTACCTTTAAGCAGGGAGCCCTGCTATTATGGACACGCCAATCCCAGCCATGCTGGGCTGATGCGCCGAGTCGAACCGAGTAAAGCCAGGTAAGCACAAGTATGGAAAAAGGCCCCTTTTTCCAACTGCTAGATTTTTCTCATTTGGTAAACATGCTTAAAATTTAGTTGTGCATTGGTCTCATCGGCCACTTTTTTCAGAGTCCTGTTGAGTTTTCCATTTTCCAACCTGGTCAAGGTCACATAGGGTCAGGGCTAGAGCCTATCCCAGCATGCAATGGGTAGATACAGAAACAGACCGTGGACAGTTTTCCAATCCATCGCAGGGATCATACACCATTCTCTCTAACACTCATATCTATGGCCAGTTTAGAGCAGAGGTGGGCAGCGAGGGCCGCATCTGTCCCTGGTTTTCACACCAACGTCTGGTCTTTAATTAGTTGATTGTCTCAATTAGCCAAACCACTTATGAAATCTGAAGTTTCATGCGCATTTCTTTAAATTATCATGAAACTACAAAGACTAGTCCCGTCTCCCTTCATAAAACATTTTCCTTTGATCGAATCATTGCGAAAATCTATATTTGTGCACGCAATCAATTAACTCAATTAGTCAGGGTAATTGATAGGAATAAAAACCTGCATACACACCGGCCCTCCAGGACCGTGATTGCCCACCCCTGGTTTAGAGTCTATAATAAGCCTAACATACTTGTCTTAGGACTGCAGGAAGAGACCAGAGTACCCAAAGGAAAACCCTGCAAACACTAGGAGATAAAGCAGACTCCATACAGAAAGACCCCAGGCTACATTCCTGCCACCTTCTTGCTGTGTGATGACAGTGGGACCCACTATATCACCTGTAAATGGAGCAGATCTTTGCAAGTAAAAATGGACTTTCTTTTCCCTCAAAAACATGTCAATCTGTAAATTTGGACTACTATAAAACACTACTACTGGCATAAGAAAAAACTAATTAAAGGTCAGTGTCTGGAGACAGCCAGTAAGAAAAACTGTTTGCAGCCCTCACACATAAAAACGAAATTTGCTGTAAGGTACAAACTTTTGTTTTTCACCTAGAAAAATATTGAGATTTGTAAATATAGTATGGCCACAAAGAGGAGGATGCCTACTTTCCTGCGTAGTCAACCAATTCTATAGTGAGATGTCCCCACTTAAGTCATGAGCACCAGCAACCTTCAATAAATTCTGCAGTCCAGAAGGAGAATCAAGTGTCTTAAGGAAAAGCACTGCAGTTCAGATAAAAAGATTTGAAGTGAAAATTAAGGGACCATGTATAGAGCCCTGGGGTACCTCATTAAAAATGCTCCGGGGTTAACCAACAACATAATCCCCAGATACCCATAAATAAATCATCTGGAGCAGATTTAAATCATTTACCGCTTTTATCACAGATCCCCAAGACGGTAAGGATAGATAGGAAGAGGATGCTATCACCTGTGTAGTCACAGTTCCAGAATGATTTGGATTGAATGAGAGGGACACCATTCTTGCTGCCTTAAATGGTTCAGAATCCTCACTGTTTCCACTTTGGCAGGTTTACCGTTGAAAAAAGGTAAGCCTATCAAACTATAAGGCATAATGTGTCAGTGTTAATGCTGTGCACAATTTTTTTTAAAAATTTGGCTTAATTAGTTCACCTTCCTTCACAGAAATTCCTCAAGAGACCATTACACAGTGACAGATTTATATAAAGTATACAATGACTTTACCGTAAAAATTGTACATCAAAATTCCAAACAATTACAAAAGAGGCAACCACTGTAGAAAATAAAATGGGAACCGAAGTAATCCCGGAGTTATCATTCCAAGTCACTGACTGATCACAGAAGTAAACCATAGAAAAAACACAGATAAGACCTGGGTCATTAGTGACAGTGTAAATACAACCATCCTTGCATGCTCTTGGCAGTAATTTTCATCTGGACGTAAGGGGAAGATTAGGACATAGCAAGGAGTCAAAACGCTACAAACGCAGTTTTGTAGGTGCAGGATGATTGCACTCCTGTAAAGTGATTTCCTGGCAGAGTTTACCAATCACAATGATTAGCCGCTGTGACATCACCATATTCTACCATTATGTTACATGCCTTAATTTAAAAGCAAGTAATCGCTACTTCAGTCTCCATCTGAGACATTGTTCTGCAGGATTTTCCCTCCAAGAAACACAGATGACAACACAAGAGAGCATTTACATTACAGCATAAATACACGTGATTAGTGAATACCATGTACAATTATAGCATTGACTGCCATTAATTTCTTAAAAAGGTCCACTATTGTATTCCATTCATCCACTTTAATTATCCATTTTACTTGACAAATTGAGACACAAAGGCAGCTACACAGCATGCTCGCTAAACGGTGCCTCCCAGGAATGAAACTGCTGACAGTGGCGCTTCAGGTGACATGGGCGGGTAAAACGCTTCCCACACTCCGAGCATCCGAACGGTTTCTTTCCTGTGTGGACAGTCTGATGGCGTTTACGACTGCTAGAGTCAGAAAAGCCTTTTCCGCACTGAGCGCAGCGAAAGCGCTTCTCTCCCGTATGAACACTCTGGTGTTTCCTCAGGTTACTTGAATCCGAAAACCTTCTTCCACACAGCAGGCAGCTAAATGGCTTCTCCCCAGTGTGGACCCTGTGGTGCTTCACCAGGACGTTACGCCGGGCGAAATGCTTGCCACAGTATTTGCAGACGTACCCATTCTTTCTCGGGATGTCCTTGTAGTGTGCAAAACGGCCCTCTGATGTGATAAAGTACATATTAGAAGAGTCACATCCATTCAAAGCCGGCGTTACCTCAACCAACTCCACTGCCAGGTTTTCAGGGTCTGTCACAGGGACATATGACTCAGCAGAATCTTCGGCCTCCGTTTGCCTGACCTCCGGAGTTATTAAAGCTCCTCTTTGACTGGATCTTACTGGAGTAAAATACTCAGAATCCAAATGGTACGGCTCCTCTGCATCATTTTCATGTCGAAAATGTTCGTCATCCTCGTTCACGCTATTATCACCCGGCTCGGCTTTGAGACCAGAGTCCAGTCCACTGACCTCCCAAACAGCGCGTCTGGTCCTGTGCTGCTCAGTGAGCTCCTCTGTGTGATTTGTCGTTTTATTCTGTGTTTCCTGAATGGGACGCTTCTCCCTGCTGCCCGCCCTCCAATCCACCGACCCTGGAGGGAAATCAGCAAAGAAAGACCATTATTTATGACACATTGTGTAAACAAATTATCTAATTTAAGGTCTTCCAAGTCGTTTGAAGACATAAATATATTTTTAAATCAATAATTACTTCAATAGTTGTTTAAAATTGTGTACAATTGCATGAGAAGTTTCACAATATGATCAAACAGCTATTTTACTAATATTTTATTATGCAAGGTGCATTGTGCTACAAGCAGGCCCCCATGTTTAAAACAACAAACATGTTAACTGAAGCTTTCAAAAAATGAGCTTTGTGATCATTGCCTGCAGCTGCTGCAGTGTACCCTGTTCAGATTGGGATGGCTGATATACAGGTGCTGGTCAACGAATTGGAATAATTTGAAATGGTGCAATCGTAAAATTTTTAAATGCATTTTTTGTACCGAAAGCAAATCAGGTGTTCACCGCGCCTGTCCTACTCGTCAGAGTAATCACAGAACTCGTTACCTGTAAAAAATTTGCTCAGCTGAGCTTTCCAAAAGGCCCATTTAGGCCATTTAACGGTGACACTGTTGTTCCATTGAATTAGAATAATTCATAAGTCATTTCATTGAATTCGAATAAGTGCTTGAATTCTTGTTTTCTGTGAAGAGTGTTCACTGTGCAGTATAAAGTCAGGGTTGAGTAGAAATTCTAAGTTGTAAAATCAATCATGGGTCAGCAGCGCGACCTCTCAACCAGAATAGTGGCTCAAATTCAACCCTTCGCCAACAAGGCTTGACCCAAACTAAAATTGCTGAGCAGCTCGGCATCAGCCAGTCTTCCGTCTGCAAAGCTCTCAAGAAAGACTGAAGCAAGCACACCAACTGTTCCGGCGTCCGAAAAACTTCTGCTTGTGACAACAAGCAGCTGAGAAAGATCGCAGTCAACAACCGTTTCAAGTCCACTTCCGAGCTCAGCGACTTGTGGAACGAGCAGACCAGCACTAACGTCTCGAGATCAACCACTTACCGTCGTCTGCGCAAACTCGGCTTCAAATCACGCGTTCCAGCAGTAAAACCAATGCTGAACAAGACACAAATGGAGAAACAGCTGAAGTGGGCCAAAGAACACGGCGAATGGACTGCTGAAGACTGACAGAAAGGGGTCTTCAGTGACGAATTACGCTTTTGCATCTCCTTCGGTGACCAAAGTCCTCGTGTCTGGCGTCGTGGTGGCGAAACCTACAACCACGAGGCCGTGAAAAGATCCGTCAAGTTTCCCCAGAGCGTTATGGTCTGGGTATGCATGTCCGCTCGGGGAGTAGGGAAACTCTGCTTCCTAAAGAAGACTGTCAATGCTGCCGTAGACCAACATGTTCTGGAAACGATCCTGATTCTGATTGTTGAGGAACAGTTCGCCGAAGAAGACCTCATATTTAACCACTTGGGCCCGGGAGACTCAGCATGTGAGTGATGCTGTAAAGTGCCTGTCAGCCGGGAGACTCAGCAGTTGAGTGATAGTTTTACCGTTGTTGGCATAGCCAATTATCATGAGTGACGTCAAATACTGATCGCTGCTCACTGAAGCGGATGATACTCACGCATTCACACAAATCTAATCATCTAATTACATTGACTGTAGCTGAATAGTATTCACAAAAAAAAACAATCATCTAATTACATTGATTGACGTTGATTATTGGTTCGGACATTCTAACAAACGTGGAATCTGCTGACACATCATGAGTATGAATCACACGCACGTTTTGCAATAAAAGAGAGAAGTTTTTGATTCATGACCAGTATACTTCTCGACATGGCAGATGTTACATCTGGTAAATCTACCAGTTCGTCAGACGGAGAATCAGAATACTCAAGTGACGAGTCAGATGTTCCGCTGGCAGTTATTTCTCGGCGAGCACTTCTCGATAGAGAGCAACAGCCATCCACGTCACGGTCTCATCAGAATCGAGAGTGGAATTGGAAAGATGAGGACTTTTGTCCGAAAAAATATGCTTGCGCCAAGCGAACGACAGTCAGTTTTGCACAGGTGGATGAGGAAAACATCACACCTGCCAACATATTCTGGAAAGAGTATTTTTCTGACGAGTTGATGCATTTGATAGTCCGGGAAACGAATCGATACCAATTCCAACACCCACTTCGTCTGGCAGCTCATGGTCATCAGAAGCCTTGGGTAGATACTGATATCAACGAAATGAAAAGCATGCTTGCACTGATGGTCCTGATGGGTGTAAATTCACGACCGGAGGTTCGGCAGCACTGGAGCATCGATCCAGTTGTTGAGGCACCTATCTTCCGGAGTGTAATGCCAAGGGACTGATTTCTGGACATTCTTGCCCAGCTTCATTTCCGTGACAATGAAGAAATAGAGGATGAAGAAGTTGATAGATTGTACAAATTACGTCCCATCTTGGATCATCTTGCTGACCGATTTCGATCAGTCTATACCCCTGGGCAGAACATCGCTGTTGACGAAAGTCTGATGAAATTCAAAGGGCGCCTCAAGTTCAGACAGTATTGTCCAATGAAGAGGGCGAGATTCGGTATCAAGGTGTACAAACTGTGTGATTCTGGGAAAGGTGCCGGGTATACGAGTGAATTCCACATTTACACTGGAAAGGACAGAGATCCATCGATACCTGCATCTCAGAAAGTTGTGATGAACTTGATGTCAAATCTCAGTGGACTTGGCTACACACTAGCACTGGATCGAGGTTTTTCGTGTCCAGATTTGTTCTTGAAGATGCATTCCCGAAAGTTCAATGTCATCGGCACTGTGCAAGCTAATCGGAAAAATATGCCAAAGGACCTTGCAAACCCAAAGCTCGAGGCAAATGAGACTAAAAGTAGATGCACTGATAAAATTCTAGCTCTTGTATGGCGAGACAAGAGAGTGGTAAGAATGCTCAGCACTGTTCACAAGGATGAGATGAAACCAACTCGAAAGAGAACACCTGATGGTAATACAACGCGAAAGCCGGCAGTGGTGGTCGATTACAATCGTTGGAAACTCGGTGTTGATCTGTCTGACCAGCTGGCAACTTCGCACAACTGTGCTACAAAAACTTTGAAGTGGTACAAGAAATTGTTCCTCTACTTTGTGGACTGTGCTCTTGTGAACTCTTACGTTCTGTACAAACTGTCTACCAGTGATGCAACAGGGAGGCGATCAAACTTCACAGACTTCCGCCTATCCTTTGTCAGAGACACTTTGTCTGAATACAGTGGTGACATGCCAACCTTGAGAGTACAAGGCTCACACCTCAATTTGCCAACCCGTCTAACTAAACGTCATTTCACGGTAATACATGGTCGTCGAAACTGCCACGTATGTCACCGCAATGGAACGCGCAAGAATACCAGATTTCGATGTGAACAATGCAATGTTTCTCTGTGTCTGGAGTGTTTCCAAATCTACCACACTGTTGAAGAATACTGATTGAAATGTGTGAATGTGAATCTATAATTTCTGCGTGAATAAACATCCAAACTAGTAAATTGCTTGTTGTCTCTGATACCACAGTGATATCGGTAATTGCTTTATCTGACAAAATATCTCCCGGCACACAGTACCTCGCTGTAAATTATATAGCCGGGCCCAAGTGGTTAAACAGGATCTTGCACCGGCTCATGCGCCAAAGTCGACCAAAGATTGGTTCGCCGAAAAACAGCGCGACAGAAGGCCGCCTACGCTGGACCAACTGAAGCAGAACATCGCCACAGCCTGGGAAGCAGTGAGTGCAGAAACTTGCGACAAGCTGGTCAAATCGATGCCGCGGAGACTTCAGGCAGTCATACAAGCCAAGGGGGCAGCCACAAAATACTGAGAAAGTGATGATTCTAATTATAATAAAAATTATTCTAATTTAGTAAAACGGTTTCTCAATTATTCTAATTCAATAAAACAACAGTGTCACAGTTAAATGGCCTGAATGGGCCTTTTGGAAAGCTCAGCTGAACAAATTTTTTGCAGGTAGCGAGTTCTGTGATTACTCTAACGAGTAGGACAGGCGCGGTGAACACCTGATTTGCTTTCTGCACAAATAATACAGTTAAAAATTTTACGATTGCACCATTTCAAATTATTCCAATTCGTTGACCAGCACCTGTAAGGTCTGGAAAGAAAACAGAGTGGAGAGACAGGCTGGTGGGCAGAAGGACAGACAGAAGTATGAGAAGGCACATCTACACGATGAGATGTATCCATTTGCATTTTGTTGAGAAATATTTAATGACTATGAAGTCCTGGCCTGGAAAAGAACGAAATGGCTGATATCTGGCCTGGAACCAAAACGCGGTGGAGGGACAGACAGAGAGATGATGATGGACTAGTCACTAAAGTATGGAAAGGCGCATGAACACGATAAAATTTATGTAATGAGACAGATGGACGGACATCACCCATTCCTGTATCCCCACCCACTTTGTGAGGGGGACCAAAAATAACCTCAGGTTCTAAACCTGTGCACTTATAATCCAAATAAAATAGTGTCGCTCCCTCAGGAAAAGGAAGAAATAATTTCTGTGCCTAAATCCGCAAAGATTACGGAAGGCCAAGATGTGCAACAAGGGTCCCCAGTCTCTCCCAGAAACAGCCGGTGTGGGTGCAGGCTTTCATTGCAGCTAAGCAACTACACACCTGATGTTACTAATCAAGCTTATAAGCAAAGAGTCCAGGGATTGATTAGTAGTATCAGGTGTGTAATTGCTTGGTAGCACTGAAAGTCGGCACCCACACCGGCCCTTTCTGGGAAAGATTGGGGACCCCCTGATGTGCAAGATACATGTCATTTTAAATCAATTTTAAATCACATGCAATCAAAACCTTCCGTCAAAAATTGCTCCTTCAAAAGCAAGCACAGAACTAGCGGGGAAAAGTGGTCTCTGATGTCTCAATACTTCTCCAAATCAGAGAGGTATCTGAACTTACTTTCCGCACGGATCTTCTCTTCTGGAGGAACGCTGGTCCCCGAGTCTTCAAGTCGCTCTTCTTTCACATTTAAAACGTCGGTACGTTCCTTCTGAAACAGAGGACGCCATGTTTAAAACTATACTGTATATGCGCTTACGTCGTGAGTAATATTACAGGCTGAATTTTCCGTAACCTCACCTGATCCCTCGAGACCACTGGAGGTTCCTCGCAGTGAGTGGATTGTTGGCTTCTGTCGAAAGTCACGTCCATTTGCGGGCCAAATGCACTCTGCACAGCGGGCATATAACCCTCCTCTACACCTGTGGCAGGAAAGTAGGTACAAGAACACAGTTGCCAATGAGCAACATAGGCATTATATTTTAACATGCCTTTATAAAGAATTACAGATTTAACCTCAAAAAGATTTACCTCTTCCTTTGGGGAACGAACAGGAACCCTGCGCAGCCACAGCAAGACCACTAACATTACGCGGTCCCGACCGCTTAGAACCGCGGATTCCGGACGAGTTGAGCTCCAGAGACTTTAGTTTCCTCCGAAGCGCTTCATTCTCTTTATAGCTTCGTGTCATTTCCAAACGTAGCATGGCATATCCATCGTCCACAAGCTGGCAGATCTCCGCCACAGCAGTGTTGGCCAAAACCTCCATTATGGAAGCGAGCTGGGCGCGAAATGCTGAACTGTCAGCCATTGTTCGCAGCCTTCGCTTAAACCCCTTCTCAAATAGCACAATTACCACTTACAATAAACACATGAACTGCAATGAGTAATGAAAATATTTATGCTGGCGTTTGTGTCGATGTCTGGGTGTATTCTCTGTGTACTTCCGGTTTGAGAGAACCCGTGTGCGAACTACCGTAAATATTCGAAACTACGTGCATTTTCTAGATTAAATATGCTCATGGGTTAATGCAATTACACAACCCCAAGATGTGGTTAATTTTGATAACTTCCATAGCACACAGGGACATAAATAAATAATAATATCCCACCTTATTTATTTTGGGAATTTTTTCCTTTATTTGACAGTTACAAAGTGTAGAGAGACAGGAGTGTTGGGGAGAAGAATGGGGGAAGACATGCAGCAAATGACCTGAGCCAGAATCGAACCCAGGTCGCTGCGGGAAGGACACAGTCTTTATGGTACGCGCTTTGACCGATGAGCCGTTTCAAGCAAACGACTCGCGGTGATTCAGTAGTTTTGCTTCCGAGACGTATGAGGGTGACAACTCTGAGGCTCCACCCGAATTCTCTTATATAGGCTGCCTTTCTTGTCTTTCCTCAACACTTTCTTGACCTTGCAAGGAAGCGTAGCAAAGGGGGAGGGAAATGCTGCAGGGAGATTCTAAAGGCACCTTGGGTATGTTTGAGGAAAATCTTCTGCCCTTTCCTTCAATATGTCATGAGCTGAACGGCAAAGATAACTTGCGAAGGCTATCTGAAAACTTTGAGACTGGAGTTTCCATTAGCTGCAAAGTGTGGTGGGAAAAATATCCCAAAAGGTTCTAAATCCAGAATATTACTATAATCACATTTCAACAAAGAACTCCACCAGCTTCTTATGGCCCCTAAAAACTGCTTCAAGACTGTGGAGCAGAAAAGAAACAAACTCATAAATCTGCCAAACAGCAAGATAACAGGACTGCAAGCTGGCCGACCAAGGCTGGCTGGATGAGCTAATCTTCCAGAATGACCATATTGGTCAGTCTGGACCCACTACCTGAGCACCTAAGTGTTCTGGAACCATCCATGACCCAGATAAGTTATTGAACTTTCGCTGAACCCAAGGTTTGGGAGGTTCATATATGGTCTTTGTGCGTCCCTGGAGGCTTAAAATTAATTTACACAATGATGTAATGGTAAACTTGTTACTAAGGGTGGAGGGTTGCTATATGACAATGATCCAGTCAGAATTAATAATGTTGGATAAAGTGGGGCGAGCTACATTTAATCCCACCTAGAGGGACGTGCCAAAAGGATAATAAATAAGAGGGTTCGGAGGGTCAGTGGTTAGTCTGTATCGGGTGATTGAAGAAGAATGAATGCTACGTGGTTTGCGCAGACCAGCCTGGGTTTTGTACTTCACTTTGAGTGACTCGCAATAAACCCGATCGCATCAGACTCTGGAGAATGTGTCCATTCCTTGAAGGTAGATTTACAGGGGTTGGGAGAACACATGGTCCACAAGTGTTTTCACCCACAAAAGATAGTGGTTCGTATTCGATCTGACCTTTCATCCAAGGTTGGTCCTGAGTTTTCTTGCTTGTGGGTTGCAACTAAAAAACTAATTGCCAACTTCGCTTCATGAAAAAGAGAATTTGGCATTCACGTCATGGCTACCAGCCAAATTATTTCTGGTACATGTACGTTTTCAAGGAAGGTTCCTTGCTCTTTAGAGCAGGGCTGCCCAACCCTGTTCTTGGAGAGCAACCATCCTGAAGGTTATCACTCCAACCAAAGCAACCCACACCTGCTTTTCCACTTCCAGTTAGAGATCTTGACAAGCTGCTAATAAGCTGAATCACGAGTGTTGAATTAGGATTGGAGTAGAAACCCACAGGATGGTAGCTTTCCAGGAACAGGGTTGGGCAGCCAGAGTCCAAGATTATCCTGGGTTATCCTGATGATATTGTTTCAGGAAGCAGGATTGATGAATTACCTAGCCAGCAGTTTTACATTTTAAATATTGTGTGTAACCAGAGAAGCAAATATAGCAGTGGGTCATCTGTAAGTACCTTCTGCATGGTGGCTAACAGGACCGCTATACTGTGCAATTACATTGTCCCCAGAAAAATTAACATAAGCTCCTCCCAGATACATTTTTAAACATACAAATTAAATTCAGTCACATTCACAAGTTCAGTGTCCCAATTCCAATATTATCACGTCTATTTTTGCATCCAGAAATTAAAACTGTAAATAAAAACTGGAAGAGCGCTAAAAAAGACATTGACTATAACACAGCAACCTAATAGCACTCGCCATCTTCGGTTTACTCAATTTTAATGAAGGAGAGCTGCTTAGAGGGAAAGAAATTCCCATTGTGGAAAAAAAAAATCTAAAAAGCAGTCATCACACAAACAAAGCAAAATAAATACAATACATTTAATCTGGAATTCTACAATTATTTCAACTCTTATGCAATTTGCTACCAATCAAGCAGTTAAATTATTCCACAATATTTTTGGCTAAGCCTGGTCAGTCATTTTTGCAAAAATATTCAACATGGCAGGAGGTTTGGAATATTATGAGTATACAGAACAACATGGCAATTGTCCATTATGTCCATACAGGCCAGAATTATATCATTATATGTGAAAACACACAGGAGTTCTATTTGTCATAAAAGATCTAATAATTCACCTCCAATTCACCCCACAGCAATAAAATTAAAATAATTATTCATGATAAATTAATGTTTATTACTACATCAGTGTGAACGCATAAAATGTGTCAATGATTACTAAATGTGTCAGAGGGATCATTTCCCAATATGAACACTCTGGTGCCTTATGAGGTTACCCAGGGAAGAGAAATTTTTCCCGCACTGAGCACAGCTGTATGGCCGCTCTCCTGTGTGAACCGTCTGGTGTGTCTTTAGGTTGCAGAGGTGTGAAAAGCTCTTCCCGCACTGAATACAGCTGAAGGGTTTCTCTCCCGTGTGAACCCTCTGGTGTCTTTTGATGTGGCTGGACTGGGCGAAGCGTTTCCCACACTGCGCACAGCTGAAGGGCCTCTCGCCAGTGTGGACGCGCTGGTGCACCTTCAGTCGCCCTGGGTGTGCGAACAGCTTCCCGCACTGAGGGCAGCTGAAGTGCCGGTCCCCAATCTGAAGGGGCACCTCCCTGGTGCGGTACATGGGACCCCCCCCAGTGCTGAAAGCGTGATCGGCCCGCATGTTTTCTGAAACACCGTAACTCCTCTGGCGCATACCGCCTCCATTCAAATCTGCCACGCTCTCTACCCCCCTCTCCCTCATCTGAGACACACTGGAAACGTTCTCCTCTCCAGCTTTCTCTCCTTCCCCGTCCTGATCATCATGTTCATCATTGACAGTGTAACTCTTGGGCATTGCGAGCACGGTTCCGGATGCCCCCGGCTTATTCCACGCAGACGGCATTCCCACTTTAACAGGCCCAGACTCCAGTGGAGTCCACTCTGCGTAGCTCAGAGCTGCCAAGTTTTTCCCTGAGCCCCTGTCAACGGCAGAACCCCTCTGCAGCTCTGAGTGAAAGGACAGACTCTGTGGGTTCCTTTCAGTAGAATAAGAGCAACACGGGTCCTCTGTCTCAGTGAGATCGCCCCCTTGTGTACAGTAAGAGCCCTGCTGGCCTGACCTTTCAAACAGAGCAAACTCAGAGTCCGAGCTGCTCAGTGTTTCTGCCCTGGGCTCGGTTCCTCTGCGCTGAAGCCCCTGCGTGATTCGTGTCCTCTTGGCCTTCTGCACACCGCCAGTCTTGTACCTCGGGACGTCCCAGAGGCTTCCCATGGTGCTGTGCTGCTCAGGGGGCTCCTCTCCAGGGAGGCTGGGTGGAGTCTCTCTTCCCCCAGTGGCGATGCCCCTCTCCACAGCTCCTGAAGATCACAGAGGAAATGCAGGAAAGTATTTCAAGATGTAGCTCACCTCCAATCCTTGCAATAGTCCCTCCTATAGTACTGTGTGAGGCCTGTTGGGGTGAAATGGTCACTGGCTCTTCAAACTTAGCCAGTAAGATGTGACATAATGGCATTCTGAGTAGCATACTGCACCAGGGCACCAAACAAAAACAGTTCATGCACTGCAGTCCTCAGTGAGCTGAACCCCAGAGTGCTTTACAAAAACAAAGGAGGGAAAAGCCCTTTCCACGCAAGGTGCCAATGAGCAGTTTCTCCAAGGTGAGTGCTCTGCCATTTTGTAATGAGGCCTGCTTGGGGTTTCCAGCTTTCCTGCTCCAAATGCAGCCATTCAGTTTTGCTCCTGCAGGGTCTCTGGAACCCGTACATGCAGGAAAAATACTGTGGTGGTGGATCACAGCTAAATCCAGGACAGGGCTCAGCCACAGATTGCTATGTAAGTGCATTGTATGTGGCGTACTTCACTCACATTCTTTGTATCTGGTGTTGCTCTAATCGGGTGTTTGTATCTGGTCTGCAGACCTAAGGCAGCCTACATCAGAGAACATCTCTCTGCTCTAAGTGTACGACCATACCCACACCGTCCCAGTCACCCCGCAAGCCTTCCCCACTCACGCTCCGTGCCGATCCTGGGATCCCCCCGCAGCGGCGAGCTACCGATCCCCTCCTCTCTCTCCCTCTCCTCCTTCACAACCAGGGATTCTACCTCCACGTCAGCATCCTGCAACAGAGCGACAGGACCGGGGGAATAGCGTGAAAGAACATTAGATTCAAGGTATTCAGAGGGGTCTTTGAGCCAAACCAACTTACAGCTGATTGAACTAATCAAGAGCCAATTCCCCCAGGAGTATTGGGCAGATGGGGGCCTTGCTGAAGGGCCCAACTGCTGGAATGATCTTACAGTGGCCACAGGTCCCTGTCATGCTGAACTGTAGGCAACAACCTTACAACAACAGACACCTGAACCCTGTTTCTTGAAGGAGGATTACAGAGTTAGCTAGATAACTCCATCAATGAAAAATAGTGGCAAAGCCATTGCGCACCTGTTGGCCAAACATGGCCAAAATTAAACTTGGCCTAGATTTTCATCCAATATACATGGATATGAAATATCAAAACGATTCGTGAAAAAATGAATGTGTTAGAGCGCTGACAAGGCAAAAAGTGTACAGATTCACAGACACACGACAGACCACCTCGAAGGCATCGAACCACAGCATAAGCCCGATTGGCCCTGAGGCCAGGCTGGCTAAAAACCCAGAACACTCCAAATCTGGCACATGGACAGAAGTAAAATCCAATTGTGAAAGTAAACACATGTTTGGGACTCTGTCATTGTCCAGCCAACTCGGTGATCCTGTCTGTGAAATTCACACATCATGACACAATCTGCAGGAGCTTCTGTATATCAGCTCTTCAAAACCTTGAATCTCTGAGAAACATGAGTCAAGAGAAAGAGAAATAATCTCCTTGAAGGGCATGTCTCTTGGAATGTTTTTATTCCCCCCAAATTGTACAATGTTCCAGCACTGCACTAAATTCCATTTCCGGCATTGACCGTTAGATTAGCTCTGGAATGTTCAGCGGAGAAGATTCCCGTGACACCACTGCGACCTCACACTGCAGAGGGTCGGTAGTGAATTTGGAGATTCAGAGTAGCATCATGGCCAGTTTGCAGGTCTTCTTTCGTCAATCTACCGATTTGGTACACCAGCCAAGGCACCGCGACGTATCCTCCTTCACCACGGAGCTTCAGTTTCCTCAGCAGATATCCATCGGGTGTGAGTAATATATGCTGGCTGAGAGCGTAGGTAAAATGCCTAAGTGTGTAATGCAAATGTAATGTAACCCATAGAACTGCAAGTGCACACGTGAGCTGTGACCCATGACCCCCAAATTATGGGCTTGGATGGCATAGCACAAGGTTTTGTAGCATGGTAAAGTCATAATGTTAAACAATAGTGGACACACAGTAATGAAGAGTATGAACAGTAAAAAAATAAATAAAATGAAAAACAAGAGACTTTCACAGAGAGGATTCAAGCTCCACACTGAGTGACAACATTTGAAGGTTCTCCAGCTTTCCTTTCCATTCACAACCAATCTAGGCTTCAAGGACTGGACTGGAATTAAACCCTCCGATGCTGCGGCCCTCCAGGACTGGAGTAGAACATCTCAATGCTCGAGGCTTAATTTCTCACAAATCACTAAGAAACAAGTATAGGAATCCTATGATATTTATTGAAATTCAAGAGTCATGCAGTAAATGATTCGCAAAAAGGATGAAGTGTCTGCGTTTAGTAATACTGACCAACATGGCCGAACAATTATAGTTAATTACAAACAAATGCTTTGTTCTCTAACAAATTAAATGACAAACAAATGCTTAAAAAAATCAAACTTTGTTTTTCCACTGAACTGTGGAAATTTGAAAACCAAAACTCGACATTTCTTTCATTGCACAGATCCCAATGGAGGCTGAGCTAGAAAATTCCAAAGTCTGAATTTCCAATTCCGCACTTCATCTACAAATTTTTATTTTTATGAAGGCATGAAACTTCCTCCAGAACAAGGAATTTAAAATTTTTTAATATTATTCTTACACTGAAATTTTAGCTCTGCCTCTATAACAAAGCAATTTTAGACAAACAACGAGCTGTATATTGAGTTGTAGCAGTGACTGAATCCATGGCACTGATGTTGGATTTCATGCCACTTCTGACTGGGTCATTCCATCGCAACTGGACCAGTGGTTTGAACTTGACACCCTCAAAAAAAATCTGGCGAAAACATATGTTATACTACATGAAATAAAATTCATGCATGCCAAAATCTAGACCTCTAGGTCAATTAAGCCAATTAAGGATTTTGAATCTTCCCAAAAAAGGTTAATACTCCCTTGAATGGTGATTCTAGCAGAATGTTTTACGTAGATTTCCAATCTGGCGTCAGTTGTGGGGCTAAGGTTACCTGTAATTTGCCAGAGCCATCCCAAATCCAGAAAAAATTCATGATGCTGAAATTTTTCAGGATTTTGGAGAGACCTAGGGCTACACCTAATGACTGTAGAATATTGTACTTTGGGATATTTAACCACAAAATGTGTGACTCTAACCCCAAACATTAAAAACGACTATTACATATACTGTGGTGGTTTTAACAGGGTCTCAAATCCATTCCGTGGTATTATTTTACCTAATGGCAACCCTGGCTCCTTACCCAAGCAGTGGAGCAAAAATTCTGAAACTTGGTCCATTACTTTTGCACTGTCTACTTCAACATTTCCAAGTATGATTGTGTGGACTTCATTCTAAGTATCTTAAATTCACAGCTGAATATGGTGTGTTTTGGGGGTTCGTAAGCAGGATATTTGATGCATAAGTACTGCTCTGATATTTCGTTGCTTATTTCTAATGTTTTTCAAGACTGCAAAGGGGTCATAAATGGTGATCCTAGAAGAACTTTTTGCACAGATTACAAATTTCCCATCTGAGTTGGAGTACGGGTCGTCTAATGAATATCAGTGGAAGACATAATCACGTTAAAATTAGAAATCCTCGAATATCAGCTCCAGATCAGTTTTCTCCAATGGTAAGCCAACCGTGTTTTGTGCTTTGTTAGCGTGGAGTGAAACTCTGGCCTACTGACTGACTGAAACTGAACACCACTGTTTGGACTGAGACTTTGCTTCGCTTCAGTAATATGCCTTCAGATGTATAAGAAATTGCGATTGATTTCTTGTTTCTCTTTTGCAACCTGGATCATAGATAATTCTGTCTAACCCGTATTTGCGAACAAAGATGACTTATATTGCATAGGCCAAAGGTGGCTAACCCTGGTCGTAGAGAGCCGCAGGGCGTCGTGACTTTGTTTTTCTCCACCCAATTTAAATCTAACACACCAGGGGAGATGAGTTAAGTGAGTAATCAACTGCTTTCATTCATCATTTCAGTGCTGAGTACCATCGTAGACCAGTAGACACTGCGGCTCTCCAGGACCAGGGTTGGCCATCCCTGGCATAGGCTATGTCCGAATAGATGAAAAATTACTTCCTATTGTCCAATTCCTCACCACTTTTCTTTAACCTCTGTGTAAAATGTTATGAGTTAAAGGAAGGGTGTAAGGGGCACTCTTTTACAGCTTAGGAAGAGAACCGCGCCAATAAGAGAATTCGATCTACACAATAGGATAATTTTAATTACACTACTTATTTCCCATTTAGCGTGATATAGATGAGTTCCCTGAACAAAGCTGTCAGAGCTGGTCAAAAGCTTTCATTTTCAGTTAATTTTGGCCTCCAACAATATTTGTTAGGCGACTCCTATCCCAGATCTGATGGGAAATTTGCAATCTACGCCAAAAGTTCTTATATTACAAATATTACAATAAAAATATTACAACTTCAATTCTGAAATAGTTGGGACGTAGTGTAAATTGTGAATAAAATCAAAATGCAATGACTTTCAGATCACATGAGCCAATGTGTTATTCACGATAGAACAAGGAACAGACATTGAAACAGACATTTTACATTTTTTTCCACAAAATGAGCTTATTTTAAATTTTCTGGCCGCACCAGGTCTCAAAAAAGTTGGGACACGGGCAAAAAAGGGCTGAGAAAGCAATTAATGTATAAGAGAATCAGGTTAAGGAACATTTAGCAAGTAATTTAAGTTAACTGGCATCAGGTGTGAAACATGATTGGCTATAAAAGGGATGTCTTAGAGAGGCTGAGTCTCTCAGAAGTAAAGATGGCTAGAGGCTCTCCAACCTGTGAAAGCTTGCATTAAAAAAATTGTGGAATATTTTAAAAACAATGTTCCTCAAAGTCGAATTGCAAAGGCTTTGAAGGTCTCTTCATCAACAGCACAAAACATCATCAAAAGATTCAGCGAAACTGGAAAAATTTCTGTGCGTGAGGGACAAGGCCAAAGACCTTTACTGGATGCCCGTCATTTTTGGGCCCACAGACACCACCGCATCACTCACCGGCATGATTCTGTCATTGGCATTACTGAATGGGCCCAGGAATACTTCAAGAAACCACTGTCTGTAATCACAGTCCACCGCGCCATCCACAGATGCCACCTATAAGTCGATAATGCTAAAACGAATCCATTGTTGCATGATCCAGAAGCACCGCCGTGTTCTGTGGGCCAAGGCTCATTTAAAATGGACTGTAGCAAAGTGTTCTGTGGTCAGACGAGTCCAAATATGACATTCTTGTTGGAAATTATGGCGTCATGTCCTCTGGGCTAAAGGGGAGATAGAGCACCCCTCCTGTCATCAGCGTTCAGTTCAAAAGCTAGCATCTCTGATGGTATGGGGATGCATTACTGCATATGGTGTGGGACACTTGCATGTTTTAAAAAGCACTCTGAATGCTGAAAGGTATATAAAGGTTTTAGAGCAACAAATGCTCCCCTCCAGACAACATCTATTCCAGGGAAGGCCTTGTGTATTTCAGCAGCTCAATGCAAAATCACATACTGCAGCTATTACAACAGCATGGTGTTGTAGTAGAAGAGTCCGTGTGCGGAACTGGCCTGCCTGCAGTCCTGATCTTTTACCGATTAAGAACACTTGGCACACAATTAAACATTAAGTGTGTCAAAGGAGACCCAAAACTCTCCAGCAGCTGGAAGCCTGTATTAAACAAGAGTGGGATCAAATTCCAATGGCTAAACTCAAGAAACTTGTCTCAATGCTCAGATGCCTCCGCTTTGTGTTAAAAAGAAGAAGGGATGCTACACCATGGTAAACAGGCCCCTGTCCCACCTTTTTTGAGAGCTATAACAACCATCAAATTTGAAATGAGCTCATTTTGTGAATAAAATTGTAAAATTTCTCAGTTTCAACATGTGCTATATTATCTCTGTTCAATTGTGAATAAAATACTGGCTGGTGTAATTTGAAAGTCATTGCATTTTGATTTTATTCAAAATTTACACCTTGTCCCAACTATTTCAGAATTGGGGTTGCAGAAATAAGCAACAAAATATCAGTGCTGTAATCTAGTGATTCATCGAATATCCTGCCTATGAACCCCCAAAACACACCGTATTCAGCTGTGAAATTAAAATACTTAGAATGCAGTCCACACAATCATACATGGAAATGTTTAAGTAGTCAGTCCAAATATTCTAAAGGACCAAGTTTCAGAATTTTTGCTCCACTGCTTGGGTAAGAAACCAGGGTTGCCATTTGGTAAAATAATACATCGGAATGGATGAGACCCCATTTTTTAAATGTTTGGGGTTAAAGTTACACATTTTGTGGTTAAATATGCCAATGTACAATATTCTATAGTCATTAGGTGTAGTCCTAGGGCTGTCCAAAATCCGGAAAAATTTCAGCATCATGAATTTATTCCAGATTTGGGATGGCTCAAGTAAATTACATGTAACCCCTAGCCCAAAACTGATTTGAAATCTAAGTAAAAAGTTCTGCTAGAATCACCCTTCAGGAGTGTATTATCTTTTAAGGAAAGATTAAAAATCGACCACTGAAAACCGTTGAAAATTCAACAATGAATGCAGGAACTTATAAGGTTGCCGTACACTGAGAGGGCCATATCTCAGGGGTTAATTGACCTAGAGGTCTGGATTTTGGCACGCATGAATTTTAAGTCATGTACTACAACATATATTTTTGCCAGATTTTTTCGAGGGGGTCAGGTTCAGACCATTTGGAAATTTGGCCCACTTGATATGGAATGACCCTACTACAGTAGGAGCCCTTTAACTTTCAATGTCACACAGCTGACAGCAGTCGTATTTCTTTAGACAATATTCTAAAAATTACAGACAGAAACCCAGCATAAGTGACAATAAAATCAGGAACAAGGTGAAAAACTGCAACATAATTTTGCGGACAATACTAGAGTAGTGCTCTTGAGCATTCGGACAGCAACAGTAGAAACCACCACCGGAGTCTCTCTCAGACTTTCTAAATTCTCTAGTTTAGAAAGAAGTCAGCGTTCTGTCTGTGACTGCACTGGGGTCAGCTCTCCGGCGTGGTGCCTCTGGTGCCTTTTCAGATTACTGGGGTGAGAGAAACTCTTCCCACATGCAGTGCAGCTGAAGGGCCGCGCTCCTGTGTGCACATTCTGATGCACTTTCAGCTGACTGAGACACACAAAGCTCTTTCGGCAGAGAGCGCAGACAAACGGGCGCTGCCGGGTGTGCACGGCCTGGTGTTTCTTTAGGTCCCGTGAGGAGAAAAAACTCTTCCCGCACTGCGGGCAGAAGAACTGCCTCTCGCCCGAGTGAGCGTACAGGTGATTTCTGAGTGCGCGTGACTGAGCGAAACCTTTCCCACACTGAGCACAACTGAACGGTTTCTCTGCACTGTGGGACCGCAGGTGCAGTTCTAAGTGGCTTTGAGAACTGAAATTCTTCCAGCAACATTTACAAACGAACCGTCTCCTTACAGTCGTTTGGAGTGAAACCCCCCGGCTCTGCGTTTCCATGACACTGTTATCACGATGGAGAATAGTGCTCCTTTCAGGTGCATCAAAATTTGACAGCCCCACTTTGTCCCTCAGAACACTTTGACCAAGAGCATTATGGGAACTTTCCGGCACCATTTTCCGCCTCTCTCCATCATTACGATCATGTCTGTTTACCATGTTACATGATACTGACATGGTGTCTTTCGTCCAATCAGAATTCCCATCAGCCTCCAAATCAAAAGCTTGAGAGCCAATCACCATAACCTCAGTTTTTTTATCTGAATCGGAAGGAGACATGGGCATATAGTTTCCAGAACCTTCATCTCGGGCTGCAACCGTGTGCGGCTCTAAGTGAAAGGACAGGCTCAGTGGTCCCATTTCTGAAGCGTAAGAGCAACATTGGTCCTCTGTCTCTGTGAGAGTGCCCTCTTGTGTACAGAAAGACCCCTGCTGGCCTGGTCTTTCAAACAGAGCAAAATCAGAGTCTGGGCTGCTCAGGGCTTCTGCCCCAAGTTGGAGTCTCTGGGTAACACCACACTTCCCTGGCTCAGTTTTGAGGACGGTGTCCGGTCCACTGACCTCCCAAACATGGCGCCTGGTCCTCTGCTGATCAGTCAATGTTTCCCTCCCTTTGGAAGATGGTGTCTGGTTGCTGAGTGCAGCTGCCATTTTGCCAGCATTGTTCCTCAGTTCTGAAAGCCCTGCAGTGAGGACAAGAGTCAATGAACATCACTACTGCCGTAAGTAACATATATAATAGAAGCAGCAGCCAGACCTGGGGCAATTCAATTACTAAAGCATGGCAGGGTCGGTCCTGGCAGGAAACCTAATGAAGGGCCACTCCGCACAAGAGCACCACAACTACACGGCCAAGCAGGGAAGCTCTTCTTGGACTCTTTTACATGTTAAAATTTCTTAAGCAAGAACAATAAGACCTAAAACTCCTGAAAGTCAGAGCTTCACTCTACTTTTTGTTTGAAGGGTATCACCAATGACACTTACCCTCCTGGATGTTGTTCATCGTCCCCGGTGTGTCGCTGCCCTCCTCCGTACACTCCTCCTTTATAAGAACTGATTCAGTGCTTCCCTCTTCCATGTCTGAACACTGTAACAAGGATTTGAACAAACAATCTCTCAAAATATCATTAACAGTGTGTGTGGGTATGTGGCAAATGGGAATAAATACTGCAAAATGAAGTTTATAAAAGGAGAACATAACTGAAATTAAACAATGAATTACATGTTTAGGACGATAAACAATTTAACAAATGGGTCATTCTGTGTCAACTCAACCAGAGCCCCCCACATCAAAATTTTCATATTGATAAAACTTAGCACATTTCAAGAGATATGCATTGGCAGTACTGAGGTCAAATATTTCAGCTCAATTATTGCTAGTTTCTAAAATTTAGCCTATTTTAGGGAAGGGGGTCAATTTGAACAAAATCGCCTTCATTGTGGAGGGAGTTTGAGGGTCTCAGATATGGATTTTCAGAGCTGACAGACTCACAAGTTTCATTTTGTCATCAGAAAAGTTGCTCAACTCTTGGCTTAAGCTACTTTTCTTTATGCAGTATGTTTAGTTTAGCTGTGCTGTGGCCTGGACAAAGCGAAAAATACCAATCATACAATTTTTTTCAAAATTTTATGCATTTTTTGTTCTGTAACTAATTAAGATAGAGCCCCGAGACTTGGTATGCAAACTGTCAGTCAACTGTCTGAAGATCATAAAAAATATCAAAGTCACAGTGGTTTTATTAAATGTTTTAATGACCTTAGAATTTGGCTTCAGAATGAAAAGTGCGTATTTTGGGTCATTATAGAGGGTATGTATCTCAAAAGGGACACAAGTGATCAATGTCATATTTTTAGTGCTTGAAGGCATGGGTCCTGGGTCTAAAATATTAAAAAAAAAAAGTGCCACGGGCCCTGTAGCTCACCTGACCAAAAAAAAAAAACCAGGGACTTTCTTGCATGCCCTCTTTTGACCAGTAGCCAAAGGCAAGATTTCAACTTGTTTATTACCTCCAGTGACCTTGACATTTAAAACCTGAATTATATGTCATGTATCTTGCTACCTACAACCTACATAGCAAAATTGAGCTGAATATATGCATAAATATCTTTCAGATGGTGATTAATGTCATTTTCAAAAAGGCAACCGAAGCAGCCATATTTGAAATCAGATCGAAACACCTTGAACAAACTTTGGTGTCCTCATGGGTAGGAAGATACCGGCCAAGTTTTAGCTTAATGGGCCAAGTAGTTTCGGAGAAGATGATTTAGAAATATTTCAATGTAACTCACAGGGGTTGTATAAAGTTGAAGGTCAAAGCAAGGTGAAAATTCAAAATACGGAAAAAGTCCTATGATATGTGATGTGTATTGCCACGTACTAACTACATAGCAAATTTCAGCTGAATATGTGCATACATAGGTTTCAGATGGCCAATTATGTGATTTTCAATATGACTGCCGTGGCTACCATATTAACTACTGAATTATTCAAAATAGGTCGTGACCATTCATTCATTTTAAGGGATTGTTTTGAGCCTCCTCAGTTGCCAGTTCACAAGCCGCCACTGCTATCTATATATAGGGCCATGGGGGAGAAAAACCCAAAATTTCAGTTCCCACTTCTTTCAGCTAACAGTTCCCACTTCTGAGCTCACAACCTTTCTACACCTTATAAGAAACAAGTAAAACTCAATAACTCAGTAATATCTGAATACTGAAATTTACCTTGTTTTAACAGAAAAGACATTCCACTTTCAGGAAAAAAAAAAAAATAAATCAAACGATATATACCTCCCTAGATTCAACAGATCGTGTTCCAGCTCGGCTTCCTTGTGAATATTTAATATTTGATCTGTGGGTGTCATCTAGTGATCCAGTACTGTAACTGCATGCTTAAATTTGCAGTTCCATGTCCGCGAGTGTCTTCAGCGTCTTCCATACCGAGTTGTTTAGCTCTGCAGCATCAACTGCCCATTCGCGCTTGTGCGACGGTACTACTAGGACAAACTGCCCGAAATGCGACGAATCAGGGATTTTGAGTCATTCTGCGCTGCAGATGGATTAACTGCCTTAAAATTTTTATCAGATTGATAATGATGCTGGATTAATCTGCATTAACGCGTTAATTTTGACAGCCCTAATTAAAATCATTGGGAAATTCTTTTTACACTGTAATTTTTACCATGGTTACACTGTCATCTTTTCAAAAAATATTTTTTTCCAGATTCCCTTTATTACACTATAACAAATCTGATAGCAGCACTGGTATACAATACCAATTCTTTTGTATGTCAAATACTGTGCTAAGAGTACAAGCCAATTCTGAAATAGTTGTGACAAACTGTAAATTGTGAATAAAATCAAAAGGCAATGACTTTCAAATCATGCAAGCCAGTATTTTATTCACAACAGATTATTAGATTATTACATGAAATAGATTAAAAAATATTTTAAAGACAAAAGTGTCAGGCCTCTGAAAGGAAAATCTTGCATCTGTACTTAGTACTTGGTTGGGGCCCCTTTTGCATGAATGATACTTTAATCCGGTGTGGCATGGTGCTACCAGCCTGTGGCATTTCTCAGGTGTTATCGAAGACCAGCATGCTTCAATCACAGCCTTGAACTCTTCTTTACTGTTTGGTCTCTTTTCGTTCACCTTTCTCTTGACAATGCCCCATAGATTTTCTATGGGATTCAGGCCAGGTGAGTTTGCGGGCCAATCAAGCACAGTAATCCCATAGTTGTTGAACCAGGATTTGGTACTTTTGGCAGTGTGGGCAGGTGCCAAGTCCTGTTGGAAGATGAAGTCTGCATCCCCATAAAGCTGGTCCGCTGAAGCAAGCATGAGTGCTCTAAAATGTCCCAGAAGATGGCTGCGTTTACTCTGGACTTGAGAAAGCACAGGGGACCAACACCAGCAGCTGACATGGCTACCCAAGTCATCAGAGACTGGGGAAACTTCACTGGACTTTATGCATTTTCCATCGTGCGCCTCTCCAGTCTTCCTCCAGACTCTGCGACCTTTGTTGCCAAATGAAATGCAAAATTTGCTCTCATCAGAAAAAAGAACTTTGGACCACTGGGCAACAGACCAGTTCTTCTTTTCTTTAGCCCAGGGAAGGCACCTCTGGCGTTGCTTGCAGATGAGGAGTGGTTTGACAATAGGAATTCGACATTTGAAGCCCATGTCCAGCATTCGCCTGCGTGTTGTTTCTTTTGAGGCAGCAAGTTCAGCCTCAGTCCAATCCTTATGAAGTTCCCCCACACTTTTGAATGGCCCTTTCCTAACCATCCTCTGCAGGTTGCGATCATCCATCCTGCTTGTACACAGTTTTCTTCCACACTTCTTCCTCCGACTTAACTTTCCATGAATGCGCTTTGAGACAGCACTCTGAGAACACCCAGCTTCTTTTGCCATCACCTTTTGTGCTTTCCCACCTTGTGCAAGGTGTCAATGATGGTTTTCTGCTTCACCGTCAGATCAGCAGTCATCCCCATGATTGTGAATCCTGCTACACCGAACCAGAGAGACTTTTTAAAGGCACAGGACCCTTTTGCAGGTGTTTTGGATTAGTGACCCAATTAGAATGTGACACTTGAGCTGACAATTTTGAACCTTTTCACAATATTTCAAAATTTCTGAGTTTTTGTATTTGAGGTTTAAATAAGCTGTATATCATAATCATCAAAATTACAAACAAATCCTTGAGATATCCCACTTTGCATGCAATGAGTCTATAAAATATATTAGTTCTACCTTTTCTGTTGAATTGCGAAAATAAATCGAATTTTACACAATATTCTAATTTTCCGAGTAGTACCTGTATTTTCTATTGTGAATAACATTTTTGCTCATGTGATCTGAAAGTCACTGCATTTTGATTTTATTCACAATTTACACTCCGTCCCAACTATTTCAGAATTGGGGTTGTAAATAATGATGCAACAGTGCTCTGTGAATGAAACTGTATGATCATTAAAATTTATTGGTGTGCTCTTCAGTCACAAGTCATGGCATCCAGGCTTAAACTAATGCCAAACCACCATTAACCTCCATGATGGGCGTGATGCAAAATCAAAAAGAACAGTTTTACATCTCCAGTTTTTTAATATGTTAGACCCAAGACCCATGCCTTCAAGCACTAAAAATATGACATTGATCACTTGTGTCCCTTTTGAGATATATACCCACTATAATGGCCCAAAATATGCACTTTTCATTCTGAAGCCAACTTCCATGGTTATTAAAACATTTAATACAACCATTGTGACTTTGATATTTTTTGTGGTCTTCAGAAAGTTGACCAACAGTTTACATATCAAGTGTCAGGGTTCTATCTTAATTAGTTACAGAATAATAAATACATTAAATTTTGAAAAAAAGTGTATGATTGGTGTTTTTTGCTTTTTCCAAGCCACAGTACAGGTAAACTAAACACACTGAGTAAAGAAAAGTAGCTTAAGCAAAGTGTTGAGCAACTTTTCTGATGACAAATTGAAACTTATGGGTCTGTTTGCTCTGCAAATGCATATGTCAGGCTCTCAAACTTACTCAAAAATTATGCTGATTTTCTTCAAACTAAACCCCCCCCTCCCTAAAAGAAGCTAAATCTCAAGAACTGGCAATAATTGAGCTTCATTATTTCACCATTTCACACCAGATATATAGATCTTCCACTGTGGGGAATATAGGGTCAATCCATACGAAATCATCCAAAATCACCATAGCACCCCTGGTGATGGTGTCATATTTGCTTGATTTTGATATATTATGTAGCCTGTGGTGATAGAAGTAAAATGCAATTGGTTTTAAGGTAAAAATCTTAATTCGTTTTGATTTCAGAGGGGGTTAAAAAAGGGGGTGTGTCCGTGTTAACACTCTGTGTGCCATTTCTAGCCATCTTTAGATGGCTATCAATCAAAAACTAAGATAGATAGCTGCTTCATTTTTTCAGAACCTGTTTATTCTGTCTTAAAGTTTATGAAAAATGTATAATTGAGGAGATTAACCCCCTGGTGGCCATGAAATAATTGACCAAAAACCAGAAATCTGCCGAACCCTTCCTAAAATAAACCAAATTCATGCTGAATTTAAACCAACATGCCTCATGATTTGGCAAAAGAAATTTGGCAGTATGATAGCACCTACAAAGGGCTTCCTACGGAAGCCAAGAGTTGCTCCATATCTTCATTGGGAGTGGCCCAGTATTAACCCCTTTGCGGTCAATTTCGCCAGACACGCCATATGGCGCCTTCTTTTGAGCATGTGGGCATACTTTGGTATTTGATCTCTTAGTCTTAAATGAAAGGGCTTGATGAGTACTTCAAATTAAACCCAATGCCAACTTCTAACTAGGTGGCCAGATGGGAAAACAAGGGCCCTCTTCATGAGTAATTTTCAGTTACCGTACCTTGTCAAAATGTATAGGACAATGTATGTAAATGTACAGAAGGTATAGGATTTTCTTCGGTATATATATAAATTTGGTAGATTTTACATGGAATGGCACAAATAGTATTGTACTGTCTGCAAGATCTAACCATGTTTACCCACATTAATCCCATTAAAATAGTCGAATGATGTATTAAACCACGCTCAGTTGCAGTAATTATCTAAAATTCGTCAGGACGAAAAGCCAAATTGCTGTGCTGAGTATCTTAAATGAAGGTTTGAATGAAACATGAAGTTCATCACGATGCGAGATGATAGAAATTCACGAAGGTAAAGTTCGTGCAAAAGTCATGTCTTGTCAGTTAGTTTAATCAGAGGGGTGGTAATCGCCACTGACCAAGCTGTCTTTCAATACGGAATCATCCTGGTCTTCACTGGGCTCTCCATCACTACCAAGGCCGCTGTTCGATGGACTGCGCCCGGCAGTGATGCTATCCAGCTCTGAAACAATAGGAAGACCCATGGAAGCGTTACTATTCTATTTATAGACGACAGCTAGCGGCCGTCCCGTCGCACAAAAAAAATCTCTTGCAGCTATGTCAACTCTGTGCGGAGCATCTTTAACCAGTTTACCCCCCTTTCTTTCAAGCCAGTTTACCCAAACTCCACATGAAAGCAACCAGGCTAGTCAGACACAAGTCCAAAAAAAAAAAAATCCGGAGAATATGGTCAGCAGTTTGCATAGCGGACTACCTGCTGTTGATGATCCTTGGAACTTATCTAAAACCGAGCCTTTCTTGGGACGACTGTTCACCGAAATGTCTTTTGTTCTTGCTTTATCGCCAGGATCACACGCTTGCGCAAGCCGCATCTCCAGAACTTGTAATTTTCTTCGGAGCGATTCGTTCTCTTTCTGGCTTTGGGACATTTCTAAGCGCAAAACCGTATATCCATCGTCCACAAGTTTACAGATCTCGGCTACGGCCGCGTTAGCAAGCACCTCCATGATGGAAGCGATTTGTGTGTGAAACGCAACACAATTCGACATCTTTCGTACGGAATTGATCACTCTTTATAAACCTTCTTGCTCTTCTTCGTTTATCCCGAAAATGAAGAACTTCTGCAACTAATGCATGTCATAATCACATCATATTTGATGGTGTTTTCTAAATAGTTTACGATTGTTGCTAGCAAGAGGATTACAGTACAGGGAGACGTTGATTGATAAATTACCGTAAATAACGTAAATCGGTCACCCTTCACCATCGAACATGCTTCTTCCTCTTTAAAAGTGTTATCCACAAAAATATATGGGCATATGCACCCCCTGTCGTCTTGGAGTGTGATGCGAAAAAATGTGGTGCATCCGAATACTGATGGGGCGCATTCTTGTTTGGTAAATATGTCACCTCCCCTCCCTCTCTCCCTCCCTCCATCCTTGACCAGGGGTACATCACTTCACATGACACTTCGGAAGAAAGGATCTTGTTTCTATAAAAACACATCTCTCCTGGTATGATTTCCCCATGTCTCTCCATGCATCCGAGGGAATAAGACTCAGGGAAAATACGCAAGGGAAGGAAACATATATAAGAGATATGTATGCAATATAAGAGAACTGATACGTACCCCTGAAAAGTAAACATGCACCCAAGTATTTTTCCAAACTGTAGGAAACAAAGATGCCAATCCAAAATTCCTTAAAATGTCTCCTCCGCACAGAGGATCCATTAATGCAGGGATCCCCAATCTTTCCCAGAAAGGGCCGGTGTGGGTGCAGGCTTTCATTGCAACCAAACAATTACACACCTGATACTACTAATTAACCCCTGGACTCTTTGCTAATAACCTTGATTAGTAGCATCAGGTGTGTAGCTGCTTGGTTGCAATGAAAGCCTGCACCCACACCGGCCCATTCTGGGAAAGATTGAGGACCCCTGCATTAATACATCTGATCAGGAAGTATTTTTTCATGTTGTGTGACATCACTATGCCCACTCCCACAAAACTTTAAATCCCAGCCCACCAATGCCCATTTATCCAGTGGTTCCTAAACCATTTCCTGAAGAATCCCAGTGTTTGCAACCACAAGTGCAATCACATGATTTTAGCAAGCTGTTCATCTATCTTGAGTAGATGTTTTGATGCTGAGAGATTTCTTCTTATTCTAATCAACATTATGACATAAATATCTTTGCAATACCAAAAAGAATGTGTGTCATGTGCATGTGTCATATTGAGCACATTGCAAGATGGCAAACAATTACATTCAGAGGCAAAAAAGAAACAAAACAAAACAGATTAATAGTCCCTAATTTCATTGCCATTAATAATTTTTCTTCTTTGAACATTAACAGGTTTGCATCATGATCATTTACTTTGTCGTTGAATTATTCCTAATCTACCAGATGATTAGGATGGGTGGCTAGACATCTGGGCGGCGCCCGAATAGTAAAAAAAAATTGCATCCTAACCACTAATTCCAAATCACTTCTCTTTCACCTTTACGGAAAACGCCATAAGGTGAATGAAAGGAGTAAAAGGGAATCCCTAACGGCTTAGTAAGACATCCACTTTGCAAAGAGAATCCGAATGCACTTACACTAGGCAACGTGATCATGTGTCCCCCCTCGTCTGTCATTTATGTTTATTTTCACAATTGGCGGGATGAATGGACGTTGCTTTAAATATTGCTGCTGCGAAGAATTGTGGAAGTTTGACCACGGGATCATTTATATTTTTTCGCTTTGAAGATTTTCCGCTCTATTCAGGCCAAGAATACATTCACTTCTATGGGAGAACAACTGATTGAGGGGTCTGAGACAATTGAGGGTGAGCGCAAGTACCCTTTGGCGCAGTCTATGTGAGCAAAACATGCGTGCACACGGGCCCTACAGAAAACCCATTTTTTGCCCATCAACAGGAGTAGGAACTCTTGACTTCTGACTGTGGGCACCCGCCTCTGTGTAATTTTTTGGCACTTTATTCCCCTGTTTCTGTCTGAGAATGGAAAACGGGCACTGTCTCTGATTGACCACGGTAAGGGCAGCCATGCATGCATGGGCAAAAACTGGGTTTTCTGTAGGGCCCATGTGCACTTGTGTGTTGCTCACATAGATGGCGTCAAACGGTACTTGCGCTCACCCTCAATTGTCTCGGATCCCTCATCTCATGATCAGTTTTGGTTGCCTTCTGGAATCTCTAAAAATCATGAACTAGATGACAACGCTAAGTTTGCTATGCCAACATTACAAACATTTTACTTGAAAATTGAGCCCGCTTGAGAAAGAAAATATTGCCAAGAATTCCATATCCAACCTCCACTTTTTTCAGCTGTTCATTTTCCAGAACGATTTTAGAAGGGGGCGCCAATATATTTTGAGTGGTTTTTTTAGTGAGAAGGCAATTTCATATGAACATTTAATATTGCATATGCATATCCTACACATCCCTTAGCAACCCAGCGTGTCATCAGTAACATGGCTGCCACCATTAGATGTTATTTCCACATATAGCATCACCAGAAATTAATATCTAAATTTTCTTGACTAGATCTATGCTTGACGTATTTACACACCTGAATGTTTCTTTGAGTACCCCAATATCATGGTAAGCTGCGAAATTACTGATTTCATTCTCTATGGTGGAGGTTGAATACTGAATTCTTTTCAAAATATTCACAAAACCTTATGATCTCACATCCGCTGGTGAGCTACACCACTATTTTTTGTGCAACTGCCTTAAATAGGTTATTTGATACACCTATATAGCTAGCGTTCCCATTATCTCAAGCAATGCGGCCAACTGCGGTTTGTGGCAAACGGGGTTGGACTTGGTTCCGTTGCAGACGTCTTATGGTGTTCGGTTAATTTCCCTCAACCTACAAGGTCTGCGCACTCGAGCGAGGTTTTGTGTTCCACCAATCAGAAACTAGCTCCTAAAATCCAGGAGCTAATTATATATGCAGAAACAGATAAAGCCAAATTGGCGGACGGTGGCGAACATGTTTACTCTCGAGCTTTGGAGAAAATCTGCAAAGCCTTCAATATTGAAAGTATGAATAGCTTACAAGAACAAGCAATGAACAACCTAGTTATCCAGAGGAAAGATGTCTACGTAAATTTGCCGACAGGATTTGGCAAATCGCTCATATACCAAGCTCTTCCAATCCTCAAGGAAGCGTTTTCTAATAAAGAATCGCCTATTGTTATTGTTGTTTCTCCTCTTGTTAACCTTATGAAGGATCAAGTCAATTATTTGAATAACATAGGAGTGAAAGCAACGAGTTTAAGTCTGGTAGATACCGAAATGGAGAAGTGTGGAAAGAGGATTGTTTTCAATAGTATACGGTTCTCCAGAGTTTTGGTTAAGTGAACGGTGGAGGAAGATGCTGCTGAATGCCGCATATTCAAACAATATTTATGCTGTTGCTGTCGATGAAGCTCACATAATAAATCATCAAATTCTCTCTCCATTTTCAAATTTTTTCAAGTAATCGATAGCAGCCCGTTCGGCAGACGAATAACTCGTTCGTGTATACCGCTGCGTTAACAAAAATGACAGCGCTTATTACTGCAGCGATATCAAGCTTGCTTTTTCCATGCACTCGTATCTTGTCTTTATTTGAGAGGATTTTTGTTTTACAAACAAAACAAATGTCGTTTTCTACAAGTTTTTTTAGGAGTTTCTTTTCTGCCATTTCACTATTTTTGACAAGCCGCAGGGAAAAGCCATAGTAATGACAGAGATCATAACATATAATAAGCATTCTGATTGGCTCATCAAGCACAATCACATTACGTCACGGAACACAAAACCTTGCTCGAGTGTGCAGACGTTGTAGGTTGAGGGAAATTAAGCGAACACCAAAAGACGTCTGCAACGGAGGCTATGTTGGACTGAGGTCCTGTGAGGCCCTGGGGCACATGTCCATGGGAGGCCTATAGAAGTCTTCGGCCTCACATTACACTTAGCCTGAGGCTTGGAGGCCCCTTGGGAGCCCGAGGCCCCGGGGCACTGGCCTGGTCAAAAATCCAGCCTTGGTAGCTAGGTGGCCCATCAAGCCAATGTTGCTGCTAGTAGCAATAATTCAATTCAGAACACTGCTCTACTCGCGCAAATTTTCGCAAAAGAATATTTTGAGGTTGAGCGAAATGGGAATTTCATGCATTCGTACCGTTCGTGCACTTCAATTTTATCGTTCACACCATGTCTTCCGCGTGATCTGCGTCGCCTGTCGCGAACTAGCGTCTTTTCGCCTTTTTGTGTCGCCTGCGAAGCATAGCGGCACATAGGGATCACTTTGTCCGGCGTCTGTCTGTCCGCCTGTCTGTCCGGTAGTCACACTTTCAGTAGGTAGTCACACTTTCACATAAGCTTCGCAGGCGACACGTGTTCACCTGAACACTCTAGTTTAATTTAAATGTAATCTGTCCGCGCAAAAAAATTAGTTTTGCGTTTGGTGGAAACGCAGCATTAGCGGATGTTGAACATGGATGATGGTAGTCTCCTAGACTTCTCTCCCCCATCCTTCACCACATACATCCTGGTAGGGAGGAGATGTAACAAGGAAAGGAGGAGACAACAGGAATGCAGCCATAGTAAACATCTGGCAGGAGGCAGCAGAGGTACTGGGGAAAAGAAAATCACCATAAAACATCTCCCAACATAAGTACTGCATGATTCATTGTGTACTCAAAATGATGGAGAATGTCTTTATTGCTTCATGCGCAATTCTAAAAGAAAAGTTAAAAAGGCTAGACTTCAAGACTAAAACAAGACATCCAGAACACTTCCTGGGAGATAATATTTTTCATGATACACATGATTATGAACTTAAAAAACACAAGCATAGTATCTATTTGTCAAATGTCATCACAGAAAAGCCCTAAATTTAAAACGACACATAAGACATTACAATTTACTTGACCTATGCATTAAATAAAATATAAATTGAACTAGACACCTTACTTTTGAATAATAAATATCAACAGGTAAGTCCATGAAAATAAGCCCAAATTATTTAATAAAATAAACGTCATATGCAATGCATCATATTTTGGGCCGAAATACATGGAGAATCCATATCGTTTAATTTTAACACAATAATAAAAACAGTTAGATTGAGTAGCTCATAATACTTCCAAAACGCGTGTTTCAACATTACTGATTATGATAATCAAGACCTGGCAGAATGTCACAAAAAAAACTGCACTAATTCTCCTGCTGCAATGTCTGGGATGGTGACGACTGTTTGAGGCATCATGATCCTTGCGGTTGCTCAGTTTGCATCTGAGGACTGTCCTCTTTAACTCCAACGGCAGGTTTTCTGAACTTCAAGCAGCATAACAGCCCCAAAGCATCAGTGATCCACCACCATGTTTTACTGTGCATATGAGCAGCTATTGGTTGAATTCGCTCCTCTTTTCCCCCAAACACACCATCAGCCCACATGGCAAGAAGTTCAATTTTGGCCTTATGTGATCACAAAAGATTATTCGGTTACACTTTACTTGAAGGTACCGTCGTAAGAGTGACATGACACTGTCATAACTGTTACATGTGTCATGTAACAGTTATGACAGTGTCATGTCACTCTTATGACGAAGTTGTCTTAATCAAGACAACCCAAACAATGTCAACTTGTCATCTCAAAAACCGAATGACACTTAATGACAACTTTTATGACATTTACATAATGTTTATGACACGTTCCTGACTGCGTCATGTCACTCTTATGACGATACCTTCAAGTAAAGTGTTACCGATTATTCCTTACTTCTAAAATCACATGATAAAATTTCAGGGGCTGTAATTTATGGGTTGCCACAAGTAAGGACTTATTTTTGTGTAACCCTGCCAAACAACTTGCAGACATGGAGGTGTCATCTAAGAGCTGATCGAGAAACTTGATGTTCCATAGCATGCACTGAACTATGCAGCTCTGAAGCTGGGATCTTTAGGCTATTCTTTACCACCCAAACCATCCTCCTCACAAAGCACAGCAGCAGTATGCTCATTTTCTCTTCAACTGAATTAGCTTTTGTTCCAAAATTTACAAACTTTTTGATCACGGTTCTGTTCGTGATTTTTCTAATATGCTTTACCTGACATTGTTATAGGTCATCAATAATTTTCTCATTCATATTGAAAGTGATTATTTTTTTTCCATGGTGATGGATGTCAAAGGGATCTGACCGGGGCAACCATATATGTCAATTTTGGTGAAATAAAAATGGCTAAAGGTAAAGTAGATTCAGGAGACCAAAATCAAATTTTTAAAAATCTAATTACATCCAAGGAAACTTTTTGTTTTAATTGAAAATACTACTGGAGTAACAATCAACTACTATAAAACAAGTCTTTTATATGAATAAGATTTATCTGAGAAATGTAAGTAAATCTCACTGAATATTCAAGTTTGAGTTATATCACTGTTTACAGTCGTTTTTGCTCATTTTCATGAGGAGTGCCAATAATTAAGTCATTACAGTGCACAGAATAATTTTCCCTTATTACCTTCGCCAGCGACTTCGCTGACGAAGGTAATGTTTTGATCCCCGTGTATTTATTTGTTTGTGTGTCTGTCTGTGTGTATGTGTATCGAATAACTCAAAAAGTACCAAACGGAATTTCATAAAATTTGGTGGGTTGATTTGGCATGACCTGAGGATCAATCGATTAGATTTTGGGAGTGATCGGGTCAAAGGACAAGGTCAAGGCCACGAAAAGGTCAAAACCGACTTTCGGCCATATCTCGGTCAATTTTTATCCGATCGGCATGAAACCAACGCCAGTGGCGAGGGATTCAGTGGCGTCGGCGAAGGTATGCGCTCTACCGAGTGCCCGTTCTAGTTTTTACTGTGGCAGCCCTTCCAAATAAAAACTCATCACCACACAAAATATAAAACATCTTTCAAGCTGAGTAGTTCAAAAGCTCTCATCGCGGCTTTTCCTCTGCTTAGTTTCAGTTCTCACACGTTCTGTGATAATGCTGGAAAAACTGCACCAGATGCGCATGCAACCCTCCTCCTCAATAAATCCTCAAAATCGGGCCCAAGGTGAAGTCCATGTCAGGACAGGGTCACAAAATTTATACGGCTATAACTGTAGCACAGCTAATTCTACTCTTTACTTTGGGGGTATCATAATCCACATGGAGGAATTACAGCCCTTAAACATTGTGCTTCCGTCTTAATACTAACAGCATACCTAACCCACATTAAATTAAGTTCCTCCTAGTGCAATTGAATGCTTTGGCTTTGTCCGCAAAGAACAGTTATTGTTTGTATTTGTTATCGACAAATTAAAACATTCATTTCTAGTGAAAAAACTCTTGGATCCTTTACGATAATAGAGGATCACTCTCTGAAAACTGCACAGCTACATTATTTCTGCAGTGTGAACGAGCAGATGTCTCTTAATATGGCTGGACTGGGTGAAGCGCTTGCCGCAGTGTGTGCAGTTGAAAGGTCTCTCCCCTGTGTGAACGCGCTGGTGCATCTTCAGCTGGTGCTGGTGGGAGAAGCGTTTTTCGCACTGAGTGCAGCTGTACGGTTTCTCTCCCGTATGGACGCGCTGGTGTCGCTTAAGATTGGCCGAATGCGCAAAACGCTTCCCGCACTGAGTGCAGGTAAACTGCCTCTCCCCCACCTCAACACTCTGAAGCACTTTCCCGTCTTTCGAGTGTCCAAAGTTTGAGTAGAATAAACGTTTGTCGCCATCATTGGCTCTGTGTCGCATCTCACCATCCGATTCTGCAGTGACATGCTTGGAAACGGTGGCATTCAGCCCCGCTGATATTTGGGGAGGAGGGAGACAAACACTGGTGACGCTTTCTGGCAGGATTTCCCCTCTCTCCCCGATCTCATCAAACGGCCTTTGCAGTGCTCCAGCCATTCCCAAAACACTCCCTCCTTTCCATGCAGGCGGTATCTCTGACTCCTGCTTGACTGGTACAGGGTCGACCACGATGATGTCAGGCTTCCAGTCCAGGGATCCCAAGGGTGACAGGCTATTCCCTCGACCATCCTCTGCAGCTGAAAAGGACCTCATCTCAGAGTGAAAGGACAGGCCCTGTGGACCCGTTTCAGTAGATAATGAACAACATGGATCATGCTTCTCGGTGAGAGGGCCCCCTGGTGCACAGTAAGACCCCAGCTGGCCTGTTCGGTCAAACATGCCAAAGTCAGAGTCCAAACCGTTTGCCCTTTGTATTTTTAAGTCAGTTCCCAATTGCTGAGGGTTCTTTATGCTTTCCTCTTCAGAGTCTCTGCCGATGTCCCAAACGCTGCGTTTCGTTCTGGGCTGAACAGGTGGCTGCTCCTGGTTATCTGCTCCAGGCTGTGTTTCTGTAGGGTACAGGCATCCCTCACCCCCAGCCTCCGATTCCACCCCCCCTTCAGGTTAAACAAACAACACGATTTTCATTTTCAGAGAATGAACAGTTTTGCAGTCACAGAACTGACTTAAAGGCAACAAATATTAATTTTCCTGGAGTTAATCAATGGCTCTGCCAATAGAAATCATTTCAGCAACAGGGATTTATAACCTGCTGAGCCAGTGAACCATGGTATGTCAGGTGCTGTAAAGCAGGGGTGGGTAATTTAAATAAAAAAAAGCCTGTATGGGTTTAACTCAGGTCTGGGCCTGGGGCACCTGAATGAACTGAATAACGTCCAACTTAAAGACTGATTAGTTTTTTTAATCAGTTGTAATGCTAATTTAAAACAGAAACCTGCGCCCGCACCAGCCCTTTTTGGGTAAGATTTCACCATAGGCTGTATAAAAAGATAGATGAAACAACCGTGACATCACTCATTGGTTTCATTATACCATTTGAAAAGGCTCGATTTTGGCAATTTGACCAGCGCTATTTTGTCATTTTGAAACAGGATGTGATTCCTATTGGATGAGATTGTGAATTACAGATCCAGGGAGAAGCAAGGGGTGGTTCTGACCATATCTGACGAGGACCAGAGGATTGCCACAGCCCCAAAGCATATCTGGCTTTGTCCATTATTCTAGTCTATTTGGGACCATACTTTACAAAAATGAACATCATGATATATCGAAGGAGACTTGAAACTTGCGATAGATACCACAATATAATGTGGAAAATCATTATTGAAATAATGAATCAGGTGGGAAGGTAGAGTGATTTTCTCATAGACTTCTGTAGCATTGACCATCTTTCTGCAACCACCAACATCGCCATCTGCTGGCCATTAAATTGAATGCTATTTTAAGAGATTTCCGCATAGGCTTCACTTTTCAGACCAGGGGGCTCATTTATCAACCTTGCGTACGCACAGATCTGTGTGTAATGAGTGTGTAAGAACATTATCACGCAAAGTATGGGATTTACCACCTTGTACTTGTGCGTAGGAACAAGTGTAAATTTAAGCATGACCTTTACCATGCGTGCACACAAAATCTAGTGGTAGAACAGTGAAACTACAAATAGACCGCACTAAGAGAGTCACAGCGTTCAGCATCTCAATTTTCACACATGTTCCCCGTTTCCTCTTATTAATAAAAATTCTCAATTAGTAATTTAGCAGAAAAATTGAATAATTTGTGTAACAAGTTATAAAAGACAGCTGTGACAGGACAACCTGAAAAGAACACATGAAATGCAAGTGCCATGGCTTATCTTGCACTATTAGAGGATTCGGAGAACCGTGCGCTCCGCAGGGAGAGCGTTTTCAAAGAGTGTGCTGATCTGTTCAGTGAGAGCACAAAGAGTGTCTTCTCAGCAGGTGCCGCTTCCCCAAAAACATATTGATGGATTCATGTCGTGATTTACAACCCATGTCGGAACGAGACAAAAAAAAAAAAACGCACTAAAGCCATCCCAGTGCACATCCAGCTCCTGTCCACCCTGGGATTTTTGGCCACTGGGACATTTCAGCAAGATATTGGAGACATATGCGACATTTCGCAGCCGACACCTAGCAGAATCATGCCGGCAGTGTTGGATGCAATAATTTCTCAGGCCCCAGCTTACACCCAGTTCCCATACAGACATCACCAACAACCCAAAATTAAACGAGGATTTCACGCCATCGCTGGATTCCAAAACATAATTGAAGCCATAGATTGTATCCACATCGCAATAACAGCACCATCACACAAATGAATTCAGTTGCGTGAATAGGAAAGAATTTCATTCAATCAATGCATAAACAATCTGCGATACAAATACACTGCTCAATAAAATAAAGGGAACACTAAAATAACACATCCTAGATCTGAATGAATGAAATATTCTTATTAAATACTCTGTTCTTTACATAGTTGAATGTGCTGACAACAAAATCACACAAAAATCATCAATGGAAATCAAATTTATTAACCCATGGAGGTCTGGATTTGGAGTCACTGAAAATTAAAGTGGAAAAACACACTGCAGGCTGACCATACTTCGATGTAATGTCCTTAAAACAAGTCAAAATGAGGCTCAGTAGTGTGTGTGGCCTCCACGTGCCTGTATGACCTCCCTACAAAGCCTGGGCATGCTCCTGATGAGGTGGCGGATGGTCTCCTGAGGGATCTCCTCCCAGACCTGGACTAAAGCATTCACTAACTCCTGGATAGTCAGTGGTGCAATGTGGCGTTGGTAGATGGAGCAAGACATGATGTCCCAGATATGCTCAATTGGATTCAGGTCTGGGGAGTGGGCGGGCCAGTCCATAGCATCAATGCCTTTGTCTTGCAGGAACTGCTGACACACTCCAGCCAGATGAGGTCTAGCATTGTCTTGCATTAGGAGGAACCCAGGGCCAACCGCACCAGCATATGGTCTCACAAAGGGTCTGCAGATCTCCTCTCGGTACCTAATGGCCGTCAGGCTACCTCTGGCGAGCACATGGAGGGCTGTGCGGCCCCCCAAAGAAATGCCACCCCTCACCATAACTGACCCACTGCCAAACCGGTCCTGCTGGAGGATGTTGCAGGCAGCAGAATGTTCTCCACAGCATTTCCAGACTCTGTCACGTGCTCAGTGTGAACCTGCTTTTATCTGTGAAGAGCACAGGGCGCCAGTGGCGAATTTGCCAATTTTGGTGTTCTCTGGCAAATTCCAAACGTCCTTCACGGTGTTGGGGTGTAAGCACAACCCCCACCTGTGGACATCGGGCCCTCATACCATCCTCATGGAGTCGGTTTCTGACCGTTTGAGTAGACACATGCACATTTCTGGCCTACTGGAGGTCATTTTGCAGGGCTCTGGCAGTGCTCCTCCTGTTCCTCCTTGCACAAAGGCGGAGGTAGCAGTCCTGCTGCTGGATTCTTGCCCTCCTACGGCCTCCTCCACGTCTCCTGATGTACTGGCCTGTCTCCTGGTAGCGCCTCCATGCTCTGGACACTACGCTGACAGACAAAGCAAACCTTCTTGCCACAGCTCGCTTTGATGTACCACCCTGGATGAGCTGCACTACTTGAGCCACTTGTGCGGGTTGTAGAGTCCGTCTCATGCTACCACTAGAGTGAAAGAACCGCCAGCTTTCAAAAGTGACCAAAACATCAGCCAGAAAGCATAGGAACTGAGAAGTGGTCTGTGGTCACCACCTGCAGAACCACTCCTTTTTTGGGGGTGTCTTGCCAATTGCCTATAATTTCCACCTGTTGTCTATTCCATTTGCACAACAGCATGTGAAACTGATTGTCAATCACTGTTGCTTCCTAAATGGACAGTTTGATTTCACCGGAGTGTGATTGACTTGGAGTTACATTGTGTTGTTTCAGTGTTCCCTTTATTTTTTTGAGCAGTGTATGTCTCTGTTAAACTTTGTAGCCCGGTGGCCTGGAGGAACGCACAACATTCTGCAGAACAGCTCTGTGGGCGTGCGCCTCCAAGCAGGAGCTGTTGAGGATGGCTGGCTTATTGGTGAGCGTTACAACATTTCGAAATTATTTTCTCGGCTTCATATCGTTTATTATAACATCTCTGCAGATGATCGGGGATATCCACTGAAGCCGTGGCTAATGACTGAGAGTGCTCTTTCCGCGGACCCAACAGAATTAATAGCAGTCGTTACCTTCTCCCACGCAACATTTTTTCTTTTGTTGATCACATCTGCATTGAGCGTTCCAAACAGTATTTTTTTGGTTTTCAACCTGTCCTACAAGCACCTCAATCTCTGTGTCGGAGAAATTCCTCTTCTAGCCCTCTTTGCCACGACTTCGGTGAGGGAAATAAATCCATTCATGCATTCTTAAAGGGATTACTGCTACCATATATGGTCAGTTGGAGGCGTTTCTGAATGCAAATAAGCCTTACCAAGCATGAGCATGGTAGATTAGAACAGGTGGGATTTATCATCACATATTTCTTACTGGTATGCGTACGACCGGTGTCTGCACGTTTGATAAATACAGATTATTTTTTTTACTTACACACATTCTAAGTTTCATTCCCACGAAAGAATTTCGAACACTTTCTACGCGCAGGTTGATAAATGAGGCCCCTGGAGGCTGCATCCATCTTTTTTATACAGTCTGTGGATTTCTCCTGCTTGGAAAAAGGTGTGCTCAGTAACACAGTGCTTCCTCAGAACTTACTCTCATCCCTGCTTTTTAGCACCCCCTGGTGGCCGGAGGTCCCCTGGTTCTCTTTGAGCTTCTGAATAAGAAGTGATTCAGTTTTTCCCTCCTCCATGTATATGCACTGCAACAGTATTAAAGAGCATATTCATAGATTTAGAAACATGTAGACGGCACTGTACACAATTCATGACAAATGGTGGCTACATCTTCACGATGGTTTTCGGTGCCAATCACATTAACTTCATATGCGCACTATTAACCTCTAAGCAATCCATGAAACTGTGCATGCCTACAATATTTGTCAGTTCTAATCCCTTCCAGGCAGAGACAAGCCATCAAAAGTACGTTAAGTAGACACAATCCTCACCTTTTAACAAAAACTTTATTTCTAAGTGTTCCCAATCACTATACTTCCTGAGCAATTAAACAATTGAATTGCTGAATAACTAAAGTAATCTGCCGGATGGCCAAGCAATTTGTATACACTGAACAAAAATATAAAGCACCCCATGTCAAATTTTTGAGTTTTATTAACATTAGGGTTATGCAATATATGAAGCGAATCAACATTATTTTTTGTTAATGACTAATCTTCAGATCACCGTCCATTACATCTTGATATTGGCATCTGCAATGGAGTGACAATCCTTTGAACACACTGGGGGTCAGGTTGAAGAAATTGAATGTTCAATATCTTGAGTGTCCACCATTTGCGTCTCTCAGAGCAACACATCTCCTTCAAATGGAGTTGATCAGGTTGTCTATCGTGGCCAGTGGAATGTTATTCCATTCTTCTCGGAGGGCCACACGGAGCTGGCGCACATTATCCGGAACTGGAACATGACACGTCGCGGACACGTCCATCCAGAACATCTCAAAGATGCTCTATGGGCGACATGTCCGGCGAATATGCAGGCCACTCCAGAACTGGAATGTGCTCTGCTTCAAGAAACTGCAAGGAGGCATCCCTGTATCCAGGATGCCAACGGCACGTGACCTGAGACATCATGACTTTAGACAAAATTTGACATTTTGGGGCGGCTTTTTATTGTCCCCAGTATAAGGAGTGTCTGGGTACTGCTCGTTCGGTCAGATCACCGTCTGGAAATGCCGCACCCATGTACTGAGTGAAATCACTGCATCACTGAGCAAATGCTCACTGACAGAGAGTCAGCAAATGCTCACTTAGAGTTGTTAACTCCATGTGGCATCAATATTTGACAAGGAGCGTTTATATTTTTGTTCAGTGTAGTTATTATTATTGCCTTCATGCAATGCTAATGAAATCGCAAAGATCTGTGTCTGCATGACTTACTGTTTGAAATGCAGTATATATTGTGTTCAATGCAGATTCTACTATCTTAAGACAACATGCTTTCTAAGACCTAAAACAAAATCAACTTTCACTCAAAAAAAAAAAAAAAAATTGTAATCATGGAGTAATGAACTTGTAGTGAAAAATGCTACTCCGATGGAATAGATGGAATTCAAAGAAAGGTTCTATTGCTCCCACTTAATTATTCACATTATTGCCATCTTCAAAATCTCACATTTTAGGCTTGTGTTGTTGTAATCACTTCTTAATCATTACTGGCAAAGCAGAGGTATTTATCACTTGGTATATAAATGTGTGATTCTTAATCGGCTTAAGTCATTGATAACAGGAAGAGAGCAATCCTGCCTTTAAAGATTAAGCTGCTGCCTCCCCTAGCAGCACATCTCTGCTTCCAGGGGGGCTGCTTGTTGAGCATTTTTTAAATAACCTCCATCTCACGAGAACCACTGTAAATACACTCCCATTGAATTTCGCAATTTCAGTCGAAGAACTTTCAAGGTAAAAGTAATCATGAATGCGGATTTTAGCATGAAAAATACCTCAGCATTGGCAGTATCTTGGTACGAGGTGACACCACCATCCCTGGCTGCACCCCCCATCGAAGCGTCCTCTTCATCCAAAAGAATGGGCTGCCCGTCATCCCTCTGACAGGAGTCTGACTGATTCTCCAACACACTCACAGCTGGGAAACGAACACGTCTGGTGTGGGTCAGTGGTTCCCAAACTTAGTCCAGGGCCCCCTGGGTATGCTAGTTCTTTTTTATAATCAAAACTGCAATACCAGGATTATACACTCCAACATTTTTTTCCACAACCATGCCACAAGTCTTCGGACAAGGTTTATAAAGAAACAAAAGTACTCAGAGAGCGCAAACCTCTGTCAAGCCCAACAGTGCCTCACATGTCTGGGACACAGATGAATAGCGTTATCATGTACTGCCACACAAGTAAATGAAAAATTCCAGGATCCAGATCACTCTCAAAATGAAATCAGTTCAAAGTTAGGTCAAGGCACTCCTCAGGCAAAATTATCATAAAAATCTGTCAATAACTTTTTCCATAAGGTTGTTAACAGACCAAAAAAAAAAAAAAAAAAAAACACACACACCCACAAAGTGCAGGTAAAACATGACCTCCTTGGCAGAGGTAATAAGAGGCTACACAGTCAGGATCAGACAGGGTTGAAAAAATTGTTGCCAGCAGAAAGATATTGCTCACTGTAATAATGATTCATTGGGATCAGGCTCTTCAGTATTTACTTATTTAAATCCAAAAAATGGCATGTTTTTGGTCAGTCAGTGTAGCAAGACATTGACTTGTCTCAAAATGGGAGCATTTTATATTTTGAGCAGTTATTTAGCCTCTGAAACCATATTTTGGCCAAAATATGCATACATGCCATGAAGAATTCAAAACTCCTAGAATAAATTGCATGTTTTTTTCTATATTGCAAATAATTTCAGGTAATAGCATTTTTAAACAAATCAAATTAATCACTGAGAAAATCAGTAAGCCCCATATAACCTTGATGAACACCAGAGTTTTAAGTTACATCATAATACTTTGCTGGCAATTGATAACAACTTGATTCTTTACAGGTGGGATCCAATAATTTTCCTAGTAAATACATATTCAGTTTTCGCGACTATGTGTCGATGGTTTCACCAGATACCCACAGAATCTTTCATTTTACTTTGATCAGTTGCATAATTGCTCGTTTTTCTGCAGTTTTATTCGCACTGCTGATATGAAATTTTATTCTTTATCGTCATTTTCCTGACATGAACCCTCAAAGGTCAAACTATACCCGACTAATTACGAATAGTGCAATAAAGACAAGTTAACAGTGAAATCCCGAGACTGAAATTGTGGTTGAACACATACCAGGATACGCAGAAGCGCCAGGACCCGGATTGGTAACTACAGGTCAGCAAAACATACATCGACAAGAGACGTTATCAGGCACAAGTATCAATATGATAAACGGTAACTGTTATCTGTCACGTCTCCGCTAACTGAGATAGGAGTTGACTGAAGCCAAATGCAATCAGTCGGAATTTGACACTAATTTTCAATTTGGCAGAAATTTACAAGAAGCCTCGAGGATACACAGACAAACGTTAACAACTGGATTTTGTTTACCACTCGCGGGATCTCTAAATTTCCGGGAAACCATCGCTCTGTCTGCAAAGTGCGCTCGCATTCCAGCTTTCTCTGCGCATCGGCGCGCGGCCTGCCTCTCCATCATCAGCAGCCGTCGCTTTAAAGTCTTGTTCTCCTTCTGATACTGGGATATTTCCAGCCGCAGAACCGCGTATCCATCGTCTACAACTTGGCAGATCTCTGCCACGGCCGCATTCGCCAAAACCTCCATTATTGACGCTATCTGCGTGTGAAACGCCGTGGAATTTGACATCGTTCCTCGTCACTTCTAAAATGTTCCTATTTAGATATATTCGACGTTGACTGTGTTCTGCTAAAAATACAAATTATGGGAATGAAGATACCAACAATTAATCCACACATTTGGACATTCACAAAACCAGTAATTACTTCCGGGCTGCCGAACTAACCGTGGTGACGTCACCGACACGTACCGTAAACACACAAAACTAAACGCAGACGCAAGTCCGTCTTCATCGTACTGTCTGAAATCCTCCATTGACAGACTTATTTATTGACGTCCGGTATACATCATCATTATCTAGTCAACTTGCCTCGAGTAAATTCAACTTCTAACTTAAGCGACAAAACTACTCCAATCCCAAATTCATTTATTAACCCTCTATTAACCAAACCCATTTCCAATCATTTCCCTAGGGAAATATGTCGATTATGGGCCAATATTTGGAAAATTAGTTTAAAAAAAATATATATATATATAAATATTAATTTTAACTAGTATGTTTATTTGGCAATAAGAAACAAAACCAGCAGGGTGTCAAGGCTATTAACCCTTTCACTTTATGTAGCAGATATGCTATGATGGTTAATAGAGGGTGAAATCCAATAAAATCAATTTCAGACCATAATTTATGGTATTCTCACATCGTGGTGTGACAGATGGCATATTTACTCGAGCCGGTGGGCCACGAGTCTAAGTTTCGGCTCCGTTCTTTTTTTTTTTAAATCTGGGTTGCGCCTGTCGTGCTCATACGCGCAGGCGGTTTCGTGATTGGCCCAGGCGTAGACCCGGCCCGAGTTCAGGCTCTGAGGAGCCTTTCGTTCTTATTTATTTTAGTCAGCTGTGAGGGTCTAGGTCACAAATGACTCATGGGGGTGGGGGGGTGTTCCCATTTTCTGAAAATGTGTAAGGTTTTGTCGACATTTGTAAATTCACGCCTTCTCAAGCTCCGATGACTCAGGCACTCCTGCATAACTATTAGCCGCTAATTTCATATTCCTCTGAAAGTGGGGCAGTCAGTATAAAGAAAGCCACGCAGAAATCACAGCACAATCACTGCACAAGATCACTCACACTGACTGAATTTCAAAATTTAGTTTCTCAGGCCCTCTTTGTGAATCCAGTTCTTTCCTTTTTAGTAAGAGAGGAGTCCAGCTCCATCATGACCACCTCTACTGTGACAGAACAGTTATCATATTCTAGTTACTCACAATTTTACACTTTACTAAACTTTTACCATCGCTGTCACTAAACGTACATAATACAGGGAGACCTGGGGCCACCGCCTGATCCATAATCTCCAGAAACCTCTTCAAAGGATCATTCTGTCAGACTTCGAGAGACATCCAAGCACAGCAGGCCGTAACCATCATCTACTAATTTACACGTCTGCATTGGTAAATTCTGCTTAATGCTTAAACAATGGTGGCAGCTAACTGCACGTGGAAAGCAAGAGAATCAGAAATGATTTTGTTCCTCGCTACATGACAAGTTTAAGCTCTTTTCCCAACCCTTTGCGTTTTAACACCCCTGTAACACGTGTCGTGCAGAATTATTGGCCACAAGTAACGATACTCTACTACCAACTTCATCAAATCCACCGCATTCTAACTGTCCCCTCCCCACCTCCCCTCCTTTCCTACCAGGAAGAATGAGGTGAAGGACGGGAGGAGACAAGGAGGAGGACATGAGGGAAAAGAGATAAGAGGAAGTTATACTCTATGTCCCCTAAAGATGAAATGGCCCAATCACAGCTCCCACGGATTCAGTAACACAGGCATCTAACCACATTCCCCACATCACGTTATGGCAGATCACAAATGAAAGCTGGAATTGGCCTAGGTGAACAGCAGTGTTAACCATTGCTATATTTCACTCTCAGCAAACCAGGAAAAAAAACTAAGGTAATGTGGTGTAAATAATTATACCCTTGAGAAGATCATATTCATTCCATTATCTGCAGCAGTACTCCCAAATCCCAGCTGCTCTTTCGAGCAGAGCATAAGTATGGTTCACTAAACATTTGTTTCATCAAATCAAAAACAGTAATGAGACATACATCAGTGGATATGAGCAACATCTGCTATAACTGATGACCTAATGATACTAAAATACATCGAAAATAAAAAGGTGAAAATTCCACGTTCAGAACAAAAAAAATCCTCTAATGGTGTTTCAGTCATTTGGATGAGCTAATGAACATGGTTCTAATGAGGAGGCAGAGCTAGTTGTGTCTATCATATGGGAAAGTTCATGAGAGGAGGGAAGGGTGGGAAGAATTTTCTGTTGAAAAGAAATACTCTTTGACCCCTTAAGGCAGTACACACGCTAATTTTATGACCATCTAGTTCATGTATGCAAGAATTCACAAATAGTCATTTTGTGACGGAGTAAAATATAAGTCCAGTGTTTTAACAATACAAAAGTCAACAAGACTGTGCACAAAATGAAGGGTGCTCGACTTGCCTCGTCATCTGAGAGAAACAAAACATTAAATCACGGAGGAGACTCAAGGTTTGGTCTGAAATCTGGGGCGTCGGGGTGAACAGTGGCTGGCATCTCAGTGGAGAGATGGGAAGACGTAGGTCATACATGGAAGTGCTATCAGACCAGGACATCGTTATTTCATTGTGCAGCATAAAACCTGCACCAGGATCACCGTTTCAGCAAGGCAAAAACAGTTAAGGCTGTTTTATACTTGTAAGACAAATGTCGACAGACAACTTAAGAAAAGTGTTGGATGATACACATTCTTTTATGTTCAAAGGGCATGTAAACCCTGTTTCACAATCTGATTTTACCTGTAATGGATCGATTAAATGATCTTCCAAAGTAATGCCGCTGATACACATTTCATCGATAAACCGCTGTATCCTTGTCAATTTTAAGCATTTTCCTCTCCTGTCCAGAAATGGCTGTGACGTAATTTCTGGCTCCTTTAGAAAATCATATCAAACTAACAGATGAAAAATTCAAACGGTTTTTCCTGAAGCCCAATTGCGCCAAGATTTTTTGTTACCAAGTTTTGAGGATTATTAGGATCCTGGAGTGCTTATCAAGGGCATGTATATGCAGTGAACTGCAATAAATAATGAGTTAACACCACAATTTATTAAGGCTATAACTTTTTATTTTGACTGGAAGAAGGACTGTGTTATCAAGAACGAACATCTCAAAATAATTCTGCATGATAATTTTGATGCGTTTTGCCAATTACATACTAACTAGCACTTTGCCCGTGGGGATCAACGGGTTCTAGATTCAACCCACATGGGGCCCAATTTTCAGCCCAAGTTTAATTTTTATTGTTTTATGCAACTTCCCTTTTATATTACAGTGAACAATGTACCATTATGGTGTTATCACATGCACCTCTATGATGTCATCACGTTGCTATGGTGGTTCCATAAACGCTGCACTCAGAAGTATATATTTAGAACACTAGATTGGATAATGTAAGTATGATGACATCAGCAAAGTGAAGCACCCCACCACCATATTGATACACCCAACTTCTTCATAATAATGAATGGTTTCCTGAGAGGCCAATTTCAAATAACTCGATACATGCGAGAAAATGCTAAGATGTAAGGCTGCCTTTTGCAGCAATATTTATTTGAAGCGCTGTAATAAAATGTTTCATGCTTAAGTTAACGTATAAATGCAAAGTTGTCACTTTAATAGAAAAAAATTGCATTTTGTGTTAGCTAGCTAATTAGCCATCCCATTGACTTGAACAGACCGATGACTGAAAGCGAACGCTAGCCATTGATAACAGTCACCAGCGAGCTACCTTGCCTCCTTTACCGTTGCGGGGACTGCATTGACTTAGAAGTAAATAAAATTAACAAGGTGGCTAACAAGCTAGCTAGCTACTTGTAATTGACATTCAATGACAATACTTCTTACCTGCATAATATTTAAAACAATGGACAAGTCGCTTTGTCTGTTTTATACAGAGCTACAAAAGACAAGGAGGGGAGAAAGGTTTCACTAGCGCTTCCTTTTATCAACGTTGGCATTAGCCATATGATTCAATATAAACAATTCGGTTGATGTCAAATAGTCAACCAGGGTACAATGAAGTGAGGGAACTGGAGTGTAACTTGATAACGTATACGGACATTCATTGACATTCCTTATAACGGCGATAACTTCCAAGCAATTATCTTTTCAGAGGTAAAAGCCTCAGTCACGTTAAAGTCACTTCTCTGCTGCAGTTTAACGTTAACACTGAGTCACATTTCGATCTTCCCTTTAGTAAATGTGCCGCTTTGAATCCTCCAAAAAGCTCATATTTAGGGAGACAAAATGTCGCTCTGCACAACGATACCAAAATAACACCTACTCGCACGCAAGTCTTTTTGAAAATATAATTTTAACGTAGGCGAAAATGAATGGGAGTCTATGTACAAATTTTACTTCCGGATGTATAAGCTCCTACGACAGATGCTTCACTTGAACGTACCCTATCACCAATCTATTGTTCTATGGCTACACTACGCTGACATTCTGCGCTCAGTGGAACATGAAGTTGCCTGCAAGACGGAGCAAAATAGCGTCACTCGCGCTATGCTGCAGATACGTGCCCAGTGGAAGTTGTCTGCCAGACGGAGCAAAATAGCGTCGCTTACGCTATGCTGCAGATATGCGCCCGGTGGAATCTAGCACTGATTGGCCAGACACACACACACACACACACACACACACACACACAGTCCACTCAGCTATTATAATATAGATAAATATAGATAAATCATGAAACTTATTGACTCATGTGAATCCCGTTGCACCCACACAACCTCTATCTTCTTGAAGGTTCATAGTTATTGGGCTGTGACTCTACGAATTCCTCTACCTCACTAAGACCAATGTCTTTGCTTCCTCCACTATAACCCTGCTTTATAGCCATAACCAACCTACCTTCTAGCTAATGCTGCAGTTTTTAACTTTCCATCTCCGTGACAACCACCGAAATCTGTTCATCCAGCTGATGAAATTATAAAAGCTAACCAACAACAGAGTCTGTGATGTTACAAATATTGGACAGGTAACAAGACACTGAAGGACGACACTTTTTCTGTCTCTCAAACGTCATTTTGGTCATCAGACAGTGTTGGCGGACAAACGTCTTACAGGTATAAAACAGCCTTCAGGGGTTAAAAGCATAACGCAGAACACATCAGACAAACTCTGCCTCATAAAGCCACAAGGTTTCTCTCTCTAAACAGATGTGCGAGTGGGTTCCCGTCAGCTTCCGAATCTCTCCCCCCTGTGGGCAGCCAGGTGAGTGTGAAGACTGCGCTTGTTGGTGTAGCCCTTCCCGCAGTAAGTGCAGGAGAAGGGCTTGTATCCCGTGTGGACGTTGAGATGCCTGGTGAGACTGCAGGACTGGCTGAAACTGCGTCCGCAGTGCGAGCAGCGGTACGGTTTCTCGCCCGTGTGAACTCTGTGATGCACACGAAGTTTGGCTGCGAAGCGGAACCCTTTGCCGCAGTATTTGCAGAGAAATCGCTCCTGATCCCCAATGCCTCTCCGCAGGGAGGCCGCAGGGCCGCGTGACTCCAGAAGGCTTTTATGGAAGGGCTGGAAGTGCTTTGTACCCACAGGGTCTGGGTTTACCAGCGTTGCCTTCTCCTTTAGTCCTGTTTGAGTGTGTAGGATGCTCACGTCGGTCTCCCTTTGTTTCCTCCCTCCGTGGCGTGTGTTTTGGGAGTGAGCCAATCTCGACGTGATGCTATCGCTCCAGGCAGACGAGGCCGTGCCTCCCATTACAGCCAGTGCAGGGTCCACCGCTGCAGCCTCAGGCCTCGCATGGGGAGGCTCGAAAGAGGATGGACAGTTTCTGGAACATTCTGCAGCTGTCGTGTCCGAGACCAGTTCCTCTACAGCAGGAGAGGCGACACCACCCAGTTTTCTCACTCCTGGAAAGTCAGTGGAAGAGAGCATGAATAACAATGAGCAGAGCCTCAGACTTACCAATTCACAAAATGGAAGCACTCAAAGTCTGAAAATTCCAGTTCAGAAAGGAAAAGTCCACCATAGTTCTTGTTCCATCTCCCTAGATTTGCAGAACAAGAACAACATTTTGACCAGGAGGCTGAACTGATGAAGAAAATCAGCTGGCTGATTTTAGCCCCATATGCATAATAGACCCTGGCGAAAACAAAATTCCAAAATGCAATGGTCAAATAATTCTGCAATTAAATTTCCTCATAAGACAAGTGCCTTGCTTCATGATATAATTTTACCAGGCTGTGTGACACAAATTCTGAGATATAATCCATAAATAGGGGTCATGCACAACAGGCAAGAATTGGCATTATTTTGATTTTGCATGTAGAGGTTAAGTAACAATATGCAATTTGGCGCCCCCACAGTTTCAGAGAGCAAATCACTTTTACACCTCTGTGGTACAAATCAATCATGCCTCTTTACCTCCACCCCCATAGCTGAACACACACATACATAGGTTGATGAAAGCATTTTCATGCTAGCCTGAGAAAGAACTGAAGTCAGATGAAAAATGTCATCCAGAAAAACTGCTGACTTTTGTCAGACAAGGATGACCCTAATAAAGTCACAGCTTAGACCACAATATTTCATTTAAAATGACCAGTATGTAAAATGGGTGGAAACAGTGGCATCCAGGGTTCAGATTCTAGACTGCAGCACACGCTCACTCAATCCCGCTCCGCCCTCCCGTCGGAAAAAAGGTGGTGGCCTCTGAGGACCAAAACACTTTTGCAGAAATCGCGTCTTCCACGACTGGGATTTATACAAGCGAAACATATTCTCTAGCTGGCTGGATAGTTCGGTCAGTCTGCTGTACCAACATGGCGGTGCAAGATGGCAACGTTCCTAAAGCAAGGCCCTTGTTATTTGTATATATCAACGCATAAAAATAAGGCTACGAAAATGAAACTAATTTCATCTTCTAGCGATTATACACTTATATAAACATATTAATGGGTAGTATATTCAGATTTTGCCAATAAAACATGCCAAATATTACACACTGGTCCTTTAGAAAAAAGAGAAACTGGTAGTGATAAAAACTCCGCTGTTGGATGATCGTTGTTTTGCTCTCAGCTGTGAGCCCAATCATGCTTGCAGAAATATTTAATGTTGGGTGGCAGTCAAAGTTCGCACAATCATTGCAAACAATTTAGAACAGTAGCATGCCAAGATGACATAATGTGAACCAGAGATAGTATGCGGCTAACACCAAGCTATAACATAGGACTGCTGGGGGTTGCTAACAGACACCGGATAGCAAGTCAACTATTTTGATCACAAAACTTGGATTGCCAGAATACCTCGTCAATGGAGGGGAACACATCAAAACATTAAGCAGTTAAAATCTGACATTAAATGTGTTCACTTTAAGTTCCAATAAAGTCTATATTCTTAGCTCATCCAGTTATGCTTTCATTTTTTAGCTCACTTTATCCAATGAACCAAAGCGAGCTTATGCAATCACGTGGCAGCATCAGCGTCTAGGTTAACTTTGATCCTCTTCTGCCAAACCACTGAAGGGATCAATGTTAAATTTGGTGGGGAAATACATATGGGTGTAGATTAAAAAGTGTTTGACTGGTGTAAATCTGTCCATAGGTGCCCCTATAGCAAAAAAAAAGTAATAACTCCTAAACCATTTGTCCGATCAACTTGAAATTTTGCTTGCTTCATGTTAGTTAGTGTTGCCATGAAAATATGTAAGAACAAAATGATAACCGAAACATGGCCAACATCAGCCAATCAAATTTCAAAAGCCCTTATACTCACTTGAGCCATCACCTGTCATGAAACTTTATATTCTTGTTAAGGTTGTGGAAAAGAGCCATTTTTATTGAAATGACTTTCATTGGCCATGGCAGTGCTAGAGAGACGCAATGTCTTGGGCAATAATTTCCAAACCATAGGATGGAGAAACAAAATTCTTTTTTGTTAGATTCTATGGGTCAAGATGAATCAATCCATGTAAGCCACACCCATTTTAGTATTTGCAAACTTTACGCCATTTTGAATTGTTTGTGAAACCTTTGATTTTTATCTCCTCCAAGACAGTGAGATGAATTCACACAAAATTTAAGTGTGTGGCCTTTATTGATACGAAGAGCTGTAACTCCTTAATGCAATGTCCAGTCATTACAAAACCTGAGATCACACAAATACAGGCCATGCAACTTCATCCCACTAAATTTGGTTTAAATCATAGGTGGCGCAATAGCAAAGAAATGGTCATAACTCTTAAACTACTTGCGTGAGAGAAACTTTAAATTTTGCACGCATCATAATTGTGAAGGTCACCATGAAAACCTATAAGAACAAAGTGATTGTTCAAACAAAATGGCTGACATCAGCCAATTAAATTTCATTAGCCCCGACACTCACTTTAACTGTCATCAATCATGAAACTTTATACAACTGTTAAGAGTGAGTAAAAGGGCAGTCTAATGCAAGTTACTTTGATTGCCTAGATGGTGGCACTGTAGAGAGGTACGACAAATTTGATTCCAACTGGCCAATATGAAACGCTGAAGTAAGAAAATAGGCGTGCAATGCACGGAATACCCCTCAGCCCGATGTCGAAGTTTTTGGAGACGCCCGCCCGCCCACCGCCCGCCTGCCCAACCGCACGAAGGATAGCAATACCCCGTCAGCCTTGAGGGCTGAGGGGTAAAAAAACTATGCAAATTGCATATTTGGTTTCAAGCATTTTACTCAATGGTTCCAATTTTGCATATTGCATCCCTGCATGAGGATCAAATAGTCTTTCTAATGAGCAAAATAAATCTTTAAATATTTGGCTGCCATTTGTCAATCAGGTAACAGCTGCCATTTCAAAGACATGGCAATGACTAATCAACCTGAAATTTGCAGGGCAAAGTACGCTATGCGCACCTGTGCCATGAACTGAAAACTGTTCGTAAAAGGTATACAATTTGTGTCCTAGCTTCAAAATTGGTGATGATCTCATGTTGCTTGGACCCTGTACTTAGCACTTGCAGTTACATTTGTTTTTTTTTCTACACAGATTACAAAAGGTGTCTTCATAGTCCCAATGTTGACCCAAGCATAAAAAATACTACGACTTGTGAGCTAACATATCACAAAAGCCTAAAATAAACCAAGTGAGCTACAGTGCCCATGGCACTATTTCCTAAATATACAAAATGGCATCCATTTCCAATAAAATAAGCTACAACTATAAAAGCCTAATTAGGCTTGCCCTTAATTTGAAGCAAATTCATGATAATACAATACAATCTAAATGGATAATACAACTTACATTTCAGAGAACAAGACTGTTGTTTGTAAAATAAATATTTATTGCTTTGAATTATGAATGATAAGCAATATTTAATTTTGAGCAGTGACAGTAGACAAAATGGTACACCAACAAAAAGCACATTTCAAACAGTACTGAAAATATACAATTTACAACCATATTCTGACATAAACCCAAGTAAAGTATACTTACTCTCCTCCGTGCTGTTCATCTCTCCTCGTGTCTCTCTATCCTCTTCCACTCTCTCCTCCTTTATAAGAACTGATCCAGTCCTTCCCTCTTCTACACCTGTGCACTGTAACAGAAAAATTATGTATTTAATTCAACAGGGGAGCTCATGCACAAACAACTCGCTTATTTTTACTAATCAAAATATGAAATTGTACAAATCAAAAGGTGCAATATATACCTGCATGATCACTAAAATGTGAATAATAATAAAAAAGGAAACTTGAGTTTAGTAAGGCAAGCATCCAGAATGTTCCAACCTGAACTGAACCACTCGTGAATGGAGAGCAAGATGGACACTTAAAAAGTAAACGGTTGGGCAGAAGAAATTAATCCAGTTTCATAATCATGAATTACTAATCCTGACGTCTTTTTACCCCTTTTCTGAATTTGTCCAATTTTCACCTTTAAAACAAGAAAATCCGAATGACAGAAAAACTAAATCTTTACTTTTTAAAAACTGTAATTATATTAGATATTGAAATCAGAGGCTATTCTTCATTCCATGTTTAAGCATTTACCACCAGATTGCACAAACTTCACCTCTGTTCAACTCAGATTATCTTAATAAATTGAAATCAATTACCCTAGGATTAGCAACTTGAGATAAACCAAGCACAAGGCAGATTTTGATAGTGGTGAGAAGAAAAATGCCTTTTGAGTCATTCCTCTGAAGCCACTTCCCCAAATGACACGTATGCGCACCGCATATCTGCCAACAACAGGGAAAGGAGTGGCACAGAAAGCATCAGTAGTTTCCATCACCAACCTTCTCACCATCTGATGCATCATTCACATGCCAGAAAAAAAGCAAAAAAAAAAAAAAAAAAATCACATTATAAGCTATATGTAAATGATGTAAACATAAACAATATGAATGCAATAAACATAAACACAGCTGAAGTTATTCTTGTAACCACAGCTGCCATGCTGGAAACCATGGGAGTATTATTTAGCAAAGTTGATAGAAAATAAGAGCTTATAGCCAGCAACACTAAACAAGCTACCTAGCACCAACAGTAACATTACATAACAAGTGTTGCCACTAAACGTGACCATGTCCCCCCCCAGGTCACAGAAATCGACTGGGGTTGGCGTATCACACTAATACACATTGAAGCCAAAGATGAATGAAATCGGTCAAACCGTTCTTGAGATATCCCGATCAAAACAAACGGGATGTGACGGACGGACAGAGCTGAATACTATGCCCCCCGCTCCGCTCGCTACCATGGCGCCGGGGGACAACTAGCAATCTAAGATCAATACAGGGCACTGGTGGCCCCAGAAGCTCCCGCTGTTAAGATAAAACAAAATGTAGAAGTTTTTGTTGACAGACGGACGAACGGACGCACGGACGGCGCCCGATACCATAGCTCCCACGCCACTCAGGGGGCAGGAGCCAATTAGGGGCCTGTAACTGAAATAGTTGCAAAGTTAAAGCAAAATGTCGAAGTTTTTGGTGATATTTTATTTGCCAGTGACCTTGAAAAAACAGGCCAAGGTCACCTTTAGGTATGTCATTTGTAGGCTTTTACGAGATGCGAATCCAGTGAAAATTACGAGCCTGTAGCTGAAATAGTTGCTGAGATAAAGCAAAATGTTGAAGTTTTTGTTAGCGGATGCACGCACGCATGCACACACGGACCGAGCCCGATACCATAGCTCCCGCAACGCTCAGCGGCGGGAGCTAATAACAAGGTGGTACTGCCTAGCAGAAGTATGTTTTGAATGCTTATTTAGCACTTGTAGCACATTTAACGCATGATGTTCCCCATGAATCAACTGCGAAAAGCAACTTACCTTACCTACTAGCTTGCTACTGGACAATTTTATTACTGTAAATCAATGACCTATGGAGAAGCTGGAATTTTGCATAGAATTCAAAACTTGTTGTGCACTCACTCCCATTTTAGAACTTCCAGGATGAGAACAAGAGACTATATGTCCATGGGACACAAATGCTCTCGCATTTAGGAAAGTCAACAAAATGTTCCGACGTTCAAACACCTGAAAAATCATAAAAATGTTTTAAAATTCAGAAACAAAGAATGAGATGCACACGTTTTGGGTCGCTACAAAGCACACGTTTAAACTCAATGAATTCGGCTGGGTGGTTTTTGAGAAGTGGATAGACTACTCCCCCTATTACAGCAAAGAGAGAGGGAAAATTCACAAAACTGACCCAAGCTCAAACACCTTTACAATCATAAAAAATTTTAAAATTCAGAAACAAAGTATGAAATGCAGACCTTTAGTGGCCTTACAAAGCAAATGTATAAGTTTAATGTTTCCTGCTGACCGGTTTTTAAGAAGTGGATGAATGGCAAACCCTGTATAGATGGACAAGGTTAACCTGATATGCCCCCAGCTACGCATGGCATGGAGGCATAAAAATGGGCTGATCTGAATATAGGTACTCCAGAACCCAGCACGTCTGGTCAAAGAGGACAGGCCGGAGGAGGAGAAAGTGCCACAGGAAGGGTACTTAGCTACCAAAAATATTCTAAGTTGTCACCTTTTCTTCCTTCCATACCCGCCTGCAGAGATAGGCAGGCGGGTATGCTGTAAAGTTATTACAGTCCTGCGACCACTACAGGTACCCAAGTATCTCATTTTTTTATTTCATTTACTGCTTGTCCTTGGGCTATTAAGAGAATTTGAAGAAATATTTAACAGAAAATTCCCAAAAAAATCTTACGTAGCCTGCCATTAATGCACATCAAAAATAATAATAATAATAATAATAACAATAATAATCATGATACAATTTTCTAGGAACGGTTTCGTTATACAGAACACCGCTTTATCAGGAATGGAAAGGATTCGGAACAAAGTTTTTGAGTTCAGAGGAGATGTGAAGTATGAAGACTCAAGAGTAAGTCTAGGGCACTTAAAATGCGAGGGAAACATTTAAAAAAATTATAACATGGTACAACTCACCATAAAGCACTGATAGCTATGGCTCTGCCTGCAATAGCGTTACATGCTTTAAAAGTTGATTTTCACACCCTAGACCTCCGAAGCCAAAGGCCACTATGGGAAGTTACAATCTCCGATAGGGTGGAAATCCCCCCTCTCCTTCAGTAGAGAAGGTGCACATGAATTTATGATGGACAGTGCGACGGTATGACCGTTGCATACATGAACAGAAACGGTACGTCGCTCACCCACTGCATGTGGCAGAGGCATATTAATAACATTAATTCAGTAGATGAAGTATAGCATTTTTTACAAGAATATAGAAAATTGATTTTGAAAATTGTGATAGTGGCTTAAATAATGACATTAAGTCAGGTAGCACTGTTACTGCACCGAAACGCGTTTTATTTAAGGGTTACAGTGCAAGAGGAACTCGGCAACTTCTCATTCCAAGGTTGCAGGTTTTTACAATTTTATTTAAATCTATTATTTAACCAGGGCAAGTCCACTGATAATACTTACTACTTTTCAAAAATTCCCAGGAAGAATTGCAAGAGGTAACAAGTGAGAGAGAGAGAACACAGGAGAGAAATAGAATTAAAGTTTTGGTAGAGCATCATGGAAATTTGAATCCGAATGATTGAAGTCAGAGAAATTGCGGGTTCTTCAAACCAGACTTTATAGCAACAACAAAGTCAGGGTCCAAAAGTCAAATACAGATGTATAGAAGCATGAAGCGAAGCAAGAAAACCCCCACCTAAGCAAGAAAACCCCCCCCAAAAAAGCAATAAATAAATAAATAAATAAAACCCCACATTCAGAGATAGATCTCTCATCTTCATACATGTCATAGTCAGATTGCGAAACCAGTCATTTCATGAAATGCCTAGCGTGAACATCGGTCATTTCCCGAAATGACTAAAAATGACTGGTTTCACAATCTGACTAACACACAGGTGAAAAACAAAAATTCCCCATTTTAACATCTGCGATTGGCCAAATCTTTCTGACATTCATCTGAGTCATGCAACCCTCATGTTTTTCCCCCAAAGAAATTGCCCTTAATTTGTTGAATGGTATTCCGCTGAGATGACCTTAGCGCCCTCAAGTCTGACTTTCTCTGTCCTCTTGCCTGATGCTATAGTCGGTTCTTCTTTCTCCACACCACCTGATTATACTGTTTAATTTCTGTTCTCCTTACTTTCACCTTTTTGAGAGGTTCTGCCCCGGGACGCAGGGTGCACACCCACAATTTCCTTCCTGTCGAGTAAACAGACAGGCAAACTGCAGGCCTTCCATCTCTGATTCTCTCAACATGTGACTGGTACTGAGGTGATGTATTATTAGGCAGATTTTTGCATGTATTCTTATTACAATGAACTTGGAATTCTTCCACAAGTTTAAAGGTTAAGGTCCCTCTCCAACTGTCCCGACGGTAGAATTATGGGATATTTTCCTCATCTCTTTTTATGTCGTTTTTTGCACTGAGGATGAACACTTCACAGTGCTGTAAATCCATATCTAGATTAGGCTCAAATCAGAAACAAGATAATGGACCATTTACTTCCTCCCAACAGTGATTGCACATTATGATACTGTGAAAGAACTGATAATATGCACTCCCGCTAAATGGACAGACAAAAAATACTGAAGATGTGAAGGCATAGGCTGTGCATAGCACTGCATTCAAGCATGACAGCTGTATGAATTCTCATGTACGAACTGTACGCTATAAGAAAGTAAATGCCTTAGCTCATCACAATGGTTATAGATAATACCAAAGGTTGTCAATGATATGCACCAAATTATCATGATACATGTGGGGAATATTCAGAAAAAAATTTTAATAAGTGAAAGGCTTTCGTTTCTGCAATATATAGTCCATTAAGGGATGCTTGACAGATGTAAGGGATACACAAACCATTTTCTGGAGAAACCCCGCTATAATTTTTAAATATTTACCAAAATGTTGAGCCCAGGACAAAACTTAAAATTTTCTGATGGGAAAACAGGGCCACCATCTTCATTAAAGGTTAAAGTAATGAAGAGAGACCCAATTCAACATTGCATCTCTGTCCCAAACATTAAGGAGCTCACTGCTCATGCAAACTCATCACGTTGTGTGCACTTATTATCTAGAACAACACACCATCAGCCAATCAGCATGCATCTCATGTGCAGGCACCAACCATCCCACAATGCATCTGTGCGCATGTCCACGGCAAATGGATGTGCATGTCCATTTCCTCTGATGTCTCCTTCAACTGTCATTTTACAGATGTGGAGCTAGTTTAACTTATCCATTTATCTGTAGTTCATACGTGAACACTTCAGTAAATGTGCCATAGTTATTCAAGGTTCAATTAATCTGAAGACCTCAGGCTGCACATCTTTGGACTGGACTGGAATTGCATTCAGGTTAAATCCAAGTCATGTCACACAGAGTGGTGCGTGGTCTCTCTGTTGATGCAGTTTGAGGGAACTCTGCTCGCCAAACATTTTACCGCAGAGAGTGCAGCGGAAGGGTTTCTCCCCAGTGTGGACTCTCTGGTGCACCTTGAGCTGGTAGTGGTGTGAGAAGCTCCTCTCACACTGCGTGCAGCTGAACGGCCGCTCTCTCGAGTGCACGCTCTGGTGTCGCCGGAGGTTACTGCAGTCGGAGAAGCGCTTGCTGCACTGAGCGCAGCGGAACGGTTTCTCCCCGGTGTGCACTCTTCGGTGTATCTCCAGCGCATTCTGACTGGAAAAACCTTTCCCGCAGAAATGGCAGAGGAACCGTCTCTCTTTGGTGGGTTTATGACGGCCGCCAGTAAAGTCACAAGATCCGCCAAAGTTTCCATCTTGAACAACAACCACATTCATGCAACTGGCGTTCTGGGCGGGGGGCACAGCGGTGAGGTCCTGACTAGTCAACCAATTATGGGGCAGACTCGAAGAGGTAAGTGGTTCTGGCTGGGCCTCTTGCGCTCCCCTCTGATGTCCGCGCTGCGCGATAACCCTGGCCCGGGCCAACGGCCTCTCTCGGGTGTGGATACTCTGGTGCCTACGGAGGTTGCTCGAGTCGGAGAAGTGTTTGCCGCACTTTGTGCAGCGGAACGGTTTCTCCCCAGTGTGGGCCCTCCGGTGTATATCCAGTGCATTCTGACGAGAAAAACCTTTCCCGCAGAAATTGCAGAGAAACCGTCTCTCCAGGGTGGGTTTAGCACAGCGAACAGTGAAGTTACAGGACCCACCTACGTTTCTATCCTGAGTGCCGAGCCCATTGAAACAACTGGCTGCTGCGGCAAGGTTCTGACCAGTCAGCCAATCACTACGCAGACTCGTGGGGTTAAGTGGTTCTGGCTGCGCATCTTGCATCTCCCTGCGATGTCCACGCTGCGTGTTGACCCTTGCCGGCGCAGGAGGCTCCTTGTCCCATTCTGTATGCCGAGTCGCGGCCTCCTCTTTTACACAATCTAGCACAGTGACTTCAGCTTTCAGATCCGAGCCGGCCAAAGGGCTCGGGCCGACAACAGAACCCGAAGGTTTGTGAGAAACAGAAGGCAGGTCCAGATGATGGAGTTCTGAGGTCTCTCCACAGAAAGGGTGGGATTGATCCATAGTGTCCATGCCAGCGAGAGTCGACATGCACCCTGGAATCTCAGATCCAGCAGCAGACAGGGATCTAAGCCCCCGCAGCCCTCCTGCATGGCCATCCAATCCCACAGCACGTCCCAATCCCGCACTTCCCCGACTCTGATCCTCCACATTCTCCGCCTGTAATCTAGGAACTGCTTCCAAACCACTGACCTCCCAAACCCCGCTCCGGTGTGGCACGGACAGCTGCTTGGAGCGCTCTGCAGATGACACCCGGAGCCCAGGGGTAGCGACCCCCGCCTCATCAGCTGCACACGAATCCAGTGCTCCTGTAGGCATGTAATAAACATGTAATAAAAATCTTGTTATAGACCTACAATAACCCTGTTAATAACCTGTAATAATCCTGTTCTATACCTGCCATAACCATGTTCATTACCCGTAATAATTTTGATCCACCTGCCATTACCATGTTCATAACCTGTAATAATTTGTTTATACACCTGCCATGACCTTGTTATCCTGTAATTACCTTCAGTGTTCCTGTTACAAACCAGCAATACTCCTCTTACTCACCTGCAGTACAATTATTACTACCCAAAAATGCTACAGCTATTAACCTACAATACCCAACTACAGTACTCCTATTACAAACATGAAAAATTCCAGTGACAAACATGCAATAATCCTGTTAGCCTGCAGTACCCCTGTTAATCATCTACAGTACTATTACCCCCAACCTGCAGTGCTATTATTACTAAACAGTAATACTCAATAATTAATATGCAATATTCCTGTAACTAACGTGTAGTACGTTACTAACCTACAATGCTCCCATAATGAACTTGCAATGCTCCAGTTACTAGCATGGAATATTCCTGTTCATCTGCAATACTCCTGTGACCAACCTACAATACTCCTGTAATTATCCTGCAGTACTCCAATTTTTTTTACCCGTAATATTCCTTTTGTTACTAACCTGCAATACCCCTATTGCTGCTAACCAGCAATAATCCTGTTCTTATTAACTGCATTACGTCTGTTGCTACAACCCTGAAATGGATCCTGTTGATACCAACATGCAACACTCCGGTTACAAACTTTTTTTTTTTTTTGATAATTTTAGAGCAAGACTGAACTGAATGATGAGCATTTTAACATCCTGATCAAAATACTAATGAATTCTTTCATTTTCGCGTTAACAGTAAGCTTTAGTGACGTCAAATGTCCTGCAGCTCTTCAATGGTAGGACGTAAAAAAGATGGAAAGATGGCGACCTTTAATTTCTTTATTCTGTCGCATTCTCACCATTTAAAGCATCGTTGGAGTTCACAAAATTTCAAGTGATAATATCTAGACACCAAGGGTCGTAACTACGAAAGTTGTTTATCTCCTGTACACGTATAAATCGGTTAAGCGCAGACTAAAATTTGTGCTTTACTTTACTCACACACTATGAAGCGGTTTTAGGTTTACACACGGACAACAAAATAAACCACAATCAAAGACTGTCTAAAATGAACAATGGAAACCCTTAAACATGGGAGGGGGGTAGTTTTGCTTGCGTTTCACTGACATTTCCTGCTTGTCGATCGCAGAGCGAGCATTATGAACACACTGCAAATACTTGAACTTGCTCAAGAGGAGGCAGATGAACGTCAGAATGCTAATTGATTGCGTGCACCAAGGATATTCAGGGACAGGAGAAATCCATTGGAAGAGTACGAAGATACCGTTCTTAAAACGATTCCGATTCTCCAAAAAAACTTTCAACGAACTACTTCAGTTGCTGATACCGGAACTGGAACATCCAACACAATGCAGCAATCCTCTTCCAGCTGCATTACAGTTGGCTTGTGCATTGCGATTTTTCGCTTCTGGAACATTTAAGATTTTAGCAAGAGACACATCTGGGATCTCTCAACAAGCTTATGTGTATAGGGTTGCTGCTGCAATCTGTGCCAACTAGCCACAGTTTCTGCCATTCCCAGATGCTTTAGATGTAAAGTGATATGTCATGGATGGGCTTTGGCATATAGCTGGTTTCCCTAGAATTACAGGTGCTATAGCCGTTCAGACAATTAGTGCTTCCTTGTCAAAAGAATGCTACCACAATGCAAAGCGATCGAAGGTCTTTGTTTTCGCCTTAATATTGCAATATGACTCAGTTTACAGTAGTAACTTTATTTGTTAGCTTATTATGACATAAGCAGATGTTATAATGAGTTGGATAAGTTTGTTTGAAGATATATGCCCACATATGCCATTATCATCTCATTTCTGCATTTTCAGGAAAACCCAGCATGTACATGCAAATACATTTGGATTCTAGGTCAAAAGGCGCAATAAAAAAAAAAAATCTATTTTTTTATTTTTTATTTTTGAAGATACTTAAGATATGAGCGAAAAAAACAGCCCGAGATTTTAGGTTTGCGCAAGCGCAGAACCGCAAGGCAGCATAATTTGATGGGTAGCAAAATTTGACAAAACACCGGAACGCATTTCCCTGTTCGCAATCCAGCAGCCAATCAAATCCCATTTATCAGGTTGAACTGAGGACATCAAGGTTAGACGGGCAGTAGACACGGATAACTAATCAGCTGTTTCGTAGGGTGTGATTAAAACACACGTTTAGCTAGAAGCATCTAAGTCATATTTATACACGTCTAAACACTAAAAACGGATAATAGATAGAGACTTTTCGTAGTTACAGCCCCAAATGTTTATTCAACATTGTTTATTCAACATTGGTTTTGGGTGAAAGTTGTCTTTTACTTTAATAATACAACATTAATTCCAAAATAGTTGGGAAAAAAAAGTGTAAATTGTGAATAAAATCAAAACGCAATGACTTTCAAATCAAACCAGCCAGTATTTTATACGCAATAGAACAGAGATAACAGAGCAATTGTTGAAACTGAGAAATTTTACAATTTAATCCAAAAAATGAGCTCATTTCAAATTTGATGGCTGCTGCTGCTCTCAAAAAAGTTGGGACAGGGGCCTGTTTACCATGGTGTTGCATCCCCTCATCTTTTTAACACAGAGTGGAGGCATCTGGGCTTTGAGGAGACAAGTTTCTTGAGTTTAGCCATTGGAATTTGATCCCACTCTTCTTTAATACAGGCTTCCAGCTGCTGGGGAGTTTTGGGTCCCCTTTGACTGACTTTTCGTTTAATTATGCGCCAAATGTTCGCCAAATCGGTGGAAGATCAGGACTGCAGGCAGACCAGTTCAGCACACGGACTCCTCTACTACGAAGCCATGCTGTTGTAATAGCTGCAGTACGTGGTTTTGCATTGTCCTGCTGAAATACACAAGGCCTTCCCTGGAATAGATGTCGTCTGGAGGGGAACATATCGAGGGCTGACTGCAATAAACAATTATGTCCAATATATAGCATCTGGACATAACGGTTTATTGCAGTCAGCCCTCAATATGTTGCTCTAAAACCTTTACATAACTTTCAGCATTAATGGTGCTTTTTAAAACATGCAAGTGGGCCACACCATTTGCAGTAATGCACCCCCATACCATCACACATGCTGGCTTTGGAACTGAATGCTGATAACAGGAGGCGTGGTGTTTCTCCTCTTTAGCCCAGAGGACACGACGCCCATGATTTCCAAAAGGAATGTCAAATTTGGACTCGTCTGATCACAGGACACTTCGCCACTTTGCTACAGTCCATTGTAAATGAGCCTTGGCCCACAGAACACGGCGGCGCGTCTGGATCATGCCCAACAATGGCTTCCTTTTTGCATGATAGAGTTTTAGGTGGCATCTGTAGATGGCATGGCAGACTGTGTTTACTGAAAGTGGTTTCTTGAAGTATTCCTGGGCCCATTTCGTAATGTCAATGACAGAATCATGCCGCTGAGTGATGCAGTGACATCTGAGGGCCCGAAGATCACAGGCATCCAGTAAAGGTCTTTGGCCTTGTCCCTTACGTACAGATATTTTTCCAGTTTCTCCGAATCTTTTGATGTTATGGACAGTCGAGAATGAGACCTTCAAAGCCTTTGCAATTTGACGTTGAGGAACATTGTTTTTGTAGTATTCTACCATTTTTTTTACGCAAGCCTTCACAGGTTGGAGAGCCTCTGGCCATCGTTATTTCTGAGAGCCTCATCCTCTCGAAGACATCCCTTCCATAGCCAATCCTGTTAAACTTCTGATGCCAGTTAACTTAATTACTTGCGAAATGTTCTTTCAGCTGATTGTCTTATATATGAATTGCTTTTTCAGCCCTGTGTGCCAACTTTTTTCAGACCTGTTGCAGCCAGAAAATTTGAAATACGCTCATTTTGCGGATAAAAATATTAAATGTCTCAGTTTCAACATTTGAAATGTTATCCATGTCCTATTGTAAATAACATATTGGCTCATGTGATTTGAAATTGCATTTTGATTTTATTCACAATTTACACTTTGTCCCAACTATTTTGGAATTGGGGTTGTATATTCACATAGTAGCATCAGAAAACATGACAATACCAATAACTCTTTCCCCAAAAATCCCCCGTCCCTTTCCCCATTAGGACTGCAAATGACAACCCTAAGGGAGATTATATATATATATATATATTTATTTGGAGTCATACGCAGTCATTATACAAGAGAGTGAAAGCTGCTGTTGAAGCAAAACTGAAATAACTCAATAGTACTTATGAAGTTAGAAGTTGACATGCATTTAGGGCGTCATAAGAAGTCATTATGCGGAAAAGAGTTAAAGCATTCCTTCACTGCAGTACTTCATGCCAATAATTCTGGTAAAGTGCACCTATTATGGGTTTTCATGTTTATAATGTCCCTATGTGTATATCATACAGTTCTTAAGTGCATATAAAAGGTCTGCATAACAACCCAAAGTCACCACCAGAGTTAGCTCTCTGCCTCCGCTCTACATGCTGCTCTAGTGTTCTTATATACCACTTTTCCACCAAAAAGAACCCGGTGCTAGTGCCAGTGCTTAGTGGGTTCAACCCACGCACCCTTTAGAACCCGTTTCGTTTTCCATCGCCGAGGAGCCAAATCAGAGCCACGCGATTACGTCACAGTAATTTAAAGGAGAACTCCGGTATGAAATTGACTTGGAGTGTATTGAAACATGATGACGAGTACTAACTTTTGTCGAATACCCAAACTCCGTACGCACCCAACATTTCGAAATACATGGCTTTTTAGCCGAAGCTCCAAACAGGCTTACAATGGTAGTGATTGGGGCATAGCGTTGCCATGAAAAAATTGCGATTCCTTTGCATCATCAACAAGGCTCACAGTAGCTACGCACGTCATTGGTAGAATTTCGATAGCCCTGACATTTAAAACGAGGCACTGAGAACTTTGAAAATGCACAGGTAGTTTATTAAAAAAAAAGACTGTTTATGCAGACAGTACCTGGAGGTAGTTTCCAGTCACCTCCATCTTGAAAGTCACAATAACTCAATTGACGAGCACGAACAGATTGCAATCTGTTCCCCTATCCAACCTATTCGTTCGTGGGACATTTCTGACACACGCAAAGTGGTTGGCCAATCACAACACAATGCGCTTTTTGGGGGACAGGAGCTCAAACAGGGCGTTTCAGACAGAGGTGCTGCAGAAATGGCCAGTATGAGAAAACAAAGTGTTTTTTTTTTTTTAAATGAACCAATTCCAGTAGACCTTAATGCAAAAATGAACTTGAACTGAAAGAAAAAAGAACATAATAGGTGCACTTCAATAAAATGAACCGATTAATCATGTTAAAATCTAATCTGCCAGAGGGCCAGTTGTTTGTATTGTGTAAATCGAGCAATTTTGAGAAATGCATACATTTGCTCCCCCCACCCAAATAAAAATAAAAAAATAAAAAAAACACACGCACAAAAAAACTCAGCTCACCCTGTGCAGGGCTCTTCAAGTCTGTCTGTGGCTCGCTGAATTCTTCAGGAGTTTCCTCCTTGATAAGAATAATCTCACTTTGCAAACTGTCCACCTCTGAAGCCTGCCATACAATAACACAGAGGCTGATCAGAAGGGAGAGGGAGTGAAAAAGCTGTTTTTGGACATGTTGTCATGGAGTGTAAATTTGACCTGTGAGGTCTCAGAAAGCATCACCAGAAGGAACTTTAATTGATAGAATAACTTATGAATGCCTGCTCCATCAATATAAAACATTTGCCCGCAGCTGATATTCCAGAGACACAAATGCTGCAGTTATTCACCTGAGAGAGGGCAGTTATTGGCAGCTGTCAGTCACTGGATTTTTCACAACAGTGACAGACAATATAAATTTGCCTTCATTTAACTTTTGAGCCAGGCAAGTGTGTCAAATTAATGTCCCAGGCACCTGCAGTTACATTTATGACACAGATAGCAAGATGGTTGGATTGGTTGGGGCAATCCTGACTGATATTGAACCATCACACCTCGAAAAACCACAAAACGCTGAAGCCTGCTAAAAGGAGTTGAAGACCTCAGCCTGATACAAAACACCTGTCAGAGTGAAGAGCTACATCAAACCAGGTTGCAAAAAATTCATACTGATAATCTGCAAACATTGCAGTGTCCAGACAAAGAATGCGTGCGGACCCATTGAACTTACCCTAACCTGCTTTAGGCCGAAAGTTGCAGATGGGTTACCCTCATTCACAACCGGGACAAGACCCTCCACACCAACGTCCTCGCCACTTCCAAGGGCCACAGTAGGACTCTCCTCTGAAATATTGGTTTAGGAAACCGCTTGAGCAGTGGTTCTCAAGTTCGGTCCTGGCGCCCCACTGAGTTTGCTGGTTTTTGTCCCAACCACAATTGCAATCTTCGGATTTTAGCAAGCTGCTGGTCTGTTTTTATTAGCTGCGTTCAATATTTAGAGCAGTTATTTTCCATCTTAAGCTACATTTTGATGGACAAATGCATTGTGCCATTAGGAATAAAAACCCAGCATATTGTGCTTCTTTCTCTAGATTGTGAGGATTTTCAGGTAAAAACATTTTCAAACAGATCAACTGAGATTGTGAGAAAATCATTGAAGTCCAAATTAGGTTGCTGAACACAAATGTTTTGTGTTCTTTCAAAATAATTTGCTTGAACTTAATAAAAAACATGAACAACAGGTTTGACTATAGTTTGCAAAATGGGTCATTCCATGTCAGATCATCAAATGGGTCTCACCACCACCTTCTCCATTTTGCTAATTTTTTGTATGCAGCTGTATAAATATATACCACTGACGAATCCGAAATTTCAGCTCATTCGGACCAAAATATAATTTTTGGTGAATTATTTTCTTAAGGTACTGTCCGTCAGCTTTTATGTCAATTGACATTTTTCGTGTATTTAACATGGCATAACTTTTTTATTTTCACACCAATAGCTTTGAAACTTTGCATCTACGCTAATGTCATACCAAGGCTTCTGCCAAGCAGCGCAATTGCAGGATTCCTGCAAAAACAGCCCTAGCGACCGCAAGAAAAAATAGTCAAAGCGGGCCGTTCCTGCACGTTTTCAGTGAATTAAGCTGCTTGCACACTGGACGTGAAACAAATTTTTCGTACGACAGATTACGTTCAAAGTCAATGTAATCTGTCGTGCAAAAATTTAGTTTCGCGTCCAGTGTGCGAGCGGCTTTAAAGTACGTATACAAATACTGCTCGACTCACAGGTTCATTCATGCCCACAAAATCTGAACAGATTGGACATTAAGAGAGTAACTAGACAATCACTGAGTACGTTTTCTGCCTTGCCGCTGACCGCAGATGATCACGAATCTTCCCTTTCGTTGTGCAGCACCGCCATCAGGGCAGTGGCTATACATCCTCATGGCCAACGTTGTCCTTAATTTCAGACCTGGTAATCACTAGCCTGCCACCGAGTGCAGTAATTTCTTCTTTTGAATAAATGTTTTATTTTTGTGAGAACTTTTGTCTTGTTTCAGTTCATCTGAATATCCTCAATGAATAGTTGTTCCAGTCTCTTATGGTTGTGACAGCTAGTCGTTACATACTGAAATCCCCCCTGACAAATTGAAAATCCCTCCCAAAAAAAGTTGGAAAGGGGGAAATCTCCCTTTGAAAAATATTTTGGCGGATGCCCGGTATACTGCTCAATCATGAAATGCAGTCCATTTTACTTTATCCTACTTGGTTGTGGAGCTATGAGGACACCAAAAGTGCCAGAGATGAGTTCATGGTTAATTCAGCCTGACTTATATTCAGCAGATACAAATGAACTGAAAAACTGCCATGCAGAGAGCCCATGCTAGGGTTTATACTGGGGGTGCTTTGGGGACCTAAACATGGAACTGCTTGAACAAAAGGCACTATTGGTGTCCTCATAGCTCCACAACCAAGACAGACAAAGTAAAATGGACTGCATTTTCTCATTAAGCAGCATAACATTAGCTGAGATGCAGTTTCAAAACTATAGGTGTAATAATTAAAAAAAAAAAAGTTATGCCATGTTAAAATACAAGAAAAATGTCAATTGACAAAAAAAAAGGGGGGGTCGCCAAGCCGATGTTGACATGAAGATTTAAAAAAAATTTGAAGTATGTATTATGATTGGTCATTATAAGTGCAAAACTCTGTAATATATTGCTAAACTGTAAAAACGTAAATAATTATGTATATATGTATAATGTATTGAAATAAATACATTGAAATTAATTAATATTATTGTTGTCATTCCGTGACGATTTGCTTCTTGTAATTCCGTGACATTGACTTTTTGAAATTTCTTGCCCATAAAGCAGGGTTAAAGTCAATATTTGTTTCTCTAACTTACAGTATTAACAAAAAACACCTTAAATATGAACATATTGAAGTTTCATATCTTAAATATGATAGGAACATCACTTTCTGGACAGTTAAACAAAATATTTAAAAAAACCACATCAATTTTGTGTAATTCCGTGACGGAGTAGTTTTTGCTTGTTTCTTCTATGAAAATTTCTCAAAAGATATATTTTCACTTAATAATATTAAAGAACAAGTTAATACCTTCAATATGACATATCATACTTGATTTTATCTTATTAAGTTGTAGAGTTACAACCCAAAATGTAATGGGACGGTAATTCCGTGACAGCTTGGCAGCCCCCAAAAGCTGACGGATAGTACCCTTAGAAAATAATCCACAAAAAATAAATTTTTGGTCTGAACGAGCTGAAATTTCGGATTTGTTCATCACTAATACACATTTCTCTAGATGTTTTTCAAATCTGATGATTTCACATGGAATGACCCAAATAAATGGTTAATTTTTACAACTATGTGTCAGTCTCACAGATGACCAATTGATTCTTTAAACTGTTGGGTCAAATTGTTTCCATTCGTAGTTACTTATAGTAGTTTCTAATATATCTCAAAGTGGATATTCATTTTTTTTTTATTCATAGCATGCACAGAATTGTCAAATGTGACTTAAAGACTAATAACTGCTCTAAACATAATTGCACCTATTTAAGATTTTAACGAGCTGTTGATCTGTCTTAAGATTGCAACTGTGGTTGGAACAAAAACCAGCATATGTTGGAGTCAGACTGTGAAACCTGTCATTTCGTGAAATTATTAAAAAAGCCATTCCATAAAATTATAGAAGTTTCTAGTCATTTCATGAAATAACAGGTTTCACAATCTGACTGCAACACACACTCGGTGGGGCACCAAACCGAGTTTGAGAACTACAGAGTTAGAGTGACACAATGACACCTACAATAACCAGTGTATTCTCAGACACGCACATAAGTAGCCTAATAGTTAAAAATCCTAAAACAACGTACTTATTGTACTTCTCGATTTTTCTCGCACCGTCGTTGCTCCGTCGAAATGTTTATCCAGAGGGATCTCTAGTGCACTTGCTCTCTCTGCGGACTCGTGCGCAGCCCTCAGCTCCATGAAGTGCAAGCGCATCTTCAGCGCGTCATTTTCTTTCTGATACTCCGACATTTGCAAATGCAAAACGGCGTACCCTTCGTCCACCAGTTTGCAGATTTCTTCCACGGCGGCGTTTGCCAGCACCTCCATAATGGAAGCGAGCTGGGTACGGAACAAGACTTCGTTCGACATGTTTTACCCGACGTCCCTGAAGATTGGCAAAGGCGAAATCCGTCAAAAGTGGGTAAAGATACTTAATGGTGATGAAGTTGAGCCCTCGGTAGTAGATGAAGGGGCGCAGTGAACCGTCCTTCTTGGCGACGAAGGAGCAGCCAGCTCCAGCATGTGAAGATGGTTGGATTATTCCGGAAGCCAGGGTTTCAGAAATATGCTTGTCTAATGCCTTGGATTCAGAAACGGAAGAGCTGTACAACCTCCCAAGGGATGATGTTTTAGAAAGGCGGTAAGTCACTTGGCGGTATTATGGAACTCACCTATGTTCTCGCAAAGATACGCCTTTCCGGAACCTTCAAGCGCTAGGATTCCAATCCTAGAGCTGTATGGCTGGCTAATCCTGGCGCTTGGATGACTGGCCAATCCTAGCGCTTGAATTCGCCAGAGGGGCGTGTCCTTACGAGTCGTTCCAAAGATACTAGAGTATATACCAACAAGATGGTAAAAACTGCTTACTTCTTAGTCAGAGAATCAACGACCTCTAGTGGCGATTAAAACAAGTGTTTGCCACTAACATGGCAATATCCCCCGCCGCCTCAACGTACGGGATAAAAAAAAAAAAACATTTAGGACTACGAGCAGCTGTTTCAAGGAATTGAAGCAAATGGTCGACTGCGGAGACAGAGCAAAATAATCTCATTTCTGTTTTGCCCCCCGCATCATATGGCACCCAATCAACACGATTTTCAGTTTGTCAAAGGTTCTCCAATTCGTGCAATCTAAATACAAAAACAAATAAATAAATAAATAATTGCCGGATTTAGAAATTTCTTACATCTCCAAGACTACCATACATACGGTGTGCAGCTTGCTCGTGCTTAGAGCTGTGAATCGTCCACTCATTCACTCACACCCTATTCCTAACATTGTGTATATGATGTAGTGCACTAGGGAATGACCAAAGAAGATTACGGACACTACATCGGAATTTTCTGAACATGGTTGCGTGGGCAGATGCGCTGGATACTCCTGTGACATAAGCGCATGCGCCAAGCATCATGTAAACAAACACTTACCAGAACATTTCATGGACCTATAAGGAGAACTGGACGAACAATGAAGGGCGGAACGCACGCCGATATGGGCTTAGCGGTCAAGCTAATATTGCAAGTCACGTGATGCCATGGAGGCCAAAAAGAAATTTCTCCATAGGGAATAATAGAAAAAGACACGCTGATAAATCCGTGAATAAATTTTTTTGAGCGTCACAAATTATCAATCCCAAAACTGTTAATTTTTCTCTTTTAATTGATGCCTTGTTCCTCAGCAACGACAAACATTTTTATTTGTATTCAGGCTGCGTGAACACCAACGGGTCCTCATATGAAAGCGCATTCTCGTCTCCTCTGAATTTAGTACTGCAGCGGATGTGAGTGGATGCAGCAATGGGCATTCCTTACCGTCCGTCTGTGATCAACATTATAGACATAGCCAAGTCGGGAAAGTGAGCTGGCGTTACGGTGCAAATATTTTAGCCATTTTATTTAATTGATGAATGGCTGTAATATGTAGCAAGTCGATTGCCACACTTCAATTATGTAGCGCGGCAAAATGTACAGTAAGCTAAGGCCGTTGTGACATCCTTGAACCATGCACGCAGCCAACGCTCACCTTACTTTTTCATAGTTCATGGATATATCCATATCATTTAAATGAGTTGTATATTTCCATTACTTTGAATAGCACCAATTCACATTACTCTATTCTGATGCGTTATGCATAATGTGTCAGCTGTGTAGCATCTAACGTAATGTCCATATGAGTGCATTTATAGCACTTCATAAATTCAGTTCGAACACTGCTTAGCAAACCATTTATTAACCATTCCTCATTCTTAAATTAGTTACAGACCTTCATACTTGATGACAAAACTTTTCAGCAACTTGACAGATGACATCCAAAATGATAACTTTTTTGTGCATGATCCGAACATCCATGAAAGCACTGAACATAAATACACATTTTTTGTGATACAGTCTTTATTAGATCAAAGTTTTGATTAGGTGGAAACGTCAGAGTATATAAAATCTGAACATCTAATGTTCATGAGCAGCATCGGAGATCAACTGGAGTGATGCACGTTGATTCAACGGTATGGCTGATTTTCATCTGAACTAAGATAATACGAGTCCTAAAAGAATGCAACAGTTGGTAGTGTTAATCCCCTCCTTATCGTGGTGGAGGGGTTTGAGTACCTGGATGATCCTTGGAGCTATGTTGTCTGGGGCTTATTGCCCCTGGTAGGGTCTCCCAGGGCAAACAGGTCCTAGGTGACAGGTCAGACTAAGAGCGGTTCCACAACCCCTAATGAAAGAATGCAGATCAAGGACGTTCACGCCGCCTGGATTGGCTTCACCGGGAGCCCACCCTAGAGCCAGGCCTGGAGTTGGGGCTGGCAGGCGAGCGCCTGATGGTCGCGTCTCCACCCACAGTACCCGGCCGGGCACAGCCCGAATGTGCGACATGGGCCCGCCTTCCCTTAGGCTCATCTCCGGCAGGAGGGTACAAAAGGGGTCGATGCCTTGTGTTTTGAGTGGCAGTCATGGGCGGCGGCCCCAACGACCCAATCCCTGGACAGTGAATCTGGTTATTGGGACATGGAATGTCACCTCACTGGGGGGGGAAGGAGCCTGAGCTTGTGCGGAGGTCGAGCGGTACCAGCTAGAGATGGTCGGGCTCACCTCCACGCGCAGTCTGGAACTCAACTCCTCGAGAGAGGCTGGACTCTCTTCTATTCTGGAGTTGCCCGTGGTGAGTGGCAGCGGGCTGGTGGGGGTTTGCTTATAGCCCCCCAGTTTAGCCACCATGTGTTGGAGTTTTCCCCGCTGAACGAGAGGGTTGCTGCCCTGCGCCTTTGGGTCAGGGACAGGTGCCTCACTGTCGTTTCGGCTTATGGGTCGAAAGGCAGTGCAGAATACCCGGCCTTCTTGGAGTCCCTGGAAGGGGCACTGGAAAGTGCTCCAACTGGGGACTCCATCATTCTGCTGGGGGACTTCAACGCCCACGTTGGCAGCAAATGTGTTACCTGGAGGGGCGTGATTGGGAGGAACGGCCTCCCCAATCTGAACCCGAGTAGTGTTCTGTTATTGGACTTGTGAGCTAGTCACAGTTTGTCCATAACAAACACCATGTTCAAACATAAGGGCGTCCATCAGTGCACGTGGCACGAGGACTCCCAAGGCCGGAAGTCAATGATCGACTCTGTGGTCGTGTCATCTGACCTTCGGCCCTATGCCTTGGACACTCCGGTGAAGAGAGGGGCGGAGCTGTCCACTGATCACCACCTGGTGGCGAGTTGGATCCGCTGGCAGAGGAGGAAGCTGGACAGACTTAGCAGGCCCAAATGCGTTGTGAGGGTCTGTTGGGAACGTCTAGTGGAACCCTCTGTCAGAGGGGTTTTCAACTCTCACCTCCGGGAGAGCTTTGACCAGATCCCAAGGGAGGCTGGAGACATTGAGTCTGAATGAACCATGTTCCCCACCTCTATTGTTGATGGGGCCGTTTGGAGCTGTGGCCTTAAGGTTTCCGGCGCCTGTTGCGGCGGCAACCCCCGAACTCGGTGGTGGACACCGGAAGTAAGGGATGCCGTCAAGCTGAAGAAAGAGTCCTATCAAGCTTGGTTAGCTCATGGAACTCCTGAGGCAGCTGACAGGTACCGGCAGGCTAAGCATGCTGCAGCCCGGGCGGTGGCGGAAGCAAAAACTTAGGTATGGGAAAAGTTTGGGGAGGCCATGGAGGAGGATTATCGGTCGGCCCCGAGGAGATTCTGGCAAACCGTCTGGTGCCTCAGAAGGGGAAAGCAGTGCCCTGCAAACACTGTTTACAGTGGAGGTGGGGAGCTGTTGACTTCGACTGGGGATATTGTTGGCCGGTGGAAGGAATACTTCGAGGATCTCCTCAATCCCACTGACACGCCTTACATAGAGGAAGCAGAGGCTGGGGCCCAGAGGCTGATTCATCCATCACTCGGGCTGAAGTCACTGATGTAGTTCGGAAGCTTCTCGGTGGCAAGGCACCGGGGGTGGATGAGATCTGCCCTGAGTACCTCAAGTCCCTGGATGTTGTAGGGCTGTCTTGGTTGACACGCCACTGCAACATCGCGTGGCAGTTGGGGACAGTGCCTCTGGATTGGCAGACCGGGGTGGTGGTCCCTCTTTTTAAGGAGGAGGACCGGAGGGTGTGCTCTAACTACAGGGGGATCACACTCCTCAGCCTCCCAGGTAAAGTCTATTCCAGGGTGCTGGAGAGGAGAATTTAGTCGACAGTCGAACCTCGAATTTAGGAGGAACAATGCGGTTTTTGTCCTGGTCATGGAACACTGGACCAGCTCTATACCCTCCGCAGGGTGCTTAAGGGTTCATGGGAGTTTGCTCAACCAGTTCACATGTGTTTTGTGGACTTGGAGAAGGCATTTGACCATGTCACTCGTGGCATTCAGTGGGAGGTGCTTTGGGAGTATGGAGTCCGGGGTCCTTCTTCTAAGGGCCGAGCGGTCTCTGTATGACTGGAGCAGGAGCTTGGTTCGCATTGCCAGCAGTAAGTCAGACCTGTTTCCAGTGCATGTTGAACTCCGGCAGAGCTGCCCCTTGTCACCGGTTCTGTTCATTATTTTTATGGACAGAATTTCTAGGCGCAGCCAGGGGCCAGAGGGAGTGCGGTTCGGGGACCAAAGGATCTAATCTCTGCTTTTTGCAGATGATGTTGTCCTGTTGGCTCCTTTGAACCAGGACCTTCAGCATGTACTGGGGCGGTTTGCAACCGAGTGCGAAGCGGCTGGGATGAGAATCAGCACCTCCAAGTCCGAGACCATGGTTCTCGACCAGAAAAAGGTGGCTAGCCACTTCTGGGATGGAAGGGAGCTCTTGCCTCAAGTGAAGGAGTTTAAGTATCTTGGGATCTTATTCACAAGTGAGGGAAGGATGGAGCGTGAGATTGACAGATGGATCAGTGCAGTGGCAGCTGTAATGCGTTCATTGTGCCGATCTATTGTCGAAAGGTGAAGCTCTCAATTTATCAGTCAATCTACGTTCCTACCCTCACTTATGGGAACTTTGGGTCATGACTCAAAAGAACGAGGTCTCAACGAGGCTGAAATGGGTTTCCTTCGCAGGGTGGCGGGGCGCTCCGTTAGAGATTGGGTGAGGAGCTCTGTCACCCGGGAGGAGCTCAGAGTAGAGCCGCTGCTCCTCCACATCGAGAGGAGCCAGCTGCGATGGCTTGGGCATCTATATCGGATGCCCCCTGGACGCCTTCCTGGGAAGGTGTTCCGGACATGCCCCACCGGGTGGAGGTCCCGGTGAAGACCCAGGGCACACTGGATTGACTATGTCACTCGGCTGGCCTGCGAACACCTCGGGATAGCCCCGGAAGAACTGGAGGAAGTGTCCAGAGGGGAGTCTGGACATCCTTGCTTAGATGGCTATCCCCTCGACCTGACCCTGAATAAGCGGAAAAAGATGGATAGATGGATGGATGGTAGCGTTAATATGCACATTCATACACAACAGAGCCTTGCGATGGGACATAAAACTGATCCCATGGCATCCCATCCCATTTACAAATTATGATTTTAGATTGATAGAAAATCTACATAACTTTTAAGAAACCAAATAAAGAGCATTGGATAAGAGTAAATGGTATTGCACTACTCTGATACACTCACACACACAGAGACACACACACGCACACACACACACATACACAGATGGGTGAGAAATTGTTTGTTGCTGCTAAGCTAACATAATAGCTTGAACTCTCTTTGGTTGCAGTGTAGAGTTGTAAAACTTCACTAGAGGAATACAGCTCTTTCCTCATGTTCCCTCACTGAAGGCAGTGACATATGCTCAGGACCATTTTTTATACACTCCAGGAAAGCCTAAAGGTGCCCTGTGTAATGGACAGCCAAAAATTAAATTCATACTCTTCACACTCCAAAGAAAAAGGGGGCAGTATACCTGCAGAAAGTGAGTTTGTCTACCCTAGGGTAACAATCGAGAAATGGCACAGTCTCTCCTCCCATTAAGCCTACTGTCCAAGACTCGCCCCCACCTTCCCAACGACCCCATAGCCGACTATCTACAATCCAAACAGGGCCCCTCTGACTCCAAAACTCTGAGATATAAACACATGAACGAACGTCAGTTGATGTCAAGTGATTCTGTACTATGACATCTTCAAGCTACTCCCCTTCACCTGATCCAGTAAATACCTTGCGAAGCTCGATTCGTTGCCTTGCGTTCGCGCTCGCGTACCTTGTGTAGAGTATGAACTGGCCCTAAGAAACTGGATTACCAGGAGAAAACCAACGTGAACATGGTGTAACAAGAAAAATTATTCATCTCAATTCACTATAATTTAAGATACTAATAACCATATCTATGAAAGGTAGAAATATGAATATGAAACATATTGAGGAGAGAAACTTTTGACTATTTTTTTTTTAAATTTTACTGTCTACATTTCTGCATGCATATAATAATGAAATTTCAACTACATCACACAAATGTCTTAAAATTAAACCTGAAAACCTGATTACAAGTAGGCACCAACTTTTGTTTCATATGCCCCACTGTTGAAAATGAGAGGGTTGTTTTAGGCGGCACAAATTCACTCATACACATTAGCAAGGAAAGATACATAAATATACATACTACATAACAGTGAAGAAAAACAGAAAAAATAAGACATTGAAAACAACAACTCTACAGTCTATGGTAAAAACACAGGCAAGCATTAACATTCCTATAACAGTGCCCTTGACAACAAACAACCCTGTCATCACTTAATATGCCCCACTGGTGATGAAAATGGATCAGTTTCGTTAATTTGTTCTGAACAATGTCTTTGGTAATCTTTTCTGTTTCCCTTTTGGCCAAATGATGCAGTCTTATTGTACAATATATAGATGATGCCAATTTCACCAGAGTGTGAACATGATTGTCATCAACAGTGGTCTCAAACGTGTTCATGTAGCTCAGGGAATAGTATTTTCTCGGCACTGTAGTTCAAAACGTGGGCAACAACAGCTGATGTTACGCCGTATCCCTAGGGAAGCTTTCCAGAAATTGTCCTCAAAATTCTTTGAAAGCAACGCTCTGACTCTGTGCAGACAGCAACTATTCCCGGAGATGGTTTTTGCAGACCTCCACGGGTCTTCAATAGAATGAAGGAGTGGACATTGGTTTCAGAGGTTAATGCTTCTGTGCAAGGCATGCAGTAATGTTTTTCTTTAATCTTTTTAACCACAAAGCCAGCAATGTAGTTGATTGCAGCATCTTTGAATTCAGAGAATGCATCAACATTCGGACAGAGGTGGTAATTGTGGTCTTGTGCAGACGTCGCCTCAAAGATTGTGGTGCTGTCTCAGATGATGCAGTTGCCTGTTCCTGTTTCGACTTGCAGCTTTGCCAGAAGACGTTTATAAGTAGCCGTAAATTGTCTTGCTGTGGGGCCATTTTTAAATCCACCACGGGCTCTGACCGATGAAAAAAACAGCTCAGGGTGGTCCTGGCTCAGCTTGTATGTGAGGAGGTAACGACACTAAGCATTTGGTGTACACATCACTTCCTGGAAGATGTTCCATGTACTTATGCAACTATATAGCAATAAAGCCAACTACACAAGTCTTTCTTCTCCCGGAATGTAGTGGAATGCCTCTGTTGTTCTTTAGTTCCTGGAGAGCCCTTTTGTGCTTTCAGCAGGATTGACTTTGCACGGTCTTGGTTTGATGTTCACATTGGTGCTTTATAACCTTTGTCCAGTGGATTCCTGCTGTTGAGGACATCAAAAGCTGCATCAATAGTTCTCAGGAACTTCACAGTCTCCTCACATCCCTTGAACTGAGGCAGACAGAGCTGAGAATTGAAGCACTGATTAGTAAAACCCCACAAGTCAAGTCAAGTATGACTTATGGGGTTTTAGTAATAGGTGCTTCAATTGCAATACTCCAGAGCATCTGCCACACTGCTGCTAAAAGCCTGAGCTGCGAGCTTCACCTTCATCCTCTGTTTTTCCCACTGTATGTGAGCCCTTTTTAACTTGTTTCCAAGTCGAAATCCCTCTTTCTCGTGAAGTGCATTTAATTCTTCCAGGTATCGCCAATTAATTTTACCTGTTGAAGTCTGCAATATACCTCCTTCAGCCAGTGCTTTTCTGAGCAGCTTCAGCTTGTGGCACACATCCAGTACCACATGAACCACCTTGGATGGATCTACCGGATGTTGAAATGAGGGTCTCATGTCAAGGACATCCAAATTTGCCCCTCGAGACTTCAACGTGGCAAAATGGTATGATGGACCATCGCATGTGAAGGAAACCGTGTGAACTCCAATGTTATGAAGTTGGTGAAGGCTTTCACTGATGATATTTGCACACTCTTCTCCAGTTAATCCATCAACTAGGAAGTATGCCACTGTGATTTTCCAGGACTTATTGATGGAAACAACCATAAGGACAAAGGCATCTTTAGCTGGTGGTAGACTATCATCAACAATGCCAGTGCCCAGGTCTACACATCCATGGAATTTCCCAGCAGCATATTCCACATGCTTGCGTATAGCCATTTCATCCATCATGAGGGCACACAAGGTTTCCTTTCCCTCTTTCTTCCTGTCCTTTGCATGTGCCTCAATTGCCGAAAATACTGTTTGTGTAAATCCAGGATCTGCAGAGATGCTACTATACCAGCTTCGGATGCTGATGGGATGGGGCAAAGCAAGGTCGAATACTTCATGCACAAATGCATAAGCTTTGGTAGAGCAGAAGTGTGGAGTCATTGCAAGTGAACGCAAGTTCAATTCATTCAATTTCCGGAGAAAAGTGATCTTGAACACGCATCATGGGTAGGAGTTCCACCAGCACGAGTCGTTGTCATGGACACCTCGGATACCAGCGCGTTCGGATGGTAAAACGAAGTAACATGTAACAGACACTCGATATGCCGACCGTGTCAAAGGCATGTTTTTTATTCCATTTCCGAAACCAGAATAAGCTTTTTAATGTATTCCTAAACTAATTTAAAAAAAGATCTGAAACAGTTGTGCAATTAGTGTCTTTTTCATTGCCGATAAATCTCACAAGATAATTGCAATTTATGACACAAGAATATTACAGAAGGCACTTTCATCAAACAAACCTAAGCAGTTGTATTCTCATGCCTTTTGCAGCAATATTCATTTGAAGGGCTGTAATAAGACGTTTCATGCTAGCTAGCTAATTAGCCGTCCCATTCACTTGAAATGACCGCCGACTAACAAAAAACGCTAGCGATTTGTAATGGTCACCAGCGAGCTACCTTGGTACCCTTACCGTCGCTGGGACTGCATTAACTGAGCAGTTAATAAAATTAACAAGGTGGCTAACAAGCTAGCTGCTTGTAACTGACATTGAACGACAATACTTCTTACCTGCATAATATTTAAAACAGTGGACAAGTCGCTTTGTCTGTTTATACAGAGTTCAAAAAGACAAGGAGGGGAGAAAGGCTTGGCTGTTAGCTAGAAATCAGGAGAGAAAAGTTTTCTCTGTCCCCTCGATCTGTGCTGCGCAGTGATCATTTCTGAGAGCAGTGTTTTAACGGGACAGGGGCAAAGATGATGCTGAGGAAAGGAGTCGCCAGAGTTAACTAGCGCTTCCTTATGATTCAATATGAACAATTCGGTTGACGGCAAATATGCTCAACCAGGGTACAACGAAGTGAGGAAACCAGAGAGTAATTTGATAACATACACGGATATTCATCAACATTCCTTATAACGGGGAAAACTTCCAAGCTCTTATCTTATTAGAGAGTCATTAAAAGGCTCGATCACGTTAACTTGACTTTTCTGCTCGCACTTAAACGTTGATACCGAGTCACATTTCGACCTTCCCCTAAGTAAGTGTGCTGCTTTTCATCCTCCAAAAAGCACATATGTAGGGAGATAAAATGTTGATGCCAAAATAAAACCAACCCGCATGCAACACATCAGTGAATGGAACCGGCACCGCTATGCTTGTTGTTTTGAACTTGGGCAAGGCTGAAGTTTCCTGGTTAGTTGTTCGACTAAGCAACAGTAACAATGCGAGGCGGGGCTTGGGATTGGTCAATTTCCATTGAAAGGAATGGGCGGCCATTTTCCAGTTGTATATCCAGTGAAATATAAAACGTCCTTGGAACATTTGAGGACGTAATTCTGCAGAGTGGAGCCATCTCGCTCTTCTCCTTTTTCTTCTTCTTCTCTGACAAAACTCGACACGCGTTGCATTTTGGTATAGCAGTAGTTCATTTTTTTTTAATAAACATTGACATCATGTTCACACTTGCGCATTAGCGTGGTTGGCAATAAAAAGTGTAAATCATTTCAACAGAACGGAGAAGTATGGCATCCTGCAGTTATGGAACCGATTCGGCGGTCTCTGAATATGTACGAAACCTCAACAGTACCTGCGAAGGCAAGATATTTTCTCGAAGCTTATGTAAAATGAAGGTCTGTGTAGGCTTCAGGTTCCTTACTGAAAGGTTGGAGGTACGACCCTTCTCTGTGGCCGAACTTGACCTTCGGCGATATCTACTCGTATTTAACTGAGACGCATTTATTCGTGATAAGGGGGTTTAGAATTTATCATTAATATTTAATATTGCGAATGCATAAACTGCGCATTCCCTAGCCACCCGGTGTGTCATCAGTAATAAGGCTGCTGCCGTTACAGCTGCAGTAGACATTAAACTCAAAATTTTCTTGACTTGATGTACGCTTGACGTTTTTACTAACTCGAACGTTTCTCTGGGCACCCAAAAGACAAGGTAAGCCAAAAAAGTACTGATCTCAGTCGATACTGATGACGGCTGAAAATGGAATTCTTTTCAGTAGCCTACTAATACTCGCTGCTGGAAAGCAGAAGGAACCAATCAAATTACCCAACACAAAAAGGAAGATCATTCCGTTGCTGTGACTGAATTATAAAATGCGAAAACTTAGCGAAATGTCATGTTAGAAATGATGGAAAATAACTTGGTGACTCACCTGACAAAAAGTGGATAGAGCATACACCTAGATTCTTTAGGTTCTTGTTCAGGAATACGAAGGAAACTTATTCCTGACCCCTTGTCAAATCGGGTTGTGCAGTTAATTATGCTGCAACTAACTGGCATTATTACAGAAAGTGGAAGACAACTGTTCTTTGCCTATTAAATCAATTGTAATGTTGAGGCTTTTTGCCAAGCACGCTAGTGAACAAACCCATGTGACCAGGTTCGTGACATTACAAGAACTATCGCCATCGGGGAGTACAATGTAGTGTACGTCGCTTGCTTACTCAATTTCGCTGTGCATTATGGGTATTTTATATCCACTATGTCGTGGATCAAATTAACCATGAAGAATTCGAACAACACTACAAAATGGCGAACACACTATATAGTGCACTATATCCATGATAGGAAGCGATTTCAAAAACAGCTCATGTCTGTTGCCTGCTCCAGCACAGGTGAGTCAAATGTTCGGCTCGTTACCCATGAATATGCTCGATAATGAGCAAATCATTAGAATCATCCATGCTGGCCGGGAGAGATCTAAAACATGCGGCAGAGGTGGTACTCCTGGAGAGGTTTCAGAAGCACTGATCTGCATCATCTGTTGTTGTGTGACTAGCACATGGCAGGTATGCAGTTATGACCCACGGCCTTACTGATGACTATTCAGCTTGACTTCAGAAACTTCAAACAATATAAATGCAAAAACAAGAAAAGAAAAAGTAACAGATGCATGAAGAATCAATATGGCTTCTGTGCTCAGTCTTGTATGGCCACATACCTGTAACCACTCACGCAGAAGAAAACTTCCATTACTCCGCAAGACCGGAAGCATTTCGGCCACCAAACTATCCCATAAAAGCATCGGAAACAGGACATGACTGAAACATTAAGGCATTTTTTTTTTGTATTGACAATTGCTCAAATTATTGCTTGAAAGGACCCTGATTTAAATTTTTTGTAAAAATAACCTTTATTGAGGTCCCTGCAGGTTGTCTTTCTGGCATTGCATGGTAACAACAGAAGAACAACCAATGACTGCTCTCAACCTGTCCCAAGTGAGCCATTATTAATACGCTAGCTTGCTCAATGAGAAAATTGAGGTTATTATAGATTCAAGTTAAAATGAATGTTTTCTAAATGAACACTTAACATAACATGAGTGGCGAGAACAGGCCGTTCAGCCCAACTAGGCTCGCCAGTTTCTTTATACTATTGTGGATATATCACTTCAGAAACTCAATGACTCAATGGTATCTAGCTTTAAGTCTAGTCTGCTCTTGAAAATACCCAAGGTTTCTGCCTCAACAGTATGGTCAGGCAAGCTATTCCACATTGAAATTACTCTTTGAATGAAGAGATATATCCAAATATCAGTGCAAAATTTACACTTGGTCAACTTCCATTTGTGACTCTGAGTTCTACTAACAAAACTTGGCCAAAGGAATCCTACATAATTCACCTTGTTAATCGCTTAAACATATTTAAAGACCTCAATAAGATCACCCCTGAGTCTCATTTTCCTAAGACTAAAGAGATTAAGGATCTTCAGCCTCTTCTCATAGCTTTCATCTTTTATATCTGGAATGAGCTTAGTGGCTCTTCTCTGATTAATTTCTAGAGCCTCTATATCTTTCGTAAAGTATGGTCCCCAGAACTGTACACAATACTACAGATTTGGTCAGACAAATGTTTTGTACGAGAGAAATATGTCCTCCTTGGGTTTGTACTCAATACTTTTGGCAATGTATCCCAGCATCAAATTGGCTTTTTTCATTGCTACGGCACAATGGCTAGAACATGTGAGGGTTTGGACAACAATCACTCCCGGATTTTTTTTTGAATGTGGAGCACATTCCAGTTTTTTGTTTTTTTTTTTTAACCTTTGTTCACCAATAAGTGCATACAGACAAATATGTGACCAGACAAATAAATGGGTAGCGAGTTGTGGGGTTGATTTACAGAGTAATATACATACAATAATATGAGACAAAGACATCAACAGAAAGAATAGAAAAGAAGAGAAAATAAGATAAACAAAAAAAAGGGGGGGAAAGAAGGAAAAAAATGAGGGAAAAAAACTACAAAGGAAGAAAAAAGGAGAGAAAACAAATGAATGATAATAATAATTATGATGAAATAGAGAGATAAGAGCCGAAAGAAAAGGGAAAAAGGGAAACAAGGCAAAACAGTGTAACAACCAAATGATCTGAAATGAAGCAGTTATTTCATGATGTGTTTGTTATAGAAGTTTCTTTAAAGATTTATACAGATTCCAATTCCCCAAGTTCTTTTTTTTTTTTAAATATCCCTTCTCCTCTCCATGAACAAGCCCTTGTATATCTATGCTGTGGCATTAACTCACCGGCATCGAGATGGCAGTGAGAGTTGTGGAGTAGATGTTGAATTCTTGTAATTGATTCTTGTGGGTTGCTGACTGTTGTTCCATTGATATGAGTTGAGTATAGAGATATAACCATTGTGTTGTTGTGATGTTTTTTCTGTTTTTCCAGTTGAGCAGTATTGTTTTCTTGGCGATAGTTAGGCCCCACAAGCAGGGGGATTGTGATTTGTTTTGAGTTAGTGTTGAGTTCTTCTAAATTTCCAAGTATGCAGACGGTGGGGGATAGTGGGATATTGTGGTTGAGGAATTGGGATAGGGCGGTGGTTATTTTTTTCCAGAGGTTATGAATTGGTGGGCAGAGCCAGAGAGCGAGCAGGTGGTCATTGATAGTGTTGAGTGTGCAGTGGGTGCAAATGTCTGTGTCTGTGAGTCCCATGATGTGCATCTTGTGCTGTGTGAGGTGTGTTCTATGGATGATTTTATACTGTATTAACTGAATTTTGGTGTTGTTAGACATGGAGAATATGTTGTTGCTGACTGTGTTCCAGAATTGACTGTTGGTGTGGATGATGAGGTCTCGGTCCCATTTGTTTATTGGTATGTGATGTGGGTCATTATTGGAGGATATAAGTTTATATAGCTTTGTGAGTAATTTTTTCTTTGACTGTGTTATTTTATTGATGCTATATAATAGTAGTGGATGTTCTAGGTGGAAATTTGTGATATTTATTTTTGTTTTTATTGACTCTTTGAGTTGGATGTATTGAAGGAATTGTTTCTTGTCGATACCGTACATTTCAGACAGCTGTTGGAATGTTAGTAAAGTGTTGTTGTAGAAGATGTGGTGGAGGTGTGTGATTCCTTTTTCTTTCCATTTAGTTCCTATTAGAGGGCATTTGTTAGCAGTGAAGTCCATATTGAAGAGACTCCATGAATCCATGAAGTCCATGGATTGTTCCATATGGGTGTTTGAGTCGTGGGTGAGAATGTTGTGTTTCTTATTTTATTGATCTTCCACCAAGCTGTCAGAGTTGCTGCGATTGCGGGGTTTTTGAAACAGTTGTGTTTTTTGATTGCAGTACAGATAAATGGAAGGTCTTTGATTGATATGTCTTGGCAGTCTGTCTGTTCTATGTCTAACCAGGGGTGATAGTGATGGGTTGAATGTATCCATTTGGAAAGGTACTGTAACTGATTGGCTAAGTAGTAATGATAGAAATTTGGTGCTTCTAGACCTCCTTGTATTTTTGACTGTTGTAGTGTAGTTAGTTTTATCCTGGGCTGTTTGTTTTTCCAGTAGAATGATGTTATTGTTGTGTCCAGTGCGCTAAACCATTTTGATGTGGGTTGGATGGGGATCATTGTGAATAGGTAAGTGAGTCTTGGCAGTATCATCATTTTAATTGTGGCGATGCGTCCTATAATTGAGATTGGTAGTGTCATCCATCGGTTTAGGTCATCTTGTATTGTTTTTAAAAGTGGTGTGAAATTCAGGTGAAACAACTCAGACAGCTTGGCAGAGAATTTTATGCCTAAATATGTGATGTTGCCAGTAGTAGGTGGTAATTGGGGTATGTGTGGTGTAGAAAGGGATATATCTGCATTTAGAGCATATGTTGCTCTAAAACCTTTACATACCTTTCAGCATTCATGGTGCTTTTTAAAACATGCAAGTTTTACCATATGCACTAATGCATCCCCATACCATCAGAGATGCTGGCTTTGGAACTGAACACTGGTAAGAGGAGGGGTGGTCTTTCTCCTCTTTAGTCCGAAGGACACAACGCCCTTGATTTCCAACAAGAATGTCAAATTTGGGCTTGTCTGACCACAGGACACTTTGCTACAGTCCATTTTAAATGACCCTTGGCCCACAGAACATGGCGGCGCTTCTGTATCATGCTCAACAATGGCTTCCTTTTGCCACGATAGTTTTAAGTGGCATCTGTGGATGGCACGGCGGACTGTTTACTGACAGTGGTTTCTTGAAGTATTCCTGGGCCCATTTAGTGATGTCAATGACAGAATCATGCCGGTGAGTGATGCAGTGGCGTCGAGGGCCCGAAGATCACGGGCTTCCAATAAAGGTCTTCAGCCTTGTCCCTTATGCAGAGATTTTTCCTGTTTCTCTGAATCTTTTGATGTCATGTACTGACGATAATGAGACCTTCAAAGCCTTTGCAATTTGACGTTGAGGAACATTGTGGATTACTTTAAAAACAATTTTTTTACGCAAGCCTTCACAGGTTGGAGATCCTCTGGCCATCTTTACTCCTGAAAGACTCAACCTCTCTAAGACATCCCTTTTATAGCCAATCATGTTAGACACCTGATGCCAGTTAACTTAATTACTTGCAAAATGTTCTTTCAGCTGATTCTCTTGTATATTAATTGCTTTTTCAGCCCTTTCATGCCTGTGTTCCAACTTCATTGAGAGCTGTTGCAGCCAGAAAATTTGAAATAAGCTCATTTTGTGGATAAAAATATAAAATGTCTCTTTTTCAACATTTGAAATGTTATGTTTTCTATTGTAAACTAGGCTTATGCTGTCGGAGGCGACGGCTGGGGGTATATCCCCGAACGCCCCCAATCCTCGAATAGACCTTGAGTAGACTTTCATTTGAACTTAATTTCAGGTCAATCGGTCAAATGGTTCTGAAGATAAGGCCAAAATGGTAATTTTCCATCATAAAGCGCCACCTGGTGGCAAAATATTGAACCATACAGGTGTGATGTCTTCATGTGACATGTTGTGAGGTCATGACCTTGCAGTTGCACATAGTTTCATGTCAATTGGAGAAATGGTTCCAAAGATATAGCAAAAATTGTGAATTTTATGTGACAAAGCTCCACCTTGTGTCAAAATTTTGAACCAAACAGGTCTAATGTCATCGTTAGACACATCCTCAGGCCATGACCTTTCATTTGCACTTGATTTTAGGTGAATCGGACTAATATTTCCAGGGATATGATAAAAACAGTGATTTTTTCAGTTTTTGGCCCCTGGTGGCCAATCTAGAGATCGTAAATTGTCCAAAATCGAATAAGTTCTTCCTCTTTATGATACTTATTTCTGTGCAAAACTTGAAATTTGTAATTGAAATATTACTGAAGTTATTGCAGAACAGTGATTTTTTCCGTTTTTGGCCCCTGGTGGCCAATCTAGAAATCGTAAATTGTCCAAAATCGAATAAGTTCTTCCTCTTTATGATACTTATTTCTGTGCAAAACTTGAAATTTGTAATTGAAGTATCACTGAAGTTATCGTGAAACTGAAAAAATCACTGTTCTTGGCCCCTGGTGGCCAATCTAGAAATTGTAAATTGTACAAAATCGAATCAGTTCTTCCTCTTTATGATACTTACTTATATGCAAAACTTGGAATTTCTAATTGAAATATTACTGCAGTTATTGAGTTAACATGTAAATCAGTTTTTAGCCCCTGGTGGCCAATCTAGAGATCGTAAATTGTCCAAAATCAAATCAGTTCTTCCTCTTTATGATACTTATTTCTGTGCAAAACTTGAAATTTGTAATTGAAATATTACTGAAGTTATCGCAGAAGTGTGATTTTTTCCGTTTTTGGCCCCTGGTGGCCAATCTAGAAATCGTAAATTGTACAACATCGAATCAGTTCTTCCTCTTTATGATACGTATGTGCAAAATTTGGAATTTGTGATTGAAATATTTCTGAAGTTATCGCGTTAACACGTAGTGCGGCGGCAGCGGTCGGACCAAAATCATAATATCCCCTGGAACACCGATTGGCGTGTAACATATTGGATCATGTGATCTGAAAATCATTGTATTTTGATTTTATTCAGAATTTACACTTCGTCCCAACTATTTCAGAATTGGGGTTGTATATGATGTGTTATCACCTTCACAGCCCTTAGTTTTTGGGATGCTCTTGCACTGAGAAACGGAAGGAGTCCGCACCATTACTACTGACAGATGCGTCGAGTTGTATATGCCGTCTCTTCTGTCGTCCTGCTTTCAAGAAGAGTGTGTGAGATTGAGTAGTCGGCATCAATGCACACACTGTAAGAGAGTATGACAGTCCATTCCCACTTATTGGCGCTTATTGGATTCAGACAGATTTCAATATGACGGTCTCTCCACATAAATACAAATGGAGGGGGAGAGCACGGGGCAGTGCGGTAGGTGATTTGAGCTTGAGCCATAACTGAGTTCAACACAACTGTTCGTGTAAAATTTGTGTCAGGGAAATTGCTGTCAAGTCACTTAATGTTAGTCACTTCACCTGGTTAAACATCCTCTTAAGTCTTATGATCCATCGTTATTGGGAAATGCACCCTAGGTAAGTCACTGATGTAAACATCAAATAAAAAAAGTGACTTTCGAAAATAGCCAGTGATCTCACTTTGCAATGAAAGTATTGGGTGCACATTACTGCCAAATTCTTTTTGGACAAGTTCATCAACCAAAAATATATTTTAAAAAACCCTGGCATGAAACTGAAGGGCTAAGAGCCAGAAGTTTGACTCGCCTTTGACTTGAACACCATTCAATCCCCCTCCTCTCCATTTTGAGAGGATATCAAAGAGCTGGCTCTGACTGCACTGATGTCATCACCTTGCCAGCCAGAAATTCCCTCTTTTTTCACTCTCAAAATATTTCTTGTAATGGAGATACAAAGTCCACAAAACAACGGGCTGTCTCTCTCTGCCGGGACTTTATAAGGCGTTCAGAAAGGGCAGCAAGGTATGATGAAATTGCGTGGCTCATTGGCTATAATTCAGAGCATTTTTCGCCAGTTACTACAAGCTGGTCTGAACCATGATCTCCATCTTTAATTTTTTAATTAGTAAAGTTAATTCGTTTGGCCAGAACGAGCATTTGGCTTGGGCCGGATGACAGCATGACAGGTTTGTGTGAGCAGAATCTCTTCAAGGAAATGTTTGGCTATCATTGGAATAGTTCAGCTACTCGCACCACATGACACCATATTCCAGAAAAGTACTTTATGATGGTTCGCATATGTTTTTGGAAGTGGCTATTCGCCCCGCAGTGAATAGGAAACCACATGTGGTCAGGAACTATATTTCTCTACCTGGCGCCGCCTCACGATCACTGTTGGCAATTAAAAGGCTTACAGCATTAATCTCGCAAAACAACGACTTTGTATTGCTACTCTACCACCAGACTAAGACGGCAAGACAGCGGTAAGTTAGGGAGACTTCTCACGATTTTTTCCGCTTTGATGTGCGCTGCATGGCAAGTATTGAAATTCTGGATTATTTGACCTTACTTCTTGAAAGATTATTTTACTTCAAGTTGTTCTATAGATACAGATAAAATTCTATAGATAAAATACGTGGTTCAGTTCAAAATCCTAGACTAGGAGCTGAAAAAATAAATTTATAGGGCTCCAAAGGGGTATATAAGCATCGTCATATTAAGTGTTATTTTTTTGAATATCGCAATTTGAGCACGTCGATCCGAGGAGTGCAATGAGGCTATTAAAAGCTTGAGGGTCTCAGGGCACAGCACTGAGGCTGCCCACAATTATGAAGTAGCTGGCATGGGTTAAGTGCAGGGGACTAATTGCCCCATCGGGTTCAAAGCATGTACACTCAAATTTCACCGCAATAATTCATCATCATTGAAACATTATGGAAACATTTTGTGGCGACTTGATGCGTCAGCTCGTAAACCCCCCAGTGGCAGAAGGGATTTGATTCAAGACAGGCACAAAAAGCAGTCAGCAAAACAGTCTTCAAACTAAGGTTTTTAATCCAGAGGCAATAAATAAGGCGCACTAAACAGACTGAACATGAACTGACACAATCCAGCCAGGCTGTAGTTAAGGGGACAGTGCACCACTACAATTCAGGTTCGGGGCAGCACCACAGTCCCTTTACACCACACATTCCCAAGGACCGCAGCCTGCCCATGAATACCTAAATAAAGGCTGGGCACAGCTTCACCCTGCTTTTTAATAGGGGCTGATTTGAGTCACATGAACCTAAATCAATGAAGCCAGCAGACACAGTTGCACCATTTCAGTTCCCCTGATTACAGGGCCCGTATCTCTAAGGCATGCATAAACAAATCATTTATGGGAACACATGCTCAACAGCCATGTTTCAGGCCCAAATAAATGCAAAAATGTGCGTTACGTCATCAGCAGGACCGGTTATCATTGAAAAAAGCTGACCTTTGACCTGTGCCCAGGCAACAGCAAACTGGATTGCAGCTAATCTCTGGTTGCCCTTTGCATGAAATAGACAAAATTTTCTGGATCCTGTCATTTAAATGAGTTAACTCAACTTACGCAAAAAGGTGAAACTACCACACACATATCCCCAAGTACAGTAACACTTATGAACAGCATTGTATTCTGATGGCATATCTGTGGTAGAGCAGTTATGTTCCTCCCATTAGCACAATGCCACAGAGCTCTGATAGAATGCTGTGAGCATTGGGTTGCCAAGCAAATGCAAATGTAACTGAGTGCAAGTCTCACTTCCCCATAAAGTGCACAGCCAGTCAGTCGGTGAATCATTTACAAGGATGACATGATACACCAGAACTCTCGCCAGGTTTCAGACGCTAAAACTACAGGGCTCAGGTGCGCCATTTCCTTGTGACAGCAAGTGAAAAAGGCCCTTTAAACAGATTTATTGAAGCACACAATAACTACGGCTGCAGCGCTGCTATGCCTACCAAGTGAGATTCAGGACCCACTAGATTAACACCCTGAAATGATTGCTTTAAAACAGACTGTATAAAAACATGGACAAAGCTACCGTGATGTCACCCATTGGTTTCAGCAAACCATAAAGGAAGCCTCGATTTTGGCAATTTGAATTGCGCCTTGTTGTCATTTTGAAACTGGATGTGATTTCTATTGGACGAGAGTCTGTATTGAAGATCCGAGGAGGACCGTGGCTCTGGATCTAACTGTATCAGACGAGAACCAGAGAATAGCCACACCCCTAAAACATATTCTGGCTTTATCCTTTATTCTAGTCTATATGGGACCATAATTTACAAAAATGAACATCATGATATATCGAAGGTGACTTGAAACTTGCTATAACTACCATAAAATGTGAAAAATCATTTAAATGAAAAATCAGGTGGGAAAGTAGGGTCATTTTCTCATAGAATTCTATTGCATTGAACTTCTTTCAGCAACCACTGATGTTGCAATCTACTGGCCATCAAATAGAATGCCATTTTACGGTACTTTTGCGTGGACTTCATTTTTCAGACCAGGGTGCTGTGTACATCTTTTTATACAGTCTATGCTTTAAAACAGAGGCGCATGGAGAATTCAGTCCCTCAAAGCCTATTATTTCAGCTTTAGTGATTGCTCTCAGTTGAGCCTAGTCAGTTTTTGTGTGTGACGAAGGGTATTTCAAATAAGCAGCACACTCACTACACTGTGTGTTGGCCAAGCATTCCACAGCTTCTGGCCAAAAACAAGAGGATAGACCAAAAATGCCTCCAGAATACTTTACAAAGTTGTTCAGTCCACAGGGGTCTCGTGTGTGTGTGTGTGTAAGTATTATTACAATTACACTTCAAAACTAACACCTAATTTCTACCCTTAGCCAGTGTAACTTGAACTCAGTTGGCTTCTGAAGACAATATAATACAGGGATTTAACAGCCAGTCATACTGCTTGAGTAGGGATCCAAGATACCCATCATTAAACATGAAAACTGCCAGAACAAATACACAAAGAAAATGTCCAGCTACAGAAAGAGAAGCAAGTTCTATCACCCGCAACTGAACGTGCGCAGTCTCACAGTGATAAGAAACATTTTTTCCGAGGTTCATTTCTTTAATTTAGCTGAATTGCTGCTCTTATATTACGCCTCGAATCAAGCATGTCCCTTAACAAGGCTGGAAAAGCAGGGATGGCATGTAGGAACATCCTAACATGCAAATACTGGGGATCTCATAACATTACACCTGTGTGTACTCACTCAATTTTAAAGCTTTCACTCTGCATGACCAAAGCGGGCGGCAGTAATTCTTCCTTAATGCCGATATGTGCACGTAAACGCTAACATGACATGGCTGTTGTTAACATGAGTACGTTCAACATTAACATGCGCGTGTTTATTGTTGACATGTCCAAATTCAACCCAAATGTGTTCAAAGCCAACATTTGAATGTTCAATGTTTACATATGCATGTTCAAGGCTAATGTGCCCAGTCTCCGTTATCATGGGCATGTTTCATGCAAATATGCTCACACTAAACGCCAACATGTGTATGCGCAACCTTAACACTTGCATGTTTCAAGCCAACATGCGCACGCTCAATGGTAAAATGTACATGTTCAATGCTAATGTATATGTCAAATGCAAACATATGCACGTTCACTGTTAACATGCTTATTCAAACCAAACATCTGCAAATTCAGTGCTAACATATACATGTTCAATGATAACATGTGCATGTTTGTTAACGTATGCATGTTAACTTGCATGCTAAACACTAACGTGCATGCCCAACGGTAACAAGTATATGTTTAAAGCCAACATGTACATGCTCAATGCCTACATGTACACATCCAATGCTAATATGTGCATTTCTAAAGCTAGCATGTGAATGTTCAACACTACATGCAAATTTTAAAACCAATGTTTCACGTAATTGTGAATTTTGAAAGTTAACATGTGCATGTTCAGCGATGTGCAAATACAATGCTAACATGCATGTTCAATGTTAACAGCACTAACATGGTCATGTTTAATGCAAACATGTATGTTTAATTCCAACTTGTGCATTGTCAACACTAATGTGCATGTTTAACGCGAAAGAATGCATGATTTCTTTAAGGCTATCAAGTGTATTTTCTTCTTAAGCATGTTCAATACTAACCCACACATGTACAACACTAACATGTAGTCATTTAATATGAGCATTTACATGATTAAAAGCTAGCACTTGCATGTTTAACAAAAACATGTGCATGTTTAAAGATAGGGTGGATGTTTTCTTGAACAAAAGCATGTGCATGCCAGTTTACACACACAGATCTGCCCAATGGCACTTTATTGCGTAACGTTTCTGATCATAAGCGTGTTTCCAATTCTCTAAATTAAACAATCTGCTGGTGATGTTGCAAGAGAAAGCAATGGCGCTCTATAACACAGACAAAAACTTCCGCGAAAAAAAAAAACATTCAAGAAACCCTGTATGTAAAGGGTTTAAGCGCGGTGACTAACACTGTCCACCTGATGCAGGACACAGCCCTGGAGAGACTAAACACTCAGGCTTTCAGAGCAATACTGCACAATGACCCGTCTCATAATTAACAACACAGGATGTGTAATAACTAACCCATATAAAAATAAAACACATGTCAGAGTATAAACACATGGAGAGCTCTGAGGGGCAGATTAAACCTCGCCCCCATTTGCTGATCGACAGGCCCACCCCTAGTGGACTGGGGAAGGACAAGATGGTGGATAGGATATGACAGGGCGGAGCTTCCATGGCAGGGTCCTCCTCCCACACAGGAGTGCTACACGCTCGTCCGACACTTGGGGAAGATGGGTCCCCCCTCAAGCCTTCTCTTTCGCACTGAGGAGAAAAACAGACAAACGGGCATCAGTCCTCCCCTTCACATGTTCAAACGCAAAACACCTTTTTACTACAGTCCTGAGAGATCATCCTGAAACTACTCACTCTAATACCATCCTGAAACTTCTCTTTACTACCATACTGAAACCACCCTCCGAACATGAAACTACCCTGGAACTAAAGAGAGATTCCTTTCAAAGCCGACATTATTTTTTAACTAAAGCCAAAAATAAAACTTAATGAATAAATATGGAAATCTGTCAACATTAATCCTTCCTAGCTGTAGCAGCCAGAGCCGATATTTGAGATGTGCCGATTGGACAGCATGCGCAGGGCTGGTACCATTAGTCTTACACCTAATAAGGCCATTCTCATCCTGAGACCAGCCAAACTACAACACATACGAAGAATCTAAAATTAGACCCCTCATTCATCAGTCTCAAGTCATGCTTGCGGTATAAAATACTCTGTCTGCTCAAAAGACATTTCCACCGCCGTCTCATTTTACTGCTGGCTCTTTGTCTGGCAGCTGTAAACTAGTGAAATGCTGAAGTAATGCTAATAGTCAAAGGACACAAAATAAATTTGTGTTACAGGAACATTTCTGCAGGAAGGACAGAGATTCAAGGCGCAAAGCAGGAGAGAAAATTGAGGGCATGGTGGGATATCTGTAGAGCAGCTGAATTTCCCCTTGGGGAGTGAGCTGAGGAAAGGGGGAGGGCAGGGCATGCCGTCCTTTCTCTCAATCTGCACCTTCATTTTTTCTGTCTCGGCACCTGAACTGGAAATTGATGGAGATCCATCATTACAAAGAAGATTCCAATCTGCTTTTAAGAAATTAAGGAACAGGAGTCCTGAGTTTCCATAAGATATCTAGAACAGGGACACCCAAGTGCCCTTTGCAGAAGTCATTTCTCAGAATTGATGACTAAAATTAGTGAGGTATATTGGTAAGGTATGAATAAAGAACCTGTGTATCTACCTCTCCATCAGCCACAACTGTAATTAACGTTGCCTGCCAATAACTTCCTGGAACTATTTTCAGTCTCCCCAAATCGCGCAATAATCAAGCATTTTGAACTTCCGTTGACACAACTCTCTCTCTCTCTCTGGCACTAGGTTCTATAATCACCAGGGGGAAAGGGCGATAATGTCATTGACCTGTGGCCAGATGACTGTCACATGACCCACAGCATCACTCTGAGAGGCACCTGGTTGGCCAATTCCACAAATTGTGGGATCCTTTCTTATTTTCACCAGACAAATAATGGCCAAAAACCAAGAACTGAGTTCTCTTCCTTAGATCTACCATCAGATCAGCTTTTGTTGCGCTCAAGCAAAGCACTTCACCTCAGATTACTAATCAAGGGATTCCCCCCTTTAATTCAACCAACCTAAGTCAAGAAGAGCGTCAGCTGAATCACCACAACAAACAGTAGAGACAGAGACGAGCCTGAAGCTGTCAGCAGGGGAACCCACACATGAAAAAGGAAGAAAAGCTATGCCAGAAAGAGAACGGGCTGCTGGGAAGGAGGAAGCCTGAGTCATGGTGGGTGCAGCAGATGGTGCTGTGAAGGAGAAAACAGAGGGAACCCCCCAGAGAAGATAAGAGAGTAAGACAGACAAAATGTCTCTCTTTACTTGGACTTGGTTTTGAATTTTTTACGGAAGGCCTTCTCCAGTTCGGGTACGGAGAGCGTGAGGGTGAAAGAGCCGTCTGAATCTGAACGAGTCACTCGAGCTGCAACACAACAGGGATTTCACAAAACACACATTTCACCCGTAACAGGGATTTCACAAAAAGCACATTATACCCACAACAGGGATTACACAAAACACACATTACACCCACAACAGGATTTATACCAAACACAAACACACACACACACATTACACACTATGCACATGCAAAACAGGGTTTACACAAAACAAATTGCACACACGGCAGGATTTATACCAAATACACACTATGCGCATACACAACAGGATTTCCACAAAACACATTACACGGTTTACACAAAACACACATTGCACACTAACACTATACATGTACACAGCAGGTTTTACACAAAACACACCCATTACGTGCTCATACACACAAACTATACATGTGCAAGCCCTGGTTTATAGAAAACATGCACAACACGCACAGAGACTATACAGGTACACAACAGGTTTGATAGAAAACACTATACATGTAAACAACAAGGTATAAACCAACACCCACTATGCACTCACTGTACAAATAAACAGTAGGGGTTAGACAAACACTATGGGCCGTAACTACGAAAGTCGCTTATCTCTAGTACAAGTATAAATCTAAAATCTAAAATTTGCTCTTCACTTTAGTCACACACTATGAAGCGGTTTTAGGTTTACACACGGACAACAAAATAAACCACGATCAAAGACTGTCTAAAATGAACAATGGAAACCCTTAAACATGGGAGGGGGGTAGTTTTGCATGCGTTTCACTGACATTTCCTGCTTGTCGATCGCAGAGCGAGCATTAAATACTTGAACTTGCTCAAGAGGAGGCAGATGAACATCAGAATGCTAATAGATTGCGTGCACCAAGGATATTCAGGGACAGGAGAAATCCATTGGAAGAGTACGAAGATACCGTTCTTAAAACGATTCCGATTCTCCAAGAACACTTTCAACAAACTACTTCAGTTGCTGATACCGGAACTGGAACATCCAACACGATGAAGCAATCCTCTTCCAGCTGCATTACAGTTGGCTTGTGCATTGCGATTTTTCGCTTGTGGAACATTTCAGATTGTTGTAGGAGACACATCTGGGATCTCTCAACAAGCTTATTTGCATAGGGTTGCTGCTGCAATCTGTGCCACCTAGCCACAGTTTCTGCCATTCCCAGACGCTTTAAATGTAAAGCGACATGTCATGGATGGGCTTTGACATACAGCTGGTTTCCCTAGAATTACAGGTGCTATAACCGGTGTTCTGACAATTAGTGCTCTCTTGTCAAAGAATGCTTCCGCAATGCAAAGCGATCGTAAAGTCTTTGTTTTCGTCCTAATATTGCAATATGACTCAGTTTACAGTAGTAACTTTGTTAGCTTATTATAACATAAGCAGGTGTTATAATGAGTTGGAAGATATATGCCCACATATGCCATTATCATCTCATTTCTGCATTTTCAGGAAAACCCATCATGTACAGGCAAATATATTTGGATTCTAGGTCAAAAGACGCACTGAAAAAAAAATCTATTTTTTTTATTTTTGAAGATACTCAAGATATGAGCGAAGAAACAGCCCGAGATTTCAGGTTTGCGCAAGTGCCAAACCGCAAGGCAGCATTATTTGATGGGTAGCAAAATTTGACAGAACACTGGAACGCATATCCCTGTTCGCAATCCAGCAGCCAATCAAATCCTATTTAAGAGATTGAACTGCGGACATCAAGGTTAGACGGGCATTGGTAGACACAGATAACTAATCAGCTGTTTATAGTGTTTCATAGGGTGTGATTAGAACAAACGTTTAGCTAGAAGCATCTAAGTCACATTTATACACGTCTAAACGCTACACACAGATAATAGATAGACACCTTTTGTAGTTACGGCCCTATGTATTTGAGTAAAAACACAAGACACACACTAAAAAAGTATTAATTGCACACACATACAAAAACACAATATATACACACACACGCACATTACTACAGGGTTAACAAAACATTTAGCACACAACACACTTCATACACACTGAACAAATACAACAGGATCTAAATTACACTGGCTATACACACCATACATAACACAGTTTGACAAAACACCCTTGCTGGCAGAGGGCCTGAGTCACCGGGCTGCAGGACTGCATGTGTATGAGTGTCTGTGCCGATGTGTGAACCTGCGTGCAAGTGTATAGTGTGTGTGTGTGTGTGTGTGTGTGTGTGTGTGTGTCTGTGTATATATAATGTGTGCGCTCACCCAGGTCGTTGTTGCTCATCATGGCGTTGGAGCCGCGCAGTCGCGGGCCCTGCTGGGTGAAGTGGTAGCCGAACTTGAGCAGTGTGGTGTTCTTCTCCAGCATGTTGGCGATCTCCATCTCCACCTTATTCCCAAGGGGCTGGCTCTGCAGAGAAAGAGTAGTACTGCAATTATGAGCCCAGTCCGTACAGCAGAAGCCATCAGCCCTGTTCCTGGAGATCTACCATCCTGTAGGTTTTTACTCAAACCCTAACAGAGCTCAGCTCATTCAACAGCTAGGTCAGGGCTGCACAACCCTGTTCCTGGAGATTTACGGTCCTGTAGATTTTCACTCAAAAGCTAACAAAGCACCTCTCATTCAACAGCTTGAGCAGGGATGCCAAACCCTGTTCCTGGAGATCATTTGTCCAGTAGGCTTTCACTCCAACCGAAAAAATCACCTGACTAATGAGCACCTTAGTGCAGATCTCCAGGTGTCGAATGAGGTGCGTTTTGTTGGAGTTGGAGTGGAATATAACAGCGTCCTAAAGGATCAAACTTTGGGCCCAAATATGAAAGTTAGCATCTGTGATTTTGGAAAATGCACCCCTGGGTGGAAAGCTATCTGACCAAAAGTGGTGCTCAGAAGACCAAATATTTTACCGGCCTGATATTCCACATTCATATACCAAAGTTCTGTCTTTCCACATATATAAAGTACGTGCGGAGTTAAACATAAAATTTGTAATTTCTTTGGTATAAAGCTGGGCTGGTTATATATTGGAAAAGAATATTGATGGTGATTGTAGCATTGTGTCAACATGCAGGACATTTACCAGTAGTCAGTACAGTTTTGTAGTGTTGGGAGTTTTTCAGAAAATAAATTCTCTGCATTTTTGCATTACTATTAGAATCAGAGAGCAGGCTTCAGTGTTAATTCTAGGATTTCCCAAGGGTATGCTGCTTGTGTATGAAAAAGGGTACAGCAGTCGCATCAAGCGAGTGGTTATCCTTTAAAGGGCACAGAGGTTCCAGCAAGCAAGTAGTAGCCTACCGAGAAAAGAGCAGTTCATTTGTTATGGTAACTTGCATGCCTTCATTCTTAACACCTGCCCATGATGTCTAGCCTATGGGATGCCCGCTTGGTGGGAGGGTGGGGTTTCTTTTACTGACTCCCCATTTCCGTGTGTACAAAGCCATGGGTGTTGATGCAACTATTGTGCCATATAGGATGCAGCCATCAATTTAATTCAATTACAGACATGCTCACTATCAACGGCCTGTAAGCAGCCCTGCAGAGACCCAGAATACAGTGTAGTAGGGTTTGCGTCGGGCTCCACTGGCTCCATAGGTAAAAACGACCCGGATCCAATGAAGTCCATGGATGGCTGCTTAAGGCCAAGGCCAAAGAGCACCTCTTGTGCGCACCACCAGGTGCTGCCAACCCACAATCCAATTCCGAAAACAGACTGATGGATAGAGCAAGTCACATGCTGTGTTGACATAGTTTTGCTTTAGATAACATGAAAAGTAAACTAGAGTGTTCAGGTGAACACAAGTGTCGCCTGCGAAGCATTTATGTGAAAGTGTGACTACCAACTGAAAGTGTGACTACCGGACAGACAGACAGACGGACAGACAGACGTCGGACAAAGTGATCCCTATGTGCCGCTATGCTTCGCAGGCGACTCAAAAACAGATTTAACCTTTGTAATATACATTCTGCCTTCATGTGCATTGCTGTGTGATGAAGATTTTCTTTCAGAGTTCAAATAATGGACTTATTTATGTAAGTGTATGTATACTGTTGACCCATGTCTGCATACTTCCTTACGGTGGTACACCTTTTACATTAGTTCCCTTTTGCCATTTAAAAATTTTGGACTGGTCATGTTTTATAACGTGCTGTACGTTTCTGACTGCACTGTACCCATACTTGGTAATAACCCATGTATTGTGCATTTGTAATGCTCACAGTCACCACGAGTTAACAACCAAACAAGCTTTATACCAAAGGCATTACAAATTTTATGTATAACTGTATGTGCTTCATATATTTAAAAACACAGAACTGGGAATGTCTGGGAATATGGAATGTTAGGTTAGTAGAACATTAGCTCTTTAGAGTGCCGCCTTAAGTCAGAAAGCTATGTACCCAGCATAGTACCAACCCAGCTCGTCACTTTCTGAGAAGAGCTGTGTTTATCGCAATTCAAAAAATTTCTTTGGGACATGACTGGGGATGGCACTACCATCCAGCCTACAGTGCCCCCTGGAGGCAAAATTTTCCAGGTTTTAAAATCATCTACACTGAAAATACTATCATTGAGATTTTACTGCCTTGCCTTATGTCTTTTGATGACAGTCATCTGTAGACCTGCTGACTTTTCCAACAGTACAGGGGAGTGGATCAACCGGAGGTTTGGAAGTTGAAGCCATAAAGTCTCTTGAGGCCATGTGCTGTCCCCAAATTAGAGCCTCGGGTCGTGGTGCCATTTAATGAGTGACACAGTAAATTGTCAGTAGAGATGGCAATGTCCTCTGAAATGTGCCGATTTTGTACATAAATATGTATGAAAAAGGTGCCAACACACTGTGCATGAAAACCATAAAAAGTACAACTTTTGGATCCAATTTTAATAATGAAGCAAATGAGAGACCACTTCAAAACTTGTTTGTGATGAAGTACTGACAAAGAGCTTTCTCGTGATTTAGGTCCCATAAAAATCGGAGGATACTCCCATTGAGAAAAATCAGCCCAAAAATGGTTTACCCAACCAAGACAAGGTCATAACTGCCCCACCACAGAACAACTGTAAAATATATACAAGATATCAATGTTCCAATGGAGACCTGAGTGTGCGCACTTACAGTAAAAGACATAACATTTTGGGATTTCTCATCCTGTTCAGGTGAAAGGGCCACCTGAAATGTACCAAATTTTGGGTTCTACCTGTTTTTGAAGGATGACAGAATAGACATGAATTGGTTAATTTTGTTCCTTTTACTTGTAAATTGTTTACTTACGGAAGGTTAATAATTCCTGAAAAAATGAAGTCCATATCTGCATTAGTTTTTGAGGTATGGCCCCATGAAAATGGTTAGAATTCATTTTGCCGCATCTGAGGTTGCCAAGCCCACGATTTTGACCCCCCCAGAAAATGAAAACCGCTGGGGGTATTGAGCTAAAACTTGGCATTTCTTCATTTGGCCCCATATACAACATTCTATTTAAATTTAAAAGAAATCCATGACCACGACACTGGGAAGTTCCTGGAATTTGGTTGATTTCATATGGAATGACCCTCTTCAAAAAGTGCCATTGTCTCACGGAATGGCTCTTAAACCCATCAACACAGAGTGGAACAACAGTTACTCTCCTTTCTCTAAAATATATTCAGCAGGTTTACCCAAAAGGCTTCAACATTTAAAAAGCTGTCATCCATTTTCAGCAGGTTATCGGGGCAAGTTTGTAGGGTTAGCAGACCGTGGCCCAAGCATCCCCTCCCCAGCCATTTTCTCCAACTCTACCTGGGGGACCCCAAGCTTTCACCAAGCCAGCTAGGAGATGTAGTCCCTCAAGTGTGTCCTGGGTCTGCCTCAGACCCTCCTCCCGGTTAGACATGACCAAAAAACCTCTTAAGGGAGGTGTCCAGGAGGCAGCCAAACCAGATGCCTGAACCACCTCAATTGACTCCTCATAACACAGAAGAGCCTCTCCCAATGTCCAACCTCCTCACACTCTCTCTAAAGGTCAGCCCAGCCACCAAGTGGAGGGAATACATTTTGGCCTCAGGTATTCATGATCTTGTCCTTTTGGTCACTACCCAAAGCTCGTGACCATAGGTGAGGGTTTGAATGTAGATCGACCAGTAAATTGAGAGCTTTGCGTTTAGGCTTGGCTCCATCTTCACCATGACAGACCTCTATATTTTGAGATTTTGGGGATTTTTTTTTTTTTTTTTTACGCCCAGAGGTGCACCTGTTTCTCAGAGTTTGCATGGACCTGTGTACCTGTTTCTTCACACCCAAGATGAAGGTGAGCACTGAGTTCTCTCAAAGACAAGATGGAGATGTATAACTCTTTTTCAGAGTCAAGACAGCTATGTACCTGGTTGTCAATCTTTAGCTCTTGAAGGGTGGTGTTTGACTGAAGAGACTCCACCAGTGCCATGATCCCTGCCCCAGTGATGAAGTTTGACTCTACATTCAGAGACTTTAGCGTGGCGTTCACCTTCAGCATTTCCGCTAGGGCCTATGGACAGAGCAGCAGCCAATCAGTACCCACCTTCACAACCATATGACCGTCTGGATGCAAAACTTTGTTGACGCTGTGGTTCCCTTCAGAAGGGCCAGTAGAAAACATGTAGTTTAAGTACTTCTTTACACACAAATTATGGGAGCTTAAAGGAGCCGAGTCACAATTACTGTGCACGCTCAGAACTTACATCTCAAGAAATGAATCTGCTTGGTTGCAAGTCTGACACCATCCTTGCCAACCCATCTTTGTTTTGCATTGTGTTTCTATATTATGGTTTGCCCAGCATTATGCATTTTATATTCAGGAGCTTTCTAAGGAAATTCAGGGATTCAAAGTTTCAGCCGAAGGATACAACGAATGTAAGCTGGTTGCCATTGGCAGTGATCACAGAAAAAGAAAAATACCTTCTAGATTTTGGCTTGCAGTTGAGCGGATTTATTAAAAGTTGTGAGCATGTGCAGTAACCATGACTTGGTTCATTTACCATCAAGTTACACATACATAGGCCACTGGATCGTTACTCCGTGTTCCGACAATGCTAAACCGCTCCACCACAGTGTTCTCCTTCAGAGCCTCAGCGTAGGCCTTCAGTGTTGGCACTGGGATGTTCTGAAAGGGGGGGGGGGGGGGGGGGGAGGAGGACATAGAAAGAGAATGAGTGAGTGAGACAGAGACAGGGAGAGAAATGGAGACCTCCATCAAACTCCACAGACATTTCTCACACAAAGCCGTGATTGTTCCAGCAATCTGACTGCATCAGGAGAGTGAGGAGACGCTGGCTTTTTCACCATGGTCATTCACTCATGAGGACTGATGAGAACATTCTCCGACCAGCAAGTTGTCTGGGTCCAGACTTTTGAATTCACCAACTGTTCCGAGTCGACTGATTCGTCTGGCATCGTGACATTCAACAGCAGTTTCTCCGGTTAAAAAAAAACAACCAATCCAATGAGAGTCATGGGATGACTAAAGATCAGCTTATCAGCGCCACAGGTGGGACTAATGTTGTTGTCAAGCTGTGTGCAAATCATGCTTGAGAGTTTGTGCCAAACAGAAAATACAATTTGACATTCGCCGAACTCTAATACCATAATACCATAATGCTGGTTGGTGGCAATGCAGGTCCACTGATTTGAGCTTGATATATTTGTAACAGCACAAGCTGGATAAATGTAAATCCTGCACCAACACCAGCTTGCAAGGGAAATTAAATGAACACCAAACTAGCTATTATGGGAATGGTTTGCTACAAGCTAGTCCCAGATAACTAGACTAACGTAACGTAATATTTAGCACTACAGATGCATGCAACGAAATACATGGCTAGGTGACATTTAAGTACACAACACATAAGCTAGGCCTACATCTACTTATTTAGCAGGGGCGTTTACGTTGTGGTCTTCACTTGCCTGACATCAAACAGAATTGACAACTTAGCTCACTCCATTTCCATATTCAGTCTTGTGAATGGGCAGAGCAAAATAGTCCTTCCCCACAGAAATGAGTTTGAGTGGGGGCAATGCCAGACTGAAGATATAAAGAGTTTAGACGACTTGTCAACTCCGCGTTGACAATTCCATCTGATGTCACTCAAATCAGTGAGAAAAATGCAATTGTGCATACCCACACACACACACACACACACACGGTATATTACATATGGAACCAAAGACCCCTGCAAATACAAGAACTCATTTCTCAAACTTGGAAAAAAAAATGAAAAATGAACACTAGAAGTGAGCACAGTTCTAGCTCACTCTGATGTTGTTGAGGTTGACCTCCACCAGGTCGGGGTCGTTGCTGCGGATCTTCTCCAGTGTGTCCTGGACGTCGGTGGAGTTGGGCTCCTCATCGGGGACTGGTTTGTATTGAGTGCCCTGGATCACACCTGGAGACGAGGGAAAAAAAGTTAATGCACTCTCCGTCAGAGACACAACAAGATTATTCTTCAGAATCCAAGAAGATTATCTCAAAGATTAATTTTGAATAGTCTGATTATTCAGCTGTGCAGCTGACTGGGCAGTACAGTGCATCAGCAGATCACAGCTGAAGCCGACAGTGATGCTAAGGCTAATGCTTATGCCAAGGCTGAGGCTAATCAGCATCTATGGAGAGTGCCGTTACGAGTGAGAAACTCACAGTTTAAAGCCCTGCTTTGTGGGTGAGAAACTTGCTGTTTCAACCCTGCTTGGTGGGTGAATAATCTCATTTTAAGCCCTGCTTGGTGGGTGAGGAACTCTCTGTTTAAGCTCTGCTTGGCAGGAGAGGAACTCACTGTTTAAGCCCTGCTTGGCGGAAGAGGAACTAGCGATTTAAGCTGTGTCCAGCGGGTGAATAACTTACTGTTTAAGTCCTGCATGTCGGAAGAGGAACTGACTGTTTAAGCCTTGCTTGGCGGGTGAGGAACACACGGTTTAAGCTCTGCTTGGTGGAAGAGGAACTGATTGTTTAAGCCCTGCTTGGCAGCCAAGGAACTCGCAATTTAAGTTGTGTCCAGCGGGTGAATAACTTACTGTTTAAGTCCTGCTTGTCGGAAGAGGAACTAACGGTTTCAGCTTTGCTCAGCGGGTGAATAACTCACTGTTTACGCCTTGTTTGGCAGATGAGGAACTCACGGTTTAAGCTTTGTGCAGCATGCGAGGAACTTACTGTTTAAGCCTTGCTTGTTGACGATGGTGCTGCTGGCCAAAGCCTCATAGTATTGCTGATTACTCATCAAGGTGTGCATCCCCAGGATAGCTACACAGGAGGGAGGGAGGGAGGGAGAGAGAGCGAAAGAGAGAGAGAGGAGAATAGAGGGAGATGATAATGAATAGAGAATGTATGGACAGATCAAGGAGACTATAGCAAAATGCCTCAGGCCGCATTGGGACCAATGTGCTACACAGTGCCTCACAGCACCATTTCCAGAACACACAACTCGAGCAGCCAGTCAACAGAAGAACACAGGACCAAATGCTAGATAAATAATTAGCCCAATATGGACCAAAACGCCATACAAATGCCAAATTTAAAAAAAAAAAATTCTGCAGCAAAGAATGTGGTGATTAAGCAATTAAATTAAATCTAAACACAGAATGAGCCACAGAGTAAATACTGATGACCATGAAATCAGACGGCAGGAAAAGAACATTTCAGGGTGCACAGTGAACATGCAATGCTGGTGCTGCCATTACAGTAGACTCCATTCTCACAGCATTAGAGAGATAACACAACGGGAGTTCGTTACGGATTAGCAGGATAGAACATTCTGGGTTAGCCAGCTCGGGAGCAGGAGTTGCAAATGATCAGATGACACTTTGCAACAAACATTGCAAACAGGCATGTTAGCCAGTAAAGTTTATCATACAGCAGATATCTCCCTCCTCACACTGCCTTTTTATTCAGAAGAATAATTAAATTCCTTTACCATGACAAAAGGATTGTTCCACCAAAATCATTAAATAAAAAAAAAAAAACATTCCCGCCTGACTCTTTTCAATTCCATTTCCTTCATATTTTCAAAAATTTAATGCTACATTTAACATACCTTTACGAGATATCAGGCCTTAAAAAATAGGACCAATGGCCCAGTAGCTCACTGGCCAAATAATTGAGCCCGTTACTCAGCATTTCTGAGTAAACCTTTTAAAACCTTTTCAAAGATTAAAGGGCGTATGAATATAGGATACCCCCTACTAAATTTGAAGTAAATCTGGCCAGTCCTTTCAGATAAGATTTTTAAAGTTTTCAGATGGAAAAAAACCCCCAAAAAAAAGTTGAAGTAAATTGGGCCAGAAGTTCTGGAGAGGATTTTTAATGATTTTGCGAACGGATGACAATGGCGACCATGATCATGACAATGACGCCGCCTAATGACAATAGCTCATGACCTAATGGCCGGTGAGCTAAAAATGAGGCGTAGCGATTAAAATGGACAATAACACAAAAAAGGTTAATAAGTTTATTTTATTTATTTATTTTAAAAGCAAGTTGGCAAACTTCCCCAAGATTGTCCTGGGGTTCTGGGGTCGTTGAGAAGTCTCTTGAATGGATTCAGTCAAAAGGCAAAAACATTTAACAATTTGCCCTATAAAAAATTGAATATAATGTAATGTAAAATATTTATTTTGAATAAAATATTGTATAAAATAATTGCTCAAGATGCAAAACAACACAAACAAGCAAAATCAAACTTCAGAAATGCCGGTCCAGTCCAGGAACAGACCAGACACTGCAAATGAGTTCTGTTTCAATGGGGGACAGTTTAACCATTATATCCACTGAGGTGCGACAGAAGCATAGCAGCCATTTAAAGTCTCTAGTCTACAGTTCTCTTGGGTTTATTTGTAATCCCCCATCCAAACAGTCCCCTGTAGAGCACAGTGCATAGGACATCAACACACAGCCCTGCTAACCGGCTGAGACACAACATTCTCCGAACATTCCTGCAATGGCGAAAAAACACTGAGGGAACTTCGCATAAATGCTCAGACAGATTCAACCATGGCCACAGAGAGACCAGAGTGCCAGGCAGCTTACAGTCCCACAGTGATGATATCAGAGTGGAATGGGTGGTGTCATAATGGAAGGGTTGGGGCAGTATGCTGGAACATAAACACACAGGTGATCGTGATTGGAGGAGAAAATAACGGGCGGGAATGGCAAGCAGTTGGGGGGGGGGCGTTAAAACAATGAAATGAAACATTTACGATGTCAGTTTTAAACATTTTACAGGTGATGAAATGAAACAATGACAGGCGGATTCACACGATTAGTCAGAGTGAGATGAAATGGGGATTTAGTCACTGGATTCATAAGGAAATTAAATGATTAAGTTCATAATTAGTTCATCAATACTATGAATGAAAAACCATAATTCAAACCTCATCAGTGCAAAGAAAGTTGAATAGGAATTCTGGACTGTTGATATTTCTGTGTTCATTAAGTTACTCAATATTGAGAATGTCAAGCAGAATTAAGTCGGTGTGTGAGTGTAACAGTGTCTCTCAGTACCAGCTGCCACACAGCACTGCATCAGAAATGTGAGAGAGTGATTGTGTCTGTGTGTGTGTGTGCGTGCATGACCGTGTTACAGTATCAGCAATGTTGCACAACTTTGTTTCAGAACTGTGCATCAGAGAGAGAGAGAGAGCGTGTGTGTGAGAGAGAGTGAGAGTGTGTGTGCATGCGCGTCTGTAAGGCTCTCCCTCAGTACGGGTGATGTCGCACAACTCTATGTCAGTACCATGTGTGCATGGAAGTAATAATGCTTCTCAGTACCAGCGATATCGCACAGCTCGGCGTCAGTAGCATTCGCCAGTGCCTCCTCCAGCTCAGGCTCCAGTGTCACTGACTCCAGGATAGGATCCACTGCAACTTTCTTCGGCACCCAGGCCTTCCCTACAGACACAGACCCACCCAGACTGAGTGACAACACTGACACACAGCCCCGCCGCACATTGCAAGCCCAAAACCCACAGCAAGATGCCATATCCCAGTAGTGAAAGAATGAAATAAGGGCACATCAGTGGTCTGGTAGGCTTAAGATGCTAGAGGGTATATTTATCTGTAGGCAGAGTATGAGAACAGGTCTACGAGTCCCAGGAGACCATGGGTTCAAGGTCCCTCTTGTTTCAGAGTAATGCCAGAAATTCAGGACACTGTGTGAAACTGAGTCCTCACTGCCGAGGATCATGGGAATACAGGAGACAGGTGGGAACTGTGCCCCATAGAACTGTTAACCCTAACTGTTACCACAAGAGGGCGCCTACTAAAGAGTTTCCTTTCACCTTTATGATGAGAGTCATACGCAAACACACACCCACAAACACATGCACTCACGCGCACACACGCACTCAAGTGCACATGTTGCGTTTTCATGTTTTGCGAGGGACAGCCCATAGAGTTCCATTCGCTCCCTAACCTCAACCATACACAATACATGCCAGACCCTAACCCAAACCTTAACGCCTAGCCCTAAAGTCTCCACAAGCATAAAGACACTGGGCATTTCATCTTTTGAGGTGACATTTTGTCTCCACAAGGGCACACATGCACTGAGCACACACCTCTCTTCTCTCCAGTGTAAGGCACTAAGTCCTCCTTGTCTGGATGCTCTTTGGCCTGCTTCTCTAGATGCGCTAGCAGATTGTCCCTCTGGAAGGTTCCGGTCGGCGCTTTTTTCGTCTGGTCCTTTTGCCTGAGGCCAGCCGGGAGCAGAGCATTCTGTGCAAACACAAAAGGGCATGAGGGCACATCTGAAACACAGACACAGGAGAGTGTGAGGAGGCATTTCAAACACACTAACACAGGGGTGTGAGGGCACATCTCAAACACGCCAACAGAGTAAGTGGACATCTCAGACTCAAACACAGGAGGGTGTAAGAGCTTGTCTGAAACACAGGAACACAGGAGGGTGTGAGGACATATCCAAAACACACAAACACAGGAGAGCGTAAGGGCACATCACAAACACACACAAACACAAACAGACAATGAGGGTGCAAGGTTGCACCAATGAAGAAACAGTCGGACAGAATTGAAAGTGGTCTTTGGTTCTTGGTATGGACCTCATTTCCACAAGAACACATGAGAACATTCACTAGAATCAAGGGGGGAGGGGATCTAGTTCCCCCACATAAACAAGCCTGATATCCAACCTGCAAAAAAACAACCACTGATCTGTATTCATGCTCTAGCATGAGTTTTTTATTCATGTCCTGGATCCCAACTTCATCCCTCTAGAAACAAGTCAGCATCTCCTCGTGCCCTGGGGCTCTACAGTTGAACAAATACCCCCCCTCTCCATAACCTGGCCTCAACAACTCGGGTCATAAAATTTGTGCAATGGTATTGGGATGGGCTGTAGTCCATTAAGCAATGATAGGGTACTTGTTTTGTTATGGCCCCAATTTGTTATTACATTTACAACAGCAAGGGATGACAGGCAACTTTAAAAACTTCAACAGATTAATTAAAGGCAACTAACAACGAACTATTCTACTGTACAAGATTGTTAAATACAAGAACAAAAATAGTTATAGTCCCTTTGGTTGGGTTGCTTGGTGATGTCCTGGGTGAGGAAAATGGTCCAACACAGGCAAAAATCCCATAAAAACTTCACAGGCCTTGAACAGAATGACAGGTCTGGTCACATGCATCTTTCTCCTTGCAATTTCTCCTACTACTGCACTCCCTCAATTTTCCTCCTTATATACTCTTTTGCAGATCCCTCCCACATTTCGACCTCTTTTTTTTTTTTAAATTCTCTGGGACTTGTCCCAGACATGCCCAAATCTAGCTCCAGTCTGGGCTTAACATAAGGTCAATACTGCCATCTAGTGGCTTCTATTTGCATTATAGTTTATCTAAATAACTAATTTCTAAATACCTCCAGTTATTTCCAGTTTGGGTCCAGATATTACAATTGTCATAAAAAAGGGATACAAACCAAAGTAAGAAACAACTCATTTTCAGAGAATTTCCATTCGGTAAAAGAAATCACAGACATAGCCATGTCAACCAAGTCAGCCAAACGCAACTCACTGGCATAAAATTATTCCTTTATCTAAAGGATGAACATTGTAGTGAACGTTTCATAGAAATATTTCACAACCATGTTTATTCCTTTTCTGGAATGCATCCTGCTCCTGTGCCAGTAAAAATAGAGTGAAGGATAGCGCAGGCCACCCAGAGACCTCAGTGGCACTTAACACTACCGTAGCTGACCTGCACAGAAAAGGCCATCAGCTGCTTGCTAAAAATAACAGCTACAACTGAAACAATGCACTGATTATCGCCAGCCAGGGCCCGGAAAACTGGTGTCCAATATCACCGCTTTCAAAGAGCAAAAAATAATAGGCTGTGTGTGCGCAATCTCACACACCAATATGCTGGGTGTTCTTCAAATACCGCAGGTACTGAAGCAAACAGTTTATCAGTTTTAAATGGCAGGATGAGGAAAAAAGGCAGGGGAAGGGATGGATGTTTGTCCCTCATTTCAACTAAAAAGGCTAAAAATACTAAATCTGGTATTGCTATCCAACAAAAGCTACCATTAACCTGGGATCTTGGGTTAAATACGCTTCGAAAGTTCAACTGGCAGTTAATTTAAGCATGTGAGTTCTTGGATTCAAAAAACAGTACGCACAGAGAATGACTCCAACTACGTCAGGCAAGCGACCACTGGACGCCAATCGCCAACACTGAATAACCATTGTTTTAATGATTTACGCTCCTTTTTTTCACCGAATCAATGCCAAATGTTCATGTTCAGCCCTGCTGTTATAAATCTCTATACAGGGCGCAGAAAAAATGCATTTCAAAATAAACAGTAACCAGTGAAATTGCCTTCTAGATTTAGGTGATTGCCTAATGTACGACTCACTAAATTGGCTATGATGGGTTCTGTATGGACATCTTAAAATAAACCTGCACGGGCTATTGAAAATGACATTGATAGAATGAAGATTAGTTTCTGATGCATTTTGATAAATGACACCTGCATAGTCCAGCACTGGTAAAATAAGCAGAGAAACAATCCTTTTCCTGGTTTGAGTGAGTGAAAGTTGATGGACAGTTGATGGACGATAAAGTTGACCTAAAATGCAATTTATTTTCTTCATGACAAAGTCAATGTGAAACTTCAGAGATAGCTGTGAGCCTAGCCAAACCCCTCAATATTTGTACTTGTTTACCTCCTCCAATTGTGTACCATCAAGATAGTTAATAAGCCAATTATCTAAGTGTGAGATTTTTAGCCAGGTGCCAAACAACATAACATAAACCTCTACTAAACAAGAGAAAGAAAAGATCCATTTTTGTACATTAGCAAAGTCAGTTTGTAGGGTTGTCTGAATTTGAGAGATGACAGTCCTGGAAGTGTGGATGACTGTGTCGTCAGCATATCGTTGGATTTGACAATTAGAACAAATTAGAGGCAAATCGTTAATAAAGATACAAAAGAGTAACGGACCAAGAGAAGAGCCTTGCGGTACACCATTTTCAACCAAAAAGTCAGACTGAGTGTCCAGAAGACTAACACGCTCATGTCTGTGATGGAGATATGAGTTAAACCAAAGGAGAGCATCGCGAGAAAGTCCAATATTATGAAGCTTCTCCAGCAGATGATGGTGAGCGACCATGTGAAAAGCCTTGGTCAGGTCGATGAATACGGCGCCAGTGAGCTTGTTATTGTCTGAAGCAGATATGATATCGTTTGTAAGTTTTGAGAGAGCTGTGATTGTAGAGAAAACTTTTTTAAATTAACTTGCTTAAATTATTATTCCAGATTTCATTTTTAATTCAAATGTTTAGCTCAGACAATCAGAATTTCAGACATTCTACTGACTTATCACCTCCTTTCATTTTTTCTCCCAATTGCTCTCTCTAATCTGGCCTGGCACCAGTTTTGAAGGGACAGCTGATTTGACAACTGATTACACTGTAGTGTTGAAACTGTGTTACACTTCAAGCCTATCACAGTTCCTGGGGTACTTGGTGCAGGAATCTTAATCTCTTCCTTAAAAGTATAACTGTGAATAAGGCTTTGAATGTCTACACCCCTGGGAAAAAGTCAGTCCTGAAAAATACCCTTGGAGTTATAGGTCAACCAGAAGCACTGATTTTATGGCTGATTTACAGTAACATGGTGCTTCATAGTAGGATTGATTAAATTTATCTGTGGTCCCACAGCAGTACGTCAAAACAGGCCCCATAATCAATTTCACCTCTGCATCAGGGTGATATCTCCCGGCATACACAGAGCCCCTTAGAAGAATAAAAAGAGGCTAGCTAACTGGCTAGGCTAATGCAGCACTAACCTCTCAGCCCTTCAAAGGCACTATTCTTGGCCTGTTAGCACCCAAAGACAACTGCTAATCATAGCAGCTGATACCAGCCCAAGGCCTGGACACTCAATTACATCTGCAGATGGTGATGCTACCCGATACACGCAGTGGAGCACGCAGTGACTCATGGGGATTTCCCTCGGAGCTGCTTGGTCAAACTCAAGGAGAAGAGTGTGATGATTTGAGCAGCACAGTGACATACATTCTGACAACAATGTCATGAATCACAGATGACTCTATAAATCTCCGGTGAAAATCATACCAACCAGCTGCATTATCTGTATATATCATCTCCCTAAAACACCACACATCTCCACCTTAAATCGTCAGCACTAACTTCATTATTGGCACTGATCTTGAAACCACGTCACCCAGCTTCATTATCTGCACGCATCTCCACCTGAAAATATCACACACCTTCACATGAAATCGCCACACATCTCCACCTGATATCACCTCAACCAGTTACAATATCTCCACCTGAATTCATCTGACCAAGCTGTATTGTATACACAAGTCTACCTGAAATCACTGCTGGAACACTGACCCCAAGTCCAACATCAAAACTGAAACACTGACCCTGAGCCCAGTATCACTGCTGGAGCAATAACTCCGAGCCCAACATCAGTGTAGGAACACTGTCTCCGAATCCAACATCACTGCTGATCTGCACTAATGTGTTTCTGGCTGGAACTAAAGAAAATTTCCACAGAAGTTCCAATGTATAGATGAAATTCATCCCAGAAGAGCAGAGACCAAAATAGCAGGAAAGGAGATGGCCCATTTTCATGGCCAAAGGTGCTGGAATAAGATTTCGGATGAGCAGGTGTGAACATACGCATGGCCACGCAGTGTTAGTGTACATGTGTGCACATAATCTTGTCCATGCAGTAATAGTGTACAGGTGTGCACATACTCTTGTCCATATGGTATTAGTGCAGTGGTGTGCACATACTCTTGTCTACACAGTATGCATTCTCGTATCCCTGCAGTGTCAGTACAGGTGAGTACATACTCCTCTCCATGCAGTATTAGTGCACAGGTGTGTACATAATCTTGTCCATGCAGTGCAAGTCTATAGGTGTGCACATACTCTTGGCCAAGCAGTATAAGCATACAGGCACGCATATACTCTCATTCAAACAGTATTAGCATACAGGCGGGCATATACTCTCCCCCATGCAGTATTAGCATACAGGTGTACACATTCTTGCCCATGCAGTGTAAGTGTACAGGTGTGTATACTCTTGTTCATGCAGTATTATTGGACAGGGGTGCACATACTCTTGTCCATGCAGTGCCAGTACAGATGAGTTCATACTCTCATCCAGGCAGTGTTAGAGTACAAAAGAGCATATACTCTTGTCCACACAGTATTAAAGTACAGATGTGTACATACTCTTGTCCATGCAGTATTAGAGTACAAGTGTGCACATGCTCTTGTCCATGCAGTGTCAGCACAGGTGAGCACATACATTTGTCCATGCTGTGTAAGTGTACAGGTGTGTGCGTCGTCTTGTCTATGCAGTATTCGTGTATAGCTGAGCATCACTGGTAACCTCAGACTCACATCAGGGTCCAGCTCCTCCAGTTCGTCCTCCAGCATGCGCAGCTCTTCCTCGGACAGCTTCTTCAGCAGCTCGTCCTCGTCCACGTCCCGGTACTTCTCCATCTCCTTCCGGTACATGGTGGCGAGGAGGGCGGGGGGGAGAGAGAGTAGGGGCGAAAACAGCCGGAGATACAAAGTCCTCCCAAATGGTGATTCAGATTAGTGTCTGCAACAAAAGGAGACAGGATGAGCTCTTAACTGCACAATTCGGCCCATAATACATGACTGAATGTCCCATTAAAATTTTGTTTTTGCGTTCATACACTTCCTCAGAGAATTTTGCAAGATATCCTCTATGCTGAGATAGCGTAGGCTGCTAAGTATGAGCCAATTAACAGCTACCATGAAACCAGGTAGCTTTTATTTCTTTCTTATATTCATTTACTTACTTGAACGAATGAGCAAGACTGTGTGTAACCAACAGTAACAGAAAAGAAAACACAATTAAGAAAAATAAATAATAATGTTGTCCCATTCCTCCTGCAGCCCAACTTGGAGCTGGCGCACGGTTTCAGTACCGGAACACGTCTGACCCACCGATCCAAAACATCCCAAATTGGCGACATATCGGCTGAAAATGCTGGCCAATTGAGAACAGGGACATCGTCCTCATCAAGAAGATCCGGGCAGTGTGTGGCTGGGCATTATCATACTGCAATGTCACGTGATGGAGTCGCACAATGGTATGAATATGGGTCTCAGGATCTTGTCACGGTACCGCTACCCGTTCAAGTTGCCCTCAACGAAAAGCAGACAGGTAAGCTGTCCATGGCATATGCCTGCCCATACCATTACCCTTGCACCACCCCACGCACGACATTGGCTTCATCGTAACGCTCGCCCATATGTCGCCATACGCGTTGTCTGCCATCAGCGCGGTACAGTTGGAATTGCAATACTGGATATCACCGTCCACCACCGTGCGAGCATCCAGCGAAGGTTATGGTTGGCCCAGTCAAGTCTGTACCGATGACGGACGGCGGTCAGGTTGAGACCTCGGTGCAGTCGGCGGGCTCGGAGGCCTGCCTCCCTCAGGCGGCTTCAGACAGTCTGAGCTGATATTCGCCTGTTGTGCAGTCCTTCGGTCTCCTCAGCTGTCCTGGTGGCTGGTTGGAGCCAATCACGGAGGTGCTGGAGTCGCATGTGCCAATCCTGTGTGGGCGTGGTCACACGTGGTCGTGGGGCATGTGGACAATTCACAGTGTTGCCAGTCTCTCTGAATCGACTTCTCAACCCACTTCGGCTGATGGTGGAATGACACACATTCAAGTGTGTTGACACCGCTGTCCCAGATATCCCAGCATGCCAATAGCACGCTCCCTTATAACTTGGGACATCTGTGGCGTTGTGACTTGTGACAAAAGTGCACATTTTGCAGTGGCCTTTTATTGACCCTGGTGCAAGGAGTACCTGTGTATTGGTGAAGTAGACTGACCAACTCAATGTTATGCTCTATGTAGCTCAGGAGCGGAATAACTCAATGAGTGAGTAATCTCTCAGGGAGTGGTCAATGAGAAGTCTGTCACCAGAATTGAGCAAAACAAATCATTCAGTGCACCAATAAACACCATTTGTGGGCATATTTCATCATAGGTCAATTTAACACAGCATTTTTGGTTCGTGCTTTTATATTTTTGTTGTGTATTTTTATTATTACCTTCGCCAGCGACTTCGCTGACGATGGTAATGTTTTGATCCCCGTGTATTTATTACCTTCGCCAGCGACTTCGCTGACGAAGGTAATGTTTTGATCTCCATGTATTTATTTGTTTGTGTGTCTGTCTGTATGTGTATCGAATAACTCAAAAAGTACCAAACGGAATTTCATAAAATTTGGTGGGTTGATTTGGCATGACCGGGTCGGGTCAAAGGTCAAGGTCAAGGCCACAAAAAGGTCAAAACCGACTTTCGGCCATATCTCGGTCAATTTTTATCCGATCGGCATGAAACCAACGCCAGTGGCGAGGGATTCAGTGGCGTCGGCGAAGGTATGCGCTCTACTGAGTGCCCGTTCTAGTTAACCTCCGCCGAGGAGGTTTATGTTTTCGGTGCCATTTGTTTGTTTGTGTACAAGATAACTCAAAAACTAAAGGCCGGATTTCGATGACATTTTCAGGGTAGGTGGGTATTAAGTCAAGGAAGAGGTGATTAAATTTTGGCATATCTAGGCCAAAGTACAGCTGAGATATACTCCAAAGTTCAAGATTTCAAGTCTTTCCAATGGGCCAGAGTTCCAATTGCCGTGCTTTTGGCTTTGCTGCCCCCTGGCGGCGGAGGTTCTGCACTCTCTGAGTGCTCTTCTAGTTTTTTAATGTATTTTATGTCCATTACCAGTCAGGGATGCCAGTAATTTTGAACCCACTGTATATGCCCAAAACTATAGCACTGTCCCTGCAGGCAAAGTTAATAGTTTGGCCTAATGGTGGCCCTACAAGAAAGGATATGGGAACCAGAAAAATCAACAAGGAAACTACTCATGGCTCCAGGAATGGCACTACAGGAAACATTACGGAGGCATCAAAATCAATAACTTCCTCCTCCACGCAGCAGACATGTTGAAAGCAGATTTGACATGATTCCTATTAAAGGTCAATTCCAGGCAAAATGATACCTCATGGGCAAATTTTTTGTCATACATTTTGAATAATTTTTGTTTTGCAATAATTTACTACTATTAGTACCATAGACTGTATTAAAACATGAAGAAACCGTGATGTCACCCATTGTTTTCAGCATACTATTAAGGAGGCCTCGATTTTGGCAATTTGAATTGCACTATTTTGTCATTTTGAAATCAGATGAGATTCCAATTGGACAAGCGTGAATAGAAAATCCAGGGATGTGCGAGGGGTGGATCTTCGGGTGCATCTGACCATATCAGACACAGGACCAGAGGACAGCCACGCCCCTGGAGCATATTCAGGCTTTATCCTTTATTCTAGTCTATTTGGGACCCTAATTTGCAAAAATGAACATCGTGATATAACGGAGACTTGAAACTTGCGATAGATGTAATGTAATTACAGTAATGTGGAAAATCATTAAATAATAAATTGGTTGGAAAAGTAGGGTTATTTTCTCAGACCTCTATAGGATTGAACTTCTTTCAGCACTGAAAAAACATGTTTTTTTTGTCAGTGAAACATGCTTGCACTCCTTCCCCAGAATTATATGCCACAGAAAAGTCAACGAAGCTCAGTTTTCTTATTCAGTCCCAGACACGTTACGTCAGTTATCGAAGAATGTTACGTCAGTTACTCTACTTTTTGACTCAGAAAATATAATTCAGCCAACATAAACACTTTCTTCATTCTGATTGGTGGAGATGTGACTATCAACCTTCTTTTGACAGAGAGACTAACATTATTGAAGGAAAGAATTCAGAGAAATCTTCAATTTAAAAAGTATGTAAAAAATCTGGTATTTTTTTCATGTTGCGTCAGTTACCCTGTAAAATGACGAACTGTGGGATAGTGTAATGCGCAAAATAAAATCTATTACATGGGTTCTCAAGTACCAACAAATGTTTGAATCCCTGTGATATTTTATAGTGATCCAGCACATAATTACAGAGTAACTGAAGTTAAAGCTGTTCTAAATGTTATGTCAGTTACCACTGAATTGACCTAAAGCCATTTAAGTTATTGCCATTAATCAAACTCTTGGTCTGATTGTGGTGCTATGGCAAAGATTAAAGGGTGACTGACATAACAGCCCCTCCCATTGAACCACAAACTATCACAAGACTGGATTTCAAGCAAAAACCATTGCATAGAAAAATGTAAGTTTGACCGGGCAGTAGAGCTACAGGAAAGGTTGTAGGATGATCAACATGGTTAACAGCTCTACTCTCAGCACCAGGAGCCATCACAAGTGGTGAGACTCGCATCCCAGCAAAAACTTGTAATGAAATGTAAACTTTGACCTGGTGGTGGTACTACAGGAGAGGTCGGAGGGTCACACAAAAAGAGTTTGTATTCTATGCACCAGGAATTAACACAAGCTGATCAATGTGCCTCCCATAAAAACGTTTTGCGTTATTAGACGAACACAAAGTATGGCAGCGACTTACACAAATCGAAAATACCCCCAACTCTCAGTTTCAGGGATAATTTGGTTAGATGTTTCTCTCAGTATTGTTACAGAGGACATTTTGAACTTTCTCTCGGGCCTGTCTATTTCTCTAGCCATGTCTGCGGCTGGTTTATCTCATGAGGAATATATCAGCACATCAAGTGCTGTACTTAGGTTTGTTTGGAATGAAAATCCGGTTGAGTGGAAAATCCAACTTTTGTGACTGCCAGGTACTTAAGATTTTGCCAGATCCACCATAACAAAAAAAAAAATTACATTTTTTAAGCCTTTAATACAGTCATGAGATAAGGAAAATCATGAGAGCTTCACAACAGTGTGATCGCATAGTTAGCTGGACAACTGCATTCAATAAAATCCAGAACCCAATATGGAGTGAAATAAATGTGGCAGGTCATTCTTTTATTCAGGGATTATGGCATTATCCATAATGGTAATGCATCAGCGATCAGTTTTCCACCGACCATGTCCAAACCTGATCCATCAGGAACTAAATTCCAAAACTGATCTGTGATCAGCAGTACAGATACCCGACCATGGCCATAAACTCTTCTGGTCTTTTCCACAAAGCAGCTGTGAGCCCAGAGCAGGTATTTTGTAACCCATCAGGGGAAATCCGGGTATAAGAACGGGAAGCAGCACACAAGTCCCTCCGGCTTTAGGGCCGAATCCAACGGGCTGACCTCGCAGTGTTAAACCGCTGCTCCAGTGAAACGGCCGATAAAAACAGCCTCGCGCTAACAGCCCAGTCATTCAGGGATCGGTGCTTATTTTTAGGCCTGGTTCCCACTTAGACCAACTGAAAAGCTCCATCCACTCTCAGAGCAGTTGGTGAACAAACAGGCCGCAACCAGAAAAGAACTCCCAGCACAGGCAGAGTGACCCCATTATAATCCAATATCAGGCCGTCTCTTATTTCTGTACGCTGAGATGAAATCACAAGGCAAAACACTTCTTCCCAAAAGTGGAGTCTTGTTAATTAGATTCCATTAGAATGAAAAATGTATGAGCCCGCCAACTGTTCTTTCATTTTATTAATTACGTGCACTGGCTGGGTATTTTTATGTTCAAGGATTTACGCCATCTATGCGAGTGTCCTAAACGTTTACCGAAATTCGTGTCAGCACTTGCTGGCAGAGCCGCTGACCCTGATGAGCGATGACGGCGACATGAGCAGTTTGGCAGACCACGATCCTGCTTTTCAGGACCAATGACGTTTTCACCACTTAACATAACGTCTCTTAAAATTTCACGTGGAACAAGGTGTTCAAAGTAGTTTGCCAGTTCAAAATAAAAAGGCCTTCAGAGCAACAGAAACAACTGTTGGCAAGCCTGTTGGGGTTATAAACATTTGTCTAATTTCAGACACATGCATTATTAGTTTGCTACAATCAGAAAACGGATTCTATAAAGGTAATTAAGTTAGATGAAAGAAGATATAAAGAATAACTCACTTAAAACTCACACTGGCTAGCACATAGCGAAGATTTTTTTTTTACTAAATGCTGGCACGAATCATATGACCATTTTGTGTTATTTTGATGAACTCACAATTTTTTAATTTGTACTTTGTAAATTTCACTTTCAAATACAATTTCTTGAGCCATCAACTGAACGAAATGCCTCATAATGCAATAAATCCAAACAATCGAAAATTCTCCAAGATAATCGAGAGTAACAGATCGACCTCTAATTCCACTTCTGCAGCTTGTGCGTGCATGCACAAAATGAAGCCCAATAGCTTGAACGACATCATAGGCTTATCAACAGGTCAGAGACGGTCAACTATAGTTCATTACCCATCACAATATCGCACAAAACTCAAAGAAAAAAAAATTTTTAAATGCACGAAATTACACAAAAGACTGTCAGGGAAATAAATTCGCCGGCCGACCCTCGGTAGACCTCCCCACTAGTCAAAGCAGTCTATTTATAGCGAGCGAGTCTCGCTTTGTGACAGCTGAATAGTTTGACCAGATATGGTTTCTTTTCGCGGCAGACGGCAAAGTCACTAACTTCGGGACTGAAACAACGAATAAACCCATCTTACCTCACAAGAAAATCCGACCGACGAAACCGCACATAACCCCACGAACCTTTACGAGCAGGTGCGGACGGTGAAGTCGCGGACTTCGCTGGTATACGGGTTTTTCCAAGCGTGCAACTCCGCCGAGGACGACGCGGCCAGGGTCTCGGGCGGACTTCCAATGTCCTCCCCTCCACCGGACTGCCAGTCAAGTGATGTCATCTTCATCCGCGTCCATTCGGAGCCAATATTCAAACATGGGCAACATGCTCAAATTATCACGCATTTGACACCCACAAGAAACAGCCAGCCAATTTAGTTACCCAGTGCTTAAAACACCAGTTCTGCCAACTTAGAACATTTTTTCAGATTAAAGCAGTGGTTCTCAAACTCGGTCCTAGTGCCACCGCCCCCCCCCCCCCCCCGTGTATACTGGTTTTTGTTCCAACCACAATTGCGATTACTTGATTTTAATAAGCAGTTAATTTATTCTTAATATCTTAACAATCTTAATCTGCTTGAATTTGGTAACAAGTTGGTCCCAAATAACAGGACCCACAACAGGTTTGACTATAATTTGCTTGCAAAATAAATTCTCAAACGGCCGTGTCTCGCTAGTATAAGGCAAATTAACAAAAGTAAACAATCAACAGGTTCCAAAATGGTTAGCCCATGGTTAAAACATTTTATCAGGCAAGTGAATGATGGAATCAAACCTGTTCTTGGTCAAGCAAAGCCATTTTGAAAGAATGCTTTACACTTGTGTAGAGCAACCTTATTTAGAGCTTAAGATTCTCTCAGTGCCCATTTAGATCTGTTTAAAAATGTTGTTACCTAAAATCGCTAGCAATATATAAAAATAACCATGATGCGTTAATTTATTCTGGTGGCACACATGGATATTTCAGTTCAAATGTGGCTTAAGACTGTTAATTACTTTAAACATGAAAAGTGCCGAATTAGGACAAATTAGCAGCCTATTAGAATCCAACAATTGCAGTTATGGTAAATGGACTGCATTTTATGTGGCGCTTTGCTAGTCTAGACCCCCAAAGCGCTTTACAGTTATGCCTTTCATTCACCCTGATGGCGAAGGCTGCCATGCAAGGCGCCAACCTGAGCATCAGGAGCAGTGTTGGGTTCAGTGTCTTGCTCAAGGACACTTCGACACGCTCTCTGGAGGAGCCGGGGATCAAGCCAGGAATCTACTGATTCCCAAAACCTGCTCTAACTCCTGAGGAGGTTGGTTGGAACAAAAACCAGCATACACAGGGTTCACCGGGACTAAGTTTGAGATTCACTGGCTTAAAGCCAAGTGACGCAACATTTAATGGAACCAGATCCTTGAAGGAACTAAACCACTGTTTTATTTACATATTTTTTTAAATTAAATTTAACAGAATACAGGAAATCAACTTATTTAGTTAACCGTTTCTACATCAACCGCTAATCTTAATGTAAACCAGACTTATAACAAAAACAAAGTATTGCATTTCGTCATACATATTTCGGGTCTATACAGAATACATATTCATCAGGCACAACACTCCCCGGCTGCAATTCCTGGCAGAACAATGCGTCCTGCTGTCTTTGCAGTGCCGGATACACGGCAAAACCCGCTAGCAAAAACTATGTGCAGAAAATCAGTGAAGCAAAGTCAAACACTTATACCCAGTGATGATTCTGGAAAAAAAAAACCCAAGGATTTCAGGACACACTGAGGGGGTGGAAAAAGAAAACCACACAAACTTAGCAGAACAGCTTTAAACACGCATAGCTGCAACAAAATGTACAAACCAAGGGAGCGTGGGCTCAGGATATATCTCTACATGTGCAGACCTAATTAAACAATGTTAAATTAGGGCGATTTGAGTGCTTTAATGGATTTGAGGTTTGGGAACGCATAAAATATTTGCTCCAACACTTGATGCCAGCTGTAAGGACAGTCTGATAGGCTTCCTGAAGCAGAGCTGTATTTCAGGTTAATGCTACGCAGCCCGGCTCTGCTCTTCTGCGAATTCGGTCACAATGTCATGCACCCAGACATCCTTATCCTCCTGGGCCGTGTCCACCAGGTACACCTGCAGCTTCCTGTCCCAGGCCTGTGCCGCTTCCTGCACAGACTCCACCTGTGCCACCAACGGCTTTTTCTCCACGTGATTCCGGAACAAGATGGAGGCTTCCTCCGACCACTGCCGTGGCTTTACCCCTGAGGAGGCAATCACTGGGAATGTGAGATGCAGAGTTTATGCTCTTCAAATTTGTACTACTTCATTTAATGTCTATTTTATGTGGTCTTAGTGAGTAACTTAATGCACTTCTCATCTCGATGTCAATGAGACTTTCACTGAAATAACTGTGTGATGCAATTTATCAAAGAATTAAGAATTCAAAGACAAAAATTATTGAATTCATCATGATTTTTGTGTTCCGCTCTAGGAAAAACAGGATGAAAGCACTTGTACACTGGTGCTAATTAGTATTGCTGATTCATAACTGTCTTAAAATTTGAAAATGTTTTCACCTCAATTGCAGTTTCACGGAAAATACAAAAATACACACTGGACAATATAGCTGGGAGTGGCAATGAAGGGGTTCCAAAGGCCAGGGAAAAATAAGGCAGCAGAGGGGAGGAGGAGTTATGGGGAAGTGGGAGGGGCATGACGGCAGAAGGGAGGAGTTAGACTGGGACTAGTAAGACACAGCAGAGTGGAGGCGTTATAAAGCAGAGGGCAGGAGTTAGATAACAGAGGGGAGGAGTTAAGGGTCTAGGAAGGGAAAATGACAGGAGTACTAGTTATGGTGCATTGGGGGGGTGGGGGTGGGGTAAGTGACAGAGGGGAAAAGGTTTTTGGGCAGTAGGAGGGGTTGGCCACAGCAGAGGCGGGGAGTCGGGCCCTTGCCTGCGAGCTGAGCAGTGATCCCCTGGAAGGGCAGCTGCCGGAACTCATTGATGAGCGGCTTTAACTGGCGGCAATCCACCAACTCATGCTTCCCGTAGTCCAGCTCATACACGGACACCAGCCCATTGGTCAGGACGCCCTTCACCAGGACCCGATGCCAACTGCAGGGGGAGCAACATTCACTGAAGCGAGAGCAAACCATCGCACCAACCACACCCCCCTACAGCCATCGCACCAACCACACCCCCTAACAGCCATCGCACCAACCACATTCCCCCACAGCCATCGCACCAACCACATCCCCCTACAGCCATCGCACCAACCACATCCCCCTACAGCCATCGCACCAACCACATCCCCCTACAGCCATCGCACCAACCACATCCCCCTACAGCCATCGCACCAACCACATCCCCCTACAGCCATCGCACCAACCACATCCCCCTACAGCCATCGCACCAACCACATCCCCCTACAGCCATCGCACCAACCACATCTCCCTACAGCCATCGCACCAACCACATCCCCCTACAGCCATCGCACCAACCACATCCCCCTACAGCCATCGCACCAACCACATCCCCCTACAGCCATCGCACCAACCACATCCCCCTACAGCCATCGCACCAACCACACCCCCCTACAGCCATCGCACCAACCACACCCCCCTACAGCCATCGCACCAACCACACCCCCCTACAGCCATCGCACCAACCACACCCCCATACAGCCATCCCACCAACCACACCCCCTAACAGCCATCCCACCAACCACGCCCCCTAACAGCCATCCCACCAACCACGCCCCCTAACAGCCATCCCACCAACCACGGCCCCTAACAGCCATCCCACCAACCACGCCCCCTAACAGCCATCCCACCAACCACGCCCCCTAACAGCCATCGCACCAACCACGCCCCCTAACAGCCATCGCACCAACCACACCATCCTACAGCCATCCCACCAACCACACCACCCTACAGCCATCCCACCAACCACATCACTCTACAGCCATCCCACCTACCACATCACCCTACAGCCATCCCACCAGCCACACCCCCCAGTGACACCCCAACAACCACACCCCCCAGAGACACCCCAACAACCACACCCCCCCTACAGCCATCCCACCAACCACACCACCCCTAACAGCCATCCCACCAACCACGCCCCCTAACAGCCATCCCACCAACCACGCCCCCTAACAGCCATCCCACCAACCACACCCCCTAACAGCCATCGCACCAACCACACCACCCCTAACAGCCATCCCACCAACCACACCACCCCTAACAGCCATCCCACCAACCACGCCCCCTATAACAGCCATCCCACCAACCACGCCCCCTAACAGCCATCCCACCAACCACGCCCCCTAACAGCCATCCCACCAACCACGCCCCCTAACAGCCATCCCACCAACCACGCCCCCTAACAGCCATCCCACCAACCACACCCCCTAACAGCCATCCCACCAACCACACCCCCTAACAGCCATCGCACCAACCACACCACCCTACAGCCATCCCACCAAAAACATCACCCTACAGCCATCCCACCAACCACACCACCCTACAGCCATCCCACCAACCACATCACCCTACAGCCATCCCACCTACCACCCCCCCCAACAGCCATCCCACCAGCCACACCCCCCAGTGACACCCCAACAACCACACCCCCCAGAGACACCCCACCAACCACACCACCCCTAACAGCCATCCCACCTACCACACCCCCCTAACAGCCAACCCACCAACCACACCCCCAAACAGCCATCCAACCCACCACACCACCCTACAGCCATCCCACCAACCACACCACCCTACAGCCATCCCACCAACCACACCACCCTACAGCCATCCCACCAACCACACCACCCTACAGCCATCCCACCAACCACACCACCCTACAGCCATCCCACCAAACACATCACCCTACAGCCATCCCACCAACCACACCCCCCAACAGCCATCCCACCAGCCACACCCCCCAGAGATACCCCAACAACCACACCCCCCTATAGCCATCCCACCAACCACACCCTCCCTACAGCCATCCCACCAACCACACCGACCTACAACTAGCCCACCAACACCGCACTAAAGCCATCCCATCAACTACATCACCCTACAGCCATCCCACCAACCACACCACCCTACAGCCATCCCACCAACCACACCACCCTAGAGCCATCCCACCAACCACACCATCCTACAGCCATCCCACCAACCACACCACCCTACAGCCATCCCACCAACCACACCACCCTACAGCCGTCCCACCAACCACACCCCCCTACAGCCATCCCACCAACCACACCCCCCTACAGCCAAGCCACCAACCACACCCCCCAACAGCCATCCCACCAACCACACCCCCCAACAGCCATCCCACCAACCACACCCCCCAACAGCCATCCCACCAGCCACACCCCCCAGAGACACCCCAACAACCACACCCCCCTACAGCCATCCCACCAACCACACCAACCTACAACTAGCCCACCAACAACACCGCCCTACAGCCATCCCATCAACTACATCACCCTACAGCCATCCCACCAACCACACCACCCTAAAGCCATCCCATCAACTACACCACCCTACAGCCATCCCACAAACCACACCAACCTACAGCTAGCCTACCAGCCACACCACCCTAAAGCCATCCCATCAACTACGCCACCCAACAGCCATCCCACCAACCACACCAACCTAGAGCTAGCCCACCAACCACACCACCTTAAAGCCATCCCATCAACTACACCACCCTACAGCCATGCAACCAACTATACCACTTTACAGCAGCTCTACGACCAGAATTACGCCACTGAAATGATCACACTGACACCTCTTACCAATCTATCTACATAGCTAAGCCGGTAAACCTACTGCTCAACTTTACTATACACCAAAATCAGTGTACCCGTGACAAAACAGGCGAAAAAATGAAGTGCAGAGAGACATTGATTTTGTTCTCAGTACTTTTCGCACTAGAACTCACTTGTTCTCCACCTTAGCGGCATATATCTGGTTCTTCTGAGCTTGGATGGGCTGGTTGTCCTCCACCTTGTTGTAGTACAGGATCATCTCTCCCATCAGCACCACCAGCTTGTAAAGGTCCTGCCAAGGCTGCAGCACAAAGTGCCCAGGGTGACAGGCCACCGAAACCAACACATCCATGTTGTGCCCTGGCAGGGGTAGCTTCAGAGGTGGGGGCAGAGTGAGGGGGGTGGCCGGGGTAGGCGTGGTGTCACCCAGGTCCAGCTGTGGAGCAGGCAGGGCAGGTGTTGGGGTGGTGGGAGCGTTTAAGGCACGTGGGCGGGGCTCGCTGTTGGGGAAAGTGTCCGATTGGTGCTTATTCCACAGGCTGGACTGCAGCAGCTGCTGGTTGAGGCTGGTGCGGGGTTCGAGGGATGCGGAGCTGAACAGGTAGATGCCCACCAGGCCTCGCGCCTCTTCCACCTGAGACACCTGCAGAGGCAAACACTACAGATAAACTCAACTGCCCATCACTGCCTTCGAAATACTGCTTCTGGGTGTTGATTCAGCAACTGTCTCCTAAGGTCACTTAAAGAGATGTAAAATAGCACGGCACCCAAGTGTGGATTCAGAAACCATCTCCTATAATTCAACTTAAGAGATGTTTTATACATGCAGCACCTAAGAGTGGATTCTGTAACAGTCTCCTACAGCTCAGTGATGGAGATGCTTTACACATATAATACCCAAATGTGGTGTATTTTTACAGGCAGCATACCGGCGATTACGAGCAGAAGCCTCAGGGCCATCAGACATTGTTAGATAAACATCATCATGCATCTGACAGCGACCATCACTAACTGCTGAGGATCTAGCCTGACTCCGCCAGCCTTTGTACTTCCGCTTAATTTCAATTCGCTTCACTACTCCGTCTGGTCACTTGGAGCTCTACCTCGTTGACCTTGGCAGAAAAAACTGCGGACCAACCAACGAACAGAAGGCGTGGCCGAGAGCCATGTCGTCGCCGCTGTGCCAAGTTTGAAAATGTAGTCTCTGAAATCAACAATGGCCATGGACATAGATACACGAGAGGTCATTCGCTCTGTCGTGGAGAAATCCCGGGTATCAGCAACTTATAGCCACAACAAGATGAATGTTTGGTTAGTCTTTTGAATTGAAATGATGTTCTAGCACTACTCCCTACAGGTTTTGAGAAAAGTTGTCATATCTACTTAATATCCTTTATGAAACATATGAAATAGGCACCCTGTTCATTTCTGGGAGACAGCCGAACCACCTCAGCAAGCTTGTGGCTTGTAGTGTTACAATGCCCACAAATTTCACACTATTTAAGTTAGCAGCGAACTTTTTAAAAGCCATGTTTTTGTTCATGTCACAAGACCTACTTGCTGTCTCAGTGTTATGTTGTCATTATCCATGAATGAAATGGCTGTCTCAGACAGTCAAATGCTTAGAGCCAAACAATGTTACTATACTGACCAAAAAAAGAAATGCAATTTTCTATTTCTTCATTTTATCGAGTGTAACGGTTATTAATCAACACTTCATTGGTATAAAATGTCAGAGGGAATCTCAGACAATGGGTATAACAGAAAATCAGGTAGGAATATCACCATGTTGGCTTTTATTCAACAAGATTAAGTTCAACATTAAGAAACACAAATGACACGATCAGTATCTCGTACGACCCCCGTTAGCGTCGCACACGGTAGTACACCTGCGTCTCATAGACATTACCAGATGTCTAACTGCAGTGCTCGTCTTAGCTGATGTACTGTAGCTGGCGGTGGTTGACGTCTCCGGATCGCTCCATCCAGAATGTCCCACAAGTGTTCTATAGGTGAAAAATCTAGAGAAAACACTGGCCAGGGAAGGATTTGCATGTTTTCGGCTTGAGGGAACTCTATACAGACACGAGCGTTGTCCTGTTAGAAAGTCAGTCGGTGACTTTGAACAAACGGAAGGACGACTGGACGGAGAATTTCATCATGGTAACAGATGGCACTGAGAAACGCATCTCAGCGGCAGTTTGAGTTGCCGACCGGGAGGAATCCCTCAGATGCAAAAAGCGGATACGACGGTCAGACGCTGGAGTTGTAACGTGTGGCCTACTGGTTCTGGGGAGATCGGCCGTGTGTCTAGTGGCATTAAATCTGGTTCTGAGGCGACTGTTGCAGAATGTACGCTGAATTGACGGGCAACTATCTACCGGACTTCTGGCCTGTAGCATCCCAATCACGCATTCTTGTTGAACTTGCATTAGTCGCGGCATTATAACCAGTCTGATTTTTACTCATTTTCGGTTGGACTTTTATAGGCCCTAGTGTCTACGAGGGACTCAAAACAAAAATGGAAGTGTTAGGACAATGGCAGTACTCTAACCCAAGCACTGCTGATGTTTGGTTCCGGACGAATGGCAGCTCCAGAATATGCGCTGTGACTGCGAAAATTTGTATGGTAGAAGTACTCATCTACAAAAATAACTCAGACCAAAAGCATCTTTCTCAATGGGTTTGTCGAAATTTGGTTAGGTAGCGAGCTCGATATGTTGTTAGCGCAAGTATGATTAACGGTTCAGTTTTCGTAAATAATGCGTTATTCTCGCCAATTCTTCCATTGGTTTCGGGTCTCTTGCAGTTTTTTTTTTTTTTTAATAGCAGCAGTATCGGCAGAGGAAACAATTGCTCAACAGTTTGTTTCTTGTAAGGAGAACAGATAGAGCACCATTGGTTCTTTTAAATGAATGAGTGAAGGCTAAAATTTCGTAGACGGGCATATGCATGGGTACAGTATTAACTTTAATGTGCTGTTCAGTTAGTTTTCACTGCATTCCTGATATGAAGGACTGCGTTTACAGCGGAAGTACTAGGCAGCTGAGCCGGTGCATAACATACGTCATCGCCAAACGTTACTTATTAGTTTACAGACACACCAATGATTTTAAACATCAAACAAGCGCCCACCCAACAGGAAGTAAACACTTGTCAATGACGACTGTCCAGAATTTGTGTGCGAAGCAAAGCGAAGTAGCAGAGTCTGGTTTTACCAGGCTACTGAGGATCAGCAATAGGAACAGATCTGACCCCGCAGTTCCCCTCCCCAGCCCTAAGGGGCGCAGTGCTGTGCATATACTGGCCTTCATGCTGCAGTCGGTACGGTTCAGCACAGCTTCTCGGAGCCATAGCACAGCGTCAGGGGGCCAGGCGCCCCCACTCATCGAGAGGTCGGCCAGACGGCACTTAATCGCCTGGGTGGAGAAAGAGCGAGAGATAGATGGTAAGAGACAGAGGGAGACAGAGAAAGAAAGGGAGGCACAGGGATTATCAGGACCTCAGAGGTCTTTTTAATTGCTTATAAAACTCCTTTTTCTTCTGGACCCCTCCATTAATGAAACAAGGCAAGGAAACAAGAATGGAAAGAGAACAGGGGAGAGTCGAGAGAACCGTTCCTACCCCTTCACACTCCAGCCTGAAGTGAACTAACAGTCATGGCATGGTAGCTCCAACAGTCAACATTACTAAGACAGTATAGATAGTGACTGTCATAATTCATTAGACAGGGACACATTTTGTTATTTTGATGCCCTGTACTCAAGCATATTGAGTATAAAAGGATACAATGACAATGCTCAAATTGAGTTTAGATTAACTCTTTTCCCCATAATGACTCCATATGATGCATATATGTATACCAATGGACATTTTCCCTGGCCTCCCCATTGACTGAAGATTGGTGTATCCCTAAGATGTCAAATGTCGTCTTCAGTGATATGGCCTGGGTCGTCATTTGAAGTCATTTTGGGGAGAAGAGTTAAACAAGAAAAAAGCTGCTGCGTAGACTGAAGTCAGTCAAACCGAAATGCATCCATATCAGGTGTCTCGTGTGGTGGCTGTAGGTTGTTCCAGGAGCCGCATCAATGGATCTGTGAATAGAGGATGGAGTCCTGGTGATGTAAACCAAACTTTGGGTCACTCGCATGTGTTGCACAAGTCTGGATCTCCTTCCGTGCAGCAGTGTGAGGTCTGTGTTTCCTCACAGGCACTCGTTTCACTGGCTGCAGGATTCCTCTTTGGCAAAGGTTTGTTTGCTGGTAAAGAGGCTTGTAGAGCCAGTGCCAGGGGTTGGTAACTTGGCCTCAGTGGAAGCAGAACTGAGCATGTGCGTGCTCCGTGTGAGAGGTCACTAGAACAGTGTACCGAAAGATTTGGTCATGTGGGCAAGGAAACCAAATGAGCAACAGCTGAGGTGTGTTTCGAGTTTTTGAAAGTTTTTTCTTTTTCATTGCTCTCTGCTCGTTTCCATGGCCACTGTACTGACCAACACTAACTGCACACCATGCTGGGGACAAAGCGGTAAATCTGTTTCCTGCGGACAGTCATTTACCATGGTGGTCCCCGGTCTACTGGGTCTTTGACATATTTGAGTTCACCAGTTGTTTGATCCTGTTTATTATTTATCAGGCCGTTGACTTGGGCATTTCCAGGTTTCACAGCAATGTCCTTGATTGATTCATTTTCCGTTTTGTGCTTTTTGACAGCCATCTTAATTTTCATTGACTCCACTGTCTTTATCATGTCGTCACACCCAAAAGCCAAACTCAAAACACAACTGCTAAGACTAAATCAAGACTCGACATGAACAGCTGTCTTCTGCATTAACTAAAGACACAAGAGCGCCTAGCAAATGCAGATCTATGAAGCCATTTCAACAAAAACTTGTAATACTGTTACCCCTTCTGTGTACCCTTGGTGCAGCCATGTAGTGACCCAGGATATATACACACGTACACACAAACGCTTTCAAACAACCATTTGTGCAGGAGTCTGATTGTGTGAACACAATCACGCCACTCATGCTGGAGGCTGAGAAGAGTCTGGTACTGACTGGTGAGGACCGCTAACAGCACGCATTCGCCCATTTCTCAGAAACCACCCCGGTTTATACTTTGAATTTCAAAATGGTATTTCACCCCCGTGTATACACATCAGAGAAAAAAATACATTTCGAATACGATGAAAATAATGAGGACAGTGATGCAAATGTGCCAACCGGTTTAGAGAGTTTAGGACAACAAAAAAAGTCCATGCGTAATCAACTGTAGTTCGTTTTTGTTCTCATCTTCCAAAGTATCTTCATCTACTACATTTTCTTCTTCTGAACTGTTCTCTGAACTGCAGGGCAAAACTGAAAATTTTATATAATACATGACATACATATTTATGCATCCAAAATGGGAAAGGGATTAAAATGGGGTGACCAGATTGTTCTCCTCCATATTGGATGAACTGAGTCAAATTTATGCCATCTGTCCACATTTTGGACAGCAGTACTATTCCAGCATTGAGAGACACACATTCCCCTCCAATAGGATATGGGCAGCACACCTGAGGCGGGATCACCATGAGCTCCCGCAGGAAAGGGGGCGGGATTTCCCTCAGCTCAAACAATTCCACAGAAGCAGGGACACCCAAATCCACAAACTGGATGTCAAGCACTCGGCTGCCATGGAGATTAGTGATCTGTGTGAGAGTAAATGTGAGTGAGAGAGGGATAGGGAGAGAGAAAAACTGAAGGGCCTTACTAAAGGGGCCCTCACTGAAATACAGGGGCCTTATGAAAGCACAGGGGGCCCTTACTGAAGCACAGGGGCCCTCACTGAAGTACAGACACACAGCAGCGCTCTCACCTCCACTCTTGCCCACTTGCCCTTATACTGCGCCAGACAGCACTTCCCACAGAACGGCCTGGACACCAGAAACTCAGGAGTCACCTGGAGCAAAGTAAATGACATCACTAGCTCATTATATTGGGGAAAGCAACCATTCCACCATCCTCACAAAGTCAGGTTTCCTGTAGTTGTAGAGAGGAGTTCAGTAAATAAAAGAAGCACTGATGCACCTGAGAGTGGAAGTATGCCTCCGCCTTCCCCAGGATGCTGTTCAGTTTGGCCTGGCCGCGTGACGGCAAGTGGCAGAACACGGTTCCGTCCGAGCACACGTTAGTAACAGAGACATCAGCATAGATTCCATTCACCTGAGGGGCCAAAGGAACAACCCTCTAGCAACGCTTTAATCATGCATTCACAATGCTTTCTTAGTGGGGAAGTCATTTAACTTCGATGCATAGCCGGGAACCACAAGTCCGTCCTTTAAAACACTCTTAAAGGGTGAGCATACTTACCAGCCGAGAATGCCTGAACAAAGTGTACAGAAGAGTGAGGTTTACGCGAGTTCATCACTAGCACTCATTCGTACTTCTACCTATTCCCAGAGAGAACAGCACATAGGGATTTGCATGAATCATTAATTAATGTCATGTATTGCTAAATGACACTTTCAGCTCTTTGTGTATATTGGGTAATTTCTAATAAAACAGCGTTCTACTAACTGAGATAATCTCATCTATCACAGCCCAAAAGGCATGTCTCTGGACAGTGGGAGGAAACCAAAGTAAACCCACACAAACATAAAAGTAAACCTGAAAACTAGACAGAGGCGGAAGCAAATTATCATTCTTCTCACAGAGAGACAACAGCACCATAGACTATGCTGCATGATACCACCCTCTGTTAGGCGAGGGAGTTACTGCAGGTGTCAACATGAATTGGGAATTTTTTTTTTTTACCTGTGACTGCTGTACTTCCATAGCAGTGTATTTGGGGGACACTGTGTTCGATAGCATCACTAATGAGGCATGAGAGAAAGTTTAACAGGTGAGGTAGAGCGAGAGAGATGAAGAGACCAGGCCTCTTTTTACCTCAAGGGGATTCCCCAGGTTCTTGTCATGCAGGGCCTTCAGACAGGCGGTGTTGATGTTGACATCATCATCCTGGGACGTGTCGTACAGCACCACGAGGGGCGTGTCATCCCGCTGCAGGATTTCAGCCAACAGGATCCTTCCACAGGCCAGGGACTCAAAGCTCTTCAGCACGGCTGGGTCCTGACAGAAAGGCTCAAGCCCTGTGACAGCACATACAGGACAGGCAACATTTACAAAAGGAACAGCACACACAGGACAGACGGCACATACAGGACACACAGCGAGCTCAGGAGAGACGGCACATAAGAGGAGAGAACAAATTCCGAAGACAGCACACAAAATTCAAATTACATTTATACCTCATTTCCCATCTACAAGTGATTTTCAAATCAGTAAAATATAAACATGGAAATGCTGATCTTCAGGGAGTGATAGCCTTGAATTTCAAAGAGGCCTACAAGTAAATAATCCCAACAAACATGCAGAGTGTAATCAATAAAAACAAATTAACACAAGAGAGAGAACAGTCTGGGATCACAATTTCAGATGACACAAAAACCAGCATATACAGGGGGGCCCCAGAACAGAGTCTGAGAACTGCTGCCCTTTAGAAGTGATGAGCAACACTGCCCCCCAACCACAGAGCACGGCTCTGCACCCACCAGCCAGCTTGCACTTGGACGCCTGGAAGGGCAGCCTGAAAAACTTCTCGTGCAGCTCCAGGAGCTTCCCCCTGCCGATGATCTCAGCGAACCCATGATCCACGTAATACACCTGCAGAGTTTCCACAGAAGAACAGGGAGATGGGCAGTCAAAACCCCACATCCGCAATAACAAAACAAAATGGCTGCCGCACAGGGAGGTGGGTCAGGCAGTGTTAGTTAGTGAGCTCCCTAAAAAACAATCTTCCCCAACATCTATCTTCAGCATAATTTTCAATTTCCATAGCACTGAAATATATCACCCATATAGCTATTTTTTGACATTGATATATCATTTTCACATTGTCATGGTTTTTGTAATTTTCGCATTTGTATTAGGCCATTGCCGGTGCGATATAGCATGTAGGTTCCTTCCAGAGATAGTAGGTTGACTGAATCATGATGGAAAACTGTACATTATATCCATTTCGATTCAAAACAAGCAGATCTCTGCGTATTTTCCTGCAGTTTATTTTTCATTGCCATGACACCTTTGTACTATATTGTGGCATCCTTGGCAAAAGGATACAGCATAAATGCAAACGTAAGACGGTGACTGTTTACAGAGAATTGAAATAGTGCGGGGATTGACCAATCAGCTGTGAGTATTCGTGCGTTCTCCTGCAGTGGAGGTGTGATATCGCTAATCAGTTGATGGCCATCATGTGATCATGGCAGATGGCCGACAGCTCACATTTCTCACGATAAATCAGTCGATTTGTCTATTGGAGAGAATCTGAATTAATTTAAACCCCTTTGAAAGAGTGGCTTTTTCCATCTTGTCCAAGCCCTATATCCCAGACCAAATGGCATAAGGCTGGTAAGGCCTCAAATTCTGCATTAGGCCAACTTGGACAAGACAAAGAATGATTCATCGTGTATCAAAGGAGATTCTATTTGACAGATAAATCACTGTTCAACAAGTATAGGAGGAGTCATCGTTGTGTCAGTGTCTAGCAAGTGTGTTTGTTTACATATGCTGATTAGTTCCTGGCAGGGGAAAGCGAAGAGACGCGGCCGTTGAATGGGCCGCCGAAAAATCGTTTCGATGGCTGCACAGCAAGTTTCTACGGCATCAGTTATTGATAGTATGTATGAAGGAAATGGAAACAATCATTTTGGCCACTTTTATGCAAACTTTATACTGAAAAACACTGATAATTGTTTGTGCGCTAATGTGAATTTGAATTTGTGTAATCAATTCCTCCACGACGTCATGATACAGTGCCAAACTATGTTTGTCTCTCAAAAATAAACTGCAAAATTTAATGCGTAGAATCACTATTCACTAATACTTAGAAAGGTGCATGACTCTGTACAAAAAGGATCTGTTTATTTGTAGACCCACAATCACTGGAATGGAAGATTTTTCCATGTCTTTTGCACCATTTGCAATGGCCTATATAGCGTGACAGTCGCCACTGTATTTCAGAATTTAAAGTGTTTTTACGGAAATGTTGAACATAAGCCACAAAAGCAAAATAATCCTAGAAGTTGTTTTATTTATATTAGAAAAGTGTAGTGATTTAAATATTACTGAAGAATTTTGCATATTGCTTCTTTCCAGAAAGCTTTATCATGTTGTGGTGAATGCTAGCAGCCTGCTTAGCATCACCCAGCGAACCAATTCTTGTCAAACGAGCCAATAGTTGGCAGTTCATACATCACACTACAGATAAAGGTATTCCGCATCGAACAAGACATATTAAAATCATCTTCTTGCCGTACAAACCTGTTGCAAGGATTTTATTGTCGCCCAAGACAATTCTTTATTTACCCTTCAAATTTACCCTTCAATGAGATAGTTTATCATGATGGGAGACTTCATAAGACTAAATATTAATGTATCGCTTTCAAACTGCCTTTCGTGAAAGGTAGACTCATTGCTTCCGTCTTTGTTCCATTGATGATTTTCTGTTTGTGTAGAGGGTACAGAAAGGTGCAACAAAAATTGTGGTGACTACAGGCTTCGGTACTGAGAACCGTGGCGGCTACAGGTGCAGCTACATTAATTGCCCAGTGAATTTTAAAAAAACACTTTGATTTATAAGCACAAGCACCCAGGATAGGTGCTTGACTTTAACATCTAATGCAGATTTTAAGACTGGCAAGTAAGCTAGCTGTCATACCATCCACTATCACTGGGAAGGTTCAAAAAGAGAGTATTCTTTAAAAAAAAAAATCTTGGCAGACATCTTTAAAACATGATTCTGATTCATCATTGGGCATTGCTGAAAATCTTGATTGCAGTTGACAAGCAACTAGTCCTCTGTCCACTAAAAGACCAGAAGAAATTATACACCAGGCCAAACTGTACACCAACTCTAACCCCCCCCCACCCCCGGCATTAAATTGGCAGTAAACAAAATGGCCACCCAATGGATTGGCAGCCCTCCACCTACCTTAACCTTGTCGGTCATGATCTCGCACACCTGCGCTCGCAGCACCTCCTCCTCTTCCTCGGCACGGACGGCAGCCAGCTGGCCAGTGGTGGGGTTCAGGAGTGGTTTCCCAGCGCCTGATTGGCTGTAAAACTCCCGCATCTCATCCTCCAGCTTCTCCTGGGCTTCAGAGTAAGCTTCACCTACGTACCTGCAGGGGGCGCTGCATGTCAGCTATAGCAGTGTTTGTGTTGAAGAACTGACTTCAACACTTTTTTCCCCCAGAAGCATTCAAATGGACTCAGCCCTTTGATAAGTGTTTCAGACTGCAGAAGTCATTCATAATCATTCATTAATAAAAATAAGGAGAAAGCTCGCCTGTTCCAACCATTGGTAGTAGTTATTTATATTACACTTAAAATCATCAGGGTAAAATTAATTGAGCAGCCCCAGGGCAATTAGCCAGATAGCGCAGTGATCAAGCCAGTGCAATTATCCAGGTAGTAGTGCAGAAATAATTAGCCGATTAATCGATCAGCCGACCAAAATAAAATTGATTGCCCATCATTTTGATAACTGATTAATAGAATGAGTGATTTTTGAGAAAATGTGAAACATTGTTTCCAGCTTCTTAAATGCAAGGATTTGCTACTTTCCTCTGGAAGTTAATTGAAGAGTCTATGGGTTTGGGACTGGTAGTTCAACAAAAGAAGCAATTTGAGGATTTAGGCCTTGGAAATTGTCATGAACATTTTTCACTTTTATATACTAAAAGATTAATCCATAAATTGTGAAAATAATCCGCAGATTAATCAATTATGAAAGCAACAGTTAGTTTCAGCCCATCAAGAGTGGCTATCCAGCTAACGGAGTGATCAGTGGCTCAAGGCCAGGTCGGGGCCTCGCCTGAGGATGATGCTGTTAGTGCTGCCGGCCTCCACCACCAGCACGGAGGGGTACTCCTCGGCAGGAATGACGAGCGGCGGGATGGCCTGGCTGCTGAGCCGGCCGCTGGCCTCCAGAGCACGGGGGCGGAGATCCGCAGGGTAATCCGGGGTTCGGGAGTACAGGATGGCCTTGTGCAGGTTATCGGGCATGGGGTACTCCACCGAGCAGATATTCTGCAGAGAGCTGAGGTCCTGCAGCACATCCGGCGGCAGCGACATTTTGTACGCCTCCTGGAAGAGTTTTGGGAGGGCATGGGCCCACAGGCCACTTGTGTACCGGCCCAGGAGCTGCGCTAGCTTCTGCTGAAGCTCAGGGGACAGGGTGATGGCTGCTGGGGGGGACAGAGACCCCAGGCCTGAGGGCTTTAGGCCGGAGATGGAGAGCAGGGCTGCAGGTTTCGTTCTGGCCGGTGATGGGACAGGAGCTGAGGGCTTGGGCACATCATTAGAGGGGTACAGAATCCGCTCTGCAGGGTTCGTACTGCACGGCTTCTCCACCTAAAAAAAACACACACACACACACACACACACACACACACACACACACACACACACACACACACACACACACACACACACACACACACACACACACACACACACACACACACACACACACACACACACACACACACACACACACACACACACACCCAACCTGCAACACACACCTGGTGCCTTTCATAGGTAAAGCAGTCTCCGCATGGTTACGGTGTGGCATTTATTTTCACAGCATACCGTGCAGATGTGAGACCAGTGCTCCAGCTCTCGCAGTGCGTCTGGTGGCAGCTCCTGTTTGTACTGCTCTCTGTAGAGCTGCGGCAGCTTCGATACCCAGAATCCATTGCTGTACTTCTGCAGGACCTCCTTCAGGCGACTCTGCACCACTTGTGCGTTATAGGTGGCGAGGGAAGGGGGAGGAGAGGGGAAGGCCATGGCCATGCGGGGCTTCGCTGGGACGTTGTTTTCCTTCACGTTAGAGGGAGCTGAAAGAGGGCACGTGCACGCACACACACACACACACACACACACACACACACACACACACACACACACGCACACACACGCACGCACCAACACACCCAGGTACGCACGCGCAAGCACGTGCGAACAAACGCAGTGAGGTTTCCCTGATAACCTACAGCCATAAAGGAAAGCAGTTTATCATCAGTCACGAATGCAGCGGCCCTGCAGTAACACTGTCCTGCTCACCGCGCTGCAGGGGGCCCCGGGACAGATGCGCCTGCACCTCTCTCTGGAATCTGGGAGGAAGGGTCATCCTCTTCTCACGCCTGCCAATTAATCACATCATTGATAAAATCAGTCATCACATAAATCCTCACATAAATCACCACAAATTATCATATAAATAACCAAATCATTTTCAAAATTTATCACAATTTCTGAGGAATTTAAAGTATCGCAACCACAAAATTGATCACTTAATAAATTATCACATAATCACAAGATTAATTACAAACCAAAACCCAGAGACTGCAACCACTTCTAAAAGGGTTTTTTTTTTTTTTTTTTAAATCACGCACGGCCCCCAACTACATGCTACATACATCCGGCAATCAATCAAGAAATAGTCCACAGACTTGCCAAAAATGTTCAGCAACATAAAGTGAAAGTCTGGATTTTTTGATATGAGGCTGCATGAAATACCCTTTAGCAGTGTAGTGCATGAGGGGGGAATTTTTTTTTTGTGTGTCCTGTGAGCGGAGTTCTGGCCTCCCAAAGTTTTGAAGTAAGTAGTTCCGGCTACTTTTGGGGTCTCAAAAATAATGAGTCTTGCTTCCAAAACATGTTTTAACCCCATTGCACAGAAGCCAAATTTGGCTATTTATGTGTTACCCTATTTAATGGTTTATAATTCAAGATTTGAGCTTCATAAAGAAGTGGAATACGGCTCAACTGAGACAAGACACTTGCATTTAGAATTCCACTGTGTTTCAGTTTATTTTCATGATTTTGGTAGAGAAAAAGGGCGGCAAACATAAAAAAACATAAGATTATTAAAAAATTAAGCATTGATATTGTAAATAATAATAATAATAATAATACTGATAATTGAAAAATGGCTGGGAGTTAAAACAAAACATTTCTGGGATCATGAACTCATAGACCACAAATACTCATCATATTTGAACTTGGAAAAAAGCATGAAAGGTACCCTTCAATCATTCAAAATATACATTTATGTTGCAAAACATTAGCAAATTGAACCATCATTGACACAAAAAATTCACAAGTTTGCACAGAAGGGCCAAACGCACAACATTTCCTCTGTGCCGTTGAATAAGCATTTAAACTTGAGAAAGCAAGCCGTAGTAAATACTGTCTACACACAATAACTTAGCTTTTGTGATTGAGTAAATCCACTGTTTAACTGCTAATCAGACAAGTAAATGGGAAGAGGTTGAGTGTGAAATTCAGTAGTTTAAAGCTGAGCGTTTTAACTACCCGAATGCTCTTCGTTCTATCAGCATACAATTCATAGGCAACATTATTGACATCAGCAATGTTTTTCCCGGAAGCATTTCACTTGGTCTCTGATGATTGGTTGCCGTTTGTCTACAACTACTTCAGGTATGAAGGAATGCTTCAAGCAAAAGAAATGGCTCTCAATCGCCTGCACACCCCATGGCAGCAGTTGGTCTCATTATGCTTTTAAAAAAGTTACAATTCAACATGATCACACCCCAACTTGTGGCCATTCGCTCTGAACAATTTACAAGACTCGGGCAGCAGAAATATGCAGAGTCATGGAGCACAGAGGCAGAGCTAATCCTGCGCACAAAACAGGGCTTAGAGCCTTTCACTCCGGGCTGGGTCCAGATCCATCCACTGCTACAGTGTTAGCATTTACATGCATCCACAGCTACAGCCACAGCCTGACCACAACAGACTCCACCATACTGCCAAATTTAGGATATGCAAAGATAAAAAACATTTGATTGTTCATGCTTAAAGCACCCATTTTAGGTACTTAAAAATACCCAATGATTAATATTTTGTTGTTTAACATCATTATCCCCAAATTAAAAAAAAAAAGTTTCTAAAACTCTGAAAATGGGCTAGAAGCATGACAAATCTTCACTGCTTATTGAGAAATTCTGGATCCATGAAAATTCAAAAATATGCATATAACACAGGCTTTGCACTCCACTTACCATTGCATCTGCATCAGGGGTTTCAAGTTTCTTTGCATATTAGCATTTGTATGAGAGACCACGACTGGCTTTCGGATTTGAGACTAACCAAATCTAGCAGGCCCAGGAGTCATTTGATTCACAGATTTTGGAGAAGAGCATGAACACTTTCCTCCCTTCAGCAGAAAATTGTGAAAGCACCTCTCCAGAAACAGTATATGCCCCCTTTCAGATTTCCTCTGTTTTGCATGTCACCCTTTAATGTTTCAGATCAAATTCATTTTAATCTTGGTATAAAATAACCTGAATGAATGTAAAATTCAGTTTTTAAAAGACAATTTTGTTTAGATCGATGGAAAAAAACAAGCCCACCCCACCAAACCTCAGATAAAAAAGTAATTGCCCCTTAATAACCAAATCGACCAATTAAACAAATTAAACTGAGTGAAATTGAACCCTTCTTTCATCAAATTACCCAGGCAAGATTAATGCCAACCCTATAGAATCTAAAGGTCACCAAAGAAGAACCTAAATTTCCACATACATTTATACATTTAGTAGTGATGCCCCACCGCTGATAAATAATGCCCACTGTTACTTCAGAATGGGGTTTTTTTTTTAACTCTACATTGCAGCAGACCACTGCGGTGGGCTCCATGGAACAAATGGTCATCCGCTCTCCCTCCACAAGCAAATGGAATACAGCCAAGATGTCAAACACTCCTGATGTCATGACAACCACAACAGCAGGAGCACTTTAGCATTTTGTAGAATGTTCAGTTTAGGTTAGACTGCCTAATATTACTGGAGGAGAAAAAGAAAAATATTATAGCTAGCCAAGTTATGATAGATTGAGCATTTGCTATGTATTCTCTATTGATGTTTTAAGGCGAACAGTAGTGAACGCAGTGAATCATACAGACGTTACTTCAACAAACATCGGAAAAATGGTCCCCAATGGTCCCCAACAAATATATGAAGAAATAAATATGTTATAATAAATATTTGTACAAATAAAGTTGATAGAAATAAACGCTCAAATAAATATGTTATCATCCATATACATACAAATAAGTAATTAAATACATGTACAAATATATAAAATAAATGTACAAATAAATATATTCGCAAGCTTGTTTTGCAGTCATGTCTTTTAATATACTTTTTAAAGTGCTGATTCATATTCACACGTGCACACCACCCAGGGTGCAAAAAAAAAAAAAAAAAAAAAAAAAAGCAGCAAATAATGCCACAATCTTAAGAAATTCAAGAACAGATTTAACTGTTCCTCCAAAATTCCTCCAAGAGTGCATCAAAGACTCATCCAGGAGATCCCAAAAGAACTCAGACCAACATCTACAGAACTGCAGGCCTTGTTTGCCTCAGTTAAGGTCAGAGTTCACAATTCCACATTAATTAAAAAAACTGTTTAAAAATGGCATCCATGGGAGAAATGCAAGGGGAAATCCACTTCTGGCCAAAAGGCACGCAAAGGCTCATCTCACATTTGCCAAAAGAAAACTTACATCTTGATAACCTTGAATTCTGTGCGCATCTCACTTTTTCAAGTAAGGATCACATGTTCTAGTTGAAAAAAAATGTTAGCGTGCCCTGAGAGTGTGTGTGCGCGCGCGTGTGTCCACATGCATGTCTAAGAGTTAACGCAGGTACGCGCGTACACAAGTTTACGCTTGGAAGTGCAAATTAATGCACGCTTGTGTGTGTATGGTTGCGTGCATATGTGCAAGAGTTCATACATGTGTGCATGAGTGTGTGAGAGCTGGAGGCTCTTTTTGGCCTGCCTACCTCACAGAGATCAGGTCGGCCTTCTTTAACAGCACATTAGGGCTCCGTACTTCAGGGGCCCGGGTTATAGGGGCCTGCCCCATCCTCTCCACAGGGGCCCGGGTTCCAGCATACAGCTTCTGCTCAGGGACTTGGGTTAGAGGGGCCAAGCAAAGCCTCTGCTCAGGCACCTGCCGCTGAACCCCCACAAAGCCTGATCGCATGAAAGGGGTTTGGGGAGCCCCTCCCCGCATCGGCTGGCCCGGGCGCTCTGGCTGCCGCAGGGACATCCTGGGTTTGGCTGGGGAGTTGGGGGATGAGAGGGGGTTATTTAAAAAAAAAGAAAAAAAAAACACACACGTGGAAGACCTAGGTTGAGAACGGTAAAATTCCAATGCAATTTACAATGCACAGCTAGGCAATTAGCATCTTTAAGCAAAAATGCAGAAAGTTAGTTAAATCAGATGTACCAGCTCAGTTTGGGGGGGGGGAGGGGGTGTTACACCACCTTGCTTCCTTTCCTAGAGTCCTCTCTCTGGCCCTAGGGGTTATCTCTCTTATTATGGAGAGGCAATGTGGGTCTGGCTTTCATGCCACCCCAGCAGTTGCACACCTGATTCTACTGATCAAGGTCTTTAGCTGAGACTATAGGATGATCAGTAGAATCAGATGTGCAACTGCTTTTTTGGCACAAAAGCCTGACCAGACTGCATAAAACTGCATAGTCGGATCCTCCGCCCTTGTTCTGAACTTGCAAGGATTCCACCAATGAGTGTATAAGAAGCAGTGGCTGACAGGCGTGTGCTTCGGAGGAGAGCCGCAAAGTGTCTTCACTCTCCTGAATTGGCAACAGGGGACCGCATGTGTGAAAGACTTGTACATAGTTCCCCAGATTTGGGCGGGATTGGAGATGCCAAATTAAAAAAAAAACAAAAATAAATAAATAAATAAAACTGAATAGTCTGGCTCTAACCCATTTCATGAAGCCTGGAAAGCAAGCAAGGATTGAACACAAGGACGGAACAGTCAAGAGAGGAAGAAAATTTCCTTTGAGGTGCTATAGATACAGTCGGCAACAACGGGAACACCCACAAACTTCACATCTGGTTAGAGCCAAGGGGGAAACAATCCTTCCCCCCGTCCAGTGTACTGTAAAAATTCGGAATTTAAACTTGTCTTGCTAACACTTAGAAGTTGTCATGACGTACTTTGAGTTGCTGCCAGCTGACAAGGATCGAGATTTTAAAAAATTAAATATATTAGGGTTGGAATATTGTCCATACGTTTTAAAAGACTGGACGAATTATCCGACTCAGTGGCCTGCAGACATACACGTTCTGTTGTGGGGTCCCACCACAATCTGCCAAACTCGTCCTCTCTTCTGATAGCTTGAAGCCATTTTGTCCTCCTTTGTGGTTCCATTTTATTATTAGGTAAAATGTAAAACTTTAATTAGTGATTTTTTTTTTGTTTATTTGCGGGTGCAAAAGGGCACAAAGCAACTCTTCAGCATTATGGCTAATAGCAGAGACCGGTTTGTTCTCCCGCTCGGCTCTACTTTTGTGGGCGTTGCCTTTGTTGCTGACTGTATCTACAGAGTGGCAAAGTCATGCCCCTTCCGGTTGACCACCATGGGACCTTATTTCAGAAAAAATTGTATGGTGGTCAATGGCGAGAAATAAACTATTTTTTGATCCCGTTTGATTTATACCATGAACTACACATTATGTTTGTCGATTTAAAAGATAATTTTGCGAGCCAATAAGTTAGCACTTTGTTGTATAACTGTTTAAATATACAACTGTGAAAATCCGTAAGTAAAAAGATTACTGACCTAAAATGTTGCTTAAATGGCGTGATTGATTTCTGTTTCTCAAGCTACCCTCAGCCGCTGCAGCTATGATGCCTTTGCGCTTCGTAGCGGAATGATCCCACACGAAAGGTATTACTTGTTTTCACTCCCTGATGAATTACAGGACCAGGAGTAGCTGGCTAAAATGTATCAGGTAAGGTGATGTTAAATATGTGCTCGGAACATCGCTAACTTCCCAAACTAGCTAGCTCCCCAACTGGCAAATTTAGTCACCTCGTTAGCCAGCTAATTCGCTAATAGCGCGAGGCCTGCCATTTAAATTTCAAATGCTCAGAGAGCAATTTAAATGCATGAACCATGAAACACATCTCTATGTGTTAAACAACAATAGTTATCGTGTTCATTCACGAGTGAATGAAAAAGGTTCATTTAACATAGAGGTTGTCATTTTTAATGTTAACATACAAAAAAAAAAAAAAAAATCAAAAAACAGCTCAGGCGATGGGAGGAAGACAGGCCTGCATAAAAGTCTTAATGTTTTTCATTATGGAGATGGGTGAATCAGCTTCTTTTTTTTTTTTTTTGCAAGACTGTAATTTGATAATTACAAAGAGTGAATGAATCTGCTGAGGAGGACCCAGGCAAGTGTTTTAAGTCCAGTTGCTGACAATTTCAGAAATTTCTTTTTTTACACCAGTATCTGAGACACTGAGGAACTCGTACCCGAAACCAAATGGCTCTGGAAACCTGATTACCACTGTAAATATTTGATGCGCATGCATTTTACGAACCTTAAAGGCTCCAATTTACCCCAAAACATGTCGACTGCATGGTGCACAAAATTGTTCAGTACATTCTTTGCTGTAACTAGGAGGTTGTATGCAAATCATATTTTTCCATATTGTTTCAAAGTTTCACATTGCTTTTTTCCAAAACTTAAAAAATGCTCTTCACCTTTTTGTGCTCCAACCAGCAGATGTATTGATTGTGACATTTTGCAGAAGTCTTTTGAACTCCTCTTTCCTCAGTTCCGCAACGTTAAGAATTGCAATGTGCTTTGATTTGAAATTTCATCCGTTTTCTTTGTTCTCTTTCCCAGCTCCATCAGCATCAGTCCTGTTCTTGCAGGTCCAGCTGCTAATCAATGCTCTAAATTCTTTCATCATTACAAATAAATTAAATTTATTGGATGACAGAGTTGTGTGTTTCATTGCATCATGTAAATGACCGATACATTTTAGTTGTAATAAATTGGGAGTCCAAAAGTCTGTGGCGGTGTCTGTGACCAGGACGCTCCATTTCTTCTCATGCTGTGGGTACAGTCCAGACATCAGTTGGATGACCTTGGAATTGCCAGCCTTCCTCTGTTGGAACTCTTCCTTCCGTCAAGCTGATCTCCCAAAGGACAAAAATTGCCAACAAGGCAGCATGGCTATGCTTGAATTGCCCGAGTACACAATGTCAGGCAGTGCTGGATGATGTTGCGTCATCTCCAATTCACGTTAACAAAAAAAGAAAATGACCATTTGTTAACATTATATAACCGATTGAGTGAGCAGTGATATAAAGATAGGCAGGACATACAGTGGCGCTTGAAAGTTTGAGAAACCTTTAAAATTTTCTATATTTCTGCATAAATATGGCCTAAAACATCATCAGATTTTCACACAAGTCCTGAAAGTAGATAAGGAAAACCTAGTTAAACAAATGAGACAAAAATATTATACTTGGTCATTTATTTATTGAGGAAAATGATCCAATATTACATATCTGTGAGGGGAAAAGTATGTGAACCTCTAAGATTAGTTATTCATTTGAAGGTGAAATTAGAGTCAGGTGTTTTCAATCAATGGGATGACCATCAAGTGTGAGTGGGCACCCCGTTTTATTTAAAGATCAGGGACTTATCTAAGTCTGATCTTCACAACACGTTTGTGGAAGTGTCTCATGGCACGAACGAAGGAGATTTCTGAGGACCTCAGAAAAAGCGTTGTTGATGCTCATCAGGCTGGAAAATGTTACAAAACCATCTCTAAAGAGTTTGGACTCCACCAGTCCACAGTCAGACAGATTGTGTACAAATGGAGGAAATTCAAGACCATTCAAGACCCTCCCCAGGAGTGGTCGACCAACAAAGATCACTCCAAGAGCAAGTCGTGTAATAGTCGGCAAGGTCACAAAGGACCCAAGGGTAACTTCTAAGCAACTGAAGGCCTCGCTCACACTGGCTAATGTTAATGTTCATGAGTCCACCATCAGAACACTGAACAACAATGGTATGCATGGCAGGGTTGCAAGGAGAAAGCCACTGCTCTCCTAAAAGAACATTGCTGCTCATCTGCAGTTTCCTAAAGATCACATGGACAAGCCAGAAGGATATTGGAAAAATGTTTTGTAGACAGATGTGACCAAAATAGAACTTTTTGGTTTAAATGAGAAGTGTTATGTTTGGAGAAAGGAAAACACTGCATTCCAGCATAAGAGCATTATCCCATCTGTGAAACATGGTGGTGGTAGTATCATGGTTTGGGCCTGTTTTGCTGCATCTGGGCCAGGACAGCTTGCCATCATTGAAGGAACAATGAATTCTGAATTATACCTGAAAATTCTATTGGAAAATGTCAGGACATCTGTCCATGAACTGAATCTCAAGAGATGGTGGGTCATGCAGCAAGGCAGCAACCCTAAGCACACAAGTCATTCTACCAAAGAATGGTTAAAGAAGAGTAAAGTTAATGTTTTGGAATGGCCAAGTCAAAGTCCTGACCTTAATCCAATCGAAATGTTGCGGAAGGACCTGAAGCGAGCAGTTCATGTGAGGAAACCCACCATCATCCCAGAGTTGAAGCTGTTCTGTACTGAGGAATGGGCTAAAATTCCTCCAAGCCGATGTGCAGGACTGATCAACAGTTATAGGAAACGTTTAGTTGCAGTTATTGCTGCACAAGGGGGTCACACCAGATACTGAAAGCAAAGGTTCACATACTTTTGCCTCTCACAGATATGTAATACTGGATCATTTTCCTCAATAAATAAATGACCGAGTATAATATTTTTGTCTCATTTGTTTAACTGGGTTCTCTTTATTTACTTATAGGCCTTGAGTAAAAATCTGATGATGTTTTAGGTCATAGTTATGCAGAAATCTAGAAAATTCTAAAGGGTTCACAAACTTTCAAGCGCCACTGTATGTACCAGTTTGTATTACTAAGGTTTAAAATATGCTGTGCCTGAATAGTACACATGCTGACAACGGTCAAATTATTGAACACTGGATATGGGTGAGACCTCTTCTGATACAATTTACGGTGAAATTTAAGGTGGCCCAGAAAGGCCACAACAAATACAAAACTAACAACACCGCTGCAAATGTCACAACGCAACTACAAAAGTCACAACGGAAGTCAAGCCACAACAGAAGTGTGCAGTGGCTGGAGAAACTTGAAGAACAATTTGTTTCAAGGGGACAATAATTTCTCACGGTCTATTTGGATTGAAGGTCGCAATGGTCGCAATATTTTTTTCCATACCGTTAATGCGTCGCTACTCTGGAATTCTGATCCCCCCCAGTCACTTTTGTCCCATAATCACATCAATTTGCGTCATGATTACCCCGACAAAATAAGACTACAGTTTGTGTACTGCCTTACTCGCTAGCGAGCTGGTTGGCTATCTAGCTAGCAAACTAAAGGGATATCGAACTGTATAATGTTATAGCTAGTGCCCTAAAAAGGCCACAGTTTGCTTTCAATGACCGAAGTATTCTCAGAAATAATTACGCCGACAAAACAAGGCTACAGTTTGCGTGCACTGTTATACTCGCTAGCGAGCTAGTTGGCTTGCTAGCTAGCAAGCTAAAGTGGTATCGAACTGTGTAATGTTATAGCTAGCACGCCAACATATTTGGCTACATAGCCAACTGGCTAGCGAGCAGGAAAGGCCTCAATTCGCTTACAATGGAATACTCGCGAGCGAGCTATTTGGATACCTAGCAATCAAGATGAAGTGACATCGAAATCTACATTATAGCTAGCATGCCAATGTATTTAACATCCTTCCTTTCTTCATTTCAGGAGGGCATTAGGGCCCTATGAAATCAGTTTTATTTTTTTCCGAATTCCATTTTATTTTTTCCCAAATTCCGTTTTTTCCGTTTTAATTTTTTGGAATTCCGTTTTTTTACCAATTACACCAATTTTACTATCAGAGTGAGTGTGCTATTTATGTTAATGAATTAAATGTTCACTGATTAAATAGAAATAACCTTAAATTAGTTGATGCAACCCTCCATTTTCCTCAGTACTTAAAGTCAAAACAAGTACTGCATAATGACGCAAAATAACATTGCACTGTGATGAAATATTTTTTTTAACCTAAAATAATACTAGAAAATAAAATTGTCTCTTCAAAGGAGGTGTAAGCTATAGTCAAAAAGGCAGACAAAGGCCATACTGACATGTATTATTCTGACTGCCCCCTTTTTTTCTTTTTGATTTTCACCTTTATTTGACAGTTACAGAGCAGAGAAAGACAGGAAGGTTGGGGAGAAGAATGGTGATGATATGCGGCAAATGTCCCGAGCTGGAATAAAACCCAAGTCGTCGCGAGAAGGACACGGCCTTTAGCCTTTATGGTGCAGCGCGCTAAGACCAATGTGCCACCGGGGTGCCCGTGACTGCTCCTTTTTAACCATTTATAATCTTACATACGTTTTGTATATAAATGAATGTATGAGCAGCAGCAGTAATGACACTCAGTTTCCCCCACGAATCAACAGTTGTCTGATTCCGATGCATCAGCTATATTTAAAAAACTTTTGTTCATTAATTCCAATACTGTGTATTCCATCATCCATCCATGATTAAACATGAACTAACTGACACAAGGATGCATCAGCTATTATTTCACCACTGGAGGATGACATTACGTCATAATTTGCACGCGCACAATTCACTAAGTAGACTGAAAATAAATGTTGAAGGCTATTAAACGGTTATATAAGCTGTTAAGCTAACATAAGATAACAAAATGACGATGTTTAGGACCCTGCGATCCCTGGCATCAGTGGTCTCGTCCACGACAACGAAAAACTTCTTCCCACAGATCTTCTGTAGCACCGAAGAGGTGTGTTGCTCGAACACTCGGGGCAGGTGAATTTGACGAAGACTGCTCACATTTTCGCGTGCATTCGCGTCTTGAAAATGACTTTGAATGTAATCTGGACGCGCGAATATTTAGATTAGCCTTCGGTGGAAACACAGCTTTATGAACAGCATTTCAGTCAAATTATTCCGATTTCCGCGAAATTCCGCGTTTATCAATAGATTCCGTTTTCATTGGCCAATTCCGCGATTCCGTGATTGCGGAAACCATAGGGCCCTAGGGCATTCAGAGTAACTATCACTGGGAATAATTATAATCTCTTCAATGATGAAAATCATTAGTGCTCAGATTTATTATCCATGCCCGACGAGGCGGCATGGAGGATAGCATTGTCTGTCTGTCTGTATGTCTCTCTGCGCGACAGCTCGGCCACCACTGAAGCTAGGGGTGACCAAACTTTGTGGGGTAGATGATCCTTGGGTACCCTGTCCAAATTTTCATTTTGAGGTCAAAGGTCAAGGTCAACAAGAGGAGTGGGTTAGCATCTCTATAAAGTGCGCATCATCTAGTTCACAATGGATATTGGGAAAAATATGGACTATGGAAGTGTTTTCTTTTTCTTTTTCGGCCACCGAAAAAGGCAAAAAAAAACATTTTCGGCCAAAAGACTCAACACCGAAACAATACATCCGAAACAGAATGTTGTGATGACACAAACAAAAACTGAGGCCAGCACGCGGCTGTCTGTATGTTTTAAATCAGGGGACGTGCACCACCGTCACCACATTATGGCAGTAAAGTCAGCGAGTGCTGAATTGCAATTTCTGCTTGACATTGTCCTGATGCATGGTATAGCAGCTGGTGTTGCGTCCGATTCGGTTGCACATTAAATACGTACCACATAAAACACAAAGTAATGATATTCGTAAAAGGCGTAGAGTATTCATAGACAATGGCAATATATTCTCAAGGCATTTGTGTACCATCTGTATTCCATAATGTAACTACAACCCCCGGAAAAATATGGAATCACTACACACGGATGTTGATTTACCTTTTTTCCTTCATAACAATGAAGAAAATAACACACGATAAAACAATCATTATTAGCTTGACATGCAGGCGTCATTTAACATTTCACTTTGAAAGTGAAGGCAAAACACGTGGCAAACGCGCAAATCGCGGGAGATGGCAGAGTATTAGAATGTATTGCTTTACGATGAGTCATCTCATCTGTGATACCTTTCCCTTTACGGAGAACAAAATGCCTCATCAGCACCCGTAAAGTTATCCTCCGTGCAATTTTCGTAGAATAGGGGCAGCATCATAACTTTCTCAAGGGGAATTGGGGAAACAGAATTGGACACAACGCCCCTGATTCCAATTTCGCTACGAACAGGATCACGGACAAAGAAATGCATTTCATAAATGCAGTATCTTCGGTGAACAAACGCAACCTTGTTTGAAAGGTAAGGCAACGCACAGTATATTTATCAAGCTGCCTAAAACGTTTCAAAACCAAAATCTGAAGACCTGTTTCAGTGATGGAAAGTGAAGCCTGTTTCCTAGCGATAATGCGGAAGCGAGTTGTCTATCGCAGCCAATTCTCTCTGACCAATCAGTGGGCTGCTGCTGTCATCGCGTAACATACTGGCTGCTGAAAAATTGTAAAGTAATAGGCCAATAAGTTATTAGCCTGTAGGTTATTCATGAGTGGGGCCAAGTTAAACATTTTATTTATAATTTTATTTTATATTGTGCTTTGTTGGAATGTCAGTACTACATAAATATTTTCATAATTTTGTAATTAATTAATTTAATTTTAATTCAATTTTTAATTAATTTTTTGAAGCGTGAATGTTAATTTATGCCATTGCAATGCCTTGACTTTAGTTAGGTAAGTACACAGTCATAAACATAAATGCAATGGTACTAAAAATTGGCATAATTTCGGTGTTTCGGTTTTCGGCCAAGTGTTTCTCATTTTCGGTTTCGGCCAAAAATTTTCATTTCGGTGCATCCCTAATTAACGGTACAGGGAAAAAAAAAATTGCAGCCTGCGAAAAGGACACCATAAGCACTTGTCAAACACTGAAAGGCTGAAACCAGACAAAATTATATGTTTATGTTTTTTTTTTTTTTTTAACACAACATGTAAACATTCACAGTGCAGTGTTGCCTCGATTGGGACCACCACCTTGTTCTTGGTGGGGTGGCTTGCGTGCTCCAGTGCCCCCTAGAACCATGTTGGCTGGAGTCTTGTGCTCCTGGCAGGGACATCCATGCCAAACAGGTCGAAGGGTAGGGGCCAGACGAAGAGTGATCCCCATGGTCCTCCAGGTTGGGGGTTGGGCAGAGGGCTGATGACCCTCTCCCATTTAAAAAAAGAATTATTACAGAAACCAGAAGCAGAGTGAATTCACCATTTCAAAGGGGAGCTGTGGCAGTGCCTCACAGGGGCCAAAGCCGACGGGACGCCTCGGGGCCAATTAAGCCACTGATACACCCTAAATACACCATGAAAATAGGCAACTGGTACGTAAGGACACTTTATAGAAGTGGCAACATGGCACAGGTGGCGAGAGAAATGACAAGGAGAGGTATGGACATGATAGGCATCAGTGAAACGCACTGGACGGGACAAGGAACAATGCACCTTGCAGAAGGCGAAACCATCATTCACTCCGGAAGAGATGATGACAACCACAGAGAGGGGGTTGGCATACTGATGTCAAAAAATGCAGCAGGATCTCTGATGGAATGGACTCCAAACAGTGACAGGATTATTCAAACCAGATTCTATTCCAGTTACATCATTCATATGTATGCACCCACTAACGATACAGATCAACAGATAAAATATGAATTCTACGGGAGGCTACAGGATGTGCTAGACTGTGTAAATGAGCGTGATGTTGATTGTCACGGGGGACATGAATGCTAAGGTTGGAAACGACAACTGGGCCTACGAAAGAGCATCCACAATGTAACGTGGGTTTCTCCAGGTGGGAATATCATGAACCAGACAGACCGTGTAATCAGCAGACGATTTAGGAATTCAGTGAAAGATACGAGAGTATACAGGTCTGCAGATATCGTAAGCGACCACCATCTTGTATGCACAGTAGTGAAGTTGAGATTGAGCAAGCATACAACAGAGAAGATGTAGAGAGTCAAGTACAATACAGAAAAGTTGAGGAATGATGAAGTGTTAAGGAGGTTAAACATTGCCTTGCAAAATAAGTACTTGGAGAATGAGGAAACAGCAGTTGAAGAAAGTGAAGAAGTGGAGCAAGACTTTCAGGTGATGAAGGCATATACAGAGGTTGCGGAATCAGTCTTAGGTAGACCCCAGAAGAAGAAGCAGCCGTGGATCAGTGTAGAGTCATGGGGCCGCAGCTTAGGGCAAAGTATGTAGAAAAGGACAGGGAAGTGAAGAGAAGTATAAAGACAGACAAAAAGAAATGGATGGAGATCATCACGTGAGGCAGATAAGGCTGCAAGAAACCAACACATGAAAACACTATACGGGATCACCAAGATATTATGCATGAAAAACCTAAGCAAAGCACAGCAGTGTTGGATAAAAATAGAAACCTTCTCAATAAAAAAGAGGAGGTACAGGCAAGATGGACAGAGCACTTTAAAGAAGTACTCAATAGGGATGAACCAGAAAACCCAGTATTAAGTGAATATGAATCGGAACCTGGTGACACCATTGAAGAGATCTGAGTCAGCGAACCAACTTTAGCTGAAGTCAAACAAGCTATAAAAAAAATTGAATGGGAAAGCGCCAGGAACTGACTCTCACGGCTGAACTATTGAAGGAAAACAGAGTTTTCAACAACAAAAATCCATCAATTGTTGGGAAAAGTATGGATGTTTGAGAAGATCCCCCAACGCTGGAAACAAGGGCTAATTATCAAGCTGCCAAAAAAAGGAAATCTCAAAAAATGTAAAAATTTGAGGAGAACAACCTTACTGTCCGTTGTGGGGAAGGTACTCGGTAGAATCATCATAGATTGGGTGAGAAATGGAGTGGACAGAAGGCTGAGGAAAGAACAGGCAGGCTATATGAGGGGGAGGGGAACAACAGACCAGATTTTCATCCAGCGGAACATCATTGAGCAGGTCAACGAAAGGCAGGCAACCCTGTACCTAAACTTCGTAGACTTTCGACTCTATCCACCGAGTAAGCCTGTGCGTAATCATGGCCAAATATGGAATCCCGGAGAAGATTGTGAAAATGGTGAGACTTTAAGTGTGCAGTAGAAGATCAGGGGGAAACATGCGAGTGGTTTGACATTAAGACTGGTGTAAAACAAGGATGTAATATGTCAGGATTATTGTTGTTGATTGTGATGGATTGGGTAATGCGAAGAGCAGTTGGCGGTGGCGAAAATGGTATTAGATGGAGGTTTACTTCAAAACTCGACTTGGACTTTGCAGACGATATAGTCCTGCTACCAAGCAGCAGATTCAGGATTAAACGACAAGGCTGGATGAAGAGGCCAGACTGGTGGGACTCAAAATCAACGAAGACAAAAGTGATGAGGATCAATGCAAGGAACCAAGAAAAGATTACAATCAATGGGCAGGATATTGAACATGTTGATGAGTTTGTGTACTTGGGGGCCAAAGTTTGTAAAGAGGGAGGTGGTTTGAAGGACTTGATTAGGTTATCAAAAGCCAGAGGTGCCTTTAACAAATTAAAGATAACATCTCATAACATCTTGAGGAAAACAAAACTGGGGCTGTTTAAAACACTAGTGGTGCCAGTGTTACTCTATGGATCTGAGACATGGAAGATGAATAAGGGAGATGATAAAGTAGTTGATGTGTTCCATAATAGCTGCCTACAAAAGATCCTCCGAATCCGATGGCAAGGCCATGTCAGTACCAAAGAGCTACTGGAGAGACCAGGCATGAAGCCTGTGAGTGTGGAAGTGATGTCTCGTAGATGGAAAATGATTGGCTACATTATTAGAGAAGATCGCAATGATGACTGCAATGTTGCTATGAGCTGGGCACCAGAAGGTAAACGGAGAAGGGGAAGACCAAAAACCACTTGGAGACGTACAGTAGAGAAAGAAAGGCGAGAGGCAGGAGGTGGTACGAATCGCAACACCCAATCGAGAGGGGTGGAAAAGCTCTGTCAAGGCCCTATGTGCCACGAGGATAGGTGAAGGTCCTAATAATTATGATGCCTTAACGGTACAGGGAAAAAAAAATTGCAGCCTGCGAAAAGAACATCATAAGCACTTGTCAAACACTGAAAGCTGAAACCGGACAAACAATTATATGTTTTCATGTTTTTTATTAAACACAACATGTAAACAATCACAGTGCAGTGTAAAAAAATATGCAAAAGAATAAGAAATCAGGAAGAGGGCAAATACTTTCACAGCAATGTACATTGTAAATGCCATTTTGTGTCTTTCCTGTGCTTGATGTCAAAAGAAATGTGATTAGGATTGTAGAGTCATGCATGGTATTGGAGGACAGTTGTTTCTTGGGGCGTATAAAGAGCAGTATTAAAATCCTGCAAGCAAGAGACTGCAAAGAACTATTTTACCGACCAATCCACAAAAGAACATTGCTGAAAGTTGGCAAAAAAGAAAAATAGGAGTTGAACATTGGCAATAAAAACAAAAATTTAGATCAAAATTTCTGAAAATAATAAATAGTGATAATAACCAGTTTCAGTATTTTTGTGTTTGACAAGTGCTTATGGTATCCTTTTCGCAGGCTGCATTTTTTTTCTGTACCTTTAATGCATCACAATTTAAAGGACTGAGAGAGAAAAAAAAAAGAAAATACTTCCAAAGTCCACATTGTTCCTGATATCCAAAGCGAATAAAGCTGAGCACTACAGATTTTCATCAATGAAGAGATGAATGATTCCTAGTGATAGTTATGGAGAATGCCCTCCTGAAATTTGGAAAATTAGGATGTTAAATACATTGGCATGCTAGCAATAACATTATTACATTTGTTATGTAACATTTCCTTGTCACTTCATCTTGATAGCAAGGTATTCAAATAGCTCGCTCACCAGTATTCCACTGTAGGTGAACCGAAGCCTTTCTAGCTCGCTAGCCAGTTGGCTATGTAGCTAAATACATTGGCGTGCTAGCTATAAGATTACACAGTTCGATATCATTTTAGCTTGCTTGCTAGGTAGCCAACTAGCTCGCTAGCGAGTACGACAGTGCACGCAAACTGTGGCCTTATTTTGTCTGCGTAATTATTTCTGAGAATACTTCGGTCATTGAAAGCAAACTTTAGCCTTGTTGGTGCGCTAGCTATAACATTATACAGTTCGATATAACTTTAGTTTACTAGCTAGATAGCTAACCAACTCGCTAGCGAGTAATACAGTTACCAAACTGTAGACTTATTTTGTCGGGGTAATCAAGACGCAAATTGACGCGATTATGGGACAAAAGTGAAGCGGGGGGGGGAGATCAGAAGTAGAGCAGTGACGCATTAACGGTACGGAAAAAAATACTGCAACCATCGCAACCTTCAATCCAAATAGACCGTGAGAAATTGTCCCCCTGAAACAAAGTATGTTCGAGTTCCTCAAGCTACTCTGCACTTCCGTTGTGTGACTTGACTTCCGTTGTGGCTTGACTTCTGTTGTGTTGTGGCTTTTGTATTTGCGTTGTGGCTTTTGTACTTGCATAGTGGCTTTTGCAGTTGCGTTGTGACATTTGACGTTGTGTTGTGGCTTTTGCAGCGGTGTTGTTAGTTTTGTATTTGCTGTGGCCTTTCTGGGCCACCGTAGAAATTGGGCTTCACTCAAGTTATTCAAAAGTATTAAAAAAAATTCCAATACTAGCAGGCATTACCTAAACTGGGTATTACTAGCTAACCCTGGGAGCATATTTTATTTTAGTATGAATTAACATCTCATTGTGAACAGACTAGCTCGCCAAGTTATCCGAGAGCTCTAAATTTACAGCCTCTCCGTGTTAACATAGTCTTTGTAAACTAACCGCTACATTTTTGGAAATACACATTATTTCCCAACAAAATCAGCAGCAACTTAAACTGATTTGCAGGCTGTTTTAAGATCTGTTTTAGCATCAAAGTATACATTTTTTACAGATACCCGTAGAGTTGATTAACTGACATAAGCTAAAATGATCCATAGTTTTTGATGCTTAGCTATATTATAACTTTAGCCAGCTGGCATTCCGGTGTTTTCGTGCTCACCAAAAACTTGCAGAGCCGGTCAAGTACGCTAGCTCTTACGGAATCGACTCGCCATCTCTCCTTCAGTGTAGCTGTAGCTTCCCACATAGCTACTAGCAACAAGCTAAATATTTAGCTTGTTGGCTATTAGCGAAAAGTGTGCCAAGCAGACGGCCATGTTCATGTTAGTGACGTATATTGTGCGAGACGAGAGATGTAGCTCACTGTGTGGTCTCAAACAAAACTAAATACATTTCACAATCTTTACAACAAACCGCTAATTTATTGGCTTGCAAAATTTTCTTGTAAACCATCTAACATCATATGTTAGATATGAATATACGAAAAGGATCAAAAAATAGTTTGTCTCTCGCCATTGAAAATTTTTTTCGGATTTAAGGTCCCAGGGGGGATCACCGGAAAGGGCAGGACTTCGCCACTGTATGAGACAAGCCCCGAGTTCGCAACTCCTACCTCCTCGGGAACCTCCAACAAATATTTAATCACACATCATCAGTCAAGATGGCGGACCTCCATTAATTTCCACATCGGATGAGCATCAACGAGACATAGAAAGATCAAAATGAACCCTCACTTCCAGAGACTGAATACATTTAACAAAATTATAAAGATAAAACATGGCAAAAGCAGGTTTGGCTAACGTGACTAATGTTAAGAAATTCCAGACATGACGTGAAACCGAAGTTCTTTATCTTGCATTTTAGTTGAGTTCCAAACTGGTGCAGTCTGCCGTTAATATCAATGCCACGCGGTTAAAGGAAAGTCTGAAGGAGTGATTGAGCAATCACAAGTCACACATCATCTTGCAAACATCATTGACCTGTCAATTTCCCATTGTGAAGCGTAGCGCGCCCTTTCCATATATTTACAATATCTCTGGTATCACATTCACATTGCATAAACTTGCTTTTTCGCATCGCGATTGGACAGATTCCGTTCACTGGGAAGTCAACTATATGTTCGCAAAGGTAACTTTGCCAATTCCGCTGGGAACTATCATTACTGACGATAGCTTCTACTTTATGGTTTATTCAAGTCAGTGGGATAAATATTCGTAAGCTAGCATGCAAACACTTATGGCCAGTAAAGTATTGAGTTACATATGCAACTGTTATCGTAGATGCTTGAATTGATTAATTTAATGGCGAAAGGCATTAGCATGCTGGCTAGTTAATTTGTCTTCCCACTGACTTGAATCGACTGCCAACTCCAAGCCACCGCTGTTTTTCCAGTTTCTGCATAATAAAACGTGGACATTAAACGGGATAAATAGGATTTAGGATTAAACAGTCCTGGGCAGAGATTTAGGCGATACTTTGGGACCGTTCACAACAGTGTAACAGCGTATTTTCACGGCCTAAAAGAGGTCCTACCTGAAAATAATACACCACTTCAATTGTACGCGATATTACAAAAATTTACAGCGCATCAGCTGCTCGGGAAAAAACACAGTTGCTCTTGAACTAACCAACTGACGTATTCCATCTGAGTAAACTTCCCGCTATAGCGATTAGCTGTTTGGGTCACAGTAACTGTGGTTGCGAAGTCTGACGGTTGTTAAACTTGTGCGAACATTTAGAAAATGGTCCGTGTGTTGCTTTCCTGGATGTTAAAGCAAAGTTGTATCCTGGTGCACCTATAGCTTTCACCGCATTCCTTTGCGGGATATTGGACAGCTGTGGCTTGTTGCGCTCAACATGGATATTGATACGCCACCCGTATCCCTAAAAGAGATCTGTGTTTGCAGCATCCATTTTTCTTAAGAGAATTTCTTGAGGCCACATTCAGGGAAATCTCAACGGTGCACGCTGAAGAGCACTGCTGTACCCATGCATCAGGTAAGAGAGCGAAACACCTGTGAAAAAGTCTAATGTAACACTGCAGCACAAATCGATATCACACAGGGCCTATGCAGCCACATACTGTGTATCTGCTGTGCTAGTTATAATAGATTTTTTTTTTTTTAGTTTGAGATGTAATTCTAAGCCATTGAAATGCTGTCTCTGCCACAAACCGCAAAGAGTCTGACCCAAATAGTTGATCGCTACAACGTGCAGTTTACTCCGAAAACTCAGTTTTACTCAGTTTACTGAAAAATCACTGTTTTTATCATATCTCTGGAAATATTTGTCCGATTGACCTCAAATCAAGTGCAAATGAAAGGTCATGACCTGAGGATGTGTCCCACGATGACAATATACCTATAATATTTGGTTCAAAATTTTAACACAAGGTGGAGCTTTGTCACATAAAATTCACATTTTTTGCCATATCTTTGGAACCATTTGTCCAATTGACATGAAACTATGTGCAACTGCAAGGTCATGACCTCACAACATGTCACATGAAGACATCACACCTGTATGGTTCAATATTTTGCCACCAGGTGGCGCTTTGTGATGGAAAATGACCATTTTGGCCATATCTTCAGAACCATTTGACAGATTGACCTGAAATTAAGTTCAAATGAAAGTCTATTCAAGGTCTATTTAAGGATTGGGGAATTGGAGGATTGGGGGCGTTCCGGTATATACCCCAAGTCGTCGCCTCCGACAGCATAAGCCTAGTTTTGAATTTGATCTTCAGAAACCGCACCTTTAAATGCTTAATAACCTAAACCTCTCTCAGTTAAACATTTCCCGGTTAGCCACTGTTGCTCAGACCAATTGGTAAAAACCAACCACCACTGAATTAAATTTTAATGGCATCATTATACATTGCACCACAAGATTGAGGCGTGTTCTTCTGCGCATAAATGACGAAAAAAATATTGATGTGTCTTTATAATTTCTGCGCTAGTGTAGCAGCACAGATTTGCATAAATTAGTTTATGTGGCTCATTAAGCAATAAGCCACGAGAATCAGTTCTACACTGAACAAAAATATAAACGCCCCATGTCAAATTTGAGTTTTTATTAACAAAAAGCTGGAACTGGGTTTCGTCTGTGAATAGCACTCTTCTCCAGCGTGCCAAGGGCCATCAAATGTGCGCGTTTGCCCATGCGAGTCGGTTCCAACACCAGACAGCAGTAAGATCCAGACCACAGTGAGGACGCCGAGCATGCGAGTTGGCTTCATGCAGGCGGTTACGGACTGTCTGTGCTGTGATGTGTCTGTTATGCAGACCAACGGTGTCATCCGCTGTGCGTGTCTCTGACCTGAGCCGATCCCCCAGGTGGAGGAGCCGGATGTTCAAGGTTTCTTGATTAGTACCCTTGGGTAAATTTATTTGCAGAAGAGTATCCAGCAGTCCAATAAAATAATAACAAGAAGAGCACCACCAACGCTGCATAATATGCCCGTCATGAACATGGATCAGGAAGTGGACAGACAACATGATACCAATATCCAACAGACAACAGCCCCATGTGAGCTTTGACCTTTGTCCGTGACCTTGACCTTGGAGGGAGGGCCGTAAACATTGTACGCGACACTCCGCTCAGTGATGGTACATGTGTGTGTGAAATATCATGGATGTATCTGAAGCGGTTGAGAAGTTATGCTCCGGACAAGCCCCATCTGGGCCCCATGTGACCTTTGACCTTTGCCAGTGACCTTGACCGGGTGAACAAAATCATGGTGCGCGACACAGCGCCTAGTGATGGTGCACGTGTATGTGAAGTATCACGAATGTAGCTCAAGCGGCTCAGGAGTTATGCCCCGGACAAGAAATTGCTAACAGACAACAGTCAGACGGACGGACGGACAGACGGGGGTGATGACATAATACGTCCCGTCTTAAGACGGGCGCATAAAAAACAAGACAAAGATAACACACGACAGACAACGAAAACACAACAGATGACACGGCCTAACAGTCTTCATAACTAAGTGCCGATGGCAGTGAGACCCTCTAGAAATGAAACAGTTAAAAGGTGAGAGAGATGAGCCTCCTTGAGCTCTCCCACACCCCCTCTGTTCCGTACTGCAATCACTGCAGGTACACTACTGTCCCTTTATCTCCTTGTAATCCCCTTGGGCACCACATATCTGCACCCAGAGCGGTGGAGCTGGAACAACAGTACAGGGGATGAGTGTCGTCCAGGAGAATAGAGCTGAGTTTCGTCTGGAGCTGTGAAAAGTACAGCTCTGACTGGCTGAGCAGGGGCTTACCCACAAGTCTGCAGGCCCACTTCACCACCTGCTAGAGGGAAGCTCTGTCCCTCAGAGCCAGGTTACCATACCAGGCAACGAGGTAAAAGGCCAACACAGGTTCAACAAGAGGCCCATGGACCTTAACGGTCACTTGAGTATAGTATATCCAATGTTAAACCTTGGCCATTAGGCGTGGCCCTAATTTTGACCCCAGGGATCAGATTAATGGAAACCAGCATCATAAGCAATAGAGTATTCTAAATTGTATGTATATAACTTGTGGCTATTTTCTTTAAGCAGAGAAGATTTCTCAAGCCATTTTGACCCTTGGGCCCTGCTCCTTAGCCCCTGGGTAAGGTAAAACTGTCAAAAGTATCATCATATCATCTCATTGTTGTAATGTCAATCAAGTGTGAATGATTTCCAGGAGAAATTAAACAGAATATACCCAAAAGTATCATTTTCCTGTATAAACTATAGTAAACTTGACCCCCTCCCCAAGGGCAAACATGGAGCCTGGGGGTCATGAAATTCACAATTTTCATAAAGCACCTCAAGACACTTCCATCTATAAAGATATGCTGGAAACCAGTTATCTAGGTATAAAAAAGAAAATGCAAGACAATAGGCTTGCACTAACAGAGTTGACAATACATAGGTTTAGTCGGTGCGGTCTGTGAATATGCTCATAAAAACTTCATTTTGCGATTAAACAAAAAATGCTTCAGTGAAAGGAAGGAATAATACCTTCATTAATATATGTCAAGTTACTTTTCTACTTCTGAGGTAAAACCGCATCCCGCGGGGCATTTTCCCCTCAAACTGTACAGGCAGTTGCCAAGTACCAACCACAGGTTGTTGGTTTTCTCCAGGTATACTCCAGTTTCCTCAAAAACCTAAACATGACACATCCTTAAATGACCCTTACTTAAGTTGTTGTGCTCACAATGTGGCTTATGATGACAATACAACAAAGGGCATTAACTCCATCAAATATGATCGAATCAATCTGGTTTTCGAACTTCTTTGAGATCTTATAGATATATGCCAGCATGCAAAGTTTCATGAAAATTGACCAATATTTACTAAAATTGTGTTCACAAGGTTGCTTATGATAATAATTCAACAAAGGGCAATAACTCCATCAAATATGATCGAATCAATCTGGTTTTCAAACTTATGGATATAAGCCTGCATACAAAGTCTCATCAAAATTGGTTCATAAACACTTAAGTTGTTCTGTTCACAAGGAAAAGTTTACGGACGACGGACGATGCACGACGATGGGCAAAAGGGGATCGCAATAGGTCACGCCTTCGGCTCAGGTGACCTAATAAAAGCTCTATAAAAAAAAGTGTTAGCATTGTTCCATCAATGTTGGAGCGGGCCAGCTTCTTCAGACAGGACAAACGCTGGTGGGCTTTTTTACAAACAGCCTCACAGATGTCCCTAAAAGTTAAATGTGAGTCTATGATTGTCCCCAGATACTTGTATCTGTTTACACACTCTACAGGCTGTCCTCTGATGAGGGTCGGATCCTGAGAGGGGGGGTCTGCTTTCTAAAATCAATGCACATGACCTTTGTTTTTTGACACGTTTAAAAGCAAAAAGGAATCATCACACCACTTAATATGATCAATGACAGGACCATGACCAGATTCATTGTTGTCCAGCAGACTAACAAAGACCGTGTCATCGGCAAATTTCAAAATGTGAGTGTTCTCACACGTAGTCTGGCACATATTTGTGTAAAGGATGAACAGGAGAGGTGAGAGAACACAGCCCTGGGGTGAGCCGATGTTAGAACAAAGTGAGTCAGAGAAGTTGCCATTCACTTTCACTCTCTGAGTTCTTCCAGTTTAAAAGTCTAAAATCCAACCGACCAAGTTTGGTCTCAGGTTAAAATGCTCAAGAAGTCTAATAGCTAAAATGTGAGGTTGGATTGAATTAAAAGCTCAAGAGAAATCAATAAAAGAATGTCTTGCATGAGTTCTCTCTAGATGTTTAAAAAGAAGGTTTAAAAGGGTGGCAGCGAGCAGAAGAAAGTCCACAAAACGACAAAAAGAAAGATCCATCCTTACCAATGAATGAAAAGTTGTTTAAGTGGACTTCTTTTAGAGGACTGTAGGCAATCAATCCTTTTTAAAAACACAGACAATCTAAAAATGTAAAACACAAGACCCTGAAGTGCTCTTCTGCCAGTCGCAGCGACGCATGCACCCTCAAGCGATCTTGTGCTGGTGTGCTCACACATGGCCGACGTGGATGAGGTCAATTTGCAGTACTGCCCGACCATCGGAAATCAACTCTCAAACGGCCTATCGTCCGATAGTTCACATTCAGCTGCACAGCGACCGCTCTGGTGAATATACCTGTATCCAGCATGCCAATGGCATGTTCCCGCATGACCTGAGACATCTGATGCATGATGACTTTTGACAAAATTTGACATTTTGGGGTGGCCTTTTATTGTCCCCAGTTTAAGGAGTGTCTGGGTACTGCTCATTCTGTCTGATCACCTTCTGGAGATGCAACAACCATGCACCGAGTGAAATCACTGCATCCCAGAGCAAATGCTCACTGACAGAGATGGATTAAAAAAGGGTACACAAATCAAGAGAAATATCCCTATTGTGCAAGTAAAGGTCAACAACTCTAAGTGAGCATAGGCTAACTCTATGTGGATTCAATATTTGGTATGGGGCGTTTATACTTTTGTTCAGTGTATATTCTGAATGTATTTGCAACTAAAGGGTGTACAAGGCACGTTGCACAGCTGAGTGACAATCGTAAGGATGGCAAAAATAATTGGTGCAGTCAGCAAAAGTTTTTGATTTTTGCATTTATACTGCCATCCTTAGAATGCCATATTAATCATATAAATCAATCACCAAAATTATGAATAATTTTCCCCATGTTCTGATTCAGAGGGTACTCAAACTTACAATACGCACTTTAAGTTCTTTTCTTTTCCAAGCCTGTAGCCATGTTGGAATTGATGAGGTTTCGTAAAATCAGAAACTACATTAGATGCATTAGATTTGAATTTTCAAATGGGCAAAGAAATGCATCCATTATAAATAAAAACTAATGACACAGATATGCTTTATACATTTTGTCATATAAATTAGAGCTTTGATATTGTGTTGTGCCGAGGCTATTATGTTAACTAAGAAATTGCGACTCAGAATATTCACACATTTACTGCTATAAATGAGCTAAAAATAGGCTAAATGTCCTCCAGCAGACATCTGCATAATTTGAAAAAACAAGATGCATTTGTAAAACTCTAATGCCCCCGTATGCCAAGGTCAAGAAGACAGGATCAAGGCCTAGATCACCTTTCTTCAACGAGAGGAATCGTATACCTAAGTATCAAAGACGTACCACTAACCAGTGAAAAGTTATGGCCAAGGTTAAACTTTTATGAAAATGTCACCGACACCAAGGTCAAGGTCACAAGGTCAAATTTGATGACCTCATCTGAAAGGTCTCGTCACAAGGGATGAACATGGCAAGTATCAAAGGCCTACCACTAACCAGTCAAAAGTTATGGCCAAGGTTAAAGTTTTTTTTTCCACTGCGGACAAACAGACGGACGGACAGACGGACAGACGAAAAACTATATGCCCCCAAAACTTCGTTTGCGGGGGCATAAAAAACTGGTATATCATGATATTATCGCAAAAATATATACCATGCTGCAATATTAAATTTTGGCCGTATCGGTCAGCCATTTCGATACCATGCGTGTCGTGCAATTCTAATCGCTCACAAGTTGTCATGCGACCTCCTTAGCGTTAGCAAAACTGCACAGCCAGATTTACACAGACATTGGGCTTCACTCAAGGTAGTTATCCAGGGAACTCAGAAACTGTTAATTCTGGTATGGGGCTGAGATGTGTGAGGTCAAAAGGCCCTCAGCGCACTTCCAATCAGCTCCACCAGGGGGTGCTGGACCTACCATTGAGATTGAAGGGGGAGCTGGGCTTCACCCGCATCTGACAGTTGACCAGCTGGGAGCGCCCAGTCTTCTTGGAGCTGCGCTGTCGTGCCACCAACTGAGCGATGTGGGCTGTCTCCTTACACACAGCGGCAAAACATACCACCTGGGGACAACGAGGAGCATAGGGCATCACCAGCCCATTCTTTTTGAATCAAACTCAATTTATGAGTTCATCTCACCAAGCCAGTTCCCATCATCAACATTCATACTGGATGCTGTTTATCACTGCACTAAGATTTATCACCACGGATGATTATAATACTCATCAGTTTGAGCCATTTGCTAAGGTTAGGCAGTCTTCTCTCTCTGTAAGACATGATAGACACTGGGTTTTATTTATTTATAGGAGCCTCACTTGTTTTCTCTCTCCATACATCATTTCAATGATGTCTATTAATGCGGGCCCTTACCAAACTCACTCAAATGATTGGATCATGTTGCAGGTGCTGGCTGTTCTTATGGAGTTTGGAAAAATCGATTTTTGGTATGGCGCACCTGCAACCTAGAATACAGAATAATCTGAAACTTGCCTCATGTTCATCTGCAGGGTATTTTAATTTTTAACTTAATCTCATTTCACCTCCAGCAGTTTGTTTTAGTTAGCCCTTTCAGCGTTTCAGCCATTTTCCCTGCCCCTCACCTGACCTGTGACTTCTACCCCAGTACCCCAGGCATCTCCAGTGCTTCCACCCCCCGCCTCCCCTGATCCCCATCAAACACCTGGCCCCTCCCCTAAACAATATCCAGTGAAAGAGGCAGACGTCCAAGCAGAAGAAAAATGTAAATATCAATTTCTATATCATGATTATTAATACCTGGAGACAGCCTGTTGTAGGAATGTTGTGGTAGCCGTATTTTATTAGCATGCTTACAGAAAATAGCAAATAGGCAATATACAGTATTTTGCTTCAGAACTCTCGTATAACTTCTTAGGCGACACACTAAGCAAGTATTTTTTATCTCTTGGAAATCAAAACAGAGACTGAAGCAAGCTAGCTCAGTACTTAAGTCATGTCTCATGGTCCAACAGACTCCAGCCTGCCTTCAATCTACTCACCGTGTTCAATCCAACATTGGTTCAATCACCTAAAAACCCCCAGAAACAAACTTTAGGATCACAGGCCCAAAGATAAAAAGATGAATGATGATTTTAACAAACACAAAAACAAACAGCACTCCATTTACAGCAATAGGATTCTACCAGGAGTGGCAATAATAGTTTCACAACAAAGAATTAAAAAAAAAAATTATCATCAGACCATCATATTCTGACCCCGCTAGCATAACACTCTTGGTTCAATATGGACTGGCAGTCACAAGATGACCAGGCAGGGACATAGACAGGATAAAGACATATGCTACGGTATAATGAAACCGTGCCAGCAGAATCCCTGGTTCACATGACATTGCAGTCAAGATAGGAATGTAAGCATAGCAAAATGAATGGACCAGTGATTTGATTTTCCCTCCTCGTTAGCCACACTAAGGGTAACGCGTGACATGCAGAGCTGCTGCGTTCTCACCTCCCCCGTTCGGCTGAGCTCCATGCGCGCCACACTGGGCATGCTCCGTACGAAGGCCTCCATGGTGGCGTAGCCCAGCTGCTTATGCGGGATGTACTCCCCCGTCAGGGTCAAGTACTCGGACTGCAGCCGCGAGAGCGGCACGCCGCTCTTCCTCGACTGCAGCACGGCACGCAGCATCTTCTTCACTACCTCCAGGTCCGACATCTCTGCGCAAAAAGAGCTCATTAGCCTACGGTCACCAGAGGGGGGCACCAGTGCAAAGTCACCTCTTTCCAGATGCGCAATAGTTGATCGTGCCGATTGAGCCTCACAGCAAAAATAGAATGAAATTCTAAATAATTGACTGCGACCATTGATTTCACGTTACTTGTGTTTCTGTCGCATTTTCGATCTGACATAGCTCTCCTCCAAGATGAATTATAACCAAATTTCCGAAAATGTTTAAAAATATTAGCTACTTACGAAAACGTTTCAGAACAAACAACCCTGACGAACCAAACCGCATATGGAGCAACTAGCTATACTGAGTATAAAGTCAGCATGCGTGTAATTATCTCTATTGATTTTTAACACACAACACATCCAGCAATTTTCTCATTTATTGGAAAAGAGAACAATGGCCCCAAACCAGCTCTCACTGGATGGCGCGCAGGCTAGCAGCGAACTTTAGCTGGTCTAACTTCAGCCAAACTTCACATGGGCTTGTAACGGCCCCATTTCGCTGGCAAGTTTCTAACAAAATTTAACTTCGGGAAGAAATCCTATTCAGCCAGATGATGCTTTCCAAAGCAGCCGACAAACGCTTCCTGCTATAAAATTAGCTAGCAAACTAGCATAGGTAGGAAAGCAAACCAGCTCGCTCCGCAAAATAACTTTAACAGTCTTTTTAAACTTTAAATAATAAAATCTCCACACGAATTCATTCTGAGGAATGATGATGATTGCAGCGTACAGCGGGTCAAATAATTAGCAGGCCAGCCAAACGAATACTGATACCTCTAATATTCGTCCACTTAACGTTAGCAATTTTAGCTACCAAGTAGGGCAAATGCCGAAGTTGATCGACGGTTTCCGGAAGATTGCGCGAACGTTATCCAACCTGAAGAGCTGGTGTCCGTGAACGAATGAATAATAGCCTCCAATTAAACTTCACAAATGCTTTAGTTTAATTCACACACCTAGCACCAATTATGCAGCTATAAAAGTGCAATATGGTATGACCATGTAGCAAATTTTCTAAATACCGTTCAATGCAAAATCGCTGATCCCCGAAAGGCCGCGGCAGTTCACCTGCACCCGCGGGCCAGTTCAAATTCTCAAGAAAACCGGTGTTCATGTGACCTGACGTCATTGTCGCTACTTTAATGATTACAGGTCAAAGAGTCAAGCAGCTTTCGCGTCTTTGCATTGACTTTGAATGCAATCTGTCGTGTGAAAAATTCGTGTCGCGTCCGGTGTGAAAGCAGCTTCAGTCGAGTGAAATGGGGATTAATGATATACAGTGGACTTAATATTTTGAAATCCCTCTCTTGCTTACTTCTATGACAAAAGTTGGACAATGTTTCACTCTGCCTAACCGTTAATCTTGAAGTGCCTAAAGAGAAACCCACTCAAACGCATATCCAGTCAATGAATGCGACACTGCTTAGCTCAGCACAGATTTACCCATACTTCGAATCCCTAAAAAAACAAGATATCTTACAGCGCAACCCAATGCTACGATAGCCCCCTGCATTCAGTTTCCTGTCATTAGGCCTACATGCCGCTGCTGTTACGTTATTATTGGATGGCAATCACATCAATATTTAGCAGAGCGTTTCGAAAATTTAAGTTTCACCCGGATCACAGCGTTGTCTAATGTTATCTGCAGCCAAAATCGCAATCAGCTGATTAACTCAAAACAGCCTGCAGTTAGTCAGCCCTCAGACATGCCAGCATTAAAATCAATGAGCTCGAAAATGAAACGTTATCGTCTAAATTGCTTTACAGTTCATTTTACAAACATACCATATTTGTCGCCAGAATCGCAGGCCCACAGAAAAATATAGCTGCATTTGCTGAGGGCAATCCGCATTCATATTGCTCAAGGTATGGGATGTGTTTCATTATTCAACGGGACACATCCAATACGATTTATTTGGCGTGAACTCCAGTACCACTACCCGCAACACACATCGAAGGCTGGACCGGGGGAAACTGTAAATTAACCACTCGTTATTAGACTACGAATTGCAAAAATACCATAATTTACTCGACACTAGCCAACAAAATATGGGCAAAAAATATACATTTGTATCCCGCTCTGAGCAGCGCAGGAATCCTTTCAAATAAATTAATTTTAGGCTTAAAAAACATCCGGCTGATTCGCAAAGTTTCACGGCCAAAGTGGAAAAGTATGAAGCTAGGTCAGAATATAATTGTTATAACAATGTTTCGGAGGGGAAATGGCAAACAAAAAGAAATTAATGGCTCTTTACCGTCTGTGTAACAAACCAGTTTACAAAATGCTGATATTAATAATAAATCTAACGTTACTTCGCGCGTCAGGGGTGTGCCACTTTTTTGAATGACTAAAAGTAGCCAATAGTGCTTAAACTGTAAGAACACTCCAACCAAGAAAACAAGACGACCGTAGTTTGAAACCTGGTCACTTTCCCTTACCTTCGTTTGAAAGCGGGATATATATCCCGCATAACTCAAGTTCGCTCGCAGCAGCTGTCTGTCCTTTCCCTAGTCCAGTCTCAGCAACAATCTCGTAACTGTCGGCTCGGATGAGCAGAGCTGAAATGATTGGCGGAGCCTGATCGGCGTTTGCTAATGAGCCATGCGATCGCGCAGGCGTCACAACAAACTCTAACCTGAGACCGGACTGCCGTGGTTAGTACGAAAATCATCTTCCGACTCGGCTATTCTTCAGGAATTGGCTTGCTGTTTTGAGTAAGCCCCCCAACACTGACCCTTGTCACATTTTTATTGGAATCTTAAGGCGATGTCGATGCAAGCAAGGGACATCACTAACATAGCCCTTCCTGAAATCTGGGGTAATCAGAATGATATAGTTTATTTCCGAAATTTATTACCTGAGAGTGGACGCATTTTTTCACGGGATACGTTAAGGCTGCTTCTAATCACTGTGTGAAGCACTTTCCATTTCTCGCAATTATGTGACAAACAGCTCTGACTGTATCTTTGTGCAGAGCAGTGGATGTAAGCATGCAGCCTCTTGATTCATCCTATTTTCAAATGTTTCCGCTTTCCCTGTGAGAGAAGAGCTGAATTTTATGTGAGGTAAATATTTACAGATTGTAGCAGTATTTTAGGACTGTGGAACGTGCTGTGTCTCTATCAGTGAAAACTTCAGTTGCCCTCAACGTACATCGATCGGCCACAAGATTAAAACCACCTGCCGAATATAGTTGCAGTCCCCCTCTTCTGCCAGACCAGCGCCATCAAACTGACGTCACAAGAATTCTCAAACACAGGGTTTTCCCGGTGGAACATTACCATGTGCATCCCACTGTGCATCGTGTCCCAATTAAATGGTGCTCATGTACCCAGTCGAAGCACATGACGTAAAAGAAAATGCGACTCACTGGACCAGGCAAACTTCTTCAACTGCTCCAAGGTCAGGTTCTGAAGTTCAGGTGCCCATTGGGGTGCTTTTTGTGCTGGACCAGGGATACAGTGGGCACTTTTACTGGTCTACAAGCTAAAAAGTGCAATACACATCAAGCTATGAAGCACTGTGTGTTGTGACACTTTCCTTTTGTAAATATTGTTGAAATTCTCAGTAACTTGGGCCACAGATGCCTTCTGTTGGTTTGGTGCAGACAGCATGGTCCTCATTGCCCTTATGCATCAATGAACCTTGAGTGACCAAAACCCTGTCATCGGTTCATGTACTCTCCCTACTTTGACCACTGGTAGAAAGTACTCTCATCTGCAGACAGGGAGCACCCCATCAGTCTTGCTAAATCAGAGATGCTCAAACCCACTCGTCAGGCCATAAAACTTTGGCCCTTGCCAAAATTGTTCATTTCCCATTTCTCCCGCATCCAACACTTAGACTATGAAAACTGACTGTTCGCTGACCATCTATGATCTGTTTCCAGAACTTGACCTGTGCCGTTGCTAAGAGAAATCATCATGATTCACTTCATCTGAGTGTGGTCTTAATTTTTTTGGTTCATCTGTGGATGTCCTAGCAGCATTGCGAGGGTCACGGTTCAAGTTCAAGCTTCATTTCATGAAATAAAAAAAAATCCACTTCGTAAACTATTGTGTGTTAGTACTGGAAAAAGCACGGTTCACTGTCAACAAACCTTTGCAATACATTTTTTGGTGGTTGTGTAACAAAGTAACCGGAGGCTAAACGCTGACACACTTATGCTCTTTTATCGCAAAATATGCACAGACAAATAATGGTAAATTATGATTTAAGACCATACGCGGAGTCAATCAAACAAAGAATAAAGTCACACAAAGAGGGGGTAAAAAAACAAACAAAATGAAACTACAAGTAACAATAAATCAAAACTGGCATGTGGGTTTCTCAGATAATCCACACTACTGCTGTGTCCCTCATGCTCCCAGGTTCTTCCTCTAAATTTAGCCTTTCAGTGCAACAGCTAACAAAGACCGGACGCTATCAGGAGAGCCAGTTATTTGGGCCATACCGCCCCTCATGCCCTCTAATTCTCTTCATGAGTTATTATTTTACAGGAAACATTGAGGCAGACAAAGTGGAACATGAGACCCCTAGAAATTCACCTGAAAAATGTTCAATTCTCACCAACTGTTTGAGCTGAAACAGCCACAAACTAGCGGTACCATTAACCCCCTTGGATTATTTAATACACAATAATAATTTGACAAATAATACAGCATGTAAAACATGAAGGATTGTGGCAGAATTTCTTGAAGGGCGAGCACAGACCTTCGCGGCTCAAAATATTTGATTGTTCCACTAATGATCAACAGATGGCAGTGGTGAGATAAAATGCTGTTTGCTTCAAAAGTCTTTATCAAGCTGTTATCAAGGCAGAGGAGACCCATCAAGGCGACAGTAGATGAGGTCAGATTGGTGCCACACCAACAGCACCAGCAGTCTTTGCCTTCAAATAATCATCTGGAGTCTACAATCTGGGGTCTATTGTCTGCTTATTGGTTCTTTAAAAAAGTTTTGTGGTTCCTTGAAGACCAAAACTGATGGCACTGCCAATGTCTGCTCAAAACCCACTTCCTGATAACATGCTCATTCTTGGAGGTCTGAAGGTGCAAATAATGGAAAATTGTACTAGTTAAGACCTCGCTCCCTTCAGAAAAGTCCTCCTATTCAGCTAAAATCACTGACCGATTAAAAAAAATATTAAGGAACAGGAAGCCTAGTAGGGAAAGGAACAGCATAGCTATAACAACATTAGTCACCATCACTCAGGCAGACAAACTCCTCTGTGCGTGAGTTTTAACCACTAGCACTCACAGGCAGACAAACTCTTCTGTGCCTGTGCGTGAGCACTAACCGCTAACACTCTCAGGAAGACAAACTTCTCTGTGTGTGAGCTTTAACCGCTAACACTCACAGGCAGTCAAGGTCCTCTGTGCGTGAACATTAACCCGTAACACTCACAAGCAGACAAATCTCCTCTGTGCATGAAAATTAGCTTCTAACACTCGCACTCAGATAGGTCCTTTGTGTGTGAGCATTTGCCACCTACTCTCACAGGCAGACAGGTCCTCTGTGTGTGAGCATGAGCCGCAAACATAAAAAGGCAGACAAACAATGTGGACGTCTGATCCAAACCATTATACATTTTTGTGATTCATGTGCACCACACTCACACGTACCTATGGAATTACAGCCAGGAAGTGCAAGATGAGATTTTTTTCTCCAAATGCAAACAGGGTTTGCCCATGTAAGAGCTCTCTCAGGTCATCCTTGTCTTTTGATGTGGTTCCATCTTGAATGGGGGTTTTGTTCATTATGGTCATGGAAGCACAATAACACTCTGACACATCAGGAGAAACACAGATAAGACCAGCACACTAGCAGTGCTAAACGTCAGGTGTAGAGTCCAGCTGTGCTAAGATTGAGGTGTAGTGTCCAGCTGTGCCAAAGGTGAGGTGTAGTGTCCAGCTGTGCTAAAGGTGAGGTGTAGAGTCCAGCTCTGCTAAAGGTGAGGTATAGTGTCCATCTGTGCTAAAGGTGAGGTGTAGCATTCAGCTGTGTAAAATGTGAGGTTTAATGTCCTGCTGAGCTAAAGGTGAAGTGTAGGATCCAGCTGTGCTAAAGGTGAGGTATAGTGTCCAGCTGTGCTTAAGGTGAGGTATAGAGTCCAGCTGTGCTAAAGGTGAGGTGTACTGTCCAGCTGTGCTAAAGGTGAGGTGTCAAATCCAGCTGTGCTAAAGGTGAGGTATAGTGTCCAGCTATGCTACAGGTGAGGTGTAGTGTCCAGCTGTGCTAAAGATGAGGTGGAGTGTCCAGTGGTCAGGAAGTAAGAGCCCTGGCAAGTGTTTCCTCCATCCTTCAGCACAGCCTACTGATTTTATTCATAATTTTTGCTCTTTGGTTGAAGGATTGTGTTGAGGTTGTTGGAGCAAAATACTGGTGAGGACTTTATGTGTGGGTATCACATGTCTGCATCCCAGGTAACTCTGGTCTCAGCACTTTGAGCCAGCAGGGCAGGCTTGCCAACTTTCACACATTCGGCCTGAGTTTTTAGTTGCATATTCACTTTCCCGTGCTGTATGTCAGCAATTATTCAATCAGCACATTTGTAAGAGATTCTCAGGCGGAATTGAAGTCCTTGTGCATGGAGGTTTATCACTTTCACATGCGTTACGGTGGATTTCACCGCTAGTAACATGGAAATCAATTATGACTCTGGACTTCTCATGCTTTTCTTTACTCAGGGGTTGAAAGCAATGGAATTGCATAAAAATGTTCCAAATAGTCTTATTGCATTTACACAATTTGAACGATCGTGAAACATATGCATTGCGTTGATTGAATAATTGCTTACTACGGCACAGGAACGTAAATATGCAACTAAATCTCATGCTGAATGCATGAGAAATGGCAGCCCTACCGCAGGATTTAACAGGACAAATTCACGAAATATCTGTTGATATCACCAGAGAGGACTGAGTACTGATCCTAGGTTCTAACTTCCTATGACTGAACAAATACAAAACCCTATTGCTACTACAAAATGTATGACTCTGTCTACATCTCCAATTTTTATTTATTACCCCATCAAATAAACATTCAGGCAAATTTTTTTCAGCCTTTTTGTTTCTATATGTCCACAATTCTCATGGGTTCAAGGTGATTCAAGAATTTACAGGCATTGTGGCAATATAGCACAGCTTATTCTTTTGGTGAGTGAATAATTGATCCAGCAAAGGAAACCACTTTCTGTCAAAATATGATGCTTTCTGGTGATGGAATTTCCCATGAAAAAATAATTCTTTTATTATCCTTCATAAATTTCCGAGCATGACAAATGGTTAACTCTGATTTGCGAAGGGGATTTTTTATTTTTTCTTAATGATAAATATGACCAATATGTACTACCTGGAAGAGAATATTCGAAACAGGATACAATGAAATGCATTCACCAAAATGCTCACAGTATATTACTGACCTAAGCCTAAACATTAACAAACTGACAAACGTCGTGTTCTGAGGTAGATTCTGAAAACAGGGTCTCCTCGTATTCAAGAAGGGCCTAGTCAATGTAAAAAATAAAAAAAAAATATATATATATATATATTTGAGGTCGATGTCTGTCGGTCTGTGTGTATGTACACGTTTTTCTCCTACATTTCTCAACCGATTATCACCAAATTTGGTGTGAATATCCACTTGGACACCAGGAAGGACTTGACATCGCCCTATATATATACACATACATACACATATATATGAAAAACATAGGCGGTGATATTAGTATTTATAGAAATTTGAAGAAATATATAGGACTGTCTATCAGTCACGAATAGCCCAATGGTCTCTTGTATTAGGCAAATTAGTTGGATGGCAGGGCGGCTCACTTTTCTGGGCGGAGTTGAACTAAAATGCTTAAATAAAGTTGGCAGCATGCACGGGTTTAAGCTTCTATTCCGGCTTTGGAGGCAGCTGTCAGAATTAACTGTTCTCCCGGTTCCTGAACAAGATGCTGACGCTCGTCGTTTTAGTGATTTCGCTGTCTGTAACCACCGCAGCAGCAGGGCGCTCCGCGCGGAGTTGTGGAACGTGCGATCCCAGCTCGTGCGCCCCGCTTCCCGCCGCCGGCTGTGCGTTCGGAGTGATACTGGACGGCTGCAGCTGCTGTGAGGTCTGCGCCGCCGGGCTGGGCGAGCTGTGCGGCGGACGCGGCCAGGCGACTCGGCGCTGCGCCTCCGGAATGGAGTGCGTAAAAGACAGTGAAGATCAGAAGAACAAGTTTGGCATTTGCGTCTGTAAGAGCAACTACGAGGTGTGCGGCAGTGACGGGGTGACATATAAAACTGGTTGCGAACTTAAAGCTGCAAGTCAGAAAGCCAAAAGCGAGGAAAAGCCCGAAATCACGGTTCAGAGTAAAGGAAAATGTGCCCAAGGTAAGATTTAAGAGAAGGTTTCCATTCTATTTTCTTGTGAATCTTAATTTCTCAGTGCTTGTATTTGGTTGAGTAGAATATATGTGAGTCCTCCATGAGGTAGCTGATGAGATGAAAACTGAGGAGGGACAGAACGTCTCTTGAAATTATTGATTGGCATTGCTCCGTTTTCAGTCAGTCATTTAAATTAAGTAAGCTCCAATAATACTCAACAGTGTCAGGTGTGGCCAGTCATCCTCGTTAAGGTAATGGGAGAAATAAAACACATAATTTCGACTCTAAACTGCATCCCAATCAACCTTAAAAAGTTCATTGTTGATTATCTTTGTTTTCTTTGTTGTAATTAAAAACACTAGAGGCGAAGATGGATAGTACAGGATGTGGCTAAAATGGACAATAAAATTAATGTAGTAGACCTAGTTTACCTCTTTTGTAGAGTGATTGAAACATTTTTTTCTGAATCGAATTTCTAATTTAATCGTAGCAACATTGCATTATGAGGAAAGTTGTGTCTTATGGCCAATGGCTTATTGTAATCCTAGAAAACTTGTTGAAAAATGTTTAAAAACAGATCAAAACAACCTGTTATTTCATGTCTTTCCTCAATAAGGGAAACTGGCAACTCCAGATAGTCCTGAGCGTTTTTGGTGTTGTCATAATGTCAATTTAAATAAATGACTGAAATCAATCTTTCAAAGCATGCACTGTTTCGCCTCAATTTTCTGTTCACAGTTGCCTTTGGCAGGTCCACCTATTTTGACAGTAACCAATTTCATGTGGATTGACACGGTTCACTTCGTACAAATGCAGGAATCCCAAATGTATTTATACTTTGTATCTGAATGATTAAAATTAAATAAAGGCTAAATAAATAAAAATAAACATTGAAGTGCAGGCTTTCAGCTTTGACAATTGCATCTACATACACTGTGCCATGGAGGAATCACTGTCTTTCAAATGTGTGTAACTGTCCCAAAAACTAATGTATCTCAGTGTGCATATTGTGCAGTCTGTATGCATTGGAAAGTGATACAAATTGAGTTGTTTGGTCCCTAATTGAATGGATTGGATTTGAAATAAAACTGGAAATTTTAGCATGAAATGCAGATGTCCAGATTAAAACCTGCTTTTATTTCCATCTCTGAGCGGAGAAGGAATTGGTGTGGTTTAACACACAGACTCCCAATTTTGAGGTAACCAAAAATAGTTGGACAATATTGTTGCCGTTTAGCTTTTTCCTGGCTGTTTGTGGGTTGTCATCTGTAGTGATGATATGTTTGCTAATGGCAGCAGCAGGATAAGTGTAAAGAAACATCCTTTCTACTCTGTTCCAACAAAATGTCTTGAAAGTATTTACGCACCAGCCGTACCAGGCAGCTGAAACATGACCCCAAACATAATGATAAACCGACTTGAGAAATGTGGACAAGAAGTTTCATGTTCTTCGCGGGCTGAATGAATTATCTGATCTGAATCACGCTGTACATGACATTCAGTTTCTCAGACCACGAGAGATGGACAAACAAACTCACTAGCTGAAGATGGGGGCTGATTGAACTGAAGATGGCTACAGTACAGGCTTCTGTAAAATTTTGGCAGTCAACATCTGTAAAGGACTTGCTACCAGGCTCTAATCCTGTCGGGGTTTTTTTGGATTTTGTTCATGCTTATTTGAGATTATGGTAATTAGCCAAATTAGTCTTGCTTTCCTAAATGATGGAAAGACTATTTTTGTAGTTAATGGTAACTTCTAAGATGGATACTGTATCTAGATTAACTTAAATAAAAGCTGACTTTTTTTTTTATAACACTCATACTCAATATTTCATTTCAACTCAATGTGCTGGAGCGCAGAGTCAAAACAACAGCATATTTTTCTCAGTTCATTAAACAAAAATGTGCTGTCAGCTACAGGGATATGCATGAGCAGACTAAGAACGAAACAGGCATAGATATTGTGCAGAGTCTTCAAAATCAGAGAAGCGAACCCACACACTTTATTGTGTGATCTCCGCGATCGTAGACAGATTCTGACTCTGTTATTCTCAGGAATGGTGGTATAACTTTCTGCTTTAAGATGCTGATATTAGAAAAATCTATGCAAGCTGCTCTTGAGTCATGGAGTCTACTTACCTGCTTGCTTTAAAAAAGAAATGAAAAGTGCCTGAAAGTGTATTGAAGCCCACCCTATAGACACATTAGGATGATGCCCTATAGACACGTAAAACTGTACCACTCATGCTTGCTTAAATGATTCATTAGTGGGTAAATGTATTTACTTGTACCAAAAGAACACTATTGTACTTTTAGGGTACATTTCGGAAATATGTGCCGAAAGCGACAATAATTAACCTCCACTGTGCAATTATTTACAAGGGTGGAGTTACAGCTGAATGTGGTGATTTTCTGTTATACTACCAGAGCACTGCTTTGTGAAACAGGGACAGGCACTTGAACCATCTCACCACATGGTGTTTCAATGTTTCAATGATGTGAAGTCCCTGGAATGTATTCACACATTACTTACTCATTTACGCAGCCATGGAAGTCCATTGCGTTTCTCAGGATTTTTAACCTAAGCAGATCTAGTTAAGCACAGTGTCTGAGCCTAAGCTTTGCAAGACTCAAAGGTGCAACCAGTTTGTTACCCTCAATTCTAAACTAGTACCCACAAAGCACGGCAGCATCTTCACAAACTCAATATATAAAAAAATATCCTTGAATCATCGGATATAAAATTTTTTTTTAGTACGATATCATTATGGGCAGCGTGAGGAGCATCAAGTTGATGTTATTGATAGGAATTAGGAATGAATGTTTCCGTCGCAGCAGGGATTTGGAATGGAGCACAGGATTTAGCAGACGTGCAAACGAGAATTCCAGGTGGTGCTAGCGGTGGCATACAGTAAAAACAGGATGGGGTCGCTGCCTGAGCGTGTTCCTGCGTCTGAGTAGATAAGCCCTGAGGGAATGTCTCCTTGTCGGGCGCTAACGTGACCCGCCCCACTTGGCGGCCCTGATCAGACATGTTCTTCAGAATTCCTGGCTTGGGGCAGGATGAAGGGTAGATTTAGGTGAATACACAAAAATGATCTCAGCCTGAGCGGAACTTTGTGTTTCTGAAGTTTCAATCGAACTTAGGCCGAAATATCAAGATATTCTTCCCTTCAGAATTCTTTTTTTTTGTTCGTTTGTTTTTGTAGAGTGACAGATGAAATCCAGAGTTGAGGACATTTTTAGCAGCAGGCATGTGCTCCCTTTTGAGACTCATTCTACCAGCCCACCTCACCTGCAGATTCATTGCTACAATACTAAGTGGGATATATACTGAAAAAGCATTGAAGAAATTAATTTGATTGCATTTCTTATGCCTTCCCATAACAGGACCCTTCAGCAAAAATGGCTGGACAAATTCGAAGTGTGCAGAAGGGAATATGCATAAATAATTCTGTTCCAATGTGAAAGCAATCATAGAAATTTCATACAGCACCATGCACAATTTACCTTTCTGCAGAATTACATTGTATAGAATGCAAATCACGTTTGGGCATTTCTACCATTACAGAACTGGCAGAAATCTATTGTAAGGTCCGTATTTTGACGGACACAAATTTAAAAGACTGAATATCTTACACAGTTCACTTAATTTGGATTTAAATAAAGTTCAGGCTATCAGAAAACCATGCAGGAATGAGAACCCTTTAAAACTGTTGCTACATCCAAATATTTCCAGACCGCTGCAGCAATACAGTCACAGCCAGGTACAGCATTGGGAAAGCACTAGAACACAATAAACTTGTAAATAACAAATAATATAGCAAATGACTCCACACTAGATTTGCACTGATTCCAGGGATTCGAGGCAGATTCGGCCAGGATCTGAACTGAAGTCCCTTGCCATCATCACACACTACTCTCTGCTCAGTTACTTACAGATAACAGCAGGATTTTCAGCCAGGCTGCTGCTCCAGTCTTTATTTCCATCTGAAATCAGAAGCCATTTTTAGACCTAGGAGCCCTGATGAGCTAAGAAACTGTTAACTCAGCAGCTTAGATGGGTCAATAAAGTGCAAAGACACCAAAAAGCTCAGTACACCCTGCAGCTGAGACTGCATGGCGATACGGGTGCCATAGAGGAGGAGGTAACATGGCCTTGGGCAGGATATAGAATGAGGTAAAGATGCAGCTCATTCAGTGTTGATAATCCTGACCATTTTTAGGGACGTACAGCAGCTCGCTTTGAAAACTGCAGTTATAGCCATTTAGGCAGGTTTTGGATTACACATTGGATTTGAAAGCAATAAATATGAAGGAAGAGACAGATGCTTTATTCACATCCATATTGTGTGAACCATAAGTCCGCCATCAAAACAATTATGGACCTTGCTGTCCTACCTGCTAAGTTCATCTCATTTAAGCTTACATTTTCCAAGGTTGCTTCAACTTCAGCTGTAAAACTTACAGTGAACACTCTCCCCTCCACAGCACCGATCATTGTGACGCCCCCAAAAGACATCTACAATGTGACTGGCTCCCAGGTCTTCCTCAGCTGCGAGGCCATTGGAGTTCCCACCCCGATCCTCAGCTGGAAGAAGGTAAACAGCCAATGAGGATGCAGAGTGGCTCTGATGTGGGCAGTGCACATGTTAATTGATGAGTGCATGTGTTGTTTTTAAACGGCATCTAAAGTCAATTCCCATTTTTTTGTTTATCGGCCAATCAGCGAGCCGCACCTATGCAAATGAACTGAAATAGAAAGATTATCTACACCAGGGGTTCCCAAACTTTTCCAAATCAGGGCCCACTTGAAAATACAAAAAACTTTCCGCGGCCCACCTTTGTCCTATAAACAGTACATAGACGAAATTATGCATTCTCAGAACACTTAACAGCAACAATAATTGTTGTTGTTGTTAAGGAAATAAAATAAATAAAAAACCACAATAATTGTTTGTTTTTATTAATTATAATTATAAAGATTCAGGATTGAAATGAAAGCAGGGGGATAAAGGAAGCCCAAACTTTCAATCTGTGGTGTACACACAAGACAGAATTAATTATCGAACACAGTACGTGCTCCTCCGATTATGACCCCTGGTCATGATGACCAGAAAGCTACGTTCCAATGATAAACTATATAAGGTTCCTAAAATATTGTGAGGTCAATAACACTCAATAGGTTATTACTTCTAAATATTTTTTTTAATTGCGCAATAAATATTTTACAATAAAAATAATTTTAAAAATCATATTTGCAAAAATTAGTTATTTTTAATGACGCGGCCCACACTTTGGGAATCACTGATCTACACAAAAGATTGGTTGATGAATGAAATTGGTCATGTGACAATGCAAGATGTCAACAAAAGCAAGTGATTTGTTTGTAAACATTGGATGTTCAACGTTACATCTGAGAACCTACTTCAGATTCCCTTTTAAAGATTATTTTTTTGGGAATTTTTCCTTTATTTGACAGTTATACAGTGTAGAGAGACAGGAAGGTTGGGGAGAAGAATGAGGGTAGACATGCAGTATGTGACCCGAGCCAGAATTGAACCCAGGTTGCTGCAGGAAAGACACAGCCTTTATGGTACGCACTTAGACCGATGAGCTGCCGTGGCACCAAACTTTAGATGCCATTTAAAGGACTGATCATCCATCTGCAGGCTCTCCATCTTTAAGAGCATCACTAGGCTGCTGCATCAGTCAAAGTAAAGCTGTTCATCACTTCAGAAACTTTTCTTTAAGCCCTCTGTGCTGAAGTCAAATCTGGCTATTTATTTGTTACCCTATTTTAGGCTTTATAATTCAAGATTTGAGCTTCACAGAGAGGGAGAAAATGAAATGAAACAAGACACTTGTAGCATTTAAAATCACATCATATTTTAGTTTATTTTCTTTTTTTTGTTACAGAAAAAGGGCTGCAAACAAAAATAAATCTTCATGAAAATTCATGAAAACAAGACAAGATCTCTGCCAAAAATTGTGGCATTTCTGATCGAAAATAAATGTTCTGGCATTGCATATGGTTGTCAAAACAATGACAAGCCGAATTTGCACTGTAATCAAAGCTAAAGGGGTTCCAACTAAATATTTGTGTGCACAACTTTTTTTTTGGCCAGGCAGTGTAATTCATCATTTAAGGATTATGTGGATGTGGCGTGTGCGAGAAGAACAATGGTGCTCGGCAGGGTATCTTAAGCGCTTTCTGCAGATCTGTCCACCGGCAGACATCGAGCTCCAAATTTATGCACACAGTTACAATATTCTATCCCTCGATGGCACACCCGGATCAGTTATTGAATATTCACAAGCAATCCGAGCTCGAACACGGTTCAGAATATGGACGAGTTTACTCCAATCCCCATTTTTCAGGAGTGGCCTGAATTAAACTCCTCAGCTAAGCCTGATGTGCAAACTGCGCAATATACTTGCCCATAGTATCTATCCTGCAGTTCAAAAAACTTATTTCTTGCTACAGAAAAAAAATCGTTGTCATCTGTAGCAACCACTTCAGCTTCAGTGAGCCAATGGTATCTCAATTAGTAGTTAAAAGAAATATTTTTCTGTGGCAAAAATTCGACATGGTATTGATATTATGTAATTCTACTATCAATTATAGTCAATTATAGTGGGTTTTTTTTAACTGCCAATAAATTCAAAGAAGAAGAAGTATATAAAGTATACAAAGGAGAGACTGCCTGTTTGTTTTTTGAATACTGTATCTTTCATTCACCTGAAAATTGATAAGAGCACGAAGAGAGAACAATGTGTGTTTGCTTTGCTTCTTTCTATGCGTACTATGAAAAATACTTTGTGCTTGCACTTTTGATACTTAACTGTATTTTCTCACAAGATACATTTGGTACTTAAGTACATTTAATGTCAGCTACTTTAGTAATTTGCTTATGGGTGACTTCAACTTTTACCATAGTAATTTCAGATATGGTACTTCTACTTTTATTACTGAGTCATTTTTCTCCAGTGCTTTATATACCTCTGCAATCATTGTGTCCTGACACTTCAACATGACAACATCATGAATGCCCAAGAAGAAGAAGATTCTGTGTTTGCATTTTTGCTGGGTGCATACATCCAGTTTTTGCGTCAGCAAGAAGAAGGCCAGCAGCAGTTGCAGAGAGGAAAGGCCTGAGTGCAGTAATATAATACAGTAATTTACAGTAATCTGCAGTTATCTATCAAAGATGTTGTGTCGCAAATGCTCAGACTCGAATGAAGCTCCTCTGCTGGGCCCCACTTCTATATACTCCCTCCCAGACCGTGTCAGACCATAGTAGAACGCAATGTGCCGTAGCGCACCGTTAACAACGTTAACAATGTTGCTGCGATGTGCAGGGAAAACTGGGCTCTTTGACACACACAGAAGAACAGTACTATCACACTGCTCAAGGCAAGACAATTTTATTTATGTTGCAAAGCACCTGCAACGTGATTATCAGAAGAAAAACAATGAATAAATCATTTGTGATAAAATAGCGAGAGCCCTTTAAGAGCTTGATGACAGTGGGGGGGTGGGGGTGGGAGTGGGAGTCTAAATGGGGTAGTCAGAGTGATGAATGTATTCCCCTGCATACATGCCTGCACTGTACCCTGCTTCAGGACCTGAGCCTTTAAAATGAACCCGCTTACTGCAAAACCCCCCACACCCTCTTGGGGCTTTAGGAGGTAGCATTATGTTTTATTTCTCTACCACTGAAGACCTACTGTTACTAATATATCACTGAGGATGACATTTCCGAATTATTATTTAATTCTTTTTATTATTGTGATTATGCTAATAACATCTTTTCAATATTTTCTAGGAGTGGCCTCCCTAATGTGAGAAGGAATCACAGTCCAAGCTGGTCAAATGACCCATGTCTCCACACAAACATAAAATCAATTCTGTTGTGACCAGTAGCAGGAATGTAGCAGCAGTGTGCCACGCCCACAAAATAAAGCCATAAATCCTGTTCCTGGAGTCTTACATCCAAAGGCACTGGTGACATGCTCAAAGGGGCCTGTGTAAGGCCCCCTGCTGTTTTCACTGTGCAGAGGGGGCGTTATCTTTTAACCCAGAGTTCTCCGCTCATTCTTGGATTTGATCTGAGAGTGAGACCTTGGTGATCATGCCCTACAACCAGTGCTTTCACCATTTGAACTAACCTAGCCGTACTTTTACGGCATGAGCTAACCCCGAGGCGCATTCTCTGCACAAGCTAACCAAGCAATGCTTCCACTGTGCGAGCTGACTGAGCAGTCCTTTTACTGTGTGTACTGACCCAGCAGTGCTCACACTGCATACCCAGCGATTTTAAAGTTTGAAATGAATCATATAGTGTAATCACTGTCGTATTTTTATGTGTTATCTGTTTGTGTATCTGTGTGTGTTGTGTATGTGTGAACCTATGTGTGTGTCTGTGTTTGTGCGTGTATCAGATCTCGGAAGGAAAGGGAAAAGCTGCACTGCTCCCAGGAGACAGGGATAACCTTGCTGTTCAGACGCGTGGGGGCCCCGAGAAACATGAGGTCACAGGATGGGTGCTGGTGAGTAAACACACACACATACGCGTACACACACACACTCACTCATACAAGTACACACGCACAAACATGCGCACACATATGCGCACGTGCACAAACGCACACACACACACATACACACACTCACCACAAACACATGCATGTACATACACACCAGTGGCAGCTGGTGAACTGGCGATAGGAGAGGCTCAAAACAATCCCTTAAAATTAATGATCTGTCACGACCGGTTTTCAATCATTCACTTAAATTACCATTACAGAATCTCTGAAAACTCTCAACATTATCAGATGTAGCCAGTTTTCATTTATAACGCATACAGATTACGACTCCGGACTTCTCACGCGTGTCTTTTTTCAGGGATTGGAAGCAATGCGTGTGTTTCATGATTGTTTACTTGAAATAAGATCATTTGAAATGTTTTAATGCAATTCCATTGCTTCCAACCCCTCCAGTGCACAAGGACTTCAATTCCGTGCAAGAATCTCTTACATACGCGTTGATTGAATAATTGCTCACTACAGCAGAGGAACGTAAATATGCCACTTGAGCTCACACCGAATGCGTGAGAGTTGACGGGTATGTGTTATTAATGAAAACTGGGCACACCTGATAATGTTGAGTTTTCTGAGTTTCTGTTATGGTAATTTAAATGAATGATTGAAAACAGGTCGTGACCAATCATTAATTTTAAGGGATTGTTTAGAGACTCCCCTATCGCCAGTTAACCAGCCGCCACTGATACACACACATAGATACACCACACACTCACACCCACATATACACACACATGTACACGCATACACATATGCATACACACACCCACACACAAACACTTGTACATGTAGGTCAAAGAAATAAATACTGAAGCACAGTACTTAGGCAATTTATAATGGTGCAGGTGAAAAAAGTTGCCTAAGTAATCGTGTGCTCCAGTATTTCTTTCTTTGACTTTGATTAATTATCCGCTATTCTGAGAGCCATCGATTTGGCTACTGTTCGTCACCTGAGGCACCGATCTTTCCTTGGTTATACTTATACATGTATGTACTCGCACACTCACAAACACTCAAATGAACTTGTGTTTTTGGATGAAAAAGAGGAAGTATCTCCTACTTCTGCAGATCTCCCCATTGACAGAGCGCGAGGCGGGGTCTTATGAGTGTCATGCGGTGAACTCTAAGGGCGAGGCGTCGGCTGTTGGCAGCATCAATGTGGTGGAGTCTCTGGAGGACATCCCCATAGTGAAGGGTAAGGGTGCTGCTCGCCAGCCAGGTAAACTCCACCTACGGACAGTGTTGGTGGTACAGACTACAGTGGACTGACAGACAGAATTGGACAGTTGTGTCGGTGTAGAGCACAGGGGTCTGACAGATAGCAGCGGACAGTTGCATCGGTTTTGGGCACAGGGATCTGAGAGACAGAAGTCCTGCTTTGCATTTTTTCCACCCATGAACTCAGCCAGCCGATTTCACAAAGTCGCTCGGACATGAGAAACTGTTGCAACAAGCAAATCCTGTCAAGTGGGGTAACATTCTGGGGAGGATATGGAGAGTTTGTTTTCAAGATTCAATATATCCATTTTACTCATTTTGACTGACCAAACAGGGATAATCCCCGCACGCTGATAACAGTGGGATAATTCTGTGGGTTGATCAAACCGATAATTTCTGTGTGGTGATAACACTGGGATAATCTTTATGGGCTGATCACATAACAATAATCTATATGGGTTGATCACACTGAGCTAATCTCCACGGGCTGATCACCGCCCTGGGATAATCTCTGTGCGCTGATCACAAAACAATAATCTACATGGGTTGATCACACTGAGCTAATCTCCATGGGCTGATCACTGCCCTGGGATAACCTCTGTTGGCTGATCACACAGCAATATTCTGTGGGTTGGTTGCCCTGGGATACTCTCAATGTGCTGATCACACAGGTTTAATCTCCATAGTCTGATCACACTGGGATAATCTCTGTAAAATGATAACATTTGAATAATACCGATTTGCTGATCACACTTGCATAATTTCCGAGGCGTGATCACATACAGGCCAATCATCACTCCTTAAAGCCATCTCAAAGGTCATCCTAGATAATTATGGTCACTGAAAATTCTCTGGGGAAAATGTTCTCTCAGTGTGAAGTGACCCTGTGCTGCTGTCTTCTAGCGGAGTGGATTAAAACTCAAAGGAAACAGATCTTACATTGGTAGAATATATACACACTTAAAGAGTTAAAATTACTCTGAACACTTCACTGCTCTTTCCCACACGCCAGCTCACACCTCCGAGTGCAAAGTTTAAAAGGTGAAAGACGGCTCTGCTCAGCCAGTTCAATTTGTTATGCAGAGGTTGATTTACAGCGCGGGGTTGCTATGGCACCCTGCTGCCAGCCTCGATAGCATTCCAGCGATTTCTGAGGGAAAACTCAGTGGTCTCTGTTGGCTCTACCCTCAACTGGGTGGAAAAAGACAGTTTTTATGTAACTTTTTGTAATGCTTTTTGTCAGCAAGCAGTGTGAAGTGACCCAAATATTATCTAGTTTCTCAAAACTGATGGAAAGCTCAAATCTTCCTTGAAGTGATATAACTAATAAATAATCATAAATCTGAGACATAATAATCCTCACATCAAGACTCACCCAATAAAACAGGATTTAATGACGGGAAAAAATCATATTCAAGTTTTTGTTTCAGACCCTGGACCTCTGTCTGGCTGAGTTTGAGAGAATAGCACCCTTTATTAAACTATAATAAAAATATGTAATTTAACCCCTTTGCGCCGATATAGACGCCAGTGTCAGGAAATTCCGAAATTTAATTCTGAAACAATTCTGAAATTGAATTTCCAAATGTCCTGCTTCACTGGAATAATTTTTCTAATTCTCTGTGGCACAAATATTGAGTTATAAAGCCTTTAATAGGCTCATACATAACAGGAAAAAATTGTCAATATTTGTATTCTGCAGAGTGGTTAATCATTACTGGCTGTGCCTCTGCAAAGCAAAAGAGAATGTTGCTAAGTTGGATGAGTCAAGCACATGACAAACTATCATGAGGGGTGGACATAACAAAAATTAATTGATAAAAATGGAGGAGATGAAAACGCATGTGAATAAAAAATGGGGGTGATGAAAACGCATGTGAATTGAAAAATAGAGTCATAAATTATCAAGTGAATTGAAAAATAGAGTGAAATATTGTCAATTGATTTGATAAACTTCATTCTACTATTCATCATTTACCACACCTAACTGACATTTGTCATTTACAGCAAGCAATCTTTGTTACTTCCGCCCAAACGACGAGTCAAAAGACTACGCCCACTGACTAGCTGATGTTTTTGGCTCTCAACTTGCAGGCCTTAATGCACGTCAATTTGCATCATGATTACACCGACAAAATAAGGCTACAGTTTGTGAACAGTCTTACTCGCTAGCGAGCTAGTTGGCTACCTAGCTAGCAGTAGTATAGCTAGCGCACCAATGTATTTAGCTACATAGCCAACAGGGTAGCGAGCTAAAAAGGCTGCAGTTCGCTTTCAATGCGTACATTGTCATACTCGCTAACGAGCTAGCTAGCAAGCCAAAGTGATATCAAACAGTGTGTCATAGCTAGCACGCCAAAGTATTAAACTACATGGCCAACTGGCTAGCGAGCTAAAGATAAAGAGACATCGATATCTATAATTTTGTGGCTAGCATGCCAATGTATTTCACATCCTACAGTCGCTTTCACACCGGACGCGAAACAAATTTTCTGCACGACAGATTGCATTCAAAGTCAATGGAAAGACGCGAATAACCTAATTTTGTCGACGTAATCATGGCACAAATTGACGCGCATTAAGACCTAAACATCCTTGGTTGAGAGCCAAAAACATCAGCTCGTCAGTGGGCGTGGTTTTTGATTCTTTATTTGGGCGGAAGTAACAAAAATTGCTTGCTATAAATGATAAATGTCAGTTAGGTGTGAGCGGAAGTAACAAAAATTGCTTGCTGTAAATGATAAACGATGTCAGTTCGGTATGGTAACTGATGAATAGTAGAATGAAGTTTATCAAATCAATTGACAATATATCACTCTATTTTTCAATTCACTTGATAATTTATGACTCTATTTTTCAATTCACATGCGTTTTCATCACCTCCGTTTGTTACTTCCACCCCTCATATCATGAGCCCATGAAGAGCCAGATATGCAAACAAACCTTACATCTAACCTGGGCTCCATTTCTAACAGCTGTTGGCCCTTTAGAAACATCCAGAGAGCTGATTGGCTTGCCCTCATGGGTGAATTCATATGCACCATCCGGCAGCTGTACAGTGCCTTCGTGTTTGTACACGCCGTGCAGCGATAAATCCCGTTCCTCCTGTGTGGAATCCCCGGGTTGACTCCCGTCACTCCAAGGACAGTTTAGTGTTCTGACAGCGGGAATGCAGGTCGGATTTACGCTGGCGTGTGTCGACTCATACGCAGCACTATGAAGAACTAGCTCCTGGGGACATGGTACAGAAACAAGTAAATGTAAAAGGTAGCAGGGATATATTTGCATGTTGAAAAAAGAATGGGAATAAGTCCGCGAGCTGTTCATAAATTATCCCTTACTGTGCACCACACATTCCGATCCCTTGAAAGAGCTGACCCATTTACAGTCTGTTCATCTACAGCCTGGAGCCCTCGGTGAGTAAAAGTGAGAAAAATAATGAAGTGGAAGATGACTCTCTCTTTGCAATTTTGATAGCGTTAACAAACTCACTGCACTGCATATGCACGCCAAATCAATTAAGCCAGGAGTTCAGAAATTCTAGAGAAGCCACAATGGTTAAAGCAATGATTATTGGCTTTGCAAGGGCTATAGGCACTGACTGCGGTTTGCAAGTGTGTGTTTCTTTGTGTGCAAGTCTCTGTGTGAGAAATCTGTCCTTGGGGCAACATTAAATATAAAGAGTTTAGTTTGAACTATGAATTATTTTTATTATTATTTATTTATTATTATTTTCTGTTTGCATTCTGTACCTTAATGTCTACCATACACTAGAAAACTGAAAAGATTTTCAAAAGACGCCGTCTCTCATATAAAGACAATGGGCCTCATGCACGAAGCGATATAAGAACAAATTTTCTCTTATTTTTGTTCATATCCCTGCTTTTTTCTTATTTTGTTCTTACACGTTGATTTCTGGGATGCACCAATGGTTTCTTAATTTTACTCTTCTCTTAGGTAAGAGAAAATTTTATGAGTGATCGAGAGCACTCTTACCGAGATAAGAGAAAACTGAAAACTTTTGTCTCTGTCCACACATTGCTTGTCCAATGCACAGAAACACAAGTTTTAAAACCTAAACATTAAAAAGTCATCATATAATCAAATTTTGATTGTTTCATGTTTTTAAGAATTTATGATGATTTTTATTTGATTCTTGGGCTTAAGAGTTTGGCCAGTCGATCCTAATTAGGACTAAGCTATAAAAACCCTTGGATACTTGCATGTGTTCTGCTTCTGAATGGCTTACCTTTTACTGTTGGATGCTTTGGCCATCCAGGCCTTGCACAGAGAGCGCATTTTTAGAGATTGCATACCAATCTGTTTGCTGAGACAGATGAATGGCTACTCGTATCAAAAGTGAAAGCAACCTTACTTGAGCACGGAATATTACTGTTATGTGTTACGGCTCTCTTGTTCTAAGAAATGCTGTGGCGAAAAGATATTTCCATTCATATGAAGAAATTCAATGCTTGCTCAAAATATTGGCAGGAGAAAACATACAATCACAGATTTATGAAATAATACTTATGTAGTTACATTTGTGTGGTTATCGCAAAATTATGGATCAGTGCAGTGACAAACTAAAGAAAACTTGGCTGTGATATTTCAAAGTGCGGGACGCGGTGCGAAAGTCTGGCAGCTCAAGTAATGAGATTGATACATTTTCGTGGTTTGAGGCAGTGGGCAGCATAATTGGCCAAAAACGCAAGGTCGAAAGAATTCCGTATGCAACATCCACTTATATTGAATGTAATCAGTAAATTTTCGGCTTATTTTGATGTTTGGGTACCCAGGGAAAGATTTGTATGTGTAAAGAACATCAAGCACTCAGTCAAGAAAATTTCAAGTTTAATTTTTCATGCTGCTAAAAATTTTTCTTGGTAATCCATGTTACAGACGACACACCGCGTTGCTAGGGCACGTGCAGTGTATGCATTCGCGGTATTAATTTTCAATATTAATATTCTAAACCCCCTTCACAATAGTAAAATCCCCCAAAATATATTGGCGCCTCCTTTTAAAATCATTCCCCATTTAAAACCACCTAGATGCATACTGCAACGCACTGTGTCAGAATTTTGACATGTATACAAGTGTACTTGGTTATGGTATGATATTACTAGTGTGAAAACTGACCAGCGGGGGGAGAGGTAAGGGGGGCTAATCTTATTGTGGTGCCTAATGTGAAAGCGCCCTAGATTGCCGTATGCAGTCGGCTCTTTGCACACGGCACGTCACCTGCCCTTATATAGTTTTTAGTGGGTGCTAATTTAAAACAACCGGCCACGCACTTTCAATTTATGATCCAGTGCGATTCAATATTTAGCACACCTGTGTAAGAGCATATTTGGACGGTAACGGCGTTTGGTGCATTCAAAGTTTATTTCTCTTATTTTTTCTCTTAGCAAAAAAATAATAGAAAATATAAGAGAGATTTAAGAGAATGTTGCTGCATGAGGTCACAAATTTTTTACCCATGGAGTACAAGATTGTGCAAAGCTTGGGGAGCTTGAAGAATGCAGCCATTGGCTGTTGACAATGTTCATGTCATTGAACTTCACTGTTTGCATGAGCCAAGGCTCAAGACTTCCCATAATACTAAACATGATTGACTTATATCAGGACATCACAACCAGAAAAGGACCAAGTCTGAGTTCTATGACCTCTTTACGCCAAAAGATTGAGATGACTGGACTGTGCCTCAACTCAAGCTAAACTCTTATGATTCTGTCCTGATATTGGAAATTCGTCAGCGACCAGGCAATCGCTTCAGAAGTTGTTTGGTGTAACGCAGGCACAAGTCATGATGGCTGTCTGATGTCTAGAGCACAGTACCCATATTACAACTTAAAGGAGGAGTCACCACAAGGGTAGAAACAGAAGAATGAGTATGTGAATAATTCTCTCTCTCTCACTCTCTCTCCCTCTCTCTCTTTCTCTCTCGCTCTACACAGCTGAGGAGGACAAAGAGCTGTGAGAGGATTCCCCAGCAGGGCTGATTTTGGGGAGCTCCCCTGCCCAGTACCCTCACAATGTTCCCCTAATATACACTATTAGAACAGAAGTGCTGGATTTACTTCATAGAGAATTTACTAAAGCTGTGTGGGATAGGTTGACAGATTAATTAACTGTGTTATTTTTAGTGCCCCCCATACATACGGGAGTTTCCCCGCTCCCAACATTCCTCCTGAACCCCCTCCCCATCCATCCCGCCATGTAAAGCTGTGTCTTTTCCTACGCTTGCTCCATCCTGGCCAGCTTCTAGAACTTTCTCTCACAGTGGCACCATTAGCTGTTCTTGAGCTCTTTAGCTCTGTGTTATAACCCACAGCCACTTATTCGAGCTGATTCGCTGTGCTGTGTCCTCCTGCAGATGAACAGACTAATATCACATTTATTTCCAGAAAGGTGTTTTCCACTGCGTGCAATTCTATGTCAATACATAAAATCTCAGTATCTTGTCACTTTTGGTGGCGTTAATGCATACTAGCCTCTTAATGGTATCCTACGTACTGTATCGAACAAAGCCTGTATAACAAAAGCATTCCTTCGGCTGTGTGTCATGGAGAATTCAGTCTGAGACGGATAGCTTAGGGGACAAACAAGCGGAATGCAGGAGCAGCGTTTACTGGATGGAGTGAATGTGAACTTCATGGGCCAGGCTGAGAGAGGGTGGGCAGAAAAGGTGGTGGGCAGTTTCTTAGTTTAAATAATCGACAACAAAACTGTTCTTTCACCAAATAGCACTTTAGTTTTAAAGGGGTGCTCCACCCAAAACATGATTTGGGCTCATTTAAAATGTCAGAAGCTGTCTTGGTTTCACTTGCCAGAGCCACAGCTGCAGTATTTTTGAAACCCGTTAAAAAGGACATAATAAACACCTACCAGGTAGATAACCGACTTTGCGTGCGTAAATATGGTTTTTTTATGCGATTTGTTTGCTAAGAATTCCAGAATCATGTTTTTGAAGACAAGAGTGATGACGTGGCTGCTCAAGGCTATCTTTTTGCGTAAAAGCTGCTGGCACGCTAACACTTAGTAAACTACAATGATAGTAGATACAAAAGACTGTTTTTGAAACTGTCCTTTGGAGTTTATTTGCTCAAAAAAATTAATGGGAATGAACCCAAATTGCATTGTGGGTGGAATACCCCTTTTAATTGTACTAATGTGCGTTTACTGAATTTAATCTTGCACTGTACTGTATCAAACAGAGCCCATGGGCGTGTGGTGCATTGGGCAGGTGCTAATCTTTCAAAGAGTGGCGACACCTTAGGCCAAATCACTGGCAGTGGATATCAGATTGCTTTGTACTTAAACTTGAGGCAGGCGTTTATTTTCTAATTTTAGTTGAGCACCTCAGGGACACCAGGCAATTATTCACTTTCTGCTAAGATGAAAACTCGAAGAGATTTTCTGCACAGCACAAAGGTCCAGAAAAAGTGTTGCTATTATTCATGTTACTAACACGCTTCTGCTTTATGAAATACTAATACAAAATTTTTTAAGGTCTGTATTTCTTATTTTATGTATCTTACTGAATAAAGAAATACCATTTTTTTTGTGTTGGCAGAGTTCACTGAATCTGTTTTTCATTTTTAGTTTTGATTCGGCTGCACTCTGGGGTAGATAGTCACATTGAAAGAAATACCTCTGTGTACATAACGTACATCAGCATAACCAAGGCCAGTTCTAAGCAGTCTGATGAGGGCCCTTCACTAATCACTCAGTTCCTCTCATTCCAGTCATCGCTGTGTTTCACGGTCATTTAACCAGCTGGTGGAAAAAGCTGGAAGTTAATTCAAGAGTGGAAGAAATCCTCCATCTCCCATACAGTAAAGATGTGAGGCTGATCATTCTTCATTGGACAATTACCCTGAAGAATGAGGTTTCACAATCCATACGGTTGAGGTACTGAGAAATTGGCTTTACATTGCTGACAATGACAATCCATTCATAAACACACAGGAACACTCAAAAGAACACACACACGCACACAAACAAACAGATACAGACAAATGAACACACACATGCATGCGCACACACACACACACACACACAGGCGCTGAACAGCCCTTGCGTGCATTGGGTATTTTATGGCTGGAAGGCAAGGCAAGGCCCAGCAAGCCCATAATACCGCCCCCCACCTACCCCCACAGCGCTCACTTTGCATGAATGCATTTTATATGTGACCAATGAGCTCCCAGCAGCAATTGCACCCTGCCAAATAAAAGAGGAAAGTCACTCAGGTTCAAATAGCCAGAGTCTGCACAGGGCAGACAAGGCGATGAATACCTTCAGACAAAAGCGCTGAAAAGGATCTTCCATGAAACCAACATCTGAAGCAAAACTCCAACTGTTCTCCCTGATGGACGATCCTTCCCAAGGAGGCCCCATGCCATTGTTTTCCTCTATACAGGATTTGGGCTACAGCAGGGTTCTCAGGTGTTACTGTGGTGACAGGGGTCAGTATAACCCTTTCTCCAGCATGGCCATTGTCACCTGAACAGCTGGCTTTGTGATGTGTGAAAAAAAGGTTTAGCCACATCCCCAGGATCCAGCCCAATTCAGCAGTGCAAAGCCCGCACCCTATAGAAATATGAATCAGAGACTGCCAAGCTAAATCTCACCCAGTAGGTCACTGTGGGGGGCTGGTGCTGTCGTAGTTTTGCTGAATACATATACAACACAGATTCCAATAAAGTTCGGATGCTGTGTAAAATGGAAATGAAAGCATATTTATTGGCAAATTATTTCATCTCTACATTTATTTGAAAATAGTACAAACACAACATTTCAGATGTTGAATCTTAGAAATGTTTGTTTTTTGTAAAAGTATATGCTCATTTTGAATTTTATGCCAGCAATTTCATTTCATAAAAGTCAGGACAGGGGCATGTTTACCACGGTGTTGCATCACCTTTTTTTAACAATAGTCTGTAAGCATTTGGGAACTGAGAACACCACCAATTGCTCTGAAAGCAAAATATTTTCCCAATCCTGCTTAATGGTTTTATCTTGACGTGATAGAGTTTTAACTGGCGTTTATGGATGCAGCGACTGACTGTGTTCACTGATGACGGGTTTACGAGGTGTTCCTGAGCCCATGAAGTGATTTCAACAACAGAATCCTGTCCATTATTAATGCTATGCCATCAGAGGTCTGAAAATCGGGGGCATATAATATTGGTTTTTGGCCTAGTCCCTCACATACAGAGATTTTTCCAGATTCTCTGAACCTTTTAACGATATTATGCTCTGTGGATAGTGAAACCCGCCAAATTCCCTGCAATTTTATGTTGAGAAATGTTAAGTTGTGAAACTATTCATGGTGTGCAACCACATGATTAAATAGCACGCGCTGCCATGTTGGATAATATACAAATCAAAAATGGCATCTGGTGCAAACAATAACAGTGATACATCTCCAAATTTTTTTGAAATATTATGACTCTCTGGAATCCTCTGCAAGTCAGAGAAAAGGTTGAAATTTGTGGTTTTGACCCATATTATGTTAAAGCCATCTGATTATATGGAGGATTTTGCAACCTTACCAGTGATTGAATACCCCAATATCATAAACCATCTCTTTATTCAAACCTCGTGGGCAACCAATGCGCAAATGAAGGCTTATAAGAGTCTAGATATGTATAACTTTTTTATGTCTGGCTGGGATGGTATTCTTCTCACTAAAGAAGTGAAAGAGAACAGGGTGCTGGTTTATGCTCGGGCAAACTATTCTCGAAGAACTCGATAAACACCGCTCAAGCCGTGGTTTGTGAGCGATAAAAATGGCAATGGGATCATCGCACATTGTGATTGCATGGCTGGATTAAGCGAGGTTTGTTCCCACATTGGAGCTTTGCTTTTTGCAACTGAGGCTGGATATAGAATCAGAAACTCGAGAACATGTACTGAAGTGAAAAGCAAGTGGCTGCCAGCGCACGTAAACAAAGTGCTGTATTTGCTTGTTAGAGACATTGATTTCAATGAGATGGGATTCTGAAGAAACTCTTGTCTTTATCACAAGTAGCATTATTGCTGCAATTAAAAACCGCAAACAAAGTAGGCATTGTTTTCTTTTAAAAGGAAGTGCAAATCCAAAGAAAATCACGAGCTCAATGGTGAAGAGCAGCTATCTTGATTGTTGTTGTCATCCATCATGGCGGACTTCCTGTTTGGAAATTATGCGTGACGTCACGTGCACACCAAGAATTTGCCCTTGCAGTCTTTTACAGAGTGGTGAAGCCCTCAGTTTCTCTGGGATGCTCTTTTAATGCAGGAGCCTGCACGGACTTGATTCTCATCTTGAGTACAAAAGGTTTGGTGTTCTTTTTGGTTAGTTTTACTCATGGTGACCTCCAAATGGCCATTCTTAAGTTTTTTTACTGGTGCGTTACATAGGGGGCGCTGCCTGATTTACCCCCCAAAATCGATTTAAATCACATTTTGAGTACAGCAATCAAATCTGAGCCAAAAGTGGTATTTGGGAATAGTGATCAGAGCTTCAGGATTCTTAAATGGTAAATTTGGTGCAAAATACATTTAAGAAGGGCCTGAAGGGGGCGCTCAAATCAAGTTTATATCACACTTTGAGTTTATCGATGAAACTTTGCCGAAATATTCTTTATACCTTACTGAACTAAGATTGGTAATTCTTAAATGTGAAACTTGGTGCAAAACCCATTTAAGAACAACCTGAAGAGGGCGCAGCCATGGGCAAATTTAAATCACATGTAAAGTACACATATGGCCCTTTGTTCTAAATGTGCCTTTTTGTGCCCTAATGAGGTATCAGTAATTCTTAAGAGGCAAAATTGGTGCAAAACCCATTTAAGAAGGGGTGAAATGTCTGTTGTTGAAGTGATACCAATACAGTGGTCAATTATTTAAAGACGCAAGGCGGCCTGCAACAAAGATGGATAACGGATCAGTTAGTATTCATACAATTTCTTTTGGCCTTATTGCGGCACTTAGGAGGCTATTTCCCCTGAACAAAGGCATTCATTAATTTCACCCCAAAACATCTAAATACTCTAAGAACAATGATTAGAACGGAAGCATTAACAACCATTTACAAGAGCTGGTGATGAGTCTGAAACTATTACCCTTAACATTACCATCACAAGATAGACGGACACATCTGAGTAGCTTACTATATGGGGAATGGGTGTCTAAAAAAGTGGCCATTGTCTAATCATCATCGTCGTCTGAACAGTAGTTGTCTTCATCTGAAGACACAATGCCCATGTCATCTTGATTATCGTGGTCCAGGACCTCCATGTCATTTTCTTCTGGGATGAGGCTTTCTGGGACTTGCAGCCCTTCAAACCAAATTGGTTTGTAAGGACCATCTTCCAACTGCCAGCCGTTCAACTCAGTAGGGTGCTGCTCAATGTCAGTCGGCTTTACTTAGGATCAAAGGGTTCTGAGTTCAAACCCTGGCCATGGCCTTCATGCTGTGTTTTTGGGCAAAACACTTCACTCCCACACTCCACTTCAGGCCTCACTCTACCCAGGTGTATAAATGGGTACCAGCAAATAGGGAAACTTGACTAAGAGCTGGGGGAGTACCTGCGATGGACTGGCATCCCATCCAGGGGGAGTAGTAATACTCCTAGTCGCTTCATGCCAGGAAACTGGGGTTAAGCACCAGTCTGATGGGCCACTAGGCTCGAATCAGGCTTACTTTGGAGGACCATAGTATTTCCAGGTGTTACTCTAGTCCAGGAGGGCCACAGCATTGGCAGGTTGAACTCCGGTCCTGGAGGATCGCAGTGTCTGACTCTACAGATTTAACTCCAGTTCTGGTGGGCCACTGTGCTTGCAGCTTTAAGTCCAGTCCCAGAGAGCCAGTGCTTACAGGCTCACCTTGAGTCCTGGAGGACCACAGTTTGTGCAGCTTTAACTTAGGTCCAGGAGGGTTGCAGTGTCTGCAAGTTTAAATCCAGTCTTGAAGGGCCACATTGTCAGCAGGTCAACTCAAGTACTAGATGGTCGCATTGTCTACAAGTTAAACTCAGTCCTGAAGAGTAACAGAATCTATAGGTATAACTCCACTCCTAGACAGTCACAGTGTTTACAGGTTTGACTCCAGTCCTGAAGGGCCACAGGGTCTACTAGTTTAATTCCAGTCATGGAGGCTTGCAGTGTGTGCAGGTTTAAGTCCAATCCTGGAGAGTTGCAATGTCTGCAGGTTTAACTCCAGCCCTTTAGGGCCACAGTATTTAGAGGTTTAATCCTAATCCAGGAGAGTCACAGTGTCAGCAGGTTTAACTCCAGTCCCAGAGAGCTGCAATGCCTGCAGGTTTAACTCCAGTCCTGGAGAGGTGAAATGCCTGCAGGTTTAACTCCAGTCTTGAAGGGTCTCAGTGTCTACAGTTTTACCTCCAGTCCAGGAGGGCCACAGTATCTGCAGAATTTTGGAGTATTTACACCCTCTGCAGTAATGAGGAGTTCCCTCCGCAGCAGTGAGGGGGACATCGCGTAGAGTGGCACTCAGTATAGAAGAGGTAAGAGGCTTTGGAATGGCACCTAGTAATCGGTCAGGGTTCTCCTCTTTAATCAGATTCCAACCTGTTAAAAATCACAAATCTACCTCGAATAAGAGCAAGAGGCAAGGTGCTACGAGGCTTGTGAAGCCTGCTTATGGAAGGAACACAGGCTTTCCAATTATTACTTTTACCTTCTGAAAGACTTTACTTAGTTATGACCTTCCCAAAGGCCTTTGTTCCACTCAGTGGAGGATATAAATAAAAGATGAAGGAATCAAGGAAGCGCATCACAAAATTCTAAATTCTTTCCTCAATCATCAGTTTGAAATTGTGTCAATTGCCAACATGGCAGATTGACAGCTGGATGCAGTTTGATCATCTATACCAGCATCTCAAGCTTTAAAATGCTTCCATTAAGATGATTAACCCCCTAAACTCTGAATTTTTCACATAAGTTTTCCTTCAAGTAGGCTCAGGGTAGACAATTTTTCACATTGTTGGACAATGTCATACATATGCTTTATCTGCCAGTTGCAGCACTACGCTGAAGCTACATCACACTTATACTGACAGAAATATTGAAAACCCAGGATGCCACTTTTTATGGCCACAGAATTACAAAAAATGGAAATTATGAAAACATTTTAATTCACATTTATCTGTAATTCAGGAGGACATATTTGGGATTACTGGAAACCTTGGGATCTCCGTTACAACTTTAAAAAGGCCTGAAGGTTCACAGGTTTGAATAGAGAAGCTGCGTTGAACAGACCCATCCCTGAGTTTTTCTTCAAAGAAGTAAATAGCATCGTATATCTCTGGCTGAAAATACCCACTGTGTCAGATTGACAGTGCCAGTGAGGAATATTTTTCCATGTGGATGGGTACCTATCTCCCTCTAGTGGCCAAATTGCAACCTTAGTTCATCTGCACGAGTCACTGCGCAATTAATTTTGGGAGATAAAAATTACAATGCCAAGAAAATAGCTTGTCACACAGCATTTCAGGAATGATAATACCAATACAATGCAGTCCATTTTCTCTTAAATGTGGTCGAAGTTCATTGTTCAGTCTGAAAGGCAGAATTTCAGAAATAAAGCTTTTAAAACGGAGACCGCCCAGATGAGGAATTAAAGGGAATATTTATTAGTATGGTAAGCTATGGGTATAGCTCCAGACTCCTGTGTTCCAGGTTTAGTTACAAACATGTTTTAACAGATGACCGAGTCACAACATTATATCTAAGGCAACTGAATCAGTGTTGTGGCACAATCTCAATGAATGATGAGTCAAGTCTTGTAAAAGGTAAAAAATACCCCTTCATGCAAACAGTATTCCCCAATAGCAGTGGTCTGTTTCAGCAGTATGATGCATTCCACACATGGCAAAAATGGTTCAGGAATGGTTCGAGTAACAACAAAAATAGGACCAAGGGTCCTACAGCTTACTGGCAAGCAAATTATATAGTAATGATACAAGTTATGAAAATGTCATTTGAAGTTTGACCTTCAAATCATTGGAGGCCAATGTCAAGGTCACTAAATAAAAGTTCATGCATTTATAAGACCTTCTATATGTCTGTAATACAATAATACAATTGAAAATTCATTATGTCAATTTTGAACTTTAAAGGTCACAGAAGGTCAAGGTGAAGTCACCAATTGGACTTCATATTAGACATTCTAAATGTCTCTAATACTAACCTTGGCTCTACCATTTTGGTGAAACAAGTCAACCATGTCAAGATTGACCTTCGAAGGCCATTGACAGTCAAGTTGAATGTGATGCAATGCAAGTTCATATGTGACTTCCTAGATGTCTGTAACACAAACCTAGGCCCCATCTGTGACCACTTTAGTGAAAAAACAAGCCATTGAATTTTCACGAGGTCACGTTTGACCTTCGAAGGTCACTTAGAATAAATACAGTACATACCTCACCATTGCGTTTTAAGGGCACCAAATATATACACATATGCATACCCTCACTGGCCAGATGGCTATATATATATATATATATATATATATATAAGGAAAAAGGTGGTCCGGTTTATTCTGACAGATTAGCCTTTTAACCTATTACTTTTCAAACCTCTAAACCTCTAATCCACTAATTATCATGCACTTTAACGAATTGATAATGAGCTGATAATTTGAACACCTGGAGCGGGAAGAGATCTAAACCATTATATTATTGTTATATATTGATATAATCTGTACTATTGTACAACACCAATTCCGAAATAGTAGGGATGAAGTGTAAATTGTGAAGAAAATCAAAATACAATGACTTTCAGATCACATGAGCCAATATGTGATTTACAATAGAACATAGACAACATTTCAAATGTTGAAACTGAAACATTAAGTTTTTATCCAAAATATGAGCTCATTTAAAATTTTCTGGCTGCAACAGGTCTCAAAAAAGTTGGGACACAGGCAAAAAAGGGCTAAAAAAAGCCATTAGTATATAAGAGAATCAGCTGAAAGAACATTTAGCAAGTAATTACATTAACTGGCGTCAGGTGTTTAACATGATTGGCTATAAAAGGGATGTCTTAGAGAGGCTCTCAGAAGTAAAGATGGCCAGAGGCTCTCCAACCCCTGAAGGCCTGCGTAAAAATATTGTGGAAACTATGTTCTTCAATGTCAAATTGCAAAGGCTTTGAAGGTCACATCATCAACAGTGCATAACATCATCAAAAGATTCAGAGAAACTGGAAAAATCTCTGCGCTTAAGGGACAAGACCAAAGACCTTTACTGGTACCCGTGATCTTCAGGCCCTCAGACGCCACTGCATCACACACCGGCATGATTCTGTCATTGACATGACTAAATGGGCCCAGGAATACTTCAAGAAACCATTGTCTGTAAACAGAGTCTGCCGTGCCATCCATGGATGCCACCTAAAACTCCATCATGCAAAAAGAAAGCCATTGTTGAGCATGATCCACAAGCGCCGCTGTGTTCTGTGGGCCAAGGCTCATTTAAAATGGACTGTAGCAAAGTGTCAAACTATCCTGTGGTCAGACGAGTCCAAATTTGACAATCTTGTTGGAAATCATGGCCGTTGTGTCCTCTGGGCTAAAGGGGAGAAAGACCACCCCTCCTGTTATCAGCATTCAGTTCAAAAGCCAGCTTCTACGATGGTATGGGTATGCATTAGTGCATATGGTGTGGGACACTTGCAGGTTTTAAAAAGCACCATGAATGCTGAAAGGTATATAAAGGTTTTAGAGCAACATATGCTCCACATCCAGATGACGTCTATTCCAGGGAAGGCCTTGTGTATTTCAGCAGGACAATGCAAAACCACAGACTGCAGGTATTACAACAGCATGGCTTTGTAGTAGAAGAGTCCGTGTGCTGAACTGGCCTGCCTGCAGTCCTGATCTTTCACTGATTGAGAACATTTAGCGCATAATTTAACGAAAAGTCCATCAAAGGAGACCCAAAACTCTCCATCAGCTGGAAGCCTGTATTAAACAAGAGTGGGAACAAATTCGTATGGCTAAAGTCAAGAAACTTGTCTCCTCAATGCCCAGACGCCTCCACTCTGTGTAAAAGAGAAGAGGGGATGCTACACCATGGTAAACAGGCCCCTGTCCCGACTTTTTTGAGACCTGTAGCAGTCATCAAATTTTAAATGAGCTCATTTTGTGAATAAAATTGTAAAATTTCTCAGTTTCAACATTTGCTATGTTATCTCTATTCTATTGTGAATAAAATACTGGCTGGTGTGATTTGAAAGTCTTTGCATTTTGATTCTATTCTCAATTTACACTTTGTCCCAACTATGTCGGAATGGGGATTGTAATACAGATTTACAGGAGAGGTTTGGGAGGCAATGGCCAATTATATTGATATAATATCCACCCATTATCTCAGCTGCTTCTTCCAAATCAAATTCACAGGGGAACTCGTTTCTACGCTTGCTAACTGTGTGCGAAAGGCAGGAACGCATCCTGGTCAGCTCACCAATCTGCCTATCTGTTGTAAGGTTTGCATGCCATAAAGTCACTCACTTATACCAGTTCACCTAGCATGCATGTTTTTGAGCTGTAGGAGGAAACTGGAGTACCCCTCCACCTAATTCCTTATTTTTATTTCTCAAAGGTGGCATCCCTAATTTGAATGAAGAGACTGAGTGTAAGGAGGCTGGATTAGCCCAAGCCTGAGTTTTCCTCAAACACTATTCAGCATAGACTGCAGTACATAGTCAAGATTCAGTCAAGCAGCGTGAAAGCAATGAAATATATTTCATGCATTTTCACTCTTGCACTACTCTGACATTACCGTCCAATGGAATGTCTTCTCCTTTTGCCGCTCGGTTATTAAGCATGCAGAGGATTGTGGGGGCTGAGGAGGATTATTTTAATCCACAAAGACCCTTTCTTAAGGAGCATACGCGAGTCGTACTCTTGCGCTCTATGCAGCAGTGCTTTATCGCTCAACACTTATGAGCAGACTGACTTCTATACAGCACAAGGCAAGAGTAGCATTAGGTAGGTAAGACTATCAGAGCGCAGCCTCGAGAATGTAACTGCAAAATAATGACGAACATACAGCATTTAGAAATTATCATGGTGTGAGAAGGTTAATGCTGGGCATACTTAAGCAATGAATCACAGATGAGCCATATGGCCTGTATTAAGGCCCCACTATGACAAACCATGAACGGCGCTCATCCAGTTAATGCTACCTATGAACAAACTCAACCTTCTTCAGCTGAGTCAAAGTACTTGGATACAAATCAATTCTTGACATTACTACAGTGTTGGTTTCAAGATTGAAAAAAAAATTTAAAAATTTGGACCAAGGGCCCTGTAGTTCACCAGCAAAGAAAGCGCCATATTTGTTTGGCCAGTAGTTTTGGAGAACATTCAAGTTTTCAGAAAAAAACAAACAAAGGAAATTAATTAAAACATCCATCTTCAAAATTTATAAGAAGCGGTGAACAATTTTGGTCGACATTGTCTCGAGGAAGTGCCATTCCAAATTTGAATCTGGCCATTACTTTTGGGGAAGATAATGTTTGAAGAAATTGCAAATGACAGAAGACTACTCAGGTCACCATGTCTTTTCAATATCAAATTGGTAAGTAGGTCAAGAGCTTAAAAAAAAAAACCCAAAAAAAAACCTAAAGGCTTCCTGTTTTACATGACAATTTCAACTAGTTTGGTTGCCATTATCTGTATATTATCAAGTGCAATGATTTTCACTTTATTTCTCATCCATATCCAGTCTTTGTTCATACTGTGGCATAATGGCTGGATGCAGTAAGACACTGTTCAGGAGATAACTGCTGCCCAGACAGACGACAGCAGGGGTTTCTAAGATTTATGTAGAGCTTAAAGGTTCCTAAAAATCAAAATATGGATCAGAAACTAGGCTTGACTGTAGACATGCACAAAGGCACTAAAACATGTCACATCTGGCGCATTTGTGCCTGGCGGCCCAATGCAGGAACACAAAATCTGCCATTACATATCAGTACTATAAAAATGCGAAAAGTGAGAATGCTTAAGAATAGTTTTAAAAGCCAGAAAATGTAAAATAGAACCTGAAACCCCACTGCACAGCATAGTAAGAGAACCACTGATGTCAAAATAGCATTCAGCTTTTATTGAAGCAAATACATTGGGTAAAATTCTACTTCATCAGAGAGCAGGTCATGAAAGGGAAAAACACTTAAATTAACAGAAGCACAAGATTTCTATTACCATAATCACACAGGGGACACAGTTTATGGTTTAAAAAAAGTATATAAATGTAAAGATTTTATTTGAAAAAAAAAATTGCATGAATGCACAACAAAAACAGTACCAACCATCTAAAAACTTACAAAAATAGAAAATGCAGGATAATTCTACCACTAATAGAAAACAGACAACAATAATTGGTCACCTTAAAGGGCATCTAAAGTCGATTCTCAGAAGGGACGTTGAACGTCCAATGTTTACAAACAAATCACTTTTGTTGACTTCTTGCATTGTCACACGACCAATTTCATTAATATAAACCAATGTTTTGTGTACACACATAGATAATCCTTCTATTTCAGTTTGCTGATTGGCCGAAAAACAAAAACAATGGGAATCAACTTTAGATGCCCTTTAAACTAGGGTAAAACAAAGGTGATCACATCATAGGCCATGATAACGACCCTAATTACCATACAATGCATTTCTACATAAACTCCAGAATATATTCTTAAAGACAGATGCAACCCTTGGGTATACCAAATAACAGACACACTCTCTGAATGTTCTTTGCTTTGGTATTATTCTCATTTGTATTGCACCAGATTGGCAAAACAACAAAATCAAAAATAGCAGTCAGACATGTTACAAGACCAACATTTCACATTGAGCACAGATTTTTTTTTTTTTTTTTTTTAAATGTTGGAGTAATCAAAATCATTTTTAAAGCTCCCAGACAGAGGATGTCAAACTAAACAGTGGCCCGGTGTGGATTCTGTCCTTTCTGTGTAAAACAATTTTAAAAAGATAGCACATGCATGCACAAAACTTATACAGAAACTCATTTAGAGGGCCCTCTATTCAGCGTTTCATTGCATCCAGCCCCCCATCTTCAGTCTGCTCATTTCCACAAACAAGAGGTTCAGGAAGCACTCATCTCAGGTGTTTAACAAGAGTGACACACTTCAGATCACAGCAAATCTTCCCTGAACCCAAGTTCAGTTGGGAAGCTCAAATGAGGCAAGTGATACAGGCAGAGAGTCTGACCTTAAATACTTTCCGTAAAGGAATGGTTTGGCTGAGGGTTGGGTTGCTTGCCCTTGCTTTTACATTTGAAATCTACAGGAATATGGCAATCAGGAATATACTATACAACACTGAAAATGAGTCACTGCTTGTAGTTCAGAATCAACAACCCAAATAACTTCATTTATATTATAACTCTAAACAGATAATGGACTCATCATGGATTGACTGTCAACTATGTCAAAGAACAAATTTTGGGACATAAAAAACACTAGCAATCACTTTTCAGCAACCATTAAAAAAAATCAATATTAAAAAAAAAAAATCTTTGGACTATTCTTAGGGGAAACAAAGTCTTGGATAATAAACTATCTACTTGCCCTACTAAGAAACTAAGAACTTCTTAAGTTGCTCAACATCTCCCACTCTTTCATGATCATCAAAGATGCTCAATACAGTACACAACGGGTCGGCCATCGCAAATTACACACGGATCTTACGCCTCCCCACACTTTGGCCTACAAATGAATAGAAATGGACAATTCATTATCAAAAATGAGAAAGTTTCCCAACTTCTAGTAGCAAGGTTTCAGTTTTGTCAAGTTTGAGGCGTATTTCCACATCAAGATAATCGACCATACCATAACCTCAATTATTGCCAACACAGCGTGACCATAGTAGGGGTCCACAATGAACATGTTCGGACATAAAACCATTAAATGGTCAGCAATACATTAGTTGGAAAACGTATACTAATCTGCATGTTGTCTGACAAGCCACCCGCAATAACATCTCCAATCGAAGAAATGTGCTGCAAAAACATAAAAACTGCAAACACAAAAACACAGAAACCACAAAAGCAAATGCAAGAGAAAAAAGGCTACATATCCACATCAACACAACAAAAATGCTCCCAGCCAATATGGAGAGCGCCACCTAGAACAGTTTTTACTTTTGACCTGAGCGAGACGCTAACCTAAGTTAGCCAAGTCGGCAAAAAGGCTTTGACAATTTGAGCAAACAACTTGAGAATGAGTTGTTTAAAGATAAAGTTGATGACAAACGACAACAGAGGCTGCATCGTGGCAATAGCTCACTTGGTCCTTCAAATCAAGTGACCTAAAAACACTGAAGTGCAGGATTGCGGAGTTCACAGTGAACACTTTAAGGAATCCATCATAGGGAACACAGAGGCGAACATTTACTCACAGTCACACCACTGGTCAATTTAGAGTCTTTAATTGGCAAACACCAAAGTCCAACCAATATTAACCTCACCATTCAAACAATAGCAGAACACTCAGTGGTTTCAGGTTTGCAGCCAACAGCAAAAAAAAAAAACAATATAGGAAAACGTGCACATAGTCATATAAGGTAGTGTCAATTTCACAACTGTAGCTAACTTTAAAGTGTCCAACTGTCAAGTAAAAGTAGCAGCTCAACAATTCCTGGTAGGGATCTAATGATGCACAAGAGACACGTCATATGTCTTCACAGAGCAGCTAAGCTTCATTAGCACCTCCACAAGAGCATCTGGCTTTTTGAAACTCATAAATTGCAAAATGCAAGGTAATCAGAATTCTTCAAAACCAGGACACCTTCAGGCCCAAAGTTGAGACTTTGATGTGAAACCTTTCTTCCCCCACGTCACAAGATGTTCTTTTCTAAGATAACCAGGTAGGAGGCCTGGCTTTGCTCGGGAAGAATTCTGACAGAAAATTCCCAAAATTTTGTAATAAAAAGCAAAAGCAGAGGAAAGGGAAGTTTAAAAGCTACATAGCAGATAATGGGCACAAGTATAAACCTATTGGCTTTTAATTGGTGATTGTCCAATAAATTAATGCATTTGATCCTGACTGGATTTCTGCTTAGCACTGGCTTTATATTGCAAAAACATGGAATGTATGGTAAGTAGGCCATTTATTTGTGAAGTTCTAGTTTTTGTGTTGAAACAGTCATGTCATTATCAATCGCCGTCATCTTCTTGATATACTGAAGGAAAAGACACCTGGTTTTTCTCGAACAAGTCCCAGCGTACCTTGAAAAACTTAACTTTCCCTTAAACCAATAATGTTTTCCAGTGAGGTCAAGTAAAAGTGGAGATAGTAGGGAGGAAAGAAAAGAAATCTTAACCCCTAAATTACACCAGATGCGTATTTGGTCCATCTTTGCTCCACCAGGACAGCAGAGCTGATATGTTTCACTTGAGGCAATGTGTGTGATTATACTGGCTCCGCTGCTTTGCATTTCTCCTCTGTCACAGCTCTGGCAAAACTGAGCCCTCCGCAGCAGACACATAAGGCTTCTATTTTTGCCGGATGCCAGAGCACAACACAACCATTGAGCACAGAGTAGAACAATTGGGACACAAACAAAATTAAAATGTCAGGTTAATTTTCAGAATAAAACACTCCATGTTAATGCCAGTTCACATAGTGGGCCAGGACGGCGGCAAAAGTCATAAAATATGTGGACTTCATCCACACAGCACACTCCAAACAAGTAACAAAACCAACATCAACATGAAATTAAGAGCATTTATATTTATATTTCATATTTATATATAGGCTACTTATCCATGGTCAAAGCACAAAAATCTCAGAGACAAATACAAGCGAGACAAGTGTTCATCTACTCCTTCCATCAGGAACAAAACCTTTTGCCCGTTTTTGTAGTTGCATTTGATATAGTGCATATTGTGTCATCTCACACGATTGCACGTGATCTCCCCAGTCTCGCTTGCCTTGCCGTCCAGCCCTGCTGTGCGCCGAAAAAGCAGCTGGTCGGTTTTGACAGACGACGAAGCAAAGAGCAAACAGGCAGTGAAGCGCAGACCAACTGAAAACGCATCTAGTCCAATCCTGGGGAAAGACCATTCAGATGCACCCTGGGATCTCTACTCCCACCAAAATACAACACATCCATTTTTCAAACTGAGATACACCCAAATTGGGTGGAGAAGACCCAGTCAAATGCGTGCACAGAGATCGATGCTCATGAAGCCAACAGAAGTTGCTAAAGAAATGATCAGCACTTCCGGCTGCATGCCTCCCATATCTCCGTGTGACACTAAGCCACAGAAAGTCAGCATGGGAGCAGATTGTTTTCCGCTGAAGACTGTGGTGTACTCACAAGTGCTGCTCGCAGATTTTGCTCCTCTTTGAAATGAACCCACGCCTACACAGTGTTTTTTGTGGGGATGAACCTCCTGAAGTACAGCAATATGTTTATTAAGTAGTAACCACAGGTCGACTCTTCTTTTCTGCTCAGGACCAGACCCCAGCAGCCTATCAGTCACTGAACATCTTCTGCACCCCTAGGTTCGGAGGCTTCCTTGTGGTGATTCTGTTGATGAATCTTCATGTTCCAGGACTGACGGAAGCGTTTTCCGCAGTCAGCACAGGTGTACGGTTTCTCGCCGGTGTGGATTCGCTGGTGCCGTGTAAAGCTCTCCACCTGTTTGAAACTCTTCCCGCACTGCGTGCAAACATACGGCCTCTCTCCAGTGTGGATTCTCTGGTGGTCTCTAAAAGTTCTAAAAGCACCAAAACTCTTCCCGCAAACTGTGCAGAAGTACGGTCTCTCCCCCGTGTGAACACGCAGGTGGTTTCGTAAGTGCACTTGCTGCTTGAAACGTTTCCCACACTCATTGCACGGATACGGTTTCTCCCCAGTGTGAGTTCTCATGTGTGTCTTCAGGTGTTCTAAATGACTGAAACGTCTCCCACATTCTGAGCAAGAGTGCGGTTTTTCTCCTGTATGAATACGCTGATGCTTCTTTAGGGTCCCTGAATGTGAAAAGCTCTTTCCGCATTCTGCGCAGGAGTACGGTTTCTCTCCTGTATGAGTGCGCATGTGATTACTCAAGGTTCCCAAATGGCCGAATTTCATTCCACACAGAGTGCACAAGTAGGGTTTATTTCCAGTGTGAGTATGGAAATGCGATTTTAGATTTTCAAGCTGACTGAAGCATTTCCCACAATCTGAACAGGAGTACGGTTTCTCCCCGGTGTGAACTCGATGATGAGCCTTTAAGCTTCCTAGCTGCGCAAACCTCTTCCCACACTCTGCGCAGCAGTACGGTCTCTCTCCAGTGTGAATGCGCTTATGAATCACCAGGATCTTCGAGCTCTTGAAATGCTTCCCACAGTCAGAGCAGACATGCTGTTTTTCTCCCACGTGAAGATGCTGATGCTCTTTTAAACTCTGGAAATCGCAAAACATCTCACTGCACACCGAGCAAGTGTACGGAACCCCGACAGAATATATCTGCTGCTTTGCCTCAATTTCAACCGGAGGAAACCAAAGGCGAGATTGACTGTGCGTCGAATCGAGATCAGATTCACGGGGTGCATGAACAGCGACTTGATCGGATTCCATAAAGGTTTGTTCATCAGATTCTGCTTTCACTGGGATCTCAGTGCATTGTTCATACTTAATACGGTCCAAATCTTCAGTCTCAACCTTGACAATGTTGAGGCTGAGGCCAGCTTCAGGAGCTTCCACTGCACTATCAAACAGTTCATTAGACTCACTTTGCAAAATCTCACTGTAAAACGGCAGGAGGTTTTGGTCGGTCTGATTCAATTCTTCTTTACTCTCCTGCTTCAGTGCTCTGGCTTTCACTGCAGGCGCAAACATTCCTGCCCAGGAGTTGAGTGATTCCATGGTCTAGCAGTCCAAGGGCTTTTTCAGAATACTCAAGTTCAAAACCACAAAAACATCCAACTGACCAGACATATCCAGTTCTGGACTAATACATTTTTGCTTATTTGAGGCGGGGGTGAAGTTATCCAGCAAGGAGTCCACTGCACTCTCAGTTCTTCTCGTCCAGTTATTCAAGTCGTTATGACAGATTCTCAGTAGTGACCATCCTCTGACACCGTCTAGGGCAAGCAGAGACTCAGTCTGTCCAAAAGACAAAAAAAGAGATGCTACATTTATGAATAACATGGCAAATAATATGACAAAATTCAAACAAACAGACACATAATATTTGTCGCCGTGCTTCAATCTACATACTTCAGCCTAGCTCCCCACTCAGTGTAGAAATACACAATCAATTAAAAATCAACTGTGGCATATTCATTTTCTAAGGAGGAACTACTCTTGATAACAATCAAAATGCTGATTGATACCGTGTCACATGATGCTGTGACTTTTTTTCCGATGCGCTTCACTAGGGTATCCTGCTCTCTGCGACATGACGTTGCTTCTAAGATAACACGAGAGGCCGACAAGAAATACAATGCTAGCGGAGGAGCGAATGGACGACAGTCGTATACACTTTAAGCCTACCTGCCATTTTGCGCCGCTTTTCCCGGTCTAGTCCGCTCCAATAGCCCCGATCTAACTAGCTAGCTAGCAAGTAAATAAGTATTATCCGATAGCGTGGCGGTCATAATCTGTCTGACAGCTCCCAAAACGCAGGACTTCGAGCACTTCCGAGTTAACCCACATTGGTAATCGCATAAATCTCGTTATAAACCAGCTCCATGGTTAAAGCCAGGCAAAAATACTCTTATGCTGAATTTAAAAGGACAGAAAGAGTCCTCCACAATCAGTTGATCACTGAGAGAGCTCCAATAGAACGCTGAGACCGAGTGTAAGGAGGCTGGATTAGCGCAAGACAGAGTTTTCCTGCAACACTATTCGGCATAGACTGCACTCCATATTCCAGATACAGCCCAGCTTTTTGTCATCAATGCAATTAAATTAATGTATTTTCACTCTCGCGCTTCGCCAACACTGACGTTACCTTCCTACAGAATGTCTTCTCCCTTTGCCGTTCGGTTATTAAGCACGCAGAGGATTGTGGGGCCTGAAGAGGCTTATTTTAATCCACAAAGACCCTTTCTTAAGGAGCATACGCGAGTCGTGCTCTTGCGCTCTATGCAGCAGTGCGTTATCGCTCGACGATTATTAACGGACTGACTTGTATACAACACAAGTAAAGTTAGGTAGGAAAGACTGTCAGAACGTAGCTTCGAGAACACAAAGTGACGAACATACAGCATTACGAAATTATCGTGATGCGAGAGCCTTGATACTGAAATCGTATTCCATCAACCGCAGACGAGCCATATGGCCAGTGTTAAGACACAACTATGACAAAGCATATGTGACTCTCTGCCAGGTAATGCTACCTATGATCAAACTACTTTCTTTCAGATGAGTCAAAGTACCTAGATACAAATCCACTTTCAACATCACCGCAGTGTTAGTTTCAAAATAGGAGAGAGAGAGAAAAAAAATTATACCAAGGACCCTGTAGTTCACCAGCAAAGGAGGGTCATTCCATATGAAATTAACAGATTTTCAGACAAGTTCCATGGGCATAGTTAGTCATGAATTTTCCCCAAACTTCAATAGAATGTTGCTTTAGGTGCCAAATGAAAAATGATCGACTTTTAGCTCAATTAGCTCAGTAGTTTGGATTTTCTGGAAGTTCATAAATGTGACGGTGGTACCCCAGTTGGCGAAATTTGCATTTTTTCCATTTTTAACGGGCTGTAACTCTGGAAGTTATAAAGCTAACCCCATGATTGTTTTTCAGGACTTGTTCTCTATGCAATGTACTACCCTTTATTGCCAATCAAACTAGTTTTCACCCAATTATTGTGGTTTTATAGGCTCCCAAAAATGCTCCTTTTACACACCTGCATGAAAACATTCACCTTTTATGAGTATCATTTTCACACCCTTCTGATGACATGTGGATTTTTGGTAATATCAGCTATTGATAATGCTCAAGAGCTTTGTATAGCTACCAATTAATATCCTGTAGCATTTATAGTTCTTTGGTAATATTGACCCTTATTTTAGTCCCTTGGGTGGGGTGACCCCTTTTCAACCCCCTTTTTCAGGATGTGGGTATCCTTCAATTTTAATGAAACCTATATTTTTGGAAAGCTCTTGATGTGTGCCACCACTAAAATATATTTCATTATGGAACAAGCATACCTTTATTAAAAATGGTCATTTTCTTCAAGTTTAATCCAAAAATTAACCCCCTTTAAGGAGTTGTTCACAATTCTCAACATTTTAACAAGTGCACCAACTACATTTTTTCAGGTCCTCCTCCCCTGAAAAAATACTGTAAAAATATTCAGTTTTATCTCAATATTTCATCTTTTTTAAATGAAAGAAGTGTACACAGATAACCCCAACCCCACACACACGTTGTTGACAAGTGTGAATTGCACACACTTTAGTTCTTACCAGTACCATAACAGGAGTTGCTGGTTTCTAAATCACTCAGTGATTCTGTCAAACTTGTAACCAGAAAGAGTGTATGGCCTTCCAGCTGTACTTGGTGCAGAGATAATTAACTAATGATTCAGGGGAACATGACAAATGTCATCTTCATTCTGGGACCACTAAAACTTCTGCGTTGGTCCATCAGGGTACATGAATTTAACACTGACGTCCTGATATTCTTAGGATGTATCCAAGACAACTGCCAGCCACCAATACCCATCATACAGACAGACTACATGAAGTCCTGGAGTAAACTGTTCAAGGTTGACTGTTATTTGTTATCAGCATCCATCATCCGTACAGACTGAAACCCACTATCATCCCAAGAAATGCGTTTCACAATGATGGACCCATCAGCTGAGGGAATGAAGCAATGATTATCTTGGTCCCAGGAATTTTAGGAGCATCTTCCAAACATCTATTTTGGTGAACTGCATGTTTTTTGATGGGATTCTTTTTAGTCCCTGTGCCCAATATTTACCTGGCATATGTCTTTTTATGACAGTTGTTTAAGTTGAGGATGTTTCCAATGATGCAAGATTGAGAGGTAGTTTCACGAACTTGTGAAGCCACTGCCTCAAGACGTGCTCATTAGAACGTCCTGCCACCTATACAACTATTTACAAATCACTGCTGTCATCTATTTGGGAAGGATAGCAACAAAAACAGCATCTCACTACTTTATCTGTCATCTTCTATGCACCACTTTGTTCATTTTGCAACACAATAAGGATTAAAATATATGGACAAGACCGATACATTTTTTAATGAAGATATGCTCATTCCATAATGAAATTTATTTTGGCGGCAGTTCACACAAAGAGCTTTCCAAAAATATAGGTTTCATTAAAATTGAAGAATACCCACATCCTTAAAAAGGGTCACCTCCTACAGGGGGCTAAAATAAGGGTCAATATTACTAAAGAACTGTAAATACCACAGGATATTAATTGGTAGCTATACAAAGCTCTCGACCATTATCAATAGCTGATATTACCACAAATCCACATATATCCTCAGATGGGTGTGAAAATGGTACCGTTAAATGTGTATGTTTTGATACCAGTTTGTAAAAGTAGCATTTTTGAAGGCCTGTAAAACCACAATTTAAGAGTTAAAACTACATTGATTGGCAATAAGGGGTAGCACATTGCATAGAGAGTTACAGCCTGTTAAAAATGGGGAGGGGGGGGGGGGGGGGAATGCTAATTTCAGTAATGGGGGTGCCATGTCCACTTTTTTGATCCCCCAGAAAATCAAAACTAGCAGGCTCATTGAGCTAAAACTTGGCAGGTCTTCCTTTGGCAACCAAAGCAACATTATATCAAAAGTATGAAGAAAATTCATCCCTACATCCATAGGAATCCTGGTTGATTTCATATGGAAATTACCCAGGAAGCAACATATGTATTTGGCCAGTAGTTTTGGAGAATATTCAAGTTTTAAGACAAAACAAAGTAAAACAAGGATTCGGGACATACGGACAGTCGTGAAAACTATGTCCCGCCGCTTTGCGCGTTCCGCGCGGCGGGGGACGAAAATTAATTAAAACATTCATAATCAAAATTTATAAGAAACGGTGAACAATTCTGGTTGAAATTGTCTAGAGGAAGCGCCATACCAAATTTGAAGTGAATCTGGCCATTAGTTTTGGAGATGTCTGAAGAATCCCAAATGACAGAAGACTACGCTGATCACCATGTCTTCTAAATAGCAGATGGCCTACTGGCCAAAGAGTTAAAAAATCAGCAATGGGCTCTAAAGCTGACCCCAAGATGATAGAACACCATGGGGCTTCCTGCTTTACATGAAAGTTTCAACTAGAGTTGGGTTGCCATTATCTGTACATTATCAAATGTAATGCAATCCCTGATTTCCACTTTATTTCTCATCTATATCCAGTCTTTGTTTATACTGTGGCATAATGGCTGGATCCAGTAAGACACTGTTCAGGTGATAACTGCTGCCCAGACAGACGACAGGAGGGGTTTCTAAGATTTATGTAGAGCATAAAGGTTTCGAAAAATCTAAATATGGATCAGTAACTAGGCTTGACTGTAGACATGCACAAAGGCACCAAAACATGTCACAACTGGCGCTTTTGTGCCTGGCGGCCCAATGCAGGAACAGAAAATCTGCCATTACATATCAGTACTATAAAAATGCGAAAAGTGAGAATGCATAAGAATAATTTTAAAAGCCAGGAAATGTAAAATAGAACCTGAAACCACACTGCACAGCATAGTAAGAGAACCACTGATGTCAAAATAGCAGTCAGTTTTTATTGAAGCAATTACATTGGGTAAAATTCTAGTTCATCAGAGAGCAAGCCTTAATGAAAGGGAAAAAGACAAACCAACAGAAACAGGAGATTCCTATTACCATAATCACACAGGGGACACCATTTATGGTTTCAAAAAAATTAATATAAATGTAAAGATTTTATTTTTAAAAAATTGCATGAACGCGCAACAAAAACAGTGCCAACCATCTAAAAACTTACAAAAATAGAAAATGCATGATAATTCTACCACTAATAAAAACAGACAACAATAAATGGTCATCTTAAACTAAGGTAAAACAAAGGTGATCACATCATAGACCATGATAACGGCCCTAATTACAAATCAATGCATTTCTACATAAACTCCAGAATATATTCTTGAAGAGAGATGCAACCCTTGGGTATCCCAAATAACAGACACACTCTCTGAATGCTCTTTGCTTTGGTATGATTCTTATTTGTATTGCACCAGATTGGCAAAACAACAAAATAAAAAATAAGTCAGACATGTTACAAGATCAACATCTCACACCAAACTTTTTTTTTTTTTCTTCAATGTTGGAGTAATCAAAATCACTTTTAAAGCTCCCAGACAGGGGAAGACAAACTAAACAGTGGCCCGGTGAGGATGCTGCCCTTTCTGTGTAAAACAATTTCAAAAAGCAAGCACACGCACGCACAAAACTTATGCAGACACTCATTTAGAGGGCCCTCCATTCATCGTTTCATTGTATCCAGCCCCCCCCCCCAATCTTCAGTCTGCTCATTTCCATGCGCATGAGCTTCAGTATGCACTCACCTCAGCTGTTTATATATAAGAGCGACACACTTCAGATCACCGCAAATCTTTCCTGAACGTGAGTTCAGTTGGGAAGCTCAAGTGAGACAAGCAAACAGAGTCTGACCTTAAATGCTTTCCGTGAAGGAATGGTTTGGGTTAGGGTTGGGTTGCTTGCTCTTGCTTTTACACTTGTACTCTACTGGAATATGGCAATGAGGAATCTGCCATACAACCCTGTAACCAACCACTGCTGGCAGTTCAGAGTCAACGACCCGACTGACTTAATTTGTAATGTCACTTTAAACAGATAATGGCCTCACCATGTATTGATTGTCAACAAAGTCAAAGGACAAGTTTTGGGGCATAAAAAAAGTAGCAATCGCTTTTCAGCAACCATTAAAATAAATCAATCTTTTTTTTTCTTATTCTTTTTTTTAAATCTTTGGACTTATCCTCAAAAAAAAGAAAAATGTTCAACAACTCACTTTTGGATAATAAACTACCTACTTGCCCAACTCAGAAACTTGGTTCTTTTTCACTTGCTCAACATCTCCCTCTCCCCAAAGATGCTCAGTAGAGGATACAGTGGGTCAGCAATCATTAATTAGACAGTGATCTTACATCTTCCCACACATATGCCTGCTAATGAATAGAAATGTTCATAATCAAAAATAAAGTTTCCCCAATTTCTAGTAGCAAGGTTTCTCAAGTTTGAGGAGTATTTCCACAACCAGATATAATCTGACCGCATCATAACCTGAATTATTGCCAACACAGCAACCATAATGTGGACCATAATATGAGTCCACAGTGAACATGTCTGGACATAAAACCATTAAATTGTGAACAATACAGCAGTTGGAAAAAGTTTGAAAAAGTGTGCATTTTCACTGGATACCAATCTGCATTTTGCTTGACCAACCACACACAATTAAAGTCCATCTACAATAAAATATACATTTTAATTTACACAGTGAGGCATCATTCAGAAATCAAATGAAAACCTACACACCCATTCATCTTGGAGCCTTTGTCTTAACAGTTTGCATTCAGTATTTTTTACGTATATGTTGACTTGCTGAGTCTTTTTGTATAAAAACAGATACATCAGAGGCAGGGCTGAGGTCAGAGTGTTCCATATTTATGTAGCATGAAAGAAAAAGAGGTACTACCGCACTTGATTTGCAGAGGTGATTTAATTAAGAGAACGACGCGTTTCGCCGTACAGGCTTCATCAGGCTTCTGATGAAGGCTGTACGGCGAAACGCGTCGTTCTCTTAATTAAATCACCTCTGCAAATCAAGTGCGGTAGTACCTCTTTTTCTTTCATGCTACATTAGCATCCTGGCCGCAACTACCAGCACCAGCGCTGTGCACGGATACCCTCTTTCTTCTTGTTCCATATTTATATTTGTTCTACTATGGATTCATGCTTGTCACCTCTGCCGTCACCCCGTCCACGTCCGTAGACACTTCCATGTGGATGCTGCACAGGCTGTAATTTTTGACTGATGACTTTCATATTTGGTATGGACGTGTTATACTTCAGTTATGATACCCATCAATTGTGGTTGCCAAGGCGACAGTATTGGCCGAATGCCGCACAAATTTGTGCTGAAACAGATTTCCTTGTGGATGCAGTACAGGCTGGAGAAGCAGGTTCTTGGGCCCGACACCCGAATCTAGTTTTTTCATATCAAAAATATGCAAAGAAATATGCCCTTTCAAAAGTGCTAAGAGAACATAAAATACTGTATGCACATTTATTTTGTTTCAGGAGGGACCAACTCGGCAGGAGTGTCATTATTTCCATGCTAGATTTCAGCTTCTGAAGTGACGATGAGATAGCCGACCGTCAGCAGTGCTGCTCCCAGGTCAGACTGCCCTCATAGAGGTGGAAAATTCAGGTTCACAAAGTAAATTTCCTCCTCACAATTTTTTAATATCACCAGGGTTTTTCAAATTAGCGCAGTAACTGAGCGAGGACTAATAGGTAAAATCAGGAGACTGCCGTTCACTGGTGGCAGAAATGCATGGCAGGGCTTTTTCTTTTCAACTACTGGATTTTACACCTTACTCATATCCATGGTACAGCCAGGGGCCATCTTTGGTTTTTAATTTAAAAATGGTCAGAAGTGCAATACCACCACTCCCCAGAGGGTGGACAACAACTTGATGTGATTTTTAGCCCAGGCTAATCAAGAGCAAAGGTGAACCAGGTCTGTTTCCAGGTTTCATGCCAACTGCTGGCCTTAGTTTCTTCATTAGCCCAAGCATTTACCCTACCAACCATTTTTGCTGCATTTCCTGATATTCAGCCAGGTCACTAAGTCAGCCGCTGTAACAGAGAATAACCACCCAGCCCTGCTCTACTGTAATCACTTCACATTTCTAAAGGAACCTAAGGCTCAGGCTTGTAAAGAACAGCAGCAGAAATTTTGGCACTCCTGCATCTTCAGTTGTTCTCAAGACTTTTTATCAATTTTATGGTAAGACAGACTACCAGCAACACTGCAAAAAAACAAAAACAAGTGTTTGCCATTAACATGGCAATATCCCCCGCCGCCTCAATTTTATGTGTCCGTGTGGACATACGTACGGAGCCCAATGCTATATCCCCCGCTTCGCGCTAATCACGCGGCGGGGATTTAGAAAAAAAAAAAAAATAAACTTCCTACCAATGATTTTGTCCATCTTCTAAGCCCCGAGTATGATGCTTTCTTCTGCGATGGAATGGAATTGGGAGAATTTTGGGCCTAGTGGAGAGGCACATGCTGCATGTGTCCTCAACGGCTGACGATGCAGACGCTCTTTTTGTTTGGGGAGTTTAGATTCCCAACTCCATGTTAACTCATCTTAGAGACCACAATATACAAGTGAAAGGCATCACATGGACACCCACCATTTCTCCACAGCAGAGATGTAGCATCTTCATTAAGCAATTCTTTAAGACAAGGCCTCCACAGTGCATCAAAATGAAATGTACTAAATTTAAAAGCAGTAAGGAATTCTGGGCTTTCTAAAAACAAAATCCTCAAAGAAGCACGAGGCTCCCCCTTTTTAATAAATACAGACTTTCTCTTCTTTAAAGTCCCCGAGCATTATCATCATCACCGTACCCTCTTTTGAAACCTAGAAGCTGTAGATGGAACAACTGGTATCTGACATAAAAAATACCAGAGGAGACGAGCAGTCCAACACAGCTTGAGGCCTTCTGCAACCACTTCACCATTACTCACTGACAGCACTCTCCAGATAGTACACGTTCACAAGATGGCGGTTCAAGTGACGACGATACTCCAGCTCCACAGGAAAGGTGCGGTCGCAAAAGATGCAGGTGTGACTTTTGAGTTTGTCAGGTACGTGGCCTTCCTTTACAGGGACATTGGATGTCTCTGTCAGGGAGAGGCTATCTTTATTGAGGGTGGGATCTGTCTCTATGGAGGCGAGGCTGTCAATCGTAGAGCTGTCTCTGTCAATAGGAGAGAGGTCTATGTTAATAACAGAAGACGACCCACTCAAGGGAGAATGGTCCAAGACAGAAGAGGAGCAGTCTACAGCAACAGAAGAGGAACTCTTCTTCATGGAAGTCTGGTCAACATCAATGGGTGACTGGTTCTCCTCCTGGGTGTCCACAAGCATGAGGCTTTTTTCATTAGGGGAAGGGCCCTCACTTACAGGGACACTGGCTATACCACTCGGTGTGGGGTCCTTGTGAATAGATGAGGGAACTAAGCCAACGGGAGTGGGGTCCATGCCAACAAGGAAGGGATCCAAGCCAATGGGAGAAGGGTCCATGTCAACAGGGGAGGGATCTAAGCAAATGGGAGAAGGGTCCATGTCAACAGGGGAGGGATCTAAGCTAATGGGAGAAGGGTCCATGGCAACAGGGGAGGGATCTAAGCCAGTGGGAGAAGGGTCCATGTCAATAGGGGAGGGATCTAAGCCAATGGGAGAAGGCTCCTTGTCAACAGTGGAGGGATCTAAGCTAATCGTAGAAGGGTCCATGTCAACAGGGGAGGGATGTAAGCTAACGTAAGAGGGGTCCTCCAAGAGTATAGAGTCTTTCTCCGCAAGTGAGGGAGTTAGCGCTACGGGGGCGGGACTCTCATTCATGGGAGTGTGGTTTTCATTATGAGATAAGGAGCTCTCTGTGACGGCAAGACCTTTTTCAGTGAGGGAGGAGCTTTCTTCAGTGAAGGCAGAGCTTTTCTCTGCAGGTAGGAGACAATCATCACTAAGGGCACAGCTATCCTCCGTAAGCATGTCTAACTTGTGGAGGCTCTCGGGTGCGTCTGTAGGGGTGGAATTGGCCGAGTTTCCATTAAGCCCGGAGTCGTCACTTCCCTCAGAAACGCTATCGCTCATGTCGCTGCCATCGGGGCTGTGGATGCCCTCATCGTCCTCAGCATCTATTGGATTTTTGCCTGTTCGGGGCAGCTCCAAGGGGGTCAGGACCTTCTTCCCTCTTACCTGCCAAGGCCCGGGGGCCACAGGGGCCAGCGAACTGAGCGCAAGGGGCTCCTCAGTGTTGACACAGCCGTCAAGAGTACTCTCCGGTCCACTCGCACCCTCGTCCAAACTCTTATCCTCAGCTGCAGAACAATCAACTTCATCTGCTGGATCCTCAGCCGCCAGGGGTGTATCCATGGATGCCCTGGCAGACTCAGGCTCCTCCACCTTTGACCACGACTGTGGTAAAGTCACACTGCATTCTTGGACCTGATCTTCTGGCTCTTCCTCTAGCACCAGCCGAAACTCTGCATCTAGGCTAACGTCCTCTTGAAACGAACTTCCTGCATCTTCTATCGTGTTTGATTCTTTGTCCTCCATTCCTCGCTCCTCATCTGGGACTTCCAGCAGTTTGTTTAATGGTTTCTTGGCTCTGGCTTTCTCTCTCTGCACATTTTTGCATTTTGCAGCCTTATGACCTCTCAGAACCTTGACTGGGTTTTGATTGCTACTGCTGTCCTCTAGCCGCCTCCTCTTCTGAGGCATAGCAGAAGTGGGCTCTTTCCCAACGTCTGTCCCAGGTATTGATGTTTCCACAATCTTCCGCTTCCTTTTGTCCACTTTAGACTTTGAATTCTTCTGGTTCTCTTTTGAGATATCAACTTGGACCTCAGGTGGCACCACCACTTCATCAGCAACATTCTCATCTGTTTTTGCTGCCATCTTCATCACTCTTGTTCTCTTTCTCCCAGTTTTGTTGTCTTTCTTCATCTCCTTCTTCATCAAATTCACAGCAGACACCCCAGAACTTCCCATCTCTTCCGGTTCCGCTATGGTATCAGAGGTATGTATGATATTCACCAACTTCTGTCCCCGTTTTGGCCTCCTCTTCACCGACTTGCTTCCCACTGGCTTCCTCATTCCCTCGGTCTGCTGACCCACTCCCAGCTCTGAATGGACAGCCTCAGTCGGCCCCATCTTCTCTATTCCACTCATTCTCACCTCTGAGCAAACCTTTGCAGCTTTGCCCCGGATCCTTTCTTTTCTCCTCTGCAACTTCCCATGACCTCCAGGTTTCTCCATCTTGTCTCCCTTATGCTCCTCTCTTTTTCCCAACCTTTCTTTCTCCAAAATCTTCATCTCCCTATCTCTAGAGATACTCTGCTTGTTCCCATCTTTTTCAACAATCTGCCCAATGGTAATTTTCCTTGCCCTCTTCATTGTGAGGTTGATGGGCCCTTCGCAATTCTCATCCTCTTCCCGCACCTTCTCTCTGTGTTCCTCCCCTCTTTCCTGACCTCCGTCTTCCCGGTTAACGCGCCCCCCCTCCTCTGGAATTCTGGTCAGGATGTCTCTTCTGGCCTTCTTCCAGCTGGCGTTTCTGACAGGACCCAGATCCGGGTTCTTGACGCGGAGCCGGACCTTGGAGACATCCATAGTGACATCGGGGGAGTCCGGGTGGCGGGACTTGAGGTGGTACTGCAAGTTGCACTTCTTGGAGGCAGCGTAGCAGCAGACGGGACACATGAACTGCCGGGGGTTGACATGCAGCTCCACATGCTTCTTGTAGTTGCTACGGTCTGCTGTATTGTATGGGCAGTGCGGGCAGCTCAGGGGTTTGGGTCCGCCGTGCACCTGCCGGATGTGTCGTGTCACCTCGTGCCGATTTGCCGCCACGTAACTGCAGGTGTCGCATTTGAACGGTTTCTCACCTGAGCAAGGGAAATTGAAAATGTCATTACTCAGAAAAACACATTCAAAGATGTGGGTTTTCCTCATCTTCATCAAAAAATACAGAATTTTCAAACCACAATGGCCCGTGACAACAACTAATGAATTTGTCATTTCTGCCAAGCAAAAAGCAAATATCTTTTAATTACTCTGAGTTTTTAGCATTAAGACCATCATTTTACTTTTAGTGCCTAGAAAATATTTTCAATCAAAACTTATCACACACATTCCACAGTAACATGCAGGGAGGGGAAAGAATCATGACCAACTGGGAACACAGGATGTAGCTTAAAGTCAGCAACTAACAAACCAGCTCACACATAATACATACCATCTTACTGTTTTAATGGATAACCGACTGCTCCATCGGACGCATTGAACACAATGGGGGGAAAAATTGCAGGAGTTAGCATTAGTGCACTCTCTCTCCTTTCATGGAGACAATTCAAAAGCTTTAGCTGGCCGTTCGGTCTGTGGTCACTAATAAATTTTATAGGCCAGTTCAAAATAAAAGCCCTAAAAATGCCTGACAGCAGTTATGCTCAGGATTGCTCATGAGCATAGTCAATCAAGCACTAATACCAACCGATATTGCGGCCCTGAAGGACTGGAGTAAAAGCTGCGGACAGTGTGGCCCTCTAGAACTGGATTTAAACCAGAAGACCGAGTGGTCTTTCAGGACAGGAGCTCCAGTTCCAGCACTTATATTGTACCTGTATATGAAATATAAAATCCATTGTGCTCACCAGAGTGTGTTCTCATGTGCCTGATCAGGTGGGTCTTCTGGGAGCTAGTGTACTGGCAGCAAGGACACTGAAATGGCCTTTCACCTGTAGGAGAGAGCGGAGGATTCAGGTGCGTCTGGATTAGGTATACCGTTAACTTCCTCATGCTTCATTGCCTCTCCCAGAGCAAGGACAGAGACAACCAGATTTAGAAAATACAAGAAATATTTCAGAATCTTCGGCTGCATAGATTTAACTGTCCGTGTCAAACTTTCAACATAAAAGTACATGGCTGTATTTTCAACAGTGCAGAGTTAATTTAGGTATCACAACAGCTTATGAGTCAGTCTCAGTAAAATAAGGGGGCAGATATCTATGGTCACTGATAGGGGCAAACACGCTGCAATGGCCCAAAAATTGTCCAATAGAAGAAACATTTATCACATCACCTGTAGGTGTGATGTGTGAAACTGTGGGGGCCTAGAAAGCCATACTTGCAAAGACCAAGTCTTGAGAAACCACAAGTTGTGAAGACATATGAGGTTGTAAGGACATTTTGGGTGGTCCTCAAAAAGGATTACTGCTAATTGGTTAAAGTTAGAATTACAGTTATAGTTAGGGTTAGGGTAAGGTTAGTGTTACAAAAAATTTGGTGTCTAGAGTTTGGGAAAGGCTGTACAGAATGAATGCAAGTCAATATCATGTTTTCACAAGTACAAATATATATATATATTTTTTTTAATATGCCATCTCCAATCCCACCCGAATCTGGAATGCCCAATTGTAGAACTATGTACAAGACTTGCTCGTTTGCAACCCCCTGTTGCCAATTCAGAGAGCGAAGACAGTTCACGGCTCTCCAAAGAAGCACGTGCCTGTCAGCCACTGCTTCTTCTACTCAGTGGATGAATCTTCGCAAGTTCAGAATGAAGGCGGAGGATACCCGAACATGAACAGGCAAAGAATCTTCCTGACAAGCGCCCGTCTGGCCAACAGGAGGTGCTTGAGCAATGAACAAAGCTATTTTAATCTATTTCGCTTTCCCGGCAGTCCCTTCCCAATTTGAAACCCTGTAGTGCAATAGCCAATTGTACACCACTCTGAAAAAGCTGCCGACCACTGCAGGTTGGTACGACCGGGGCCCAAACCCACGATGTGATGGTCACTTCTGCATTGCAACGCAGTGCCTTAACTGAGTGAGCTATCCGGCACAGATATTCAAACATGTGCATGAGTGTTTTTCATACCTGTATGTGTGCGTATATGCTGAATATAGTTGTTCTTGCGGTCGGAGAAGTAGTTGCACTCAGAGCAGGTGTAGAGCTTGCTGGGAAAGTGGTTTCTCAGGTGCTTCTTCCAATGGTAATGGCTGACAGTGGTGTAGGAGCAGGTGGTGCACTTATAGACCCGCTGGCTGCTACCCTCCTTGTTGTGGTGCTTCAGGTGGGCCCGATAGTGGTCATAGCGGTTTGTGTTGTAGCCACACCGCTCGCACCAGATCACGCCCTTCCCTTGTCCGGCCTCCTCCTCAGTCACCGTTGCACCTACCTCAGGCTCTCCCGCCGATTTCTTCAGAAGCTCCTCCCCCTCAGCGGCAGTCACCACGGCAGCAAGCATTTTGTCCCCATGGACCCGGATGTGACACAAAAAGTCTTCCTCGCTCTCTGCCTGGTACTGGCAGGGTTTGCAGTAGAGCGGCTTCTTCCTCCGGGGGTCCTCCAGCGGGGCAGGTCCCAGGGCCCCCTGCTTTCGCTTGCCAGCCGGGGAAACCCCAGGCAAGGCCTGCTTCCTCTGGTCACCCTCACTGCTCCCCTGCTCTCCTTCATCATTTCCCTTCTCTTCCGGTCCCGCATTGGGCAGCAGAGGGGTTTCCGGGCAGAAGTTGCCAGACTGGACCCCACCATGTTCCCTGAACTCGTCGTATGGGGCCAGGCTGTCCTCCTCTTCCTCAAACTCCTCTTCGTCGCTGTATGTATAGTTACCGCTGCCCACAGTTGTCAGCTCCACCATCTGCTTTTCCTCTGCCCCGTACTCGCTAACCGTGCCCTCTGCATTGAGTGCCACGTTGGCCAGCATGACGAGCTGGGGCACAGCCAGGGCTGGCTGGGCCTCGCCCTCCATGGGGAGGCCGACTGGAGAGGAGAACATGCAGACCATACCTGGGTGCACGGCCTGCGCCATGATAGGCTCCTGCAAGGGAGGCAGCGGAGTGCCATGATGAGTCTTTCAGTAATGGTGACAGTCATCTAGGCAAGTTACCCCCTTATGCAGTCCTCTTGTGTAGCTTGTCTAATTTCATGCATGTCATAAAGAGTTATTCACTCCGATTTACATTACGGTCTCTACCCTACATTTATTTCATCAGCGTGAGGAGATTAAAAATAAAAAAGCAAGACAATTTTCTCAATTGAGGCAAAATTCTTTAGTCAGTTCTTGTATCTGGTGTACTTTTTTGACATAATAATTTTCAAAAATACACTTACTTTTTCAGTTTCCCAAAATTTGCCAATTTTCATGTCCCCAAATGGTCATGTGGACAGTTAAGAATTTTTTTTCATATTTTTACCATCTATTGTTAAATATCTGAAGATTATTTAATAAAAATATAGAGTTGTCTTTAAGCTTCCCTCTGAAGTTATGAGTTTTGAATGCATATGAAATTCACATTCTAATCACTGTCACACAGTTACTAGTACAGTGAAATACTATTTGTTTTGCTTTAAAACAATTTCCAAGTACCATCTTTGTCAAGTACACAACTCAATTACAACCATTACACGGCTCACATCTATATATACATACATGAAATTCTTGGGAGAATTATTTCTTTGAAGGCCAACATTTTAATCAATTTTGACATTAAGTAGATTAAATAATTTTTCTAATGTCATTCATCATTTCAAGTTTATAGATGTTATACTTTCACAAGTTTATTGTGTTCTTGCTTTATGGCATCAATGATACATGTGCATTGTCAGTGTGCCTAGTGCTCAAGGTAGGAGTGCTCGCAATTAGATTATTAGTTCTAGAGACTTGAACAAAATTCAGACTCTCTTTCCAACATTTGTGAAAACATGATCGGTTTGTGTTGCCATTGTGCATTTAAGTACATATATGGTTGATTATGTTATAGGCTGCACCTCATAGTGTAATCTGACACTGATGTTGGTTCTTCATTATGATAAACTGCAAAATTAAGGTACTTGGTAAAATTTGGACCATTATAAACTTCTTTGGTAGACCTATACCGTAGTATTTAGTAGAATGCTGGCTTGGTAATTTGGAGACATTGACTGACCCTATGTTCACTCTCTTAACAAATAATATTTTTAACATTAGTTCAAGTTCTTGGTATCTGAAACTGCTCATAATGTGTTTTACAATCAATAAATGTGCTTTCATGGTTTTGAATTTAATTATGAATGAGTATTATGTTATGAAAATAAGTCCATGTGACAGTTCTAAAACTGTCAATTATGTAAAAATATTTTTGCTTTGATCGAATTTCTTCAGCAACAAGAGCATGGGAGTTACATGGGAGGTAAAACATCACCATACTGTTATCACATCATCATTAGATACGGGTCACTTTATGGGGGGGGGCAAAATGTGACATGAATCTTGTATTTCCAAATTCAAAATGTACATAAAATTAATTGAAATTTCAAAGGGTTGTAGTTTAAAAAATATTTAAGATACAAACCAAATACTTAGTATTTCTTCATAAGTTTGGTATAGAAGCACGTGATTTTTTTTCATCTGAGAGGAAGACCTGGTACCCATTATGTATTTTGAGATGGCATGGCCCTCCAGAAATCTCCCTTTTAAGTTGTATTTTGGTACCAAGCTTTGACTTGTCAATTGCAGAATTTCTGTAACAAAGCCTTGTGATGTCCATGATTTTACTGAATGGCTGTATATTGATAATGTTTTCTTATGTGCTTTAGTTGAGGAGTGTTGATTGATTTTGTGGGCATTTCAGTGGTCCATTTAATAAGATAAATTTTCCGTTTCGCCACGATTTCATTCTAGCAACAGTAAATTAGAAAAATCTACAATTCAGATATTTCAGTCCACAGAGATAATAGTAGTCGATTTAAACTTACTCGGGTAAAGCACAGCAGCATTCGTAATGACAGAGTTAATAGTAAACATGAGAAAACTTATCTGAGAGACCATATTAACTGGCAAACACTTGGAAAGAATTTGAAGTTGACTCGTCCGCATACATCCCCTGAACTGCGTGGTCGGCCATTTTAAAAACAGCAGCACCAACCTGCGCTCCTTGAGTTAGAAAGGGTAATACGAAGGAGGGGGATTAACACTGCGGAACTCGGCTCACCAACAAATAAGTCTGACAGAGAACATCACGGTGACGAGCAAGCAACGGAAATCCAAAACACTCACGCTTTTCTCACCTAGCTTCGACTCTGCGACGAATAAATAGCTGTTCAACCCGCTTGACTAACAACCGATCGCAAAAGCGAACTTATTAAGCTAACATATGTTAGCAATAAGTCATTTAACAACATGGCTGCTCGCTACTTTAAGTTAAACATTAGCTAAACATGTATTCACTCATCCTCAACGTAAATAGTTTAACTAATACTAAATGCTTTATTCACATAGCACCTAATAGCGCATGGTCAAGTCCAGAGATGCTGTTTAACTTAACGTTAAGTGTGTTTTGGTCAAAATTTGCGGTCCGACTTTGCCATCCTGGTTAATCTCAGAAAGTTATCCAGACTTTAGCAGTAGGGAGTTGCGATAAATATTGTGCCAAGTCGATGCTGCATCTCCAGGGTGCAGAACAGTGGAAAACGCTTCTGCTTGATTGCTGGTTATACAGCAGTCCAGCTTTCTTAGCAAGGCCTATCCAGTGCACACCTTACACGTTACCAAAAACTTATGAAAGCCGAAACATTAGCCAACTATCCGTCTGGGAACGCAATAAAACTTTGGCCAGAATCGAACTGTACAATTATATGAAATAAATTCCAAAGGACAATTAAATCGTAACATTGTTATAACATTCCGCGGAAATACAGTGACGTTTAAGGTACACGTTAAACTTTTTGGGTAGCGAGTCCGGAGTGTTAGCCGTGGTCCTGATCTGTGCTCCCGATCAGCCCTGGACAGCGCCTCACCCTTTTCTCAAATGTACCGTCCATTTTCGGGAAAAAAAACAAGTAAAAGTTTCAGCTTTGGAAAAACACAAACAAAAAAAACTTTCAAAGTACTTGCCTTCCCGCGCAGTACACTTACCGTCGGTTCACGCCCTCCTCTGTATAACTTTTAATAACTATTTTTGAACTTTCTTCGTTTGGTTTGTATCTAAACTTCACATTCCAGCACACCGATTCCAGTGAAGGCAGACAAAGATGCCGACGTCACTACGCACGTGCGTCATTACCCAGGCATAAAACTGTTGAATTAGGAAGAGTAGTTCAAAACGAACGAATTTTGACGCGACTGACCAAAGAAATTGGTCGTTTCGCTCTCTGAAATGTAGGTACGGCAATTTCAACACTTGAGTTCGAATCGTTTCGAACATGTACGACACTTCCGATATCAGCACGGATTTACAAAGCTGTTTCGAAACTTAAGTCACGTGACCAAGAAACATTCGTCTCAGAAAAAAACACCATACTCACCCCAAGAAGGTTTGAATGCTTTGCTGGGCGTTTATGGTTGCTTGACAAAGATAACTGCGACTAACGATAAAATTTGACGGCCGTATTTTATATTGACTTAGTTTGATATTTTGATTAAAATGTACAAGTAGATATAGCTAGATATTTTTTTATTTAAACCTCCTTTACAGAAGAAAACATTACTTAAAATACAGAAAGATACAATAATTACGTAAAGGTAAAACTTTGGTGGAGACAAAGAACGGACAGCCATAGGGTTTGTCAAATGTAACATTTAAAATGCCTTGGTTAAAAAAATTGCCAAAATCGGTTCTTCTGATTTAGGACTCTCAAAGTTGTTTGAAAATAAAAGCCTCCTAAGACTGTGTAAAACACCATCTTCAGGGAAATATTGTTTCTTAAGGTAGTCAGATTTCTTGCACAATGCCACCAATGAAGGAGAAAAACCACAGTGGACAATAGAATGTATCAAAGTGCCCTCTATCAAACTATCGTGACTTATAAAATTAGATAAAATGATAATATTTAGATCTCTAGTAACAGAAAGACACTTAAAAAGTTGATTAAACATTCACACCTTTTGCTGAATAATTACATATGACATTTTCGTAATGCCGAGCGCCCACAGCAATTTTGGCTATGTTGTGCAAAGCCAAAGACCCTCTTGTTTTGATCACTCTGAGATGACTTTAATACAAGTTTTTCGCACTCATTGGTAAACAATGTGCACCAAGACTTAGAATTGGGTGAACCACTGCTTTCCATGAATATACTTTCACATCTGACTCAAGTCCAGGGTAGCATAGTCCATCCCTCATAAGGCTAAAGGCTCTCCGCTTGGTAGAAGAAACCATATTATTTGCACGGGCACCTCCCTTCAAATTACTTTGAAACCTCACGCCAAGAAGGTCAGCCACAGTCATATTCTCCATTACATCATATATATAAAACCCAAAACCAGTGAAGTTGGCACGTTATGTAAATCGTAGATAAAAACAGAATACAATGATTTGCAAATCCTTCTCAACTTATATTCAATTGAATACACTGCAAAGAGTTTTAACTTGCACTTGCAGATGTAGCGACGAACTGTAGTTACTGACAGTGGTTTTCTGAAGTGTTCCTGAGCCCATGTGGTGATGTCCTTTACACACTGATGTCGGTTTTTGATGCATTACCGCCTGAGGGATCGAAGGTCACGGGCATTCAATGTTGGTTTTCGGCCTTGTCGCTTATGTGCAGTGATTTCTCCAGATTCTCTGAACCTTTTGACGATATTACGGACCGTAGATGATGAAATCCCTAAATTTCTTGCAATAGCTTGATGAGGAATGTTGTTTTTAAACTGTTCGACAATCAGCTCACGCATTTGTTCACTAAGTGGTGACCCTCACCCCATCCTTGTTTGTGAATGACTGAGCATTTCAGGGAAGCTGCTTTTATACCCAATCATGGCACCCACCTGTTCCAAATAAGTGTTTGATGAGCATTCTCTCAGTCTTTTTTGCCACTTGTGCCAGCTTTTTTGAAACATGTTGCAGGCATCAAATTCCAAATGAGCTAATATTTGCAAAAAATTACAAAGTTTACCTGTTCGAACATTAAGTAACTTGTCTTTGCAGTGTATTCAATTGAATATAGGTTGAAAAGGATTTGCACATCATTGTATTCTGTTTTTATTTACGATTTACACAACGTGCCAACTTCGCTGTGTTATGGCCCCAATTTGTTATTACATTTATAACACAACAACAACAGCAAGGGATGACAAACACAGTTTTAACAACTAAAACACATTTAATTTTTAACAAAGACAAAGACTAATAACAACCTACAACTAAAGACCAAGATTGATAAATAAGAAAAAACAGAAATAATTACAGTCCCTTTTTGGTGGGGTGGCTTGGTGATGTCCTGGATGAAGAAAATGCTCAAACACAGGCAAAGAAATCCACAAAAGAAACGTCACAGGTCTTGAACAGAATGGCAGGTCTGGTCATCTTCTTGCAATTTCTCCTACTACTTTACTGTCTCAATTCTTTTCCTTATATACTCTTTTGCAGACCCCACCCACATTTAGACCTCTTTTTTTAAATTTTCTGAGACTTGCCCCAGACATGTCCAGGACATGTCTAAACATGACTCCAGTCTGAGCTTAACAAAAAAAAAGGTAAATACTGCCATCTAGTGGCCTATATTCACATTACACCTCCATTCCAAAAGGGAAAAATTTTGACTCATAGAGGCAAAATTTTTCTTTTCAATACAAAATGGTAAAGTGAACACTTGTCTATATATACATATCATACAATATTCAAACACATGATAAGCAATCAGCAATTACATTGTCTGTACCCTTCACATGCTTAATTTCCAAGTCAAACCCCTGTAAAATCAAACTCCAATTCAACAATCTCCGATTCTTGTTTTTCATCTTACTCAAAAACATTAACGGATTGTGGTCAGTGTACACAATCATTGGCTTTTGTCCTGTACAAACATAAACCTCAAAGTGTTGTAAAGAAAGGACCAGAGCCAACAGTTCCTTCTCTATTGTGGAATAGTTCCTTTGGTGGCGATTGAACTTCCTGGAGAAGTATGCCACGGGATGCTCAATGTCATCAGAGTCACTTCTCTGTAGGAGCACAGATCCACAAGCTTGGTCGCTAGCATCGACCGCGATGGAGAACGGTTTGTTGAAGTCAGGAGATTTGAGCACGGGGAAGTGACACAGCAGAGACTTCAAGCGATCGAAGGCTCTCTGGCATGCATCATCCCAGGTGAACTTTACGCCTTTTTTCAGTTGGTTAGTTAGACTGAGAGCAATCTCAGCAAAGTTCTTGCAGAACTTGCGGTAGTACCCGATCATTCCAAGGAAGCGGCGCAAAGCTTTTTTGTTGTCAGGAACTGGAAAGTCCATGATGGCTTGGACTTTAGCATTTATGGGTGCCACCTTACCCTGGCCTATGACGTAGCCAAGATAGGTGACAGTAGCACAACCAAAGTCACTCTAGCTCAGGTTAACAGTCAGGTTAGCCTGGGTCAGGCGCTGGAACAACGTCTCTACATCTTTTAGATGTTCTTCCCAGGAGTCACTCCATGTGATCAGGTCATCGATGTACGCACCCGTGTGTGGCAATCCGGCGATTGTAGACTGTATCATCCTTTGGAACGTGGCTGGGGCATTTTTCATGCCAAAGGGTAGGACTTCATACTGGTACAACCCAGATGGTGTGGCAAAAGCAGAGATGCTCTTGGCCCTCTCAGTTAAAGGCACACACCAATAACCCTTCAATAAATCAATCTTGGTCAGAAACTTTGCTTGCCCTACACTATCAATACAATCATCAATCCTAGGTATTGGAAACACATCAGTTCTAGTTACAGCATTGACTTTGCGATAATCTGTACAGAATCTAGTACTTCCATCAGGTTTTGGAACTAGCACACAGGGTGAACTCCAATCTGAGTTGGAGGGTCTGATAATATCATGTTTTAACATGTACTCAACCTCTTTCTCAGCAATCTTTCTCTTTTCAGGATTCATCCAGTATGGATGCTGTTTTATTGGTTTGGCATCACCAACATCTACATCATGAGAGGCTATAGTAACTCTCTTTGGAACATCAGGAAACAAATCCTCATATTTCTTGATCAACCTTTCAAACTGATCTCTCTGTGAGGGTTCTAAGTGCTGGAGTTTTACATCAAGATTTTGCAACACTTCAGTGTTTGACAATTTACATGAAAGAACTTCAGCTTTAATTCTTGGTTCATCATCTTGAAACTCCCCCTCATCTTCACACGTTTCGACCATTGGAGAATCTGAAGTGACAGCTGCAACCCTAGCATTTCTGTCATGATAAGGCTTTAGCATGTTAATATGACACAATTGTTTTGGTTTTCTCCTATCTGGAGTCTTCACAATGTAATTGAGATCATTGAGTTTTGTCAGAATTTCATAAGGACCATGAAATCTAGCCTGCAATGGATTGGACTGCAAGGGAAACAACACAAGGACCTTGTCTCCTGGTTTAAACTCACGGCTTCTAGCCTTATGATCATACCAAGTTTTCATTTTTCGCTGACTTGATTTCAAGTTCTCTTTGGCAAGGTCACAAGCTGCACGCAATCTTTCCTTGAACTTGCTAACATAGTCTAACAGACTGATTTGCGGCTCTTCCTCTTGCCATTGTTCACTCAAAAGTAGCAAAGGTCCTCTCACTTCATGACCAAACACTAGCTCAAATGGACTGAATCCAGTAGACTCCTGCACTGCTTCTCTAGCTGCAAACAACAGCAAATGAACCCCTTCATCCCAGTCTTTCTCATGGTCATAACAATAAGTCCTCATCATTGTCTTGAGAGTGGAATGAAACCGCTCTAAGGCACCCTGACTTTCTGGATGATAGGCACTAGAAAGAATCTGTTTTGCACCTAGTTCATACACAACCTGCTGAAACAATCCTGAAGTGAAATTGCTACCTTAGTCTGACTGAATTTCCCTGGGAAGACCAAACAACGTGAAGAACTTTATCAAAGCCTTCGAGATTGCAGTTGCCTTGATGTTACGTAGAGGTATGGCTTCAGGGAATCTGGTAGATGCACACATGATTGTCAACAAGTACTGATTTCCAGATCTAGTCTTGGGTAATGGACCAACGCAATCAACAATGACCCTAGAGAATGGCTCCCCAAATGCTGGGATAGGCTGCAATGGAGCTACAGGTGGGTCTAACTGGTGTTTTCCAACTACCTGACAAGTGTGACAGGTTTTGCAAAAGTTGGAAACGTCTTTCCGAAGCCCAAGCCAAAAAAAGTGTTTCATGATCTTATCAACAGTCTTGTTAACACCAAGATGACCTCCTAAAGGTAAACTATGAGCCATTGTTAAGATCTCATTCCTATAGACCTTCGGAACAACAATTTGCCTGACCACTGCCCAATCTGCATTGGCAGGGATATCAGGAGGGCGCCACTTCCGCATCAACACACCATCCTTGAGATAATACCCAACTGGAACTGCATCTATTTCTTTTTCAGGAAGGGCTCTCCTCTTTAGTACACCAATTTCAGGATCATTAGTTTGCTCCTCAATCAACCGCTTTCTGGACAGAGACAAGTCTCCAGACACATCAGAATCACCAGACCCATCCGGCTGGCTGAATAGAGAACTGATAAAAGTATCTGATAAGTCCTCAAACGGAGAAACCATAGTAGGCCAATCAGAGTCATGAGGCGAACCACCTGAGTCCTGACTATTCAATGTACTGGACGGCACCACAACATCATCTTCTTTAGCCTTCTTGGCCATAGTACGAGTCACTGCGCAAGAAGGATACAGAGATGGGTCCTCATCCCCATTTTCAGTGCTCGGCTGTGAAGTAAGATGTACAGGGGGAACTACTTTGCCCCCAGCCAGGTCATTGCCTAGCAACAGAGAAACACCCTTTATAGGTAGACTTGACATAAGTCCCACCTTTACCTGTCCTGTAACTAAATCTGACTTCAAGAATATAGAGCGCAGGGGTACAGATACAGTCCTCCCTTCAATACCTTGTACAAGTATGAAATCCCCTGAAGCGGTCTCATCACGTAACTCCAAGGAGTCCATCAACAAAAGTGACTGAGAAGCTCCGGTATCCCTTAGGATATATATGGGGACAGGAGTAGTATGCTCATTCAGAGCCACAAATCCCTCTGACACAAATGGAAGAAATTCCTCCCTCACAAAGTCAGCTGTATTAGGCTTTTTAGCCCCACAAGAAGCAGGCAATTTAGCAGATTGGTTATCTACTACAGGGGTTTCTAACCTTGTTTTCACAAAGGCATTTGGTTTGGTATCCTTTTCTTTTTCTTTCTTAGCTTTAAGGAACCAACAGTTAGTTGTAACATGACCAGATTTCTTGCAATAACTGCAAACTAGACCACTTTTGTCACTGTCAGCTTTCACACTTTGATCAGACCTGTTACTGGATTTCTGAGCACCATCACCAGATTTGTCTTTGTCTTTGGGTGAGGAATCTTGGGTATCACCGTAACCCTTTTTCTGAAATTGGGACCATTTATTGTTACTGCTAGACTGAAATTTGGACTTATGAGTGAGAACATATTCATCTGCAAATTTGGCAGCTGATTGCAAGTTCAGTGCTTGCTTCTCATTAAGGTAGGTCTTAACATCATCCTTAACACAGTTCTTGAATTCTTCAACTAACACCATCTCTTTTAGTGAGTTGAAATCATCCTTGACCTCCATAGAAGTACACCAGCGCTCAAAGCAAACCTGCTTCTCATTAGCAAATTCAACATAAGTCTGATTTTCAGATTTCTTCAGACCTCTGAATTTCTGTCGGTAAGCCTCTGGAACCAACTCATAAGCTCTCAAAATAACCTTTTTGACAACCTCATAATCAGAGGAATCATCTGCAGACAAAGCCGAATAGGCTTGTTGAGCTTTACCCTTGAGGACAGTTTGCAACATCAGAGGCCAGTGTTCCTTTGGCCACTGGCAACTCTTTGCTACCTTTTCAAAACACTGGAAATAGTTGTCAACATCCTTTTCTGAAAATGGAGGCACCAGTTTTACCTCCTGACTGGCACAAAATTTATTTTTAGTTTCAATTTTAATTTTTAGTTTCTCCGTTTGGAGTCTTTCTTCTCTACCCAACTTCTCTAATTCAAAATCTCTCTGTCTCTGTCTCTCTCTTTCTGCTCTTTCCTCTTTCTCTCTCTCAAATTCTCTTTGTTTTTCTTCTCTTGCTAATTTTTCTAACTCAAACTGCCTTTGTTTTTCTTTTTCTTCCCTCTCAAATTCTCTTTGTTTTTCTTTTTCCTCCCTTTCTTTTTCTCTTTCCTCCCTTTCAATCTCTAGCATTTTTAATTTAAGTTCCATTTCCATATTTGGATTTTCCACTGGAAACTGTTCCAGATCTCCTGGTGCAAACACATTTTCATCAATGTAATATTCAACTATCTCTCTAGCCAGTCTTGCTTTTCGCATGGCTGGTTTTACCTCTGTCAGCTCCAACTGTCTGCAAATTTCTAGCAGTTCTGTCTTTTTAAAAGACTTCAAAACCCCTACGGTTGGTGATGCCAAGAAATCATCCATTGCTGTTGTCAATATATATCTAGGAAAATTCACAATAACAATTTCACAATTTGGAATGTTAGATTTTCAATAAATTACTCACACAATGGTCTATCCCGGACCTTGAGCCCCCAATTTGTTATGGCCCCAATTTGTTATTACATTTATAACACAACAACAACAGCAAGGGATGACAAACACAGTTTTAACAACTAAAACACATTTAATTTTTAACAAAGACAAAGACTAATAACAACCTACAACTAAAGACCAAGATTGATAAATAAGAAAAAACAGAAATAATTACAGTCCCTTTTTGGTGGGGTGGCTTGGTGATGTCCTGGATGAAGAAAATGCTCAAACACAGGCAAAGAAATCCACAAAAGAAACGTCACAGGTCTTGAACAGAATGGCAGGTCTGGTCATCTTCTTGCAATTTCTCCTACTACTTTACTGTCTCAATTCTTTTCCTTATATACTCTTTTGCAGACCCCACCCACATTTAGACCTCTTTTTTTTAATTTTCTGAGACTTGCCCCAGACATGTCCAGGACATGTCTAAACATGACTCCAGTCTGAGCTTAACAAAAAAAAGGTAAATACTGCCATCTAGTGGCCTATATTCACATTACAGCTGCTTTTGGGTTTTGTGTATATATATATATATATATATATATACACATATGTATATTCTATCTTGGCGCCTATTGCATTTTATAGTACGCAAACTTTGACCATTAAAAAATATACCTTATAGTATGAATTTCTGAAAATAGTTTTCAGCGCAGGGCTATCGGTGTGGAAATCTGTAGAAGTTTCACCTCATCAAGCATTATGCCAAGGATGTTTGAAGTTTCTCAGAATAAAAAAAACCTGACTGATGAGTAAAGTCCTGTGTGGTTTCATATTATTGTAGTAGTAGCCAAAGCAAACTTCAGGTAAATGTGTGCGTATGTTGTTGTGGGTTTTTTTTTTTTTGGGGTGGGGGGGTGCACTGCATTGGGGGGCCCTTCAGGAGGCTTATTCCTGGGGCCCAGAATTTGGTGATATGCTCCTGCTCGAGTCTTATCACAACACCCCTCCTGAAGTTTTGCTTATCCAGGGCTGCTTCCGAAGAGATTTTTTTGCCTGGGAAAGTTCCTAACTCCTAGAAAATGATCCAGAAATAATTATGTACCAGCCATGATAATTGCGTTCTTATTCTTTCATTGTTAAGAAAAGGTGTCTCAGTGCTTCCCTATTTACTTCCGTTAGGATAGGGTACACAAATAGAGCTGAAGAAAACACTAGTGTGGACACGAGACCTGGGCTGCATCCAGATAGTCTTTTTAAGTTCCTAACTCCTAAAAATGATGCGGAAATAATTATGTGGCAGCTAAGCTAAGAGCATTCAAATTCTTGAAATGTTAAGGAAATGGGTCTCAGTGCTTCCTAGTTTACCTCCTTTAGCATAGGGTACACAGAACTATCTTTTTCGAAAAGAAAGGAGATAATGCTATCCCACAATTCTGAGATATTGAGATGTTAGCAATATTGAAAGCGGCGACCATTCATTCGGCCAATTGCATAAAGAAATGCATTTGACAGGCAGGGGACTCGTTATCATGTTGCCTATGTAAGTGCATTCGGATTCTCCCATTTGTGCGGTTGTCTTCCTGAGCAGGTAGGAATTCCCTTTTACACCTTTTCCTTTACCTTATGACGTTTTCCACAACGGTTAAAGAAAAGAGATTAGGAATTAGTGGATGGGACATAATTTTTTTCTCTTCGAAAGCGCATCCGAATTGTCTTTCTTGCCTAGGAAAGTTCCTAACTCTTTGAAAATGATTCGGAGATAATTACGTGGCAGCCATGATAAGTATATTCGAATTCTTCAAATGTTAAGGAAAGGTGTCTCACTGCTTTACCTCCTTTAGCATAGGGTGCACAGAACCTTCCTTTGCGAAAAGAAAGGAGATAACGCCATCCCACAATTCTGCGCAGCAGCAATATTTAAAGCGGCGACCATTCATCCGACCAATCCCGTAAAGAAGCGTTTATGATGGGCAGAAGGCTCATTATCACGCTGCCGAGAGTTAGTGCTTTCGGATTCTCAAATTTGCGCGGTTGTCTTCCTAAGCCATTAGGAATTCCCGTTTACACCTTTCCCTTACCTTATGACATTTTCCACAAATTTTAATGAAAAGTGGTAAGGAATTTCTGGATAGAACGAATTTTTTGACTATTCGGACGCAGTCCAGGGAACATTCATGTTGTGTTCCGGGGTTCTGGCCTTTGGCCAGAACAGTATTCATGGTTTTAACAGTTTCATGTTTCAAGATTTCATAGTTCATAGTTTCATGTTCCATAGTCATGTTCATAGTCATAGTTTTAACAGTTTCTTGTATCAGGTTTTTGCATTTCATGTTTTACATTCCATGTCCATGTTTTTATTTTTGCCAGGTCTGCCATGCCACTCCACCGCTTGTCTGCGCTCCGCCCCGTGCCTTCGTTGTTGCACATTTCTGAGCTCTGGTTGGCTTTGGTATTTCCCCTTCCTTCCATTCTGTGCTGGTTTCGGGCCTCTCTAAGCTTAATTGGCAATTAACTGTTTTTAAGTTACTAACATTTACTAACACTCACTGGGTTGGTGTAATTCTTAGATAGGCACATTACTAATATTACTAATTTAGACAGGGAGTTTATTGTCATGATTCCTGCTTTGCTATTTCAAGATCTTGCTGTGCTTTTCTGTTCTTAACATTCATGCTTGCTTCCAAACTGCATACTTAATTGGTACTTAAGCTGAGCACGCTCATTCTCTTAATGAGCAGGTCATGTCATCCAATCTCTGTCCATGTCTTGATCTTGCCATGCCTCTTGTTTCTGCTTCTCCAGGTGTTGCCCCTCATGTGTCCTTGATTATCAAGCCTTTATCTGGATGCGGTGGAAGTTGGCTGGCAGACAGTGTCTCGTTGCATGTTCAAGTTTTGCCAAGTTCTTGTTGTCAAGTTCCCTTGCATTTCTAGTTTCAAGTCTTGTTCTAGCCTCTTGCCTTGTGTGTATATATATAGAGTCTTGTTATTTATTTTTCTTGATCTCTTGCCTGGAGTTTCCAGTGCCTTTTGTTTTTTGTCGTTTTGCATTCTTTGTTTATAGCTCTGTGCAGCATACTTTAGTTTGTCTTTTGCAACCCTTTGGGCCAAGTTTTTTGTTGGCCCTCGTGCCTGTTTTGTTTTGTTTAATAAATCCTCATTCCCATCTCCCTGCATCTGGTGTCTACCTGATTCCATATCAATTCATTCGTCTACAAACAGCTCTTCAAGGGCTTTCCTGCAGTCAGCACACCAACTGCACACTCTGGTAAATCTTGAGGTATTAACAGCATGAAGTTGTACCACAAAAACTTATTATGAACATGATAGGGCAATCTTTCATTGACCCATCATAAGGAACACCAGTCTGTTGATGGTGGATGGACTGACCCTGAACTGGTGGGCAACCTCTCTTTGAGATGTTCCCACAAGAAGCATCCCCAAAACTCACTCCCTCTGCTGTTCTGTAAGCTGAGGCATTCTGACACTGATGCTGATGGGGATGAAACACTATGCTTTTTATGTGTCCAATGTCTTGTTTTGCACTTGCATGTCATTCAATTGATGCATTCAACCTGCTGTTAATGACATGGCAAAGTTGCGTTTTGGAGAAGTGATCCCCTGATAGACACACAAACTGAGTCTGAACCCGGACATGCCCAAATTCCAGCTTTTAGCCTTCAAACCACTATATTTCTTCTGTGGTAATTTTGATGGCTTCAAAAAATCAGCTACAATTTCAAAAATTAGGTGTTGCGTTGTCACTGTGTTTCAGTATAAATTTGAGATTAATAAAAGTTTTTCGAATAAATGTTTGGACAAAATAAGATCTTTCTGTGTATACATTTTTTATGAATTTTTTTCAATACAGAGAAATTACAGTAACATAAAAGGGTTGCATTTTCATTGTTTCAGTGTGTTTACATGAGATGGTATAAGCCACATATAACTGAAGAGTTAAGTCTGACCTCATTAATGTTATTAGTGTGAACAACCAGTCACTCTGTTTTGATGATATAAAGTATACACCCTTGGTCCTCAAATCACACCCTATGAGGTCCATGGACTGCTGGTTTTCCACCCTCCCTTTACCTGAGAGTCAGGTGTTAACACAGTCTGGCCAATCAGAGGCACCAATTGTTCATTTACTTGCCTGGGATAATGGAAAACCTGGGCTGGAACCCATAAGATGAAGATTAGTGCAATCAGTCAAGGCATGTAAATAATGATTGTTGAATCATTGTTTACAGATTGACCAGAATTAAACTTGGGGGGGGGGGGGGGGGGTGCAATGCAACAATTGGCTCAGCCTTGCCGGGGATAGTAACAGTTACCCACATAAAATTTGTTACAGTCATTGCTGTTTATCAGCCACACCTGTGCAAGCAAATGACATGTTGACTGCATTATCTCCTGATGACATGAGTAGTGTGTGTTTGGCAGTTTGATTGCATAGTGTGAAAAAGTGAGGGCTAGTCATCATGCGCGTCAAGTAAATCACATGCTGTCCTCCTGAGCCAATGGGAGCAGGTCACAGGAGCAGGTCAGTGCTAAGGACTAAACAGTTTGGACGCGGTCATTGTGGGAGAAAAAGGAACCCCCCCACAAAGAAAACCAAGCTGTTATCAGTGTCACGTCCAAAATCAAGCATCTGTCTTGGTAAGGGGGGTGTGTCAAAACTGTCAATGCACATGGCATGCGTGCCTTGCACATTTGCAAAAGCACCATAAAAGAAAAAACCATGGATGAATTTTGGAGCAACATATGCTGCCATCTAGATATTGTCTGTTCAAGGGACATCCCTTTGCAGCCAAACAACACAAAGTCATATTCTGCAAGAATTACAAGGGCATGACTGTGTCAGAAGAGAACGCGGATGCTAGATTGGCCAGCCCTGATCTGTCTCTGATTGAGAATGTATGGTGCATTATGAAATTAAATATAAAGCAAGAAAAGGCCTGGCACAAGTACACAGATGTAGACCCGCATAATGGAGGAAAGGGGGAAAAGTCTGCTGGCTAGATGTCTTCAGAGCTCTAATACGGTAATTATGACGAATCGTGATGACACAGCATGGTAAACAGTTGACAGTGCCATCTTTTTTCTACACTGCTGCACTCATTACACCGAATATTTTCAATGGACAAACGAATTCCCATGTTAGAACTTCAAATAATGTAGTTGTACACCATTTTCAATATAGTTGAGGATGAATGGATTCTTCAAATTACTCTTTTCTGATTTTATTTCCATTTTCTTTGATGCCCCACCACGCTTTTCAAGATTGTGGTTGTAATTACATTGCCGTACCTCAGATACTTGATTGGTTCAGTTGTTTAATGTAGTTACATAGTAGTGTCTCAGACACTATTGAGGATATATTTCTCTTTTTCAAGGATGTGCAGGAAGAAAATTCTAGACAGAATGAGACCCTAGAAAGTCGTATGTTTGTGTAGTTACACAACTCCACAATAGATGTCACTCCATACTGGCTTATCAGTGAAATGGCTGGAAAGAGTGGAGTTTCAGATGCCGCGGCAGGTGAAGCTGCATCAAGCAGAGAGCCGGCACAGCTGAGAGTGATAGGGCAAAATTAGAGCAGAGACACGCTCACGTTTCTGAATGAACGAAAGGCTTAAGTTCCAGAAACGAAGCGAGCAACCAGATAGAAAAAGAATTCTCAATAAAAGAGCAAACTAAACAAGGCACCTAACAATAGTGCCAGATAACCTAAAGAAGCTAAGCTTCCCGGAAACAAAGAAAAAACATATAAATAGGTAAACCCCTGACTAGAGATATATCGAGCTGAAGTGAGCAAAGTCATATCAAACACTCCAGCGAAGGAGGCATGGCGACTTCCGGCTTAAATAGACTCCGGAAAGGTCTGCCCGGGAGTAATCAGTCAGCTGTATAAAAAAATCTGATGTGGAAGGAAAACGATATTGTCAGGGACGAGAGTAACAAAGAAAGCAAAAAGCACATAGCAAACCATGACAATCAGCTTTCATCTGAGCAGTCATCCCAGCTGAGCAGTGTTCAAGAGAATAGTGGTGAGAATTAGGCAAAAAGAGGCTAGGCACTGAATAAAGAGCACGCAAAATAAAATGTTGCCCTGTGTCAGATTCTAACTTAAACTAGAGTTATAACCTTGAAAGGACTAATGCCATAATCATGCAGTTGAGAAACAGCCAACCCTCCTCCATCCCCTTATTTGTAGTTCAGACACCCTGCAATCACTCCAAGCTGTATCATTGATGTGTCACCAGAACACCTTGTATAAAAAGCCAGCATCCCATACTTAACAGTAGCCATTAATGCCATATTGACTTCCACGGTGACTAAATCTGGAACTAACCTCACTGGCACCATTATGCTTGCTCAGTGCTACCAGATCCACAAGCGGACCTACCAAGAGACTAAGGCTGTAACTAGAACAACTAGAGCATGTTCAGTCTCACCAACTGTGCAGTGATTTACACATTCACTGATATGTGAATATAAGCTTGGCAAAAGAGGTACAACCCCATTTACCAAAAATTGGAGGCCATGGACTGTTGAGCAGCTGAAATCTTACATTAGGCAAGAATCGGAAAACATTTTGGTTTCAAAACTACAGTAAGTGTTCCCCTCAGTTCCGAAACACTTACAGAGTGTTGTTACAGGAAGGAGTGATGCAACACATGTGCCCAGTCCCAATTTTTTTTTTCAAATGTGTTGCAGGCATCTAATTCAAAATGAGAAAATATTTTTCAAAAAAAAAAAGCATCTCATGAACCAAATAATATTGTAGGGTAGTGAGAAACAAGAAGAGCACTAAGATTTAAAACAATGCCATTTCAAGCTTTGTAACTCAGCAGTATTATTTTATATTCAACTCTGAATTTTTCATGTGTTCACATTTCTTAGTTTAAATAGAAACCCTAGCAGCAGCATTCTGCTCAAGTTGAAGGCATTGCAGGGTTTTGGAGCAGAGTTGGTGCAACCAGACAATGACACGTAACAGTAACCCAGTCGAGAGGCGACAAATACGTGAACCTTTGTTTTAGTATCCTGAAAAATATGAAGAAATGTTTATTCTGAATCAAGAGTGAAGAGGCCATTTAAGTTGAGAGAGAACTTAAGGACTGCATCTCTGAGTAGTTTGGGACCCATTACCACTATTTCAGTCTTATCTGCATTCTAAAACCAGACTGAAACCACTCATATACATTGTTAGTTTGCATGAAAAAAGATAGCAGTTGAGCAACACATTTCTCAAGGGTGTTTGATAAAAATGGGAGCTGTAAATTTGATCTGTAATTGGCTAGAAAAGTGGAATCCAAATTCGTTTTTTTTTTCTTTGAGAGAAGGGGTGATTTCTGCCATCTTAAATAAAGTGGGAACATGACCTGAAATTAGTGAAGAATGAGTAAGAACAGCAGGAGCTCCGTCCTTAGCTCTGTATGGATGGGATCCAGGAGATGAGTTGATGATTTGAAAGAAGAGACTTATTTTCCAAATTCACGCAGATTGGAGAAAGGACTCAAGTTGGTTTTTGGACGTAGTTGGAGGGTCCATGTTATCAATAACGCCATTGAAAAACATATTGAAGCAATGATCATAAAACCCAGTCTCTATGAAGTTTGACCTACTTCATAGCTTGGCAAAACTGGCAGCACTGAATGTCTGTCTGGTTTCAACTGTTGGTAGTGAATTGTAATAATTTAAACTAAAGGCCACATTTCTAGGTAAAAGATTGATGCCTTATCAGGATGGATGACCACCATCCTTGCTCAAAAGACCTGGGCCCGTCTTCACAAAGAATCGTAGCGCTAAAAGTAGGCTATGTCCTAACTGCCGGATTTAGGAGAAACTCCTAAAAACAAGGCAATCAGAGATAGCAGACCTGGCCCCAGCCACGGGCTGACAGACAGACTGACAGAAACACACACACACACACACACACACAGACATGATCATTGCTTAACCTGGCCCCCTAGGGGAGGGGCCAGGTAAAAATGGGCGTATCAGCCGTAAATATAGGACTCCTAATTATTTTTACTAGGTGTTATTCACAAAGCATTTTAGGCCTAAAAGTAGCTCCTAAGTCTGGGAGAGCTTAAAAGTACAGGTAGTCAAGAGAACTCCTAACTCGCTAAAATCTATTCACAAAGAATCGGAAAATGGCTTCTGCTGTTGAAAGACGGAATGACTTGGAAATTCTGAATGATGCACAATTGTTGAAAAGATATTGGATCGACCGTGAAGGGATTTTATTTGTTGTTGACTTGGTAAAGGAGAGAATTACGTCTCCGTCCATGAGAAACAACCAAGTAAGCCCCGAAATAAAATGTTCGACAACATTTCGTTACGTTGCCACCGGAAAAATGCAACTTTGCAATGTGGACAATTAGGGATTTCACAGTCATCTGTCAGTCATTCAATTCAACAAACAACCAATGCGCTCTGTGAACCCCATATCATCCGACAATTTATCCGTAGTCCAATGGACATTCGCCAACAACACAGAATCAAACCTGAATTCATGCTCATCTCAGGTATGCCCGGTATCATCGGTGTCATTGACGAGACCCACGAATTAATTTCTCCGACCCAAGATGAAGAGTTATTTGTAATTAGAAAAAAAGTTAATTCCATCAGCGCCCTGATCGTATTTGATGCCGAATACAATATTTTGAACATTGTTTCGAAATTCCCAGGATCCACGCACGACTCGCATTTTAATGGAAAGCAGCTTATGCCAATTATTTTCCAGGCATCATGTGTTTGTGAGATGTCACTTCATTGGGGACAGTGGCTTTGGTGTGGTACCTCCTTTTGCTATGCATTAATTATTTTATTAGACTATTGAGCGAGGGTTACATTTAATAGATCATCATAATAATACCAGCCTATGTCATATTTTGTATGCATATTTAAATTGTACGCTATAAGTTACAAACCAAGCTTGGAATACTTTCCTGTTTGTACGATAGACCGTTTATAGGCTGCAATTTCGGACCTCATCTGCGATTGCAGTCCATACCACAGCTTCCCGCCGTCCGAGACACCGGGGAATGCAGCATTGATCTGTAGGCTGATATCATCGCATGCATCCCGCTTGGATTTGCAGTTAACCCTGACCAAATTTCCCTTTGATTATGTGCTTTCGCTCCAGCACCACCTGGGCCAGCAGTAGTAACTGGTTGTGGCTCCAGTTGGGCTTTCGCGTCCTTTTAGATTTTTCATCCATGACAGCTTAGGGCAGCAAACTTAAAGGGTCCAACATTTAAATGGTCGCAACATATTGTAATGTGAATAAAGGCCACTAGATGGCAGTATATACCTTTTTTTGTTAAGCCCAGACTGGAGATAGGTTTGGGCATGTTTTAGGCATGTCTGGGACAAGTCCCAGAGAAAAATAAAAAAAGCCTAAAAGGTGGGAGGGGTCTGCAAAAGAGTATATAAGGAGTAAAATTGAGACAGTAAAGTAGTAGGAGAAATTGCAAGGAGAAGGATACATGTGACCAGACCTGTCATTCTGTTCAAGACCTGTGAAGCTTTTAGTGGATTTTTGCCTGTGTCAGAGCATTTTCCTCACCCAGGACATCACCAAGCAACCCACCAAAGGGACTGTAAATATTTCTGTTTTTGTATATAATCAATCTTGGTCTGTAGAGTAGAGTAGTTTGTTGTTAGTTGCCTTTGTTTAATTAAATGTGTTTTAGTTTTAAAATTTTTGTCTGTCATCCTTTGCTGTCGTTAATGTCATAACAAATTGGGGCCATAACAATATTCTCGTTCTCATTGGGTAATAAGTTGATAATTACTGAGGCAAATGACGCGTTTCATTAATAACTCATTTTAGGCTATCAACGTTTTTACAATTTATCTCTTTCCTATATACGTTTATTTGCCTACCGCATGATATGCAGGGACCGCGCATTGTGCATTTTCAAAATTGCTCAACATGTCATTATTTTATGCAGAATCTAGGAAAACGATATAGTTTTTTGCATTGCCTGTTCAGGTAAAGGACCTTCGCTGAGACAGCTTAATTCGCTGCAGCACGGAGTGAGTTTATAGGTTAATGTTAAGGTTAAGGTTAGGTCTAAGGTGAGGGCAGTGTTTAAAATTGGGACTGCCGTACCGCTCTCTACATTAAAATGCATTGGAACACCGCCGTACCCGTAACAACTGCCATTATTTTATGGAACAAACTAGCCGCTTGGACTATTTTCTCATTTTTTCATCCATGGGTTGTATGTGGGATATTTTCTTCAATGGGCTGCCCTGCCACCAAACAACCAATCACCGTGCTCATTGTCCCAAGACTCGTGCATGAGAATTAATGTCAGCCATAGCAACAGAGATTACTTCCACCTATCTCAGAGCTACTCCTATTCTAGGAGTTACCAGTTTTCTTAACAAAAAGTTGCTCTCAGCGGCTTTGTGAATAACTTTTAAGATTTTACTCTTACATAAAATGTTTTAGCGCGACTTAGGAGTACTCATAGCGGTAAGATAAGATGCTTTGTGAATACGGGCCCAGGTCTGTGACAAAAGGTTCTCCAGTAAACTAAAAAACCAATGTTCTCTGTCCATCACTCTGGCAACCAGCAAATGAGTGAGAATAATCTGCCATACGTTTAGTCACTACACCAGACAAAGTAACAGATTGAGACATCTTTTTAGCCAGTGCGCAGACCGCCACTATAATACTCTTTGCAGTCTCTGAACATCTCAATCAAATGTCATTGAAAAATAGGATTACTTAAATTCCATAGTACTTTAAGGCAGGGATCTTCAAATCTGAACCTCGAATCCAAATTCTGTCCAGGTTTTCTTTTATCCCAGGTAAGTTAATGAATATTTAGTGCCCCTCATTGGCCCGACTACCTTTACACCTGACTCTCAGGTAAAAGGAGGGTGGAAAACCAGCAGTTCTCAGACTTCGAGGAGTGTGATTTGAGGACCAGGGCTTGAAACGGACAGCATTTAATACTGACGCTATGCATGTACTGGTACATCATTCTTTGGAACAAAAGTCTTTTAACTTTTTGGTTACACCTCATGTAAAGCAGGCTGACAGCCAATGCACTGTATGCATGCGTCTTATGTTTATAACTACCTGCGAATTCAGTCCTCACCAACCCTGTTCCTGGAATATAACGTCTCGTAATGTTTTTTTATCCCAACCCTGGCAAAACAACCCAAGGACAAATCAATAAATCCTGTTTAGCAGTTGAATATTTTGATCAGGTGCATGAAATTAAAGTAGTAATGCAATCCTTTTCGAGGGTGGCTCTGCAAGAACAGGACTTGTTACCTCACTACACTAATCTACACACCTACTGCAGAAAATGAGAAGTAGCCAATTACAAAATATGTCTGATCTCAAAAAAAGAAGCATCTACATTTTTATTTCTTTCATTTTTAAGAATGCTCTTAAAATAAATCATTTCTAGCCAGCCGATCATTTTAGTCAGGTTTGTCCATGTTTTCAATGAGTTATCTCAATCTATCAGATTTGTTCAGTTCTATCAATACAAACCTTAACAGCTGTCACATCCTGAATGTTTTCTTCATTGTTCATATGCAGCCGTCTGTCGTTTTCAATTTTATTTCGTTAATCATTTGTCGTTGTTTAATTACGGTCTTGTTCATCACTCCCTCCTAGTGTTTCCACCTCTTGCTCTTCACACATGTCCCTGCTTAGTTAATGGTTGCCTTTGTGTATTGAAGCTCCTCATTTTCATCTCCCCTTTGCTAGATGGTTGTCTTCTGTCCTTGGTGTGTAAACTCTAGCAGCAAAGTGCCAATTTATAATAGAATTAGTTCCCACTTCTCCCCTCTTCTTCATCCAAGTCTAAGAGTGTGCATGTGCCCCGATCTGTTCGACCTGATTCCCTAGCGACTGACCTCAGACCAGTCTTTTCTACTACACCAAGCCTGACCCCCAGTGTTTCTGTTCGCTCCCGCCTGACTTTGGACCATCATCTAACAATTGTGTCTACGTATTCTGACAATCCTATGTTCTATTGATTAAAGACGCCCTAACGGTTTGTATGCAATCCGCGTGTGGCTCCTGTTTTCTGAATTCGTGAAAAAGAATAATAATACCTGTGTACCACACCTAATAGTATCTAAGTTTTTTGCGTGCCATGTACATCGTTTGGTTTAAATTCAATTTAACCAACAGGGGACGCCATTGATCCACTTCAACAATTTTGTCATATTACAGTATAACCAGACAGCTGAGAAGCAAGCGTAAGCTAGAGGACCTTTTTCAAAAATTAACATCACAGACATTGTTTTAGGACATTTATATTCCATCAGGACACAAGTTGAATGAGCTCTTGAGAGCTAACAGGAGACCCGACGATACAGAATTGCTCGCCAATACCGCTCTCAAATTTGACTAACATTCAGAAAATAATTTTTGGCCACAAATAGTTGCCAAGACATTATTATTCTGATGAAAATTAATGGCAATTAAGATTACTTAAATTTCACATCTAACGTTACTCCTCTGTCGGAGCGTGGCAAAAAGTAAGAGTTTAAGTTATGGGTCGAGAGGGGGAGCCGCACACGCGCACACACATACGTACAGAAAGTGTGCTCACGACTTGAGTGCTTGTTATAGCCAACTTCGCACACCCGGAAGAGACAACCAGCCAGCCACACTTATTTCGAGAAACATGAATTTAGACTGAACTGGATACCGAAAACTTCTACTAACTTACTAACTTCTAGTACTTGGTACTTCTGCGTTTGATCTCCGAACTAATTGTTTTAAATAATGATAGTCACTACTCTGCAATGGTCAGTTCAGAACGTTTTTAAAAACACGATTAAATAGCTGATCACAGCTCGGACAGCAGTACCACTATGTTAAGACTTGAGTGTAAGTTATAATGACTCGGCTTGATAGTGCCAGCTAACTTGGGTAGCTCAACGGGACTGCTAAGAATGAACCAATGGCTCTTCATCGGAGACGGATAGACGGGTGGTACTTGACTAAGGAGCAATTTACTAATTTTTTAATAACTTTCTGAAAATGTTTAGTCGCTGTAACCAAAACTTTGCCTTACTTTGTCGATAGCTATGAGTTAAGTCAGCCAGCTTCCATAGTCTGTAAAGTACTCCAGTACTTGTTGTGGAAACACTTAACTTATCCAAGACTCCTGCCAATGCAGTTAGTATGTTGGGTAATGTTAGCTAGCAAGCTAGTGGTCCAAGACATTTGGAAATTATTCTCGCATATGAAGGCGACAATTCACTTTAAGTTATATAGTCATCAGTGAAATCATTCAGTAAACTTTCCCGTTTAGCGTTTGTAGAGGCTTATCCTATTCTGACGCCACGTTGCTACAATGGGGGAGTCGAATCTTAATTTCTCATCATTGCACAGAGCATGCAGTTTAGTTGTGATATTGTGTATTGTCCATCTTTCGGTTACCTTATTTTATTATTTGAGGACTTTAGACCTTAGTTTTTCATTCGTGCAAAATCAGCAAACGCAGATACTGTCGGTGACCAACATTTCCTTGAAATCGTCAGAAAGTAGAATTCGAGCAACAGCGGCACTTCCTAACAGCACTTTAAAAAACGCCATCAAGTTTGTTTCGAACGTGACGGAGAAAACCAAAGTACTAGAGAAATGTCCGGATACATCGCCGCTTCTTGGTAAGTTACTGAGCCTACTTGAAGCCTAGTGAGTGCCACAAAGTCAGGGTTTCATTGTGTGTACTGGGCTTGCGACCGTTTCGTATATTCTCAAAATAATAAATGTCTGTAAAGTCGTACGAAGAAAAGTTTCTATTGTGTTGTAGCATTCTACCTGCCATGTCTATACGGTCTTGCTGTTTTAATGACATTATCTATCTTTGATGCTCAAATAAGAGCGAATAATTGCATTCCCAACAATGCTGTTTCGTGTCAGCATGATGTTAAGAGATGACGCGGCTGTACTTTGGCCAAGCCTAAAATGTTGCTTTTAAGATCATTTGCGATTGCAATGTTCTTAACTGAACAAGTCTATTGCTGTCATTGGCTAACAATCAATTCTGGGAAATTATATATGTGGAGTTCTTCACTGACTTGGTAGTTCTAAAACATAATCAAAGGAAAAATCCCACTCTTCAAAGGGTTGAAACAAGTTCAGTCACACCTGTAATTCACAAGAGAATCCACATGTGCTGGCGCAACCTCAGTGGTGTCTTGTCAACTTGCTTGGGGGGTGGTGTTGTTAGTTAGTACCATATACGTCATTTCCACTGGCTGATCGGGGGTTATCGCTAACTTTTCGTCAGCTCCCTATGTAGGGCAAATTGCGAGACAAATCAGTAAGTCTCTTTACTCTGAGACACGCTATCAAGGTACACTACAAGGTCCGAAGTCAGCCTTTGCATTGCCTTCTTGCTAAACGAACGAACTTGTTGCTCGGCACCGAGTTTAATCGGGTCCGCCGAATCTTATGGCATTATGGTTCAAAGTGCCATTTTGCCTCCATGAATAAACAGCTATTATCTCGATGGCTGTCCGACTGTCAGAGCTGTCTGCTGGAGACGAAACAATAAGCTGAACCACGCTGTCAGTGGTGTGCTGTTATGTGATTTTGTGCTAATGAGCCAAAATCCCCTTTGGGGAATCCGAGGTGTCAACTTTTGCTCCTGCCCCTGAATCCGATGTTTGACCCGACCAATGTCTTATGAATGGAAAACTGCGTGCTGATTGGAGCCCGAAGAATTGAGTGGGGCCTTGACGACGGCTTGTGTTTTGTTGCGAAGCTCTTAACTTTGATTGTCCGATAATTAGTCAATGGCTCATCAAGCGTACATCCCTTATGGAGTCCGTAAACCCTCTCCTGAGGCTGGAGTAACTTAACGAGTCGGTCTCTTGTTTCATTGAGTAACACCAGGAAGGGCTGCTTCCACCACAGTTGATGTTTTAGCCTTATTTCGGCTGTAGGTTTTACTTCGTATTGCATTTGTGCTGCTTATGTTGTGGTCTTGTGTGAAATGGAGTCTGGGGCTGAACTGGGTCAGTATCATCTGTGTGAAAAGTCCTTTGAGAGGCTCTCTGGCCTGGGTCCCCTGACTCTCCTGCCCCAAGGCCAGGTCTCAGCATGAACGTCAGCTGAGGAAGTTTGGCCCCTTGTCACTGAGCACAATATGGCGATGATCGAACCCCAGACCTACATGTGGGACTGAGCTGGAATACCTTTGTGAAACAATGAGCAGGATTTTGTTGTTTCTAATGAGGGAACAAATGGTGACAGAGTCAGGCCTGTAAACAGGAAGTGAATTTTATTGCTCTACTGGATGCTCAGCATCACTGGCCCACAAAAAACAAAGCCAGAGAGAGAGCTGTTGCGTGCCCAGGTCTTGTCAGACAAGGCCGTATCTGTAGCTTTCTATAGGTGACTGCAACACATATGCATAAATACAATTTGTTGAGCTCGCACTAACATGTTTTAAGGGTAGCAAATACATAAAGGAAGTAATAGTTTTATTTTTAAATTTCAAATGACTTTATTGCAAATGTATGTATGTGCAAAGTCTTATTGTTTTAAACAACTTATCAGAAGTTGGCGCCGCTCCAGGAATACTAATGTTTTATCAAATGTTTTAGCTGCAGAGGAAGTTACTCGTCAGCATTTTCCATTTTCTTGGCTTGAAGTGGTGAGGGGAAATGTCTAAGCACCGCCCTGCAGGATGCAGTCCCCTCCCCTTTCCTTCTCCCCCTTTTTAATAGGTTTAACGTGAAAAAGAGCAGCTCAGTCGTCGGTCGTAATTATAGGACCAGAGAGGAAATCTTGAGCGAACCAGTTTTATAATCCATTTATTTATCTGTTGCTTCTTATCCTTAGTGACTTTCAGTTGATTAGATAAAACGGGGCCAATTCCCCTGGAGTAGTATGGGATCAGGGTTCTGGCTCTGGGTTTCTGCTTAAACCATTAACCCTCTGTGTCCCAATCAAGTACTTAAAATCCCTTAAATTCTAACTTTTTACTTAATTTTCCCCATTAAGTAGGGGGAAATGCATTTTTTTCATATTGGAGGACAATGTCATAGCCATATTCTGCAACTTGCCTCACGGCAACGATGGTTGGGTTCGACTCCTGCCTGGGGCCTTACTGAGTGGAGTTTGTATGTTCTCCTCGTGTGTGGGCCAATAGGCTGCTGGGACCCGATTCCAAATTATTTAAAATATATATTCAAACGGGTAGGAATCTGATTTGCTTACAGAGGGACCACGTCTGATTGGCTGAGGATTGAACCTCAGGGCCTAAACTGCACCCCTCCTCTCTCTGTTCCGTTGCTGTAGGATGAATGTAAAATGATAGTACCATATTTTATTTTGCTGTTTAAAGCTAACCTGTCCTGTGTCAGAATTGGGCCCATCCACCAGAGGCACTCTGGAGCTCAGTCCAGCAGTACTTGAGCACGGCCTGTATGTTGATAATATTTCACCCATGACCCTAGGAATTTGAAGTGCCTCCTCAGGAAATCGGAATACCTCTGGCCTATTGTTAATGCGGAAGCTGACGTGGAACTCATGTTGTCATTTAGCCACAGCGTGCTGCTGTGTAAAGGATGGCTGATTAACTGAAATTTGAGTGCAGTTCTCACCATTGGTTCTTGTGGAAATGAAACTGTCGTTCGGGGAAATTCCTTTCTGGTGAACCCGGGGCTTCAGCTGGGTGTGGGCATGCACGTGCTTGTGTTGAGGAAGATGATCGGAGAGCATAATGTGTCTGTATCTTTCTGGTGCTGACGAACTGGCTTCTGTAGCAGTACTGATCCTGGCCTGTTGGGTTATGTGTATCTGAACATCCTCCTGAGATCAGAGGAAAACGCCTCTCTGCACACACATATACAAAGGTACACACATGAGCATACATGCACAGGCATACAAACACATACAAGGGTACACAGACATGAGCACCTACACGCGCGGAGACATGCGCACACACACGCACACACACAACTGTCATTTACAGGAAGTGTAAAGACAGGCGGAGGAAAGAGGTGGAGCCAAGCTTTGTTTCTGACTCTGCTGTTCTCTCCACCTCCCCAGTGGGCCCCTTGAGGGTGGAGTTCAGTTCCCCGGTGAGTTTGGATATGGTGCGGGAGCAGAATCCTCAGCTGAAAAGCGGTGGGCGGTACAGACCAGCGGACTGTGTGGCGCTGCAGAAGGTGGCGATAATCATTCCATTCCGCCATCGCGAGGAGCACCTGAAGTATTGGTTGTATTACCTGCACCCCATCCTACGGAGGCAGCAGCTCGACTATGGCGTCTACGTCATCAACCAGGCGAGCCGCGTCCTCCATGCACACATACATGCGCACACTCTTACGCACACACACACAAACACACACACACACACTCGCACTCTGTATGTGATTTGTATAGGATTAGATTCATGTTAAGTTGGGTCTGTGTGTAAATATCAAAGACTAGTTACAAACCATGAAACAACATGACAGTGATGAGGAGTTGTTTGGATTGAGGAAATCAGCGCTCTTTTGTGAGGAGGTTAGGAGGATTTGCCTGGGTGATTTTCTGCTGAGTATCAGTTTTCAGGGTCTCTCTGGTCTGACGGATCAGATCTCTTTTCCACCAGGGCCCAGACATAAGATCTGCCCGGCCGGATAGCGAAGTGGTGCGCTGCTGCCTTAAAAGGTGGTGTCCTAACCTGGATCCCCGTAGTGTCCTTCGGGTACTCTAGTTTCCTCTTACAATCCAAAACCATGGTACCCTACAATAACACGCAACAATTAGACTCTCTTGCCGACTGTTGTACATTTTCTTAATTTATGTGAATTTTATTCAATTAAACCAATAAATTCAGTTGGAACACGTCTTGGGGCTATCACCTGCTCATCATGACTTCAGATCTAAGAGAGGGTACAAATAATTGATAAGTTGCAAAGCCTGTTCTCCCCACTTGAGAAGTACATGCTACACTGTGCTTTTTGGGGGATTTAGCATTGGGCTCCGTCCGTACGTACATACGCATGTACGTCTGTACGGACACATAAAATTGAGGCGGCGGGGAATATTGCCATGTTAGAGGCAAACACTTGTTTTATATTAAATTGCTTTGGCATTTATCAGGTGCTCATATCTAGAAGAAAATACAACCGAATGTGCCTCAGCAGCTATGAAAGTGTTGTAAACCGTGAAGGGAAGGATCATTCTTCGTACATGGATTGGACACTCCAAGCAGATAAAGGTCAAATACTAAAACAAGTAAAAATGAAATCAGCTGTCTATGTAACTGAACTAATCTGAAGTTGCAAAACTGGGAAGGGGGCAGAGGTGCAGTCTGAAGCAGTGAGTCTACAGTGTGTGCCTGACCAAGGTCCAAGTCTCTGCTGTTCTGACCTCTGTGGAAAGGTCATTGCTTCGCAAGGGAACCGCAAAAGATAGCAGATATGACTGGGAGGTTGAAGGTTGGGGAGGGGGGGTGGGGGGTGCAGGCATCCAGAGATGGCGGAGCTGGTGGTCAGGTTCTGATGATTATTTGAAGATACAGTAAGTTGGGTCTGACCCCTTGGTAGCCTGGTATGGTAGCACCTATGTTTTAAACTTAATGCGAGCCATAAGAGGCTGCAGGTGGAAGTCCGTGAGAAGAGGGATGACTAGGCAGTTTCTGGGGGGGTTGTAGTTTAGGCAAACTGCTGCTTTCTAGTTAAGCTTCTGCAGTCTGATGCGGATCTGGGAAGGCCAGACAGAAACAAGTAGCAATTGCCCAGAAGGGACAGTACCAGTGCTTGGATCGTGAGCTGGGCTTAATAGAATTTTCTAGGATCTGCATGCTCTGCTCACAGCTGCAGTGTTCTTGGAGAGGGACAGCCTGTTATCCATCATCACAGTCCTTGCACTAGATGCCTGGGACACCAAGGTATCCTTTTGGAGTCCTGGATGTGAGAGGAAGGAGCAGGAACAAATATCAACTCTGTTTTACTTGGATTGAGTTCAAGATTGTGGTCATCCATTCTGCTCTGGATGTCTCGCAGTAAAGCAGAAGTGCAAGTGGAGATGTTTCAGACTGTTCGAAGGAGAGAAAGCCAGCATGGTAGTGGCAAGATAAAACAGGACCAGTAATTGCTTGACCAAGGGATCAATTATAGAGGTAGGAAAGAAAGGGTCCTCGGACTGACTCCTGGGGGGACTGCTGGGGCGAGGGGATTAGATGCGGATTCTGCATTGCCCAGGAAGCTGGCAGGAGCGATTGGAGAGCTAAGACACAATCTTTTCTTGAGCTGTACCGCAGATCCGCTTTGGTGCCAAGGAGCATGGTGAAGTCACCATGAACTGGGAGAACTGGGATAGAGGAATAAGAGGGTTTATCAGTTGGATGAAGCATTTCTGTAAAGCACATTAATTTGCTTTTTTTGTTTTAAATGTGTTATATAAATAACTCTTATTACTATTTATTATTATTATTATTACTACTACTACTACTACTACTACTACTACTAATAATAATAATAATAATAATAATAATACTATTATTATTATTATTATTATTATTATTAACAACAATATCTTATTGGCCAAGAGAAATGCCTTTTTCTTCGAGTGGCCAGGTCAGAAGTTAGGCTGTTGTGAATCCAGCCAGTTATTCTGGGACAGGGAAGAAGACTGTTGTTAAAAGTAGCTCCTAAGTATGTTTATAAATGGAAGGTAAGAAATTAAATGGAAGGGTGGTTCTGGATTCTGGAATAGGGAAGGGTCCAGTATGGGCTTTCTCCAAGGTGTGGCAGTGTGGGTGAACCTGAGCGAGGAGGGGAGGCATTTGGACGATATGGAGGGACGATGTCAAGTGTGACAGCCTGGACTAGAGATGAAATGATGAGGTTAAGGGCAGAGGTGGTTGGTGGTGGAAGGGCAGAAGCTGGGAGGTATGAGAGTCTGTAAGGGGGGAGAAAGTTGTAAAACAGGTGGGGAAAGTAGAGAGGGGGGTGAGGAGGGTGCAAGTAGATGGAAATAAGCTGCAATCCTAATTTTAGAAAGCTGCAGTAATCTCCTGCGATGGGTACTGAGATGGGTACTGAGGTGGGAGAGGCGGAGTGTTGAGATGAGAAAAAAAGGGTGGAGAACAGTTGATGTGGGTTAGATGTAGGGGTCTGAGAATCAGTAGGATGGTGATTGATTATTATTGGAGGTGTTACCTGAAGCAATCAGACTGGGCCCAGGACTTGATCCATCCATTTCCTGGATGTTGCGAGATGGTCCTGTTGGTGCCCATTAATCCTGTTGCATTTGGCATGTGGCCATTTTAAGTTTGGTTCTTGTGTCCTAAGGGCACTTGGATAGAGGAGAGAGTTGGGTGATCCCACCTCGATTTTTTTTGGCTGAAAGGTGATTCTGTGGAGTGCCTGAGACCTAACCTTTCATTGTTGACCCTGAATGGGTTTAGCGTTGGGTGAGTGATGCTAATGTGGTTATCAAAGAACTCACAGGGGATGGAGCTGAACCTACCCTAAGTGACTCTATCCAGAGCCTTCGCCTTGGCTTATCTGTGAAAGCTTCACGACTGTATTTTTCTCAGAATGATTTGCTGCCATATTTTTTGCATGTAGATATCTGGTTAGTCAGAAAATTGATGTCTGTGCTGCGTGGAGGAGCTGGACTCATTGGTACCTGTGCTGCATGGGGGAGCAGGGCTTGTTGGTGTCAGTGCTGCATGGAGGAGGGGAGCTCATTGGTGTCTGTGCTGATTGGAGGAGCAGGGCTCGTTGGTACCTGAGCTGCATGGAGGAGCGGGGCTCGTTCATGTCTATGCTGCATGGAGGGGCGGGGCTCGTCCGTGTCTATGCTGCATGGAGGAGTGGGGCTCGTTCGTGTCTGTGCTGCATGGAGGAGCAGGGCTCGTTAGTGTCTGTGCTGCATGGAGGAGCGGGACTCGTTCGTGTCTGTGCTGCATGGAGGAGCGGGGCTCGTTGGTGTCTGTGCTGCATGGAGGAGCGGGGCTCGTTCGTGTCTGTGCTGCATGGAGGAGCGGGGCTCGTTCGTGTCTGTGCTGCATGGAGGAGCGGGACTCGTTCGTGTCTGTGCTGCATGGAGGAGCGGGGCTCGTTGGTGTCTGTGCTGCATGGAGGAGCGGGGCTCGTTGGTGTCTGTGCTGCATGGAGGAGCGGGGCTCGTTCGTGTCTGTGCTGCATGGAGGAGCGGGGCCCATTCGTGTCTATGCTGCAGGGAGGAGCGAGGCTCCCGTTCGTGTCTGTGCTGCATGGAGGAGCAGGGCTCGTTCGTGTCTGTGCTGCATGGAGGAGCGGGACTCGTCCGTGTCTGTGCTGCATGGAGGAGCGGGACTCGTCCGTGTCTATGCTGCACGGAGGAGCGGGGCTCGTTCGTGTCTGTGCTGCATGGAGGAGCGGGGCTCGTTCGTGTCTGTGCTGCATGGAGGAGCGGGGCCCATTCGTGTCTATGCTGCAGGGAGGAGCGAGGCTCATTCGTGTCTGTGCTGCATGGAGGAGCGGGGCTCGTTGGTGTCTGTGCTGCATGGAGGAGCGGGACTCGTTGGTGTCTGTGCTGCATGGAGGAGCGGGGCTCGTTGGTGTCTGTGCTGCATGGAGGAGCGGGGCTCGTTCGTGTCTGTGCTGCATGGAGGAGCGGGGCCCATTCGTGTCTATGCTGCAGGGAGGAGCGAGGCTCGTTCGTGTCTGTGCTGCATGGAGGAGCGGGGCTCGTTCGTGTCTGTGCTGCATGGAGGAGCGGGACTCGTCCGTGTCTGTGCTGCATGGAGGAGCGGGGCTCGTTCGTGTCTGTGCTGCATGGAGGAGCGGGACTCGTCCGTGTCTATGCTGCATGGAGGAGCGGGGCTCGTTCGTGTCTGTGCTGCATGGAGGAGCGGGGCTCGTTCGTGTCTGTGCTGCATGGAGGAGCGGGGCCCATTCGTGTCTATGCTGCAGGGAGGAGCGAGGCTCGTTCGTGTCTGTGCTGCATGGAGGAGCGGGGCTCGTTGGTGTCTGTGCTGCATGGAGGAGCGGGACTCGTTCGTGTCTATGCTGCATGGAGGAGCGGGACTCGTTCGTGTCTATGCTGCATGGAGGAGCGGGGCTCGTTCGTGTCTATGCTGCATGGAGGAGCGGGACTCGTTCGTGTCTGTGCTGCATGGAGGAGCGGGACTCGTTCGTGTCTGTGCTGCATGGAGGAGCGGGGCTCGTTCGTGTCTATACTGCATGGAGGAGTGGGGCTCGTTCGTGTCTATGCTGCATGGAGGAGCGGGACTCGTTCGTGTCTGTGCTGCATGGAGGAGCGGGGCTCGTTCGTGTCTGTGCTGCATGGAAGAGCGGGGCTCGTTCGTGTCTATGCTGCATGGAGGAGCGGGGCTCGTTCGTGTCTGTGCTGCATGGAGGAGCGGGACTCGTTGGTGTCTGTGCTGCATGGCGGAGCGGGGCTTCTAGGTGTTTCTTTTTTGTTGTTTTTATCTTTTTATGATAAAAATACTTTTCAATGTGAACATTTAAGCTCATTAAATTGTTTCACAGCTGCAAAAATATTGGGCTACCACAAATAATTTTTGTCTACCACCATGAATTAGTGATGGCCCACTGAGATACCATGCTTTGGGAGTATTTTTCAAGGTCTGATTATATAAGTTGCAGATCCAGCTGCTATGTCTTGTGGAGCCAGGGGGTGGGCGGAGGAACAGGTTTTGAAATCTCTCAGATGCTCCGCCCTGGTGCGTTCATGTGCTCTTATTGCTGTGGAAAATTCTGCCTGCGAGGCAAGGTGCTGGTGAGACGAGCGATGGCACCAGCTGCAGGTCAGAAAGGGGAAGTCCGTGTGCCATTTTGAGCTCAACACTGAGGTCTACTCCCAGTCTGAAAAATTCTGTTATCCGGAAAAAAAATCATAGGGGGGGGGTTCTTACTCTTTGACCCTGAGTCTCGCACCTCTCGAGACGAGTGTAGTGAGCCCATAACTCGACTGTGTGCTGCCAGCGGTGCAGCGGAAATGTCAAGGCCACAAATTCCCGGTGTGCTGTCGCTGGGATATTTATAGCTGCAGGGCACAATAACCGCCCGCGGGAGATATGCATGTGCCACGTCACCCCTTAAGGGCTCGCTCTGTGCGCACGCGCAGGAACTAATCATAACATCTGTGCTCTTCAACAACCACCTGGGTTAGGCTAGGGGAAAATACCTTCATATTCTAACTCTCAAAGTCACCCCTGAAACCATTCCTTTTTTCATTATACCACCAGCTCTTGCTAAGGCTGTCTTCGCCACAGGAACGGCAATCAGAACTAGGGGAAAAGTCACACTGAGTTGTCTAAAGATACTGGTACTGAGAGGCTCTTTCAAATGCTGGTACTGGAAGGTAAAACATTCTCTTCTATTTTACCTGCTTGCTTCCTTAGAGCTGAAATGATATTTGTTATTTATCCCCCCTCTTCCTAAGATGCCCAGGATCATATCCTGCGGGGGCAGTAAATTCCTGTGCTGAACCTGGAATCATATAAAAGTTTTTCTGCATGATGTGCATCCTTTTCATACATACATCTGTTCTTCAGTAATAAACATATTTACTGCAAAAATGCTGTAGGATGGGAAAACGCGCAACTGTAAGCTGAGGAAAGGAGCGCTCTGGGGTGTTCTGGGCAGAGAGGTGAGGGTGAGGGTTAGGGTTGGGGATTGGGTGAGACCTGGACAGCAGCTGGTCCCTGGCCCAGCAAACGCATTTGGGGATGTACATCTTTATCTCACCTGTTTCACAGACTCAGATTAAGAATGTCCGAGATGTTGAAGAGAGAGGAAGTGATTAGAGTGAGAAAGAGGGTGCGAGAGAGAGAGAGAGAGAGATCTGAAAGAGTGAGACAGGTAGAGAGATTTGAGAGGGGGTGGTTACAGAGGTTGAGATGTTACAGAGAGATTTGGAAGTGAGAGAGAATAGTTGGAGAGAGGAAGACAGGGCGATGAAGAGACGTTGGGTAGAGAGGTTAAAGCGCCAGGAAGTAAATGAGATTGTTTTGGAAGGGGTGTTGCATGGCGGACTCGTTCTACATGGTGAAATGCCACCCTCTCATTGTCACGGTTCCAAGTGTTGGAACAATGCGTCATGCCGGTGTCATGTAAAATCAAATATCTCTGAGAGTTGATATTCGATCCTGAGCAACGTGGAAAATGGCACCTTGGCCTCTGGTATCCTTTCACCCATCACCTGCCGCTCATCCTGTAATGTGAGTTTTAAGGTGAATGGGACTGATGCATTCTGCGTAATAACATTGAAATGCTGCCATTGGCCTGTTCTGTTTATCCAGTCAGGTGACCCTCTTGCTCAGGGACTCTTATCTGCCCTTTTGCCACTGCTTTATTCTGTCTTCGACAGTATGAATCAGCTAGATTAGCAGAGTATGTGCTTTGTTTGGTTTATCCGTAATCCAAAAACATCTTAATCTTTACTGTTTTCTGTTATTGATGAGGAACATACAGGTAATTCAGTTCTGGGAAGACAGTTCTGGGAAGTATCCCACAAGGTTCAATAAACTGCATCTTCTGTGTCTGTCTTATCTGAAAAATGAATATGAAAAACAAACAAAATTTGAACAATATTTCCTGACCTGAAGTTTGTAGTTTTTCATAAGCTGTTGATTTTTCTGTCAGTCGTGGAACAGCTCCGGTTCCTTACTTAGAGATTCCTGAAGCCGGGGTTTCCAGAAAACACTTAAATTTAGACATTTTCTATTTCAGGAAATTTAAAAGCTGACTTCATTGGTGAGTAGATCCTGAGCTTTCAGAAAAGTGTTATTTACAGCAGTGACTACAGTCAGGTAACATGAAATCACTCCTCACCAGCTACAGAAAATTCCAGAGGTAAAGAGAAGTTTGGTTCATCACATATCCTGATAACTCAACTGGAGTGCGCTCATTATTCAGGAGCAGTGGGCAGGCATAGTGCAGAACTCGGGGACCAGCTTCCAGTTCCAGAGGCTTGGTCAGGGGCAACAGTACGATTGTCACTGTAGCATTAGTTTTTCAGGCTTTTGGCTGGCCGGGACTACAACTAGGAACCACACTTTTGAGACAAAAATTTCATTTGATAAATAGTTTGAATTGAAGCTGAAACCTCAGAATGTAAATCCTGATGGAGCTGTTATTCTGGTTCTTTGGGGGTAGGGGGTATGTGATGAGAGGGTGTATCATGTTACGCCCTCGACAGCCTGAAGGTTAACAAGGAAGCTGTTTGTATTTGGGCTTTTCTTCATGATTAAAATCTCCCATCTGTGAGGAAGGTCACACCAGGGCGCTTCAGTGTTATGGCTAAAAAAAAGGAGAAAAACTCATTTTTAAACAAAGCAGAGTCCCAGAATCCTCTTTTCTTCAGGGGCTGGCCCTGCCATGAAAACATTAAAAGCAAAGGACCAAACCAGTGCTGAGATGGGGACTGCTCTGCACCTCTGACAGATTACTGTTCATCCCCTCTGCTCTGATAAGGATGGGACACTGCAGACCCCTCCATTAAATGTGACCCACAAACCACTCACTCACACACGCATACCTGTGAGCACACACACCATTCACTCACACGCTCATACCTATGAGCGCACACACCATTCACTCACATGCTCATACCTATGAGCGCACACACCACTCACTCACACGCTCATACCTATGAGCGCACACACCATTCACTCACACGCTCATACCTGTTAGCACGCACACCACTCACTCGCACAGTCATACCTATGAGCGCACACACCATTCACTCACACACTCATACCTATGAGCACACACACCACTCACTCGCACAGTCATACCTATGAGCGCGCACACCACTCACTCACACACTCATACCTATGAGCGCACACACCATTCACTCACACGCTCATACCTGTTAGCACGCACACCACTCACTCGCACAGTCATACCTATGAGCGCACACACCATTCACTCACACGCTCATACCTGTTAGCACGCACACCACTCACTCGCACAGTCATACCTATGAGCGCGCACACCACTCACTCACACACTCATACCTATCAGCACACGCACCATACACTCACACTGTCATACCTGTGAGCACACACACCACTCACTCACACGCTCATACCTATGAGCACACACACCATTCACTCACACGCTCATACCTGTTAGCACGCACACCACTCACTCGCACAGTCATACCTATGAGCGCGCACACCACTCACTCACACGCTCATACCTGTGAGCACGCACACCACTCACTCACACTGTCATACCTGTGAGCACACACACCATTCACTCACACACTCATACCTGTGAGCACACACACCATTCACTCACACACTCATACCTGTGAGCACACACACCACTCACTCACACGCTCATACCTATGAGCGCACACACCATTCACTCACACGCTCATACCTGTTAGCACGCACACCACTCACTCGCACAGTCATACCTATGAGCGCGCACACCACTCACTCACACTGTCATACCTATGAGCACACACACCATACACTCACACACTCATACCTGTGAGCACACACACCATTCACTCACACACTCATACCTGTGAGCACACACACCACTCACTCACACACTCATACCTGTGAGCACACACACCACTCACTCACACACTCATACCTGTGAGCACGCACACCACTCACTCACACACTCATACCTGTGAGCACGCACACCACTCACTCACACACTCATACCTGTGAGCACGCACACCACTCACTCACACACTCATACCTGTGAGCACGCACACCACTCACTCACACACTCATACCTGTGAGCACACACACCATTCACTCACACACTCATACCTGTGAGCACACACACCACTCACTCACACACTCATACCTGTGAGCACACACACCACTCACTCACACACTAATACCTGTGAGCACCCACACCACTCCCTCACACACTCATACCTGTGAGCACACACACCACTCACTCACACACTCATACCTGTGAGCACACACCACTCACTCACACACTCATACCTGTGAGCACACACACCACTCACTCACACACTCATACCTGTGAGCACACACACCACTCACTCACACACTCATACCTGTGAGCACACACACCACTCACTCACACACTCATACCTGTGAGCACACACACCATTCGCTCACACACTCATACCTGTGAGCACACACACCATTCACTCACACACTCATACCTGTGAGCACACACACCATTCACTCACACACTCATACCTGTGAGCACACACCATTCACTCACACACTCATACCTGTGAGCACACACACCACTCACTCACACACTCATACCTGTGAGCACACACACCATTCACTCACACACTCATACCTGTGAGCACACACACCACTCACTCACACACTCATACCTGTGAGCACACACACCATTCACTCACACACTCATATCTGTGAGCACACACACCACTCACTCACACACTCATACCTGTGAGCACACACACCATACACTCACACACTCATACCTGGGAGCACACACACCATTCACTCACACACTCATACCTGTGAGCACACACACCATTCACTCACACACTCATACCTGTGAGCACACACACCACTCACTCACACACTCATACCTGTGAGCACACACACCATTCACTCACACACTCATATCTGTGAGCACAGACACCACTCACTCGCACACTCCTCCTTGTCAGCACGCACACCACTCACTCACACACTCATCCCTGTGAGCACGCACACCACTCACTCACACACTCATACCTGTGAGCACACACACCATTCACTCACACACTCATATCTGTGAGCACACACACCACTCACTCGCACACTCATACTTGTGAGCACGCACACCACTCACTCACACACTCATACCTGTGAGCACGCACACCACTCACTCACACACTCATACCTGTGAGCACACACACCATACACTCACACACTCATACCTGTGAGCACACACACCATTCACTCACACACTCATACCTGTGAGCACACACACCATTCACTCACACACTCATACCTGTGAGCACACACACCATTCACTCACACACTCATACCTGTGAGCACACACACCACTCACTCACACACTCATACCTGTGAGCACACACACCATTCACTCACACACTCATATCTGTGAGCACACACACCACTCACTCACACACTCATACCTGTGAGCACACACACCATACACTCACACACTCATACCTATGAGCACACACACCACTCACTCACACACTCATACCTGTGAGCACACACACCACTCACTCACTCACTCATACCTGTGAGCACGCACACCACTCACTCACACTGTCATACCTGTGAGCACACACACCATTCACTCACACACTCATACCTGTGAGCACACACACCACTCACTCACACACTCATACCTGTGAGCACACACACCACTCACTCGCACACTCATACTTGTGAGCACGCACACCACTCACTCACACACTCATACCTGTGAGCACGCACACCACTCACTCACACACTCATACCTGTGAGCACACACACCATTCACTCACACACTCATACCTATGAGCACACACACCACTCACACACTCACTCATACCTGTGAGCACGCACACCACTCACTCACACACTCATACCTGTGAGCACACACACCAGTCACTCGCACAGTCATACCTATGATCGCACACACCACTCACTCACACTGTCATACCTGTGAGCACACACACCACTCACTCACTGTCATACCTGTGAGCACACACACCACTCACTCACACACTCATACCTGTGAGCACACACACCACTCACTCACACTGTCATACCTGTGAGCACACACACCAGTCACTCACACACTCATACCTATCAGCACACGCACCATACTCTCACACACTCAGACCTATGAGCACACACACTACTCACTCTGACACTCATGCCTACCTTCTCATGCAGAGTCTCTAATTATCAGCACGTTTGTCCATGGACAGTGGGAGGAAACCTGAGTACTTAAAAGTAACCCATTCAAGCTTGGGGAGAACAAGCCAACTTCACACAGAAAGACCCCAGGCCAGATTGAAACCTACCGCTGTTTTACTTTGAGGCGGCCGCACTACCCTGTGCAGCTCCAGCTTCAAAACAAACATTATTCACACTGCACCTCTGTATTTCTCTGTGTCTGTGTCTGTGTCTGTGTCTGTGTCTGTGTCTGTGTCTGTGTCTGTGCGCACATCCATCACTGCTGATAGACTCCCTGTATTACTGCCCAGTATTCTTGTACATTCACCTCACAACCACTCGTCATGAATTATGCTCCAACCGAATTCAATCTACTGTTAACTGAAGCTAATTCTATGATAATAATGAAGTAATGAAGGTGACATGCGGTAGGAACAGGCTGTAAGCTGATTCTCTCCCTCTTTCATGTGTTTAGTTCGGGGAGAATACCTTTAACAGAGCCAAACTGCTCAACGTGGGCTTCAAGGAGGCGCTAAAGGAGTATGACTATGACTGCTTCGTCTTCAGTGACGTGGACCTCATCCCCATGGATGACCGCAACATCTACAAGTGCTTCAGCCAGCCACGCCATCTGTCTGTGTCCATGGACAAATTCGGCTTCAAGTACGCACCTCTACGCATACTTACACATGCCTAAACCTGCACGCAAACCTACACCTGTAGACTCACGCTCATCAAAACCTGCACGGGGCTGATGCGCACACACTCAACTACACCTTGACACACACAATCACACTAGTCTCCTCTCCAACCTCATTCATATTAAATCTGACCAGTCTCTGCTCTAACCTCATTCATATTAAATCTGACCAGTCTCTGCACTAACCTCATTCATATTAAATCTGACCAGTCTCTGCACTAACCTCATTCATATTAAATCTGACCAGTCTCTGCACTAACCTCATTCATATTAAATCTGACCAGTCTCTGCACTAACCTCATTCATATTAAATCTGACCAGTCTCTGCACTAACCTCATTCATATTAAATCTGACCAGTCTCTGCACTAACCTCATTCATATTAAATCTGACCAGTCTCTGCACTAACCTCATTCATATTAAATCTGACCAGTCTCTGCACTAACCTCATTCATATTAAATCTGACCAGTCTCTGCACTAACCTCATTCATATTAAATCTGACCAGTCTCTGCACTAACCTCATTCATATTAAATCTGACCAGTCTCTGCACTAACCTCGTTCATATTAAATCTGACCAGTCTCTGCACTAACCTCATTCATATTAAATCTGACCAGTCTCTGCACTAACCTCGTTCATATTAAATCTAACCAGTCTCTGCACTAACCTCATTCATATTTAACCTGACCAGTCTCTGCAATAACCTCATTCATTTTAAATCTGACCAGTCTGTGCACTAATTTCATTCACATTAAACCTGACCAGGCTGCGCACTAACCTGATTCATATTTTACCTGACCAGTCTCTGCACTAACCTCATTTATTTAAATCCAGTATGCTGGAGTGCTGTGCTAAAATCCCTCATTTCTAGCGCTCTGATTCCTGCGATAAATGCAGGCAATATTATTAGTATTCGTAACTGCGATAAATGAGATGGAAGACTGCACAGTGGCAGTCTGGGTGCTGGGCTGCGAGTATGACTGTCAGACCTGGCTTAACCTTCCTCTGTGTTCTTGTAGTCAAATATTTACCTCTATTACCTGGGCAAACACAATGCTTGAGAAAACATCGCGCCTAAATAATGCAATCAGTTCTGGTCAACAGAGCATAAATGTAAAAGTTTAATCTGCTGTAGACATTATCCTAAATAAACTATAGGTGACTTGCAATAGTCACGTGACCTAACACTGGTCTGCCTCAGTTGCTAGAAGCAACGGCCTGCGCTGCCATTAGTGTGGCCAAGCATATCAGCAATGGAGGCAGAGGACAGTTCGGCTAAGCCTAAATCACAGTATGGTACTGTCTCGCCTTGCATGCATGCGGTTGTAGCTGTACTGTTATGTACACTCTCAGAAATAGGTGTACAGCAGGAGTCCATTTCTGTTCCCCAAGGTATTATGTACCCTTTAGGGCTATTTATAGGACCTCAAGGTACCTGTGTGAACCTTTTTAGGGTCTAAAAGGTACTTTTATCTCCCAAAACAAATAAAAACCCACTTCTAAGGTACAACAGGAGTACCTTTGAGGGTACTGCCCCAGTGACAAGCCTGGGAGGTGACCGTCATGCGTCCGAGAGCATGTTGGAGAGGGTTTTCAAAGTCTGAGAGGGGCGCTGCGTGTCTGCATATTGACGGAGTTTGACGACTATAAATTAGGCTTTACTCACACTTTGCGGATAATTGTCTGTTTTACAGGCTCGCACCTGTGAGGTGTCCTCTCGTGTGTGGTCTAGTTTGTTTGTGGTGAGGTGACAGCATTAATGGGAAATTGACCAGGTCAAGCCTGACCACAACTGTAAAGCTGTTCATCTGAGGACAAGTGTTGGGCAACTTTCCTTGGCTACTTGTAGGGTCTGTTTGTCTGTCCGTCCCAGGCTTTAGGAATGTTGACTGAGTTCCAGTGGAGTAAGATTAAAAAGGAATGCTTTAGAAAGCCGGCTTTCCCACTGTCGAAATTCCCGTCTGATCAGTCAAGTCAGTGAGGAGGTGTGTGTGGTTATTCTGTGTTCAGACCAGTGAAGAGGTGTGTGTTTATTGTGTGGTTTGCTGGAGTGAAGGATATGTAGCAAAAGGATTTACCTCCAGAAATATATGGCACAAAGAGAATTTGGCCACACCGTACCCTCTGTACAAACGGTGGAAAAAGAAACCCTTTCATCTAAGGTCACTGTATAGGTGCTTGTTTGATTGGGATATACTCACTTCTTTTTGATCATCTGATATGGCTTACATTAAAAGGACTGTCCTATTGAGACGAGGATACAATATCCAATAAAACTAGCTCAAATTAGTTATGAGCAGAAGAAAATACCATTTCACAGAGACTGATGCTGTATGCACTGCTGCTAAGTTTAGTTTAAAGTGTGTTGTTCAGTGAGAGTTCCAGCCCCCTTGTTTGGCGTGTGGCCTGGGACACTGTGTGTTGGACTCTTGACCCAGGTCTTGCATAACCATGTTCTGAGGAGTACCTTGGCTCTCTGTGACTGAACATAAAACAGCTGCTCTAAGTAGTCACTGGGAAAGTTGGAACAGGCCTGCTCTTGTGCCACAGAAATGGTCCTAGCTAGAGCTCTAGCAAGAGTTGTGACATGTGGGTTTCAGAAAACCCTGGTCACGTGACATACAGCAGAGTGAGTGATGATTATACACTGCCACTTTCATCTAAAGGGGATCCTAATGTATTACTTCTCCAGAATTTTTTTTGTCAAAAATGTATCAAAAAATACTATTGTAGGCAATGAGAAAAAAAATCATCCCCAGAAATATTTTGTGGTAAAAATAGGGATGCAGCGAAATTAAAATTTTTGGTCGAAACCGAAAACCAGAAACAAGAAAAGCTTGGCCGAAAACCAAAACAGCAGAAGAAACTATTACGCCAATTTTTAGTACCATTGCATTTATGCCTATGACTGTGCCCTTACCTAACTAAAGTCAAGGCATTGCAATTGCATTAATTAATATTCATGCTTCAAAGAATAAATCAATTTCAAAATTATGAAAATATTAATTTAGCACTGACATTCCTACAAAGCATAATATAAAATAAAATAATAGATAAAATGTTTTACTTGGCCCCACTCACGAATCACCTACAGGCCATTAACTGACTGGCCTATTACTGTGGCTGCTGAAAAATTGTGAAATTGAATATGTTACGTGACAACACAGCTGCTCACTGGTTGGTCACAGAGAATTGTCTCTGCGAAAGACAAATCGCTTCCACATTATCACAAGGAAGCTGGCCTCACTTGCTATCATTGAAGCAGGTCTTCAGATTGTGTTTTTGAAACGTGTATTGTTTTTGGCAGCTTGATAAATATATACTGCTCAAAAAAATAAAGGGAACACTTAAACAACACAATATAACTCCAAGTGTTCCCTTTATTTTTTTGAGAAGTATATATTGATAGATATAATACTGTGCATTGCCATGCCTTTCAAACAAGGTTGCGTTTGTTCACCGAAGCTGCTCCATTTATGAAATGCGTTTCTTTGCCTGTGACGGTGTGACCCTGTTTGTAGCGAAATGAGAAGCAACAGTGTTCCCCTAATTCCCCCTGACAAAGTTATAATGCTGCTCCTATTTTACGAAAATTGCGCGGAAAATAACTTTACGGGCACAGACGAAGCATTTTTTCTTTGGAAAGGTATCACAGATGAGATGACGCATCGTAAAGCAATAAATTCTAATACTCTGCCATCTCCTGTGATTTGCGCATTTGCTGTGTGTTTTGCCTTCAAAGTGAAATGTTTATGAAGACTGAATGTGAAGCTGATAAACAATAATTGTTTTTTCATGTGTTATTTGCTTCTTTGTTACGAAGGAAAAAAAGGTAAATAAATATCCTCGGTGTCTGGTGATTCCATGTTTTTCCCGGGGATTGTAGTTACATTACTCATGGTACACAAATACCTTGAGAACATATTGCCTTTTTCCATGAATACTCTATGCCTTTTAAGGATATCATTGCTTTGTGTTTTTATGTGGTACGTTATTTAATGTGCAACCGAATTGGACACAACAGCAGCTATCCTATGCATCAGGACAATGTCAAACAAAAATTACAATTAAGCACGAGCGGACTTTAATGCTGACCTAAAAAATTGTAAAAATCATTGTATTCTTTGCATTGAAATGTACATGGCAATGTACTTTTATGAGCTGGAAATGAAGAAACCCGCTTGAACGTCATGTGGGTTACTTTATTTGAGCTGAAAACCTGACATTGATATTCTTTGCAATTGTAGGGACCTAATTAGGGTCAATCCATGCCAAGTGGAAACACACCTTGACCATCATGGTCTTGGATTGTCTGTTAGTTCATTTCGGCCCAAATAATGGATAGCTCTGATTTTTTTTGCGAACTGCCCTCTGGTGTTGGTTTTATGGACCTCTGAAGAAATGGCCTTTAGGGGGCACTTTTCAAAACCTGCTGTGGAAAAACTCTTATCTCTGGCCCTATGACTGATACAGGTCTGGGGTTTGGATGGATTTGTAATATGAGGCTTCCTGTAGCACCACCATCATGTACAATGGTTGTATCTGTTCTTTTTTACATGCAAACTGTGATTGGGCAAATTTGAGATTTTTCACTTTTTATGCCCACGCCCTCCAAAGAGGAAAGGGGGCATTATGTCGACGCAACATTATGTCTGTTCGTCGTCCGTTAATTTTTCGTTTCCGTGGGATAACTATAGAATCCCTCGTCGGATTGATGCCATTTCTTAATGGCATTTTAGGAGTGGCTAGAGGAGGGTTCCTTTCGAAAACCTGCGTCGTACGATATCTAATATGGCCGCGACAGCAGCCATCTCAATATGCCCTTGATCAACATACAGGCGGGGACATATGCCACGCTCTGCATTGCTCTTGTTGTACCTGTTTTTGTGGTGAAAAAAAGCCTATATATTGGACCAATGATGCTTTCCAGCGTAATTCAGGTCACCTGACATGCAACAGGTGCAAGTTCATAATGATGCAACTTTTCCCCAGGGATGGACAGTCCCCTTGAACTTGACACTTTTTTGGCTGTGTGCAACTTTGAAAGGGTTAATCTGATAAACTATTATGTTCTGATTTAATGTTTTAATAAAAATGTCAATGATTTATCTGAAATAGTTTCTTCTGTCAGTAAGGGTCAAAAAACTGGAAAAAATCTCAAATTTGCCCAACTTCAAACACAGTTTCCATGGAAACAAGAACAGATAAAACCATTGTAAATGATAGTTGTGCTCGAGGAAGCCTCGTATTACAAATCCATACAATCCCCATACTTGAGTCAGTAATGGCGCCAGAGATATAAGGGTTTACATCCTGTTTTGAGAAGCACCCCTACAGGGCATTTCTTCAAAGATCCATAAAACCAATACCAGAGGGCAGTTTGCGAAAAAATCTGAGATATCCATATTTGGGCCAAAATGAACAAATAGACAAATCTCCAAACCTGCAAACCTCCGCCAAGGCAGCACAATTCAAATATTCATGAGTGGGAGCAAAGTTGAGTTATCGCATGTCATACGATTTGAAGATGGCTGCCATGGCGGCCATATTGTTTCCCTGATCACAGTGAAAATCAATAGGCTCCATCCTTGATGTAATAGCAACGTACCCAAAAAATTTCAGCCAAATCCATGCAATACCTTTTGAGTTACGTCGTTCACAAACAGACGGGCAAAAACATAACCTCCGCCCCAACGTTGTCAGCGGATGTAATGAGTGCAATGTATCACGCTACACCTGTACATTTCTCATTTTTTTCCATTTTCTATTCTCGTGTCCGAACATTTTCCCCAAGTATGCCTGTTGATACGATTGCTTGTTGGTTTATGATTTTTCTCCCAAAATAAGTGCTTTTTTTTCTGACAAAACAACAACAAAATCCAAAGATGTGTGCAATTCTGGGTTTCGTGCGATGGAGGCAAAATGGATCATATTCTTGAGTTGTCCTGAGTCTCCATCTTGGGACTGTAGTCGCAGTGCCCCAATGTTTTTTCAAAAATGTAAATCTGGGTTCTAGGATTTCAGTGTCCATTTTGACAGCACCATTAGAATGCTCAGTTTAGAGCACTGTAACTGCGCTTGTGATGCCACAGCTGAAAGGCCTGGTCTGTGTGCTCCCTTGGTTCTGCAGGCTGCCCTATAACCAGTACTTCGGGGGCGTCTCTTCACTGTCCAAGCAGCAGTTCCTCAAGATTAACGGCTTCCCCAACGATTACTGGGGCTGGGGCGGAGAGGATGATGACATCTATAACAGGTGAGCAGCTCACATCTGCACAGCTAAACTGGCTCCCACATTGAGTTCTGAATGAAAATCATGCAGTCCTTTTGAAGGGTACTGAGGCCCTGTTGGGTGGGAGGTTCCTGCTGATCTCGGCATTTTGTTATATGAAGCTGTATCCTGCGTACGCATGCTCCCCGTATCTGCAGGCTGAGTGCACGGGGCATGTCCATATCGCGCCCCAGCGGTGAAATCGGCAAGTGCAGAATGATCCGGCACAACCGAGATGCCAAGAACGAGGCCAATCCACAAAGGTACATTCATTCCTGCCCTGCTTTTATTGCATCACCTGTCTATACCTGGGTAATTGATTTTCCATGGAGCCCCAAGTTGCTTTAAAAGTCTGAAGCCCTGGTTTTAAAATAAAGCCTGAGTACACTGTGGCTTTACTGAACGTTTTGTCCTATAGCGTGTGGTGTCTGCACTGAACGCTTTGCCCTATAGCGTGTGGTGTCTGCACTGAATACTTTTCTGTATAGCGTGTGGTGTCTGTACTGAACACTTTGCTCTATTGTGTGTGGTGTCTGTACCAAACATTTTGCTCTGTTGTGTGTGTGGTGTCTGTACTGAACACTTTACTCTGTTGTGTGTGGTCTATGCATGGAATACTTTGCCCTATAGTGTGTGGTGTCTGCACTGAATGCTTTGCCCTATAGCGTGTGGTGTCTGCACTGAAAGCTTTGCTCTCTCGCGTGTGGTGTCTGAACTGAATACTTTGCTGTATAGCTTGTGGTATCTGTACTGAACACTTTGCTCTGTTGTGTGTGGTGTCTGTAATGAACATTTTGCCCTGTTGTGTGTTGTCTATACTGAGCACTTTGCTCTGTTGTGTGTGGTCTATGCACGGAACACTTTGCCCTATAGCGTGTGGTGTCTGCACTGAACGCTTTGCCCTATAGCGTGTGGTGTCTGCACTGAACGCTTTGCCCTATTGCGTGAGGGGGTCTGTACTGAACGCTTTGCCCTATAGCGTGTGGTGTCTGTACTGAACGCTTTGCCCTATAGCGTGTGGTGTCTGTACTGAACGCATTGCCCTATAGCGTGTGGTGTCTGTACTGAACGCTTTGCCCTTTAGTGTGTGGTGTTTGTACTGAACACTTTGCTCTATTATGTGTGGTGTCTGTACTGAACGCTTTGCCCTATCGCGTGTGGTGTCTGTACTGAATGCTTTGCCCTATCGCGTGTGGGGTCTGTATTGAACGCTCTGCCCTATAGTGTGGGGTGTCTGCACTGAATGCGTTGCCCTGTAGCGTGTGGTGTCTGCACCTAACGCTTTGCCCTATTGCGTGTTGTGTCTGTACTGAATGCTTTGCCCCATCACGTGTGGGGTCTGTATTGAACGCTCTGCCCTATAGTGTGGGGTGTCTGCACTGAATGCGTTGCCCTGTAGCGTGTGGTGTCTGCACCTAACGCTTTGCCCTATCGCGTGTGGTGTCTGTACCGAATGCTTTGCCCTATCGCGTGTGGGGTCTGTATTGAACGCTCTGCCCTATAGTGTGGGGTGTCTGCACTGAATGCATTGCCCTGTAGCGTGTGGTGTCTGCACCTAACGCTTTGCCCTATTGCGTGTTGTGTCTGTACTGAATGCTTTGCCCTATTGCGTGAGGGGGTCTGTACTGAACGCTTTGCCCTATAGTGTGTGGTGTCTGTGTTGAACACTTTGCTCTATTATGTGTGGGCTCTGTACTGAAAGCTTTATTTAGTTGTGTGTGATCTATATACGGAACACTTTGCCCTATAGCGTGTGGGGTCTGCACTGAATGGTTGCCCTATAGCGTGCGGTGTCTGTACCGAATGCTTTGCTCTGTTGTGTGTGGTGTCTGTACTGAACACCTTACTGTGTTGTGTGTGGTTTATGCACTGAACGCTTTGCCCTATCGGGTGTGGTGTCTGTACTGAACGCTTTGCCCTATAGCGTGTGGTGTCTGTACTGAACGCATTGCCCTATAGCGTGTGGTGTCTGTACTGAACGCTTTGCCCTATAGCGTGTGGTGTCTGTACTGAACGCGTTGCCCTATAGTGTGTGGTGTCTGTCCTGAATGCTTTGCCCTATAGTGTGTGGTGTCTGTACTGAACGCTTTGCCCTATAGCGTGTGGTGTCTGTCGTGAATGCATTGCCCTATTGCGTATGGTGTCTGTTCTGAACGCTTTGCCCTATCGCATGTGGTGTCTGTACTGAATGCTTTGCCCTATCGCGTGTGGGGTCTGTACTGAACGCTCTGCCCTATAGTGTATGGTGTCTGCACTGAATGTGTCGCCCTGTAGCGTGTGGTGTCTGCACCTAACGCTTTGCCCAATTACGTGTTGTGTCTGTACTGAATGCTTTGCCCTATAGCGTGTGGTGTCTGTACTGAACGCTTTGCCCTATAGCGTGTGGTGTCTGTACTGAACGCGTTGCCCTATAGTGTGTGGTGTCTGTACTGAATGCTTTGCCCTATAGTGTGTGGTGTCTGTACTGAACGCTTTGCCCTATAGCGTGTGGTGTCTGTCGTGAATGCATTGCCCTATTGCGTATGGTGTCTGTTCTGAACGCTTTGCCCTATCGCATGTGGTGTCTGTACTGAATGCTTTGCCCTATCGCGTGTGGGGTCTGTACTGAACGCTCTGCCCTATAGTGTATGGTGTCTGCACTGAATGTGTCGCCCTGTAGCGTGTGGTGTCTGCACCTAACGCTTTGCCCTATTGCGTGTTGTGTCTGTACTGAATGCTTTGCCCTCTCGCGTGGGGGGTCTGTACTGAACGCTTTGCCCTGTAGTGTGTGGTGTCTGTGTTAAACACTTTGCTCTATTATGTGTGGGGTCTGTACTGAACGCTTTGCCCCATACTGTGTTTTGTCTGTACTGAACACTTTATTATGTGTGTGGTGTCTGTACTGAACACTTTGCCCTATAGCGTGTGGTGTCTGTACTGAACGCTTTGCCCTATAGCGTGTGGTGTCTGTCGTGAATACATTGCCCTATTGCGTATGGTGTCTGTTCTGAACGCTTTGCCCTATCGCATGTGGTGTCTGTACTGAATGCTTTGCCCTATCGCGTGGGGGGTCTGTACTGAACGCTTTGCCCTGTAGTGTGTGGTGTCTGTGTTAAACACTTTGCTCTATTATGTGTGGGGTCTGTACTGAACGCTTTGCCCCATACTGTGTTTTGTCTGTACTGAACACTTTATTATGTGTGTGGTGTCTGTACTGAACACTTTGCCCTATAGCGTGTGGTGTCTGTACTGAACGCTTTGCCCTATAGCGTGTGGTGTCTGTACTGAACGCTTTGCCCTATAGCGTGTGGTGTCTGTACTGAACATTTTGCTCTGTTGAGTGTGGTGTCTGTACTGAACGCTTTGCCCTATAGCGTGTGGTGTCTGTACTGAACACTTTGCCCTATAGCGTGTGGTGTCTGTACTGAACGCTTTGCCCTATAGCGTGTGGTGTCTGTTCTGAACGCTTTGCCCTATCGCATGTGGTGTCTGTACTGAATGCTTTGCCCTATCGCGTGGGGGGTCTGTACTGAACGCTTTGCCCTGTAGTGTGTGGTGTCTGTGTTAAACACTTTGCTCTATTATGTGTGGGGTCTGTACTGAACGGTTTGCCCCATACTGTGTTTTGTCTGTACTGAACACTTTGCCCTATAGCGTGTGGTGTCTGTACTGAACGCTTTGCCCTATAGCGTGTGGTGTCTGTACTGAACGCTTTGCCCTATAGCGTGTGGTGTCTGTACTGAACATTTTGCTCTGTTGAGTGTGGCGTCTGTAATGAACACTTTTAGTTGTGTGTGATCTATATACGGTACACTTTGCCCTATTAGCGTGTGGGGTCTGCACTGAATGGTTGACCTATAGCGTGCGGTGTCTGTACTGAATGCTTTGCTCTATCGTGTGGTGTCTGTACTGAACACCTTACTGTGTTGTGTGTGGTTTATGTGCGGACCGCTTTGCCCTACAGCGTGTGGTGTCTGCACTGAACGCTCTGCCCTATAGCATGTGGTGTCTGTACTGAATTGCTTTGTCCTATTAGTGTGTGGTGTCTGCACTGAACGCGTTGCCCTATAGTGTGTGGTGTCTGCACTGAACGCTTTGTTCTCTAGCATGTGGTGTCCGTACTGAACGCTTTGCCCTATAGCGTGTGGTGTCTGCACTGAACGCGTTGCCCTATAGCGTGTGGTGTCTGCACTGAACGCGTTGCCCTATAGCGTGTGGTGTCTGCACTGAACGCGTTGCCCTATAGCGTGTGGTGTCTGTACTGAACACTTTGCTCTCTAGCGTGTGGTGTCTGCACTGAATACTTTGCTGTATAGCGTGTGCTGTCTGTTCTGAACACTTTGATCTATTGTGTATGATGTCTGTACTGAACACTTTACTCTTTTGTGTGTTGTCTATGCATGGAACACTTTGCCCTATAGTGTGTGGTGTCTGCACTGAACGCTTTGCCCTATAACGTGTGGTGTCTGTACTGAACACTTTGCTCGGCTCTTTTCTCGCAGGTTTAACAGGATCGCACACACCAGGCAGACCATGGACAAAGACGGCATCAAATCTCTCCAGTACAAAGTGGTGAAAGTAGAGAAAAACCAGCTCTTTACCAAAATCACTGTGGACGTGGGGGTACCGCATAGGTAGCCTCCTTCAGCAGCAAACAAGGATTTTTACTTTTTTTTTTACTTTTTAAAAAATTTTATTTAAAAGTATTTTAAGGAAAAAAAAAGAACCATGAACGCCAAACCAGACTTTGGGCCATAGATGGACACACCTAGTGGCCTCCAATCAGATGACTGCATTGCTAATCAGTGAATTGTGCACCTTTTGATGTTTGTTTAAAATGAAATGTGTATTTCTGTGAGTTTGGTGCATTTTCTATGAGCGATATGAGGACCGGTTGCTGAACTGGATTCGGAAGGGCCAGGGGACTATGTTCTTTCCAGATGTGAACGTAACCATGCTGGAGATTTTCCTTTTTTAAGCCATCTGTCTGAAATGGACTTGTGCTCAGACCAGCACTGCAAAACTGGGCCACAGCGTAGGGGAAAAAGCAGAGAATTCCATCAGGAAAATGGACTGAATTAACGTGGCGGGGAGGGGGGACTTCACTGAATTGCATTGGGAATCTCAGAATTGCAGTGGCTGATTGGCGGTTTATTTTATTTTATTTTATTTTATTGCACTTGCCACAGCACTCTCTGCATTCTTGGTTTAAAGGTTGTGGCCTGTCCCTTCGGGGTTTCTAGTTAAAGTTTGTATCACCATTAGCTGGGCCTGAATCACAGAAGAGACACCAGCTCCGCCACTATGTCATTATGACTTCACACCAACAAAAGTGCCTTTGACGATCTTTTTTTTCCAAAGCGGGCTGTATTGACTGCTTCCTGCCAAGATGGCCGACCCAAAGATCTGAGCCCCTTACTCAGGCACAACTGCACCCAAAGACTCATCCCTCCCTCAGCCTCTCAGGCAAGGGTATTACCTGCCAACATGAACCCTTCTCACTAAGGGCCAGATTCACTAACAACACCTGTTCACACAAAATCTTTTTGCCCTTGCAAAAGCAGTTACATAGCCAGTGATCGGCAATTTTACTGCTTTTGCATGTGCTGAAAGGGTTTGTGTTTGGAGAAGGTTTTGGTGACTCTGGCCCAATGTCTGCGGCATATGGTGGCTGAGTTATAACATTAACAAATCATTCAGGTAACATTGGGAACATTCTGTGGGATTAATTTGCTGCAAAAGAGCTGGATAGGGGCTGTAGCTATTGAATGTCACTTTTTGGTGATATACGTGCGAGTGTTAGGTATAATGATTAATTGTTAGGATGTTTGACAGAGAGCATTTAAGCTCAGCTTTGATGTAAGAGTTGAGTCTGTCTGACTAAGCAAGGTTTTGGTTTCCATGTTTAGTTCAGGGTTCCTCTGAACCTGCTGAAAACTGGTGCATGCTGGGATGTCCAGCGTCTTCCATGACAGACTGAGATTAATTTAGAGCAAAATCACAATGTGTCGCTGTGTACTGTTTTAAAGTGTTTGTAAAAAAAGAAGTTTGATGAATCCCAAATATTTTAAAGAGTACTTTTGTCACTTTAAATGTTGTCACAAGTTTAGTAAGCCTGGGGTTCTCTGCTCAGAAAAAGAAACTTGAATTGATTAGTATAAATTTGAGCGATACAAAATGCTGACTCAGTTTCTAATGATACATTAAGAAGGGGCGCTGCCTCAGCTTCTTCTGTCTGAGTGATCTGTTGTGTATCGCTAATGTTCTTGCAGATCTTGGGTAGATGATGGTAGAGGATGCTCAAATTTCTGCTCATCAGTGAATGTGTCTTTGGACCTGGGAGATGCTGCTTTCTAATGAGGAGCCATCAACCAATTGAATGTGTTTTCACTGTTGCTGTGCCTTGCTTGTCTGAGATGTAACATGTTCTCCTGTTGGCCCTCTCAGAGGGGGTTTACTTGTGTTCTGCTCTCAGCTACATAATTTTATGACGTGAAAAATAAACAACACATCCATAAAATGTCACTTGGATTCCTTGAGCGGCTTTACTCTTATAAGCCAAAGAAACTGGCTAAAACTTGCAGTTTCTGAGGCTTTTCTATAGGTAAGCATTGCAATTTCTGTCATCTGGGGTTAAAAAAAAAAAAACTTTGAGGTTTGTTCTAATTTGTGCATTTATGAATGAGTGCAGTCATTTGTAACCATTTGTTAGGGAACGGAGAGGGGAAATTTGCATCCTCATGCTGTTGGTCAGTGTTCATTTACATATAATTTTACTGAGAAATTATGCTCTGTTCGCATAGACATGAGCACATTTTCAAGCTCTATTTTTCATTCTGACTCTGTCTTCACAGAGCTGTGAAGGATTCTCCTTTCCCCTCTTATCTCCCCATCCAGAAGGTCCGATTGTTCTTCGACACCAAGCGGAATCGCCGCGGCTTCCTGTGGAAATTTGGCAGCATGCTTGCTCCTGTCAAATGCCGGCGCGCTCTCCGCTAAAATGCATGCGCGCTCTCCACTGAAATGCATGCGCTCTCTCCACTGAAATGCTTGTGATCTCTTCACTCAAATGCATGCGCTCTCCCTTAAAATGCTTGCTCTCTCCTCTAAAATGCATGCACTCCTCTCTCTCAAATGCATGTTCTCTCTTCTCAGATGAGAACTCTCTCCCCTCTAATGAGAGCATTCTAGCCTCAAAATGGTTAATATATGATATTACAGTTCCAGGTGATCGGTCTTATATAGGTACCAAGGACAGAATTAGGATATGTTTTATACCAACACCATTATAGGCATATATTTTTGAACCCACAGGATAGTATGAATAACTATTATTATACATTAGATGAAATGCTTTATGACCATCCTTTCCCTCCTGGAGGCCTGTTGCACTGAACAGACCTTATACTTTGCATAGACCTGCTGCCCCTGTTCAGTTTGCTTAACAACGTCCACATATAGTCTATTCATACTCCCTGGATATTGACTTGCATGGTTCAGATAGTGGTTTGGCTTAAGGTTGCAACATCCGCAGTATAAAGCCATACCCTTCTCGTAAAATGACTTCCTGTGAGCATCAGGGACACTGCCTATCCTTTTGCATCGCTGCATTTCTCCAAATGTGCCTTCATTTCACTGACAAATGTACTCCCATGCAAATGAAGAACAGATGCCTGATTGTTCAGTTTTTGTCAACTTTTATAGCCAGAGAGAAGGCTGGCTGGACTCCCATGGGATTTATCTGCTACAACTGATTGGTCAGGTTTAGCATCACTTCAGTATTTGCTGTAGGTGATTACATGACGATGTCGACTTGTCGTTCAGTAGACTGATGTTCCCTTTATAGCACTGCATAACTTAAAAGAATGGTTACAATGTCAAACCAGGTGAGCAATACAGGTCTCATGGGCCTCTTGCCAGGTTTCCAGTTTGTAAAACATCGGGTAATTTTTGAGCACTACTGAGCACTATTAGGGCAATTATTGAAATTTGCAAAAAGTGTTGAGTAGTTTAAAACCTGACAGGTAAGTGGCGATGGGGAAGAAAATTGTGCCACAATCATGGTGAAAGAATCACAGACATTGGTGGCATCTTGGGGTCTCCAGGTTTCTAAAAGGACCATCAGCCAACACCTCCATAACCACAGGCTCTTTGGAGGGTTTTTACATTACATTACATTTACTTAGCTGACGCTGTTCTCCAGAGCAATGTACAAAGTGCAAAAGTGCTGCGCTCCAAGGAGACAAGTTAAAGTGCTGATGGATCAAGTGACAAAAGAAAGCCTAAGAAACACAAAGTGGTTTGCGAAAATACAGCCTTTTTTGACCCCCAATGATGCAGAAGTGAGCGTTTACAATGTGCCAAATATGTCATTGCAATATGTCGTTTCAATTATGAGTGGATGAAGGTGCTGTTGGTAAGATAAGACTAGAATTTAATGTTTTGGTTTGATGCAGTATTGGCATGTTGGGCATTAAAACATGGACACACACAAGGATAAGCTCCCTGTATGCAAGGTGAAATATGGTGTTTGATCGATGATATTTTGAGCCTGATTTAATTTCGGGGGTCTCGGGGCACCGTAAGGTTTCATGGATACTACCAAGTATCAGGCAATTTCTGCTGACAATCTCCATTTTTTGGTGATAGATTTACAAGGGTCAGTGGAACACTTTATCCACTTACTCGGAAAAAGTTTTTTCTACGACAGCTTTTAATAATGATGCACTTTACAAGGACTGTACAGGTCTGATTTCACCTACAGGTGACCCAGTTTGTGCATGGCCAACAACCATAACAAGCCAAGACAAGTGTGTGTGCGTGTGTGTGTGTGTGTGTCTGTGTGTACACATGTGCACAAGCAAGTGTTCAGGTAAGGTCACACGCGTACCAGCTGAACAGGTGTGAGGTTACAGAACTCACCTGACAGTTCACACCCTGCATCATGTGACACCTCATTTATTCATTAAGGCTGGAAAACCTCTCTATGTGCAAGGTTTTTTAAGATAAGATAAGATAAACCTTTATTGTCTGTCACGTGACAGAAAGTCTTTGGCAAGCTCTGACATAAATACATAAAAATGCAGAAGACACAATACCAACATTGTATGGAATGTATGACAGAGCATTCTATCTGGGTGGGACTTCAATCGTTATTTTAAAATGTTCAGGGTGGTGAAAGCAGGGAGAATTAAAAATGTTTTGTATGACCTTTTCCGGGCGAGTGGGACTCTGTAACGGCGACCTGACGGTAGCAGTTGGAAGGATTGGTGCAGGGGGTGGGCGGGGGTCTTTCATGATGGCGGTGGCTTTCCTGGTAACTGCCTGGGCGTAAAGCTCTGAGGTGGGTCTGAGGGGATCCAATTATTTTCCCAGCCTGTTTTGTTATTTGGGAAAGTTGTGTTTTATTTTTAGTTGTGAGTTGTACCAGGATGCCATGTTAAAGGTGAGAACAGATTCTATCAGCGATTCGTAGCGATTCAATCATTTTTAGAGAGGAATAGCTCCACAAAAGGTATCATTTGGTACAATCAGTCTTACTCCTGCTAATTATTCAACATAGATTTTACCTGCAAATTTCAAGAATATGTATTTGTAATCTGCACAACACCCTTTAGAAAGTCTCAAAAAGTACCATAAGATGCCACCTACATCATCACAAGATGTTTGGAAGGGTTTTCAGAAAAAGATCTCAATTGTTTATCAACCACAAGCGAAAGCAACGACAGTTTGCCAAAACACTCATCTTCACATACCCATTGTGAAGTATAGTGATAGATTTTTAATGCTGCTGGGCTGCTTTCTTCCAAAGGTCCTGGACATCTGGTTAGGATAAAAGATATCATAGACTCATAAATTACTGGCTGATACTATACGAAAACCTAATAGCCTCTGCCCAGTAGCATAAAATGGGCTGCGATTGGACCCTGCAGCCAATGATCCATAACACACCTCAGAATCTACAGAAAAATGGTTCACCAACTGCAAAGTAAATATTTTGACATGAGCATCACTGTCCCCTGACCTAAACCCAAATGAGTCTACAAACATCAACCTTGGAATCTGAAGGATCTGGAGAACTGCTCAAAGGTATTGAAATTTCACACAACATACATTTGCCTGCTGTGTTCAAAAATGGGCTGTGCATAAGGTTAAACATTTGCCAATGTTACAAATGTCAGGAACGTGCAACATTTGTAAAAGAAGTGCAGAGTTATAAAAACTTAAAATATTTGCATAAATGGAAAATAATGGTGATATTAACTAATTCAAGGCTGAAAAATACTATGGCAGAGGCAGGTGATCTAGCTTTAGCCACATTCAAGTCCAGTCGTAGCCCTATTCAAGGTTGGCCAACTCCTGTACTGTGCAATTTACTTCATGTAGCTTCAATCTGCCATTTTTTTATTAAAGCTCACCATCCTCATCAGGTTCGTTGCAGGGATCATTGTTTGAATCATCAACACCCCCCCCCCCCCCCGAGTCTGTACCATCCTCGTCTCCAAGCAGTCTGCTCTTAACTTCATCGTCCCGGAGCCAGACCTTTCTTCCGGAGGCCGCCATCATGAAATGTTCAGATAGCTGCGTTATGCACGATAGTTTCCACAAGACTCTGTTGCGCCTGAATGCGAGACGCTCTTTTGGAAGCCATTGTGATGAATATCAGCTAGGCGCGTCTTGCGCAACATTAAGACTGAATTGAATCGGACAGTGTAGCTAACTCATTTGTACCAGAAATGTCAGATAGCTGCCTGTTGCGCTTAGCCCTTCAATTTAGTCATTCACGAAGAAACACTGATGTAACAAGTTTTATTTTCACACATGTAATTTTAAGCGTGAATTTGTTTGAAATTTCACAGCCATGTACAAGTTGAAATATCTCCATTACTTTCTCTATATATTAAAAAAAATGCAGAAATGCAACCCTTTCAAGGCTGCCAGGAAAATATTTGAGGATTAACCCTCCATCTTTGGAAAAAAAAAATCTGGATTTCAGTTATAATGCGAGACATCTAAGAATACAGCAGGCTTTGAGATAAGAGGTCAAACATGCATGATATTCATCATTAAATTGTTCTCTGGAAAGAAGTATTCAATCCCCCCTCTGATCCTCATAAATGGTAACAGCCTTTATTTTATAAATACCCCCGAGTTAATTCAAAATGACAAAGTTCTATTTGGCAAATCACGGAGTGAAATGTCTTACATTTCTTGCCCCCACTCCACTATAGCATTTTTCATCAGCTTTCCTGAAAACACATTACTTCCCCTCTCAGTCCAATAAGGGAAACATTTGAGTGCCGCACCACTGGCAGTAACTGGGTCAGACCACTCTCACTCCGAGGGGTGGATTCCATCAATTACAGGCAGCAGATGGAAGAGTCCAGTTGCAGGGCCAATCATGGCTGTGTTAAAATGTTTTCCCACTCTTCAGCAAGAAACACTGCAGACACTAAAAATACACCACACTCCACTCTAATCCAGATATCCTTCAATTCCTGTATCTGGTCCTCCCCCACAGAGTTGCAGCAGAGTGGAGCGTTCCGGCTCTCAGGGGCTGGTGTTGGCCACTTTGCGGAAGAGGGCCTGGCGCTGCTGTGGGGTCATGTGTTCACAGCTCTCCAGTAGATTGGCCAGCACCAGAGCATGCTGCGTGCTTTGGGCCTTCAGCCACACGCGACCGTTCAGGCCCACAACCATCTCACAGGGGAACAGGGACTCCAGCTCCTTCACCAGGGTGCTCTGAGGGGCCAGCAGCCTGTAGGGGGTGACAGTGAGGAAATCATTAAAGAGAAACGCACAGCAGCCTTTGAGGAGCGCCTGTAAGTAAACCACTACAGATTTTGTTTATTAATATTTTAGTAACCTTTATTTACCTAGGAAATTCCCACTGAGAACATGTTTCCAGCTGGGAGGTCGGATCATCTATGGCCAAGTCTCACTGAGCCTTATGGCAGAGATATTGCATTACCCAATTTTTATTCCACAGAAAGATAGGAAGTGATGTAATGCCTAAATACAGTCTATAAAACTTGGATGAATTTAAGTTGAATTTTATTGCCTATTAGAATTTTGTAGATTTTACTTCCAGTAATCTTTAGAGGAGCCATTGAGAAACTGATTTGGAGGAAATTGACTTTTAAAAGAAGTCAATAAATAATTGTAATCAAATCCATTTTAACATTAATAAAGCATAGTGTTCCACACGTGTTGGCACCGAGTTTATCCCTACAATGTTATATCTCTTACATATTTGTGCACTTCCAGTTAGGAGTGTCAATTCTGCAGCCCACAGTAAATCCATTCTATTTCTTTTCCACCGAAGATGAAATTAGCCAGTTTCACTCCATTTCTCTACCAGTGTTTAAGGTCTTCACATATTAAGGTTGTTAAATACGATGGTTGGTGGAACAAAAATGGCCAGAAACAACCTGATGAGTTGTCTGTCTAACCTCTGTCTAACAATTATGCCCCCAATTAATTTTCAATAAGTTCCAGCTAATTCACTAAATTTAAACTGCACCAGCTAATTTTGCAAACACAAAGCAAGAGAACAAGGGGATCCACACAGGGTTAATGAACAATTTTCATACAGGCTAGGGTAACATTGACTGCTGTTCTAATTAATACCCATTTCTTGTTACTTCATCTTAATTCACCAGAAGCCATGCCACCCAGACCCCATGGCATTGCAGATTGAAGTAATCAAGTATCTCGCAGAGTCTGTGTAGGAGTGGCAGAAATGAGGAGCTAAAGGTAATTCTACGCACCTGCGCACTAGTCCCAGGGACACTTTGATGAGGAGCCCCCCCGCTCCAAACACACCCATCCCGTTAGCGCGTCCGCAGCCATCAATACACACCAGCTCTGGCTCCATGTCCTTATTTGCAATGAGGAACTGCCCATACACCAGGTCTCCAACCTGCAAGTGCAGCACACACAAGTCAGGTAAAGTAACTGCGCTAAACATTCAGCCCAATATCACCTGTACTGAAACCAGGCAAAGCACTCAGCCCAATTTCACCACTACTGAAACCAGGCTAAACACTCAGCCCAATATTACCTATACACAAACCCCTTTGATAGAATCAATAATGAAACCAATGAGTTTTGGTAGGGGATAGGGAACCACACGAGCCACTTCAGGAGTGCGACAGTTCCGATTGTCGTGAAAGAGATCATTTAAAGGGCTGTAATTTGACCATAATTTACTAGAGATGAATGTTTGTGTCCTCAAATTACGGTAGCATAAACCAATTATTAGTGTGGCGTGCACAAGATTTACAGGCCATTAAAAGTAAGTGACAGTTCAAATTTTTCCCAACCTCACAGACGCCAGGAGAACTTGAAGGGACACTCACCTGCACATTGGGTCTGTTGCGCTTGGTGGCGCCCTCAAAGGCAAGGTAAGATAACGATGCCAGCTCACTGCCACCAACGTCTACCTTGAAGACGTCTCCGGACTTTGCGGTAACGATGCCGACGACACTTTCTCCTTTTGCCGGAACATACTGAGGGCAGGGAGGTGAGATGGATGCCTTTGATTAACGGGATTTAAATACTTCTACACACCGGAAAGATAGCCACTACAGACTGCCACTGACATCTGTGTGCGGTCATTTCGTATTCAAAATACACGTTGGTAAGAGTACCACACAACCTCCAGTAAAATTTAAAAAAAAAAAAAAAAATCACAACTTTTTCGGCTTACCTTAATGTTTAGATGCCAAGTGAAAAATTCGGGTGTGTAAAAATGTTGATTGTACATCCAGTAAAGATAATTTACACTTTAAATTTCTTGAGCGGCTATGCGTGCAACTAGCTCATAAAAGGTGGCAGCCATGACACTGTTGACAATACTCGGGCATGCGCAGTGTATGCATAGCTCGCGATCGTGTATACATAGGTACGCTCATGCAGCGAGGGCGAGCGGTCAGTGTCCGTGCGCTAGTGTGTTCAACAGCCAGCCTTTGGGTCATTGTGGGGTTTTGTTATTCACATCTGGACCTCTGAGTAATAATTTGCGTGCATAAGCTTGCCTAGCGCCTAACAACATTAAATTTGGAACTTACATCGAAGTTGGTTTTATGATATTATTCTATTGATGTCGTCTCGGTGTTACATACTCTTAGGTGGCTGCGCGTACAGTAGCAGGATGTCTGCTAAAATTCCAGTAAAGTGGTCGGCGTCGCTGTGTTTACGTCGCCACATATACTCGGCCAGATAAAAACCTAAGCCCTCGCTGCTGCTCGTATGCGTGGACGGCAAGGACCTCTTGATCTGCCACCACTGGCACTCAATAAATTCCACACATCTTGCGATGTGCAATCACTCATTTTTCTTCTTGTTTGTCGCCAATTACTATACAACCCTTTATACTCTTGAAACGAATTCTGTGCACGTATGACCAATTTCATCACGCCCTTTATTTCTATTCTAAATAGAAAACACACGAGTGCATTTAAGGCTGCTCATTTACATGACGCTAGCAACAATAATTAATAAGGAAAAGAACTTCATATATAATTTCGCCCTTGTGCATTTGGCAGAATATGTTATCCATGCCTCATAGCACGAAAATTTATCTGCCTCATAACTTGAGCTGCAAGACTTTGGCCCTGCGTCGCGCACTTTGATATAACCATCAGAGCGACATTTTCTTTAATTTGTCATGACACTGATATAATGTTCTGTCATAAGCACGCGAATGGAACTGCGCACAAATTATTCTGAAAACCTCAGAGTTTTCGTGCGTAGTATACCCAGTGTTTTCGTGCGCCTACATTTTTTAATTTCTTTGTTTGAATGGTGAGATTCTTTCGCCGCTGCATTTGTTAGAACAAGACAATTGTGACACATAATGGTAATCTGCCGTGCTGAAGTACGGTTGCTTTCACATTTGATACTAGTACGGATGGATCGTGTCCAAATCCACCTCTTCCGAATGGAAAGAATCAATCAGATGCCTTCTGCTACCCATGCCACCCTCTGTCCCTCCCTCCTCCCCACATGCACGCTCATCACGTTTCACCGTTGCCGAAAATATTCAGCCAGTAGTTGTCGGTAATACACCTCAAGCATTGAAATCGCCATAAAACTCCGAAAGAGGAGGAGGAAACTGATCAGTTGATTGCGCTGTGTAAGCCTGTGCTGTTGCCTGGAGACAGACGTCTGATTCCGCAGGAGTTATGGAGGAGACGCCGGGGTTGCAGATCTGGAGTCAAGCAGAGGGAGAAAAGAAGAAGACAGAAGCTAGCGGTCCCAGCGCTTATAATGGGAAACATGAGATCTTTGGGGCACAAGACGTATGAGCGCGCGACGCTGGTGAAGACCCAGAGGGAATACCGTGAGTGTAGCATTTTTTTACTTCAGCGAAACATGGCTGAACTCGCTCAAGAAGGGAGGTGAGTTTGCCCTTTATGTGAGTGAGAGGTGGTGTAATCCCGGACATGTGAACGTGAAGAAGCGCCTCTGTACCCCAGACATTGAACTGCTTGCTGTGGAAATGCGTCTATTATTTACCAAAGGAGTTAACGTTCACCATTGTGATTGCCGTTTACATTTCTCCGTCAGCTGATGCAGCGGTGGCCTATGACTCAATGTATGTATTCGCGTCTTTGCATTGACTTTGAATGTAATTTGTCGTGCGAAAAATTTGTTCCGCGTCCAGTGTGACAGCAGCTAAAGCCAGCCGTTGGTACTGGTGACGTGGATAAAACTGGCACACCCTTCGGCTGTTTAGTCTTGTAAATTAGTTAACGAATCCTCATTTTGCTGATCAAGCAAAGTAATAGAGTTATTGTTTGCTTAATGGGGAGGATTCCACCTACCCTAACTGACCTCCAGCAGCACGTCAATGCATACAATACAAAACGTCTGAGGTTAGTATTGCGAAACATGACCTACTAGCTTGAAAGCTACTATAATAATATAGTTTACTAACAGGTGAATGAGACATGAGGTAGTTTGGTTAATGTCCAAAATGTGTGCAAATGGCTGAGTCGGCTCTCCTATGCCCTGCTGAGTCCAACTGTCAGATGCGCGTTCAAGTTTGTGGGGGCGTGGCTTTAGACGGAGCACTGACGGGAGGGGATGGAGCTTAGAGGAGGTGCCACTTTCAAATCTTGCCAGCTCTTCAACATTACCAACTATAGCTTTAACCCAATTCATAGGGAATGCTATCCCTATCCCCGGCCCCAACCCTAACCTTAACCCAACTCAGCCACAAACAATGGTTTGTTCTGCTCAAATTATTCGACCCAGGGTCAACGGATCAGCGGACTCGCCAGCATGAAAGACATCAAAATGGATATTCACTCGTCGTCTCCTCATTTGCAATAAAAGGAAAAAAATGAATGCCCAGTATATTAATTCTTTATAAATACACACACACAGATACTTTTGGTCGTCTTTCACTCTTCAGCAATGAATGGAAACTAATGGCACTGAGCTGGCAACAAACTCAGTTGGTGTAGTGGCTGAGGCCACAGTGTGTGGTGTGATTAACATTGCCTTCTCCACAGGTTACCAGGTTTGAATCCTGCAATTTCCAACTTAACAAGTAAACCTTTGTTCACAGCTTCATCGATGGAGGAAAAAAAAAAGGAGAACATAAATAGTTCGAGATAGGACACAGAGTGAATGACACGAGGGAACAATATAGATGTGGAAAGCGGAATTACCGCAATTTTTTTTTTACTCGCGCCGCATCTAGCCCTTCCTTTTAAACCCCCCCCCCACCAAAAAATTACTTGTGCCCCCTTTTAAAATCATTCTGGCCAAAAAAAAAACCCCACAAAAAAGTGGAGGTTGTGTGTGGTACTCATTCCGCCGTGCAATTCCAGGATCCAGGGCCACTCTCGTGGAACTGGCTTTCTCACTAAATAACCATTAAGATAATGCAATAACCGGGTATGAACCACAGTTAGTTCAAACAAACTTTAAAGTAAGTTTCTCACCAATGGTCTTAAGCCATCTGATCCAGAAAACATTAAACGAACCGATTATCAATATACCATAAAATAATATTGTTTCAGCTGTATTTAGGAGCACAAAAAAGCATGTCTAAATCTTGGATATTGCGGATAAAAAAAGTATGCCCGGCGAGTACACGGTGAATAAAATATACTGCTCAAAAAAAAATAAGGGGAACACAAGGAATTATATTGTGCTGTTTAAGTGTTCCCTTTATTTTTTGAGGAGTTTATTTACCAGCAGTTTCATATGGCCAAATAAGCAGATTTGTGCGATTGCTTTCTAACCAAGTAGGTCCAACATGCGGTCAGACACCTTTTATACTACACTTCAGATATGTTCATTGATTTTTATAATGAGAAAGCACAGGAATGAAGAAACATTTTAAAACGTGGTGAACTGAAGTTTCAGTTTGAAGGCTACGATTTAGCTTAACTAGCTAACTTAGTAGTAGCTGAACATGACGACCAACGAGGAAAGAACGGTGGACACATTAACAATACATGGCTATAACATTTTACCAGGTAAACCACGTGAGAGCCATTCAAATACCCTGAAGTTTTACTTTCAGCTATGCTCGCTACGTGAGGCTGTTAGTTCATTACAGCAGACGCGAACTATTTGCTGTTAAGCTAACTTACCCGTTTTTGCTGTGAGTCAATCCAATACATGTTTGGATGTTTGTGGCGCAAAACACCACATTTACACACGAGAATTTCATCTCCATTTCGTCGCAGTCCAGGTCCACATATGACCTTCTCTGGTTTGCCTTCGAATGAAAACGTATCTCCAGGTAACAAAACTTCCCCAACGTTTTCTTTCAAACAGTCCGCCATCGTAAAGCGAGGCCCTGATGCATGTGTGAACAGAACTACGGGGAAGGAATATAATGAAACACACAACGTCTAGAACACTTCCTGTCACACGGCGCCATCTTGTGGTGTCTAGTATTGAAGGAAAAACTGCGGCTCACTTGAGATGTTTTTTGTTTTTACTTTGGCTGTAATAACCTGTCTATTGCGTGATGATCCTGGTGTATGGAGTTAAATTACTGCCAAAACCTGATATAGCCTACAAACCGAACATGTTTTACAAATGCACAACGATTCACAAACAAATACAATGTGATTTGCAAATGTAAGAATTATTCACGTGCAAACAAAGTGTGGTCTGCAAATATAAAAACGATTTGCAAACAAATACAGTGCCGTTTGCAAATACAAAACACCATTAACAAACGAATGTATTCCGTTTTACAAATACAAAACGAACTGATTACAAGTAAACAACGTGAACCATTTCCTGCAAGTACAAAACACTTTTGGCAGTTTTCTACCGGTCACATGGCGCCAATTTTCTCACTTGTACTGTATTTGTCCGAATGATTTTCTCACCTATGTCCTCACTGTTATTGGCCCTGCTAAACAGCAGGTGGGGCTATGACTCAATTTCCTAGATCTCAACACCGTGAAGTTGAATAGAATAGAGAACGGCCGCCAGCGATTCACTGCGTTTTTATTTAGCCTCAGCCATCATCCTCATGTCCACGGTTGCCGCTGGCGGCCTTTCTCTATTCTGTTCAACTTCACGGTGTGGAGATCTAGGAAATTGAGTCATAGCCCCACCTGCTGTTTAGCAGGGTCAATAACAGTGAGGACATTAGTGAGAAAATCCTTCGGACAAGTGCAAGTGAGAAAATCGGTGCCACGTCACCGGTAGAAAACTGCCAAAAGTGATTCGTACTTGTAGGGAATGGTTCTCGTCGTATACTTGTAATCGGTACGTTTTGTATTTGTTAAACTGAATACATTCATTTGTTAATGGTGTTTTGAATTTGCAAACCACACTGTATTTGTTTGCAAATCGTTTTTATATTTGCAAACCACACCTTGTTTGTACTTGAATCACTTTTATCCCCCCGGCATATAATGCGGGGGGATATAGCTATCGCTCTGTCCGTCTGTCTCTCTGTCCGTCCGCCTGTAAACATTCCTTTGTCCGGAGCATAACTGCAAAACTGTTCAGTTTTTCTTCACGAAATTTCACATGTAGGTCAGGTGTCATATGTAGATGTGCGTTTTGGTATTTAGGAATTTCTTGAGCAGTTAATCCATGAATGTGGGGGGCCAGATGGCCCTTGTTATATTTGCAAACGGCACTGTATTTGCTTGCAAATCGGTTTTATATTTGCAAACCACACTTTGTTTGCACGTGAATCATTTCTATATTTGCAAATCACATTGTATTTGTTTGTGAATTGTTGTGCATTTGTAAAACATGTTTGGTTTGTATATTAGGTTTTGGCTGGAATTTAACTCCATACTGTTGCCTTTAGATACAGACACTGAGAAGCCAGAACACCATGACCACCTGCCTAATATGCATTTGGTCTACCGCATGTCGTCAAGCAGCTCTATCCCACTGATGAATGGAATTTTGCAAGACTTCTTTAGGTGCCCTGTGCTATTGGGCGCTAAGATGTTAGCAGCAGATCCCAGCCTTAATTCCTGTAAGTTGTGAGGTGGAGCAGCCACAGATTGCACTTACTGTTCCAGCACATCCCGCAGATGCTTGATGGGATAGACATCAGAGGTATTTTGGAGGCCACGGCAACATCTAGAAAGCATTCGTTTTTTCAAACTATTTTCAGACAATTAATGCCCAGTGGCAGGCTACACAAGCTTGCCAAAAGAAACAATTGTCATCAGGAAATACAGTAGCCATGAAGCAGTGCACTTTATCTGCAAGGATGTTTGCATTGGTAGCCTGTGTCCACTTGATATATGAACAAATATGTTCATATGGAGAATTCTGGATCAAGAATTCTTGAGCAAAACATTGCCCAGAGCCTCACATCCCCACCACCAACTTGTCTTTTTCCAACAGTGCCTCCTGGTGCCATCTCCATCCGAGAAATAGAACAGAAATACCCAGCCATTATGACGAAAAAGAATGGACCCATCAGACTTGGTGAACTTCTTCCATTGCTCCAGTGTCTTATCACAATGCTCGCTTGCCTACTGTTGGCACTTTTGACAACTGGCAGTGGTGATTTGAATGGACGCTCTGAGTGGTTTTAAGCTACAAAACCGTATATGCAGCAGGGTGCAATGCACTGTGTCCTTTGATACTCTTTTCCCATATCCATCATTAAATGTTTCTGCGACTTGATTCTTAGTAGCCCTTTTGTCTGTTAGAACCAGTTGGGATAGCCTTCATTAAGCTTGTGTATTAATGTGTCTCGGGAGTTCAACACCCTGTTTCCAGGTTCTGGTTTGTTCCCAGTCAGACCACAGTCAGTTGGTACTCAACACTGCTGTTTGGGAGCACCCCATAAACCGTGCCTTTCTGGAGATGTTCTGACCCGGTTGTCTGGCCATAATCTGGGCTCTGTCAAAGTAGCTCAGATATTGACGACTGCCCATTTTTCAGATTCCAGTACGCCTACTACAAGAAATGACTATTTGCTGACTGTCTCATATATCCTAAGACCTTGACGTGCACAATTGTTGCAAGATAAACAATGTTATTTGTTTCATCTGAGAGCAGTCATAATGTTTTTGCTCATCGGTGTATACTCTCGGTGTAAATCAATTACACCGCTCTGTATTTTGAAACTTTTTCTCAGCTGATTTGATCAATTATGTTGATTCTATATAATTTGGAGGTGCTGATTTCAAATTTGCCCTAAAAATGTAAGTATGACATCAGGTTTTTTGACAAATCACAAATTTCATATTGATATATCTAAGAACACACAATGATAAATGAAAGCAAAATGATACAGTTAGATTTTAAGCATTCTGCAAGATATTATAAAACAAAATGCAGCTTACCTAAGGATTAAATTTTCTTTCCTTTGATTTACGGGAATAATTTCATTTGGGGCAGTCTTTCTGTAGACCCTAACAGTAACACCACCCTGCCTGTTGAATACATTTTCTGCTGATTTCCCAAAAAGGCCTCATATTACCTAATTTGTGGATGCAGAATTAAAAAATGCAAGAAAAAAGTTTCTATCACAGTTGTTTTTTTCACAAAATAAAAATGAAGATATTCCTTAGTACATCATATAAATCAACTTTTATGCACCGATCAAAACAGCAACAAATCCTATTTGGGTTTAGTGAAACACCAACAGGTATAGCAGAAAACATCTGTATCATGTCTGCATTTTCCTCTGTCAGTGGCCATATTACTGCACCTGACATCAGGATTAAGCACAAAATAATGTCCTAAGAATCATTCTACATGTGAAAATCAGCCAAGAATTGAACAAATAGTTCTCACCTGGCTCAGAGGAAAAATCATTAATTGTGGCAGTTTTTCCGGTGGTTGAGCAATTCTTAATCGTACAAGTGGCTGTCGAAAGTGACAATACTTTAAAATGCTCATCATAAATTGTCAGAAAATGTGACATGCTAGAGCAAAATTGACACTATTTTTGGAATCGGCACCTTAAAGTTAGTAAGAAACTAGAATTGGATTTTATTCAGCAAGAATGATGCAGGGTAGTGTTATCAATCCATCATATACCTGTCACACTTATGGAGCTAGGAGCCCACTGTCAAAGGTCCCTGGCACCTAACCCTCCTCACAGTCATACAGACATCAAGAGACTTCATCCATTTTCTCAACTGCTGCATTATCAGGGTCACAGGGGAGCTGGAGCCTGTCCCATCTAACTATAGACAGAAGTCAGGAGCACCCTGAACTGCTCACCAGTCCACCACATGGTTTACGCTCCATTCTTTACACATTCAAACCAACGGAAAATTCAGAGTCTCTATTTAGCACGGCATGATGAATGTATGTGGCAACTGTAGAAGGAAACTCAAGGGAACTGTGTGCTGGATTTGAAAGCCCGACCTGCCTGTTGTGAGGTGACAGCACTACCCACTGCGCCAATGTGCCAGGCACCGACCACCTCATACTGTAAATTTGCCATTAAATTCCACATACAATCAGAAGGCACTCATCTTTGTGGGGTAATGTCAGATAGGGCTACAGACTTCAAGGTTCAAGTTATGGCCAGTGTATTCCAAGGGATTTTTAGTCAAGATCTGGCCACCACATTTCATTTTTTATTTGTAACCATAGTTGGTTACCAATGAAACCTGAAGAAAAGCCCTGAGTTAGTGTGATCACTGCATGGAACTGTCTCTGATTGTCATTTAACTCCAGAACCGCAATTGCTCAACTGTTTCAATTCAGTCCTTCGTCAGTCTGTGGCATCATACAGTATCACCTTGGTTTGGTTTCATGATTATGAAAGGCTTGAGTTGTGTGTGACTCTCCATAACCACATTCTGTAGTGCCAGCGTTGTACATTTTTTAATAACAACACAATTTCTGTTGATTTGAGGCAGTAGGATTTTGGGGGTTGCACTGGGCAAATGCAGTGCTCTGGCTCCACCGGCTCTGCAGTCTTTGATTTGATGTATGAGAGAGAAAATATACATGGCTTCATAGTAGAGGAGTCTGTGTGCTGAAATGGCCTGCCTGCAGTCCTGATCTTTCACTGATTGAGAACATTTGGCGCATAATTAAACGAAAAGTCAGTCAAAGGAGAAGCAAAACTCTCCAGCAGCTGGAAGCCTGTATTAAACCAGAGTGGAATCAAATTCCAATGGCTAAACTCCAGAAACTTGTCTCCTCAGTGCCCAGACGCCTCCACTCTATATTCAAAAGAAGAGGGGATGCTACACCATGGTAAACAGGCCCCTGTCCCAAATTTTTTGTAGCAGCAATCAAATTTGAAATGGAAATTTTTTTTTCCATTTTGTGGAAAAAATTGTAAAATTGCTCAGTTTCAAAATTTGCTATTTTATCTCTGTTCTATTGTGAATAAAATACTGGCTGGTGTGATTTGAAAGTCATTGCGTTTTGATTTTATTCACTATTTACACTTTGTCCAAACTAAACTATTTCGAAATAGGGGTTGTACTATAACGTCTTTAACGTCACAATCTCCTTCATCATTTCTCTAATCTGAGGTGAGCACTGCTGGTGAAGTGAAGTTCTGCTATATCGCCTTCATCTGTCCATTCAAAATCAGGCAAGAAAAGGTACATACTGTGTGTGTATGTGCATGTGTGTGTGTTTGTGAGCATGTATATGTGTTTGAACATGTGGTGTGTGTGTGTGTCAAGGGTTTGTGCGTGCATGCGTGTGTCTGCCTGTGTATGTGTGAGTGTGTGTTCATGTATGTATACATGCCTGAACACGTAGTTTGTGGGTCAGGGGTGTATATACTCGTGTGTGTCTGCCTATGTGTGTGTATGTGTGTGTGCGCGCGCGCGTGTGTGTGTTTATGTGAACGTGGGTGCATACATGTATGCATGTGCCTGAAAGTGCAAGAGTGTGTGTGCGTGATAACTGACCAGAATCACAGTCTGAGGTTGAATCAGTGTTTATTCTGAGTTGAGGCTCTTGAGGAATTCATGACATCGTATGTGTGACATCATTCCACCCATAAGATATAACATCATCCCTTTCAGCAGCTGCTGTCTTTCACGACTAAGATGTCCGTTTTGGTTATCCTGGAGAGGGGAAAATGGTTACTTCAGTGAGACACTTATCTCTGCACTGTGAGAAGGATGAAAAAGAAATCTGATGAAACACAAATCTGATCTCTGCACTGTTTTAATTCAGATCGTCTTATTGGATCATATGGGATTCAGTAAAGTTGTCAGGGCTGCTAGCTAAAGAGCTGGAGGAATAGTTTTGATGCCTGTTTTACAGAATCAATTCTACCGTAGCAGTATATTTCAGTGCATGGAGAGTACTGACCTGACAAAATCTCCAAAATAGAATGTAGGCCTATATTTTATCATGGGAACATTATCCACCAGCCAGTCATAACAACTGTAAAGGATGACTGAGTGAACAGCCTACATTTTGTGTCCGAATGAAAATGCAAAGGATGTGTTCACTTTAACTGACTACAATCATATCTCTGTAAGTGACTAATCAAATCTGACCTTGTGAGATTTGCCTGATTTACAGCACAAAAAAAAAACTACTTGTGCAAAGTACCGGGGTCAGAAGGTCAGAGTCCTGCCATGTGCCTCTTCTCCTCATAAACCCAGTCAGCTGATTTACTGTGATAATCAAACATCCTGGCTAAAGCAATGAGCCCATAAGCACAATGTTCCCCACATCAACTCCTGGGGCCAACTGCATTATGCTGGTTTTTTCCAACTGCGGTTGCAATTTTGAGATTTTTACAAGCTATTAATTAGTTTTAACTGGATGCATTATTTGTTTAGAGCAGGCATCTATGCTCCTGAGTCACATTTTGAAATGAATATCCATGCCTGCCATAAAGAATTTAAAAAAAAATCCCTGAAAATATTGTCTTTTTCTTCATTGCAAGTAGTCTCAGGTTTTTTTTTAACCAATAAAATTTGGCACTGAGAAAATCAGTAAGGTCCATTCTAGGCTGCTGAGCGCTATTGCTCTAATTTCTTTCAAAATACTTTGCTTTAACTTAATTACATGACACACAACAGGGATGACTCTTCATCATTTGCTAGCGTAATAGAAAAGTATCTAGTTAGATTTCATATCTACGAGTCAATTAGTTTTCGTTAATTAGGAAGCTGTTATTTTTATTCCTCAATTTGATGGGTTAATTTTTTTTTACCCTTTTTTATGCAATTATTTCCAAATACATAACAACGTTGATGTAGAATTTTTATTCTTCAGGCACCCATGGAGATTTCTGTCAATTGTTGAATGAAGAGGGTAAATAACTGCCCTAAATATGAAATGCATTTATTTTAGACAAAACAAAAGCTTGATAAACCCTGCAATTGAGGTAGGAACAAAAATCAGCATTCACTGTCTGCCCCGGGGAACAACGTTGAGTCTTACTGCATTCTTTGATAATGACGGTTAAAACAAAATCCGAGGAAGCCTGCATTCTAAACCCGGAGTTAAAACATTGATAATGGCCAGAATATGCCTGAGTTGGGCAGCAGACGGTCCATACTCACAGTCTCTGGGCACAGAGCGCGCATTCGTTGGCATATGTGTTGCCATCGGTTCCGCACACGGGGGCTAAATTCATCGGGCAAGCCTGGGAGGCACTCATTCCATCACAGAAAGGCTGCGCGCACACGCAAACACACACACACACACACACACACACACACACACACACACACACACACAATTAATGTACTATTTTTATATTCTTGATTTCAACTCCAGGCACTAACCTACGACTCTTAACAAGCTACTGTATAAGAGCCTTTTGTAAACAAACTCGGACTGACATGCACTGGCTAACAGTGAAATATAGATGAGTTTTATATTACTTAACACATATTACAGAGAGTTTTCATTTGTAGGCCTACTTGGTCTTCCCACCATCTCTACGCATTGTACAAGCATTATGCAGCAATTCTTACTCACATAATTCACAAAAACACCAAACTTGTCATAGAAAGGGCAACATTTCTTAAATGTTCAAAACCCCTGATTTGTCTTGTAAGTATACTTCGTCTCTTAAGGTGTTAATATATTTAGCAGACACACAAAACTCAACTGAAAACCCGCCGATAGACCCTCAAAGCCTGAGAAGAGGTATAAATGATGCATATGTAAAGCAGAATGAAAGCTAAATTCACCTAACCCCACCCCCAGAAAAAAGGAAAGAGGTAAGAAAAAAAGGACAAACCTTTCTGTACTGCCCAGACTTTTCCTCAGCGTCTGAAACAAACAAGCGATTAGAGCAGTTTCACCCCCACAATTTCATTTTTCGTTAGGATGTAGAAAGCTAATCTCCATTTCACACTTTTTATACATAGTGCTTAGAATTGTAATGCGAGTCATAAAACTCTAATTGCACCAAGCGTGACTTGCTTTCAAACAGAATAACATAATTGAATATTATTGAAGGCGACCGAATCCCTTACCGACAGCAGCGATAGCTAGCAGGCAGAAAAACAGAATCGCTTTGCTCGCCATGGTGTCACAACGTTAGAGCAGCTGACCTTCCAACGCTTTATGTAGCGGAATGAATCGTGGGATGTTCTGCAGCTGACGGTGCCTCGTTATCGCTGGACACCAAAAAACAGCCCTTGCTGTTTAACTGTGTGGTTACACCTTTGACCCGAGCGTTTCTGACTACTTTGCGGGACGATCTGGTGGTTCGTGGACTTTCTTCCTCACTCATCGATAAAGACAGATAATAAGCTGGCCTTCAATGGTCTGGTCTTTGAAATATACATTTTCCAACAGTTAATGGGACTAGTTCAAGTTGAGCTGTTTAGTAAAATTTAAATCTGAAATACAAGGTGAACTCAGAAAACAGTTTTTAATGAAAAAAAAGAGGGTGTGGAGATATACTATAGAAAATCGTTTAGATATTCGTTTCAGCCGTGGCTGAACTACCGATATTTCAAAAAGAAAAATAGTCAACGTCCTATCAATGACTACAGGGGTTTCAGACTCTGAAGTTAACCGCCTTTCGCAATCATAGCCAGTAGATGGCGCTAAATTACGGCCAGTCATGTGTGTAGCAGGCTAATATGGGCACACTGGGCAGCATGCTGAGATGCACGTCTGCAAGCGTAAGGACTCAGTCCAGAATATTTCGCAATGACCGCGCGAAAGCAGCTTCACTGTACTGTATGCATTTGTTTCAGCTCACCTGTTCTTCCCACCAGTTTCACCTTATCCATACACGGGAGTTTGCTTTAATCCTGATTTTTCTTCATTTTTATCTATCTTAAAATTAATGTGTTGTGATGAAACACAAAGCTGGGATCATAACAGTATTCACCACCGTCCATCCGACGGCCATATGTCCGTCCCGCTGGTGTTTGCACGATTTCTCAAGAACAAGTGCACCGGCAGCGGTCGGCAGCTTTTTCAGATAGGGCATAATTAGCCATTGCGCTACAAGGATGCAAATTAGAAAGGGACTGTCGGGAAGGGAAAAATAAAAAAAAGGTTGCTTTGTTCGTTGCTCAAGCGCCTCCTGTTGGCCATCCGGGCGCTGTCAGGAGGATTCAATGCTTGTTCATGTTCGGGTATCCTCCGCCCTAGTCCTGAGCTTGCGAGGATTCAACCAATGAGTGTAAAGAAGCAGTAGTTGACGGGCACGTGCTTCAGAGGAGAGCCATGAACCGTCCCTCTTTCCTTGGCAATAAGGGGTCGCATACGAGCAAGCCGTGTACATAGATCCCCCAATTGGGCATTCCAGATTTGGGTGGGATTGGAGATGCCACATTTTTTAAAGTTAAAAATAAAGAAAGGAAAGAAAAAAAAAGAACCAGTGGCCCAGTTTAGTTGATTTTGGACCTCAACATGTACTTTGGGGGTTCCACAACACCAGTCAATTTGGTGACCATGAGGTCATCTTCAAGGTCACAGCACAATTACATAAATTTTGCTTTTGTAAACCTTGTTTAACGTGATTATGATCGCTCTTGTTTTTCTACCACATGGTTGTATGAACGGTGATGCTTAACATTTGATATATATTGGATAGGAATTTTTTTGTCAAAAGATCTTATATGCAGCAGGGGACACAGCCACACCAGTGACAATTACTTGTTTTCAGGGTCACTGCTGTGTTCTTAAGCTTGATACATACTTCACCAGAACAGAGAAATTTGTTCTTGTTCTTGAGGCTGTGATAGGAAGAACAAAGTTCACTTTCACCGGAACATTTCATATTTCACAAGAAACTCAAGTGCAGAACTCCCGGAAGGACCCTCCCACTTCAGCACACGTCACACGTGTCACAACAGTTCTCAGGCACCACACAAGAAAAAAGTTCTGCCCAGATGATGTGTCTAGAACAAGCTGCAAGAACCCCGAAACCAGGGCTGCGAGAACAAAATGATGTCATTTTGTTCTTGCAGCTGCGAGAACACGAACAAATTTCTCAGTTCTTGTGGAGTATGTGTCAGCCTTTAGTTAAGTCACCCTTGTAAAAGAAATTTTATCTCAATGTGTTTTTTCCGGCTTAAAAGATTAATTTCCTCTGTAGTTCAAATCCACACTGCGATGGGCTGTACGTGGGACTGTTGATTCACTACACAACAGTCAAAAATATTCACATCAAGTGTTCACATCTCCATTTTTTATGAGCATTCAAACCCCCTCCCTCAATGGTATTCACAGCCCCTTTGCCAAAGGTATTCACACCCTCTAATGCAGTGGTTCCCAACCCAGTCCTCAAGGACCCCCTGTCCTGTAGGTTTTTGTTGCAGCTCTACTTTTACACACCTTATCCATTTAATCCCCAATGCATCTTCATGCACACCCCGTTCAGGTAGATTTTTTTAAACCAACACAGTGGGTTTTAGCCATAAAAAAGTCAGAAAAAATTCTAATGGCACGAAACCAATGGTATGTACGCCAGAACATGGCGTAGAATACATATATGAAAACGGGAAAAAATCCGTTGGGAAATTTTTGAGAAAAACGTGTTTTTCAGAAATTGCTATTTTTGAATTTTGAGAAATTCAAAAAAGTATTAAAATCCCCAAAAATGAGACATTCGTGGGCGTAGTTTCTTCGCTATTGATTCCACAATGGCTATGTCACATTTCATGGGCCATAGGTCATAGCACAATTGCACAATAAGCCTTATTATGACTGGGGATGGGTAACATCAGGTGCCTTAGCCAGATTTAGGTAATCCGCGTTTAATAACAGCTTGGATCTGCTTGGCTTTGCTTCCATTTGATTTAGCAACCCAAGCAGATCCATCTTTGATTACAGACAATATTCTCAAGCTGGCTAAGGCACCTGAAATTTACCCCCTCCTTTCCTCGTTGCATGGCATAGATGGCAGTGGTACAGGGGCCGCAGAGAGCTGTAGGGAGGCGTCTGTCATCAACATGATACTCAGATATCAGATCATGGATGGCAGAGATAAGGTGGGGCTTGTTTACGATGGAATAGCTTCCTTTTCGGAAACAGAGAATACAAATTTTCATGCAGGCTGTGCAGTGGTCCATATTTGCTGTCAGCCCTTTGCATGTCTCAGGGAAAAGGACAGAATTCAGGGACAATACACAATATAAGGAGGGCCTAGCTTTGTGAATGTAGGCAAGTCTGATGTAATCAATGACATAATAAATGTAACCCATCCCCATTCATATTAAGGCTTATTGTGCAATTGTCCAATGACCTATGGCCCATGAAATGTGACATAACCATTGTGGAATCAATAGCGAAGAGACTACGCCCACGAATGACCCTTCGATGTCCCATTTTTGGGGATTTTAATGCTTTATTGAATTTCTCAAAGATCAAAAATTACAATTTCTGAAAAACATGTTTTTCTCAAAAATTTCTCAACTGATTTTTTCTCCGTTTTCATATATGTATTCTGTGCCATGTTCTGGAGTACATATCATTGGTTTCAGGCTATCAGAATTTTTTCTGACTTTTTTATAGTTAAAACCCACTGTGCCAATGAACATGAAGCCCTTAAATGGATCAGGTGTGAAAGAGCAGAGCTGGAGCAAGAACCTGTAGGGCTGGGGGTCCTTGAGGTCTGGGTTGGGAACCACTGAACTAATGATTTCTAAAGTATTTTCAAAACCTTTCTGTCAAAAGTATTAACACTTCATTTAAAAAAGTATTCTAACCACATTTTTCATTCATATTCAAAACCTCCATTTTCAAAAGTATTCACAACCCCTATCAAAAGTATTCATACCTCCCTTTTTCATTCTTCAATACCCTTCCAACAAAAGTAATCACACCTTTTTTCATGAGCATTCACACCCCTCTGTCAATTAACAACACTTCAAAAGTATTCACACAAATTCCAACAAATGTATTCATTCCCTCTTTTTAAAGTATTCACACACCTCCATCAAAAGTTCTCATACCCCCTTTCTATAAGCATTTACACTCGCTTGCTAAAAAGTATTCTCACCCCCTTTGTGAAAAGTATTCACGCCCTCTTCTGATTTTGTTAGTATTCACAGCCAATCCGTCGAAAGCATTCACACCCTATTTTCATACGTACTAACATCTCCACCATCAAAAGTATTTACACCTTTTCTATAAGTATTTACACCCCGAGTCAAAAGTATTCTACCCCTTTTGACAAAATTATTTACCACCCTACTGATTTTATAAGTATTCACACCACCCCCTCCAAAAGTATCCAGACCACCTTGTCATAATTATTCACACCACCTCATATTATATAGGTATTCTTACCCACTTTGTCAAAAGTATCCGCAGAATTTTGTCGCTCGTATACACATCCGCTGTGGCAAAAGTATTCACACCTTCTTTTTTATAAGTATTTATACCTCCCTCCGTAAAAAGGTTTCACCATCTTTTTTTTACAAGTTTTCAATCCCCTTTGACAAAAGTATGCAAACCTCCTTTTCTCATAAGTATTCACACCACCTCCATCAAAAATATTCACATCTCCTTTTCATACACTTTTACACCCTCATCCATAAAAGTATTGACATCCACTATTTTCTTAGGTATTCACACCCCCTCTTTCAATACACTACACAGCAGTCAAACGCATTCACATACCCTTTTTGTAAGTATTCACACCCTCTCCCTCAAAAGTATTCATGCCACCTTTTTAAAGTACTCAAATCCCCTCCATCAAATGAATTCACACCCCACTTTTATATAGGCATTCAAACCCCCTTTGTAGAAAGAAATAACACTCCCATTTATGTGCTCTAAGTATACATATCTCCTCCATAAAAAGTATTCAGGCCCCTTTTTAAGAGCATTCACACCACATCCCTCAATTATATTCACAACCCCTTTTTTGTTAAGCATTCACACCCCCTCCCTCAATGGTATTCACACCGCTTCACTGAAATGTATTTTCCCCCTTTGTCAAAAGTATTCACACTCTCAACTTATTTCATAAGTATTTACACTCCAATTTTTAAAAAAGTATTCAAACCCCCTTATCATTTGTATTCAAAAGCCCTGTTTTCCAAAGTCATTCATACCCCTCCATCAAAAGTGTTCACACCCCTTTTTAAACGCATTCAAACCTTGTCCCTCAGTGGTATTCACTCGCCCTCACAAAAAAGTATTCTCACCCCCTTTATCAAAAGTATTCATACCCTCTACTGATTTCAAAAGTATTCAAAAACCTTCCTGTCAAAAATATTTACACTTCATTTTTGAAATAAAGTATTCAAACTCCATTTGTCAGTCTTATTCAAACCCCAATTTTCAAAAGTAGTCACAGAGCCTGTCAAAAGTATTCATACCTCCTTTTTTCTTCATTCTTCACCTTTTTTCATGAGCATTCACATCCTTTGGTCAATTCACAGCACCATCCCATTAACAGTCTGTGGGTAGCACAGCTGCCTCACAGCATGAGGTTGTGGGTATTTATTGTTCTTGGTCAACATGTTAGTTTCCCTTATAATGCAATGTTTAGGCAAGTAAATGATAAATTCTATAAAATGCTTAATTCACATTCCTTAATAGGCAACTCTTCACGAAAAAACCACTGTGGATTTTCCACTTTGAATTTAGTCACATACTAAGAAAGTCGTCAAACCTGTGCGCAATGATTGTTTAATTGAAAAAGATTGAAATGCACTCTTTTTTGCATTGATTGATTGACTTTATTGTCCACCAAAGTGGAAATTTGTCTTTGGCTTCTCACAAATATGTACAGATGACAAAACATCATTAAAACAAACAGATATACAACACAGGATAAAGAGTGACAAAATACAGCAGTGGCAGTGGCCTGAAAGCCGCAGTAGGCAGATGACATGTAACATACTGCATAAGCCCCTAACATCAAGAGCAAGAGCAAGAAACACATGTGCTTACAGTAAAAACTATAAAATGAAAACCACATAGGTCCAACCAGATGCAGTCAGTTGGCATTCAGTGCCAGGACAGCATGAGGAACGAAGGAATTTTTATATATATTCCGACTGGCCTTTGGCACCCTAAATCTGCGGCCAGACGGAAGCAACTGAAACTGTGAGTGCAGTGGGTGTGAGCCGTCCGCAATTATACCTTTAGCCTTCCTGAGTACCGCCCTGTCAAAAATATTGCAGAGGGAAGTCTGTGGCTTGCCAATCACCTTCCCAGCAATTTTTACAATTTTAAAGAGCTTGTTTTTGTTCTTTACACTCAGGTTACCAAACCAAGCAGTAATATTAAATGATAAAATGCTTTCCACCAGACTCCTGTATGCCATTTCAAGAATGTGTTCGCTGACACCAAAGCTCCGAAGCTTCCTGATTAAAAACAATCGCTGGTTGGCTCTCTTAAAAATGCTGTCAGAATTCTCATTAAAAGTTAGGGACTGGTCAATAATTGTGCCAAGGTACTTAAAATGATTAACCTGATCAACAGGCTGGTTGTTGAGCATGACAGGGAGGATGATGCCACTGTCTATTGGTTTCGTTGGTAACCTGAGCTCTTTTGTTTTGGTCACATTCATTTGCAGGTAGCTGGCCTGGAACCAGTCCTGCAGAACAGTGACCTGGCTAAAGTAAGCCTCCTCATCCCCAGAGTTGTCTTCCCGTAAAAGACCAACCAGAGCCACATCATCGGCATATTTAAAAAGCTTGACATTATTGCTGTGAACAGACATATCATTAGTGTAAATGGAAAATAAAAGCGGCGACAACACACAGCCTTGGGGTGCCCCAGTGTTCAAAACGATCTCATCTGAATAGACCCTGTTCATCAGAACTCTCTGCGGGCGGTCAGTTAAAAAGCTCCTGATCCAATAAATAAGGCCACCATTTATGTTCATCTTAAAAAGACGTTCTAAAAGAATATCAATTTGCAAAGTATTAAAAGCAGAGCTAAAATCAATAAAAAGAACACGAGCATATGATTTTGGCTGCTGCAGATGTCTAGCAAGATGGTCCACGATAGTAATAGTCGCATCTTCTGTCCCCCTGTGCGATTTATAAGCAAATTGTAAGGAATCAAGTTGATTCCAGACAGAGGTACTGAGGTGGGAGCTGACGACTCTCTCCATGCACTTTGCCAGAAGAGAGGTAAGCGCCACAGGTCTAAAATCTTTGAATGATGTTGCTCTGGAGACTTTAGGTACAGGTATTATAGTGGATTTTTTCCATGTATTAGGAAAAATACAGCTGTTAAGCAGAGTCTGAAACAACTTTGTAACCACCCCTGTAAGCTGGTGAGAACATGCTTTAAGCACCTTACCTCTAAGGCAATCAGGACCGGGGGCAGCATTAGGTCTTATTTTGGAAAGCCAACCGGTTACTTCTCTCTCAGAAAGCTGAATGGGTTCAAAGCCACCAATCTGATTACAAACATTGTTGCAGCCTGAACTTGAATCCCTCACATCATACCTTCCATAGTAGATGTTTAGATTATTAACAAAATCCCCACAGTCGGCTATATTCACGCTTTGCCTTACCCTTTCCTTACCCATCATAGTGTTTAGCCCCTCCCATGCTTGCTTTGCATTGCCTGAACAAAATCTTTGCTCAACTTTATTTTTAAAATCCATTTTTGCAGTAAAAACTCTGCGTCTAAATTCCTTTTCTTTTTCCTTCACCAAATCCATATCACCTTTCAAAAATGCAGCCCTTTTCTTGTTTAAACACATTTTAAGATCCTTTGACAGCCACGGTTTATTATTACTGAACACCTTTACGGTCTTAGACGTGATGACCACATCCTCACAGAATTGAATGTAGCAAGTGATCGTATCTGTCAGTTCATGTGGGTCAGCGCAGGCGTCGAAGAACATGCGCCAGTCCGTGTAATCGAAGCAGTCTTGAAGTTCCTCCACTCGATCATCAGACCATTGCCGAACGGTTTTCAAAAGCGGTTTTTCGCGCTTGACTTTCTGACAGTAGGTTGGGAGGAGATGGATAACATTATGATCCGACCTACCGAGTGGAGGCCGGCTTACTGACTTATACGCGGCTGGGATGTTACCGAAGCATTGATCCAGAATACGCGTAGAGCGAGTGGGCGTGGTAACATACTGCTGCAGATTGGGGAGAAGCGGTGACAGTTCGCATGTATTAAAATCCCCCAAAACAAAAACTGGCTGATCAACCGATCGAGAAAGCGCAGTATTAAAGCTGTTAGCTATGGATTCAGCAGATACCTTGTTGTTCGGCCCTGGGACATAAACAAGAATTACTGTGATTTGACCAAACTCCCGTGGGAGGTAAAACGGCCGGAAAGAAACAGACAATAACTCATAGTCTCTAGTGCAAACTTTCTCGTGCACTTTGAACTGAGTTGCCCAGGCATTGTCAACCAAAATACAAAGACCTCCACCAATGGATTTATTAGATAAAGACCTGTCGCGGTCAGCCCTTATGGCTGTATATCCCGAAATTCAATTGATGCATTTGATTTCTCGAAGACAATTAATGAAGACAATTAGCTACACCTGATAGGGGAGAGTTAAAGTGTGTTTTACAAGGGAAATTGACTGAAAACAGATCAAGACTGATAAGCGGTTTAAAGACATGTTTATTATCCTCCTTGTTCCCTGTCCACTGTCACTGATGCACACCACAGACTATTATTTACATTGCTGGCTGTCATGCACATGACAGACAATAATTCATATCGCTATCATTCACATTTTTGATTGCAATGCGCTCTTCAGAGTACAGACTATGATTCACATCACTGACTTTTGTGCACATTACAAAAAATCATTTACATCACTGACTGTTTTGCACACTATGATTCACATTACAGCAGAGGCGTATAATCCAGGTTCAGAAAGTAAAAGTCCATCCTAGAATATTGTTCCAGCTACAAAAGACCTGTCAGTTGGCACTTTTCTTCAGCTGGGAAGTAAAACTAACAAGTGAAATCTGCTGGCAGGAGTTTACGGGTGGAATGAAAACATGGTAGGATTTTTACTTTCTGACCCCTGGATTATACACCTCTGCATTACAGATTGTTATGCACAGTACAATCATACATATTACTGAAGAATAGGGCTGCTGACAGGGGGTCCTGGGCCATGGGTTAGGGGGGGGCCCATAGTGTGGCGAAGAGGGGCCCTCTGGGGTCGCCTTGCCTGGGCCCAGGCAAACCTACTGAATGGCATTCACACTACAGACCATCATTCACATCACTGACTGTCACGAAAAGGCTTCCTCAAAAGGGACCTGTCTAATAAGTATATTTTTTGAGAGTATAATGATGTAGTGTACTGTAAGCAGAGATTACTGGATCAGAAAGGCAGAGGCCACGTGTCACCAGCAGAGCAGAGGGGCAGACTGGGGGAACAGGGACAACCAACCTAACGGACTGGAGGACAGGTCAGAAATATTCACAAACACCATGTTCAATTCCATAATTCAGAATTAAATTTTTATTATTTTAATGGTGTGTTTAATTCTTCTGCTAACCTATGTGCCCAATGTCTTCGTTTCATTAATATACTATGTATGTAGGGGAGACTGGGGTGCAATAAGCCATATCACCATTTTGTCTATTTTAAGCAGTTCTGACCTCTATTGATTACAAATATGTGCTTAGGCACTTAGGTCCTCATGGCTCATCGAACCCTTCTCTCCCTTACTCCTGATTTCTCCCCGTTCTGCAATCCCACCGACTGCTCATATTTACAGCCTAATAAAATGAATACTTTACTCATGGGAACTTTATATGATTATCGAGTTAAAATGTAACTTCAGGGTTAAAGTGACAGTCTGCTTTGGGGATTCTTCGTCATCTCGGCTTCCGTAGACTGCTTTAGAATCCATCGCACGTTTTTATTCTATCGCGACTCGCAACAGGAGCAAGTTCGTTTCACGGACGATACTGATGCTGCATTGACGCGCGCTATCGAAGATGACTGCATTGAGGTTAACGTTCAGAAAAGCATGCAGCATCGCTGAAAATACTTATCCTAAGTTCAGAAAGAAGTCGACTGAGGTAAGTGGTGTTTTTTAGTAGCAACGTGCTACTATTTCATGATTTCAACAAACTTAAAGTAATATTTGAAATATCGACAATTTAGCTCATTTCTCAGCAATTGGAAACCATTATAAAATGTTCGATTTGAGCATTTTTGGGGAATGGGGCGCAGGCTCGTGGATAAACTGCTGCCCTATTAAAGTCTGCTTATGTCCGGAGCGGACCTGTAAACAGCCTTGCGACTGAATGACCCAATTGATCGTGCCAAAGCTCTTCGGTCTATTCGGAATTAAGCTTTCCGTTAACTAATTCGAATTTCTAACCTCATAAATAGTGGCCTATTTACGAGCTGCGTCGAAGTAACGAGCTTTACTGATTGGTTAATAAAAATAATACGTTCGTGTCTCTCGCGTTTGGTTAATCTCGATGTTTGTGAAAAATGGTTGAATATAGTGGTTATTTAATTTATGCGTTCCATAGTTATCGTTCTTGTTGGCTTTTTACTTCATTTAAGGGGAACGAATTGTCTTGATTTTTAATCTTTCTTCGTGGCGTTTTGGAATGAAAATACCACACCAACTGTATGTCAACAATGTAAGATAATTTCTCTACCGTCATTCACAATTGGAGGTTTACAGTATGCTACATGCTAGACACAGCAGTTTGCACTTTAGATTGATGTACTATCCGGCATTCCAGAGTATGGTTTAGGGGTCAAATTTCATCACAGTCCAGGGTTGTTTTGACTTCATGGATTGACAATATTTCATCGAGGTAACCATACGGGCTGAAGTCATTACGTTAAAGTTTGTTTGAAGTAGTCATTTCATTTACAATTATTGATAATTACTGGAACGCAATGAAAAACTTAATTTACATGTCTGTAGCCCAGTAGCGGGCTGTGGGCAGAGAACAAGGAGGGCGATAAACATGTCTTTAAACTGCTTATTAGTCTTGATCTATTTTAAGTCAATTTCCCCGGTAAAAGACACTTTAACTCTCCCCTCTCATGTATAGCTAATTGTCTTCGTTATGACGAGAAATCGAACGCATCAGTTGAACGCAAAAAAAGCGCATTTCAATCTGTTGCAATCAGACAATCATTACGCACAGGTTTGACGACTTTCTCTAAGGATGCGACAAAAATTTTACGCGAAAAAAATCCATGTTTGTTTCGTGAAGAGTTGCCTATTAAGGCATGTGAATTAAACATTTTATCGAATTTATTATTTACTCGCCTAAACATTTCATTATAAGGGAAACTAACATGTTGACCAAGAATAATGATTGAAATCGGGTCACTAATCTCATCCGTTTCAAGGGATGTTTTCCGCCCCCTCGGTTTTCCGTCCACCGCCCGCCACTGCTGTGGCCCTGTATTGATTGAATAGGCTATTGAACGTGTAAAACGAATTGGGCTGATTGACAGAAGTCACATAAGATGAGGTGAATGTCTGACCCGAGCAGCGCAGCTGGCTCGCGAAGTGTGGGTCTGTGTACTGGTTTTTGCCGGGGCGTATGTTTGTTTACTGGTTTTTGTTCCAAACCTTAGTTTTAGCTTTTTAGCTGCGCTTAGTGGTGACACTCCGCTACGCGAGTGTTGCCAAGTGCAGCCTACTCTTCCAGTTTTGCGTCTGTTGTTCGAGGGTACACGGATAGCGCACAGATCAATGTATTGTTATCCCGGCTAATGGCATACGCCATTATCTAAATGAAAGACGAAAAAGATGTTATTTGTGAGCTGCAGACCCGCACAGAAGCTACCACATAGGGGCATCGTCAACCAGCCCATTTGATTCCCCTCGTCCATCCAGGTGCGTGCCTCGATCTCCACAGGGCCCCAGCAGCAGCAAGCGACGTTCTACGAGTTCCGCACGTACTGTATCAAACCAGAACAGAACACCGCCTTCCTGAAACTGACCAACGAGAAGATCCACTTGCGCACGGCCCACTCGGAGCTCCTGGGCTACTGGAGCGTGGAGTACGGAGGTCTGAACCAGGTGTTTCACATCTGGAAGTACGGTGAGTGGGGTGGAAGGGAGGGCCATGAATCTGCCAATAAATCTGCACCCAAATGCTGTTCTGATTATCTTCATGCAGTAATGCCGGACCTTGCAGGAAATTCCAGACTGGATCTAGGTCGAGTCTGGTTCTACTAATAATTTGCTGGTCGATCAGGCTACCACACTTGGTGTCAGACATGCTTGCTGGGTCAGATTAAAGTGATAAAAAGATTGGCTGAAATCCACATATAAAAAGCTTTTAAGAAGTTCTCTTATCAAGGCTGGCATGGAAATTACATATGAAGAATCTCAGAGCATAGCTTAATCTGAGAGTCGCTAGGGACATATGTAATGCGAACGCGCGCAGCTCACAAGCTGGAAATTTTTTGCAATGATTTGCAAATATTACCTTCTCCATCCACTGAGATTTCTGAGTGTTTCTTTGATGTTTTCTATGGCGCTTAGCGAGACGTGACTAATTTTTATCGATAGATGCAATATCCATATGCTCGTTTTTTTCTATTTTGTGTCCAAATACTTTTGATTAGGTTTCTGAATACAACTTAACAACTGTTACAGCATTTATGTTTCAAACATTTCTTATGAAGCTGAACAATACTGAACCATTGATAAAACTTTTAACAATTTATATGCAACTTAATTACATGATTGTTATGCTGTCGTTTATATTACAGGAAAACTTTCTGCAGTACAATATGAAGAACAGTGTTATTTTAATGATTCACTTCAACCGGAATGTGATAATTTTTAGACGTAGACAACCGCACCAATCATTTTGCCACGGCCTCGATTGCAGTTTGCCCACGAATACCCAGCACACGCAGGTTCGAGAGCAACTGCAATCTCAGTGTTTCCACTGCTAGTGGGACCACCACTACGTTTTTAATTCTCAAGAATTTAATGCATCAGGAAATACCAATCAGTGCGCCAGTATTTGGACAGGCTGCTTTTGATTCTGTACTTCAGCACATTGGATTTAAAAACTATGAGTATGATTTTAAACGATAGAATATAAGATGTAACTAGGCCTACGCTGTCAGCGGCTGACAGCAAGGGGTATATTCCCGAAGTATCCCAATCCTTGAAGCCACCCTTTATTAGATTCCCCTTTACTAGACCTACAATATGAGGCAAATTTGAGGTCTGCGTAAGTAATTGTTCCAGAGATATGGTTAAAAAAAACTGATTTTTTTCAACATATAGCGCCACCTGGTGGCAAACCTAAGAGTGCATACTCGTCCAAAATCTAATCAGTTCATCCTCTCTACCATATTTACCCATTTGCTAAAAATGAGAAGCCAATGTAAAGTATTTTGTGAGCTATCGCGCTAACAGCTATAATGTAGTAGTAGTAGAAGAAGAAGAAGAAGAAGGGACTATTGGTGATTTTTCTCTCCTCTTTTTTTCCCCCTGCATTCTTTGCTCTTTCTCCCCAATGTCAGGGGAGGTGAGGAAAAGAAGGATTTTTTTTGCTCCTTCAGCTCTGGCAGTTTGGTGCAATACCTGTCCCAATCATGGCCGATGGGAGGGATAGATCTACAGGTCAATCATTCACACATCACGCATTCTGGCACAAAAGGCTGGGCTTGTTTCCTTGGTCAGCATCTGGCTGAATGAGCAGTTAATGGTTTGGAAGGTCCTTAAAGGTGGTGGGTGTTGGGTTTTTGGGTCAGGTAAGGAGTAGGAAGACAGACAGACAGACAAAGCTTTGAGAAAGATTCTGGCAATGTCTTCCAGAGAGCTATTCTCAGCGGGCAGGAGTGCGGGCAGCTCTGGCGAAGGACCCTGAGTGGATTGCGCAATACATCTCCAAGGCCATGCCTATGCTGACATCACAGGATAACGAGGTGACATATCTGGTGCCCTGGTGCAGGATTGAGAGACCCACTAAAGAAGGTGTGTGGCTGTCACTCAAAACCTAGCGTGCCCCGCCCACACAGTCTGCACACACTACTTTTGGCATGGTTTAGAGCTGCAAGCCACCAGGAATTATGGGTCCTGTAAAATAAGGGTACTTTGGGCCCCTTTTTAATACATATGTGGGCCCCACCAGCTGAATTATCACCACATATCACCCCGCTATCAACAACCCCAAAGCACTTTGTTCAGTATTTCCTCACCAGTCATCATCGTTTTTCCCTGAGACCATGGGCATTAATTTTGCGAGTCCCTAATGGGAGTTATCTCTGCTTCAGTCAGAGCTGTTCCCAGTAATTACATCTAAACACTTGGGTTCTAGTTCTGTGGTCCACTTTCTGCAGAGTGTTTCAGAACGGAGCAAATGTGTTGAACTTCGTCGCATAAACCTTTCCCAAGTTGCAGTTTTAAAAGCAGGCTGTTGGGTAGGTGATGTGTGTGTGTGTGTGTGTGTGTGTGTGTGTGTATGTGAACGTCTGTATGTGTATGAGTGTGTCTGTATGTGCGTGAGTGTTTTTATGTTTGTGTGTGTGTGAGCGTCTGTACATGTAAATGTGTCTGCATGTGTGTGAGAGTGTGTTGCTATATATATATATATATATATATATCAGTGTGTCTGTACATGTGTGAGTGTGTCTGTTCATATGTATGAGTCTGTACATGTGAGAGTTTGTCTGTACGTGTATGTTAGTGTCTGTAAACGTGATTGTGTCTGTATTTGTGTGTGAGTGTGTCTGGTTGTCTGTCTGTATTTGTGCTCCTGGGGTCATTATGTTGAAACTCTCCTTGTTCCTGGTGAACTTTGACCTCATGAATGTTATTTAGTTTGTCGTCTCTTTCGGAGATGAGCTCAGCTAGTGTTTTTCTCATGTAGTCAGAGTTTGAGTGTTAGTTCACTGGTAATTTAGCTGCTAGGTGTGTGTGTGTGTGTGTGTGTGTGTGTGTGTGTGTGTGTGAGAGAGAGATTGAAATATAACATGGATTAACTGCAATGATAGTGCTTGTGCTGTGCCATTTTTCTCTAAGAGAACGTAATTTTTGCCATCTGCGAAATGTATATATGAATTATTTGCTCAAAAAGAACAATGTTTTGGCATTTATTAAAAATATACTTTGAACTCTCTCTATTACAATTTTAATTAAAATGTATTTTCATTAATATATTAATAGAACTCTCCACACTAGTGTAGATGTAGAAAAAAGTATCCAATGGCCACGGTCTGACATTATTTATGGCATGAATTTATTGATCGATTCAGGGGAAAGTGATTATTGATGCAGTTTTTTTTTAATCTCAGCAGTTATCATTCCATCATCATATGAATGTTCTGCTGAGAAGATTGCAATCACTAATTTATGATGTCATAATATATGGGGGTGGTCATATCAAGACATTTCAAAAAGACAAAGCTGACCCCAGATCAGTTGTTCCTCTCTGAGATGCTGCATGTGTTCAGACTCAGAGATCAGTGTCCCGTGAGCAGGAGAATCTGTGGGGTATGTGGTCTCACGGTTGCCTGTCAATTTCAGGAGGGGTGTATGAGCTGGCGACCTTTCAGATGAGGCCGGGGGGGCCGGCGGTCTGGGGGCAGGCATTCCAGGGTGCCGTCAGCACCCACGCCAGGCCGGGCTACGCTCACCTGGTGGGGGTCTTCCACAGCGAGTTCGGACTCTTGAACAGAGGTGAGAACAGCGAACAAAATCTGGAGTAAAAGCGCCCATCAGGGTGCCGTGTGTGTGTCTCTGTTTGTGTGCGCATATGTCTGTGCTTGTGTATGTTTATGAGTGAGTGTGCGAGCGCACGTGCGTGTGTGAGTGTTTGTGCATGTTTGCCTGCCCACGTGTGTGTGTGAGTGTGTGTGTGTGTGTGTGTGTGTGCATTTGTGCATTTATTTTTCCCTCACGATGTGTGTGTGTGTGTGTGTGTGTTTCTCTCTCAGTGCATGTGCGTGAGTGTGTGCGTGCATGTGTCAGGTAAAGCATGTGTTTATTTCTCTCTCACCGTTTGTGTGTGTGTTTGTGTGTGCGTGTAGGGTAAAGTGTGTCTTTATGTCTGTCTGACAGTGCATGTGCTCTGGTGGTATGAGAATCCTGACCAGAGGGCAGCCAGTAGGCACAAAGCTCACGGCGACGCCAGGGTGGTGGCTGCAGGTAAACAACCCAACGCAAACTTCCCCCCATTGAATTGTTAGCCCTAACCCAACCTGCTCAACATTAGCTTCTTAGCCTAGCCCCACATAACCAACTTTGTCCTGTTAACCAAACGTAATATACCATGTACCTGTTGGCCCAACAAAACCTACCAAACACCTGCCTGATAACATAAGGCAAACAGCCCAACTTTTGTGTTTTACCCAACTCTGAATATCAGCCTTTTAACCCGACTCAACCTACTCAATATTAGTTTGTCTACCCCGCATAACATATCTAATATTAATCAAACACAACCTACCGGTCATTAGCCTGTTAACCTAGCAGAACCTACCTGGCATCAGCCCATTATCCGAACTGAACAATTCTCTTTGTATCCTTTGTATACACTGAGCAATGATTTGGTTACCCAAACGTATCGATTACACCTTTCACATGAATGGTCTTTAATCCTGGGAGTTCTGCCAAATTTAACAAATGCAGTTAAAACTAGTTCTCAAAGTCGCAAAACTTCCTGTAAAAACAGACCCTCTGAACTCTGTCCGGCAGATAAGTCCTGATATTTATTAGACCAGTGAATTCATACTCCACCACCTGCCCAGCAATGTCTGGCCTGTGATTGGTGGAGCAGTGAGGAAATGAGCAGTGCAGATTGGATAGCAGTGTTTGTGTGTGTTCTGAGTTGACTGTTCCTTGTGTGCGCAGTGAGAGAGAGCGCCTCCTACCTGCAGACACAGAGCAACAAACTCCTGCTGTCCACCCCCTTCTCTCCGCTCAAGTGACCGAGGAGCCCAATACCTTAACCCCATCCCCCCCCACCGCCCTACGGTACCCATAACACCCTAGCCTCCCCCCCCCAACAGGACCCCTAAAACTCTGACCCCACCCCATTACGGGATCCCCAACACCTCGACCCCACCCCATCACGGGACCGCCAACCGACAGCAAAGCTCGAAGTATGCTCGAACGCGGACTGCCAACCGGAAAAGGCTCTGACTTTCACCCAATGTTTGCGCCTGTGTGCAAGAATTTACCAGCAAGGACTTCCCTCTGTTCTGCTGCATGATTAATCCCTTTTACTCATTTAAAAATATAATTCCCAGCTGTGTGGATTGTGGGATGTGGGGTGAGGTGCTGGACTGGAAGGCTGTCTGTTAAAGCCACTGTGTGGCTATTATTAGATCAGTGTAGCTGTTGGGCCCTTGAGCTAGGCCCTTAACCCCACATTGCCTCAAGGGGACTGGTCCTTGCTTAGTCTAATCAACTGTAAGTCACTTTTGGTGAAAGGATGAGCTAAATAGTAATGTATTAATCTCAGGTAGCAGTTGATACACTGCAGTAGGTATTGTCAAGAACAGTAAGCTTGCAAAATCTCTTTGTTTACTAAAAAAACCTTTCCCTTTAAATTTACCACTGACAGAATTTTCAAAATAATCAAAAAATGTCCTTCATAAAGCAGAAGTATATTTTGAATATTACCTCAAATATTGGGGATGTTTTGATTTTTGACCACATCATTAGCAAAGCGTATGTATCTGTAGGCAATAGTGCACATTTACAAAATGTTATAAAAAAAGAGCTCCAGAATTATAGGCACCCTGGCTGGAAATGTGCAGAAGAGAATATTCTATAAAATAGACTCAAAATGCCATGATATGAAAAATATTGTAGTTCAATAATGTTCCAATGCCAATGGAACCACCAAAATGATGCTTTTGTTTAATTATTTTACCAACTTGCTGAAATGAAGGTGTCATAAATCATAAAAGGTGTCATAGTGTAAGAAACTCTGGCAAGGTTAACAGCATGGAATCTTTTCCTGTTGTTTTTGACGTTAAGGCACAAAATTTGGGGGATTTTGGACCACACTTCTCAGTAGGTCCTTTCATGGTGAATTTCTTGGGTTTGCACTTATGAACTGAATCCTGCTTTGGGTCATGGTCATGCTGAAAAATCCACCTTCAGCCAAGTTTACGGTTTGTCTGCCAAAATTGCCTGATTCTTGCTGTTGCCTGATTCTATGAGGCCATTGATATTAACTAGTGCCCCTGGACCTCTTGAATTGAAAAGGCTCCAAAATTTCTCTTGATCAAACACCATATTTCACAGTGGCTTTGAGGTCTCTGTGCATGTGGGCGTCTGTCTTACGACTCAAGAATTTCTGATCCTGTATCTGACTAAAACATTCCTTTTTCATCTGACCTGACCACTGCACTTTTGTTAAATTGTAATTATCTCCCGCCACGTAGTGGAGGAGGATATAAGAATGAGTGTTGTCCGTCAGTGTGTCCATCTGTCCATTCGTCATGCTTCTTGTCCGGGCCAGAACTCCGAAACTGCTCAATACCTCTCCACAAAATTTCACACATGGATACATGTTATTGTGTGGATGTGCCTTCTCATGCTTCCATCTGTCCACCTGTCTGTCCCTCCACCGCGTTTTGTTTTTAGGCCAGATATCAGACTCCCAGTTCTGGGGGATCTCAATATTTCATGCTTGTTAAAATGTCCTTTGGCAATTTGCAACCACTTGCTTCTGTGCCTTTTACTCAGAAAAGGTTTTCTCCTGACAACCCCTCCAACGAACCTGTGGCTGTGGAAGGGGTGTCTGATGGTGCCTTTTGAAACCTGCAGACCCCAAGATGCCACCCTAGTCTGTAATTCTTTCACTGTGATTTTTATACCTCTCTCACCATCCTCCGTCATGTCGTGGAGGAGGTATCATTTGCATCCTCTATCAGTGGAGTTTTCAACTGTTCCATCCTTTCATATTTGAATAATTCCCCTGTTGGTGCTCAGTGGGATGTTGAATCTTTAGTGAATCTTCTGATGGGCATTATCTGATTTATGACAGTTTATGGCTGTGTTGGGTGTTTTTAGAAACATACCCTGTCAGTCCCCCCAAGAGAAAACAAGACTACAAAACTGAAACGCAGGGATGATATGAGACTCACGCTTGTTCATGATGCCCTATTGCCCTGTTTTCATGCAACTCCTGCAAGTTTCTAACAAACTCCTTAGAATGGAGAGCGTTACTCAAGCCCTTGTGCACTGTTTTGTAGTGACGTGTTTGGGTAATCTTTGTGTAACTGATGTCAGGCTAAGGGTTACCGATATGGAGGCATGCAGCACATATGGTTATTGATGTTTCTGTGTCTTCCTCATTGGGCCTCAGTTTTTATGACGTGATTTTTCCTTTGATCTTTGGGTATGTAGGTGGAAAAGTGGAATGGCTCTTCGAGACTCTTTAGCATAGGCTCCTGCACGACACGATCACGTATAGTCATTTCTCTCACCACCTTCTGTCGCTCATTTTGCAAGTCATACATTGTACAATAACTTTTGTACATTGATCTTAACTTAACATTCCTTTTTGACTGTTAAATATCCACTGTACAGGTATGGATTTTCAGTTCTGACACGTGCGCAGATCTTGGGGTATCTGCACCCCATAGTCTCTCGCCTGCACGCTTACTGTTGTCGCAAATACATGTCTCTGTGTCAATGCCAGCTGTACCAGCCAGAGGCACGTCTGCATCTACATTGCTGTATAGCTGTCCTTACAGAGCCACAATACGGTCACATGCAGCCTCCATTGTGTCAGTGCTGGTGCGGAGAAAGGTTAAGGATAAATTCATATGTAGTGAGGTCATTGTTATAAGCCTTAAATTACTCTCTATCCAGTGGATATGGTGAGACGATATGCTTTCCTTCACCTCTTAGATACTTCTGATGTTTGGTATATCTGCAAGGAAATTCTCCAATTGGTGATGCTAAAGTGATGAGTTCTCACTCACATCAGGTGTGAGGTTTATCAGTGTTGGACCAGCTATTTGTGAGAATCCTGCAGCTGTATCTTCTGAACAAGGGTTCTTTTGTTTTCTTCATGGGGCTGGATGGGATGATGGAGGGATGTTGAATGGGTGCTACCTCATTTTTAAACCCTATTGAAATGAGAACTGGTGTGATGGAACAATATAGTTGCTTGAAACTTTGATGCAGTTGAATAAGTTGAGTTTATTTCCTGATTTTAAATTCAGTAGATTTTTTTTTCCAGTAAATTGAATGGCTGTGATTAATTGTGAAACCTTGGTTTTTGAGGAAATTTGATTTAGATCTTTATTGGAATTAGTCATTTAGTTTGGTGCCATTGAAGCATTGATAAAGTACACTTTATCCCCACTTGTTGGCATTTTGTATTTATGTACATAATGTTATTCTTTCTATAGTACATATTTTTAGTACTTAGCCAATCAGGGGTGCCAATAATTCTGGAGACCTTTGCATAGGTTTTGTCAAATCATGTGCCAGGGCAAAGCTGTTATTGTATTTTGCTCCTCCATACTTTAACCCACTATGTTTCATTCACTTTCAGTGTATTTTCACTCTTAATAAATTATTGACCTGAACTTTGGAGCTGCAAGTTACTTTGCACTGGCTTAAGTTTTGCAGTGATGGGTCAATTTTCCTGCAGTTAGAGTGGCAGCAGGAGGGGGCGTCAGTGGCTTTTAAAAAGACAGGGAGTTCTTAGGTGATCATGTGACTAGAGATGGTTAGGGATTAATTATATGCGGTGAACATCATAGTATAACTCATGGTTTGATTAATTTAATCAACTCACTGCTGGTGAGTGAACTTTCTGCAACCTCTATTAGGGACTAAAGCAGCCATTTTAGAATAGAGAAGTGATGGTCCATAGCCATGCTACAGTGATTGTACATAATTGTTCCCTGCATGTTGTACACATGATGGCTGTACTGGAGCTGAATGTAGGACTAGCAGTGATGCATGCAGTGCGAGCGTTTCTCTCTGTGCATGGGCCACTGCGACTGCATGTTTACACACATGTAACACGCATGCACACAGGACACGCATGTCTGCAGATCGCTGTGACTGGATACGGTCATACATGTGCCCAGCCAGCATGCCTTAAAATGGAGTTTACGAACACTGACACACTAGAATAAAATAAAACGATTTTATACTGCTTTTCGTCTTGTGTTCTGCAGCCATGTTGTTATCGGCCTTTTGACTGGGTCTTCAGCCAGTCTTCATAAATAATTAGGATGAGCCCAAATCAAAACGAGGGAGGCAGTGCTGTCAGGCATTTGAACACAATTTCCAAACATCTGAATCTGGTTCCACAAAGCAGAATTAGGCTGCTGACTGGATAACTGAAATCGGAAGGACCTGGGTGCTGGACTTCAGTTATTCAGCAGATTAATCATGCTTTGTAAAACAGGGCCAGGGACTTTGAGGGAAATGAAGCCATTTCAGAGCTGAGCATGCTGGGACAGTAACTCTCCCAGGTAGAAGGCGTCCATTTTGTTCTACAGATGCAAAACTATGTATAAAGGCTGAGATTGAAAATACTGCTCTCTGGACAGAAATATTTTTGTATTTATAGAATACTTGGTATTTGGTTAAAACTGGTAATATACATTAGAACAACTGGATTGGAAATTAAGAGATTACACAGTCTAACGTTTTAAGCCCTTGGCTGGGCTTGGTGTCTTTAATCATTTATTCATTTACCTCCCTGCAAAAGAAAAAAAAAAAAAACTGCATTTTCCAGGAAAAGGGCTGAAAATGAAATGAAAGAAATTGAGGACATAAAATAGACTACAGAGATGATTTCCAGCTCATAAGTACCTGATTGGGGGTTTGGCCCGCATTAGCGGAGCGGTCAAACCAAAGACCTGATGCCCGCGACACGGTTCTGGTGATTTATGCAGCTGAAAAGTGCAGAGGCAGCGCAGCAGAACTGGAAAAATCTGGCCAGGGCAGAGCGAGGCCGAGTCTCTGTCAGGAGTCATCAGAGTTCAGTGTGTTAATGCGGAAAAATGGGTCAGGAAAATGGCTGCTCGCTGCAGAAAGGCCCATTATGAGTGAATCACAGCGGCAGCGTCGTCCGAGTTTCAGTCACGAGGTGATCAGGGGGGTCTGACACACTATAACAGAACAAATGCCCTGTAATCATTAATACTGTAATCTGGGGGCATCTCTGATTGTAGTTCTTAAATGATATAACATTTTTTACAGTACATTAACCACAGACAGTCAGCTTAGACCCAGTAAAACTATGGTTGTCTTTTTTTTTATTTTATGATGCAGGTAGTGTTTCATATCGACAAATTCAAGGGGGTTTTGGACTCATGTAGTCTGATGCAGTAACAGTAGGTCAGTGGTGCAGAAAGTTGCTCTAATAGAACCTGCCAGGAGTAAAGGTGTTATCGGTCCATTGGTGACGCTTCTTCCATTCTGCTGGTGGAAAGCTGCCAACACAGTCTATTAGCATCCCTTTCTTGTGTAGTTTCAAGAGCATCAGGTGAGCTGCTACATACGCAGCAGTGGAAAGAAAATTAATACTCAGCACACACTCTGTCTCTCTCACACACACACTAACACTCATACACGCACACACACACAGACTCACAAACATACTCTGACACGAACGTACAAGTGTCAATGCACACAAATGCACGCACGTGTGCACACACATATGCACCAGGATTATTATAATTAATGAAAACTAAGACAAAAACTAAAACTAGCCGTGAAAAAAGAATTTATTTAACTGAAATAAAAATATTAATTTATTAAAAAACGAAAACTAAATAAAAACTACAATGTACAATACAAAACAAACTAAAACTAAACTGAAATGCAGATAAATTCAGCTTCGTTTTCGATGATCGTTTCGTTTCCTCCCTCCATTACTGTCCTGTTCAGTCAGAGTTAACCGGTTGCTTCCAGAGGGGGGCAGCATAGTGGATATGAGCTCCTTATTGCATGCGTCAGCCGAAGATGATGCTTAACGCGCATTCTGTATGAAGAAGATGGTTCGCCCTCAAACATGGCAAAAGCTGCGGGATGAAGACCTGAAAATACCTGAAAAACTAAAACTAAGCCTAAAACTTAATAAAAACTAAACTACTGTAAAACTAGTCAATTCCTCAAAATAAAAACTAAACTAAAACTGCTTAATCACTTGTTTAGCTAACTATAACAAAACTGAAATAAAAAGGCAAACTGAAAAACTAAATAAAAATAAAAACTAATGAAAATTTCAATACTATAATAACTTTGGTATGCACGCACTGACGCACACTCAGTCGCACAAGCACTCATACCCACTCTCACACCCACCCATACTCACACACATTCTCACACACATGTGCGCGTACACACACCTACATGCACATACCCACGACACTCACGGCCACAAACAGCATGAGGATGTATATACTGCAAACACAAAGCATGCAAAAAAAGAAATAAATGAATAAAATTATAAATACTGGGATACAAACAGAGGGCACGCACACACACATCCACACAGCACAGCAGGCAAAAAATTTCACAAGTTTTATTTCTGCAAATAAGTACTGTACAGGACAAGTACCAGACTCACAGACTTTTTCATTTAATACTTTAAAATTGTAAACAGACAATACTAAAACACGGAAAATATTGACCAATGAAAGGACGAGTTTTTTTTTTTTTTTTTTGTATTTTGAAAAGAAATAAAGTGTCGTCAGTCTGTATGAGTGCGTCTGTATGAGTGTATGTTCGTGGGTGTCTCTGAGTGAGTGTTTGTGTGTGTGTTTCTGTATATGTGCACATGTCTGTACGACTGTGTGTCTGTGCGTGTGCTTTGAGCCTGCCAGTCCAGTGTTCACAGCAAAGATCTCGCTGCTGATTGGTTTTTTAAAGTGCTCGGAATGAGGGATCATTGGCACCAACTTCTGCTTCCATTTTGACCAACGAGAAGACAGATTTGTCATTCCGCTTGGCTCAGTCGCACCTGACAGGGCCGAAGGCTGGTCTCATTGGCTCATTACACACTCCCTCATATCTCTGTTCCTCTCCTGAACTGCCATTCATCCAAAACCCTTCTTCCTCCAGGGCATTCCCGTCGAAACGTCTCTCCAGGAGCCAGGAGTTCCATAAAGAAACCTTAATCCATTTCCCGTTTCACTTTGTCATCAATCCCCTTGTATTCTTGCATCCTTTTCTTGCGTCGCCAATTAAATGCTCAAGAAAAGGAAAGAGGGAGGTGAAATGTAAGCGACTGAAGTACGGACCCTGTCAGTGGCGGTTCATGTGCTGATGGTTTGCTGACGGCTCAGTGGCGCCCCCTGTCCGTAGAGGTGAGGTGTCCGGACCTTAAACATTGACACCATGCAGGAACGGGCAGTATCTCACATGCATGCAGTTAACTACACGCTAATGACGTGTACGTACTCCATATGTGACGCATGCAGGGCGCCCCACACATCCCCCACTGGATAACAGATGCATCATTCAGGAGGAACTAAATTTCTGTAACAGGACTGATGTCATGTGATTTTGTACCCGCTTATATTCAGGATTGCACACACAGCTGAGAGTGACAGATCTCTCTCTGAATCTATATTAATACAACTAGATCTCTTAAATAGTGCAGGTCCTTAGTGCACATGCCGTGTGAATGACACAGTGGACACACACACCTGAGTACAGGAGAACAGGAACCTCATCCACAGGTAAAACACAGCATCTCAAACTCTAGTCCTGCAGGTTTTCTGCGAATCAATTTAAGTTAGCGGCCAGGTTCGGCTCTTTGGAGAGGAGGCGAGTGGATTCTTTGTTTGATTGAACGGCTAAAAGAAGCAGCAATGCACAGAAACCCGATTTGGAACTAGAGTTTGAGACCGCGATAAGGAGAGCTGTTCTGAATCTGCAGCTCCTGGCTGCCCTCCTGTGGTGCTAGTGGGATACTGCACCTCAGTGACCGCAGGCTCACCTGAGCACGCGGAAGAGTTACAACAGTGATTGCAGATATAAAATATTTCACTCCTCAAGACGCAAGAACATAAACAGTAATGCCATCAAGAAGCTACCCTCAGGACTGCTACTGTCACAACAGCAGTGCCATATACAAGCACAGGATTCTGGGGTATCTGACAAACATAGTCCTTGGTGTGAGTTTCCTCACTCAGACGGAGCCTGGGTCAGGACAGAGAAGTGAAATGCATTGATGCATCTCCACCAGCACCAGATCAACACCATGCTGTAATCTAACATTCTTTTAAATTATCTCCAGTGCATTCTTTAGTGCTAAACCACAAATTTAATATTTTTGACTACATAATGGACTTCCTTTGATTTGAATGTCAGGGCGCTGATGTCTTAGGAGGTGTTTCTTTTCAGAATAGTGACATCCTCTCTTATGCAGGATGATCCTAAAAAATATATATAAAATATCTAAAAATGCTTCAACTGTCTAGGACATCTCCAAAATGCACTCACAACAACTAGTAGATAGGAGTGTCAAAATAATTGTCCCAATCCATTATGTCAGGCAGTGTCACAAAATGGCAGAAAAAAAGACCCTTTTAAAAGCTTTTTTCCAATATAAAATTCTGTATGTAAAATATTCTTTACTGAGAACATATTTTCTAAAAAATAAAATAATAATAAATCATGATTTTGCATTGTTTAGGCTCCTGACCCCAGGCCAGTTTGAGAATGATCGCGTTTCGTTGACATTAAAAAGTCCACACTTAGTACAAAACGAGAAAAAGAAGGCCCTGAAGTTAGCATTGGCAACAGGAGACTGGAATTATACTGACTGGCATCTTCTAACTTCAACAAGCGTGCTGGTTGCCACAGATTATATCATAACTATAGCAACAAACCACATTCAGTGCTCTGGTTTGGTGCTTTACCGTCCTTTCGGCCTTAACGAGATGCTCTGAGCACGCTCTCATTAAGAACAAGAATGGAATTCTTAAGTTTTTGAGTTTTTACTTGCATTCACGTGCATAAAGTTCTGATTCGGCGATGTCCTGTCTTCAGTTAGGTCCACAGTTCACCGAAGCATTTTAAATATGGACGAACAGACACAGGAGAGCAGAGCGCGCTCTGGTGGATCCAGGTCACACGAAGGTCTCCTTGGCCTTTTCGTCCTGAAGGAACGAGTCCAGCTGAGAGAAATCCACCACTGCCTCCTTTCTGTTCAGTGAAACATCCTTAAAGTGGTCCTCATCACTTTGGTCCTTGGCAAAATTTACAAACACCTGGACAGGGACAGCAAGGAGAACAAAAGTGTGACCTACAATACAGACTAACTGTAACCTGGACTAAAACTGACAGAGAATACCTTGACCTGGATTAAAACTGAAACAGACTACACTAACCTGGATTACAATTTTTACAGACTAACCATTACGCAGGAATAAAACTGAGAGAGGGCCTTCACCTTAGCTAACACTGGCCAATAAGACTAAAACTGATACACACTAAGCCTCATCTGCAGTAAAATTGACAGACTAAAACTAGCCAAGCAAAACTGAGCCAGACCTGACTAATCTGGAATAAAACTGATGCATGCTTAACCCAAGCTGGACTAAAACTGACTAATATTAACTGGTCCGAGTTGGAAACTAAATAAATAACCTGAATCATGTCACAATGACCACGGGACTCATTTTTCATGAAACCAGTTAGTTGTCTGAACTGTGAAACACAGAGTGGATGAACATGGAATAGGTCATGGATATAAGCATGAGCAGATGGAGATGTGTGGGCACATGTACGTATGGATTAGTCCTGACAGCAGACGAGGGCTGGGCTCTCACTTGGTCGAGTGTGGTCTGGGAAACGGAGTAGTCCTCGATGTGCAGCCTGTCTTTGTTGTTGGCGAGCAGGCTGAAGATGCGGGCGAGCGAGGAGAGCGAAGAGGGCAGCTGGTACTGCAGCATGTTCCTGTGCTTCTCCTTCAGAATACTACCAGGCAGAACTGTCTCGATAAAGCCCATCACCGGCCCCAGGTCTGGGTTCAGCCCAGCCACACGCAGGATGATGGTGTATCCATCTCCAAACCTGAGAGAGAGACGGGTGGGGGGGAGGAAGAGACAGAGAGAGAGGGAGATAGAGACAGAGGGACATTAGATACAGATCAAAGTGTCTAATCACGGAGCCCCTCAAAATTGCATGGCTGAACTGAGTTCAGTTTCCCCCATTAGTACCCAACCACTGATCCATTGTCAGCTAAAAGGGACACCTGATCATAGAAAGGGGACCTGTTTCACAAGCAGGCGAACTGACTTAGAGAGACAACTGTACACAGCAAAACCCCGATCAGTTTTGAGAAGGTTCAGGCTTTTACTGGTAAGTTATCCAGCTCACTTAGTAATCCTGCTTTGTGAAACAGGCTCCAGGGAGAGTCAGTCAGACCAGATGAACCCAAATTCTCCTACCTGTTCTTCAGGTGCTGCACGCTGCCCAGGCAACGGAACCTGCCGTTCACCATGATGGCCATTCGCGTGCAAAGCGCTTCACACTCCTCCATACTGCAAGAGACAAAATGGCCGTCAGAGCCAGAAAGAGGGACAACTGCATCACTCATTGGCAACAAGGCGGAGTCTCCCCTAACGCCACACCACTATACATCGCTTCAGTGCTGTCGGACATTCAATTCGTGAAACTGGAACAGTTCCAATTCTGGTGCTAGTATCACTCTTACCTGTGTGATGTGAGGACGACAGATCGTCCCTCTTTAATTATGCTTAAGATGCAGTTCCACAGAGCGCGGCGAGCTTTCGGGTCCATACCCGTGGTGGGCTCGTCCTGTAACAGAGATCACGACTGGTTACCCCAAATGCTACCCCACATTTCCCACACGAAAAGCAAAACTGAGTTAACATGATGCTTGTACAACATTCTCATTGCATTACCACACCATAACCACAACCCAGCTAACACTGAACACTCATGATGTTGCTGCCATACGCTGGTAATGTTTTTACATCGACAAAACATTCCAGTAGCAATTTAAAGAAGATATTGTGGCAGCTGGTACGCTCCTGCAACAGTCCCGCACTGCTCCTGCACCCATGAGTACAACACCAGAACTACAATTCCCATCATATTGGTACTCACCAGAAAGACGACAGGTGGGCCTCCAATTAATGCCATGGCAGTGGAGAGCTTGCGCATGTTTCCGCCACTGTAGCTCCCAGCGGCTTTATCCACATACTTCACCAGGCCCAGCTTACGGATGCCCCACTCTGCCACCTACAGGAAAGAGTAACACTGTCAAACCACCACTGAAAACTGCAACTCCCATCATCCTAAATGCCCCACTCAGCCACCAAAGGGGGAAAAAGGATCACACTCATACCACGACCAAAACTACAACTCCACTCAATGCCCCGTTCAGCTACCAAAGGGAAAAAAAGAATCACAAACACTGTCCAATAATTTCCCCTCATACTCAACAGCCAAGTAGGAGGCTCACCTCACACACTTCCTTTTCAGGGACCCCCCGTAGTATGGCGTAGAACTCCAGGTGCTCGCGACCCGTCAGAAGGTCATTGAGAGCGTCAAACTGCGGACAGTACCCCATATTCTGATGCACCTCATCAATTTCCTTCAGCACACTGTAGAAAAATGATCAGTACATCTATAACATTGCCTGGGATTCATCCATAACCCAGCCCAGTGGTGTCAGAGAGCCACACAGACTACTGGTTTTTACCTTCACATTAAAATAAGCTCCAAATAAACACCCAACTAACCAGGTGAAAAGTCAGGTGGGGATTTGACTGTGTGATTGCTGAAGAACCAAGTAAGAACAGAAACCGTCTGGGCCTGTGACTCTCGAGAACCAGGGTTGAAGATGCCTGTCTCACTGGCATTTTGGAGAGTGGTATTTCAGTGCAGTTTTGTAAAAGCACTCTATCATAGTACTCTCACTAGCTAATATTGTTCTGTAATAGTACTGTATTACCCTAGCCAGCTGATGTTCAGCATTAGAACTCTACTGTTATTTCACTAGCTAGCTAATGTTGTTCTGCAACAGAAAACAACTCCAATACCTCTAGCTAGAAACTGTAGTCCTGTATTAGTTCTCTTTTACTCTAGCCAGCTAATGAATTAGCTGCTGAATTAGTACTTCTTTTCTCTCGCAGGCTAATATGGTATAATAATCTTTCTCCTTTACTCTTGCAACCTGATGTTACCTGGGCCTTATATTATTAGAAACATGAGTGTCAAAAGATGACACCCATCTTCTAGGATCAATATTTCACTATAGAGTGATGGTATCAGAATACCAACGGTCAGGGGTAAAAGTAAACCACAGAATGATGTCACTAGAGTGCCAGTCACTGAGTCCTAATGCTGAACTACAGAATGATGTCATCAGCATGCTGCCACACTCCCATTACACTGCCCTCACCTCTTCCCGGCAAGGTAGGCTTCTCCACTGGTGACCATCGAGTCTCCTGTCAGCATCTTAAAGGTGCTGGTCTTTCCTGCTCCGTTCACGCCCAACAGGCCGAAACACTGGAGGATTAGGAGAGAACAGATGTTTACCCCAAATACAATCACTGGCCTGAACACTTCCCAGTGAGACTAACCTAAATACAGCATGAAAATGGGAGAGAGCAGGGTAAGAAACACCAACTATTTAAGCCATTCAGACCCCTATGAAAAATAAAGATCCTGATCATGTAGGGAAATAAACTTAAAAATCTTAACATGGATAACTTGATTAAATATAAATATAATTATGACAATGCCATTTTCGTTATATTTTTTTTAAAAGGCTGTTAATGTACAATATAACATATTCTTAGCTCATTGAGCGGCATCTGAGTATGTCATGATAGATGCAATTTCTTTCGTGGGTTCTAGGACTACACAGTCTGTGTAAAACTGCAGTTCCTGATTAAATGGAGAAACTATGCCCCCTAGTGGGGAAAAAAACAGTACCTCTCCTGGTGGGATGCCCACACACAGCCGGTCCACTGCAGGTTTCTGCTTCCTCTTGTACACCTTGGTCAGCTGCTTCAGCGCCAGGATGTCGCCATGGCCGCCGCCGCCCAGAATTCGCTGCCTCTCCCGCGCCACGTCCTCGTCCTCTTCACCGATTGGGCTCAGCTTAGTGCTCAGCGGCCTGTAGGGGGTAGTATCGTTACAAAGGTAAAAATGCAAACCCTAATTACAAAGAGACAGTAACTGCATTTATGACTGGTCAGCTCAAAAATTTGATTTAATTTTGTTTAACTCATTATCTGAAGTGCAAAATGATAGGGCACCTGAATGGGTCTGAATCTATAACTGAAGTTGCCCCAGAGGAACACAGCAGAATGATCCAGTGAAGAGAAAAACCAGAAACAGACTGCGCTCTCCAGGAACTGAGTTCCCTCTCAGGGGGGTTCTACTTATTACGCATACATCGATGCTTGCGTCCCTCAGAACAAAAGGGGCGTGTCTCAGGTGGAGGCAGGGCTTACCTGGCCTTAATGCAGAAGCGATACTGAATCAGGACGGTGATGCAGAAAAAGACCACGCCCTCTATTGCCATGGCAAACAGGTTCTTGCCCACCATGTCCCAGGCAAGGGGAGAGTGGAATCGGTTCTCCCCTAAGAACAGAACGGAACAGAACTCTTGTTTAACAGCTGCAACAGCTCCAGTATCCCAGAGTCCACCACTCTCTGACATCACCATCCTACTTCACGAGATAAACTTCCACAGGTGAAAAGCCCTTCAGTCCCTGAAAACTCATAGGAGCTAAGGCATGGCCGGAGCTCTGTCTGTCTCTTACCGAATCGCTCCAGTGCGTCGGCCATGGCCTGGTTCTTCACCATGTCGATGAGGCCGCGCCCCAGACAGAAGTGTGGGAAGATGAGGAAAACGTTCTTCAGGATGTCGTTAACGCCGCCGATCTCCTGTGCAGGGGGCAGGCAGGAAGGGGTTAATGCTCAAGGCTCACAAACTACTCAGTCAGTATACCAGCATGTGAGAATTAAGCATGTATCATGACCGTCATAGACAGATATGCTCCACTGTGGAGAAACTGACAGCAGTCCAATATTTAAAGTGTGTGTATAAGTGCAAATGTGTGTTTGTTTGAGTGTGTTTGCCACTGAGGTTAAAGGAACACAGAAGGGTGTATGAACACGTGAGTATAAATAAATATGTGCGTGTGTCCTTCTGTTATTTTATTATGATGTGTGGTTGTGTTCAAGTATCTGTATATGAGTCAGCATGTGTGTGTATATGTTAGTGTGTCGGGCATGTATGCTGGTTAGAATGTGTGAGCGTGTATGTGTGTGTGATAGGTGTGTATGAGAGAGTGTGTATGTGCGCATGTATGTCTATGTGTGTTAGGTATGTACTACTGTGGATGTGTGTGTGTACCAGTGTCTGGGTGCACAATGTATGCATGTATGTGTCTGTGAGAGCGTGTGTAAGTGTGTGTATGTCTGCGCTATGCACTTATACACTCATGTGTACGAGTGTATGTGTGTATGAGTGTGTGTGTGTCAGTGTGTGTGTGCGCACGAGGTGTGTGTGTATGTGTGCGTGTGTGTGTGTGTGTGTGTATATATATCTGCGTGTGAGTGTGTATGTGTATGTATGTGTGTGTGAGTGTGTTGCGGCTCACATTGCTGCCGAACAGCTCCAGGACAAATGTGGACACACTGCCGTTGATGCCGATGAGGATGTTGACGCTGGTCAGAACCACATACGCTGTGCTGGGAATCTTAAAGAAGAAGGAGGCCGGATACATCAGAGGGGTGATGGACCATCTGCGGGAAAGAGGAGTAAAGGATAAACACACACAAACACACACACGTTCATATATGTATATCCATACCTCGCACACACATACACACACACGCATTCACACATATAGACAAATATACATACATCACTCACGCGCATGCATAAACGTATACACATATATATACACAGACACACACACACATACATATATCCCAAACACACAGATATATGTGTATGCACACACACTCACACGCACGCAAACACACACACACACAATCACATACACACCCATAGAGGAGCAGAAGCAGGGCCAGCACAGGCAGGTTTCGGGAGGAGACGTAGGCATCTTGTTGGAAGCACACGAAAATAATGATGACCAGGGTTGCTGGGACAATGTAGTTGCACTAAAACACATCACAAACAGAAACACTGTCAGTCGCTATGACATCAAAATCAAAGAAGTCTAATGGAGGTCATAACCGACAAAAATCTTGATAACTTCGGTCTAACGCTACCAAGGACAAAATTCGCTGGAAACATTTTACACTATATACTGTTCCAAGTCCATCGAATACATGTCAGATCAATTAATTTCAGTAAAAATATGCGGCTGCATGCTGCAGTGCCTTGAAGCAACCACCAGAGGGCGCTCACCATATCCCAAACGAAGTTAGCGAGCCAGTACAGGAAGGGCTGCACTCCGCTGATGAACTGCATGTGCTTGGCCTTGTTCACACGCTCCTGGATGAGGAAGACCACAAAACTTGCCGGGACGAAGGACATGGCGAAGATCACACAGATGGAGACGAGCACGTCCACCGAGGTGGTCATCCTGGGAGGGGGTGGAGTTTCATTACTGCAGCATTCTCTCTATGGAAATTGTTTGTTAGTTGATTGATTAATTAGTCAGCTGGATCCAGATATTTATTGATTAGTTGCCAAGCAAGTGTGGTTCAATTGGTGTATTTTTGAACCAGCTAATTGATCAGTCAGAATGATTTGGACAGACTGCTGATTGGCAAACTGTTTGATTGGCAGCCCTGTTGCTACATGCCATTGGTGGTGTAATTGGGGGGGGTGACTTACAGAGCCACCTGGGACAGCTGCTCCTTGGTCAGGTTGAGCGGGTGGTTGTAGGCAGTGATGCCAACCTTGGTGGGGTCGCTGCCTGGGGGGAGACTGGCTCGCAGGATCCCGTTATTCATTACGTTCAGAAACGCCCCGATGCTGTGCCAGCCTTTGTTATTGAACCAGATCTGTAAGGAGGGGACATGAGGTCAGACAGACAGACAGACAGACTGGCTCCAGGGAAAGAGATGAGATTAAAAACTGGTCTGACCCAGTTTGAGCTACTTTGAGGAGACAAAGAAAAAGACTGTTTGTATCCATGCCGTGTCTGAGTGCTGCTAAGTATTTATTTTCAACAAAAGCCTTGTGAGAGGAAAAGGTTTATCACAGGTTATTTCAGGTCATGTTTCCCAGAGAAAGAGAGAGAGAGAGAGAGAGAGACAAGAGAGGAAGCGAGAGTGAGACAGAGAGAGGAAGAAAGGGAGCAAGACAGGGTAGAATATAATATATAAGGACATCACAATCTGCCTCTTCATGCCTGTCCTATCAGCTAGTTTTTGCTACGCTTCAAGTGCTTCATTCCAGTGATTCATTAGCCACACCACTGGAGGCCAAGGCTTTTATTTGGGTTGATTATCAGAGAGAAATGAGAAACTGCAGACAGCGAGTCTCTCCAGGTAGAGAGTGACCTGCCGGGCACCGAGTGGCCAGAACTAACCTTGACGTTGTTTTTGGTGTCCAGTCCCTGGATGAAATTGGACAGACTCCCGAGGAAGCGGTCAGCTGCTGCACCCTGAGAAACAAACCAAACATCATTGGCTGTGTGTTACTGTCGCTCAGAGCGCCACGAAGGCACCACACTCTACGCTCGTCCAATGAGGGGCAGTGGGAGGGGCTACCTTCTCTATGCTGAAGCGCCGCCGAATCTGAGAGATGGCATCGTCGATCTCATCGGCTGGGGGGAGGAGCTGTGAGCTTCGGGCCCCCAATGAGAATCCACCATACCTACAGGAACACCACCCACAGTGAGCATCCCAGTGGTAATAGCAGTAATAGATTCATTTTGTGCACAGCGGGAGCTGTCAGCATTAAAATTGTGCCACCATCCAAACACTAAATTCATTCTCTGTCACTGTTTATCTGTTAGCAGCTGAAAGTTCTCTCAAACTTTAAATTAAATTTGATTAATTCAATTTGCATGCATATCTCTTTTCAAAGAAGGACTTTTTGACGAAGATTTGGAGGACAGGAGTTGCCTGAGTCCTTGGAACACACAAAATACCCCTATAAAGGTTCAAAATCAGAAGTACATGTCTGATGCTAAGTAACATCCAAAAGCAATGGAGTCCTAAAATACTCAGCAACACTGCAGAATAAATAGTTCATTAGCCCCTTTATGCAGATAAAGACCATAAATTCCAAATTCCGAAATAATTCTGTAATTGAATTTCCAAATGTCTTACTTCACTGGAATAATTTTCCACAGTCTCTGTGACACAAATATTGAGTTATTAAGCCTAAATAGGCTAATGCACAACAGGATTTGTATTATTTGTATTCTGCACAAAGGGATTAATTATCAAGTGCCATTCCACTCACTGAACTTTTGAGACAGGAATAGAAAACATGCGATCGTACCTGAATTCATTCACCCAGATCTTGTTTTTCAGGCTGCAGAGTCAAAGAAGAAATGTTCTTATTCTCATGAGATTATCAGCATTGAATTCATACGAGGGACTCAGTTAATGTGAGGTCATTTGCGGCGTGCAGGTTGGCGCACCTCTTCCCGATTATTTGGGCGTAGGTCTTCACCAGGTAGTCAGAAATGTTTCTGTTGCTCAGGTTCTGCAGGGTGTCTGTGGAGCTCAGCTTTTTCTGTGCAAATCAGAGAAAACAGCCACCAATGAAATGGCGTGGGGGGGTTCAGCTATCAATCACACGGGAGTGAAGGGAGGATTTAGGTTGAGGATTTGGGGGTACAGGCAGTGGCTGAAGGATTTGAGGGGGGTGGTGTGGCAATAGGGTTTGGCGGGGTGGGAGTACCTGTGGTGGAGGAAGGCCTCCCGCTCCAGGTGGACATTCCGGAAGCATCTTCTTTCGCCCGTCACAGCTGCACTCACATAGCGGCGATGGGTCCTCCATACTCCAGTTACCTCTGTGGAAAATCTCCCTCACGCTATCCGGGACCGCTGGAGTTGACCATTGCTCCTCCGGCACCTCACACGGGAAGTCTCTGCAGGGACCCCAACATCCCACACCGGCCGGAATCTCATTTTGGGATCATTTTATACACTTCAGGCAGGCTAATGTCTCATATATTCAAGCAAAAAACATTAAAGTCTCATCAGACTGTGGCTCATATTTATGCGATGGGACCAGCACTTACGGAATGGGCTCTCCTTCCATGCAGCGCGCGCCAAATCCCGGCTGATCCATCAGGGCCCCCAAGAGCTTCTGTGTGCTGGAATCTTCAGGCGCGTCATTACTGGTGGGAGAGCGAAGAGAAAAGAGCCTTTCAACTTTTGCTTTTCCTTCGTTTCGCCATAGTGGAGATGTGTTGATGGAGATGTGGTGTTTCACAGAGAGCTCTGCTCTGGCTAATCAGGACACCGGATCTGCATCCACTCAATCAATCATGTTTGATCGGCAAAAAGCTCCCTCTCTGAAACTCTGCTGATGTGTGGTGAATGTTCGACAACTAAATGGCTGCTATGTTTGTGCTACATGCTGATGGTGTAATTATGTTATTATGTAATTATAATTACATAACCACAAAACCACCAATGCTGGGCATAACTCTGTAGGTACCTGATGAAGGTGAACTGTTCATCGTACATCCAGGGATGCAGGGCCAGGCTGGGGTATTTCCCAAACGGGGGCACGATGAGGCTGAACACCAGGGCGATGCACACGAACACGGCCGGGAGCACAATCTACCACAGGGAGAACCGCAGAGTTCACACAGGGGAACACCAGAGAACCGCAGTACTGCAGTTTATACAGGGGCACACTGGAGTACAAGAGAACCACAGAGTTTATCCAGGAACACACCATAGAACTGCTGAGTCTATTCAGGGAAACACCGAAGAACCAGAGCACTACACAGTTTATGTAGGAAAACACCGGAGAACCACAGAACCAGTACCCACTCATGCGTCTGCCTCAGCACACACAAAACAGTGTCGACGCACAAACACGCGCATGCTTACGTACATTTACACTCGCAAACGCACACCCACTCACACACACACACACACACACACCTGAGCGAAGAAGCCCTTTCTGGAGCGCCGTGCGTACAGGAGCCTCTTCCACAGCAGAGCCACAAACTGCTGCCTCTTCAGACTCCACCCCTTCACCTGATAGGAGCCCTTTCCATCCGCCCCACCCAGCCAGTCTGTCTCCCGCGACTCTGCAGCCAGATAACACTCATGACTCTATGCACCAGTCTATGATGCTGGTCGCAGGTGTGTAATAATGATGCGTGGAGTATGATGGTAGTTTATGGTTCATGACTGTAGTGGGTGGTGTATGTTTGTGGTGGATGGTGTGTGATGGTGGTAGGTGGTGTATGATGAAGAACAGTGATTCATGATGGTAGATAATGATGTATGATTGAGGTTGGAGGCATATGACAATGACGGGAGGTATATAAGATGCTGGCTGGTGGTATATGATGCTGACGGGTGGTGTATGAGGTGGTTGGTTGAATATGACTTTGGAGGGTGGAGTTTCATAGTGGTGCGCGGTGTATAAAGCTGATTGGAGGTATAAAACACTGATTGGAAGTGTATGATACTGATAAGTCATATCCTGAATGGAAGTGTATGATGGTGGTTTAATGGTCTGTTATGATGATTGGTGGTGTATGATGCTGACTGGAGGTGTGCGATGTGGATTGATGGTGTATAATGGTGACTAGACGTGTATGATGCTGACTGATAGTGATGGCTTGGTGGTACATGATGCCAGTTGATGGTGTATAATGGAGGTTTGGTGGAGTATGATGCTGATTGATGGCGTCTGATGGTGGCTGGTGGTGTATAATGCTGATTGATGGTGTATAACGGTGGTCGGGTGGTGTATGATGGTGATTGGTGGTGTATAATGGGGACTGGGTGGTGCATGATGCTGATTGGAGTGATTGATGGTGTATAATGGCAGTTTGTTGATGTATGATGTGGATTGATGGTGTACATTGGTGGCTGAGTGGTGTATGATGCTGATTGATGATGTATAATGGTGGTTAGGTGGTGTCTGATGGTGAGTGGTAGTGTATAATAGCAGTGATGGTGTATAATAGTGGTTGAATGGTGTATGATGCTGACTGATGATGTATAATGGCAGTTGGGTGGTGTATGATGCTGATATATGATGTGTAATGGCGGTTGGGTGTATTACGATGTTGGTTTGTTACCTGGGTCTCCCTCCGAGTCGTTGAAGTCGAAGGCGTCATCTTCAGTGAAGGGCTTCAGGCAGCTCTGGTGATCTCCAAAAGCATGACGCCTGTGCCTGCGGACTGGGATGGTGCCGTCTGGAAGAGAACAGAGCAGTCAGACCGAGCCTGCCTCTGACACACATATAGACACACACATGCACACACACACACACACTCTCTCTCTCTCTCTCTTTGACTCTCAAGATATAATACCTGAAGTCTCAGCATCAACTCCATTGTCCTCTGCTACCTTCAGGAAAATCTGCAGAGGAGATACGACACAACAGAAAAGCTCATTCACACAACCTCCAAGCCTCTCATGGAGGAATAAGTGCTTTTCGTCAAAAGCCTGTAACAATAATGGCTGTGAGAAGAGAGCAGTGAAATATAATGAAGAGAACCATAACAGATGCTTCTCCTGATAGAAACAACAATGAAGATGTAAATTTCCAAAAGTACTGCAGCTGCCATACCTCCTCCAGAGTGGTGTCTGAGATGCCATAGCTGGAGATATTGAGGTCAGACAGACGGTCATCGAGCTCGTGGAAGAGCTCAACGAAGGCACCGTCCTTGGCTGACTCGTACGGCAACACATAGGTGATCTCATGGCCCAAGTCCTCCACCAATCGCGCAGCGGGAACGTGCTTGAAGATAACGTTGGAGATCAGGGAGATATCTGGAGCGGAAGAGAGATGGTGGAGAATGCTGTTTAGGTGCCATACATGGTGAAAAACACTGAGCCTTATTGAGAGTTTCTATTCATTTCTTTCTGCTCAGGACCTAGGATTTATTTTTTCCTTCTGGTTGCTTGAAAAATGAAATTTTCTTGACCTCACTGGCAAATCCTGAAGTGCATGAAACTCATGTCGCCTCATTGGCAAGATTTGCAGAGTCTTATTTTTACAAAAAAAAAAAGCCACTGAAATATGATATTGGGTCCAGACATCAGGTCCAGACATCACACCACAACACTTTTTGAGTTTAGTAAAACCCTTAAAATTGCACTTTGGTCTCTTGGTTTTCATGTGATGCAGAGGAAATTACATAAATGCACAATTTTACCCCATACCACTGCATTGCAATCATCGGGCATATCCATTTTCAACCACTGCATTCGCAGCTTAAAAGCCAAAAAAAAAACTCAGCTTTCAGGTCAATACTTCAAAGAATTGCTAACGCGCTTAAGTCAGGTGAGTATGGTGGCATAATACCATCTGAATCAGCTTACCAATGGTCGTTGTGTCACTTTCATGGTCGCTGCCCAGTCCGGCATCTGAGCTGCTCTCAGATACGCTGTCATCCTGTCATGAAATAAAGTGACTTTTACCTCGCCATCCAATCACATACACCGTGCATAACTGACCGATCACAAGTTAACATGTTCAATATCTCATAGCCACATTCATCACTTTTCAATACCTTCCAGAAGACGTCTGAATTGCACCATATGAGGTGATATTTCGCAAAAATTCTAAAATTCTAAGAGGAATACTTCATTTCTGTCAATACTAGAAAAACTCAATCCGGCAGCAGGATGTGCCACCTGCCCTGAAGAGATTGCCCACTTTCGCCAGGAGGACTCGCTGCAGATCACGCACCTTTTTGCTGAAGGAGACAGTGGTGCTGGAGTTCCTGCAGGAGCTCAGAGACAGGTCCAGGTCCTTCTTTACCAGCGTGAGGTAATATCCTGTCCCCAGCTGTGTCTTCAGGAAGAGGGAGGAGCCAGCACAGCACAGCTTGCCGTGGGAGATGATGGCGATGCGATCGCCCAGGATGTCCGCCTCGTCCATGTGGTGCGTGGAGAGGATGATGGTGCGACCTGGGGTGGGGATTGAAGGGTATTAGCACAACCGCATCAGGACAAACCCAATTACAGTGAGTGTGTTCAATCCAAACACCAATAAAAATGCCGGTAAAAGCAGGGGTGAATAATCAGGACAAATGCACCCAATCAAACTAACAACCAGTTAACATTTAGGTGAAAAAATATGTGAAGGACTCCCTCATAAAGGGGATTTGATGCACAGATTTTGCCATGAATAAGCAGGGGTTACATATACATTTTCAAAAGAGAGAGAGGGCATATAACTCCTAAAGAGCAGTATCATTGTTCAAAATGAATCTCATTTTGTAACAGAACTCCCTTCGCACTGCATGTAAGCGCACCTGGACGGTACTTCAGAAGGAGGTCCCAAATGCCGCGGCGGGAGTAGGGGTCCACTCCAGCAGTAGGCTCATCTAGGATGACGACCTTTGACCCGCCAACAAAAGCCAGGGCAACAGAAAGCTTCCTCTGCATCCCTCCTACAAGCATTTAAACATACAAAATATACTGTATCATCAACACATCAAACTGGAAGGGTTTATCCAGAGTAAATATATAATCAATGTGCCAAAATGGTCGACCAATACATGAGCAAATCTGGTATGCACTGTACTATTGTTGCGATAAGCTATTACACTTATTTAAATAACTACAGGACCTGATGTGATATATAGTGCAATTTGTAAGTATTTTTACCAAGTAGAGACTGTCAGCCTTAATTGCATTTGCTTTTGTTCCAAGTTAATAATGAGAGAATTGTGTTTCCCTTATAAAGTGTCTCACCATCCAAATAGAAACAAACCTCACTGTATGTACGTCATTATGTCTCAGTAATGCATCGGCCAATTTGCCATGTCATTAAAGCTTAACTGCCAGAGCTCAGCCATAGTCATGTGACAAGAATCAGTGTGCAGGATTGGCTCACCAGACAGCGTGCTGGTCCTTGATTGGCGCTTATGAGGCAGGCCGATATCGGCGACGATCTGCTCCATCTCGGCCTTCACCGCCTCCTCCGGCAAGCCCTTCAGCCGTCCGTAGAACCAGACGTGCTCCTCTACTGTCAGCCTGCACAGGACAGCAGCATGGAGAGAGGGAACAGCGGAGAGGAGAGAGGGAACGGTGAAAGAGGAAAGAGGGAAGTGTGTTAGTGGGTGTGTGTGTGTGTCTGTACATGTATGTGTGCGTGAGTGTGTGTGTGTGAGTATATACGTACATGCTGAAGAGCACGTTGTGTTGAGGACACACTCCCAGGCTCTGTCGAATCTCGCTCAGATCTTTCCGGATGTCCTTTCCCAGGATGTAGGCCGTTCCAGAGGTGGGAGGGAACAGTCCAGTCAAAATCGACCTGCAAAAGGTGTGCAATTAAAACACCCACACATTAAACACTATAACTCACAGAAACACACACTAACACATTTAACATACAATCATGCATTGCTGAGTACCACCAAAACAAACTTGCTTATACACCTCAAAACACAAGCCAACAAGTAATAACATCTCAGAATAATACAAATCTCTGAATCAACAAATCTTTCCCATTACTCAGTTAAGAGCCCTGGTATTATTGGCTCCTTGGTGAACATGCTCAGTAGGATGTAGTCTGATTGCTGCAGGAGCTCTTACATGGTTGTGGTCTTTCCTGCCCCATTGTGTCCCAGGAAGGAGGTGATCTGACCCTCGTAGAAGCCGAGCGTCAGGCCATCCACAGCCAGCTTCTTTCCTTGCCTGTAAATCTTCACCAGGTTCTGTATGAAGACTCCAGGCTGCAGGTGTGAAGGCTCGTCCTCCATACAGACCGCTGCACAGAGACAGAGTTTCACGGCACAGAGACAGGGCTTAGGAATCTCAACATCTTAATCTTCCGTTTCACATGAAGGCAACATTGCGCAGAAACATCACAGACAGTGACAATGTTTTGGTTAATGGGGACTTAGTTAGGCATAATGAAAATAAATGCATAATAGATCAACTGAACAAAGACGTTATTTTGAAAGCAACTTATCGAAGTGTAGGATTTGGTGTCAACTTCTCACACAGACTTGTGTTCAAACTCGAAACAGGTAGCTAAACCTCAGAAAAGCCCCCCTTCATATTCCTGTTCTAGTAAATCTTGTGATAACATCAGAGAGCCAAAGTTGACAGCTCATCCTCGCTTACCGTCAGCGTTCCCCTGCTTCCCGGTCGGAGCGGACAGGTCATCCTTTTGGTTCTCCCCACACCAGTAGGACTTGGTGAAGGGAAAATACCAGACCCGTGGGATCCCATACATGCCTGAGGGAGAACCACAGTTGTCATGGAGATGCCGCAACAGCAGTGTCACTCAGATTAGTACTCAATAATGAACAGCGCTTGGAAGCCAAAGTCAGTGTATTTATCACAGTTGGACTTTTATCTCAACGTTTTCAAATCCAACTATTTGAAGAGACTAAATTACTAATTTTGTGTCAGAGGAACTTGAGCCTAATTATTGACGAAGCTGGGTGTGAAAGAAAGGCCCCCTGCAGGCAGTACCTGGGAAAACGGCTTCGATGTACCACGTGAGGAGAGCGTAGAGGAAGGCGTCGAAGAGCATGAGGGTGATGGAGGTGGTGAGGCTGTAACTGTCCTCCTCCAGCGGGCTGCTCAGCAGGTTCCGCCACTGGATGCCCACCCCCTGCTCTTCAAACAGGGCAAAGTACTCGCACCCGAACCCAAACGCCACCGGAGACAGGAGACTCTGCGGGGGCGCGAGGAAGAGGAAGGAGGAGGAAGCAGAGGTAGGGAGGCGTGAGCAGCAATATCCCCGGCTGCAGTATTATGTATTAAAAAGGGGTCTGCCCTATTCCCAGCCCTTTACTGTAATCGCTCACTGCAGGAATGCCATAGCGGGCATTTCCAGGGCAACGCACGGCACACTCACAGCAATAACTTTGCCGCCGAAACCCACGTAGTCCTGCCAGGCCACGCAGAGCACGTAGGGCAGGTAGAGCGTGAAGTAGATGATGCCGCCACAAGCCGCCGCCAGGTTAGCGCGGGAGAACAGCGTGCTGATCAGGAAGCACTGTGTGATGGTCACCACTGCAAAGGAGCCCAGGAACAGGAACACCACGCCGGGGTCACTGTACGGCAAGAGGTTACCCATCTGTGCAGGGACGGGGGGGGTAGAGGGTTAGGTCAGTGGTGGGACTGTCGGTAGGTTCGTGGGGGCAGCATTCAGCTCTGTGGTGCAATTTTTTCGTACCTTCAGGATGAGCACCAGCAGGGCGGCGCTGATGAGCAGGGGGATCAGGCTGCTAATGAACCAGCTCAGCCAAAGGATGCCGTTATTCAATCCCATGATTCTCATGGTCTCCTTCAGCCGTGCCTCCTTCTCGTACACCACGCCCTTAATGATGATCGCCACTGAGTACATCCAGGCCAGAGTCATGAAGAGTGGCATCGAGCGACTCATCACCCGCAGGAATCTGAGGAACCAATCACAATCAAGTACAGCCTGTATCACAGCCAATCACAGTCAAGTACGACCAGCTACATGAGGAGTGGTATCAAGTGACTCATCATCTGCAGGAATCTAAGGATCTAATCACACTCAAGTATAGCCAGCGTCACAGCCAATCACAATCAAGTACAGCCAGTGTCACAGCCACTCACTATAACGTACAGCCAGCAAGCTGAAGAGTAGCATCCAGTGACTCATTGTCCGCAGTCATCTAAGGAATCTAAGGTACTCAAGTAACACCCAGCGTTCCAGCCAATCACAATCAAGAACAATCAGCCACACAGCCAATCACAATCAAGAACAGCCAGTCACACAGCCAATAATGGTCAAGTACAGCCAGGATCACAATGCAGAAACCCATTACTTCCTGCTGCATAAGCTTCTACTCTTTCAGATGAGAGGGTCAAGCAGGTCCTGGCTTCCCAAGGTCATTAAGGACACCTTAGAACTGTTCTGCAAACAGAGATCTCATCCCTGCAGGTCCTATTCACCACCTTTCAACTGGCCACCATACAATCCCCGACATTCAAGCGACTATAAACCATTCATATCAACTATCAAACTGATCACTACAAAACTGAGGTTACAGAGTGTGTGAGTGAGTGTGAGTGAGTGAGTGTGTGAGTTGATCATGCAGTGGCAGCAGTCACAGGATGCACCATAAGCACTAGCAAAACTGCTGAGTGAAAACTGCAGCGTCAGGATATTTTTGTCATTTGGCTTCAGATCCATCAGGGGTTGAGAAGTTCAAAGGCAACGTAACAGATGATCAGGCAGACAGACTATTAGGACAATTAAATGAGAGAGAAAGAAGACAAACAAATATCTCTCATGAGACGGCGTCTGAGTGATTCTAAAAGGGGTCAGGACTACAGATCGCAGCACTTAAGACAAGATCACAGTTGTTTCAGCTCTGTTACTATGGCTATTAATAGGATGACTGTGTATGGTGTGAGATTGATTCTTGGTGCTGTGTTTGGCTTATATGAACCCTATAGTTGCTGTATATACACTCACAGGACTGTTTACTTGCTCTGTGGTTACAGCATTGGCAGACCCAGTGAAACTGGAGATTATACATCTCAGACTGTTGAAAAACACCGCCAACCGTCACTGATTGGTACAGCATTCAAGCAGAACCAAATGAAATCCATTTATGCCAAAAATCCCTGAGAGCGAGAGGCCAAACTGTGACCGACTCACATCCCAAACCCAGGGCAAAAGCACCCAGAACCGTAAGTACCAAATCACAGGGGGCCAAGGGTGCTGGACGCTTTACTTCTATACCTCAGTGGGCTGCCCAATCAAGTCCCTATCGCTTCACAGTGACTGGACACTTTGTATGTGCCCGTACAGTCAAAGCCATTAGCTATAAAAAGCATGCTATCAGAGAAAGGGAATTCAGGAGACTACTGACACAAATAAAATACAGTGCTAATATAGCGTGCAATCAAACCGTGGCAATAGTGTGTTGAAGCTGCATTTTGTTGAAGCCAAACTCAATGACTGTTCACTTGCCATCACATAAATATCATGTTAAGCTTTAAAACACAGTGTAACCTGTGCAAGCTAAAGTTTGGCAACTAAAGATTAATATTCCCAAACAAGACTTCCAGAAGAACACTCACTGTGGTCGGGAATGAAGGAAAATTTCTGATAAATGCAGATTTTTTACCAAAGAGCCGTGTTTAAATGCTCACTTCCTTCTGTTCGGTTCTCATGATCCAGTACTTTGGATTGTAAGCTCTTTTTAACAGTTCATGTGACTGTGGTTTCTGCATTTTCTAACATGGAAATAATGACATACTCAACTTAACTTAAGAGACACCATCAACTGAAATAGATTATCAGGGTTGCGGGTAACGGTATGTTACAGGAAACACCAAGTACAGCCTATAAATAAACTGAACAAAGAGGGTAGCAGGTCAGTAGAAATTTCCCAAGTTGTATAAAATTTATTATTATGCACCTTGATTGTTGGAGACAGTGGTTTTTCACCAAATAACTAACCTTCAGAAATGAGCAGCGAAACACTACACAGACCGAAAAAGAGTGATGGTATCTTGTCGCCATAGCCTGTTTTTCCCATCGTTTGATGCAGGGATTACCCTAGACACTTAAATAACGTGCAGAATATCAGTGCTTCCATTTCACAATATCGCATTTCCACCACAATTTTTTTGCAGCATTACTAAGGCTCTGCCTATACGCATTTCTTCCCTGTATTGTCACAATAAAAATATCTGATAAGGAATATTAGGCAATTACAGCCTGCCTGATTATACAAATTTTGCCAAAAACGTTGGCTAGCTAAACATACATAAAAACTAATACATCCTAGTTTTAAATACACTTGTAGCTGGCTGAGGCGCTTTAGAAAAATTGAAAGTGTTAAATGACCAGTTTAAATGCTATAAATCTTGTTGATTTCCATCTAATAACTGCCAATTTTAAGCAATGGGTACACTTGGGCAACTCAAGGCGTCTGGTCACTGAATTAAATCAAATGTTCGTCCAAATAAAGCAGCGTAATTCTGAGCCTGGTGTTATGTTAGATGAGTAAACTGTGCACAGTGAGCTGGTCTCGGTCAGACAGGATTACAGGATCGGTGATTGGGGTTGGCGGGGAGTTAAAGATATGTTTGGCACTCGCCCCTCTGAAATGATTCGGGTGCCCTGGCCCAGGACACAGTTGCAGCTGGAAAGGGTCCCGTCAGGCTCAGATGAGTGACCCAAAAGATGAGTGACCAAGCAGAATCCGCCGCGGTCACACTCTCCGCTCGCTTACAGCCCTGACCCACTCCCGGCAGGTGCGGTATCGATTGCAGGGAGAATGCGCTTTATAACACGAGATGGGCTCTACAGACGTATAAGCGAGCAATTCCACACGTCTGCTTTGATGTTGAAGTCGCAGTGTAACCATGGTGATGCAGTATATCACAATCATTGATCACATGACCCGGGAAACAAAGTTGCTGATTGGATGAGCTTGGAGCTGTATCCAGGGCACCTGATGCATTAACTCTGCCTGCAGTGAACACACAGCTGGAGTATTTACTGATTCTGCCCACGTCAGGTACGCAGCCCTCACCCCGGGATTAGAACCCGCAGCACCTCACGCTCCATGCAGGGGTCTTCATCTGAGCAGCAGTTAATGTGGGCTTTGGAAATGCACTGTGTGGAATCTTCAGCCAACCCGTGACCTACACTGGGCTCTCAAAAGATGAGGTGTTTTCAAGGGGATCAGAAAAGGAGAACCTTACTGTGGGGTCAGACCTCAGTATAGACCTGCTGAACTACACTAAGGCAGTAAAGAAAATCAGTACAGACCTGCTGGACTACACTACCCTACACTACACACACACACGTTTCAAACAGATGTTACTGACTGCAGCCGGCTCAGGGAAACTCACATGTCGTCCACGTAGCAGGGGTAGGGCATCTGCTGCAGGTAGACACCCGTTTTCTCGCGGCTGCCCGACACCGCGCGGATGATCCCGTGCTCTATCACGTCCTGCAGGTAGGAGAACCCGCCCCACACGTACCGCAGGTCCTCAAACGGGTCGGCCCGCGGACCAGGGTCCCAGTACCTGCAGACCGACATGTGCGCGCGCGCACACACACACGCACAAAAAACGCACAAACATTAGTGTGGCCTACATCGCATTTCTCAGGTAATGAGTTGCTTCTCTGATTCAGAGGACTAGAGTTCGGTGGTCAGAAAGTAAAAGTCCTGCCCAGTGTTCCTCCAACTCCTGAACCAGACCAGCTGATTCCACTCATCACTCATCAACTACACTTCCTGTCTGAACTTTAGTGCTAAGAAGCTGATCCAAAACACTGGACAGGGCTTTTACCTGATGGACCGGATTTTCCTGCACTGCTCAAAGACACACAGGCCCACAGCGGAACACAGCGTACCCGTCCTTGATTTTGTTGGTGCGTTCCACATTGTCGATGTCCATGCGGATCTTGTAGTTGACGTTGCCCGGGAGGTCAGAGCTGTTGGAGCGGATGTCCGGGAAGACGATCCCGGCCCAGAATTTGCGGTCGTCCAGGAGACGCATGGATTTATTCACCAGCCGCTCCTCATTGGCCACTGGCTCCAGCTTATCCAGGTTCACACACTTCATATAAACAGGGACAGCAAAATGTAGAGTGTTACTGTGCCAGTCTCTCAGTGAGTGAGTGAGTGATTTAATATGTGAGTGAGGGAGTCAGTAATAATGTGAGAATGATTAACCTTCATCTTGATGTAGAAATAAAGATTCAGAAGATCGGCAGATAAAAAACTCAACTTTAATCCTGACAAAATTTTAGTATAATCAAATAATAGAGAATGACGTCAAACAGGGTCCTCCCATCAGTTAGCCAAATGATTACATTTAAACCAGGGGCCAGAATGACTGGTTACAACTCACTACCTCCCAGAAAAAAAAGCAGATTTAATTAGAGGGTGAATAACAATGAATCATCCAGTATCAGTAAATAACTCTGGGGCGGAGGGACGGGCTGCGTCAGAGGCAGCTGACTGAGCCACACCAGCCACTTTGTTCCTGTTTTCAGACGGAATGCATGATGGCCCAAGATGGCCGCCATGAGCTGTGGGAAACAGAGTGTTCCCTTTCCTCACCAACACCATTCATCACTATCACTTCAACACACCTGGCTGAGTAATGACTGTGTGCTGACCACTGAAATTCTGTAGGAGAGTGTTTAAGTGTGAGCGTGTGAGTAACTGCGTGTGTGTGTGTGTGTGTGTGTGTGTGAGCATGTGTGTGCGTGAGTGTGTGAGTACGTGTGTGCGTGTGCAGTGTGTGTATGTGCGTGTTTGAGTGTGTGTACGTGCGTGTGTGTGTGTGTGTGTGTGCGTGTGTGTGCGCGAGTGTGTGTGTGAGTATGTGTGTTCTCATACAGTATGTGTAAGTGTGTGTTTGAGGTTGTGTGTTTGTGCGTTTACACTTGTCTCAGGCTCTCTCACCTCCATGAAGCGGGAGATTGTGTGCACAGCCTGATCCGTCTCATTAAAAACGTTCCTCCAGGTGAAGACGGAGCCTGCGGGCCGGGGGTCCTGTGAGGCTTTGGACAGGAACCCTGAAACATCCTCCACCTGCCACCCCGTCCCGCGCAGCTGGGCGTTAAAGAACCGTGCGCTGGCGTTGTTCTGGAGCAGAGTCTGTTCGAGACATGCAGAGGAACCCGATAAAATCAAACAAATAATCACAAAACATCTGCCACACCACATTTCACAGCATTTCCTACCAAAAATCTTCAGTTTTCACAGATTTGTATTTTAAGCTCAGCACTGATACAATATGATGGATATCAGGTTGATATTAGCACTATGGCTGATCAACTTATTTCCTGTCATGTGATGCTTTCCGCAAATCCTAACATCACACTTTCAACATTTTATTTTGATTTTATGCATTGTGTTATGAAAAACAGAAAAAATATATAACCATTATAAAGCTTTCACAAAACAGACATGCAATCTGCATTGGCACTGATCAGGAAGAACTCTGTGACCCTACCCAGAAATCACAAACAACTGGCATTTCAAAAATATAACAGTATATGATACAAGACCAAATATTTTGATAGTTCAAATATTCATCAGTGTAAATGCTTATAAATAACCCCAGCAAAGCATATCAAGTTGTGGTTTGTAGTCAATGACATATTCCTCAATTCTCAAGGACAGTAGTGCCAGGTTAAAAACGTGACTCGGAGGAGTGTTTCCACAAGCCTCCACTAGAGGGCGGTGCAGCAGCTCACAGCCACGTGAGCGGGGCGACAGAAGAGAAACGCTAACCCTGCAGAACTCCACGAGACACGAAAAGATGCTGATAAATGCAGAGGAAAAACGGGCTGCCACGCAACACACCTGCCTCCTGTTCTCACTCCAGCGGCCACATAAATCCCAACCCCCACCGCAGCAGAAATGGCTGCTTTCAAAGCAGCACCAACAGCGTTCTGAAGAACAGGGTCTTAAACCCATGAGACTCAGCTGATTTCATTGAGTTCTGCCACCGAGGTGAATAAATGTGCAAATCCTGGTGGCGAGTTTTACTGTATATTTTACAGCTCTGACCAGCAAACAGCACCAATACAGAGCCTCCCCCCAGCTCAAGGCAGCCATCAAAGCACATAAGGTCTTTCGTCATCAAACGCTCCCACCCACTGAACACACGCGCATCCCTGTCTTTGCAGAGAATGCACTCACCCGGACCAGGTCCATCTCTTCGCTGTTCTCCATGAAGTTCCAGATTTTGGGCTTCATCTCGTCCCACATCCCGCCCACATCCCGCAAGACCCCCAGCTCCTGGAACGTTCTGTTCACCTGGGGACAGAGGAGGGGCAGGGGGGGCATTTAACTCACCAGCACCACAGACGTCACGCCAACATCAAACCATCCCACTATACTCCACATACACTCTGTGGTAACCAATTAAGCGAAAAGAGCTTCATATACCCTCTATGGAAACTCTGGTTGGGTCTATAGAACTTCACACTCCATGGTAATTCTGATTTTGCCTGCAGAACATCATGAACACTTTATGGTTACTCTGGTTATGCCAACAGAATATCATATACTCTGTATGATTGTTTTTCATGTTATTTAAATCATATTTTAGTAATTTTACATTTGCCCAAAAGCTAGGATCATTGTGGGGACTTATACCTCTTAATGGTTACTCTGGTTATGCCTACAGAACTTCATAAACACTCAGTGGTAACTCTGGCTATGCTCATACAGCTGTACGCACACACAGGCATAATCAGGGTGAACATACAATGTTCCACCAAAACACTCCCTTCCACTGCACTCCCCCACTCCTCAGCTTCTATGTGCTAAATCATTGCTGGGGAGGGACACTTGAAGGGGTCTAAATGCTCTGTGTGACCCTTACAGCCTCAGGTTCATGCTGGTGAAAACGGAGTAGTAACAATATCGCACTTGAAAGAATAAAATCTGCAGGGGTTTAACAGGGGGGCCCATTACAAACAAAGACCACACACACACACACACACACACACACACCGCTCATCACGTGCAGCAGGTGTAAAGGGTTGTACAACTGTGCGATAGTATATGTTTCTCTCTCACCTCCTTGATGATCCTCTGTGTGGCAGGAGTGTCGGGGGTGTACAGGATCTTGCCGATGAGCAGTGGTTTCAAGGCTCTCCACATCATCCTGGAGATGGGGTTGGACTCCATGCTCCTCATCAGGTTATTACAGTACGGAGCTGCAGGAGGCGATATTTACACAGTTATTTTTATCTGGAATCACTTCCAGTCCCTGACGCTGAGCCATGGCTTTCCAAATCCAGTCTTGGAGGGACGCAGAATCTGCTAGGTCTCTGGTTTCTATTCTATGAGCAGCTAGAAACAGGAGGTCACAGGTATAAACTGGGCTGATTAGCAGCCAGGCACTGGAGATTGTAGGAGTAAATGTAAAAACAAGCTCTCCAGAAAAATGAGAAAGTTCCTGATCTTGTTGGAGCTGCACTACACTACTTCTGCAGCTAGCTGTAGCTCACACACAGAGGACAGCTGTACCTCACACGCAGGGTACCACACATACACACAGAGCGCAGCTGCACCGCCCGCGTAGAGCACAGCGGCAACACACATAGAGCACAGCTGTACACACACACTGAGCTCCGCTGTGTATAACATAAACTTCTAATTTATTCAATTCATGAAAATAAGTGGAGATCAGGCAAATTATGCTCTTCACAAACAAGCAGCAACTTTAATATTTACACACTAAA